>JBBELK010000131.1:0-2993921 GCA_037783545.1 Henricia sp. BOLD:AAB3569
CTAACCCTAACCCCTAACCCTAACCCTAACCCCTAAACCCTAACCCTAACCCTAACCCTAACCCTAACCCTAACCCTAACCCTAACCCTAACCCTAACCCTAACCCTAACCCTAACCCTAACCCTAACCCTAACCCTAACCCTAACCCTAACCCTAACCCTAACCCTAACCCTAACCCTAACCCTAACCCTAACCCTAACCCTAACCCTAACCCTAACCCTAACCCTAACCCTAACCCTAACCCTAACCCTAACCCTAACCCTAACCCTAACCCTAACCCTAACCCTAACCCTAACCCTAACCCTAACCCTAACCCTAACCCTAACCCTAACCCTAACCCTAACCCTAACCCTAACCCTAACCCTAACCCTAACCCTAACCCTAACCCTAACCCTAACCCTAACCCTAACCCTAACCCTAACCCTAACCCTAACCCTAACCCTAACCCTAACCCTAACCCTAACCCTAACCCTAACCCTAACCCTAACCCTAACCCTAACCCTAACCCTAACCCTAACCCTAACCCTAACCCTAACCCTAACCCTAACCCTAACCCTAACCCTAACCCTAACCCTAACCCTAACCCTAACCCTAACCCTAACCCTAACCCTAACCCTAACCCTAACCCTAACCCTAACCCTAACCCTAACCCTAACCCTAACCCTAACCCTAACCCTAACCCTAACCCTAACCCTAACCCTAACCCTAACCCTAACCCTAACCCTAACCCTAACCCTAACCCTAACCCTAACCCTAACCCTAACCCTAACCCTAACCCTAACCCTAACCCTAACCCTAACCCTAACCCTAACCCTAACCCTAACCCTAACCCTAACCCTAACCCTAACCCTAACCCTAACCCTAACCCTAACCCTAACCCTAACCCTAACCCTAACCCTAACCCTAACCCTAACCCTAACCCTAACCCTAACCCTAACCCTAACCCTAACCCTAACCCTAACCCTAACCCTAACCCTAACCCTAACCCTAACCCTAACCCTAACCCTAACCCTAACCCTAACCCTAACCCTAACCCTAACCCTAACCCTAACCCTAACCCTAACCCTAACCCTAACCCTAACCCTAACCCTAACCCTAACCCTAACCCTAACCCTAACCCTAACCCTAACCCTAACCCTAACCCTAACCCTAACCCTAACCCTAACCCTAACCCTAACCCTAACCCTAACCCTAACCCTAACCCTAACCCTAACCCTAACCCTAACCCTAACCCTAACCCTAACCCTAACCCTAACCCTAACCCTAACCCTAACCCTAACCCTAACCCTAACCCTAACCCTAACCCTAACCCTAACCCTAACCCTAACCCTAACCCTAACCCTAACCCTAACCCTAACCCTAACCCTAACCCTAACCCTAACCCTAACCCTAACCCTAACCCTAACCCTAACCCTAACCCTAACCCTAACCCTAACCCTAACCCTAACCCTAACCCTAACCCTAACCCTAACCCTAACCCTAACCCTAACCCTAACCCTAACCCTAACCCTAACCCTAACCCTAACCCTAACCCTAACCCTAACCCTAACCCTAACCCTAACCCTAACCCTAACCCTAACCCTAACCCTAACCCTAACCCTAACCCTAACCCTAACCCTAACCCTAACCCTAACCCTAACCCTAACCCTAACCCTAACCCTAACCCTAACCCTAACCCTAACCCTAACCCTAACCCTAACCCTAACCCTAACCCTAACCCTAACCCTAACCCTAACCCTAACCCTAACCCTAACCCTAACCCTAACCCTAACCCTAACCCTAACCCTAACCCTAACCCTAACCCTAACCCTAACCCTAACCCTAACCCTAACCCTAACCCTAACCCTAACCCTAACCCTAACCCTAACCCTAACCCTAACCCTAACCCTAACCCTAACCCTAACCCTAACCCTAACCCTAACCCTAACCCTAACCCTAACCCTAACCCTAACCCTAACCCTAACCCTAACCCTAACCCTAACCCTAACCCTAACCCTAACCCTAACCCTAACCCTAACCCTAACCCTAACCCTAACCCTAACCCTAACCCTAACCCTAACCCTAACCCTAACCCTAACCCTAACCCTAACCCTAACCCTAACCCTAACCCTAACCCTAACCCTAACCCTAACCCTAACCCTAACCCTAACCCTAACCCTAACCCTAACCCTAACCCTAACCCTAACCCTAACCCTAACCCTAACCCTAACCCTAACCCTAACCCTAACCCTAACCCTAACCCTAACCCTAACCCTAACCCTAACCCTAACCCTAACCCTAACCCTAACCCTAACCCTAACCCTAACCCTAACCCTAACCCTAACCCTAACCCTAACCCTAACCCTAACCCCTAACCCTAACCCTAACCCTAACCCTAACCCTAACCCTAACCCTAACCCTAACCCTAACCCTAACCCTAACCCTAACCCTAACCCTAACCCTAACCCTAACCCTAACCCTAACCCTAACCCTAACCCTAACCCTAACCCTAACCCTAACCCTAACCCTAACCCTAACCCTAACCCTAACCCTAACCCTAACCCTAACCCTAACCCTAACCCTAACCCTAACCCTAACCCTAACCCTAACCCTAACCCTAACCCTAACCCTAACCCTAACCCTAACCCTAACCCTAACCCTAACCCTAACCCTAACCCTAACCCTAACCCTAACCCTAACCCTAACCCTAACCCTAACCCTAACCCTAACCCTAACCCTAACCCTAACCCTAACCCTAACCCTAACCCTAACCCTAACTAACTTTAACTTTTAACTTTTAACGTTAACTTTAACTTTAACTTTACTTAACTTTAACTCACTCTACTACCCCCCCCCCCCCCTCCGGCTTCTTCCCCTCGCTCCATACCCCCACCCCCTCCCCCACCCCCACCCCCACCCCACCCCCACCCCCCACCCCCACCCCCACCCCCACCCCCTCCCCCACCCCCACCCCCTCCCCCACCCCACCCCCACCCCCACCCCACCCCACCCCCACCCCCACCCCCTCACCCCACCCCCACCCCCACCCCCCCACCCCCACCCCCACCCCCACCCCCTCCCCCTCCCCCACCCCCACCCCCACCCCACCCCCACCACCCACCCCCACCCCCACCCCCACCCTCCCCACCCCCACCCCCACCCCCTCCCCCACCCCCTCCCCCACCCCCACCCCCACCCCCACCCCCACCCCCACCCCACCCCCACCCCCACCCCCACCCCCACCCCCTCCCCCACCCCCTACCCCACCCCCACCCCCACCCCCTCCCCCCACCCCTCCCCCACCCCCCCCACCCCCACCCCCACCCCCACCCCCACCCCCACCCCCACCCCCACCCCCACCCCCACCCCACCCCCCACCCCCTCCCCACCCCCACCCCCACCCCCACCCCCACCCCCACCCCCACCCCCACCCCCTCCCCCACCCCTCACCCCCCTCACCCACCCCCTACCCCACCCCCACCCCACCCCCACCCCCACCCCCACCCCCCACCCCCACCCTACCCCACCCCCACCCACCCCACCCCACCCCTCACCCACCCCCTCCCCCACCCCCCATAACCCCTAACCCTAACCCTAACCCTAACCCGACCCCTACCCTACCCTAACACCTAACCCTATCCCCTAACCCTAACCCTATACCCTAACCCCTAACTCCTACACCTAGAACCCTAACCCTACCCTACCCTAACTCAAACCCTAACCCCTAACCCTAAACCCTAACCCTAACCCTAATCCCAACCTACCCTAACCCTAACCCTAACCCCTTAACCCTAACCCTAACCCTAACCCTAACCCTAACCCTAACCCTAACCCTAACCCTAACCCTAACCCTAACCCTAACCCTAACCCTAACCCTAACCCTAACCCTAACCCTAACCCTAACCCTAACCCTAACCCTAACCCTAACCCTAACCCTAACCCTAACCCTAACCCTAACCCTAACCCTAACCCTAACCCTAACCCTAACCCTAACCCTAACCCTAACCCTAACCCTAACCCTAACCCTAACCCTAACCCTAACCCTAACCCTAACCCTAACCCTAACCCTAACCCTAACCCTAACCCTAACCCTAACCCTAACCCTAACCCTAACCCTAACCCTAACCCTAACCCTAACCCTAACCCTAACCCTAACCCTAACCCTAACCCTAACCCTAACCCTAACCCTAACCCTAACCCTAACCCTAACCCTAACCCTAACCCTAACCCTAACCCTAACCCTAACCCTAACCCTAACCCTAACCCTAACCCTAACCCTAACCCTAACCCTAACCCTAACCCTAACCCTAACCCTAACCCTAACCCTAACCCTAACCCTAACCCTAACCCTAACCCTAACCCTAACCCTAACCCTAACCCTAACCCTAACCCTAACCCTAACCCTAACCCTAACCCTAACCCTAACCCTAACCCTAACCCTAACCCTAACCCTAACCCTAACCCTAACCCTAACCCTAACCCTAACCCTAACCCTAACCCTAACCCTAACCCTAACCCTAACCCTAACCCTAACCCTAACCCTAACCCTAACCCTAACCCTAACCCTAACCCTAACCCTAACCCTAACCCTAACCCTAACCCTAACCCTAACCCTAACCCTAACCCTAACCCTAACCCTAACCCTAACCCTAACCCTAACCCTAACCCTAACCCTAACCCTAACCCTAACCCTAACCCTAACCCTAACCCTAACCCTAACCCTAACCCTAACCCTAACCCTAACCCTAACCCTAACCCTAACCCTAACCCTAACCCTAACCCTAACCCTAACCCTAACCCTAACCCTAACCCTAACCCTAACCCTAACCCTAACCCTAACCCTAACCCTAACCCTAACCCTAACCCTAACCCTAACCCTAACCCTAACCCTAACCCTAACCCTAACCCTAACCCTAACCCTAACCCTAACCCTAACCCTAACCCTAACCCTAACCCTAACCCTAACCCTAACCCTAACCCTAACCCTAACCCTAACCCTAACCCTAACCCTAACCCTAACCCTAACCCTAACCCTAACCCTAACCCTAACCCTAACCCTAACCCTAACCCTAACCCTAACCCTAACCCTAACCCTAACCCTAACCCTAACCCTAACCCTAACCCTAACCCTAACCCTAACCCTAACCCTAACCCTAACCCTAACCCTAACCCTAACCCTAACCCTAACCCTAACCCTAACCCTAACCCTAACCCTAACCCTAACCCTAACCCTAACCCTAACCCTAACCCTAACCCTAACCCTAACCCTAACCCTAACCCTAACCCTAACCCTAACCCTAACCCTAACCCTAACCCTAACCCTAACCCTAACCCTAACCCTAACCCTAACCCTAACCCTAACCCTAACCCTAACCCTAACCCTAACCCTAACCCTAACCCTAACCCTAACCCTAACCCTAACCCTAACCCTAACCCTAACCCTAACCCTAACCCTAACCCTAACCCTAACCCTAACCCTAACCCTAACCCTAACCCTAACCCTAACCCTAACCCTAACCCTAACCCTAACCCTAACCCTAACCCTAACCCTAACCCTAACCCTAACCCTAACCCTAACCCTAACCCTAACCCTAACCCTAACCCTAACCCTAACCCTAACCCTAACCCTAACCCTAACCCTAACCCTAACCCTAACCCTAACCCTAACCCTAACCCTAACCCTAACCCTAACCCTAACCCTAACCCTAACCCTAACCCTAACCCTAACCCTAACCCTAACCCTAACCCTAACCCTAACCCTAACCCTAACCCTAACCCTAACCCTAACCCTAACCCTAACCCTAACCCTAACCCTAACCCTAACCCTAACCCTAACCCTAACCCTAACCCTAACCCTAACCCTAACCCTAACCCTAACCCTAACCCTAACCCTAACCCTAACCCTAACCCTAACCCTAACCCTAACCCTAACCCTAACCCTAACCCTAACCCTAACCCTAACCCTAACCCTAACCCTAACCCTAACCCTAACCCTAACCCTAACCCTAACCCTAACCCTAACCCTAACCCTAACCCTAACCCTAACCCTAACCCTAACCCTAACCCTAACCCTAACCCTAACCCTAACCCTAACCCTAACCCTAACCCTAACCCTAACCCTAACCCTAACCCTAACCCTAACCCTAACCCTAACCCTAACCCTAACCCTAACCCTAACCCTAACCCTAACCCTAACCCTAACCCTAACCCTAACCCTAACCCTAACCCTAACCCTAACCCTAACCCTAACCCTAACCCTAACCCTAACCCTAACCCTAACCCTAACCCTAACCCTAACCCTAACCCTAACCCTAACCCTAACCCTAACCCTAACCCTAACCCTAACCCTAACCCTAACCCTAACCCTAACCCTAACCCTAACCCTAACCCTAACCCTAACCCTAACCCTAACCCTAACCCTAACCCTAACCCTAACCCTAACCCTAACCCTAACCCTAACCCTAACCCTAACCCTAACCCTAACCCTAACCCTAACCCTAACCCTAACCCTAACCCTAACCCTAACCCTAACCCTAACCCTAACCCTAACCCTAACCCTAACCCTAACCCTAACCCTAACCCTAACCCTAACCCTAACCCTAACCCTAACCCTAACCCTAACCCTAACCCTAACCCTAACCCTAACCCTAACCCTAACCCTAACCCTAACCCTAACCCTAACCCTAACCCTAACCCTAACCCTAACCCTAACCCTAACCCTAACCCTAACCCTAACCCTAACCCTAACCCTAACCCTAACCCTAACCCTAACCCTAACCCTAACCCTAACCCTAACCCTAACCCTAACCCTAACCCTAACCCTAACCCTAACCCTAACCCTAACCCTAACCCTAACCCTAACCCTAACCCTAACCCTAACCCTAACCCTAACCCTAACCCTAACCCTAACCCTAACCCTAACCCTAACCCTAACCCTAACCCTAACCCTAACCCTAACCCTAACCCTAACCCTAACCCTAACCCTAACCCTAACCCTAACCCTAACCCTAACCCTAACCCTAACCCTAACCCTAACCCTAACCCTAACCCTAACCCTAACCCTAACCCTAACCCTAACCCTAACCCTAACCCTAACCCTAACCCTAACCCTAACCCTAACCCTAACCCTAACCCTAACCCTAACCCTAACCCTAACCCTAACCCTAACCCTAACCCTAACCCTAACCCTAACCCTAACCCTAACCCTAACCCTAACCCTAACCCTAACCCTAACCCTAACCCTAACCCTAACCCTAACCCTAACCCTAACCCTAACCCTAACCCTAACCCTAACCCTAACCCTAACCCTAACCCTAACCCTAACCCTAACCCTAACCCTAACCCTAACCCTAACCCTAACCCTAACCCTAACCCTAACCCTAACCCTAACCCTAACCCTAACCCTAACCCTAACCCTAACCCTAACCCTAACCCTAACCCTAACCCTAACCCTAACCCTAACCCTAACCCTAACCCTAACCCTAACCCTAACCCTAACCCTAACCCTAACCCTAACCCTAACCCTAACCCTAACCCTAACCCTAACCCTAACCCTAACCCTAACCCTAACCCTAACCCTAACCCTAACCCTAACCCTAACCCTAACCCTAACCCTAACCCTAACCCTAACCCTAACCCTAACCCTAACCCTAACCCTAACCCTAACCCTAACCCTAACCCTAACCCTAACCCTAACCCTAACCCTAACCCTAACCCTAACCCTAACCCTAACCCTAACCCTAACCCTAACCCTAACCCTAACCCTAACCCTAACCCTAACCCTAACCCTAACCCTAACCCTAACCCTAACCCTAACCCTAACCCTAACCCTAACCCTAACCCTAACCCTAACCCTAACCCTAACCCTAACCCTAACCCTAACCCTAACCCTAACCCTAACCCTAACCCTAACCCTAACCCTAACCCTAACCCTAACCCTAACCCTAACCCTAACCCTAACCCTAACCCTAACCCTAACCCTAACCCTAACCCTAACCCTAACCCTAACCCTAACCCTAACCCTAACCCTAACCCTAACCCTAACCCTAACCCTAACCCTAACCCTAACCCTAACCCTAACCCTAACCCTAACCCTAACCCTAACCCTAACCCTAACCCTAACCCTAACCCTAACCCTAACCCTAACCCTAACCCTAACCCTAACCCTAACCCTAACCCTAACCCTAACCCTAACCCTAACCCTAACCCTAACCCTAACCCTAACCCTAACCCTAACCCTAACCCTAACCCTAACCCTAACCCTAACCCTAACCCTAACCCTAACCCTAACCCTAACCCTAACCCTAACCCTAACCCTAACCCTAACCCTAACCCTAACCCTAACCCTAACCCTAACCCTAACCCTAACCCTAACCCTAACCCTAACCCTAACCCTAACCCTAACCCTAACCCTAACCCTAACCCTAACCCTAACCCTAACCCTAACCCTAACCCTAACCCTAACCCTAACCCTAACCCTAACCCTAACCCTAACCCTAACCCTAACCCTAACCCTAACCCTAACCCTAACCCTAACCCTAACCCTAACCCTAACCCTAACCCTAACCCTAACCCTAACCCTAACCCTAACCCTAACCCCTAACCCCTAACCCCTAACCCCTAACCCCTAACCCCTAACCCTAACCCTAACCCTAACCCTAACCCCTAACCCCTAACCCTAACCCTAACCCTAACCCTAACCCTAACCCTAACCCTAACCCTCTTACCCTCTTACCCTCTTACCCTCTTACCCTCTTACCCTCTTACCCTCTTACCCTCTTACCCTCTTACCCTCTTACCCTCTTACCCTCTTACCCTCTTACCCTCTTACCCTCTTACCCTCTTACCCTCTTACCCTCTTACCCTCTTACCCTCTTACCCTCTTACCCTCTTACCCTCTTACCCTCTTACCCTCTTACCCTCTTACCCTCTTACCCTCTTACCCTCTTACCCTCTTACCCTCTTACCCTCTTACCCTCTTACCCTCTTACCCTCTTACCCTCTTACCCTCTTACCCTCTTACCCTCTTACCCTCTTACCCTCTTACCCTCTTACCCTCTTACCCTCTTACCCTCTTACCCTCTTACCCTCTTACCCTCTTACCCTCTTACCCTCTTACCCTCTTACCCTCTTACCCTCTTACCCTCTTACCCTCTTACCCTCTTACCCTCTTACCCTCTTACCCTCTTACCCTCTTACCCTCTTACCCTCTTACCCTCTTACCCTCTTACCCTCTTACCCTCTTACCCTCTTACCCTCTTACCCTCTTACCCTCTTACCCTCTTACCCTCTTACCCTCTTACCCTCTTACCCTCTTACCCTCTTACCCTCTTACCCTCTTACCCTCTTACCCTCTTACCCTCTTACCCTCTTACCCTCTTACCCTCTTACCCTCTTACCCTCTTACCCTCTTACCCTCTTACCCTCTTACCCTCTTACCCTCTTACCCTCTTACCCTCTTACCCTCTTACCCTCTTACCCTCTTACCCTCTTACCCTCTTACCCTCTTACCCTCTTACCCTCTTACCCTCTTACCCTCTTACCCTCTTACCCTCTTACCCTCTTACCCTCTTACCCTCTTACCCTCTTACCCTCTTACCCTCTTACCCTCTTACCCTCTTACCCTCTTACCCTCTTACCCTCTTACCCTCTTACCCTCTTACCCTCTTACCCTCTTACCCTCTTACCCTCTTACCCTCTTACCCTCTTACCCTCTTACCCTCTTACCCTCTTACCCTCTTACCCTCTTACCCTCTTACCCTCTTACCCTCTTACCCTCTTACCCTCTTACCCTCTTACCCTCTTACCCTCTTACCCTCTTACCCTCTTACCCTCTTACCCTCTTACCCTCTTACCCTCTTACCCTCTTACCCTCTTACCCTCTTACCCTCTTACCCTCTTACCCTCTTACCCTCTTACCCTCTTACCCTCTTACCCTCTTACCCTCTTACCCTCTTACCCTCTTACCCTCTTACCCTCTTACCCTCTTACCCTCTTACCCTCTTACCCTCTTACCCTCTTACCCTCTTACCCTCTTACCCTCTTACCCTCTTACCCTCTTACCCTCTTACCCTCTTACCCTCTTACCCTCTTACCCTCTTACCCTCTTACCCTCTTACCCTCTTACCCTCTTACCCTCTTACCCTCTTACCCTCTTACCCTCTTACCCTCTTACCCTCTTACCCTCTTACCCTCTTACCCTCTTACCCTCTTACCCTCTTACCCTCTTACCCTCTTACCCTCTTACCCTCTTACCCTCTTACCCTCTTACCCTCTTACCCTCTTACCCTCTTACCCTCTTACCCTCTTACCCTCTTACCCTCTTACCCTCTTACCCTCTTACCCTCTTACCCTCTTACCCTCTTACCCTCTTACCCTCTTACCCTCTTACCCTCTTACCCTCTTACCCTCTTACCCTCTTACCCTCTTACCCTCTTACCCTCTTACCCTCTTACCCTCTTACCCTCTTACCCATGCAAATTAATTTAAATTTATGAAAATTTATTCAAATATATTCACATTTATTTTACTCAGATTTATTTGAATTGATTCAAATTTATGCAAATTTAATCCAATTTATTCGAATACATTCACATTTATGCAAATTTATTTAATTTTACTCAGATTTATTTGAATTGATTCACATTTATTCAAATATAACTTTATGCACATTTATTTAATTTTACTCAGATTTATTTGAATTGATTCACATTTATTCAAATATAACTTTACTCAAATTTAACTTTAGGTAAATTTATTTAAATTTACTCAGATTGAATTGATGCAAATTTATTCAAAACTTCAGTTATTCACATTTATTCACATTTCAACAAATGATTCGAATCCGTACAAAATTTACGCTTAATTTTTCTCATTTCATTCAAATAAACGTAGAACATTTATCGTCAACAATTTAAGGTCGCAAATTTAACGTAACAAGTTTACGGTCTATAATTTAACATCGCAAATTGACCTTTATATTTTAATGTAGATAATGGTTTTATATTCATTCAAATTTAACATAGAAAATTTATCGTCAGTAAATTTACGTAGAAATTTGACGTTTAACATTTATCGTCGACAATTTCAGGTCGGAAATTTAACGTCTACATTTTAACGTAGAAAATTTAATGTACACAATTTCATGTCAAAAATTTAACGTCGCAAATTGACCTTTATATTTTAATGTAGATAATGTTTATTCAAATTTAACGTACTAAATTTAACGTCGGAAAATTAACGTAGAAATTTGACGTTTAACATTTATTTCTATTTATTCAAATTAACATTTAACGTCACGCATTTAACGTAGAAAATTTAATGTACACAATTTCATGTCAAAAATTTAACGTAGAAAATTCAACGTCGCATAATTTAAAGTAGACAATTAAACGTACAAAATTTATCGTCAAACATTTAACGTACAAAATTTATCGTCGAAAAATAAATGTACAAAATATTAGGAAACAAATTTGACGTAGACAATTTAATGTACGAAATTTAACATCGCAAACTTAACGTAGACAATTAAACGTCGAAAATTTATTGTACACAATTTTATGTACGAAATTTAACGTAGACAATTTGACGTAACAAATTTAACGTCGCAAATTGACCTTTATATTTTAATGCAGATAATGTTTTTATATTTATTCAAATTTGACGTAGACAATTTATCGTCAAATTTAATGTACACAATTTAACATCGCAAACTTAACGTAGACAATTAAACGTAGACAATTTGACGTCAAATATTTAATGTACACAATTTTATGTACGAAATTTAACATCGCGAACTTAACGTAAACAATTGAACGTCGGAAAATTTAACGTAGACAATTTGATGTCGACAATGTAACATCGCAAATTTAATGTCGCAAATTGACCTTTATATGTAGATAATGGTTTTTAAATTTATTCAAATTTGACATAGACAATTTATCTTCAAATTTCATGTACAAAATTTAACGTTGACAATTAAACATCGAAACTTTAACGTCGCAAATTGACCTTTGTAATGTAGATAATGTATTCAAATTTGACGTAGAAAATTTATCGTCGAAAATTTAATGTACAAAATTTAATGTACAAAATTTAACATCGCAAAGTTAACAATTGAACGTCACAAAATTTCACGTAAACAATTTAACGTAGAAAATTTATCGTCGCAAATTGACCTTTATATTTTAATGTAGATAATGTTTTTAAATTTATTCAAATTTGACGTAGACAATTTATCATCAAACATTTAACGTACAAAATTTAATGTACGAAATTTAACGTCGCAAAATTTAACGTAGACAATTAAACGTAGACAATTAAACGTAGGAAATTTGACGTAGAAAATTTAATGTACACAATTTTATGTACGAAATTTAACATCGCGAATTGAACGTCGCGAAATTTAACGTAGATAATTTATCGTCAAAAATTTAATGTACACTATTTTATGTAACAAATTTAACGTCGCAAATTTACGTTCATATTTTAATGTAGATAATGTTTTTAAATTTATTCAAATTTAACGTAGAAAATTTAACATAGAAAAATTGACGTAGGCAATTTATCGTCGAAAATTTTACGTCGCAAATTGACCTTGATATTTTAATGTAGATAATGTTTTTAAATTTATTCAAATTTAACGTCGAAAATTTTACGTATAACAATTAGCTTTAACATTTATTCCAATGAACATTTGACGTCGCAAATTTAACGTACACAATTTAACGTCAACAATTTAACGTAGAAAATTGACGTTCAAAATTTATTGACATTTATTCAAATTAACGTCGGAAATTTTTCGTCGACAAATTTACGTCGAAAATTTAACATCTAACACTTAACGTTGACAATTTAACGTCGCAAACTTAACGTACACAATTAACGTTTAAAATTGATTGCAAATTAACTAAGAAAATTTAACGTCCAAAAATTAAGTTTAATATGGATTTAAATTTATTCAAATTAACGTCTACAATTTAACGTCGACCGTTTAAATTTTATTTCAATTGATTCAAATTAACTTCGAAGATTTTACGTCGAACATTTAACGGAGAAAATTTAGCTTAGAAATTGAACTTTCAATTTGGTACATTTATTGCAAATTAAACTTGCATTTCAAACATTTCAGTTAAAAATTCACATTAAACTGGATTTATTTACGGTCATTGAAATTAAAGTGCAAACAATTTGTCGCCGTTCTCCGTCGCAATTTTTTCATCGCACGTCAATTGTCCGACAATTTTTAATAGCAATTATTTTCAATTTAGTTTTACTTACTTTAATTTCAGTTAATTTATATTAAGGTACGTACAATTTAATTGCCTTTTATCCTCGGTCTTCTCCGTCGTTCTTGGTTGCTTTTCTTTGTTGCATTTCTCCATCGATTTCTTCAGTCATCTTTCTCCATCACAATTGGCACGTCAGTTTCCGATGAGGACAGCTACTGAAATATCAAATACAAACAATGTGACTCAACATAAATTAAAGTTATGTTCATTTATACAAATTAAACTTAGCAAATTTCAGTTAAAAATAACTGACTAGACAAACAATCAAAATTATCTGCTAATAAACAAGTATAAAGAAAAGCATCAAAATAAATGAACACGCACCACATGCAGTTTTTGCAGTCTCCATAATCCGAAAAATAGCACTCGGACAGCATGTACAAATGTGCGCATCAAAATCTCATGTCATTGAGATCATCTACACAGATATAAAAAACAGTTAGTCAAACATAAACTAAATCAAAATTACAGTCATTGTTCATGAAACATAACAATCGTGAATATAAACACCGATAAAAAATCAACTTAACTTTATAGCAAAGTAGAATATTTACTGCACGACAGACTATGCCAGAGCGTCGGCAAAAAAATACACAAAGTTAGTCCATTACAGCAAGATTCCAATCTTGAAACATGAAAATAAACACATTAATTACAAAAATACTACATTTATTATCTTACCGAGGGAGCCAAAGCTACAAACGATAGAGTATGACAGGCTCTGCCGGCAGGTCATAATAGGTTGTTGAAGACATCTGCAGATAAACCAAACAAGAAAGTTAGTTCATTGGAAAACAAAACATTTCTCATCTGCAGGAAAAACTAACAATAACAGAGTTAGTCTCACAAAACAATTCAAAATTACAATCATGAATCATAAAACAAACAACAAAACAAATAAACAAATTAACAACTTATCTTCGTGGCAAATTACACAAAATACTGCACGACAAATTAGGCAAACGACTTGTTACACGTGCATCCACATTTGTTAACAACATCTGCCAAAAAACAAAACAATACAGTTAGTGATTTGCAAAAAAACACAACATAACAATCATGAATCACATGAAACAAACAAACATTTATATAAAATACAAGCACAAAATAAATTTACATTTGTGAAACAAATACATAAATAACAACAATCATGAGCGCATCACCATCCCAGGTTGTTGACGACATTGGTAACTTATCTTCGTGGCCAGGTACAAAAATAAAGACGATAAACTACGCAAGTAACTCGTAATAGGCACATCACGCTCAGCCCCCTTAACCCACCTAAGCCAATAACAAATGCAGCCTGTGACACATGCGCACATAGACTTTTTTCAAGTCTGCGTAATTTCTGATTCTCAATTTATCATCGTAAGTGCGTGTGACTAGCGCCAACTGTGACTTGTGCTACGTATACAGTATGCACGGCAAAAGTACAAGGCAGGCGTACGTAATGTACATTCGCACGTGTACACAAGCGGCATTTCGGGGAAACGCGGTTAACGTCAAAATTATTTATTTCCAACCCTGAAATTCTTCTACTTCCCGCGGGACTGGAGTGAAATTAATATATGAACATGTCAACTTTCACCAATCCGACTTAAAAGAGGTAAAACACACAGGAATTGAACAAATGTTCTAGGTTGATGTGTCCGAGATAAGCAAAATTCCGACTTACGCGATCAGACTTAAGCAAAGAGTGGCATACAAAAATCAAACGTTCCAAGCGATTTTGTCCGAGATAAGTGAAAATCCGACATATACGAATCCGACTTAAGCAAGGTTTACTGTAATTTCATAATAATAATAAAGGTTTATTTAACACACGGTCTACATATAGAATATCGCAAAGCGCGATACATCATTCAAAAACAAATAAACATGATAATACTTACGAAATTACAGTCATTTAAAACATTTAAAAGTTAGTTAAAATATTCATTAAGATTAAACTAATATAATATTATTAATAATAATAATAATAGTTTATTTAACACACGCTCTACATATAAAATATCGCACAGCGCGATACGGCATTGAAAAACAAATAAACATGATAATAATTACGAAATTATACGGTCATTTAAAACATTTAAAATATTCATTAAAAATAAATATTCATTAAAAGAAATGTAAACAAATGTCCGTCGGTTTTGACGGGAACAACGAATGCAGTGAAAAATCATAAGACTCCCCGAATTTAACTATGAATGCCGACCGGTAGTCTCCAATCAAAATATCGCAGTAAGTCTACACTTATCGGTATTGGCTTTTGCAGGTTCTTAACATGTGCGCGGACGGCCACTAACTGGATAAATCCCCCACTTAACTACTAATGTACGGCTGTACACTTCCATTGCACGAAAATGCATACTGGGGGCCCCTTCAGTATGCATTTTCGTGCAATAGAAGTTTCCAAAGGACTGTTTATTAAGATATCGATGTATCCTAGAATGGACGCCACTGTTGCACGCGATATAGCCAACACCGATAAGTAAAGACCTACGACAACACCTTGTTTAAAGACTACCGGTAGATTTCACAGCTCAAATGATAGAGCATCGGCCCATTAAACACAAAGTCTATGATTCTAATCCGGGAGGAACCAATTGGAGCCGACGCTTGGAGCCGACGCTTGGAGCCGACGCTTGGAGCCGACGCTTGGAGCCGAGAGCCGATGCTTGGAGCCGACGCTTGGAGTTTGGAGCCAATGCAGCCGACTCTGGGAGCTTTGAACCGAATTTTTTAGCCGACGCGTTAAGACGCCGATTAGTTTCTTGTTTAGGACCCAAGTTTTAAAAAACAAAGTACTCATCTTTCTAAATCCACCGTCACAACTGCAATCTGCTCGTCTCCATCAGGCGATGATGTAGCCATGACGTACCAGTACGACAGACTCCACAAACTTCAAAAATTGCACCTCGCCATCCAATGAGAATATCTACAATAAAATAACAAAAACAAATTGACAGTAATAGTTCCTGCAAAACAAAAACCAATAACCCAACCAATCACACAAAAACATAACCTTACATGAGCCATCTATCGAGCTTTGTGCTCAAATGAGCCAGTGTTTTTTGTAACCCGTTAGCATATATATTTAATAGGGCTACTAGAGAGGAATGTTTTCCATTTTTTTAGAAAATTGCTAACATCGTACCCATTCATAAGTCTGGTAAAAAAACATAATGTTGCCAACTATAGGCCCATTTCTCTTCTTCCCGCGGGTATCAAAGGTCTTTGAGAAAATCCTGTGTGAACAGATCATGTGTCACGTCCAAACCGCTATCGCCGAGCAGCAGCATGGTTTCATCCCCGGTAGAGATTGCTCCTCTAACCTGACCTTATTGTTGCAAGATGCTTACCATGCTGTTGAACGGAGAGAGCAGTTAGATGTTATTTGCACTGATTTCTCAAAGACCTTTGATCGAGTCAACCATAATTTTCTTATGTATAAACTCTCGTCCTATAATATTTATCATGATGTTCTCCATTTGATAAGCAATTATCTCACTGGTAGAAAACAGAGTTATTGTTGACGGTCACTTTTCCAATTGAAATGTAGTGCCCTCTGGTGTTCCCTAAGGCTCAATTTTTGCTGTTGGATATGGTTAAAAAATACAAATACAAATACATTACAAAGACAAATACTGACCTGCCTGACTAATTAAGAAAGGCAGCGTGCACAGAATCCTGAATGCAATCCGTTAGTCTCCATCGGGCGATGATGTAAGTCATAAAGTACCAGCGAGACAGACTCCACAAACTTGATAATTGGCACCTCACCATCCAATGACAATATCTACAGAAAAAGCAAACAAACAAAAACTAAGTCAGTTATTTCGACAAGAAAAATCAAGTGGACAGTAATATTTATTTATTCACCACATCCAACAGCGGAGGGACCGCCAATTACAGGAATGGGAGCAAGTGCGGTTGAGTGCCTTGCTCAAGGGCACAGGTGCCACAACCCGTCACGGCCCGGAATCGAACCCACATTCTAGTACTAGCACAGGAACTTAAGTTCGACGCACTAGACCGCTCGGCCATAACATACCGAGCAACAGAAGAAATAGGATTGAAAAAATGCGGTCAATCTGAAAGCGACTATTTTCAGCACACAGAAGCTTTATACAGATAAGCAACATCTCGATGTTAACTTAATTACAAAAGACATTTTCTACTTTGGATTAAACTGAAAATTTGCGTTAATTTAGTTGCTCGGTATAGTTCATGCAAAACAAAAACAAGCAAAAAATTACAAATTAAAAATTAATTACATGACTAAATTAAAAGGACAAATACTGACCTGCCTGACTACCGAAGACAGGCATAGTGCACAGAATCCTGAATGCTCTGCTAGTGTCTATCAGGCGATGATGTAGTCATAAAGTACCAGCGAGACAGACTTCACAAACTTGATAATTGGCACCTCGCCATATGATGACAATAACAAAGAAAAAAACAAAAAGAAACTTAGAGTCAGTCATTTCAACAGGAAAATCAAGTTGACAGTCATGGTTCCTACCAAAAAATAACACAAAACAAAAAAACCCCAATAAACACCCAAACCCAGCAGGAATAAATTACAAAGACAAATACTGACCTGCCTGACTAATGAATGAAGGCAGTGTGCACGGAATCCTGACTGCAATCTGCTAGTGTCCATCAGGCGATGATGTAGTCATAAAGTACCAGCGAGACAGACACCACAAACTTGATAATTGGCACCTCACCATCCAATGACAATATCTACAGAAAAAGAAAACAAACTAAAACTAAGTCAGTCATTTCGACAAGAAAATCAAGTTGGAAGTAATATACCAAGCAACAAAAGCAACATGATTGAACAATGCAGTCAATCTGAGAATGGGAATTTTTAGCACACAGAAGCTTTATACAGTCATGCAAAATCTCGATGTTAACTTAATTACAAAAGACATTTTCTAGTTTGGATTAAACTGACAATTTGCGTTACTTTAGTTGCTCGGTATAGTTCATGCAAAACAAAAACAAGCAAAAAAACTTACATGACTAAATTACAAGCACAAATACTGACCTGCCTGACTAATGAAGACAGGCATAGTGCACAGAATTCTGACTGCAATCTGCTAGTCTCCATCAGGCAATGATGTAGTCATAAAGTACCAGCGAGACAGACTCCACAAACTTGATAATTGGCACCTCACCATCCAATGACAATATCTACAGAAAAAGAAAAACAAAAACTAAGTCAGTCATTTCGACAAGAAAATCAAGTTGGCAGTAATATACCGAGCAACACAAGAAATATGATTGAACAATGCAGTCAATCTGAGAGTGGGAATTTTTAGCACACAGAAGCTTTATACAGTCATGCAAATTCTCGATGTTAACTTAATTACAAAAGACGTTTTCTAGTTTGGATTAAACTGAAAAAAAGAGTTACTTTAGTTGCTCAGTATAGTTTATGCAAAACAAAAATAAACAACGCAAATAAACATAACCCCCCAGCAGGAATAAATTACAAAGACAAATACTAAACAAGTCTTCTAAAGAACTTTAACATTCCTTCATACTACTAAATACATGCACGTACATGCACGTGTGATACTGTTGGACACCATTATGCAGTGAGTTGAATACAATTTTGTAATAATTACTCCACCTGTGAAATTGCATGTTTATTTATTGTCGTGAATAGTGTATTCATTTCATCACTTTCAGCAATGAAAAACCAAACCATAAAATTATTACATTATTTTTTATAATTTTTGACTTTTAAGAAGACTCTGCGAAGGTCGGCACACAAGGCCACTAATTTGACGTACAGTGTCATCTATTTTTATCAAATTATTTATTGGAAAGAATTTTCAAGTCGGACGTCACTTAAGCCCTCGTGAACTAAGCCTATGGACAAGTCGGAAATATTCTCGGTTTTTCCAAGTAAATTCTTCATATTTTTTCCCCTCCAAATTTTGGTTTCTTCATTAGATTTGCACTTATTGATGTATAATAAATCATTTTAAGACAAAATTAGTGAGGTCCGAGTACTAAATTCTTACCTATTTAACAAAAGACGCCAAAGTAATAAAAATAGAAACGTGCTAAAATGGTTAAATCCAAGAGGAAAGGATACTGGTACCATTTCTACCCAATGCAAGCTATTAGAAACAGACTTGATCTGAAATTAGGCAGATTTCAGTTTTTTCTGAATTGATCTCGAGTATTTAAACAGAGTTTACATGCATGTGCACCAAACCTAAAACCCGGACATTTTATAACGGTATTGTGGATGGATTACACCCACCCATATTTTTATAAACCTTTTTCCACTTTCAAAGAAATTGCCTTAGTTATTTGGGGAAAATTGAAAACTAGCAAATTAAAGAATATATAACTTGAGAAAATCTCTTTAAAATGAAGGTTTAAGAACGATTCTAAAAAAGGAGGAATCATGAGCAATTATAAGATATCAAGTTCTCAGAAAATTACTCAAACAATAGGTCAAGCATTAAGTTGTTCGTGGCTTCAAACCTTGTGTGCAAAACATATCAGACAGGCTCAAACATTTCAAAGTGTTTCCTCACAAAATCTCAAATTTTTCCCACTGGAAATGTTGGGTTTTTCAATCAAATCTGCACATTCCAATGCTAAACGAGTTATTTTAAAGAAAATAAAATCTACTCAACTTCTCAACTCTTACCAAAAGTAGATCTTGTGATTGAATGGATCATTTGATATTTAGAAAGTGGCCAAAATAATTACCATTTGCATCAAATTCGGTGCATTAGGATTTAGTTTGTTATGTACTGTATACAATTCCTCCATGGTACATTTCAAGTTAAACCGACTTACACTACACACTATTAAATTAAAGTTATACGAGATTTTAATAATTTGTTGCAAACATATGGGTCTTTCTATAAATTAGGGGTCCAGCTTTGGTGTCCCCCGTTACATTTTACATCTTGTTTTTGTAAATTCAGGACACATTCTTTAAATACTTTTCATCTCAAAGAGTGAGTACATAAAGTACAATTCATACAAATTGGTTTAAAAGCCATTTTAATGATTTTTGTACGAAAAAAAAACACATATCAGGTGTAACGGGGGACACCAAATGTCACACTTTTGGACCCCTAATTTATAGAAAGACTCATTTATGAAGTGATTAATGCATTATGCCTGTTCGTGTATTTCTAAAATGCTCGTTTGGATTATATTCATGCCATGTAAAATAATGTGAAATTAAAGGTAGAATGCATCATTTGTAGTGACGCCAATTAATTTTTCTCATGAATTGACAAGAAGAATCTTACTAACAAGAATAACATTAGTACCAAAACCACATTTCTGTCCAAAATGGTATTTTGTTTGAAAAATTAACCAAAGGTGGTTTTCTAAAAAGTCTTTTGAATGAACTTTTCAAGTTTTTTTGAGATGCTGCCTCTGTGTGGCTGAAATGTCTACACAGCAGACTTTTTATTAACATGGGGGTTTTAATCGCAAGTGGAAATAATGCCATTTGTAACAGCTTACCAATCAGCTTACCAATCATGTACTCTACATTTATACAGTTGGATTCAATAACAAAACAAAATGTTTTTACCTGTGTTAGACGGCAACTTGTATTCCAAGCAGTAGCTCGTGCATTCTTGTTTACCACAAGAGTAGGCATACCCCCTGTAAGTAGAGCATAAAATACAAGTTATCAATGTGGAAAATAATGTTTGTAGCATTTATAGCTTGGAGGTAATGCACCTATATCACTTTGTTCCCCACCATAGCTACCCTATGCATCCAAGAGGGCCGGGACCAAAGCATAGATGCTTTACTCTGGTGTTCTGAATTTTAAAATCAAAGTCGAGTGAAAACATTCATGCCCCATAGACTTTATGCACAGATCCTTGGGTAATAAGGAATACATTGTAAATTACATACATTTATTTTTATGACTTGCCTTAGTGCAAAGTTGTAATTAAAAGCTGTAATTAATCTGTGAATATCACCTGGATGATCATGTACAAAATTTCTTCCTTTGTTTTTCCGTCATTTAAAGAAAAGAGTGATGTCCAAATTGTGACAAATAAGTGGCATACGAGTATAGAATTTAAACCGCGGCGCTGCATGAACCTACCGTTCATGTAGGTACTTCTTCTACCTCCATGAACCCATGAAGCTAGTCGCGCTGCCGCAACCACGGTACGGCCGCGGCTTGTGGACATGGTGGAAACTCGGCTAAATTACCGTAACAAGGTAGCGACATTGCAGGAGCTTGAAGTTAAAACTCGTACGTTAAGACACATTGTAAAAAAAAACGGTCAAGTTTGTCAAGGTATGTATAGATCTAGAGACGGTATACATTGTACGGCTGTAACACAACAACGGCTAATTACCTGGTTGCAATTACGCGTGGTGTTTTGCCGAGGTCAAGAACAACTCCATCCTGCACACATCGCGCGGACAAGTGAGGCAGCACCGGAGAAAATATCATGACGAACTACTCCCGTCTGCGTACCTGTCCCAAACTGACACAAAGTTCTCTCCCCCCGTACGCAAATGGCCATGATGCTCCATGGTGCCCCTAACCTCAGTGATTGAACAATACATGAAAGAAAAAAATCAAGTATGCCATGTAACTCCAAGCCAGCTGTCCAAAAGGTTGCATGGTCTTCAAAGTTGACAAAAGAGTCAAGCCAAAGCGCCGCATCTTGCCAGAAAGCACTATTTAAATAATAATAAAGAAAATAACTGTGTTACTCTTTTTTCAAAATCGGTAAAACTTCTCTCTACTTGAACAATTACAAACAAAAAACGGCATGATTTAAATCAGTGCATTTGACGCGCAGCAGTAAATCCAAATGTGACCAAATCTGATTGTGCGTGTTCGGTCACATTTCAGCTTAACATTTTTGTTTCAAAATGTAAAGATTGTGCGCGTTTATCACGGGAAACACGTTTAGTTGCATGCACTCATAAAAGTGGAAAAAGTCAATCCACGTGTTCTTCTGTCACCATATGCAGCACGGTATGTGGCAGAGGGTATACCATTGTTCCCCCGTTGAGTCTAAATCATCCAAGGAATTTCCAAGGAATTCCTTTCAGTTTTTAGGTTGGGTTGGTGCGTTAACAAAAGGGGAGAGTGCAGATCATATGGCAATTATGCACATGTACGTACGGTATGTGTATCACAACAGACCACGTGGATGGACTTTTCCCACCAGCGAAACCGCCCCCCCAGTCACAATTAGCTTGCGGTGGGTTTGCGACGGATTTTTCGGCATTTTCGACCGGCGCCCACGGGACTCCTTGCGGCTGCCGGGTCATTTTTCGGCATCGGGCGGGCATCGAGTTACTTTTAATTCGGTTTGTAAACCTGGTGCGGCGTTTCCCATCGCAAACTAATCGCCACTAAATCGGTCGATGCCTGGCCGATGTCCGGCAGGGCATCGCACACATCGGGCGGGCGCCGGGCCAAATTTTGGACAACCCAGACAATCCATATATCGGCCAGGCGCCGCCCAGACGCCGCTCAGACGCCGGCCGGGGCCCGCCCGGCGTCCGGCCGACTTGGCGGTGCCCGGCCGGAAATCGGCCAGACATCGGCCGGGGTTTTGCAGGACACAGGCAGGACATCGGCAGGACATCGGACGAGTGCCTGCCGGACACCGGCCGATAAACGGGCCAAGAATTCGACCCCATTCCGTCATGGCAGCGTGGGAGCACTTTTAATTGTGACTGTGACCGCCCTATCGCGCGATCTTTCGCCGACCTCTACACGCCGGCCGATGCCTAGAAATCGCACACGCCGCCCGGCCTCCGCTTTAATTGTGACTTAAGCTTTATACAGGTGTCTCGATCAGAGCTTTTCTAATTCTGGCTGCGCGATTAAAAGGTCAGGCACGTCGCGGTTCAGCCGGCGCAGCTATAGCGCGCTCCGCGTTGCGATAAACCACGCACAAGCGAACAATAATTAGCTGCCGGCAAAGCTATATTATAACGAAGTGCAGATTTGATAGAGAAAAACACATTTTTGAGTGGAAAAAAAATTAGAATTTCCAGTTTGGTATGTTTTGTGCATAAAGTCTGAAGCCGATCATGTACCAACTATTCCTGAAAGGTTCACCTTGGCACGTCAAAAATAGGCCTGTTCAGACACAGTCTAACTGTTAAGAAAACGGTCACAAAAGGGTGTACGGTCATTTCGCCCTGAACCACTTCGCCCTGAACCACGGCATGTGCACGAAGTTGTTTTGGAATGTTTGGGGTGAAATGGCCTTTGGGCGAGGTAGTGTTTGGACGAAGTGGTTTTGGGGGTAAATGGCACTTGGGCGAAGTGGTCCAGCCGGGTGAAATGGTTTTGGGGCGAATTGATTTTATGCTCGCGAGACGAAATATAATTGTTTTGTTTATATTTCTCAAAGACTATAGCACCTCAGACAAAACCATTTCAGGGAAGCTTTCTACCGTCGTAGTGTTTATATTGTGTAAGTTATGTGTAAATCTGTGAACATTTCTGATTTTCCGAGATACCAACAATGTATACTGCCTTTAACTATTAATTGTACAATTTTATGCATCGGGGAACGAATTGATGGTTAAAAGGTTTACAAGGTTTATCTCTAAACACATCTTGGAACCTTGGTTCGAACCTTGGTTCCAACTTGGAACCTTGGTTCCAACTTGGAACCTTGGTTGGAACCAAGGTTCCAAGTTGGAACTGAGGTTGGAACCAAGGTTCCAAGTTGGAACTGAGGTTGGAACCAAGGTTCCAAGTTGGAACTAAGGTTGGAATCAAGGTTCTTCTCATACTTCTCATACTTCTTCTTCAGCAGCGGAGTGCAGCTGCAGCAGCGGAGTGCAGCTGCAGCAGCGGAGTGCAGCTGCAGCAGCGGACCCAGGTAGCAAGACAACGTTGGTCCAACGTTGATCCATCGTTGTCAAATCCTAATCACAACGTTGGATCAACGTTGTCTGGCAACGTTGGACCAACGTTATTTTGCACGTTGAGACAACGTTGCAGCATCGTTGGATCCAACGTTGCTCCAACGTTGGATTCACGTTAATCCCACACGACATCCAACGAAACTGGATGCAAATCCAACAAACATCCAACGTTGCTCCAACGTAATATACGAGCATCCAACGAATTTCCAACGCATTTCCAACAAGGTTCCAACTGCCATATACATTAATTACCACCAGAAGAAACAGACGAATTCTAGTAAACCTCAATTTATTTTTAAAAAATACATGTACATTGGTCAGAAAATTATGCAATTTTTTTTTTTCCATTAGCTGAAATATTTACCAAAAGGAATATCATTTTAAAAAGTACACGCCTACATGTGTATCTACTCAGTTTATCTGCTTGCTTGAAAGGAACGTCCATAAAATAGTTATCCGGTGGATTCAAACCGCGTTAATAAGATGAATCTAGATTTTTACAAATGAGATAAACTTGTATTCTCAAGAAAAAGAAAACCAAAAATTGTCGGATTAGCAGAATGTTGTATTAATATTGCTCTTATTATTGAGGTTCAATTCAATTGCATAACTACAACCATGCACTGTAAACTTGTTGCACAATTAAAACAAAGAGGAAATTGCCTTACGTCAGGGCATGGAGGGAGAAACAAACATGGTCGGGGTTAAAAATGTTTTCAATGTAAAAGAAAAATCAAACTAAAGTTCTGTACATCAAATTGATGGATGATTGAAGAGTTTATCCAAGGTCTACTCGAACGTCGATTTTTCATCCGTCATATGTCCATTGTACGCACAACTGTAACAGCACTATTAAAAAATATACAGCACAAGGTGTTTTCCGAAGAGGCTCGTGTGATGTTTTATAGCGCATTTTTCACGATGCGTCACTTTGCATACGGCAGAAATCCGTTGTGAAACTGACCATATTAGTGTCCCAGTGCGCGCGCGGTGACGTCACGGATTTCCAAGTCCCTGCTGACCCTCTTGTGCCGGCACATGCAGGCTACGACTCTCCTGTAGATCCTGAAGTAGTACTTGTAGATCCTGTAGTAGTACCCGTCTGTAGATCCTGAAGATTTACACATTGACTTTCTTGCTGTTCCTCGGCCATCTATAGGTCGAATATTGGTATTTTGGTATTGGTATTTTATTTCATACACCTCGTGGCCAAACGGCCAAATTACATGTATGTTACAAAAATAATACATCAAAAGATAAGACACCATATAACCACGTCACATCCTAAGATAATAAAAATAACCTGACAAGGGTAATCCCTATTCAAAGTTTAAAAGTGCTGAAATTTACTTATTCAGAATATCAATAAAAAAGGGAATGGGACTTTTCTTAAACTGTGAGGTTCTGACAGAAAGCTGAGAAAGAAGTGCGAATGTTTTTACCAAGTGTTTTGGCAAATGTAATGCAATGGCTTAATCTCCTATCGGTCAGGGATTCAAGTTTACAAATATAAAGGCTGTTCTCATACCCATTGAAATTATGACCCAATATAATCTTACAAACAGATGATTAGCTGCAGCTTCTTGAATGGCCTCTTGGCTAGAATTTTCGTATCCAGCATGTCGTCGAACTGATTCTGGTGAAAAACACAAGAACAAAAGTGTAAGATCAATTATAAGACTCTTTGCAAAAATTTCCGAACGCAAGACGGTCGAGTTGGACAACGGTAGAGTTGGTACAACGGTCGAGTTTGTCCGAGTCAAGTTGGCAAACAGTCGAGTTGACCTGCACCCGTTACAGTACGATGTCAATCGTTTGTCATGTTTGTGATCAAAAAAATGCTTTAAAAATCCACGTTTATGAATGCTGGGAATTGATCATTTGTCTTCTGAGATAAAACCCTAAAAGCATACAATCATGATCAAATGTACAAAAGGTTTCGCGTTCTATACACAAATGAAATAGAACTACAAGCCACGTGCTGGTAAACGGTCGAGTTGACCTAACTCCTTAAGTGATACATGTATGTTAAACAGGGTGTCAGATTTGGCGTAAAATACTGACCTTAAAATTTCAAATTTCAAAACAACTGAACAAATTCATGACATGATACATACCCACAATTGTACTGAAGAACTGATGCAACATGCAAATATAATGCAAGGTTAGTTAGGACAGCCAGATCACACTTTATCAGTCGATTTTCGTGGGAGAATAAAAGCTGCCACACAGGAAATTGGAAGAAATGCCACATGTGCATCCAAGCCAAACTGGTTCCCATTGCTGCACAAGTATGCACAGTACAAGTGTGCAGCAATGGATGCGGGAACCAGGGAAATATAGAGCATGCAACTGGTTACCCAGTCCCCTAACTTTGTTGGCTCAACACATATTTTAGTTTTTAGTTCTGATAGTTAATGTTCTTTTTTATATATATCTTTTGTAGTTACTTAAATTTCTATAGCATAAACAGTTTTGTATTTTAAGCTGGCTCTCATACCCCATGATCGCAGAGGTTAATAAACCATTTAAACCAACATTCAAAAGTGAATTTTCAGAGTAAATAAAACTGCAGTGTTTTTTTTCATTTTTTTGTTTACTTATATATTATATCAGCTCCCAAAATAGTTTTTATTCAATCCCAACAAAGACAACGTTGGAATTACGTGAAACCAACGTAAGGTTTCCAACATTCTAGCCCAATAAATTCCGACGTTGGTCCAACGTTGGTCCAACAAGTTTTTCCAGCGTCCAACGTGTTGCGAGTTTCCAACGTTGGACCAACGTTGTCTTGCTACCTGGAAAGTGGTATTTTGAACTCGCCTGTCGACGCTGATTCCGAAAATACCACGAATGGTCAGTTTCGGCCATTTTGGACAAAAACTGACCAGTATTCAGTTTTGGTCGGACGATGTCCAAAGTGGTATTTTTGAACTCGCCTTTCGACGTTGATTCCGAAAATACCACAAATTGTCAGTTTCGGCCATTTTGGACAAAAAATGACCACTATTCAGTTTTGGTCGGACGATGTCCAAAGTGGTATTTTTGAACTCGCCTTTCGCCGCTGATTCCAAAAATACCACGAATGGTCAGTTTCGGCCATTTTGGAAAAAAACTGACCACTATTCAGTTTTGGTCGGAAGGTGTCTAAAGTGGTATTTTTGAACTCGCCTTTCGACGCTGATTCCGAAAATACCACACCTGGTCAGTTTCGGCCATTTTGGAAAAAAAACTGACCACTATTCAGTTTTGGTCGGAAGGTGTCCAAAGTGGTATTTTTGAACTCGCCTTTCGACGCTGATTCCGAAAATACCACAACAGGTCAGTTTCGGCCATTTTGGACAAAAAATGACCACTATTCAGTTTTGGTCGGAAGGTGTCCAAAGTGGTATTTTTGAACTCGCCTTTCGACGCTGATTCCGAAAATACCACAACAGGTCAGTTTGGGCCATTTTGGAAAAAAAATGACCACTATTCAGTTTTGGTCGGAAGGTGTCCAAAGAGGTATTTTTGAACTCGCCTTTCGACGCTGATTCCGAAAATACCACACCTGGTCAGTTTCGGCCATTTTGGAAAAAGTGTCGACTTTGACACTTTGGTCGAAATTGGTATTTTCGAACTCGCCTGTCGACGCTGATTCCGAAAATACCACACATGGTCAGTTTCGGCCATTTTGGAAAAGTGTCGACATTGACACTTTGGTCCAAAGTGGTATTTTCGAACTCGCCTGTCGACGCTGATTCCGAAAATACCACGCATGGTCCGTTTCGGCCATTTTGGAAAAAGTGTCGACTTTGACACTTTGGTCGAAATTGGTATTTTTGAACTCGCCTTCCGACGCTGACTCCGAAAATACCACGCATGGTCAGTTTCGGCCATTTTGGAAAAAGTGTCAACTTTGACACTTTGGTCGAAATTGGTATTTTTGAACTCGCCTTCCGACGCTGACTCCGAAAATACCACGCATGGTCAGTTTCGGCCATTTTGGAAAAAGTGTCGACATTGACACTTTGGTCGAAATTGGTATTTTTGAACTCGCCTTTCGACGCTGACTCCGAAAATACCACGCATGGTCAGTTTCGGCCATTTTGGAAAAGTGTCGACATTGACACTTTGGTCCAAAGTGGTATTTTCGAACTCGCCTGTCGACGTTGATTCCGAAAATACCACACATGGTCAGTTTCGGTCATTTTGGAAAAAACTGACCACCCTTCAGTTTTTGTCGGACGGCGTCCAAAGTGGTATTTTCGAACTCGCCTGTCGACGCTGATTCCGAAAATACCACACATGGTCAATTTCGGCCATTTTGGAAAAGTGTCGACATTGACACTTTGGTCCAAAGTGGTATTTTCGAACTCGCCTGTCGACGCTGATTCCGAAAATACCACACATGGTCAGTTTCGGCCATTTTGGAAAAGTGTCGACATTGACACTTTGGTCCAAAGTGGTATTTTCGAACTCGCCTGTCGACGCTGATTCCGAAAATACCACGCATGGTCCGTTTCGGCCATTTTGGAAAAAGTGTCGACTTTGACACTTTGGTCGAAATTGGTATTTTTGAACTCGCCTGTCGACGCTGATTCCGAAAATACCACGCATGGTCAGTTTCGGCCATTTTGAAAAAGTGTCGACATTGACACTTTGGTCGAAATTGGTATTTTTGAACTTGCCTTCCGACGCCGACTCCGAAAATACCACGCATGGTCAGTTTCGGCCATTTTGGACAAAGTGTCGACTTTGACACTTTGGTCGAAATTGGTATTTTTGAACTCGCCTTCCGACGCTGACTCCGAAAATACCACGCATGGTCAGTTTCGGCCATTTTTGAAAAAGTGTCGACTTTGACACTTTGGTCGAAATTGGTATTTTTGAACTCGCCTTCCGACGCTGACTCCGAAAATACCACGCATGGTCAGTTTCGGCCATTTTGGAAAAAGTGTCGACATTGACACTTTGGTCGAAATTGGTATTTTTGAACTCGCCTTTCGACGCTGACTCCGAAAATACCACGCATGGTCAGTTTCGGCCATTTTGGAAAAGTGTCGACATTGACACTTTGGTCCAAAGTGGTATTTTCGAACTCGCCTGTCGACGTTGATTCCGAAAATACCACACATGGTCAGTTTCGGTCATTTTGGGAAAAAACTGACCACCCTTCAGTTTTTGTCGGACGGCGTCCAAAGTGGTATTTTCGAACTCACCTGTCGACGCTGATTCCGAAAATACCACACATGGTCAGTTTCGGCCATTTTGGAAAAAAACTGACCACCCTTCAGTTTTGGTCGGACGGTGTCCAAAGTGGTATTTTCGAACTCGCCTGTCGACGCTGATTCCGAAAATACCACACATGGTCAGTTTCGGCCATTTTGGAAAAGTGTCGACATTGACACTTTGGTCCAAAGTGGTATTTTCGAACTCGCCTGTCGACGCTGATTCCGAAAATACCACGCATGGTCCGTTTCGGCCATTTTGGAAAAAGTGTCGACTTTGACACTTTGGTCGAAATTGGTATTTTTGAACTCGCCTTCCGACGCCGACTCCGAAAATACCACGCATGGTCAGTTTCGGCCATTTTGGACAAAGTGTCGACTTTGACACTTTGGTCCAAAGTGGTATTTTCGAACTCGCCTGTCGACGCTGATTCCGAAAATACCACGCATGGTCAGTTTCGGCCATTTTGGAAAAGTGTCGACATTGACACTTTGGTCCAAAGTGGTATTTTCGAACTCGCCTGTCGACGCTGATTCCGAAAATACCACGCATGGTCAGTTTCGGCCATTTTGAAAAAGTGTCGACATTGACACTTTGGTCGAAATTGGTATTTTTGAACTCGCCTTCCGACGCTGACTCCGAAAATACCACGCATGGTCAGTTTCGGCCATTTTAGACAAAGTGTCGACATTGACACTTTGGTCGAAATTGGTATTTTTGAACTCGCTTTTCGACGCTGACTCCGAAAATACCACGCATGGTCAGTTTCGGCCATTTTGAAAAAGTGTCGACATTGACACTTTGGTCGAAATTGGTATTTTTGAACTCGCCTTCCGACGCTGACTCCGAAAATACCACGCATGGTCAGTTTCGGCCATTTTGGAAAAAATGTCGACTTTGACACTTTGGTCGAAATTGGTATTTTTGAACTCGCCTTTCGACGCTGACTCCGAAAATATCACGCATGGTCAGTTTCGGCCATTTTGGAAAAGTGTCGACATTGACACTTTGGTCGAAATTGGTATTTTTGAACTCGCTTTTCGACGCTGACTCCGAAAATACCACGCATGGTCAGTTTCGGCCATTTTGGAAAAAGTGTCGACATTGACACTTTAGTCGAAATTGGTATTTTTGAACTCGCCTTCCGACGCTGACTCCGAAAATACCACGCATGGTCAGTTTCGGCCATTTTGGAAAAAGTGTCGACTTTGACACTTTGGTCGAAATTGGTATTTTTGAACTCGCCTTCCGACGCTGACTCCGAAAATACCACGCATGGTCAGTTTCGGCCATTTTGGAAAAAGTGTCGACATTGACACTTTGGTCGAAATTGGTATTTTTGAACTCACCTTTCGACGCTGACTCCGAAAATACCACGCATGGTCAGTTTCGGCCATTTTGGAAAAGTGTCGACATTGACACTTTGGTCGAAATTGGTATTTTTGAACTCGCCTTCCGACGCTGACTCTGAAAATACCACGCATGGTCAGTTTCGGCCATTTTGGAAAAAGTGTCGACTTTGACACTTTGGTCGAAATTGGTATTTTTGAACTCGCCTTCCGACGCTGACTCCGAAAATACCACGCATGGTCAGTTTCGGCCATTTTTGGAAAAGTGTCGACATTGACACTTTGGTCCAAAGTGGTATTTTCGAACTCGCCTGTCGACGCTGATTCCGAAAATACCACACATGGTCAGTTTCGGCCATTTTGGAAAAGTGTCGACATTGACACTTTGGTCCAAAGTGGTATTTTCGAACTCGCCTGTCGACGTTGATTCCGAAAATACCACACATGGTCAGTTTCGGTCATTTTGGAAAAAACTGACCACCCTTCAGTTTTTGTCGGACGGCGTCCAAAGTGGTATTTTCGAACTCGCCTGTCGACGCTGATTCCGAAAATACCACACATGGTCAATTTCGGCCATTTTGGAAAAGTGTCGACATTGACACTTTGGTCCAAAGTGGTATTTTCGAACTCGCCTGTCGACGCTGATTCCGAAAATACCACACATGGTCAGTTTCGGCCATTTTGGAAAAGTGTCGACATTGACACTTTGGTCCAAAGTGGTATTTTCGAACTCGCCTGTCGACGCTGATTCCGAAAATACCACGCATGGTCCGTTTCGGCCATTTTGGAAAAAGTGTCGACTTTGACACTTTGGTCGAAATTGGTATTTTTGAACTCGCCTGTCGACGCTGATTCCGAAAATACCACGCATGGTCAGTTTCGGCCATTTTGAAAAAGTGTCGACATTGACACTTTGGTCGAAATTGGTATTTTTGAACTCGCCTTCCGACGCTGACTCCGAAAATACCACGCATGGTCAGTTTCGGCCATTTTGGAAAAAGTGTCAACTTTGACACTTTGGTCGAAATTGGTATTTTTGAACTCGCCTTCCGACGCTGACTCCGAAAATACCACGCATGGTCAGTTTCGGCCATTTTGGAAAAAGTGTCGACATTGACACTTTGGTCGAAATTGGTATTTTTGAACTCGCCTTTCGACGCTGACTCCGAAAATACCACGCATGGTCAGTTTCGGCCATTTTGGAAAAGTGTCGACATTGACACTTTGGTCCAAAGTGGTATTTTCGAACTCGCCTGTCGACGTTGATTCCGAAAATACCACACATGGTCAGTTTCGGTCATTTTGGAAAAAACTGACCACCCTTCAGTTTTTGTCGGACGGCGTCCAAAGTGGTATTTTCGAACTCGCCTGTCGACGCTGATTCCGAAAATACCACACATGGTCAATTTCGGCCATTTTGGAAAAGTGTCGACATTGACACTTTGGTCCAAAGTGGTATTTTCGAACTCGCCTGTCGACGCTGATTCCGAAAATACCACACATGGTCAGTTTCGGCCATTTTGGAAAAGTGTCGACATTGACACTTTGGTCCAAAGTGGTATTTTCGAACTCGCCTGTCGACGCTGATTCCGAAAATACCACGCATGGTCCGTTTCGGCCATTTTGGAAAAAGTGTCGACTTTGACACTTTGGTCGAAATTGGTATTTTTGAACTCGCCTGTCGACGCTGATTCCGAAAATACCACGCATGGTCAGTTTCGGCCATTTTGAAAAAGTGTCGACATTGACACTTTGGTCGAAATTGGTATTTTTGAACTCGCCTTCCGACGCCGACTCCGAAAATACCACGCATGGTCAGTTTCGGCCATTTTGGACAAAGTGTCGACTTTGACACTTTGGTCGAAATTGGTATTTTTGAACTCGCCTTCCGACGCTGACTCCGAAAATACCACGCATGGTCAGTTTCGGCCATTTTTGAAAAAGTGTCGACTTTGACACTTTGGTCGAAATTGGTATTTTTGAACTCGCCTTCCGACGCTGACTCCGAAAATACCACGCATGGTCAGTTTCGGCCATTTTGGAAAAAGTGTCGACATTGACACTTTGGTCGAAATTGGTATTTTTGAACTCGCCTTTCGACGCTGACTCCGAAAATACCACGCATGGTCAGTTTCGGCCATTTTGGAAAAGTGTCGACATTGACACTTTGGTCCAAAGTGGTATTTTCGAACTCGCCTGTCGACGTTGATTCCGAAAATACCACACATGGTCAGTTTCGGTCATTTTGGAAAAAAACTGACCACCCTTTAGTTTTTGTCGGACGGCGTCCAAAGTGGTATTTTCGAACTCGCCTGTCGACGCTGATTCCGAAAATACCACACATGGTCAGTTTCGGCCATTTTGGAAAAAAACTGACCACCCTTCAGTTTTGGTCGGACGGTGTCCAAAGTGGTATTTTCGAACTCGCCTGTCGACGCTGATTCCGAAAATACCACGCATGGTCCGTTTCGGCCATTTTGGAAAAAGTGTCGACTTTGACACTTTGGTCGAAATTGGTATTTTTGAACTCGCCTTCCGACGCTGACTCCGAAAATACCACGCATGGTCAGTTTCGGCCATTTTGGAAAAAGTGTCGACATTGACACTTTGGTCGAAATTGGTATTTTTGAAATCGCCTTTCGACGCTGACTCCGAAAATACCACGCATGGTCAGTTTCGGCCATTTTGGAAAAGTGTCGACATTGACACTTTGGTCCAAAGTGGTATTTTCGAACTCGCCTGTCGACGTTGATTCCGAAAATACCACACATGGTCAGTTTCGGTCATTTTGGAAAAAAACTGACCACCCTTCAGTTTTTGTCGGACGGCGTCCAAAGTGGTATTTTCGAACTCGCCTGTCGACGCTGATTCCGAAAATACCACACATGGTCAGTTTCGGCCATTTTGGAAAAAAACTGACCACCCTTCAGTTTTGGTCGGACGGTGTCCAAAGTGGTATTTTCGAACTCGCCTGTCGACGCTGATTCCGAAAATATCACACATGGTCAGTTTCGGCCATTTTGGAAAAGTGTCGACATTGACACTTTGGTCCAAAGTGGTATTTTCGAACTCGCCTGTCGACGCTGATTCCGAAAATACCACGCATGGTCAGTTTCGGCCATTTTGGAAAAGTGTCGACATTGACACTTTGGTCGAAATTGGTATTTTTGAACTCGCCTTCCGACGCCGACTCTGAAAATACCACGCATGGTCAGTTTCGGCCATTTTGGAAAAAAAGTGTCGACTTTGATACTTTGGTCGAAATTGGTATTTTTGAACTCGCCTTCCGACGCTGACTCCGAAAATACCACGCATGGTCAGTTTCGGCCATTTTGGAAAAAGTGTCGACTTTGACACTTTGGTCGAAATTGGTATTTTTGAACTCGCCTTCCGACGCTGACTCCGAAAATACCACGCATGGTCAGTTTCGGCCATTTTGGAAAAAGTGTCGACATTGACACTTTGGTCGAAATTGGTATTTTTGAACTCGCCTTTCGACGCTGACTCCGAAAATACCACGCATGGTCAGTTTCGGCCATTTTGGAAAAGTGTCTACATTGACACTTTGGTCCAAAGTGGTATTTTCGAACTCGCCTGTCGACGTTGATTCCGAAAATACCACACATGGTCAGTTTCGGTCATTTTGGAAAAAAACTGACCACCCTTCAGTTTTTGTCGGACGGCGTCCAAAGTGGTATTTTCGAATTCGCCTGTCGACGCTGATTCCGAAAATACCACACATGGTCAGTTTCGGCCATTTTGGAAAAAACTGACCACCCTTCAGTTTTGGTCGGACGGCGTCCAAAGTGGTATTTTCGAACTCGCCTGTCGACGCTGATTTTGAAAATACCACACATGGTCAGTTTCGGCCATTTTGGAAAAAGTGTCGACTTTGACACTTTGGTCGAAATTGGTATTTTTGAACTCGCCTTTCGACGCTGATTCCGAAAATACCACACATGGTCAGTTTCGGCCATTTTAAAAAAGTGTCGACTTTGACACTTTGGTCGAAATTGGTATTTTTGAACTCGCCTTCAGACGCTGACTCCGAAAATACCACGCATGGTCAGTTTCGGCCATTTTGGAACAAAACTGACCACCCTTCAGTTTTGGTCGGACGGCGTCCAAAGTGGTATTTTCGAACTCGCCTGTCGACGCTGATTTTGAAAATACCACACATGGTCAGTTTCGGCCATTTTGGAAAAGTGTCGACTTTGACACTTTGGTCGAAATTGGTATTTCTGAACTCGCCTTCCGACGCCGACTCCGAAAATACCACGCATGGTCAGTTTCGGCCATTTTGGAACAAAACTGACCACCCTTCAGTTTTGGTCGGACGGCGTCCAAAGTGGTATTTTCGAACTCGCCTGTCGACGCTGATTCCGAAAATACCACACATGGTCAGTTTCGGCCATTTTGGAAAAAGTGTCGACTTTGACACTTTGGTCGAAATTGGTATTTTCGAACTCGCCTGTCGACGCTGATTCCGAAAATACCACGCATGGTCAGTTTCGGCCATTTTGGAAAAAAACTGACCACCCTTCAGTTTTGGTCGGACGGCGTCCAAAGTGGTATTTTCGAACTCGCCTGTAGACGCTGATTCCGAAAATACCACACATGGTCAGTTTCGGCCTTTTTCAAAAAAAACTGACCACCCTTCAATTTTGGTCGGACGGTGTCCAAAGTGGTATTTTCGAACTCGCCTGTAGACGCTGATTCCGAAAATACCACACATGGTCAGTTTCGGCCTTTTTCAAAAAAAAACTGACCACCCTTCAATTTTGGTCGGACGGTGTCTAAAGTGGTATTTTCGAACTCGCCTGTCGACGCTGATTCCGAAAATACCAGACATGGTCAGTTTCGGCCATTTTGGGAAAAAAAACTGACCACCCTTCAGTTTTGGTCGGACGGCGTCCAAAGTGGTATTTTCGAACTCGCCTGTCGACGCTGATTCCGAAAATACCACACCTGGTCAGTTTCGGCCATTTTGGTAAAAAAACTGACCACCCTTCAGTTTTTGTCGGACGGCGTCCAAAGTGGTATTTTCGAACTCGCCTATCGACGCTGATTCCGAAAATACCACACATGGTCAGTTTCGGCCATTTTGGAAAAAAACTGACCACCCTTCAGTTTTGGTCGGACGGTGTCCAAAGTGGTATTTTCGAACTCGCCTGTCGACGCTGATTCCGAAAATACCACACATGGTCAGTTTCGGCCATTTTGGAAAAGTGTCGACATTGACACTTTGGTCCAAAGTAGTATTTTCGAACTCGCCTGTCGACGCTGATTCCGAAAATACCACGCATGGTCCGTTTCGGCCATTTTGGAAAAAGTGTCGACTTTGACACTTTGGTCGAAATTGGTATTTTTGAACTTGCCTTCAGTTTGACACTTTGGTCGAAATTGGTATTTTTGAACTCGCCTTCCGACGCCGACTCCGAAAATACCACGCATGGTCAGTTTCGGCCATTTTGGACAAAGTGTCGACTTTGACACTTTGGTCGAAATTGGTATTTTTGAACTCGCCTTCCGACGCTGACTCCGAAAATACCACGCATGGTCAGTTTCGGCCATTTTTGAAAAAGTGTCGACTTTGACACTTTGGTCGAAATTGGTATTTTTGAACTCGCCTTCCGACGCTGACTCCGAAAATACCACGCATGGTCAGTTTCGGCCATTTTGGAAAAAGTGTCGACATTGACACTTTGGTCGAAATTGGTATTTTTGAACTCGCCTTCCGACGCTGACTCCGAAAATACCACGCATGGTCAGTTTCGGCCATTTTGGAAAAAGTGTCGACATTGACACTTTGGTCGAAATTGGTATTTTTGAACTCGCCTTTCGACGCTGACTCCGAAAATACCACGCATGGTCAGTTTCGGCCATTTTGGAAAAGTGTCGACATTGACACTTTGGTCCAAAGTGGTATTTTCGAACTCGCCTGTCGACGTTGATTCCGAAAATACCACACATGGTCAGTTTCGGTCATTTTGGAAAAAACTGACCACCCTTCAGTTTTTGTCGGACGGCGTCCAAAGTGGTATTTTCGAACTCGCCTGTCGACGCTGATTCCGAAAATACCACACATGGTCAATTTCGGCCATTTTGGAAAAGTGTCGACATTGACACTTTGGTCCAAAGTGGTATTTTCGAACTCGCCTGTCGACGCTGATTCCGAAAATACCACACATGGTCAGTTTCGGCCATTTTGGAAAAGTGTCGACATTGACACTTTGGTCCAAAGTGGTATTTTCGAACTCGCCTGTCGACGCTGATTCCGAAAATACCACGCATGGTCCGTTTCGGCCATTTTGGAAAAAGTGTCGACTTTGACACTTTGGTCGAAATTGGTATTTTTGAACTCGCCTGTCGACGCTGATTCCGAAAATACCACGCATGGTCAGTTTCGGCCATTTTGAAAAAGTGTCGACATTGACACTTTGGTCGAAATTGGTATTTTTGAACTCGCCTTCCGACGCTGACTCCGAAAATACCACGCATGGTCAGTTTCGGCCATTTTGGAAAAAGTGTCAACTTTGACACTTTGGTCGAAATTGGTATTTTTGAACTCGCCTTCCGACGCTGACTCCGAAAATACCACGCATGGTCAGTTTCGGCCATTTTGGAAAAAGTGTCGACATTGACACTTTGGTCGAAATTGGTATTTTTGAACTCGCCTTTCGACGCTGACTCCGAAAATACCACGCATGGTCAGTTTCGGCCATTTTGGAAAAGTGTCGACATTGACACTTTGGTCCAAAGTGGTATTTTCGAACTCGCCTGTCGACGTTGATTCCGAAAATACCACACATGGTCAGTTTCGGTCATTTTGGAAAAAACTGACCACCCTTCAGTTTTTGTCGGACGGCGTCCAAAGTGGTATTTTCGAACTCGCCTGTCGACGCTGATTCCGAAAATACCACACATGGTCAATTTCGGCCATTTTGGAAAAGTGTCGACATTGACACTTTGGTCCAAAGTGGTATTTTCGAACTCGCCTGTCGACGCTGATTCCGAAAATACCACACATGGTCAGTTTCGGCCATTTTGGAAAAGTGTCGACATTGACACTTTGGTCCAAAGTGGTATTTTCGAACTCGCCTGTCGACGCTGATTCCGAAAATACCACGCATGGTCCGTTTCGGCCATTTTGGAAAAAGTGTCGACTTTGACACTTTGGTCGAAATTGGTATTTTTGAACTCGCCTGTCGACGCTGATTCCGAAAATACCACGCATGGTCAGTTTCGGCCATTTTGAAAAAGTGTCGACATTGACACTTTGGTCGAAATTGGTATTTTTGAACTCGCCTTCCGACGCCGACTCCGAAAATACCACGCATGGTCAGTTTCGGCCATTTTGGACAAAGTGTCGACTTTGACACTTTGGTCGAAATTGGTATTTTTGAACTCGCCTTCCGACGCTGACTCCGAAAATACCACGCATGGTCAGTTTCGGCCATTTTTGAAAAAGTGTCGACTTTGACACTTTGGTCGAAATTGGTATTTTTGAACTCGCCTTCCGACGCTGACTCCGAAAATACCACGCATGGTCAGTTTCGGCCATTTTGGAAAAAGTGTCGACATTGACACTTTGGTCGAAATTGGTATTTTTGAACTCGCCTTTCGACGCTGACTCCGAAAATACCACGCATGGTCAGTTTCGGCCATTTTGGAAAAGTGTCGACATTGACACTTTGGTCCAAAGTGGTATTTTCGAACTCGCCTGTCGACGTTGATTCCGAAAATACCACACATGGTCAGTTTCGGTCATTTTGGAAAAAAACTGACCACCCTTTAGTTTTTGTCGGACGGCGTCCAAAGTGGTATTTTCGAACTCGCCTGTCGACGCTGATTCCGAAAATACCACACATGGTCAGTTTCGGCCATTTTGGAAAAAAACTGACCACCCTTCAGTTTTGGTCGGACGGTGTCCAAAGTGGTATTTTCGAACTCGCCTGTCGACGCTGATTCCGAAAATACCACGCATGGTCCGTTTCGGCCATTTTGGAAAAAGTGTCGACTTTGACACTTTGGTCGAAATTGGTATTTTTGAACTCGCCTTCCGACGCTGACTCCGAAAATACCACGCATGGTCAGTTTCGGCCATTTTGGAAAAAGTGTCGACATTGACACTTTGGTCGAAATTGGTATTTTTGAAATCGCCTTTCGACGCTGACTCCGAAAATACCACGCATGGTCAGTTTCGGCCATTTTGGAAAAGTGTCGACATTGACACTTTGGTCCAAAGTGGTATTTTCGAACTCGCCTGTCGACGTTGATTCCGAAAATACCACACATGGTCAGTTTCGGTCATTTTGGAAAAAAACTGACCACCCTTCAGTTTTTGTCGGACGGCGTCCAAAGTGGTATTTTCGAACTCGCCTGTCGACGCTGATTCCGAAAATACCACACATGGTCAGTTTCGGCCATTTTGGAAAAAAACTGACCACCCTTCAGTTTTGGTCGGACGGTGTCCAAAGTGGTATTTTCGAACTCGCCTGTCGACGCTGATTCCGAAAATATCACACATGGTCAGTTTCGGCCATTTTGGAAAAGTGTCGACATTGACACTTTGGTCCAAAGTGGTATTTTCGAACTCGCCTGTCGACGCTGATTCCGAAAATACCACGCATGGTCAGTTTCGGCCATTTTGGAAAAGTGTCGACATTGACACTTTGGTCGAAATTGGTATTTTTGAACTCGCCTTCCGACGCCGACTCTGAAAATACCACGCATGGTCAGTTTCGGCCATTTTGGAAAAAAAGTGTCGACTTTGATACTTTGGTCGAAATTGGTATTTTTGAACTCGCCTTCCGACGCTGACTCCGAAAATACCACGCATGGTCAGTTTCGGCCATTTTGGAAAAAGTGTCGACTTTGACACTTTGGTCGAAATTGGTATTTTTGAACTCGCCTTCCGACGCTGACTCCGAAAATACCACGCATGGTCAGTTTCGGCCATTTTGGAAAAAGTGTCGACATTGACACTTTGGTCGAAATTGGTATTTTTGAACTCGCCTTTCGACGCTGACTCCGAAAATACCACGCATGGTCAGTTTCGGCCATTTTGGAAAAGTGTCTACATTGACACTTTGGTCCAAAGTGGTATTTTCGAACTCGCCTGTCGACGTTGATTCCGAAAATACCACACATGGTCAGTTTCGGTCATTTTGGAAAAAAACTGACCACCCTTCAGTTTTTGTCGGACGGCGTCCAAAGTGGTATTTTCGAATTCGCCTGTCGACGCTGATTCCGAAAATACCACACATGGTCAGTTTCGGCCATTTTGGAAAAAACTGACCACCCTTCAGTTTTGGTCGGACGGCGTCCAAAGTGGTATTTTCGAACTCGCCTGTCGACGCTGATTTTGAAAATACCACACATGGTCAGTTTCGGCCATTTTGGAAAAAGTGTCGACTTTGACACTTTGGTCGAAATTGGTATTTTTGAACTCGCCTTTCGACGCTGATTCCGAAAATACCACACATGGTCAGTTTCGGCCATTTTAAAAAAGTGTCGACTTTGACACTTTGGTCGAAATTGGTATTTTTGAACTCGCCTTCAGACGCTGACTCCGAAAATACCACGCATGGTCAGTTTCGGCCATTTTGGAACAAAACTGACCACCCTTCAGTTTTGGTCGGACGGCGTCCAAAGTGGTATTTTCGAACTCGCCTGTCGACGCTGATTTTGAAAATACCACACATGGTCAGTTTCGGCCATTTTGGAAAAGTGTCGACTTTGACACTTTGGTCGAAATTGGTATTTCTGAACTCGCCTTCCGACGCCGACTCCGAAAATACCACGCATGGTCAGTTTCGGCCATTTTGGAACAAAACTGACCACCCTTCAGTTTTGGTCGGACGGCGTCCAAAGTGGTATTTTCGAACTCGCCTGTCGACGCTGATTCCGAAAATACCACACATGGTCAGTTTCGGCCATTTTGGAAAAAGTGTCGACTTTGACACTTTGGTCGAAATTGGTATTTTCGAACTCGCCTGTCGACGCTGATTCCGAAAATACCACGCATGGTCAGTTTCGGCCATTTTGGAAAAAAACTGACCACCCTTCAGTTTTGGTCGGACGGCGTCCAAAGTGGTATTTTCGAACTCGCCTGTAGACGCTGATTCCGAAAATACCACACATGGTCAGTTTCGGCCTTTTTCAAAAAAAACTGACCACCCTTCAATTTTGGTCGGACGGTGTCCAAAGTGGTATTTTCGAACTCGCCTGTAGACGCTGATTCCGAAAATACCACACATGGTCAGTTTCGGCCTTTTTCAAAAAAAAACTGACCACCCTTCAATTTTGGTCGGACGGTGTCTAAAGTGGTATTTTCGAACTCGCCTGTCGACGCTGATTCCGAAAATACCAGACATGGTCAGTTTCGGCCATTTTGGGAAAAAAAACTGACCACCCTTCAGTTTTGGTCGGACGGCGTCCAAAGTGGTATTTTCGAACTCGCCTGTCGACGCTGATTCCGAAAATACCACACCTGGTCAGTTTCGGCCATTTTGGTAAAAAAACTGACCACCCTTCAGTTTTTGTCGGACGGCGTCCAAAGTGGTATTTTCGAACTCGCCTATCGACGCTGATTCCGAAAATACCACACATGGTCAGTTTCGGCCATTTTGGAAAAAAACTGACCACCCTTCAGTTTTGGTCGGACGGTGTCCAAAGTGGTATTTTCGAACTCGCCTGTCGACGCTGATTCCGAAAATACCACACATGGTCAGTTTCGGCCATTTTGGAAAAGTGTCGACATTGACACTTTGGTCCAAAGTAGTATTTTCGAACTCGCCTGTCGACGCTGATTCCGAAAATACCACGCATGGTCCGTTTCGGCCATTTTGGAAAAAGTGTCGACTTTGACACTTTGGTCGAAATTGGTATTTTTGAACTTGCCTTCAGTTTGACACTTTGGTCGAAATTGGTATTTTTGAACTCGCCTTCCGACGCCGACTCCGAAAATACCACGCATGGTCAGTTTCGGCCATTTTGGACAAAGTGTCGACTTTGACACTTTGGTCGAAATTGGTATTTTTGAACTCGCCTTCCGACGCTGACTCCGAAAATACCACGCATGGTCAGTTTCGGCCATTTTTGAAAAAGTGTCGACTTTGACACTTTGGTCGAAATTGGTATTTTTGAACTCGCCTTCCGACGCTGACTCCGAAAATACCACGCATGGTCAGTTTCGGCCATTTTGGAAAAAGTGTCGACATTGACACTTTGGTCGAAATTGGTATTTTTGAACTCGCCTTTCGACGCTGACTCCGAAAATACCACGCATGGTCAGTTTCGGCCATTTTGGAAAAGTGTCGACATTGACACTTTGGTCCAAAGTGGTATTTTCGAACTCGCCTGTCGACGTTGATTCCGAAAATACCACACATGGTCAGTTTCGGTCATTTTGGGAAAAAACTGACCACCCTTCAGTTTTTGTCGGACGGCGTCCAAAGTGGTATTTTCGAACTCGCCTGTCGACGCTGATTCCGAAAATACCACACATGGTCAGTTTCGGCCATTTTGGAAAAAAACTGACCACCCTTCAGTTTTGGTCGGACGGTGTCCAAAGTGGTATTTTCGAACTCGCCTGTCGACGCTGATTCCGAAAATACCACACATGGTCAGTTTCGGCCATTTTGGAAAAGTGTCGACATTGACACTTTGGTCCAAAGTAGTATTTTCGAACTCGCCTGTCGACGCTGATTCCGAAAATACCACGCATGGTCCGTTTCGGCCATTTTGGAAAAAGTGTCGACTTTGACACTTTGGTCGAAATTGGTATTTTTGAACTCGCCTTCCGACGCCGACTCCGAAAATACCACGCATGGTCAGTTTCGGCCATTTTGGACAAAGTGTCGACTTTGACACTTTGGTCCAAAGTGGTATTTTCGAACTCGCCTGTCGACGCTGATTCCGAAAATACCACGCATGGTCAGTTTCGGCCATTTTGGAAAAGTGTCGACATTGACACTTTGGTCCAAAGTGGTATTTTCGAACTCGCCTGTCGACGCTGATTCCGAAAATACCACGCATGGTCAGTTTCGGCCATTTTGAAAAAGTGTCGACATTGACACTTTGGTCGAAATTGGTATTTTTGAACTCGCCTTCCGACGCTGACTCCGAAAATACCACGCATGGTCAGTTTCGGCCATTTTGGACAAAGTGTCGACATTGACACTTTGGTCGAAATTGGTATTTTTGAACTCGCTTTTCGACGCTGACTCCGAAAATACCACGCATGGTCAGTTTCGGCCATTTTGAAAAAGTGTCGACATTGACACTTTGGTCGAAATTGGTATTTTTGAACTCGCCTTCCGACGCTGACTCCGAAAATACCACGCATGGTCAGTTTCGGCCATTTTGGAAAAAATGTCGACTTTGACACTTTGGTCGAAATTGGTATTTTTGAACTCGCCTTTCGACGCTGACTCCGAAAATATCACGCATGGTCAGTTTCGGCCATTTTGGAAAAGTGTCGACATTGACACTTTGGTCGAAATTGGTATTTTTGAACTCGCTTTTCGACGCTGACTCCGAAAATACCACGCATGGTCAGTTTCGGCCATTTTGGAAAAAGTGTCGACATTGACACTTTAGTCGAAATTGGTATTTTTGAACTCGCCTTCCGACGCTGACTCCGAAAATACCACGCATGGTCAGTTTCGGCCATTTTGGAAAAAGTGTCGACTTTGACACTTTGGTCGAAATTGGTATTTTTGAACTCGCCTTCCGACGCTGACTCCGAAAATACCACGCATGGTCAGTTTCGGCCATTTTGGAAAAAGTGTCGACATTGACACTTTGGTCGAAATTGGTATTTTTGAACTCACCTTTCGACGCTGACTCCGAAAATACCACGCATGGTCAGTTTCGGCCATTTTGGAAAAGTGTCGACATTGACACTTTAGTCGAAATTGGTATTTTTGAACTCACCTTTCGACGCTGACTCCGAAAATACCACGCATGGTCAGTTTCGGCCATTTTGGAAAAGTGTCGACATTGACACTTTGGTCGAAATTGGTATTTTTGAACTCGCCTTCCGACGCTGACTCTGAAAATACCACGCATGGTCAGTTTCGGCCATTTTGGAAAAAGTGTCGACTTTGACACTTTGGTCGAAATTGGTATTTTTGAACTCGCCTTCCGACGCTGACTCCGAAAATACCACGCATGGTCAGTTTCGGCCATTTTGGAAAAAGTGTCGACATTGACACTTTGGTCGAAATTGGTATTTTTGAACTCGCCTTCCGACGCTGACTCTGAAAATACCACGCATGGTCAGTTTCGGCCATTTTGGAAAAAGTGTCGACTTTGACACTTTGGTCGAAATTGGTATTTTTGAACTCGCCTTCCGACGCTGACTCCGAAAATACCACGCATGGTCAGTTTCGGCCATTTTTGAAAAAGTGTCGACTTTGACACTTTGGTCCAAAGTGGTATTTTCGAACTCGCCTGTCGACGTTGATTCCGAAAATACCACACATGGTCAGTTTCGGTCATTTTGGAAAAAAACTGACCACCCTTTAGTTTTTGTCGGACGGCGTCCAAAGTGGTATTTTCGAACTCGCCTGTCGACGCTGATTCCGAAAATACCACACATGGTCAGTTTCGGCCATTTTGGAAAAAAACTGACCACCCTTCAGTTTTGGTCGGACGGTGTCCAAAGTGGTATTTTCGAACTCGCCTGTCGACGCTGATTCCGAAAATACCACACATGGTCAGTTTCGGCCATTTTGGAAAAGTGTCGACATTGACACTTTGGTCCAAAGTGGTATTTTCGAACTCGCCTGTCGACGCTGATTCCGAAAATACCACGCATGGTCCGTTTCGGCCATTTTGGAAAAAGTGTCGACTTTGACACTTTGGTCGAAATTGGTATTTTTGAACTCGCCTTCCGACGCTGACTCCGAAAATACCACGCATGGTCAGTTTCGGCCATTTTGGAAAAAGTGTCAACTTTGACACTTTGGTCGAAATTGGTATTTTTGAACTCGCCTTCCGACGCTGACTCCGAAAATACCACGCATGGTCAGTTTCGGCCATTTTGGAAAAAGTGTCGACATTGACACTTTGGTCGAAATTGGTATTTTTGAACTCGCCTTTCGACGCTGACTCCGAAAATACCACGCATGGTCAGTTTCGGCCATTTTGGAAAAGTGTCGACATTGACACTTTGGTCCAAAGTGGTATTTTCGAACTCGCCTGTCGACGTTGATTCCGAAAATACCACACATGGTCAGTTTCGGTCATTTTGGAAAAAACTGACCACCCTTCAGTTTTTGTCGGACGGCGTCCAAAGTGGTATTTTCGAACTCGCCTGTCGACGCTGATTCCGAAAATACCACACATGGTCAATTTCGGCCATTTTGGAAAAGTGTCGACATTGACACTTTGGTCCAAAGTGGTATTTTCGAACTCGCCTGTCGACGCTGATTCCGAAAATACCACACATGGTCAGTTTCGGCCATTTTGGAAAAGTGTCGACATTGACACTTTGGTCCAAAGTGGTATTTTCGAACTCGCCTGTCGACGCTGATTCCGAAAATACCACGCATGGTCCGTTTCGGCCATTTTGGAAAAAGTGTCGACTTTGACACTTTGGTCGAAATTGGTATTTTTGAACTCGCCTGTCGACGCTGATTCCGAAAATACCACGCATGGTCAGTTTCGGCCATTTTGAAAAAGTGTCGACATTGACACTTTGGTCGAAATTGGTATTTTTGAACTCGCCTTCCGACGCTGACTCCGAAAATACCACGCATGGTCAGTTTCGGCCATTTTGGAAAAAGTGTCAACTTTGACACTTTGGTCGAAATTGGTATTTTTGAACTCGCCTTCCGACGCTGACTCCGAAAATACCACGCATGGTCAGTTTCGGCCATTTTGGAAAAAGTGTCGACATTGACACTTTGGTCGAAATTGGTATTTTTGAACTCGCCTTTCGACGCTGACTCCGAAAATACCACGCATGGTCAGTTTCGGCCATTTTGGAAAAGTGTCGACATTGACACTTTGGTCCAAAGTGGTATTTTCGAACTCGCCTGTCGACGTTGATTCCGAAAATACCACACATGGTCAGTTTCGGTCATTTTGGAAAAAACTGACCACCCTTCAGTTTTTGTCGGACGGCGTCCAAAGTGGTATTTTCGAACTCGCCTGTCGACGCTGATTCCGAAAATACCACACATGGTCAATTTCGGCCATTTTGGAAAAGTGTCGACATTGACACTTTGGTCCAAAGTGGTATTTTCGAACTCGCCTGTCGACGCTGATTCCGAAAATACCACACATGGTCAGTTTCGGCCATTTTGGAAAAGTGTCGACATTGACACTTTGGTCCAAAGTGGTATTTTCGAACTCGCCTGTCGACGCTGATTCCGAAAATACCACGCATGGTCCGTTTCGGCCATTTTGGAAAAAGTGTCGACTTTGACACTTTGGTCGAAATTGGTATTTTTGAACTCGCCTGTCGACGCTGATTCCGAAAATACCACGCATGGTCAGTTTCGGCCATTTTGAAAAAGTGTCGACATTGACACTTTGGTCGAAATTGGTATTTTTGAACTCGCCTTCCGACGCCGACTCCGAAAATACCACGCATGGTCAGTTTCGGCCATTTTGGACAAAGTGTCGACTTTGACACTTTGGTCGAAATTGGTATTTTTGAACTCGCCTTCCGACGCCGACTCCGAAAATACCACGCATGGTCAGTTTCGGCCATTTTTGAAAAAGTGTCGACTTTGACACTTTGGTCGAAATTGGTATTTTTGAACTCGCCTTCCGACGCTGACTCCGAAAATACCACGCATGGTCAGTTTCGGCCATTTTGGAAAAAGTGTCGACATTGACACTTTGGTCGAAATTGGTATTTTTGAACTCGCCTTTCGACGCTGACTCCGAAAATACCACGCATGGTCAGTTTCGGCCATTTTGGAAAAGTGTCGACATTGACACTTTGGTCCAAAGTGGTATTTTCGAACTCGCCTGTCGACGTTGATTCCGAAAATACCACACATGGTCAGTTTCGGTCATTTTGGAAAAAAACTGACCACCCTTTAGTTTTTGTCGGACGGCGTCCAAAGTGGTATTTTCGAACTCGCCTGTCGACGCTGATTCCGAAAATACCACACATGGTCAGTTTCGGCCATTTTGGAAAAAAACTGACCACCCTTCAGTTTTGGTCGGACGGTGTCCAAAGTGGTATTTTCGAACTCGCCTGTCGACGCTGATTCCGAAAATACCACGCATGGTCCGTTTCGGCCATTTTGGAAAAAGTGTCGACTTTGACACTTTGGTCGAAATTGGTATTTTTGAACTCGCCTTCCGACGCTGACTCCGAAAATACCACGCATGGTCAGTTTCGGCCATTTTGGAAAAAGTGTCGACATTGACACTTTGGTCGAAATTGGTATTTTTGAAATCGCCTTTCGACGCTGACTCCGAAAATACCACGCATGGTCAGTTTCGGCCATTTTGGAAAAGTGTCGACATTGACACTTTGGTCCAAAGTGGTATTTTCGAACTCGCCTGTCGACGTTGATTCCGAAAATACCACACATGGTCAGTTTCGGTCATTTTGGAAAAAAACTGACCACCCTTCAGTTTTTGTCGGACGGCGTCCAAAGTGGTATTTTCGAACTCGCCTGTCGACGCTGATTCCGAAAATACCACACATGGTCAGTTTCGGCCATTTTGGAAAAAAACTGACCACCCTTCAGTTTTGGTCGGACGGTGTCCAAAGTGGTATTTTCGAACTCGCCTGTCGACGCTGATTCCGAAAATATCACACATGGTCAGTTTCGGCCATTTTGGAAAAGTGTCGACATTGACACTTTGGTCCAAAGTGGTATTTTCGAACTCGCCTGTCGACGCTGATTCCGAAAATACCACGCATGGTCAGTTTCGGCCATTTTGGAAAAGTGTCGACATTGACACTTTGGTCGAAATTGGTATTTTTGAACTCGCCTTCCGACGCCGACTCTGAAAATACCACGCATGGTCAGTTTCGGCCATTTTGGAAAAAAAGTGTCGACTTTGATACTTTGGTCGAAATTGGTATTTTTGAACTCGCCTTCCGACGCTGACTCCGAAAATACCACGCATGGTCAGTTTCGGCCATTTTGGAAAAAGTGTCGACTTTGACACTTTGGTCGAAATTGGTATTTTTGAACTCGCCTTCCGACGCTGACTCCGAAAATACCACGCATGGTCAGTTTCGGCCATTTTGGAAAAAGTGTCGACATTGACACTTTGGTCGAAATTGGTATTTTTGAACTCGCCTTTCGACGCTGACTCCGAAAATACCACGCATGGTCAGTTTCGGCCATTTTGGAAAAGTGTCTACATTGACACTTTGGTCCAAAGTGGTATTTTCGAACTCGCCTGTCGACGTTGATTCCGAAAATACCACACATGGTCAGTTTCGGTCATTTTGGAAAAAAACTGACCACCCTTCAGTTTTTGTCGGACGGCGTCCAAAGTGGTATTTTCGAATTCGCCTGTCGACGCTGATTCCGAAAATACCACACATGGTCAGTTTCGGCCATTTTGGAAAAAACTGACCACCCTTCAGTTTTGGTCGGACGGCGTCCAAAGTGGTATTTTCGAACTCGCCTGTCGACGCTGATTTTGAAAATACCACACATGGTCAGTTTCGGCCATTTTGGAAAAAGTGTCGACTTTGACACTTTGGTCGAAATTGGTATTTTTGAACTCGCCTTTCGACGCTGATTCCGAAAATACCACACATGGTCAGTTTCGGCCATTTTAAAAAAGTGTCGACTTTGACACTTTGGTCGAAATTGGTATTTTTGAACTCGCCTTCAGACGCTGACTCCGAAAATACCACGCATGGTCAGTTTCGGCCATTTTGGAACAAAACTGACCACCCTTCAGTTTTGGTCGGACGGCGTCCAAAGTGGTATTTTCGAACTCGCCTGTCGACGCTGATTTTGAAAATACCACACATGGTCAGTTTCGGCCATTTTGGAAAAGTGTCGACTTTGACACTTTGGTCGAAATTGGTATTTCTGAACTCGCCTTCCGACGCCGACTCCGAAAATACCACGCATGGTCAGTTTCGGCCATTTTGGAACAAAACTGACCACCCTTCAGTTTTGGTCGGACGGCGTCCAAAGTGGTATTTTCGAACTCGCCTGTCGACGCTGATTCCGAAAATACCACACATGGTCAGTTTCGGCCATTTTGGAAAAAGTGTCGACTTTGACACTTTGGTCGAAATTGGTATTTTCGAACTCGCCTGTCGACGCTGATTCCGAAAATACCACGCATGGTCAGTTTCGGCCATTTTGGAAAAAAACTGACCACCCTTCAGTTTTGGTCGGACGGCGTCCAAAGTGGTATTTTCGAACTCGCCTGTAGACGCTGATTCCGAAAATACCACACATGGTCAGTTTCGGCCTTTTTCAAAAAAAACTGACCACCCTTCAATTTTGGTCGGACGGTGTCCAAAGTGGTATTTTCGAACTCGCCTGTAGACGCTGATTCCGAAAATACCACACATGGTCAGTTTCGGCCTTTTTCAAAAAAAAACTGACCACCCTTCAATTTTGGTCGGACGGTGTCTAAAGTGGTATTTTCGAACTCGCCTGTCGACGCTGATTCCGAAAATACCAGACATGGTCAGTTTCGGCCATTTTGGGAAAAAAACTGACCACCCTTCAGTTTTGGTCGGACGGCGTCCAAAGTGGTATTTTCGAACTCGCCTGTCGACGCTGATTCCGAAAATACCACACCTGGTCAGTTTCGGCCATTTTGGTAAAAAAACTGACCACCCTTCAGTTTTGGTCGGACGGCGTCCAAAGTGGTATTTTCGAACTCGCCTGTAGACGCTGATTCCGAAAATACCACACATGGTCAGCTTCGGCCATTTTGGAACAAAACTGACCACCCTTCAGTTTTGGTCGGACGGCGTCCAAAGTGGTATTTTCGAACTCGCCTGTCGACGCTGATTCCGAAAATACCACACATGGTCAGTTTCGGCCATTTTGGAAAAAAACTGACCACCCTTCAGTTTTGGTCGGACGGTGACCAAAGTGGTATTTTCGAATTCGCCTGTCGACGCTGATTTCGAAAATACCACACATGGTCAGTTTCGGACATTTTGGAAAAAAAACTGACCACCCTTCAGTTTTGGTCGGACGGCGTCCAAAGTGGTATTTTCGAACTCGCCTGTAGACGCTGATTCCGAAAATACCACACATGGTCAGTTTCGGCCTTTTTCAAAAAAAAACTGACCACCCTTCAATTTTGGTCGGACGGTGTCTAAAGTGGTATTTTCGAACTCGCCTGTCGACGCTGATTCCGAAAATACCAGACATGGTCAGTTTCGGCCATTTTGGGAAAAAAACTGACCACCCTTCAGTTTTGGTCGGACGGCGTCCAAAGTGGTATTTTCGAACTCGCCTGTCGACGCTGACTCCGAAAATACCACGCATGGTCAGTTTCGGCCATTTTGGAACAAAACTGACCACCCTTCAGTTTTGGTCGGACGGCGTCCAAAGTGGTATTTTCGAACTCGCCTGTCGACGCTGATTCCGAAGGGGGCGGGGGTGGGGAGGAGAGGGCGGGGGCGGGGAGGAGGGGAGTTCGCACAGTTTGCACAGTTTGCACAGTTTGCACAGTTTGCACAGTTTGCACAGTTTGCACAGTTTGCACAGTTTGCACAGTTTGCACAGTTTGCACAGTTTGCACAGTTTGCACAGTTTGCACAGTTTGCACAGTTTGCACAGTTTGCACAGTTTGCACAGTTTGCGGGGAGGAGGGGCGGGGGCGGGGAGGAGGGGGCGGGGGCGGAGAGGAGAGGGGCGGGGGGAGGAGGGGGCGGGGGCGGGGAGAAGGGGCGGGGAGGAGGGGGCGGGGGCGGGGAGGAGGGGAGTTTGCACAGTTTGCACAATTCGCACAGTTTGCACAGTTTGCACAGTTTGCACAGTTTGCACAGTTTGCACAGTTTGCACAGTTTGCACAGTTTGCACAGTTTGCACAGTTTGCACAGTTTGCACAGTTTGCACAGTTTGCACAGTTTGCACAGTTTGCACAGTTTGCACAGTTTGCACAGTTTGCACAGTTGGCACAGTTGGCACAGTTGGCACAGTTGGCACAGTGGGGAGGAGGGGGCGGGGGCGGGGAGGAGGGGGCGGGGGCGGGGAGGAGTTTGCTGCACAGTTTGCTGCACAGTTTGCTGCACAGTTTGCTGCACAGTTTGCTGCACAGTTTGCTGCACAGTTTGCACAGTTTGCTGCACAGTTTGCTGCACAGTTTGCACAGTTTGCACAGTTTGCACAGTTTGCACAGTTTGCACAGTATGCACAGTTTGCACAGTATGCACAGTTTGCACAATTTGCACAGTTTGCACAGTTTGCACAGTTTGCGGGGAGGAGGGGGCGGGGGCGGGGAGGAGGGGGCGGGGGCGGGGAGGAGTTTACTGCACAGTTTGCTGCACAGTTTGCACAGTTTGCACAGTTTGCACAATTCGCACAGTTGGCACAGTTTGCACAGTTTTGCGGGGAGGAGGGGGCGGGGGCGGGGAGGAGGGGGCGGGGAGGAGGGGCGGGGGAGGAGGGGGCGGAGGCGGGGAGGAGGGGGCGGGGGCGGGGAGGAGGGGAGTTTGCACAGTTTGCACAGTTCGCACAGTTTGCACAGTTTGCACAGTTTTCGGGGAGGAGGGGCGGGGGCGGGGAGGAGGGGGAGGAGGCGGGGAGGAGGGGGCGGGGGGAGGGGAGGAGGGGGCGGGGGTGGGGAGGAGGGGGCGGGGGCGGGGAGGAGGGGAGTTCGCACAGTTTGCACAGTTTGCACAGTTTGCACAGTTTGCACAGTTTGCACAGTTTGCACAGTTTGCACAGTTTGCACAGTTTGCACAGTTTGCACAGTTTGCACAGTTTGCACAGTTTGCACAGTTTGCACAGTTTGCACAGTTTGCACAGTTTGCACAGTTTGCACAGTTTGCACAGTTTGCACAGTTTGCACAGTTTGCACAGTTTGCACAGTTTGCACAGTTTGCACAGTTTGCACAGTTTGCACAGTTTGCACAGTTTGCACAGTTTGCACAGTTTGCACAGTTCGCACAGTTTGCACAGTTTGCACAGTTCGCACAGTTTGCACAGTTTGCACAGTTTGCGGGGAGGAGGGGCGGGGGCGGGGAGGAAGGGGCGGGGGCGGAGAGGAGGGGGCGGGGGAGGAGGGGGCGGGGGCGGGGAGAAGGGGCGGGAGGAGGGGGCGGGGGCGGGGAGGAGGGGAGTTTGCACAGTTTGCACAGTTCGCACAGTTTGCACAGTTTGCACAGTTTGCACAGTTTGCACAGTTTGCACAGTTTGCACAGTTTGCACAGTTTGCACAGTTTGCACAGTTTGCACAGTTTGCGGGGAGGAGGGGCGGGGGCGGGGAGGAGGGGGCGGGGGCGGAGAGGAGAGGGGCGGGGGGAGGAGGGGGCGGGGGCGGGGAGAAGGGGCGGGGAGGAGGGGGCGGGGGCGGGGAGGAGGGGAGTTTGCACAGTTTGCACAGTTCGCACAGTTTGCACAGTTTGCACAGTTTGCACAGTTTGCACAGTTTGCACAGTTTGCACAGTTTGCACAGTTTGCACAGTTTGCACAGTTTGCACAGTTTGCACAGTTTGCGGGGAGGAGGGGCGGGGGCGGGGAGGAGGGGGCGGGGGCGGAGAGGAGAGGGGCGGGGGGGGGGAGGGGGCAAGGGCGGGGAGAAGGGGCGGGGAGGAGGGGGCGGGGGCGGGGAGGAGGGGAGTTTGCACAGTTTGCACAATTCGCACAGTTTGCACAGTTTGCACAGTTTGCACAGTTTGCACAGTTTGCACAGTTTGCACAGTTTGCACAGTTTGCACAGTTTGCACAGTTTGCACAGTTTGCACAGTTTGCACAGTTTGCACAGTTTGCACAGTTTGCACAGTTTGCACAGTTTGCACAGTTTGCACAGTTTGCACAGTTTGCACAGTTTGCACAGTTTGCACAGTTTGCACAGTTTGCACAGTTTGCACAGTTTGCACAGTTTGCACAGTTTGCACAGTTTGCACAGTTTGCACAGTTTGCACAGTTTGCACAGTTTGCACAGTTTGCACAGTTTGCACAGTTTGCACAGTTTGCACAGTTTGCACAGTTGGCACAGTTGGCACAGTTGGCACAGTGGGGAGGAGGGGGCGGGGGCGGGGAGGAGGGGGCGGGGGCGGGGAGGAGGGGGCGGGGCGGGGAGGAGTTTGCTGCACAGTTTGCTGCACAGTTTGCTGCACAGTTTGCTGCACAGTTTGCACAGTTTGCACAGTTTGCACAGTTTGCACAGTTTGCACAGTTTGCACAGTTTGCACAGTTTGCACAGTTTGCGGGGAGGAGGGGCGGGGGCGGGGAGGAGGGGGCGGGGGCGGAGAGGAGAGGGGCGGGGGGAGGAGGGGGCGGGGGCGGGGAGAAGGGGCGGGGAGGAGGGGGCGGGGGCGGGGAGGAGGAGGAGTTTGCACAGTTTGCACAGTTCGCACAGTTCGCACAGTTTGCACAGTTTGCACAGTTTGCACAGTTTGCACAGTTTGCACAGTTTGCACAGTTTGCACAGTTTGCACAGTTTGCACAGTTTGCACAGTTTGCACAGTTTGCACAGTTTGCACAGTTTGCACAGTTTGCGGGGAGGAGGGGCGGGGGCGGGGAGGAGGGGGCGGGGGCGGAGAGGAGAGGGGCGGGGGGAGGAGGGGCGGGGGCGGGGAGAAGGGGCGGGGAGGAGGGGGCGGGGGCGGGGAGGAGGAGGAGTTTGCACAGTTTGCACAGTTTGCACAGTTCAATGTCGACCGGGGGAGTCCTGGCTCGCTCTGGGCGGGGCTTTCGGGGGATTTCAATGGGCCGATTTCGTTCAATGTCGACCGGGGGAGTCCTGGCTCGCTCTGGGCGGGGCTTTCGGGGGATTTCAATGGGCCGATTTCGTTCAATGTCGACCGGGGGAGTCCTGGCTCGCTCTGGGCGGGGCTTTCGGGGGATTTCAATGGGCCGATTTCGTTCAATGTCGACCGGGGGAGTCCTGGCTCGCTCTGGGCGGGGCTTTCGGGGGATTTCAATGGGCCGATTTCGTTCAATGTCGACCGGGGGAGTCCTGGCTCCCCAAGAATAGCCCTACAGTAGCTTCCCTATGCATCCAAGAGGGGGGGGGGGGACACTGTCACTTTGGTGATAAACAAAAACCAACCAGAGGACCAAAGCATGCATGCTTTACTCCCAGGTGTTCTGAATTTTAAAATCTTTATGCACAGATCATTTGGTGACAAGGAATACATTGTAAATTACATACACAAACACCACTTGTTGTTCACGACTTGCCTTAGTGCCAAGCTGTAATTAAAAGCTGTATTTAATCTGTGAATCAACATGAAAACATCAAGTCTTTACAGGTCGAATATCACCTGGATGATCATGTACAAAACTTCTTCCTATGTTTTTGTGTCATTTAAAGAAAAGAGCGATGTCCAAATTATGACAAATAAGTGGCATACGAGTAGGGAATTTATACCGCGGCGCTCAACATACCGTCCACTGAGGTACTTCTCCCTCCATGATCCCATGAAGCTGGCCCGGGCAGCCGGGAGTCGGCCGCAACCAAGGTACGGCCGCAGCTTGTGGACATGGTGGAAATTTGGCTTAATTACCGCATGATTACCGTAACTAAGTAGCAACATTGCTGGAGCTTGGAGTTAAAACTCCTACGTTAAGACAAATTGTAAAAAAAAAGACGCAGTTTTTCAAGGTACAAATGTATATGTACATGTAGATCTACAGACGGTGTATTTAACTACATTGTACGGCTGTAACACAAGCACGGCGGGTAACTGAAACAACAACGGCTTACCTGGTTATATGCAATGACGTGTGGTGTTTTGCCAAGGTCAAGAACAACTCCATCCAGCACACATCGCGCGGACAAGTGGAGCCAGCATCAGAGAAAGTATCACGACGAACCACTCCCGTCTGTGTACCTGTACCCAACTGGCATAAAGTTCTCTCCCCGTACGCAAATGGGCTTTTTTATTGAGGTTTTGTTAAGGGCATCTGTAACCGACATACGTTACATGGGATGTCTGCAGTATAAGACCTCAATAAGCTCAGTTTGAAACTCATGCATGCTCAATGAATGTCATGTTTAATTCTGGTTGATGTCACGTAACAAGTACAGGTGTGTACAGGAGTAACAAGTAGCTAATAGCAATGTCATGTCGATAAGGTTTGCAGGATACAAGTCCAGTGCATGGTTTGATGCAAGGTTGTACGCAAGGTTCAACTATTAATGAATAAAGAAAGAAAATACCGATTTTGAGTTAAATGTGTCATATAATAATCACTGTTTGGCAACAAATCTTAATAATGAAAAACAGTCACTGTCCAAAATTACTATGAACATGATCCAAATCTATCCATAAATTTCCGTCTTCAAATCCAATAAATTCTCCAATACAATCCTTAAAGCAATGAAATATCAGTAAACTTACTTTTGCTGAGCTTCCATGGGATGTCAAGTTGTGTTGACTAATGAGTACAAGAAATGGCAATGTCTGTACATGTACTGACTAGTAGTGTATATGACCATGCATGTCAGCAGGAATGTCTACAAGAATGTGCCACACCCAAATATTCAAATTAAAAATAACAGCGCCCTCAAGTTACTCACAAAATATAGCGCCCTCTGGCAAGTTAAATAATTGGCCCTATATCAAATTCTGTCCATTACATTCCGGCCCCTAATGCTCTTGACCAGTCAAAGCATTACCTAAACATAAAGGACAGAATCTAACGTCAGGGTCATTAAATTTCATACCACCATTAATATCTAGCGCAAAAGTCTTTACAGTCCAAGACATCCGGGGTGTTAAAGTCACTGAATCCTTTATGTTTTCGAGTTGTCGTCCAGTGTAATCCTCTATGATCGTACAGCTCTGTGGTCAAATCATGAACAGTTCCTCAGACCATATCCCCTTCCAAGAAAACAAGTTTGTCAATGGGACGATGATAGACTCCAGTCTGTGTTCTCACTTGTGCAGATCTCACCTTCCCATCTTTGCCTGGGTAAGTATCCACCACGAGTCCCAAGGGCCACTTATATCGAGGACTGTTTTCGTTCTTGACCAACACAAGAACTCCAGTGCACACATTGCGCTTTGGGTTGATCCATTTCTGTCGTTCTTGTAGCGATGGAAGATATTCTTTCAGCCATCGTTTCTAGAAGATATCGGCTAGGTATTGTATTTGACGCCATCTTCGTCTGTAGACATCCTGCTCTACAAACCGCCCGGGAGGCAGGTTGGGTCCGGAGCGAAGGAGAAGTAGATGATTTGGTGTCAATGGAGCAGGATCTCTTGGGTCATCAGAACGTCATCTACGGAACGAAATGTTTCCACACGTGTGGGTTAGGATTGTGCGCGTTTATCACGGGAAACACACGCAGTGCATGCACTCACAAAAGTGGAAACATTCCATCCACGTGTTCTTCTGTCACCATATGCAGCACGATATGTGGCAGAGGGTATCCCCTACCATTGTTCCCCGTTGTCTAAATCATTAAAGGAAAGGAATTTCAAAGGAATTCCTTTCAGTTTTTAGGTGGTTTGGTGCGTTAACAAAAGGGGAGAGTACAATTCATATGGCAAGCATACGTACGGTATGTGTATCGCAGCAGGTGTCTCGATCAGAGCTTTTCTGGCTGCGCGATTGAAAGGTCGGGCGTAGCGAGAGCAGCGTAGTGCACATGGACAGGGGACCAGTCTAGGCCGGGCGCAGCTAAGCGATGCAGTTCTGACCTGTCAATCAAGCCGAACCCGCCGACCAATCACAACAGAGCTAGCAGACGGCGCCCACATAGGTCAAAGTGATGCAATAATTACACAATTACGCGATTTTCTGGGGGTTAGGGGGAGGGAGGAGGGGGGTGTGGGGGTTGGGGGGGGGGGGGGGGGGGGCGGGAGTTTGGGGGAACGTACGTGCTCCCCAACAAATTGTCAGTGCACCCCAGGTGTCCCCCACGGAAAAATCCCGATGATATATATGATTTTTTTTAGATTGCGTTAAAAATGCAAGGAAAAGTTGAAAAAAAATATTAGTATTAAAACGATATTTATACCTACCTGAAAATGACTCGTCTGCTGAGCTGATACTGAATGCCCTGATTATACATGCATATATGCACGTGGTGGAATGGGAAGAGGGCTTTTAGCCAGCTCCCAGCACACCCCCCTTCCCCCTCACCCCCGCCCATTGATTTTTTGAGATACCAATCGTGTATACTGCCTTTAACCACTTTTATGCATCCACTTTTTTACAAATTTATGCATCGGGAAACAAATTGATGGTTAAAAGGTTTACAAGGTTCACATATGTTGGAGTTTAAGGTTTAAAGTATAGACTCTTTGCACCGGCAGCCATGATAGGGTTTTAATATTTAAATGTGACAATTTTGAGATCCACAAATTGACTATACTCATGCATGACAATGTGACTGCCCCCTTCATGGCCGCCGTGCAAAGGGACTATATTAACTACATGATGTAATTCCTTTGTCAGAGATCTGCCCAAGTGATGCTTTGGCATTAATTTACAACATCGAGTTGAATCCAATTAGGCATCTTCCAGAATGCCAAGATGTCTTCACCTACGTGCTCATGGTGATTCCGCAAGCCACAACAGAAGCAAGTGGTCAATTAAAGTCGAAGACTGTCTCTGGACAATAATAAAACTTTTGCAAGGAATGCTGCATGCTACATTCAGTATGGTAAATACATGTTGTTGATTAGGGGTCGTCTATTATAAGGTCGTCAACTCTTTCACAGGTCTACAAAGCGTAGGAAGGGCCGCGTAGGACTTTACATGCAGTGTAAAATGTTAAGTAGTATTTTGGGGGGAGGTGGTTATCAAAAATACTAATCTCTGTAGAACTGTAATCATGTTGACAACTTTGTGCATTTTCAGTTTAGTCACCGTAACATCATAAAATGCATCAACTTCAAACAAGCATTTAGTGATCGAGTCTGATCTTTTTTGGTTTCTCCATTGTTAAATTAATAATTATAGCACAGCATTTATCAGGCACAAAGCCTGTCAATTGACCTGTCTAAAAAGGCCTAAATTTAACTTTAAAAATGAAACTTTTATTTTCTAATCTCTAAAGATTATACACCATCAGTACCTATAATCTGTAAAGGAAATGGAAATATTTGTGCAAACAATATTACATCTATCTGTGCATAATCAACAAAATACAACATTAACTTTTGTATGTAGTTTGGGTACAAATTCTGGTAGACAACTGAAGTAAATGTTGATTCAAAACAAATAAATCTCACTGATTTTCACTAAGGGTATTGTACAAATAAGATCCACTTTATGTATAAATGCCACCCAACACCATATTTAATTAAGTCTCAAGGTTCAAAATAAACTTAAATGCATACCAAAAAAGATTACAAATTTAAGCACGATTTCATAAACTTGTTTACATTAATTTTGCATACTATATACAACACATTTTTTTCCGGCACATGCGTTAATATACAAATACATGTAATGAATCTGTGAGTGCAAAAAGGTGAATAATTTCCTGAGGTTACAGATTTAACGTTCTCATTCCACGAGACAAAACCTAATGGAAACAGACATTCAATATGTCAGTAAATGAAATTACTCATTCTATTGCACAAATCTTTAGTATTCACTATTTGTTTTATATAACACTGAAATCAATGTCCTTCAACTGAACTTGCAATTTAGCATTGTGTCTAAGGGGAAGCTTGTTATGACAGTTCCCACTTTAACAGGCAGCATGCATTTTGAGAGGAAAACATACTTATATAGCAAAGCTCACCATGTATCAGTACAGCTATGCATACTTTTCATGTGTGCAGTTCCAGTGGACAACTAACGGCACACCAGTGAATCATTTTATACCAAAGAATGGGATGATATTTGTTGTTATTTGTTTTTGTGTTCTTTACAGTATAAAATACCACAATGCAGAATGGTTAGCCAAGCTATAAAACTGGACATGCACTGGAATGTACAGACTTGATTACAAATAAATTGCATGACAAGAATACACTCTCTGACTTAACAGCATTTGAGTCTTTCCACGGTATTAAAATGGGCATTTTGGCAACACAGACCATATTTTCAAGAAAATATTTTTGTCTGGTCTCAAAATAAAGTTAATAAGTTTAAGTTGTTCTGAAGAGATAACTTCGGTCCAAAAAGGGTTACAAATAGTGTAACAACATGCCTTTCTAAAAACTCTGTGTAACCGTCCCGGTTACGAGCGTATATTAAATTTGTATACAGGGTAACCCTTTTTGGGCCTAAGTTATCTCTTCAGAATAGCTTAAACTTATTTCTTTTATTTTGAGACCAGACAAAGGTATTTCCTCTAAAATTTGGTCTGTGCTGCCAAAATGCACCCTTTTCTGTGGAAACCCACTTGCGTTTTGTTCAAATTACTACTTCAGCAGCATCAGATATTTCCCATGAAATGAGCAGTCAATCTGCACCTCAGAAGTTACAAATTACAAATATCATGATCAATCATTTATCATGGTGCGTCCATCTTTGTCTTGTTCCCCACAGTATGTGCTAGTGCATCTCCTTGATACATGTTGCGCGTGTAATCTCCAGTTGTTTTGAGAAAATCACCATCTGCGTTTTCTTGATCGCACTACGAGTGTGCTATTGTGATGCACGTAATGAACAATATCAACAGGGGGCCAAACTATTTTTCCTACAAGCCTCACTTTGGTTACATTAATTTTAATAGGGGAAAAGGGAAGACGGCCGCACCGTGATAAAGGTCTATTGGACCTACGTATGTACATGTCTTCTAATGTTGTTCAATTAAGGTGGGTTCATACTGATACTTTATCTTAATTTTCTGTTCATCAATTCTCACCACAGAGGGATCATCAATCACTTAAATTCTAATCATCCTCATTTTATTAAAAAAATATATAATGGAAAGTCGAGTGAAAGCAATGTATGATACATAATTAGACACAAGGGGGATTTTCCAAATCTCGGCTTCGTCTCTGTCTTTATGTGGTTTGCATGGAGCCGGAGCGCGAGCCCAAGTCGAGATTTGGAAAAAGGCCAAGATTAAACTTTCAGAGAAAATGAGAAGTATATTATGCATTCTAGACAGCAATGTAGCCGGCTTCGTCATTGAACTACATGTACAGTAAAACCCATAGACACTTTGCACTGGCAGCCATGACAGGGGGCAGGTTTTTAAACATAAAATTATGTGACAATAGGTCTACAAAATGCCAAGTCATATTTGTAATATCATATGTAATGTGCGATGTTTCTTGTAAGCCACCTTATATTTTTCAAAGCGCGTCACCACATGCATGTACACAGTGTGCAAAACCCTATGCGCACAGCTGCATCATTCTGACGCGCACGTATACAAACACATACATGTAGGAACCGTCCGATCCAGTGAAGTTTTAAATCCGTGGTGCCAACTCATGCATGACTTACGGTGATTGTGTGGCTGGCCCCTTTAATGGCTACCCAACAATGTTTCACCTATTTGGGGGAATTTTATGAACCTGGCTACTGGTCATATTAAAATCAATACAGGTGCAACGCACCCCCCCCCCCCCCCCCCACCCCCCCAAATGGGTCTCATTGCAACCTTAAAGTTAGAACACATCATTGGTAATCTCAAATCAGAAATGTTCACAGATTTACACATAACTTACACAATATAAACATGATGACAGTAGTAAACTTCCCCTGAAATGGTTGTGTCTAATAAAGCGCTAACATTTGAGAAATGAGTAAAACAATTATTTGTTGTCTCATGAGACGACATTTACTTCGCCCCAAAACCATTTCGCCCTGAACCACTTCGCCCTGAACCACCTTGCCCCCACTTCGTCCGAATGCCACTTCGCCCCAAAATACTTCATGCACTAGGCCGTGGTGAAGTGGTTTGGGGCGAAATATTTTTGGGGCAAAGTGATACATGTAGTAAAGCCTTTTTTGATCGTTTTCTTAAAAATTTTGACGAAGTACGGAGCTGGTTTTTGCTCAGGTTGGTTTTAATCATGCATATCTTCAATCACACATGCAGATAAAACCGTTTGCAATGGTATACCAATCATGTGTTCTGCATTTAAAGCCTGGTTTCCATATAATCACAACAAACGTAAAGAGTACCGCAGACTAGCAATGCAAACAGTAATGCAGACAGTTGACAAAGTTGAACCAAGTTTAACTTCGCCGTTTGTTTCCGTCAGTGTTTGAGTTGCAGTTGTTTGTGTCTGGTCTGCTTGCTCATATTATGGTTGTTGTTTTTGGCAGTTCTGTTCTACGTGGATACAAGGACATCCCTCAAGGAATAAGCATACAATACGAGCGTGTAATACTTGTGACACTGGTCATTATTTAAGCAACCGTTGCACTCTTAAATGCTTTGGTTTCCTTTCCTTGTGGGACGACGGTAACTGGAACAAGAGGGTGATTGGTCTTGTTCAAATAGTCCTGCAGTCAACAGGGAAACAAACAATGTTTTCAGTTAAAAATATTCTCCCATCAATAACAATTCGGCCATTTCACAATAAAGGCACCACCAAGCAGGGTAAGGCTACATTTGATGTGTGCGCATCAGGGGGAAAAAATCGACACGAACATTGATAGATGCGTGATAAAGCATTATCTGTTCTCAAGAAAAGAGCATAGATTTACCTTTTTTCTTCGTAGACATTGTTAACCGTGTTTAAATAATCTACATGTAGGCTTCTTAAATAAACTTGTTTGTGCAATAAGCAAATACACCGATGTCACCACTCTGCCTCTCTGACAGGGATTCTTGATGGCAGTGTGTATTGTTAAATGCCTGAATTGTGAGGTAAATCAGTGAGATTCAAGTTGTCACCTGCGGTTTGTATGTGGTATCATCTGTATTCAGTTCTCATCATGCTTCCGAGTGTGCAAACAAATTCCCTTTTTAAACAATATGTCATTATTTCCATGCTATTATTTACCTCAACAATGTTAACATTTCCGCTTTCATCTGGTTTATGTAAAAGTACTTGAAGTTTATTGTTAAAACATTCCGAACTTCTCCTAGCTGAAAAGTAATTTTTATTGGATATTTTGTAATATCCTTGCAGTGTGGAAAACAAACGACTCACGTGTGCGTATTTCATGCCATTGTGATTTTCTGCCTCACTGGCTCCATTGCCAACCCACACAAAGCACTCACGTCCTGTGTCAAGAATGAACACATCCTACAACAACAAACAGATAAATGAAAGATACATATTAATTCGGCAAAAAACATCCCAACTCGCCGAACCGCTGACAAAATTACAAATGATTGGGCAAGTTGCGATGGATTTGGGTATCGCAAATCTTTGTCAAATCAACCCCTGGTTTCGTTACTTGCATCAAACACAAAAGAAAAATCATACATGTATTAAAGAACTATACATAATGTCTTATAAATTTAGAGTGTGCAGGTCTTGGAAATAATAATACATTTACTTTCACATGTTAGCTTAGCACACACGTCAAATTTGTTGTAGATTGAACGATAGGGCATCAACATTTATCACTTGCAAATAAGCAGTATTCAAAGAGGGTATCCAAAACAAACCAGCCACCCCTCTGGTTGATTCCACATGTACCTCTGATGACAAGTTTTTCCTGCTCAGTGTCCCATCATTGGGAATTTCGGTGAAGAGTAACTGTCCAGAACTGTCAGAAAGCCTGAAATATGAAAAACAACTCACATGAGAATTATTATCTACAGAGCTTAGTATGACAAAAAGACTAGATGCATGACTAAGGGCCATCCCAATTCTACAGAGCGTAGTACGACAACAAGACTAGATGCATGACTAAGGGCCATCCCAATTCTACAGAGCTTAGTACGACAAAAAGACTAGATGCATGACTAAGGGCCATCCCAATTCTACAGAGCTTAGTATGACAAAAAGACTAGATGCATGACTAAGGGCCATCCCAATTCTACAGAGCTTAGTATGACAAAAAGACTAGATGCATGACTAAGGGCCATCCCAATTCTACAGAGCGTAGTATGACAAAAAGACTAGATGCATGACTAAGGGCCATCCCAATTCTACAGAGCGTAGTATGACAAAAAGACTAGATGCATGACTAAGGGCCATCCCAATTCTACAGAGCTTAGTATGACAAAAAGACTAGATGCATGACTAAGGGCCATCCCAATTCTACAGAGCTTAGTATGACAAAAAGACTAGATGCATGACTAAGGGCCATCCCAATTCTACAGAGCTTAGTATGACAAAAAGACTAGATGCATGACTAAGGGCCATCCCAATTCTACAGAGCGTAGTATGACAAAAAGACTAGATGCATGACTAAGGGCCATCCCAATTCTACAGAGCTTAGTATGACAAAAAGACTAGATGCAGGACTAAGGGCCATCCCAATTCTACAGAGCTTAGTATGACAAAAAGACTAGATGCATGACTAAGGGCCATCCCAATTCTACAGAGCTTAGTATGACAAAAAGACTGGATGCATGACTAAGGGCCATCCCAATTCTACAGAGCTTAGTATGACAAAAAGACTAGATGCAGGACTAAGGGCCATCCCAATTCTACAGAGCTTAGTATGACAAAAAGACTAGATGCATGACTAAGGGCCATCCCAATTCTACAGAGCTTAGTATGACAAAAAGACTAGATGCATGACTAAGGGCCATCCCAATTCTACAGAGCGTAGTATGACAAAAAGACTAGATGCATGACTAAGGGCCATCCCAATTCTACAGAGCTTAGTATGACAAAAAGACTAGATGCATGACTAAGGGCCATCCCAATTCTACAGAGCTTAGTATGACAAAAAGACTAGATGCATGACTAAGGGCCATCCCAATTCTACAGAGCTTAGTATGACAAAAAGACTAGATGCATGACTAAGGGCCATCCCAATTCTACAGAGCGTAGTATGACAAAAAGACTAGATGCATGACTAAGGGCCATCCCAATTCTACAGAGCTTAGTATGACAAAAAGACTAGATGCATGACTAAGGGCCATCCCAATTCTACAGAGCTTAGTATGACAAAAAGACTAGATGCATGACTAAGGGCCATCCCAATTCTACAGAGCGTAGTATGACAAAAAGACTAGATGCATGACTAAGGGCCATCCCAATTCTACAGAGCTTAGTATGACAAAAAGACTAGATGCATGACTAAGGGCCATCCCAATTCTACAGAGCTTAGTATGACAAAAAGACTAGATGCATGACTAAGGGCCATCCCAATTCTACAGAGCTTAGTATGACAAAAAGACTAGATGCATGACTAAGGGCCATCCCAATTCTACAGAGCTTAGTATGACAAAAAGACTAGATGCATGACTAAGGGCCATCCCAATTCTACAGAGCTTAGTATGACAAAAAGACTAGATGCATGACTAAGGGCCATCCCAATTCTACAGAGCGTAGTATGACAAAAAGACTAGATGCATGACTAAGGGCCATCCCAATTCTACAGAGCTTAGTATGACAAAAAGACTAGATGCATGACTAAGGGCCATCCCAATTCTACAGAGCTTAGTATGACAAAAAGACTAGATGCATGACTAAGGGCCATCCCAATTCTACAGAGCGTAGTATGACAAAAAGACTAGATGCATGACTAAGGGCCATCCCAATTCTACAGAGCGTAGTATGACAAAAAGACTAGATGCATGACTAAGGGCCATCCCAATTCTACAGAGCTTAGTATGACAAAAAGACTAGATGCATGACTAAGGGCCATCCCAATTCTACAGAGCGTAGTATGACAAAAAGACTAGATGCATGACTAAGGGCCATCCCAATTCTACAGAGCTTAGTATGACAAAAAGACTAGATGCATGACTAAGGGCCATCCCAATTCTACAGAGCGTAGTATGACAAAAAGACTAGATGCATGACTAAGGGCCATCCCAATTCTACAGAGCGTAGTATGACAAAAAGACTAGATGCATGACTAAGGGCCATCCCAATTCTACAGAGCGTAGTATGACAAAAAGACTAGGTGCATGACTAAGGGCCACCCCAATTCTACAGAGCTTAGTATGACAAAAAGACTAGGTGCATGACTAAGGGCCACCCCAATTCTACAGAGCTTAGTATGACAAAAAGACTAGGTGCATGACTAAGGGCCACCCCAATTCTACAGAGCGTAGTATGACAAAAAGACTAGATGCATGACTAAGGGCCATACCAATTCTACAGAGCGTAGTATGACAAAAAGACTAGATGCATGACTAAGGGCCATCCCAATTCTACAGAGCGTAGTATGACAAAAAGACTAGATGCATGACTAAGGGCCATCCCAATTCTACAGAGCTTAGTATGACAAAAAGACTAGATGCATGACTAAGGGCCATCCCAATTCTACAGAGCGTAGTATGACAAAAAGACTAGATGCATGACTAAGGGCCATCCCAATTCTACAGAGCTTAGTATGACAAAAAGACTAGATGCATGACTAAGGGCCATCCCAATTCTACAGAGCTTAGTATGACAAAAAGACTAGATGCATGACTAAGGGCCATCCCAATTCTACAGAGCTTAGTATGACAAAAAGACTAGATGCATGACTAAGGGCCATCCCAATTCTACAGAGCTTAGTATGACAAAAAGACTAGATGCATGACTAAGGGCCATCCCAATTCTACAGAGCTTAGTATGACAAAAAGACTAGATGCATGACTAAGGGCCATCCCAATTCTACAGAGCTTAGTATGACAAAAAGACTAGATGCATGACTAAGGGCCATCCCAATTCTACAGAGCGTAGTATGACAAAAAGACTAGATGCATGACTAAGGGCCATCCCAATTCTACAGAGCGTAGTATGACAAAAAGACTAGATGCATGACTAAGGGCCATCCCAATTCTACAGAGCTTAGTATGACAAAAAGACTAGATGCATGACTAAGGGCCATCCCAATTCTACAGAGCGTAGTATGACAAAAAGACTAGATGCATGACTAAGGGCCATCCCAATTCTACAGAGCTTAGTATGACAAAAAGACTAGATGCATGACTAAGGGCCATCCCAATTCTACAGAGCTTAGTATGACAAAAAGACTAGATGCATGACTAAGGGCCATCCCAATTCTACAGAGATTAGTATGACAAAAAGACTAGATGCATGACTAAGGGCCATCCCAATTCTACAGAGCTTAGTATGACAAAAAGACTAGATGCATGACTAAGGGCCATCCCAATTCTACAGAGCTTAGTATGACAAAAAGACTAGATGCATGACTAAGGGCCATCCCAATTCTACAGAGCGTAGTATGACAAAAAGACTAGATGCATGACTAAGGGCCATCCCAATTCTACAGAGCTTAGTATGACAAAAAGACTAGATGCATGACTAAGGGCCATCCCAATTTTACAGAGCGTAGTATGACAAAAAGACTAGATGCATGACTAAGGGCCATCCCAATTCTACAGAGCGTAGTATGACAAAAAGACTAGATGCATGACTAAGGGCCATCCCAATTCTACAGAGCTTAGTATGACAAAAAGACTAGATGCATTACTAAGGGCCATCCCAATTCTACAGAGCGTAGTATGACAAAAAGACTAGATGCATGACTAAGGGCCATCCCAATTCTACAGAGCTTAGTATGACAAAAAGACTAGATGCATGACTAAGGGCCATCCCAATTCTACAGAGCGTAGTATGACAAAAAGACTAGATGCATGACTAAGGGCCATCCCAATTCTACAGAGCTTAGTATGACAAAAAGACTAGATGCATGACTAAGGGCCATCCCAATTCTACAGAGCGTAGTATGACAAAAAGACTAGATGCATGACTAAGGGCCATCCCAATTCTACAGAGCGTAGTATGACAAAAAGACTAGATGCATGACTAAGGGCCATCCCAATTCTACAGAGCTTAGTATGACAAAAAGACTAGATGCATGACTAAGGACAATCCCAATTCTACAGAGCTTAGTATGACAAAAAGACTAGATGCATGACTAAGGGCCATCCCAATTCTACAGAGCTTAGTATGACAAAAAGACTAGATGCATGACTAAGGGCCATCCCAATTCTACAGAGCGTAGTATGACAAAAAGACTAGGTGCATGACTAAGGGCCATCCCAATTCTACAGAGCGTAGTATGACAAAAAGACTAGATGCATGACTAAGGGCCATCCCAATTCTACAGAGCGTAGTATGACAAAAAGACTAGATGCATGACTAAGGGCCATCCCAATTCTACAGAGCGTAGTATGACAAAAAGACTAGATGCATGACTAAGGGCCATCCCAATTCTACAGAGCGTAGTATGACAAAAAGACTAGATGCATGACTAAGGGCCATCCCAATTCTACAGAGCGTAGTATGACAAAAAGACTAGATGCATGACTAAGGGCCATCCCAATTCTACAGAGCTTAGTATGACAAAAAGACTAGATGCATGACTAAGGGCCATCCCAATTCTATAGAGCTTAGTATGACAAAAAGACTAGATGCATGACTAAGGGCCATCCCAATTCTACAGAGCTTAGTATGACAAAAAGACTAGATGCATGACTAAGGGCCATCCCAATTCTACAGAGCGTAGTATGACAAAAAGACTAGATGCATGACTAAGGGCCATCCCAATTCTACAGAGCTTAGTATGACAAAAAGACTAGATGCATGACTAAGGGCCATCCCAATTCTACAGAGCTTAGTATGACAAAAAGACTAGATGCATGACTAAGGGCCATCCCAATTCTACAGAGCTTAGTATGACAAAAAGACTAGATGCATGACTAAGGGCCATCCCAATTCTACAGAGCGTAGTATGACAAAAAGACTAGATGCATGACTAAGGGCCATCCCAATTCTACAGAGCTTATAGTATGACAAAAAGACTAGATGCATGACTAAGGGCCATCCCAATTCTACAGAGCGTAGTATGACAAAAAGACTAGATGCATGACTAAGGGCCATCCCAATTCTACAGAGCGTAGTATGACAAAAATACTAGATGCATGACTAAGGGCCATCCCAATTCTACAGAGCGTAGTATTTTTCAAGACCCTCTCTCTTTTCCCGAAATACTAATCAAAATTCTTCTCTCAGTACTATTAATATTACTGTACTTCTTTCTGGTACTGAAACCAAGGATTCCTCAAAAGTGCCCATTGCACTGTCGCTCGCAAGTGTGAGGAAACCCATGAGGAGAAGACAATGAATTAAAAACGGCCAGTGACACCGAGGAATCCCTTGCTCTTCACGAAAGAATGCTCTAGGATCTTTAAAGTGCGTTATCTAACACTGGACCAACGGCTTTACATCCCTTCCAAAGGGAGAATGAAATGAAATTTCAACATTTTACAGTGCATGTAAAGTCCTACATGGCCCTCGAACCCCCTCCCCATCTTCCTTCGCTTTGTAAAACCCTGAAAATGTTGACAACTTAGGAGGACCCCTAAAATAACAAGTGATTAGGATGCCTTCAACATGTCATCTATACAAGTACACCGCACAGTCGGTCAAGCTTCGGTTGAGCTGTCAAGTTATTCTGTTGAAGCCTATTGTACACATACGCAGGCACGTCTACCTGGGGCCAATTTCATAGAGGTATTTAAGCACAACAATTTGCTTAAGTACAAACAAACTCTTGCTTAGTAGAGAACGTTACAAGTAAAATCTTAATGTGATAGAAGTAGTATATGACCAGTGTTAGAGGACTGTTTCATTTCCATGACAATCACATGAAATTGTTGCTAGTAACTTCATTTTATCAAGCAAGGTTTTTCATGCTTAAGCAATTTTTCATGTTTAAGCAGCTCTATGAAATTGGCCACTGTCAATGGCTGTGGCCAAAACCCCGAGTTCCTGCATGATCTTCAGTGTGTTGGTGTTCATTGTAGAAATGTTTAATATTAAAAGATGTTTAATATTAAAAGATAAATTAAAAGATGATTAAACTGCTTTATACGATAATTTTCCTGTTTTCTTCGTAAGCATTCATAATTGTTTCACCAAAAGATTTAGACACACTAAATATTTATTTTAATTACAAGGGTGCCTTCTTTCATTCTTTGGTATATTTCTCTCCGCTGCGTGCCTGACTCGGTAACTGTAAAGAGAACTGGGACCAATTTCATAAAACATGTTAGCATCCGATTTTTGATTAAGCAGCACTCTCTCCATTTCATAAAACTGTTTAAGCACTAGCAAACCAAACGGCATGCTAACCTACCGAATTTTTGCTAACGTGACGCCATCTTTTTTCTTCGCCATTCTCGGCAAAATTCGAGACACATTTTCCAACAGATACACAACTTTCAGCTGTTGTTGAAATATTCCAGTCAGCGACAGACAAGGGTCTTCTGTGGTAGTGATAATCATCCCAAAATGGAAACATAACCAATGATGGTACTTTGAAAATGTTGCCGTTGACTTATGAAAGCAGACGATGAACGCGTTCGAACAAAACAGACGACAGCGTTGCGCGCGCACTCTCTACGCGCGCTTAGAACAACAAGTTTTATGAAATAGGCCCTTGCTTGAGCGAATATTCGTGCTATGCTTAATCAAAAATTTTGATTAAGCGTAACATGTTTTATGAAATTGGCCCCTGGTCTTAGGGGCTGCCCATAAGTTACGTATCTAGAAATGACAACTTTTTAGACCCCACCCCCGTACGCATCTTTGGACAAATTTGTAACGTCATCGATTGACATTAACATTGACGTATGCATTGGCTCTGAAATGCACCACCAACCCCCCCCCCCCCCCCCCCCCTACATGTACCTGAGCATTGTAGCTGAACTATCCTCATTGTCCGGCTCATCATCCGCTTGTACTTCTGCCGAAGGATTCTCAGGAATGTCATGAAAACATTTGTTGTGAAGGTCCGTCACCACTTCAGAGGATGCCTTGCCACGTTCATTTTTGATCTTCTGAATCTCAGTTGAAGCCTGATAATAATAATAATAATAATAATACTACATTGAAAGCTTCATCTATCTGTAGGGCTTGCTACGCTCACATGATAGTCAATCCTAATCAGTGAAGAACAACTGCAATACCGTGATTCGAGACCACCAGTTGGCTTCATAGCAACTGGTAGGCTGTCGATCTGCACGTTGAGCAGAAGGTCCGTGGTTCAAATCCCGTTGGAGCCAAGTTGCTTTTTACTGCATCCAAATTTGCCAAACTCATGGACATTTGTCCACATTTGTATCAAATTTATTGACCCCGCCAGTCCCTGGGTCATAAGCCCTCAAAATAAGAATCCACCATTATTATTATTACCTGGTGCTTCTCCATAGCGTTGCAGTTATCTCCATGGAAAAGATAGAGGTTGTTTCCCTTGTCTATGATAAACACATCGTCTTCTGTAATGTTGGACAGGCAGAACTCTACCTAAACAAACACAAATATAATGTTTTGAACCGTCACATAGACAACTGTCTAAAGGGCCGTCAAATTTTCACGGTTTTACAAAGCGTAGAAAGGGGAGGGGGGGTCGAAGGCTGCGTAGGACTTGACATGCACTGTACAATGCTGACATTTCATGGCAGGGTTTCATCTAGGATTTCCAAAACTGCCCGTCCTACTTAGGTGCAGTTAAAAAGTACCCATCCTATGAGTGGCAAAAATTGAAAGGCACACAAATGCATAAAGTGGTTACCGACTCTAGGCAAGTTGGAAATCGTGATACAAGTCATGTGGTCACGTAGGGCACACATACGTACTGTGTGTGCATAGAACATGTACAAGAGTCGCAACTCGCAAGCATCCCATGGTCGGCCGGCTGGCGGGCTGGTTGCAGCGGCCTGCCGCACACATTACGAGGTACTTTTGTGTTTTTATTCTAAACAAAAATGCAATTTAATCGCTCAAGTATGTATGAATTTTAAACCAAAAATCCACCTGTCATTTTTAATTAGGAATTAAAAGTAGGTTTGGCCATGTTTAAAACTGTATAGGGTCATGGGCACTGATAATGGCATAAGCTGAAGGCGCGGGCCATTATCAGTGCACATGACCCTAGCCGGTTTTAAACGGATTGTTTAAAACTGACGAAACCTACTTTTAATCTCATTCATATATACCTTTTTGCGTAAATCGGTAAAACTCACCAAAATTTGCTCGTCGTTTTGCCATATTTTGCATTCACTTTCTACACACACACACAGTGTCAACACCGCGTTCATACATCTGCTAGCTGTGCGTCAAGATGTTTTTGTTCGATCGCGCGTGTTATGGCATAATGCAAGCAAGTTGTACGTGCACGCACACGACTGGGTACTTGTCACAGTGCACAATTTGCTTTCGGAAGCGTGCAGTTTCTGTGTGCATGTGCGTGTTCCATACGCACCGACGAGAGCGCAGGCGCGGCCGCTAGCCAGGCTCAAAAGTGTTTAAGATTTACTGTTTAAGATTGACGTGATGTGCTTTTAGCCAATAGGGATGAATAAACTGTCTAAGGTATTTATGAATGCCCATTTGATAAAATTATACCCGTCATGTTTTATTGTCCATTTCGCGAAGTGCCTGTCTAAAATCACACTCTCCGTCCAAAAGACAGGTGGATGGGTGGCTAGATGAAAGTGTTTCATGGTACTGCCAGAAAAACTTTAAGTAGAATCTTTTTGGGAGGGGTTTTGAAACATACTACGCTCTGTAGAACTGTGAAAATGTTTACAACTTTGGACGGCCCCTAATAACAGTGACACAATTGAATCAGATGCAACCTCCCTGTACTTGGCCATTATTGTTTTATTGTTTGAGAACTTTGAGCTCAGAGGAAAGCAATACATGATTAGTTCAACTTACTTCGGTGACTTTGACTCGTTTTCTGTCTCCAGAAACCTTCAATAGACGAGGCTTGTACTCTTCTGGTGTGACATGTCTAAATCCAGAATCTGCACCACCTTCCATTAACCTGATTGCAAAAAGCCATAATAATAATAATAATAATAATAATTTATATTGCGCAAATTCCATAAAAGAAATTATGTTCAAATGCGCATAACAATACAGTGTACTTACACTACAACTAAGAAATTGGTTTAAATTAAAAAGATACTAATTACCACATAAAAAGTACGATAACATACATGTAAATCGATCAATCGATACACATGTTACTTGTACTTCATAACAGGGAGGTTTAGATGCACCGAAAATGCAAACGTGAATGCGAAATAGCTTCAGCACTGGTCATATCCTTAGAAGGTCAAAGAACCCACGTTTGAATTTTGGTCATGGCAAAATTGTTATCTTGCCACGAGAGCCACATTTATGGAAATTTTTTTTTCATTTTTTCTAAAAATTTCCTCAAAGCAATGATCAGGTGTTCAAAGCAATTTCGCGGTCACGTTTGCATTTTCGGTGCATCTAAACCTCCCTAATATTCACAAATTCATGTAAGTCACTGCCAAGTCTCAAGCTACATACGTGTACATTTCAATAAACTGCAAGTTAGATTTTCTTTTGTGGGTTTTGTAATTGTTGATGAACTTGAAACTACAGTAAACCTTGCATAAGTCGGATTCGTTTATGTCGGACAAAATTGCTTGGGACGTAATTCAGACTGGAAAAAAAGTGTACATATACTGCATGCATGACCACGATCAGACGATGGGGACACTCGAGGCACAAACGCATGATCACGAACGGCAATAAATAATGATTTTCTGCCTAAATAATACATGTACATGTGTGAAAATAAAATGTTTCCGCTGTTGGAATAAAAGCAGTGTCCCGAGTGTACTACATGTTTTATGAGTTGACTGCGAGTTATTGGGTCTTTCCACTGTAATGGGGTATATTTGAAAAAAAAGTCAATAATTCCTTTAAGGATATCTTCAATTTATCACAAAATTAAAGAAATTTCCCTTGTACTGTTCTCGGGAGATAACTTTTGCCCAAAAAGGTAAGAAATTGCTGCCACAACATACATTTCTGAAAAGCTTGTGTACAAATTTCCCCTTCTACCGTACGTATGTAACGTAGACAGACCAATACCAAACTCTATTTAAACTTGTACGGTACAGTGCTGTACGAGTTTGCTAGGAGGCATAATAGTGGCCTACGAGTTGTACTTGAGTTGCATGAGTTTGCTGAGAGTTGCATGAGTTTGGTGCGAGTTGCTCACGAGTTGGCAACTCGTGGCATATTTTCACCACGCGCTGCTACAAGTTGTCCCATGAGTTGTCCCATGAGTTGTCCCATGAGTTGTCCCATGAGTTGTCCCATGAGTTGTCCCATGAGTTGTCCCATGAGTTTTCCTTATTCACCAACTCGTGAAGCTCCTGCTGCTCACGCCCAAGATTTGTCCATGTGTGAGAGGGCCCTTACTTAAGCAAAGGCCACGTTTAACTTACGTGTAGCTCTTAAAGTAACTTTTGAACAAAGCAGACTCGTGTCCTTCCACTTCCCGATGTTGGACTGGCTTGTCGTCAAGGAATGTGTCCAGCTCAACTGTTTTGTAGGCTGCAGTGCCATATTCATCCTGCATACAGTACATACATGTACAGATGTATGTTAATCAAGCTACATGTACAGATGTTAATGTTAATCGTTAATCGTTGTACAGATGTACATGTTAATCGAGCAATTTAGGTCACTGTCTTGCAAACTCACTCAGAGAGAAACACATTGCCTTGAGCAAGACACTCAACCCCAATTACTCCATCCTTCAGATGGGATATAAAGCTATACCGTGTACGTAGGTCTAGTGTATTTTGTTACTCGCAAACTCACTCAGAGGGAAACACATTGCCCTTGAGCAAGACGCTCAACCCCAATTACTCCATCCTTCAGATGGGATATAAAGCCATACCGTGTACGTAGGTCTAGTGTGTTTTGTGACTTGCAAACTCACTCATTCACCGACTCACTCACTCACCGACTCGCAAACTCACTCAGAGGGAAACACATTGCCCTTAAGCAAGACGCTCAACCCCAATTACTCCATCCTTCAGATGGGATATAAAGCCATACCGTGTACGTAGGTATAGTGTGTTTTGTGACTCGCAAACTCACTCATTCACCGACTCACTCACTCACCGACTCGCAAACTCACTCAGAGGGAAACACATTGCCCTTGAGCAAGACGCTCAACCCCAATTACTCCATCCTTCAGATGGGATATAAAGCCATACCGTGTACGTAGGTCTAGTGTTTTGTGACTCGCAAACTCACTCGGAGGGAAACACATTGAAACCAATTGAGGTACATTTGTCCTTGAGCAAGACGCTCAACCCTAATTACTCCATCCTTCAGATGAGATATAAAGCTATACCGTGTACGTAGGTCTAGTGTGTTTTGTGACTCACAAACTCACTCACCGACTCGCAAACTTACTGACTCGCAAACTCACTCAGAGTGAAACACATTGAATCCACTTGAGGTACATTTGCTCTTGAGCAAGACGCTCATCCCCAATTACTCCATCCTTCAGATGGGATATAAAGCCATACCGTGTACGTGGGTCTAGTGTGTTTTGTGACTCGCAAACTCACTCAGAGAGAAACACATTGCCCTTGAGCAAGACGCTCATCCCCAATTACTCCATCCTTCAGATGGGATATAAAGCCATACCGTGTACGTGGGTCTAGTGTGTTTTGTGACTCGCAAACTCACTCAGAGGGAAACACATTGCCCTTGAGCAAGACGCTCAACCCCAATTACTCCATCCTTCAGATGGGATATAAAGTGTGTTTTGTGACTCGCAAACTCACTCAGAGGGAAACACATTGAAACCAATTGAGGTACATTTGCCCTTGAGCAAGACGCTCAACCCTAATTACTCCATCCTTGTAAAGCCATATTGTGTAGATTCAGTGTGTTTCGTAATGCGCTAGTGTATCACTATTGCATCATTATCTAATCACTGGATTTCGCCTTACTCAGCTGATCTCTATCTGACCAAATAAAACTGATCTGATTCCTACCTATACCTACATGCAACTTCAACCTGACTGCATGTATTTCATTCAACTTAATTATTTCAACGCAAGTCATGTATTATTGGGTTTAATAGGTATACTGTATACCACACTAGTACTACGGTACATGTATACCCTTACCTTTATTCAATACTCTCTTCAGTTTTTATACTGTAATCTGCATTTCCCAACACAAAAACCCAAAAACCTGTTTTTTATATAGCATGACCTAATGCTCAGGGTCACACACGGTACTCTGTCTCCATAATACACTGACTCACACTGTAGTCAAGGGACCTTTCATCTTGAACATCTGACCTGGGGCCAATTTTATAAAGCTGTTTAGCAGAAAAATTTGCTTAAACAAATTATTTGCTTTATAAAAATGGGTTAGCAGTCAAAATCTTATGTAATGTGCAGAACAAACGACCGGTGTTATGCTATTCTTGCTAAGAACACAAGTAGACATACATGTACATGTACAGTTTTTATAAAGCAAACAAATGTTGGATTCGTTTGTTTTATAAAGATTTTTATGCTAAATTTTTCTGCTTAACAGCTTTATGAAATTGGCCTCTGTTACATTTTACTGAGCATAGCACAGCCAGTACAAGCAACCATTGCACCTGGGAAAGTACTGGTACATGCAGAATTATAGTCTGGTATGGACACAGACCTCTTCACTTTGGCAACATTTTAACATTGTTTATTTTGAGCTGTTTTCAGCCGTGTTTACACTCAAACCGGCAAAGGTGATACAGACGCAGCATTTTTATTGCAACCGCAAAACTGAACATTTGCTGCAGTTACACTACCTCGATTCGGCTTAAACATGCCTTCAGAAACCGCAAAAGTCACCACTAATTGTAACTGCAACGCATGCGTGAGCTTGCGGCACTAGTGCCAGATTGATCAATTAAATCTACTACACGGAAGGCACCGCCCCAAGGACACTCAAATTGCCGAATCTGTATTCGGGGAGTGTTTACACTACAAGCGACCATGACAATTGCGGGGTTCAACTCGGCAATTGCGGGGTTCAACCCTACCCCAAAGGTGACTTGAAAAAGGCGAATCAGGCCCGGGTCTAATCCGCCTTTTTCAATTCACCTTTTGCGTTTACACTTAGTGTCTACCCGGCTTCAACTCCCCTTTTTGGAAATTGCAAAGTTCGATTCGGCAAAGGCAAATCGAGCGTAAACGGGCCTATAGAGTTTTGTGAGAGACCAGATACCGGTACAATGTACATTTGTTTCACATTCGATTTTGTGTTGGGAATAAACTAGTGCTTTGAGACTCTATCACTCTTCACAAACTGTCATGACTGTACTGTAAACAGTAAAAATCAATGCACATACCTGAGTTGAGTGTTTTCCAATCCAGAAATGAACATCATATAATAGCTCATCACTTTCTTTCTCTTTCTGTAAGAAAACAAATTTACATGAAGTTAAAATTAGCTTATTTTACACGTGAAATTTGTTCATACTATTAACTTTCCCCATAATGTCTATGGAAAGAATTCCATTTACTGGTCGCCACATTCTCCTTATGACTTACATGTAACCACCAAAAAGGGTTAATATTTTAAAGGGACGTAAATTTAGGAGTGAAAAACATTCAACAAATCTTTGAAAATACTTCAACCTTTTCTGCCATGTCCCGTAGACTTAACACACGGCAGCTCAGTGGCGACCAGTAAACGGAATTAATATCAATTTTACAATGGGATTTTATGTAACTTACGTAAGTATTGAGAATGATGTAGGAGTCTCCATTGTAGAATTTGCCGTAATCTTCTTTGGGCCAGTGCTCAATCTTGAACTTGTTAATACGCCAAATCTGCAGTCCAACCTTCTGTCCAGCGCCTTGCCAAGCAGGTTCCGTTTCGGCAGCATCCTTCTTGACTTGCTTCTCAGTGTCAGAGCCAAAAAGGGCCAGATTCGAATCCTGCCAGTCATACTTCTTGGCTTTCACTAGACCTGACATGGTGCTTGCTCAAGTTGATCAAGAAATCCTGTTAAAGATTACATAGAAAAGCGATAAAAAGACAACAAAAAACCAATGAAAACCTCGCTTTGGCTTTCACTAAACCTGACATGGTGCTTGCTCAAGTTGATCAGGAAATCCTGTTAAAGATTACACAGTAAAAGTGATACAAAGACTGAAAACTTCACTTGTCTGAGAAAGGAGCCAAACACCCTGTGCAATTATACAGAGTAAACACAGGCGTTACGAGGAAGTTGCATATGCAGACAAGTCTCAGCTGGTCACAAAAGAACCAATTACTGTATGGAAATGAAATCTTGACGATATTACACCACGCTATAAATAAATGTGCATTTTTGTGAAGGCACACTGTATAATGCACTGACCCATCCGTACAAACACTGTGCGGACCAAAAGTTGTTTTGGAAACATGCAAGATAGGGCCTACCATGTGGGTACTATCTTTTGTGAACTGGGGAATACCGGTACTTTTTGATTCCCAATTTCCTTTGAGGTGGCCGAGCTTTGACTACAGGGCTGCCAACACTCAAGCATTGAGTGCGAGACTCACGCATTTTACTTCATTCTCACGCTCTCACGCACGCATGACATTTTCTCACGCTAAAAAAAAAGTAACGACAATCGATCTTGTACGTACATGTACCAGATTGCTCCATTTCTACCTAAAAATGCAAAAGCTCCCTACCGTCCTACCCCACCCCAAAATATTGGCTTTTACAGTAGTCCTGCATCAAGACTCAAATCCCATACTGTGGCTTGACTGTCAATCAACATACCAAAAGGGGTTTCACTTTATACCTCATATAATGCACACACTTCCTGGTACATGTAGCCTACACCAAGAACAAGACATTAGGCAGGTACGGAGTCAACAGGATTTCCTCCTGGGCCCTGAGGGAAGAGAACAACCCCAAAAGGCCACAACCTTTAGCTTAAGGGCACTACACATTGAGGTGTTCTCCGTACAGGTACACTCATGCCAGAAGAATATACTACTCCTAATATTAATAAGTTAGGGATATTGTGGGGGTGTACGCAGATATTTTATTGAGATGCTTTCCGCTTGAATGATTTTGTATTTGCGTAGTATCTGCATGACAGACACACCTTGTCACAAGAATAGGTGAAAATAGTCATTTAAAAAAAGAAATCAAAAATTGACAACATTGATACATACATGTGTAAATGATTTACTAATAAACACATACACAATGTACCTTTAAGTTAGTCTGTGAAATGCTATAACTATTGTTTTTGCATACGTGTATGGGTCTTTCTATAAATTAGGGGTCCAGCTTTGGTGTCCCCCATTACATTTTACATCTTGTTTTTGTAAATTCAGGACACATTCTTTAAATACTTTCCATCTCAAAGAGTGAGTACATAAAGTACAATTCATACAAAATGGTTTAAAAGCCATTTTAATGATTTTTGTACGAAAAATAACACATATCGGGTGTAACGGGGGACACCAAATGTCACACTTTTGGACCCCTAATTTATAGAAAGACCCCTATATGGTACATCAGGGCAGTGCCAGGATGACATCATAATGACTCATCCCAAAGCAGACAAGTTGCAGTCATGGCAACAAAAAAACATTCCACAAGTAAGACTAAGATTGCTAGAACAGGAAGAGTTGCAGACAACCAACAAAGGCAAATTAAACATGTGCGTGGGATGAAGGCACATTTGATTAAAGGTCAAAAAGATGATACTTTCCTTGGGCCAAATATCACCCTAATTAAGTGGGCATCCTAACAGGTGGATAGAGCTATGTACCGTATCTAGCTACTTCTCAAAAATGTGCAAGTTAAGGAATTTGTTGAGATTGTTCAAGAAAATGAGTTTCGCTCTAATCTAAATATCATATCCCTAAAATATTATCCATGGAAAGAAAATGTTAGGAAATTTGCAATCTCCAATTTGGATGTGAAAGCAAAAAAACACTGCACTAAGGATAAATTATTTTACAAATTGTTGGTGGTTTTTTGACGATATCCTTGAAAAGATACAAATTTAGAACAAGATATTTTAGAATAGTAACATTTGAGAAAAATATGATGCATGATATGGTATCAAAATCTCAACACCCATGGAAAAAATGGGGGTCAAAAATGTGATCTGGTCATATCACGCTCCATTAAATACATATTACTTTTTGGGGATCAATGGGTAACTTGGTTCTATTTACCGGTACTTGCATGGCCTTATTGTACCCACACATTCCGGACGTGTTTGTGTAGGTGTTCACGCATGAACAAATTTCACAAATGGGTGTGCTCCAGTAACAATCATGGCTGTACAATGTAGCTAGAGATGTTTGAGTGTTTACTAAATTGGTGTTGACAAGAGGCGTAGGCAATGTGTATCATGTAGGCCTACGTACTCTAAATTAATACTCTGTGATGCATTCATGTACATGTGCTTGTTTACAGGCAGGGGCTCGTCAGCAATGCGCGAGCCAAATTCGTTGCTCCGTGTAGCAAAGGCACGGAGCTGCGTATTTTGTTGCACGAATTTGGCGTGCGAGCGCGCATTGCTGACGAGCCTGTGCCTTTAAGGCCCATTATATTATTTGCAATTACCCACAATTTTACTTTTTGAGTTGACAAGAAAAAACTTACTCAACATATTGACATGGTAACAAAGATCACATGCATTTAAATTTAACTTCTGCCAAAGAAAATACCTTTAAAGGCCCTGTAGATGATCTGTTTTTGAGCGATTCTGCGATTAAAACCATTATAAATTAAAAGAAAGACATCAACAAACTCATCCGAAGAAATTTCAGCTTTGTCAAATGTACATGTACATGTACAACATAAAAATCCATATGTGTTTTCCATGGTCTTGGCGGGGTGTTTCAAATATTCATTCTCAGTTGATCGGGTACTATGCATACATGTATATATGTGGCTTGCAGTACACACGCAGTACACGGCGCCCATGCATTTTGGACCGCGTACCGGTAGATGCGAACCAAAAATAAGTAAATCGTTTGCAAACGATCTAAATAATTTCATCTTTACGGATTATTTTCTGGTAAAATTATATCATTTTGAGCGGAAACCTTTCATTGGGTAGTTGCTATTAATTCAATCTTTACTTTTAGAACTTTCCCCCTGTAAACTCGTTGATTACTTTTTGGGGTCGTTGCAAATGATACACTAGGCCTTTAAGTAAGAAATACATTAATATTCTTGAGTAAGCTTAAAACAGTTAACAATTTAAACACTAGACTGAAATTGCATAATTTACATGCTTGATGAATTCAACAATCAGGCTGTGTGAGCATTGTACCTAAAGAAAAAGAAAATCTCTCCTGATCCAAATAATTTTGGGGAAAAACTGGTAAACTTGCAGTATCATATATTAGACATAACAAAGAAAAGGGTCTAAAGTCTAGTTTGTACACTATACATGTATACCAGTAGCAAAGAATACAAAATCACAGGAGATACTTTCCCTACCTTACAAGTTGCAGCAATGTCCAACAGTGTCAACTCAGTAAACTTAACACCACCAACTAAGCCAAAGTTTCTAAATTGAAATCGCCCACTGGATTAGCATCCACCTACACAAGGCCACACCCTTTAACCTTCACCTTTCCTGGGCAGTGATTAGTCCAGGATATCATCATCAGACATTTCAGACAGGAAATCTGCCAACGTGCACGTGTAGACCCGGCCAGCTAAAAATAGACTGTACATCTACATGATGTACAGGAACATTTTATAGGCTACATTCGTCATCTTGGGCCCAAATTTACCGTATGTCATAAAAAAATACTGCTTGGCAAAGTTTGGTATTTTGCGATTAAGTTGGCCGATTGTCTTAATTGGCAAAGTTTGGTACATGTACACGTAGTTGGCGGATTGTGCTCAAATTCAGTACAAATGACATGGGATTTTAGTGAGTGACCAGACATTTTGACAAGTTCAACCTACATGTACAGTATTGTACAGAGATACCGGTAGGGACTTGGAAATCTGTGACATCATCGCTGGGTACACTAATACTGGTCAGTTTCGCAATGGATTTCTGCCGTATGCGAAGTGGCGCATCATGAAAAATGTGCTGTAAAACATCACAACATTGTTCAATTCCAACTTTTTTAATAGATACTGAAAATAAAGAATACTTTCTGACGATATTTATTTTTAAAACAATTTTTTGAAATATTTAAACTGGAACACAGCAAGATGTTTGTTTGACGGTGACATTTCTGGTCCAAAAAGGGGAATTTGTGTTGCGAAACAGACTTGTGAAACCAGTTTGGGGAGATTGTTGTCTGTGTTTGTGCAAAATTTCAGTGTAAAACACATACCCTTTGTTTGTTTGTTTGTTTGTTTGTTTGTTTGTTTTAGCCCGCAAAAATGATTATCAGTTACTCTTTGTGAACGTCGTCGAGTGCGTGGTTTTCATTCCAGGCGTAAATATGTGCTCTTACACATAGTGCGCGCCCTCACATGTGCTATGTACTCCTGTTGCATCGACAAAGCTTTAGTTTAGAAAATGAGACAGCATGTTGAACTAATACTAATTAGACTTGAAGGTAAAGATATCTTCGTTGGCTTGGCGTAATATGTCACTGTGGGGGCGCTTCATACTGCATCGCATTCTTCGAGCTCTCTCCTAATCAGTTTACACGCACGATTTCGCGGGAAAACAGCCGATTCCTAAGACGCATATCTCGGCTACTGCTTGCTCAATTTATGCGATAAATGCTGTTTTAGAATTTACAGAAAATAATCTGTAATGTGAGATGGAGATGATATTTTCAATCAAAATCGAACTTTGAATTTGTTTTCCAAGTCCCTAACAGAGAGAGAACAGCAAATTTTACCCTAAAACCTGCAATTGATTTGCTCTTAACCCCAAATTCTGGAAAGTTGGTGAGGCATAACACTCACCATAATAACCTTTTGAAAGTGCCTCAGATTTGGTTGAAAACATTTTTGAAATTGTGTGAAACCTTTTGACAAAGGCTGCCCGAAAGAGTGAACAATTGAACCAATGCATAGGCCTACAAATGTAGAGTACAGGCATGACAGTATGTACAAACCTGGATCGACATACAGTACTGCAGGATCATTCCATAAATCAGGGGACATTCCATGACATGCAAATGTTGAGCTGTAAATTCATACTGTAGGTTACACTTTAGTCAGAAAATTAAGTTTGATTTTTAAAATCCTATCTAGACATATGTCAGGCACACTACACTAATATCCTTTCAAAATTCCAGGTGTGTTCCCAATAGACCTTGTGCACGACGGCCATGATAGAGGGCAGTCACATTGTCACAGTGCGTCATGCACGAGTAGGCACTTTGTGGGTCTATTGTCACATCATTTGAATATGAAACCTGTCCTCTGTCATGGCCGCCATGCATAAGGTCTATTACAGGCCGGCACCTCCCAACTCCCCCTTTTACTGGTAATTTAATCACATATTCTGCATACATACCGGTATTCCATGATTTTTTTTTTTTGAACATCAGCAGCTCTTCGTTCTCAAGATAAACACAAGCCGTTACACATACATCTACACATTAAAATCACATAATAAATCTATAAAAATTAATATGTGAACTATTTGTTCAAAAACTATGGATGCTACGATAGGGCGACAATTTGTGTGTAAAAAAGCTATATTAGGGCGACACGCTCAATAGGTCAAAAACCATTTTTTTTTAAATCGAGAACCATTTTTATTAGGTCTAGAACCAATTCTCTTGGGTAAAAAAATAAGGTGTCATTTTGAGTGACTCTTAATTGCCGAAATTTTGGTGGTCCCCGGGGAGAGGCTTCCCGAAATGTCGCCCTATTGCGGCATCCAGAGTTCTTACAATTATTATTACAAGGTATTTCAATATGTATGCATGCTGACATACACATTTAAGGAATGACCCATGATACCGTACAATTCTAGAATGCTGAAACAGTTTCACCTTCAAATGTAAATTTACCTGTATTTTCTTAAAGACTTATTAGGCCTAATTGATTTCATCTACATGTACAGCAGTTAAATGCAATGACCACAATGGGCTGGTCAATTACTCCTACACGTACATGTACCGGTAGTTTCAGATGCATGAGAAAGGTTCATGAAAAACGCAATGAAGTGAACACAAAGATGAGTTCAATATTAAAATTCAACCAAGCATGAACACTTGATTTCAAATTAAAACGTGTGGAAACCTCATGTGAGACAATGCACAACACGTGTACATGGTGTATCTACATGTAGGCCTACATGTACACGATACATGCATGACTGCATTCACCATGAGAATCAGGCAAATTGGCGCGGCACTACTGATCAACCAAGATGGCAAGCCAACTCATATTAATATGTAGCCTGCATAAACAGTACTACATGTGTACATTATGCGTGTACATGTATGGAGATGCTAAAACATGGGACTGGCTGAACAACTGTTTCCTCACAAAATCTTAAATTTGGCACTTTGATCATTGATGAGTCATTGTTAAAGAAAACAATTCTGATCAACTTAATAATACACATAAAAGTAACCAAATTCTATTTCGCTTGTTCTGTGTGGTATATAAATGCACCTACAGTTTTCCTTATCCTTTGAACATTTCAAAATAAAGTGGATTTTCCGTTAAATAAAATATATGTAATGTCCTCTCCAGGACAAGGTATTCAGGACAATGGAATAGTTTGGAAATATGTACATGTACTCACAAGTATGTTTGTATCATCTACAGGACACAATTGTTGGAGTAGATATGACAATTTGATCGTGGGAGAGATTTGAGTAAATATAATTATCAAGATCATATTCAGGGTTGTGGAAAATCCGTTAAAAATTTGTCCTCTCTAGGACAGCAGTTAATTGTAATTAAAATGTCAACCATGATTGAAATATTTAACATTATGTTTGTAAAATTAACAGTAGGCCTACCATTCCTTCTAACAGGACAGTGCATGGCATTACCATTTCAACATTTAGTCTGGCCATTTATTGTGATATTCTGTGTTTAACAAAATGTCTGCTCCAGACAACCAATTACGAATCATTATTTCATTGGAAAAAATTAACATGTTAATCATAATGCCACGCTCTGATATTTTAGGAATTATTAGTATACATCCTGAAGTTTACAAATCAACAGAGTTTTTGTGAGTTGGACAAGTTTGAAATTTGACCCCCAGTTGCCAGTGAGACTGAAAGTGTACACTTATTGTGAAATAGCCAACAGAATAGTACTAGTCCGTACCGCCCGCGCCAGCCCGTCCGTGCGGTACCGGGTATGGGTGCACCACGGGGTGCACCACCGCTGGCAATACGTCACATGCGCAGTGCAGCTATAGTTATCGAACTGTGCAAGTGACGTACTTGCCAGCTGGGATAAACACACGGACGTCAATATGAATTATGCATATTGCACAGCCGGGCTCCTTGATCGAGAAGCGCCACCATCGTCCAGGATAATCAGCTAAGATGGCGGCGCCCAGGGGATAATGCTGAATGAATATTGTCCAAAAACTCCAATTTTTTAAGACGCCGTAGATGGCCAAATTGACAATTCCGTAAGCATTACTGTTATTTTATGAAACACTAGACTATCACTAGTATCAGGATTACAATGGTGTACTATGTGAAAGTGCTCTGGTCTGATGTGCTTCAGACGATATTTGTAGAGGAACTTTCTCGGATTTCAGCAGTTAAAAACTTAGCCTCTACGTACACCCTCGTAGTAGGGCTGTGATTTGCGACTGTAATAAGTCAGATTTGAAAAGCGAGCTATTTACAGCCCTATTTGTAGGGCTAACCACGGGGGTACGGGTGCTAGCGCAAGCATGCTGAATGCAGTGTAATATCTTTCCAACTTCATTTTCTATTCTCAACATTTGCATCCGGTTCCTCCATGATGTGGCTAGCAATCAAACAGTGAAAAACAAACTACTTACTTACCGTTATACAGTGTCTTTTCCACGCAGGGTAGGTCCTTTTTTACCTTCTAAACAGAACCGAACCGCTGTCTCTAAGACGCTTTTCCCACCTGTCTGAGCTGCGCGTATGCGATATGCATGATGAGATCTGACAGGGCAAGGTGTGTGCGTATAGACTGGTTCCAATCCCTGCATTATCTTCATTACGGTATATATGGCGATCAGAAACCAGTACAGTGTGACAGTCATGTGCGCACAGACATATAGAACCTATAGATCACCAGTCCCTATTCAAATAACGTTGCCGCGACTGTAACACAGATATCTACGATAGATACGAAACGGCTGTGTTATTGAATGGCACATCACCGTAACCGGTTTATAATAATAATAATAAGCAATCTTATATAGCGCCAAATGCCAGGGCCTCTAGGCGCTTTACAGTAAAACCAAAGCAATAACATACATATACATGTACATAGATACAAAAAAAAGATTAAACGTTAAAACCAAAGAGGCGGTTTGAAACAGGTTTGGGTGTAGCGCGAAAATAACACGCGCGATCGTCACAAACATTGAGAAAGTGCGCATGCAGGAGGTTTTTACATGTAATTCAAAAGTGCCCAAAGCCATGCAAATGTGCCCAAAATTATGCAAATGTCATAGAAATATGCAAATGAAGGTGCCCATGCAAAACTATGCTAATGAGAAGGCGCGGTTATGCGCATCCTGGCTCCATTCTAGTTTTTTAATGGAGTTCTGTGGACTGTAATTAGGACGGCACCCGACTATTTAGCAGATTGGAGCAAAGTTTTTCAGCGTGTCCACAGACATATGGGGCGCCAAGAAAAAGTTTGGTTTTTCAGACTAAACAAAATCCATACTTATTGCCACGGTTTTATTTTCAAAAATGGCAACATCTTACAAAGAACTACATTATGGGTAAAACAAGCAATCGTCAGAATCACAGTTCTTTTTGTGAACAGACTAGGCTTGGCGTCTTTTTATTTCACGGTTACAACGTCCATGAATATTCTACATGTATCCATGTATTCTACAATCAACCAAGTGCACAATCGACACGGGAAAATGGAAAGTTAATGTAAAACATACCAATTAACAACAAGCTATCGAGTACATCATCTTAAATTTACAACTTGGAACAATAGCCAAGTCGACCGCAAATTAATGTAAACTTTTGGCACTGGAAAGATTTGGTTTGATGCAAGATTTAATGTGCCTAATACATGTACTTTTTTTAAGTTCTTATACAAAGCCGCCCACTTCATTCAAGTAACAAAATATTCATTGACCATGATAGGAGCAATAAAAAGTAAGGATAAATAGACCCTTTGCATTAGCGGACATGACAGGGGGGAGGTTTTCTTATTTAAATGTGACACAATATATCCACAAAGTGTCTACTCGTGATGACACACAGTGACAATGTGATTCCCCCGTCATGGCCGCCCGGTGTATAAAGGGTGTATAAAGGAAAACTTAAGCCACCCTGGCTATTAACTACATGTACACATACATAACACTACATTCACAATAATGCAAACACTAACTATGGGCTTGTTCAGACACAGTACTAAAAGCAGACTAACTTCGGTTCAACCAAAAACGGTCTATCTCAGTTGTGTCCTAAAGTACGTAGACCGCTTTTAGTACCAAAAACGGTCCGACTCCGGTCTACGTAGACCACCGAGGACAGGCAGTCTACGTAGACCGTTTTCGTTTTAACTCAAGTTAGACCCTCTAGTACCGTATTTGGACAGTTGAACATCCGGTCTAAGTTGCCGTCGTAACCCACCTCATTCAAGCGCGCGAACACGCAAAGTCAGGATGCAGCTGCGTGACCTGAGATAGACCACTTTCGCTCTAACTAGGTCATGTCTGAACGCTTAGTTTTTAGGCCAGGAACAGTCCCCGCAGAGACCGCGGAATGTAAGACCTTTTTCGGTCTCCGTAGTCCCATGTCTGAACATAGCCAAAGTTTATTATGTACATTGTACTTGGCAACTTTGAAATACATGGGCTTCTGACAAAAAGACATTAATTCTTGTTAGCACAAACTGGGTCATTGGGCTACTCATTGTAATATGTACATTGGTTATTCGCTTTGCACAATCAGAAAGATAAAACTGCTTAGTACGAAGTACACCAGTAATCTAAAAATACACTCATTTGCAAAGTCACAAAGAAACCTACTAAACAAAGTGCAAAAGTCGCACTTAACTCTGAAATATACAACTGTTTCGCACACGAGTAAATCATACTAGATGCAAGACAGTACAGTCTAAGTTACTGAAATGTTAGTTCCTTTTCCTAGTGGCATAAACCCAAATTATCAATATAAATTCTCAAACACTTTATGGGTAACATGACAACTAATAATGTAATTATGGCGGTTTTAACCAAGATTGAATTCCGCATCGGTATCCAAGTATTCTTTTTCGTTTTCAATTTAATTAAACAGACAACCTTTGTTCATCTAATGTTAGGCCACTAAAGTATCTAAAAAACCATAAAACAATCTGTTAACAACAATATATGTACAATTTGTGGAGTTAACACACATCACTAAAGCAACGCTTAAGTGACAGGATATTACCAGACCCTTTCATATTCTGTATCAGATGTCATGCATCAGTTCACTTACACATGTATACAAAAATCAAAATTTCATTTCAAGCCCCATTTTCATGTGAAAATTATTTCAATTATTTAAGGGGGAACACAATACAAGGTCCGACATGAGCACCTAATCAGCAGTGAGGAAAAAGATCCCAGACCATCCGGTGGAATGTACACTTTCTAATAATTACAGATAAATACTGTTATTTGGTTTTTCAACTATGTCTTTTCAATTAGATTCTAAAGCGACATTATTTGCCCAAAAATACTGACGAATGAACAAGATTTAACATCCTGGATATGCTTTATAGCATTCATGTGATCTTTGTGGCACACCCAGAGCAATGCATTCACCCAAGGCTTCCAAATTAAATGTAAGCTGCAAATACACCACCCCAACAGATGCAGCACGATATGTGGCAGACGGTATCCCCTACCATTGTTCCCCAATTGTGTCTCAAACGTCCAAGGAATTTTCAAGATATTCCTTTCAGTTTTTAGGGGAGGGTTGGTGCGTTAACAAAAGGGAAGAGAGTGTAGGGGCATTGGGGGGGGGGGGGGGGGGGGGGGGGGGGGGGGGGGGAGTCCCTTTGCCACATATCGTGCTGGGTATACATATGAGGTACATATACAAAAAAATGGGGTGTCTCTTCCAATGACATAAGCGTTATTGAACACCAGCTTGTTATGTGCAAGCAACTTTACAAAAACACAGAATGTCTCTATATGCCCTTAAAAAACGATCGTTAGTCGAACCTTGTTCAGAGAATCGTACGATGTGACAAAAATACAATAATCTTTCATCTGTCTCTGAAGTTATGAGTGTCAACTAAAATCAAACAATTTTAGAGTGGCATTTTTAGAGGGAAGGAGATTGGAGCGTTTAAACATCCTACCAAATATAAATCTTAGCTATTATCAGTAAACATGCATGACCGATCCCCACCCTCTATCCCCAATAACAGCAATGTTAATAACATGCATGACCGATCCCCACCCTCTATCCCAATAACAGCAATGTTAATAACATGCATGACCGATCCCCACCCTCTATCCCCAATAACAGCAATGTTAATAACATGCATGACCGATCCCCACCCTCTATCCCCAATAACAGCAATGTTAATAACATGCATGACCGATCCCCACCCTCTATCCCCAATAACAGCAATGTTAATAACATGCATGACCGATCCCCACCCTCTATCCCCAATAACAGCAATGTTAATAACATGCATGACCGATCCCCACCCTCTATCCCCAATAACAGCAATGTTAATAACATGCATGACCGATCCCCACCCTCTATTTCCAATTACAGCAATGTTATGTTAAAGGCACAGGCTCGTCAGCAATGCGCGCCCGCCAAATGTGTGCCACGCAATACGCAGCTCCATGCCTTTGCTATGGAGCTGCGTGTTTTGAGCACGAATTTGGCGGGCGCGCATTGCTGACGAGCCTGTGCCTTTAATGCTGCAACACTGATGCAATACTTAACCCTTTATTTCTTCTCATCTTTAACAGACTTTGCATCCTTGACCGACTTACTATCTTTATCCTTGGAAGCATCAAAATCTTTCTTAACATCTGCTCTGGTCTTAGTTTTGTCTTTCTCTGGCTCAGTCTTTGTCTCGGTCTTTGAGTCGGTTTTTGAATCAGTCTTGGTTTCTGTTTTGGTCTCAATTTTCGTTTCAATCAGTGCTTGTTCAAGCTTGTTCATGACCATCCCAAGTGACGTTTTGGAGCTCATTAAAGTATCTTTTTGCATATGAGACTGTTTCTCGGCCGCTTTGAGTTGTTTTTCGGTGGCGTAGAGTCTCTTGCGTATGTCGTCCAAATTTGCAACCATTCCTCGGGCACTCGCCTCAGAAGATGAGGCATTAGAACGCAGGTTGTCTTTAATTGAAAATACAAAAATCGAAATTAGCGTTTTCACATTCCAACTCGGGCAGGGTCTTCCTAAACGGCAAAATCACAGTGTTTTGATTAAATACATGTCTGTTGGCTTCATGCCAACTTGACTTTACTGCTTGGAATAATTTTGGGAGATATCAAATTATCAAGTTTGTCTTGTTTTTTTTGGCCTTGTCTTATTTTTGTTTTGTTTTGATATGGCGTTTATTGAATTTTGCAATTAAACTCTTAATTTGCTTACCAATGATGAACTCCATTTCCTCAATAGTTCTCTCGGCAGATAATCGGTCTTGGTCACTCTTGTCAACTCTTTTTAGCAGATTTCCGATGTCAACCATGCTCCCTTGGTACATTACCAAGCCTGTGGTAGATTCCTCTACCACAGGCTTGGGTTCTACTGATGCAGTGTCGCATGTAAGGAGGTCCTTGTTTCCTAATGGTATAAACACAGGTTAAATAAGACAAACATTAGGAAGGTGCATGTTAAACGCAAACGTGAACACGAAATGGCTTGAGCACTGGTCATATCTTTAGGTCGTCTTAGAACCCAGGTTCCAATTTTTGTCGCAGCAAGAGTCAAATTGACACGAAAGACACTTTTGTGGATTTTTGTTTTTGTCTGATCTAAGATTTCCTTAAAGTAACGACCAAGTGCTCAAAGCATTTCACATTCACGTTTTACGTGCATCTGAACAATTAAGTAGCCTAATGGTATAAACGCAGGTTAAATAAGACAAAGGCGTTATGTTTGATGTATACCATTCTTCCAGGATTCCTTTAAAAAAAGCAAATACCATCTTGGTAACGCACCCAATTCAATGTCAAGAACAGCACCGTTGGTCTGTAGTTGATGAGTTTTACTACTCTCAGCGTCTTCATTCATCTGATCTGTCAACCTGCGATATTTAGGGTGCAAGTTACTTGGACTAGGCCCACACAATCTTGATAACCAACCTTTAGCCAATTCATTGTCAGAGGCAACACCGTTGGCCGGTTGTTGACCAGCTTTGCTACTCTCGGCGTCTTCTTTCGTCTGATCTGTCAACCTGCGATATTTAGGGTGCAAGTTACTTGGACTAGGCCAACACAATCTTGATAACCAACCTTTAGCCAATTCATTGTCAGAGGCAACACCGTTGGCCGGTTGTTGATCAGCTTTGCTACTCTCGGCGTCTTCTTTCGTTTGATCAGTCAACTTGCGATAGCTGAAGATTTCCCGTGACATGGAATCACGAGAGACGACCTTCTGAACCAGCTTACGCACCTGAAGAAGTAAAACAGAAGTGAAGTGTTGTCTCGGATGACTGCATGGAGTCATAACTCAAAATAGCAAGTAGTTAGCTGTAAAAAAGCTGAAACACCACAGTAAAAACACAGTAAAAAGGTTATATTGCCCTTCATTACTCTATTATTTTTCCGATCAACAAAAGAAAGCAACAATTGTCTCCACAGTGAATCCTGGAGTGAAATTGAACTTAGGTCTCAGTGGTTAGTTGAAAATTTGTACTAAACTGACGAGACCTGTTATTTGATTTAAATACATGACCAGGGGCCGATTTCTTCTAATCTTAGGATGTTGCTGTGGGAATTAGAACACACTAAACGCATCTTAACTTTTATGAAATCAACCTCTAGTACAGCTTTTCAATGAGCACTTTGCACTCTACAGGACTGATTAAAGGGACACGATTTACCTGTTCTTATGTGTTAATGGGTGTATAAGGAGAGAAGTAAAATGCAGAGTACAACAGGTCAATAATGATTGTAATCTAACCTGTGATCTTGAGAGGTGCAAACCAATACTATGGATGATTTCTTCCACATCTCGATCAGCGAGGTAATTGGTGTGATTTTGGTCAAAGTAGACACAAGACAGCAGAAGACTCGGGTTGGTCGTCTCCAGTTTGGGGTGGCGTGATTTCTTCTTGCCGTCTTTCTTCTTTTCATCGGATGATCGCTTCTTCTCATCACCTGAGGATTCAAGGAGCAAAGTGGAAAACAGTTCATGCGCTGATAGACAATGTCAAATGTTGCAGTCATTTTTTTGACAATGCGAATATAGTCTATGTTTTAAAGTTAACAAAATATTCTAACATGCAATATGAATATGGTAATCGATCAATGTTTATCCATTGTTAACATTCATACGTGTACAAACCACTGCACACGTGTGCAGACTGCAATTTGGGAGTCAAAATTAAGGCATCTCATTGGTGTTTTGCTGTGAGTCTGCGTTTGAAAAGGTGAAACACGCACTTAGTGCATTGTGACGTGGTTTATTTTACTCTCAAAACAACACAGAAAATGAACGCGTTTGGTTTTCCGCACAAACTCAACAGACAGTTTACCTTCTTCCTCGTCTTCTCCCCCACTCCCTCCTTCTTCTCCGTCCTCATCTCCTGCGTCTTCCTCATCTTCCATTTTTTCCTCTTCCTAGATGATTAAAAAAAAACGCCTTACATAAGATTGAAGCATCTTCCAAAGAGATAGTTCACATGGTTCAATGGCAAACGGTTTTTACACAGAAGGCACGCATTTTATTATGTACAATGTTTTCATCCGTTTCTTTGTCAGTTAAACAAACACACATCGCTCATTTTGCCTAGTGTCTGACCTTGGCGCCATCTTTGTCACAAAGTGCGATACATAGTTTACTGTATTACAAAGCAGGCCTCGAAATTCATTTTCAAATGTGCACGGCAATTTTCTCTTAGTAAGGGGCACCTGAATGACGAAATGGACAATTTGTGTTAGTACTTTTTAAGGGCAACACGGCAAAAGCATAGGGCACCAATGGCATTTTCCGTGGTGCCGTGTTTTTTTTTCAAGGCCTGACAAAGCTTCTGTTTTTCTTTGTCAACCAAACAAACATATAGCAAGCAGCTTTGTTTGAATTGTCTGACCTTAGCACCGTCTTTGTCGCAAAGTATAGTTTACTGTATTACAAAGCTTTTATCTCTTCTGTTAACCAAATAAATAAGTCACTTTGCCTAGTGTGTCTGAACTTGGCACCGTCTTTGTCGCAAAGTATAGTTTACTGTATTACAAAGCTTTTATAAATAAGTCACTTTGACTAGTGTGTCTGAACTTGGCACCGTCTTTGTCGCAAAGTATAGTTTACTGTATTACAAAGCTTTTATAAATAAGTCACTTTGCCTAGCGTGTCTGACCTTGGCACCATCTTTGTCTTTCTTCTCATCTCTTTCCTTCTCAGACTTCTCGTCAGAAACTTTACGTCTCTTAGCTTTTGGCTCATCCTTGTCTTTTTTCTCCTTCTCCTGAATTCAAAGTGAAAAGAAAAACATGTTAATAATCTGTAATACTACCTTCTAAACAGCAAAACCTTTACACTCCAGCTAAAAAAAAAACATTACAGCGCCCAGGGACTGATTTCACAAAGCGCTAAGACGCGTCTTAGGAAGGTCTTACAAGACTATGTCGAAGGCACATGCCTACCTTTTCTTTCTTTTCAGGGGCATGGTACAACGACTTGTAAATGTTGAAAGCAAAGTCCCTCTGCAGCATCTCATTAAAAAGCTCGGCAAACAACGAAACCTACAACAAAGAAGGGATAAAGTTTAAATCAAGAAGACTAGCTAGCTGTGGTAGTAAATTAGCTTTAGTCAGAATACATCAAGATAGGTTGGTGATGTAAATTGTGTATGCTCAAAGACAACTTCACTAAAGAAATTGTTCATTTTCTCATTTTTCAAGCTTATTGATTGCTTTCCCCGACGTAGAACATCCGGGAATGTTTGGTGGTCAACGTTCACGCGCGTACACGCTGCGATACGTTCAAATTATTGAGCATGCACTCAGCTTGTAAACACGAAAGTGCTTCTACTTGATCGCGATTTTTAGCCTGAAGAAATACATTTTATCTTTATCGGTACAACATAAAGCAAGGTTAAGCAACAGAGGTAAGTGCAACCAATGCACTTTTCTTGCTCTTTTTGCCGGTTATCACTCGGACCACGTGGGTCGAGAAAAATGACAACCAAAATGGTGGATGGAAGGCGTGACGTCACCGGAAAGCAATCAATTCACAAATTTCAAATTAGGACATCAAGTCACATGCCTCATCATTTGCAAATTTTATCACAAAAAAAAGCACCGAGATAAGACATAAGAAAGCACTTGATAAAAATTTCAAAATCCTTTATTAACTTAAAACTCCACCAATGGATCGGTATGGAAAAAGACGGTACAAATTAGGACACTTTTCCATGCCACAAAGTTTTTACTCAATAACATCCCATTAGCTCTTTTTCCAAAGCAATATTTCATTCTAAACAGTTTCTCTTCAGCAAAAATCAAGAAACATTTCTATTTTTATTTTAATCAATAAATGTACAAACCTCAAAGGAATGTTCTTTGTTATCCTCTATTCTGTAGTCTAGAAGCACACTGAGGCACACGACATTGCAGTCAAATTTGCCACTTTTAGCCATAGGTGACGGATGTACCACAATGGATGGACTGTCCGGCAGCGTCAATTTACGCTCAAATTCCTTCAGGGTCTTCTCATCATTCATGGATTTCTTTTCCTGTAACAAATTGTGAGGAATATCTAAGTGATCGAGACTGTACAGGTACACAGAGTGTAAAGCAGTTTATTCCCACATTGACGTTTTAGTCAAACTTGCAATGCCCCGACTGGGATTCGAACCCCAGTCGGGGAATTGCAATTTTCTCGTGTTTCTAATTTCATCTCCAATTGTCAATCCTATCATATACCCTAATTATATACTGTAGCTGTATGAGACTTATTTGCTCTTACACAATGCATGCTCAGAGGAGACGTAAACACATCACCTGCAATACTGCTAATTGTTTATAGCACACCTATCTATGCTAGGTGCTGTTGCAATTATTATCACTGCCACCAGAAACATTTCACTTCAACTAGGCGGCTGCCTGGCCAAGGCACACAACCCTATGATCACTTAGATTGTGGCATTCCCCCTGCAGGTTACTCCTGGCACTGTTGCCGTTATTACCACTGCCATCAGGGAATTACCAGAACCATTTCACTTCAACTAGGCGGCTGCCTGGCCAAGGCGCACAACCCTATGATCACTTAGATTGTGGCATTCCCCCTGCAGGTTACTCCTGGCACTGTTGCCGTTATTACCGCTGCCATCAGGGAATTACCAGAACCATTTCACTTCAACTAGGCGGCTGCCTGGCCAAGGCACACAACCCTATGATCACTTAGATTGTGGCATTTCCCCTGCAGGTTACTCCCGGCACTGTTGCCGTTATTACCGCTGCCATCAGGGAATTACCAGAACCATTTCACTTCAACTAGGCGGCTGCCTGGCCAAGGGCACACAACCCTATGATCACGATAATAATTTAGTAACAAACCTCCTTCTGTTGGTCGGTGTCCGTCTCTTCACCCTCCTTGTCAGCAGAATCTTTCTCTTCTTTCTCAGTTCCTGGAGGCTGTTCAGAGCCAGATTCTCTCTCCTCTTCCTTCTCTGCTTCCGTCTTGAGAGCCTTGGTAAGACGAGCCATCAGCTGAGATTTTAGTCCCTTGGAATTCAAAGCTCGGCATTCTAGCTCATGGCGAAGATCATTCACCTGATTGTAGGAACAGAAATAAAATCATCTTAATATATAATTCTTTCTCTACTTGCACCAAGTTCCCACTATGAGTAAATTGAAGTGCAAATAATACTGCAGTCTGCAAAAAAATCATTCAAATGTGTTGGTTTCCAACTATGCAAAGATATTATAGACAAATTAACACGGGTGCGATAAAATTCTCAATGCGGCTTTTAAAGACAGACACTGCCTGAGCAGACTTAACTTAAAATACACCAGCACTATAGGCAAAGTCTCAGGTCTGCACACGGACCGGCAAGCCCTCACAGGGTCCGCCAAGCCCTCACAGGGACCGCCAAGCCCTCACAGGGACCGCCAAGCCCTCACAGGGACCGCCAAGCCCTCACAGGGACCGACAAGCCCTCACAGGGACCGGCAAGCCCTCACAGGGACCGGCAAGCCCTCACGAGGTCCGGCAAGCCCTCACGAGGTCCGGCAAGCCCTCACGAGGTCCGGCAAGCCCTCACGAGGACCGGCAAGCCCTCACGAGGACCGGCAAGCCCTCACGAGGACCGGCAAGCCCTCACAGGGACCGGCAAGCCCTCACAGGGACCGGCAAGCCCTCACAGGGACCGGCAAGCCCTCACAGGGACCGGCAAGCCCTCACAGGGACCGGCAAGCCCTCACGGGGACCGGCAAGCCCTCACGGGGACCGGCAAGCCCTCACGGGGACCGGCAAGCCCTCACAGGGACCGGCAAGCCCTCACAGGGACCGCCAAGCCCTCACAGGGACCGGCAAGCCCTCACAAGGACCGGCAAGCCCTCACAAGGACCGGCAAGCCCTCACAAGGTCTGGCAAGCCCTAACAAGGACCGGCAAGATGCCACAAGGACCGGCAAGTCCTCACAAGACCTGCCAAGACCTGCCAAGTCCTCACAAAGTCCAGCAAGTCCTCCAGTCCATGGGACTTGATCAAGCTTTGCAACTGTGCTTTTTGTCCAGTAAACAAGACTGACCTTCATGCTTTTAGGGTCCAACAGCCGATGGTTAGTTGGGATCAATGTGACCGAGTTATCCGACCCTCCATCCTCCTCTTCCTAAAAGCAAAACACAAACAATAATGTTAGTAAGTGATAAACACAAACATTCATGTTAGTAAGCGATAAACTAGCTCTTTATCTGTGATACATATTTAAAACTAAGTTTTTGGCCGTGAATTATTTAGCTTTACTACAAATAAAGATGCCTATCTTTTATTAAAGTTCGGTTTGTTTAAGTAAAGACAGAATGCTTTGCAAAACCCGACTCCACTAAAATATGTAGATCTACTTTAAAATGATTTCACTTCCTTCTTGTGTTAAGAAAGGCGATACCTTTCTTCAAGAGGCCCTAAGTCTAAGCCCTTCTTGTTTGTGACATCTATATTGTGTTTGAGCGTAGAGACATTGTCTGCAAGGAGACCCACAAGCTGCTTTTCTTGACGTCAAATCATCAGATCTGCGCTGATTTTAGGCCGATTTGCTGCACACTGAACAAAATAACCCGCTGTCCCATTCACCACTCAATAAAATGAAAAAAGACCACTGAATGTTTTTAGAGTAAAAACCGCATGACCCTTTTGGAGTTTCCCAATGGGAGAAATTAAGCCGAATTCACATCAAGTACTGGCTACATTACTTTTTGAGAGAAAACAAATGAAAAGGACAAAAAATGGTGTTGCTGCAAAGATGCTGAATAAGCTCCACGGTATGATAGAACCCAAGAAAGCTATAAGCTTTGTACTCTGGAGAAAAGCTGTTTGGAAATAAAGGCGAAACAGAGTGTGTATGCACAAGTTTTGCATCTAAAAAAATTCCACCCCACCCCCAGAATCATAAAATCCGGATTGCAAATTTTCATGAATTTGATTTCAAGTTGAATTTCATAATTTGTTTGCTTTTTTAAAAAAGGTACTTCAAAGCCCGATAAAAAATTGTGTGAAGTGATTAATGCACATTTAATCCAAAAATTACTGGTCAGTCTTCTTGGACCTAAGAGGGAAAACTGTCCTTAATTTCATCTGAAACGAGTCGGCATGAGAGAGAAAGGGCCTCTCGATGGCAGCATGTACATGCTTATAAAACTACATTAAGGATTTAAATTACTAGAGAAAAAAACTGAAGACTCTTTGATAACTGACGCCAAAATAGGTTCGTTGCTTCCAAGACCTTTTCTACAAAGACAGATATGACAAATACGTGTGTATGTGTGTCGTGGTGTGTGATTGTGTATGCAGGATGAATCTGGGACAAATACTAGTATCAGTGCCTGGGTCTCGGCGCCGCCGGCGGTGGTCTCGGCACCTCCGCTAGTAGTGGAGGGTTTGTTGGATGGCGGAGAATCCATCAGTAGTCTTTCCTCCAGCCGCTGCTTGTAGCAGGCCCTGAGCCCCTCATACTCCGCCCTGGTGGGTAAAAGATGCCATACATCCGGAACGAAAATAACCACAGTTTCAACGCTGGCTGGTACCAGCAGAGACTTGGAGGTGCGCTCAGGACGATGGTAACGCAGCTCGAGAAATCGGTACCTGGTGAAGGGGTTTGAATGACATGGTATTAACATAACCCGAGCCATTGGCTGCGGGTTTTAATCAATCTACAACACTTTAACAAACTCTATATATTTGCCCAAATTCGCCCAAATCTCTTTTACCAGGGAAGCAAATGAATATCGGTACTAAAATGGAACTGAATTAGTTAATTCTCAATAAGACACCCACAGAATGGTTTGAAGTATCGCAGTGTACTAAAGGTTTTTTTTGGTAACGTGTATGCTTATTCTTTTATAAACGAGGAAGAATATTTTCATGGGTTTTACCCATTATCCAATCACCACACAAGTGATTACAAGTAAATAACCCCAATTTCCTGCTTATCAGCCAATGAATTGGTAATAATCATAATTGATGACAAAAACATTTTTGCTTGGAAAAAGAAAGTTATTATTCTTTGTTTCTTTGTTAGTTTGCCATATTCCCACAACTACATGTGGTACAGCTACAAGGGCAACATGATTATTATTATTATTATTTCTTTCTGGTATTCATACCAGGGATTCCTCAATAGTGCTCATTGCACTGTCACTCGCAAGCGTGGGGAAACCCATGAAGAATTAAAATTAGAAAGGGCCAGAGACACCGGGGAATCCCCTTGCTCTTCACGAAAGAATGCTCTAGGATCTTTAGAGTGCGTTACCATTACCTAACACACTGGACTGATGGCTTTACATCCCTTCCGAAGGATGGAGCAAGGGCACAGGTACCGCAGCCTGATTCGAACCAGCAACCCCAAGTTTTCACCCATGATCGCGAGTCAATGACCTAAACCACTCGGCCACAGTACCCCACTGATGTAAATTCACTTATTAATCTACTACAATACAAGAGAGTTTTCATGAACAATTTGAGAAGATATCTGTGCACATCTGATAACTGTACAGATGGTGTTCACTCAATGAAAGAACTTAATTAGCAGAACTGACTTAAGTTGTAAAAGTCTGCAGTGCATGGGGTACTCTGGCGAACAGGTCCAGTATATTGGTTAAATATGCAGTTTCTAACCTTAAGTTTGAACCCATTCATCAGTTCATGGTGTGTGTGCCTTTGGACAAGGCCTTTTGCCATAAATTGCCTTTGGGCACCAAGGATTTAATTTTCCACCCAGGAAGTAAAATTTGTATCTGCAAGGGTAGTTAAGGTGCTGTGTACGACTAGCCCATGAGCATGTCAAATGGATTCTGTGGGGCCATTTCCCTCAAGGAATCTGCAAGGGTAATGAAGGTGCTGTGTACGACTAGCCCATGAGCATGTCAAATGGATTCTGTGGGGCCGTTTCCCTCAAGGAATCTGCAAGGGTAATGAAGGTGCTATGTACGACTAGCCCATGAGCATGTCAAATGGATTCTGTGGGGCCGTTTCCCTCAAGGAATCTGCAAGGATAGTGAAGGTGCTATGTACGACTAGCCCATGAGCATGTCAAATGGATTCTGTGGGGCCGTTTCCCTCAAGGAATCTGCAAGGGTAATGAAGGTGCTATGTACGACTAGCCCATGAGCATGTCAAATGGATTCTGTGGGGCCGTTTCCCTCAAGGAATCTGCAAGGGTAATGAAGGTGCTATGTACGACTAGCCCATGAGCATGTCAAATGGATTCTGTGGGGCCGTTTCCCTCAAGGAATCTGCAAGGGTAATGAAGGTGCTATGTACGACTAGCCCATGAGCATGTCAAATGGATTCTGTGGGGCCGTTTCCCTCAAGGAATCTGCAAGGGTAATGAAGGTGCTATGTACGACTAGCCCATGAGCATGTCAAATGGATTCTGTGGGGCCGTTTCCCTCAAGGAATCTGCAAGGGTAATGAAGGTGCTGTGTACGACTAGCCCATGAGCATGTCAAACGGATTCTGTGGGGCCGTTTCCCCTCAAGGAATCTGCAAGGGTAATGAAGGTGCTGTGTACGACTAGCCCATGAGCATGTCAAATGGATTCTGTGGGGCCGTTTCCCTCAAGGAATCTGCAAGGGTAATGAAGGTGCTGTGTACGACTAGCCCATGAGCATGTCAAATGGATTCTGTGGGGCCGTTTCCCTCAAGGAATCTGCAAGGGTAATGAAGGTGCTGTGTACGACTAGCCCATGAGCATGTCAAATGGATTCTGTGGGGCCGTTTCCCTCAAGGAATCTGCAAGGGTAATGAAGGTGCTGTGTACGACTAGCCCATGAGCATGTCAAACGGATTCTGTGGGGCCGTTTCCCCTCAAGGAATCTGCAAGGGTAATGAAGGTGCTGTGTACGACTAGCCCATGAGCATGTCAAATGGATTCTGTGGGGCCGTTTCCCCTCAAGGATTCTGCAAGGGTAATGAAGGTGCTGTGTACGACTAGCCCATGAGCATGTCAAATGGATTCTGTGGGGCCGTTTCCCTCAAGGAATCTGCAAGGGTAATGAAGGTGCTGTGTACGACTAGCCCATGAGCATGTCAAATGGATTCTGTGGGGCCGTTTCCACTCAAGGAATCTGCAAGGGTAATGAAGGTGCTGTGTACGACTAGCCCATGAGCATGTCAAATGGATTCTGTGGGGCCGTTTCCCTCAAGGAATCTGCAAGGGTAATGAAGGTGCTGTGTACGACTAGCCCATGAGCATGTCAAATGGATTCTGTGGGGCCGTTTCCCTCAAGGAATCTGCAAGGGTAATGAAGGTGCTGTGTACGACTAGCCCATGAGCATGTCAAATGGATTCTGTGGGGCCGTTTCCCTCAAGGAATCTGCAAGGGTAATGAAGGTGCTGTGTACGACTAGCCCATGAGCATGTCAAATGGATTCTGTGGGGCCGTTTCCCTCAAGGAATCTGCAAGGGTAATGAAGGTGCTGTGTACGACTAGCCCATGAGCATGTCAAATGGATTCTGTGGGGCCGTTTCCCCTCAAGGAACTCAGAATGTTTAACCAGTTAACGCCAGGATTATTTCAAACATTGTTGTTTGTAGGCACGGGTTTATTTTTAGTTGAAGCATGGAGGAAGGAAAACAACTAAACTCATTAACCATGCACGGTAAAGTATTGTTGTTATGTTGATGCACCATCATTGTACACACCAATGTTGCTTGGTTATAAACTGTTTTGCCCATTTCCCTCATCAATTACTACGAGTGTAGACGCAACGTTAAAAGCAGTAACAAGTGAATTTCCCCTAAACGTGTTAACAAGTACTGCACTACACCGATGTAGAAATCTTGGAGTGTTTAAACATCCTCCAGCGTCAAGTGGTTAAGGGATGATATCGCGCCCAATGACCAGGGGTGGCAATATTATCAGCACCATATTATTACTTTACATTATTTTTTTATTTTTAGGATTATTGCATGCACATTCCAAACAAACCTGATAATTCATTCATTTCCATTTTGCGTATTGCTCTCCCCACCCACCTCCCATCAATTCTTTGGAAAAACCACTTTGGTAAATGTATGCACGTGTAGCTCAGTGTTCACTTTAACACGTTTTCTTCAAAACATTTTTGCTGGCTAAGTTGCCATTTGTTCAACATACAAATCATTTGTATGGTAAATATATCCCCCTTACCTTCAACATGTTCAATGCAGTTATTGTTAAAAAATACATATTTTCTTTGAATAAAAATGCATTTTTTAAAATCCATCACTGTCCCCAAATAATGTTCAGCACATGCAGATATTTTTTTAACTAAAGGATGAAATGTACCTTCATAAGACTTACCTTTAAAACTTCTACCTTTTAAAGTGTAATCATTTTCTCAGATGTTGTACTTTATCTATAGTTTCCGAGTGGTTCACAAAACTCCTAGCTTAACCATTTAAAGACCATAGCAGCCAGAAGCGGCCACCAGCCCCATAATGTTCGAACACTTCACATGTACACGCTGTACTCAACATCTCAATGTTTGTAATTTTGTTTTGTAGTTTAATTATTCAGCTTTGATTGAGGTACCGCCTCGGGGCATAGTCATGGCTTCAAGACCACCTTGGGCCTATAATCTTAACCATGCCCCTCATTGCAGTCAATATTTGTATATTATTTTCCCATTCTTAACCAGTGTTATTCCATTTTCATAGCATGACTCTGTGCATTATGGCTGTATATGGACATGCATGGTCTCTAAAGGGTTACAATAAGCATACTTAATCTCTCATTACACATCATTTCTGGGCAATTTACATTAACATAATGTATAGAGCGATACAACCCTTCATGTGTAAAGTTTGAATTCAGTGGCAATATCTCTGTATTAGCCTACGTACATGTATATCAATTTGTTTGTATTAGCATGCAATAAAACAGTTTGTAACCTACCAATGCAGGCAGTTGCTGAGATCCACTCCAGTCAGTGCCTTAGTAGTCCGAATAGCCGTCTTAATCAACACAGTACTATCATTCGCTGGGTCTTCACCATCCAGCGAAGGAGACCAAGGACCACCAATAGCCATGGCTTCATTCTTGCCTTTTTGACCAACAAGAAAGTTGATCAGTCGAGTCGGGTGCTGGAAATTCTCTCGTACGTCACTGGTATCTTGTGGACGAGAGCAGCACTGCTCAAAGAAGTCTTGTTGACTGCTAGAAGCCATAAGCATAACCTGTAAATACCGAAAGAAGAACCAAATATTGGATGAGAGAAATAATAATGCGGGCCTCATCGGCATTCGAACCCAAGACCTCCGACTCTCGGGGCAGATGCTCTACCAGATGCTCTAGTCTTGTTGACTGCTAGAAGCCATAAGCATTACCTGTAAATACCGAAAGAAGAACCAAATATTGGATGAGAGAAATAATAATGCGGGCCTCATCGGGATTCGAACCCAAGACCTCCGACTCTCGGGGCAGATGCTCTACCAGATGCTCTAGTCTTGTTGACTGCTAGAAGCCATAAGCATTACCTGTAAATACCGAAAGAAGAACCAAATATTGGATGAGAGAAATAATCATGCGGGCCTCATCGGGATTCGAACCCAAGACCTCCGACTCTCGGGGCAGATGCTCTACCATTTGAGCATTGCTCAAAGAAGTCTTGTTGACTGCTAGAAGCCATAAGCATCTCTTGTAGTTAACAAATCAGAAAGAATCAGGATTGGAACCTAAGACGTATGACTCTACGGGCAGACGCTCTACCAGCTGAGCTTTGAGGCAAAACTGTGGTTAACCGACTCCCAGATGAAGGTAGTCGAGGCTAATTTATGCAAGTGACTGTACTTGAACGATTAAAGGTTTTTCCCTGTGGACTTTCTTTCTCTAACCTCACGGAAAGCTACAAACTTTACAGTAACATTTTGGGGTGTAATCTTACCGTGCATTCCCATTTGATTTAAGTTCCGTGTGGAAAGTTATCACAACTCCACAATAAACCCACTGTTTATTTTACAGGATGTTTTAGAGGGTCATTAATGTTTGCACTGGACTAATTTCAGCTCTGTAAAACTACCGTGGCTGAGCAAAACGTTTCCATGGCCTTTTTCAGCTTGTAAGCTTTACATCGTGGTCATAGTTTATAATACTTGATAGGGATGCTAATTCTGCGTTCCCCCCAATGGACTTAATTTTTTTTAAATTTCACCGCACAACCACATTAGTTTAACAATAAAAAAAGTGGGACAACACTTAAGAATAGTAAATAAACTACTCACTTTAGCGCAGTACTTGTAACTAGCATCGGGTGGCTCAAGCACTGCATCATTCTTATCAACGGGCTCGATATCTTTGTTCATCACGTGGAAAGCGCAGCTGTTACCAACAACAAGATGATGGTCGAGTGGAAACGCCTCCTGCCAGGCGAATTTAGTCAGGAAGAAATCGCTGGGGATGTACATGTTGTTGTAGCGTTTGCGAAGCTCAATGACGTTAGACTGAGAGCTGGGAAAGACAAAAATCAGTAAAATCAGAATACGAGCTTCAACATTGCATCGTCTAGTGGAAACACCTCCTACTAAATGAATTTAGTCAGGAAGAAATCATTAGGAATGTACATGTTGCTGTGTCATTTGCGAAGCTCGATCACGTTAGACTGGCAGCTGGGAAAAATAAAAGTCAGGTGGAATACAAGCTTCAACATTGCACGGTTTGAGTGATTTAGTAAAACAATCTCTGAACGTCAAAAATATAGAGTAAACATCTGCTGTCTCACGATATGGTAAGCATTGGGACCCACCATGTTGTAACCACACGAGTCTTAATCCAGTCATACTTACATATCTAGAGAGTGTTTTGCAATCTGCACCACGTAACGCGGAGCTGGTCGACGTGCCCTTTTCGGTGATCGGCGAGGCGAGTATGAACGATGATGCACTGGTGGTGATTTCTCACGTTCCTGTCGCCGCCGTTCGCGTTCACGTTCCCGCTCTCGCTCCCTTTCACGTTCACGCTCTCTCTCACGTTCACGCTCGCGATCCCGCTCACGTTCCCGTTCTCTTTCCTGTTCACGTTCTCGACGACGAGCCTCACGGTCTCTATCACGTTGATCATACGACGAACGAAGTGAGTCTGAACGACGTTGGCCTTGCATGGGCTGCTGCACTTGGGGATGAGCAAGCAAACCTGCTCCGCCTGGTGAAAGATGGATGAATAATAAGAAAAAGACCTGTCCAGAGTTGTCAACATTTTCACGGTTCTACAGAGCATGGCTTTGTGTATAACGATGAATCAAGGGCTGAGGAAAAGCATAAACATGCAAACATTTAAGATTCTGTAACCATTTAAAAGTCACAATGTTGACAGTTTGTGCCCGTTTGGTCCAACACTTCAAAAGCCATTTGTCCCTGGTATATGGGTCTTTCTATAAATTAGGGGTCCAAAAGTGTGACATTTAGTGTCCCCCGTTACACCTGATATGTGTTATTTTTCGTACAAAAATCATTAAAATGGCTTTTAAACCATTTTGTATGAATTGTACTTTACTCACTCTTTGAGATGGAAAGTATTTAAAGAATGTGTCCTGAATTTACAAAAACAATATGTAAAATGTAACAGGGGACACCAAAATTTGACCCCTAATTTATAGAAAGACCCATATGGGAGGGGGGGAGGTTAGAGTTAGGGTTAGGGCAACTGACCTGATGCAGAGGGTGTAATAACAGCGGTCATTCCTTGGGCTAAACCGAGTTGGCCCTGCATGGCCATCACAGCTGGGGGAGCCTGACCCATTAGTCCCTGACCTGGTGGGGCTTTCAAGAGCGGAACATTCTGCTGCTGCTGCTGCTGTTACCAAAACATTGCGGGAAAAAAAACATTTCAAAGAAGGAAAGACGCATGACTGAAAGTTGGCACTGACGGAGAATATAGTGCTTAGAAAACAAGATGGAATTTCATAGAGGTATTGGTTGAAAATGTAACCATTGAAACTCTTGTCATGGACATTGTGACTGATATTAATAGGCCATTGTGACTGATATTAATAGGCCATTGTGACTGATATTAATAGGCCATTTGCTTACAATGGAAATCAAGTCTTGCCTTTGGCATTTTAATGTTTTACCTGCTTAAGTAATAATTTGTTTATGCTTACAAAGTTCTATAAAATTGGCCCCAGATAAAACACTGACTCAGGACAGACTATCAAAGACAAGAATTAAACTAACTAAAAAGAGATAAATCTGAAACTTAAGCCCTTACCTGACTTGGGAGTACTTGAATTCGAGTCGCATTCCATTTGAAGGGCATGTTGGGATTGTACGTTGCTTCAACAAGAACTCTTTCCATCACCTTAGGCAAGGGGCCCTTAACAGATCTTCAAGTAAACAAACAAAAAGCAACACACTATAGCGACATTCTTAACTCTCACATCTTGTAAACATTTGAGGAAAAAAAAATAGTAGAAAACCGCTTTAGTTAGGGGCTGTCCAAAGTTGTCAACATTTGCACGAAGCGTAGGAAGCGGAAGGGGATTCGAGGGCAACGTAGGACTTTACATGCACTGTCAAATGTTTACATTTCATGGCTAGGGGCCGTCCAAAGTTGTCAACATTTGCACGATTCTACAAAGCGTAGAGGGGAAGGGGGTTCAGGGGCGCATACGACTTTAAAATGTTGACATTTCATAGTTGTAACAAACTGTTGATTAGTATTTAGAGGGAAAGAGTCTTGAAAAATACTACTCTCTATCAAACTGTGGAAAATGTCGACAACTTTTGGACGGGCCTTAAACTGGAGTATGCTCACGTTGTTTGAAAGAAGACGTCTTCATCCACAAAGCCAAACGTATCATGCATTTTGGTGACGGTTCCCGTGAAGACCCTCTGTTTAGGCTGGGGTGTCTGGGTAGAACGAGGCGCTGGGTAGCTGACTGTTAACTGGGGAGCCGAACCTCCGACGGCTCCTTGGTTATTCTGGCCTAGAGATGGGCCTGCCATGCCAGACTGCATTGCATTCATCTGACAGGGTGAAAAACAGTGATACTTTCAATTTTATACTGAACTCTGTACATGAACAGAGCACATGCACCCGGTTTGTGATTTAAGAATTGGAAGAAGTGTCATTTTCCAGGGTTGTAGTCGAGTAAATCACAAGTCCAGAGCTGATAAAATCACAAGTCCGTGAAAGGTCCCGCACAAGTCGTCAACAAGAAGCAAAAGATGAACACGCACGAAAGAATGCCTTTGTTGGAGTTTATTTGAATAGCTTGTGACTTGAATTAAGACCCTGGGGTTTGTTTCACAAACGTCCTAAGATCCATCTTAGGGGTTCTTAAGTCCTATTGTAGGACTTAAGCACAGTCAACTCCTATTGCTAAGACCTTTTCCACCAAGTCCTATTTTTGTGAAATGAACCCCAGGGACTTGTGGAGGCTTGTGAGGACTTGCGGAGGCTTGTGAGGACTTGTGATGCACTCAACTACAACCCAGCCATTTACCAGTTCAAATGACACCCACCTGGCTGACTTGCAACTGTTGTTGCTGCTGCTGGGCAAGTAACTGCTGCTGCTGCTGCTGTTGTTGTTGCTGTTGCTGCTGTTGTAGTTGATAAGCGTTCGCCTGTGACAAGCCCTGAGCAACACCCGGTCCTCCAACTTGACCATACATGTTAGTTGGTGCTCCAGCTTGAGGCGTATTCATCAGAGCAGGTCCATGTGCTGACATGACTGCTTGACCTAGGTGTATAAAATCCAATAAAACAAAGCTTCAATTTATGCAAGTCACTCAGAGTACTAGAGTGAAAATGTATCATGACAAGCGCAACAGAGTCATTTCAGAGTCGCAACAGGGTGTTGTCAAGGCTGCTTGGCAGGGTTTTCCCTAAAGCGTTATAATAGAGTAGTGATGGCAAATGGCAATCGGCCACTACCCTTCCACATTTACAGCTTCTAACAATATTCTTAGAGAATTATGCTTTCTGGGCTCTCAGAGATTAGAACTGATACAAAAAGACAATGAAACTGATAAATATACAATGAACGAAGTGAACACACTCCAGAAATACACTGTATCATTGCAGTATCACAGTATTGGATGGCAAAAGTGAACAGACAACGTATGTCATCTCAAATATATTTTACCACTACGCTTTAACAATTTTCAGGGGGGAAACACTGCTGGGTGTAACGTAATGTTGGATTAGTCGCCAGGTCGATGAGGTCGCCACCCTATTCATCAGCCATTGTTCAACAATATGTATTGCCTGTGGGAGCAAAACTGCCGACTATGGAAATAATTAAAAATATTAAAATATTATATTCATTAATTACTACTCACCCATTCCGGGAGCCCCCATCTGTGTCCATGGGGGGTCTTTACGAGCTCCTGGTCCAAAATGCGCCATAACTGTTTTAATGTTGATGGGTCTAAGGTCTGAAAGACAATATTGGATGTTTAACAAGCGGGTACATTAGATTGGTTCTTGATCATATCGCTTATTTATACTGCGATATTCATTCGTCATGTGGACAAAGTGTGTGGAATATGTGGATGGGAACCAATCTATGCTGCATCGTGCATGTGCACGACGCGTGATCTGTGGCTGTGATCACTCCATGTGAGCTGTCATGCTGGAGAAATGTCAAAAAGGTGGAAGGCTTTGCCGTCCAGAAAACTGAAAAACGAAACTCTATCGCCTAATCTCTGAGTTCGCTGGTTTCCCTAGGTATTATACTTTGTTTCAGATGGCATCCTATTCTGCAAATATTGTTCCCATAGCTTAGAATTTCGTCACAAAGACACCGTAGCCGATCATCTAGCCAGCAAAAAGAAGCAGACATATGTTTTTGTAGTCTTGAATAAAACCATTGTTTTCACGGAATTTGGCCAAAATTAACACCGGCAAAAAACGGAATTTGAAATTTAAAAAACGGAATCTGGCAAAAAACAATGCAGACAATTTTGGAGTCTGCATCTTGGCCGATTACTTTCAGAAGGCTAAAAGTGTTGTTTTTGACATTTATATTGGGACGTTATCATTTTTTATATAACACTTTTAGCCCCTTAACATTTTAACCCCTCAACACGCCCTCAAGAGTCCAAATACCCGTGTGAAAATTCTTACCGTAAATTCCAAATCAGACATTTAAAAGCACACCATGGAGGTCCTTGTAATCTCAAGACTTCTGTACCCTTGTACGTTGGTTTTTTTCTGTTTAGAAGAATCATCGGGTAAAACGGACCACGGTACAACATTCTGAAGAATCCAGGTAATTCCATGACAAGTTTTTCAATGTTTAATTTTGACTGTATGGTGAACTATAGTTTGGGGTACGGCGGCCATCTTGCCGCGTGCAGCAAAATGTAAGGTAGCGAATGGGGTTAAATTGGTATGGGGCTAAAAGTGTTATATAGAAAATGATAACGTCCCAATATAATTATAAACGTTAAAAAAAAACACTTTTAGCCTTCTAAAAGTACTGGTCTGATGTGCTTCGGACGATATTTGTAGTGGAACTTTCTCGGATTTCAGCAGTTTAAAAACTTAGCCTCTACGTACACCCTCGTAGTAGGGCTGTGATTTGCGACTGTAATAAGTCAGATTTTAAAAGCGAGCTATTTACAGCCCTATTTGTAGGGCTAGTTGAACGGTAATTCAACAATTTATCTTGTTTCTTGTGAAATTTTAGCGTATTCTGATGATTCGAAATATGATTTTTTAGCCCGGTATCGACCGTTATGCGAGCAACGCGGCCCGACTAGCGCGGCCATCATGGAGGCCATGTGATAGATTTTACATCCCTGAATCATGTATTCAAAATCCTTTGACATCCACTCTCAAGATGAACAAAATCATTATTTTTTTGCTCAATCATGTGAGAACATCTTAATTATGTAGTTCAATTTCAGGTCATCCAATGCAGCGTGTAGCTTTGTTCAGAGTGCTTGAAGTTCAATCTACAATGACTGAAAATTTCATCCAGTTAGCCTACCATCTTTTAAAAGGAAGTTACACTTACAGGCTTATGCAGGGCTACCAACACTCACGCATTGAGCGTGAGACTCACGCATTTTACTTCATTCTCACGCTCTCACGCACGCATGACATTTTCTCACGCTTACAAAAATTACCCTCTCAAAAAAAAAGTAACGGCGATCGATCTTTTTCGGTACCTACCAATCGCATCCGCTAGTACCGATGCAAGTAAAAAGTTGAACTAGTTTCAACTTGCGCGAATGTTCGCCGCGAAATGTTTGACGTCACATTGACGTCAGATTCGCGTTCGCGTTTGCTTTCGCGTGAAGTATGAACCGGGCTTAAGTGGACATCGTCGGAAAAGTATATAGTGGGCAAAAAAGAGTTGAGAAACAAAAAGAGTTGAGAAAAGTTTGTGTGTACAAAACTGGCTGAAAATAAGTATTTTTTAAGTCTAACAAACAAAACATTTCACGTAAATTTTGTGTTTCCTATCAAATCTGCACTCACTGATATAGTGAAAGACATTTTAGGTGAGAAAAGCTAATGGTCAACTGAATATCTCAATTCTTACCCATGACACTTTCACCTCCAAGAAGATTCACCTGAGCTGAAAAGGGAATTGGGTTTTGATGAATGAAAACTTTTGGGTTTTGAAACGGAACTAGAGGATATGCCAGAGGCACTTTTATGTGCCAGATTGGACCATTTCTACCTAAAAAATGCAAAAGCTCCGTATCGTGGGGGAAACCCCCCTCCCACACCCTCCATCCTTCCCTCGGCAATGCTCGGTCGCGATTGTCCCTCGGCCCCGCGCACTCACTCATAAAATCTCACTCTGAACTTTGACTCAATGTTGGCAGCCCTGGGCTTATGTCATTATATTATACCGACTGTTTTCGATCACAGCTTTTGAGTTAATCGTAATAGAAAGCAATAAAAAACAAAATGCCAATTTCCGAGTAATAAAATGGCCGTAACTTCATTATAGGGTTGATTTTTAATATCTCAAAAATTTGTAACATCCCTACATAGTTTAACGAGTTTCAATCTTGCGAAAAGATTCACAAGGAAATTTTAGACGTTACCAGTTTCGTCACTTTGCAAAAAGTTTGACTTGAGCAAAACGAGTTTGACTTTTCACGTTTAAGAACGCACGATGGTCAAGTTGGACAACGGTCGAGTTGGTTCGAGTCGAGTTGGCAAACAGTCGAGTTGGTACAACGGTCGAGTTGACCTGCAGCCGATTTCACCAAAGAGTGCGCAGCTTGCGCAACATTTGCAAAATGGCGCAAGCCCCACAGCTTGCATGTAATTTTCACAGGAATGTTGCGCAGCCTACGCAATAAAATGTTGCGCAAGCGGACTTACGCAGTGCGTAAGGATTCGTGAAATCGGCTGCTGCACCCTTGCCGTTGCGACACTCCAGTTGATTGGTGGTCGAGTTGGTTGTAATTCGAGTTGGCGAACAGCCACCGCGTGCACGTACGTACCGCATCGCTGCGATCTGGCGATACAACAATCAAAATCAATATCGTTAATTACATAAATCTACATGAACTTACCAGTTACTAGCTTTGTCTGCGACCGCTACCTGATTATACTTTGTTCGTTTCTTGAATTTATGGGTAAAATATAGAGATATGCCGTTGCAAAATGCTAAATTTGATGCAGCGTTTTTCTGTCGGCACGGCGCGCATGAAGCGCTACAATCATTAATGCGCATGGCTGCTGATTCACAACGTTTTGTCCCCCGTACAATCTGTCCGGAGAACAAATAAATTAGTAAAATAAATTTTGTTGGTCATAATTATAAGAATACTATTCAAACAACATGGTCTGCTTACGAGAGATTTGTTTGGCCACATTATCTTTGTTTTTCCTTGTTTTCAACAATTTGTGTGAAAATCGGACAGAATATATTGGGTACAAAATATATGTTTACACCAATACAAAGCTCTAATCATACGCATGCGCAGATGAGATGTTTGTTAGGTAGACTGGTTGCCAGACCTCATATTCCACAAACGAAAAGTTGGTTGCCATGGTAATTGGGTCTAAACATTCGCTGGTAATCTGAAACGTCCATTGCTGAAGCGCAGGAAAACAGTTCACTGGTTTTAGTTTAGACCCAAAAACCATGGCAACACACAAAGGGTGACGTTTTCACTTTAGTGCTCTACTGGAGATTAATTTAGAAACACTCATGTAAGAATTCCTCGAACGTGCTCTCTAAAACGTCAGCTCTAGGTGGCGCCTTTTCAAATTTCGCCACCTCGGTTTAATATTTATTTATCAGCCTATTAACTGGACTATTCGGCGAGATGTGGACGAGATGGCCGCGCGAATCTTTGAAACAGCGCCATCTCTCGACTGAGTGGGCTTGTTCTCGAAGACTTCACAGAAACTTACCTTCGCGAGTAATTAAACCCCAACTGTAATATGGGCCAAAGCCAGCTGGAAACCCATCAAGATAATTTGCCTCAAATAAAAAAGTTAACAAGATAACGCTACACCAGTGTGCTTGTGCTGGGAGGTCTCATGACCAATAAGTAACGGAATGGTTAACGTCTTAATTATTACCAATGAACTTAACCATACTGTGGGTAGCCGTGTTAGTCTAACAAAACAAGTGATGGAAATTAAGGTAGCACTTAAAGACTAACTCTTTAAGTAATATCTACAATGGGCCGAATTCATCAAAACTAGCAATTGCTTTTTGTAGGCTTTTGCTTACATCTTCATACATAAAAATAAGCAGTTGCTAGCAAGCAAAAGTGTCTAGTTTTAAGCAAAAGCAAAAGCTTGTTTCTTGCAAGCAAATGCCACCTTGATTAGCAATTGCCTAAATACGTATACATAACAACAACCTTTTGCTTGTGTTATTCAGCAATTGCTTGCAGTGTTACAAGATCCTTACATGGTAGCTTGACCTCTTACTTGTTCGTGATTTTACAAACAACCAGAGAAGATTTCATCATGTTTATGCCTGTTAGAGATGACCGGGCTCGGCCTAAGGTGTACAAACCAAGGATTAATCGAGAAGAAATCTCCAATCCAACTTATCGTAAATTGTTTTGTTTCAACAAACAACATGCATGTTGAACGGCTACATGGCGCAAAAATTATGCCTGAGAATGGTAGGATACCCCAGATGAGGATTAAAAGCAAACCCATCCGTCTATACAAAGCCGTTACATAACATGCGTGCCTCTTGATGAATAGCGCTATTGTTCAGATCCCCCAAGCAATTGCTGAGGAAGCCTAAGAAAAAGCTCTCAGCCAAAGCAAAGGGTTAAGAATATGTTTTCAAGCAATTGCTTTTGCGTTTGCTTCTGCTTGATGAGCTTATACTTTTGCTCGGTGCTTCTTCTTATAAGCAATTGCTAGTTTTTATGAATTCGGCCCAATGAACTAAAGACAACTTACTCGTCGCATTACCAGTCTATTAATCGTCTCGTGAAAGTAAGGCTATGGCTGTTGCTATGCTGTTGCTACGGGCGGACAATGAAAGTCCTTAGAAACAGCATAGCAACAGCCACAGCCAAAGCCAAAGCCACAAATTCGGATGCAGCCTTACTTCCCCCATATGCTGCAAATATCACCAATTTCAGATGCTATTTATAATCCTCACAACGGTTTGTGGACACTTGGTTGTATACATGTCGAAACTTGCTACTTCGTCACTACACGCCTCCGTCGCGTACCGCTAATTGATTAATGACAGATTGCATTTTGTTTCGTCTTTTTCCCTCCCCTCACGTTTTGTTTTTATCCATGTGTGCCCGGTGACGTGGTGTATGGTACAAACCACGAAGGCATATACAGCAAGGAATGTTTCCTTGCATTTTTTTTCTTCAAAACATTTCAAAAGTAAATTTAGAAATTGCCCCAAAACGTGAAAGAGTATATGTAATTAAAGTATGTACAAACAACTCAAGATATCGAGCCTTTTGCTCAAGTTCCCAACCATGTCCTGTCAATTATGTTGATTAAACCACATACTATTAAACGAGATACACGTGTATACTAATTCAATCTGAACCACTTCAACAAAAGTAATTACTTGTTTATTTTGTACATATAATTATTACCGTATAAATAGTTCTCGAAAAACATAAATCTTTACCAAAACGTAGATTAAATGGTGTTGTCTTTCCATGGAATTCGGTTATAAATATACGTTTGAGTTTAAACAAAGAAAAATATGAAATAAAGTATATGAAATATCATCACCCGTGTCCAAGTTTGAATTTTAATGGAGCATTTAAAACACATTTATAAAAAAAAAAACTACACCCACTTACATCTAAATATAATAAAATGTATAATTTTGAAAATCGTGGCACACAAGAACTACAAAACATTCGCCTCTATGTTTTAATTTTCGTTTTTAATCAATGTTTTTCTGCTGGCCATCTACAGCACGCAAAACGTTTTAAAACGTTATGCGTTCCAATGGACCTAAATGGATAATGCAATAGGCATACATCTGCATGTAAAGAGGGTATACTTATAATTTTCTGTTTAGTGTCAATTTATACATAATTTACTAGTGCACCAAATTTATTTTAAAAATACAACACGTGGAACATTCTACACGTTTCGAAATTATGTATTTGCTGCTAGTTCATAATGAATTGGTCAGCCTCGGTCATAATGTTGATATGGCGGGTAATATTATTAATGAACTAGACTAAGAGTGCAAAGTGCAATATATAAAACTATAGTGCTCAACGTACGAGGGTGGACCAAATTTTCAGCCTCTCTAGGCTAATGTGTCGGCGGATTTTGTTTTCGAATTTATGCTATCTACATACGATAGCATAAAGTAGCCTGGGCCGATTTCACCAAGCGCTAAGACGCACCTTAGGAAGGGTCACTCTTCTTATCTTGGGACGTTGGTATGGGAATTAGGACGCATTGAACTCATCTTAACTTTTGTGAAATCAATCCCAGGTCTCCCCGGCTAGTTGATAATTTGTACTATAGAACTGGCGAGACCTGTTACTTGATTTAAATACATGACCAGGGGCCGATTTCACAAAGTGCTAAGACGCGTCTCGCCTCGGGAAGGGTCACTCTTCTTATCTTGGGACGTTGGGATGGGCATTATATACGACGCATTGAACTTTTGTGAAATTCATCCAAGGTCTCAGTGGTTAGTTGATAATTCGTACTGGCGAGACCCGTTTGCACCAACTGATGACATTAAACTAGTTCTACTAAGTATTGTCTTCACATTCATATAAGTTTTGTGGCTGTACAAGTGAATAACAGTTTAATTTAAACATTAATAATATTTAGCATATTTACAACAACTTTCTCTAAATACATTACATGGTACTATATATATTAGGAAAATACACAGCGAGTCAGACGTTAATATTGAATTACAACGGTAATGATAAGTACATTTATAAATAACTTTCAGCGTTTGCGCCATTCGGGAGCATTATGGAGACTTGGAAACTATTCTGCTGCGTGGTATAAATATTATGCTATTTTCCTTAAGGGTACAGCTAGGGGTGGAGGGAGCATCTATGTACGTGATTTGTATATCCGCGTATATACATAGACGTTTTGTTCAGAGCGCGCTACGGTGTCAAACCTCGTGCTTCTGCCGTCTCGAATTTCTATTTTTTTTTATCCGATACAGTAAAAGGACGACATTTGAAACAAAATTTAGCTCGGCTCCACACTCACAGAAGCATTTTGGTTCAGCAGGAAACTCGTCCGAGTCTGCCGTGGTAGTGTTATTTAGTACGGCACGGCACGGTTTCAAACGTAGAACTAAAATTCAATTTTAAATTACATGTAGTTCCACGTGACATAAACCCTGTGCATTTCATTTCATTGATCATTCTGAAATGAAGCATATTTGACCCAGCTTATTGGCTTATTAACTATAACTCATCGAGTGGAGTGCAGGTCGCATCTTGGACGAGGGTTCGCCAAAAGAAGACAACGAGTTGCACATTCTGTTCCCTTTGTATGGTCTGAAGTGCGTCAATGGGAGACTTTTGGGACGCTTGGTGGCAGCAAACAAACCGGTCCTTTCCCTTTGTCTACGTCATACTGAGCATGCGCACTCGAGCTCAAACGTGTCTGCTGCCACCAAGCGTCTCAAAAGTCGTCCATTTGAGCAGACGGCGGTGCATCAAAGCATACTCGTACTCTCCACTACCGTTCCATCAGTCACGTGAGATGAGCACACAGATTTGTTCGGCTTAACCTGAGAAATAAACATATCGAAAACTATAGCCGCACAATAAAAGTACCAGGGATACTTCTCACGCTGAATCTACACCTTTAATTCAAAACCTCTAAAAAGTATAAAATAGTTTGACATCTGATTTTATTGCACGCCAATGCATGTGCCAGACCTGTTTTAACGGCAGTATAGGCCTATACACGATTGGTTTTTGCTAATCGGGTTTTAGTTAACGGACGCATCTTAGGGACCTATTGTACATGAAAACACTGAGGATCGTCTTATGCGTTGGCATTCCTGGATCACGGTCAAGTTCCCTGACGCATGTAGCAGCATTTAAACAGAAACAAGACATTGTGCCAATAGTCTGGTATAATTTCCAGCATGCATGTAACTGGTACTTCTGACAAAATATTATTTTCACATTAACGCTTAATCTAATCAATTTGACGATTCAGACTAAGCGAATAATCAATGACAATGCTTCTCATTGTCCTCATGCAGTAAATTGCGTAAGCTTCAATAGTTTGATACTGATATACCTGCCGTTTCTTGCCAGCACACCATCTTCCTGTGAACGCATATCGGAAACCCCGTCTGAAGTTCTCATTAAAACCACAGTACACAAACGGGTTCATAGCGCTGTTTGCATAGGCCAGCCACGTACAGATAAACCATAGCTCCTTGGGAATATGGTTGGCGTACTAACGCATTTCGACAGGGAGAAACAAAAAACGAGGGAAGTATTATTATTTTTTCTTCAAAAGACTTGCGAGTGTTACATGTGCCACACGCATATTTAGCGCGTCTCCATTGCTTGTTGACAATTTAAATGTACGGTATTACGAGCCCATTCAACATATGGAAATGTTTATGCTCCAATCTCAGCAAAATGGTGTACATGTTTCCATCCCAATCATGCACGAACTTCCAAAATTTATACAATTTATATAATTTATATTATTCGTCTATCAAGAGCACTGGAACTGACCAGCATCATAAGCTTTTCAACTTATTAATCGTAAGTGCACCTAAAATAAGTTTTAACAATTTTTAGAAAATTTGCAAAAGTAGGAAGACAAATTGATTATGAAACAACCGCCACCCTAACATTTAGGATGAGGGACAAGTCTGCCAGTGGGCCATGCTGTGATTTGTGATTTGATTTTAAAATATGTTTTTTCTTCGAAACATGACTAAAATTAGATCAATACACCGTAATAGCAGAACACTGCGCAGTGTGCTTAGATCACTAGACGAGAGTAAAACTTACAATTCCCTGCGTCCAATCCTGAACCAGATTAAGAATGTGGAACGGCAGCCAACACAGGGCGAAGATACTCACGACTACGACCAACATTTTGATAACCTGCACCGAAAAAATGGACAAGAAAACCTATAAGTTTTGATGCAAATCAATCAATAAAGTTAGACGAATTATCCCTTATTTCAGTGGACATTGATTTAGGGGCCCGCCCGTCTACATGAGTCAACATTTTGTTGGCCAACAAGGACCAACATTTGTCTGGCAATGTCGGCCGACTGAAAGTTGGATGGTGTGGACGCCACTCCAGACAACGTCCAACATCATCCGACAAGTTGGGCCATGTAGCTATCACCCAACTTTGTTGTTGGATGAAACAGACCAATAGCAGAGTAGAATGCCTGTCATGTCAAGACAGCAGCCAATCCCAGTTGAGATATTTTTGATTACAGTAGCAGGGGCGGATCCGGGGGGGGGGGGGGGGGGGGGTGCGTACGCATCCCTTTTTCAAAAAAATGTTTTTTAAAAATAAAAAAATATACTTTTTGTGCACACTTTTCCTGCTTAAAGTGGTTAAATATTGCCCCAGATCGCACCACAGAGCATCTAGAATCCATCTAGAAGCCGTTAGGGCTTCGCGCTACGCGCTCGCTATTTCATTGTCATCAGCATTTGATACATTTCACGCCCCTTTTCAAAATCCTGGATCCGCCCCTGAGTGGTGTGTACGAGCGAATCTATGCAACGCCCAACAAGTTTGTAAGCACAAAATGTGCAACCATTATTCTCAAGAAACTGCCCTACAAGATGGCAGCTATTTGATACTGTCTATAGACTCCTACCTTTCGTTTTGATCGCTCTTGTGCCGACACGGTCGCCTCAACTTTTACCCCTGGTCCGTGCGTACTACGCGTGTTGAGCGTCCAACCAATCCTAATGTACGTAACAGACATGAGGAACAGGGGCAAAACGTACACGAGGATGAAGATTGCCAGCGTGTATACAGCACGTATGACCTCTTGGTGGCGTGTTAGGTCTACCCCAACAGTCCCCCAATACTCGTAACACCAGCTGACGTTTACGCCGTCATCCCATTGGTGTGTGGTGTAACGCATGTTAAGCAACATGGGGATGTTGATTAGAAAAGCAAGAACCCACACCACGCCTGCAGGAGGAACAAAACGTGGTAATCCAAACTCAATTATGATGGGAGACGCTTGGTGGCAGCAAACAACCAGGGGCCAATTTCATAAAGCTGTTAAGCAAAAACAAATGCTTAATCCAAAATTTGTTTGCTTTATAAAAATGGGTTAATCGTCAAAATTGTATGTAAACTTATGTTTTTAGCAAGAATAGCGCAGAACACCAGTCAATTGTATAATATAACATAAGATTTTGCTGAAACCCCATTTTTATAAAGCAAACAAATTTTGGATTAAGCAAATATGTTTGCTTAACAGCTTTATAAAATTGGCCCCTGGTCTGTGTCATATTGAGCATGTCCACTTTATATCAAACGCAACGTATAAACTATGGAAAGGGACCTGTTTGTTTGCTGCTAACAAACCATTTTTGGTTTTGCTTGACAGGATAAGCGCAGACATTTGCTCTGTTCATAAGCCATTTGACCTCCTTATATTAAACGCAAGTGGAGACAATGGAAGGGTCCTTACGTCATCAGCTGTAAATGAGTTGAAAAAAAATACGGATTTAATCTCACAAAAGATGCATTTCCGACGGAATTTCTGTTTACCGAAAGTGGGTTAATGATAAAACATAGAGCCAATAATGCAGCCTTTTAGACAATCAGATGATCATTAATTTTTGCCCAAATCAAACGGTATAACGCCCCGTTACGTTGTCAGAAAGTTTTGTTAATGTTGCACTCTGCACTTCTTTACAAAATCGTTGCAATGTTAATGTATAGATGACTAGGGCAAGTGGATATTATTGTTCTTACCAATAACCAATCCGGCGTTTCTCTTGATGACACGTGACTTCAACGGATGAATGATTGCAAAGTAACGATCTCCGGCAACCACTGTTAGAGTCAAGATACTGACCTGGACGGAGACACCTGTAAAAGGAACAAAACACAATATGAACAAACAAACGAACTTTTGCCTTTTTATCTTTATGTAGCTCTGGTTTCGGCGCCACATATCACAGATATCAAACAAAAACTGATGTGAGACGCATGTAAAAGAAACAAAACACCGTAACCTTCAGTCGGAACGAACTTGGTGCTTTCGCCGTTGTAGCGGCACGCTTAAGTTCAACATATTCACATTTTGAAATTCTTCGATAAAATGGGCATGCCATTAAGCACCGATTTTCAGTTAGCCGCGCTAACTGTAATTCCGATCTGTATTTTCTGGATATCAGTTACGATTGCATCATCTCCGTTTTCATCCAACTCAACAAAAAGGGTCAGTAGACACCTGTGCAGTGCGAAAGCTTTCTGTTGTAAGCTTTCAATTAAATGTCTGCTCCACGTAGCTCGATACCGGATAGGCCCACGTTACCCAATCCCGTCCACGTTGCTAAGCCCCGAGTATCGGACCATCACTAGCCGAACTCGCGGACCCGATTACCCCGGGCCTTGCTCTGCGATCTCCCGCCACACGACAAATATTTACCAGATTTTAAGCTCTGATGCTATTGATCACGCGGTAGTGTAGGCTGATTCTTATTAAGCGCACCGGCATTATAAATCCCGCGTATAGATTTTCTTTCTATAACGTGTTCAGCAGATGGGACTGTTTCTTCTATATACCGTGATACCAAAGAGATGAAATCTTGAAGAAATACGTGTTTAATAAATCCTCCATGTAATTGCTTCCAAACGTTACCATGACGACAGATCTAACTAGCGTCACAAAAAGAACATGACCAGGATGGTAACTCACATGTACCTGCCACATGCAATTCCTTCAAAATCGGAGATTCCTTAGAAGGTGTGGGTCAAAAGATGGAACCTTTGCGAAATGTTCTGGTACACACCTCTCGGGGCTTTTTAGATAAGTAAAACAAATCACCCATTAATTGAAAAGCAATGGTCGCAACCACGTATTACATTTTTGTTGTTGCATGTATAAGAAAATTGCTCCTGATAACATAAAAAGACTTGCAAACTGGGAAAAAACAAAGAACCAAACTCAATGCCCATTTATTGATATTAAAATATTATTATAAGCAAATATATAAATATATATTGCCAGTATATAAATTAAAATTACGATTCTTCTCGTTCTTTCAGTTGTACCTATAATGCATATTTTTTTAAGTATTTTAAATATATTTTTTAAAGTGTATGCTGAACATTCATAAAGTGAGATGCTCATGTTGAGCGTATCACGTGTCGAAATGTTTAAATTAAAGTGAAGTTAGCTCACCTTGGACTAAGGCCGTAACCTTACACATCACATTGCCGAAGATCCATCGCCCCATCAGATGGTTAACAAGCCATGTCCACTCCGAGATTAACGCAATGGTAATATCAGCTACGGCTAAGTTCATCAGATAGAAGTAGGTAGTTGTCCGCATGTGCTTGTTGGACAGGATGATGGTGATAACTATGCTGTTACCAACCACTGTAACGAGGACTATCAGTGCAATGGCTACGACTTTAGCCGCTAAGATGGCCGGTGGTACGTGAGGTGGTTCATATGTGTAAAATGGAGGTGGCGCGGTGAAGTTATCGATGTCATAATTGGTTGAGTTAGACGTGTCCGCATCACTTACAAAGATGTACCCTGGACGAGGTGATACAGTAGCCATGTTCAAGGCCCTGTCTCATGGCACTTTAATGGACAAATGACAACACGTAATACAGTTTTGCAGGTGTCCTGTTTTTTGGGGCAGCAGATCCTTGGATCACAGTAATTTTTACTTTTGTTGCTCCTTGCCTATTTTGTGTATTGCAGGAATGGCTAAATAAATAATAATAATAATAAAAATAATAATAGCAAAAACAAGCTAGCTGAGTGAAGTCCAGGCCATAACTATAATATTTTGTGATTTCACTTTACTTCTGAGTGCCAACCCTAGTACACGTATAGTCGTACCCGATGCAATGTTATTTTGCTTCAAGTTCTAAATCAGTTTACAATTTTCAATTGCAACTAAAACGCAAAGTGCACATTTTCCGGCAACTTCGTGGACAAATTCTCTGTTGCGGTAATTGAGTTTGATACAAAGTTCAGTCCGTATCATCTGATCCTCTTTAGACTACTTCAGAACGTCCTCCCGACCTCGACAACATCAGTATGATCTTGTTTTTAGAAAGAGGGTCAACAATTATGAAAAGCCGCAACCTACTCCAACTGCAGGGTTATGAATGCAGACGCAGACAAACGAGTCATTTGTAACTCATGGGGAACTAATAAAAGCTAAGTGGACACTTCCGATATTATGAATTAAGAATGAAACAAATCAGGGGCGAGTTGCGGTTATCAGTGAACGTTCAGCGTTTCGGGCTTTAATTTGAAACGCACGCGGATAGGCAAAAAATGCAGCCACCGTTTCATTAGTACCGTCAATACGCAGTATGGATGTCAACAATGGCAGCGGAACTCGCTTAACGCTAGAAATCTAACGGCTTTGTAATCTGACGTGACCGATGTCTTGAGAGAAATACCGAACCCCGGCTTTGTAGGTCAGCTGATTTAAGAAAAGCACATCTTAATCTCCGTAGTCCGTTTGCTTCCAGTGTTATGATCCAGCTACAATCCACACGCATCAGTCGGGTATTGGGCAGGTCTTTCCCTTATCATCTGGTATAGTTTTGGTGAGATGTTTAAACCACCTTACTAGACATAGCGATTCTCGTGGTGGTGAGAAGTTGGGAGGGTACGTCTTCAAGGATGATTTTCTCTCCTTAGGGTGCCACAAGACTCCACAGGCATTTCAAAATTACCTCAACATATGCCTTGGCGTCTGCAATGAAACAAGACGGATACACGCTGTCAGAGGGAGATAATAAGGGAATATTAATGACTATATGTGCTTCTTATATGTTTTTCTGGCAGCTGGCAAAATATATAATATGCGGCAAAATCAACACACGGTAGGCAAATATAAAGAGGTGGGAATTGTTAGAGATCGACGTAACAGCAAAGAAGATAATGGGAAAAAACCTCAAAATTAACACTTTCAACAGCACAGAAAATTAGATACTGCAACATTGCCTCGGGCCAATTATTTCTATATATCCACACTTATATCAGTTTCTAGAGCCAAATTATTTTGGATAATTTAAAATGATTAAGGGAGCGTCTACCGCTACTTTTGTTCCCCTACGTCGGATGCTTCACCCAAATTTTTTGCCGATTTTCGGTCGCAGTAAATGCGTTTTTCGTTGCGCTCACTTCTGTTGACTTTGCGTCCCAAATGTTCCCGCCATTACGGACAATGGAGGCGAAACAGACGTACGTGCATATGCGCGCAAAGAGACGCAATTAGCGACGCGCAAAGAGACGCAATTACCGACGCAGTACGGATGCAAGCGACGCCATTCCAGAAACGCATATTTGGAGACAAGTTTTAGCCATACGTTCGCATCTGAAAGCTCAATTAGCAGACCCATTTTCACAGTAACTAAATGCCACTAAAAAGGGTCAAATGAACGTTAACTCGGGCAATAGATGCAAGGGATTTTCGCAGTTCGCATTTAATTTGCACATTGGAGTTCCTATAGTGATAGGTTAATCCAACACGCCGTAACCCACACGGTTCAGCGGGTATCAGCAATAATGCACACCGTGATCCACAGTTAGCGGTCAATATGCCTTGTCACGATAAGGTTCGTGCTTTATCCCCTGTTCTGTGATCGCAAGAAGTTCACTTGATATAGATCATGCCTCACGAGGACATGTAGGCTATAACTATATCGGAGTGGGCTACGGAAAATAGCAACACGTAAGTAGCCGGTGCAAACAATGCTAATGAGTCAGTGCTCCGAACTCACGATCCACTATCTTTACAGTGATTTAAGCTGGGAACAAGATTAAGGCAATATTAAGAGTTCCCGGATGTCTGCGACCGCCGTATAACCGCCGCACACCCAGCGGAAGGATACCAAAGTTCGAACTGTCAAGGCGACGGAAAATAGGCAACACGTAAGTAGCCGGTGCAAACAATGCTAATGAGTCAGTGCTCCAAGCTCACGATCCATTATCTTTACAGTGATTTAAGCTGGGAACAAGATTAAGGCAATATTAAGAGTTCCCGGATGTCTGCGACTGCCGTATAACCGCCGCACACCCAGCGGAAGGACACCAAAGTTCGAACTGTCAAGTGTCATTTGTTAGATCAAGTTGAAAGTTTGTAACCAGTGCAAATATCTGTACGACCAGTGGCATAAGGATGGTCAATTTGACTGAAGGAAAAGAGAGGGAAATTTTAAACACGTTTTAGTATAGAGCCATCACCATAAACACACGCCATACCGGATCTGTCATATTTTACGAGTATACATCCACCGACTAGACCCACAATGAGTTACAGAATACCGATTCGGTAAATAATTATTTTAGTTAACTCGGTAAACTCCGTAATTACATGTGATCAACGCTCTTATAATTCAAGAACACTTAAAAGGATACAACTCTTACTTCACCAAAACGAGTGGGAAGTTCAGCAGAAGTAAATATCGGGAGAAATGACATTTGGACGATTCTGCTCAGAAAATGACTTTTATGTAAATGTAACACAAACAACAAGACACGGTTGGTTGTGAAACGCACATCAGCATCTTTATATAAACGGGTCAAAATAAACAATCGTTCTTATAACAGGGACCCTTTCGGGCGTTGGAAACAAACAGAAGCTTCCGGTATATTGACGAACAATTTCTGGCTACTTGCTGCAATTTTAAGGGCAAATATTGACATTTGTAGGAACAAATTATCGCTATAGATGAAATCAAATATTGTTTTGATAGCAATTGTGCGGAGTGTTCTTCGAGATTAGTACTCCCCCACTTCGACAAGCGTAAGAGTTAACCTTTAGTGCGAACCGAAAACGGACAAGCATCCTAGAAATATACACGGCGCGCTGGGCGCCCACGGCAAATTAGGCCGAGTGGATTTGACAATGTACCAATATGTTTTGCCACCTTACGTAAATGGAACAACAATCCTAGTCTAATTTGCCAAGCCTATGAGGCCCTGGTGTTATGTACAAAAAAACCACAACACTATAGCACAACATTCTACAGAATATAGCCGCAGTGTACCGATGCGTATACAAAGTGCTCCCTCTGGGTAGCGTGCAACAAGCACTGCTGATACAAGTGTCTCTCCTGTAATCAACAACGCGAAGCCAGGTATAAAGGACTTGCTGAAACAACGTCTGACCACAAATCTCATACTACAGAGCTAATACACTTCAGGGGACGTACTCTAGTCTAAATTCTCTGCAATCGAACAAATGCTACGGCTGTGGGAAATAAGCTGATTTCTGACAACATCTTCAGACACAATGTATATACGTACAGGACGAGGCAGCCTATAGGGTCCAGAGAACTAATTACGTCCGCACTTTGTGTCCAAAAACCATTAGACTCGCATCGCACTTGCTCTTATAGGCCCGTATGCATAAACAACATACGGACATAGACTCATGGTACGGGCGACCATGACGGGGGCAGTCACATTGTCACCGTGCGTAATGCATATTAAAGGCACAGGCTCGTCAGCAATGTGCACCCGCCAAATGTGTGCCACGCAATACGCAGCTCCATAGCAAAGGCATGGAGCTGCGTGTTTCGAGCACGAATTTGGCGGGCGCGCATTGCTGACGAGCCTGTGCCTTTAAGTAGGCACTTTGTGCAGGATCTATTGTCACATCATTTAAATATGAAAAACTGTCCCCTGTCATGGCCGCTAGTGCAAAGGGTCTATATAGTTTCCAATGCATGCCGCGGATCTACGTTTCGCACCATAACATTTATTTACCTGAAAACACCACTTATTACTGCAGGGTCTACTAGAAAATGTCGATTTGACTACATCGTTAAACCACATACAAGACTTTTTGTTATAATATGAAAATGCCCTCATTCATTTTGATCGGACACAGTATCTTTATTGGACGCCAGTGAACAGCGTGTTCATAGGAAAATCCAACGGGCCCAAGGCCCCAATTGAACATTGTATTGAAAACAGAATAAATCGATTTTTATAACCATAGGAACTGCAGGTTTTGCAAAATGTAGTCCTTATTTCAGGCAGAGTTCCGGCTGCGTCTGACAGGGGATCTCATTGCACAATTACGCTTTGATTTCACTCTTCACTGCAACAAGAATCGGGAAATTGTGGGAGGATTCGCAGCGGAAAGACGCGAAATTCGATATACCAATAAAGCGCCAAACGCGAACACGGTGTATTGCGTTGGCTTCGGGCCAGCTGGAGTACGCCTTCAGGCAGTCTTTCCCGCCACTACTTCACGGGTACGCGCTGCTAGATAAAGACGCCCCAAATATTAGCAGCCCAATGTAGGCTTATTCCGTTTTCTTTATGCGATATAAATTTATCACGCAACCATCGAGCAATGGACAGCACACATGTAAACAAGCGTGACGACATAGACCATTTTCAAAGGAGACCATGACAGGGGCAGTCACATTGTCACAATTCGTCATGCACGAGTATAGGCACTTTGTGGATCTATTGTCACCCCGTTTAAATATGAAAACCTGCCCTCGTCATGGCCGCCGGCGTAAAGGCTCTATTCGGATCCGTATACGGTTGATTAGATATTAAGCCTGCCGGCTGAGTAAAATGTTGTGGGGGTATAGAAACACATCAGTGGGCATAAACTCGCAGGTTGAGGTACTTGTTTCTATATTCGTATAAATTACTTCAATACCCTTCAGCAAACATCGTTCTTAATTTGCACGCAAATTTGAAAAGGTGAGGAAGTCAGTTTTGTGCCAGATCCTTTGGGCCTATGGGCCTTTCTACATGTAAATTTCCTGTTGGTCTTTCAAAGGGTAAAGTTTAGACTTTTGAAACTAAGACCCTTGATGTAGCCTTTTTAACATTGATTAGAAATGCATTGAATGAATTGCAGCCAGAGTGTGCTTTAGCAAAGTAAACGCATTAAATGAATTGCAGCCAAAGTGTGCTTTAGCAAAGTACTATAGTAAACGATCCATAATTCACAAACGGTCCCTTTCTTTTCGTGAAAATGTAAATGAAGAGACTGTTATCAGAACGGCTCGTCGAAACATCGCTTGTGCATGGCTGATATTGGGGGTTACTCGATCGTGACACATTTTTCATCGTATACCTGCACCTGCCTATAGACACTTTGCACGGCGGCCATTTTAGAGAGCAATCGAATTGTCCTTTGTGTATACCATACATGAGTATAGGCGCTTTGTGGATCTATTGTTACATTATTCAAATAAGAAAAAAAGGGTCTATGTTTGAGGTTCATATAGTTCTGTTCATCTGAACAAAATCCATGAATGTGTAAACTCTGGCTTACACTGTATGAAATCTAGCTTATACTTTTTCAGGCAATCTTGGCCGTCTCTGTGGCTGCAACCAAAACAACAAGTATGAATTCGATTTAAACACAACGGTTTTGCCTACACTGATTGCTTCATTCAGTGTGTTGGCACGCGCAATGCGATAAAATGCTACCATTGCAGATAGGCCTACAGCCTAATGACGGATATCCCCGCACCTCTGGTAGCCAGGAATCGCTGGGTGTCATTTGGGTAAGATTGAGTTATTAGTTGGTTGCTTTGGTAACAAATCGGGGCAGAAAACCCAGCATAGTTTGAACTTGTGATACGAGCCTTTAGTTACATACATAACATCGCCATAAACGTTCGGCAGTGTCTCAACGTTAATGATCATAATCACAAAATACCAACATTTTAAGGGTGCACACGACGTGATAACAATTTAAGAGAAGCACCTATGCATGCATTTCACACAGTCACAGTTTATTTTGTCCAGAACCATAGTAATTACCGTTGCATTTTATTATTCAACGGAATTACAAGAAGTCTCAAAAGTGATTTATAGTGGACAATTTACATATTTCAGCTTGAAATGTGGCATTTAGCATAGTTGGGCGTGTCATATCTGTAATCTGATGATTTCAGTTGCGCGATGGTCAAGTTTGTATTAAAACACAAATGGCCCAAACGTGCTGATACCTTTTGCGTTTGCTGTCCACCCTGTTTAAATTACGTGTCCAGATGACAAATATTACTTTAAAGAAACGCTGCTATGTCACATTTATGCAGCTTCACGGAAACAGGGCATATATTTTACTTAGTGGTTCGGGTAAGACTCCTTTTATTACACCGTACATATGTTGCTCCTTAAGATTTGGAAACAATGCGTAAAATAATTCATTAAATAGCCGTGGTCCATGTCAATTCTGCAAAAACCGCTCAAACGTGAACAACCCACGTGTGTTTCCCGTGATTTGACAGCATTGATCGAGTTCGATTTTTCTCTCAAGCGAGAATCCCAGATTACGGAAGCTTATTGACCATTCACGATACAAGGTGCGAGGAAAGCACGAAAATTCAATGAAAATCACACTGCAAAAACCAGTGTCTTCAATTGATTATCTCTCGAGTTAAATTCAAAAAACAAGTATCACCTTAACATGCTACAAAATTGTTCTGCATCCACACTGAGGCTAAGAGCTTCTAAGAAAATTGTCTTGAAAATGGAATATTGGTATTAGTACAGGGAGCCAGGGCGGTGGTACCTTGCGAATCGTGTCATGCACAATTTCGAACAGGATGACTGCGATGCATATTATGAAAGTCAAAATCGTTCAACATCAAACTCTCTTATTTGATTGATATAAAGTTTACATCAGTACATCTCCCGTGACCCACATTTTGTATGTAGGCCTACTGATATGATATATGACGAGGCACATTATAGACCACGAGCAATAATATATTATCAGTGATACTGATATCAAAGTTTTCAGATTGCGAATTAATACATTATATGAAATGTAGCCTAATATATTGCACTTACAACGGTGTTTGAGTCAAATATACTGTAAACGGTCTTTTAAAAATGTATTTTGCCACATCCAAAGCTCGCGGGGACTTTTTTGAAAAGAACGGTCCGCAATCAATCGGTCATGTTATGCTATAAATAATTTGCCCAAAGTCCGCCCTTTTACACAATTACACGACAAAATGGTTGAAACTCACCCGAGTGGACGTCTGCCTTTCCTTTTTGTACCACGCCGCCTCTCGGGGTACAGGTGGCTAGTTTTCTCAAACGCGTCAGCCTCCCCTGGATAAGGTTTCAAGACGAAAACAAAACACGTGAATTTAGGCTAAGAAATCCGAAACAAATTTATATAAGTAGGGAGGTTTAGATGGACGTAAAATGCGAACGTAAACGCAAAATGCTTCGAGCACTTGGTCGTTACTTTGAGGAAATCTTAAAACAGTGACTTTCGTGGCAAGACAACTGTTTTGCCGTGACTAAAATTCGACCATGGGCTCTATAAGACCTATGATATGACCAGTGCTGAAAGCATTAATTTCGCGTTTTCGTTCGCGTTTTACGTGCATCTAAACCTCCCTAGTAATTAACTGTATTTCAAAACTGAGAAGGTAAACGAATACGATTGTGAATCGAAGCGCAGACATGATGATATCTGTATTTATGATGTACCATAGAGGAACAAACCTACTACTCAGCTATAGAGACTCCCCACAGGTCCGTTTTATTAAGAGCAAAGTGCTGCGTTATGTAGAGCGTGTGCCTTGCTCGGCACGCATGGAGTTCTCTGACGCCACTCGGCTACCTTTGTGACCGTCCGTTTTCTATGAAGGTTACTCACTATAGTGTACGAATATTAGCTATAGCAATGTGCGCATACAGTGACCAGTCAGTATATAGTCGGGTGACTAGTGGATTCGCACCTACAATATATCCATTGGTGTTGTACCCCGACTGTTCCACCAAAGAGCATTTGTTAAAGCTTAAGTCTGGTGTCGTTTCCCAGAATTCCTTGTGTATAATCATTATTTGTAAAAGCCAACAGAGTGTAAAGCCAATCAAATACAGTAATTTATGGTTAGTTTATGTGCATTTGTTTATGCTCAAACGAATAAATATTTATTATTGTCTCATAACTTGATATTTTATTTTTTTTTTTAATCTGAAAAAGATGAAAATAAGAAGTGCTTTTCGTATTGGACTCTTCCATTGTGAGATAACAAGAAATAGCTGTTTGCAAATGCGATGAAGCCAAGACCTGTGGTCATAAAACTGGGCACATAAGGTGTCATCTTTTAACTTCATCTTGAAGCACGTACGAAAGAGTCGTTGCAGGTTTCATTTTTATACTAATGTAGAAACTGATAGTTGGTATCAGTAACGCCAATTACGTGTACTATCAATCTGATACTCGATCAATCTGTTTAGTACATTTCCATCGGGGCTGACGTTGTAAGGGGATTTGTTTAAGGTATATTAATTAACCCAACCCGATCATGTCTTGATTTGGTCATGCATCAATTAAAGACAATGAATACACAAATATGTTATAAAGATAAAATACTGTTTTCTCTTCCCAATTTAACTAAAGCCACAAAACCCAAATGTTTTTCCCGCGAAAGAGAGCCGCGGTCGGCGCGTAGAACAAGAATTTTAATTTCAAACGGCAACAGAGAGGCTAGAACTGATTTGTTAAGCAGATGCCACGTGCTGACCGCCTTGTTGCGTTAGAAATCTGACGATTTGACGAGGAAAAACAACTATTTCCTGATGACTGCGGAGAGGAGATGCGGCTTTGTGCGTGATTGTATTATTTAGCAATGTTCCGTGCTGTAGTCGACGTTCGCATTTCTGACGATTTGTATGAAAAGTGATGCCTTACGTTTACCCACTTTAGAGGAAAACTGTCCTGGGTTATGTTTTCCTTTGTTGGATGCCATGCATCTGATATTTAATAAAGTGATGTGAAATCAAATAAATTATTATCGGGGTAGGGTTTTTTTGTTGACTGTAAATAAACTAGTTACTTTTTATATCCCTACCGGTATTAACCGAAATTAGCATACATGTTAATTTTAGTGACGCGCTGATATACATAATTATGATGCGCTTGGCATACTGCGAATGCGATCTGGTGTATAGTTCCCTGTCGTTCTGTGTGACCCCACCTCCTTTCGTCTCGCGACGTCTTCATCTTCTTCTCGCAAGCAATAATTCGTCTCAGTCTACTGCTTTTTATCTGTCACGAGAGTCTTATACAGTCGTTTCTTTAACATTTTCGTTTTAAATGTCAAATCGGCCGTGATATTTTTATTTCTAAGAGCAAGAATCTAACCATGTATTTCTGGTTGGAGGTTGGTTTTTCTGTAGAGCTTTTGCGCCGGCGGCCATGTTAGGGGGCAGGTTTTCTTATGTAAAATGATGCAACTACGCATGTATGACGCATGGTGACAATGTGATTGAATTCTGTCATGGCCGCGCGTCCAAGGGGTCTATGTGGACGGGGCCGTCCATAAAGTACGTACGCACGAATTGCCGACTTTTTAGATTGCCTGCTCCCCCCGTACGCATATTTTCAATTTCCATTGGCTCCAACCCCCTCAACCGCCCCCCCCCCCCCCCCCCCCCCCACTCCCTCCGTGCGTATACGTACTTTATGGATGGCTCCGAACTATAACAGAAAACCATTTGCGGAAGACGAAAATTTGCTTGGTCCATGTACCGACCTATAGAGTACTTTGATCGCCAGTAGCTATAGGGCTATGAACAGCCGGCCTGATCCCTACCGCTTGTGATTGAGAGCACCTTGACCGATTATTGAATGGACCACAATCTAATAAAGAACGCACTCCCTACTCAAGGGGCACAGTGTACTAAACCAGATAGGGGCAATCGGGCAGTCTCGAAGCAGCCTGCATGAGAACTTGGGAGACGGCAAGGGGGATTGGAAGACGGTGAGAGTTCAAGAGGTGGTATGGGAGGACATCTCACGATCTCAGACTGGATAATGAGATACCGAAATAGCCTATACGTAGTGGATCGGTGGAGATCTGAAAACTTATAAGGAGGAGGATGGGGTCCGATTCAAGAGGAACACTGGGTGAGAGTTCAAGACGGTGAGCGTTCAAGAGGTGGTATAGTGGCGGTTGGGAGGGCATCTCATGATCTCAGACTGGCTAATGAGAATTACTGAGAATTACTTAGTGGATGAGTGAAGATTCAAATATCTCACTGTTGCAGCCAAATAATGAGGGGGGGGGGGGTGCGGGACGGGGGTCAAATTTAGGGAGTCAGAGCATGTGACACTTTTTTTCCACAACAGATAATAAAAAAACATAATTATTGTCAAAGGAGTACAATTTCACGAGTATACGAGTACGAGTACAAGGAAACTTTCTCATGAGTATATACGAGTATACGTACTACAAGGAACATGCTGGGTTTAGTTTCTTGGACACAGCATATATACGAGTATACGTACTACAAGGAACATGGGTTTAGTTTCTTGGACACAGCATATATACGAGTATACGTACTACAAGGAACATGGGTTTAGTTTCTTGGACACAGCATATATACGAGTATACGTACTACAAGGAACATGGGTTTAGTTTCTTGGACACAGCATATATACGAGTATACGTACTACAAGGAATATGGGTTTAGTTTCTTGGACACAGCATATATACGAGTATACGTACTTCAAGGAACATGGGTTTAGTTTCTTGGACACAGCATATATACGAGTATACGTACTACAAGGAATATGGGTTTAGTTTCTTGGACACAGCATATATACGAGTATACGTACTTCAAGGAATATGGGTTTAGTTTCTTGGACACAGCATATATACGAGTATACGTACTTCAAGGAACATGGGTTTAGTTTATTGGACACAGCATATATACGAGTATACGTACTACAAGGAACATGGGTTTAGTTTCTTGGACACAGCATATATACGAGTATACGTACTACAAGGAACATGGGTTTAGTTTCTTGAACACAGCATATATACGAGTATACGTACTTCAAGGAACATGGGTTTAGTTTATTGGACACAGCATATATACGAGTATACGTACTACAAGGAACATGGGTTTAGTTTCTTGGACACAGCATATATACGAGTATACGTACTACAAGGAATATGGGTTTAGTTTCTTGGACACAGCATATATACGAGTATACGTACTACAAGGAATATGGGTTTAGTTTCTTGGACACAGCTTGCACGCGAGTTTCACACTAAAAGGCACACTACAGAGGCGAGTTTCGATAAATTGCGCAGGCTGTAAGTAGCCAAATTATACCGTACTGATCCATTAGCTTTCAAGGCAAAGAGAGTAGACTAGATCAGTTTCCCGCCAATTTACCAAAATGGGGCGTGCAATTGTGGCTGTAAATGGCGTTTTTACCTTCAATTGTGTTGTTATATACCGAGAATGCCTCAAATTACCGAGGATGCGAAGCGGAATGTTTTCCCATGAACAGTTTGTTTGTCACACGCCATCAACTATAATTATATAAGGGACTGTATTGCACGGAATTATTTCACTTTGCACGAACTGCCACGCCCCTTTTCAAAACCCATTAACCTCCTTTAAATGGAACTATTTCATCCAAACAAAATATAAATTTGCTTATTTTTATGATAATTTATTAAATTGTATGTGATTATGAGATATCATCTTTCTCTTTATCAGCCGAAAGAGGTAAAATAAAAGAACTACTGCAAAATCCACGAATTTCTTTAAAATTGTCTGTGCGTACAAAGACCTTTTCCAAGAAAATACGAGAACTATACAGTAATTGTATATATACGAGTTTCCCAGGGTACCGTACGAGTTGTCCCGGGTATTCGCATTTTCAGAGCTACGAGTTGTTCTATATGCACGAGCCTTTTTTGCAAGAGAAAAAAGAAACGAATATCATGGAGTAATATAATTACTCTACAGTTCGTTGGCGACTGTCAAAATCAAAGTCATTCTTCGCGCACACTTTATTTTCTTTTGCTTACATCCTGCGATTGTAGGCCTATAGGAAACTGTCATCAAATTCTGTTTATCTGAACAATAATATTCCCATCTTCCTTCTAGTCCCGGAGTATACTTTTTGTGAGGACATTGACTTCCATTGAAACTTTACGAAAATGAAAGGCCTCGTGTTATTTCACGACACATCTGTAACGCACAGTCTAGTACCACATCCCAGAGGGCGATTAAAAACACACATCGTATAATGTACGAAGCACTATCCAATTCTAGTTATTTGACAACTTATCATCTACATCTGCTGTTCAAATAACAATCAGGATTTAGACAATTGTGTCGAAATTTAGTTTGATCTAATCTGCATTAATGGGAAAGTGTAAATTAACTAACAACATATTTATACGCGTTTGTTTTAGCACAGGCTGGGTAAATTCGAGTAATTTGGTTCATTAATGCCCAGCGGGTCCGCTAGGCTATCGTATGTGTTTTTCTTCAGACGCCGAGTCGGGGGAAAAGTAGCAGTGTGTCTGTGTGTAGGAGCTATATAGGAACGAGTTGACAGGCCGAGGGGACGAGATTAGCACAGCAGGAGCAGCTCTCCTCGAAATGTCTCGGTCTACTAATTCCAACAAGAAAAGACAAAAGCGGCAAACGGTTACATATACGAGTTGTATATTGTATAAATGTGTGGGAATTCAGTATAGGATCATTGTTCATATTCGTTTGGTTGGCAAATAATATGTATGTTCAATTGGTAATCAAAGCAAATACATGTACATATTGAGACATTGCAAATTAGCACTGGCAGTCTCGTTTCGTCTTTTCATTCGCAACTGTTATCATACAAGAAAGCACCGAGGCCCTCATTATCCTCAATAGGCCTATAATAATTCAAACTTTTTCCGTGCTCATGAAACACTTTATTTGTTGCAAGTCACGATTAAATGAGCACATACCAAATCGTGTATATGGTCATTTGTAATCAGCTGGTCATCCATCATTTCAGGATTTCTAGGGATAGCCTATACAACAGCTCGATGCTTGACCATAACAAGCAGCTGACGCAGGATAACTGATTTGATGAAATTAAACCATCAAAGAACGCAGTCGTTAAACGACAGGTTCAGGTAATAACGCAGTTGACTGACCGCCTAGCGAGCGCTGTAATTTTTCTCCCGCCTAATTAATAAAAAAGCACGATTGTAATCGATACCGAAGTAGAATCGAGGAGACTTAATTGTCATCATGGGGAAATAACTCTTTGACTTTCACATTTTTACCAACAATAAAAACGTGTAATACTGCAAAGTTTCATTTCCTAATAACCACAGCCTGTGCATGCAACGAAGAACATAGGCGCCACATTGGTGATATTTCAGCAGACGTAAATTTGCGGATGCGCTTATACGTCTTTTTCCTTACTGGATGAATATAATATATAAAGCTGCATGCCATTGTTTTGACCATTTTCTGTGGATGCATGCATTGGTTTTAAGATCATTTATAGACACAATTTATGCAGAATGTATATGCCCTGTTTTTTGTGTGTGTTTTTAAAAACAAATACATACCGTAATTGGCGATTTAAAAGTGAACATTCAAGAACTGCGTTTTGGTATAAAGCATTTGACGGTTTTATGTATTTTACCATGTAAAATTACACAACTTTGGTTGAATTCTTAGCACGGTCAATCCGCACAGTGCACTGAAGAAAAAGTCTCGCTACGTCGTTACGAAAAAACAACATTAATTGGAATATCGCGGCTTAAATTTGCAAGGGACGAAATATGTCAAATTATATCCACAAACAGTATAATAGCTTTGCATTTTGATGGAAGCAAGTCTTGCCTTGCTTTCCCTGGTCAATATTTACAAAGAAATAGAATATGAATTGGAGATTATCTTGAGCCGTGCCATTATAAATGAGTACTCAGGTTTGGTCAACAGTATTCTTTGATTCATCGAGTGAAATATGTGGAGATTTAAACTTATCGCTTTCCAGGTATGCATGTCGCCGCGACATTATCAAAATATAAATCGTTTTATCCAATGCACTCTTTCATGGTTTGAGTCCCTTTCTATATATAGATATCATGCTATTGGGGCTACCGTGTTCAGCATTACTTGTCATAAATTCATATTTGGAACAAAGCGGAAATTCTGTTACCCATAGCATGCAGCGGCAACACTAAAATGGAAGTACACATGGTAGCATTGAAATATTTCATTAAAATAAGTCACATAGAAACCAACAAATTGTAGCATGAAGTCAGACACTCATCAAAACTGATCATTGGCCGTACACACACAAAAATAGCTTCTCTGGGATTTCAAATACACGACGTTGCTATGGCTATTTCGACTACATATAAAATATCCAAGACCTTTATTTTTCTTGCACCAATTGACAGAATGTTTATGCACACGTTCTAACAAAATGTGTCAGGGAGTAAGCAACTACTGTCCTGAGCTGTGAATCAGTCATTTTGGCCACTGTGGGGCTGTCGCTCGCTATGACAAATGATAATTGACGAACCATCAACAGTGTGTGTGTTTGCTTGGCCGGCCACTTTGGACATTCTTGACAGACAGAGCGTGCTACAAAGTCCGCTGTCGATTGGCAACTTGAGACCCCTCAAACGCCCCCTCTTGTCCATTCTATGGTCACGTGACTACCTCCATGTTGACACAGGGCCCCCATCAGGTATATACATTCCAGTACCCAGGATTCTTCCTAAGCGATTCACGTAGTGGTTGGTGTTGAAACTGCATATCTTCCGATTTGTATTTCAACTTGTCAAAGGAAATAATATGTGGGTATATGCAAGGGGCTGCAGGGAACGGTGAAATATATAATATGTGTGATGTCTGGGAAGCAATTTCGGCTCGGTCTGCTTCTAATGTAATAATATTGTCTGCAGCAGCAGAATCGTTGAATCGGTAATGGATTATTCAATAACCACTGGTTGATTAATTTGTTATAGATATACGTGATAAATATTATCGCATGAAATATCGCATAAGATCAATCAAACTAATGATCTGAGCCTACCTCCTGCGTCCGAACTGTTCCTCTTCACTCGCAGAATACTCCAGACATAGATGGGAAGACACCAATGGAAAAGAGAAAAAATGGGAAAAGCCGAGTATCGATAGGCTTTCATGGCTTTAACAATCTCTTGTAAGTTGACACCTGTTCATTTGAAGACCTTTCGACATCGCAAATTGTGGGGGAAACACACTCTCCCCTTCTATAGGAGTCTCTTCAATTGACCGATGTTATGAAGTATATCTCTCAACATCTTGTGCTTTGAGTCACTGATGATGTATCTATCGACTTACGATGAGCACCAAACGACCTGAGACGTGTGCTAGATATTACACGCGGGAAAGACTTATATTTATAGTGAAATTTGTGTTACAAACTACATGTTTAGTACTGATCACACTCTAAGTTGTGCCATTTTTTATAATCCTTATTAAAAATGACCACGTACTCGCAAAGTTGCTCAAGCAGACTCTTATTAAAGGGCGTGTTTGTTTCGGACGAATCCGCCGATCCCGAGATCTACGCAGATGGTTCGGCTAGAATCAACTATGCATAGCGCTGAACCATCTGCGCAGATCGGGATCGGCGGATTCGTCCGAAACAAACACGCCCATATAGACACAGGCTCGTCAACAATGCGCGCGCGCCAAATTCGTGCCACGAAATACGCAGCTCCATAGCAAAGGCATCGAGCTGCGTATTTCGTGGCACGAAATTGGCACGCGCGCATTGCTGACGAGCCTGTGCCTTTAAACGCAGCGTACATGTCACACTGTAAAAGCGCTCCACTTAAAGACTCCACATAGACTCCACATAGTAACCGATCATACAAAATGCCAGCTCATGATCAACCACCAAAGCAACGAAAAAAGCACGGAATACAACCTCTACCAATATACCACAATCCATCTAAATATAGCCACGAACAGACAGACCAGAATCAACGAGAAAACTCAAACTAATACGACCTACAAACAATGTTTAATAACATCGAGTCGTTAATTAATTATAGTATGATTTTTAATGTTACAAAGAGCAAGAAGGCCATTTACGGTGAGACTTCCTAAGTTTTTGACTTATTGCCGCGTGCGGTACTTTTGGCGCCAGTTTGGTTGTCAACGCGAAAATTCCCATCACCGGAATTTCCTCATCTGTCCTCGCCCAATAGGAAACGCGTGCCTTGGACTCGACGAACAAGCCCGAATTAACGTGGTCGTTTAGGCCGGGACATAGCACCCACTTGATTGCTCGGGCGGTAATTGGGCGGCATTTTTCCTTGATGAAATACTTGATTTAGGGAAGCCATATTTCAAAACTGGACGCAAGATTACTACCGATGATAATCCGTTGAGCTCCGAGATTCGGACAAATACTATATATATATATATACTGCCACGCCACAAAATGTAACAAGTAACAACGACCATGAAATACAACATGCCAGTAAGGCAAAATATGCAGACTTCTGACGCAAAATGTTTCAATGTAAATATGTTTTACCCCATAAAACTGTAAACATTCAAGTTCCCAGGGCTTTTATTGGGTAAATTTCGACAAAACTATATGCGCGTGAACGGCGTGATCGCATGTTCTTACCCAAGTAAAACTTCTGCTTGACATTAATTTTGTATTTGGTATGTTTTATCGCCTTACGTGAATACACAGCAGCAGTGAAGCTTGACGACAGAGCTATTGAGCAAGAATGTGTCGCCAAATTTGTCAAATTTACTGCAATTTGTCCCGAGTCTCCATAATATAATTTAGCCCCGGCGGATGTGTTTTGTGTATTGGCCTTTTGCTGTGTCGTCCCAATGTTTCTACTTGTCAATATTTGTACTGGATTGTGTACATAACAATGTGAGATGAAAATTAATATACCTCGTCGGCTAGGAACGTTTGGGACGGTAATTTTCTTCTAAAGTCACATCCGATTCTTTCAAGACTCTTTGATTTACGTCTGAGGTAACGCTGTTTTCAATTTAAATAATGAATGAATTTATCCAAAGACACTTTACCGAATGCTATAGTGTGTATGGATGATGACATTACGTAGAAACTTCCGATTTTCAAACAAACATTAGGTTTACTCCAAGGCTATAACTTCATGATCAACGGCTTTTGGAAGATAATTATTTTGATCAGTCTTTATTTCGATTTCGTAAATTGTGCCAATGTGTTGCACAGCGCCACCAAGAGCTATTTTATTTGCACCCTGTCGATTTTACGCAGCAAACAGTCAAACGACACTTTCAGTTATGAACTGATTTGAAATCCTATAATCGGCAGATGGTTGAGTTGGTCTATATTTAAACAACCACAGAACCAGCCACCGTAAACTGACTCATTTTTGACACTTGAACATGCGGTGTTAAATCTCATCCGATGTGGGCACGATTGATTTCACCCGGTAATATCCATAACGTTTGCGTGAATGATCACCATGAACTCTTGTCACGTATAGGTATAGGCCACACATTGAAATGGCAAAACCCCAAATATATTTATAAAATACGCCAGCTTGGACAACCCCATATCTAACTTCTGATCCTAACACTATAACACTTAGCAGGCTTATACTATATACTGGTAAGCATATTTGTTTTGATTTGGAATTTAGCTGAAATGGTACATATAGACAGTGCCAGTGCAATACGAAATTCAAATGCAGTAATACTTAGCGATTAATACAAAATGTTCCCATTTATGTCGGATGCTATAATCGAAGTAAGGTTGTATATATTTTTCTCTTTCCGAGGGGTTGAAAACAAAGTAAAAACCCCAATATTCACAAAATAGTTCTCGCAGAATGTGTTCACATCAACTGGAACTGGAATACTTGCTGGCGTCTGTCTGTCTCTGAACCTAAATAAGATGTACCGGTATTTAGATACAATGAGCGGTCGAGAGTTTGAACAGCGCAGTAGGCTACCGGTGCGCTCTTTGCAACAATTACTAAACATCTGGGAATGAAATCAGATTGCAGCTGCGGTGAGCCTTTCAAGTCACTCAGCGTCTTTTCAAATACTCATAATGTTTCACAGTCCAAAGCATGGCGCACTACCTAATCTCACTATAATATCTCTATCGCTTTATAGAACCGCTCCCACATTTCCTGCTTTGATGCTTATTTTACTATGCAGCCCATTCCCCTTGATTGTCCGATTGGAGAAGTCTCTCTCGGTTTTCCACATGAATACAAACCAAAGGAGCCACAATAACTAACATTTATCCTTGGTTCCTAACTCAACGCATCGGCTGCAAAAAGAGGGAGGTTTAGATGCACGTATAAATAGCAAAGATGTAGGTTTTTGTTTTTATTTGTTCTAAGATCTCCCCAGAACAATGACCGAGTGTTCATAGCATTTCACGTTCGCGTTCGCATTTTACGTGTATCTACACCTCCCTATGAACAACGGACCGCAATCTCCTGCCTCATTTCATCTATCTCGTAACTCTGCAGTAGTAGGCGGACAAAATATAGATAAGATTTGTATTATTGATGAACGATATATAGGATTTAGGATTTTAAAAAGTCACAAGATTTGAATCATTTTTATCCTCCAATCAATGATGGTGACTTCGAGGGGCCTTTTTTTTCAAATGAGTATTCTTTTCTATAAGGTAGACATACAAGAGGACATGTTATGGTTTAACAGCTGAATGAACATAAACAGCAAGTTGATCTTTCAAAATGAAATAATGTTTAAAACTTTGAAACCACAATTACAATCCCTGCAGAAGGATGACGTACGTGCTTCATCACGCATTTTATAATTATTATCGAAGATTGCACCAAATTGTGCATTACAATTTGATGTCACAAGGCCAATGCTTTGAGGAACGTCTCTTTCTGTAATTCCCCCAAAATAAAGATAAAAATTGCCAAAAGGTTTAATTGAGGGCCATCGGATGGGCCAAATCTACGAATGAAAAGGAATTAAGGCCGTGCAATACGTGCCTATGCGAGGTGTCCGAGCAATTTACCGGCCAAATGGCGTCACAGTGCCAAGTAAACGTGATTTACCAAACAAGCAAGTGGAGTGTTGACCGACGTTTGGCCTATACACTTCCCATCATCAAATATACACTCTAAATGAGCACACACAAAAAGAAGACTACTGCAGACGTCTAGATTTGCTGCGTGTCCCAAAGCCTTGTTTTATTGTAGGGTCTACAGAATGGAATTTGTGTCGCTATATTTTTTAAGGAACCAATTGCATAATTAATATGATTATTATAGAGCGAACAAATAGTCATATGAAAATGCTGAAACGGAGTTCTGTGATCATTTTGGGGAAACTTAACTGGTCGTCTGCAATAAGACCGCGTGCCTTGGCAGAGTGTTCGCTAAGCCGAAATCGGCGATTGTAAATCTGTTTAGCAGAACAGAATCTCGGCGCACTCAGCTAGAAGCTCACTCTAAAAGACGTCAGACTGACAGAGACAGAAAGACCGAGAGAAAAGCACCAGGAAGAAATATGGTAAATAATTCCGTCTTGGAATTCAACTAGACTCGCAGCTGTCCTGGAATCGAATTAATTTCGACTTGTTGTCTCAAAGCGCGGACGGGCTTAATAGCTGCCTTGCTCGGCCCGGCTACAAATTTCGTTGCGGAGAGAGCGGTTCTAATGCGGTTTGCCGTAGATTAAGATGATAACGTTTGCCTATATACTATAGTATGCGCGTTGCTCAGCCCTTGTCAAACCCATGTCCTCGGTTTGTGTTCTATTGTTTAAGTAAACATCGCGGCGACACGTCTTTTTCAAGGAGAGTAGTTTAGGTAGTGAAATGCTGTCGAGTTGGATTGCGTCATCCATTCTTTCAGTGCATGTATCCGTTTCTTGCGAGCTCCTTCCGATTGGGTCGATATCTTAAATGCATCGTTTTCTTGAGACCAAAGGAAAGGGGATTGTGGTTTGAAATGCATCTTTAAGTAATGAGAAACACCCAAATCCTGTTTACTTCAGCAAAGTAGAACCGTTGAAACTGGGTCAAATAAAGTGCATCGACTATAGCATTTTACATAAAAGATTACAACTTAACAATTTTAGAGCAATTTCAAATGTTGACATTACGAAAATGCTAATTTGTTGTTGTAAACGTTTATTTTGAACTTTGTAAGAGTTTTTTGTTCTTTAAAACTTCCAACAGGGTGTAAAAAAATACCTTTAATTGTACTTTCAAAGTAGAAAAGCTGAACGATGCAACTGTTTATGGTCTCTTTATATTTTCAAATTGTTTTCACCGTGTGACTTTCTAGTCTCAATACAGCGCGCATTACTTTGATGTCAGATGTAAAGTTCTCTTTCCAAGAGACCGAAGCGTATACAGGCCCGTGTGTAGTCTTGGCCCAAGACTAGCCCGTGTGCTGCTTGCGATCATCCGCACATTGACATTTACTTTTTAGCCAAAGTTATCTCTGGATTTAGTCAAGGGAGTTTCGGAGCCTTAATGGCGGCCAAGTGTTAGATTTTGTATCCGGCTCGAGTTTGTTCAATAGGCCGTATTCCTGAACGTGGAGGGCGCTGTCAAGTGGTCCGCGCCTGGTCCGCGCCCATCGTGCGTTATGTTCGAACACAAAACACGCTACGCGCACACGCCTTCCAAACGTTTATTTTGAATGGAAATCTGTGCGCGTGACACATGTCTGCGCGCTCCGCGTACGCGACTTTTCCCCCGTACGTACGTATGCACGTACCCCCACTTTTCTACTGTCGTCTATGGACATTTCCCCCCAAATCACCTTGTTCGAGCGCCCTCCCGCGTTCAGGAATACGGTCTATTGAAAATGGTTTACTCTTCAGGGAGTAAGGTCTGTAAAGCTAATCCCGAGAATGTCAGGATTCCACCGCGCGCGCTCGGTGATAAAAGAAAATTAAAAATTGTTGAAGTTATAAGGTTTGCCGCTAAGTTTTAACCGGTAAATCAGCTCCGCCCAGCAATGTGCGTTTTTTACATCAAGCGGCTCAATATGAGTAACGATTGTAAATTCCCATCATTTAGGCTTATAACTGTCATCTGTGGAAAGCGTTAGCAAAATATATTCAGTTTCATCAGTTAAAAGAAATACCGGTGAATTGTGAATAACGTTTGATCACGATTCTTTGTGGCGACAAAATCTTATAGATCACTGTGCTTTTCAAGCAGAGTGTGAAGATAACGGGGAAAGACTCGTTTTGAGTTTCCGAGCTCGAGAATATACGATATTGCGCGAGTTAGACATATAGTCGGTCCGAACCAAGTCCTCTACAAAACTTTCTAAAAAGTAACGGGCTACAATCAGAGATCGTTATAACCTGCAGCATGCAATCCATTTTGTGTGCTTAAAACCTAGTACTAACATAAGGAAATATTGACTTGGGCCTAATCGAGTCGCAATTCCTCAGTGCCGTTTGGAAGATGCATCAGCCCGTCTGAGTCTCACCATTAGAAGTCCTGTACATTTTGCTTTTACTAAAACGACAGAAAGGCAAACTGCGTAATGGAGAAAAGGCTTTGGCTAAAAGATCTTTTGAACCACGAGACACAGCGGCTTCTTCGGCTACTCATTAACCACTCTCACATGTACTGACCTATATCATGAACTACTAGGATGCCAATATGTGGCGGATGTGCCGGCACAGAGCGAAATGCCAGTCGGATACTTGGTACAACAGGTGACGAATGTGATGACAAGAGTTTGAAAGATCGCTCAAATTAAGACTAGTGACAGACGGAAGAGAGATGTGTTACATCTGCGAGTGTGAGCTCTGCATTCGGGACTGCATGATACACACGGCATGTTTCTCCTGCAGGTATCCGCGTTAGGCCTAAACGTCTTTTGCAGATGAGAGGCGTTGGGCAAAAGAGATTACATTCGGCACCTCTGCCACAACTCCAAAACTACAACTTTAACATTAACAACAGTACGGAGCCTGACATATTATCTCTGGCTAATGTTCCCGCTAAAATCGATCACAACAATCTTGTCCAACCCTTGTCCCTACGTGCATTTGTACTTCAGAGTAATTTGATATGCAGTTTCATATCAAAATATGACAATCAATAAAAAAAATGTGTCACACAGCAGGCGGGCGGGGAAAAATTAGGCTTCATAATTTACGGGTGGACAAACAGTGACCGAGATTTATGTGTGTTGAAATACCGTTATTCTATTTTCGATGATAAAGTTAAAGGAACACGGACAGGTTTTCAGCATTTTGGGCACAATCTTTCACACTCGAATGTTGAAGGTATCTGATGATGCATAATGGTTGCGACGGTATAAGGTTGAATATGTTAAGCGATTCAGAGATGAAACACAAAGTAATGTCTTCTTAGAAGTATTGAAGATATGTTGATTAAAACAGGTATTTTACAAACAAAATAGCAATCTCCATAATGATTATAGACAGCAGGAATATAAAGGGATTTGCACTGTTTTGCATTACCTACACTGAAAACTATAGAAAAGTGCAATGAATAACGTCATTCTCCCTAACCGTCTTCGAACAAAGCAAGTCACATAAAGCAAAGTACTCCTCTACAGTTTCAAGGTGGGTTCCAATGGTCAAAATGGCTATACAATACATTTCAAAAGGTATATCGGTGAAACAACAACTGATATTTTAGACCTATAGTTCAACAGACGTAGGACTATTCATTGACAAAATTATGCAGTTGGCACTGCGCCCTCTATATAGAGATGGCACTGCACTGGTGACCCCTATAGCGCCCCCTTGAGGCGATAGACGAACGTCTGTCTGTATGGGTTGCAGTTTGAAAACCAGACTGCATTTAATAAACGTCGTGATGCAAAAGATCTGATGCCGTAGATCTATAAGCATGTTTGTTTGCATGGCATAATTCAATTGTTGTGCAGTGAAGTGCGATCTGACGGTTCCGCCGTAATTAGCATCTCCAATACCTGCTTAATTAACCGTAATCCATGCGACACAAGACAATCTTTAAACCTTTATCTTTATTCAAGTTGGTGTAATGTGAACACAGCTGTCTCTGTGCATATTAATGACATTTATCCGCCCTGTCAAAGTAATTGCCTTAGTGGTATAGTGTCTAATGTCGGTGTGTACGTACCTTGCGTACGTGGTGTGGACTCGAAACCCATTCAAGTCCACAATTTGCGGGAAAAATGACGGATTGTGGACTTACACTCGTTCGCTCAAGTCCACAGTCAGGTTGTCCAAACTTGGGAAAATGGGTTAGGGTGGGGGTGGAGGTTTTTAAAAAAAAAGGTTAGGGTTCAGGAGTAAAGTTTAGAAACATGGATTAGGAAAAAATTGGGGTGGATGAGAGAAGAATTTGGAGAAAACAACGATTTTCCGACCAATTTTCTTGAGTACACGGATACAAAGAAACGTCCACAGTGCGTATGTAATGCGCGACTATGTGTGGTTAAGTGTGTTTGCATGGGGTTAGGTATACGTGTTGAAACCATGGCATAACTTGGACACCTAATTACTAATTCTTGCCTAGAGGGGGCGCAACACCCCATCCACGTGGACGAAATTTTTCTCCGATCAAGAGGGGGCGCCATTACCCCCTGTGATCCTTCAGACGTTTAAAAGCAAGGATAGTTGACAATTTAGGACGGTAAAATTCAAAACAGTTTACATCTTTTGAATAAATTCCGTTTGATATTCTCATCAGAAGTAAGCTCGGCAAGATGAAACATGTTTGTACTCATTTTACAGAATCATTTGCACTACAAACAATATGGTGAATACAGCTATGCAGGAATACTCAACCAAAACCACATCCTGCTTCCACATGGGGATCGTGATCCACTCTACACTTTACAAAATGTGGCTGTTTCGCCTAGCGCATAAAACAGTCGTTGTAATTGAATATCAACACGTTTGCACAAAGATTTGAGCGGAAAAATCTAGTGAAATAACTCTTGAGCGTGTTCGATCGACTGTGGAAAAATCGAACAGTTCACAAGTGACTGACAGAATCTATGAGTTCACAACGGGTCGTGTTGGTTATGGACACGACTTTGGCTTATGAGTTTTGTACGTAAACCGAACATTTAAAGTGCTTTCATGAAAGGTTTTTGCACTACATACGACCTTCCCGATACACGTCCGAGTACATTGATCCAGTCAGTCAATAGGATATTACTGTCATTGCATTAACACATAAGCTGACGAAAACCACTGATAAAATGACACTAATTCATGTATCAACTTGGAATAAACAGCGGAACGAAGGCTTATAGTACTCAGAGAAGTTGCATTTTTCTTTCTCGATGCGTTATCTCAATGGAAATTCATACAACTAGGATAAATGTCTTTCCATTGCGTGGATCGGTGACAAATAAAGAAATTATGCATAGAGAATATCGGCTCCGTTACGAAGATGACAATGGTGTGATCTCACAACGAATACAAATTGCTGATTTTATGCAAACCAAACTAATTTCAATCACAACGTTTCAAAGTAGTGACTCAATTACCACCAGACATACGCGGTAAATTATCTAATTTATCTAATTTACCGCGTATGTCTGGTTAAAACAAATCAAAGATGCACAGAGCTGACCTCACAATTACCTTTAACAAACATCGTCACGTGACCAAGACGAAAATGACGTAATAATTAACAACCTTTATCATGCACATCTATCTCAAAGAATACTTAACATAAGACGGGAAGGCAACATGGCAGAGCACACAACTGCAAGTTGCTTGGACATTAATTCTTTTGCCAATACAATCATCATTTCCTTATATAACGTCCGTTTCTTTGCTATGTTTGCCTGTTCTCTTGATCACAGTACGACAGCATGAACCTCAGAGTAATAAAATACACGTCGCAGACATATTAAATGAAGCAAACCCGCACATGGCCAACAGCTGGGAAACGGAATGTTTTCCATTTATTTGTGCTCCAATTTTCTCTCAGGCAGCGTGTATAGGCATGTTCAGACCGCCGATGTTATCACCGCTACAGACCAACCGACCATAATGTGACATGCACTAAAAACAAGACGAGTCGACTGGCTGAATATGAGACGCCGTTTTGCAAAATGCCAACTGAGAAAACGCTAACATGAACAAATAATTCACCACAAAAAGTAAAATTTACCAAAATACGGGATAACAGGAAAAAAATCGTCAAGACCAAACTCTGATAACCCGGTTTGTGGCGATGTCTACAGTCGATAAGTTACCACTTTGTTATCGTATGATGGAGTTTGGGATTGTGAGGGAAGGTGGAGCAATGAGGGAAATTATTGGCTAGATTTGTAGCATTTAAGACCATGCTTTTAAATGCACATAAAACTTGTTCTTGAAATATAAAAAATCAGGATGCCTCTTTGTTCATGAGGGACACACCCCTTCGTTTAGTGACGTCATCACGATCATACCCCAAAATGGCTATCCATCAATCCAAAGGTTGGTGTCTTTAAACTTGGCCAAAGACATCTATAATATTGGAAGTTTCCAGGACTGCACTGGGACTATAGTCTTTCATCAAAAGATGACCTCTTTCCTAAGAACCCAGACACACCACATCCTGTTCGTGCGATGCTCCAGTTACACGCTAAATTACACAGCTTTGCCTTCCATTTTAGTACTGTAGATCCAAGGAAGATATATAGATTTCGGTGGAGATAGTGTGGCACTGTGGGTTACATTTCAAAAGGGTCAATAAATGGGCAGAAGTCGATCAAATGCAAGTGGAACAAACACTATCAGAAGAATAGTTTTGTAATCACGGTCCGGAAGACAGACAAAATGTCTTGAATTAAGCGTAGACTTGGGCGTTTGTTTGCTTTATATCCCCATCGGTTTGTCTTGATTGTGAGTTTAAACTCAGCCGTACTTTACATCGTATTGTTGCGATTCCCAATGGTTTGCTTCCAAAGATCGAATTTGGTGTCTCTTTTCATCCAGTGCACGATCGAGGGACAGAAATTGGCACTCGCTGTGATAATAATAGAAAAAAGAACGAAGCATGTACTACAGGCTTTTCACGATAAAGCATTTTTAGAAACCAGATCTATTTAGGTACTTTTCTCTCTTATCAAAGAGTATATAGTAGCAGGGGCGGATCCAGGATTGTTTTACCAGGGAGGGGTTTTTCCGGTGCGAGTGCCGATGAAGTAGCTCGGTGGGGGTGGGCGCGGAGGCCCCCCCCCCCCCCCCCCCCATTAAATAAACCCCCCATCTCTGGATCCGCGCCTGAGTAGCCTGCTTTTGTGTCAGCAGGCAACACCTTAAGCAAAAGATTTAGCACAAAACACCTTCTATATGATGTTCACATCTGGCTCGGTGACCAATACCGCGGGGGAGGATCTATTACACGTAATTGGTGACAAACGAAAAGGCTATACACACTGCAAAAGCCTGGCCAAACATTTTGAAACATAGATGATGGACAGAAGAGGAAGAATACAATTATTATCTATAATGTCCTCTTCAGGATTATAAAATTATATACAGCAATTGTTTTTAACTGTGCGTCAGGTGTTGTTTATATACTAATCCATAAACAATGACAAATTAATGTTAAGTTGTGTGACATGTGCCGCATGACATCACGAAATTAAATGACATCAGTAGTATAGAACGACTATACAAACTTGCGTTTGGAAAAGCCAAATCGCGACGCCAAAGCCACGCTTCTCGGTGCCTGCCGCCATATACTTGTGGTTTAGGCCTAAAACCAAATATTTACTGTGCTCTGTAGAAATATTTTAGTGTAGAGATTTTCCCTCTCAATCCAAAGTGGACGTATATTGAATTTTGAAGAAAGGCCAATTAACGATTCGACGCGCATTGGCGAAGACTAATTAGCGTGCATCTGATAAAATTCGCACCGGCCTTGTCAAGTTTACGCAGACTGCTGTAGGTCCATGTTGCAGCTTATCCGTTCGGAACTCAACAGGATATGACCACTACACATTCTGCCCCGGCTGCCTTAACCTTAACAAATCAACTCGGTGTTGGCAACCGAGGAGAATCCACTCCGCTCCAGCACCCGGCGCGGTTCGGAGTTTGGACCCATTGCGCCGCTTATCGAGGAGACCGCCTTTTATCATTTTTGACCATAATAAAAATAAGCTTTCTGGCAAAGCGTTTCTGAAAAATCATGTTGGGCACGTCAGGCGTTTTGTCATTTTCATCAGTCTTAGCGGAAGGAGGGGGCGGTCTGGCTGTGTTGTTCGACCCACCGACCTACCTTAAGCAGCACGATATGCGAAGGGTTTGCTCTGCGTGGCGAAGATCGGAATGCAATTCATAATGACAAATGTTCAGCACGAAATTTCGTCGTCAGGATTTCCCACAACAACGAATTACATGTCTTTTAGGCGTACAGGCATACTGAAATAACCAGTGTCAAAACCCCAAACATGAAAAAGATGTATTGTTCAGGAACGTTGAAGGCTGTCTATTCATATTAGGGATGATTTTCACCTCGCAAATTATCTGGCATTTCCTGACAAACAGCAATATCTGTTTGTGTCACTTTCTGGTCAACAGGAAGGGTATATAGGACCTTGGGTAATTTACTCCCAAATATCAAAACACGACTCAGGTTTCTAAGCTAAGCACCGAATAGAAACGCCAACATGCACTTTAATCAACAAGACTTTATACAAAATGGAGAAACTGCCATGTTTGGGCTTACAGTGTTAGGTCTATTTACACGGTGCAATTCCCAGGTATTATTGGCCTGCCAGTCTTGACTGAAACCACTTAACAGTTCATCTCTTTCACCAGGCCAATTTCTGACAACCGTCCGATTTAGGCCAAGTACCTAAAGTGACAGGTATATAGATATGTCATAAGGCCATCGCACGTTTGGTATGAGCGCCAAACTGTGTATGTATCTTCACCAAATCGACTGCAATGAAATCACACGTCGGATTATTTGCAATGGTATCTTCCTGACAGGAATTTATTAGATACCCTAAGTGACATCAATCAGACCTTAATCTTTACTTTTACCACTGGCTTTACCGTTCTAAGCCCGAGTGTCAACCTTTAAATCGTTAGCAATATATCTGTCTGCGACCTGCATTTAGCAAGCATCTCTCGGCTTGTAATGGTGCTGCTCAATGCCGTTTAGATGACGTCAACTGCATGTTCTCTATAACAGCGTTCCGATCGTACTGTTTACCTACCACATAATATCTAGGTATAGCTACCATTTGCGACCTGTATATGCTACTCGTTGCCGTCCAGATGACGTCATATGCGTGTCCTCTATAACACCTTTCGATCTTATTGTTTACCTACCATACGTATCTATATATACCATTTGCTACCCGTATATATGCTACTCGTTGCCGTCCAGATGACGTCATATGCGTGTCCTCTATAACACCTTTCGATCTTATTGTTTACCTACCATATGTAGGCCTATCTATGTATAGCTACCATTTGCTACCCGTATATATGCTGCTCGTTGCCGTCCAGATGACGTCATATGCGTATCCTCTACAACACGTTTCGAACACGTGTACTGTTTTGCCTACTACTGTTTGCTATATACTGCTCAATGCAGTCCACAATGACGCCATCAGCATGTCCTCTATAACACGTTTCAATCGCATTGTTTGCCTATATGCCTACAATGGTATAGCTACCGTTTGCTACCTGTAAGCTAGCTATCTGCAACATGCTACACTCCGTATTCCCTTAATGATTGGCAAAGAGCCCCTCTCAAGTGACACGTTTCAAATATAGTCCAATTTTCGGCTCATTTGATGTCGCCTCAAACACATTTAATTCCGACTTGAAATGACCCAGTGATTGTATATATTAGGCAATGTTTGTACACTTCAATTTTGGAAATCCACGATAATTAATTTCCCTAACGTGAGTTGAAGTCCCTTCATGTTAGTGAATCCAGCTCTGTATCCACCATGACAACCATACATTGTGTACACAACCGAACCAATATGATTGACACCTTTTGGAAGATAATTTATCAACCATAAGAGGCCGCCCGTTAAATTCTAACGAAATAAAGCACTATAATTACAATAAATTACCTGATTGAAATAATGTCAAGATTTCATACAAGAGTTCAACGAACCTTTGTGTGGAAATTAATATTAAAAAACCTGTCGTAACAATTATAACGATGGATAATACTACACCGCCTCTTTTCATGAATTAGTGTCAATAACGCGTGGTAACTCAAACGCTGTATATTTAAACTATAGTCGCAATGATCTTGTCCGCAATCTTGGAAACTTTAAAGGTTCGTGGAATAAATAGTTATATAAAATGGCTGCGTATAATTAATTACCGATAACATTACGGTCTGCACAATACGGCTAAAGTTGTTACAACGTTTAACAAGATATCACTTCTATAATACCATACAAGACATTCCCGTCTTATAACTAACCAAAGTAATGATTCCCATTGACATAATTCCAATGCTTTAACCATACAAATAGTTTCATGAATGTAGGCCTAAGTAATCTACACCAATGAATTATTAACCATATCTTGCAGAGTGCGTTGCCAGGTGGCAGTAAAGTAAGAATTACATGTAGATCCAATCGATTACAGTCATGTAGAATGATACTTTAAAGATCCGTAAAATAGGATTGTTGTATCACTTAAGAACGAACAGTCCATGTTTATATAATTTAACGGCTGTTTTAAAGCTAATGACTCGTTCAGGAAAATACTCGCTTCTATAGAGAAACGAGTATGGGGAAAGGTAGGTTTAAAGATACATGATTGGTAAACTGTTACAAATAGTTTTATCCCCCTGTGTGATTGAAGATTTGCATGATTAAAACCGACCTGAGCAAAAAACAGCTCCGTACTCCGTCTAACTTTTGGGAAAACAGTCAAAAAAGGGTTTGCAGTCATTTCGCCCCAGAACCATTTCGCCCCGAACCACGGCCTGTGCACGAAGTGGTTTTGGGGCGAGGTAGCATTTTGGCGATGTAGTGTTTGGACAAAGTGATTTGGGGCGAAATGGCACTCGGGCGAAGTGGTTGGGGGCGAATTGAATTTTCGTCTCATGAGACGAAAACTAATTGTTTTACTCATTTATCAAAGACTATACACTGTAAAAAATTGTGTTGAGTCACAGGTGTTTTTCTGTTGAAAAAGTCAAAATCGAACAGTAACTTTTACTGTTTTTGGAATTTGTTGTTATTGCACAAACGTTCTTCCGTCTGTGTACATTTTAAAAATATTGTTCTGTATGATTACAGACGGTTTGCCGTTAAATTACAGGTTTGTTCAGGAACAAGAAACTTTTAATCTTCATCTGTTAAAATACAGCCATGTTACTGTTTAGTAACAGAGGACCTTCTGTTATCCCATCGATGTTCCCTGGTATGCGGCAGAAATTACGCGGCGTTGATAGCGAGTACCAGTACGTTGCATGCTGGGAAATCACTGCAGTAAATTCAAACTGCGCAGTGCGCTTTTTGTAGTTGTGCCGTTCGTATATGAAATGACAGATTTTGGCGGGCGTTATGTCGAAATATATACTGGAGACTGTTCAGTTTATAGTGCCGACTTGAACGAGAAGTAGCTGCTCTACATGTCGTGAAAGGCAAGTCGGTATTTTCGTACATTTTTTGGTTTTTATTTGCGTTTTATTTGCCGTGCAATACTGCCTGCAGTGGAGATACACGGGAGCATGTAACCTATACCTCAAAGTGCGGGAATACAGTAGACTCAGGCGGAAATTTCCCCTGAATTTATCATATTCCTGTATTTCAGCGAGTCGGGTTACATTTTTGGTAAATTGTACACCCTGTTGAAACTGCACTGCACCCCGGCATGCAAATAAAAACTAGGAAATTGAGAGAAACATGCCGACTTATTTTACATGAAGTGTGGTGCATCTACAACACAAAAGGTGAACTGTAAAGGTCAACAAGAAACAGTCGTCAATAACCTGGACTGCTTCGTTCAGTTACATAGAATTGTTTCTGTACAGAAGGCTTTGTTAAAGAACAAAACCATGCACAGAACGATCACTTAGTCGTCTGTTGAAAAACAGAAGAATCTTCTGTAAATTTACAATTCCAAATAACAGTAGAGTCTACTGTATGCAAACAGATAAAACAAAAAAGTAGAATGTACTGTTTAAAAACAGTACGCTATGTAATGCCAATTGACATATGAATGTACTGTAAATGAACAGAGATTTTTTTAACAGTGTAGCACTTCAGACAAAACAATTTCAGGGGAAGTTTTCTACGGTCATCATGTTTATATTGTGTACAAGTTAGGCGTAAATCTGTGAACATTTCTGATTGTCGAGATACCAATCATGTATACTGCCTACTGCAAATGTATTGTTTACAATGTGCACACACGCACTTTCGTTTCTTTTAAAAATTAAATCCATGCTGCTTCTAACATTGCTTCCATAATTCAAAGCTACAATTGGAAGTCACGCTCAATGTTCGATCTTTTTTCTTGTATTTTCAGCCCACTCATGTTGCTTCCAAAATGTACATCCAAGACCCGATCTGAATGCTCGCCAATGTTTACGAATGCCGCTCCAATAAACACCACTATGAAGACGCCAAACGTCTGTTTATATTTATCATTTCATATTTCTAAGATGCGTCCAACCGTGTATTCATAACATTCTTGATGGGATTTGGCCGGTGTTATTGAAAACCGGCCAGATCTTATTAATTGCGAATGGTATAAATAAATCTGCACTCATATGCTAATTAGTGACGTAATGCTTTGTGCTGTGGCACTTGTAAATCAGCGGCCTTATACATCAGTAAAGCCCGCCGCACACCTTTGCGATTTACCGAATAATCGGATCACCGGACCACTTACCGGAAAGGTGTGCGCTGAAACAATTCGGACCGGTTTGACCGCACACCATAGACCGGAGCAAATCAAACTTGTTTGATTTTTCCGGATCCGATGGTCCGGTGTCCGATGGGCCGGTAAATCGCAAAGGTGTGCGGCGGGCTTAAATGGGCAAATCGGGCAAAAAATGTATTACTATACTGACCATCACTTCACGCACCAGGCCAACAGTGGTTTAATCTACTTGAGCTACTTGCGGTGCTAATCACAAACACATTAGATACCTCACCCATAAACAGATACCTGCCTCATGTGTTCGTGATTTTGGGACTAAAAAAAATTGAACTGTTTACAATGCGATGACAAAATGTCACCCGGAGGCTTCCGTAGGTGTATCGGGTGTATCGGGTGTCCTCCCCCCTCCCCCCCCCCCCCCCCCCCCACTCCCCCACCCCCAACCCCCAAAGTGCGTCGTCCTCCGTAACCAAGGTTGTTAAACCTCCCACATTGTTTTAATCATAACTATAGTCTGATACCAAGTCTTTGAAATTAAATTAAACCCGTCGGAAATGAAATTACGACCAAGCAGACGCATAGCCAAGTGCGTTGCTCGGAATAACGCTATTTTAGCTTTATGTTGGAAGGCGTGGAGTGACATTAAGCACACGACAAGAGTAAATCGTTTAATCATATTCAATCAATGGAGGTGCCAAAACGTGGGACCAATTAGGAGTTTTAACTGAAGTATAGGAGACAAAAGATCGGTCAACTGAACAACTTTGGTCCGTCAGAATTAAACTGCAAACTTCTCTTATATAGCCAAAAGTAGAGAAATTATACAATGCAAGAGCAACAACTAAAACGTAAACAAATACGTAAAAACGGTAAACTATTTTTACGTGGTGTCGGCTTCATTTTTCATCGTGAGTCAAACGATAACATCGTTTATAAAGCCCCGCCCGGCAACAACCTTTGACCTATATGTTCCCATATGAAACACTGTGTCATTCGTTTTGTATCTTCTGAAGGGTTCCCCCATGCAGTGTAAACCCCTTGTTACACGGTGTAAGCATCTCAAACGCCCCTACCGACAACATCAACAATGTTTATCAAAGTGTTTACAATTTATGAATGATAATAGAATGAGGAGTTTCCAACATCAGGATATAAAGCGAAGCTATATATAGTGAACTTTTAGTAAGCTCCAAACCACTTTTCTAAGAATCTGTTATGCTTTCATTGCATCATTACGATAACTAAAATGTCACTATACACTCTGGTACTGTTTGATTTGCATAAATATATAGCTGAGTCTATATAGTCACCCGGTAATTAATGCTAATCCGTATTGTCTTGGCTTTGGCAGGGCCATTGTCCGATAGAACATATAGTCCTGGTATTATATATTTAAAAAAGTGCTGTGACTGCGTGTATTTGCAGTGGGTAAAGATACGAACGTGTCAACATGGGGGAGTTAATACGTTGATATTCACACCTGTCGCGGTTATTACTCAGATTGAACAAGTCGATAACATTCACGATTTCTTTTCCCAGGTCAGCCTTGCAATTTTCCTTAACAAATACAATATTTTCTCGTTTAATTTTAAAATAATGCCTTTGGTAAGCGCCTTGCAAAGTCATGCATAATTAGATAAATTCACTCAACGTTTGGTTTAATTGAGTTTGTTTTTTGTTGAATACCGTTGTTTCTGCTAGACTTTAGAGACATACCTTATAGGGCAAGTTTTGAGGTTTTTGCCTGTGTTTTCAACGTATAAATATAAATTGGGGACCTGCAGTCGTTCTCACATCACTGAAAACGATTGGTTTTCTATGTTCTTCTTTCATTATCACAATTTATAGGGAAACATCTTGTAACTCGCAAGCTGAGACAAATCCCATCATATCATTCCTGACCACGCATGAGCGGGGCATTTACGATGATAAACGCCTGGTTAAAGTCCTACGGGGGACGCTGAAAGTGCATGTGTGGTAAAGACCACGATTATTCTTCGGAGTTTTGCATGTTGTCAGGCCACGGGTCAATTACACCATACTAAGTTGTTTAAAGGCCCTATATATCATTTGCAAGATAAACCATTTTACAGATTCGTGGAATAAGTGTGACATATTTAAGGAAGAATGTTAATAAACTAGCCTGAAGAAAGTTTAGCTACATAGATGCATCGGTGCTTCAGAAAACCTTGAAAATCTATGGATTTTGTGTACAAGTGAATAGTAAAAAAGTCCCGTGCACGTGACATTTTTAGAAAACCACCTTCGGTTGTCAATTTCCAGCATGAAACACCTATTCATATAGGCGATAGGTGCAACGCATGTAATTATAGAACAGAAGTATATACTATATCAGCATAAAGAAAGTATTGTTGTGGTGCTCCGGCGGGATGCCCAGATAACTCAATTGGTAGAGCAATTGGCCATGCTAGCTGTAAGCCAAGGACCTGGGTTCGAATCCCAGTTGGGACACTGCAATGTTCTCGTGTTTCTAAATTCATCTTTCAAGAAATGTTAATGTGTTTAGTTGTTGACGCAGACAAAAAAAGTGCTGAATCTTTGCTTTCAAAGTATATTATTATAGAAAATGAATCTCCCTTTTGCCCCTTGTGCCAGCATGCTATGGCTCACTCAATAGTACAAGGTATGTGCTCGAGAACAAAGTCAGCCCGGTCATTTGCAAGGAGTACCGAGACGGCAAGTATTAACAGCTGCGCCGGGGTACAGCATACCGCGATGTGGTAATGTAATTAAGTGTAAGTAAAATTTTAACCCCGTTATTCAAAGGAGTTCATATCGACCGCAGCATTTGGGTGGATTCCAATATACTTGGCTTTATTTTCAATATACTTGGCTTTATAGCTAATAATGCATGACTTATATCAATGCATCAACGAATATTGCGATATAGAGCATTAATTGCAATCAAGCCAAATCGGCCTATGTATTATCTCGACATATTCGATAACACTGTCACCAAGATCTTGTGGAACAAAAAGGTCCGTGTTTCTGCGTTTAAGTTTGCTTCGATGAAAAGAAAAGGTCAAAATCTCATAATTTCACAACCTCAATCATAATTATGCATTCTATTCAGTAGTTTTCATTTCTATGATGATTATATAGGCACCGTACCAGATATTGCGTTAGTTATGTATACATGTAAGTACATGACGATGAATAGGGACATTTGATACAATTCACTTTATGCTGGTATCTCCTTTACTAAAATGTTCTATATCTGAATTTTAATCAAGCATACTTCTGTTCAGGACACGCATGCATGCATGCATTATTTTATTTCTATACATCAGCCATGGAACAAAATGCAGAAAGGGGCAGTAAAATGTGGATAATAATTTTCCCTTTTTTCATCAAACATTGGATAGGCCCATAGATATTAGATTGACTCATAGAGAACACGTCAACAAGACCTCGTTGATACGATTTTTTCTAAATTGCCAAAGGTTATGTATTGTCTTTAAAACACAGCGGTTTTGTGCACACAGTGCACCCTAATTATAAACCATGTGTATCAACTTTGCCATTTCGATTCCAAATGTCTACGGTTCACTATCACCCACACACGACTTTCTCTTGACGTAAACCAGAGGAGTCATCGATTCCATAACGATACCCAGTTTACCTTTGAGCAGCGATCGAAATTCAAAGGCCTGATATGAGATTAGTGTTGGACAAACGCCGTTTATAGTCACTCAGTCAACATGACAACAGGTGACGAACATACCTATGCCAACTGAGCCTATAGCCACAGCTGTGCTAGGGAGATTCACACAGCTGTACACACTATCATAATCCCATACTTCGAGTAAATTTCACATGCAAATTTTAAAATCCATTTCAGATGATATTTCTATACATAGTTGTATAGTCCCTAAAGGTTGTATAAAATACAGATTATGATAATTTAGGGATTCGAGTTAAACTTAAAGGCCCTGTAGATGATCTGTTTTTGAGCGATTCTGCAATTAAAACCATTATAAATCAAAAGAAAGACATCAACAAACTCATCCGAAGAAATTTCAGCTTTGTCAAATGTACCACGTTTAAAAAAAATCATGAAAATCCATATGGGTTTTCCTGGTCTTGTCGAGGTGTTTCAAATATTCGTTCTCAGTGGATCGGGTATACTATGTGGCTTGCGTCATGCACTCTGTGGCGCACATCATATAATGCGTGCGCGCGCGATCCATAAAAATGCATCGCGTTGGAACACGCACACGCAGTACACAGCGCCCATGCATTTTGAACCGCGTAGATGCGAACCTAAAATAAGTAAATCGTTTGCAAACGATCTAAATAATTTCATCTTTACGTATTATTTTCTGGTAAAATTATATCATTTTGAGCGGAAACCTTTCATTGGGTAGTTGCTATTAATTCAATCTTTACTTTCAGAACTTTTCCCCTGTAAACTCGTCGATTACTTTTTGGGGTCATTGCAAATGATCCACTGGGCCTTTAAGTGAAGCATGCACTGGTGAGCCCACGGTATATACACCAAAATACTTGAAATGTTGCAGACTATACAAAACGACAAGTAAATTTAGGCCTATAAGCAATTATACACCATGTTTTTGACCTTTCAGAAATCTACCATCACAAATTGAAGAAGACAGTTGAGTTACATACCAACAACTAACCTAGCCATTATCAGACTGACGACATTGTGCCACATGTGGTATAGATTCGTAAGATGCCCTTGTTTTAGAAAAAGCGAGCTCTGAAATCATGGCCAAAATCGATTCAATGTTACAAAACATCAATACATGGTCATGCCAGTTGGTACAAATTATATCACCTAACCGCTGAGACCTGGGATAGATTTTGCAAAAGTTAAGACAAGTTCAATGCATCATACTTCCCATACCAACGTACCAAGATACAAAGAGTGACCGTTTCCCAAGCCACGCTTTAGCGCTTTGTGATCACAGGCTCCTGGTAATGTATTTAAATCAATTAACAGGTCTTGCCAGTTAGTACAAATTATCAACTAGCCACTGAGACCTAAGATCGATTTCACAAAAGTTAAGACGAGTTCAATGCGTCCTAATTCCCACACCAAAGTCCCAAGATAAGAAGAGTGGCCCTTCTTATGAGATGCATCTTATGAGTGCTTTGTGAAATCAGGCCCCTGGAGAGCAAACTATTGAACATCAAACCATACATCTCTCGATCCCCAAATTTCATAAACTCGTCGAGCCTGGCTATCTCTCTAAAAACATCTGCTCGGGTTATGGTTTAGTAAAAACTTCCAGCCTTCATGTAAAATATTGGTCAGATCGTGGTATGCTAAAACATAACATATTATCAAGACAAAACCATGACATGGTACAGGTATTGATAGTGGTTTCCCTCGTGTAAGGAAAGCCCTCGGCTTTTATCTTATGCTAGATCCTTATAAACTGTTGCCTTTATAACAATATTTGCAGGGCAGACTGATGAACCATTTGTCTGTTTTAGGCAAGTGACATCACGAACTCGAGTCAATCGATCATATAACGCCTGGCATCGTTGCAGTATAGTGCATGCGTATCTATACCTATAATTAAGCGTGGGTTTACAGCATTAGGGCCTACATTGTATAATTACCCTATTCAGTGGGTTCAAATCCTTGGGGAGTACACAGCCCCAGCAGCCTGTTTAGAGCATTCAGAAACATACCCTTTTGGATACCTATTTACTAGTGGGCGAAGGACGGTAATTTACGGCAAGGTGCCTTGCCTAAGGGCACACGAACCGTATTAAATGAAACGTATAAAACATGCATCAAGTAATAAACGCAACACCATATGACTCCCTTATGGTGAGTGCAAGTGGTAAAAGACATCACGAAACGTCGAACAGTTCCAGAATTCAACATCTAAACAACACTCGTGGGCTGTGGATATCAGTTTGCACATAACAATCATACAGTTGTATCCATCTACAAAAAGATATGATAACTTCCGACCTTCATCTGGGCCTTGCGGTTGCATCGGCAATTCTACAACATGCTATTTCCATCGAAATTACCCTTTTTCTAATTCACGCTCACAAAACAAACATTAATTTGAGCATTTTTGATATTTGATGATAAAACGTTAAATTTTGACAAGACTTTTTTGTTTGCCAAACAGCCATGGGACCAAACTGATCAATGTTGTGACGTCATACAATATTTGCATATATCGAGAGCATGCACAGTCACGTTACTATTGATTTGGAATCACCAAGGAAACCAAAAGAGCGTGCACATCCAGAATCTAGCTATATACTCTGATCTGAACTCTATAACTTGAACTATTAAAACGTCACATATACATGTAGTAGGCCTATTTGCAAAAAAGTACCAAAAAACAAGAACACTAGCTCTATTTCTGGATATTAAAAAAAAAGCAAAATTAATCAGGCAGTTATACGTTACATCCGAGGACTTCTCAACAAACAGAACGATACACCGTGCTATGCGCATTCAGCGCCTATATGACGCGCGCACTCGGCGTTCACAACGGTGTGACGCATTCACGATAAAAACCATGCACCCTAAAATCGAGTTGACCCAATAGAGCCTTTGCACGGCGGCCATGACAGGGGACAGTCACATTGTCACTGTGTGTCAAGCATGAGTAGGTGCTTTGTGCATGGTTCCATTGTCACATCATTTAAATAAGAAAACCTGCCCCCTGTCATGGCCGCCGGCGCAGAAGCTCTATAAACTCGCACTCCACTCCCAAGTGACGGTGGATGACACTTTCTGCCAGTATGCGCAAACGAATAAAACGCGTAGCCGATATTTGTTATGAAACGTTTTTAAAAACCAGTTTGTATATTCATCAAACAACACTGGCAGGTTGCCATTTTGTGAATGTCCAATTCAGGAAATTACACATGCAACAAAATGCGTATTTTATCTCTCAATTACTCTCACAGTAATTGAGAAATGTTGTGCCCATCAAACAATTTAATTTTTTTTGGACAATCACCGAGAGAAACTTTAAGAAACGGACCTACCTTGTGAATGCAGCTGTTATGTTGACCAACCGCATGCGCCGCTCCGAGACGATCGACTGTCGTCAATTTTAAATCTTTACAAATTAATGTCCGGTTCTCGGAACAAAGTCAACTTGTCATCTGCGTGTTGTTCCTTTCACAATCAGCTTTTATCGAAGCTGTGTTTACGTTTTGCTGAAGCGTGGCAGCCGGCCACACGTCCATATAGTGCAGTCTGTCCCGATAGACTGGGCTGTTAGAGAGAAACACACCAAAATACCAACGTGTTACGGAACCAATTCATTGCTAAATCACGTTGTGGCACGCTGGTTAAAACCCAAGTGATGATTGGTGCTTTCGTTCGCCCATCTAATCTTTCACACTGCAAATAGCCAATCGTAATTGGACCACAACTATGACATCACGAGCATTTCTCGGCGGCGTTGGAGCGCATCGCCATTTTGTACAATGTAATGAAAAAATGATTCCCGTGATTTAAAGCGTGGGCGTCATTTGTCTCGTCTCCTGCTCCAAGTCAACATTTTATATATTTTGTTCTCAAAAAAGAAAAGCGTTTAAATTCTGTTTAATTTCTGGCCCCGTCGCGCAATTTAGGAGAATTCTGAAGGACATTAGCACGTCTACGTTGACGCATATAGTGCAATTTCTCTGGCTCTTTCATAAATCAACAGATATCGAATATAAATCATGCATATCGGCTTAACAAGCAATTTGTAAACAGCGGCAAGCGAATACTCTAGACTCGAGAGGGACCAGTCATGTGCAATTTATTATGTGGCTGTCATCCTCCCGGCGAAGTCTAAAGAGATTTGCTACTGGGTAAAAGATGGGATATTTTACGCCTTTGGTGTCGGCCTAATATAGCTGTCTGGTGGTGACTGTCCATGTTTACACAAAACATCGCTGGGCAACGTTGGGCTAAAAATCAACTGTATCATATGGCCAGAAACATGCCTGGAAATAAGCGCTAGCTGCATGACAAGGGCAATCAGGTACCAGCAACGTAATTAAATTTATATTATCTAATTAAGCAATCGTCTCAAAACAATGGCTATAAATTTAAAGTTTAACAAATCAATCATTATCTGACCGCAAGTTTAAGTGTGAAATCGTGGCCCTTTCCTTTCTTATAGTTAAGTAGGCCTATATAGGTACTACAAAAGCTATGAATACCATAAAACGGTTGTACAAAATTAGTGCACCATCAAAATTAATTATTGAGTTTGCACAAATGTTAGGCTCAGACGTTCCACGTGCTAACATAGAGCCTTAGCGTCTAGCAGCCATCTTGAAGAACGGTTCTTGTAATTTACGTTTTTCCAACAACGGATAAAAGCAATGTGCATCCATGTAGGCTTATATCCTGCTGGAACAAAGACTTCTAAAGTGACATCATACGCAAAATGTCTATCGACAGAGACGGTTTTTGGTTGCTCGGTCGCTATCCTTCCCACAATGCAATTAAGTTCACTCAAGCAGTATTTGAGAAAATGTTTATGCCCAACACACGTCCACTGGTCATATCTATTAAATTTAGAAACCATTGTTCCGATAAATAGTCTTTTTAAAAAGTTCTTTACCTTCAAAATCTGCTTCTCCAATTAGCATTTTCTGATGACCCGTTCTTGAAGTCCAGTTCCATTTCGGCCTGACAGAAATCGGAGAGGTTTGCTTTCCTCATCTGAAACGTCAGAAAATTTGACAAAGGTTGAATGACCAATGGATTTTAATAAAATAGTTCTTGACCGTTGTCTGCGTCACGATTTTTAATAAGTTACTTTTGCTTTCTGGATCAGTGTGATATAAATCCTTATATGCGAGAATCACATCACTTTAGGCCCAGAATCCTGCCAAATCCTACGTTTACAACCGACGCCAGTTTGAATTGGTATCGACAAATTTCCAATGAGCACTGGCAGCCTCGTTTTAGTGAGCCATTGAATAAGGTCACACGTGGGTCACACGTGGGTCACACGTCCTTTCATTTGCAAATTTTATCACAGAAGAAAGCAAAGAGACCCTCGTTTTCGGTGACAATTTGAAATTTCGAACTAGGCTTACCAAAAAATAAATGTTTTACACTTATTACAAATTGCATATTGTAAATCAATCTCGTCACATTATTCATTCCAATAATGCATGTGTAGGCCTATGTGTGCATCAAATGTACTCATTGCCAAAGTGGAAAACAATTTTTCAACATTTGTATCTCAATATGCAAACATTTCGTCAATCGATACAACAGGTCCATAGTGCTCTTCCTGAAATGAAATAATCATCGAGTCGTCTATAATGTAAAAAGGTATCGTTTTTTTCATGTAGCCTATGCATATATTTAAAAAAACAAAAACAGGCAATACAATATTTTCTGGCCAAATTCCAATTAATCTCTGCGCAGTTGTTATACGAGGGACCAGTTACCGCGGATTGAAAATAATCGACCGAATCGTGTTTTATAACGAAAATCTGAATCATTTCATCGTATTTGTATTTATACACTATATTGCAGGATAAGGAACACATAAAGGCAACAATGGGACAGAAATTGCTGTAAAAGTAACATGTAGACAAATGTGCCTATCGAGTTCAATTTCAAAGGTCGACGAAACACTGATTTCTAAATACAGGTTCTGTGCGGTAACTCGGTCACTCCACATCGACCCATCTTGTCCCTCCTTATATGTCACACACTTCGACCAGCAGAGTGTTTCCATTTTACCCATTCTACAAGTAATAGAGCGCGACTATTTGCAGCGCCACATTGGCGGCATTTTCTCTGTGCTATTTTGCGTAATTTTTGTCAGAGTTTTTAGTCCGAATTCACGGGTCGGTACCACAGGATGTCACCATTTTTCTTCCGGCTTTCAGAGCAAAGTGTTTTTGTGCGCCTCTCTGTTTCTGAACTACCTGTCAGTCGCGTCTTGACTCTTCAAGATTTTCGACGACCATCTTGACTCAAGTTTTGCCCCAGGACTGCTATAGGCGACAGCAAAACGCCGATAAAAAAGTTTCCCAAAGTGAGAGATATTGATGTCCATATCTCTCAAGTTTGTCAGGTTTTCACCAGTATCGACACCTGATACAGGTGCCATGTTTGTTATCAAATTCACAATCTGTTTGAATAATTTGTCTCTCTTTGACTCTAAATCTCTGCAATTTCTTTCGATGATTACATTAAGACTTTTTAGGCAGCATTTTTGTATGGGGCGAAAGAGCCCGAAACGGTTCCGGTGTGGTTTAAATTAGAACATTTGAATACACTTGGCTACGCCTTGCAGACGAAAGTTTAAACTTCTCCAATTATAAAAATCTCTTCGTTAAATGGCCTTGTATGCTATCTGATGAAAAGACTGGCCTCCGGCTTACACGTTAACCTAGTGTCCCAATTACTAAATGCAAGTTCCAATCACATACAGCGTTGAAACAAATCTGAATGCTTGAGGTTGAAATATATATTATAAGGGTGGGTTCAATGCGTTTTGTTCTGGAGAAAAATGTCAACTTTTGACAGGGGCTATATGTTTTACTTTCGACTTCAAAGCGCAACACCCCCCCCCCCCCCCCCCTCCCCTCCCCTACCCCCACCCCCGATGACAGCACAAAACTGTGAAAATTGTGGCCAGTGAAATTCCTGAATACGTGCCGGTCTAAAACGAGTGTGACTGTAATCTTCGCCGAAAATTGATAAATTCGAGAGGTCTCTTTAATTACTGCAAGGATGGAACAGGTCTTTCGTTTGTAACACCTATAATTATTTTGACACATGGCCCTCAGGCAGTCGACTTGATCTCCGTACTTTAAGATGATGTGTCTATTCGCAATCACACGGTGCAAGTCCCAAGAGGCGATTTTAAAGAAAACTAGGAACCCCAATTGCAAGACTTCAAAATAATTGTTCAGCTATTAACTTCAAATTAGCACTAAGATCCTCGTTTTAGATGTTGAACCTTTGTAGGCCTATATTACATCACGCACCCACTTTTTCAAAATGTATCACAAACGAAAACACTGACGCTATCAGTTTCGATCACAATTTCAAGTTTCTCTAATGTAGCATGTTTTATTCAAAACCAGCGGGTCGAGTTCACCAAGTACGAAAAAAGTTTTCAATGAGGACGACGCAGAGACGGAGCCGACATGTATAAACAATAGAAAACACAGATATGAAACCTGTATGTTTGCTGCCACCAAGCGCCTCAAAAGTTTCTCATTTTAGGGTACAAGGCCATAGACCATTTTCACGGGCGGCCTCCACAGGGGGCAGTCACAGTAGGGACCATTATAAATGATACGCGTACGGGAAACGTATGCGGCTAGGAAAAATAGGGTGGTTGTATCACAATTTTGCGTGTTTATTCAAGAAATGAGCGCATGCACACATGAGCATATTGATGTGAAATTCTCATTACTTGTGTTGTTTCAGATTAATACCCACGCAAAATCGTGATACAACCACTCGATTTTACCGAGCCGCATACGTTTCCCGTACGCGTAACATTTCTAATGGTCCCTATTGTCACCATGCGTGATGCACGACGAGTAGGCACTTTGTGGATCTAATTGTCACATCATTTAAATAAAAATCTGCCCCCTGTCATGGAGGTCTGTGCAAAGGGCCTATGGGAAAGCACGCGTATAAACAAGTAAAACAAGACAATTAAATGCATAGTTCCGACCGGTCAATCAAGCCGAACCCGCCGACCAATCACAACAGAGCTAGCAGACAGCGCCCACATAGGTCAAAGTGCATTGCATCACAAACAATCACGCGATTTTCTGCCCATGTATATACAGTTTGTACACGTTGTATGCGCCAGTGACCGGGTGAATTTTGGTTTCAATGTCGGGCGATTCGCTGTTCAAAGGTAGGAAAGCGCATTTTTATAAATATAAACATACATGTATGTCATCCCTGCATTACTAACCCTTCGCTCAGTGTGTGTTACGGTAACTGTCGACCCTAAAACATAAATACCTTCGAGTTTTCTCCAATGAATCTGTGCTTTCCATGCCGAGTCCTGGGGCCAATTTCATAAAGCAATTAAGCAAACAAATTTGCTTAATCAAAAATTTGTTTGCTTTATAAAAATGAGTCAACAGTCGAAATTGCAAGTCAACTTTCGTTTTTCACAAGAATATCTGCTATTCTTGCTAAAAACACAAGTTGACGTTAAATTGTGATTAATGACCCATTTTTATAAAGCAAACAAATTTTTGATTAAGCAAATTTGTTTGCTTAACTGCTTTATGAAATTGGCCCCAGATGCTTTGTACGTTGAGTATCTAAGCGGCGGGGTTAACTGGGCAATCTCGGAACTATATGCATTCGTTCGCGAGCCAATTCGTACTTACACCAACTCGTACATAGGCGCAGGCCAAACTCATACTCCTGACGCAATTTTTTATACATGTACCAACATTTGTTTGTATCTCTCAAAAAGACAATCATTACAAACACATTACCCTTAACATCAATATACTAGCAAATTTTACCAATTTCAGAAGTGCACACAAAAATTAATGTCGTGAGTTTTGTTCAGCAGTTATTATAATGTTTGCAAACTTTAAAATAAAATGTACGGCATTACCACGAGTTGGCACGCGTACGGGCGGTCACGTCAATGCACGACTAGACTCGGAACGAGTTCGCACGCGCGCGTACGAGTTGACCACCACTAAAATTAAAAACATGCGGTAAAATTATCATACACGGACACTCAATATTTGTCTTGTGTTAGTATAAAACAGCACTTAACAAACATTCCAGTTAAAGTTTATATATTTTTATCCAATCTTACCTTGGGGTCCAATTAGATTCTCTGAAAATCCCGTAGTACAACCATGGAGGAAGAAAATAAGTAGAACCTTGTCAACGTTAACTGCCATGACTGCCGACTGTGGATGTGGTGTTCCTACCGTAGTACAACATAGCGTGGTTATTGTTTCTTCCGAGTTAAACATCTTATTCTGAACACAGTTCCAAAGTGTCTGTCCTCCTTTATACAAAAATAATCACCACCGAGTCGAAAAACTTCATTTGGAAGAACTGCTTGGGCTTGTAATTTCCAAATTGTGCTCTTATTTGACGACTAACAAACACGAACACACTGTGCATCGACATCACAAAACCGCCATTAAGAATGTACGTACGTACGTACGTACGTGCAGCTCAGTGAAAGCGCACTGTGAAATGACAACACGTACTTTGCCTAAAATGCAAATGAGCAGCTAACTACGGACCAATGAACGGCCCAGAAACTCGGCGGCCAGGTGTTTGGCGCGTGCCGCGTTGTATCCATGTGGATGTGGCTAAATTTAGGCTGCATCCGTTAATTAACAGCCAAACAAGACTTATATTCCAGTATTTTACGGTTCCTTTATAACGACAACTTGCCCAAATATCGAATTTCATAATTCGCGTGGTGTCATCAGTTATTCTGCCAAACATCTGGGAAACGAAATCAACTAGAAAATCGTCACAAATTGAGTGCCCACAAATCACAGACTGTCGATTCAAAATCGATAAAACAAATTAGCGAATACATAACAAGCTTGTAATGCCGACAAACCAATTTTCTAAATAATGGGTAAAAGTTCACTTCATGTTGACATAAACTTTCTAACCCTACCGGGGATATTCTTTTAGGTCACAAAAATAGCAATAACGACAAAGGACTTGTCTATATCAGTTTTATTAATATAGCTGTAAACTCAAACCGAGTACTATATACAGGGTGGTTAAAACAAGTTAACCCAAATTAAAAGTGATTTTTCACCCACTTCCTGTAATTCCAGAAAATTTGTTTTACCCACTTTTGATGAGTAAGTTGTTTTTTTGAAAGTGGATTTCAAGATATGGCTCATTATACGTGACATGTACAAAAATGGCTTGTCCACGGGAGCCTAATTTCTCATAAGCACGATTGAACACAATGAAGACCTCCAAAGTGGTAAGAAACTCCCATGGACAAGCCAGTTTTGTACATGTCATGTATAATGAGCCGTATCTTGAAATCCACTTTATAAGCTAAATCAATGTTTTTTTTCAGGAACAGAGCTAAACAACGTACTGATCAAAACTGGGTAAAAACAAATTCTCTGTAATCGGGTAAAATAAAAAAATCATTTTTAATTTGGGTTAACTTTTTTTTAACCACCCTGTACTCTCGCTTAATGGTGACATTTAAAAGTACAGAAAAGTATGTTAAAAGTTGTATAAAATGCTTACAAAATATACCGCAAGAACACACAAGCAGAAACTCGACAGCCTTACCGCAGTAGGGTCGTTAACAGTTTGTAATTAAGAGCTTAAACGTTAATTACTGAAGCAGAAAACGGTTTTAAATACACCTGTAAAAAGTACATTTACCAATGTAAATATTAAAAAGCACCAGCATACAAAAAACTGTCGCATAAAAAAGGCGACTTTGGTCATGGATAGTATTTTTGCAGACAAAAATGTAAACCTTTATGAAAATGTAGTAACTTACGATTGGCGTAAGCACATCAAAAATTAACCTTTATCAGACTCTGGGTTTTGCATTTAAAGGCCCATTGTATCATTTGCAATGACCCAATTTTGTTTTTCATGAGCTGACAAGAAAAAGTGTTGATAGCAATGGTAACAAACACCGCATGAATTTATTTCCGTCCAAAATGGTATTTCATGTTGGAAATTGACCGCCGAAGGTGGTTTTCGGGACTTTTTTTACCATTCACGTGTACACAAAATCTATTATAATATATAGATTTTCAAGGTTTTCTGAAGCATCGATGCATCTAAGTAGCTAAAATTTCTTCAGGCAATTTTACAAACATTCTTCTTTAGATATGTTACACTCTTATTCCACATCTTGCAAATGATACATAGGGCCTTTAAACATGAGTTTTAAAATGTTACTTTGTTTTTATGCTGATTATACATGTTTCTAACAGTTCTTAACATACATTTTACATGTCACTTAATTACAGTGTACGTTGCTACAAAACTCGCTCACACACAAAATTCAACTCCTCGGTGATTGCTCAGACAGTCCCAGTCATCGACCAATCAGGAATGCCGACAGGTGTCACTTGGTGTTTCCTAGCAGAGTTTGAGGGCGGTACACACCTTTTCGGCGGTCAGGTAGTACTCCAGAAGAAGGTCAACGACCTCTGGCAAAACCTCAGTTACCTCGTCCTTGCACTGGCAGTTTGCAGAGAAAAATTAAGGAAAGTTGGTTCAATAATAAGATGATAATTATATAATATTGGATGGCTTTGAGGGTGATATGAGAATATGCCGCACGAGTCATGAAAATATGGAACAAGCCGAAGGCGAGTTTGGTATTTTTATGACGAGTGCGGTATATTATCATATCACCCGAAAAGACATCCAATATTATTATTGTTATATAAAATGAAGCTTTGTTTGGTGTTGAAAACTTCAGTTTACAACTGCATATGCTTTCGTTATTGTTGCACAGTATTTTTTGTTACTGTACACTTGCGCGCGTAGCACACACGCGCAATCTATTCACTCGATGCACGCGTGTGCTTGGGTGCGCTCAGCGTGCACGCGCATCGGACTGGGATCTGTGCTGCACAGTATAAGAAACGCACGGTGTCCGCAAAAGCTCCATTTTATATAATAATGACAATTACTGACACTGTAAGATTAGTAGCCTCACTTTTCGACCCTACCAGTCTTTTTCAAAGGCAGAATGACTAGGACATACCGGTACCTGGCCCCTAACATGGCCACCACTGCAAAGGGTCCATTATATAAGTCTTCTATTGAACTAAACATACCTCCTCAGCTGAAGTGGAAGGAAGTCTGTCACAGATCATGTTTGCTATGGCCTCCAGTTTCTCAGTAATAGCGGCCTGTTGAAAGTAACAACGTCAAATTAGTAACTTTCACATTACTCCTAAATGCAAACAATTTGGGCATTTCACAATAAAAGCGCCACCAAGAGTTTTAACGCGGAAAGGCTATACATTCGATGCATGCACGCAGCTTGCATGGGGAAAAGGTTGACACGAGCATTGCTAAACGTGTATTATTATGTCTATTCCAGAAGAAGAAAAAAAGAGCACTAAATGAACTTGAATTTGATATGTCCATAGCGTCTGATGTATTGACCTACTTTGCTTCACATGCACACTGAGTATCCAGATTACCAGACTAAATTTGTATTGCTATGTATTGTGACCAGGTGCATGCAGCAGGGGTTAAGTGCAGAATCAGTACCATGTTCACCATAGGATACAAAATGGCTTCAAGCAACCAGACTACTTTTGTTAGAGTTTCCTCATTATATTTTCGATCTTACCATAAAATACAAACATAAACATGTGCATTAAAGAAAATAAATTGATTTTTGTTTTCCTACCTTGTGTTCTGTCAAATACTCACGGAGGACGTTCAACTCATGCTCACAAAGGTCGCACTTCCAGCTTCCCTGTCAAATGAATAACAATCATGTGTTTGAAAAGTACCTCTCTTAAAACAAAAACCTCCAACTATTTTGCTTCTTCTTTCGTGCGATCCCCTAAAGGGATCTGATTGCCGAGATTAGCCGACTCAAGTCGTTGCCCTGTAGACACCTAGGAGGTTCTTCAGCTCGGCCACGAAACGTGAGAGAACAGGAAGAAATTCTCAGGTGGGAGGAAAACCCCACACACCAACATCAAGCAGGGACTGATGAGAACACAATCCACATACTGACCTGGACGGGATTTGAACCAGGGCCACAGAGGTGGAAGGCGAGGAAAGTACCACTACGCCAACCAGATTCCCCAACCACTTTACTGAAGATAACTATGTACATGTAAGGGACAATCTTGCCATTGTACAGACCCACTACCATGTCACTTGACCAAACAATGTTTACACCTGTTTAAACTGTTTATATGTACCTCAGTTTCCTCGTTTACAGGATCAACTTCAAATGTGTTGGTGGCATCGAAATCCTCTGAAAACACAACGAAGATAAAAATATTCAGGATTTGATTATTCTGGCCAAGTTATAAAGTACGTTTGTGCATAAAATCAAATTACTGGTGTTCACAAAATCAAATTATTTAAAACAAAACAAATACCACACCAAATCTAAGTCAGGATTAACGTACTAAAGTTGGGTGATAGTGATAGCTGCACCCTTCAACTTGTTCCAACATGTTGGATGATGTTGGACATTGTCTCGAGTGGTGTCCAACACACAATTCAACTTTTGGTCAGCCGACTTGTAATTGGCCAACATATGTTGGCTCGTTTACACGGGCGTTAACATTTCTAATGTTTGCAACAGCCTGTAATTTACCAGCTTCACACACAACTCACCCGTATTCACCAAGGTGTTAATAGTAACTGAGCGCTGCTTTCTCTTTCCAAACCCCGTTGGGAAGGTTCGGCCAATTGGCTTAATAGGGCCTGCGCCTTTACGGGTCTCAAAGCCAGTCTTCCAGGGGCGCTCCACACGAGGGATTGGCAGGTGCTCTCGGCGGAAGTTGAAAGGATCTTCTAGACGTAGTCCATCTCTTTGAGCGATCGGTTCAATATCCAGGGTGGGGATTTCAGGAACATCTTCGGGAACTGGCACCTCAGTAACTGGCACCTCAGGGGTCATAGGCTTGTGGGGCCTTCTGCCGATATCGTCTGTCCACCAAGGACGGAAACCTGGGTATGGGCGGTGGTCAGGTCTGGGTCGGGGGTGATGGGGGTTGTGATGAGGATAGGGGCGTGGGTAGGGTTGGGGATGGGGGTAGGGGCGAGGGTTAACGTTGGGGCGGTACGGCTTGAATGGGCGCTCCATGGGTCGATTCCAGTCGCGGGAATGGTGGTCACGTTCGGGTGTGTGGTGGTCACGTTCAGGTGTGTAGTGGGTACGGTTAGGGTGGGTGCTGTTGTGGTCATGATGGGTGTGGTTTAAATGTCCCCTCCAAGGATGGCGCCTGGGGGCAGGTTCGTTGTTGGGGCGAGGTCGCGGCTTGCGGCCTTGGAATCCAGCGAAGAAATCGATATCGAGATCGTCAGGGAGAATTTCATCAAAGATACGACTAAACAGCGTCATCGGATCAATCGGGGCAGCCGACTGGCAAAGACCAAGCACGCTACAGGTTTCGTTCGTCTGCAAATGGAAACAGATTACTCTAATAGTATAGTAAATTAATCAGATTTATTTTCTTCTCAAATAGTTTGTAAAATATTATGTAGTGCTAAGGTTTTTGTTTTTGCAATTGGGTAATTTCGCCACGAGTATCCAGTGGCCAATATCACGGCACTGCTAAGCACATAAAAAACTGCTTATGACAAAACATATTTACTTTGTAAAAATGTGATACAAGCCAAAATTCCACGTCGAATTGTGTTTTTAGAATACATGAACCAGTAAATACACATCACAACATACAAACGTTTAGCTGGCGACCTATTTTTGCATAGTAAAGCAAATTAATTCTATGCTAAACAATTTGTGCTCAGCAGCGCCATGAAATTGGCCTTGGTATCGAGTGCTCAGCTAGTAATAGGACAAAGAAACACAGAATGCTGTTCAAACTGTGCACTATAAACCAGCGGTACACCTAGCGTTTCGTCCGTGATCTGATCACAATAGCGCATGTTGTGCAGTCGCATCACAAGGTGTACGGGTTTTGCGTTGCAGTCCGATGGCGATGTGGTCACGATTTTGTGTACTAGTCCGTCGCAACGCAATCGCAGAATTTTGAGCATGCTAAAAATTTGGCATGTCTGTGCAATCGCAACGGAGTCGGAACGCAAGGTGTACGGGTGGCTTAGGACACAAAATCTCTAAAGCTCATAACATCTTATCAAACTTACCAAATACTCATTGGCCAATTCAATGATCTGTCCCGGAAGATTCTCAAAGAAGGTGCGACACTGTTCTTCCACGGGACAAATGGCACAACCTTCGGCCAATAAGGATGCAATCTCGTCCTGGTAAAGGAAATCAATTGTAGTGGATCCATACTTCAAAGATCACCCAAAAAATGTATTTTGGGATCAGGCCTTTTTATTTTGATCAAATGTGTAAATTTTCTGGCAGTTTCTCGGTGGCAGATCAAGACATTTTTCCAGCTATGGGTCAAGTTCAAGTCTATCAGATTATGGATGTCAGATGGTTTTTCCAAGCGGACACATGTAATGCAATACAGAGGGGAGTATTCACCTCTCCACCCCCTCCTCCCCTTCCCCCCTGGATCGGCCCCTCTTTTCCCAGCAATATGTTCTTGATCACCAAATACATTCTTGATTACCGAGTAAAAATTACTCAAGAAAGGATAACTTGGAAACAAAAGGGTAACTTGTTAACACGGCCTATTTGCATCAGGAATATTTTTTACGTTTTGCAAACGAATTCTGCAAACTTTTGCAAAGTAAACCAATGACAAACTGTCACTGGACTATACCGGGTAAAATCAACCTGTAAATGGAATGAATATCCACTCACCAGTTGTTGTTGGTCAGTCAGAACTTCATGAAGCATAACGACGATTTCGTCACAGGTGTTACACAGAAAGTCGTCCCCAAGAGCCTCACGGATCACTTTAGATAAAGATTCCCAAAAGAAAATTCTTAGTTAAACATGTTTATTCCGATTACCACGATGCATAACTTGTTTCGTTTTGTAGAAATGTTTACCGGCTTGCTGCCCTTTAAGCTACGAAACTCTTTAAAGCATCACAATGAACAGCATATATATGTTTTACTCTCTTTTTTTCTTCACTTTTTTCCAGTGAGCACCTATATAACTTTCCATAACGATTACGTAACATATCAGTGCTACGCAGTATATATATTTTCTTTTCTCAAGGCTACGAGGGAGACTCAAGATTGGAAAATGTTTGATTTTCGCTGTTTAAAGAATAAAACGAAAATTAGGATAATATTACAAGACACGAGATACAGTGCAATAGAGCTTTTGCACCGGCGGCCATGACAGGTGGCAGGTTTTCATATTCAAATGATGTGACAATCCACAAAGTGCCTACTCATGCATGACGCACTGTAACAATGTGAATGCCGCCCGTGCAAAGGTTCTATACACTGACTATATTCACGACATTAGACAATCACATTTGAAAGTGTTTACCACTTGCTTAAACTTACTGATTTTGTTCAAGTTGGACTTGAGAGACTTGCGGAAGAAGCCCATAATGCGAGAAACTGGATTTTGCGGAAGCTCAGACTCGATAACGGCGTCAGCTGTGCATAGACCCAGATCCGTGCAGAAAGCATCTGGATCCTGTTAACAAATGTTACCAATACGTCTTATTGTGAGAGAAGAGTTTTGATGAGGCTGTATTTTAAAGAGGCACTGCCCCACCTCAGTTACAGGCAAATCTGTGATGGTTTTATTTGCACATTAAATGTAGAAAGTTGTACAGACCCTGTGCACCGGCAGCAATGTTTAGGGTCAGGGGTGGATTACAATAAAGAAAGTTAAGATGTTTTAAGTTTTAAGAGACGTCTTAAGTTATAAGAGACGTCTTAAGTTTTAGCAGACGTCTTAAGTTTTAAGAGACATCTTAAGTTTTAAGAGACATCTTAAGTTTTAAGACACCTTAAGTCTTAAGATGTCCTAAGTTTTAAGATGTCTTAATCCTTAAGATGTCTTAAGTTTTAAGATGTTTTCACTAAGACATCATAAGTTATTTTATCTTTACGCAAAACATTTAAGACGCCTAAATTCAGTTGCCATTCCAATCCAGTTGCTTATTCAAATACCACAATAAATCGTCGTGTGCTAAAAATCAGTACCTGGCAGAAGGGTGCAACTGAATTTTGGCACCAGAGCGCTTATATGGCCTCCTGCCAGGCACACGACGAAATCCATGTGCAAAGAGTCTACCCATGCATGATAAATGTGATTGTCCCCAAGGTGTCTGCCATATGTAGGAGGCCTATACAACATGACATAATGTAATTCGTCTTACCAAACTCTCAAGTGTGTCTATGATAAGTGGTCCATACTGATCCACAATTGTTCTGCAAACTTTGTCCAAATCTTTCGGTAGTTCGTCACAAATATCATCTAGGTATGTAAGGAGCTGTGCCAAACAAAAACAAACAATAATTTTGTCAATATATTAATATTTTTGCAAATCTACTGGGGCCAAATTCACAAAGCGCTAATATTAAGACACATCTTAGGAAGGGTCACTCTTCTTATCTTGGTACGTTGGTCTGAGAATGAGGAAGCATTGAACTCTGAAATGGGGATTTGGTCATGTTTTTCATGCCCCATGTAGGGAATTTCATTAGGAATTTGATTGACACACACAAATCAAATTTTCAGTAAACTTGGAAGCAATAAATGCATGTTAATTTTGTCCTCTCTGGGTGGGGATTTTGTAACTAAAAATTGGACAATCTCCACCTCTCAGTCGCAGGAAGGGGGAGGGAAGAGGAGGGCCTGACGGGGGCAGGAATAGGGGAGGGAAGGGGAGGGCCTGAGGGAAGGGGACGCCTGAGGGACGGGGAGGGCCTGAGGGAAAGGGAGGGCCTGACGGGGGCAGGAATAGGGGAGGGGAGGGGAGGGCCTGAGGGGGGCAGGAATAGGGAGGGAAGGGGAGGGCCTGAGGGGAAGGGGCAGCAATTGAAAGATGCATTAAGATAATTTGGGCAAGACCTGTACTCTGTGTGTTATTGCAAGAACATTCATGACAAGCAACAGCTGAACAAATTGGCCGGTAAAATTCTATAAATTTTATTTATGTCAAAAATTAATTGGATTGCTAAGTCATCTTGAGACAATGTTTTACCTGCTTTGAGTCCTCTTTTAGCAACTCTATAAATTCCCCATATACCACTTTGCACACATCGCAAAGAACCGGATTCGTCTCTTGTTCTTTCTTGAAAATCCCAAAACCGAAACCCTCACCTGAGAAAAACAATGTACAGAGGTGCATTATTTGGAGATATTGCACATATTTAGCAAAATGTTAGAGGGTTAAAAGTTGTAAAATATCATGTTTGTATTTTGTATATTTTTAAAGTGAATTCAGCATTCATCACACAATAACCCACAATTTTGCTTCATGAATTGACAAGAAAAGCTTACTCATAGTGTGGACAGCATTTGGTAACAAACACCACAAGAATTTACTTCTGTCAAAGACGGTACTTGAAAAAATGCGTGTGCACACACATTTTTTAATGTTTGCCAACATTCTTCTTTAGAAATGTTATGCCCTCATTCCAGAAATCTGTAAAAAAAATTATCTCGAATGATACATATGTAGCTTATATTTGGCCTTTAACTTAAGGGTAGAGTAAACTATAACACTTTGCAGCATATGTTTATTAACTGTGGGGGAGGGTTAACAAAATAAACATTCTTGTTTTATTCCCTTTATAGGCCCAACCTTCCTCCATGACAGGCCATACCCTTTGAACTGAGCTCAGATCTGAGTACTTCAGGGGAAACAAAACTATTGAAAGGTGGGTATTTTGGAAGGGTATACTAAATCTGTTAGCACACTGGCAAGCCTGACACGGCCTATAGTACCAACATATATGGAAACAAACTATGCAGTTTAGTGAATCGTGAGTGCGTTGGGAAATACCAGTAGTTTTGTATATTTAGGGTAGATAAACAAATCACAAGAACCAAAACGTTATCTTCGATTTGCTATGGTTATGTTATAAACAGCTGATTGCAAGTTTCCCTACAACTTACAAGGTTAAATAAAATTCACCATGAACGCACTGTCCTTTTACAAGGCAATATTCTGACGGGAAAAGGAAATTGCCTACGCGTTTGTAGACAATGCCTCGCTTCATTCTATTATCTTTTCACGAAAATGGAGATTGTATATCCCTGAGAAAACAATGACAGGAACTGTAACCGAAAGCAAATTAAAGTGCAATGCCAAACTGAAAGTTAGACTTGAGGTCAAGTCTTTAGACAGTCGTATTTGGTCCGTCTGACGCCTATAATCCCCACACGCAACAGTCGTTGTTATGAATAGTACCTGTAACTAGAGGTCGATTAGACTCGTTCCCAGTCCATTCGCGACTAGGCTGCTGCCGTTTACGAAACAACCGGTCTAGTTACAGACTTGACATCAAGTCTAACTGAAAGTATGCTACTGAGTCATTTCACAACTTTTGCACGAGGTCCGGGTATTTTCCTTGCATGCTCGTTTAGCTTATGAACTTAGTTTACCCTGAATAATGGTTTGGTTTATCACGCGATGTCAGGGAATTGTTTGCTTTGTGTCACAGCAGGAAACCAACTCCAAGTCACGTCAACGTCATGTCACCTTTTGAATGACCTCGATCGAGCAAATCACTTTTTGCCAAGTAAGTACAGTAGGTGGTACGCCTTCCCGGAATAATCCCCACCCCTCCCCCTCTAGCAAACCATGTGACAGGTGGTGAGGTACAAACAACGAAAGGGTTCACAAGACTGTGATAATAAACATATGTTGCTGTAAAATGATTGACCTTTGGTCTAAGAAAGGGTTCGCCTTCTTGAGTTCCCTTGCAGCCCTGGTAATGCTTAGTGGTGTGGATCAATGCCAAATAACGCAATGGGCTGCCGTTGTGACGACCATGTCTTTGTTCCTGGGTTCTTTTACGTACGTTTAAAGATGATTGGTAAACTGTTTAAAAGGGCGTTTTCCACTAGTAATTAAAAGCTTATGTCAAGAAAACTGCTTTGTAGAAATTTTCGCCACATGGATGCAGTAATTTCAGAAAACTTGACAAATCCTTGCATGTTTTTTTGTGTGTGAATAAATGGTAACAGACACACCTTTAGTGGGCAATTTCTCCCACAAAGGTATACCATTTTACACGGAAAAAAAAGCATGTGGTGTTTGTTACCATTGCTATCAACTGCACTTTTATTATAATCGGATTTTTGTCCTGAAGTGAAGTAAACTTTTTGGTATTTTATGTACTGAGCTGCAATGGTCGACATTACAGAGTGTTATTATTATTATTATTATTATTTATTTCTGGTATTCATACCAAGGATTCCTCAATAGTGCTCATTGCACTGTCACTCGCAAGCGTGAGGAAACCCATGAAGAATTAGAATTAGAAATGGCCAGAGACACCGGGGATCCCTCCCCTTCTCTTCACGAAGAAATGCTCTGGGATCTTTAAAGTGCGTTACCTTACCTAACACACCGGACCAACGGCTTTACATCCCTTCCGAAGGATGGAGAAAGTGTGATTAAGTGCCTTTCTCAAGAGCACAAGTGCCACAGTGTCGCGGCCCGGCATCGAACCCACATTCTAGAACTGGCACAGGAGCTTGAGTTCGACGCACTAGACCGCTCGGCCATAACACCCCAGTGTGTTACGTTTCGAACCCGGCGTTGTCTTTCCCTGATCTACCAAAGGAATTTTACTGACGTGCATTATCAATATGTTGTGTCGGATAAGTACAAATAACGGGATAAGTAGTGCTTTGTCACTTTTTTTGTGGAATGTGAATTTCTTAAAGAAACAATAACATCACTAAAGAAACATATCTAGCTGCAGATGTTTCTTAAATATCAGCCACGAACAGAAAATAATAAACACGCACAAAAATGTCTTTGTCTAACTTTTGATAACTTTGTGTTGTGATAAACTTGAGCCTAACCATGGAGGAAATTCCTTCCTCCATGGCCTAACCAAAACGGTTTCTTTGGTTTACAAACTCACGTACGGCGATCAGATGAGATAACTTGTGAAAACAAAACTATAGACTAAAATTATCGCTTTTTAACAAACGAACAATATCTGAAGTCGTGATAAAATGTAATCGTGATAAAAAAAAACCAGAATGACTTGCGAGTAACTAGTGTGGGACGCGACGGTGCTCGGCTGTAATAGTAATACTAGTGTTAGCATGGTGTTAGGCGAAAAGAAACTTTCAAATTATCAAATATCAGTCCAAATCTATAACTATTACTTCAAACTATTGTAGTTGTACACCATAACCAAACATTGCAAAATTGACAAAAATACTTACCCTGTCCAAAGACGGCCACAACCAGCAGAGCTGAAAGCAGAATTCGGGGCGTCATTTTGACACAAAGTTCTGCGATGACGACCGGCCTCACAAAACTTGTTCGACAACGGGATCGGCCGGCTTATATACACGCACCTGCTAAGGTCACGTGATACGCACTACCGAGGGGCTATTGGCTGGATACCTAGCCATAGTAACAAGGAGCCAATCAGGAAGTATCAACGTGAACTCAGCATGTGGGGTGTTGATTTCTCGGGAGGATATACATAGAGCCAAACAATTCTCGGTAGAAAGCTGCTTGTGTGTTTTAGTTTAAGACGAGGGGGGGGAGGGGGAACAATGTGTCAGACCATGGAGGAAGGAAACACTGCAGTGGGCTTTTCCAGTAAACCAATTTTGGTTGAAGATGAAAGCGATGGCGTGTTTCTTGTGAATTTTTCCAAGGTTAAGGTGTTGCGGATGTTTTTAGCCAATGTTCTCGGAAAATGGATACCTGCGGTGACTTTGTAGCTTTCCACTTATCAAAAGGTTAACAACACTATACCCTTGAACCTCAGAAGCTGACGTATATTTGAAGATTATATAATTAATATGGTTATGTTTATTTAAAGAATGTTAAGTCGCTCTCGTAATCGTAATTCCCTCTAGTACATGCATATACATATGTTTTTGTACTGGTTTCACAAAACTATTTTTACAATGTACTATCCCGCGTGGAACCCAAAAGAGGTACAAACTTATTTCAAACACGGATCTATATCTGCAGTCAACCAAGGAGGTACTATAGTTCAACCCTTCATCAACATTGGATTTTTCTTTCGGGTAATTTGTCTTTCCCCCACTTCTTCAACAGCCAACTCGACGGTTTTTGTAGCCATATCTGTTTTCTTGTCATTGTATGTGAAGTCGATTTAATTGTTTCAGGATGAGGCACCAGGCTGATTGAATACAAAGGGCACTGCCCAAAAATCAGGGATCACCGATTTCGAGAAAAGTATAAACAATACCCAATTAAAATTCCGAAGGGAGTTTATTACTAGGAGCTATGGTGTACATAAACAGGATGCACGAGGTTTTACTCGAAATCACGCGTGAATATTACAGGGTGACAGGGTGATGTCATTTGACCCATGCACCACGCCCACTCGATCACCATAGAGCTCGAGCAAGGTTCATGATCGATTGCACAGTGAAGCAGTATACATGTAAGTCACGTATAGTTCACGTATATACGTCACGCATACATCAAAATACAATGCGTGGTATTCAAATTATATGCAAATATTGACGGTCTTCGCGATAAAGTTTGTTGGCACTTGGAAAGTAATCTTCGTGTGAATCATATAGCTAGCGCGGCTATGGTTTCGATACGAACGCGATATTTATGGCTAGTGTTAAATGATTTCTGTTTCGTTTGTTTGGTAAAACAAAACCACAGTTATGAGGTGTGAATTTCTTTGTTTCCGTCGATAACCAGCACGTGACTGCAGGCGCCATCGTGTGAAGCGAGGAGATAGAATTGAGTTTAAATATAATCCTCGAGAAATTAATTTGTGTTATGATTATTTAGACGGTTAATTTTAATTTTGATAAAAGTATGGAGTGCTAATTGAGAAACCTGTGTAATTGAGCATCTTCTTTTGTTTTGCTTTCCAATTATTCAGGTGACTTCATCGCATTTCGAAACATTTCGAAAACACACCGATTTAATTCCATAAATAAAAATTCCATGCGTGCCTTTCTGCAGTATATTTAATAACATGCTCGGTGTTTTAGGCCTATTACCTTAAAGCAAAAGCAAGACTCTGACGATGACCTTCCTTGCCGTTTAATATTTACAACTTAAAGAATGTTCGTTGTTAACAAATTGTAAATGCATGTACTATCAGAAAACTACACAAGTCTTCTGTGATTAACTGAAGCGGAATAAAACATTTCGTTAATACAGAAATGTTAAAACATTTCGTATAAAACACATTGAAACGAAACATGTCAGCAATTGTTTAACCAATACTGACACATTGTTAATGGCAGATCTTAAAGCAATCAAACAATAAAAAATAACGGAAATTAAAGAACTTTTTTTTCTTTTCTTTCTTTTTCCTATCGCGAGCGAACAATGCAATCTCACATCGAAGTTGGCTGATTGTCCTCGTTATGTTCCGCCTGGTTACTCGGAACAGACCAAGCTCCACCCTGGGGAAACACCGTGACAGTTTGACTTGGCAACTGATGTGGTGACGAGGCATCTGACATTTCAAAATCGCAAATAACCTGCAGAATACGCAGTTGAGCAGCCGTCTTAAACCGCTCCGGGAGCCGACGCATCTTGGGCGCGAGGCTCATGCAGAATAGCGCGTCTTCATCCTCGGCGTTTGCAGCAAACGTTTCATTCGCCTCAAACGCGTTCGCTCCTGTTCGGGGACCTTCACGGGGACCTTCACGCAGCCGTTTCCCCATGCTGGACCAAACTCTCTTCGTTTTGGGTTTGAAGCGGTTGCTCCAGGTTCGTGGCGTTCGGAATCCTTGCCGAATGGATGAGGAAGGCGATTGCAGAACCATCTTACTTGTGCTTGGCAAGTTGCCAATATTCGGCTGATCAATAATGCTCCCTGTTTGCTCAGAAGCTGTAGGAACACAAATGTTTCTAATATCAATTATCTTGAACCAGACCATACAGACCATATCAAATGACGAACATGAAACTTTGCGAGTGATGGAATTTGTTTATTTTACATTTTATTTTTGGGCAATATCGCCACTTCCACATTTTGTATATTTCACAACTCAATACATTGTCTATTGGGTAATTCCCAAAATTAGGGGTCCAAAAGTGTGACATGCTTTTTAAGATTTCCAAGTGTTTTTAATGATTGAAAGTGGTTTCCCAGTAGAAAATAATTTGAACAAATGCCACTCAAATTTAATGTTTGTGTGTAGATATAGCACCAAGGTTAATGTAAACTCATTCTACAGCCCGGGACACCTATTCAATACCATGGAACAAATTATAAGCCTTTATGGTCTTTTGTTTTGAATATTTTTCAGGAATCAGAAAACTGATGCTGCCCCTATAATTACAGGCCACAGTCCATTACTGAGAATTTGTGGTCATAAGTGGCGATTTTTGAAGCAGAAAGTGTCGTACGTAACTAGGACACTAAACATTTTGGACCCCTCATTTTGGGAATTACCACCCTATTACAAGTAATACATTTTTATAATAAAATTAAATATTAAATATTTTATTTTGAAGTTTAACTTACCAGGATCCAGACATCCCTCTGTGGTAAACTCGCCTTCCCAAAGTTCCTCTGCTTCGTCGTCCTCTGCCTCGCTTGCTCGTTCTGAAATTTCACAAAAATGGAATACATAATGAACGAAAATGTTTTGTTCTTTTATTTCCCAACATCGTTAGCTAATAAAGCTTTCCATAATTAAATACACCCTAGTACATGCTGTACACAAATATCGACTTTTCCTGTTGGTAATAAATGGTGAAAACTATTGCCCCAAGGTGATCTTGAGATGGTAAACTTGCTACATTCCAAATTAGCAGGCCTACCGTCTCAAGATCACCCCGGGACAATGGTTTTCACCATCACCCAAATAAAGAGCAGTCAACACACTATTATTCTTTGTAATTATGATACCACGACCTAATTTCAATAGAGAACTCACCCGAGTTGACATCCCTTTCTCCTTCTTCGCCCAAAGCCTTCCGTTTAGAGCTGACAACATTTCTCGGTTTGATGAACACAATAAGCCACCGTAGATATTCAAAACAATCTCTCAGCCTCACATTACTTCCTAATTTCACGGTTCCTTCACCCGAACGCAACCGTAAACTCTTGAGATATCTCGAGAACACCGTTCGGACGTTCAAGTACCGACTGTGCACTTCAGTCACACTCATATTGAGTTCGGCCGCCACGGTTTGCCAAGCTTGTTTCTTTTCAATCTGCCCCGGTTTATGATCGTCCCAGTTCGGGTTGTAAATCGATTCGTATTTCCTGATCGTCTCCATAAACTCGTAGTTGCTAACGTGCGAGTTATTACGTTTGTCGGCCGCCATGTCTACGAATTATTGCGATTCGTTTGTGTTGCAAGCGAGATGCATTCGTGTTCCAGTTTCCAATATGGCTACGATGTGTCTGTATCGTACGCACGTACTGTACGTGTACATGTACTAGTATGTACGTGTAGGCATAATAAGCGTCACAGGCTGTGCACAAACAATGCACATACCCCACAAGCGTATTGTATTTATGCAGAGTAATCTGTGATTCGTCTGCGACCTGCTTACGTCACTACTGCAAACACTACGTCACTAGCTACGTGATAACTAGACTTGTTCCAATCGCTTGGTCATTTGCGACACAGACTGCGATACTTTTGATTGACACAGGGTTACTCTATTTACGTCAGCTTATCAACATTCTTGTTAATCTGCAAAGAATTACGAATAAATGTATCATATGAATCATTTAATTCTGGTCCGTTTACAACCCTGGGTGAAAAACAAAAAACAAGCCAATTTCTGAGCAATTAACAACTAAAATAAACTTACTCCTAACAAAGTGGGACAAGGTTAACTTGCGTTTGACAGAAAATGCCCCTAAATATTTAAGGCCAGTGTGATTTTGTTCACATGAAAAGACAACTGCAACGCACATTTATTTTAGCATATTTTGTCCGAAGCTTTCACAATTTTTAAAAACAGCATTACTTTGATTCGTGTGATTATCGTAAGATTGTTGCGCTGCTTACGCTGCTTATTTTTGCGAAACTTTACCAATAAAATTAAAAGCTGGCCAAACAATTATGTGTACAAACGTAATTTCATAACCTTTTTAGTTGCCATCATGGTATCTTTTCCGTCTTTAAAACCATTTCAGATGACATTTAAAAACCAAGAACTTTCCTATTTCCAAAATACTGTATTTTTACAGAAGTATAAAGACAGCTAGATTCAGTAAGCCTCCAGTAGGCTCCGCCCACAGAGCGCAAAGCCACGTAAGTACGTTCACGTGATCACCAAACGACCACGTGAATCACATCGTCCTCAAAAATGATTGGTTAGTGGATTTATGGGGGTGGAGCTTTATGTTTATTATCAGTCTGTGTGTATTTGGCAACGTTAAACGAGCGTACCATGTGCAGATCACACGTTTAAACCCTCACTTTTCCCATGGGTGATGAGATTTTGCTACCATATCATGTGTCATATTGTTCTAATTACTATTATGAATTTTCGCGCTCTCAATCCATATATTTTCAAGGATATCGTCAACAAACTACCAATGTTTTGTAAACTAATTTATCTGTTCCATAAAGCAGTGCAGTAATTACACCAACCTTTTTGCTTCCACATCCAAATTGGAGATTTGCAAATTTCCTGTTTTCTTCCCATGGATAGTATTTTGTGGAGGTGCATCATATGATTTTTAGGTTAAAACGAAATCCATTTCCTTTAAGTGGTATTTGTGATGGGAAATTCCAAACAAAACCACTATGATTTTGTAGGTTTGGGCTGAATACAATGCTTGACATCTCTCAATGCAATATACGTTCCAACATGCGTGTAAAACAAATTAAAAATGGCGCTTAGGGCACCAACATTCAACACACACAAAGCTTCTATCAGTTTGTCCTAAGGCTGAAAACACCCTAATTGTCAACATGATTTCCTTTTTTACATTCCATCTAATAAATAATTACAAAGACCGACTAATATTTATCCTTATTTTACAAAGTACTGAATTCATGAGCAGTGCATTTTTAAGTTTATAAATTATTCCTCCGAGTGGCAGTTATTTATTTACAAAAGAAAACTTTGAGCGCACAGAGGTTTTAGTTTAGCTGTCAATTTTAGATTTGTCATATAATGAATGGTTTGCAGAAATTTAAAATCCATAATAATTACGAGCAGGAAAGTTCATACGATAGCAAAAATGTACACAGCTACGATGTGAATAATGAAAGTGCAAAGATACATGATAAAATATCCCACGCACACACACAGTCTCTGCATTATGAAACAAACAACTTTGTATATCCCTTGACAAGTTTACACTTTAAAAAAAGCTTTTATATTTGCAACTGCAACACCAACAAACTTTCAACTATTTCAACACTTAAACAATCTTGCTCATTTTCACTACAATGCATGAAAAGAAAAAAATAAATGAATACCTCTTAACATTTTTGAAATGAAAGCTACCTTCCTGCTTGCAGTAAAGCATGAATACCATCAAATACCCACTATTGTTACTATGCTAAAATGACAGCTATGAATGCATTCCTTAACCTTTGGAGTTACTGCTGGTTAAAACTTAAAATAATCGTTCTTTTCTGAGGTTCTATTCTACTGGATGTTATAAAACAGGTGCTACATCAGGTCAGTTACACATCAAAACAGACCCCCACGCAGGCAGAAGAGGATGAGCACTCGCCCCTCCCCTGTGACCCTTCTGCAATTTACTTGATGTGAACAGTCTAATCTTTAGACAAGCACAAGAAATTTCCATATGGAGTACCATGGCCAAGCGGCTTGGTGCAATGAATTCAACACCAATCTTAAAATGTATGGCTGTGGGTACAAATCTCAGCCGCGACCAAGGTGCACGTGCCCTTGGGCAAGGCACTTTGCCATAAGTTGCCTCTCTCTACCCATGAGTAAATGGGTACCTGCAAGGGTTGCACTCTTTGAGCGCTGCCAGGGCTGCATACTCCCCAGGGAGTTGTACCAGGGTAATAATGTGTATAGCGCCATGAGTATCCCACAGGATAGATATGTGCGCTATATAAGATGCCATTACTATCATATACAAAGCTTGACTGGTTTGGATTTCATCCAAAAAACCAAAGACATTGTGCTCAACAGGTGCATCTTACACATTGATATACAGAAAACAAGAACTAATACCCATTGCAAAGTGGATACTATCTCCACTAAGAATGGCGATGCCTTGCAGTATGGGCGCTGTAATTTTGTCCGAGTACTGGGAAAAGAATGACTTCTCTGCACATGTATGCAGCACGATATGGGGCGGAGGGTACTCAAACATCCAAAGAATTCCAAAGGAATTCCTTTCAGTTTTTCAGGGGGGGTTGGTGTGTTAACAAAAGGGAAGTGTGTGTTGAGTCATAGGGGCGCTAGGGGGAGTCCTTAGGCCGCAAATCATGATGGGTATATTTTTGCATCCTTCGTGCATTCCTATGGTTACACACAAAATAGTTGTCTGTAAAAACGTGGGTCATTTTCCTTGTTTTTTTGTATAATGTGCAGGTTGCACTTGTTTAGCACAATGTTTCTTGGGTGAGCGAACAGTGGACCGCCGAGTTTTATTTTATTTCGGCGAATCACAGTGGACACGGGGACTGAACCCACACCGTCTTGCATTGTTCCTTGTCCACGACGTTCTTAACTTTAGTGCAGACACTCGCAAGATTGCCGCCAGCCACAATATCTTAGGACAAACCAAAAACAAAGACTGAAAGTTACCAATTTGGATTTTCTTAACATATTGTGTTAAAAACAACATAATGTTCTCACAAAACGTTTATGAGAGAAATACGGCCATGTTTTGTAAAATATGTAAAAATAAAATACTGGCAAATCAGTGAAATTAAAAGACGCTCACCTGAGAAGAGGTTCCTGTAATCTTGTTCCGTTTTTTGAGCTTGATCAAACATCTCTTTAGCGAGACGATGAGAAGCGCGTTCTGGAATATAGTGTGGGTCTTTCTGATCCCTATAAAGGAAAACGATATACATAGAGGGAAAATATGACAAGGATTGTCAGATATTTCAAATGGAACGACAGTGAGCTAAACAACAAAAAGGAAAAACCGGTTGTTAATGCTCGCAGTTATTTATATGACTAAGTACTAGTACCAAGGGGACAGCAGCCGATTTCACGAAAAATTGCGTAGCTTGCGCAACTTTTGAAAATGGCATAAGCCCCATAGGCCTGCGTGTAATTATCACAAAATTTGTTGCGCAGCTTCCGCAATAAAAAGTTGCGCAAGCGGGCTTACGCAGTGCGCAAGGATTTGTGAAATCGGCTGCAGGGCATTTGGAGGCCACACCCAATCTCCACACCGAATTCACTCTGATGTTAACATCACTTCCTACAAATTGCCATGTGTAGCTTGATCTTAAGCATAATTGTTTGTGACGCGCATCAGCTGCGCCGCATTTCGAACAAGATTTGAGCTACATGCGTACTTGATGGCATTTAATACGCAGTTGTATATTTCCTACAAAGATGAAATCTGTGAGAGTGGCCAACAGAGCCTTTGCATCATTGGGCGATATTTAAATGATGTGAATGGAGATCCACAAAGTACCTACAAAGTAGTGACAATGTGATTGCCCCCAAGATGGCCACCGTGCAAAGTGTCTATGACTGCCTGATGCCCGTGACTCTTACCTAATTTGTTTAGCCGACTTGTAACGGATGAAGATAACAATAGGAAACAGCTGAATCATCTGTAGTCTCTCAGATGCAAATGATGACACGCCATCCAGTATGCAGTGACAACCCTGAAACATGAAATAAAACATTAATGACACTCTGAAATCAGTCAAATTTATGTTGACATTGTTGGCTCATTATGAGAACATTAGAATTCCTATATTTTAGTAAAAGACTACAAAAGAGTGACATCACTTGCCAGGGGAAATGGGTCTAAACATTCACTGGTAATCCAAAACATCCACTGCTAAAGTGCAGGGAAAGAGTTCACTGGTTTTAATGTAGACTCAGTATTAAACCTTAGCAACACACGAAGGGCGATGCTTTAATTTTAGTACTCAATTAAATTGTCTGCACGTTGGTAAATGATGACATTCTTACTAGGGTTCCAGTTCTACCAAATGTAAAACATTAAAAATATAAGGCAATAACTCTGAGTAATAGATCGATTCCAATAGCTGCCATCTTGTAGGGCAGTTTCTTTGTTCCTTGAATACATGCATGGTTGCACATTCCGTGCTTACATTGTTAATATCAAAAGTTGCCCTACAAGATGGCAGCTATTCAATACGGTCAACAAAGCTGTATAAAGAAATAAGATTGCAAAACGAACAAAACATAACAAAAATGTGCCAGTTAAAATCTTGCTTATCAAAGGTAGTGTGTACTATAAAAACAAACTTCCAAAAACAAAAAACAAAAAAACAACTTTAAACCAAACCTTATACATTTTTATGAGGACATAATGATCAGTCACATTAAAAAAAAAAAAAAAAACGAAAAAACAACTTTTAAAACTTCAAAAAAAGCTCTAAGCCCTTGCCTGCTGTTTCACCAAATCTTCTTGTCCATCTTTTTCATCCACTAACAAAACAAGACTCCATTTTGTCACCGCGTACATTGTCAGCTTCTGACTGCATATCAATAGTACATCAACCTCCGATTTACAGTTCATTATCGTCACGCGTACTTAATAATAATAATATCAGCAATTGACCTTTATCACGGCGCGTCCATCTTTGTCTTGTTCCCCATAGTACGCATTGGGTAAAATCAGTGCGTCCGCGCGTGTAACCTCCCGTTGTTGTTTTGAGAGAATCACTGTCCGCGATGCGCGTTTTCTTGATCACGTGTGCCATTGTGATGCACACAATGAACAATTTCAACATGGGGCCAGACTATTTTTCCTGCAAGCCTTGCTTGCATCATTTGCATAATTGTAATGTACCTTTTTAGTGATTTCCTTGACTGTGGCTGCATGTATGCATAAGAAGTCACTCTCACGTCGCTGGGAATCAATGTACACGTTGTCTTCCAAATCTTTCAACATGATTTCTGACGAGGTTCGCACAATTTCTGGAGAGTGCAATAAGAAGATTAAATATAACTAAATTAAACTTTATAATCCACAGGTGATGTCTGACAGCAAACGTTTTTTTCGGATTTTGTAATTTTCACACCACATTTTCCCAATGCCATATTTTTTTCAAAGCTATGCATGTCAAATTGACACACGTAATGTCTCAAAAAGACCGAGTGTGAATGTAGTTTAATGAAGAAGCAGACACTAACTTGGCAGACATCTGTTGTACTTGTCAGGAGACTCGTCAACCATCTTGGCAGCGACTCGGTCGGCGAGGGGACCAAAAAGTATCACTGGACGCTTTAAGTGGTCTGGAAAATACAAGTAAAAGATTCTTAACTTGAGGATAGCATACCTGCCAACTTTGCCGAGTAGAAAATCGGACTGTAGTGAAACTTGCAACGGTCACATTGGTACAACGGTCGAGTTGGTAAAACGGTCGAGTTGGTAAAACGGTCGAGTTGACCTAGTACTGCACCCGTTTTCATGTAAACAACACATGCGGCGCGGACGGGGAGTCAGGTAAAGTCGACCGTTTACAAACTCGACTCAAGTACCACTTCGCCTAGCCCAGGTTGGACGTCGTGGTTTTCATAGACTTGAGGTCAAGTCTCTAGACAGTCGTATTTGGTCCGTCTGACGCCTATAATTCCCACACGCAACAGTCGTTGTTATGAATAGTACCTGTCTAGAGACTTGAGAAACCTGTATTCGCGCCAACATTGATGCATTCATGGCGAGTAATATATAATCACGCAGTTGCTAGAACAAGTCAGAGGAGTAACATGAATATTAATGTAGTCCTGCGTTTCGACCAATCAGCTCTCTACATGTACGTCCAATTCTGGTAGCAAACTCCATAGACCGTGTACAAAACGGAAACAGGTTTCTCAAGTCTGTAACTAGAGGTCGATTAGACTTATTCCCAGTCCATTCGCGACTACGCTGGTCTAGTTACAGACTTGACATCAAGTCTATGGTTTTCACTGCATTACGACCATACGCTATGTAGTATGCGGTAATAATGAGTCCAACCTGCCTGGGCTACACTTCGCCCAAGCGGCATCACGCGTGGATTAGTCTTGATTTAAAGACGCCTTTCGTGGTGCGCGATCCGATTCATCATTCTTGCAGCACGCACGCACGGTATATTATGTGGTTCATTATAACAGCGCTACATGTAAGAACGTCTTGAATTGGACACTACAGTTGTAGCAATATGCCTGGTCGCCGTGCACCGCCACTGCATGCTGTACGCACAGCCAGTGTGGTCGGTGGATAAGTGCTAGACTCGGTCAGCGTCGGCCACGCGCAATGCATGGTTACAGTACAGTATTCCCGCTATTTTGTTTTTCCTCATGTTTTCAAAAATCGTACTGTTCTGATTGTCAACACTTTAACACTTAAAAATCGGAACAATTACGCTTAAATCGGACTACCGGTAGTTGGCAGGTATTGGACAGGGAAGAGGATGGAATTGGGGGCAGTAAAGGGGAGAGAGAGGACTGGTAATGACATCAACAAGGTGTGTCATATCAAAAGAATAATTTGGACCAAGAAATGCTTGCTGTTTCACTGACACCAAACAAGCATTGAAGGCCCGATGTATCATTCGCAAGATAAAACTTTTTACAGATTCGTGGAATAAGAGTGTAACATACATGTACCTAAGGAAGAATGTTGGTAAACTAGCCTGAAGAAATTTTAGCTACAGAGATGCATGAATGCTTTAGAAAACCTTGAAAATCTATATATAGATTTTGTGTACAAGTAAATGGTAAAAATGTCCCGTGCACAGGACTTTTTTAGAAACCCACCTTTGGTTGTCAATTTCCAGCATGAAATACCATTTTGGACGGAAATAAATTCATGTGGTGTTTGTTACTATTGCTATCAACACTTTGAGTTTTTCTTGTCAACTCATGAAAAACAAAATTGGGTCATTGCAAATGATACAATGGGCCTTTAAAGGTCAAGTGTATTCAACTCTTCTTGGTTTCTCTTAAATAAAATATGGCTCTCAAAGAAGCAACTTGAAGTTGACAAATTCTTGGTCTGTGATTTATCCTTGAGGTAATGTTAAACTGATAAATCATACTTACAGTCTAAGGGGTCCACTCTCTGGTATGTTGGCATAATGGCATCTGTAGAGAAACATAACACACCAGTATTGGCATTGAGTATTGTTATGGCACGGATCAACGTGCTATGTAACATGAAAACTGATTTAACACTCTTCTCGATCAAAATTTGTGGGTTTTTGTCTGGTTATCTGTATGTCTGGAATAACATTGGCCATAAAATCTTGTCACCTAACTAAAATAACCACATGAACCTTTTCTTAGGCCCGCTTCAAACGTCGCGCTTATGCCGTGTCGAATTAAATTAAACTTAATTTGTTTAATTCGACACGGCACAAGCACGACGTTTGAAGCCATTTGGCTCGGCAAAATGAGTTCGACACGGCAGAAGATTTTAGCTCGACAGGGTCTGCCGTGCTAACTCTATTTAGTGCGGCACAAGCACGGCTTGGCTTCAAACGTCGTGCTTCTGTCGTGTCAAATTTAATTCCAGTTCAAAGTTGGGCGCAATTTTGTTCACAACTAGGAATGCGCATGCTCGCAGCGCGTATGTGAGTAAAGAAATAACCAACAAACAAGTGCATCAAAATAATAAAATGGTGACGTACAATGGACAGAATGGAAACGCACGTGTACAACGTCCATGACGTGCACAATACTCATACGCCATGTTGGATGTAGTTAAGCTCGACTGGGAGTTTGCAATTAAGTTCGATGTTTGAAGCCACTGCCGTGCTTACACCGTACCAACATCGTGCCAAGTTGAATTTAATTCGACACGGCATAAGCGCGACGTTTGAAGCGGGCCCAAGACATTTCTGTCTTTTAGCAAGTTAAAAGTGGCAATAACTGATCTGCACCAACCTTCATGTATAGGTACATCAGACATGGACCCCTCACTGTGCTCTTTACTGTCCGAGTTATTCCGCTGATGTTTCTTACGTCTGAAGAGACTACGTCTAGCTGGACCGGCGTTACGTCTTGACGAGGCACTACGTAGCTCTTCCTCTTGCAGACCTTGTGAGATGGTGCGCTTGCGAGCTTGGTCCTTCTGGAGTCTGTCAAATCAGTAGAAAGAATAACGTCACATTAAAGTGTTCAAGTCATATCTCGCTTAAGCAAATCGAACTAAGATCAGTACCATTCAACTAATAACGAAGATCATATGAAACTTGGCGATTATTATTATTATTATTTATTATTATTATTACTTGTTTATACACAGTGACACGTTCAACAATACAGTGTTGATTTTCAAGAGGCCGTGTTAACGTTAAAATATGAGATAAAATAGTATAAAGTAAAAAGCAATACAAAAAGCGATCTGCACCATGGGCATCCACATCCTCAATTCTCAGGTAAACTCACCAATCCTCCCCAGTTGGGAAAACGTCCACCGAGAATCAAGGGAGCAGATGCCCACAGTGCTAGATTTTGCTCCGGCTCAAATAGAATTAAAATAAATGGATATACGAGAGTATAAATGAAAAACAGATAAAATATCAACTATAAAATATAGTGAAGTAACAGGCTAAAAGCGAAACAAAGTACACAAAGTAAGATAAAAGACAAAACAAAAAGATAAAATAATCACAGTTAACAGTAAACGAAATAAATAAATATGGTATAAATTATAAATGATAAGTTGAGGGTACATTGATATAAAATAATATATAAGGAATATATACATATATTAAACAAAATAAAAACCATATTGTAGGTAAAATATACGTATTGATTATAAATCAGTTTGCAGTTTAGCCTTAAAACATTTAACATTTTCTGCGGACTGGATGTTATTGCTCAGGGAGTTCCACGCTATAGCACCTCTGTAGTGAAAACTTCTCTTTAAGGATTCCGTTCTAGGCTTTGGTACAAATACTGCGAGATTACTTCTTCTGAGACTATATCCTACGTTCATGCAATTAAATTTCTCGGTAAGATATTTAGGAGCAAATTGATTCATTATTTTGTACATTAAAATTGCTTCATGGCGGTTTCTTCGGCTCTCTAGAGTAGTCCAGTTTAATTTATTTAAAATGACATTGCTTGGGGTACTCCATGTGGCGTTTTGAACAAGTCGGGCACCTCTGTTTTGGAGTTTTTGTAATTTATTCTTGAGTGTGTTTCCACAGTTACCCCAAACAACATCACAATAGTCAAAGTGAGGTCCGACAACTGCATTATACAGTAAATGACATGTTTGTGTAGGAATGAAATGTTTAGCCTTTTTTATCACATGGAGTCCCCTAAGTATCTTTTTCTTTACATGTTCAAACTGATTTTTCCACGACAGATTTTCATCTAGAATGACACCGAGATGTTTACAGTCATGTACACGTTTTAGACTAGTCCCATTTATGTTAATGTTAATAGAATCGTTTGGCAATCTATGCAGTCTTGGCTTTGTACCTATAATAATGTATTCTGATTTGCTAACATTGAGGCTAAGTTTATTGGTGTCAAGCCAAGTTTTTACATTCTGTAGGTCGGCATTAATTTTACTTTGTATATCATTTATATTATTTCCGGCATAATACAGAATAGTGTCGTCAGCATACATACTAACTTTACAGTGGTTTAAATTATTAGGTAGATCATTGATATATAAAATAAACATTAAAGGGCCGACAATTGAGCCTTGGGGAATTCCACATTTAACAGAGGCACATTTGGAATCACTTCCATTTAACGATATATAGTGGGATCGACCGTGTAAATAGCTCTTGAACCACTTAAGACTGGATTCATCAACTCCAAAAGTTGTTAGTTTTTCTATCAAAATGTTGTGATCCACAGTGTCAAATGCTTTTTTCAGGTCAAGCATCACTACACCAATTATTTCACCCTAGCTTGTTACATGTGAAATTGTGTTCAGTAATATTCGGGGTCTCTTTCTTGTATTTTTATAATTTGAACTGAGCTGTATTTTAAAGTACAGTGAAACCTGCTATTAAGGCCACCTTGATAAACAGGCCACCTGTTTATAGTGGCCACCCACCTTTGGTCCCAAATGCCATGTGTATAATGCTTAAGAAACCTCTATAAATAGGCCACCTCTTTTTAGTGCCCAGTTGTTTACGGTCCCGAGGGTGGCCACAATAGACATATAGTTTCACTGTATGTATGTATTGTGATGTCTGTTTTATTTCTTTTTTAAGATGTTTATGAATTTTAACGATTTAAAGCACGCCAAAGACATTTCACTTTATGTAATTGTATAATGACAATAACATTTTAATTTGAAATTTTAATTTTAATTTGAACACCAATTCTACTCACAGCGCTTTGCTGGGAATCTGTCCACTTTGTATCTTCTTTCCCACAGGATCCAGCAACCACGCGCACCATACACCCAGCATGCCGTTGTACATCGTGTCCTCAACAAACAGGATATCATCCTTCTTGAATGTCACTTGTTCAACAGTTTCGGCCTGGTAGTCCACCAGGGCTCGTACGTACATAGCGTCGCCGTGTTGGTCCTGTATCTTGTTGAACTCTGGGGAGAGGAATCGGGAAATGATGAAGAATTATGTCATGCAATTATGCAAAGTCTGGATTTTTGTGTATTTCTTTTTTGTATTGCTTTTTACTGATTTTATTTAATTTTTGTATTTAATGAACTTCGAATTGCAGCCTGTAGGCTGAATTGCATGAAGCTTACAAGTATCTTCCACCTAAACATCGAGATACATAGGTGGGTGGCGGCCATTGGCAGACGAACTAAGAAATAGTTAGACAACTAGCAAGTGTCTAGTTTTGATACAGTAAATTCAGCACCACATTTAAATTAAGATGCTAATTTGAAAATAAATGTGAGATTTGGCAAACATCTGTGAATATATGGTGTCCACAATCATGCAAACAAAATGGCCCCTGTTTGGAACCAAAATGGCCTCTATCTCTAATCCAATATGACATGAGTCTACTTACTTGCAATGTTGTATTGGGCTAATATGGACACCTTTTCAGTGGGTTTCTGAAGCTCCATGGCAGCCTGCTCGGCAGTAGACCTGCGAAGGTCCACTCCATTAAACTGCGATGATTTCATTGTTAGAAAAAACAAAACAAAGCTTTCTTTTAAACAAAGTTATCCACAAACACATTCCACTGACCAACTTCAATGAATCCATTCAACAAAAAAAAGCAGCAGCCGGCTGCGTAGTGAAATTATGCACCATACCAAATATTCGATTCAATACTTTGCTAATATGGACACCCATGCGATACCGAGACAAAAATTGGGTTCATATTAAAAACCTGAGGGAGTATACCACTGTGCCTCATAGCTCAGATGGTAGAGCATCTGCCCAATGAGTCGAAAGTCTCGGGTTCGAATCCCGATGAGGACAATGTGATTTTTCTCTTATTCTAGATTGGGCCCTGGTTTTCAAACCAGAAACAAGTTAGATTATAGATCAACCTAATCAAATAATTGCAAAATTGGGTCCATAAGGGGAAACTTGAGTGAGAATACCAACTGTTCCTTATAGCTCAGCTGGTAGAGCATCTGCCTGGTGAGTCAGAGGTCTCGGGTTCAAATCCCGATAAGGCCCCTACAATTTTTCGCTCATTCAAATTTTGGTTGCAAAACTAGAAAAATAAAAAATAATACCGAATTCATACCTCCAGAATCTGGTCTCCGACCTGCAAACCGTTGGGTTTAGCAGCTACTCCATCTGGCTGAACTTCGTAGACAAATATCCCCACCGCATTTCCACCAAACACTCCCACTCCGAGACTGTTGCCACTTTTCTCCAGGAAGACAAATCGAGGCTCGCTCGGTGAGGGAAGGTTGTCATCTTTCGGTGCACTAGAGTTTTGTGAAGAGAGTGATAATTTACACACAAAACTTTGGAGCTACTGAGCTGTGCAGTGTCACAAGTAACTTTGTACAATTGCACTACAAACAACAGCATTGTGTTGTAAAATTACGAACAATAGACTACTAAAAAGAAAACGTCACCCTTTGTGTGTTGCCATGGTTTTTGGGTCTACACTAAAACCAGTGAACAGTTTCCCTGCACTATACCAATGGACGTTTCAGATTACCAGCGAATGTTTAGACCCAATTACCATGGCAACTGACGTCACACTTTAGTAGTCTATACTCATTTCAGAATTTCAAATGGGGAAGCACTCAGGGAGGCACAGACATCAGCTGAAAGTGCATGCCCAAAAGTGTGGTGTTTTAAAAAAATTGCACGTTTAAGGAAATTAGTGTGCACCCTTAAAAGTTGTGCTTCTTCTTCTATCGTATGGTCTTCTCGTCAAAGTGGTGCTAACTGTCAAAAATTGAGGTCTGCAACCAGGAAATTGCTTCTTGGGCAAGGTTGCTCAGGGCATCCCCGCCTCCAGTTAGGTGCTTTCCCTTTGTCTTAACTCCCACTTTGGGAAACCTGGTGATGCCATTGATCATACGGAAGATAACTTACCTGTAAATGCGACTAGCTCTCGGAGTAGGTGGCGTCATTGTGCCTGCATCAGAACAAACTTCAGACTGAGGACGACTGAGCATGGGCGAGTTAGTCCGTGTACTCCCGGGAGTTGAAGTAGGAGTCACGTCTTCACTGTCACAAACGGAATCTCGCTGCATTTCTGGGAAAACCAAAATACACATTTGTTATATTAAGGCGCTTGGAAAACTGTAATTTACCCGTTTCCTTTTATTAACAGATCGCTGTATTATCATGGATGGAAAAACAGAGAAAAACAGAGATCCAGGACCTAAAAAAAACCTGAATGTTGCATTGACTGTAATCATTTACCGGTAATTAAAGGCAGAGGCTCATCAGTAATGCACGCAAGAAATACGCAGCTCCATGCCTTTGCTATGGAGCTGCGTATTTCGTGGCACGAATTTGGTGCGCGTGCATTGCTGACGAGCCTGTGCCTTTAATATTATACTTTTTTACATGAAATACACAGACTTTACAGATTTCATCAAATTGAAAAAAGGGGACAATCACTACTCAAAACTTGTACCAAGGTTTAAGATTTTAAACTTTTGAACAGTTGAACAGACAAAAAAATGACCAAATGGCCAAAACACAATACTACTCTTTCCCTTCAAATTTTGGTTATGGTGACAGGGTATTGATTGATTTGAAATCAGCAAAATGGACTTACTTTTGATGTTATACATGACTAACATGCTGATACTGTTGCCAGCTTGACTCAGAATAATAGCTGCCTGGTCGTATGTCGCTTGGCGTAAATTCAGTCCATTGAACTAAAAAGAGAAAATAATTTTATTAATCTTGGCTTCCTAAATAGTCTTCAAATTCTAAAACGGATATTTCTCTTCAAATCAACTCTGGGTTGTTTCTATTGATCTCTCTCAAATAAAGTCACTTCCTACAGATTTTCACATGCATCAGGATCTTAAGCGTAATTTATTTTTTTAATCAGCTGCGCCGTATTTCGAACAAATTTTGAGCAACATGCATGCGCATTTGGAACATTTTCTATGATGTGCGTACGCATACTTGATGGCGTTTAACATGCAGTTGTATTTTTCCTACAAAGATGTCGTCTGTAAAAGTGGTCAATAGTGAACGAATACACCAATGTTGACTGCACAGTCAGAAAATGCCCTCTCCGACAGAAACTCTTAGTAGGGTTATGTATTGTAAAACATCAAAATTTCACATGCTACTTTTTTGTACAAGTTCAAATGACTACACATGAAAAATTAATCTTACCTCAAGTATCTGGTCGCCATATTGGAGCTCAGCCCTAGCCGCTAAGCTACCAGGTGTCACTGTGTGAACAAATATCCCTCCACGGCTGCCTCCAATAATCCGGATACCAAGTGGCTCATTGCTCTTCTCAATCTCAATCATACGGGTTGAGGATCTGTACAAGATTAACACATCAAACAGTGGAGGGCTTGACGTTTTAGTAATAATCTACTAGATCACACTGGAATACTGGCTCAAATGTTCTACCAGACCAAAGATATTTTTACCAAGCTACGGCCATGCACACATTTTCTGTTGACACTGAATCAACGCATTTAACCATCAGTCTAGTGCAGCTCAAAAGAAAAACACCAATGTTTTTTGGACTAATCTTTAAAAACTAGACATGGTCAGTGATCCCATGGCTATTTAGAGCTCTGCACTACAAGAGTTAAGGAAATGTTTGGTTATTAGAGAAAACCCGAGGGAGTAAACCACTGTGCTTTATAGCTTAGCTAGAAGAGCATCTGCCCCGTTTGTCAGAGGTATTGGTTCGAATCCCAATGAGGACAATGAGACCTTTCTTTCCAATATAGTGTATTCCCACTTTGAAAACCGAGTACGCTTCCTCCTATGTTAAATCTTATCAAATTGGCCACGATGATATTGCCGTTTGTTTGGTAAATGACATTAAATCTTAAAATCCCCTGAATTTGTGTAAATGCTAAAACTGCTGTTCTTACCCAGCACTTCCCCTGGTGACATTGACCTCCGGCTCAGAGAACGAACTGACTGAACTCCGTCCAGATGAGCTGATTGATAGGTTGCTATGGAGACTGAGTGAAATGGCGTTGTCACGGCCGCTATTGCTTGATGAATTGGAACCTGAATGAATGAACAAGCGGTACAAATCCTAATTTGCAGACAGTACTGTTCATCTGGTGTTTTGATAGTCTGTGACAGTTTGAACAGAAGGGTTAATATACCAACATTATAAGCAAATACATGTCGGCAAAGTTGACAAAGTCAAGTGATAATAGCTGCAGTATGCACAAGACAGGTGCTCATGATACTTGAGACAGGTGCTCATGCTACTTGATATATTACGAACTGCCTACACTTGAAGATCTTCTGCTCACAAAAATACAATTTTGTCAAAACATCCAATTGTTTTTGGCCTTGATTTGTTTATGTTTTGTAGAGTAATTGATAAAATAATAAATTTATGTTATTGCTAATCAGGATATGTCTCATATCATTGAATAAAACACTGTACAGAATACTGTAGAATACACACAAAAATCAAGACCAACATTTTAAAATGTTGGTTAAAGTTCATTTGTATTTTTTATTTATTTTTTTTGTCAGCAGTGTACCTCGTTGGGTGTCACCTTAGGCCAAGTTCAACTGAGCGACTATACACCAATCCGGTAATAAGGTCTTCTTCCCTGTACATCCGCCATAGCTGGGGGGCTTCCACTGAATGAACTGTATGTTTTTGTTGTTGCTGAAGCTGCATTTGTTTACTTCGAACAAGTTGCGCGTCTTTAGGTTGTGTGCGCGCGAAGGCGGGCGCGTCGCGTGTACGCAAAGGCGGGCGCGTCGCGTATACGCGAAGGAGGCTCGTTCGTGCTTGTAATGGATGAGCGCTTTTCGTTCTAACAGCAACACAAAACGCACAGCCCATGCACTGGACGCCCCCCAGCTATGGCGGATATGCAGGGAGGAGATATTAGTTACCGGATTGGTGTATAGTTAACAATAGTTGACTAGAGTCCCTCGAACAATGGGTAATTTCCTTTGTTCGAGGGACTTTCGTCAAACTATAGTTAACTATAGTTGTGAATTGAACATGGCCCTTGATATTGGGTAAATTAGTGAGAGGTTCCTTACCTTTTTCCACGGAGCCGGTGGACAGCGAGGAACCAGGGCTGATGCAGTAATTTGGAGTTGCCCACATTTTCTTCTCACTCTTCTTAGGGAAAGTACTGAAACCATCATCTCGATTGATGTAGCCCCGATGAGATGAATGGGGTTCAAAATCGAAGCTTTGATTGGAATTACGGGTGCCGTCAAACTGTAAGCTTCGTGGGGTGGCTGGGAGGGAGGCGCGGGATGGGGAACGTTCTTCCTCGTGGGTTGAAGAAGATATGGAGTGATTTGAGGATGCGTAAGGGGGCATGGGGATTGGGGGATGCGCGGGGCGACCGGGTCGACTGGAATTACTTAAGGCTTTGCTGTGGACTTTGAAGCAAGGGACTGAATTAGGGAGACGAACGATGTGCGTCACAGCAGGTTGCGATCGGAACTCGACATGCTGAGACATCGTGGAATGCTGATAGTCCCATGTTGGTCTGCCGTCTGCAGAGTGTGGTGGGGGCGTCAGGGGCGAGTAGGGGGCAAGTTCTAGTTGGTTAGGGCGTTGAGCATGTCGGCGTATTGCACGTTTGGGATCTGAAGACTGATGGTGCTGGCTATGAGCTATGGATGGGGTCGATATGGGTCTGAATTGAGTCGCGACTTGGGACATTTGTTGCGCGCTGACGACAGTGTAGTCAACGCTGGTATCCGGCAGTGATCCTGCTGCGTAATGAACGACACCGGTCTTATTATTGTTCTGATTTACGCTTTCACTGAAATCCTGACTAGCACGAGGCGACATCGTTTGACTTGAATTTAGAGTTTGGGGTGGACTTGATTGTCCATGAATTGGTTGTTGGTTTGTTTCTTGCGCCCCCTGGGATCTATAATCCTGGCCACTGGAAGACGACGAAGATCGACTATGTCTCATTGACGCTTTAAGCGAAGAATTCCGGCTTGGCGGTTTTGGCGGAACCATTTCCCCATCTCCCTTTCTGTCACTTTGAACGTTTTCGTAAGACGGGTTCATAATTGGAATGGTCGTAATGCGTTTTTGTTTCTTCCTGTTGGTCAGATAAACCTCCGGAGGTCCTCTCGATTTGGGCCAAGTACTGTTCTCCGTCTTCTCCGAATGGTTGCTGCTGCGGTAGAATTCTCCTCGCTCTGTGTAAGGGTCCACTCTTGGGCTGCCGTCACGCTCCCTTCGATTGGAATTTACGCCCGGAGATGTTGTGTAATCAACTGGACCACCAGATTGGAGTTGAGACGGTGGATAGTTCTCCTTTGACTCTTGTTTATTGTGGCTCTTGCATTTTGGCGGCGGTGGGGACCAATAAGAGCTTTCCTTGCTACTGTGTGAGCTGTGAGTGACATTTCGATTCTCGTAATCGTGAGAATCAAAACTGCTTTGCCGTTTAGTCTCGCGGAAACTCTCCCGACTACTGTGCGAGGTGTGATAGCCCGAATGCCGCCCGGAAGACTCTCTCGAGCTTTGTCGCGAGTGTGATGATCCCACGAAGGAACCATCTCGTGAGTGTCTGATATTTTCGCGAGAGTCGTCAACGTGATGTTTGTAGTCCTGCGAGCTCTGGCACGAATGTTGCTGCACTGGTACTTGTTGCTCGTGTGTCTGCTGTTGTTGCTGATGAGGCTGCACTTGCGGCTGCGACTGATACGCCGAAGTCTTATCCCGACCATACTGTTGTTGATGCACCTCACCCCACGAAGCCACGTCCTCCAATCTGCGACTGGGCTCACTGTTGGAATGATTCCGCTGACTTGAGTACTGCGATTCCTTAACCGGCCAATCAGGTGAAGCCGGCTGAGTCACATGACCAGGAGTCACAGACTGCGAGTAATCCCTGCTCTGGTAGTGTGGATTCTGAATCACTTTGTCATCACAGACGCCCAAATCCTCTGTCTGCTGAACGGGAAAAGCTTCGGTCTGGATGCTGATATTTCGACCAGATTTGCTTCTCTCTTGGTCTTCACTGGGCGACAGTAAATGCGTTAAGCTGGACTTGGAGGACAGTGTCTCATGGCTCTTGATGGATTCGACCGTCGGACTCGCGTTGGATGGCAGACCAGATGAAGATGACGGGGATGAAACTCGCATGACGTTTAGAGTGATAGCTTCACCCAGCGTGTCCAACATCTGCTCTACATCCTTGGTCTGTTTATTGGCTACCGATTCGCCATTGACCTGGGGGTCAAATGACACCAAAACCATTTTAGTTGTCAACATTTTCACGATTCTACAGAGCGTAGTATTTTTCAAGACCCTTTTTGTCACTTCCATGAAATGTCAACATTTTACAGTGCATGTCAAGTTCTATGCGGCCCTCAACCACCACCACACCCCCCTCCACCCCCCCACAAGTTGAATGCGTCCTAATTCCCATACCAATGTCCCAAGATAAGAGAAGTGAACCTTGCTAAGACGTGTTTTGTGAAATCGGCAGTTTTAGGCGGTGTACGGAGTCTTATTAACAGTTTTATGAAGCACTTACCGAGACGACTCGATCTCCAACCATTAAGCCACAGTCCTTAACCGACACAGAACCTGGTTCAACTCGGCTAACGAAGATTCCCGAATCCAGAGTCACTCCATGGTCTTTACTGGTCAGGAATAGCGTGACTGGGAATAGCTTAGCACCCGATGAACGCCTTCGCTTCACAACCTGTGCACGATAAAATACAATGTTGTAATTACTAGCGCAGATTCACACTGTACCTTTTCCACAAGATATGCAAGTAAGTTTGACATGCATCACGTCAGAATGTGGATTAGGCTCTCAGGCCCTGCTTGATTCTATGGGATTTCCCCTCACGTTCCTATGTGGGATTTCCTCTAAAACTAAAGCATTCTTCCTATTTTCTTGCACTTCATGGCTGTGCTGAAAACCTCAGGGCAACGACTTAAGTCAGCTAATCTCAGCAACCTGATTCTATCAATGGGGGATCATATGAAAGCGGGATCATATGAAAGCGGGATCATATGAAAGCGGGATCATACTGTGGCCAAGGACTGTATTTTAAGAAGGTCATGGCTTCAATTTCTTCTAGACTCAGTCCCAAAGTCGTCTCCTGCTATGTTAATATGTTGCCATTTTCTTATTTATGGACATGACAGAAAAATTAATCAAGCCCAAGACCAGGAACAAGAGAGAGTGTGGCCTTCTTGCCTCAATGGGGGAGAAAGACGGAGTAGGTATTCCTTAAGATTTCACCTACAGGTCATCGTTAGCTCACCATATTAATAACACCTCTCGCTCTCTTGACTGCTTGAAGAGCCACAGAACGGTCACCGTTGGTCAAATCAATGTCATTCACTTTCAGCACATAGTCATTGACCCTAACATTCAAACAAAGAAAGATGAAATAATTAAAATAGTCAAAATTTTGCTAGTCAGACAAAAATGTTGTGCAAAGCAAAAGTAAAGCTGTCCTCAGGTTGATCGTGTTCTGCTCTTGCGACTCATTATTCTGTTTTAGCGCAGTCTGGCGCTGACTGTTTTAAAGTCGCAGTTACACAAAAGGTCTCAAAATAATTACGCAATAATTTGATGGCGACGGGCATAGCTCTGGTGCAGTTTGGTCCTAAAACGGAAGTCACCAACTGTTCTGTGTTGTTGAAAATGGCTTAAGGCTGTGTTCTTTACTGTCACCAAAATAAGCATTTTATGAATTCAACTTACTTGAGTCTGCCATCCGCTAAGCTGCCTTTGTCCACTTTGGTAATAATCAATGAGCAGTCATCAGGGATCTGATTTCGCTCTTTACTGTCACCAAAATAAGCATTTTATAAATTCAACTTACTTGAGTCTGCCATCCGCTAAGCTGCCTTTGTCCACTTTGGTAATAATCAATGAGCAGTCATCAGGGATCTGATTTCGCTCTTTACTGTCACCAAAATAAGCATTTTATGAATTCAACTTACTTGAGTCTGCCATCCGCTAAGCTGCCTTTGTCCACTTTGGTAATAATCAATGAGCAGTCATCAGGGATCTGATTTCGCTCTTTACTGTCACCAAAATAAGCATTTTATGAATTCAACTTACTTGAGTCTGCCATCCGCTAAGCTGCCTTTGTCCACTTTGGTAATAATCAATGAGCAGTCATCAGGGATCTGATTTCGCTCTTTACTGTCACCAAAATAAGCATTTTATGAATTCAACTTACTTGAGTCTGCCATCCGCTAAGCTGCCTTTGTCCACTTTGGTAATAATCAATGAGCAGTCATCGGAGATCTGATTTCGGTCTTTACTGTCGCCGAAATCGAAGCCAAGCATACTGACATCGCCATCCTCCTAGAAGAATAAAAACAAAAGATGTGTCATTCAAACTTGTAGCCTTGTTGATTGGGTTTTATCAATGTGAAATCCCAACTCCCAACACCCCCTTCCCCATGCCCCACCCCCTAAGCAGAGACCTCTTTGAATCCTACCTGTTCCGTTTCTATAGCAACCGTCTCCAATGTCAAAATCGCGGCTGTGATGTGTGATTAACTTCTTCATGCCGCTGTGCATGTCTTCACTATCCCCGCCCCTCCCCTCCCCCCGGACCAGAGACCTCTTTAAATCCTACCTGTTCTGTTTCTATAGCAACCGTCTCCGTCTCCCATTCCTGAGAATCTGCATCAATGGCAGAATCACGGCTGTGATGCGTGATTAACTTCGTCATGCCGGTATGGATGTCTTCAGATTGTTTCTGCATCTTTTCCCTGCATAAATATGGCAACAAATAACGAAAGGTTTTATGAAAGTCTTAAAGTAGGTCTTGCATGACCTGTGTAGTGTAAACACTTCCTCTTTACCCACATGTCTTCAATTGACCACTCTCACAGACGCCATCTTTGTAGGAAAAATGCTACTGCGTATCAAATGCCATCAGGTCAGCGCACGCACACCCTGGAACATTCAAAACACGTGCGCGTGTTGCTTAAAATTTGCTCGAAATATGACGCAGCTGTTGCGCTTCACAATAATTAACGCTCAAGATTCTGATGAACGTGACAATTTGTAGGAAGTGACGTCATTTGAGAGTGATCAATTTGTCAAAATTACAAGTGTATCAAACCGTGCTTCAAATTTGACTTTTTAACTTTGTTAAGACAATCAAAACTTTCTCATTTGACCAAGTTTAACGATGATCAACCATTCATGCTCCTTTTCTTTTAACAATATGCAATTCAAAAGAAAATACATGTACATGTACCTTTGGTAATCTTTTCAGACTATCAAGTTTCATTCAAATTTATTATTGTCAATGTGCAATCATCCGTGAGTGCCGACAGCCAACCTCTAATGGTGCATGACGTATAAGGTGATCATATTTGGCCAGTTGATTGGCTCATTTAACATGGAACATCTGTCTGGGTATTTCTCTGCATTCACACGTACGGTGTATGGGTGCTGCTGCTTTGGCCATCAACTAGCGTACATGTACATGTATACGTATGGTACTACATGTACATGTATGGCTGTACATGCACCATGCTGTTGCAGTTTAGAATGCTTATTGGCTTATGTAAATGTATACATATGTACATTGTACTGATGTGCTAGGGGTACATGCACTCTGTGATGCTATAGACTGTATCAAATACATTTAGCTGCCATCTTGTAGGGCAGATTCTTTGTTCCATGAGGACATGCATGGTTGCACATTTTGTGCTTATCAAAAGTTGCCCTTCAAGATGGCAGCTATTGGATGCGGTCTATTGAAGGTACAGGGAAATCTTGCCGTTTCAAATCTCAAAGACAGATTACATGATCAGAAACTAAAAACCATCTTTAACTCCACGTATAATTAAGGATGTCTGTAAGTAAGACTTAAGGCTACATTTGTATGCATGGTGGAAATGTGTACGTGGTTTCTGAATGTGTATGATAAAAACCAACTTGCATTTAAGTAAAAACTCCTGAGCATTATACTCACTTGACTTCTTTAAGTTGTTTGGCAGCCTCATTACGTTGTCGTTTCACATCATCAAGGTTTCTAAGAGCCTCGGCAAAATCGCTGACAGCTCGGTCCCTCTCACGTCTGAGTTTATCGCAAAGCGTCCGGATGCTTTCACGCTCCATCATGATCTTAACTCGTTCCTGGAAAGCCCGATCTCGCTGTCGTTTAGCATCGTCTGTCTCGGATTGAACCTCTTTCAGTTCCTTCTCCGCTGTGTCCAAGTTGCGTCTTAAGACCTCGGCTTCCCTGTGGGCCAAACCATAGTCATAGCTGATGGACTTCTGCTGTTGCACTGCGTTATAACACTCCTGGAGTAGTTTATCACGTTGGTCCAACGCTTCGGTGCGTTCCCGTCGCGCCACGTCTCTCTCTTCCTTAAACTTTTCAAATTCAAACAAAGCCTTGTCGCGTTCTTTCTGAGCCAGAGCTGTGCTGTTGATGATATCCCGATATCTGTCACTTAATTCATTATATTCCTCGAGGGCATGGTCACGTTCTTTGCTCATAGCAGACATCTTGCCTTTTAATGCGTCATTTATAGCCATGATGTTGCGATATTTCTCCTCAATATTCTTCCGACGAGAACCCTCGGTCTGTGCTTCTTCCTGTAACCTTTCCATTTCCTTGTGAACGTCGTCGCGTTCGCTCATCACCAGCGTGTACTCGCGTACCGCAGCATTACGCTCCTCCGTCACACGTTCAATCTTCTTGTCTAGCTCATGCTTAATGTGCTTAACGCGATTAAGTTCCTGCTGTGATTTTTCGTACTTTTGATTGGCAAGTTGTTTGTTCTGCACACACTCATTCATTTCTCTCATTACATTGTCGTATTTTCTGATCACTGCTGTACATTGCTGCTTTAACGCATTACGTTCCGTATACGATTGATCCCGCTCTGCATACGCCGTTTCTAACTGTCTCTTCAATCTTTTACTATCTTCCTCCATTCTTTCATTATTGAAGTTGGCAATGCTGTTTCTAGAAGTCAAGTCCGCATTTCTCTGCTTCAGAACGTCATACTCCCTCTTCAATCCCTCGTATTTGTCCCAGGCAGTGTCGTACATTTTGTTCAAGACCTCCGACGACCCTCGTTGGTTCATAGCTTCACGATTCTGCAACCGTAGCTCTGATATTTCCTTCACATCATTCTCATGAGTCTGTCTCAAATCAAGGACCTCCTTCTTAGCCTGGTCCCAATCAGCTCTCAACTCGGCGCATTCCCGCATCTTAGTCTCTAAGTCCTCCTGTAACTGCTTGATAGTATCCGTTGATGCCCGATACTTATTACGGCAGTATTCAACTTCCCGATTAGCCTGCTCAAACCTTTCGACGACCTCTGAATGTTGCCGTCTCAGACTGTCCAACTGCATGATAGCCTTTTTGCATTCAATGCGAAGCTGTTCATAGTTACGATGACTACGATGGTGGCACCGATCTTCACTCGTTGCTGGTCCATTTTCACTCATCCTCGTTACCACACTCGCGTCGTTATCGGTCCGGAGCAGGAGGGGAGAAGTCCTCTCCATGTTTTCACCCGAATGCTTCATGCTAAGCTCTTGTTTGAAAAACTCCAGGCTTCTGTTTGCAACACTGTGACCATTCTGTTGGCCTGATGGTAGTAGTAGCCGCGGACCTGTCAACACAGAAAAAGAGAAGTTGGCTTTTTAACAAAATTCTGTAAACAGATGCAGACGGCAATATTCTGGCTGGTAATTGCTTGAAGATTACACAGTAAGATGAGCTTTGTTGCCACTTATTCTGCCAGGGAGCTGCACTCAGGTCGTTTACCTATAAAGAAAATGTTCAGAGAACAGAAAATAAAGCCGAGGGGAAAAACCTTTGGAGTGCAAGCCACGCCAAGAAAAGAACAACCAAGGCTGTGATTTGATGCTGGAATCAGTCTGTTAAAACTAAATCAAGCAATACGGCATGATGACAGGCAATGAAAATGATAGAGTACATGTACAAGAAAAGAAATAAATACAGTTAAAGTCAATTTACAAAGAATACACTTCTAAGTCACATGCTTACTAACAAACAATCACGTCCAGATCAACAATTCTACCTGACAAAATACACACCATTTTTTTGGGGGTCGTACTAATAAAACTTACCAGTAAGGCTGACAGCATCTCCAGCAAGTTCAAGATAATAAAACGGCTCGTCTTTACGCAGGAAAAGTTTGACGAGACCCATCTTGCCATACCATGTTTTAAGCGGCACACCAGTTTGCAGTCTCAATATGTCATCATTGTCTTTCTTAGACGACTTGCCATCTTTAATCAAACAATTGCCGCTGGCAAAGCAGACTGCCCATGGATTGGCGAGCGTCAGGGCCTTATAACTCTCATCTTTGACATTCTTAGATGCTGCCATGTTTCCCCCTCAAATAAAACCACTGTTTACAGGCATGACAGGGAGCAATTCATCTTACACAGTGTCTTCAGAAACTGGTTCACATCCGGAATATGCTGAAGTATCAATTGAAGCAGAACATGAATATTTTATTCTCAAAATATTTTGACAGAAATCAGACAGCTGATATGTGGAGCTGGGAACAAACAGCCAAATATGCCACGTGTACACTGATATTGGATTGTTGAGAAATCTTAAGCAATTTGTGTACTCTTCTTCAGCCATAACATGGTAAAGTGATATTAAACATGCTCTGACACAGACACCCACTCAATGACCTTATAATGACCTAGCACATATACTGGTGAATTTCTGATTCAAATGTGACAACTGTTGAACCATGATTCTGTATTCAACTCCAAAGACAAGATTAAGCACCAGATCTTAGCCACAAAGCGAAGCCTGTTTCCCATTCTAAGATCATCATCTAGGGAATACAAATCACAGCACAATGAACATCTTTACCCATTCCACATATGGTAGTACATTGTACCTTGGGGATCAGTACAGAAGCACTGTGAGAGTGGATACAAACTGTCAACATTGTTAATCTGCCAGTCCAAACCAACTAACAACTCCATTCACAATGTTGGTAAAATAATGGCTTAATTCATGAAATCTACATGTAATCACAGAAGATGTAGACATGTGTTCTTGACTAATTCCCTTGAGTAGGCCTAGATTACCACTAGTAATCACTCAACAGTAATGTCATAGGGCTTGGAAAGTTAAGCCATATGATCTTGACACAAGAACTTGTACTTCCGAAACAGATCAATAATTTCTGTACACTGCGTCACTTCTGGAAACTGTGGGCTTTCTCACCACAGTTGATCATAATGAGTTCTGTGTATAGTGCCAAGGGGTGATTCCAAAAGTCGTGGGAATTGAATATGAATGGCAGAACATTCATTTTCCCACGCGATCTAGATGTTCACACAAGTTTTTACATGTGTGTTGGCAAGGAAATTGCAACTCCCATACATCTCTTTTCCCCTAAGTTCCTCATGAAAGTCCACAGAATTGGACAAAGCGTATTATGCACCTGTCAATTGTTTCCCCCACCCCTCCCCTCACCCCCGAGCTACATGTACTCTACCTAAGAAGTGGGGATTGTCACTTTCAACTGACAAAAGCACCACCCCTGAAGAAGAAAAAAAATCCGCATCTGGAGGGGGTGGGGCAGCATGGGAAGGGGGAGGGGAAAGTAGGAAAACTATCATTTAATACGAGCATATAAGCCTGTTCTACATATACGTGGAAACCATGCACGTCTTTTACTGTGTGTAATCTGTTAAACCCTGAACATTCCCCCATTAAAAAGACAGAGAGAAAAGCCCCTACATGTACATCTTCAACTTCTAACACTACATTGTAGCTGTGCGTGGACTTCTGGATTACAAATGACCAGATCCCAAGTATTAAATTTCATCCTCCTCTCACTTCAAGACAATATGGTTGTAATTTTTCATCCCAGTTTGTTCCCCTCCCCCCCCCAACCCCCCACCCCCCAAGTAACTATCGCTCAGTGGCAAACACTTGACGTTTCAGCACTAGGATGAGTCACTGCTTTGACAAGTCTCCGCTACGATCCATGACCACTTCCATCCTTCGTGGGGTCATCAATATTTTCTACCCTTCTCTCTTTCTCAGCATCAGCGATAGATTTGTTTAAAGTCCATTTTTATTGACATTCAAGAAAGAGACTGTGCGTGTTGAACAGAACCCAATGCATAGAGGCTAATTGCTTTAACTACATGTATATATTTTTTGTCCTTGCTCTTAAACAGATATATTCACCTTCTTAGGACTTAATTGGGAAAATGTCCACGCAGGTGTACGGGGAATATGGTTAAAGGCAAGGTTCCCTTTTAGGCAGTCTACAGTTCAAGTAGTGGATGGAGTTGTTATGACAAGTGCCTGTACTATTCCCTACATGTACATTATTTTAACATTCTGTTTAGCTACAAATGCACATTGGGCATGCAACACGCATATCATCAGAAGTAAACAAAAGCATCACCTCCTTATTACATAGACCTTTCCTATTACAACGGAAACCTTCCTTTGAAACGATGCACTGAAAATCACTGAATTATGAAAAGACTTTCCCTTCAACATGTCCAAGCTAATTCTGTGGTTTTTGGTGCATTGTTTCATGGCAAATTCCCTTCACAGAATTAGCTTGGACGGAAAATATTTTTAAAATTGAGTGATTTTCAGTGCATCGTTTCATTCAAAATTCCTCCACATCGCTTTTTCTCAAAGCGATGCGCATGGCAGTCACGCGCAAAGGAGGCTCAGTGTGAATTTGTGTGTGCGTAGAGCACGTTGCGCGCGTCATGAATGCGCGGTGTTCAATTTAACAACAACGTAAAATGTACCCGGTAGTCTGTGCACTGGAAAAAGAGCGTCCCAACAATGACGGACGTGTACGGGGAAGGCGTCCTGGGAAAGGTCTATACACAAACTAGATGTAAACAAATGCATGATTTTAAGCTTTGACCGGTTGCACTCAGCAGCATTATGACATTACCATGTGCGACATAGTTTCCTGAACCAACATGATGAAGCAAGACATCTTTCCCTGACTGAGCCAATTAACGAATAGAATCCTGATGGAATAACAACAATCCGGGGTCCTGGCTAGGCCTAGGGGAGCAATCTACGAGACATTGTCAAAATATGACAGGATTGACTGTCTGTGTCTATTAGTCATAGTATAAACACAATGGAGGGAGCATTCACCAATTAAACTTGCTTGCTACATACTTTGGTCGATGTTTGTCACATACTGAGATACACCCCTGGAAAATACAACATGTACATGTTACGATTTAAATGTCACCATACCAGTATGTATCATAACTTTCCTGCTGCATACATAGTTTAATGTACACTATACATACATGTAACTATCAGAAGTCCAACAGCTGACAAAAAATTACACTGTCTCTCCAAAAGTGCAGTAATAATTAATGAAGAGCAAAAACAAATTGCAGCTTGTGTTCAAATCTATCTTGTGACTTGAATTAAAGTACCGTACTACAGTAAACTCTCGTTACATAAGTTATTTCAGATACAAAACTCTTTTTGTAACTTCAGGGGCCAATTTCATAGAGCTGCTTTTAAAAAGCATGAAAAATTGCTTAAGCATGAAAAGCCTTGCTTGATAAAATGAGGTTACCACCAACATTTTCATGTGATTGTCATGGAAATGAAACAGTCCTCAAACACTGGTCATACACTATTTCTATCACATGAGGATTTCACTGGTAACGTTCTCTACTGAGCAAGAGTTTGTTGTACTTAAGCTAATTGTTGTGCTTAAACACCTATATATGTAATTGGCCCCTGGTCGTTACTCCATTCAGTTTTGGTTATTGCACTATCTGGATATAATGTACAGGTCACATTTTAGTTTGGTCCCTGGAAGAGCACTATACTGAGATTTTACTGTACATGTACGTTCACATCCATAGGCATGTTCCTCTTTACAATCCTCCATGCTCATTCTAAATGTCAACATTTCCCTCAGGTTCTCCAAGTTCCCAGCTCTGGTTTTCCCTCTTCCCATGGGAACAATGTAACCTAATAATGTCTCACTCATAACCAACAACTAGCCATCGGCGTTAATGCATTACAGTTCTTCCGCTATCACTTTTCATTTGAAATGAGGAAACCATCTGCAGGTTATCTTCATACCGTACCAGCTCCCTATATATATTTTTTTCTCTGTTATTTCTCTCTATATTCAGATAACAAGATCAATGTAAGGATAATGCATTAACTGTCTATCAGATATTAACTCCAAACCAAAAACATCCCTGAGTTATTGTTGTTCTCATTAGACGCTAATCTAATAATTCTGTACAACACTTTCTTGAGAAACAAGACCAGAAAGAAGTTATGTAATGACTGTTGCCACAGATCCTGCTGTTCCTCTGCAGGGCTCGACCTTAACGCTAGCCCGGCGTACATTGTCTAGTAAAAACTGCTGTGGGCAAGTAAAATCCACTTTTCAACTTGCCCGGCGGGCTACTTAAAACATGTGCACGTTCCTTGTTTTCAAGATGTGATTATTGAAAATAAAACGAACTCAAAGCTTGGCCTTTTGTGTGTCACTGTCATGCCTGTAAAAATACCGAACAGCACACCGCATGGTCAGTGCGTATTTTGTGATGGGTGTATAATGCACGTAGGTCCGGAAGCACAGTAGGAAAGGGAAAAAATATGCATAAACTGGTACCCATCTTCATAGGCAATATAGGCAGATTACCAGTTGCACAATTTGTTTTTTGTTCCCACTTGCGTTTTTTCCCTGAAAATGTACCAAATACAATGCAGAAATTTCAACAGAAATAAAAGTTTTAAGCAATGCCTACCGAATTAGGGGATATAAAGGAATACTGCTGCTTATGCTGCAGAGAAATGGGATTGAATTTTTTGCACCTATGGCCAGGAAAACCGGGACAACTCTGAAATTTTTTTCTATGGAATACATCGCATGGAGGAAGTTCCTCCATGATCGCACCCGGCCACGTGCACTTGTACAAGTTTGCAGTAAGCCGTCGCGGTACGTTATTCTGGTCATTTTTCCATTTTCGTTTTTTAAATTTTTCACTAAACTAATCTGGAAGTGCAAGAATAAGGACTGGATGTTGAAGTCAAAAACTGCGATGCACTTTGAAAAGTGGCATCGCAGATTGTCAAAATCGCGTCGCATTTTGCGATGTGATACAGGGGAAATCGTTCACTGTCTTCCATTGAGGAATTTGATCCTGTACCCGCCATTTACCTGTGGAATAAAGGGGGGTTAAGGGCACACAGGGTACCGAGAGATCAAGTCAGCTCGTCAAACGATGATGACATACATGTAGAAGAAGAACAAGGAGAAAAAGAAGACAGTGATGACGTAGAAAAACAAGATCAAGAATAGGAGGAAGAACATCCCGACTCCCCACTACCAGCGACAGTGATTTCTAGCCATGGGGGATTTCTAGCCCAGTGGGCTACTCTCAGAAAAAATTAAGGGCAAGCCCTACTCTGTAAAACTGGTCAATGTAATTTTCATCTCTAAAGTCTTCAGTAATCACAACACTCCACTTTATCCATGCAGATTTCCACAATTACTCTGACTAAATCAACACTATCTGTCTGTATTTTCTAAATCCTTCTCTATACCACCCAGCAGAAAGCGTTTGGTTGTGCTAGATTTTGATAGTCCATGTTCAGATACACAATGGTTTAGATACTTACGCCTCCCCAACCAATGAACTTTCTTGACTAAAACATCTTACAACATTTCTCTACGTTTACCACACCTTATCTTTCTTCATAGAAGGAACCCCTTGTTGTTAATAATCTTCACTTCATAATCTTCATTTCAAACCTACATGTACCACCTTATCTATCTACTTTTCTCTCTACCCAGCTCTGATATCTTTTGCCTCACAAAGCAAAACATCCCCAAGTTGCCTTTCCTCTCCTGAGACTACTGATCAATACCACCTTGCTAAAACGCCCCCATCTTCCCACCGGCCTCCCATCGTCATCATTACCTTTTTTCCCAAACCCCAGGACCACACACTACCCTGCTGTTAGTGTATTATTTCCTCTCATTTTTCCCAACCCCCCATTATTCCTTGATCTAACCTAATAATCACCTATAGCTGAGCCATCCTCCCTTCCAGCACAATGGTCTCCACCTGCTCCCCTGCGTATCAATACGTACATGTATACCCCTTGGTCCTAATTCATCCCATTTTGTCGTGCCCGATTAAATGCAAAATTGTAACAGGGTGAATTATTATGTGAAAACTGGGCTATGACTAATAAAAAGATTAAACACAAATTATACTAAAATTTCTAAATTCACTCCAAGATGCTTCAAACTACCATATATTCACTGTGCAGATCTTTACGTCTTAACCTTTTTTCAAAATTGTGACAGGGTGAATTACACTAAACATGATACATGTAACTCTGAAAACTGATCTTAGACTAATAAAAAGATTAAACATACAAATTATCCTGTAATTAGTAAATTCATTAATTTTGAGATGTTTAAAATTGCCATGTTTTCACCATGGATGTCTTAACCACCTTTTGGAGCTCAGAAAATTATTTTCACACAGAACCAGCAACTTCTATTTTTGATGTACGTTATGTACATGTAGGCCAATTTGGACAACCATCAACTCTTGAAACTAATTATTCAGCCTAATTTTAAGTTTTCCTATTTGCTGATGCTTGTTATGATAACACTCATTATGAGGTGATAAGGAACAAGTAAAACACTCATCCAGGGTCTCGTGTGATGCATCAATCATCTTCTACACTGCTTGTCTGAGACTAACACAATAAGCAAGGTTTACTTGGGCCACACTGTGAATTTTCTTAACATCTAAGATGCGTTTCAATCCCTGTATACGGTAGTTGATCCTCGGTAATAAGAGGTCCTCAAGAGTTTGCATTACCTTTTTACAACAGAAACTTTGTATTACCAGGAGAGTACGTACATTGAAGAACAAGGGATTGGAGCCTAAAATTGTCCTAGTTACAAACAGAATGTTGTATTAACAGTGCACTTTTTATTCAGGTTGGACTCTGTACTTACATGTAGATATAAAATATCATCAAAAATAATACTGTCACTGAATGATTGTCCAACTAACTAAAAAAGATGTCCTACCAGTATGGCCTACTATACAAACAGAATACTTGTGTTCAAGTATAGGCCCGTTTACATTCGATTCGCCTTTGCCGAATTGAACTCTGCAATTTCCAAAAAGGAGAGGTAAAGCCGGGTAGGCGACATGTGTAAACGCAAAAACAGACCCAGGTCTGATTCACCTTTTTCAAGTCACCTTTTGAGTAGGGTTGAACCCTGCAATTGTCAAAGTTGCTTGTAGTGTAAACACTACCCGAATACAGATTTGGCAGTTTGAGCATCCTTGGGGTAGTGCCCGCTGTGTGGTAGGTTTAATCGACGAATTCATGCATACACTGCGGTCATAATTAGCAGTGGCTTTTGCAGTTTGTAAACAGTGGTGAGGCGAATTGAAGCCGAATTGAGATATGTACATGTACATGAACATGATGTAGTGAAAACACCGCAAATGTTTAATTTTGAGGTCGCAATAAAAATGTCAGGTCTGTATCCACCTTTGCTGTTTCGAGTGTAAACACAGTGGAAGGCACAGTGCACACACGTACATGTAATTACATGTACTTTCCCATTCACAGCAGTTCATTATAAAAATGCGAAGTACCAGTATTACATAACAAAGGCCATCTACCGTAAAGCTCATTGCAGCTGTGTATATTGCATGTTTTACAACACGCGCTTATGATAGAATATTTAATTGTCAGAGACTGGCAATTAAAGGAAAGTGTTTGTAATTTAGAAGTTGTGTACGGTACCCTACACATTTCAAGAGCTACATGTACATGTGGTGTACATGTATGCATCATGTACAGTACACTATAAGCATAATGGGTTGAACAGCATTACTGAAGGCCAAGTAAACTGGAAATAAATGTACATATTTTAACAGTACTTAAATTCTAACACTACTTAAATTCTAACAGTACTAAAAAGAATCTACCTGTAACTTTTCTACATTCAGCAGTTATTTACATGTACAGTAGCTCCGTAGCGATATCTACTGTTCTTACTCTACATGCAATCACCCTTAAAATAAACAAGCTGGTACACATGAGAATGAAAATCACCAAAGAAAAGTGTTTTTAACAATTTAAATTATGGCCAGATCTGTTGAGTACAAACCCATGACGTCCATGGCCGAGTTTAAGCAAACCACTCATGCCAGACACTTCTCCAACACACCATGAAACACAAGGCCCAGAAGCAAAATGGACTCATTCCCACTCAAAACCTGCCGACGACTTCCACAAACCACCACAAACCACCACAAACAAAGTCCTCCAGAAACTACTCCTGAAAATCGAGCTCCGAGATGCACATAAAGATGCAGCACTCTGCCGCAACTAGGCCAGCCGCATCCTTCTGACATCTCCCATAGAGTGAAACAGCATCTCAAGTCGTCTCAGGATGCAGTGCGAGTGTGTCTCTCTGCATCACTACATGGTTACCGTAGTCAGACTATGCCCCTCTACATGGTTGCCGTAGTGTTACCGTGGTAATACCACCTCCATACAGCCCCAGCTGCTCACACGCTCACCAGGTACACTGCAAGTTAATCATTGGGCCGAGTCGACGAGGATGAAGTGCACTGGTCCCGGCCTCTAGTCTAGTCCCATGTGGGCCATTGATTTACATTATGACGCACCGTGTTGGAGTCTGGTTCCAGGGCAATATGGACCAGCCCATTACGGTCCAATGTAATAATTTCATTATTCTGCCAACATACACACATTCTGTAGCATGCAAAACTAATATTTAATACACATTGGAAACATACACAGGGGACTATAGAAACATGAACAAGAGTTTTAATGCTTCAATGGGTTTATACCATACAGACAGATCTGCGCATGTGTGTCCATGGGGAATGTACTGATGTACAAACAGCTGATGTCATTATAATGGGTATTTTTTTTTAAATTAAAGATAAACATAAATGACTTTATAAACATAATTAGATTCAAGTTAATGAATTTGTCAATTATTAATAAATGTACATGTATGTATGTTACATACAGGTACCATTTCTTGATTAAAAACCCGACTAGACTGTTAATGGACATTTCTGAAGGAAACGTCAGAGTAATTCAACAACTGCGGTCTAATTTGTTCAAACAAATTGCTGCAGTTCGTTTAATTTCAATATACTGTGCAAACAATCAGTGTATTTAATCATGTACTTTTGATTATAACATCCCAAAATAGACAGGATTGAGACTGCCTACAAAATGATTAGATTTTTTAGCCAAACCGTCCAAGATAAAGAAGGTAACATTTCTGATTTCATTAAGTGTTAAGAATATACATCTAGACTCAAAGTTTAATTTATTCCTCATGACACAAATACTGCTACATGTAGGACCAAATTTTTCTTAAAAATTCTTCCGATTTAAAATCACAGAAAAAGTTGAGCAAAATGTGGAGTTGCAGATTTCTAGAAATTTATATCAGTTAACTTGCTTTCTAAAGCCATATTCTGCAAATTATGCAATAATTAGGACACCTCAGATACTGTCCAATGTTAAACCACAGTCTGTCCAACATGCATTTTTCACACCAATTTCAGTTTCAATCCATATAGCAAAATGCAGGGCAGCTGGTACAAGGCAAGTCAATCAATGCAACCCAACCATAATGGGCCAGCCCTCCCAAGCAGAACACCAATCTCTGCAAGACCAGAGGCCAGAACACAGCTGAAACAAAAGATGCGGTCAATAAATGACAAAAGGTGTAAGAAACTGGCCCAGGCCCTAAGATGACTCATCTTCACATTGATTTGCATCCATTGGACCTGGGATGTATCGCATTCATGGAGGAGCACTCAGCGGACCGACTTGATCCATTTTCAACAGGATAAGGAGGACTGTCGGTCTAGATCGAGTGACAGGGAGGTGTTGGGCCGGCAAGGAGAAAGAGTCATGAGTCTTGGGTTACAACGCAGTGGAATTGTCATGGGTCCCAGGAAAAATTGTATTTACTGAGGATGTACGGGAATGAAGCTTGTGAAAGTCAATAAAAGAAATTACATGTAAATTTAAGCATGATGCACATGGGAATACCTTCAGAATGTAAACAACAAATTATATATTTTACTATTCCATCAATAGTGCAATAAACCAGGAACCGACATCATCCCAATAAGCATGGCCGAGCGGTCTAGCGCGTCGAACTCAAGTTCCTGTGCCAGTACTAGAATGTGGGTTCGATTCCAGGCCGTGACACTTGTGCTCTTGAGCAAGGCACTTAATCACACTTGTTCCGTCCTTCGGAAGGGATGTAAAGCCGTTGGTCCAGTGTGTTACATGTAACGCACTTTAAAGATCCCAGAGCATTCTTTCGTGAAGAGCAAGGGGAGGGATTCCCCGGTGTCTCTGGCTGTTTCTAATTCAACTTAGAAGTTGATAGTTATTCGAATATCTATGTTAATTGATCCCATTCCTGTAATTGGCGGTTCTTCCGCTGTTGAATAAAATGTGGTGAATAAAATAAATAAATAAATAACACTGATTCAGGGGATACAGGAGAACAATGATAAAGGTCTCTTGCAGTGTCAATTCTATTCAGGTAATTAATGGAAATCATACTATTTGTTTGTTCTAAACCACTCAAAGCATGTACATTATATTTTTTACAGCAGACAGGTAAATTCTCCATTTTTAAATGAAGATGAACAATAAATATGAAATATAAGATACGTTATCGTGAGAAATACTGCCCAGATATTGAACTAACAACGACCAGCAGTCAATGCTTGTGGTGGTACGGAATGTTTAAAGTTTAACCCTAACACTCCTCAATCCTCCAAAATCAATATGATTTTACATTCACTCTAGGAAGTTAGGGTTAATAAATAAACGTATGAACGTTTATTTGGCCTTTGTTTTTCAGCAAAATATCCCCAAAATAACTATACCATTTATGCTGGCAAGCATTGAGTGTTTATACAGGTATGTAATGTAGCAATGTAAAAATGTTCGTGAAGCCGTGGGCCAGGGTTGCATGCATGCAATAAGACTACCTACATGTACGTACACAGTCATAACAAAGCTCTCAGGTAGATATGTTACAAAAATACATGTATCATGAAACTAATTGCTGGTGAAAATAGGGTAGCTGTGAGGTGAACAGGTGCGGATTGATTAATTGACAGTTCAATGGTCAAATGAAAGGGGATGGAATAGCAGGCATATGACCCCCAGCAGAGGATGTATGAAATATTAAACGGTACATATAATAGAAAATAGTCACTGGGATAATAAGTGAATTAGTAATTACAACAGTCGGCCAATGAATTATGTATAGACAGCTAAATACATGAATGTTAGGCCTACCAGCTGACAATGTTTGTGGCAACAATTAAGAAGTAAAATCTTAATACAAGAAGGTGGCAAATTGATGATGCTATTCTGAAGTTACATTTGTTTGCAACAATTCTGGCATTGTTTTAATAAAGGTAACTACAGATATTTTGGTAAGAATTAAGAAAGGGCTGGACATCTCATACACTGTAAGATACATGTGTAGATTCAGGTTTCAATTCCATTTCAGAGTTGCTGTAACTGAAATTATATATTTGAAATTGTACCCAGTCAATTTTCTTAAGTCATTTAAAACATGTATTAATATCACTGAATAACATATTTGCCAAAGGTAGGGGGAAATCTGGCTGAAACATGAGCCAGAAACCATACTGTGTTTCACCTCAACCTACATGTACATACATCATGTACATTATATTGTCAGTATTTCCACTGCACTGCCAGTGGTATCAATTCTCAACAATAGACAGGAAATTTGCCTTGCTGTAATATGGGCAATTTGACGCTGAGCGGTTTAATCAAAGTCTGAATCGGACGGGGGCAGACGATGGGGGAAATCAAGCGTGGCTTCAATGCTACTGACAATCCCCAGGAAAGTGAACCATAGGCTGCTACTGTATGAGCACACATGAATAATGGATATGATTAATGTTAACACTCTTGATCATTTCTCTTCGGGGTTTTGCAGAGAATGGATGGGAAAACATGCTAACAGAAGCCATCGGCTCTCTTATGAATAATACAATACCAATTGGTAAGTACAATTTGTGACAGGGCTGTCTCCCCCTCTCTCTCTCTCTCTCTCTCTTTTAACACACATGTATGCTTTTAATGAGCAAAGAATCGCTCCCCCTCTTTTATTCCTTTCCTAAAAATGTCTGAAGAATTCTTCAAAAAATAATCGACTGTTTGAGACAGTGGAAACAAAATGAGCCTAAACTGCTTATCAAACAGATCTAAAAATGTGAGAAAATATGGTTATATTTAAGTAACTTCTCCGTCACACTTATACTTGCCACATACACTCAGTTCAGTGACATGTTTGGGACAACATTTGCATTGCATAAACAGGTACTCTAAATGGATGCATTTCTCAAGGCATTCATTCAGGACTTCTCCTGGAGCAAAGAGACAAAACAAAATCCTTCAGGTCTGAGGTCATCTCTTGTCTCTGGTGATGCAGCATTCATTCCCTGTGTGTCTTTATCATAACAGGCCAAATTGGCTTGGAATCTAAACATCCAATTAACTTCAGTCTCATAGGAATACCTGTGAATGCTCATCTAATGTAATAACAATGCCTGGGCAATACACTAGAGACTACAGACCTCCTCTCATGAATATTTGACAGGGTTGTGTATGGCATAGCTAATGTACACTGTACATACACATGTATGTACGTACCGGTACAATGACCAATAACTACAGTACATGTAGCCAACATGTGTGTACCAAGGAGCTAAACGAAGGACAGAGAATTCAAAAAAATCAATGTGGGTTCGATTCTGGTTTCAACACAAATAACCAGAATCACACAAATCTATTTCAGATGCAAGGAAGAAAAAAGATAATTTTAACACATGTACCCTCTCAAAGGATATGAAATGTTCCAAAAATTCAATGAACCTTTTGACCGAAAACTCAAATGTAAGACGTTCCAACTGCTCGGGGCAATGATTCTGCTCAAGATGCTATCTGTCTACAAGTAAATGATAAATGTAATTGAAGATGAATTTAACAAGCGAACAAAACTACCGTAGTCCCCTGACTATCATAGCATTATTGCTGTGTTTTCTGTGCAGTATAGCCAGGAAACCAGCCTAAATAGGGCAGTGGCTAGATTCTGGCAAGAGAAATTTTTCACCAGAATAAGGATTTGGTCGACAGAACGTCTTTACCACAGCATGGCATACATGTATACTTGCCCAAGGCTACTCTATAAAGAACTCTAATTCCCTGCACTGCATCCAGTACAGTACCTCTCAAGCATAATACTCTGCACACGCAAAATGGATGGATAATCTCCCTGACAAAATATCCCCAGGCAATATTCGTTAAGATGTAAGCCTTTTTAATGGGGAAATGTGTAATCGCATTATAAAATTACTGTACACTTGCATTTGTGCCTGACCCTTACTGGTACATAAATTGTACCTGTGTATTTACTAGGCACCAATTTTATGTTTCACAGTATTTTTGAGTAAACAAGGGTTGACGTGTTAAATTTAATTTGAACTTCTGTATGTAAATATATACAATTAATATGTAAATATATTAGTATTGAATATTATATATTTTCAAACGGTTAGAACAAGATCTTAACTTTGATTTTAAATATGCAAATAAAAAGATGTTTACAAAAGGTTGCTGATTAAAGGCAAGGCTCGTCAGCAATGCACGCGCGCGCTAAATTCGTGCCACGAAATATGCAGCTCCATAGTAAAGGCATGACGCTGCGTATTTCGTGGCACGCGAAATTGGCGTGCACGCATTGCTGACGAGCCTCTGCCTTTAGGTTTGCGTTTTTTTCTAATGGTTTTTAACTTTACTAATTTCAAAGGTTTTACCGTACATACTATGCATTGGGGAAATACCAATGTCAAAATGTACATGTACGGCATACGGTTTTAGCAATGTACGGTATTAAAGTCCAATTGAATACAATTTTGCTATAATGTTCTTATGACATCAATGCAAAGCTTCACAGACAGTGTACATGGAGGTCTATTGTACATACATGTACGTAGGCCTCAAGTACAAGCTGCCAACAATTACATGTATGTGGTTTCACACTGCCCACAACTACCGGTAAATCCAAGCAATGCAATAAGATCATTGCTTCAAGTCTGCCGATAATCAAGATGAAATTGATACTTGAAATCCTATCATGACAGTTGGCCGACAAATGCACAAGAACCTCTCCTTCAGGCCACTGATTGGGTTTGATTACACAACGTGAGCACCAGGCACACAACGTAAGCACCAGGCACACTCATAGGGGTCCCAGCCATAACTTTCCCTCTACTTTTTTCTCCCGCTGTTCATTTTTAACAAGCACCACGGTGTTAACATTGATTGAAACAGATCATGCAGTATGGCAGGCGACTGGTAAAACGGTTCAGATTTCTGATCAACTGTCACCGGATAATTCAGGAACATGTATTCTTCCCCAGTGCAATGGTTGCTTGATAACATGATGGTATTAGCCAGAGGGGTGTCTTGGTATGTTGGACAGTACATGTACTTGTACATGGGTCTGTCCACAGTAATGGGGTACATTTCTGTAACATTCAAGATCTTAGGTCCGTGTTCACATCAAATGTCTTAATTTTATCTTTAAATTATCAAGCTAAACTGAGGAAATAACTTTTTCACCAAGGAGTAAGAAAAATAGTCCTACAACATACATTTCTGAAAACCCCGTGCACAAATTTTCCTATTACGCGTGTAACAAAGACGGAAAAAAATGTCACAAAATGGTCTGTCCACGTTACCTACGTAATAGGAAAATTTGTACACAAGCTTTTCAAAAATGTATGTTGTGGCAGAAATTGTTTACCTTTTTGGGCAAAAGTTATCTCCTGAGAACAAAACAAGGACATTTCTTTAATTCTGAGATAAACTAAAGACATCTGAAAGGAATTATTGACTTACTTTTCAAATGTACCCCATTACTGTGGACAGACCCACATGTATGTTCAATGAATGTTTGTCTAATACCTTACAGCACCCCTGCAATGATCAGCCAATTCAGACTCATGTACTAAAAGGACACTAAACTTGGGATGAGAGAAGGGCCTTATCGGGATTCAAACCAGAGACCTCTGACTCACCAGAAGATGCTCTACTGAGCTATACGGCACAGTGGTATACTAAAAGGACTTTATTTATCATTTAAAATATAAAACTGGTCTCTTTACCCCTTTCAAATGTTCCATTCAATGTGAAGACATTATGTCAAAGGAAAAGTAAAAGAAGAGTATGACCTTCAATGAGATAATTGGCAGTGAAAACAGTTTACTGTAGTTTACAAAAACTTGCCTGAATTTCAAATCAGTAAACTCAACCCTCTGTGGTCTGGAAAAAACTGATACATGTACTTCAGCCTTGATTCATATTTTTGTTTACTCATTCAGACAAAGATGTTCTACTGCAGCTTTTAATCATCAGAAGACCTTGGACCTGATATAAGACACAGTGTGACAAATATGAAGCACAGCATACTCAGCCAATGCACACAAGACTAATACTAATGTCTCCTTGCAAGATGCTGCATTGAAGTCATACCAGTAATTAGCAAGGCTAAATCAGAACAATGGATGAGGCAAGGATCTGGGGGTCTGGCAAGATGAAAAATCAATGTTTAGCGGCTCGGTTGGACATTATGACTAATATGAGAACAAGGCCAATCAGTATGGCATTGGAATTACCAATCAAGGGCAGGGATGAGGGAGTCATTTCACCTGCTAGCAGTATGTCTTGGATGAGTCTAGATATTTCAGGTTTAGTTTGGTAAGCCCCGCCCACGTAGAAACGCGTCCAGCAACTTCAACATGCGCAGAATCATTAGATTTGTTTAGATCACCAAAATACCACATGGATCACTACTGTCCTTCAAAATGATTGGTTAATGGATATTTCGGGGGCGGGGCTTAAATACTTCTGGATCTATAGACCCTATTCACTCATTTGAATGGTTCAAACATGTCCCCAGAATCAGTTCTGTAGAATTCAAACTGCTAATTGTAAAGGTACCAGACTACAAGCTCTTTTTTACTCTTGATGTTCGCACAACCTAAATGATTTGCCCCCGATATTCATTAAGTTACCTGATAGGCATATCAATCTCCATGGATACTGTATTTGTGAAGAAGGCTACAGCCTTCAGTAAACTGTTTAAACAGGTCAACCAAGGCAAAGTATAGAGAACCAGAGTGATCATGTTAATGGCAAAATCTATCATGATCCTGACACTAATTCAAGCTCATTGTAAACTTTTGTAATCATTCTGGCATTACTAAACATTTGAGGATTTTTAGCTCAGGAGGGTGCACATTGACCTTCCAAAACCAACTGATTCCTGTCACAGTACATCTCGTATGCAAGGCACAGGGAAAAATACACCTGTACCTAAAAGTAAAACAGCCCCCTCTATTGACACACTGGCAGTTATATTACACAGTCACCTCATCCTAATAAAAGGCCTGAACATACAGGAACATGTATGGCGCCCTCTGTTGTCAAGGGGTTCTTTGATGGTAAAACTAAAAAACAATCTGTCGAAGGGTCGTTAATAAAACCATTCCAGTTGTTTCTGGACATTTCTTGGAAATCCTTTAATGAATTATGAGCCAAGAGGGACTTGTGAGAATATATTGCCCCTCTAAACCATACCGTATGTGCAGAGTGGTTTGGGTCATTGACTTGCAAACTTCGGGTCGAAACACTCTGAGGTTGTGAGTTCGAGACCATCCTTAAGCAAGGCATTTTATTCCAATTGCTCCATCCTTCAGATGGGATGTAAAGCTGTAGGTCCAGTGTTGTGTAGAGCACTTAAATGATCACACAATCTTTTTTAACAGAGAAAAGGGAATAAACCCTTACTGTATGTCTCTGGCTTTGCTGCCTAAGTCGCCACCCACCTTTTTATCTCAATGTTTAGGCGATTTGATAATGTTGTAAAGCACATCAATAGCCAGGAGACATGAAACACACTTACATGTAGCTTTACGTTCCATACCTTATGTGGACATTCCTTTGTTCTCCTGTAGTTAAGAAAACTGTTCCAAAATGTCACTTTTTTTCATTAAAATGAAAACAGTTCTCATCTAAACTGTGCCCTAAACACTAACCCTAAACTTACACGTACACCCCCTAAACTTACACCCCCCACCCTGACACCTAACCTTGTTTTTAAAGCTTGGACAACCTGACTGTGGACCTGTGCTAGTCCACATAACGTCCGTTTCTACTGGACAGTGTGGATCTCCTTGGTTCGCCAGTCCACATAAGGTACAATGTACGTACACTACCTGGTATACATGTACATGTACATAATAATAATAATAATAATAGACAGTTCTTATATAGCGCATTAAAGATCCGACGGATCTCTCAATGCGCTTTCTGCATTATTACCCTGGTCATTGGGCTCAGTAGTATCATTCCTTAATCCTTCTCAACTCCCTGGGGAGTATGCAGTCCCGTGCAGCTTATGCGCACAGGGACTAATCAAACACATTACCGGTAGCTTTCTCTACCCTCACAGGTACCCATTTCCTCCTGGGTGGAGAGAAGCAATTCATGGCAAAGTGCCTTGCTCAAGAGCACACGCACCATGGCCAAGCCGGGATGGGATTCGAACCCACGACCTGTGGATTGACCATAGTCTTGGATTCAACACGCTACACCGCTCGGCCATGGTACCAGTAAGAACTACCGGTACAGTATTTTTTAAAAAATAAAAAAGAAATCCCAGACAAGTTCAGAAAATTTGACCGCACTATACATGTACATGTATCTTTACACGCCATCATAGTGATCAGACTATAGATCAACTTTCATACATGCTCCGTCCTTTTAGCAATTGTTGCTCACAGGGTGGTGAACTTTGAGAACAAAGACAGACCTGCAATGTGATACACCGGGCAAATAGTCTGACAAATGTTGAACAGCCGATACGACTGGCTGGTAATTACTTCAATCAAATCTGGCCTGACTGTCGGTAGAAATGACGCCTGCATGACTGTATGGTACACGTATCGAGGCATTGTTGTCGATACCTGTTAGTTCGGGTACGTGAGCTCCCAAACTCACACAAACACCAGACGACATAGGGACTCCACAGTTGGCACAAATCCAACACTAAAACCAGACTCTTAAAGGCCCACTGTATCATTTGCAATGACCCCAAAAGTTAATCAACGAGTTGACAGGGAAAACCTACCTCAAAGTAAAGATTGAATTAGTAGGAACTATCCAATGAAATGTTTCCGCCCGAGATAGCCCGAGATGATATTTAATTTTACCAGAAAATAATTAATAAAGATGAAATTATTTAGATCGTTTGCAAACGATTTACTTCTCATCTGGGCGGTCTGAAATGGGCGCTGTGTACTGCATGTATGCTGTTTCAACGCGATGCAGTTTTATTTTTAATGCATCGCGTGGGTCGCGCGCACACACGCATCATGACGCGCGCCACAGAGTACGCGATCGTGACCGATCCGACTGAAAACGATTATTTGAAACGCCAAGACCGGCAAAACGCATGTACATCTGAAATTCCTTCGGATGAGTTTGTTGATGTCTTTCTTTTGATTTATAATGGTTTTGTTCCCAGAATCGCTCAAAAACAGATCATCTATAGGGCCTTTAAACACATACAATGACTGTTTGGGCGCACACTTTGGGACTTTGACCTGAAAATATAAACTTGTTTTGTGTGTATGGATGATGCACACGCACGCTGCATGCTCAATTGATATGGTTGTATTTAGTCCAGATTCTTCTCCAAGTACAGTTAATGTTTAAGGCTAGGGAGGTGTACATTAAAGGACAACTGTATCATCCGTAATCACTCAAAATCTGACTTAGGGGAAAAATCTACCAAATACAAAGTAGTGATTACACCCAATGAGTGTACATATATGTACATACCCCTTTTACTAAAAAAAACCCCTGCCTCTTTTACTTTGCTCAGAACTTTGAACATCCATGCAACACAGGGAAAAGTTGGGTTTCAGTGAAAAACGTGACAGACTATACATGTACAACCATGACAACTATGCCTCATACCTCAGCTAATACAGACTATCTGACGTGTCTTTCAGAGGTCTCTGGTTCAAATCCCAATGAAGACCATCTCTCTCAACTTGTATTTGGTTAAAAGAAATCAGTACCTCTGGTATTAAAGGCACAGGCTTGTCAGCAATGCGCGCGCGCGCATTTTAGCAGCTCCATAGCAAAGGCACGGAGCTGCGTATTTCGTGGCACGAAATTGGCGCGCGCGCGCATTTATGACGAGCCTCTGCCTTTAAGTTGAAGATGGCTTTCAGAAAGTGCATCATGCATGCACACCTTCCCCCAGTTTGTTGAACAATTATGGCCTCAGTAAATGTTTAAGATATGATGTAGCCAGTTCACAATTGGTTCTTATTTGGGCAAATCCACAAATGGGCTTTCAACTCTACCAGCAAACAGTGCCTCATATTACAGTACACTTGTACATGTACATGTACCAGTACTTTATTTCAGATGAAGTATTAACATTTAAAGATATCAAATATACAGTATGTTGTTACATGTACATGTATGTTGGATGTGTTTGATTTGTTTGTACGTATTGAAGTAAAGTGATATGCAATATATTTGAGAAGTAATATTGTGTCAGATTTCACGTCATTGTAAGACGACCGACAATACCTCCCTTGCTCTCATTACCTACAGTACCGGTACCGGCCCGCAGACAGTCAGGTCCTTCTTTACACGAACGCTGTTTGTACGTAACTTGTTGACATTTAGGATGGGTTGACACTTTATACATAAAGGGGAAACTCAGACATGTCACAGTCCCACGCTGTTTGTCTCTTTGTTCGGGATATCATGATTTATGTTCAGAAAAACATAACAGACTATGCATGCATCATACATGTATAGTATGCAAATGTGTGGGGTACCGTGGCCGAGTGGTTTGGGTCACTGACTCGCAATACTCGGATGAAAACTTAGGGTTGCAGGTTCAATACCTGGCTGGGGTACCTGTGCCCTTGAGCAAGGCACTTAAACACACTTGCTCCATCCTTCGGAAGGGATGTTAAGCCGTTGGTCCAGTGTGTTAGGTAACACACTTTAAAGATCCCAGAGCATTCTTTCCTGAAGAGCAAGGGGATTCCCCGGTGTCTCTGGCTGTTTCTAATTCATCATGGGTTTCCTCACGCTTGCGAGCGACAGTGCAATGGGCACCTTTGAGGAATCCTTGGTTTCAATACCAGAAAGAAATAATAAAATGGCAGCAGAGCAAAATTTGGATTTGTCAAAAGGTAAACTAGTAAGAGCAAAGCACAATTCTGCTGTACTTTGTTTTCTATGCATTTGGGTGGAGACAGATCAGTGTTTTAAGCCAAGAGGACTCTTCAATTTAGCAGCTTTTGAGTCATCAAGATTTTGCTGCATCTCACAACTCCTTACTGTACATACTGTACACAAAACCAAGGATAAAGCACCAAGTTACACACACATAAAGTAAACATGAAACAGAACATGCAGTAAGCTACAAACACAGAAGCTACATGTACATGTACAAACATCAAAATCATGTTCACATGTTTTGTGAAGTCGAGTGTTTTACATGAAGGTAAAACTGCCAAGTCTTAATTGTGCAAGCCTTTTGGTACATTTGAAAATAGCACAAGGTAAATGTTTCATATACTGGTATTTTGATGAATGCAAAAAGGAAAACCTAAAGTTCCTCTCATCATGTCTTGTCATGTCTTGAAGCAAATGACAGGTGACAAAATCATGTTTAATAAGCACTTACATGTACTTCTTGTGTCTTCAACATCTGATTCAGAGGTGTAAGAGGACACTGTAGACTGGGAGGAACCTGGAATCAAATGACAAAACAAGAGTATGTCAACTTCTAATTTCTTGTTTCTGAAAACAAATCTGTTCAGGTGTTTGTTCTACATGTATGTATAGTAGAACATTAGACTTCAGTTTAAATTTGCTGTTTTCCAGAATTAATCAGAAGACAACGACACACTGGTAAAAACCTCTACTAGACATGATAATGGAAAGTACAAAAAAAGAAAGAAAAACAATCTTTTGTTGCAGATGTTTGAGCCTAATCCATCATCTGAAATACCATACCCATGTTTCTGTGAAATTTCTATCGACTTTACCTGACGTTAGCTGGAGTGACTACGTCACTGTCGTACTAAGTGACTTGCATTTAATGCATTGTAAATCCTAATCAAATAAGCTTGAGTTATCACAAATCTTTCTTCTTTTCAGTGACATCTTTTCCACGGGATGCCAATTTTTAGTCCATTAGCTAATTAGAAACGTACAAAGGTAAAATGGAATTACATGTATGTTGTGGGCATGTGCAAATTGTGTCTGGGATGCAATAGAAAACCAATTACGGGAGCTTCATGGGATGCATTAAAGGAGTGTGACCAGATCACTTTTTTTTACCCATAACTCCCCGGGACTTACCTTATGGGTCATGAGATTTTTATATCATAACATCCGTTATATTTTTCTGATTACGAAACTGAAACTCCCGCGCTTCTAGGCCGCATATTTCCGAGGATATCGTCGAAAATCCACCGATTTATTGTAAACTTTACTTTCTTGTTCCGACTGCCCGGTTTCGTCCATAATGCGATTTCGATTTACATGACTAGCGCCCTCAATCGACATCTAAATAAGACTTTATCTTATTGATATAAATGACGTCGCATTTCCAGTTCAGTTTATCACTTTTATTGAAATAAATAATCTATTTTATCTATAAACATTTTTATAAATGTAAGATTTATAAGTGTCATTTTTTGTGGGTGAGAAAACATCGAAAAGTTTAATAAATATTGACGTTGCCTGAGACCATGCGTGGTCCTAGACTGGTTCCCCTGTCCACATATTTACATCCCCTTCGTCGTATATGAGCGAGAGCGGCGTAGCGCACATGGACAGGGAGACCAGTCTAACGATGTTTCGGCTCCATGTAAACCACTTGGAACCGGAGACGTACATATAACTAATTTTTCTTAATTTTGTGTTGCTTAGCTGATCAAGAAAAATATTTTCAAGCACAAGTACAATTTATACGTTACACATTTTGTTAAATAAATTATTTAATGTAAACAAATTAAATATCAAGACTAAAAGTACTACGAAGGTGAACATACATATGCATGAGGCAAGACTTCAGCGTGATTGCGCGTATTCAGACTGTAGAGGGCGGGCTTCATGCAAAATTTATCTGGTGAAATCCGTCTCGATAGTTTTGTTTAATTTTTGACTGGAAATCGCGAATTTTTTCGGGTTTTTTGGACATGGGAGGTGTGTATGGGAGTTACTTGATAATATTGGTAAGTTACATTGAAAACTATTTTCCAGAAACCCTGGTCATGCTCCTTTAAGAAAACATTAAAAGCAATTAGGTTCTTGGAGGTAGGGTTTTAATGCGGCGTCAGGGGGTCTGAGGACAAAACGATTAGTTACACAATAACAAAACATGACAATTTGCACATTTCCTCCATAACGATTTAACTTTAACTTTTGTTCTACAAAGCTACAGCTCCAATGCTTTTTGATAATTCATCATTCTGCTTCCACGTTAAGCTCTCTTCTATCATGGGAGCGCGTGTGGTCTAGTGGGTATGAAGCGGAACTCCCAATAAAGAGGTTGTAGGGTTCAAGCCCCACTTCGACCAACGTGTCTGTGTCCCTGGGCAAGGCACTTAATCCCAGTTGCCTCGTCAACCCAAGCGATATTTGGGAAGCTGTTAAGGGGAATGCCACAATCTAACTGCTGATAGGGTTGAGCGCCTGGCCAGCAGCCACCTAGTTAAAAGCGAAATGGTTCTGGTGATTCCCTGATGGCAGCGATAATAATAATGGCAACAGCGCCAGGAGCCGCAGGGTGGACATGTGCGCTATATAATAATCTACCATTATCATTATTATTATCATTTTAATACAACAAACATGTACATGTATGCAGCAGAATTGGACTGTTACAATGTACATGTACAAGTTCAATCCTTTTTATACAAGACAGTTACTACATATATGTATTTTGAAAATAGAAAAGTAATTTTATATTTTTCCTTCTTTCTGTTTCTTTCGTTTTACTATTTCGTTTCTTTTGTTCCTATTTCAAGAACAGTATATTGATTTATGAACATTTCAATACTTAATCAAGTACAGATGGAAACAGTTACTGTACAAGCATGAATGCACTTAATCTAAGTCAGAATACTAGCATTCTACACAAGAATATTGCATAGTGATAATTACAAACATCAGCCATTTTAGCTGAAAAACATGCTACAAAAATCATCGTTAACTTAGATAAAATACAAGAACATCTCCCTAGTGCCTTGTGGGAATGGAGATGAGAGGATGGGGAGGACCAGAATATCCAGTGAGTCACAGAGAGATGTGGCTTGAGGGCTCAAATTTTGAGCTCCGTACTTTGTAATAATTGAAGAAAATATTCATACTCGGGAACATTTTAAAGATGCAAAGCTGGTGTGCTTTTTAACATTTTTCTACACAAAAAGCTCAAAACACACTTTTACCATCCTTGTGTTTGCCATTTGATGGCTAATGGGACCTGGACACAGTGAATTAATTGGTGAAGCGCTCTGTGAAAATCAGCCACTCCTTGCACAACATGAGCCGACGTTTTGCAACCATACATGTACAGTACATGTAGTTCTAGAAATATGCGACGAGTCGAGGCTCATTAAAATACGAACAAACAATGGAAATTCCTAGCAGTACGTGGATACCGCCTTGAATTTCCAGGCACCGTCTTGAATTTCAATTGTAAATGTATTTTCATATTTTATTGAACCTGGATCCGCCACTGATTTTTAAAATTTTGATTGCAAAAACACAGCCTTGGTTACGCAAGAAGTGACTTCTTTCAGAGCGCATCACATTTTTCATCTCAAGATCTCAAAGCACAAACACAAGTAAAACATCTTGTTTGGTTGACCAACCAAAGATACATAGAATGAGGTACTTGAGTGCTTCAAGAGAGAGTAACCAAGACATAGGTGAGGTATCTATGGACATGAAGTGTGTACACTGCATCCTCCGGTTTGCCTCAAGGCCAAACGGCCTTATCAAAAAAGCCGATCCAGGGACAATGACAAATTGCATACTAATGCTCGGTTAACTTAAGACCTTCATCCGTGCAAAAAGATAATGGAACTTGCCGTCAAGACAAAATAAATCGCTAATTTATGGCTGAAGTCCTTCAGGTATACTCGTTGCAAAAGTAAACATCAGGGGTGTTTCAAAATAACGTGAAATATCTGTCAACCAGAATTTTAACATTTGAAGTGACTTTAGATAACCATATCTCTACAGATTTTAAATCAATTTACACCAAATCTTCTGAGAAGTTGCAATGTTTTAAGTATTTTTCATCAGGGTCATCATTTTTTTCAGATAATACATGTAGATATCAAAGTGACAAATCAACAAAATTGGTGTTATGCATGGGACATTCTATTTTTGACGCAAAAATGTTACGCATGGGAAACATACACGTACATGTATGGGGCCGTCCATAAAGTACGTATGCACGAAATGCCCACTTTTAAGATCCCCCTCCCCCTGTACGCATATTTCGTGATGTCACCCATACATGTACATGTATGCTTTAACGTTGGGTGTACGCATTGGAATTTGGACAGAATAAAAATCCCTTTCAACAAATGTACACGTGTGATCGAAGGGGATACGGTATGTATACATGTATCAAATAAATTTACGTTAATGGGTATCAAGAATTGTACTTTCACCAAATTGTACCTTTACCAAATTGTAAAATTCAGCAAAAATGTTAGAATGATGCAAATTAACCAATTCAAAGGAACACAGAAACACTTGTTACTGCATAGGCCTAATGCTTACCTTTCTTTCTCCGTTTCCGTTTAGGAAGTCTCTGCAGAAACGACAAACTCGGCCACTTTGCGGCCATTTTGTATCTCGTCTCAATATCCCACCGTGTAGACATCTCACAATCTGGCATTATGTTACTTGTTATGGACAAAACTAACGTCATGAATAAAGCCACGGTTATCAAACATTGTTAGGGAATCCTCCCATTATGACGGCGCGAGTCTCAATTTCCAGATGATGGCTTTTCAGTTGTTAAATGTGTATAAATCCATCTTGCGACAAGGCAAGAAACAGCGACATAAACAATTCTTTGCATTGTTGAGGCAATCCTCCTATTATGACGCCATAGGTCTTCATTTCCTGATGATGGTTTTTTTAGGTTTAAATACGTACATGTACAAATCCATCTTGCGAAGATGCAGAAACAGTTACATAAACAATCCTTTCAGTTACCGGTATGTACATGTATATCGCGTCAGATCACGAGAACTGCACATTAACTCATTCACTGCGATCAGCCCACTCATCGGAAACACGATTGATAGATTTCCTGGGAGTTAATGTTCTTCACACAGGATTGATCCGAGCGCAAGACGACAAATGAATCACCGATAGTGCTCTACAAGGCCATGAACAGTGACTAACGTCCGTCGTTTCATAATCATGCAACACACTGCAGCTGAGCATCACCACAACTGGGCTGATGTTACTTCTCTCCCCTGCAAGTTTCTACTTATTCCATGCGGTACCTGGGCAAACCAATGTTTAGCATTTTTTTTCACCGATCTCTGTGGAAGACCTGTTGCCATGGTTTCTGCACAGGCAAATTGATTGTGTGATGGATATATCCACGTACTGACAACTGGGCCACGGAGTCAAGACAGTAAATAATCATTTGTCAACAGCCGTGAAGATGCAGCGATGTCTTAAGGAGAACACAAGGGGGAAACCAATGGGTGAAGCTTTTCAAAAAGGTCACATTATGCAGTCCAAAAACAAGCTTACTTGTACATTGTGTAAGTATGCTAAAACATACTGTACTATGGTAGACTTGCAAATCATGTTATTAAGTATCCTAACCAATCTCTTTCATGTAAATGTATGCAACACCCAACTCGAGCTTCAGAACGGCTCAATTAGAATGACATATGAGCTGATTCACAATCATTGCACTCTTCCTCGATTCTTTGAAACCATTGTGAAGCATCCATTCCAGGATATGCATCCAATAACACCACAGAATCAACCTCTTTGTTGCAGAGTTCTCCTTACTGATTACCGATAGATTTTATGACCTTTTTATGGATTCACTGCACTTTATGATAAAAGACTTTCATCATAACACCTGCTGCTTGCCGTCCCAGGAGAATCCACAGAAAATGGACAATTTACCACGGCCTGGAGGTTGGCGACCATCTCAGTATTTTAATATCAGTTGTTGATGATAAAACACAGTGCATCAATTTAAAGAGCATTCAAGTGGCGCCCACGTGCACTGTCTGCTACGCCCAAACTTCATTAGTGGCCGGTGGCATGAACAGAATCCTCACAAGGGGCGAACATTACGTGAGATTTTAGAGATTTCTGGCACGCGTGGCAAATTAGTGCACCGACTGAAAACTGCCTTATGGATCACATGTACTTGCACTGACCTGACAATGGACAGGCTGTACAACAGCAGATGACTACAATGTTCTGCCTAGACTGCTCCCTGGTCCACACTTGAAAGACTGGGAAAGGAACCGTCGTCCCTGGAGTAAGATGGCCACTTTGTTGCTCCATTCAGGGAGTCACTACCAGTCCATCGTATACACGTACAGTGTAGGTCAGTGGTTATTTATGAGGCAGTCACATGACAATACAGAAACAAAATTGGCTCCACCCACTAAATAGGACTTACATGTTTGCTTGAGAACGATGGCAAGTTCTGCACTCACAAAATAACCAAAGGGAAGATAGTCGTTATCAGAAACCATGAGGGAATTTTACCACAAATGATCAAGTCATATTTGGCACAATGCCACAAATAGCCCAAAACCCACTTAGCTCCACTGCATGTACATGTACAGTATTCCCCTGCGCTAGATGTTTTCCACGCCATATTCTCCTTCAATCAGAGCAACCTTCCTTGGGCAACCTTTCCTCTCAGGAAATCGAGTCAAACTCAGCCTGAAGACAACATTAGTCTCTGTCCTCAAGTCTTGGCAAAATCTTCTTAATCCCAGTGGATGATGTAGCAACACAGAGCAAACGATTACCAATCTTAAGTTAATGCTTTCTGGAGACAAAACGGCCTGAGGGACCAACATTTCCCCAGACAGAGGATCTCTCTGCCGTTAGGAAAGACAACGGGATGAAACAAAGACTATGGCGATTCTCCATCCATTAATTAGGTGTTAACATGCATACTGCTGGAAGCTCCGAGCACAATAAATGCAATACAGGTCTGGCTTTACAAATAACCAGCGGGTTACTGTAGTGCATCATGAAGACTAAATCATTAATCCTGAATGGAACCCACGAAGCTACGGTTTGAGTTTCCTCTAAGCAACGCCGCTATCAAGTGACAAGGGTACACTACACGTACTGTACGTGGAGCATGACATGCTATCAAAGATTAATTAAGTCTGTGCAGTAGCGGGTCAAGCACGGAGCACGTCTTGTCAGCCGTCTTGAAGCCGGCGCGCAAACGTCTTTGGAAACCACACAAAGTATTAATCAGTATGATGGAATGAGCATGGTTGAGGCACCCATATATCTGAACCACATGATCGACTGTATACTGCAGTAAGCAAGGCATTCAGGAAAGGGAGTGACATTAACTCTAGGGTTTTACAAATCTTTTAAGACGTCCGACACGATTTGATCACTAATGGAGTTATCCAATGTGGACAACACTTCAAAGCACTTTTGGCTGCCACGTTGTAGGGCAGTTTCTTTGTTTCTTGAAGACATACGTACATGTACATTGTTGCAGGTTTTGTGCTCACATTGTTGACCAATATCAAAAGTTTCCCTACAAGATGGCAGCTATTCGATACGGTCTATATCTATGGACTAAAAGACCTTCTGATCATTATTACATTTATGTACATTGTACATCAATTTCAAATATTGAAGTGACAAGCAGAATCTTTGCTAGAATAACAAAGTATGAAACTATATAATCATCATGGCGTCACTTCCTAATTTGTGTGTTAATACAAAGTGGTGCTCACGTCACAGCGCAGGTCACATACCAGTATGAAAGTAATCCATTGCATAATAAGGCAGTGATGAATTAAAACCACATACATGTACCGGGTAACACTCTCAAGATGAAAATTCTAGCAAGATTTTACAAAGATTCCGGCAAAGTTTCTCACAAGATTCCAGAAACACACAGACCACCTGATGATGAAACAGTTTCATGTAGAATTCAATGGTATCTAAGGAGAATGAATAATGCGCTCATACTGTACACATACGACTGCCTCTTTGCTTAACGAAAACACTGGGAGGGAAAAGCAAATATGAGCGCTCAGCCAAGTGTCCCTGATGAAGATGCATTGTGTACACATCGTTTGCCTCGAGACGGTAAACAAAGATGTTATCCAAAGTGCCTTGTGGGATGTACCACTGCATAATGCCGTTTGTTTGAGTTCAAATTACAAGGTGATGCTGGCACATGTATATTTTAAGACAAAATTTAAACAGCAAAGACGCAAAGATATGTGAGGTTAAACTTGCTTGAAAGGTTAATGTGGTGAAGAACTTGCCACATTTTTTGTAAGTTATAAAAAATGCAAACTTAGTTTAATTTAACCTTAGAAGAATTTGCAAGAGAACCAATCTTGGCACCAAAGGAACACTTTAATGCAACTTTTTGTTTACTTTTGGTAAATGACGAAGAAGGAGTTGCAGTTTTAGAAGTGGGAGGGAAAACCCCCAGAGAAATGCCCCAGGGGAAAACCCACGCGGTCAAGTACATGTAGGGACTGCAAACCCAATCCACATACACGCCCCGGATTCGAACCCGAGACCCCAGAGGTGAAAGGCGAGGAAAGAACCCGTACGCCAACCCGACCGCCCCGTTTGTTAGTTAATTTGTTAATTGTTAATTTGTTAATTGTTATTTTGTTAATTTCACAAGCCCGGGTCTTGTGTTAATAATTAATGGTTAGTGTTAATAATTAATGGTTAGTGTTAGTGGTACATGTACATGTAAGCATGCAAGGAGGTTAGTGAGCAGAAAAGGAAGAATGAAGAGAAAGAAGTGTGTTGTGATTGCCCCGGGACGTGGTGAACCACGTATTAAAAGTAAATCTTACGCCCCGGGGCATGTTACAGAATACACATAGTGTGCGTACAGTGTGACAAGGGACAGTACCAATCAGAGAAAATGAATCCCAAGCCAAGAAAACCATTCCTCAAGACACAAACAGTTGGCACTGGTCAGCCTAAAAACAGTCAAATTGATGCCTCTACCAGGCATGCTCAGTAATTTGAATATATTCAAATTTCACTAGGTTGTGGCCAATAGATATTCTCCTGGGGAGCTCTTTGAGATTCAAATTACAACTTGCACCACTATTACATAACACCTGCTCTATTGTGACTTGTACAATCAAACAAAAAACACTAAACTGTGTCTTCAGAACTGAAATACCTGTACATTCAAGCTAAGTGAATATTTGTTGGCAATTGTGGTTTCGAGCTATAGGCTATAGCTCAAAATAGGCCATGAGAGGATTTTTTTAAATTCAAAGTTCTTTCAAATTATTTTGGGAAGTACTGTACAAGGTAGGAAAAACTACAACCTAAAATCTAAATGGGCCATTTAAAGATAGTACGTGATTGGTAAACTGTTACAAATAGTTTTATCCCCGTGTGATTGAAGATATGCATGACTAAAACCAACCTGAGCAAAAACCAGCTCCATACTTCGTCTAACTTTTGAGAAAATAGTCAAAAAAGGGTTTGCAGTAATTTCGCCACAAAACCACTTCTCCCTGAACCATTTCGTCATGAACCACGGCCTGTGCATGAAGTGATTTTGGGGCGAAGTAGCCTTTGGGCGATGTAGTGTTTGTACGAAGTAATCTGGGGCGAAATGGCACTCGGGCGAAGTGATTTGGGGCGAAATGACACTTGGGCGAAATGGTTTTGGGGTGCAAATTGAATTTTTGTCTCATGAGACGAAAACTAATTGTTTTACTCATTTCTCAAAGACTATAGCACTTCAGACAAAACCATTTCAGGGGAGGTTTTCTACCGTCATCATGTTTATATTGTGTAAGTTAGGCGTCAATCTGTGAACATTTCTGTTTTTCGAGATTACCAATGACAGTACTGCCTTTAAGTCATTAGTACATTAGAGACATACAGTACATGTAAATATAACAGAAGAAAATGCACAAAAGCCACAAAACTAGAATATAAGAAACACGTTATCAACAAGCCTTGTATAGTACTCCTTGCTTCATCTACATGTAGGCAATAAGGATGCAACAAAGATGTTATGCAAAGTGCCTTGTGGGATGTACCACTGCATAATGCCGTTTGTTTGGGTTCAAATTACAAGGTGATGCTGGCACATGTATATTTTAAAACAAAATCTAAACAGCAAAGACGCAAAGATATGCGAGGTTAAATTTGCTTGAAAGGTTAATGTGGTGAAGAACTTGCTACATTTTTTGTAAGTTATAAAAAATGCAAACTTAGTGCAATTTAACCGTAGAAGAATTTGCAAGAGAACCAATCTTGGCACCAAAGGAACACTTTAATGCAACTTTTTGTTTACTTTTGGTTTTAAATTGAAAAAAGTAGTTTTCCCAAAGTTCATTTTTTGTTTGTTAGTTATGTTGTTGTTGTATATTTTATGGCATCTTCGGCAACTAAGGCCCTTTATGCCATCAACTATACAGTTTTAGCTTTAACTATACTATATTATCAACTTGAGATGACGAAGAAGGAGTTGCAGTTTTAGAAGTGGGAGGAAAACCCCCAGAGAAATGCCCCAGGGGAAAACCCACGCGGTCAAGTAGGGACTGCAAACCCAATCCACATACACGCCCCGGATTCGAACCCGGGACCCCAGAGGTGAAAGGCGAGGAAAGAACCCGTCCAACCCGACCGCCCCGTTTGTTAGTTAATTAATTTGTTAATTGTTAATTTGTTAATTTCACAAGCCCGGGTCTTGTGTTAATAATTAATGGTTAGTGTTAATAATTAATGGTTAGTGTTAGTGGTACATGTACATGTAAGCATGCAAGGAGGTTAGTGAGCAGAAAAAGAAGAATGAAGAGAAAGAAGTGTGTTGTGATTGCCCCGGGACGTGGTGAACCACGTATTAAAAGTAAATCTTACGCCCCGGGGCATGTTACAGAATACACATAGTGTGCGTACAGTGTGACAAGGGACAGTACCAATCAGAGAAAATGAATCCCAAGCCAAGAAAACCATTCCTCAAGACACAAACAGTTGGCACTGGTCAGCCTAAAAACAGTCAAATTGATGCCTCTACCAGGCATGCTCAGTAATTTGAATATATTCAAATTTCACTAGGTTGCAGCCAATAGATATTCTCCTGGGGGAGCTCTTTGAGATTCAAATTACAACTTGCACCACTATTACATAACACCTGCTCTATTGTGACTTGTACAATCAAACAAAAAACACTAAACTGTGTGTCTTCAGAACTGAAATACCTGTACATTCAAGCTAAGTGAATATTTGTTGGCAATTGTGGTTTTGAGCTATAGGCTATAGCTCAAAATAGGCCATGAGAGGATTTTTTTAAATTCAAAGTTCTTTCAAATTATTTTGGGAAGTACTGTACAAGGTAGGAAAAACTACAACCTAAAATCTAAATGGCCCATTTAAAGATAGTATACATGATTGGTAAACTGTTACAAATAGTTTTATCCCCGTGTGATTGAAGATATGCATGACTAAAACCAACCTGAGCAAAAACCAGCTCCGTACTTCGTCTAACTTTTGAGAAAATAGTCAAAAAAGGGTTTGCAGTCATTTCGCCACAAAACCACTTCGCCCTGAACCATTTCGTCCTGAACCACGGCCTGTGCACGAAGTGATTTTGGGGCGAAGTAGCCTTTGGGCGATGTATTTTTTTGTACGAAGTAATTTGGGGCGAAATGGCACTCGGGCGAAGTGATTTGGGGCGAAATGACACTTGGGCGAAATGGTTTTGGGGTGCAAATTGAATTTTTGTCTCATGAGACGAAAACTAATTGTTTTACTCATTTCTCAAAGACTATAGCACTTCAGACAAAACCATTTCAGGGGAGGTTTTCTACCGTCATCATGTTTATATTGTGTAAGTTAGGCGTCAATCTGTGAACATTTCTGTTTTTTGAGATTACCAATGATATGCCTTTAAGTCATTAGTACATTAGAGACATACAGTACATGTAAATATAACAGAAGAAAATGCACAAAAGCCACAAAACTAGAATATAAGAAACACGTTATCAACAAGCCTTGTATAGTACTCCTTGCTTCATCTACATGTAGGCAATAAGGATGCAACAAAGATGTTATGCAAAGTGCCTTGTGGGATGTACCACTGCATAATTCCGTTTGTTTGGGTTCAAATTACAAGGTGATGCTGGCACATGTATATTTTAAGACAAAATTTAAACAGCAAAGACGCAAAGATATGTGAGGTTAAATTTGCTTGAAAGGTTAATGTGGTGAAGAACTTGCCACATTTTTTGTAAGTTATAAAAAATGCAAACTTAGTGCAATTTAACCTTAGAAGAATTTGCAAGAGAACTAATCTTGGCACCAAAGGAACACTTTAATGCAAGTTTTTGTTTACTTTTGGTTTTAAATTGAAAAAAGTAGTTTTCCCAAAGTTCATTTTTTGTTTGTTAGTTATGTTGTTGTTGTTGTATATTTTATGGCATCTTCGGCAACTAAGGCCCTTGATGCCATCAACTATACGGTTTTAGCTTTAACTATACTATATTATCAACTTGAGATGACGAAGAAGGAGTTGCAGTTTTAGAAGTGGGAGGAAAACCCCCAGAGAAATGCCCCAGGGGAAAACCCACGCGGTCAAGTACATGTAGGGACTGCAAACCCAATCCACATACACGCCCCGGATTCAAACCCGAGACCCCAGAGGTGAAAGGCGAGGAAAGAACCCGTACGCCAACCCGACCGCCCCATTTGTTAGTTAATTTGTTAATTTGTTAATTTGTTAATTGTTATTTTGTTAATTTCACAAGCCCGGGTCTTGTGTTAATAATTAATGGTTAGTGTTAGTGGTACATGTACATGTAAGCATGCAAGGAGGTTAGTGAGCAGAAAAGGAAGAATGAAGAGAAAGAAGTGTGTTGTGATTGCCCCGGGACGTGGTGAACCACGTATTTAAAGTAAATCTTACGCCCCGGGGCATGTTACAGAATACACATAGTGTGCGTACAGTGTGACAAGGGACAGTACCAATCAGAGAAAATGAATCCCAAGCCAAGAAAACCATTCCTCAAGACACAAACAGTTGGCACTGGTCAGCCTAAAAACAGTCAAATTGATGCCTCTACCAGGCATGCTCAGTAATTTGAATATATTCAAATTTCACTAGGTTGCAGCCAATAGATATTCTCCTGGGGGAGCTCTTTGAGATTCAAATTACAACTTGCACCACTATTACATAACACCTGCTCTATTGTGACTTGTACAATCAAACAAAAAACACTAAACTGTGTGTCTTCAGAACTGAAATACCTGTACATTCAAGCTAAGTGAATATTTGTTGGCAATTGTGGTTTTGAGCTATAGGCTATAGCTCAAAATAGGCCATGAGAGGATTTTCTTAAATTCAAAGTTCTTTCAAATTATTTTGGGAAGTACTGTACAAGGTAGGAAAAACTACAACCTAAAATCTAAATGGCCCATTTAAAGATAGTATACATGATTGGTAAACTGTTACAAATAGTTTTATCCCCGTGTGATTGAAGATATGCATGACTAAAACCAACCTGAGCAAAAACCAGCTCCGTACTTCGTCTAACTTTTGAGAAAATAGTCAAAAAAGGGTTTGCAGTCATTTCGCCACAAAACCACTTCGCCCTGAACCATTTCGTCCTGAACCACGGCCTGTGCACAAAGTGGTTTTGGGGCGAAGTGGCCTTTGGGCGATGTAGTGTTTGTACGAAGTAATCTGGGGCGAAATGGCACTCGGGCGAAGTGATTTGGGGCGAAATGGCACTTGGGCGAAATGGTTTTGGGGTGTAAATTGAATTTTTTTCTCATGAGACGAAAACTAATTATTTTACTCATTTCTCAAAGACTATAGCACTTCAGACAAAACCATTTCAGGGGAAGTTTTCTACCGTCATCATGTTTATATTGTGTAAGTTAGGCGTCAATCTGTGAACATTTCTGTTTTTCGAGATTACCAATGATACCCGGTATATACTACCTTTAAGTCATTAGTACATTAGAGACATACAGTACATGTAAATATAACAGAAGAAAATGCACAAAAGCCACAAAACAAGAATATAAGAAACACGCTATCAACAAGCCTTGTATAGTACTCCTTGCTTCATCTACATGTAGGCAATAACGATGCAACAAGATACAAGATCACCATGATGCAATCAATTTAGGTGCACATCTGAGCCAAGTTACTCTGCTGAAGCTGCACACAACGTGCTCCTGTAATTTGCAAGCAATCCAAGAATATCGGCTTTTAAGACATCCAGTAACGATCGTTGTGTCTTGAGCAGCTCAACTCGCAAACCGTCCCGCAACCTAAGCCACTTAGCCGATTATGAAGCCCAGGCTGCTTCCAGAAGACTTGAAGATTGGTTCAGATTTCAGCAATAAGGAAAACCACAAAGGGGATTGTAATCCAATGATTGAGTGATCATTCCTACTGGAAATGGCAATGCCACTTTCATAACAGGTAGAAGGTTGTCCTCTTGTCCAGTTAAAAAGATGGAAATCATGGATGCAAGCATGTTCTACTTCCACCATTTTGCTTAGAAATGCACAACGAACGGCCACACAATCCAACTTCACCGTGAGCATTCAGAATGCCAAACGAATGCAAAAATGCCGTTTTCACCGTCCCGTCAAATTTAATTTTGCGGATTCACCTGTACCTTGAAATAACAAGAGTGGATTAATATAATGCGACAGCAAAGTGACCATGCTCCATTAGAGTCTTGTTTGTCTCTACGGGCTGCGGCACGTAGATGGCCATGGCTCTACATTCACATGTTTAAATGTAGCTGTCAAAATTCTGAAGTGAAATTTATTGACACGTTTTGTTCATGTGCAGTCATTCATCTCACAAGTAATGAAAAATAAATTGAACAGGTGTAATACTGTATATATATTTTTTAATTAAATGAGATTTTTAATAACTTGTACATGTAGTTCTGAATTTGTGCTTGTAGTGGACTGAATAGCAAAAATATTTTGTTCATTTATCTGAAGTGTATCATGGGACATTACGCTTCAGACAACCATTAAACCCTGCCCCATCACCAAGCCACCCACCCCATCACCAAGCCCCTATGCTATCCACCCTTTCCCCGAACCCCACTTACCCCATTTCAAAGCCTCGTTAACAATCCCCCAGCTCCGCCCACCCCCATGATCTCCAAGCCCGACCCTATCACACCTCATCCCCCAAAACCCTAAAGAACCAATTTCAGCAAGCTTTCCACTGATCATCAACCACTCTCAACCCCCTCACCCTCCCCGTACTTTCAAACCCTGAACACAGCACAACAAATTGGAATTCTGTACCTGGAGGATTTTTAAGGAAATCAATTTTCTGTCGCAACGAGATGATTTCCATCTTTTTGACAGGAGGGAAATTGTAAAGCCTTTGAAGATGTTTTCAATTTCTTCTGTTAAGGCCATCTTGCAATAATAACTACTACATACATGTACACACGTACATTACATGTACGTGTACACACGTACATTCTGTACAAATGCCTGGAGTGAAATTTACTACTCATGCACTGCCAGATAATATTAATTAGAAATGGAGAATATTGATATTTATAAATGTACACGTACCGGTATGTAAGTACATGTACTGCATCCTCCTGACAATTTACTGAGCTTTCATCTCTGAGTGAACACCAGCTAGCTCGGTGGTCGAGTGGTTAAGATGCTGCCTTGTTTGCAGGAGGTCGTGGGTTCGAGTCCCACCCGAGCACGCTATGGAGTTTTTCATAGTGTCTCGAGTATACATGGAGTTAATAATTATGTCGGGTAAGGGCAAAACAAACCTTAATTAACATTCAGTTTCCCAGACGCAAGCTAAATCAATTTCTGAAATAGAAGCTTCCAAGAATTTTGTATTTAAAGAAAAGATGTAGGATGTTTTGACATTTAAATGTAAAAATGCAACGCACATGCAAATCATTAGTGCATTTTCTAAATGCACGTAAGAATTGTTCCCTCTTTAACCCCTCCCCCTTTTAAGCGCACAAAATTGAGTAATACACTGGGGGGGAAATCTATGGCAGTAAATGCACAAATAGTGTTGTTCTGTAATGGTCAGTAATGAGTAAGCCAGTATTAAAAGTGCCAGTAGCCTCTGCAGCATAAGGTCCATTAAGATATCACTTGCTGCCGAATCGCCTTAAGCATCTCGATAAATCTATGTTCATGTCGGGACAATATTTTGTCAAGAGTGTTTTCCAGAAGGCTCGCGCCCGTTCTGTAGACGGCCAAACACAGAAGCTGTTTTGTCAATTTATCTGCTTTCAAACCTGCGGTGTTTTTAATTTCCTGTTGAGAGCAGCCCATTGGATAGTCTGACATTATTTTCTCTCTCCCTCTCTCTCTCTCCACGTGCATAATTGCATGCAGTTTGTTGTTATTGAAGTACAGATATCATCAATGATCAAAGAGATTTCTTTTTAATTACTTCGGAATGGAACGAAAATTGCTTTAACCCTTGCTCTTTGGACACTGTGGCCAGATGGGTTTAAAAAAATGCAGTATTTCTGTTCATGAATATAAAAGTTTAATATAAAGGCAAAAAACCTGCGTCCCTGAACTGCTACCAAATAAAATCTTCATCATCCAAGCTACCTTATGAAGAAAAGGTCCTAGAGGAGAATGTGTGTGTACGGTACATGCATGTACATGTAGGTACATGTAGGAAGTGACAAAAACTCTATCTTGGGAGTGCCTGACGTGTCTCAGCTAGAGCTGTTAAATAAACCCAAGGTTTAGACTATATTTTCCGCTGCAATGAGCGTTACTGTAAATTGGCCCAGGCACTTACCTTACTGGTGCATGTAATGTACATGTATAGGGGACTACATTATGTATGTGTGTTGCCATACCCCGCTGATACAGGTCACGAGTTACACTAAGAAGCTGGAGCCAAATCAACATGGAGTCCTGTTTATAAACCTAATGAGTCCTGCTCTAGAACCAAAAGCTTGAAACCTTTTAAAGGTACATGTAGTATACTTGTTAGAAACGGCATGATTTTTACTGTTAATTGAAAGCATATAGATGCAGTAATACTTTAGAAAACCTGAAAAATCCAAGCACAGTTTTTCTGTAGGTGATCTTTGGAGATTCAAAACATTGTCATTTTTCTCATGAATGGGGGCAATTCAGACGAAATAATTTCACAGGATGATTACTACCATTACCATCTTGAGCAAGTTCGGGCGGGCGACTAGACTATAACCATAGTCGATACGGCCTGGAGCAAGTTCGCGCGGGCAATTATAGTTAACTAGACTAACCTACCCCCGGGGCTTGGTTCCTCTAGTCAGACTTGCTAGTCAAACCACGCAGCGTTCGAGTGACATCTAGATCGACTATGGTTAGTCTAGTCTAACTATAGTCACCCGCCCGAACTTGCTCTATGTCGCCCGAACGCTGCGTGGTTTGACTAGCTAGTCTGACCAGTGTTTGAATTAGCACTGGTCCGTTGGCCAAATGACAGTTGAAATTGTCTAGGGCCAGTTTGAAATGGTCCGGTTGGCCAGTTAAAATAAAACAGACCCATGCCGTAACTCACACATTGTTTTTTAAAAATGCATTAGGTAGGGTATTATCATACAGTGCCTCCTTTTAGAGAAAATTGAATGGAAAATCTACCAAATTTTCTTGTTTATTCGCTCACATGTGATTAATTCAAACAACTGGCTGTGAGTTAATAAAATAAAATTAAAAAAAGAAATTTGAACCAGGCCACTTGAAATGCCGATGGGCCAGTAAAGACTTAAGCCAACTGGCCCTGTTGGCCAATTGGGAAAAAGTTAAAGGCAAACACTGAGGAACCAAGCCCCGGGGGTAGGTTAGTCCAGTTAACTATAGTCGCCCGCCCGAACTTGCTCCTTGATAACAAGTAAGCTTAAAGATAATAATTCAGATTTTTTTGGGAGGGTAAATTTTTTGGGAGTTATATTTTGGGGGACTGACACTGGTCTGTTTTACCATTTGCAGATGAAACTTTGTTCATGAAATTGTGAAACAACGGCATTATCTAAAGAAGAAAGTTGGTTCAAATATCCTGCCGAAATTTCAGCAACATGGATGCATTAATAGTTCAGAAAACCTTTAAAATTATAAAATATTTTTGTGCTTGTTTTATTGATTAAAAAGGTGAGCGTGCACACTCATTTTTCATTGAAACCACCATAAGTTGTTGATTTTCTAGAGAAAGGTATTATTTTGGACAAACATTATTCATGCAGTGGTTGTTGCCATTGCTACAGTACTGTACAACACTTTATGAAGAAGGTCTTTCTTGTCAACTCACAAAGGGAAGTTTTGGGCTATTTCAAATGATACATTGTCAAGTATCGATCACTGCTGCACCAGTTTCATTGCAACTGTTGAGAGAAAACAAAATCAAGTTTTTAATTTGATTCTATAGAGTCTTTCTATAAATTAGGGGTCCAGCTTTGGTGTCCCCGTTACATTTTACATCTTGTTTTTGTAAATTCAGGACACATTCTTTAAAAACTTTCCATTTCAAAGAGCGAGTACATACAGTACATGTAAAGTACAATTCATACAAAATGGTTTAAAAGCCATTTTAATGATTTTTGTACGAAAAATAACACAGGTGTAACGGGGGGGGGGGGGACACCAAATGTCACACTTTTGGACCCCTAATTTATAGAAAGACCCTACAGGTAGTGGGGTAGACTCAACGTTCAGGTACCGGTAGTATAATGCCCACTCTCTATTTGACCCGTTACAATCGGTGCGTTTTATCTTTCATAAAGCGGTTAGGAAATGGCAAGTCACAAAAGAAGTTAAAGCACAGCATCACCTTTCATTGTGTTGGGGTAAACGGCTGTTGGTGTTGGTTTACATACAACCAAGCTACATGTATGTACAGCTATACACTGAATAGACCTTTATCACGGTGCGTCCATCTTTGTCTTGTTCCCCCATAGTACGTGTGTAGTACGATCAGTGCGTCTGCGCGACTGCATGATATAGCGCATGTATTCTACCGTTGACAATCACTCTCCATGCTGCACGCTCTCTTGATTGCGCACCGCCTGTGTCATTGTGATGCACACAATGAACAATTTCAAAACGGGACCAAACTTTGGTTACAAAGATGGCGTCTGTGAACGTGATCAATAAGCCTACCAGTCATTATTACTTTGCTGGTTTTGTCGATTTTACCTTTACTGGTTTTCCTCACTGGATGAAAGCTTATCTCTATTAACACACAGAATATTTTGTGGTAAATTTGGTGTTATAATGGTAAACCAAACAGCTGCACTGACTTGACATTTAAAGAGATTGTTTTTTGCATAATTGCACAGGTATCCATGCTTGTGAAAATCAACCAATTCAGTCAAAATGTGTTGGCTCATTATCTGAGCGATTGATAGGCGCTAGTGGGGAAGGTTGGTTTTCCTTTCAGATTGTAGTACGCTGGTACATCTTGAGGCACCAATGTCACACCATTCACAGCATGAATGTACCATAGGGCTTACACAATGTGATCCATAAACTCTTTTCATTGGACTGGATGTATATAAAATCTCCAAGTGTAAGCTGAATAACCATGCAGTAAAACCCAAACATTGGAAATCACACAGGGCAATACACATGTACATGGTTCAGAACGCCCACGCAGAGTGCTCATTTAAGATAACAAAACGCCTACTCACTAAGCATTAAAACCCCCCTCTGGGTCACCCCAAGCCACCCTGTGGTGCTAGCACAGGTAAAATAGAAGTTACATGCATGTAGGCCTATGAATTATGTACATGTTGTGCAGAATTATACGAGTGCACATCCAGTTCTTGCCAGTCAACCAATCTTATAAAATTATATTACCCCTGCGTGTATCAGCAAAATCTTTGGCTAGGTTTTATTTTCTCATTACATGCACTAGCTAAAAAGCAGTTCTACTTCTTTCTACTACCGGTAGGCTGGATAATGGCACCTAAGCATTTTCGAAACAGTAATCGTCCTTGGTAGGAACATGCTGAATGCACTTTATCAAGCATCTACGGTGCAGATAAAACAGTAACAAACTTGCAGAAGTTCATTTGGATTTGTACATGTGTACGTATGTACAATGCTCTATCAACCGACAAGGCCTGAGCACTGGTACAGTACATGTACCGTCCTCTGCCCTTGACAAATCTACAACAGTCACAACCAAGGGTACGTACATGTACAAACGTGTAAAGGGAAAAAAAGCAACTGACAATAGCGGTTTCTGTTCCCATTTAAAGCCGGCAGACTGGCAATAACCCAAGTTGCGGCTGATGTGGTTACCCAGTAAATGCTGATCAATTCAGGTTAATGAAGAAGAAAAAGATGCCTTTACAATCTTGCGCCAAAACACAAAGCACAGCTGACTGCGCTGGTTCAGTTCCTGTTAGTACAGGGTCCCTTTAAATTGAATCTATAGTCAATTAAAAACCACAAGTTGATAATAAAACAGCCCAAGTGGTAATGGAGTAGTGGTAAATGTACTGATGGCTTTGTCAAGCCAAGGAAATGAATACATTAACCACAAAGCTACTGTATCAAGTCAAGTGTGGGAGCATGTGCTGCTTCGCCGGGTTCACCCTCTTCCTTCACCTCTCCGGCCTCCTTATAGCGATCGATCGGGCCGGCACCGAACCCATCCCCCACCCCTCTAGGTGATTCCCCAGTTGCGCCAACCACTGTATCACAGGCCTAGGAAATCACTGTAGTCAACTACAATTGGTTAACACCCAAAATTATGATCCATGTTCAACTGCTGGACTTGACTTTCGAGGGAAAGAGTAGCCAGAGAAATCAGGGTACAGAAAACTCCCGATTTCTAGAAGAATTATGTAATACGATGGAACTGTGATCCTCAATTTGTCAATTTTCCAAAAATATAGCTCCTACAAAAGAAATATTGTAGCTTCATGTATGCTGACTTCAAGGATACTCCAACAGTTTTAAAAGAAAATGACCGAATTTGGACATCCATGGACTGGTTCCCTTATCCACTTTAAGCAGACTATCTAACCAATACTGCCTTGCCCAGTCCTGGCATTGTAAATAAACATGGCTGGCAATTTATTGGTAGTGCAAGGATATCCCCATATCCAGGGATGGGCCTGCAGACTGAACTGTGTGTATCATGCATCTGGACCAGAGTGCAGCTGCTGTGTGTTGAAGTACGATCAGTGCAGTTAAGACACATGGGTTAGGTTTACACAAATTCATTTGAGGCTGATCCATTGTATTTTTACGTCACACGTCTTTTCATTTGCAAAATTTAGCACAAAGATCCTCGTTTTCGATGACAATGTGAAATTCCTCAATTAGAACAAATCTGCAAAATGATATTAAAAATGGTGATTAAACAATTTGAAAATTTTATTTAACATTGAGCATTTTGCGATTAAAAATCCCAATAAGATGCCCTGGAACACAACAATGGCAATACAGTTTCAATGCAGTTTAAATGCACTATTATCTTAAAAAACTCAGAGAAACAGTTTTGCAACACAAATTTTGGTGAATGAAAGAAAAAAGCTGGTACATTGTTGCGTTTACTATATGAAATATACACAAGATTCTTGAGCTTATTTAAAACAACATAAAGTAGCATAAAAATTGAGGCAACATTTCGATCTGAGGATCTTCATCAGGACTGATTAGCAACAAGTTCTGCTCCGTCCTACATGTACGGTACCGTATGTACTGAGAACACTAGATTGAAAAAGAAACATGACATGACAAATTCTGGTCACAGAAAGAATCCCATTTAAGGAACTTTCATCGTCATAGCTCCTACACATTGGAAAATGATGCAATTTAAAGTAAAAGTTTCAAAATATGCAAGACTTGAATTAAGCCAAAGCATCCCGGGGAGGGTAATAGGGTTTCCAACTAGGGACCTACGTGGTGTAAGAAGAAAAAAAATATATAGAAAGTAATTCAATTCCTACTGGGCTTGTTACATGGAATGATTTCTATTTTAGGAGAAATGACCTTCGCTATGCCAGACAATCTGTCTGAGTAACAATGGGGGTTATAACAATAGCAAGTGCTGTATGAGGACATCCAGACTGCTACCAAAGCACTGCTGTATGCAGAGGTACATGTACATTGTAGCTAGTGATTCTTGTCATGTGACCTTGTTTACTGTACACCTGCATTGATAATTTGTTTTTATGAAGTGTGTTCTCTTGCGCACTGTTTGGTTTGTTTGTTAGTGAGTGTGCTTCAAAGAAGAGCGAGCAGCAGGCATGGAAACACGAAATAGACAGTTTAGTAATGAGTAAACCAAGGTTGAAAAATACCATAAATCAACAAACATAGTATTAAAACCCTGTACAGTCACCTCCAAAACGTTGGGAAAATACACACAAAGAAAGAGTTTCCCAGCATAGAAATTACATCTTTGTACGTAGGCCCACATACATGTGTAAGTGGTGACATGGTGGTCTAGTGGATAGCGTGTCGGACTTTCGGTCGAGAGGTGCATGGTTCGAAACCTGGCCATTGCACTGTGTTGTGTCCTTGGGCAAGACACTTGACTCCACGTTGTCACCCAGGTGTATAAATGGGTACCAGCAAATATTTGGTTGGGGAAACCCAACTACTGGGGGAAGACCTGCGATGGACTGGCATCCCATCCAGGAGGAGTACATGTAGCATTGCTCCTAGTCACTCCATGCCATGGAAACCGGGGATGAGTACCGGCCGTATGAGCCAATATTGGTTTGTGAACGACTTACTCTACTATGTAGGCCCACATACAGGTTTGGGCGTTTCCAACATTTTTTTTATCAATTTAGAAATTATCATTTAGAAATTGCGATTTCAATCGGATTTAACTCAATTTTTTAAATTAAAATTGGCACTAAAATTACAACAACAAAATCTCCCAAAACGTGATACAAAACACTGCTAAATTCCTGGAAATTGTAACATTCAGAATTGTTGGGTACTTTCAGGAATCAGCAAGGTTTATGGGAGTTAATTTCTCTGAAACACAGAATCGCCATTCCAATTCCCAACTCGGAATCAATTATAATCGAGATTAGTCTGAGAGGATTCACCCAAGCCTAAACAGAATTGCTGTATACATCCTAAAATTTTGAGTACAGCAGTGGAATTTTCTCTTCAAAATTTGTGGTACTCACATTATCATCTTCTGCACTGAAATAATGAAAAAGTAGCCCCTCACAAATGACAATGACCCCGTTCTCACTAGGGAAATTGCTTCGTTCGACGATGATTAAATGAATAAATTTCCTGATGTGAACGCACGCCTCTTCATTCGACGATGATTAGAATCGCTTCATTCGATGAAGGAAATCGCTTCACTCGACTAAGAAATCGCTTCATTCGACGAAGCAAATTTGCAATGTGAACGGCTCCCTTCGTTCGACGAAGCGATTTGGCAGGCATTTTGCACAAGCGCGTTGTGCGCCTAGCAAGAGTTGTTTTTGACAAGCCGCTGGAAAACCACACAGCGTGTCTATTTGCTTGAAGCTCAGTGCTTGATAAGGACGCACCTGTACGACCTTCCACGGCTTAATTAGATCTTTGTTAGCGGTTGCTCTTCGTTCGATCTTCGTTAAGTGATATGTCAATGCATGCTTCATTAACTAACGATGATTAACTAATCTTCGTCAAACGAAGCAATTTCTCCAGTGAGAACCGGGTCTTTGTCACAAAACTGTGCTCACAAGGCTTACCCAGAAGTTTATGCTCTCTGTCTAGCCAACAACCATGGTACACAACTGTACACAGTACATGTACATACATGTACATGTTGTCTGTCCACTACCTACATGTATGTACCATGAAGAGCACCATTTCAAGAAATTCATAAAGTTACTGGTTGTTCAGTTCTACAAATATAATTATTACCAGTCCCAGCCAAGGACAAAACTGACAACTGGCCTCCAGGACCATGGTGCTACATGTAAGTTGCCAAAACGTCACACTCATACAGGAAGCAATGCCATTTAACCGCAACAACCATTCTTTCTTGACAAATATGTTGTTCATTAAAGGCACAGGCTCATCAGCAATGCACGCGCGCCAAATTCGTGCCACGAAATACGCAGCTCTGTGCCTTAGCTATGGAGCTGCGAATTTCGTGGCACGAATTTGGCGCACGTGCATTGCTGACGAGCCTGTGCCTTTAACTGTGTAAAAGAACGGATTTGAAGATTTTAAAAAATGCATGCTACATAAAACAGGTTGGCTGCAACCCACACCAGCGTTAATACTTGCCGAACCTGAACCGAACAAATGTTCAGGATGAAATGTTTGAACTTTCACCGAACTGAACACGCGGACTTCGTTATAGCACTAGGTACATGTACGAGTGGACCAAGGTACGAGTGGACCAAGGTACGAGTGGACCAAGGTACGAGTGGACCAAGGTACGAGTGGACCAAGGTACGAGTGGACCAAGGTACGAGTGGACCAAGGTACGAGTGGACCAAGGTACGAGTTGACCAAGGTACGAGTTGACCAAGGTACGAGTTGTCTCAAAAGCAATTTTTGTACGGTAACTCAGATTATGGATTTAGCTCATACTTAAGAGCACTGCAGCATGATGCACTTTTTCAAAGATAAAGGAATAAAAAAATCTTGAAAAAGTCCACTTGCACAACATTTTGTTGCGTAAACTGCGCAACAATCTTGTGACAATTACACGAAACTATTGCCATCTTTAATTTTCAAAAGTTGCGCAAGCTACACACATTTTCATGAAATCGGCGGCAGCTAAAATACAAACCTTTTCCAACTGCCGAAACCGAGCTGGAGTCACTGCCAAGGAACATGACCGTTAGAAGATGTGGATACGTAGTTTCCAAGGCAAGACAGAGCATCTGGAAGGCTTGGTTACCACGAATTGGCAGTAGGTCCAGCAACTTCTTCACCTTGGCTTGCGGGCCGGGTTGCTGCTCGATTTCCCCCACGTCCGCTTGGCTGAGCACGCTGGGTTGCAGCATCGGGTACAGCCGCTCGACCTCCACGGATTGCACGAACTTCGAGCGGTATAACTTGAGAATTTGAACATGTCTCTCCTCCATGGCTACCGAGGATGAAGACGAGTTTATCGGCAAACTGCCCTGGTTAAAGTTCGACATTATCCCAGTCTGAAACTGGCGTCATTTGGTCTCGTTTTTCTGAGTTTCAATTGCACTGAACAGCTGTGAAGTCGGCCATTTTGATCGATTCGTTTTAATACGGAACTCTCGCAACGCCATCAAACTCTCAATCAGTTTTCAATGACACGACCTTTTAATTTTCGATCCATGTCCAGTACCTTGATACACTTTACCCAAACAACGTAAATTCACGAAAATATGGATCAATTTATCCTGCCTGGGGTGGATAACTACAACGATTTATCCAGCAACTTTCAAGCCACTTCACGGCCGCCATCTTGATTGTTAAACAATAATGACAACAACTTTATCGTGCTGTCAATCAAAATGACGTTGTTAACCATATAAGGCAAGAAAGGTGGGAATAGAGTTGTTGTCATGGAAAGTTGTTGAATCTATAAAAGGAGTTTTTCAAGGGTTCGTAAACTTTAACAGAAAAATATTACTAAATCTCTGTATGATTTTTTAACGTAAATCGCTCAGCAGTACCATCTCATGATGAGCATTGCCAAGTAGGCAATAGTGCGCCCTCACATGGGCTGAATGGACATTCGGACAACTAAAGTATGGGAAATCTTTTGTTTTGCTTTCGTTGAATACATTTAACTAACAAAATTAACATTAATTCCAGTCACTTCACAATTTTTCTTTCAAGCGGTTTATTTCATCACTTCAAGTAACAACTTTTTATCCCAATTTGAAAACAAATCAGACCACAGAGGTTTAGTTTCGTGAGGTTAGGCACGTTTTAAGCGACAAGAAAAGTTTCCTAGACCTTCACACTTTCTGAAGATTACAATGAGAAAAGTGGCTACTTTGAAAACGGTCAAACCAAGTAACGTTTAGTGAGTATTGTGATTATACTTGACAAAATACATTCTACCTGCAACTTTGTCCTCTCAACCTATTTGGAACCAAATACTTGCAAAACATCGCCCCAAAATGTGGAAAAGGCACTAAGATATGTCAAGACGCTAGAGGATGCTACAGCAACAATTTGCCTGTTGTACGTAACTACAACTGTACAGTTTAATTGTTCCTAAACTCTACAGAACAAAAAATGCATGGCCTCCTGAAATAAAATATTACTGCTGAATATAAATAACCGCACATCCAAGTGGAAAAATACAACGCAACACCGAAACCAGATAACTGGAAAAGAGATTCATGGAGCCATTTTCGCATTCATGACCAGAAACATGTTTCTGACGTAATTACAGATTAAACCAATGGCCAGCTTTGGCCGTCAGCAACCGAGAGCGTTCATTGGTTAAACCTGTAATTACGTCACAATCAATATTCTGACGTAATTACAGATTCAACCAATGGACAGCCTGGGCCCAATTTCATAAAGCTGTTTAGCAAAAAAAATTGCTTAATCAAAAATGTGTGTGCTTTATAAAAATTTGTTAATAGTCGGAATTGCATGTCAACTTGTGATCTTCACAAGAATATCAGCTATTCTTGCTAAGAACACAAGTTGACATACAATTTTGACTATTAACACACTTTTATAAAGCACAGATTTTTGAAAATTGTTTTTGCTAAACAGCTTTATGAAATTGGCCCCTGGCCGCCTCTAACCAAAGCTGTTGATTGGTTGAACCAGTAATTACGTCACAAAACGGGCCCCGTTAAATTGCTGATGAGAAGACACCTTGCAAAATTATGCAACTTGAGAAAACTCTTTGATCTAGCTAAAGTTTTAATCTAAATTTCTTGAACATTTCTTTAAAATAAAAAGCCAAATTTAAAGCGGCAAATTCTCAGATGAACACGTTGTACAAATTTCTACAAATTCAATCTTTTGCTATAAATAGAAGGCACTTCTATGTACGAACATTGCATATCATAACGATGAATTTGTTGCATTTTCTTACAGTAAAAAGGTTACCACATACCTTGCGTGTTTACATTCTTTGCGGTAGTCAGCGTTTTGTAAAATATGTACACATTTGCAGAAACACTAATCACAGACACAGCATATAATAGACGTTAATCTATTAGTATTACACTTAACGTCTTAAAGAAAAGAAATTATGAAAGAAATGCGTTTACTTAGCAAAGAAACGTTTAAAGGCTTTGGGATTGTAGTAATTCAGTACTGTTTACTTGTTTTCAAATGATAAATAAGCACACAACTAAACCCTACAGGTAATCTAAATAATGGCAGTAGAAGATTGTCTTACTGAATTAATTTGATAAAAAAAAAAATTTAAAAAACATATAAAGAAACTCGGTATACAGGTAAACTACGGTTTTTAAACCAGCTAGAAATATTGCTTACTTGTGTTTGTTGTTTTAAAAAACAAACTACACTGATTTCCAATAACTTACAATAATTGTTTGCAACTCACAAGCTAATGACAGTTAATCCACTGCGCGTATATTACCACCCTAACAGCATTCACAAATATTTTCTATGACATTTTATTGAAATATATAAGCAATTCATTAATTTAACAGTTCAATGTCTAATGAGGGTATATGTCTGTATAGCAATCGCACATTTAAACCTACCCCGGTACACATTTAGTCATTATTAGTTAAAATCTTCAAAATTATAAATGCTACTGGTCAAGGTTGTAGTCGAGTCCATCACAAGTCCAGAGCCGATAAAATCACAAGTCCAGTAACAAAAAGCAAAGGATGAACATGCACAAAGAAATGCCTTTGTTGGAGTTCATTTGAATAGCTTGTGACTTGAATTAAGACCCAGGGACTTGTGATGGACTTGTTGGGACTTGTGATGGACTTGTTAAGGCTTGCGAGGACTTGTAAGGACTTGTGATGGACTCGACTACAACCCTGGTATCTAACTGGTTAGACAAGAAACAAAAGTACCTCCAGCTAATATATCCACTTTAGCGATATTACAATGTAAATATTCCACAGATTCTCTTAAATATATTTTGTTAGTTTTCACGAAACATGCATTCTAATTTGAGCAATAGCAAAAGTCACATTAGCAACAGCAAAAACTATTTACATAAACTAGTCCACACCATCACATCACCTACTACATTTGTAAAAGTTTTCAATTTGACCAAAAGCTAACATCAAAACTGGAAGACAATTGATTGTAATGCACTCATAACTATTTTAATTCAAGTCTAGCATCACCGTGTGATTGCTACATTCTGACTATTTCTTAATAGGTGCCATACTACTCCAGAAAAATTTGAAGCAAATCCTATCAAAGAGGCACAAAATGTTGTGCTATACTTTTTAACAGATATTACCCACCCTTCGAATGCAGTATAGTTTACATACTATGTATGTCCTGTTTAATATTCTCAGCCAAGCTTATTAAGGCATGTAAAAACTGTCGTTATCATTGTATGAAAGTGTAAAATACATTATTACCAAAGACAGTCGGCAATATTACTGAGATTATTATTCATGAAGGCATGCCAGTCAGTTTCCATTTGATAACCATGTCGTTGCTATGTATACCGGTATACAAATATTTTATGAACAATTTAAGCCACTTTGGTTATTTGCTAATAATAATAATAACAATGTTGTCTTATATAGCGCACATATCTATCCTGCAGGATACTCATGGCGCTTTAAAACATTATTACCCTGGGCCCAATTTCATAGAGCTGCTTAAGCATGAAAAATTGCTTAAGCATGAAAAACCTTGCTTGATAAAATGAGGTTCCCACTAAAAATTTCATGTGATTGTCATGGTAATGAAACACTCCTCTATCACTGGTAATACACTATTTCTATCACATGAGGATTTCACTGGTAACGTTCTCTACTAAGCAAGTGTTTTTTGTGCTTAAACACCTCTATGAAATTGGGCCCTTGTCATTGGGCCCAACTCCCTGGGGAGTATCTAATTATGTTGTGCACAGTTATTACTGGCAGTAATAAATGCATGAAAAGGTATTAATTTAATTTTGTTTATATATATATCATTGTCTGATTTGCATCTCTATAATTTCTAAAACTACACTTTCCTACAAATCAAGAATTCAAAGCAAACCATATTAGAAAATGACACCTTTTTGTTGAACATTTAAACCACTTTTAGCGCATTCAGTTTTGTAAAAGGATTCTATTCGCAAACTGAACAATCCTTGGAGTATATTCCAAAAAGAAATCCCCATATTGACTAGTGTTAAAACATTAAGATGGTTAAATCTACTACAATACAAGTCTTAATAGACCGTATCCAATAGCCGCCATCTTGAGGACATGCACGGTTGCACATTTTGTGCTTACATCGTTGGCCAATTTAAACAAGAAATGTTGCATGACAAGATGGCAGCTATTCACCACTTGCACGGTTGCATTCAAAACTAGGCTTTCCTGGCATTGGTCATATTTTACAATGAAAAAATGTCAAAGTCATAGCAACCTATATAGTAACGACGCGAGGGTGTCACTGTTCATGCAAGGAAAGCCTCGCCGTTTTGCCAATATGGCGGTTCCGTGCAAGTGGTGAATAGACTGCATCAAATAGCGGCCATCTTGTAGGGCGACTTTTGTCATCTAAATTTGTCAACAATGTAAGCACAAAATGTGCAACCATGGATGTCTTCAAGGAACAAAGAAACTGCCCTACAAGATGGCAGCTATTGGATACGGTCTATTTGTCGTGTGCTGTCCGCTGCCATTGACATCACAACGTTACGTCACTGCCGTTAGGGTCTATCTATGGTGCATGCATCTGGCAGTAAGGTCGCCCACGATCAGCATAGAAAGCCTGGCCCTCCAATTGTGCTCCGCATGACTGCAAGGGAAAAATCAATCACACAATGAAACCTCATACAAGCTGTTTACTGGGCTTGAGCAACTCCAGCATCTTCGGAGTCGACTCCGATTCCAAAAAAGAATCGCGATTCCGATTCCTAAAGTAGAATCGATTCTACTCGATTCCAGTGTGGAATCGCCCAAGCAATTGAAAAATGCCCACCAAAATGGTGGATGGAAGGGGTGTCGTCACCGGAAAGCAATCAATAGTGAAATAACGGAGTCAATAATTACCGGATTGGAGCAAGTGAAGCAAGTGGAATGCCACTGTCTCTGAAGGGCTTCGACCCACTGATCACCGGGCTCAACGGGGTAGTTACAGGCAGCACAACGTACAGAGAACAATGCCTGGTAGTCTGTATTGGGTGGAAAATGGATGCTAACATGTTAATGTCGGCCATATTGGTGACCAAATGCCACTGTCTCTGAAGGGCTTCGACCCACTGATCACCGGGCTCAACGGGGTAGTTACAGGCAGCACAACGTACAGAGAACAATGCCTGGTAGTCTGTATTGGGTAGGAAAACAGATGCTAACATGTTAATGTCGGCCATATTGGTGACCAAATGCCACTGTCTCTGAAGGGCTTCGACCCACTGATCACCAGGCTCAACGGGGTAGTTACAGGCAGCACAACGTACAGAGAACAATGCCTGGTAGTCTGTATTGGGAAGGAAAACAGATGCTAACATGTCAATGTCGGCCATATTGGTGACCAAATGCCACTGTCTCTGAAGGGCTTCGACCCACTGATCACCGGGCTCAACGGGGTAGTTACAGGCAGCACAACGTACAGAGAACAATGCCTGGTAGTCTGTATTGGGAAGGAAAACAGATGCTAACATGTTAATGTCGGCCATATTGGTGACCAAATGCCACTGTCTCTGAAGGGCTTCGACCCACTGATCACCGGGCTCAACGGGGTAGTTACAGGCAGCACAACATACAGAGAACAATGCCTGGTAGTCTGTATTGGGAAGGAAAACAGATGCTAACATGTTAATGTCGGCCATATTGGTGACCAAATGCCACTGTCTCTGAAGGGCTTCGACCCACTGATCACCGGGCTCAACGGGGTAGTTACAGGCAGCACAACATACAGAGAACAATGCCTGGTAGTCTGTATTGGGAAGGAAAACAGATGCTAACATGTTAATGTCGGCCATATTGGTGACCAAATGCCACTGTCTCTGAAGGGCTTTGACCCACTGATCACCGGGCTCAACGGGGTAGTTACAGGCAGCACAACGTACAGAGAACAATGCCTGGTAGTCTGTATTGGGAAGGAAAACAGATGCTAACATGTTAATGTCGGCCATATTGGTGCTCAAATGCCACTGTCTCTGAAGGGCTTCGACCCACTGATCACCAGGCTCAACGGGGTAGTTACAGGCAGCACAACGTACAGAGAACAATGCCTGGTAGTCTGTATTGGGTGGAAAACAGATGCTAACATGTTAATGTCGGCCATATTGGTGACCAAATGCCACTGTCTCTGAAGGGCTTCGACCCACTGATCACCGGGCTCAACGGGGTAGTTACAGGCAGCACAACGTACAGAGAACAATGCCTGGTAGTCTGTATTGGGAAGGAAAACAGATGCTAACATGTTAATGTCGGCCATATTGGTGCCCAAATGCCACTGTCTCTGAAGGGCTTCGACCCACTGATCACCAGGCTCAACGGGGTAGTTACAGGCAGCACAACGTACAGAGAACAATGCCTGGTAGTCTGTATTGGGTGGAAAATGGATGCTAACATGTTAATGTCGGCCATATTGGTGCCCAAATGCCACTGTCTCTGAAGGGCTTCGACCCACTGATCACCGGGCTCAACGGGGTAGTTACAGGCAGCACAACGTACAGAGAACAATGCCTGGTAGTCTGTATTGGGTGGAAAATGGATGCTAACATGTTAATGTCGGCCATATTGGTGCCCAAATGCCACTGTCTCTGAAGGGCTTCGACCCACTGATCACCGGGCTCAACGGGGTAGTTACAGGCAGCACAACGTACAGAGAACAATGCCTGGTAGTCTGTATTGGGAAGGAAAACAGATGCTAACATGTCAATGTCGGCCATATTGGTGACCAAATGCCCTGTCTCTGAAGGGCTTCGACCCACTGATCACCAGGCTCAACGGGGTAGTTACAGGCAGCACAACGTACAGAGAACAATGCCTGGTAGTCTGTATTGGGAAGGAAAACAGATGCTAACATGTCAATGTCGGCCATATTGGTGACCAAATGCCACTGTCTCTGAAGGGCTTCGACCCACTGATCACCGGGCTCAACGGGGTAGTTACAGGCAGCACAACGTACAGAGAACAATGCCTGGTAGTCTGTATTGGGAAGGAAAACAGATGCTAACATGTTAATGTCGGCCATATTGGTGACCAAATGCCACTGTCTCTGAAGGGCTTCGACCCACTGATCACCGGGCTCAACGGGGTAGTTACAGGCAGCACAACGTACAGAGAACAATGCCTGGTAGTCTGTATTGGGAAGGAAAACAGATGCTAACATGTTAATGTCGGCCATATTGGTGACCAAATGCCACTGTCTCTGAAGGGCTTCGACCCACTGATCACCGGGCTCAACAGGGTAGTTACAGGCAGCACAACATACAGAGAACAATGCCTGGTAGTCTGTATTGGGAAGGAAAACAGATGCTAACATGTTAATGTCGGCCATATTGGTGACCAAATGCCACTGTCTCTGAAGGGCTTCGACCCACTGATCACCGGGCTCAACGGGGTAGTTACAGGCAGCACAACGTACAGAGAACAATGCCTGGTAGTCTGTATTGGGAAGGAAAACAGATGCTAACATGTTAATGTCGGCCATATTGGTGACCAAATGCCACGGTCTCTGCAGCGCGTCAACCCACGTATCACCGGGCTCAACGGGGTAGTTACAGGCAGCACAACATACAGAGAACAATGCCTGGTAGTCTGTATTGGGTAGAAAATGGATGCTAACATGTTAATGTCGGCCATATTGGTGCCCAAATGCCACTTAGTGAAGACTTCTTGATCTCTCAAGCTTACCAGTATTGAGCACAAGTTGCTATTTGTGACCCGAATGACAGAATGAATCATAAGTTGAGCAGTCTGGGTCAAGTTTTTGCGACCAGGTTTAAAAATCAGCGGTTGATCCAGCGGTTGATTCCTAACCCTAAGCTTACCCTTCTTGCAGTATGCTTTTCCATCGCTAATGTGGAAAGAGCTGCCAGTTATTGGTTGCTTGCAATGATGGCACAGGAAGCACTCCGAATGGTATTGATTTCCCATGGCCTGGACACAGCCCTGAAAAGAGAACACAAATAATTTGGGCAAGCCGGGCAGGTGTTTGTTTGGGGCATATCTTAAGTGATCTCTGGGAGGGGTGGTTATCTCATTGAAGGGTTTATCCCTCTGTAGGGCTTGTTAAGCTCACGTGATAGCCAATCCCAATCAACTGCAATACTGTGATTCAAAACCACCAGTTGGCTTCATAGCTTAATTAAAGGGCGTCTACACGTTTATCAGAAGGTCCACAGTCCGAATCCCGGTGGTTGTTTTTCACGGCATCCAGATTTTCCGAACCTATCGACACTTGTCAACATTTTGAGCTAGAAAACATACAGATTCCAGTCTTGGTCACATTGACTACATGAACTGAGACGTGATAAATGTCATGTTCAGGATTTAGAAAGAATGCCAAAACCATAGTCACGTTTTGATCCCGGCAGTGGACGAGAGAGACGACTCAACGCATGTGCAAAGCCTAAAAATGACATCATTACGCCTCAGTCCACATTGTCAACGTGACAATCAAAATTTAACTTGGCATATATAACAGTTTCGGGAATTGGAATATTTTTCAACAGTGTTGGCCCAACTATTGGGTACATCAAATCATGACCTACCCCTTGTGAGATACTCTTGTGGCATATGGCACATTTCGGAGAATACAGATTATTGAAGTCTCTCTCGCAGTAAACTTTGCCGTTTTGCTCAACAAATCCTTGGGTTGACAGGTTCTCGTGGCAATGGGAGCAGACAAAATGCTCAGGGTGCCAGTTACGCCCCACGGCAGACACAAATGGACCTCTGAAGAGACGACAAAAAAAGATAGTTTAGAAACGCACTTTTTGGAAAAATTTCAAATTGTCACTGAAAACGAGGGTCTTGGTGCTTTCTTTGGTGATAAAATTTGCAAATGATAAGATGAGTGACGTAATACAATGACTCAGCATCTGAAACGAGGCTGTCAGTGCTCATTGAGAATATGTGAATAGAGTACTGAAGTGAAAACATCATCCTCTGTGTTGTTAATGTTACTGGGTCTACACTGAAACCAGTTTCCCTGCTCTTCAGCAATGGATGTTTCAGATTACCGGTCAATGTTTAGACCCAGTTACCATGGTAAATGACTTCACACTTTAGTAGTCTATTCGGCCCTCCGTGATGAAAAAAACAGCCTAACTGGAAATTGACTTTTTTAGATAAATTCATTTTTGGGGAAATTGGGGGGGCGCTATTTTTATTTCTAAAAACCTCAAGTCTCTACGAAGCTTTATTTTAAAAATAGCACCACCTATCTCAGGCACTTTCACAACTTTTCTTGACATTTTCTCTGGCAAAACACATAAATGTGATTTTCTCAAAATCAAAATATTTTAGTTAGGTCGTTTTGCCATCAAAGGGCCATATTGTGCTCATACCTGATGACGTTGTCACAACCATCACACATTGGCATACGACCCGCAGTGCCTGGACCACCAGCAGCAGGTGCAGCATGTTGTTGATGGGATGGCGCCATGGCAGGTGTCGGTCGAGTTGATGCTTTGGCATATGATGGTGCAGGTGGTGGACCTAGAATGACAACAACAGAAACATATAATTATACACCTGTCACATAAACATGATTAAGGGATTACGACACAGGATATGACACATTGTTTCAAATTCTTCCTCAATACTTACCAGCTGTTTGGGATTAAACAATAAAAACTAGACTGTAACTTATTATAATACTTAAAAGGTAGTGTAACTTGCTTCAAGTTCCCAAAATATGCCCGACTAATCTTTGTTCAGCTCAGCCCTAAATGTGGACGAGTGCTTTAAAAGCTCGTTGTTTCATTTGCAATGAGCCAACATTTACATGAGTTAACAAAAATCTTTAACTAAAAATGTAGACAGCAACGGTAACAAACACCACTTGCTGTAAGAAATTAAGAATTGAAAGTGGTTTTTAAAACAAATGTGTGCGCACACACTTTGTTTTACCATTCAGTTATTACAGAAACCATGCATGGATTTTAAAGGTTTTTGAAGCATTGGGGGTGCTTCAGTGTTGCTGAAATTTTTGCAGGCTAGTTTACCAACATTATTTGTTCAATGTGTTATGCCGTTATTCCAGGAAACAGTAACAGGTTTCATCTTGTAAATGATCCATTGGACCTTTGAAACCAACCTGGTGCTCTCGGTGGCTGGCTGCTGCTCATACCATAGGGTGCTGGGTTACCACGAGACTGACTGGCAATCTGACTTGGTGATGGCTTGCTAACAATAAAACAAAGGATGATCGGAGTAGGGAAAAACAAAGAAGAAGAAGAATTAGTAAATGCCTTGATTTCTTGTGCACTTTCCACTGATAATATTTGCCACTGATTCTTAACTTTTCAAGACATGTCAAAACATTCCTTTGGTAGTTTCCAACAAAAGACAATCGGTCAGTTCGCCCAGTCACATCTAAATTCTTTACTCCAAGTATGTTCATTAAGGCAACAAATAAGCTGAAAATTAAGACAAAACAAAATCTTGAATAAGATATAACCTGTGTATTAGCTGCATCTTCATATCAAAGTATTATTGGAAAATTGGTTTTGGTATATTTTTAACCGTTTATTGCAATAGGATTTAAAAAATCTGCAACATTTTACATTAGTTATGCACTCTGTTGTTGTATTGTAATTAATCACAGAATGCTGACAAACTTTGAAATCCTTAGACCTCTGACACGGGACAGATGCTCAACCAGCTGATACATGAGGCAAAGTGGGATTTCCAAGCAGGTTTTAAAAATAGAAAATTAGTACATGTAAGGTACATGTACTAATTCAGTCAATGTCACAACAAGAATGTTTGTATGAAGGAAATCGATCTCTTAAACACCCACAATTATGGATCTACTATTGATGAATATTTGCATAAAATGATCGTGAGTGTATTGTATTTGATATCGTGTATGAATTTCATTTCAATGTTCAAGCTTTAAAAAGGCAGTCATAGGGGAAGAGGAATATAGACCTATGTTTTATCAAATGTACTAAAAAAGAACATAACTACAGACAACAAAATTAACAGACAATTTTGACTTGCAAGACAAATATCATGCAGACCAACACACTATTTTACAGCAATTCAATTTATATTGAGCGTAGTTCCCTTGATCCTCATGCAATGTTGATAATGTCTGGCTGTTCTTCCTGTGGGGGTTATGAGGCAGCCAATAAACATTGCATGAGGGAACAGGAGTCCACGATACATGTACTGTACCCTCTCAAATACAGCACTTTTGCGAGATCAAACTTAGGCTATGTGAGCTTTATATCCACATACATGTAGCACAATAACCAAGCATCCACATAGTATGTACAAGATATATGACCAGCGGCGTAACTAGGGTGAGACATCTGAGGGGGCACTTGGGGGTGCACACATTCTAAAATGTTGTAAAATTTTGAAAAATACCCGTTTCCGAATGTCGTCACTGTTTATGACAAGACTTGGGGGGGGGGGGGGGGTTGGGGGGAGGTTAACCCTTTGTATCAGAAGATAGTTTTATCAGGGAGTATTCTATAATCAAGGGTTTACTGTAGATCATAAATAGCTGGAAGACACACAAGTACTTTGGAAACGAAACTGGGAAAAATGCTGTAAGGTCAAAACATAATGAGGCCACAAAACAACACTGATTTTTTTCTATACTTGACAAGGGATTCCTGCCACTTTTGTAAAAGCACAAAATACAACCATTTAAATATGGCTACATTTACACATTTATTAAGGACTAGCAGAATGTAAAGAAAAAGCGTTAACAGATTAATTACCCAGTTAAACCACTGGGGAGAAACATCACTTTGACGCCGTCATCTGGAGCACTAGAGGAAGAAAATGTGAGTAGTGAGAGAAAAAACAAACACACAGAAACCATGTTAAATCCATACAACAGCAATCATGTAAACAGACAACACATACTGGGGCGAAAGAGGAATGGATGGGTATATAGTAAGGAGAAAAGGGTATCTAAGATGGCTTTAAGAAAGTTCTGAGCTGGTGTTTTGAACTATGGTATGATTCTACTTAGTGCTTTGATTTGGCTTGGAATCAATTCTGATTCTGTTTAGGAATCATGATTCCATTCTGACTTTATTCTGTTTTTAATCCAGATAGCACAGATATTTAAACAAAATTGAATTTGATTATATTTATTTATTTTATTTATTTATTTATTTTCTGATTTTTAACCAGGGTAGCCCGTTCACATAAAGTGGTCTACCACAGGGCCTCAATATACTTCTGTTGAAGTGACCCTTTCAGTTATGACATGCACCTTGGGAATCAGCTGCGACTAAAAGCTACAAGTCGATTCCTCAAACAGATTAAATTGCAAAATGTCAATTTCTCAAGTTTGAAATGATCTTATCAATTGATCTATCTATTGATCTATCAATTGATCTATCAATTGATCTATCAATTGATCTATCAATTGATCTATCAATTGATCTATCAATTGATCTATTAATTGATCTATCAATTGATCTATCAATTGATCTATCAATTGATCAAAGCATGGATCTAATTTTAGCACTCTACTTAAATAAGATTCAGGTGTTTTTAAGAACTATAGTTGGACAGAGCTTATTTTGCCTTCAAATTAAGATGGAGTGACTTGATTTCGTTATTGTGTAAAACTAATAAATTTGTACTATTATATGACTTTAGCTTAAAGTAAGTCTAGTGGTGCATGTTCATGATTACGATTGTGAATTTGCAATTGTGAATTTGGCAGGCATTTTTCCTTAATATTGATCAATTAAAAAGGACACCGAGACTGTAACACATGAGATAAAGAAAGAAAAATAAACATTGGAAGGGTGGGCCCTGGGAAGCTTTTTGGAATATGTCTGAAATGAAAGCTAGAGATTTTTTCAGCTTCTGTGCATTATTTTATAAAACTTACTTCATTCAATTTCTTTTTTAAAGGGAAAGACAAAAATGACCAAACTTTTGGACTTTTGAAGAGACGAACACAGTTGGCATATTAATAATGCACACAGCAGACTAAATATCAAATCATATAAAGGTTAAAAACAAAACAGTTACTCGATGTGGTCGGTTAAGAAACTGAATGAGCACTTAAAACTGTTGTAAAAAGACAAAATAATGTTAGTACATGTGAAGTCAATATAAGTTTAATAGGAGTTACAATTAGTTCATTAAAATATTGCTTGTGATAATAAAACCAAACATGCAGAGTGATTTTAGTTTCTTAACCAAAATGTGCATGGATCAGTTTCATTTAGTCATGTATATTCTACACTCTTTTGGACACGAAGGTAAACCAAAGTAACGGATTTACTCTCAGTTTCTATGTTATTAAAGCTGAATGCAAGATGTCTAACTATGATACTACGACAACACAGTACTGTAGTTATTGCACTTTTGTAGAAACAGACAAAACCGAAAAATAGCATCACAAAATAGAATCCCCTACATTTAAAAAAATTAAAAAGCTGCGCCTTTACAAAATTTAAATCTCTTAAATAATTTGAAAATATTGAACATTTATATCCTTTTTCTAAATTTCTATTTGTTTCATACTATTTGCATTATATTTCTCAGAATGTTTGGTGTTGTGTAACTGTTGATGTTTGTGTGGTCACATTGTTTGCTGCTGAGCAGGCCTATGGGGTGAGAAATAAGTCCAAAATTATAGCATTATATGAATAATTGTATATGAATATGTAAACGTGTAGCTGCTGCAAAAGATTTGAGTGGGGGAGGAGCTTGGCAACAGAGGAGGCCGGATCATGCAAATAAGTTGCTATTGGTTGCAAAGTCAGCTACATTGTAAATTGATCTATAGGCAATAACTAAACATGATCCTTTCTAAAATAAATGTATAGCAGCATAGTTCATGATGTGCAATATGTTCACAGTAAGAAACAAACAAAAAAATGCTCTTATCACTTCATTAAACATGCTCGCTCGCTCACTCACTCTCTTTCGTACAATCACTCCTACCCCACACTGCACCCCCCTCCCCTCCCCCAACATGCCCAACCACGAGTCTACAACCAGCCATGGACTGCTACAAGTATCTACCACTACAATGTTTAGATTTGATAGCCCTTTCATTTTCTGTTTAATACTGAAGAGAAAAAAAAACACTAGACCCAAATATCTTCAGATTTGAAGTCACATTTTCTGAAATTATGAAAACAATTGATATCCCAAAATACAATACAGGGTGGTTTAACTATCCCACGTTTGTCATTCCAGGAGGAAGGGAGAGAACAATACAATCACCTGCTGCACCTGAAACATTGCTGCGGTTTCTACATGTGGCCCTATTGGAGTCCTCCTGGAGGACAGACATGGGAGAGTGTAGTGACTGTACCAAGACGAAACAACTCTACCAAGGTTATCTAATCAAAGCAGTCAACACAACTTTGTCATCAACCATGTACCCATTTCTTGTTTAATACTACACAGCTTCGTAACAGACATACGTACATCACATGAAATAAAGGACAAATTGTGTGAGTAAATTTGCAATATGATATTAAATAAGCGCATGTACGGTAACTGTGGCAAACAGTTTGCTATTTCGGCCAAATATACAGTAATTGACATGCTTGGAATGAATGGACACAATGACGTGCTTGAAATGGCAAACTTTATTGCACATGGAAACTTTCTACAATACATATAGAGTAACAATCAAACATATTAATTACAACACTAAATACTGAATGATTTAATAAATACATGTACTATCTTCATGCTAAACATGTATGTTTACCAAAAGGGAATAACTGAGTAGCCAATCAAAATACAAGTGTTTGATGACATGTGTGTGGTGCAGCCAATCACAATTCATGTAGCAGAGCATTTTGATGGTTGTTTATTAAAGACGTTTTGTAATTGGTCAAATAAAGCAGGGTTTATTTGGGTAGGGTTTCAACCAGGGATGTAGTCGAGTCAAGCACAAGTCCTCACAAGCCTTCACAAGTCCTCCACAAGTCCCTGGATCTTAATTCAAGTCACAAGCTTTCAACTCCAACAAAGGCATTCTTTTGTGCGTGTTCATCCTTTGCTTCTTGTTACTGGACTAATTGGGACAGACTTGTGCGGGACTTGTCACGGACTTGTGATTTTATCGGCTCTGGAATTGTGATAGACTTGTGATGGACTCGACAACAACCCTGGTTTCAACCTGTCTGTATGATGCTTCTTTTGCTTATTCTGGCATAAAATCTGTTCAATATTATTGACATGCCTGTCAATTATTCCCCTTTTGGCCGGCTATAAGTCATGAATCTAGCAGACAGATGAAGTTAAAGTACAGAGACATTCCCAAAGCACTACAATCGGGCTAATGTACGAACTAAAGCCCACCGCACACCTGATATACCGGCTAATAAGACACCGGACCATCGGATCCGGAAAAATCAAACAAGTTTGATTTGCTCCGGTCTATAGCATACGGTCAGGCCGGCTCGAATTGTTTCAGCGCACACCTTTCCGGTATGTGGTCCAATGATCCGATTATCCGGTAAATCGCAAAGGTGTGCGGTGGGCTTATGCCTTGACAAAGGCAGTCATTAAGGATGGATTCACACTGAGCCTTTTCACACAATAACGCGAGTGAATTTGACATGCGTCGCTTTGAGAAAAAAGGGCGTGGAGGGAATTTGGAGTGAAACAACTTGGGTGGAAAGTGTTTTTTGTGGTTCACACCAAATTCCCTCTACGCTGCTTTTTCTCATAGTGACTGCCTTTTTGTTTTAATTGAGGGACTAGGGAAAGTCTAGTAACCATGGTCAGAGTCTATCAAGGTTAAGTGGGCACCGTCTTTTGAAGTTTAAAGGTCTTTACAGCGCGGGAATTTTGAATAGGTTTTTGGGTCATGAGGTCCAGTTTTGTGAGTGATTTTAAGCAGTTAAAATTGGAGATTTCTTTTCTCTTGCTTCGTCAGTCGAGTGAGATTGAAGTTAGACATGTTTTGTTTTGCTGTCCGTCATCGTGAATATTTAGACACTTTGGGTCATAGATTGTAATTTCAACAGTTTTCTGAGTGATTTTAAGCAGTTTTCTGCGACTTGCCTTTTCGACGAGATTTACGTCATGTAAAAAGGCAGAGTGTGAATCCAGCTTTAATCATTGTTTTGGAGGGTGTGAATTTGTTACCCTGGTTGTCTGGGATACATGTAGCTCTGGAGTGGACTTGTAGGGCTTTGAGGCCCAGAGCTTATTTCATGTTTTACCGTTTCATCTACAGTGAAAATGGGCACAATGCCCTGACATCTGTGGGGGATAAACAAATAAAAATGTTTCAAAACTTCATTGCATCACTGTATTGGCATATTGGATTTTGAAAATAAACAGTTCAGTATGTAATAAAAAAAGGAATTATTCCTCCTGTTAATGTGATGGAAAGAGCAGTTTTTACTTTAAGTTTTTTTAATTAATAAAAAAATAAATAAAAAGTGTGGAAAGTTTGTATTTTGTATTTTTATCTTTTTTCGATATGGTACGTGTTTATTGCATTTTGCGATGAACAAAGGGGGTACGTATAGATCAGGATTTTCTTATGCAAGACTAAGGATCTAGTTGAATAACCTACGACTTGATCGCTTCTGGGTTCTTCATGAGCGCCTTAGCGATGATCGTGTTAGGGTCTTCCCTCTTGGGTGCTTGGTATCGAGACTTGAACGTTGGAATCATAGCTGGTCTTGGTAGGAGCGCAGTCAGAACGGGAGATGGGTGCCTCGTTCGTGAAACGCACGGTCTTGGTTGGGACGAAGTCAGGGCGAGAGATGGATGCCTCGTTCTTGAAACACACGGTGAAGTAGTCAAACCAACAGAGTTGAATAAATGAGCAGACCACTGTATGAGAACTAACTTGTATTATGTTAACTCAATTCTTATAATTTAAAAAAGCGGCTTCAACAATGCTTTTCTTGTGGAAGCGTTTATGGATCGTATTGGTAAAGTTTTACCTCGGGTTTCTATAAAGATACTGGGGACAAGTCTAAAGGTTTGGTAAGGGGCCATTGGTATGCATCAACCCCCCCCCCCCCCCCCCCCCTCTCCCCCCCCCCCCCCCCCCCCCCCCCCCCCCCCCCCCCCCTCCCTCTCTATACACATTGCATAAAACACAATGGATCCAACCCTCCTCCCCCCTCCCCTGGCCCTACTGCTCAATTGATGCATCTCTGCAGTAATGGTACTTTAAAGAACAATTGGGGTGCAGGGTATCACAACATACTTTTAAATTCATAAAAGTAATCCCCCAATTTGTGAATTGTAAGAGAAAACAGTGAATTAATGCCATATATTTTTGGTCCCCCAAACGTTTTGGTCTCCCAAATCCCCATGCACATTCTTAAATCATCTCATAAATGTAAGGTAAAATGCAATGCAGAATGAGCAAATCTAAGCATGTCTTCACCAATGCCAAATTTGGAAATCTTCATTCATGTGAAGAAAAATAAAATTGTTTTCATCTTGCAATATTAGATGTTACTTTTTAAATATTGTATTATACACGTATCAACAATGCCTAACATACAGCATCTACAGCCTACTTGTATGTCATTTGTATTCAATGTACCAAAAGTCTGCATTTATGAAAAGGCATTCCATGTATGCAAGTATGACATAGCTACAACAAATGCCACATACCTATGTTAATCTATCCATTCTAAACTTACGTGAGCCAGTCAAAGTACCCAAGCTGAGGGTTTTTATTTTCCTGAAAGTCTGTCCTGGATGCCTCCGTCCCCGATACCCAAAAAGAGAAAACCCTTCATCACGGGCCAGGATGGCTGCTTGCGATTTCAAGATGTCTGCTAGCTCCAGCAATCAGACATACCAAGGGCCATGTGACCTCATGGGCAGGGACTCTCCATTTGGACCAGAGGGAGGGAGCACTTTCAGACGACCGTTAAAAACAACTTCTGCCTGACCCCAAAAATGACCTTTCACTTTAAGGCTTTCACAGCCATTCTCCCCGTTAAATTGCTTTAAAGTTAACTTAAGTTTAAAGTTATAATTTATACCATTAACTTAACAGATTCACATACATACCATTTTAAGTCGTACATTCCACAAAACTCACATCCATTCAGACATACACACATATTTCTTGTTACTGTTTCTTGTAGGGATTAAACGCGGCTACCATACACAATGTAGTAAAATAATTGAACTTTGTATAAACACAAAAACATCGAACAAAATTAGAAAAACAATTATCTGTCAAGGAGCGGTTGGGAGGAAAGATGGTTAGGCTGTCTTTTTTTCTACTGATTTGGGGATGCTATGAAGGCATGCCATGTATGCAAGGTATGCTGGCTAGCTGTATTAACTCTGTATGTAGGGACCAGCCCAGAATATATCAACAACCAAAATACCGAGTCCAGTTTGTAATTGAATTAGTCCTCTGGGTTAGTACAACATCAGGGTGGAATGCAATGAAGAAAGTTAAGATGTCTGAACTCTTAAGATGTCTTAGCTAAGACACCAGAATATTTTGTCTTGCACTAAACCTTTTTGTGTGTGACAACTTATATCTTGAGACACATGAAATTTAAGACGACTTACATGTATGATTTGTCTTAGACTTAGGACGGTTATATTACAATCCACCACAGGACATTTGGGTAAATTTCAAAGAATGAAATTGCACACACAGTCAGTTTCAACACTAGTCAGTTTCAAGACAGACAACTCTGTATTGTGGAAATAATTATAAAACCAGTTTAGAGAACTATAAATATGTAGCGTTGTAGTAAAGTATTTCTTTGGCCGTCTTGCAAAACGTTTGTCTTCAAAAGTTTGTCTTCAGAAGTAGAGACAATACTTTCACTAATTCACAAATTCACAGCTACCGGTAGGCATTTTCAAACCCGACTGCATTGGTTTGAGGATATACTAACATTTGCATCAAGACATTGTGAAAATAAAAAGTTGAGAAATTTATAAACATGTAGTATTGTAATGAAGCATTTCACCTATTTTCATACAAAACGTTTGTCTTCAGAAGAAGGCACAAATCTTTCAGTACTTCCAAAATTCACAGCAGGCATTTCCTAAACCGTCTGTATTGGTATAACGACATAGTGACATTTACATCCCGATATTCTTGGCTGGTCCCTCAGTATGGTATCTTGTGCTTGATCTGCTGGGAATGTCTGGGCCAACCTCTATAAGATTCCTAATGCTCTTACCACCGTATCTTGGCTGTACGACATTTGTAAGCTCACTCAGCCAATGCTAATGCAATGTAATTTTCTTCTTGTGGTATCTGGTCTCATTACAGAGCCCAGAATTTGTCGACGTAAATTCCACAGAAATGTGTACAGCAATGTGATATACAAATATTGTCATCTCAAAGTAAAATAAAATCAAGAAAAAAATTCCACTTTTTTTCAGTTACATGAATCTGTAATCACAAAGCTTACATGTAACTGCACGATAGTTTGTTAGAATAAACCAAAGTCTTTTTTTTAATCATGGAAATTTGTCTGGAAATCTATTGTTCCTAATTTTTGTCACTTTCATGACTTTCAGGCAATGCTTATGTTGGGGGTTAAAGGAGGGGGGAAATTAATGAAATGTGGAATATTCCATTAATTAAAAAAACGAGTTAATAAAAAGTAATGTGAATTAACTGACATAACAGTTAATACGGCTGACATTAGAAGGATTGAGGAGCTTTTAATGTTAGCATTTGTAGTGCTGCAAGGAGATGGGTGTGCAATGGCAGCAAAATACTCATTGTTTTTGTTACGCCGTATCTTCACGTGATAATTGTGAGAGAATGTGATCAAACTTTGGTGTTGGTGACAATTTTCCTGAAGCATGCACACAGGATTGTACTGCCCTTAAGTGCATGTACAGTGTCTTGGCATTAATATAATGGTTATGAGCACATAATTAAATTAAATATGTAGGTCTTTAACAAGTTTGGAGTACATTCCAAGAACGTGAGGTCTAGTTCAGATGTCTATGAAGCACTATATTGTACAGTCAGGTCAGGTCTCATACGCTATCCTCAGTTTGGAATAAATATCCCATTCACATCGAAACAAATTAAATGATTAAGACAGATGTCTTGAAGTCGTCTCGACTTAAACTCATTGTTCTGTGAGGACTTGTTGGGCCTTAAAGCGGTCTTGATTGCAGTACTTGAATGTTGTAATACTGGTATTAAGTCTAAGCTGGACTCTAGACACATTGGTTTTGAATGCCAAAATCAGCTTTAATAAGTGAACGCAGCTATAATGTTGCCGTCACTGATGTACGAATATTGGGAGTGAATTTCAGCATGCATGGGGGTGATTGGCATTAGCAATCGTTAAAATTCCTGAAAAAAAAATTAGTTTACCAAATTCCTTCAAGTATTCAATGACAGTGCCAAAAGGTGCCTGCATTAGTAAACTGCTAGTTGCATTTCTGATGAGAAAGTGGTTTGATGAATTTTGAATATTTATAAGAGATAAAGGTCAAAGGTCACTTACTTGTCAGTGACCTGAGGGCTAGGTCGAGACTGCTGATGAGCTGGCTGATAGGGAGCTCCTGATGAAGATGATCCATTAGTGTAACCTCCTCCTTGCCTAGGAAGGGATTCGTAAAGAAAAATACAGACCATCTCGGTAGAATCGGATCGGATTGCTCTAGATAAAACCTGTTAAGGTTCATGGGTGATCTATAGAGCCTTTGCATTAGTGGCCATGATGGGGGCACGTTTTCTAATTCAGATGCGACAATAAATTGAATCATGCATGACTCATGGTGACAATGTGATTTCGTTCAAAGATGGCTGCCTTTCAAAGAGTCTCAGAATATCTTAAAATGCCAAACTGTATTTTGTGAAAATTACGAATAACGCATTTCAAAGCATTTTAAACTGTAGGAAAATAGCACCTTGGGCAACCGTCCAGAGACTATGAAAATATCTTGCCCTTGTTATTCCATGACAAAATGGACGGCCAACCACTGCAAACATCAATTCAAATTCAACATTCCTTCACTTTAATTCTCTAATCAAATCCAATAAAGGCACAACCAACAAGAATATTTCCTACTCCACACATTTCCTGCACACGAGGTAAAATTCCTACTTGAAAATCATGCACATTTTAAGATTGCAGTTCTAAAATATATCTTCTTTTCACTAAGTACAATAAAATACAATAGGACTCACAAAAAATCTATATTAAACTTTAAAACACTGTGATGAGATTCAGAATGATAGCTACATGTACATGTATAAATACATGTAGTATGCATATTTAGGGAAGACATGTTTTGGCAGTGTACAGCTTAAGGCAAGTTTGGCAAAATACAATGTTAAATGTGAAGTACATGTGTGGATGTGACTGTACTTAGATTGAAGTCTAAACCACACCCTATCCCCACCCATTCTAACTCATCATACCAATACGTCTTCTACCCTATTACCCACCTCAACCCACCCTAAACCACATCTTGCAACCTGTACTCCACCCCATCCCCTGCCCTATCTCCAAACCTCCACCCCACTCCAACTCCCACCCCAACACATGCTCACTGGCGCACCCCACCCCCAATGGCCCACCCCCAATGGCCCACCCCATCACAAACCTCCCACCATAAACTCCCACCATAAACTCCCACCCTCACCCTCACCCCATCAATCACCCCCTCCTCCACACCCCAACTCACTCAAACCATGTTTACAAGGCGCCCTCGTGTGAGCAAAACTCATCACCATGGTTAAAATATGGTTCCATTTTCCATCATTTTAGTTCAAAAAGTCAGTTTATTGGGTACAATATTAAAAAGTTATTGTTTTGCATGGTTAAATTGATTAACAATGTTGTTCAATAATAGTTTAACATTAAAAGACTTAATGGTAAAATCTTAATGGATCCAAATTGAGATGATTTTACAATGAAACCATAAGCACAGAGTTGTGTGGATTTCTTGATATCTGAGGCAATTTGTAATTAGCATCCCAAGTTAAGAGACGGTTGCCAGCATTCTAGTCGTGTTTGGGGTTCACGACTTAAAACGTCCCCCGCACTTCGGTGCAAAGTAAAGAGTTTGCTGGAGCCACTCGTCGTGTTTAGGGTTCACGACTTAATACGTCCCCCAATCAAACAAAAGGAAGAATTAAGAAAAAGGACCTTATGGGATAGATTGTGTGGGTCACACACATTTTTTGCCCTGCCCTGTTACAATTGAATACAACTCAACAATGATAATTCTTGATCACTGATTATGATAAGATTACAGTAAATTTTGGGTCACACACAAAATCTCAAAGTTGTACATGAGACCTCTGCTTTTAACTCATCAATAATGAATAGACCTTATTGAATAGCTCCCATCTTGTAGGGCAGATTCTTTGTTTCATGAGAACATGCATTGTTGCACATTTTGTGCTTACATTGTTGTTACCAATTTAAATGTCAAAAGCTGCCCTACAAGATGGCAGCCATTTCATACGGTCTATACATGTACATTGTAGCAGAGTGGATAATATTCACACAATGTAAAAGTCACTGCAGTACTGAATACAATAATAAAAGTTGAATACATGTCAACAATTCTTTAGATTAATTCTACCATGCAACTGATAAATAGCAAACTCTCGTTATATTGTCCTACGATATAAATAGCCATGCCCCCTACCACTGCACCCCCTACCACTGCACCCCCCCCTCCCCCTCCCGCTCCCCCCCTCCCTCTAGATCCGCCACTGCCTCCCTTTTAGTTTGATCTCACAAAGAGCATTCACAAAGAGCATAAACAGACCCCCCCCCCCCCCCCCCCCACCCCCCCTCCCCCTTCCAGGGGAGATTTGGCTTTTGGTTAAAGGAGGGGTTGTTGCTCTTACTGTGTGCCAAAAACACGCCATGCTAGAGGGGTCCGAAAATCTTTGAAATTTAGGTGCTTTCTCCTGCAATCTAAGGCACTTTCATGGATTTATTTTTGGGGTTGCAACCCCTTCAAGCCCCCCTTCTAGATCCGCCACTGCCTCCCTTTTAGTTTGATCTCACAAAGAGCATTCACAAAGAGCATAAACAGACCCCCCCCCCCCCCCCCCCCCACCCCCCCCCCCCCCCCCCCCACCCCCCCCCCCCCCCCCCCTTCCAGGGGAGATTTGGCTTTTGGTTAAAGGAGGGGTTGTTGCTCTTACTGTGTGCCAAAAACACGCCATGCTAGAGGGGTCCGAAAATCTTTGAAATTTAGGTGCTTTCTCCTGCAATCTAAGGCACTTTCATGGATTTATTTTTGGGGTTGCAACCCCTTCAAGCCCCCCTTCTTGATCCGCCACTGCCTCCCCTTTTAGTTTGATCTCACAAAGAGCACTATATACTAAATACAATATGCACAAGGCCTATTTCTCCTCTTTTTGCCGACTCTCTGCTTTGGTCTGTGATTGGTTCCCGGTTTCCTCTGCTGCATTATGATTGGCTGAATGATTGGCCCCTGAACCAGCATAAGCAGCTTACCAAACCCTACCAACAAAACGCAGAGGAAATATAGAGAGAGTCAGCACGGAAAGAGAAGAGACGGCCATTTTGTTTAATCATGTCCACTGTTTGAAAGATTGTGTGTGCTAGTCAGTAAATGAGGGTGGAGCAAAGGGGTGGGGCTTGGTATGGGCAGGCGAGGACAACCAAAAACTTCCATCTTGTTCACAACTTCATTCACTTAGAAGTGAATAGGTCACGAAACCGGCGCAGTCTCAGCACACCGATGACAAGTCATCGGTTGCTACATGTATGTATGCGCAGAGAACAACAATGGATTTTGTATTGACCAATTATGTCATCCCACCCAAACCTACATGTACTGTACCGGTAGCTCCACCTTTGATAGGGAGAAGAGACAGGCTAATGGGATGTACATGTACATTGTATGGGGCCATCTTGGACACACAGTTCCATGAATTTCATTCATTTTAATCTTAATTTTTAGACTCGTTTTTACAGACTTGTCCAAATGATTTTGCACATTGATTTCAAGTGACCCAAGTAAATTGTTTCAGCCAACAGGCTTTGAAACCCTATACATAGCCGAAGTGTGACGAGGGTTGCCATTGCAATTGGCTCTAAACTATCATGGCCATCGGAAAAAGTACCATTGCAAAAGCACAGGAACACGGTTCAGTGATTTATAGTTTAGAGCCAATTGCCGAGGCAACCAACAACAGATGACGTATTCACTTCAGGAGTCTATTTATGTTTAACCTGCCATTTACATGTAAATAAGTTTTCAAGTATCTGACTACATTTACATTTCAAAGTCAACACTAAAATAAAATGGTAAACTCAGATTGTCATTAAAAGTGGAAAAATTAGTAGCCTTATGGTCCAACCCCAGCAGAATCTTCTTGAAAGGCAAAAAACAAACCAAACAAACAAAAACAATGATGAGAGGAACACAGAGAAGCAACCCGGCAGTAACACCAACACCCCGTTTACACTCGATTCGCCTTTGCCGAATCGAAGTCCGCAATTTCCAAAAAGGGGAGTTGAAGCCGGGTATGCACTAAGTGTAAACGCAAAAGGTGAATTGAAAAAGGCGGATCAGACCCGGGTCTGATTCGCCTTTTTCAAGTCACCTTTGGGGTAGGGTTGAACTTTGCAATTGCGGGGTTGAACCCTGCAATCGTCAAGGTCGCTTGTAGTGTAAACGCTACCCGAATACAGATTCGGCAATTTGAGTGTCCTTGGGGCGGTGCCCGCATTGTAGTAGATTTAATTGACCAATCTGGCACTAGTGCAGTAAAAGCTCACGCATGCGCTGCAGTTACATTTAGTGGTGACTTTTGCGGTTTTTGAAGCGAGTTGAAGCGATTTGGGGTGTAGTGTAAACGCGGCAAATGTTCAGTTTTGTGGTCGCAATATAAATGCTGGATCTGTATCCACCTTTGCCGATTCGAGTGTAAACGCGGTGCTATATTTGGTCCTCATCAACATGTCAACAGAACAAGCCTAATCTCAATTTCCAAGAAACCCCTCGGAGAATGTTATAAATACACCATCCCTTGTGCCAGACAAGAACCCAAGTCCCAACTACACATAGCTGAATCGAGGGAGACAAGACTGAACTATCAGGGACCCCCTACTGCCAGTCACCCAGGCCACTCCTTGAAGTTAAGCCGACATCCATCTGCTAATGTCAGTCTTAAGCTTTGCAGCCGAATGATTTGACAGAGGATGGAATTGATGTAGAATGTGAATCCTAATAGGCTGTGTCAGCTGCAATTATGTATCACTTGGCAAGATGGCGTCTGACAATCAGTCGTCGGGTCTGTCGCAGCTCTTGAGCCCCTTTTGGCAATCAAGTTATATTTTCTTACAAATGCTATTATCTTCTGGATAAATTAACTTTAGCTCGTTTAAAGAAGATAACTTACATGGAAGCCCAAAAGGGTAACAAGTAATCTGGTAAACATACCTTACTAAAAACCTCACTGTACAAATGAAACCTTGGGTTTGCTATGCCTTTGACTAGTGGCGGACATGATGATATGCGTGCTTGTAGGGTACAATATTCTTGCTCATTTGAACTTCAGTAATTTACTTTTCCTTGGAAAATTTTATAAACTATATACCTCCAACACATAATCTCGAATCACAACTTTGTGAATGAAATTTTAAATGGGTAGGGCCTACTGAGTGATGAAAAATCAAAAAGTAACTATTAATAAAAACTTTTGAAAGGGGACCACAACACCCGCCACCCAACCCTTTTCTATTTTTCCTCATTAAAATAGGGCCGAGTACTTCACCCAACACACCGGTCCATTACATCCCACCCATGAACATACACACGGCTTGCTAATAAAATGATTCCAATGGCCACAATGCTTGTCATAACAATGTGCATGACTTCAAACCATTAACATTCCATAAAATGTTCCACTCGTCTGCACACATTCATGCGTTAGCGGATTAAGTATGCCACTATTGAGCTATACCAAGACCCAATAACCCCAAGATTGATTTGAGGTCAGACCAGGGCCTCACCTTCTATGCTATATATCATTGGTTGCTATACAATTTGCCTAGAGATATACATGTACATGTACCTGTACTAACAGAGACCAGGAGATACAATGGTTCATTACCAAATAAAACAGAACACACATGTCAGGGCTCGAATTTCACAAACAAATCTGCTAGACCACAGGGTTAGTACATGTAGCTTAAACCATTTACTGGACCCACGCTATTTTTACAAGACCAAAGCTACAAGGAACGTGGATTTACTGTTTGTTAGTTTTAAAATGCACTGGACCACTGGTCTAGTACGGTGGAGAAAGCACTAGACCGAGGCTTAAATTACTGGCCTCGGTCCACCGGTCCAGTGGGTATTTCGAGCCCTGCATGTGGTGTTGTCATCTATATTTTAAAGGTTCATACAACCAAAAATTAATCTCGTCAAGTGGCTAATTAGGGCTTTTATATGCATGTAATGTTTTTTCATGAAGCAGGGCTTTGGCAAGCTACGATAGAGGTAAGAAAAAGGCAAAGAACTCTGGATGATTCTACCCGTATAAATCAAATGTGCAAATATCAAACAACTAATCATTAATCATCAATGTATGCAGTCTTCACTCATATTTTAAACCTAAATCTCAGCGTATAATCCATCTCAACTTACACTCATGCAGCTTACACTCACCGGTTATACCCCGGCCCCGGTATGCGGGGTATTATTGTACAACCCCCGCACGATCCCGGCCCCGACATGCGGGGCATTTAGTACAACCCCCGCACAATCCCGGCCCCGACATGCGGGGCATTTTGGACAACCCCCGCGCGGTCCCGGCCCTAACTTGCGGAGCATAACAGTACAACGCAAAGTCCCCGCTATTGTCCCGGTGGGGCGGGGCAGCAAATTTGTACAACCCCGGCTATGTCCCGGCTATTGTCCCGGTAGAGCGGGGCAACACAATTGTACAACCCCGGCTATGTCCCCGCTATAGCGGGGCAACACAATTGTACAACCCCGGCTATGTCCCCGCTATTGTCCCGGTATAGCGGGGCAACAAATTGTACAACCCCGGCCAAGTCCCCGCTATTGTCCCGGCTAGCGGGGCACGATTTTTTGGACATCCCCGGCCATGTCCCCGCTACTTTCTCCAAAGTCCCGGGGCCCCCGGGGCCGGGATTACAATTGACAGGTGCATAAGTCTTACCCAGCTCACACTCATAACTTAACTTTACTCAAATTAGGTTCATATGGAAAACTTGAGGGGGTATACCAATGTGCCTCAAAGCTCAGTTGGTAGAGCATCTGCGTACTGAGCCCGAGGTCTCGGGTTTGAATCCTGGTAAGACCCGTACAATTTGTTTCTCTCATCCCAAGCTGGGTGGTCTTCACTCTTAATATCTTTAACCTAAATCTTGACATATAATCCACCTCTACCTACACTCATGCAGCTTACCACAAACAAACCAATAGACTCTTTCGACGATGGCCATCTTGGAGGCAATTTTAGCAATGATCGTTTCAGATTACCGGTGAATGTTTAGACCCAGTAACCCTGCCAAGTGACATCACACTTTAGTAGTCTATTAACTGACCAATCAAAAGCCTTCATATAACAAGTGTGACTTACCCAGGGGAAGCGTCCATGCGTGCTTGTTTCTCACAGTTGCCGCAGTACTCTTTTCCTTGAACGGTGAAAAATCCTATTTGAAAAAATAGCACAGGAATAAGAAATTCTCTTCAATTATTTATTCTTCCGTTTACACTCTCTTCTCACATTCTGAAATAGCACCAAAGCGAGTTTGTGCAGTCACCGATTTTGTAATCCTGCTACCCAAAGGATCCGAAAAAATATCCAGCTTTTTATAATTGACCCAAACAGTCAAACTGGTTACCCGGTCAAATATATTCGCCCACCCAACCCGTCAAAAAGACCCTTTGCAAATATATCAGACCAGGAATCGATTTAACAAAAGTTAAGACGAGTTCAAAGCGTCCTAATTCCTATACCAACGTCCCAAGATAAGAAGAGAGACCCTTCCTAAGACGCGTCTTGGCGCTTTGTGAAATCGGCCCCTGTACCCTACACATACAGTTGTAGTCGGAAGTTTACATACAACTGTGTTAAAACTGGTGTGCTTAAACTTGCGTTTTCACCATTTTTGTTACAGACTTTACTAAAGTCGTGATTTTGTGGAATTCCTAATGTGCTTGCAGTACTTAAAACATAGCTTGCACACCTTGCAATGGTTCGGGTAATCCTGTTTACCATTTTAGGTGATGATGGTAATGGTGTACATGTATGTAAACTTCCGACTACAACTGTACATGTAAAAATGCAGAACTACCGGTACCTCTCAGTTTTATGATTTCAAGTCAACAGATTTGGAGTGTCACTCGATTGGACAGTGTCATTATTCTCTTACTGCAAATCTTGTTGACATATACCGGTAGACCATATTGGACAGTGCCATTATTCTCTTACTGCAAATCTTGTTGACATATAGACCATATTGGGTAGCTGCCATCTTGTAGGGCAACTGTTTTTAAAGTAGTCAATGTAAGCACAAAATCAACCAAACATGTCCTCAAGGAACAAAGAAACTGCCCCACAAGATAGCAGCTATTCGATACGGTCTAATAGGCAACATTCTGACAACACTCAAAGGACATATTCTTACCTTTGTTTTTGAGTGAATTGCTGCAGGTATGGCAGATGAAACATTCTGGATGCAATGTCTTTTCTTTGGCTTTCAATACAGGCCCACTGTAACCAAAATAAAATACCTTGTTCAAATCTTACTTTTCCTCAGAAATAATGACAATCTTCTACAAGTCTTAGTGAAGCACGTTTCTATCCAACTGGAAAATAGAACACTTTCCAATTTCACTCATTAGAGGCTAAATTACATAGAGCTGCTTAACGGCCTGTTCTCTCTTAACCGAGCATCAGGCTATTTCATAGACAGCGTTAACAGTAAGCAACTGAAAACGTGCCTTAACTGCAGAGCCAAACTTAGTGACGCAACAATAGCCATTTCCAAGCGCTCGCATGCTTAACCACGCCGCTACCGTGAAATAGCGCTTAACTCGTCTGCTACAGTAAGCACACTGTTACTGCTTGTGCTTAAGCAGCGCTATGAAATTGGCCCCAGAGCATTTACACAAGAATGGCGTTAGATGCTAACTGATAATAATGAGGTTAAAAGCTGCACACCAATCAGCACTCAGCGAAATAAGCACGTAACTCCCGTCTTTAGCCTTATACCATTATCGATTAGCATTCAAAGGCATTCTTGTGTAATGTACTAAGTGCAAATGGAAAAGTACTTTAGCACGTTTTTGTATTATCCGATTTATGTGCATGTACACTGTACTACAAAACATCCAATGCACAATATGATGCAAGCCGCTGGTTTGAAATCCCTGCCGAAGGATGTAGCATGTGTGTACTTACACAATGCCCAAGTTACAGCGTGCACACATGGGTAATGTCTGTATGGGTTTACTACCCCCAGATGAGGCAGAAGCAACTGGAGCCTTGACACTTCGTATCCCGGGTGGCGGAGCTGTTAAAAAAACAAATAGATATCAGGAAAATAGCAAGGAATAATGGGTCATATTTATAAAAACTAACAAATGCTAGTAAGTTCAAGCATTCAGGTGAAGCATTTACTATGAAGTATAAGCATTTTGAATAAGCAAATGCTTTGATTTATATGAATAACAGTTTGCTTTACTGTTCAGCATCTACTTGTATAAATTGTTTCGTACACCAGGTCTGAAGCCATGATCAACCACTCAATTTTTTCCCCAATATTTTCGTGATTCTGTGATTTTCAGCGCTCACACCAAATTCCCACCACAATGCTATTTCTCAAGCGACGCACGCTAAATTTACACACGTCAACATGTGAAAATCTCAGTGTGAATGCAGCCTTACCAACATTATCCTCTTCTTCCCCAGTCATACTCTGTAACATCTTAAAGGAACGCGACTGGGACCCAGGGTTCTGATACCCAGAGTATCTCATCTCTTGACCATCTGGTGTGTCAATGTACTGTGCACTGGCCTGGCCATGGCCGTACTTTGGGGGTTCTTGGTAGGTGGGTGCGTAGGGTTTACCTGGATGACTGTAGCTTGACATGGGTTGGGAGGAGGGCTGGTTCTCGCTGGAAAGGAAAAATAATTAGATACATTTATATCGTGCACATATCCATCCCAGGAATGTTCATATCACTCACACACTATTACACGGTTACTAGGTTCAACAGATTAACCATGAACAAAAACCGTGGTGTATCTCAAATGCATTTGGGTCTGTCCACAGTAATGGGGTACATTTGAAAAATAAGTCAATAATGCCTTTCAGATGTCTTTAGTTTATCTCAGAATTAAAGAAATGTCCTTGTTTTGTTCTCAGGAGATAACTTTTGCCCAAAAAAGTAACAAATTGATGCCACAACATACATTTTTAAAAAGCAAGTGCACAAATTTTCCTATTAAGCATGTAACGTGGACAGACAATTTTGTGACATTTTTTTCCGTCTTTGTTACATGCGTAATAGGAAAATTTGTGCACGAGGTTTTCACAAATGTATGTTGTAGGACTATTTTTCTTACTCCTTGGTGAAAAAGTTATTTCCTCAGTTTAGCATGATAATTTAAAGATAAAATTAAGACATTTGAAGTGAACTGGGACCTAAGATCTTGAATGTTACAGAATTGTACCCCATTACCGTGGACAGACCCATTTACATGACATCACACAATCACCTTTCCACTCGTCCAGCTATCATCCCCTCTGTTTGTCCTTTGAAGCTATCGGCGATGTTCTCCGATGAGTAAATCCCGACGGGTGAGTTGAACTGTTTGTGGACGACCGTCGCTGTCCCGTGACCCCCTGCAGGGCCGGGGGCTCCGAACGGCTTGGCAGTCGCATTATGCTTGGTACCAGGATGAGCAAAAGTCTGGAAACAAACAAGCAAACAATTATCCAAAGAATAAATTAATTCCTACACATTTCAATACAAATGTCATCACAGTAGATTTTCACAAACATATTTGGGGCACTATGTTCACGTCATATTTTCTACACACCATAAATTAATACTATACCATGTTGCAAAAGAAATCCACATTAAAAAATCAAAACTTGAAAACTTCCATTGTAAATAAGTTGGCTGCATAAAGCTTGTGTGTGCTAAAAATGTTTGCTTGTTTGTGTGTGTGTTTGATATACGGTAGTAAAGAAAACAAGATGCGTGTCAAGGTATGCATCACAGAGTGATTGCACTTTTGACTGCTTCCTTGTTGAAAACCAGTTTAAGAAGGATTCCACATCTCCACACACAATTTCAAATAGAAATTGAAATGTTTTTACATAATGTACATGTACTCTTTCGGAAAAGATTGAAACAAATTTTTTTTACTCAACGTACATGAAAGTGAAACATTAACTGTGGACTATTGACTTGAGAATGCTGTTACCTGCTTATCCGCATGTAGGGAAACTCCTGTTACTCGGTTCGTTTCAGAGTCAGTCACTACTCTGGGTCTCCACAGTGTGGCATCACCCCTGCAACAATAATGGTACAGGACATCCAGATCAATGAATCAATACCATTTTTAACAGTCTACAAATCTGTAAAAGCATACATGCAATTGCTTTTGTTAACATAACATTAAAATAGTCTAGGTTTACGTAAACCATGATAATGATAGCACCTGTGAATACACCTTGTTTTGCATTTCAAGCTAAAATAATACTGGAAGTATTGTCAAAATGTTATGGTCCTGTCAATTGTAATCCCGGCCCTGGGGGACCCGGGACTTTGGAGAAAGTAGCGGGGACATGCGCGCATGTTTGGAACATGTTCCAGCGTGTGTGCGTGCGCGTACTTTATGGCGTTTAATACACAGTAGCATTTTTTTCTACGAAGATGGCGTCTGTGTACGTGATCAATTGGGGCATCAAAAACCACAACGTTAGGCCTACATACATGTACGGTATGTGCCATATTATGAGAAATTGGCTTAAATGTATCCATGAATCATCATTTTATTTCAAAATTGCGGTTTGGAATAGTCATGCTGCTTCAGTGACTCAGCACATTTAATGAAACCTTGAGGAGGTCAGGCAACGTACAATACATTGGCGGATATTTCATTTATTAAATTCAATCTAGCATGAAAAGAAATATAAAAAATGAGTGACTAATGCCACAATCTGTCAACATTCTCTACTTTGTTAAATTCGCCTGCAAGTCATCAACTTAGCAGTAAATGCCAAAAATCTCAACATTCACTTAATTTGTATAATTTTCTACATTGTAAATGTAGGTTTTGAGCTTTATTCTTTTGAAGGAATATTTTCAAAAGGAAAATATTTGGAGGGGAAATAAACAAATCCTGATGGACTTCCAGGGCAATTTTAAAGTTGTAAAAAGACACATTCATGGGTTATTCCAAATTTTGCAAAAATCCACTGACAATAAGATTTTTCTCTCATCCCAAGTTTGGTCATTTCATTTCAATGGTGATCAGGCACCATACCAGATGTTGTGTTCGTTACTTTGCCCAGTTGCGCTACCATGCAACTAAGAGAGAATTGGATATATAGGAATAACCTGAGGGAGTATACCAACTGTGCCTTATAGCTCAGCTGGTAGAGCATCTGCCTAGTGGGTCAGAGGTCTCGGGTTCGAATCCCGATAATGGCCCTTACGATTTTGGTTACTGACATTACACGTAACTGTTCAAATACCGGAAAGCTCTTGCGTGGAGAGGAATACTGTGCTGAACAAAACATATCATGGTACAGGGTCTTTCTATAAATTAGGGGTCCAAAAGAGTGACATTTTGTGTCCCCCGTTACACCTGATATGTGTTATTTTTCATACTGGTACAAGAATCATTAAAATGGCTACAAACCATTTTTTATGAACTTTATTTCTTACTCACACTTTGAGATGGAAAGTATTTAGAGAATTTGTCCTGAATTTACAAAAACAAGATGTCATATGTAACAGGGGACACCAAAAATGGACCTTTACTTTTTAGACAGACCGTACACCTGGACAAATTCTTGACCAAAGAATGTCCCTTTTTAAAGCCCAGTTCAAATTACATACCTTGTCTCTATTTTGTTTTTACCCACGCAAATTACAAGTTACCACTTCCCAACACACTTCCTCCTGTTTATCTAAGTGCAGTTCAGGAAATCTAACCACTTCCAAAAAATGTTCCCAGACCACTGCCACAGATTTGGTTTCCTTAAGAATGTGAAATGATATGAAACACTAACTACATCTGGACAACACCTACATACAGGTGTACAAAAAAAGACATGTGAAACCAGTACGGTACACGTAGTTTGAAAGCAATGTTCAAACGAGGACTGTAATTTTCTGGGAATTCTGAGATAGTGTACATGTAAAGCCAATGGTTTTTCATTTCCCTATTAAAGACAAGGTTCCTTTTTTACAAATTATATCCTATATTGGGCTTAAATTTCCTTGTTTTAATATAGCAAAATGTTGCTTTAACTGTGGTCTTCTTATCAAAATGCCAGAAGCTCATGCGGAAACCCACGAGATTACTGAATTACATGGTATGAGGATGTTGGTTGGGCTTCCTTCCTAAGATCCTTCCTTCCTTTCTCAAGTTAATCTGAGACTTTGTTTGTTCATTTATCTGTCATACTGCTCAACGTACAACAGCTCACAAGTACTGGTATTACAGGAATGGCATACTGTACATGTACATGTGTACAGATGTATTAGTAATTTAATGAAGACTTTTCAGGGTCAACAAATTGAATAAGGGCAAATGCTTGCCAATTAAGATTCATTCTTAATGTCTTCCTTTAATCACTAACTACATCTTGCTCTATAAATCATAGATGGCTTAGTTATCAGACTGCTGGGATGCTCGACCAGAGGCTTGAGTTCGAATCCCACTTATCCCTCTTATAATGAGACTTACTGATTTATCAAAAAATTCAGGAACCATGTACAGTGGTGTTAAATTCAATAGGGAAGTGATTTTAAAATAACAGCTGTTGCAAATATGTGAATAAAAATATGAAGAAATATTCAAAATTTAACTTTCAGTTTAAAGGCAAGGCTCGTCAGCAATTCACGCGCGCCAATTTTGTGCCACGAAATACGCAACTCCATAGCAAAGGAAATTCGTGCCACAAAATACGCAGCTCCATGCCTTTGCTATGGAGCTGCGTATTTCGGGGTCCAAAATTGGCGCGCGCGCATTGCTGACGGGCCTGTACTTTTAAAGCTCTATGTATTTTTATTACTTTTCTTGTGACTTTTTTCTTTGAATTTATTTAATTTGACGTCATTATCAAGCAAATAAATGGCATTGGTAAAAGTACTGGTATACAATCTAACCTGTACTACATGTACATGTCTGGGTCGCCTGCTATATTGTGAAGAGTGGAGACCTAAATAAAGTAAAGGGTGTGTCTGTCTGAAACGACGGAATGGTGCACTGCACCACCATTTGGTGTTTGCATACATCAAGAGGCCTTTTGTACACACCAAAATGGAACCAAAGTTTGTATTATAATGCCAGAATGTGTACGTAACAAGATGATTATTGTGTACACGTTTTGCACTGATCAGAGTGTAGTGTTGTATGTGGTTGGTATGCTATGCAGCCAACTCAGCTAGGCCATGCATAGGTTATGTAGGCCAGACATACTGCGCACAACCATAAAAGGCCATGGTGATCATACAGTGAATTGCCTTGCATTGGAGTTGACTCCATAGTTGCAGGGAAGTCTAGTGACACAAATCTGTAGGCTATTAAAGGCTGGTATTCAGGGGTTAAAGGTCCACTCTGTCATTTGTAATCACACAAAGTCCAATACTTTCAATGAATTGTTACAGACAGAAAACCTTTAATATTTAAATAGTGATTATAGCAATGCTGATAAATACCCAATGAAGTTATTTGACCCGGTATCGTTTTTAAGAAAACAGTGACGTCACAGAAAAATTAATTGTTTCAGTGTTTTGATTTCTGTGGTAACTTAATTTCAAGTTAGATGTCACATAGTCTGGGCCAAGTTTTTGCAACCAGTTCTAAGAATCAGTGGCAGATCCAAGATCATTAAAATGCCTTAATTTACACAATGGAAATTCCAGGCGATTTCACAATAGCACTAAGACGCATCTTAGGAAGCGTCACTCGTCTTATCTTGGGACATTTGTATGGGAATTAAGACATATTGAACTCGTCTTACCTTTTTTTAAATCGATACCCGGTCTCAGTGGTTAGTTGATCATTTCTACTAACTGGCGAGACCTGTTACTTGATTTAAATACATGATCCAGGGCCAATTTCACAATGCACTAAGAGGTGTCTTAGGAAGGGTCACTCTTATCTTGGTATGTTGGTCTGGGTATTAGGATGCGTTATAACTCGTCTTAACTTTTGTGAAATCGACAGCAGGTCTTTTCAGTTACAGATGTAAATTCTACCTACCTCATAATTTTGAGCGACAGTTCCCCCGTGGTATTCTTGATCATATTTTGGGCTTCTAGATGCGTCATTCGCTCTGTATCGCGACCATTAATACTAGCCACGCTGTCATTAACCAGCACATTATGGGATGCTGCTTTCCCTCCTGGAGTTACCTGGTTGGAAAAACAATGCAGCGATTTAGTTTAAACACAGGATTTCACTTTTTAAAAGACATTCCTACATTTATGTAGGCCTACAACCAAGAAACAAATGCCCCAAAATAGTTGATTTCTGCCCCCATTTAAGTAGACGATTCTTGATCAGATTGTCAATTTTATGGGCTAATCTAACCATGGCTGTTTTTGTTTTAAATTATATATTATTTGTTTATTTTAATTGTATGAATCTGCACACCTAGTAAAACTGACCGTTTTGCTGTCAAAACAGGAACCCGTTTTTAATTCACATTTTAAATTTAAAGGCACAGGCTCGTCAGCAATGCGATCGCGCCAAATTCGTGCTACGAAATACGCAGCTCCATGTCTTTGCTACACGTAGCATGAATTCGTGGCACAAATCTGGCGCGTGCATTGCTGACGAGCCTAAATGCCTTTAAGTACAAACCCACAGTGCAATATTCCCCAGAGATATTTTTAGGGCTTCAAGTACTTTTCTAGCTGACTCTGGTATCACAATATTGACACAATGATGAAGCTTTTGCACACAGCAAACTGAAGGTCAAATATTTATTGTTAATCTAATTTTGCAACAGTGTGAGCTTTGTAGATTAATATTCAGCCTTCTTCAACAGGTTGGTCTGATAGCATTGACACATGTTCTATGACTAGTATAAGGCATTTTTTTCCCATTCAGTTTTGTGTTAAATGGAAAATTTGTACAGATCAACATAAAGGAATTTGTACAGATCAACATAAAGGAATGTGTACGAAATTATTAAGACTCAAATTAAGTAAGGAATTATTGCGTCGGTCCAAATGATGTTGAGTGGAAGTTATTTAAGCCAATCACGACGCGGTACGCACAATATACTAAGTGCGTTTCCCGAAGACACGCTAAAACTAATAGCGTGCTCTGGCGGGACTCGAACCCACGACCTCCTGCATACTAGGTAGACATCTTAACCAACTTGAGCATGCTGATGGCCAAAGACTCAAATGTATAGTGCCCTTTCATAAGCACATTCTTACTCGATGATGTCACATGCACTGTACATGTACATGTACATGTATGCATGGTATGGCATGGTATGGTAACAATGCATGGTACAGCATCCTACTTTAACCCCAAGGTCAAAAGGTTTTCCCACAAACATTTTGTGGCTTGTTGAATCATAGAGCAAGGAACAGCTCTATGGTTGAATAGGCTTTCATATCCAAAATACTTTAAAGATGCACTCTTGTTGTGTCCAGAATCTGATGTTAAAATGTTCCCGGAAAATTAACTGAAACTGAATTTTTTTAGTTAAGAATTTAGAAGCTGATCATTAGCATTTTTTTCCTTAAAATGTTTTGTACATGTATGCAAAAACTTGTATTTTACCCATCGCAAAAGTGTACCTGTTTCATCGACATTCACCAAAAAGTATAAATCCAGTAAGGAAAAGTGGGCAGGAATTGATAAAATGTTTTTCTTTAAAATGACTCATCTAGCATTGGAATATGCAGATTTGATGGGGAAAAAAATTTTCGAGTGGAAAAATTTAAGATTTTGTGAACCTGTCTCATGATTTGCACACAAGGTCTGAAGCCATGATCAACTTCCCAATTCTTTCTGAATTCCATTTATTGGTCACCACTTATTCGACTCAATAACCACCAAAAAGAGGGAAGTGAATTTAGGAGTGGAAAACATTTAACAATTTCCCTGAAAATACTGAACTTTTCCTGCCCTCTTCCATAAACTTAACACACGGCGTCTAAGTGGCGCAGCCATTGAACGGAATTCATACCCCCATGGAAACTCCCTCCTGCCTCCCCCAACCCCCAAGAAAAAGTAATATTAATAAGAGTTTTGGTTCTAATCTTACCTTCAAAATATACAAGGGAGTGTTGAAATCCCTTCCTCCTGCCAAACGGAATCCCCATGGTCCCGGGCCTTGGATGGTGATGTTAAAAACCTTTTCTCCCGGCATTGTTCCTCAAGTGTTATTCAGCTGTTACCGAATTCCACCTCAATAAGCTTGTGAGTTCCGTGTTAACCGTACCGCGTTCTGACGTCCGTTGTGACAGTGCGGGTTGCGTGGGTGCGCCCACCCGTCACTTGCCCATCCGGCCGCGGTCGACAGTCCGTAAAAAAAACTTCCGGGATCGCGGGACAATCGGTCCAAAATTCGGATTCCGTAAGAATACAGTCCAATGTGATTCCCAAACGGAACTGTCCCTGGCCAGGAGACTCGAGTGTACCTTGATGGTAACACTGACGACCTACCAAACAGTCAAATTCTTGAAATTTTTGTCCACGATTAAACTTTTCCTTGCCGAGTAGAGATGGTTGCGATGCGCGATACGCGATCGAAACATGAGTGATAGCGCCACCTATATGTTTGAGACTGCCTATCTTCCTCAAAGAACGACCGGTGACCATAAAGGGCGACATCTATTGACAATATTGAGACAAATCCACTGACACAGACTTATCAGCCTTGGTCAAAAATGTCTTTTTGTCGTAAATTACCACACATAGGCCTACATGAGTTACTCCGATAATTTATGCAAGTCATGTCATATAAACTGTAATTTTCATAGTTTAATGGGTAGTCAGTCGAGTCCAAACTGGGTATGTGATTTAATTTGAGAAAAGCAAGCGTATGAGGAAAACGAAGATAACTTTTTTGAGCATTTTTTTCGATGGTGATAAGTTTTTAAATTATAAAATTTATACCGTTAAAAAAAATCACAACGTGTCACCATTAGTACAGTGAACAAATCCCGAAAATTGTTTAAATAGAATGAGTGTGGTAAGACGTATAATGTCCTCACAGAAATGATGTGCTTCGTGACCAATTTCATCCCGGAAAAAAAGAAGAATGGAATAAAAACTCAACGTTTCCAGATTATCTGTCAAAACAAACCCAGGAAGTTATGAAAAAAACATACAATTGATTTACACAGAATGAAACTTTGATAATATTACAAAAGCGTTTTACAAATTGCACATAATATCCAACTGGAAAATGTTTAAATGACATGACATCTCAATTATAAGCTATAAGACGTCGAAAAACGAATAAATAATCAATATATTAATATAATTTCTTCTCTTTGGGGTTACATTTCTCCAGACATTATCACACAGCCTGCCTCATCCGCATAATCATTGGTAATCTAGGTGAGCTTTTAATGGGTTGTATGAAGGATGCGGCAAGAATTCCTCGCATGCTCCGAGATGCCGATCTCTGGTCAATCCCGCTGCGCCAAGACTGAATTCCACGGCTCGCTAACCTTAAAACAGTTTGTCTTTATTTGGCCATCCAGACCTGTCACGCCAATGGAATTATTAATATTATCATCGCTATCATTCCCCGTCTCCAGCGTCATCGTCTTAAGGAGAAACATTATCCTAGAGATGATGTATAAAACTCCAAGACGTCAGTTAGCGAAATATTGCAGAATGGTTTGCACGGAAGCTACGAGATTGAGACTTCAGGGAGAGGGGATCGGTCCGGTGTCTGTGGGTGTCCTCAGGGGGCTAAACGGTTCCGGAGATCGCTGATACGGACCTGACGGAGGGGAGAGCAACTAGTGATTGGTGCAGCAAGTGCCAGAATGGACGATACCTTAAGATGTTAGCATCTCACAATAAGATAATTGTTTGTGAATAGCCTTCAGAAGATGTAAAAACGGTAAATATTATTTTCGTTTATTTTATGATTATTCCTTTTATTCTTCTTCTTCTTTTTTTCTAATTAAATTCACATGACTCGTTTTGCATAGCAGGCGCGTGTTGCAGGCTTTACGAAACTTTCTTACAGTAATATGCAATTTAAATTTTGCCCCACTGCATTGTTGGAAAAAGATAGGTAAAGACGAGATTGTTGTGGTGCTCCAACGGGATGCCCAGATAGCTCAGTTGGTAGAGCAATTGGCCATGTAAGCCAAGGACCTGGGTTCGAATCCCAGTCGGGGCATTGCAATTTTCTCGTGTTTCAATTACAATTTTCATAATTTTTGTCAATCTTTGTTCATGACTTTGTAAAACTGTGGGGCCTAATTTTCAATAAAAGTTTGGAAGAAAGCAATATTGACCAACGCAAACTCATTGTTAAACATTATGAATTAAAATATTTTGTTTTCCAGAACAAAATTGTTCACATTTCGCAACGGTAATTAGACTAAATAATCAAGAAAACCGCCATTTATTAGTGCGCCAAACAAAAGAGATGTAACTATATAACATTACAAATTTTGTTTTGCGCATTGCAGAAATATGCCGCCTATTTTTAGTCGGAGGAAAATATTTGGGTGGGAAAGAATTTGATCACGTGATATGACCGTGCAACTGGAATCGTGATATCAATGCAGGAATGGATATCACTGAGTGAAAGACATTTGCCAAACACAGTCAAAGGAACGTGGAAGATGAACATAATATATCAAACGGGAAGAATGTATAACGGTTGCGTTGAATCTCAGTAATTCCACGGTTGATTTATAAATGTTGTATAAGGAAAGAACAAATTGAAAACATCTACAGATTTTAGCATATTTTCATGAAGATGAACATTGCATAATGTCCAGTGCATTCCCGTGATACTATACTTATAACGCCAAAGCGGACTTGGGTGGGACTGGAACCCACGACCTTCTAAGTCTCACCCAAGATAAAAATTCAACTTCTCGTCAGAGCACTGAGCATACACTGATGAGCACACAGTGCTGATAATTGGTTGGAAAATGCAACTAATTTATAACGCACGCCAATGCCAATTATATCCTTTTCGGTCACAGGAATGTCCATTTTTGACAGAAAAAGAAGTCTCTTTCAACAAATGTACACATGCATCAAAGGGGATTTATAGGCTACACATCAATGATCTTTTATTAGCATGATGCATCACAGAGGTTTGTGTTAAAAATGGAATTGATATTAATGATGTGTTTCCTGTTACAGCTTGCGACAAGAAAAGAACTATAGAGGTAGCACTGCATCAATGGTTCAAATCTACATCAAATCAGTCTGACGAACATTGTGCCTGGAACTAGTGAAATTCGAGATTTCGGCTCCAATAATTCTCAACTATACATGACTTAGATCTTGGGGTAATTTGGTGTCAGTGCCGTCATGAAGAAATTTCGGCAGCTGATACGAGAATGCGGCGACGGGACGGTCATGTACAATCACCTCCACATGAACCTACTGAAGGCAGGCTTGGTTCGACCGCGAGGATCTGCAGGCAGGTCCCGGTCACGAGGCAGGGGGCGAAGCCGAGGCAGGGGCCGGGTCAGAGAGCATGATGCGGTCAACCCAGCCGCGGTCAACCCAGCCGCGTTAAACCGTCAATTACCAGAGGAAACCCAACAGTGCAACAACAAACCTTCCAATTATCATACGAATGAAGACATAAGCCAAGCTATACCGGGCCATCCCGTGGATCTGGTAAAAAGAAGCAATGATCATTCTGGACAAACTCAAGTTTATCGTTGCTTGGACTTACGCCAGAGTCACCTGGAAAACTTTCAGAGAGATAACGAAAGAAAGCCTTCATTTCAACCAGTCGTTGCAGACACACAAAATGGCACCAACACTCTGAACTTGGCATATCAGCCAAGCCAAATTGTACCCTTGCCACAATATGCACACGACAAAAATAACAGAAATATCCCTGATGCAGATAGAACTATTGACCCCGTACGCACAGGATTTAGGACTGACGTACAGGGCTCCTGTGCGGGAAATATTTGCCAAAATGATCGCCTACCTGGGGAATGTTCTAATTATGCACCTACAGCAACTCGCAGTCCAAGACCCATACATCGTTCTGTGCCAAATGTTGGAGTTGCGTTCGTAAAAGAGATCGTAGAATGCATCTTCCCCGAGTTAGTCTATCGCCCTCTAATGGCCGAAGGAAGAGAGTACTTGGAGGTTACCCGTAAGGAGGCCACGATGTTGCCAGCAAACCGCCAAGGAGTAAGAGGAACATCGACAGAGATGCTCCCATGCCACCCAGCCCGGATCTTGGTGTCTCCAGACGGCAGAGTGGAATTCCAAGCAGCTAACAAGACACTGAGCACTGTAGAAGCCCTGTCACTTGAAGACCGTGTGGGGGATTCTTCAGCTTGGCGTAAGAGCATCTTGGAATGTGTGCAAAGACTCAGCGAGCAGAGCGGAAACAGATTCTGCGCCGGTCTTGGGCTCAGCTCTCATCAAGCACACGGAGCAAGTGCTTCAAGATTTGAGGACATTGTCGCTTCAGACTTCGGACTCGGTTTTCGGTCTACATCGTGCAAGTTCTGGTTTATATCACATCAAGACGAATCGCCTTTGAATCTGGCCATCTCGGTCAGCCATAAGGAAGACGCCATCACTGCGCCAGGACAATCATCGGCGTTTGAAGGTGACAAAAACTGCCCAGATGTGACGGCAGTTTTTGTTTCAGATAGGCAAAGGACGTGCTCACAGTGTTTGGACTTTCTACAGCGGAATCTCAGGGATGGACGACGCAAGCAAAGAAAACCTCAGAAAATGGCAACAGAGTTGACTGAAATGTTTAACTTAACGGAACACAAGAACCCACTGTGAATCTAAATACGGTGTGCCGAACATCTCTGACAATGAGAGCCTTTTGAGACGCTTGGTGGCAGCAAACAAACCTGTCCTTTTCCCACGCATTGTTACGTCATATTGGGCATGCGCACTTTAGCTCACACGTGACGTAAGCAATAGAAAGGGACCGCGGTTTGTTTGCTGCCACCAAGAGTCTCAATTGACACACTTCACAAAGTTAATTTGTCTTGAAAATAACAGCAACGTGATTTTTAGGTTATAGATTAATTATTGTTTCTATGAATGTGAATCGTCACGACACGGGGTCCGGTTCTACCCTTTAGAACGAAAATACTTTCTCACAAGATGGATGCGGTTTCGTGGGGTGCAATGTGAGCGCTCGTTGACATTTTTGCGAATACTCATTGGAGAAAAGAAAGAAATTGCGGAAAGTATAACAATCAAACAATCTTCCCACAATGCATATTTTGTCCGATCTTTCTGTCGCAGCCTTGCGACATGAAGATGATTTTGTCCAAGTTCACTCGAGCAGTACTTGCGAAACGGTCAATGACCTTTAAGTTAGCCTATCCTGGCCTTTTACGTGTTCACAAAATACTGGAGATAGTGAAACTGGTTTACAACATGAACATTGTTTTTCAAGATGGCACTTCATGCCCATAAACACAGACAATTTTATGCAGGTTACTGCAGCATGATTTTGGTGTAATTGAACCACAGTGTTATATTGTATCGTGTCTACACTAACATTATTAAAATAGTTGCTGGTATATTATCGGTGTATTGTTATTTGGGACAACTGGGGCCACATACGATCTATCAGACTATATAACAACACAACTACGTTTGGCTAAAATACCAGCCTGTTTTCATGCTGCTGATCTAAATACACAAACCATGTACTGGCAATGCACCGCGCCTAGTGTTGGTGTACACCATTATAGAGCCTTTGCACCGGCGGCCATGGCAGGGTTGACGAACGTTGGCAAGGGCGTTCTCGCAAGTGGAACGTACCTCTAGTGCTACAGAGGTACCCCTAGAACTATGGGGGACTGTATCCCCCATAGGTTATGTTGTTTTTTTCCAATATGGCGGCGCCTGAACTTTAAGATCGGACCGATACGGTTTAAGCTAGCGCAATAATCCGCTCCCCAATCGCCACCAAACTCCGTCTGATAGTTCTTGAGACACTCACCTTGCGTGTGTCTACGGAATTTCGGTACCATTTGTCCATTAAATTCTCCGAAAATAATGTTGGAAAATGAACGGGAACATGTGCGATGCATGTGGATGCATGATCGAGGCATTCGGTGCGATGCATGTGGATGCATCGCACATGTTCCCGTTCATTTTCCAACATTATTTTCGGAGAATTTAATGGACAAATGGTACCGAAATTCCGTAGACACACGCAAGGTGAGTGTCTCAAGAACTATCAGACGGAGTTTGGTGGCGATTGGGGAGCGGATTATTGCGCTAGCTTAAACCGTATCGGTCCGATCTTAAAGTTCAGGCGCCGCCATATTGGAAAAAAACAACATAACCTATGGGGGATACAGTCCCCCATAGTTCTAGGGGTACTACAGAGGCAGAGAACGATAGAGGGCAGCAAACACGTATACTAATGTGCTGATTTACACGCATCGGCAACTGCTCAGCCTTTTTGTAATTTGTACAGAATAGACCGTATCTAATAGCTGCCATCTTGTAGGGCAGTTTCTTCGTTCCTTGAGGACATGCATGGTTGCACATTGTCCCTGTAGTATTGTTGACCAATTTAAATGTCAAAAGTTACCCTGCAAGGTGGAAGCTATACCTTCCTTATACTCCACAGTAGATTGAAATCCTAAAGGTGTACCAGGGTAGACCCTCCTACATAATATTACCCTTCTAAGGAAGTAGGCTATAGACAATCATGCGGCACTGATTTGGCACCTCTAATGCACATATTTTAGAAGATGCAGCGAAGAGGGCCAAATTGTGCAAGAGATGCTTGTGTTTTTCAATCGAGCAAGTATAAGCATCCAAATCATCAATCTTCCCCAGCTTTGCACTGTTTCTGAGTTTATCACAAGTCCACCACGTGTCCCTGGGTCACATATACTATTCACATCAACTGCGACAAAGATTTACCTTGAACGTGTGCATCTTTTGTTGCTTGTAACTTGTTGAACTGGACTTGTGAAGGTCTTATGACTTTTAATATCATCTGAATTGTGATGGACCCTACTATGACCTTGCTATCTACTTGTTAAATAGTCAAGGATTTCAAATAAAAATCTCTGTAAAATATTTGACCATCCTTTAATAATAAAGAAAATTCACTTTTAGAGAGAAAAAAAAAACTGTCAAGGCGGTTCAAAGTTGGCCTTCCATCTTTAAACGGCGATATCAAATTTTGTACGGGTTGGTTGAGCTAATAACCGACAAAATAGCCTGGTAAATGAAACGGCAGCGCGCCAGCTAGAGGCCGGTAACGGAGCGGCGTCCCGTGTGTGTCATCACAACACACAGTGGTATATACCAGCACATTTCTCACAGTTTGGTCACATATTTATATTATATTATGTATATGGCCATTGTCTGCTTGTAAATTCCACAACATGTTGATGGCATAAAATTATATAGAATTCGAGTTATGGTTAAGACCGCCCTGAAGTACTGAATAACTCATTTCTATAATACAAGTACAAGTCTACCTGGGATCGCTTCAAACTCAAATACAATTGTAGAACAACGGTGTTGGAAATACACGTGGATCTGTAGCCGATGTCACCACAATAGGCCTACATTCAACTCGACCAGGAAGATGTAGGCGTTGATTGCTCCGAAACATGGTGAGTTAATGCACATGGTATGACATTTTGTTTATACTCCAATGGACCAAAGACGTGTAATACATTTCAGGTTAATCGTTTATTAAATTGATTAAGCTACTGGGGCAACTGTTATATACTTTACTTATAAAAAACGATACCACAAGTCAAAACGCACAATTTAAGTGTCGTCTAACGCAAGCCAACACTCATCAAGGTACAGGTTTGAGTATCTATCATTGAGATATGCATGCATTTAGCAATTTTACTTTAACCGCCCTCTGTTGCCCCACCCCACCCCCACCCCCACCCCGCCCCGCCCCGCACCGCACCAATGACCACGTCTTTACTAAATGCGATGAGTTATTTCCCTCTGAAAACAAAATGAACGCAATATTTTGTATGGTACCTTATGGGCGTGGTTTATTCCGTTTTGAAGGAGGAGTTAGTTAACTGAGCTCGTCTTATCAAACATCTGGTTCAAGTTCTCCAACTAATATTTACTACTTTATATAAACATATAAATAATATTATGTAGCCTAACAGCTGATGAAACATTGACACTGAAGGATAACGGTCAGTATATACAAATATCCCTATTTAATACAAAAAAAACCTCGGATCATCGGTAGAATAAAATATTAAAATCACCAACTTCGAAGTTTGAGAGTTTCAGTTGTAGAATTAAAGGCAGAGGCTCGTCAATGCGCGCGTGTATTTCGTGCCACGAAATACGCAGCGCCATAGCAAAGGTATGGAGCTGCGTATTTCGTGGCACGAATTTGGCCTCACGCGCGCATTGACGAGCTGTGCCTTTAATGGTACAATGGTACCATTTATGCAGCCGTTGTTGGGAGACAATGCATGTTTATGTAAAACATTACGCATGGACGGTTTCGCGACAAACACATTTTGACGCATTGCAATGGTCGACCGACGGCTTGCGAAAAAAAGTGTAAAGAAAAACTTAATTAGTATTAGACTACCGAGCGTAATCGATTACTTCGATTGGACCATTGAAATGAACAGTCATTGCAGCAATGTGTCTGTGGGCGCGGGCGTGCGCTGATGACACAGCCGATGTCGTCGGTCCAGAAAATATGAATCCATTTTTCATTTGTAATATCGAGGATTCATGTTGTGTGTTCTGGCTCCATGCAGGTGCGAGGTACTTTGTGGGTGTTGCGCTTACAATTCACACACAGACGTTGTCATTTTGAAGTTGGATAATGTTATATAGATTTGGTATTTCCGATCATTTTAAAGAGCTCAAGTTCACAACACCTGCAATTGAGCGTTGGTTCAAGGCCGATTTAAACTTGCAAAGACGATTCTGAAACAACGGATAATTTATCAGTTTGGATAAATTATCATAAAAACAGATTGGTTGAATTCAACCAATGCGGTTGGTAGATGTGTCCAACCAATATATTGGTTAAAATAACCAATCACATTCCAATATATTGGTTAAAATAACCAATCACATTGGTTAAAATAACCAATCCATATTGGTTAAACCAATATGGATTAGTTGAAGAAAAAAAGGTTCCTAACCAATATGGATTGGTTATTTTAACAAATAGATTGGTTGGACACATATCTATAACCAACCACATTGGTTGACTTCAACCAATCTGTTGTACCCATCAAAATATTCCATCCACTGGATGTTATAGATCGTTTGGATGGTGAGTGCCGACCATCTTGGAGGGCAAGCGTTATGTCCCTATTGGTTGTTTCATTCCAATGGTGATCAGGCACCATATACCAGATGTTGCGTTTGTTACTTTGCCCAGTTGCGATACTTAAGATTTTTATGAATGTCTCGAATAGTTTCCGATTCTGTCTCAAACATTATTTCACTTTAAAATATATCGGGGATATTTTGCATTTTGTACCAAACAGATGGACGCTATTTGAAGTATAAACAATATACGTGCACGTGGTTTATGATTCAGGTTATCTAACTGCAGTGGACAAACACACACAGCATTATTAGACGGTGGTTTATATAACTTGTCGTTGCAGGTTGTGTTGTGTTGTGTTGTGTTGTCGTTGCAGGTTGTGTTGTGTTGTGTTGTGTTGTGTTGTGTTGTCGTTGCAGGTTGTGTTGTGTTGTGTTGTGTTGTGTTGTCGTTGCAGGTTGTGTTGTGTTGTGTTGTGTTGTGTTGTCGTTGCAGGTTGTGTTGTGTTGTGTTGTGTTGTGTTGTCGTTGCAGGTTGTGTTGTGTTGTGTTGTGTTGTGTTGTCGTTGCAGGTTGTGTTGTGTTGTGTTGTGTTGTGTTGTCGTTGCAGGTTGTGTTGTGTTGTGTTGTGTTGTCGTTGCAGGTTGTGTTGTGTTGTGTTGTGTTGTGTTGTGTTGTCGTTGCAGGTTGTGTTGTGTTGTGTTGTGTTGTCGTTGCAGGTTGTGTTGTGTTGTGTTGTGTTGTGTTGTCGTTGCAGGTTGTGTTGTGTTGTGTTGTGTTGTGTTGTCGTTGCAGGTTGTGTTGTGTTGTGTTGTGTTGTCGTTGCAGGTTGTGTTGTGTTGTGTTGTGTTGTGTTGTGTTGTCGTTGCAGGTTGTGTTGTGTTGTGTTGTGTTGTGTTGTGTTGTCGTTGCAGGTTGTGTTGTGTTGTGTTGTGTTGTCGTTGCAGGTTGTGTTGTGTTGTGTTGTGTTGTGTTGTCGTTGCAGGTTGTGTTGTGTTGTGTTGTGTTGTGTTGTCGTTGCAGGTTGTGTTGTGTTGTGTTGTGTTGTGTTGTTGTTGTCGTTGCAGGTTGTGTTGTGTTGTGTTGTGTTGTGTTGTGGTTGCAGGTTGTGTTGTGTTGTGTTGTGTTGTGTTGTCGTTGCAGGTTGTGTTGTGTTGTGTTGTGTTGTGTTGTGGTTGCAGGTTGTGTTGTGTTGTGTTGTGTTGTGTTGTGGTTGCAGGTTGTGTTGTGTTGTGTTGTGTTGTGTTGTGGTTGCAGGTTGTGTTGTGTTGTGTTGTGTTGTGTTGTGTTGTTGTTGTCGTTGCAGGTTGTGTTGTGTTGTGTTGTGTTGTGTTGTGGTTGCAGGTTGTGTTGTGTTGTGTTGTGTTGTGTTGTCGTTGCAGGTTGTGTTGTGTTGTGTTGTGTTGTGTTGTCGTTGCAGGTTGTGTTGTGTTGTGTTGTGTTGTGGTTGCAGGTTGTGTTGTGTTGTGTTGTGTTGTGTTGTCGTTGCAGGATGTGTTGTGTTGTGTTGTGTTGTGTTGTCGTTGCAGGTTGTGTTGTCGTTGCAGGTTGTGTTGTCGTTGCAGGTTGTGTTGTCGTTGCAGGTTGTGTTGTCGTTGCAGGTTGTGTTGTGTTGTGTTGTGTTGTCGTTGCAGGTTGTGTTGTCGTTGCAGGTTGTGTTGTCGTTGCAGGTTGTGTTGTGTTGTGTTGTGTTGTCGTTGCAGGTTGTGTTGTGTTGTGTTGTGTTGTGTTGTCGTTGCAGGTTGTGTTGTGTTGTGTTGTGTTGTGTTGTCGTTGCAGGTTGTGTTGTGTTGTGTTGTGTTGTGTTGTCGTTGCAGGTTGTGTTGTGTTGTGTTGTGTTGTGTTGTCGTTGCAGGTTGTCGTTGCAGGTTGTGTTGTGTTGTGTTGTGTTGTGTTGTGTTGTGTTGTCGTTGCAGGTTGTGTTGTGTTGTGTTGTGTTGTGTTGTGTTGTGTTGTCGTTGCAGGTTGTGTTGTGTTGTGTTGTGTTGTCGTTGCAGGTTGTGTTGTGTTGTGTTGTGTTGTGTTGTCGTTGCAGGTTGTGTTGTGTTGTGTTGTGTTGTGTTGTGGTTGCAGGTTGTGTTGTGTTGTGTTGTGTTGTGTTGTGGTTGCAGGTTGTGTTGTGTTGTGTTGTGTTGTGTTGTGTTGTGGTTGCAGGTTGTGTTGTGTTGTGTTGTGTTGTGGTTGCAGGTTGTGTTGTGTTGTGTTGTGTTGTGTTGTCGTTGCAGGTTGTGTTGTGTTGTGTTGTGTTGTGTTGTCGTTGCAGGTTGTGTTGTCGTTGCAGGTTGTGTTGTGTTGTCGTTGCAGGTTGTGTTGTCGTTGCAGGTTGTGTTGTCGTTGCAGGTTGTGTTGTCGTTGCAGGTTGTGTTGTCGTTGCAGGTTGTGTTGTGTTGTGTTGTGTTGTCGTTGCAGGTTGTGTTGTGTTGTGTTGTGTTGTCGTTGCAGGTTGTGTTGTGTTGTCGTTGCAGGTTGTGTTGTGTTGTGTTGTGTTGTCGTTGCAGGTTGTGTTGTGTTGTGTTGTGTTGTGTTGTCGTTGCAGGTTGTGTTGTGTTGTGTTGTGTTGTGTTGTCGTTGCAGGTTGTGTTGTGTTGTGTTGTGTTGTCGTTGCAGGTTGTGTTGTGTTGTGTTGTGTTGTGTTGTCGTTGCAGGTTGTGTTGTGTTGTGTTGTGTTGTGTTGTCGTTGCAGGTTGTGTTGTGTTGTGTTGTCGTTGCAGGTTGTGTTGTGTTGTGTTGTGTTGTCGTTGCAGGTTGTGTTGTGTTGTGTTGTGTTGTGTTGTCGTTGCAGGTTGTGTTGTGTTGTGTTGTGTTGTCGTTGCAGGTTGTGTTGTGTTGTGTTGTGTTGTGTTGTCGTTGCAGGTTGTGTTGTGTTGTGTTGTGTTGTGTTGTGTTGTCGTTGCAGGTTGTGTCGTTGCAGATTACTTCGATTGGACCATTGAAATGAACAGTCATTGCAGCAATGTGTCTGTGGGCGCGGGCGTGCGCTGATGACACAGCCGATGTCGTCGGTCCAGAAAATATGAATCCATTTTTCATTTGTAATATCGTGGATTCATGTTGTGTGTTCTGGCTCCATGCAGGTGCGAGGTACTTTGTGGGTGTTGCGCTTACAATTCACACACAGACGTTGTCATTTTGAAGTTGGATAATGTTATATAGATTTGGTATTTCCGATCATTTTAAAGAGCTCAAGTTCACAACACCTGCAATTGAGCGTTGGTTCAAGGCCGATTTAAACTTGCAAAGACGAATCTGAAACAACGGATAATTTATCAGTTTGGATAAATTATCATAAAAACAGATTGGTTGAATTCAACCAATGCGGTTGGTAGATGTGTCCAACCAATATATTGGTTAAAATAACCAATCACATTCCAATATATTGGTTAAAATAACCAATCACATTGGTTAAAATAACCAATCCATATTGGTTAAACCAATATGGATTAGTTGAAGAAAAAAAGGTTCCTAACCAATATGGATTGGTTATTTTAACAAATAGATTGGTTGGACACATATCTATAACCAACCACATTGGTTGACTTCAACCAATCTGTTGTACCCATCAAAATATTCCATCCACTGGATGTTATAGATCGTTTGGATGGTGAGTGCCGACCATCTTGGAGGGCAAGCGTTATGTCCCTATTGGTTGTTTCATTCCAATGGTGATCAGGCACCATATACCAGATGTTGCGTTTGTTACTTTGCCCAGTTGCGATACTTAAGATTTTTATGAATGTCTCGAATAGTTTCCGATTCTGTCTCAAACATTATTTCACTTTAAAATATATCGGGGATATTTTGCATTTTGTACCAAACAGATGGACGCTATTTGAAGTATAAACAATATACGTGCACGTGGTTTATGATTCAGGTTATCTAACTGCAGTGGACAAACACACACAGCATTATTAGACGGTGGTTTATATAACTTGTCGTTGCAGGTTGTGTTGTGTTGTGTTGTGTTGTCGTTGCAGGTTGTGTTGTGTTGTGTTGTGTTGTGTTGTGTTGTCGTTGCAGGTTGTGTTGTGTTGTGTTGTGTTGTGTTGTCGTTGCAGGTTGTGTTGTGTTGTGTTGTGTTGTGTTGTCGTTGCAGGTTGTGTTGTGTTGTGTTGTGTTGTGTTGTCGTTGCAGGTTGTGTTGTGTTGTGTTGTGTTGTGTTGTCGTTGCAGGTTGTGTTGTGTTGTGTTGTGTTGTGTTGTCGTTGCAGGTTGTGTTGTGTTGTGTTGTGTTGTCGTTGCAGGTTGTGTTGTGTTGTGTTGTGTTGTGTTGTCGTTGCAGGTTGTGTTGTGTTGTGTTGTGTTGTCGTTGCAGGTTGTGTTGTGTTGTGTTGTGTTGTGTTGTCGTTGCAGGTTGTGTTGTGTTGTGTTGTGTTGTGTTGTCGTTGCAGGTTGTGTTGTGTTGTGTTGTGTTGTCGTTGCAGGTTGTGTTGTGTTGTGTTGTGTTGTGTTGTGTTGTCGTTGCAGGTTGTGTTGTGTTGTGTTGTGTTGTGTTGTGTTGTCGTTGCAGGTTGTGTTGTGTTGTGTTGTCGTTGCAGGTTGTGTTGTGTTGTGTTGTGTTGTGTTGTCGTTGCAGGTTGTGTTGTGTTGTGTTGTGTTGTGTTGTCGTTGCAGGTTGTGTTGTGTTGTGTTGTGTTGTGTTGTGTTGTTGTTGTCGTTGCAGGTTGTGTTGTGTTGTGTTGTGTTGTGTTGTGGTTGCAGGTTGTGTTGTGTTGTGTTGTGTTGTGTTGTCGTTGCAGGTTGTGTTGTGTTGTGTTGTGTTGTGTTGTGGTTGCAGGTTGTGTTGTGTTGTGTTGTGTTGTGTTGTGGTTGCAGGTTGTGTTGTGTTGTGTTGTGTTGTGTTGTGGTTGCAGGTTGTGTTGTGTTGTGTTGTGTTGTGTTGTTGTTGTCGTTGCAGGTTGTGTTGTGTTGTGTTGTGTTGTGTTGTGGTTGCAGGTTGTGTTGTGTTGTGTTGTGTTGTGTTGTCGTTGCAGGTTGTGTTGTGTTGTGTTGTGTTGTGTTGTCGTTGCAGGTTGTGTTGTGTTGTGTTGTGTTGTGGTTGCAGGTTGTGTTGTGTTGTGTTGTGTTGTGTTGTGTTGTCGTTGCAGGATGTGTTGTGTTGTGTTGTGTTGTGTTGTCGTTGCAGGTTGTGTTGTCGTTGCAGGTTGTGTTGTCGTTGCAGGTTGTGTTGTCGTTGCAGGTTGTGTTGTCGTTGCAGGTTGTGTTGTGTTGTGTTGTGTTGTCGTTGCAGGTTGTGTTGTCGTTGCAGGTTGTGTTGTCGTTGCAGGTTGTGTTGTGTTGTGTTGTGTTGTCGTTGCAGGTTGTGTTGTGTTGTCGTTGCAGGTTGTGTTGTGTTGTGTTGTGTTGTGTTGTCGTTGCAGGTTGTGTTGTGTTGTGTTGTGTTGTCGTTGCAGGTTGTGTTGTGTTGTGTTGTGTTGTGTTGTGTTGTCGTTGCAGGTTGTGTTGTGTTGTGTTGTGTTGTGTTGTCGTTGCAGGTTGTGTTGTGTTGTGTTGTGTTGTGTTGTCGTTGCAGGTTGTGTTGTGTTGTGTTGTGTTGTGTTGTCGTTGCAGGTTGTGTTGTGTTGTGTTGTGTTGTGTTGTGGTTGCAGGTTGTGTTGTGTTGTGTTGTGTTGTGTTGTCGTTGCAGGTTGTGTTGTGTTGTGTTGTGTTGTGTTGTCGTTGCAGGTTGTGTTGTCGTTGCAGGTTGTGTTGTGTTGTCGTTGCAGGTTGTGTTGTCGTTGCAGGTTGTGTTGTCGTTGCAGGTTGTGTTGTGTTGTGTTGTCGTTGCAGGTTGTGTTGTGTTGTGTTGTGTTGTGTTGTCGTTGCAGGTTGTGTTGTGTTGTGTTGTGTTGTGTTGTGTTGTCGTTGCAGGTTGTGTTGTGTTGTGTTGTGTTGTGTTGTCGTTGCAGGTTGTGTTGTGTTGTGTTGTCGTTGCAGGTTGTGTTGTGTTGTGTTGTGTTGTGTTGTCGTTGCAGGTTGTGTTGTGTTGTGTTGTGTTGTGTTGTCGTTGCAGGTTGTGTTGTGTTGTGTTGTGTTGTCGTTGCAGGTTGTGTTGTGTTGTGTTGTGTTGTGTTGTCGTTGCAGGTTGTGTTGTGTTGTGTTGTGTTGTGGTTGCAGGTTGTGTTGTGTTGTGTTGTGTTGTGTTGTGGTTGCAGGTTGTGTTGTGTTTTGTTGTGTTGTGTTGTCGTTGCAGGTTGTGTTGTGTTGTGTTGTCGTTGCAGGTTGTGTTGTGTTGTGTTGTCGTTGCAGGTTGTGTTGTGTTGTGTTGTGTTGTGTTGTCGTTGCAGGTTGTGTTGTGTTGTGTTGTGTTGTGTTGTCGTTGCAGGTTGTGTTGTGTTGTGTTGTGTTGTCGTTGCAGGTTGTGTTGTGTTGTGTTGTGTTGTGTTGTCGTTGCAGGTTGTGTTGTGTTGTGTTGTGTTGTGTTGTCGTTGTGTTGTCGTTGCAGGTTGTGTTGTGTTGTGTTGTGTTGTGTTGTGTTGTGGTTGCAGGTTGTGTTGTGTTGTGTTGTGTTGTGTTGTCGTTGCAGGTTGTGTTGTGTTGTGTTGTGTTGTGTTGTCGTTGCAGGTTGTGTTGTGTTGTGTTGTGTTGTGTTGTCGTTGCAGGTTGTGTTGTGTTGTGTTGTGTTGTCGTTGCAGGTTGTGTTGTGTTGTGTTGTGTTGTGTTGTCGTTGCAGGTTGTGTTGTGTTGTGTTGTGTTGTGTTGTCGTTGCAGGTTGTGTTGTCGTTGCAGGTTGTGTTGTGTTGTCGTTGCAGGTTGTGTTGTCGTTGCAGGTTGTGTTGTCGTTGCAGGTTGTGTTGTCGTTGCAGGTTGTGTTGTGTTGTGTTGTGTTGTCGTTGCAGGTTGTGTTGTGTTGTGTTGTCGTTGCAGGTTGTGTTGTGTTGTGTTGTCGTTGCAGGTTGTGTTGTGTTGTGTTGTCGTTGCAGGTTGTGTTGTGTTGTGTTGTGTTGTCGTTGCAGGTTGTGTTGTGTTGTGTTGTGTTGTCGTTGCAGGTTGTGTTGTGTTGTGTTGTGTTGTCGTTGCAGGTTGTGTTGTGTTGTCGTTGCAGGTTGTGTTGTGTTGTCGTTGCAGGTTGTGTTGTGTTGTCGTTGCAGGTTGTGTTGTGTTGTCGTTGCAGGTTGTGTTGTGTTGTCGTTGCAGGTTGTGTTGTGTTGTCGTTGCAGGTTGTGTTGTGTTGTCGTTGCAGGTTGTGTTGTGTTGTCGTTGCAGGTTGTGTTGTGTTGTCGTTGCAGGTTGTGTTGTGTTGTGTTGTGTTGTCGTTGCAGGTTGTGTTGTGTTGTGTTGTGTTGTGTTGTCGTTGCAGGTTGTGTTGTGTTGTGTTGTGTTGTGTTGTCGTTGCAGGTTGTGTTGTGTTGTGTTGTGTTGTGTTGTCGTTGCAGGTTGTGTTGTGTTGTGTTGTGTTGTGTTGTCGTTGCAGGTTGTGTTGTGTTGTGTTGTGTTGTCGTTGCAGGTTGTGTTGTGTTGTGTTGTGTTGTGTTGTCGTTGCAGGTTGTGTTGTCGTTGCAGGTTGTGTTGTGTTGTCGTTGCAGGTTGTGTTGTCGTTGCAGGTTGTGTTGTCGTTGCAGGTTGTGTTGTCGTTGCAGGTTGGGTTGTGTTGTCGTTGCAGGTTGTGTTGTCGTTGCAGGTTGTGTTGTGTTGTGTTGTGTTGTCGTTGCAGGTTGTGTTGTGTTGTGTTGTCGTTGCAGGTTGTGTTGTGTTGTGTTGTCGTTGCAGGTTGTGTTGTGTTGTGTTGTGTTGTCGTTGCAGGTTGTGTTGTGTTGTGTTGTGTTGTCGTTGCAGGTTGTGTTGTGTTGTGTTGTGTTGTCGTTGCAGGTTGTGTTGTGTTGTCGTTGCAGGTTGTGTTGTGTTGTCGTTGCAGGTTGTGTTGTGTTGTCGTTGCAGGTTGTGTTGTGTTGTCGTTGCAGGTTGTGTTGTGTTGTCGTTGCAGGTTGTGTTGTGTTGTCGTTGCAGGTTGTGTTGTGTTGTCGTTGCAGGTTGTGTTGTGTCGTTGCAGGTTGTGTTGTGTTGTCGTTGCAGGTTGTGTTGTGTTGTCGTTGCAGGTTGTGTTGTGTTGTCGTTGCAGGTTGTGTTGTGTTGTCGTTGCAGGTTGTGTTGTGTTGTCGTTGCAGGTTGTGTTGTGTTGTCGTTGCAGGTTGTGTTGTGTTGTGTTGTGTTGTGTTGTGTTGTGTTGTCGTTGCAGGTTGTGTTGTGTTGTGTTGTGTTGTCGTTGCAGGTTGTGTTGTGTTGTGTTGTGTTGTGTTGTGGTTGCAGGTTGTGTTGTGTTGTGTTGTGTTGTGTTGTCGTTGCAGGTTGTGTTGTGTTGTGTTGTGTTGTGTTGTCGTTGCAGGTTGTGTTGTGTTGTGTTGTGTTGTGGTTGCAGGTTGTGTTGTGTTGTGTTGTGTTGTGTTGTCGTTGCAGGTTGTGTTGTGTTGTGTTGTGTTGTGTTGTCGTTGCAGGTTGTGTTGTCGTTGCAGGTTGTGTTGTGTTGTCGTTGCAGGTTGTGTTGTCGTTGCAGGTTGTGTTGTCGTTGCAGGTTGTGTTGTCGTTGCAGGTTGTGTTGTGTTGTGTTGTGTTGTCGTTGCAGGTTGTGTTGTGTTGTGTTGTGTTGTGTTGTCGTTGCAGGTTGTGTTGTGTTGTGTTGTGTTGTCGTTGCAGGTTGTGTTGTGTTGTGTTGTGTTGTCGTTGCAGGTTGTGTTGTGTTGTGTTGTGTTGTGTTGTCGTTGCAGGTTGTGTTGTGTTGTGTTGTGTTGTGTTGTCGTTGCAGGTTGTGTTGTGTTGTGTTGTGTTGTGTTGTCGTTGCAGGTTGTGTTGTGTTGTGTTGTGTTGTGTTGTCGTTGCAGGTTGTGTTGTGTTGTGTTGTGTTGTGTTGTGTTGTCGTTGCAGGTTGTGTTGTGTTGTGTTGTGTTGTGTTGTCGTTGCAGGTTGTGTTGTGTTGTGTTGTGTTGTGTTGTCGTTGCAGGTTGTGTTGTGTTGTGTTGTGTTGTCGTTGCAGGTTGTGTTGTGTTGTGTTGTGTTGTGTTGTGTTGTGGTTGCAGGTTGTGTTGTGTTGTGTTGTGTTGTGTTGTGGTTGCAGGTTGTGTTGTGTGGTGTTGTGTTGTGGTTGCAGGTTGTGTTGTGTTGTGTTGTGTTGTCGTTGCAGGTTGTGTTGTGTTGTGTTGTGTTGTCGTTGCAGGTTGTGTTGTCGTTGCAGGTTGTGTTGTGTTGTCGTTGCAGGTTGTGTTGTCGTTGCAGGTTGTGTTGTCGTTGCAGGTTGTGTTGTCGTTGCAGGTTGTGTTGTGTTGTGTTGTGTTGTCGTTGCAGGTTGTGTTGTGTTGTGTTGTGTTGTCGTTGCAGGTTGTGTTGTGTTGTGTTGTCGTTGCAGGTTGTGTTGTGTTGTGTTGTCGTTGCAGGTTGTGTTGTGTTGTGTTGTGTTGTCGTTGCAGGTTGTGTTGTGTTGTCGTTGCAGGTTGTGTTGTGTTGTCGTTGCAGGTTGTGTTGTGTTGTCGTTGCAGGTTGTGTTGTGTTGTCGTTGCAGGTTGTGTTGTGTTGTCGTTGCAGGTTGTGTTGTGTTGTCGTTGCAGGTTGTGTTGTGTTGTCGTTGCAGGTTGTGTTGTGTTGTCGTTGCAGGTTGTGTTGTGTTGTCGTTGCAGGTTGTGTTGTGTTGTCGTTGCAGGTTGTGTTGTGTTGTCGTTGCAGGTTGTGTTGTGTTGTCGTTGCAGGTTGTGTTGTGTTGTCGTTGCAGGTTGTGTTGTGTTGTCGTTGCAGGTTGTGTTGTGTTGTCGTTGCAGGTTGTGTTGTGTTGTCGTTGCAGGTTGTGTTGTGTTGTCGTTGCAGGTTGTGTTGTGTTGTCGTTGCAGGTTGTGTTGTGTTGTGTTGTCGTTGCAGGTTGTGTTGTGTTGTGTTGTCGTTGCAGGTTGTGTTGTGTTGTGTTGTCGTTGCAGGTTGTGTTGTGTTGTGTTGTCGTTGCAGGTTGTGTTGTGTTGTGTTGTCGTTGCAGGTTGTGTTGTGTTGTGTTGTCGTTGCAGGTTGTGTTGTGTTGTGTTGTCGTTGCAGGTTGTGTTGTGTTGTGTTGTCGTTGCAGGTTGTGTTGTGTTGTGTTGTCGTTGCAGGTTGTGTTGTGTTGTGTTGTCGTTGCAGGTTGTGTTGTGTTGTGTTGTCGTTGCAGGTTGTGTTGTGTTGTGTTGTCGTTGCAGGTTGTGTTGTGTTGTGTTGTGTTGTGTTGTGTTGTGTTGTGTTGTGTTGTGTTGTGTTGTGGATACCTCAAATTGATTAAGCTTTCGTCGGGGAGATTGAATGTTAAAGGCACAGGCTCGTCAGCAATGCCCGCGCGTCAAATTCGTGCCACGAATTACGCAGCTTCATAGTAAAGGCATGGAGCTGCGTATGTCGTGGCACGAATTTGGCGCGCGCGCAATGCTGACGAGCCTGTGCCTTTAATTCAATGGGTTCGAATTCATTCATGGGTTCGAGTCCCACCCGAGCACGCTATGAAGTTTGTTCATGTAGTGTCTCAGGAAAGTACTGAGTATACAGTGTTAATTATTACGTCGGCTAAGGGCAAAACAAACCCTAATTAACACCTTAATATTAAAAAGCAGCAACGTAAAAAAAGGCTTTTTATGTAGGAGTTTGAAATTGTCATATAAATCGGGAGGAAGGTCTCATCCAGCGCCTTCTTTTGCGGTAAAGTTTCCAAATGAAAAGACGCGTGACGAAATAGAATGGCTCAGCGAAAACGAGGCTTCAAGTGCTAAAAAGAAATCTGTCAACAATACATGCTCTATAGCTGTTTATAGCTTCGGCCTCTCAGTCAAATATAGCTGTCTCTGACACGTGTTGTTTCCATATAGAGAAGTATGATGTCAATTGATCCGTAGGGTCCTCTTAAGGTCTTGGAGTTGTGTAACATGGCGAAATGTCATGCATATTAAAACACGAGAGGAGAAAGGAAACTATAAAATGCGACAGAGAAATTATCGATTGTGCGTGGTTATAATTAGCGCGTGTATCGCATATATGTATGTGGAGGCGTGGTGCACGGTCTAGTGGATTGCGTGTTGGACTTTCGGTCGAGACGTCCATGGTTCGAAGCCCGACTACTCCCCTTCCTACTCTTAATTCCTACCCCTTCCTACTTCTGTTTAGTACATAATCTACGTATTCAATAAAACATTAAGTTGATTCATCTACATGATTTTTTATGTACTACCTTCACCAGAACATATAGGGTAATTGTATTTCTCAATGAACCCATTGTGAATTAATTAACATGAGACATAATGAAGTCATTAGACTCATTGAGCGCGCCTCGTAACCTTAATGATTCATGAGCATTCGGCAAAGACCGATCGAATACATTGATTGGCTGAAAGTTGTTGCGTCCAGACGACTGTTCCATGTTTATATCACATTGGTCATGCGATCATTAATACTTGGTTTTAAGGGGGAGCTTAACAGGAACGCTTCCAACGTATTTCAAGACACAGGAAAATAAAAATAACTAGAAATCGCACGGTCAATAATAATAATAATAGCAAGTTCTTATATAGCGCATTTCAGATCCACCGGATCAAAATTAATGCAAAAGAAAAAATAATGTTAAAATATAACTGTGTATTAGTTGGTTGATAACAGTTACTGAAAAGCCAATTTAAACAAGTGGGTTGACAGGGGTGGGACATTTTTAGTGGGAATATTTGGCGGCAAAATGGACAAAACAGTCGTGTAACGCATCATATACGCACTCGGTTGATGTTTTGTTGTGACGCCGTGTAGCACGTTGACCCAAGATTATGCACACAGGTGGTGTTACCTTTGACACTTTTTTTTTGCATTTGATGAATAATTCGATAGAAACTGCCTGGTGTGTGAATCAATACAGGCTGGGGTGGTCTACGGTTGCAGAGCATATAAACATTGTCTATAAACATCGCAGTTTGGACTGTGTGATAGGCCTATAATGAAATAAATTTATCAAAACGAAATGTTGCTACCTCAAAAATGAAGTGTTTTTATCTTGCCATTTAAGTAAAGTGTATTAGCACGCGGGAGCAGCACAATAGAACAAAACCATCACAATCCATAAATATACCATTTTCAGGGGGTAGGCTATAGACCCTTTGCATCGACGGCCATGACAAAGGGTAGATTACATCATTTGCAGTTTTGAGTTGTTTCATGAGTTGACCAAAAAAACCCTTACTAAAAGAGTTAATAACGATGGTACCAAACACCACATGGTTTTATTTCAGTCCAAAATGGTATTTTGTGTGAGAAATTAACAACTAAAGGTGGTTTTCTTTTTAGAAAAAATAAGTATTTTTACCATTCAACAACACAAAAGCCATGAATTGATTTTTCAAGTTTTCTGAAGTATTACTGCCTTTATGTGACTGAAATGTCTACACAGCAGTTTTATCGACATGGCTTTTAATCACGAGTAGAAAAACGCCCTTTGTAGCAGTTTACCAATCATGTACTCTACAGTTAAAGGCCCTATGTATCATTTGCAAGATGAAGCTTTTACAGATTCGTGGAATAAGAGTGTAACATATCTAAGGAAGAATGTTGGTAAACTAGCCTGCAGAAATTTTAGCAACTTTATGCATCAATGCTTCAGAAAACCTTGAAAATCTATATATGGATTTTGTGTACAAGTGAATGGTAAAAGTCCCGTGCACAGGACGTTTTTAGAAACCCACCTTTGGTTGTCAATTTCCAGCATGAAATACCATTTTTGGACGGAAATAAATTCATGTGGTGTTTGTTAACATTGCCAAAAACAAAATTGGGTCATTCCAAATGATACAATAGGCCTTTTGATGCGACAATCAGTCTACTCGTGTATGACACACGGTGACAGTGTGATTGCTTCCTGTCAAGGCCGCCTGTGCAACGGGTCCGTATATGGTGAGATTTGTTCAATCGTGTTTACGACAATAATTATGCTACAATTTGCTCTACGATCTGACGCCACAGAACGAGTCACATCCATATGTAATGCGGTCTTGGCTGAAAACTAATCAATTTGGTTTTTCGATTATCACTTCAAACAGTAAATTCCAATACTGCTTCAGAATTACAACGATAAGAGTAAACACGCTAATAATATATATGCAATTTATGCTTTGAGGATACCGATGTTAATCATTCACGTTTTAAAAGTTAAAATCAATATTCGCTGATAATTAGAGGTAATCATTAATTAGATCGGCGTCGACGATCTAAGTTCCTGGCAAAAAAGGCGGGCGGAAAATCTGTGGCAAATTCACGGAATTATTTTACAGTCACTTTGTTTTGCTTGAATCACTTCAAACTCCCCGTGTCAATACGTCTTCGATGTCAAATTTATATATATCTATACTCGTGATGAAAACCAGCAAAATACACAATACAGATGTGAGAAGTAACATCTATTGTCGAAAGATATGTATCTTCCAGCATATACCAGAAAAACACAAATAAGTACAGGAAACCCTATACTTAACACTCAGGGACCAATAACGGGCCAACTAACTACCCCTTCTCCTTCTAACAAATGTCGCCTCCTTCAACTGTCTGTTTCTGATTTCAAAGAGGTCAAATGACAATCTTATTGAATAAACTCGGTTTGTGTATTTTTATTCCGTAGATTACAGCCACTGAAGATCCTGAGTTCTGTTCTGCGACAGATGCTTAGTTCACTCATTTGGCGTTCTGCCATTGGCCGAATGCTAACAGGTGTTTTATCGGAAACACCGAACTGCATGCATGGCCTTGATCACACTTTTCTGTCGCCTTCATGGAGATACATCCCAGCATCATCAAACGTTATGCAATAGCTGAAAATATGGACTCCGGCAAACGAGTCTGAGGAATATGCCCTAGATTTTTCTGGGAAGGTAATGACAATGGAAATTCATCGCAAGTCTTCGTTGCAAAGGAACAAAAATGCAATCCGCAGCTGTTGATGGCTATTTTACAGGACTGTGCGATAAACATAGGGACAAAATGAAGCGAGCAAACTCCAGTCAGAAATTTGTTTCAAATCATGCCGACAAACATTTGCATTTCTCGTAAAACAGAAAGCAAACTGCCAGCGCTTCCAATGAGGGCGTTACTTTCAATTTCATTTTGTCGACAGCTTCAAAGTCCACGTTTTACGGCCGTACGTTGCCTTGATTGAACAATTAACATTTCTGGATGGACAGACTGATAAGAAAGAAAGAAAAGACGTCAGCACATTTCAAACTATCGTCATACTGCAAACATGTTAACCCAAATCGGAAACATGGTACAAATTATAACTTCCCTGCCAGAATTTACTATTATCAGAATGAGCGCCAAAACTTGAGAGACCAAAAGTGTGCGCTTGTAAAGTTGGTAAAGGATTGCGCCTACCGTGTTGCTTGATTTCGGAAGACTGCCCAGTGCGACAGAAACTTCGAGGACAAATTTGTGCGATACCCGTAAAGTAAATCGCTTATGGGTCCTAACTATGACAGCATGTCTTAGTCTTATTCAATCCTTTACAAATTAAAACACTGCTTGAGATTGGATGCCTTAAACGAATGCTGGGCTCGGTTTTGTTTTCTGGGAGGCAGCCATGTTCTTCCAACAAAGCCACAACGCACGCAGCGCCGTGCAAGAAGCCGAAGAAAACGAACTGGAAGCCTACTATTTGGATACGGTCCCATGGACAATATCTGGCAGAAAGCGTTCTTCGGGTGCTACCAGTGTTCACTCCTATCATAGCGACAACCTCCGTATACCATCGCGATCACCAAGTTTGGTGGAGTTCTCATCTCTGCCCATTCCGAGCCGGCAGACCAGTATCGCGTCCTGCTACAACAGACAAGTATCGGTTCCTCGAAGCTCCCACAGCGGGCAGGGACGCGCCACATTTACCGTGGGCCGTAAACCCACCGGTAACCCGGCGTGGAGACACTTCAAACGTCTCTTATCAACCTCCTTCGGTCTGTTCCTCCTAATCCAAACCTACCTCTGCATCGGCGCGTTTTGCTTCATGTTGCTTGAAGCGGCCAAGGAAACGAGTAAAAAACAAGAGATGGTAGACGAACGAATACACATTATAAATCAACTTAATAATGCTTCCAATGCCAGCGAATACGAGAACATCTTGAAAGACTGGGAGAAAAAGTTGCTAAAGTATCCTCAAATCTACACAGAAATCGAGAGCGATGCGAAAGTATGGTCCTGGATATTTTCATACTACTGTAGCTTCACCATCATATCAACAATAGGTAAGCCTAACAATTTGTGTACGATAAACATTATGCATATACCATAACTTTCAATAAATTGAAACGTTATAGCTGACTCAATCACGAATCAGTTACAAAGTATTATAAGGCATCGACATTCTGGCACTTAAATTAAAACTTGAAAACTATGGTGAGTCAGGATTCCCAGAAAATCGTAATGGACTGAGCTAGAATAGACTCACAAAATCATTTTAAATCCTATGAGTTCCTGCATCTCTACAAAAAAAAACCCAGAATATCCTGGAATGACCCAATTTTGTTTTTCATGAGTTGACAAGAAAAACCTTACTCAAAGTGTTGATAGCAATGGTAACAAACACCACATGAATTTATTTCCATCCAAAATGGTATTTCATGCTGGAAATTGACAACCGAAGTCGGTTTTCTAAAAACCATTCACTTGTACACAAAATCCATATATAGATTTTCAAGGTTTTCTGAAGCATTAATTGATGCATCTATGTATAGCGAAAATTTCTTCAGGTTAGTTTACAAACATTCTTCCTTGAATATTTTACACTCTTATTCCATGAATCTGCAAAAAGTTGTATCTTGCGAATGATACATAGGGCCTTTAAAGACGACAATGATCCAGAAAGAGGTTTTAGAGAGGTATATACGTCAACTGAATTATCATTTATGTAAATTATTTGATTGGCAGTTGCTGAAAAGCAACGAACAGACGAACAACCGACAGATAAGCAGCGCCATTGACAAATCGACTGAAACGAAACAAAAGGCCAGGAAATAACAGCTGTGGATTCTACAATTCTCCTCATTCACCCAATGGGTGAATTATAATTACGACAGAAAGTAATTACGACAGAAAGAAAAATGCAAAATCGTCATGCCATTATGGGAAGTGAATTGTAATTATTGAATTTCTGACGTGGCGAACATAAAGTTTGACCTGTCGTTCACATTTTGACACATTGAACTCGGTGATAATTTATGAGAATGTTGTACTTTACGGCAATTCAACTTAACTCCTCTGACCTCAGACGGCTGTTTAGTGTAATAATTTATACGGATTTAAGTCTGTACTTTTCATTTCAGGTTACGGCAATGTAACTCCCCTATCTGTCCTCGGACGGCTGTTTGCTATCGTCTACGCTATCGTCGGCATCCCACTTATGCTGCTTTTTATTACAGATATTGGTGAGAAACCTCTGACCGATTATTTTAAATATTTAAATAAAAAATATATAAAAATTAAATAAACACTACTGGTAGTAGCTTTATTAAAGTAGCTTTATTGGGTTGAAGTATACCTGGGATCGAGAGTTCGTTTCACATAAGATGACTTAGCGGAAGAGGTCTTAGAGATCCGGGAGTTGTCTATGGTTAAGTCTTAAATGAAGTTTAGAAACCCTTGAGATGCATCTTAAGATGTTTGTGAAACGAAAGGATCCCCGCTAACGAAAGGATCCATTTCTAACAAAGATCCTCTATCACCCCTCCCGCGTGATAGATAATATAATTATGGCACCTGTCACGACGGTGTAAATCCGTCAAGTGAACTGCCTTTGCGAGAACGGATACAGCACCGAAACGTGACATGTTAAACCATTTTATCAAACTTTGTTTACTTAATTGTTTACTAAATTTTTATTAACTTATATAGGAAGTAAATTTGCCCGCTGGACCAAGATCGCCATTATCAAGTTCAGAAAATGGAAGTACGGGATACGTAGCCGCCTCAAAATTAGAAGAGACGCCAAAAGAAAAGAGAATGGCGAAGGTGAAGATGAGACGAGCGGACAGACTTGCAAGACGCGACGAGAAAACGGGGGTAATAGAGGAGGTGCAAAAGATGAATATGCAGGGATTCAGGCACATAGTGTGCCGGAGGTTCATATTAACATTGTTATGTCCACGATGGACGAAGAAGTGTGTCCAATGGAGGAAAAAGACATTGAGAGCTCAATACTCGGAGAAGGCACTCCTGCATACTTGCGTGATAACAAAGAAGATTATTTACATCCGAGGAAAGACAATAGTGATTATGGAGGCTCAAGCACCGGCGTGGAGGCGTGCATTGCCGAGACCTCCAGCTTGAACGCACAGGAGCCTGAACATAACGTCTCTGTTGATATTTGTAGCCGAGAAGAAGTAGTTTCTCACGTGGTTAAAGTAAACAGGGAGGTTGATAAGACGATCGAGGACCCAGGACCTCAGACACACGAAGAAGTAGAACCACGCGGTGGTTCTCCAGCTTCGAGTAAGGTTCAAGTTACAGCTCCTGCGGTCAATGACAGACGATCATCTGAAAATGAATCCTTCTCTAGTTTAGATGAAGACAAGGCGACTGACAATATTCAAACAGACACTGAAATACCGACAGAACCAGACCATGTTTCGGACAAGATTGCTTTAGATAAACATGAACCTAGTGACGTTTTGCACACGCAATTACGCGCGCAGAAAACACAAAGTTTAGAGAGAATATGTGATAAATGTGGCCAGTCTATGCAAAATATCCAACGCACAAACACTCAAGAGGTGCGTGATGTGGACTCCAAAACATTAAAACTAGATGATGGATCAAAAGGGCAAAAACAGTCCTCTTCCGAGACCGGCCAACTTGGTGCTTCTCGTGATAAACACAGTGTTCCTCCAGTGGAGGATTACAAGATACACAAAAGCTCAAGTTTGTCTCGTCTTCAAAGGAACTTTAATTTAGACCCGAAGCGTAAAAAGTTAGTACGGAAGACGTCTAGGTCTTTGGATGACATCAGCACGTCGTCTAAAGACGCGATAAATCGCGAGGTATCTGAAAGTCACAGGCGGGGACCAAGGGGTTCACGGAAGCGTATAACCTCAGCTCCAGTCGTCCGTTTTATGACGGATACCACAAAGCAAAATGGTCGCTTGCCAACCCAACATATAAAACAACGACGCCGTGTTGACGATAGGACTCAAATTGAAACGGACAAAGACGAGGGTGATGATTCCGGAGACAAAATGGCGACGGATTCTGGGGTAGCATCGTCCACCTCTAACTCTACAGAATGCTCGCCCAAACGGCGTCCGGGGCAATTGAGCATCATCACTGACTACAACTTGGAGACAGAAGCAACGCACCAAGAAAACAGTGAAGACGAAGACGATGTGTTTGGCGACGATGACGTCATGGACTCAGAAGAAGAGAAAGCCTTTGAGAAGCTTGGTCGACGGCGTCTTGCGACGACACACCTCTGCGAGACCGATCGAAAGTGTAATATTCGAGTCTCAGAGGCTAATATCGCGATGCTCAGTATTCCCATCTGGCTAGCTCTTCTATTACTCCTAGTTTATCTTTTTATCGGCGCCGGCTCCTTTGCTTTGTTCAACCGCGACTGGAGTTTTATAGACGGTTTCTACTTCTGCTTTATCTCCCTCAGCACCATCGGTTTCGGTGACTTGGTCATCCTGCCAAAGAACCTCTACATAGATCTCATATTCTCGTTTTTATACTCCTTCGTCGGACTTTGTTTCACCTCAATGTGTATGAGTCTTAGTTCCATGGAATTGACTATTCTGTCTCGTAAGATAGCCGTTAAGTTCGGCACGTATCGAGGGAGGTTACGAAGCCTGAGAGCCAACCGGTGGGCGAGCCGGAGGCGAAGGGCTATTCGAGCACCGTCACCCGAAAGGTGATATAAAATTGTCACCAAGATGGCAATAGAGCTTCTGCACCGGCGGCCATGACAGGAGCAGGTTTTCATATTTAAATTAACAATAGAACCACAAAGCATCTACTCATGCATGACACACGGTGACAATGTGACTGCCCCTTGTCATGGCCGCCGTGCAAAGGCTCTATAAGTTAAAAGTTGAGCTTAAAATTTATGAAGACCCACCTCAAGTATAATAAAGCAGCAATAGACCGTATCGAATCGCCACCATCTTGTAGGGCAGTTTCTTTGTTCCTGCATGGTTGCACATATTGTCGGTCCTTAGATGGTTGAACCGGTTCAAGTAACAAAAGGTGCCCCACAATGGGAGCTATTTGATACGATCTATACACACATCTCAAGCATGCGCACCAATTAGCAAGTCATGAAATACGCTTATAGTCAACACATAAGCGTAAGCATAGGCCTAACTTGCTCGTAAGCGTAAGCGTAAGCATAACTGCCAAGTAGCTTCATGAATCTAGCTTTATACGTTTCCTAGCCATTGTGCCTTATCTAATTACATGTGCCTCATTGAAAGTGAAATCAATGATCTCTACACACTGGAATGGACAGCGGCTGACATTGAAACAACACGCTTGCCATCTTGTTTCAGCAGACGATGCTTGGCGGAGACTGGTTTCCGGTCCACAAGACCGATTGTGTATGCATTCAAAATTATAACTTGTCTCCGCAAGGCATTGTTGTGCCTTGAGCAAGATGGCGAGCGGTTACTCCACCCAGGGAGCCGCAAATCTAATCCAATGTGTAATATAAACCAGTGGGTTAAAATGTTTTTAAATAAAGATACAACTATAGTAAATAGTATAAATTTTACAAAAGTTTGGAGAATTGTTCAATGTATTTAAAGCTTATTCAGCATTACTATCTTAGTTTCTATAAATGTCATTAAATATTAAGTCGAAGATAGTCCGCACGTAAACAAAAACAAGACTGCATTCCCACCACTCAACAGCTGTTGTCCATTTAGGTAGAAACTTCAGTTTTGTAGCAAAATTAATCAAAATCATCATGACATTTTAATGTTTGGTGAAAAAAATTAATATATCAAGAAATAATGGATCATACACGATGTGTAGGCCTACGAGAATAATGGTCATTCTGAATTCCAAGTTTTCCCTGAAACAAAAAACAACACAATAGAGTTCAAATATCTCCTAAACTAACATAAAACTAACATCTGTGTGGTTTCCATAATGAAATGCAGAATGGAAAAGCCACAAGACGGTCGTAAAACAATATGCGGGTTATAACTTGATGCCCAATCGTGTTTTCATAAATAACATCGGTGCTTATGTTAATAATGTATTTTCCATGCATGTATAATTTACATATTATTATGTGAATATTTGTAAAAATATTCACATTATAATATATTATTTATATTATATATATTATATTACATTATTAAATAACTTAAAGGTATACATAAAATAACGCTCACTCCTATTTCTCTCTAAATTTTAGAATATATATGGTTTTTATTCTCCGATCAAGACTTTTACACGTATAGTCGTACATCTTAAAGGTACACACCGGCCTACTGTTTACATGATTTAGTGATGTAGCAGCATTGACAATACTTTTTTGATGGTCGTTGTAAAAAAAGATCATCAAAATATCCCGTAATTTACTACAGAAGTGCAAAATTTACAAAAACGGTCAAAAGACGGGTTATACGCTTTACCAGCGCCGTTGCAACAACGCGCGAGCCTCACGACTTTGTCACAAACGATTCGCTCTTCTCCTGCTCAGGATATCTCCAATTTTCTGCTCACGTTTTCACCCGGCCGTGTGTGCACTCAGGCTATTTGGTGCAGTTCTGCAGTAAGAAACTTTCATGCGGCTGGACACAAAACTAACTCGCAAGACCATGTGACTTTTCGGAACCAGAATCTGGTTCCGTAAAGTCACGTGACCTTGAATCTTTGAAAAATGCTCAAAAACGGCCAAATTGGGCGGCGTCTTTTCAGGATATATCCAATTTACTCTGGAAAGCGCTTCAGAATAATGTATGGGTCTATTTCGAGCCCAAAATAACCCAACAAAGCCGGTGTGTCCCTTTAATGTATTTTTATTTGTATGTTTTTTTCGGGGGTGGGGGGTGGGGTGCGGTTTGTTGTGCGACAAGCCACTGTCCCCTGCAACGTTTGAAACCCAGCTAATTCTCAAACGCCCCAAATTTAACAACATTTAATGAATCTTGGAAGAAAGCATTTCCCAATTATTGTCACCAATCATCGAGACATAAAGACTTAGGAAATTTGGTCCAAAATGTTGTTAGAGTAATTGATTTTGCTCTTTATATAACGTATATAGACCCTTTACAAAGGCGGTCATGACAGGGGGCAGTCATATTGTTACAGTACGTCATGCACGAGTAGCTACTGTGTATGGATCTATTGTTACATCATTTAAATATGAAAACCTGCCCCCTGTCAAGGCCACCTGTGCAATGTCTATAGGCTACATTTAAATTTTGCACTTTTATTTACATTCCACTGTGTTTTTATTGATTAGCTGCTTTTATATTATATATATATTCTATTAGATTTGATAAATACTTCCACATGAAATAATTCCAAGTGAAATAAAAATGTTTATTCAACTTGTAATAAACCATTTGTCATGTACGTGAAATATTGAACCACAGAAATGAGTGGCGACGGCTGTGTTCTGTTAAGTTGTAGCATTATGTTGGAGAAGAACGCTTCTGTTCTTTCTTAAATGTTTCTCAAGAAAGTACTTCCTTTGGAATTCCTTGGATGTTTGAGACCCAATGGGGTAACAATGGTAGGGGGTACCGTCGGGCCTATATCGTGCTGCATATGTAATCCACATACCGACCTGGATGGGATTCGAACCAGGGCCACAAAGGTGGAAGTCGAGGAAAGCATCGTATACCATTACGCCAACTGGTAGTCTCGTAAAATCTTACTTTTTGTTTTATTTCAGGCTAAATGAAAGAAAGATCCATTACAAACAATTACAAATGATCCCATGATATTTCAAATAAGTTTTTTTAATTTAAACAAATTAAAAAAACATTAACATCGTGCATAATTTTTAGCATTAAGGAAAATATTATATCAAAATTAGTGAGTGATTCTCAGCAAGTACTTTAAAATAATTCATAAGACATGTCTGTCATACCTTCCTCATGAATGAGCTCTATAGACAATTTGCATGGACGCCATCTCAGGGGCAATCACATTGTCATGCATGAGTACATGTGTGTGCTTTGTGGATCAATAGACAGCCGAAGTGTGACGTGTGCCATGGTAATTGGCTCTAAACATCATGGCCGTCGGGAAAAGTACCATTGCAAAAGGACACGGTTCAGTGATTTTTGATGTAGTCATTGCCTAGGCAACTAACAAAATATGACGTATCCACTTCGGCAGTCTATTGCCCATACTTTCCCCCTACCATGGCCGCCAGTGCAAAGGGCCTATAATATACTCACGCATCAATGATTTCCACCACCACCCCCCGCCCCCTTGCCCTCCACACCCACCCAATTCTTCAAGTAAAAAGAAATCCCAATAAAATATTTAAAAATACATGTCCATAAATAATATTTATAAAATTATAGTTTTACAAAACAAAACAGCCCTGCCGCTCATTCTAGATTTTGTTTTGTGAAAAATTTCACAACTAAATATTCGCATACTGTACTGACGAAAATTAGGTTCTGCAAAACGGTGGTCCTGACATAATGAATATTTACATGTACCTAGTCCTGAATTAACCATTATACATACCACGGTATAAAACGTTTAGAGCACCATGTTATTATAGAGATCAAAGACCTGGGGCCGATTTCACAAAGCCCCAAGACACATCTTAGAAAGTGTCACTCTTCTTATCTTGTGACGTTGGCATGGGTATTAATGCAGCACGATATGTGGCAGAGGGTATCCCCCTACCATTGTTCTCAAACATCCAAGGAATTTCTTTTAGTTTTTAGGGGGATGGTGCGTTAACAAAAGATTAGAGTGTGTTGAGGTAAAGGGGCGTTGGGGGAGGAGGAGGGTGAGAGGAGGAGGGTGGGAGGAGGAGGAGGAGGAGGGTGGGAGGGGGAGGGGATTGCACTCCCTATGTCTTGTGCACAACCCGAACTCTCTATGTGGGTGTGCAGTAAGGAAGAAAATCCACAGAGTAACCAAAAAAGTGGTTACTGTGTGGATTGTGCAATTTACACCGCTCACTATGTGGAATACGCTCACTATGTGGATCAGCGACTGTGTGGATCGCCAGTTAGAGGGCGGTCTCGTCGATAATTTTCGAAATTTCAGAGGGTTAGGGAGTTCTGTTTTGTGTCGAAATAGGAAAAAAAGAGAGGCACAATAAAAAGAGCTCCCTAACCCAATAATAAAGGGTTAAAACCCATTAGTGGCTGTTCCGAACCCTAATGCACATAGTAACCAGAAATGGCGAGGAGGGGGAGGAGGAGGAGGAGGAGGGTGGGAGGAGGAGAAGGAGGAGGGTGGGAGGAGGAGGAGGGGGGGGGGGGGGGGGGGGGGGGCGGCGGTGTCCCTCTGCCACATATCGTGCTGGGTATATATTATAAGGCATTGAACTTTTGTGAAATCGCTCACAGGTCTCAGTGGATAGTTGATAACTTGTACTAACTGGCGAGACCCGTTACTTGATTTATATACATGGCCTTACGGCTTATACAACTCTATGACATGACCAGGTCTCAGTGCTTAGTTAAACAATTTGTACTAACTGGCGAGACCTGTTACTTGTTTTACAGGTCTCATGATCTAGGACAAGAAGCCAATTTCACAAAGTGCAAAGATGTGTCTTAGGAAGGGTCACTTTTCTTATCTTGAGACGTTGGTATAATTGAACAAAAATGTAAAATTAATCCAGAAAGAATTAATTAACCCAAATGGGACATAATTAGTTCTTAATGAACGTACAGTAAACTCTCATTATAGCGCTCTTCAAGGGACCAAATAATGTGAGCTTTATATCGAGGGAGCGCAAACCAATGCATATACAATGTAGGGAATAATGGTGGGACTTAGAAAAAGGAGCATTATATCGAGAGGAGCGTTATATCAGGGGGTGTTATAACGAGAGTTTACTGTAAATAAGAACACCACAATGAGAACAAGGGAAACCATCAATATCTGATTTGCATATCATTTGCATATTAATTACCCACCACCAACATGACAAATCATTAATGAGGTCTACATTAATCCACCTTACGGGCCGTACAAAGTTGTCAACATTTTCACAGTTCTACAGAGAAAATCTTTTTTGAAGACCCCTCCCTCCCCCGAAATACTACTTAAAGGGCCTAGACATGCTAAACAACTTTATGCCTAGTCTTTGCTGCATTACTTGTTTAGCAAGACATTACCCTCCCCCTTCCTACGCGGCCTACAACCACCCTCTCCCTTCCTACCCGGCCCTCAACCCCCCTCTCCCTTCCTACGCGCGTCCCTCTACCTTCCTACGCGCGTCCCTCTACCTTCCTACGCGCGTCCCTCTACCTTCCTACGCGCGTCCCTCTACCTTCCTACGCGCGTCCCTCTACCTTCCTACGCGCGTCCCTCTACCTTCCTACGCGCGTCCCTCTACCTTCCTACGCGCGTCCCTCTACCTTCCTACGCGCGTCCCTCTACCTTCCTACGCGCGTCCCTCTACCTTCCTACGCGCGTCCCTCTACCTTCCTACGCGCGTCCCTCTACCTTCCTACGCGCGTCCCTCTACCTTCCTACGCGCGTCCCTCTACCTTCCTACGCGCGTCCCTCTACCTTCCTACGCGCGTCCCTCTACCTTCCTACGCGCGTCCCTCTACCTTCCTACGCGCGTCCCTCTACCTTCCTACGCGCGTCCCTCTACCTTCCTACGCGCGTCCCTCTACCTTCCTACGCGCGTCCCTCTACCTTCCTACGCGCGTCCCTCTACCTTCCTACGCGCGTCCCTCTACCTTCCTACGCGCGTCCCTCTACCTTCCTACGCGCGTCCCTCTACCTTCCTACGCGCGTCCCTCTACCTTCCTACGCGCGTCCCTCTACCTTCCTACGCGCGTCCCTCTACCTTCCTACGCGCGTCCCTCTACCTTCCTACGCGCGTCCCTCTACCTTCCTACGCGCGTCCCTCAACCCCCCTCTACCTTCCTACGCGCGTCCCTCAACCCCCCTCTACCTTCCTACGCGCGTCCCTCAACCTCCCTCAACCCCCCTCTACCTTCCTACGCGCGTCCCTCAACCCCCCTCTACCTTCCTACGCGCGTCCCTCAACCCCCCTCTACCTTCCTACGCAGCCCCCAACCCCCAGCCCCCAACCCCTCTCCCTTCCTTCCTACGCGGCCTTCAAACGCCTCTCCCTTCCTACACGGCCCTCTACCTTCCTTGCGCGTCCCTCAACCCCCGACCCCTCTACCTTCCTACGCGGCCCTTAACCCCCCCCTCTACCTTCCTACGCGCGTCCCTCTACCTTCCTACGTGCGTCCCTCAACCCCCCTCTCCCTTCCTACCCGGCCCTCAACCCCCCTCTACCTTCCTACGCGGCCCTTAACCCCCCTCTACCTTCCTACGCGTCCCTCAACCCCCTCTACCTTCCTACCCGGCCCTCAACGTCCCTCAACCCCCCTCTACCTTCATACGCGGCCCTCAACCTCCCTCGCCCTCCCCCTCCCTTCCTACCCGGCCCTCAACACCCCTCTCCCTACCTATGCGACCCTCAACCACCCCTCTCCCTACCTACGCTTTGTAGAACTGTGAAAAAAACTTTGGACAGCCCCTTTGGGCGAAACCAGTCTGCTTTTACGGTGGTGCGGAGTCAACAACTGAACCATCAGTGTCACTATCAGCAACTCGAGCATAACCTGACGTAATGGGATCACTGCCAGGTATCACATCAGGGTACAACCCTTCCCTGGTAGCCCGCTCCCTCCAATGGGCGTATTCATACTTCCTGGATACCAGTGCAAGATACAAGAGGTCTAGCAGAAGGACACCGGCTAAAACCAGGTAGAAGTACTGCATGTGGCCGCTGTTGATGTCCGCAAGGTACCAGGGACTGTCTGTGTAGCGGAAAAACAACACAAATAAGGTCACTTGAAGAGTATTCTGGGGGGAAAGTATGGCCCTTTAGACAATTTTGTTCTTCTAAAACAAATTATACCAAGTAATTAAAAAACAGAAAAAAAGAACAATCCGATGATAATTCAAAAATCCCATTGGTCTGTTTTTGCGATCATAACCAGATCAGGGGTCAATTTCTTGAAGATTTGCGACGTGTCGTAAATACCAAATCCATTGCAATTCACCGAACCTTTTGTAAAGCTGGCCGTACATCTTGCGTTCCGACTCCGTTGCGATTGCACAGACACGCCAAATTTTGAGAATGCTCAAAATTCTGTGATTGCGTTGTGTCAGACAGGTACACAAAATCGTGACCACATCGCCATCGGAACGCATCACAAAACCTGTACACCTTGTGATGCGACTGCACAACATGCGCTATCGTGATCGGATCACGGACGAAACGCAAGGTGTACGGCCGGCTTTAGCTTGCCACAGGTTCGGCGAGTTGCAATGGATTTGGTACTTACGACGCATCGCACGTCTTTGTGAAATCGACCCCAGGTTTCTCATGAAATGATTTACTTCAACCATTGAATGCATTTAGTTTCCGACAACCAACGTTGGCCAATGGTTGAATTCACAGCTATGTCAGAAACATGTTTGTGGTCATGGTTGCAAAAATAGGCGCCAGTTATACTGTCATTTAAAATAGGAATCAATCAATTTACTGAGATAGGAAAACCTAAACTGTCTAAATGTGATTTCAATAATCAAACCAAACGTTTCAAGTGTCTTATTTCCCTGTACATGTATTCGCGTATTACAAAACCCACGGTAATTATATAATATTGGATGGCTTTGAGGGTGAGATAAGAATATACTGCACGAGTCATGAAAATACGGAACAAGCCGAAGGCGAGTTCGGTATTTTCTCATATCACCCGAAAAGACATCCAATATTATTATTGTTATATAAAATGAAGCTTTGTTTTGAAAGATTTCCTCGACATTTTTTTCTGTTTGGTGTAGAAAACTTTGGTGCTTTTGTTTTTGTTGTACAGTATTTTTTGTCACTGTACTCTAGCACACACTTGCAATCCATTCATTTGATGCACGACGCACGCGTACGTGTGTGCTTGGGTGCGCCCAGCGTGGACGCACATCGTATTGGGGCACTGTGCTGTACAGTATCAGAAATGCACGGTATCCGCAGCTTCATTTTATATAATAATAGACCGTATCAAATAGATGCCATCTTTTGAGGCATTTTTTGTTAATTGAACCGGTTCAACAATGCAAGGACAATATGTGCAACCATGCATGTCTCAAGGAACAACGAAACTGCCCCACAAGATGACAACTATTCAATACGGTCTATTGATTGCTGTCCGGTGACGTCACGCCTTCCATCCACCATTTTGGTTGTCATTTTTCATGACCCACGTTGCCAAAAAAGGCAAGAAAAGCGCATTGGTTGCACTTACCTCTGTTGCTTAACCTTGCTTTATGTTGTTGGGCCATGGCTGTTGCATCGATAAAGATAAAATGTATTTCTTCATGCTAAAAATCGCGATCAAGTAAAAACACATGCTCAATAATTTGAAGGTATCGCAACGCACGCGTGCGGCATTTTCGAATGAACATATGCTGGATAGTATTGTTTACGCGTGTTCATGTGCGTCTATTGGCGCGCGCGTGTCCGGTGACACCCAAACATTCCCGGATGTTCTACGTCACGGAAAGCAATCAAATCCTATGGCATGCTACATTTGTACATACCATGCGATAGTCCATTGATAACAACGATGAGAATTCGGGCCAAGATGTAACTCCCCACGCCAGACATAAGTATGTATAGACCAGTGGTCAATCCTTTTAGATGCTCGGGACCCTCCAAGTATGCCAACTCTAGACCTAATGCGCAATGGAGAAACCATTAACGAGTATACTGAGTACGAGTAACGAGTATGAGTAATGAGTAACGAGTATGTGGTCAACCCCTTTAGATGTTCAGGACCCTCCAAGTATGCTAATTCAAGACATAATGCACAATGAAGATACGAGTAATGAGTATTGAGTATGAGTATGAGTGAGTATGAGTGAGTATTGAGTATGAGTGAGTATGAGTGAGTATGAGTGAGTATGAGTGAGTATGAGTGAGTATGAGTATATGCATTAACTTTCTGACGGAGGCACAAAGTAAAAAATGAGTATAGACCAGTGGTCAATTCTTAGATGTTCAGGACCCTCCAAGTATGCTAATTCAAGACCTAATGCGCAATAAAGATACGAGTAATGAGTACCAAGTATGAATAATGAGTAATGAGCAATGAGCAATGAGTAAGCACAGACCAATTGTCAATCCTTTCAGATGCTCTAGATCTCACAAGTATGTTAATTCTAGACCTAATGCGCAATAAAGATACGAGTAATGAGTACCAAGTATGAATAATTACTATGAGTATGAGTAATGAGTATGCACAGACCAATTGTCAATCCTTTCAGATGCTCTAGATCTCACAAGTATGTTAATTCTAGACCTAATGCGCATTGAAGAGAACAAAATCATATGCAGTGTTCCCCACCGCCAATTTTAGCAGAAAGCCCTGCTCCGTTAACAATTTTGTCCAAACTGTTGGAACTTTGGCCATCCTGTTAATTGTATGCAGACCAGTGCTCTTATTATTAAACGTCAACTGTATTCGTTAATTCTAGACCTAAAGAAGAGCAAGAGATGCTCAAACATTTGCAACAAAGTACTACAAGTAACAGGAAGATGGTTTATCAGACCTACAGTTGAAAGAGGGAAACTGGCCAAAGTCACTGGGAGTTCTCCATGAGTAAATAAAGATAAGTTTTAAATTTGGCCATCTTATAAGACGCAAACGGACCTTGAAGTGTTGAACTTCTTCTGCTAATATTACAGTGGTTTTCATGCACCTTATCTGGCAAACCTCATGTTATGATTTGGGTTATCGATTTAATGAATGTTCAATTCTTATATACCGTAGCGCATCACACAAACTGTCTCAATGCACTTTGCATGATTACACCTGGTCATTGGGCTCAGTAATATCATTCCTTAATCCTTCTGAGCTCCCTGGGGAGTATACAGTCCCGCGGCCGTGCTGCTTACACGCACAGGGACTAATCAAACACATTAAAAACTATTTTTTCTTAAAATGACTTATAAAGCATCAATAAGTGCAAATCTAATGTCGTATAGGTTTAGTGCAGGACGGCTTATGTGACGTCCGACTTTCCCTCACACCATCCCGAGTCTCCAGGACAGGTTCTTTAATCAGAGACAACCCCTACAGAAAGCCTCTACTGACAACTCGCCTTGACAGCGCGTCAGTATATGGCAAATATCCTTCAAGCAACATGGAAGAGCACATAAGGAGAAAATAATGGAGGCTGCTTGAGGAAGGCTTCGTTCAACAATGGACAAACATAGCCTGATGATGATGATGATGATGATGGAAGCCTGAAAGTTATAGCTAACATTTCCCATTTTGGACATTCCTAGAGAATTTAGTACAAGTTTAGTTAATGATGAGCATCTTACAATGATTTAGTTAATGATGAGTATCTTACAATGATAAAACAATGATTTTAAACTACACAAATTTCAGAACTTTCAAGTGGAAACATCTATTAAGAAACTAATATTCAGACTTACCTGCAACACGTATAAACGCCTCTGCAAGACCAGCGAATGTCACCTGCGGTACGAGAGTGAGGGAGCTCAGCATGGACGCTTCGTACGTCACGTTATTCACGGTGTTTTCAAACGTGCCACCGTCATGCTCCATGACCACCTTACGACGCCATTCGACTAAACTGGCCGATAGCACGGATAGGAGACTGAAGGAGATGCCAACACCTTCATGAAAGGTAGAAGGGCAATTGCACAAATTATAATAGGGAGCTACTGATTGTCACATCCACTACATGAACTGCGACGTGATGACGTCGACGTTGAGGCTTTGTACATGCATCACATCGTCTCTCACATCCACTGCCACAGAGTCGCCGTATTCTCCATTGTGGCAGTGGACGTGAGAGACAACTTGACGCATGCGCAAAGCCTCAACATCGACGTAATCACTTTGCAGTTCACATAGTCGACGCGACAGTCTCAAACATCAGGTACACTAATGCTCAAGGTGCTCTTACATTATTACCCCTGGTCATTGAGCTAAATATCCTGCCTTAATCTTTCTCAACTAAATCCATTTTGGCTAAATCCATGTTGGGAGTGCGTGTGGTCTAGTGGGTATGAAGCGGAACTCCCAATCAGAGGTTGTGGGTTCAAGCCCCACTTCGACCAACGTGTCTGTGTCCCTAGGCAAGGCACTTAATCCCAGTTGCCTCATCAACCCAAGCGATATTTCGGAAGCTGTTAAGGGGAATGTCACAATCTAACTGCTGATAGGATTGAGCGCCTGGCCAGCAGCCACCTAGTTAAAGCGAAATGGTTCTGGTGATTCCGTGATGGCAGCGATAATAATAATGGCAACAGCGCCAGGAGCACCCCGCAGGGTGGACATGTGCGCTATATAAGAATCCACCATTATCATTATTATTATCATTACTGTTTTGACTGCCAAACTACCGTTGCAAGCATCAGCTACAGCTATTTCGGGTCTATTCTACTGCACTGGATACATGTACTGACGCATTTCCCAAACAGTAAACATCCTTAGTATAACACGTTCTTTGTAAACCACTTACCTATTCTGCGCAGTGGAGTGACCGTGACTCCCTTCTTCTGTAGCCAAGGATAGAGGTAGCATAGAATGGGTGTGGCTGCCAGTAGCACACCAGTAGCATACAGTTCAACGCTCACATTGGGTATATAAACAGACTCTCCGATTTCTCCGAGATATGGGTTCAGTCTGTAAAACTGCTCTGTAAAGGTGCTTGTTATCTGTGCAAATGGGGGAGAAAAAAGGGGGAATTTAGGGGGGTTACAAATTGAAGTAAGGAATTATTGCGTCGGTCCAAACGATGTTAAGTGGAAGTAATATTTGCCCATTTACGGCGCGGTATGCACTATGTGGGTCTTTCCACAGTAAAGGGGGCATTTTGGCAACACGGACCATATTTTCGAGGAAATACCTTTGTCTGGTCTCAAAATAAAAGAAATAAGCTCAAGTTGTTCTGAAGAGATAACTTAACCTTAGTTATAAATAGTGTGATAACATGCCTTTCTAAAACCCTCCTGTACAAATTTCCAATATACACACGTAACCGGGACGGACACTTGTGTTACATTTTAGGCTGTCCCGGTTACGAGCGTATATTGGAAATTGGTACACTGGGTTTTTAGAAAGGCATGTTGTCACACTATTTGTAACCCTTTTGGAGCCTAAGTTATCTCTTCAGAACAACTTGAGCTTATTTCTTTTATTTTGAGACCAGACAAAGGTATTTCCTTGAAAATATGGTCTGTGTTGCCAAAATGCCACCTCTACCATACAAAGACCCATGTACTAAGTGCATTTTTCCAAGAACATGCTAACAACTCACAGCATGCTCAGGCGGGACTCGAAACATGTCCTTGAACAGATATTGTCTTCCTCTAGGGATGTTCAATCAGGTTTGACAACCAAACAAATTAGTTTTTGGAAAGCCCTTAACTGCAGGATTATCACAGAAACAGAAAATGTCAAATTTCATTACTGCGGGAATCACTTTGTTTAAAAAGATCCACTTGGATCTGTCGATCTTCAAAGCGATTGGTAAATCAGTGCCTTGCTAACCGCAAGTTCACTGTATTAAACAACCGTCTGTTCTGGTCAAGAATCAGTATTAAAGAAAATTGTGTTTCTGTTTTGGGATAGTATAACACTACACCTTCTAATATAACGTTATATACAGTGAATCTTGTATATAATGGCAACCATTGGGATCGTAAAAATCTGGCCACTATAAAGAGGTGGCCTCTTTATAGAGGTTTCTTAAGCATTATACTAATAGCATTTGGGACCAAAGGTGGGTGGCCACTATAAACAGGTGGCCTGTTTATCAAGGTGGCCTTAATAGCAGGTTTCACTGTACCTATATTCACTTACAAAATAATACACAATAGCATAGATGGTGACTGTGTGAAAGGCTGGTAACGTCTTGAGAAGATGTTTAACTTCATCAACGCTCAGACGACTAAAGCGCCCTCCATATTCATTCCCAGCGTAGTCTAACGTGCTGTCTGGTCGCGCCAGTTTGCTGTTAATCTGCATTTCACCGTGAATGACTTTAATACGATTCTTGATGGCTTCAAAGATGATCTTGAAGATATTTGTCAGAGCATCTCCTGAAAAGAAAATCATTGACGTGGGACTTATTAATAATGCAAGGCATTAACAGATACTGAACAGGGAAGGAATGTCATGGAGGTCATGGAGGCAAGAAGGCCACACCCTCTCTTGTTCCTGGTCTTGATTAATTTTTCTGTCACGTCCATAAATAACAAAAGGGCAACATTTTAACATGACAGGAGACAACTTTGAGGGCTTAGGCAGCTTTTCTATGGGGAAAAAGGGGCGAATTTGACTTTTCATTGGTTAAAGGGCCTGCGACATGCTAAACAACTTTGTGCCTAAGCTTTGCTTCATAATGACGGATTACTTGTTCAGTAAGACGTACTATTGTTCGTTTAGATGTAAAATCAATAAAAGGTGGTCTTTTTTCAACTTTGAAGATTTCATTGCAATAAATCACAGACAGAGGGCGCTGTTTTGAGTGCATCACATAAGGAAGACGGAAGGGAAAAGTTAAGAAAAAACATAAGACTTCAAGTTGGATTTGTGGCAAATTGCTGCAGTTTCTACCCTCAGTTGTGTCATGGCTAACAGCAGGCAACATGTAAAACAAACTCAAACAGCCATGGATTACAAAAGTTTCAGGAAAATTGAGAAAAAAGTGGAATCTTTTGTGCACAGTTGAATGTGATTTTCCTGTGTTTGCCTCTTGTGACAGTGACCTTGGTCATGAATATGCATATTTTCATTAGCATACAAACTAAAAACCTTTGTTTTAACCCCCAAGTCAAGCTCCAAATAGGATTTTTATGACTTTAACTGAGTAGAGTGGTTTTAAAGCATAGATTTCATTGATAAAAATCCTAAATAAGAGGCCCTCAGCAACAATGTCACAATGTTTTTAGTTTTGGTCTTGAAAATTGTCATCATGGGAGCTCTTGAAAGTGTGCACAGAAAATTATTGACATAGGACTTGATACAATAATAATAATAATAATGAATATTTATATAGCGCAACGTTTCCACCCTCAAGGGCACTCAAAGCGCTAAAATACAAATTACACACTATTAAAGAAAACTACATTTGATCAAATGCCTTGTGCATGAGGTGGGTTTTGAGACATGATTTGAAAGAGGATAGTGTATCACTTGATCTGATATGAAAGGGCAATTCATTCCAAAATCGGGGTGCTGCCACTGAGAAGGATCGTCGTGGAAAGAATTTAGAAGTCCATCATAACCCAAGACCTTGTGTTCAAGACATATGAGCCTTGTTGAAACATTTGTCAGTTTTCCTTAGAAAACCTTCAAAGTTTGTCCCACTTTCTTAAATCTGGTTTTATCAAATTTGCACTTACTGATGGTTGATAAGTGAAGACACAAATCATTCCTTATGTAATGTTTAATTTCTTAATTAATTTCTTAAGACATTACTGAATTCTAAAGGAATTATAGAGAGCTTTTACAATGCATGAGGAAGTGTTAAATCAGCAACAATAACACAATCTTGATTGTTACAGTTTAAGGTCAAGAAAACTCATTTCTTCACTCACGTTGTGGTGGGATTTCCACGTAGTCACTTCGTAGAAACATGAGAATTACGATACCAACAATCAGCATGACTGTGAGTATAGCGAAACCCACGCCAAAGCTGACTGCTCTCTCGACATAATCAGCTATCGGTAAGGCTATGGCTAATCCAAAGGCTGTCGACCAGTAGAACCTGAGGGGGGAGAAATCACGAGCAATTAGAGAAATGATGTACTTGGCTATCGCTATTGCTAAGGCTAAGGCTACATGTAGGGCTAAAGCCAAGCCAAAAGCCGTTGACCAGTAGAACCCGAGGGAGGAGAAATCGTAAGCAAATGGAGAAATTACGTAATTGGCTATCGGTAAGGCTATGGCTAAGCCAAAGGTTGTTGACCAGTAGAACCCAAGGGGGAAAGATCAGTCATTGAATAAATAAATGGCATCCAGAATTACTTGGGGGAGGAACAGTGGAGAATTGATGGAATTTTCTTTTTTTTTCAGCAAAAGAAATGTTTAATTTCTCCACTGATTCCTCACAGGTTTTAGCATGAGGGGGTAGCAGAATTTGGATTTTGTTCTCATTTTGCCTCGTTAAACAGTATATACATAGTGTGACCTCTGACATCACGGAAGGTATCGAAACATTAGGGGTGTGGCTATTGATGTGTTAACATATCAGGCTGTGCATACATTTGAATTAAGAATGAGGTCGCAGGTCAAATCGGGTTGGAAATGTGTGACCTTTGACATCACTTCCTGAGCAAATTTATGCAAAGTATGATGCGCATGCTTAACAGCAGACATGATTAATAATAATAATAATAGCAGGTTTTTATATAGCGCCATTCCATATAGACCATGGCGCTGTTGCCATTATTACCGCTGCCGTCAGGAAATCACCAGAATCATTTCACTTCAACTAGGCCGGCAGCCTGGCCAAGGCGCACAACTCTATCAGCAGTTAGATTGTGGCATTCCCCATAACAGCTCCCTAGATGTCGCTTGGGTTGACGAGGCAATTGAGACTAAGTGTCTTGCCCACAGACACAGACACGTTGGCACAAGTGGGGCTCGAACCCATAACCCTCCGATTACGAGCACGGCTGTGTACCCATTAGACCACATTGATTGCAATAGACCTTTATCACGGTGCGTCCATCTTTGTCTTGTTCCCCACTGCATAGTACGTGTACGTGTCGGGCATAATGGGAAAAAATTAAAGATTTTGTGAGGAAACACTCGTTTCATATGTTTTGCACACAAGGTCTTAAGCCATGATCAACTTCCCAATTCTTTCCGTTAACAAATACCACACAGTTTAAAAACCAATCTTACCAGTGAAACAGCGTGCGAACGGCCTTCTCTCCAGCTTGTTCAACTTGTCGAGCAGCAAAGGGACCAACGTTGGCACCGTAACCAGCAAACCCCAGGAACATTAACGTAAAACCCAAAATGAAGATACCCTGTTTGGCTTCGATAGAAATACTCCGAACAAACCAAGTCTCAAATGGAATCACATTAAGCGTCAGGAGCATGAGACCTGTGTAAGACAGAAAAACGAACATCTCGGTAGAAATTGGAAATAGATTGCCACTTCTTATCTTCGTTTTACATTTTAAGTTGTGTTTGTCTACAGATAGGAAGAGCAAATTTTAATATATTTTAATTTCAGATTTGCTGAAATATCAAAAATTCACATTGATGGTAAGAATTTAGAATTTGACCATTTCTAATTTTTTTTCTTAAAATGTTTTAAAAACCATTATCAATTGTATATCTAATAGAAACAATTCTTCAAGAATTTATTATTATTATTATTATATCTTTCTGGTATTCATACCAAGGATTCCCCAATAGTGCTCATTGCACTGTCACTCGCAAGCGTGAGAAAACCCATTTAGAATTTGAATTAGAAATGCCTAGAGACACCGGGGAATATTCCCTTGCGCTTCACGGAAGAATGCTCTAGGATCTTTAGAGTGCGTTACCATTACCTAACACACTGGACCAATGGCTTTTCATCCCTTCCGAAGGATGGAGCAAGTGTGGTTGAGTGCCTTGCCCAAGGGCACAGTTACCGCAGCCAGATTCGAACCCACAACCCCAAGTTTTCACCCATGATTACGAGTCAATGACCCAAACCACTCGGCCACGGTACCCCAATTTAAACTAAGTCATTGAAAAGTGTAAGGAATGACCAAGAAAACATGTTTTCAGCTACAAGACAGCGGAGCCAGTCTCATTATAATTATGGGAGTTTCAAAAACCAGGCAAGCTGATTACTAACCTATTAAAGTTGTAAAGGCTCCAATTTTGATCATTCTGAATCGCCCCGCTACGATATCCGCCAGTATCCCACCAAAGACGGGTAAACATGGAACAACGGCAGCGTACACCTCAATCATCTTAGGTGCCCCTCCATCGACGTAGAAAAGCACCTTGGTACAATAGAATACAATGTTCTCTCTGACTGCCAAAAACGCAACCGAAATGAGAGATTGAAATATAAGAATCTGTGTGAAGGCTCGCCGATGTAATGGGTGGTCTGGCTCTTGGTTGCTGTGGGTGTGGTTAGACTTGGGGGCGTGTACTGGAGACAATTCTTGGGAGGAGTCCGTACCACCATGACTGGCTTCTGATATCTCGCTTGCAACAAGAGGAATGCTCTCCTGTTTTGTCTCTTTCTTTGTCGGACCCATGTCTTCAACTTGTCTTTTTTCTTATTTCACGTTCCTGATGTCTTGAATTGCTCCTGTTGCAAGCCTAATCTAGCCTACTGTAGGCTAACGTCATAATGAATTCCATAGCATTTACACCTGCATCAAAAATATTAGAATTTGGGGAAAAAAATGAGTAGCAGTAAACAGGTAAGCATGATAAGAATCTAGAACGGTATGATTTTCCTTCACTGGTCGCCACCGAGATGCCGTGTGTTAAGTCTATTGAACATGGCAGAAAACATGGTATTTTCAAGAAAGTTGTTGAATGTTTTTCACTCCTAAATTCACTTCCCCTTAAAATATTTACATGTTTTGGTGCATTATATTACCGAGTCATAAAGGAGAATAAGTGGCGACCAGTATACGGAATTCTTTCCTCTAGAAGTTCACTATGAAATATATATTTTCCAGCAATACATGCAGACATGATGAAAAAACCTGAATTTAGTATTAAAAAATTAAGGACAGGGGAAAAAATTCAGCCACTCTTGTTTTTGTTTTTTTACAGTTACACAATAAAAGTAATGGTCAAGTATTGATTTCTTTCTGAAATGCACATTACATACGTAAATTCTCATTCATAAAAATGTGCGAAAGAACAAGTTTACCTCAGACTCAATTTCTTTATGAATAATTAATCTCAATGCTCACTAACAAACGCGGGTATTTTTTTAGTTTATGTCCCAACTCGAATTTAAGGAAAATTATTATTGGAATCGATAGCTTGGACGATTTTAGAATACAGTATAGGAATACTTACATGCATTTCTGTCGCAAATGTTTCGTTTTCGAGAAAAATCACGGGAAAAATGTATGATTGCACGCAAAGCGGCCGGCCAGAAACTAAACGGATCATCACGCGCACGCCCTCTTTCTTCGCACGCTTCACGCACTGCTCGGCCGGCAGCAGTTTCACACACTTTTGTATGGAGGCGGGCGTGACAAAAACACAGAATTTTCATGGAAACGCAACATTTGCGACGGAAATGCCAATGGAAAAGGTATTCTAAAATCGTCCAAGCTATCGATTCCAATAGTTATTTTCCTTTATTTCGAGTTAGGACATAAACTAAAAAAATACCCAAACGCGTAAGTAAAAGTAGCTAGGCCTAGCTTTAGTTTTATATAGCGACTTTGAAAATGAAATTTCGAGATATCTTAATCATTTTTACAACAAATACTCTACACCACTATAAGAGCCACTTACGTCCTCCTGATCCTGCGTGATTCTGTGAGTGGTATTTTTGTGTTCAGAGAAGAACATAGCCTACCCGCATGTTTTAAAAACGTTTATGCTGTAGGGCTTTTTCGTTTTTATGTGCTTGTTGACGTTGTTGCGTTGTACGCGAACGAAATATCAATCGTAGATGATGGACATTAATGGAAGGAAACTTTGCACGAAATTTAAGAAAATACCTTCCAGTTTTTTCCACCAATTCTCACACGACAGAATTCTTGCTTGAGAAAACAGATACAGAAGTCAGCTGAGCTGCAACGGATAATAAATGACATACTGATTTCGAAAAAAAAATGACACTGTCCTCGTACGTGGTTGATTACAGCAGTCTTGTCCCAAGACCGAATTTTGGTTTCCCCCTTCCTACTTGCATGCCCCATATTAAGCGCTGCGCCCACTTTGACGAGACACCGATAGAGGGCGCCGTTCACACTCTATCGGTGCTCCACAGACTTATAAACCTATAGACCACCAGGTCCTATTTAAAACTACACGGCATTTCGTGATTTGAGCGGCGCCCAAAAAAAACCTATGTACTAACTATGTTTCATGTAGATTACAAATTGTTCGGTTTCTGTGTGAATAATAAAAAATTAAGCGATTTTCAGACAAAAAATTATTTTAAATGTTAACCCTCGCGTGCGCTTTCAGTCCGTTTTGCGAGCGTCGTGCGTCCATCGCCCATGGTTCATCGGAGCGCGTAGAATACGCACGGCCTACGTGCGTTTTGAAATAGCCGCGAGCTCTTCGAAACGGCGCGGTTAGCTCATGCAGCCCATTGTGTCGTCATTTGCCCATACTTTTCCAAATCACGATCGTTGGTCTATATGTTTATAGGTCTGTGGGTGTCTGTGGGTGCCCGCAGCGCGTAGACTGGTTCACGTCCACATATTCCACATAGGTATTTTCCATAGAGTTGTATAAGCTGTATACATACAACTCTATGGTATTTTCGCAATAAGTGATACAATAAGTGATACATAGAGCTGTATAGGAAACAAATATATTTTCTAAATATAGCTCTATGGAGTGATAGGATCACCGGGAACCAATCTACGCAGCGCGTAGGGCGCCGCGGGCGGGGCAAGAAGGAAGCGGGAAACAAACATTCGGTCTTGGGACAAGACTAGGTCGACTGCTGGTCGGGTGCCCCATGGCCCATAACGTAATTTGCATATGAATATTACTTCAATCTAGGCGCGCCGGCCGACCAGCGCAGTCAAAGTCGAGAGGCCACTCCCTGATCCTGATCCTACGCATTCCTATATATTCAATTTTAATTTAACTGACGTTTTGTAAAATCTCTCCTTTTGCACAAAATACTATAGTAATTTCAGTAAACAATATCATTATCAGCATCTACAATATATGACATGATCGTATGCCCTAAAACGCAAGGAAATAGTAACAATCGGGATTTGCAAAAGATTTGGAGTAGGCCTATGCACTGGCGAATAGTATTTATCATAATGACATCACCGGCGACATTATCACTGTCAAAGTCCGAAGTAAATATAAACCACACTCGACCTTAAATATACCCCCCGCCCCGCCCAGCGGTTGATCAGAAGAAAAAACACAAAACCATATGCATTGCATGCAGTATACGGTACATGTAGGAGGAGAAGAACGAGGACGAGGAGGAGAAGAACGAGGACGATGAGGAGAAGAACGAGGACGAGGAGGAGAAGAACGAGGACGATGAGGAGAAGGACGAGGACGATGAGGAGAAGGACGAGGACGATGAGGAGAAGGACGAGGACGATGAGGAGAAGGACGAGGACGATGAGGAGAAGGACGAGGACGATGAGGAGAAGGACGAGGACGATGAGGAGAAGGACGAGGACGATGAGGAGAAGAACGAGGACGATGAGGAGAAGGACGAGGACGATGAGGAGAAGAACGAGGACGATGAGGAGAAGAACGAGGAGGAGGAGGAGAAGGACGAGGACGATGAGGAGAAGGACGAGGACGATGAGGAGAAGGACGAGGACGATGAGGAGAAGAACGAGGACGATGAGGAGAAGGACGAGGACGATGAGGAGAAGAACGAGGACGATGAGGAGAAGAACGAGGAGGAGGAGAAGAACAAGGAGGAGGAGGAGAAGAACAAGGAGGAGGAGGAGAAGAACAAGGAGGAGGAGGAGAAGAACAAGGAGGAGGAGGAGAAGAACAAGGAGGAGGAGAAGAACAAGGTAGCCTTTTGAGGCTGTGCTTTACAAGCGCCAGTATAGCGCCCTCACAGTGCTCGCGCCATCGATGCGCCTGTATAGCGCCCTCTTCCCGGTGAGCTGAAAAAATACACCAGCCACTAGACTTGACCAAGTCCGACTTCGAATAATTTGTAATGTTGGCGCAAGAGGGCGTGCTACCGAGGAAAGGCGCAAAAGGCACAAAGCCGTTTTACAGAAACAAACAAAACCCCGTCTTTGCCAAAGACTACGGTACATGGTACGGTGTATGTCCCCGCCCCAGTCGTTCGGCCACTCCCCCTGGGTCTAGCCCCGCCTCCCATGCCGAAAATGGGCGGGGTTTTAACGGCGGTTCTTTTTATCCAAATTCCTGCGACATTTCTTTTTAATATAATCAAAGAATATTGCGTTTTATTATTCGGTTATTACAGTTCATGGTGAGTTGGTCCGAATTAAAACTCCCCCGGGCCCCACCCACCAGCCCCAACTATTTCACGAATGTCCCGGTTTTTTTCGCAAACGAAACAAAAATGCAATTTATATTTAAATCTATTCAAATTCAAGGACAAAGATTAATCCCTACTCCTGGAGGGATCTCTTTTGTTGGCAGGTGCAACCCTCAACGCGCGTCGCCCCGCCCCGCCCCGCCCCGCCCCGCCCCCTACCAAAAAAGGGATCGGAACAAAGGGGAAAAGGTCACAGGTTTTATTTTTGATCACGGAATTTTCCAGTAAATATTTCGCTGGTGCACTAGCATTTGAAGTGTAATTGGAAACGGCAGCAGGGCACCAACCAGCACTGCATTATAAAAAGCGATGCGATAAGGAGTGTTTGTTCCTTTTGCCCAGGGTTAACGAGTTCGTTGAAAATCACGAGATTTTTTGACTGATTTGGTCGTAGTTTTTGACACGATTGCACTGCTTTTTCGACGATTCTTTGCCACCATGACGAACCCAATGGTGTATTTTGATATGTCTGTCGCGGGAGCGAGTGTAGGAAGGGTCAAGTTTCTGGTAAATTTGAGCACGTTTTCCTGGGTCATTTTGTAGGAAATGAAAAGTTGATGGCATGACATGGGCGGCATTATTGGACAACTCGACCGTCAGATTGGATTCGACATGATGGTTGTTTAACGGCGGCAAATCGCCGTCAGGGACCGTAACAAGCCGTCCGGATACGGTCAAAAACCGTCAGGAACCGTCCAAAAGCGTCAGGAACTGGGAAGTTGTCCGGAATCGTCAAGAAAAATGAAGAAAATTCCCAAATTTTTTAAAAATTTCAACGCTAGGCCTTATTTGTTTTGTGTTAATTTAACCTTTTTAATTTAAACTTTAAAAATTAACCCTTGCATGCCTTAGGGGCTTGTCTTAGTTATTTATTTCTAAAAATTAAACTTTTTAGAAATTAAACTTCTAAAGAAATCGTTTTTAATAAAAAAAAATAATTGAATTACACTTTTAAAATTAAACTTTTATTTTTCTATTTTTTTATAAAATATCTTTTAGGCCTGTCTATATTTTCACTTTTTAAGAAATTAAAGACTAGGCCTAGGCCTAAAATTGATTTGGAAAAAAAACAAAACTTGCGCTTATTTCTACAAACAATTAGGCTATTCATTTTCTTGACGGTTTCCGACTGCTTCCTCATGGTTTCTGGCAGTTACCATGGTTACTGACAGTCGCCGACTGCTTCCCGACGGTACCTGATAGGACACTTTGTTTAACCCGTCGCGTCATGCCTAGGCTTGGGCATCGAGTCCTTTCACTGGTAGCCACTTATTCTCCTTAATATAACCCACGCTATTTTTTTTGTTTATGCCACAACTCAAATTTAAGGAAAATAATTATTGGAATCGATAGCTTGGACGATTTTAGAATACCTTTTTTATTGGCATTTCCGTCGCAAATGTTGTGTTTCCATGAAAATTCTGTGTCTTTGTCATGCCCGCCTCTATACAAAAGTGTGTGAAACTGCTGCCGGCCGAGCAGTGTGTGAAGCGCGCGAAGAAAAAGGGCGTGTGCGTAATCCGTTTGGTTTAGGCCGCTTTGCGTGCAATCATATGCAATATTTTTTTCGTGATTTTTCTCTAAAACTAAGCGGAGCCTTTGCGACAGAAATGCATGTAAGTATTCCTATTTTAAAATCGTCCAAGCTATCGATTCCAATAATTATTTTCCTTAAATTCGAGTTGTGGCATAAACTAAAAAAATACCTAACCCACTATCACTAACCATTTTGTACTTTTCATTTTTTCCAATCCCTAGCTGTATGCTGACGTGGTCCCCAAAACGGCAGGTGAGTTGGTGGAAACATTTTATCATGGCTTCACGCTTGTGTGCAAAACTTATGTGACGGGCTGAAAAATATCTAAGTGTTTCCTCACAAAATCCTAAATTTTTCCCACTCAAAGGTTCGGTTTTTCCCATCAAATCTGGAGTGCAGGTCAACTTGACCGTTTTCCATACTTTATGGACGGCCCGGTCAACTTGACCGTTTTCCATACTTTATGAACGGCCCCGTATTTCAGCCATATTTTTCAGTCTAATGTTATATGGTAAATTACTGTTGTGTTTTTCCTATTAATAACTAAATCCAGAGAACTTCCGTGCTCTTTGCACTGGAGAGAAAGGATTTGGATACAAGGGCTCCATATTCCACCGTGTGATTCCTGGTTTCATGTGCCAAGGTGGCGACTTCACTAACCACAATGGCACTGGAGGAAAGAGTATCTATGGAGAAAAGTTTGCTGATGAAAACTTTACAAAGAAGCACACTAAAATAGGTACATGCTTGTCGAACTAGTTTGTTCCCTCACTGGTCTGTGCACACCGTTTTCATGTACCAGAGTACAAATTCATGTTGTCTTTAGACAATGCATGCGCCCAACGCAGTGCATTTATCTTCATCATATGAAGGCAGCACTAAGAAGGAAGAAGAAGAAGAATTGTGTCCTCTAGTGGTTTTAGATGTCCATGTTTGGAAAATAATTTAAAAGAAATACTTACATGACCGTTTTTAAAGCAAAGATTTTCTCTCACGCGAATTTCCGAGCAAGTTTTTCTCCGCAGATTTTTCTGTACGTATATGCTGAACGTTGAGGGTGCTATACGTCACAGCCGGCAAGCTAGAGTAACTTCAATCGAGCGACAAGAGTCCCTTGAATAACTGAGTTTCTGTTACTTGATCAATTGCACTAACTTGCCATCTGTGACGTACAGCACCCTCACCGTTGAGTACATACAAAAAATCTGCGGATGGGATTTCGCTTGAGAGAATCTTTGCTTCAAAAACGGTGTTGTAAGTATTCTTTTCCAATCATGGACATCTAAAACCACTAGAGGACACAACTAGCTGGGAATATGGGTGTGATTCCAATTTCAAGGCAAAATGACAACAAGCTACTACATGAAAAGGGTGTGTTCTAGTTCCCCACTTAGTGTAACGTAAATATCTGCATAGTCTCCAAGTCCGTGACATCGCCAGCCTATTGAGCTCGTGCCAATGACGTCATTTTGGGAGTAAAACAATGCCGCGTCGTTGTGGAAGAAATGTGCGTGCGCGTTGTGTGTGTCCATAGCGCGTAACGCGCTATGCTGAGGCTCCCATTGGTGAACTAAACCGCGTTACGCCCACCAGAGACACACACACAACGCGCACGCACATTGCTTCCACAATGACTCGGCATTATTTGACTCCCAAAATGGCATATTCGCACGTGTTCGAAAGGGGTCAATTGATGAACAATAGCTGATGAATAGGGTGGCGAATATGCCGACATTAACGTTACATGCGTGTGGCTTTGATGAGTCCTTGAAGAGGGGTTTAAGGCCCAGTATTCTGTCGGTTGCCGCAACGTAACTTCCGGTAGGGCTAGAGTAAAACAACAGTGTGCCCATAGTGACAAGCGAAGGAACAAAGCCGTTGTCTACACAACACGTATCTAAGCATGAACGAATTTGTTTTCACTCCAGTCACGGTGCTATGCCCGTATACAAATGCATATGACACGGGTCACAAAAGTGCCAGGATGCATCATGTGCGACCGACAGAATATCATTCAAGATAAAAAGCTGTATGGATTTCTTGAATAAAGACATTCTAAATGTTGGCAAATTAGCCTGCAGATGCCGCAACTACATAGCTTCGGAAAACTTTAAATCTATAAATGTTTTTAGTTAAAGGATTAATTTTTAAAAAATGTGCAAAAAAATTGATATCGACACTCAGTAGGTTATTTAAAACTTGCTTCCTCTCCTATGCTAAGGTCTCCTGTCAATGGCCAACGCCGGAGCAAACACCAACGGCTCTCAATTCTTCATCACTACGGCCCTAACGAAGTGGCTGGACAACAAGCATGTTGTGTTTGGTGAGGTCGTTGAAGAGACGTATAGCATCATCAACGACATTGAGAAACTTGGCTCTCAAAGTGGCAAAACATCCAAGAAGGTCACCATCGAAGCTTGTGGTCAGCTTTAGATTGTTAGCAAGACATAACCACCCTCGTACTCTCTAGTCTTTTGCATCCGATTCTTAAAGTTGCACTGGCCGATTTGAGCGTAACAATTTTTTTTTAAAGTTAAATTGCTATTTTTCAAGAATAGAAAATGTTATCAGCTTTCATTTGGTATGAAGAAATCTGTCAATTAAAAACAAGAAATAATTAAAGACAGCCCCTGTCTTTTATTCGACAGGGTTATGACGTACATGTGCGCGTACATTGTACACACGAGCGTACTCGCATGTATATGAAGCCCGTTTGAAGAAAAAGGCTTGTATCTCTAATTCCCGACGTAAAATTATCTTCGTTACCTTGTGTAAATTAATCCTTTCATATAAACACGGACAGTGCAACTTTAAGACAGATGTCTAAAGAATAATACAAATCTAACACCTCTGGCTTATATTAAGTCTTCAGTTCAAATTTGTGGCCATATTAACTGTAGGTTTTGTAGAATTTCAATACTTGAGTAGAGATGCAATTTAATTAGACTTTTAAAATTAGTCTGACTAAACTCTCCGGGAGGTATTGCTACCTAATAATTCAGCTTATGTCGACAAGCATGTATTGTTTATTATATCAAGTTGAATGTTATTGTTTTCCCACACTGACAACTTTTAAGTCATTGCTTCTCGCTGGTTACTCTAAAGCAGATCTGTTTTGATAACAAAAATGATTTTTATTTCAGTTCTATGCATCATGCTATCCCCACTTTAAAATATATTAATTAGATGTACGTTATAATCTTTAGCGCTTTGTTACAATTTGTTAGAACTGTTTCAAAATGGTTCTTGATAGAACAGTAGACTACAGCACAGGTCTTCGTTACAAATGTCATTTACCCCAATACACTTATAATATGGGGGGGGTAGGAGCGCCACCAACTAACCCAAATTTGGAACAACCTGGCGAGGTCGCCGCACATGCACAGTGGCCTCCACTGATGAGTGAGTCTCGAAAGCTCTGGTTAGATATTTAGTTAATTTGTGCAATACAAAGGTTAAAACCATGAAATAGTAACATTACATGTAGGTTGCACAGGCGAGTCTATACAAGGTTGCACATTATGTTGACATGCACGTAATCCTACGCGAGTTGCAAGCAGAGCTGCCAACCCTCCCTGATTTTGGGGTGAACCGGTTCATTCCGTGACTCCAAACGCATCGCAAAAAATCCCCAAGGATGTTAATCGACAATCCAGGAGGTTTTTTATCCATGTCGGGACTTGCAAAATCCAGGAGAATTGGCAGCTCAGCATAAGGTTTTGAAAATCATGTTTTGTTGTACAATGCCCTAACCATCTCCACTTGCATAATGCATGACACATCCTAACAACTAAACTCTACCCACAATGTTAGTATTCGGATAGCTTCGAGGTTGTGATTTAAGATTATGTAGTCTTTAGGGAACTAATTGTTTACCACTGCAGCTGTCCTCTCTAACAGTGTAATTTCCATGCAAGTAAAAGCCCACTGCAGTGTACATAATGGACTTCTTGTCGTTTTATTTCATTTTAAATCCACCGTTTCTAATTGGTTCAGCTATTCATACGCAACTTAAAACTGTATTCAATTTGCAAAAATTAACTACGGAGTTTTCAAATGTCTGTTACAGAGCCTTTGCACAGGGGGCAGTCACATTGTCACCGTGTGTTATGCATGAGTAGGTGCTTTGTTACATCATTTAAATAAGAACCTGCCGATGCGAGGCATATATGCATCACGACATATGAAGATAAACCACGGTGGTTGTGCTCCAAAACTAGTCTGTTTTCAGTCGTAACACACCCTTCCTGCCTCCATGATCGGACTTCAATAACATCTAAATCGAACCGATTTAATTTATGTGCGTCCTTGTATTTAATGCACCTATCAATAGTTTTCCCTGCCTCCGAGACAAGGTTCTAAACCGCAAACGGCACGAAGAAGAGACTACGTCTCATGCAACAGGGAACCAGTGGTTTATCTTCATATGTCGTGATGCATATATATCTCGGAGGATGCAGAAGGTCAAACTTGTTTAACAAAGCCTTTAAGTGGAAGCTACATAAAACTTACCTGTGGTTCAAACTGGGCATTTTCATACGTTTGGACTGGACGTTGGCAGTGCAAGCAGGTCTCGTTAATAACCTTCAAGGAGAAACAACTGCTCGATTTAATTCTTAATCCATTGCACTGAATGGTATCTTGCTCGCAAGGACAAAATTCCCATTTTCACGCAATAGCTTTGGTAAGAGTTGGGAAGTTGATCAAAAATTTGTTTGCTTTAAAAAGACTCATCAAGCATCGTTAAATGCAGATTTGATGGAAAAATACATTTTTGAGTGAGAGATGATTTTGTGAGAAAACACTTAGAAATGTTTAAGCCTATCTCATATTTTGCACACAAGGACTGGAGGCCATGATCAACTTCTCAATTCTTTCCTAGTTTAGGATACATGTATCTGGGTAATTCCCAAAATTAGGGGTCCAAAATGTTTGGTGTCCCAGTTACGTACGACACCACTTACTGTATGACCACAAATTCTCAGTAATGGACTGTGATTATAGGGGGCAGCATACATTTTCTTCAATGATTCCTGAAAAATATTCAAAACAAAAGACCATAAAGGCTTATCATTTGTTCCATGGTATTGAATAGGAGTTTGGTGTCCCGGGTTACCTACGCCAATGAAAATTGGCTGTAGAATGAGTTTGCATTAACCTTGGTGCCACATCTACACACAAACATTAAATTTAAGTGGCATTTGTTCAAATAAACATAATTATTTTCTACTAGGATACCACTTTCAATCTTTAAAAACACTTGGAAATCTTAAAAAGCATGTCACACTTTTGGACCCCTCATTTTGGGAATTACCCATCTACACATATGAGACAGTCGAAATTGACACATCTTAGCCCTTTTAATGCCGCCATAAGATAAAAAATACCAAATAAGTACATGTACCATTAATTGGGAAAAAAATCTGTAGCTGATGAACTTCCTGGAACCATACTAACCAATACTCGTAACTTGTACGTATATTTACATGTATAAGAAAAGTAGCTACTAGGGATGACGGTTTATTCAAAAACCGGTTTGCATTTTTTGTTCAAGTGTTGTTTGGCCGACACCAAAGATTGTTGCTGGTGTTCATAGATGCATTTGCAATGCCCCTAGGCCCCTAAAATAATCGTTGAACCAATATCTGGTAAATTTTACTACGACCACATATACATTTATTTCAATTTCATGAAGTCATTAAAAATAACCCTCTGAAAGCTATTGTAAATTCTTTAAAATTCATTTTTTCCGGTTAACCGTCCCGTCCCTAGCTTGTACGCATATTTACATGTACAAGAAAAGTAGCTACGCTGCTAACTTTGTTTACACTTTGTATGATTATTATTTACAAGCCAATAGGAAAATTCATTACTCTACTTTTTAAGACCTTGAAGAATTTAATTTAAGACTTTTTAAGAACCCACAGATACCATGCATATACAAGATGCAAGGGGAACCCCTCAAGATACATCTCACATCATACATATAACTTTTTTCGCTTAACACAAAATCTGCTAATAAGTACATGTACGTGAGTCTTTCCACGGTAAAGGGGACATTTTGGCAACACAGACCATACTTTCGAGGAAATACCTTTGTCTGGTATCAAAATAAAAGAAAGTTTAAGTTGTTCTGAGGAGATAACTTAGGCCCAAAAAGGGTTACAAATAGTGTGACAACATGCCTTTCTAAAAACCCTGTGTACAAATTTCCAATATACGCTCGTAACCGGGACGGCCTAAAATGTAACAAGTGTCTGTCCCGGTTACGAGCGTATATTGGAAATTTGTACACAGGGTTTTTAGAAAGGCATGTTGTCACACTATTTGTAACCCTTTTGGGGCCCAAGTTATCTCTTCAGAACAACTGAAACTTATTTCTTTTATTTTGAGACCAGACAAAGGTATTTTCTTGAAAATATGGTCTGTGTTCCCAAAATGCCCCCATTACCGTGGAAAGACTCACTTTCATACTTGGGAGCCATGAATATTTATTTTAACCATGGAGGGTATTCGCTATAGCGAGTTTCCACTGTAATGGCATTTATATACACATACTTTACACAGGCAAATAGTCAATATATTGCACACAAACACACAACTAGGTTTACTGCCAACTTACTATATTTGATATACATTGTACATGTAATATTGGATGGCTTTGAGGGCGATATGAAAATATACTGTACGAGTTGTTCGGTATTTTCATGATGAGTGCAGTATATTCTCATATCACTCGAAACGACATCCAATATTATTACTGTCATATAAAATGAAGTTTAGTTTATTTTGCAAGATTTTCACAAGATGATTCTTCGTTTGGTGTTGAAAAATCCAGTGTCTTTCCACAGTAAAGGGGGCATTTTGGCAACACAGACCATACTTTTTAGGAAATACCTTTGTCTGGTCTCAAAATAAAAGGAAAAAAGTTGTTTTGAAGAGATAACTTGGGCCCAAAAAGGGTTACAAATAGTGTGACAACAATATACGCTTGTAACCGGGACGGACACTTACGCCGTCCCGGTTACGAGCGTATATTGGAAATTTGTACACAGGCATGTTGTCACACTATTTGTAACCCTTTTTGGGCCTAAGTTATCTCTTCCGAACAACTTAAACTTACTTCTTTTATTTTGAGACCAGACAAAGGTATTTTCTAGAAAATATGGTCTGTGTTGCCAATATGCCCCCTTTACCGTGGAAAGACTCATTTACAAGTGCATTTATTTTTGTTATCATTGCACTGTACTGCCGCGGACGTGCGATGCACTTACTCGTTATTATGCGCACCCCTATGTGTTTTGCTGCAGCCAGTTTGGATGCATATTACCCACTTTACTCCCAGCTCAGTCGCCTAATGATAACGATAACACTACAACAAGAGTTCCCAATATTTTCTTGACATAACTCTCACTGATTCTGTGCCAGTGGTCCTAGGTTGACGGTGACAGAATGGTCCAACCAAACCGTTTCTCCTTCACTTTGAGTATCTGTTGAGTTGCGTAGAGATGGCGTCATGTTCTTGTAGTCATACTTCAGCTTAAACCCAATCTATAAAGTAGGATTAAACTACCGTGAAATTCTGTTAACTTAGACCTCCAGGCTTGTACAAAGAATGATAAAGTAGCACTTATAAGCTGACTAAAAATAAAAATGTATGAACTTTTGCAGCAACAACTACAAAGAGGGACGGAAATCAAGAGACAAATGCCTTTCCTTAGTCAACAACAAATGAAAACTAAAGTGAACCTGTTTGTTTACCTTCTACTGATGTTAATACACATCCAGTTTATCACATGTTGAAATTGACTTTACAGTTTTATGCAGAGGTTGTTTTTATGCGTGAGGGACAGATAATCAAATTGACAAAAAAAGAATTGTTTACATGCATTTTCAACTAGTTCTTGAAAACGTGATGGCACAGTGTGCCCAGTCAAATTTATTCTGTTAATTTTTGCAAAATGATCGAGGTATTATTTTAATTAATTAAAAAAAATTTGAAATCTTCATCCAGTGTTTACCAGTTTTGGATCACGCTCTGAAGTAGAGGTTTGAGTTAAACACTCAAATGAATACATCCAAAATAGTGAGGAGCCATCCATTGCATGGACTGTGTTGTATTGTTGTTAAATCGAACAGCGCGCATCCATGACGCATGCAGTGCGCCCGTTCAATTACGCGCAAATAACCAATGACAGTGGCACTACACGTCTGAGCGCGCGCGCACGCACGCACGCACATACAGGTGCGAATCCACATACAATCGCGGACGTCCCTTTGTTCCTCTTTTGTTTGGACATAGTCTATTTTTCCTTACTCTCGTTGGTTTTGTACAGGAGCGAATCGCGGACGTTCACTTGCCAATCGCAGACGATATTGTTCAAGCGCATGTACGGTACGCCAAACCATCGGAAGGATTTGGCGCATGCACAAACCATTACACAGCCCCTTTAAAGTGGGGGGAGGGGGGGGGAGAGGGAAAAAAGCACTGGGCCATTGGTCTAGTGCAAAATACAAAGTGCTGGACCGATGCTCAATTTACTAGTCTTGTGTCCAGTGGTCTATAATGAATATTTTGAGGTCCGATTAACCATGAGCTTGCAGTGCAAGACCACATCAAAACTGAGCCTGAAAGATTCAAGTCAGGGATGCCAGTGGATCTTACCTTCAGGACCGGAACAAAAATCCACTATCATAACGTGTGCACGGACTTACCAGCACATGTACAGCATGTACATTGTCACCGGCACCACTGCTGTATGGATACAGCGCCCTCTACAGTCTGTGTACTTCTGATCAATAGTCTGGTTTCGTGGTACTTTACCCGTGAATGATTATGGCCAGGATACAGACATACTGCTTGTGTGCAAATCATGTACATAGCTGTACATACATAACATAGGCCATATCCGGACATCGTTGATCAGTAAGTGAGACAATTTTCCATGTTTTTTTGGACTTGAAGAGTTGAAAATAATATTTCCGGCCGTTTATTTTTCCGGCCTGGAAAAAAGACTGCCTGATTTTTTTTCTCCAAAATAAGAATAAGCCGAAATTCCGGAAGACTGACATCCCTGTTCAAGTTCAAAATGGCTCTTTGTGTCAAACAAATTGACCCGTTAGCTTCAGGGAAATGCTTTGGGTTTTTAGTTTACTTACGATGACATCTCCCACAGCTTTCAGAGGGGTCACCTTGACCAGAACGCCCAGCTTGTGAGCTTTGCGGAAATGAACAAACCTAGAACACACACAAAACCATCAATGTCAATTAGGAGTAAAGTTGGGTGACATCACAAATCGGGAAATCAGAAGGCATGTTCAGACGGGCACTACCTTCGAAAGTAAAGTTAACAACGACAGTCCCACTAACAACGACGCGTGTCCACACGGTGATTTAACGACGACGCGCAGGCATGCACACTGCCTATATACTAATAGTGCGCGCTCGTAAGTAGCGCTCTACTCATAAGATTTCTCATTGTTAAATCGTCGTTGTTAACTTGTAAGTAAGTGCGTCCACACGGTCACTATTTACGAGCTTACTCACGAGTGCCCACTAACAACGACTTAACTTTAAGTTAACAACCATCGTCTGAACACACCTAGGCTGCGTTCGGGCGTGCAGTTCTCGTTACTCGGGAGTACTGCGTGCGCATTGCACTCGGGTCACATCACGCGAACGGCAAGTCCGCAGTCCGCGTGCATACGCGAATGGCAATCAGTGAAGATGGCCGTCTAGTCTCTTGCCATCACTGCACAAAAAAATGCCGTTTCACTGCTCACAAGAAACTGAGGAAATACAAGCCGTAAGTCGTGAGGACCTTTTATGCCGTCTAAAACAAACCTTAGTGAGTTAATGTTTCAGATATTGAGTTGACACGTTGGGCAAATTCACCAAAAATCCCACCCATATTCCACCATCTTCGTACAAATCACATGACACTTCACAGGAGTACGAGCACACTCCCCATTTGTTGGGGAGCAGTGAGAGCATACTCTCACTGACCAGAGTGTCGTTATTCTTGCCGTTCACGCGCGCAGGAGTACAACTCGTGTTAACACGAGTACACGCCCGAACGCAGCCCTAGAGTCTACCACAAGTTCAGTCACAGGTAACAAAGAACTTGCCTTTATCACAGTTCATTGTTGCAATTCAAATCAAGTGGTTTCCCAACCAACACAGGGTGATTACGAGCTATCAGTAAAGATACTGCAATTACTTACCATGACAGGATAATTGAAAGATGAAGTTAGAAACACGAGAAAATTGCAGTGCCCCGACTGGGATTCGAACCCAGGTCCTTAGCTTACATGGCCAATGCATAGTTCCGATTTTGCCCAGTTAACCCCGCCCCCTTGGACATTGTTGCTATGGCTCACACACTATCGTCAAAAATGGCGACCCACAACGAACAAAGCAATGGGACTTTCAACGGAAAGCACAGATTCATTGAAGAAAACTCAAAGGTATTCATGTTTCAGGGTCAACAGTTATCTTAGAACACACTGAGTAAAGGGCCAGTAATACAGGGATATCATATCATCACGAAATATAGCTTTCGTACCTTTGAACAACGAAACGACCGGCCTTGAAACCAAAAATTCACCCGGATCGTCGCATACAACACTACAAATTGTATGGGGCCGGCAGAACATATCACGTGATCATGTTGTTGGGAGCGTACAGTGCACTTTGACCTATGTGGTGACATCTGCTAGCTCTGTTGTGATTGGTCGGCGGGTTCAGTTGATCGACAGGTCGGAACTATGCATTGCTCTACCAACTGAGCTATCTGGGCATCCCGCCAGAGCACCACAACAATCTCACTCCAACAATGCAGTGGGGCAAATCAATGCCAACCAATTGGCTACACTGATAGCCTATCGTGAAGAGAGGTATTACCTCCATAGGGGGAGGGGCAAATCCATGCCAACCCATTCACTATAGAGGTCATTATTATATATTGAAAGTATGATAACAGGATTGATAATTGAAAGATGAAATTAGAAACACGAAAAAATTGCAGTGCCCCGGCTGGGAATTTTCTCGTGTTTCTAAATTCATCTTTCAATTACTAACCAATTAATTACTTGATGTAATGCATAGTTCCGAGATTGCCCAGTTAACCCCGCCCCTTAGATATTGTTGCTATGTGCTCACAAGCTATCGCAAAAAAATGGCGACACAACGTACAAAGTAACAGGACTCGGCATGGAAAGCACAGATTCATTGGAGAAAACTCAAAGGTATTTATGTTTATGGGTAGACAGTTACCGTAGCACACACTGAGCGAAGGGCTAGTAATGCAGGGATGACATATATTCATAAAAATGCGCTTTCCTACATGTACCTTTGAACAGCGAATCGCCCGACATTGAAACCAAAATTCACCCGGTCACTGGCGCACACAACATACAAACTGTATGGGCAGAAAATTGCGTGATTGTGTGATGATTGCATCACTTTGACCTATGTGGGCGCCGTCTGCTAGCTCTGTTGTGATTGGTCGCGGGTTCGGCTTGATTGACAGGTCGGAACTATGCATTGCCAGTCAAACTCGCTCTGTAAGTAAGCTGCATATTTGCAAAATGGTGACATTGAACTGACTCAGTCCACCTACTCTGTTTTATCATTGTAGTCCTTTATGTCAGCTGATGCGTCATCAAATTCAGTAGTATCATCCTTAGGGGCAAGAATTAGTTCCTCATCGGGTACGACCACCTGGACAAATGGATATAAGACAATAAGGCAAGGGTTAACTTAGAACAGGATTTGGAATGTCAAGACTTAGAAATACCAAGGTTTGTTAAAGGCAGTATACATGATTGGTATCTCGAAAATCAGAAATGTTCACAGATTTACGCCCAACTTACACAATATAAACATGATGACCATAGAAAACTTCCCCTGAAATAGTTTTGTCTGAAGTGCTATAGTCTTTGAGAAATGAGTAAAACAATTAGTTTTCGTCTCATGAGACGAAAATTTAATTTGCCCCAAAACCATTTCGCCCAAGTGCCATTTCGCCCCAAATTACTTCATACAAACACTACATCACCCAAAGGCCACTTCGCCCCAAAATCACTTCGTGCACAGGCCTTGGTTCAGGACGAAATTTTTCAGGGCGAAGTGGTTTTGGGGCGAAATGACTGCAAACCCTTTTTTGACTATTTTCTTAAAAGTTAGACGAAGTACGGAGCTGGTTTTTTCTCAGGTTGGTTTTAATCATGCATATCTTCAATCACACAGGGGGATAAAACAGTTTACCAATCATGTATACTATCTTTAGGCACAAGGGAAAATCAAGAGCACAACCACCTGGACAAATTGATAGGACAATGAGACAAGCAGACTTGAGTCAACTTATTAAGGGAAATGAAAAGGCTACAATCAACTGAACAAATGCGGATAGGACAATAAGACAGGGAGACTTGAGTTAACTGGGGGAGGGGGAGAGGGGGTGACAGAAACAATTGATAGGTGCATAAATTCCTTGAATTGTTGACACCCAATGAGAACACAATTGATGAGGTTTCTTGCCAGATATGCACCAAATGATGAATTAGTTTCCAGAACTAAACCCAGACACTCAACAGGTGTTTAGAATGCTTGAACAAACCTTAGCTGTCGCTACGTCGTAAACATCATCGTCCGTTTTCTCCGGTGATTCTAGTTTAATGGTAGTCCCATTCTGAACAGGGTTAGAGAAGAGCAGAGTCACTAGGCTCTCTCGCTGGAAGTTGAGTTTGGGCACGAGGAAGATACGAATGTCTGGGATGTGATGCCTGCAAAGTTAACATGGTCAAGAAAATGATTTCACTCAGAACATCTTGAGATTGTTATGGTATAGACTTTATCACAGTATTAATATCTTCTGTTTTTCTCTTTTGAAGCCAATGTAACCAAATCAAGGTAGGTAGGTAAGTCGTTTTACAAGCCAATTGGCTCATTACGGCCGTTACTCATCTCCGGTTTCCGTGGCATGGTGTGACTAGGACCAATGCTACATGTACTGATCCTCCTGGATGGGATGCCAGTCCATCGCAGGTCTACCCCCAGCAACTTAGTTGTGTTTCCCCAACCGTATTTGCTGGTACTCATTTATACACCTGGGTGGAGAGAGACAACGTGGAGTGGAGTGAAGTGTCTTGTCCAAAGACACAATGCGGTGCAATGGCCAGGTTTCAAACCATGGACCTCTCGACCGAAAGTCCGACACGCTATCCACTAGACCACCACATCTCCACAACCAAATCAAGGCTCAAGGCAAAAATAGTATAGCCCTGTGATGGAAATGTGTGCAGATCACAGTGATTAACAAATAGCACCATCAAGCAAATGCAGAAGGAGGACAAATGGTTTGCTAGCAATGAAAATGCAGATAATGATAATAATGATAATGGTGGATTCTTATATAGCGCACATGTCCACCCTGCGGGGTGCTCCTGGCGCTGTTGCCATTATTATTATCGCTGCCATCAGGGAATCACCAGAACCATTTCGCTTCAACTAGGTGACTGCTGGTCAGGCGCTCAACCCTATCAGCAGTTAGATTGTGGCATTCCCCTTAACAGCTTCCCATATATCGCTTGGGTTGATGAGGCAACTGGGATTAAGTGCCTTGCCCAGGGACACAGACACGTTGGTCGAAGTGGGGCTAGAACCCACAACCTGACTGGGAGTTCCGCTTCATACCCACTAGACCACACGCGCTTTTATTAAATTTAATAAGTAATCCAACAATAGGCATTTGAACAATACATGTAGGTTTTTGAACAACAGGATTTTGAACTTTTAAGCACTTCAACAATAAGCAGTTCAACAAGAGGCAGTTCATCAGTTAATGAAATGTTTGGCTTACTTTAAATTTCTGAGTTGCTGTTCACCGACACAGTTGGCAACCTCCAGAGGCCTCGGAAACCGGTGACTAGTTTTGAGACTAGTGCCCGGTCAGGAACACTAGTCGGGGAATCACGCACGCGTGAAGTGTTGACGCGCGCGTGAAGTGTTGACGCGCGCGTGAAGTGTTGACGCGTGTCTAGTTCACGCTGGCGCAAATTTCATGCACTAGCTTATATTAGTGAACCCCACGTGACTGCGTTTCAGCCAGTCAGGATTGAGAATCAGAAAGAGGCGTGTTATAAACTACGTTATGTATGGGCAAATTATATCTATTTAACATCAATAAACTTACATGGCAATAAGCTGAATCTTGAACTTGATTGAAGACGGATTGAATTCCGGTTTACTTAGGTTGTGTTCACACTCTTTGCATCTTTGAGAACGTTTGATGAGCAAATGCTTGGGTCTTGGATGTAAGTCATTGACAATGGATGCGATTGTCTCTGGTTGTAAGAAACGTTGACGGATGCTCGGCACTGCGGGACAAAACAAAGACAGACAATCAGAAAACAATGGATGCTACCGTCTCTGGTTGTAAGAAATGTTGACGGATACTTGGTACTGCAAAAACAAAAAAATGAAAATCAGAAAATGAAACTTTACCAAAATTTATATTGAAATTGCTGTTCATGTGCGTAGTTCTGTTAAAACAAGGTGTCATTTGTATGTTTTTGACTTTTTCAAGTAATGCTCAATACACCACGAAGCTTGACAATTTGTTTTCTGTTGTACAAAAAATTGGCTGAAGAACAACGGACGGAATACTCTTTTCTATCATAATATAAATAGAACTAGCAAACATAAAAAAAAAGTCTGGCATACCTTCTCTAAAATGTATTAGGCTGGATAAAGAACTAAGCTTGATCTCTCTCTTACATTTGTGAAAAAAACCAATTTTTAACTAGCATAAAGAACCAAAGATGGCCTACTTATTCTTGCACAGTGACATCTTATTATCACAACCCCACCCCCTGATATAAAGCTCCCTTTCTCCGAGTCCCGACAATTATTCTATTCATTGTATATACCCTGGTTATAGAATCAAACTTAGACTATCTTTAAAGGCACAGGCTCGTCAGCAATGCGCGTGCGCCAGATTTGTGCCAGGAAATACGCAGCTCCACAGCAAAGGCATGGAGCTGCATATTTCGTGGCACGAATTTGGCGCGCGCGCATTGCTGACGAGCCTGTGCCTTTAACTAGCAAAAAGAACCAAGTTTGGCCTACCTTTCTCCAGTATATTTGTAATGTGCGCATTACAAATCCTATTATTATTATTATTATATGACAGGCTCCAGTTCCCCAGCCAGTATTAAACAGTTTAAGACTGGCAAAACACTTATTTCCTTAATCATGGCCTAAATTTAGCTGGCGTGAAAAAGCAAGTTTGGCCTACCTTTCTCCAGTATGACAGGCTGGGTGAAGAACTTTGCAGGAAGAGGGGCAACCTCATCCAGGGGGTCAATGATCTTGATGATAACATCTTCTGCTTGTTCTCCTTCCTTCAAACTGATTAAGGGGGGGGGGAATCAGAAGACAGTATTGTCAAAGCATTACTAAGGGAATAAAAGTGGGTTTGGCCAGTCTTAAACATACGTTTAAAACCGGCTGGGGCCTGGATGAGTGATAATTCTTTGATAATCTCAAGTTTGGTCGTTTAATTTCAACAGTAAAATTTAAACATAACTGTAAAATTTAAACTTTAGACAATGGAAAAGCAATTTACTTGAAACTCGACAAGGCCGTCAGAAGTCCACCAGCCCGACGCGATCCCGTGGATCCCGGACCTGCCGATAGCTTTTCCTGCATGTGGAAGTACGTTCGTCTGCGCGTGTACTTTTTCTTCTCTCGTTCTACCTTCTCGCGATTAGCTAGTTGACGGTAAAAGTCGAGCACCTCTCTGATCTAAAAGGAAAGTAACATAAAAAAAAGAAGGTAATCTTGGGGTCGTTTTGTACGCTACTCACAATAACTTAGGGATACTGTTATGTTGTCAATTTTGGATTTTTTTTTTCTTTTTCAAATGACTGTTTTCACCTATTCCTGTGACAAGGTGTGTCTGTCATGCAGATACAATTGTCTAATCATATACAAAATCATGTCAGGTCAGGTGTGGAAGCTCACCCTCTACCCCCACCCCTCCAGTCTCCTTATAGCGATCGATCGAGCCTGCGCCGGACCCATCCCCCGCCCCTCCAGGTGGTCCCCTAGCTGCGGCAACCACGACGCACGGGGTCAACCAACAGGTCGCCTCCACCCTGGCCCCTTAGGGTCCTTGGCACCGAGGATCCGATTTCGCCGAAGTAGTGAACCACATAGGCCGTACATTGTAGATGTACAAAATCATTCAAGCGGAATGCATACCCTTAAAACATCTGCGTACACCTCACAATATCCCTAACTTATCGTGAGTAGTAATACAAGTGACTCATGGCTCAGACTTAGGCTCATAGCTATTGGCTGATTTACTAGAAATCGACAATGTTATTGCCCCAAATACATTCAAAGAGTTCCCAAACACTGTTACATGTAGACTAGTTTAGCCTCCCCGTGGAAGACAAAATATATTCCAACTGAAAATAGGATAAATACCCTTTTGGTGTGCTCGCTTTCAGGTTCAGTCCATGCGCCACTAGCTGCAAGAAAAAAAGAGAAAATAATCAAGAATTTAGATGAGTATAGATTGTGGCTACAAGAAGCTAGGAGGGGTTAGGGAAGCAACAGGCAAATGGAAAAAGTATCCAACTTTGAACAGTGTTTTTTTATATTTTCAATGGGACAGATAAGAAAACAAAACAGGAAATCTAGCTGATCAGCTGAAAAGTTGCATGCGTGGAGCAAGGGGGGGGGGAGCAAAGAGGATCAGAAAGGGGTGTAGTTGCTCTCGAAATTGTCATTTTAAGTTGCATGTAATGAAGTTAAAGTTAATATCATTTAAGTAAATTGTCATCATAGTGCTCTTCAAGGAACCAAACTAAACTCCTCAAAAGAAGTTCGGAAAGTCAAGTTTGACTGACGGTTTCTCTCTTGTTACTAAATCATTTCCCTTGAATTTGGTATCATTGGAAAGCCCGGTTATTCCTCTTTACAGTGATGTGTCATTTGTTATGATTAATCAATTGGGGGATGTGCAGTATAGTGGAATACAGGGGTGGGTGGAAAGTGAAATGTCACAAAATTCACTGCTATTGTCATGCAGTGCATTCTCTTTTTGCTTGGAGGACGGGAATGTGTCAATGCACTTTTTGACAATAGCAATGCATTTTGTGACATTTCACTTTACACCCGCCCCCGTATTCAGCTGTGCTGCACATCCCCCAATTGCTTAATCATAACAAATGACACATCATCGTAAAGAGGAATAACAGGACTTTCCAATGATATAAAATTCAAGGAAAATTATTTTGCAACAAGAGAGAAATCGTCATTCAAACTTGACTTTCCAAACTTTTTTTGAGGAGTTTAATACAAGCCTTATATCCACAGAGCGCTATAACCAATGCATACACAATGTGGAGAATACTGAATGGGACTTAGATAAAGGAGCTTTATATCAGGGGGTGTTATAATAAGAGGTTTACGGTAGAAGATGACATAAAGGGCCTCAGTTGCTGAAGATGCCTCAAAATGGCAGTCAACAACAAGCATGGCCGTTGCATCACTTCTCACAATGGCAATCTGCTCTTGTACAACCCATCCATTGTTAGAGGTCAGTGGGTCTAACCTACCGACTTCCTTATCCGATATGCCGCCATCTCGCGATGTCCAGCGACAGAATCCACACGCTAGGTAGTAGACCTTCTTAGTGGTCAGTCGGGATGAGTCATTTGGGTCTGGTATGGCCACGCTGGTAGCTCGAGTGGACAATGTGTGCTTGCAGCTTGGGCAGTCCAGACAGTTCGGGCATCTGACAACACAATGGGCAACATTTTCCTTAAAATTACTTATTAAGCATCAATAAGTGCAAATCTAGTGAATAACTCAAAATTTGGAGGAAAATAAATATGAAGATTTTACTAGGAAAAACTTATAATTGTTCTTTCTTAGTGCAGGAGGCACCAGCGTCGCTACACCATTTTGAATGGGAGGGTGTGACCAAAATTTGCCGACGGCTGCTGGGCCTTCGCGGAATCGTTCACTTTAATTCTTCAATTTATTTTGTCGACAGCGTCAGCGCCATGAATTTGCCGACAGTAGGCCATGTAGGCCTTCCATGATTTTGCCGACAAAAAACGAAAAATGGGGGCGGGGGGTGGTACACCCCCCACACCTCCCTCTAGCGACGCCGCTGGCAGGAGGGCTTCTTATGTGACGTCCGACTTGTAAAGTCTTTTTTCTAAGAAATTAACAACTAGGGCCTAGGCCCTAGGTTAAGTTTTTCTTGTGCATTTTGTCAAGGGCGGTTCTTACCTGTTTCGTTTAATCTTAGCTTCAGCTGACGGCATGTTCTCCAAGCAATTGGGACAATAATGGGAATCCACCTGGGAACGAAAAATAAGAGAAGCGGGTAGGCGCCAAGGTTAGGCCTAGTATGATTCTTATGAAAATCTTTCCAAAATTTTTTGATGAACATTTGGCCGGGCAATTTTGTCATCCAATCCCATAATGCATTGAGAACGTCGATAAGGTTTATTTAGCTGGCAATAAAAGACCTTCTTTTTAATGGTTTTAAAGCATTTTAACATGAAATACGTACCTCGTGCGACACACAACGACCGCATCTTAACTTTAAACAATGTTTGCAGAAATAAAGCTTTGTAATAGGCGAACTAAGACCGCAGCAACACAGAACTTGTACTCTGTTTGCTTCCAAGAGAGTCGCCATTTTGGACGAACTGGCCGAGAGATGGCGCTGTTTCTATTTTGCGAAGACGTCACTGGCCGTTTTCGAAACGATATACTTTTCTTCAACATAAACATCAACGCGGTTAAGGTAACTTAAGCAACTTCTGGCTTCAACATCAATTTCGATGTTTAACCTATTGCAGATGGAGCGTATTGTGGCCTCCAACAAGAACCAAATTCAGTGAACTACACACAGGAAAAAAGGAAATCGCAAGGACTGAGCCCGATTCCGAATTCAGAGATTTTGAAAACGGCCACTGTTTTTGCAAACGTGGCCAAGGGATGGCGCTGTTTACCTTTCGCGGAGCTATCACTGGCGGTTTTCGAAAGGACTGGCTTCGTCTCCGGCTCAGACATAGTGTGATTCTATCAATAAGACAAATGCAGCGAAATGGGCCCCGCCATTTTGTCAAGAAACTGGGCAAAAATGTCCCGTTTCTTGAGTATACTTCCTCTGTAACTACCCAATAAAAAATTGAGACGGAGGGATACATTTTTCACCGCTTACTATCCGTCGAACGTATGGAAACACTTAGAAACTTGAAGGTTTTAAAAAGAAAACATGAATTCTGCGAACTTTGCGAAAACTCCAAACGAAATCTCAATGGATTTCAGGTTTATTAATGATCTTATCAGTGTACAAGATGCTACAAATTTAAGATCAGTGCAGGAAAATACAAAACTACAAAATGTTAATTATACGGAAAAATACAAATTTAGCACAAAAGTTTAAAAGAATAAAAACCTCTGAGTTAAATAGATACTGTGTAAAATATATATCTTTAAGTTGCAATCAAGTAAAATTAGTACATTATTTGGTGAGAAAGATCAATGGTCTTAATTTTACAAGTGCAAATGTTAGGTTATTAAAACTGCTCTTAACGAGATAATATCTTATCCAACAAGAGATCTACTCCTCCATTCATCTGACAAATTACAGCCTTATCGTATACAATATGAGTTTGGAAAATCTGGATGCAGTGAAAAAGCAACTTGGCTCCACCAGGATTCGAACCGCGGACCTTCTGCTTAACGTGCAGACGCCCTACCAATTGAGATATGAAGCCAACTGGTGGTCTCGAATCACAGTAATGCAGTTGTTCCTCACTGATTGGGATTGGCTATCACGTGAGCTTAGCAAGCCCTACAGAGGGATAAACCCTTCAATGAGATAACCACCCCTCCAAGAGATCATTTAAGATAAGCTCATGGGATAGCCAATCCCAATCAGTGAGGAACAACTGTAATACCATGATTCGAGACCACCAGTTGGCCTTATAGCTCAATTGGTAGGGCGTTTGCACGTTAAGCAAGTCCGCGGTTCGAATCCTGGTGGAGCCAAGTTGCTTTTCACTGCATCCAGATTTTCCAAGAGAAATGGCCAAAAAAGTTTATAACAAAGCGACATTGTGGTGTACAATAACGGTGCATCGACAAATCAATACTTCACCGCACCAGATTAATTAGTTTAGTTGTTTTCTGCACTCCATGTTTCAACTAAAAATAAATCTGCGCTTACGTACAGCAATGTTTGAAAATAATCTCGGCGTTAACTGTTTAAAAATACCTTAATTGTTGGATGAGCAATTTTCACCCACTGGGGTACATAAAACCTGTTCTACTAGTTTCTCTAAAAAAACGTATCTTCTGTGGCAAACTAGATATCCTGAAGACCTCTCTAAAGATTACTACAGTGTGACATCAGTTGACAGAGTAACTGGGTCTAAACATTGGCTGGTGATCTCAAACATCCATTGCTAAACCCCAGGGAAACACTTCACTGATTACAGTGTAGAGATCCAGTAACATTGAGAACTCACAAAGAGTGATGTTTTTAATTTAGTGCTGAGCTCTATTTCACAGCACGAGAAAAATGAAAAAGAAAAGATGGGGGAGGTGGGCCGGGTTATCAATGATAAAGGGGGAAGTGCTTTACCTAGATCAGAGGATGGTCTAACACCCATCGACGTTCCCAGTTACTGCGACGTTTCAGCATGCTCTCACGAAGGTCATGTTCAGGACTACGCTTGGAAATGCCTGTATATCATCAAAAATACGAAAAAATAAGATGAAGCAAATTCCTAAAACTCAACTTATTGTGTGGTTGGTGTTGACAATTTTAAGGGATAATACTGTTATGGTAATTTTTGTTTACCTGATCCTTCCCACAAAAGACACCCTCCTATAGAGCTTTTGCATGACAGGCCATGACAGGGGGCAGGTTTTCATATTAAATGATGTGATAATAGATCCACAAAGTGACTACTCGTGCTTGACGTACTGTGACAATGTGACTGCCCCCCCGTCATGGCCGCTGTGCAAAGGCTCTATAGACTATTAAAGTGTGAAATCAGTTAACAAAGTAACAGCGTTTAAATATTGGCCGGTAATCTGAAATGTCCATTGTTAAAGTGCAGGGAACCGGTCACTAGTTTTAGTGTAGACTCGTACCTGCTGGCAGGTCCTGAACCTTCCCGTAGGGTGGCAGGAAGGTCCTAGTATGGTCCAAACACCCCTGGCCTGTCCATTCGGCTGTCAGCTCAGCTACTCGTCCTGCTACGCTCTGTTGGTTTAACGGCTCAGCGTAGAACTTCACCTGCGTCACATTCTTGTTGTACAACATCACCACCTTTGGGAAAATACGATTTAAAAATTAAGAAAGCATAAGAGGATGACAGCAAGAGCTGATAATAATTAAGGAAAAATGTGACGAGATATTTAATAACATAAATTGTTGCAAACTGATTAGGGGCTGTCCATAAAGTACATACACATGAAATGCCGACTTTTTAGACCACCACCCCTCCCCCCTCCCCCCGTACGCAAAATTTGAGACGTTACCCATACACTGTTGGGTGTACGCATTGGCTATAACCCCCCTCCCCCTCCTCTGTCCGTACATACTTTATGGACGGCCCCTTACCCATAAGCAGAATGCAGAATATAAACTCGTAAAATTAGTGTTCTCGTGTTTCAACCCTAATCAAGTCTTTTCTCAAAGATTAATGCACCTTGTTCAAATCAAACTTCTTCAGGTTTTTACCTTGAGAGGTTCTTGCAGTATGTTCAACTCAGCCACGTCCTTAACCCAAACTAAAACGACTCCGGATGCATGGATAGCATACAACCTCTGTATTAACTCGTAGACGGGCAGAGGGTTGTTCTCCTCTGAATAAAGACGTTCCTTGACACTACGCTGGGGGTCTGGACGATACAAGACCTCAACAGTAGGAACTGATATTAAGAAAAAGGACAAAGTTCCGTCATGTTCTACAAACGATACTTTGCCCTGGGATCGATTTCACAAAAGTTAAGACGAGTTCAATGTGTCGTAATTACCATATCAACATCCCAAAATAAGAAGAGTGACCCTTCCTAAGACGCATCTTAGAGCTTTGTGAAATTGGCCCCTGGTTATGTATTTAAATCAAGTAACAGGTCTGATCAACTAACCACTGAGATCGATTTCAGTAATTAAAGTTAAGATTAAATTAGAGTTCAATGCGACTTTGAGGACCAATGAATTAACTTTGTAAGACAAACTCACTGACTTAAACTCACCCATAAGAGAGAAGAGCGGTGTCTTATCAATACAGTGCAGACGACAAGCAGCAGTTTTCATGTTTGGATTGGCACGGACATAAAGGTTGGTCTGGTCAATCTCCTCGAGGAACCCAAACGGCACCCAGTGCATGAAGTTGTTGCAGTTTCGCACCTTCTCAGCGTAGAAAGCACCTGTAAACATTTCCCAAGAAAAACAACATTAGGTTTTTCCTCTCAGTGTAGATGTTGTGGGTTCTGACTCCATCAAACATCACTTCAATGGGAATAAAATCATACAAAAATCTTACAAAGAACGGTAAGAGTTGAGAAGTTGATCAGAAATTGTTTTCTTTAAAATGACTTATAAAGCATCGGTAAGTGCAGATTTGACGGAAAAACCCAAATTTAGGAGTGAGAAAATGTTAAGATTTTGTGAGGCAACATTTAAACAATTTTTCAGCCAGTCTCATGTTTTTTTCACAAGGTCTTAAGCCATGATTAACTTCTAAATTCTTTCTCAAAGAATCACAAGTGACCAACGCAGCAGGAAGTTTCCTTGTCACATCCCCAACTCTTTCCCTCCACATCACACAACCAATCTCATACCTTCTTTGCAGGTGGAGCACGCACCAACACACCCTTCCAGAGCAGCCCTTAGCTCTTTAGCGTCATGGTGCAAGTGCTTTCTCGTAACTTCTTTCCAGATTCTCTCCACCTACAAATTGCAACGAAAGATGAATAAGCAGGTGTAAACTACAAAGCCCTCCAAAAAAATATTCTCTTCCGCTGAAAAAGTTTGCCTTTTTTGGTTTAATACCTCCAAATTAGGCTACAGAAACTTTGAGTAAAAGGCTACAAAGCGAAATCTAAATATCTAAATAAACACTCGGGGCTTCCCTGAGAAACTAAAAGGAAAATTCCATAGCGTGCTTGGACCATCGAGCTGGCGGTGTTTAATAAACCGTATCGAAAAGTCGCCATTTCATGGGGCACCTTTTGTTACCCAAACTGTTCAACAATGGAAGCACAATATGTGCAACCATGCATGTCCTCAAGGAACAAAGAAACTGCCCTACGAAATGGCGGCTATAGACTACTAAAGTGAAAATGTCACCCTTTGTGTGTTGCCATGGTTTTTGGGTCTACACTAAAACCAGTGAACTGTTTCCCTGCGCTTTACCAATGCACGTTTCAGTTTACCAGCGAACGTTTAGACCCAATTACCAGTCTATTCGATAAGGTCTATACCCTAAAAAATATTCTCTTCTGCTGAAAAAAAAGATGGCGTTGTGCTCTACCTGTACTTGTCTGTGAGGGAGTGTCCTTTGGCAGAAAGCGGTATTATCTTTTGGTACACACTTTTCAGTGTCATCTTGATCAGAAGCTGCAGGTGAAGCGGGCGATGGGGTATGAACGAAGCCAATGTCTTGTTGTCTTGGTTGGACAGACAGCGTGCAGGCCAGTACTGGGTCTTGAGGGTCAACTACGCGGCCCTCTGATAAGTGTAAATAAAATAAACAGGAGAGAAATTACTTCACTAGGGTGAAAATTATGTAAAATGTTAGGCATTCTAATAAAAATAACAATGGATTTTGGCATTTCTGTCTTGCAGGGTACTCCTGGCACATTATTATCACTGCCATCTGGGAATCACCAGAACCATTTCGCTTCAACTAGGCGGCTACCCAGTTGGCACTAGTGGCACTAGTGGGATTCGAACCCATAACCTCTCAATCATGAACACTTCATCTTACCTACAGCCCTTAGAAGCCAGCGTCCTTGCTCGCTCTTAAACTGGTCCTCTGTCTCCCCTGCTCCAAGCAGTTCATTGCTTTCGACCCAAGCATGGAATGACTTGCGCATATCAACGAAGACCGAGTTGTCGTAAAGACCTGGTAAACAAAATTTAAAATTAACCCATAACATCAATTTTTAATCTGCGAAGTTTTCAGAAGGAATTCACATTTTCTTTGCATTAAATGTCGTTTCCACGATAAAAAGACAGCAATGGCTTCCATATCAACAACAAAGTTGAAAAAAATATTTATTGTATATAACAATTAAATGCATTTCTTGAAATGGCCAGTCATGTCACCATGATCAAATCATACATGTAAAAAAATTCTAAAAATATTCAGAGATAATCAGGTTGGTGTAGTGGTAGTTTCCCTACCTTCCACCTCAGTGGCCCTGGTTCGAATCCCGTCCGGGTCAGTATGTGGAACTTCAGCTTTTACTTACCAACGCCAATATTGAAACCCTCTTTGATGAATCGCGGACCGCACAGCAAGAGAGCCTGTCTCATTAATCTCTCAGGATGATGAATTTCCGCGTTGGAATAATCAGGGTCATAGGATAACTCCATCCCTTGACCCAGGATTGGTGAACCGTAACGTGGGTCCAGATAGTTGATGTTGTCATGCTCAGTCTTTGTCAAAAAGCCGTGAAGCACTTTGAGTTTTACCTCTGAAATCAAGATATTTAAAATGTTCTATATTTAGTTCAACGCTCTTATTCACCACAATTCCATGTCTGCCGACATCTCAATGTACTTAACTGCCTAAACATCGAGGTGAGACTTTCCACGGTAAAGGGGGACATTTTGGCAACACAGACCATATTTTCCAGAAAATACTTTTGTCTGGTCTCAAAATAAAAGAAACAAGTTTCAATTGTTATGAACTTAGGCCCAAAAACGGTTACAAATAGTGTGACAACATGCCTTTCTAAAAAAATTTTAGAAAGGCATGTTGTCACACTAGTTTTAACCTTTTAGGGGTCTAAGTTATCTCTTCAGAACAACAAACTTATTTCTTTTATTTTAAGACCAGACAAAGATATTTCCTAGAAAATATGGTCTGTTTTGTCAAAATGCCCCCTTTACTGTGGAATAACCCATATGCTATTCACCCAATCATTTGACCCAGAGGTTATTTAGCTACACTGAAAACACAAAGATTCTTAAAAACAAACACACAAACAAACACACCTGAGTTGTCCTGGCTCCACTTTTTCTCTTGGCTAACCAAGTCTTGATAACAGGAGAGAAGGTTGGGATTTAGACGGAAGTATCTGCCGTCCTGTGAGACAAACTGGCTAAGCACGGCATTGTCTGCTAACAGTGTGCTCATCTGTGGTAAAAACAGATAAGTGATAAGGGAGACCCTGTTCACATTACAGATATCGCTTCATGGTGATTCAATGGTGATTCCACAAAGATATTTCCTTATGGGTCGATCATTCTATAAATTTGGGGTCCAATTTTTCTGTCGCCCGTTACATCTGACATCTTGTAAAATTTTGTATTTTGTAAATTCAGGACATGTTCTTTAAATGCCTTCTGTTTCAAAGAGCGATTACCTAAAGTACAATTCATAAAAATATGGTTTGAAGGCATTTTTAATGATACTTGTACGGCAAATAGCAGTATGTCAGGTGTAACGGGGACAGAAAAATGTCACACGTTGGACCCCAAATTTATAGAATGACCCTTATGTGAGCCAAACTAGCTAAGCACAGCAATATCTGCTTACAGTGTTATCTGTGATAACAACAAACGGATGAATTTAATATTTGGTAAAGCCAGAATAATTAAATGTCTTTCAAAAGCTTTGTGTTCAAAGGGTAAATTAACCCTTTGAACCCTAAATGTCACATTTGTGACTTCCCCGTGAACAAGGAATAATCCGATGAGCCACTATTGTGACTTTTGAGTGACGTCTTCATAACCGGTTGACAAACCGATGTCATTGCGCATAAATAATTTAGGGTTCAAATGGTTAAGACAATGGTAAAGACTAGTTTATTCAACATTTGAAAATTCACTCCTCCTTAAGAAGTGCTGACAAATTGTAAATTTCTTATATTGTTGTTGTTGTTGCTTCTATGGCACTTCAGCAACTAAGGCCCTTTATGCCATCAACTATACGGTTTTAGCTTTAACTATACTATATTATCAACCTGAGATGACGAAGAAGGAGTTGCATTTTTAGAAGTGGGAGGAAAACCCCCAGAGAAATGCCCCAGGGGAAAACCCACGCGGTCAAGTAGGGACTGCAAACCCAATCCACATACACGCCCCGGAATCGAACCCAGGACACCAGAGGTGAAAGGCAGGGAGAGAACCACTATGCCAAGCCGATAGCCCCAAATTTGATCAGTGACTTTGTTTAACCTGATGGTCTTTGTCAAAGAGTGGGCGTTGGTCTTCCGTCCCTTCAAAACCGTCCGGCAACTGGTAATCTGCAGCTTCACTGTCTGGCGGTTCCACTACTAGCAGTTCAGCTCGAGGGAATGTCACAGTTTTGGCCGTCAAACCTGCTTGCTTCTTGGCGGCAACAAAAACGTGATCTCCTGCTCAAGAAAATAGGAAACATGATTTGAATAATTTTAAGGGTTGAGAGATATCTCACAAAATGTTCATCCCGGTGTCTGAAATCCATCGCAATCCTCTAATCAACCCTTCGAAAGTTGACTCAGCACGTTCCTAGGATTCTATGAGATACACTTTATAGTGTGCTCTGGTGGGACTCGAACTAACGACCTTCAGCAGACTAGGCAGGCATTTTAACCACTCATTCATAAATACCTTAGACAGTTTATGCATCCCTATTGGCTGAAAGCACATCACGTGGGCAGTTTTAAATGGGCGATAAAAGGCCTAGTCAGTCTGAAACACTTTTGGCCTGGCTCACGGCCGCGCCCGCGCCCTGGTCAGCACGTATGGAACACGCACACGCACACATAAACTGCACACTCATGAAAGCAAAGTGTGCACTGTGACAAGTACCCGGTTGTGTGCGTGCACGTACAACACGCTTGCATTATGCGTAACGCGCGCGATCGAACAAAAACAACTCAAAGCACAGAAAGCTAGCACTTCATACGAACGTGGTAGGAAAGTGAATGCAAAACATGCCGAAATGACAAGCTAATCTTGGTGAGTTTTACCGATTTACAAAAAAAGGTATTTATGGTGGCTCGGGCCATATTATCAGCGCCCAGAACCCTAGCCGGTTTTAAACGTATGTTTAAGACTTTTAAAATTCAGCCATGGGTACTTTTGAGAAATCCTTGGTTTCAGTACCACAAAGATTTCATAATAATCATAATACCTCCGTGTTGTACATAATCCACAGCAGCACATGTAGCCAAGCCAGCAAGTCGATTAAGCTTCGATGCATCCCCGTCAGACACCGACAGTTTAGCAGCACGCCCCTCATAGTGCAATGACCCCCCTGCAGGCTGGTCACCGTCGGTGTATGTGCTTCCATCGTGTGGCTCGTCCCAAGCTTCTAATACCAGTAATTTCACTGTAGCAATAGGATACAAAACGGTATTGTATTACAGTTGATACACGCCGATGCCAACTACGAGTATACTCGTAGTAACAGGTGTACCGGATTCTGCCACTACGAGTATACACCAAGCCGGTAACTAAGGTCTCCTTCCTTGTACATCCGCCATAGCTGGGGGGCTTCCACTGAATGAACTGTATGTTTTTGTTGTTGCTGAAGCTGCATTTGTTTACTTCGAACAAGTTGCGCGTCTTTGTAGGGTTGTGTGCGCGCGAAGGCAGGCGCGTCGCGTGTACGCAAAGGCGGGCGCGTCGCGTATACGCGAAGGAAGCTCGTTCATGCATGTAATGGATGAGCGCTTTTCGTTCTAACAGCAACACAAAACGCACAGCCCATGCACTGGACGCCCCCCAGCTATGGCGGATATGCAGGGAGGAGATCTTAGTTACCGGATTGGTGTATACTCGTAGAAAATGGGAACGCCCTCTGTGGGAACGTCCTGTGAAACTATACTTGGCAGTCAACGTGTTAAACCACCTTTATAAAGGGGCCACCTGTTTATAATGGCCACTATATACAAGTTTCCTTGTAGTATACTAGAGGCCGTCCAAAGTTGTCAACATTTTCACGGGTCTACAGAGCGTAGGAAGGGGAGGGGGTCGGGGCCGCGTAGACTTTACATGCACCATTTTACGGTACTCACAAAACATTTTTGATAAATAGTATTTCAAAGGAGAGGGAGGGGGTCTTGAAAAATACTATGCTCTGTAGAACCGTGAAAATGTTGACAACTTTGGACGGCCCCCCTACCTCCAGTCCACTCGTTACTGACGAGTTTTCCAAGGGTCCTCAGGAATGCCAACAAACGAGTACTCATTGTGCGATCGGCACATCTGTAATGAAATATCCACAGCAAAGATGACTCAGTGTTAAATTGTTTTATTAAATCTTTAACTATGGAATTTTGTTAAGGTCTGTGAGGTAATTAATAAAAGGTCGGATTTGTTTAAAAGAACAAGAAAGCTGCGGGTAGTGGCTTTCTAGGACCAATTTCACGGCGCTGTTTAGCAGCCGTTTTTGTGCTAACGGAGGCTCCTGCTATTTCGGAGACCATAACCTTAAGCACTGTTAAACGTTTGCTAGCTTTAGAGGTAGCATTGGCTAAACACTAGTGATGTAACAATGCTTGTTTCCAAGCATGCAGATGCTTAAGCACGCTGCGGTCGTGAAATAGCCTTAACGTTAGCCCAACTTTTCTGCTACAGTAAGCACACGTTTTCAGCTAGCCAAAATTAGCCTCTAGTTAGAGGTAGACATTTCTTACAGCGTGAAATAGCCTTAACGTTAGCCCAACTTTTCTGCTACAGTAAGCACACGTTTTCAGCTAGCCAAAATTAGCCTCTAGTTAGAGGTAGACATTTCTTACAGCGTGAAATAGCCTTAACGTTAGCCCAACTTTTCTGCTACAGTAAGCACACGTTTTCAGCTAGCCAAAATTAGCCTCTAGTTAGAGGTAGACATTTCTTACAGCGTGAAATAGCCTTAACGTTAGCCCAACTTTTCTGCTACAGTAAGCACACGTTTTCAGCTAGCCAAAATTAGCCTCTAGTTAGAGGTAGACATTTCTTACAGCGTGAAATAGCCTTAACGTTAGCCCAACTTTTCTGCTACAGTAAGCACACATTTTCAGCTAGCCAAAATTAGCCCCTGGCTAGAAGTAGACCTCTCTTACAGCGGCACGCCATATTGAAAGATTCAATGCAAACATACATCTAAGAAACACAAGATTCTGGACTTAACATTCTGATTAAATCACAGTCTAAAGTCACAACTGTCGTCCCATTTTGTTTTGTTCAGTTTATAGATGTATTACCTGCTGTTTAAAGCAAATCCCTGCATGCGCACTGAGCAGTCAACACATGACCTGTCTGGTACCCCACACCACGCTGCTGAACGCTCCTCATTCTGGAAGGCAATCAATGTCCCAGGGTACTGCACCAGTCTGAAAACAACAAAGGATGTTGGTACTAGGGTTGTTATAATAAAGAAATACAGGGTTGTCTCATTGTTAAATCAGACTAATTGATCACGTGCGTGTTTCATGGGAACACGTCTGCGTCTGCATTCAATGGCCATTTGCACACTACTCTAAGGGTGGATTCACACCGAGCCTTTTCGCGCATAAATCTGATGCGCGTCACTTTGAGAAAAAGCGGTGTGGAGGAAATTTGGAGTGAAAAGACGCACTTAAAGTCACATAATCAACTTCGGTGGAAAGTGTTTTTGTGATTATGTGATTTTTGGTGCGAACATTCACATTAAATTTCCGCCAGACCACTTTTTCTCAATGCAATACACGTCAGGCTCAGTGTGAATCCACCCTAAACAGCATGCACTCGCAATGAGAAAAAACGAGAATGCAATTGAATGAAATATTGAATGCCATGTGACCCAAAATTCTCCAATCAAATGATAAGGATCAACTTGGGCATAATATGAAACAAAAATAAACTCATAAAACACTTACTTTGCAAAGTCCTTGGTATCATTCCTTGTGATTGGACGATGGATTTTACCCACGATGCTCTCAGCATTTGTGGCGTCAGGAGGGAATGCCTCACCATTGGATAGGGTAGCATCTGCCGCACACATTGGTACCTTGGCAGGATCTTAAGGAGAACAATGAGAACTTCTTAAGATGTGCAAAATGTCAAGGAGAATGCCAATGTTAAACAGCTGAATATAGAGATGAATGGAGATATTAATACATCTTAAAACACACATAGGTTCTTAGTTGACAATCCCGGAGGTTATTATTTTTTTTTTATGTGTTTAGAATTGATGAAGATTTGAGGTTTGAAAAACTGCATGTTTCACCCCTTTGCCTGCACTTTGATGCTACTGGCTGAGAGCTGGTGACGGTGTTGTGGGAACCACTCAAATGAATGGATTCTTAGTACTGCTGTGTGATTAGATATTCCATGTCTGTACAAGACCTACATGACCAGTTTCTTACCATACGCAGCATCAACACCATTCCAAGCCAACTGTCGAACGCCATCCGATTCAATCAAAGCAGTAGGATCAGCAATAAACAATGGGCCGTCTTCTCCATCTCCTTGTACACGGAGTGTTAAACTTGAAGCAGATAGGATGATACCAATGTCTTGATTGGTCGTCTGGGAAGAAAAAGATCAAGTATGATGTCAAGATATGGCTACTCACTTACACAAAATTACCCAACACAGTAGCCTGACACTAATGAATTACATCAAAGAGTTGGGTAACATCTGTATGAATAGCCCAGACCCAATTGTTTTTACAGGTAGGTTTCTTACTATTCTGAAGTACACTCTGTAATGCTGTGAGTCTGGAACAAAGGACTAACTGAGTTTAATTAGTTCTTGACTCTGATCTTGGACTGGGACAAGCAGCCTCTGTCTCGTTTCATTTCTTTGCACCACTGTGTATAGCAGTCTCCTGGTACCATACGGTTTGTAGGACCAAAGGTACATGTAAAGAAACCGTGATGTCATCATGCCTTGAAATTATTACAATACAGTGACCTGCAAGGCTTTAATTTTGTCTTGAAGAATGCCACTAAAAAAGTATGCAGTAATAATCATGTGGTCAAAGTAACATTTCAGATCAACTTTAAGGTCAAAAGCAAAGACAAGACAGGAAATCATTGACCTATTTCCCAGTGCATAAAAACCTGGAATAATTTTCGTCTTGAAGAATGCTAAAGAGAAGATTTGCAGTAATCATAAGGTCAAGGTCAAATTTGAGGTCAAGGTCAAATTTGAGGTCAAGGACAATTAAACAAGAAATCCTTAACTAGTTTATGACAGTGGTACAGTGCATACCAACCTGGAATAATGGAACGCACAGACGTGTAGCAATGGCTATCACATGATTGATTGTAACCGTGGTTCCTGGCTCAATGCCAATAGTTACAGATGATCCGGTGGCCTGGTACTCCGTCAAGCTGTCAACAGGCAAACTAGCTAGCTGTAATGGCTGGTAACCGGTCTGGATGACAATCTGTGATATAAGCAAAATGGAAATGTGAGGTCAGAGGTCGCTTGGTCTTATGACAAAAACTACAAAAAAAATGGGCATTTTCAAAGAAGGAATTTCACAGAGGTCATGACTTCAATTTTTCCCAGACCCAGCGCCAAAGTCTTCTCCTCCCATGTTGATGTTGCCTTTTCTTATTTATGGACATGACAGAATCATTCATCAAGCCTAAGACCAGGCGCCAATTTCAAGGTGCTCCTTAGCAGCCAATTCTGTGCTAACGGAGGCCCTAGCTACTTCATGGAGAACATAAACTTAAGCAAGGGGAAACGTTCGCTAACCTTAGAGGTAACATTTGCTAAATGCCAGTGACGCAACAATGTCCATTTCTAAGTCGCGCACGCTTAAGCACGCCGTTCCAGTGAATTAGCGTTAAAGTTAGCACAACATTTCTGTTACAGTAAGTACACCTTTTTAGCTAACGCTTAAGCAGCCCCATGAAATTGGTCGCAGGAAAAAGAGGGGTAAGGCCTCCGTGAAATTCCTTCCCTGCATTTTTGTTTACATCATGAAACATTTGGAGCACGTGTGGTCTAGTGGGTATACAGCCGTGCTTGTGATCGAAGGTTTATGGGTTCGAGCCCCACTTGTGCCAATGTGTTTGTTTCCATGGGCAAGACACTTAATCTCAATTGCCTCGTCAACTCAAGCGATATATGGGGAGCTGTTAGGGGAAATGCCACAATCTAACTGCTGATTATTATTATTATTATTATTTCTTTCTGGTATTCATACCAAGGATTCCTCAATAGTGCTCATTGCACTGTCACTCGTAAGCTTACATCCCTTCCGATAGGGTTGTGCGCCTTGGCCAGGTGGCCAGGTAGCCACCTAGTTGAAGCGAAATGGTTCTGGTGATTTCCTGATGGCAGCGGTAATAATGGCAACAGCGCCAGGAGCACCCCTGTGGGGTGGACATGTGCACTATATAAGTATCCACTAATATTATTATTTCATAGAATGAATTCAAGGTAATGTTTCAGTACCTTGTGATTCTGTTGTGACACGTCATTCTGAATCTTCTGCAAACATCTGAAGAGCAGCGGATTGGCTCGGAAATACTTGGTGAGCGGAGACACAAAATCCCTCACAAAGAAGTTGAGCGAGAATCTCTTGTTCAGGATTCCAGTTGAATCAAACAAGTAACTGCCTGAATACGTACAGGAGGTAAAACAACATGCTTACTTAGTTTTATTTCACCAGCTAAATGTCTAGACAAATACAGTATGTAAGTTTGATGGTGTAAATGCAGGGTTTCAGCTTAGCCATTGTAGCCAAGTTGCTAACTTCAGCTGGCTAATATACCTAACATTAGTGCAATTGGCTAAACAATTTGGGTCTTTCATTAGTTTAGATGGTTTTTTTGTGACACACAAACGTTTATGCGACATCTCTGCTTACCGGTATGCGACATCTCTGCTTATCCTACATGTAAATGGGTCTGTCCACGGTAATGGGGTACATTTCTGTAACATTCAAGATCTTAGGTCCCAGTTCACTTCAAATGTCTTAATTTTATCTTTAAATTATCAAGCTAAACTGAGCAAATAACTTTTTCACCAAGGAGCAAGAAAAATAGTCCTACAACATACATTTGTGAAAACCTCGTGCACAAATTTTCCTATTACGCATGTAACAAAGATGGAAAAAAATGTCACAAAATTGTCTGTCCACGTTACATGCGTAATAGGAAAATTTGTGTACTTGCTTTTCAAAAAATTATGTTGTGGCAGCAATTTGTTACTTTTTTGGGCAAAAGTTATCTCCTGAGAACAAAACAAGGACATTTCTTTAATTCTGAGATAAACTAAAGACATCTAAAAGGAATTATTCACTTATTTTTCCAATGTACCCCATTACTGTAGACAGACCCAAATGTAAATTACTTGGGAAATTTGTAGAGGGAAGGAAGGTTTTAGACAGGTACATTGTTACATAATCTGTTGTTCTTTTGGGGTTATAAAAGTTTAATTTTATTTTTTTGAGAGAAGATAAAAACACTTTGGGAAAATATTTTGATTGCCGATTTGGAGCTATAGAACAAAGAGAGACCCATTTACAATAGTACTGTATACAAAAACAATGAGCTTGCAAAATAATGGCTGGATTGGGGTAGTATTTCATTTTTCATTTACAGCTAGAACCATGGTTACGACACCATTGAATGATATTTATGCCCATAGGTAATAAATATACATGTTACTGTACCTGTATTCTTGGAGTCTGAAAGATCCAGGACTGTCGAGTCAAACTGGGCATCATCAACTGACAACGACTCAAAATCTTCTCCACTCGGAAAACTGACAGTCTCTGTGAAAAGACACACAAATATTATTATTATTAGAGAAAATGTCCAAAGAGAAACAAAAAGATGTTTACTATCTTCTGAATAGTTTGAGTGCTTTTGCTCTTTGTAAAAATCTTCTTTATTCTGGAAAAACAAATATTCTGGAAAACATAATTTGTCTGCATACATGTTTGCTTTTGGCCGATTTATTTCCTGCAGCAATATACAGAACAAATCTGTTGCGATTATTATCAACTTTGCTCTCCACCCCCAATAATAATACATTGGTCTGGATACTTGTCACTTCATTAGATTTTTCTCTCATCCCAAGTTTGGTTGTGGCATTCAATGATTAGGCACTATATACCAAATATTATGTTCATTACATTCATTATTATTATTTATTATTATTATTATTTCTTTCTGGTATTCATACCAAGGATTCCTCAATAGTGCTCATTGCACTGTCACTCGCAAGCGTACCCATGAAGAATTTGAATTAGAAATGGCCAGAGATACCGGGGAAATCCCCTTGCTCTTCATGAAGAATGCTCTGAGATCTTTAGAGTGCATTACCGTTACCTAACACACTGGACCAACGGCTTTACATCCCTTCCGAAGGATGGAGAAAGTGTGGTTGAGTGCCTTGCCCAAGGGCACAGGTATCGCAGTCGGAATCGAACCCGCAACCCCAAGTTGTCAATGCGAGTCAATGACCCAAACCACTCGGCCACGGTACCTCATTATTATGTATAAGAGATGAAAATGGCAGAACATGCAAGTTCATCTAAATTCACAAACAAACCTTTAATTTACTTATATTATCGATGCGCCCACATGCCACTACAGTGTTGTGTAGTGTTTCCTGGGGAATTTGTAAGTGTTTCCTGGTGAATTTAACATGACCTCTAATGCAGCTCTGCTCTCAAACACCAACAACAAAGGGTGTTATAGACCCCCTTAGTGTCCACTGTTGACAAGTTGCCATGGAAATGTCAAGTAGGATTATACTGTGCAGTTTGTATTGCATTGGGTATTATATTGGTTCATTGTGAAATGGCATCCTGGTTCATGGCATACCTGGACATGCTACAGTGAGCTTTGTATTCCATTTCTCTAACGGTTGACCGTGTCCAAAAACAAGATATACCAGTACATGTACAATACATGTATATTATGTACTCGGTTTTCCTTTTTTGATAGGGGAACGGGTGTGTATAGTTTTGAGACTATGACACTGTACAGTTTTGAATTTATTTTAATTTTAAGACAAAATTGTCTCAGAACGATTAATGTTCATTTGAATATTTCAAACCAAAATGAATTAATTCGAGCCAACTGAACACAATTCCATAAATCAGAGAGTTATGTGTTCAACAGTATGCAGTGAAAACCTAACATTTTTCATGGCTTGGATCTTTTTCTCCAAGGACCCTTGAATTTAGATTTTGTAAAGATGCGGTTTAAAGACAATCTTTTAAAAACTGGCATTTTTAATTGTACGTAGTACTGCAGCATGCAGTCTAGACAAAATATAGCATGCATGCAGAAACCAGGAAACAATGAAATGCAGGAAATAAAATTAAAATCCTGACCTTACCACCCTACCACAGTACCAGGAACTGGAATGAGAATTATACAGGTCAAGCGACAAAACACTGCGAGTACATGTAGATTACCATGCACCGACAAACCTAGGATTTTCGTTGTTGTAACACACAAACCATGTAAAAATGTTAGTTTGATGATTTTAAAGAGAAGAGTGTCATAAATTTACTTTAAAAAAAACCCTGAATTTTTTGTCATCAGAATTTCACTTTGGTGGTAGATATGCTAGAATAAGGAAAAATTAGTGCAAGTTAGGGAAACAATTCCATTTACTGGTCGCTACTTACATGTATTCTCCTTATGACTCAATAACCATCAAAACGTGTTAATATTTTAAAGGGAACTGATTTTAGGAGTGAAAACATTCAACAATTTCCATTAAAATACTTTAATAAACAATTTCTTTCATGTTTCATATAAATCATAGACTTAACACACAGCATATCTCAGTGGCGACCAGTAAACGGAATTTATACCCAAGTTAGTATTGAAGTGAAATATTCCCCTGCCGCAAAACTGGTCTTAATTGTGCCCGCAAAATAAAGAAAATATTTAGCGCCATAGCAAAATTAGCATACGCACCGCACATATAGACGAATCAGGTTGCTAAGGACTCCTTCCCTGCACGTCCGCCATTACTGGGGGCCATCCACTGCCATTAACTGGATGCTCTGTGTTGTTGTTAAATCGAACAGCGCACAACGCGTAAGCTTATTATACATACACTGTACAGGCTTTGCAAGCAAATAAACGCGCAAAATTGTTCGAAGTGACAACATAATGTAGCTTATTATCAACACAAAACCCACAGTTCATGGCATGGATGGCCCCAGTTATGGCGGACGTACACGGAACATGACTTCAGCTCTCTGACTGGTGTATGTATACACGAATCCGGTTGCTAAGGACTCCTTCCCTGCAAGTCCGCCATAGCTGGGGACCATCCACTCCCATGGACTGGGCGCTTTGTCTTGTTGTTAAATCGAACAGCGTACAACGCTTACGCGTACACAGGCTTCGCAAGCAAATAAACGCGCAAAATTGTTCGAAGTGACAACATAATGTAAACAGCATATCATCAACACAAAACCCACAGTTCATGGCACTGGATGGCCCCCAGCTATGGCGGACCATGGAGGAAGAAACAGCGGACGTACATGGACCATGACTTTGCAGCTCGGATTGGTGTATAAACACTGCAGTCTGAACGGTATACACGGTATACATCCTACGTACGTGTAAGTGCGTACGCTGCATGATTCGCCACAACTGTATGTTGCACGACTGCTCCACCTACTAACAAAAAGTACCACGAAAACCTAATATCAACTTACCCTGTTTAGTGCCAACGACCATCACCAAAACTAGCAGTATTTTGTACACAAAACCTTCCATTTTTAGTTGGTTTCGCTGCTTCTTTTAACTTCAAGTCCACAGTTTTTACGTTCGCACTTATCGCAGTCCCATCCTTGGCTTTTCGTTGTTTGTCAAAACTTTGCTATTAGAAACGTCTGGTTACGTACCAACATATTGCATAAACTACTATAAGCGAAGTTTAGAAACAAGACCAAGATTAATATTCATGAGCAAGTTTGTGACGTCATTCCTACTTTCTGAACTTTTGTGCAGTTTGGAAAACAAAGTTGGGTGTTTTTTCTTCCAGAAAGACCAACAGTAAATAGACATATGTTTTCTGCCACGCTTTGTCACAAGCGTGCATTTCTTCTGGAGCTCGCCTCAGGGACCTGAACGGTTTGTAGGCCTATTATATTTAAAAAGTGCACATGCAAACAAACTGAGACGTCATACTGTCTCTTTTCCAACCACCTCGCCAAGATTTCCACACCTATCAACCTGCTTGGGATACACTTCGCCGAGGGCGCTATATATACTCATCGGTCCACACTGATCTCTCTATGGAATTCCAACACCAAAAATGGCTTGTTACGAATATATTTTGCAACATTTTGCGGAACGCGATAGCTTTTACTGGCGCCCCCTATAAGGTGCGATAGAAACGAGTAAATTATGAATAATGCATCAATTATGGACAAATCATGCACCTAATCACACGCTTTGCATAATAATAGAGTATTCAAGAAACTCGAAATGAAACATTTGACACCACATTATATTGTCTCTGTAACTTTTATTAACTATTATTTTCCCCAACCTTTCCCATATGGCTCCATAGTACCGCATGGGTAAAAATCCATAAGTTATATCAATATAAAACAACATCCAAAATACTATACAAGAAATATCAACGGTTATGCACTTATTGATAAAAAGTATACATTTATCAGAAATGGAAAGGAATGATCGAATGAATTTTACATTAAGATACTACATGTAACGGAAAGTGTATTTCCAAATACATAGGCCTATACACGTAATGAGCAAAGTAAGTTCGGGACTCAATTTCGGGCTCCCGATCTAACAAACCAATGGAAAACGTTTGAGCTTAAAGGTGCAATGGGCATGCTCAATATGAATTAACCATTGAAACAGTGAACAATGGACAGTCCATCGCATAGAGCCATAGAGCATCCAGATATATATAGGCCTACACTGGATGAAGCAACGACGTCTAAAATTGAAGCCACCGTCCGCCATTGTACCCCACCAAATACAGTGCCTTGCCTAGACTGGTCATACTGTATTTACTGGTCTACATCATGGTCTACATGTGTTAAGTGGAATGCAAGCGATCGCATGGACCGGGGAGCAGTCTAGGTCGAGCATTGTTCGTAGGGTACAATGGCGGCCGGCGCGTGGCTTCAATTCTCGTATAGCCAACTTACTGCTATTGCATTCTTCATCCAGTGTATATATATCGATGGATACAATGGACAGTCCAATGCATAGGTCCACAGATTGAGCTAGACTGGTCCCCTGTCCATGTGGCTACGCTGCTCTAAATATGAGGACAGGGGACCAGTCTAAGATTGAGCCAGTGATTGAAAAAAGGCTGTTTGCTGCCACCAAGCGTCTCAAAAATCTTCCATTGATCTTCCGGATCCTATGTTGGAGTGTACGAAATTCCAACCATCTTTATTTTAGAATGGAGGAGCAAGGCAGGAATGTGAATTAAGAATGAAAATATTCCATAATAAAGGTCACAAAAGCGCAAAGGATGTTCTGTTGGAACTGTAAGAACACATTTTGCACGAGCTTTCGTTGCAACAACTGCTTCATCAGATGCAAGTATAGGCCTAGTTGTTGCTACGAAAGCTCATTCAAAATGTGTTCCTACATTTATAGTCTTTAAAGTGGTACTTTGCATTTAATTTTAAGTCAGACTCACACGGCTGTTTACTTGACTGGAATGCCTTAAGCAGAATACGTTGGCAACATAATCTCATAATTAAAAATCCGATGTTTTTCGTTGGTCGCATTTATATTTGTCAAAAGGGAAGCCAAAAATAATATAATAGTCAAACATAAAATATAAACATATTTGTCTCTTGACAAAATGGCATACATTCGCCGACTGTCGGAATTTTCCCCTTGGTATAGACCGTATCGAATAGCTGCCATTTTGTAGGGTAGTTTCTTTGTTTATGCATCCTGGAACGTTTTGTGCTTACATTGTTGACTAATTTAAATATGAAAAGTTGCCCCACAAGGCGGCACTTATTCGATACGGTCAATATGAGTATTGTAAAAATACCAAAAAAAAATAAAAATAAAAATAAAAAAATAAAATAAAAAATATTTAGAACAAGGAGGAGGAGGAGAACAAGGAGGAGGAGAAGAACAAGGAGGAGGAGAAGAACAAGGAGGAGGAGAAGAACAAGGAGGAGGAGAAGAACAAGGAGGAGGAGAAGAACGAGGAGGAGGAGGAGAAGAACGAGAGGGAGGAGGAGAAGAACGAGGAGGAGGAGGAGAAGAACGAGGAGGAGGAGGAGAACAAGGAGGAGGAGAAGAACGAGGAGGAGAAGAACAAGGAGGAGGAGAAGAACAAGGAGGAGGAGAAGAACAAGGAGGAGGAGAAGAACAAGGAGGAGGAGAAGAACAAGGAGGAGGAGAAGAACAAGGAGGAGGAGAAGAACAAGGTAGCCTTTTAAAAATTAAAAATAAAAATAAAAAATATTTAAATAACCCCACATATTTTCTACACATGACGTCATACACACAATTGTCATACACACAATGCGCCGTCGTGACACGCACGCATGATGCGCACGATTATGTTTGTACAATGTACTACGTCGTCATGTGAAAGCGGTCAATAAATACAGTTATAATCATGCAGTTAGTAAACCGCAACTGCTTATAAATATTTTAAAACCACCTGAGATTTTCAAGGGATTTTTAAAATAAGGGGACCGAATGTTTCAGAGTAGTGTCGACTTTAAAATGCTAAAATACCGGAAGCTATGGGCAAAAGAATGGATGTGGATTTGATGGTCTAACTCCATCTATAACCGAGTACATTGTATTATATAAAGGAATGTTACAGAAACCGAAACGTATAATCTACTTAGTGGCGAGATTTCACGAGACATAATTACACCTGCTAAACTAGATTTGCTCCACGTACCAGAAGTAGAAATTAACTTACATATTGCACCGACGCCTAACGCAAAGTATAGCATATACCGTTCACGTACATAGTATAATCAAATTACAGTACCCTTATCATAAAACTTAAACGATACGAAACAAACAGAAATTAATTTTTTATATAACAAAACTTTTTTTGCAACATCGTTGTTCAACCTCTTTTGTTCTTTTCGTATAAATAGTAAATACAACTATAACTAGTTTCGTTGACAAAAGAAATGAATATAATTAACATATTTTAATATTTACAGAATAATATTAAGGAATATCGTATTGCTATTTGTTGTAATAAAATGACAGAGTTGCATGCAAGGGTGGGAATTAAAATAGGGTGGGAATTAAAGTAGGGTGGGAATTAAAATGTGACAGAGGCACTTCGAGAAAAAACTGTTACATTCAACGCAGGACCAATACTATCCTGTTCTAGACCTTGTATACTATGTTTGTTATAAACATCTCAATGCCCAATTTTTCCACTATCGAAATACTGGGCTCGAAACTGCCAACATAAAAAGCAACCAGAACTTTTAATTCAACTCGAAGCCATGCTTCGAAATTGTGACGGCATGCTTCGAAATTGTGACGTCATGCTTCGAAATTGTGACGTCATGCTTCGAAATTGTGACGGCATGCTTCGAAATTGTGACGTCATGCTTCGAAATTGTGACGTCGCACAAATAGGTCATGGCTTTAAAATCCTTCTCAAGAGATTTTTTCTGGAAAAAAGCTTCCTCCACGTTAAATTAATCATAAAATTTATGAATGTAAGTTCCTTTGAATAAGAACTTGAAATAGTTATATTTACAGTGATCGGTTGTTGACAAGTCATTATCAGAAGAAAAAAAACATTTTGTATTCTTTCGAGATTTTTTTAACCTCAAACTCAAAACAGCCTCTGATGAAATTCGAAGAATCTCCGATCCGCAAATACAAGATTTTCTCCCGCAAAATAATATAAATATTCACGTTTTAAAGCGAAAAGCCGCTGTTGGTCACAGAGAAAAACAATAAAATGTGCCAACAACTTTGTCAGAGTTCGTGCCCCGCGTTCAGTTCTTTGCATCATTACAAAAAAACACTAAAATGAAAAGATTGTTCACGCCTCAGTAAATTTCTGATAATTTAAATGAAACAATTTTGTCTTAATCCACAGTAGGCTACACATACTCTCAAGTGTTTGCAATACCCCAAGAACATGTTTCCTTGGTTTGCTCGTGGTAAGCTTGTCTGAATCTGCCGTGGCGAAACATTGAATGTTCTCAGTCGTCATTCATTGGTCCAGCGACACCCACGCGAGCGAGACTTTGGGGTCTTTACTCGCCGTAGCCACGCCCCCTGTGCTGTTTGTCGTCCGTAAATCCAACACGTTCTGTAATCGATTCCCGCCAATTGCCGATTCCAATGACATCATGCCAACCAGTGCGTCGCAATGCGCAGGCGCTTGGCTATGTTGCTGCTGATTGGTCCGTCCGTGTTGTTGCTGTTGTTGATGTTGCTGCGGTATCTGCAGCTGCGCAGTAGCTGAGTTTGACGTCGTCATGGCGGGAATGTTGGGGCCGGATTTAGCTGATCGGATACAAGAATGATCGAGGACGTTGGGGGGACGTTTTCTTTTCTTATTTGTAATATTTACAGATATTTCTTGAAACACTAAGGGCATGCTCGGTCTGTCGGTTGAGATATCGGAAGAGAAAAAGTGGAGAGAAAAAGACAAAAAGAAACCGAAAATCAATAGGAGAATGGTGACAGTGATGCATACATGCGTGATGCAAAATGCTTCAACATGCGCATGTCTTGATATAACGATGCACATGCGTACAAATCATTAATATATTAGTCGAAATTCAAATAATATCCAAATTACTGATAATAAGTGAATGTCCGAAGAATGAAAAGGCATAAAACATATCGGTCTAACAATTTAAAAATGCAGTCATCGTGATGAAAATGAAAATAAAATTATATAGACCTCAGTGATGCATTAAGGTGCGTCCACACTGAATGAAGTGAATTGCGACGGAAGCGGCAACCGACGGCGACGGAACGTCGTCAGCGGCACCGCTGAAACTTTTCAACTTTTGGCGTTTGCCGCCAACGGCTACCGTTGTCGTTTCTGTACGTGAACGTCCAAAATAAGGCGCGCGCCCAAAACAAAACGGCAGTGAAACGGCAACATGCTCCATTGTGGACGCTACTCTATAGAATGATTCAAAACTTCAATTGGCCCTTCTGAAATCAGTTCTGCTGGATGCAAACAGCCGATTGGCAAGATGCCAGTTAAGTATGTCTTCTAAATCTCGCTCTGAAGACGAGGCTTGGAATGCACAAGTAGTGTGACACCCGATTGGCGCAGTGCCAGTTAAGTATGTCTTCTAAATCTCGCTCTGAAGACGAGGCTTGGAATGCACAAGTAGTGTGGCACCTTTCTGATCAGCAGTTTGCATTCTATAGAACTGATTCAGGAAGCCAGATTGAACCGTTCTAAAGCATCAATAGGGTCTATGGAGTTGGGTTAAATGGTATTGTTGCTACTTAAACAACACATTACACTACTCACAATAAGCTATAGGGATATTGGTGTGGTTCAATTTTTGATTTTATTTTCCAAATGACTGTTTTCACCTATTCCTGTGACAATGTCTATCTGTCATGCAGATACAATCGTCTTACCATATAAAAAAATCATGCAAGCGGAATGCACCCCCAAATATCCCTAACGTATTATGAGTAGTGTAATTCGTTAAAGAAACAACATAAATGACAGTAAGAGGATAAAATGAACCATGCAAACGTACAGGCAGCATTAGGAGTGCGATAAATGCTTACTTAGCAGACTCTGTGTACTAAGTCGTTGCCAATCATTGTAGTGCCCCGGTGACATGGAAGAGAATTGAGGGTGGTTGTACTGCATGGACGAAAACTGATTGGAGTAATCACCTGGAACAAACAAACAAACAACGAGGTAAGAAATGTACTGCATGGACGAAAACTGATCGGAGTAATCACCTGAAACACACAAACAAACAAACAACGAGGTAATAAATGTACTGCATGGACGAAAACTGATTGGAGTAATCACCTGAAACATGAACAAACAAATGGTTGTGCTATTTATGCACAGAAATTTGTATGTCAATAGGTCAAAATCCCCACCTGGGGCACGAAAAATGCGACCAAACCCCCACCTAAGGGGTGGGGCAGCGCGGGGGGGGGGGGGGACATTTGATAGGTGCATAATTATCTCAAAAAATATCATGTAATCTGAAATAAAGCTTGTAAATCTGACGTTGAAGGCGTGAATATATAGCTAAAAACATAATTAATGTTTGCCCCAATGGTATAAAATGCAATGTGGAAAACTATGTCACTAGTACGCAAGCTTTCGGTATAAAACGTGAAGAAAGAAAGAAAAACATGAATACATGTGCGTGGTGACATACCTTCCCTTCCGGCGTGACCATATGAACCGCCACCATGGGGGAGAACCAGTGGGGGTCCCAGACCAGCGTGTATAGAAGTAGGCCCATAACCCCCCTGACTGGAAGTGGGGTAGCCCGCATTGGAACCTGAGCAAAACGAGTGCAACCAAAATGTTAACACCAATGTGCACGGACAAAATAAGACACTATAGACCGTATCAAGTAGCTGCCATCTTGAAGGGCAGTTTCTTTGTTGCTTGACGACATGCATGGTTGCACATTTTGTGCTTACATTGTTGACCAATTTGAATGTCAACAGTTTCCCTACAAGATGGCAGCTATTAGATACGGTCTATTAGACTACCAATGAAGAAGGAGGAATGTGCGCTTGTTCTCCCAAATAATTCGCTCCTGTACAAAACCAACGAGAGTAAGGAAAAATAGACTATGTCCAAACAAAAGAGGAACAAAGGGACGTCCGCGATTGTATGTGGATTCACACCTGGGTGTGTGTGCTTCAGGAGTGCTCCAAATAGCGAAAGTTGAACAATAATTGTGGAGGTGTCCGAAGTGGTGTGGGTGCAGAAATGTATAATGTTTAAAAGTGAACAACAAAATATTTTTTAACCCAAACTTTGGTGAAACCCATGGGTCCTTTTTCGCGGCCACAACCAGAGACATGTTCTTGACGTAATTACTGATTCAACGGTTGTTTTTTTTCAAACAACGGCCAGCTTTGGTCGTCGGCAAACCAAAGTCGTCCATCGGTTGAATTAGTAATTGAGTCAAAAACAAGTTTCTGATTAAAGGAATATTGATAGTAAAAACAATAACATTAAAAACTCTGTTTGCTAGGATAGGGCGACAATTTGTGTGTAAAAAAGCTACATTAGGGCGACACGCTCAATAGGGCGACAATTTGATGTCGCCCTAATATTTTTGAGATTAAAAACCATTTTTTTAAGGTCAAAAACCATTTTGTTTTAAATCGAGAACCATTTTTATTAGGTCTAGAACCGTCTCTCTTAGGTCTGTAACCATTTTTGGAAGCTTTGGGTAGAGAAATTTGGTGTCAATTTGAGTGATTCTTCCCGAAATTTCGGTGGTCCCCGGGGAAAGGCTTCCCGAATTGTCGCCCTATTGCTGCATCCAGGGTTATTACAATTTGTAATATTATTATTTTTTTAAAGAAAGAGTGGTGTTGTGGTATACCTGGATATTGGCCAAAGTTTGAAGCAGCCGACCCCAGCTGCGAGAGGGCGCTATGATTAGTCAACGTATGATTGTAACCACCCATGGTACCCACGGGAGCCGGTTGAAGTACTGTCAATGTGCCGCTAGGGGGCCCTGTCTCGTGTTTCAAGGTTCCACCGCTTGCAGATGAAGTCAGGGTGTGATGTGAAGCCGAACCTGGATGAGGAAATATAAAATGCTTTCGTCATTTTTATTATTTTTTTATTTGAAATTGACTTAAAACTGGTATGAATTCCGATCCGTTCACTGGTCGCCACTGAGACGCCATGTGAAAGGCACAGGCTCGTCAATGCGCGCGTGAGGCCAAATTCGTGCCACGAAATACACAGCTCCGTGCCTTTGCTGTAGAGCTGCGTAATTCGTGGCACGAAATTGGCCTCACGCGCGCACTGACGAGCCTCTGTCTTTAAGTCTATGGAACAATTGTTGAATGTTTTTTACCCCTAAAATCACTTTTTGGTGGTTATTAAAGGAGTGTGACCAGATCACTTTTTTTTACCCATAACTCCCCGGGACTTACCTTATGGGTCATGAGATTTTTATATCATAACATCCGTTATATTTTTCTGATTACGAAACTGAAACTCCCGCGCTTCTAGGCCGCATATTTCCGAGGATATCGTCGAAAATCCACCGATTATTTGTAAACTAATTTTCCAGTATCAACGTTTATCCGCTGAAAGCATACTCGATAGTTTTGTTCAATTTTTTACTGGAAATTGCGATTTTTTTTTCGGATTTTTGGGACATGGGAGGTGTGTATGGGAGTTACTTGATAATATTGGTAAGTTACATCGAAAACTATTTTCCAGAAACTCTGGTCACGCTCCTTATTATAAGAAGAATATGTGGTGCATGACCATTAAATAAACAGAAATTATTTCTGGAAAAGATGAAATCGGTATGTTTTAACAATGTGTGGTTGGTCTATTTTGTTTATTATTACAATTTCAGTTTCATTAAGTACCGTTTTATTTTTGGGAATTGTGTACAACTTTTAAGCCCAATTTTTCACTACATAACCCAATGTGCATACCTTGATAACCACAGGTGACCACTTGGTGGTGCTGTTGGTGAGGATCGGTCACGTGAGGTTTGACGTCAGAGGCGCTCAGGCCGGTCGTTAGAGAATGGTATTCGCTGGTCGTAACCTACATCGGACAAACCAGAGCAATAATTGGAAGTAGTTCAAAGTCTTGTGAAATGTTAGAAACGCCATCAAAGTTAACTGAAGCAAGAGTTTGTGGGTAATATGACGAAGGCAACATCTGGTATGGCGCCTAATCACCATTAAAATGAAACAACCAAACTTGGGATGAAAGAAAAATCGTAAGGGCCTTATCGGGATTCGAACCCGAGACCTCTGACCCACCGGGCAGATGCTCTACCAGCTGAGCTATAAGGCACAGTGGTATACTCCTTCAGATTTTTCCCTATGATTTATGAACCCAATGTGCTTTATAGCTCAGCTGGTAGAGCGTCTGCCTGGTGAGTCGGAGGTCTCTGGTTCGAATCCCTTACAATTGTGGGCAATATGAGTTTCATCTAGCAAATTATAGCTACCTGTCTTCTATTGCCATGTGCGTCTTGGTGCATAAACAACACATCCGGGTACTGAGACTTGTCAATAGCCTTCTCCAAAGCCTCAATTTGGTGTGGTGAGAAGGCGCCCCCATTCGTCCGCATCATCTCACGTGCTTTGTCTTCACCGGCCATCTTGCTATGGCCACCGTCATCTGAAATCAAACATGAAATCGTTTAATATCTCAGAGAATGTGAGTCGATGACCCAACTCTTGTACTGGGAGCGGGATGTCGGTTTCCTGAAAAACAAGTATCAGTGCTTTCGGCAAATGTTGGCAAACTGGTCTGCAGAGTTCAGTTTCAGCATACATGCAGAAACGTTTTTAAAAACCTTTAAAATCCATGCATGTTTTGTGTTAAGGTGGTACTAAAAACATAGGTGTGCACGCTCACTTTTTACTTGTTAATTCCCCACAGAAAGATACCGTTTTGGACATTGTTATCAACACCGAGTAAAGATTTCCTTGTCAACCAATAGAGTCAAATTTTGGGTCATTGCAAATTATATAATGTGCCTTTAAAGCCACAGGCTCGTCAGCAATACGCGCGCGCCAATTTCGTGCCACGAAATACGCAGCTCCGTACCTTTGCTTTGGAATTTTTCGCGCGCGCATTGCTGACGAGCCTGTGTCTTTAAGTCAGTAACATGAAAACGCAAAACAGAAATCACACTTCGTCGACATTCCCCGTCCATTATTGGGGATAAAAACGGGGAAAAAAACCTGAAGTAAAGAAAACACACGTTCCTGCTTCTTATGAATAAACCTCGTCTAAACGAGACATGGAAACAATACTCCGCTTAAAGCAATTATAAAAAAAAACCTTTCCAGTTTAATGGATCATAAATTACGCAAAACATATAAGGTAGGGTGACTTTGAAAAATGAATGCACGAGAGACGCGTGATTAATGCGCGTCCGATGTCCCCATTTGAGCGCGCAAAACGGTGCGCCAAACTATCGTAATCAATGTACTTTCATAAATATTTATTGCTTATTTATAAGGGCCTTTTCCCAAGTGATTTGTGTTCTAAAGTGTAGAAGTTTCGTCGGCAATATGCTTCAAAAGAGTGGAAGGCTGGAAACTGTCTACGTCCTCCCGAAGTTGTAAACGTCCGGAATATTGAAAAGACAAAAAATAACCTCGGAGAACATTTGATGTCAACGTCTCATTAAGTTTTGTTTTCAAATGGCAGGATGTTTACATCCATTTTACCCCCAAACTTACAACCAAATTCTCATTTAACCAATTGAAACAAAGGCAAACGCTGTCTGGGCAAAACAAAAACAAAACCGAGCTACGCGCAACAACAAAACAAATACCAAGTATAAGGATACGGTAAAAACAGCTCAAATTTTACTGGCGCGGTCAGACACATTTTGGCTAAACCTTCGACAGAACTAGATTGTGATACCACGAGTCGCCAACGAGTCGCCAACAAGTCTCCAAGGGTATAGCCCAAGTCCATTTACATTTTCCACACCCATTTTCAGTATCAGATTTGGCAAAATAAGGTGCCATGACTGGTGTGTGACCCCGGCAGCCAAAACTGGGTCTTTCCACGAAAATGTGAAACTGTGCCTTCGATAAAAACAACCTCATTAACCATTTTATGCATTTTCATACCAAGTGTTCCTACCTGATTTGCCCATCTGTCGTATTGTTTCTGACAGAGAACCCGCCTATACCAGAATGACGATTGCCGACCATTCCATATTGTATACGGCATTTTTATTTTGAAAAGGAAAGTCCTGTGAATAATCCATTTAATTTTGCGTCATGTAAGCTTGAACCAAAAACACCGCAAGAGGTATATAATATTGACATATGCTGAAACCCCTTAACGTTTGGTCAAACGTCCAGAGCATGACCACGTTGCGTCGCCATCAGCCTGGATATTGCTTTGCCTTCTTTAAAAGACATTTTAATAAAATTGTTCAGTAATTATTTTCAAAGTAGCAACCTCAAACGTACAATTTAAAAAAAAAGTATTTGCTACAGCGTCCATGTATTATTGTGTTCGTTGGCTGGAAAGCAAGACCCAACCAGCTTGTTTTTCCCTCAAGATCTCTTGACTCCACGTCTCGAGACTATATGAAAACAATCCGTGATGGCTGGCGACTTGGGTTGCGACTTGCTCGGAGTAGGAGTGGGGGAGTCGCTTTCCCACACGTCTTGGCTTCCCCGATTTGTGTTACCAAGGTTTGATAACAACGCTCGACGCCGGCCACGGCGTGTACTAGCCAGCCACAGAAGTCATAATCGGGATTTTTTGTTTAAAGGCCCTGTAGATGATCTGTTTTTGAGCGATTCTGCGAATAAAACCATTATAAATCAAAAGAAAGACATCAACAAACTCATCCGAAGAAATTTCAGCTTTGTCAAATGTACCACGTTTCAAAAAACCCATGAAAATCCATATGCTTTTTCCTGGTCTTGGCGGGGTGTTTCAAATATTCGTTCTCAGTTGATCGGGTACTATGTGGCTTGCGTCATGCACTCTGTGGCGCACATACTGCGTGTGCGCGCGATCCATAAAAATGCATTTCATTGGATAGTTGCTATTAATTCAATCTTTACTTTCAGAACTTTTCCCCTGTAAACTCGTCGATTACTTTTTGGGGTCATTGCAAATGATCCACTGGGCCTTTAAGATAAGAGACTGCAACCTCAGCAATGTTTGTGACGCGCATCGCCGTATTTAGAACAAATTGCGGGCAACACGCGCGCGTGTTTGGAACATTTTTCAGGGTGTGCGTGCGCGTACTTGATGGCGTTTGATACGCAGTAACAACGATGACGTCTGTGAGAGTGGTCAATTTGAGCGTGCGCTGGGACAGGCCCAACTGTTGGCTAGTTTTAATAGTGTCCTTGTAACGTCACTGCAAGATGAATGCCCACACACGTGTCCAATTACCGTAGACAATTACTGGATAGGTATTAGTGATGATATTCAAGGGATCAGCAGATAATTAATGAAGGGGGGAGGGTAGATCTGCAGCGGATCCACTGAGCGAGATGTTAATTGTAATTTGTTAATTATATTTTGGAGAATTGCGGGACCCATTTATTTTTGAACTGTTGGTTATCTGGGTATTTTCCAGATGGCCCAAGAGAATTTACGAAATATCCTGGGTATTAATGAATTATAATGTATATCAGTAACAATGTCGAAAATATGGCAGGAAAATATATAATCAGCAGTGTAGTAAACGCATGTCGCTTCAAATTACGGTGTCCAGTTGGGCATTCATGTCACGTAGAGAAAAACATATAACAGTCATATCACTTTGTCTCATAGTTCAGCCGGTAGAGTATCTACCAGAGTGTCGATAGTCTGAGGTTCGAATCGCGATGATAACATGCGTCATGTGACTGTTTTCTCTCATTCGTGTGTTTTAAGTTTTGTTTTATTCGTATTTCCCGCAATTTAAATTTAATTTCCCATGCAGAAGGTTTCACTTTCATAAATTTACATTGGGTTAATAATGTCACCACGCGACTATATAACAAAACTAAAATAGTCCAGGACACGAAATGAATTCAGCGCGCGTCGCTGGCACATGCCGCCCGGGATCTCACTCATTTTCGCCCCGTGGAAACACCGCAGCAAATTGCCTCTTCGGTCGTACGTCCCCGCGAACCCAAAGTCCATGGGGAAATACCGCAGAGTAATGATCAAAAAGTGGGGTAAATGATGGAAATCGTGCAGTGGCATACGCACGTCTGACATGATAAAATACTTCAATCTTAAACTAAGTGTTCATCAACCAATATGGGATAAGATAAAAGTCATATCGTCGGTCCTCGTCGGGATTCGAACTGGAGACCTCCGACACACTGGGCAGATGTTCTATACCAACTGAGCTAGGAGGCACTATATCAGATGTGGAGATTCTCCATAAAAGGCGCCCCTTGGGCAAGGGAAAGATCCGCCATTGTCAAACTTATACAATACAAATTGTGTGTATAGATTTTTTTTAAAGGTTTTGTGCAAACGCATTCACGGCCAGAAATGAAAAGCGCATTTCGTTGCAGACTGCAGACCGCGCGATTGAGGCGGGCAGCAGGCAAGGTTTTGAAACTGCCGGCGTCAAAAGTCTTGGGACGACCGGCTTAATAGGTCTAGCCCCGGGGCAAAGTGATGAGCTGTTACATATGCACTGTGGCCGGGGCGAGAAAAGTGCGACTCCAAATTGTCATGATTGCTATGGCATTAATATTGCATATTACGGCCAATAATGACTTATGACACTGGGAAGGCATTACTTGCATGGAGGAGAAATGAAGGGAAGGGGTGAAGATCACGTGATGGGGAGGAAGATCACGTGATGGGGAGGAAGATCACGTGATGGGGAGAAGGGTCACGTGATGGGGAGAAGGGTCACGTGACGGGGGTTATGGTACAAACTGGTGAAGATGGCTTGCAAACTCTACACATTGCAGAAGGTGCTGACTTAATCCAAAGCAAACTTAACATCGTAAGGTTAAACTATTTGATGAAGCCGTTGCATGCAGGATGATATAATTTACAAGAAGAATACCACAATCTCATTTCAGACTTTCAAAATAATGAACATTGAGCACGACTCGCTTTCGCCTTTGCTTTTCATGTTTTTCACAATGTTGTGCCTTCAATCAATATGAAACACAGTGTCACTTTAATACACTCCTCTCCCTTTCACTTCATGCACAATAGTAATTGCCTTTGGACAGACGGAACCATTTTAAAAGTGACTATGTGACGCGATGACAATCGACTGTGTTCTGGGCATTTAATATGGTTGGAAGTTGGCACGCAAACAAGACAGCTAAATGGCATTATCATACTGATGATATTGATGGTATAAATCGGCGACGATGGAACGGAATAACCCCGAGGGGACTGTTTCCCCCATCGGTCTTTGTGCATGCAGTCGACTTTTGTGGAGGTTGGAGCTAGCGTATAATGCGTTGCAGTTGTGTGTGTGTTTGAACGCGTGCGGGGACGAGCACCGGGTTGACGAGGGCCGTGCCGGGCGGGGTACGCGCTCCGAGGCACGGCCTGTCGAGCCGCCCGCTCACGCTCGCTCAACTCCCCGGAGACCGGCTCAAAATTGGCTAATCTGCTTCAGCAGAAGTGGCTCTTTTCAAGCAGCCAGCGGCTGCTGAATAGGGGATCTGATCCTCCCTTCTTTCCCCTCGCAGTCGCAGTTTCTCGCCATGAACTACGCGGCCGTCCACGGTCGTCGCGGCGCTCAGAAATAACGCCAGAGGAAATGGCCAATTTATGCCCTCCCGGGAACGGACGGCGAAATTTGTTAAACTCCCCAAAGTGCGATCTATCATGCTCATTTGTATGCCTTCGGACGGCGGAATTTGATTACAAGCGAGCAGCGTCAAAATTCAATATAATCAAGCGTTGGAAACCGAGCCCCGAGCCGCTGGGAGGGAGGTTGCATATATACCATCCCATCATGCACCTCTCGCTCATGCGCACCGGCGTATCTCTGGTTTCTATGGGGAATACACGTGAGACGCGAGGAAGTCAACCCTGTGTTATCTAATGTCTGTCTAAGCTGAACCACTGATGTTTATGTGTGGCTTCAAGTCAATTCATGAACGGTCTCTGTTTCAGTAAAAAATTTAAATAAAAAAAGGTTAACTTCCGCAGCTATACAGATATTTCGGTTTCTTTTGATTGTCATGATGCCATCTAACAAAAATATCAAAATATTTATTTATTTAATGCTGAACGAAAACTATATATCAAACATTGTTGTTTTGTGACTCCGACAGTAACGTTCTACAGTGTGCACTCCACTTTAACCGCAGAGATAATTTCGCTGAACAAAGGACTTCTTATAGAGTATAAAATAGAAATGAATCAGCTCGGATTTCGGGACGAAAAAGACATCTGTTTTTCTCACTAACTTATCCGATGATTTTCCCCTCCGCGCACGGCGCAGTCTTAGCCGTGCACGTTGGATACCATACACCCCCGTGTGGGACGGTATAAGATCCGCGTGCCGAGCTGACAACAGGCCTGATACGATGATGATAATGATGCCTCGTACAGGATCACACATCAGATCAGATGTTGTCAAGTTGCCCCGCTAACCATAAAGAGAGAGCCGAGTTTTAATAAGCTAGGCGATCATGTTGCAGTCTCGGCTAAATTGGCTTGTCATGTGCACATTATATTGACAGCGGGCTGGGATGTGCATGGGCCACATCAAACACATACTGACTTACAGACATATCATGTAGTATGCGCTCAGGACCTTTTGAACTTTGAAAAATAAACTGAAATACAACCCATGGGTTGCAATGAAGAAAGTTAAGATGTCTTAACTCTTAAGACGTCTTAACTAAGACATAGATTAATTTTGACTTGCAATAAAAACTTGTGTGATAACTTACATCTTGAGACACAAAACCCAGGACACATTCAGTTATTATCTGTTTTAGACTTAAGACGGTTACAACATTGCAATTCACCTCCAAATTTGTATTTTTTTACGAACGAGAAACATGTCTATTAAAACAATTAAAGGTTACTGACTCTAAAAAGTACAATTGATGAATTTGTTGGGGACGTGAAAGTTTCAAGTGGCTTTATCGTGTGGTGATCTGTGCAGTCAACTATTTTGTCAATTATCGTCATGACGCCATTCTTGTTTTGCTCTAATAAGTACAAGTCAAAAAGTGCTTTAGAATGTCTTCGTCGTTACTTATTTCTATTTTCCGATTTATTTTGTAGTGGAAAATTATTTTCATACTCGCAACATGGCGCATCGGCAGCTCGGCATACGTGTAGGATACCCAACGGCTTTTACGATTCGGACACGTGGATGGGTCCTTAAACTCGCCCCACAGCCAAATCGTCACGATATAAGATTAGCCTCAATGTCTTTCAAATGACATTTTGATGTATGGTTTATCGCTCACTTGGGATTCGGGTTTCGGAAAAAAAGGAATATCGAAGGGGGGGAGGGCGTTAAACCACTGAGCCATGGAGCGCGGATTGCTCATTTCACTTGGATTTTCCTGACAGCAGGAGAAACGGAAAGAGAAGAAAAAACTCTTAAATTACCTGCGATTTCTATATCCGGACCTCTATTAAGTTAATATCAGCGTCCGTCATGCGTGCGAGCGGGCCCGGGCGAGCGAGCGGGACGAAGTGTGCAGATGGCCTGCCCGCAACGGGTTATAAACCACGGCGAACACGGTCGAGCGTAAAAAGTCAGCGCGCGCAAAAGAGGAAAAATGCATGATACGCCAGGCGCGCTGTAGTTAAAGGGTTTTGGGGCATCTTGGGAACATCATTAAGATGATCTCCAAGGAGTTAAGTCACAAGGGAGCACCGTCTTATTACATGGAGTTCGGGCTTGAGTGATCTTTAAGACAATGGGAGATTGCCTGAACTTAAAATTTCCTCTTGTATAGAGGGCGCTGTTTCCTTGGTTCTATTTGTTTTTACGAAAGCAGTGCAATATGAGATCGACATGCGAAAAAAATATATGGACCTAAATGATTGTCATTCATGTTGCTGACTACTGCAGAATGTTCCATGGCTGATAACTCTGGCAGACCATTTTAATTCAGATTTATTCTCGGAATAAAACCTGCCCCAATATACCTTTAAAGGCACAGACTCGTCAGCAATGCGCGCGCGCCAATTTCGTGCCACGAAATTCGCAGCTCCATGCTTTTGCTATATGGAGAGGCGTATTTCGTGGCACCAATTTGGCGCGCGCGCATTGCTGACGAGCCTGTGCCTTTAGAATAAGTGAATTTGACAAAGCCGTTTTTAAACGTTTCGAGAAACGAAACGATACGAGGTGGTCTTAAATTGGAAACGTGCGCGACCTCCACAAAGCCGAAAATTAACACGAAAACAAACATTGTGTGACATGCTCATTTCAAGGCTTAACAATCAGCGGCGGCAAAACAAACACGCGTTCAATTCCTAGCCCCTGGCACCTCTACAACGGGTAACCAAAAAATGGAAGTAATTAACTTAATTTATGTTTGATTTTCTGGCTGAAAGTATCCATTGACGAGCGGTCCGCGGCGGTTGTACGTACCCCAGGAGAGAAGCATAGGCATAGCATTAATGGACGCCGCTTCGCCCGGGTTTGTTTTCCCGCGCTCGCGAAATTTGTTTTTTGAAATTCAATCGTGCCCGTTCTCGCGTTTCGCGGCCATGCACGATCATGATTCCCGCTCTCTCAACTCCCACGGGTAAACCTCTTTTAACACTTTTTCTCTCCGTCTCTCCTTCAACAGAGCTGATATCCTGCGCTATATCGCACGATACACGGCTCTTGTCAAGTTTAAACTCAACGTGGAATTAGTCCGAATAGGCGTGAAATTTAAATTAAGGACGTATACGGTGCCGTTTTTACTGATGTTGTTTTTAGCAGTTTTAGTGGTGTGTTATGTTGCGTTGTCATATTTTTAAAGTGTGCTGTTTTACAGTCTTAAGAGTGACTAAAGATGCGATTTGAAACTAAACTAAAAGTGTCTTGAAGTGTCTAATTTGGAACGGCGCTTCTTCACAAAAAGGCATACTGTTTCCGAGCTTCGTATATGGCTTACAATAAGCTCTCGTTATAACACCCTCTGATATAAAGCTATTCTCGATATAAAGCTCCTTTTTCTAAGTCCCAGTCATATTCACTGCATTGTGTATGCACTGGTTATAGCGCTTTCTGCATGGATATAAAGCTCAAATTGTCTCGGTCCCTTGAAAAGCGCTATAATGAGAGTTTAGTAAATATAGTTATTTTGATTAACTTGAAAGGCCAAAAGTGCCAAGAGAAAGGCGACAATTTAGAAAGACTGTTTGTTTGTCAAAATGCAACTTTTAGGCCTAGTATTCTGGCTTTATCTCCATTCGTGAAAATGGCACATGATGAATAATGCATGAGTTGTTTGGAGCCGTGACTATTCTAGTTTTCCATTCCGTTCCATTCACTCTCGTCAATAATGAATGTCAGACGAGGATCCTGTATACCGTCTATATAGCTAGTTATAATTCGACCACTGAGTGAGAACGAAGACGGCTAAATGCTATTCGATATGCCAGCTTCTATATTGACTTATCACTATTACCTTGATTGATGCCATCATTACGATAAATAATAGACGAGATATACCCCGCTAAAGACGGCCGGAATAATGTCCAATTAGCGTAATTGTAGCACAAAGTGCGGAGCCAAACAGGCACATAAGGCGACTTGTGATTGGCTGATCACATCGCAAGGCGCGCGCGTACATGATGGCGCAGCTTGCGATTGGTTAATGGAGACGCGAGCGACCGTCATATTTTACATATAGTTGAAACAATCTGAGGAAATCAACTCTTACATAATTACAGCCACTATACAGGCACTTGCAATTTCCATTGGAATTTTACTGTTATTATGGCGATAGCTCAGTCATGGAACACCGGACAAATCTAGTATTACGGTATACACCGTCTAGAGCTATCACAAAGTTGGCGACTGGCAAAAAGCGACGTAGCCTACGTAATACTTCGGCTCCTTGCAGCTTGCACAAGTCCGTTCATAATTCAGTCAAGAGAATCGCATCCTAAGAATTATTGAGATTTTCCGAATCCCGATGATCATACACTCGGTATCCGTTTTACATTATGAACTGCATACAACCCACGGCATGCATTGGATCCCAATATTCAGTATCGATACCAAATTTTCGAAAATGAATGTGCGGTGGAGAAAGTAGTCTCCAACTCAAGACCCCAAAATAATGTAATATACATAGGTGCAATATTAAAAGAGAAACATCACTCAACACGCGTCGTTTATGAGTGCGTCGTGTCAAAAACTCTTCATATAATGTTCTCTAAATTAAAGCCGTGTCTTAACAATTTCCATAGCGGTAATCACGTACACATATAATGTAAGGTTGTTCGCCTTTTAGCATTTCCCCCTCGTCCCGTTGGCTATATGAAGTAGTATGCATGGCTAGCAGTCTGTATCCAAACACATGTTTTCTCTCTTACGATCTTTCCGTGCGAGGCGTGTGGAAACATCATTGCCGCATCAGCACACATAACCGGTCACGTAATCTTTATACTTTTTTTCCTCAACCCCCGCACGCTCCATCGGTGCACAACGCCTCACGGCACAATATCAGATAGATACCGAGTTAGTCTCGCATCACAAGCCGCAAAATATCAACGGGTGTAGCGTGCGTTTTAATACACCCCCTCCGCGACGGTACCACCGCATGGGGGCGCCAAACAAGGTCAGAGCGTTGTACCAAAGAAACAGTGGCTGGTGATTTATTGACGAAATCATATTTTATCGCCCGACAAGGCCGAGACGCGTTCCGCGCGAGAGAGAGATTTCTCAACTCCGCCACAGCTCATAGCGCAAACTGCTCGCACGGAACACTGAGTTTATTGCGATGTAATATTACGGAGATCGCGAGGGCAATTTGGATTCAGTTCTCGTCCTTGCATATATTTCATAACTGTCAAAGTCTCAAACATTGATTGAGAAATCTGGGAAATGGGGCTATAAATTCACACTCCAAAATATGAACAAGGAAAAGGGCGGCAAAAACGTGGTAACAATTGGGTATGCAATCAGTACACAGACGTATCATATTCAAACGATGGCGTCTGTTCATAATCATTTTCAGTTTTCCTTTCAAACACTGGAGAATAATTTATGAGTTACACATTCTCATTTCTATTGCATTCAGGAAGTAGAATCTATACTACGTGCCACAGTATTTTGGGCGTATGAAAATAAACACATAGACAGCCGAAGTGTTACGTGTTGCCATGGTAAATGGCTCTAAACATCATGGCTGTCGGAAAAAGTACCATTGCAAAAGCACAGGGACACGGTTCGGTGATTTTTAGTGTAGAGCCATTGCCTATATAGGCAACTAACAAAAGACGACGTATTCGGCAGTCTATATTGGATCATTCGCGCATGCACATTAATAAACTATAATTTAAATGTTCGTTATGATAAAGCTCAATGCCATCAGACTGAAGTATATCATATCTTAAAGGCCCATTCTATCATTTGCAATGACCCAAAATGTTACTTCATGAGTTGACAAGAAAAACTTACTCAGAGTGTTGATTTAACAGCTGGGGCCCGTTTTCGCGTCCACAAACAGAAACATGTTTCTGACGTAATTACACATTCAACCAATGGTCAGCTTTGGCCGTCGGCAACCGAACCCGCTCATTGGTCGAACCAGTAATTACGTCAAAAAACATGTTTTTTGTTATGGTCGCGAAAACATGCCTCTAGATTAACAGCCAAATGTAGTGTTTAAAACAATGTGTGTGCACACAATTGTTTTACCATTCACTTAACACAAAAACCATGCATGTATTTTAAAGGTTTTATTAAGTGTACCTGTCGAAAAAAAACCAGTTAAATTGGCACCAAACGGTAGCAAGGACGACGAAGGAGTGACTAGAGATATCAATTTTCTACTCACCATTAAATCCATCACGCTTGTGCCGTTTCTCAGGTTTGGGAATGCCCAGAATACCGTTGATGGAATAGGAAGAGCCAGTTCGATCCCCATCCGGGGAGAGAATGCTGTTGGGTTGCACAGATGACGTCGCTAGACCAGTCAGTATGTCATCGTCTGGTTTCTTGTCTCCCAGTTTGTTGCGAACGATTCTGAAAGACAATCCCCAACATGTTACAGACTACTTGCTCCATTTGTAATCAATTTTTATTTAGTAATGGATTTTACCTTGCGTCGGGAGAATGAATGTTAATTTGAGTTTGTTTTGCCCTTACCCGACGTATATTAGCACTCAGTGCTTTCCCGAGACACTTATATGAAAAACTTCATAGCGAGCTCGGGTGGGATTCGAACCCACGACCTCCTGCAAACTGCAATTTCTATTTCAAATGCGTAATGTCAGCAATATCTCGATGTTCGAATGGAAGACGCAATTCAGCCTATACGGGTTTCGAATTAAAGTTCGATAGAGCAAATTAAAACTATCCATTAAAATGATGTGAACATTGGCCCCATTATCATACCTGTTAATAGAGCTAACACTCGGTACACTGTCCTTCTCACAAACAGCTTCAGCCAGCAACCGATCCCGTATCTCCCAGGCGAACATGGTCGGGTTTTGACGCTTGTAGTCGGCGATCTTATTGACTACTTTGGGAGTGGCAACTTTGGGTTTGCTTCCGCCGATCACACCGGGGCGGATTGAGCCCGTCTCGTAATACCTATACGAAGATAACACCGCAAAACGAAATGAGGGCAACATAACAAATTATGAAGTCAAACTCAATCACCCATTTGTCTTTCTTATGCATCTACATGACTACACGTGTACTTCTATGTTCCACAATTAAGCCGAGTCCATTACCAGTCTTTGCTAGTCCTAACAAGCCCACTTTTGGAAACAGAAGCATAACAAACATTTTCCTGGACATTTTGCTCGTATCCACCATGATTTTGACCATCTATATCTCGATTTGTTCATCTCATTTAACATCTGTGGTCCGTCCAAAATAGTTTGGCACAGGTGCGGTTTAAACTCCTAAAATTGACTTCACAGAAGTCTGAAAGCAAAGATAAACTCTTGTACACCGAGTCACCGACTTAAGCAAACGTAAACCAGACCCGAAATAGAATTTGAATTAATGTTTGATGATCTTTTACAGTGACACATCAGCCATTCAAGCTGCCATCAACGCTACACTTTGAAAAGCTTTAAAAGAGTTTGATTACGACAACAAAATTGATTTCAAATGCTTAGTTTGAAAGGTAGAACACAATGATTGGTAAACTGTTAAAATTGGCGTTATTTTCACTCGTGGTTAGAAGCCCATGTTGATAAAACTGCCCTGTAGACATTTCAGCCACATAATTATGTGCAGTAATACTTCCGAAAACTTGAAAAATCCATGCACGGTTTTTTTGTGTTGAATTGAATGGTAAAAAAACAATCTTTTGTAAAAGACCTTTTTAGAAAAACCACCTTCAGTTGTTAATTTCTCACACAAAATATAATTTTGGACTGAAATAAATTCATGTGGTGTTTGGTCCCATTGTTATTAACTCTTTTAGTAAGGTTTTTCTCGTCAACTCGTGAACAAAATTGGGTCACTGCAAATGATGTACTGTACATTTAAACTGTTCATTTTTACCTAAACGTCTTAGATCGTGCAAGTAATTCATTTCATTGCTCTGTTACTTGCAGTAGGAAATTAATTAGGACCTTTTTCTAACTGCAAATTCTCTGTTGCAGCTATCAGACGGTACAAAGCTAACTCGATCATCGTCGCGACCGGGTGAAAATTGCTGACTACACCAGAGACGATATTCGCGGGGTATTATGTGTCCTTCGGTCTAGCAGCCTTTATGCATGTTTTAATGACTGAGACCCGCCATTAAAATTTATCGCCGATGTATGAAATTTGATTGGGTGGTCGCGCCCAGCCTTTTTGGAGCCGCGCGTGTTCTGCATGTGATATCGTGTCCATGAAAAAAAGAAAAGAAATGCATGCATGTATGCGGGTATGCATGACCCTAAACCTTAGACGACATGCCGTTTTGCATCCAGCAATGTCGAACATTGATAATAAGAACAGTGTTAATACAACATTCTGCTTTAATATAACAAGGAACCCTGATAATAAGAGCACTGTTAATACAACATTCTGCTTATAACAAGGACATTTATATATATCCCATGCAATTCACTGTTGTTCAATGTTTTCGTTCCTGATAATACAAGTACACAGTTCCTCTTATAACAAGCTAATTTACAGAGTCCTAATGACATTTTATATTTACAATACAAGGTTCGACTGTAGGTACATCGAATACACTGCACAACATGTGGGACTGTTGATTCCATCATTTGTCCATTTTGGAATGCACACAAGAGGGTTATAGCATCAAAACAAAAATATTTTGGGGATGCATTTTCGTTTAGTCATTTTCATTATTAACATTTTCAAAACGAACATTAAATTTTAGCCTAGGTGCGATTATATTACCAAACTGTGCGTATATATTGGTGCGTATATATTGATGGCTAGCATGATGGTTCACCAGAATATTTATGCCTTGCCGTCAGGGGAGAACAACAAAAAAAGGAAAAACATGGTAACTTATTCAGATGGTGATAGTAATCCTAGACTAATTATGATTATATTGATGGCTTAATGGTCATGTCAAGGCTACAACGGTTGCCATTGCCAATGGCCCAGTAGGAGTGGAATACGCCTGACTATTTTTTTCCCTCTGAATAATAACTCTGAAGCAAAAGTATGAATGCATGCAGTTTATAAATATAGATAACTATAGATATATTTTCAAATATATCTCAATACTTCACAATTCGAGACACACAATTTATATCAGTCCTATTATAATCATACTTATATAGGCTAAGCTGTATTATCGAGTTATGAATCTCCTCAAAACACACACGGTACTCAAAAAAACACAAAACATGCTGTTCAAAAACTGAATAGTTTTCTGATAATCGGTTATTGAAAGTTGCACTTATTCTTCAATAGCTGTTTGCGCGGGCTGTAACTCACCGCAATGTGCTAGTGGACCCAACTAGATATTCTAATCGACTGCTTTTGTCGACTATTTGATCGACAAATGGACAACTGTTTTCACGACTCCATTTAAGAAGTACATATTCTATTTTGTCGACTGTTTGATCGAAAGATCGACAACTAGTTTTTACCTTCCAAGGATCTTGCTAACGCAGCCGTGAGACACGCGTAACTGCCTCGAGATGTCACACGGTCGCACTCCGCTGTGTGCCAAGTCGACAATGCGTTGTCGAACCATGTCTGGTAACGGCCTTCCATTGACGAAAACCCCGCCCAGTTGATTCACACCACCGTGACCTGACCAAGGAAATATGGAAAAAGATGTTAAACTTATACGATAATTGATCTCAACTTAATAAAGAATGTGTGGAGTTCAAACCGGTACAGTGCTCCGATCTTTTGGCAAGAACCGATCTACATGCAAATGGAGCGCCAGATCATTGAATCATTTAATTGAATGAATTATACAACATTACATTATTTTCCGGTTCACTTGTGCTGTGACAGTCCTTATGCTCGAAATAATAACTCGTTAATGAAATGAATCTTGTTAAACGGTTCATAAAACTCAAAGAGGGAAAAAATTGTAAAACATTTAACGTTCGTTGCACTCGACACTGCGCTCAACCGTGACTACGATCATCCTTGTCAATTGACAATACGTTGAAGTTCACCGTTCCGGAAGAAATCAACCAGGGCTCTAAAACATGGATACAGTGTCACTCGTGGCCAGTGAGCAGCGCCAACCGTGAAAAAGGTGCTGAATTTTTAAGGGGGTTCCGAGGAGGGAGGGAGGGAGGAACAATCTTAAGGCGTTAGGCCCTGCTGACGGAGCTTGCACGGTGCGTGTAAATGCACTTCACGCTTCGTCACCGCTAAGATTCTATACAAGAACACGACTGACAACCCAAAGGCATATATTAACAGAGGGCCGATAAGTGACGTCAGTTACCGTGGCAATGGCTGTAACCCAAAGAGTTAGATATAGAAAACTAGAGTGCCGATATGGACGCCGCCATTTTGGCTTAACGCTATTGGTGCACGATGCTGGGCAAAGAGGTGTTGCCAAGCAAACATGGCGCCGCCCACATCGGCACAGTCCACACACGTGACTTGAATAACCAATGCACACTCTAGTTTTCTATATCTAACTCTATGCTGTAACCATAATCAGTCGACTTAGACCTCCACAGTAAAACCAAAGAACAATAATTGTTGACAATCTGTTCTGGTACACAGTGACTACCAAAGGCAGCTCTTGAAACTACATTAAAGAGAAGTAACATTAATTACAGAAAAGAGATTCCCTATAGACTCAATACTTTCAGAAACTCCCATTTAAAATGCAATTCTGTCTTTATTGTTAGTTTTGGAAGATGCTTGATGGCAGCAAACAAACCAGCCCTTTTGCAATGTCCATGTCACGTTTGAGGTAAAGTACGCATGCTCAATATGACGTATAGACAATGGAGTTTGCTGCCACCAAGCGTCTGAAGTGTCTCCCATTGTCTAAAGTATAAGTCTTAACTTCACAATATTAATGCATGCAGCATGTTAGAATAGGGATGCTTTTATCGTTGCACATCAATGTGCGACAGACGATGTCCTTTTCCACTTGAAGTGAAATTGGGTGTCATCAAGTTTCAATTTATCCAACGGTTCGTGAAAGACCGGACCAGCTAATTCATCAGTATGTAAACTTCTGTTAAGACGAGGTCTCTGATTTATGCAAGCAACAATGGAAGGTGAATTAACGAAATGTAAACACGATGAGTACTCCCTAGCCGTGCGTTTTAGCCATGTAATGCAGTTGGGCACGCGCATTGGCCGTCCTATGTGTATACTACAACGTGCACAATGATTGCGCCATCTGGTGTGCGTCTCGGCCGTGCCGCCACGGCATGCCGAGACACGGTCGTGTCTCCTGAATCAGTTCTTTAAACTGTAAACGGCTGGTCGGTACAGTGCCAGACTGCTTTCGAACGCAAGACTGGCACGCATTTTGGTGTAGTCTTGCACCATCTCAAATCGACAGTTTAAATGTTATCCAACCGATTCGGGGGGCATCAAAATGGCGTTCTTGTGAAAAGGATCTATTCCACCAATGTGCCGTGGCCTGCTGGTCATGTCAAGTGTACAACTTTTATTCGTGCGATTCATACGACATTCATTTTATTATAGGAAATATTTTCTTTCTAATAGGCCTATTTATAAAAATGTCTTAATTCCACATGTTAATTTTCAATGCATATTTTTCTTCTTCGTGAACGCAAACTCATAATTTCTCTGAATATCGGATTTTTCTGAACATATATACGCCAAATTAACAAATTCACCAACTGGAAATTACTGGCGAAATTAATATAGGAGAAACGGTGACCAGGTGCTTGTTAAATGCGCATAGAGTAATGGTTCCATACAGGTCCCGTCCCACGGGGACTTAACTAGCCTATTCCACAAGATTATTTACCAATTAAGGATAAGGAAAACAGATCCGTCCTGAGCCCCTACACGATTACACGTAGAACGAGCAGGGTAAACACAGGAACGCTGCAAAAGCGCGCCAACGCAAGCAAGCGCGCCAAAATGGTACAGACGTTGTAAGCTTAGCTCGAAGCGATGTAGTTTGCCGGGCGGATGGCCCGAGCTAATAGCCCGCCGCGGCTAGGCGATCTTGGCCCGGGCGAAGAGGCACGTCCCGTCCGCTCGGCCTAGGATGACTGCGTGTCAACATTGCCGCAGCATGAGCGAGTTGGTGATCCCACTGCGGGCCCCAAAGTGATCAGAATGGACGGATCATATGGAGCAAGGAAAGTCCCTGGAGAGGACCCGGGGAGTGCATGGCTGAAGCGAAGGGCAAATTTGGAAGGAAGAGGGGAAACGGCTTCGGTTATGGTCCGAGTTTCCGCAGATCGATTTGGCGCGTGCTCCAAGTCAAGTGCCATGCAAGCGATTGAATGTATCAAGCGTTCTTTGAAATTTTGACTTGAGCAGTCCATTCAAATCAAGTCCTTCCCACTTGATTTAAGAGTGGGTACCGGAACTAGAACCGGAACCCAAGTTCTAATTTCAATATCCAAGTTAACTCAGTGTACCGTTATTATCTCGGCCGTCTAATTTAAATTGGGAAGGTGTGGTTTTCAAAATGGACGGCAAATTCGACAGGCAAATGCCCTTGAAACCATTATTCTTATTTACAATGGTTGAACCGTAAATATAACAAAGTACGTTTGTTTATAGTAGTGCGACACAACAGGTTCGCACGAGATGTGGGATAACTATAGTACAACGAGAACGAACGTTGTCAACGTTCGGCAAAGTTGGTCAATGGCCCGCGTCTTTGGAAAACTGGGCACCATATACCAGGTTTTGCCGAACGTTAATTGCAAACGTTGGAAGCGTTCGAGTACTAACTATAACGAAGCCGAAACTGATTCCTGGAGGAAGTACAGGAGAACATCCCAGTCATATATGGGCGTAATTTACTATACAATTCATCTTGCCAACAATGCAATTAGCCCGAGGGTTGTATGTTTCAGGGTTGTGTGTTTCAGCGATGCGCGCCGCAGCAGCCATGGGCGAAGGGCCTGACTGTGCATGCATAATGCGTTAGGGGAATCATGACTGCTTCCATAAGGGCTGAAAAGACTCGCTAGTCGAGCTCACCTCACGATCTTAAGACTGATGGGCCTTTTAGATGCCATGATGTGCCCCTAGGCTGTGTCGTGGTCATGCCCGCTTGTCAACTGGGATTGGCGGTATAAAGTACAATTATCTGGAGTGTTTTAAGTTACAAGGCTCATTGAAAACAAAGATTATATAGCATGCAGATATAATTGCGTGCATTTGTCGAAAGAATTTGGTAGAACAAAAATACTGATAAACAAAATGTCCTTGCTCAAAATATATAAATATTTTATATCTTTCCTGTTTGAAACCAGGACAGTATTTTAAATTACGTTCCATACATTTTTAAATGAAAGACGAGGTGGAGATATTGACCAAACTGAGTAGACATGCACATACATGTACCTATAAACCTATAAACAGAAATCGATTACAAAATGAAAAACGTTTATGAAATAAAGATCTTATGAGCAATTTTGTCCCGACCTTCCCACTGGATTGAAGCTAAAACTATATAGCAACACAACCTCTACATTATATAGTAACATTATATAGTATATAGGGACATCTGACACAGCATCTACTTTGCGATATCGCACATTTTGTCGCAAAAGATGTACTTTTTGTCGCAAGATTGTGGAAAGTAGGGACAAAATTCTGCGGCACTGCAAATATTTGCTAAAAAAACACAAAATGCAGCGATCGTTAGCAATATTTGCATAGATATAGCTGCGATATGATGCCCCAGTCCCCGCCCCATATCGGCGGCTACATCATTATTTTAACTCACGGATCGCCGTGTGATACTACGCGTACCAATCATGTTCATTTTAAACGATCGCCGATTACATGAATTACAACCATGATGCTGCCAATAAGCGGCGGTGAAGTGGCTGTAATTGAGAGCTTGTTTCCCGCGCTTCCTCCAGCGGTAATGCGCTAGTTGCCTTTGTCATGACTTGTGATTAAAATGGCGCGCCGTGTATGCTGTCTTCACGCGTTCGCGCCATTAATCTAGCAAAATGCACGCGCTCCATACACGAGCATTTTGCGTTGTTATCAAACAAGGGCGTCAACCAAACCCTGGAAATATGTAGCAATTATCATATAAATATGTTTACATGTGCTTTATTTTAAGAGGAATTTTACTAAACAAACGTATAAATCTGGTAAAATTGTACTTTGTAAATTTGTATAATTTGGTAAAATTGTATTTTACCAAAGATTGTTTAAATACATATTTTTGTTAGAAGCGAATTGCTCAGTTAAGTTAACGGTGAATACACGCACTTTTCAATGGTCAAAAATCTGGAAATTGATTAGCTTTTAATTCGATCTGTTAAACAACGTAAACCACACGTAAAAATCGATTTCTCTATTGAGGCGCAACACGCACTCAATAAATGTCGATTGTTGCTTTTCGTAGTCGACTCGGGCGTAACTTTTGTTGACATGGTTCTGCACGAGTTGCTCTATACTCAAGGGGAATGCAATCATGCATGACAGGTTGACCTTTGACCTTATCGTTCATGTTTACCGAAGACTAGAAACTACTGCATTGCGCATAAAGATCGCATGCAAAAGATTGATGTATTTGTCATGACTTTTGTGCACATATAAGCTTTACTGTAACAAAGATTCCCATTTTCTAGTTTACATTTTTTAGAACTAACTTGTCGAAACTATATTTCTCCTGGTAATTTTTATATTGATGACTTTTCACTCGAAAGCAAATGCAGGAAAAAATGATCACGATTTTGCGCCCGTCTTCACGCAGTAAAAGCATATTAGTTTTGAGGACTGCGAGCGCGTGATGTATGTCTATTATTTCTTTCTTTCTTTCTTTAATTTTGTATTTGTTATTTTTTAGTAAGACTGCAGACGCAAACATGATCACAACCTCTTGGCGATTCCCAAGTGTTTCAAAACCTCTCATGCTTTATTTTAAGTTGGAATGATCGTTCGTATACCCTTGCGCATTTTCAGTCGGCAGACTTTATGAAGCATTTAAGTTTTAATAATCATCTGACAGGAGTAACTTTCACTTTATAATCCCACGGCAAAATGTATACACTGTAAAAACACTTAGTCAGATTTGACTAGAAATCAGTCAAACCATTGCACCCAGCGGACCCTGAAAACCTAGTTACTGATAAATGACTAGAAATATAGTTACAATAGTGAATCTGACTCCGCCTGGTAGTTGTTTTAACTAGATATCTGTTTGACGTTACAAAGATTTTAGTCATCCTGATTAGAAAATCTAGTCAAACTTTCAGTTGCACCCTATGCAGCTGACCTTTATTTTTGACAAAGTTGTTTTTAGAGTGTATACCTGAGTTTGAATATCAATTTACATCTGATATAACAATCAACGTCGTGCTATAAGCGATCATTTTACCAAATTGAAGCCTTCTCAAAAAATACAAAAAGACAGAATTTGCGGTAAATAAAGCTAAATTATTATAATATCGTTTGGAATATGAACTATGCAGTTGTACAAGCTGGCAGTGACACACAATACGCAGGACAGATGCCAGGCGCTATTATATGATCAGGCAAAATATTGATGACATCAATATTTCATACATATCTTCCTTATAAGGGCATCTGTATATACGCGTAGCATCAAATTCAAATTAACGGACGGTATACTTTGTCTTCTTGTCGTCAAAGTCATAATAAACATTTCAGACGGACCTGTTGTTTGTACGTGTTGTTTTAATTCAACACACGCGTACATTGGAGATTGTTCCATTGTAATTTAAAAAAATACTAAACCATTTGAATGTGTCTTTTAAAGGCTGGATTTTAAAGCAAATATCCAATTTGCATCGTTATTGTGAAAAAAATGAAACAAAAAGTCAAGCAGGTGAAAGTTGTGTACAACAACCAACATGGCGACCTCTTTTTTGTCTTTAAATTATGCATTTTATGTTTTATTTCAGACTCATAAATGATTAATTGGTATTCAAGGAAACTAAGATTTTAGCCTCAAAGATTCGTTTCGGTTTATTGACGCGAATTACACGCGACATCGATGGTGTGAATCGAAGTGAAAGAAACGACCAGACAGGTATGCATAATGGCCGCTAATAGCTACTCGTATTTTATACGTTACGCAGGTGTATTTTAATGGTGACCGTGTCACCCTGACATTGCCAACGGGGCGCTGCGCTGCGAAACACGGCTTAGGGTTGCGGCGCTGTCTGCTTACACCAACCTCCCGTAATCTCGTTTCTCAACTTGTGCAGGGACGGAACAATACCCTAGATATTTCTCGATTTGAAAATTCGAGAACCAAACTCGACGTGGTCGAAAACAAACATTGTTATTAACAAACCCTTTCGGCACTATACCCAGCAGTTTTTATACACGCACTAGACACACACATTAAAACTTATGAAGCGATTCGCGAGCTAGCTGTATAGTGTGCATTATGGCCTACACGTTGGCGGCATTTGACATAAATACTGCAGGTACCCCTATTTTTTAGCGTTCGAAACAACGTACAGATGGGAATAAAAAAACATGATAAAAATTCTGCCCACTTGGAGAGACACGTTACAATTTATGAAACACTACAATACACGCACAAGGGTCAGGTATCTTCCACAAGTGCGCTATTGTTTCTCTGCATGCTTTCAGTATCACATTGGCAGCTTTACAAGCATTATACACCCTGGGGGAGGGGGGGGGTGGTGGGAGGGGGCAGGGCATACACGTAGTACGACCGGCTGTAGAAGACTTGTTATATGGTACCTAAACAATTTGGAGACATCGTTTTGCATGACCAAACTGGGGAAATAGGTTGGTGTAGCGGTAGTTTCCTATATATGTGGCCCTGGTTCGAATCCCTTCCGGGTCAGTATGTGGATTGAGTTCTCAGTCCCTGCTTGATTCTGTGGGTTTTCCTCACACGTTGGTGTGTGTTGTGTTTTTCTCCCACCTCTAAAACTGAGAATGTCTTCCTGTTCTCTCGCACTTCGTGGCCAAGCTGAAGAACCCCTTACTAGGTGGCTACAGGGCAACGACTTAAGTCGGCTAATCTCAGCAACCAGATCCCTTTATGGGATCATACGAAAGAAGAAGACCAAACTCAGTAGATATTACATTGACAATTTTGTTTTGCATTTTTGTCAATTGGTATAGTAGAAAAAACTCAATAGTTGTATAATTATTGCATGTTGCGTGCAATGACTTGGCATACGACCAGCATATCTATTCGCAAAGGCCACATTAGCATACTGATAATGATGGCGACCGCATTATAATTTACACGTCGTTTGCTCGTACAAACAATTCCAATCTATATTGTACAAAATGATATTTTTTAAAACATGGAAACGGCATCAAAAATCAAGGGATTTAGAGCCTTGAAATGATTGATAACAGAAAAATTGAAAGTTTCAAAATTAATCTAATAAAATATCTAAACAATTCATTGAATTGTTGACAACAAATATACACAAATAAACAGATATGCATCAATACTAAAAGCGTAAAACGATTGGGCGAAATTACCAGGATGTACTAGAAGAACACATTTTAGGACTAAAATGGGGTGTAAAATAATCTGAATTGTAGCTTACATGAACCGTGCGGCATTTGATGCCCTCTCCTGTGTAGTTCCATCATTGTCGTCATGGTAACAGGCTCAAACACCCCGATAAGTTCGTGACTATACACCGTAATAATATTACTGGACACAGCCAGTGAGTTTTACGGTCGTTTAATACGGAAGCAACCGTACGGTCTAGTGGGCACCGTCTGAACGTAGCGAAATTTGGCACGTCGGTCCCGCCGTGTGTGGCGTCGCCGCAACGGTCGCAAAGTGTGTGGTCGACACGCTGATCACAACGATACCTGAAGAACGCTACACGTTGCAGGTCAAACTTTGGTCAATTGAATTAACAAGACATCGAAGCAGTAAGAAGGAAATGTTGTGTCTTCTCGTAAAGTCAGAGAGTTGCCTTCAGAAAACCTTAAGATGTGTGTACTTTGGAGTATCAGGGGACGCTCCGTCGATAGACTTGTGGCAGCCGCGCGTAACGGCTCGTGAAGATATGCTCCGTAGCTGCTGTAGTCGAATCGCCGTGCTCCCAAAAAGCAAACACGTTCGACCAGGCTTGCATCAGCGTGTACGCGAGCAGTTGACTTGAAGTGCGAGTTGACAATGGCTCGTCTCAGTGACTGAGAACACGCTCTGATGCTTTAAGACTGGAGGCAATATAGTTGACGATGAAACACCTCCATTTTTGTACAGGAAGCCAAGTGATAACTATTTACCGGTTTACTAGTGCGTGCCCAGCCCCCTATCCCTCGAGCTGTATACGCATTATTCCAATCACTCACGACAGCTGACAGACCTCGATACTGATTGGTCCATACACGATGGTGCTGATACAGTGTGCGCAATCCATTGTCCAATCAGCACGGGCGTCATTTGAATGACAAGAGCTGGGTAGACCCTGGAGGTGCGCGTGTCACAGCCAGAGGCCATTGGTTGGTGTGGTTACGATGGGCGTGGTTTATATCGTTTGTTGGTTCTGGGCGGCTTTTTCCACAAACCCACAGCACAATATACATGTACCACACATAACCACATCGGCATAGAAGTCAGCGTTAGCCACATACACGCAAACGCGGACCGCAAGCCTCTCCCTATAAAATACCAGCAATTAATACGACTTTAATTAGAAAGAAAACTCCCCGAGGATTAGTCAAGAATTTGGCGACTGCCTCGGCCTTTTCTGTTGGTTGATGACAGCCACTGATATTAAAACCTGTCAGTAGAGATCTTCTTTATTAACTTTCGAGGGTTTTTGTTTTATTTTTGTTGAGAGCTGTGTGCCCCAAAGTGCCAACAGATGGGATGAGCGGGCCACGATAATGTGGCAAATGAATCATCTCGAATCGGGACACGTCAGATATGCTCACAGCACCACATCATACATCAAACTTAATGATGATATTGCTATTATACACTGCTGAATGCACAAAGACGCATCTCTGTTTTACATCCCTTCTCTCTCACAGACAGAATTTTGGAGAGAACAAACGCTTCACTGAACAACACATGAAGGCTTAGTCTTCTGACCAGCGTCATTATAGGAAAAGATAGTTTAGAATTAACAATGTTGATACTCGTCATAGCTCGGTGGTTAAATGTGCTGGTATATACGGAAGAAGTAGAAAAAACGCTACAAAACAATACATGGTGGGTTTTCTTTGCTGACGAAACAAACACAACCAAACTTGGGATAAGAAAAAATCGTAAGGGCCTTATTGGGATTCGAACCCGAGACCTCCGACTCACTAGGCAGACGCTCTACCAGCTGAGCTATAAGGCACAGTTAGTATACACCCTCAGGTTTTCCCTATGGACTCAATGTTTCTCTCGGTGTTGCATGGAAGCGCAACTGGGCAAAGTAACGAACACAACCTCTGGTATGGTGCCTGATCACCATTGAAATGAAACAACCAAACTTGGGATGAGAGAAAAATCGTAAGGGCCTTATCGGGATTCGAACCCATAAAGGTTAAAGAATGAGCCAACGAAACAATAGATAACTGAGCCATAAACTGAAAACCATAGCAAGTCCCCTGCATCAATTCGGTAAAGATACCATGCACTGACACTACTTACATACTATGTATATGCTTCCAGGCCTTGTCTTTGCGACGAGACTTTGAGCAGGTGCCTATGGCACCTGTCTTTTCCAATGCAGTAATACAATTTTTACATAACTCATTCAGGACACACATTTTTTTGCATTCTGAAAATAATATAGGTACCTGAAAAAATACGAACGCAATGAGGACCATATATAACTTTTCTCTCATCCCATCATATTTTAGTTAGGAAAACATTAGGAAACAACCAAACTTGGGAGAAGAGAAAAAGGGTCTTATCGGGATTCAAACCCGAGACCTCTGACTCACCGGGCAGACGCTCTGTACCATTTATCACTCCACTATACGAGAGAGATGTATAAACATCGCTTTGAAATTTCACTTTCAGTATAAAATGTTACACAGAAACCATTAACTTCTTATATGAAGGAAATAACCCTTGGTCAACGATGACCGTGTGATTGCAATTACAGACGCCGTCTTTCCACGGCGCGTGTGTTGGTCAGGCGCGCACAAGTCTCTGTATATACTGAACCGGCTGGGGATTATGAAAGCTAGGGGGGAATGTGAGGGGAAACTTAATAAAGTCCCGGCCAACAAACATGTCAGCCATCAAATATTAAAGAAAATCACTCAGGTGTAGACAATATTTCCAAGGCGCATCCGCTACGGGATCCTTGTATGAAAAGTAACCTATACGACTATTTTATGTCGTATAGTTGCAGCTCGGCGTAAATCCACACGCGATGACAAACGTATGAACAGTGAATACAGTGAGCAATGTATCACAGTCGTTAAATGAGAAAACGAACATATTTTAACATCTTTACCAAATGTTACACAGATTGGAAGATGGAACCATGGAGACTCACGCTTTGTTTCTCTCTCAAAATGTCGACCTATATCATAATTTTGAAAATACATTATCTAAAACCAACCAACCACCTTCAAACATTGATTAAAATACCCTAGGCTTAAACAAACGTGTGGCCAAAACCCTTACATGCAACAGTCGTTGTGTATGGAGGCATCATCTCTAAGACACGGTCGCCATTTCGGCGGCACAGCACATAGACTGAATCACATCTGCTCTCGTGTGCAGCTCGTGACCGAAACACGCTGCCTCATGAAGAGGCAAGGATAGAGAACCCTGTCGTGCGTGACGGACACGCATCAATGGGTTATTATCATCCTCCTTCAAGACGATGAAGGGAAGATGTCTCATAAAGCAGATGCTCAGACGGAAACATCATTAAGGAGGTGATTCTATTAGAATAGCCGAGGCTCCTTCAAGACCCCAAACCGCCAAACGGCCGATATAAAGTCATGTATGCCACACCCGAAACATATTCGTGACCGCGTTCTTCAACATAATTCATTTTTCTTGAGGAAAACTAGCCACTGTGTCTCTCAGGAGAATGACTCTGTGTTAAATCAAAGAAAATGGGTTTGTCTTTCTACGAGTGTTGACCGTTTAAGAATTGAAGGCGAATTCAATAGACGTGTTGGAATAAAAATGTTTTCAATATTGTTTTAATCGTCCATGGAATTTGAGGGCGCTGTCCGAGGAAACGCATAAAATGTCCTAACATTGTGCCTCGTATAGGATAAACTATAAACAAGTTACTTCTATAAAACGAACAAATCATTAAAGATTTAAGCAATCATTAACATCTCATTTGACAATACAATGTGCATCAAATGGTATCACAGCTTCTTTCATAAATATGGAAATTGCCTTAATTAGCATAATAACACAAACTTGCACTTTTTATTTCCTAAAGTTCTTTTAGTGGAAGTTTCTGATAAAAATCTTATTCGAAAGATGACAATTTCGCACAATATTCCTTTAAAGACTTTGTTGTATGAATACTACTTGGGCATGTCGGTCCCATGGAGGATATAGCACAGTACATTCTCCTATACGCATCAGTAGCGTTACTTGGCGCTAGTTCACGGAGGCAGAAAACGTGTCTCACGGTATGAGCGTGTGAGCGCGAAATGTTTGGGCGATGGGGCGGGAGTGGCCGCTTCGCCGCCTCGGAAGCGTCGTACCTGAAAAGGTGTGGATCCGTCCACGGGGACCAGACTATACGTGAAGAATAGTCAGCAACAGGACGACAAACCACTTGTTATTGGATGTGTGGGATTGGGTACAAACTCGAGGTAATTGTACCTGCTCTGTCATTGGACAATGCAGTGGAGGATGTGTCAGCTAACTGGCCAATAGCAGCCAAGTTATTGTGAACCCAAGGAACATTGATAACTGGAATTTTGTCATTGATTGGATAATGTTATAAACCTTGACTCAACTAACTGGCCAATGACAGCCTGGCTATTGTGAACCCAATAAACATTGATAACATTTAACAAAATAAACTTCAACCTATGGGGTAAAGCATGTCTCTTCAAATACTCAATACATTTTGTCGCCGGCACACGTAAATTCTTATTAAGAAACTGATAGAGTACCCGTGGGTGTACACTATAGAACAGTGAACTGTTTCCCTGTACTTTTGCAATGGACGTTTTAGACTACCAGTTAATGTTTAACTTCTGACGAGAATACATGCATGTAGACAAGGTGGGGTGTGGTTTTTACAGACTTAAGTCAATACTGAACCAAGCTTTGGGAAGAACTGCACGCAGACCATGGTAAAAGAGTGTGTTCACAAGGCACTTTATACCCCAGGGAAATCAAACCCACGGGATGTCAGGGAGCAGAATTAGATTCCTAATTCGATGTTCATTAGTCTTTGGCGTGGGTGTCCGGACCCAGCGTTTCCCATCAGAGGACCAAGTCACCGTGACGAACTCGGAGTGATAACTGGGCAATAAATAACATGATTCACCGGCGGCTAGAGTCCCCCGCCGCTCGCTCGCTGCCGTACGAGACGCGAAATGAGCAGTCGGTATGGATCTCCGAAGTGTGATATTTATTCCGTGTTGATAAACAGACGCTCGCGGGTTCTCGCCAAGTCCTTATAGATGAGGAAAGGATCGAGTGCTCAACTGCGGACTTCGTATCGTATCTGCATGCGGTCTTCAAGTAGCCTATGTAATTACAGTTCATTAAAAGATGGTCATTTTCTAGGAATAAGTGTCCACTTTTGTCCTTACCCCTTTTCAATTTGACATCAAGAAAACTTAACTCATATGTCTATTATTAAAATGAAGAAACATTTTAGGCCATTATCAACACATGGTTGGATCATGGTTGGATACCAAATCCAAAAACTGAAAGGAAACATGTAGTGATGTCAAGACGTTAGTAATTCAATAAGTTTATCCTTCGCACCCCATCACTGTGGTAACTTTCACCTCTCAAATTCAGTTGAACTTATATACAAAGGACGCCTTCCGCACCAACAAAAACCTGCCATGCACTATATATACATGTATCATTTGGGAACCAAGATAGGTGGCCGGTTGAAGCAGGTGGCCTCCCAAATCATCGAGTGGCCACTACCGACCATCACACAATGTCCCCAGCAAAAGAGCAAAATATGGTGCATGGGTGCTCCATTGACACTTTGCTCTTGAATGATCTTAAACTCTTTCAATTGAGCCAAGAAAGTTTGACGGAACCAGGATTCGAACCCCAGACGTCACCATGAGATCAAAAACCATTGAGGCAGCACGTTATACTCCGAGGAGGTGGCAGTATATTACGTCTAAGACGCAACTTGTACTCGATATATCATGATTGCAGCAGGCATGCAGGCATTCTAACATGATACCGACAGGTGGCAACCATACACCACGTCAGCCCGGACGCTGCTTCGGATCTCTCTGTCTTGGAAACCCTCTTAAGATTGTTCTCTCCTTTAATTGAAGATGAATGTTTAATTACATCTGCAACAGGTGGAGCTGCTGTGACTGGAAGGTGAAGAAATGAATCCTATAGCAACACGGAATTTATTCTCATAAAATACTCAGAAATCATCAATCTAAGAATTGAACTCTTTCTCTACATGCAGCTATTGTACAATACAATTCCTTTCGTCGTTTCTATAGGATAAATGATTTCATAACTTCACAGACAGCGTCAACATTCACTTAGTTTACATATTCACTAATCACATAAAATAAAAAAATAAAAAACAATTAATACTTGCGTATACTTAGTACACAAAAGCTTGCGTTCATATCTGAACTTCTATAAATTATGAAGAAAACATTCAATTTTATTTTGTAGCGGGTGGGGGCGGTCACGTGTGTGCATGCACAATCCAAACTTTGCGTTTGTTATTCTATCATTCACAGGGTAAAACGGGTGTCACTAATACCATGTCCTTCACTGTGTCATCATTCATATTTTCGACAGTTCTACAGTCTGCTGTCGACGCACGGCGTTAATGGGGTGACAACCACTGAGTATTTTTAATGAGAGGGAAATGCGAAAATGATACGAGCATTAGCCAACATCCCGCTGCTACAGACAGTGAAAATTTATTGCTTCTCGCAAATGCGCAACATCTGAAAGACAGAAATGGCATTAACGCTCGCAACGGGAAAGTAGAGTGAGATTTGAGAAACAGACGTTGAGCGGGGATTTCTCGGGTTGACCAGTCCAAGGCTGATGGTAAAAACGCACCGGGTTGGAGTGGGGGTTTTATGAACACGGCAGAGGATTCACCTAGATGCCTGCAGCGACGGACCGGGATAGAACGCCTGGACGCCCCGCCAGTCCATCACGGGAAACACGGTTCGGGACAGTTCGTATATAACCCCACCAATATCACATGTCGCGAGGCCGGGACGTTATTAATTTGTGTGCCCGCCAGGCAACCACATGTTTTCTCGAGACAAAGCTAAGGGGGAATTATCCAGCAATAATACTTTAAGGGGATAAATACACATCATTATTAAATCGAAGGACAGTCTTAAACAGAGATAACTAAAGGCATTATCAGCATTAAACATTAAACTCCATTCTTCAATCATTCTCCCCAAGACGCGGTGTTATCCGAGCAGGCTCAATGATGTTACACTTGATTGAAGCAATCAGGTGGAAATTCTTACTATTTAGGCAGGTAGTTGATCCGACACATTCAACAAAGGAATCAGCCTATGAGCCTCCAATTTACCACCACTATAAAGACATTGTTCTTTATTCAAACAGCTATCAGGGAAAAAACATTATACCTATGACATTTATGATGGGAAATATGGACAGGTATATATCAATGAGCAAAGCAATTTGAATGAAACAGAAGTAGCACCCCAAACCACTGATCTGCAAGACCAGCTCTCCACCAGCTCAGCTATCCAGCCCTATACTCCCGATGTTGTTCGTGGTACACTTTCTCATGCACCTATATCAATTGCTTCCTCCACCCTTACCAACCCAAGGGGTATACCCCAATTAAGAGGTGGGGACTGTCACTTTTCAAGTGACAAAAATCCCTACCAGCTGGGGCAAAATGTGGTGACATGAGCGCTGAAAATTTGATTTGTGTCAAAATCCCCACCCTGCGGCCTGGGGTATGAAAAACGTGACCAAATGCCCATCTAAGGGTGGGGCAGAGCAGGGGAGACAATAATGGTTGTTGTTTAACTGTAACATGCATCCTCATCAACATAATACACAATTACATAACCACTTAAGGTACAAATACAAGCCAGATATTTCATACAGTAGGCTAATACCTTGTGGATCTTTGATTTGTACTCCTGTCTGTCTAAGATCGAATTTTATAGCATGACACATAAGCCGCTGGACGATCGTATACGTAAGAATTGCAAGTTGCCATGTCCTATTTTAGGTTTCCCTTGAGAGTCAACTCGTTTGATTGCACACCAGTAATGGTTATGCATACCATAAATTTCCCTGGTAACGAGACAGCCGTATACTATTAGAAGAACGTGGTTTACGCTTACATGTAATGGGGTAGTTCTTATTCCCGCGTGATTCCGCGAGATTTGAAGAACAGTAAGGGGAGTGATCTTGCATTGTCTTGTATACATTCGTATTGGCCCTATAGGTGGATGTTTTTTTGTGAATAGAGACCTTATACATAATTGACGCCACCATGTAAGAGGATAAGTCTTTGTCCCCTGAAGATAGCACAGGGGGTGCACATAGGTTTCACTTAATGCAACGTTGTTGCCGCACTTTTGCCGCACGTATAGACGACGTAGCCGCAAGTTTCTGACTTTTGCCTGTATGTTGCAACTTAGTTTCTGTATACATTTTCACGTTAAGTGCTTCTCCAGACACTCCTTTTCTTCTTCTTTACAAGAATAGAAAGCATCTTTAAATGTTAGCTACGAGCGTCGTTGCCGCACTTATGTTTTTACGTCTTCCGTATAGCCACGCACGGCGTACGGTCGTGTGACCGCAAGATTCTGGCTTTTGACTCCAAGTTTCTATACATTTTCCCGTTAAGTACTTGTCCAGGCACTTTCTTGTTCGTCTTCTTCGTTGTGACGGGTGATAAATAATGAGATTTTCAGGCTTAGGGGACCCCCGGCTGCGAGCCGGGTTGAGCGGCGCGTGGTAGAGTTTGACGGGCAGGCTGCCCCGTGTCTGGCAGGCACGCGACCGCTGCCGGCTCGCTGCTTACAACAAAAACCGGAACACCACGGTTATTAAGGCCGCGTAATGGCACCTTAATTGCACGATAATCGCCACAATATACTGAAGTCAATTCCATTCGTCTCGTAAACGCAGTCACATCATGGACCTACCTCCATGGTCACATCAGGGCTTGTAAGGGCGTAAGCCCTTCGGAAGGAAAGTGAAAGTGAAGGGGGGTAGGGGTTGCCTTTTAGCTGCACCGAGCCCATCCCAAACACGAGTTCTTTCCAAGTCGGTTCTTTAAGCTGGATTCACACTCTGACTTTTCGCGGGCAAATGCGACGCGCGCCTCGCTTTATGAAAATGTGGCATAGAGCTGAGGGATTTAAAGAGAAACAACACAAATCCCAAAAATCATAAAATTCTGTGGTTTTTATGTGCGTCGTTTTACTCCAAATTCCCTCCAAATCGCTTTTTCGCAACTTTACGCCCGGAAAGGTTCACCTCTGCAGTATGAATCCAGCCTTAAGGCGGATACACACTATCGCGGAAAAAATCACACTTTTGTGCTGCGCTCACCGCATTGCATGAGCTCCCAATCGCCGATTATTCCAAAATAGAAAATTCTACTCTGGTAACTTCTCTGATACCTCATTGGCTGCGCGTTGGAAAGGTCAGCGCACCGCGGTCAAAGTTCAACAAATTTGAACTTTGACCCAGCTCAAAACTTTTGCGCGTCGCGATAGGCCGCGCACAAGCGGCAAACCAGTTTGTGTACAAACCAATGGAACAGTGTGGTTTTTCCGCGATAGTGTGAACTCTTCTTCACCGTCGTTTCAACCTTCGCATTCGCCGGATGATGGGTGCTCCTTGGCCCGGCGAGCATGAGCGAACCGCGAGCGCAAGAACATAACCGTGCCCTACTCCAACTTAACCCCTTAGAGAAAACATTAGCTGCAGGAGAATCTCTTAATGCCCTGCTGATGACAGAGCTCTTGGGAGACATCGGTACCGCAACATTCACACAGACGACGCTAAATGACTCGCCGTCAGCGAGCGAGCGAGCGAGCGCCCTCAAAACACCGCGGCAGATGGAATGAGGTGCGTTTCTGTTTTTGGTATACCGTGCCTATGAAATCCACGCATCGAAACGTGTGATTAATAATAACCCACTTGCCGAGTATAAAACCACATAAAGTCAATCGGAGACGCGGGACATTTCGGCTAGAGCTATACCGCTCTTGCTCGTTTGAGCGTGAATATTTTGCGATAAGAGTGTCGTGTTAGTTTACGTTTAAATGCCCAATATCGCACCAAATACCATCAAAGGACCGACACAGCCGGACCACTTTTCAGTTCCCTCTAAATTGTATTTCATACAGTCTTAAAGTAAAATGTATTTTTCAAACTGAAGTATTTCGTCAAAAGCTCGACACTGAAAACCGGAACATTACAGAGGGTTCGACGTGCATGGTCAGACGCATACTTCTAACTGACCACCCCCCCCCCCCCCCCCCCTCCCCCCCTCCCCCCCTTTCGTTATCCGTTGTTATCTGACAATAAAGCTATATACTTAGGAAAGTACGCATGAACCAATGACGTAGCGGACACTTTATAATAGTGGTCGTATTGGCTAACCGTAATAATGCTACCAAAACCAATCTATTATTGCATAGACATCAAAGGTGCATGAATAAAGGCAGCTTATTAAAATATAATTCCTGAAACTTTGCGGGTCGTCAATATCATCCAAAAGGTCCATTCCGATATATCTCATCCCAAAGCCAATAAATGTAGTTTAAAGATGATTTCTTTCAATGCAAGTGGTGCTTATAGCATTAGTATGACTTTTCGTTTTGCATGCTCCCAAAATGTCTTAAATGCCACAAGGAGAAAACGCGCCAAAATAGTTGCACTAATATTGCAACATAAAGACGAAGTTTGAAAATTTAATTGGTGTTCTGTTGGAACTTCATGTCAATTTGTCATCCTCAATGATTCTGGCACGTCTTTGCTCTGTAAATATTTCATTTACACTGCAAAAACCCGGGTATTAAATTAACACCAGTGGTGTTGTCATATATATATACCAAACCTGGTATTAAGTTTTAACACCACAAGTATTAGTTTTAACACCTAGGGTGTTGAAAATAATGCATTTATTCGAATTGAGGAATAAAAACTAACACCCACGGTGTTAAATTTTAACACCAGACTTGGTATCTATATATAAGACAACACCACTGGTGTTAATTTAACACCACAGTTTTTGCAGTGTATTTGCGACAACAAACAAAGGAGTATGTTACTAAAGTTAGCATTACTCGACTAATCAGTTATCAATTTAGAACAAATTTTCTGAGCATGTCGGACAAATTACTGAAGGTCTGCCAGCAAGACCAAATGAACAGATTTACGAGTATAAATGGGGCAAACTGATGTGACGAGGAAGCGCACAGATTGAGAAGTCATTATCACCGTGAGATGCGGCGAGATCCGTGGGGGATAAACCGCCTTGCGCTCTGTATCGATATACGACTACTCCCGGCCAGATGGGTCGGTGCTAGGGGAGTTCATCTTTACCTATGAAGAGGCTAGTTAGCCCGGAGAAACACTCTCTGTGCGCGGAGGGAAACCCTCAGGCTTTCAAGACAAGATGCCGATTCAATACCAGAATGTGAGTTAGAAATAGCAGGAACTAGACGACCAAGGCGGAACTACGCCTCAAGGGGGCTGAACTTGACAGACGGATACCCTCATGTGAAAGCTATGGTGAGGCGCTGTGAGTGGGACAGGACTTCAGACATACACTACTTAATGTTCGCGTAAGTACACTAAAAATGTAGTTTCGGTAACATCAAAACACGAAGATACTCGCTCCGTGAAATGAGTCCATTGAATATCTGACCCATAGCGACTCACATTAAGTGTGTTTTAAAGCTTCATTCAGTAAAAGGTCACAAACATATGTAAAACAGGTTTTATTATATTGACTTGTAAATTACGAAGTTGTAAGGCATCCCCCAAATAAAAAAAAAGGCCGTCATACGAACTTTTACGTGTCGTTTGATTGACACGAAAGGTGAAAACTTTGATGGAAAACCGAAAAAGTTATACATTTTCATTAACATTTATTTTAATGGTGAAATCCGCCCTTATCCGCCCTGCTATGAGTGACGTCATGAGTGACTTGACAATGAAGTTATGCGCCCGTCGTAACAAAGCAAACAGGGGAAACAAAAGTAGCATGAGGGACACAAAGAGAGGGAAAAGAGTCGGTGGCACCGCCACGTCTCCTTCAGGCAACCGTCTTGCAAACGAGAATTGAGAAGGCTGTATGCCAGGTCGGACCAAAAACCAGTAAGATCGTATAACATAATTGGCATGACAGTTTTTAAGAAAACGAAAAAGGATTTATTAAATGTAAGGAGCTTCAAGAAAAGAATGTTTGGAAGAGCTGGAAACGGAGACAACATTAATGGCAAAGGTTTAATGTACTTACCTCGTCTTGGCTTTCCACGTATGTCAAGATGATGATGATAGTAAAATGAATGTGCAAGGTCCATGGTTTCTCCTAAGACGCTTTCTTAAAGAACGGAATCAACAACAAACCACACCCAAGTCTTTCTTGACCAGCACCGCAAATATTTCAAGATACTCCCGAGTCACTGTGCACACACCAGAACACTCATCCGCGTCTGACCTTTTTTGGACCAAACTTGCCACTTTTTGCTCGTCCCAAGACTAAAATGAATTGCATCGCACGAACCCGACCTGTCTAGTCAAGCGTGCTCGCACAACAACAACAAAAAAGTACAGGCGAACTTTCCCTTCTGTTCAAAACACTTCTTTCAAATCGGAACACGCAACGATCTTGTTGTGTCATTATCTGGATTATTTAAAGGTCCCGTGACTACGAATCTACATCCGATATAGGGAAACAGAGGGAAAAGTGTTAAGCATCAGTGGGCACCAGCCACGTGTTTTGTGGTGTATCTTTATTTTTGGTTTGCGGAAACGCTTTTTTTCTTCTTCTGTAATTGGCAATAAACCCTAAACAAAGTCGGCTGGTGATTTGGGCATGCGTGACCAAGGTCTACTGACGCCATTGTGACGTACCGGCCCGGAACCTGCCAATGAGGACTCTTTGTCAACGTTTCTTTTTCCTTCATTCAATTTTTCACGTTTACAATTTCCGCTGGTCCATATCCCTTGCTCGCGTGCAGAGAAAATTTGGTACGTTGAATTGGGGATGATAGCAGCTGCGCACACCCAAACACTATAGTTTGCCCAAATTGGGAGAGGTCCACACTGAGCCTGAATTTGTACCCCAAAGGGGTAACCTTGACTGTCATCAAAAACGTTTCCGAAAGATAGAAAAGTTCAAAGTGGGTTCAACAAAAAAGCGTAATTTAGTCACGTACACTCAGATTTGCGTTTTTGAAAACAAATACAAATAATATGAAATAAAGATGTGAATGATTGGTATACAGCACTTGGCAGCAATTCTATTTGCATTCGCCTTTGGCTTCTAAACATCTTTACAAAGTAGCAAAACCTTAGTTTGTATGCCACAAAGAAGACTATATTTTCACATGGAAAAGGGGGTTATACTGTCCAACATGAATACCGAACAATTCGCATTGGTTTCCTGTGGTTTATTTCCCCGTTTTTCCGAGCAAAGGACAATTTCGACCATATAGTGGAAAAGATCAGTAGATCCATACACCCGATTTATCGAGTATGCAGGACACTGAGGACAGCCGTTTGTGACAGCATGCGGCCGTAGCACAGCATCTCCCTTTTGTTACAAACACTTGCCAGAGGCTCCGCTGCGCAATTCCATGCGTACGGTGGCGACGGCGACGCCGACGCCAGTCATAGCTATTATGTTCATCTTCATTGGAAGAAGAGAAACCTTGACGCTTTGTGCTTGTGTATGCGTGGTCCTCTTCGCGCTTTAAAAAAAATGAACATTCGATTGAGAAATTACATTTGGCGCCGTCAACTATAATCCCCGTTGAAATAAATCATGTTTATGCCCTTATTTTGAGTGTTTTGCTGAAGGGAAGATTTCTTGTCAGTGAGAAATCTTATTAAAACAACAATGATTAGTTGTTACTTATCCTTAAAGCAACATCAAGATGACGGGCAATCCTCAAAATGCTGGCCGCAAAAGCATTGAAGATAGTTGTGTACACTGTTATGGATAAGATGTTCCCAAGATTGCGAAAGATACCCGACAACTTGGTATCGTCCGCCATTACATAGCACTGGTGACCAGTAGCCCATTAGCCATACAACTGGCATAGGGAACCAAAGCCATGGTTCCCGAGATGCATCCAAGATTGCTGAAGATGCCCGATAGTTGGCATCATGTGATGCCATTACACAGTGCTGGTGACCAGTAGCCCGTTTGCCGTACAACTAGCACATAACTACAGGGAACCAACGCTGAATGCAAAGTTTCTCCAAACATTAGTTTAATGGAAGAATACTGTGTACATCAGACAAGAACTACGTCGTGGTGAATGGTGATGATGACCTCACTCACACAAGTGGAAGTCACACTGGTAACCGCAGTATATACCTACGTCTCATAACAAACTGTTAGACTGACTGAAGGTATACCACTGCAGATTAACCACCTACACATGTTATGGAGGTTTTAGAGGATATATAAGGCTGCAACAATCAGTCAAGAACTCACTGATGAAGAAGGGTCGTGCTTGGCTTACTTATAGGTCATGCGTTCGTACAGAACGACATGAATTACAAGGCTGAATACACGTAAGGCACCAATGGGTTTACCCCTCAATACGCTTGGCCGGTCAGCCCAGAAAACGCAATCCTCGTGACTGACCAGACCGGTCAAGAATCACACCATTAGGAAAGGATAATTAAAAATCATCTGTGATTGATAAACGATATAGCGTCATCAGACGTGAAAGAAGGGCACGAGGTGGTCATGCAGACCATTGCACTTGAACGATATTTGAACTTGAAAAAAAGATGACAACCATATGACATGTCATCAATCTTTGATCTTTTTATCTTTTCAAGAGATTATATTGCTGCAGTGTTATTCCCATAAGGAAAATATAAATTCGCTTCCTTCAATGAAAGACAATCTCACTGCAAAGCATTTCTTATAGGGGAGACAAAGTGTCGATCACAAACATGAGGCGGCCGCTCGGCGCGTTAGTTGACAATGCATTTTACGCCTCATCCTATTTTGTGCAAACTACCACTTGGGACCCAGTTAAATGGGTACCAGGCGTTACTCCAAGATAAATTTACATTTGTAGTTGGTTGTAATTTCCGCCAATGTAAGATATAATCATCGTAAAAGGTTACAACAACACCGCGTTCGATCATTCACCAATTGCCCTTTAGGTTGCAGCAACCGCCTGGACAAAATATCCAAGCAAAAATTACAATTCTCCAAATTAAAACAGGCAGGTAAAGTGTAGGATGGGGAGCGTTGAAATGAGGATTGAGGCGCCGCGATGGTTGCCGAGATGGATATTAGCTTCAGAGAGTATACAGAGGCGCATCCAAAATGCGTCGGTATAGTGGAAAGCTATTTAGGAGTGATGATATTCGCCTGCGTAATTACAATATTAGCCACGCTGTGTTTATGACGCGCCAAAGGACTGTTATATGTTTCTGGTCAAAAACCTCTTTGAACGATCACGTCTAATATTTGCATGCAATTATGAACTTGAAATCCACTCACAATTATTGTAGACTTTTGTCTTCCCCTAATTTCTTAAAATATAAGCACTCTCGCCTTTGAAGTCGGCCTCTACTGTGCGAGTTTTGCTATAGGAATTTCTAAAGATTCTCTCGAGATTGCCTGAGACTGCGTGTCAAGACTCAAAATTGGCATGAAAACCCCCCAAAAATAATAATTCTTCTTGTCTTGCGGGACAGATAATGGTGATGATGATATTGCTGAAGACAGCGTCCTGAGTCACTTATGAGAGAATTGAGAGATAGAAGGAAAAAACAGGGAGCCTCAGGCGATTCGTGGGGGGAATTCGTGCCGAGACAAGGGGTGCAAAATGGCGAACATCACTGATGATACACATCCATCATACCCCAGTCAATTATAGAGATGATCATACCGCCACGATGCGATGTAATCAAGGCAATGCGGTATTGCTAGCAGCCATTTGCTACAAATACGTGACCACAATATTCTTTTTTCTATCATTTTCTTATATAATTCGTACCAAAACGATTTTTTGAGACAAATCGCTGCTATATGTCCCTCGTAAAATTGTTATTTTTGTTTCAAGAGATGCATGCGGGGAAACTGATTCTACAGTGTTCACAGCTCAGCATTCAAATTTAAATTTCATTGTCACTTATACGGCAGTATACAATTACCTACAGTGAAATGTCTTCGGCTAGGCGTGCTTCTCAGTTTTGGGTGTGATTATAGATGAATCGAGGGAACCACCAGTTATACAACATCGTAAGTAATTGCATAATTTACAAAGTAATACGCGGCAAAACAAAGCTTAAGCGCGAGATTTGTCCGTCCTATGGTCCAAACCACCGTCCGAAAAAGAACAGGGTGTTGCATTTAATAATGTCCCTTAGCCTATACAAAAGAGTTCCCAAAGCTGGTAAAATGCGACTCCAAAATAAGGTCTCAATTGTAAGGAGGGAAGATTGTCTTCTTTGTATTGGGTACAATAGAAAAGTCAGCTGGCCAATATAACGCTCATAATCTCGGCAGCTATTTGGCCCTTTCAAGGCGGCGGCGACTTTTAAATGATCTCTGTCCATCGAGTATAAGCGGGTATAGACTTTGTGTTTTCCCATATTCTCATCACAAATAAGTATATTGTCTGCTTTGGACGATTGATATATACCGGCATGGGAAAAGGAAACCTGACAAAGGGGGCGACACAATGACCGATTGAAGAACGTTTCAGTTTGGATTCTGCATCGCGATAATTAGATTATGTTGAGAATCGGAAGATGACGATAATGACACCAACGAGACCAATTTCGTTAGAATCGTCACAAAAGGACGAGCAGCCTTCGGCAAAAGATATCCCACATAATCGGATGAATCAATAGCAATTATACAGAGTGTCGTGTGTGTTTTCATGACACGAAAGGTTGTAGCCAACAACAACGAAGAAAACCAGACTGCACATGCAGGGGATAAAAAGAACATGGTAATTTTGAGGGAAAATTGCGCGGAAAAAACAAAAAAGGAGAAACAATGGATGGAAATTTGGAAGGGGGAGACAAAGATTTCAGTGCAGCGAAAAAGTGGGCACGAGGAACAGCTTTTAAAGTGAAAAAATATATAGTTGAGCAACTCAGGGATTCCTCATAATTGCAGTCATTTACAACATCCACAATAAGGTTTCCCGAAGATGTATATACAGAAAAGAAGTTGCAAAATCACTTAAAAACTGAAACGTTTCAGAAACAAATCAAGCAGTAAATTTCGGATTGGGCATTGAACTGAAGGATATAGTGCCTTCGTACAATGACAATTATTAGTAACACTTTACACTTTTCTTAAATCATCTGTGGCGGATATGATTGAGCGGACGAGGGAGAAAGTGCAAAGACAAGCGTGCTTCATTAATCTTTCTCCATCAGTACACAATACATCAAGGTTAATCAAAGCAAACAAGTTCAGTCCATATTTTTAGTTACGAAACGAGTAATCCCGTATACACAGGTTGAAAGCAAACCAGTAGACCCTAACGCACGATCGGAAGTTTACCATGTCCCTGTTTACTCACGGTTGTATAGCTCATGACACCGTGTGTCCAACAAACAACGCCCCCGAGGGCTCCGGGGGCTCCCGGCTCGGTTTGAAGGGCATCGGTGATGCATGCAAAGCTATAGCTGCGATATGGGAGGTAGACGAAACGAAGTGAGTTACACAACACGGGATGTCGTCCCATCATTTGCAAGATTAAACTTTTCACAGATTTGTGGAATAAGAGTGTAACATATCTAAGGAAGAATGTTGGTAAACTAGCCTGAAGAAATGTTAGCTACTTAGATGCATCAATGCTTCAGAAAACCTTGAAAATCTAAATGTGGATTGTGTGTACAAGTGAATGGTAAAAAAGTCCAAAATACATGTATACCATTTTGGACGGAAATAAATTCATGTAGTGTTTGTTTCTTTGAGTAAGGTTTTTCTTGTAAACTCATGAAAAACAAAATTGGGTCATTGCAAATGATACAATGGGCCTCTAAGAAGGCTTTTATGAATTATAAATACTTGTATAATTGCTATTATAATAGTGAACATTACAACACTGAACTAGAAAGAAGAAATTTCTCTCCGCATTCGAAGAAATTTGGAATGCGTTTTGGGTTTCAAATTAAACAATATAGTTACTGGTGAATTTACGTAAGAGTCACGAGCACAAAACTCAGAGTGACGGGTAATAAACTCGAATTCTAAAAGTTACAAATTAGAACATAATGACCGGAGTCAATGACGGCGAAACACAATTTTGGGCAACTTGTCTCAATCCACTAGAGCAAATTATCCTAAGTTAACTCTCCAAGTCTCGTAAACTGGACCTTTGGAATCTGGCAAATCGACTGGAATCAAACGCATGACTTAGCCTGAATTGCTTGGGTCAATTAAACAGACACTAATTTAGTTTTTGGTAATTTCTTGGTGTTTAGCTGCATCACGGTATGCTCAAAGTTCGTCGATTTCGTGTTAAAACGAAAAGTCGTACTCGACTTCCAACAATTGTAGACTTTTAGAGAAACTAAAAACATGCTGATACTGGTGATTTATTACTGCCCTCGAAAATAATAGGCCTAGCTATCTGAAGACAGTCTACGTTTGCGGTGACAATACTGTCGCCGCGTTCAAAGGCTGTTTTCTATCGGTATTTTTAAACATCGAAGGACAGAGGGACACCGCGGCAAACAACTCGTCAAAACTAAAAAGTCTCCATATTTTTGTTCTTTTTCCTTCCGTGAGTAGCATTATTGTAATGAAAGGGTTTTAGAGGAGAGTGCAAGCGACCCAGAATCCCCTCGGGAAGAATGGCGGCAATCCCGGGGGTTTAACTTGATGGATGAGTGGGGCCGAGGGCCCGGACACACGGAGAATGGACTACGAGGAGGCCAACTGCTTTTAATCAGTGGGCGGGAAAAGGAGTCAAACCCAGGCCGGGCTAGCGACGCGATTTGGGCATGGAAAGCTCGCGGTGTGTGCGCTTTGGGCCCCGGTCTAAAGATTGGCCTGTTTATAGCAACAGACTTCCACTCCCTACACGGGGATGGTCACTCTTTCTATCCTCCTCCTTTTCCCGGATATGGATTAGTTAGTAATTTGGGGGGCGGCTGTGCTAATTGCTAAACAGCTGGCAGATGGACGCAGACAAAATGTATGGATGGAGGAAGTTATTCCATGGGAAATGCATGTGAACTGCTTCATACATCTTTTTGGAATGCAAGATAAAACTTAAGATATTTCATCATAAGTGACAAAAAAGTGAACCCTTTGTTTGCACGCCTGAGCCTATAACTCTATGCATGCCCCCATCACAGCGAGCTCGGATGAGCCAAGGTCGGTTTGTTTATGACATTTTGGTTTTCATTTCGCAAACGAACAATAAAATAAACCACAAAAAAAGACAGCAATGCCGATTTGCAAACGCCTTACACGTTACGGTCGGCCTGGCGCCTATGGTCCATAGGATTTCTATCGCATGGCCCATTAGACGCGCAGTTAATCTATGTCACAAAAAGTCACTTGTAATGACTCCGGAACAACCACACAATAGCTGAAAACATTGAAGGTCACAGGAAAAACTGATTTCGCAAGTTAATCCTACACGCAATTTTTGAAGGAGCACTGCAAAAACTGTTGTTAAATTAACACCAGTGGTGTTGTCTTATATATAGATACCAAGCACGGTGTTAAGTTTTAACACCACAAGTATCAGTTTTAACACCAAGTGTGGCATTAAAACTAACACTTAACACCCGGGCTTGGTATCTATATTTCTAGTATATAATTATAATATATAACTCTAATATATAGATTTATAATATATCATTCTTCATGGGTTTCCTCACGCTTGCGAGTGACAGTGCAATGGGCACTTTAGAGGAATCCTTGGTATGAATACCAGAAAGAAATAATAATATATAAGACAACACCACGGGTGTTAATTTAACACCACAATTTGGTTGTTGCTATTTCAGCTCAAGTTGCAACGAGGTTTTCTTTCTAGATTTAACCGACGGGGTTTAAACTCCCCCCAGGTATCCATTCTCTACCTCTTTTTCCCTTCAAAAACAAGCTGAAAGCATCTCCGTGTATGCCAGTCATGGCAATGTTTTGTTTTAAGATAAAAACATACCAGAATTTTCCGATCTCTTGCTACAACTTAAGCACAACAACGTCCTCACCCACATTGTAAAAAGTGACATTTTCTTTTTATTTCAAAAATACTTTCAAACCGGAACAAACAATTTTGATTTTCGAACAAAATTAAACGGGAGAAAAGTACATGTGCCTCGTTTTATTCAAATATATTTTCAAATGGTTGAATGGTTCACAGACGCAGACAACATATTTAAAGCAATGACACGGGTCGTTTATCGAGGCCAAATCAGTGTGGCGTTTTCACGGATCGCAAACTGACAAAAAGAAGACAGTAACTCTTTAGACTGTTTGTGCAAACAACAATGCACAAGCAGGATCAGGCAGAAAACCGCAGTCACGCAACCAACAGGTTATGAAAGTACATCATTCATAATCTGAACTAATCCAAGGTGCCATTTTGGAACAACTCGAACGAAACAGATGTTGCAGATACACGGCTCTTGGTGGCAGCAAACATAACCATTATGTTTGTCGCCATCAAGAGTTTAAAAATGCTCCATTGGTACGTTAAACCGAATGCTTGGAATCGCATTCATGACACTATGAGCAAAAACATGTACATGTTCATTGTAACCCCATTGTTAGTAACAATGGTGTGTGCCCAATTTCCATTGTTAGATGTTCATAGTGTGAGTTAAGGCAATCTCTTGACATGTCAAAGCGATATCTTCGTTATTCACATTTGTTTGGTTAATTTTACTCAACTAAACGTGTGACGTCAGTTACCACGATAATTGGGTCTAAACATTCTCTGGTAATCTGAAACGTCCAATTGCTTAAAGTGCAGTGAAACAGTTCACTGGTATTTGATGGAAACACACAAAAGATGACTATACGTATCAACAAACCCTGTCCTACTTTTAATCTTGAATAACCTTGTCATTTTCAAACGGATTTAAACCAAAATTTCACATCATGTAAACAAGGCCTGACAAATTTAACTGAGTGAGTTTCCTCAGTTTTGTTCAAGAGGGTGAGATTAAATGGCCATACCAAAAATATTTAAATTTCAGAATTCGCCACTTTCGACTTCGCCTCCTTTAATGTCAGTACATCGCTGGAGACGGTGGTGGAATGTGTGCTGCAGCCAAAAGCTTATGAATATAGGCAAGATCACTCCAAATGTTATTGCAAACCATCTCGATCGTTTCGAGCATTTCGTCAGGAGGTGCACCGAGACCTTGGACATAGACAGTTTTAATACTTGAAAATGCCGGATGCCAAGTCAAAAGTGGAAATTTCACAAATTAAGGTTTTTTTTGTATGGCCATTAAATCTCACCCTCTTGGACAAAACTGATGAAACTCACTCAGTTAAATTTTTCAGGTCTTGTTTACATGATGTGGAATATCGGTTTAAATTCGTTGGAAAATGAAAAGAATATTCAAGATTAAAAGTAGGACATATTTGATTTAGTGTTGTAATATACGAATTCGGAAATGTTATGCATATGCGTTTCCCATACAGGAAAGTGTTCCTGTCTCTTAAAAAACGATTCGCGGTAGATTATTGATCTTTCATTCTAACCATATAACAGAGACTTTCTCAAAGTATATAGTGACCAAAAATAATAAAATAGGGTGCAAAGAAGACATGATAAGCTTACCCATCATAATCTACAACGCGTCAACGTATAAGTGGCACATAGCAAGGGGCGCGGCACATACAGACGCAGACATAATGGCTTCTTTTTCTCGAGCACAAAACGTTGAAATCGACTTCTGGAGCCTTGACTGTGCCAAGTTTTTAGTGAATGGGCAATCGATCGGACTAGAGTAAGTATCTGTTACACGTTAAACCAACAAGACACCAAGAATAACATACAGAGATGAGCTTTCGTTACAACCCAAATATGCCACAAAAATACCATCCCAAAGAGTATGTATATTACATTACAGTTTTACCGACTGTTGCTTAGCGAGTTGGCAAGACGTACATGTATGTGAAGGAAGTGGGTCTTTCCACAGTAAAGGGGGAATTTTGGCAACACATACCATATTTTCGAGGAAATACCTTTGTCTGGTCTCAAAATAAAAGAAATAAGTTTCAGTTGTTCTGAAAAGAGAACTTAGACCCCCCAAAAAAGTTACAAATAGTGTGACATCACGCCTTTCTAAAAAAAAAAACCTGTGCACAAATTTCCAATATACGCTCGTAACCGGGACGGACACTTGTGTTACATTTTAGGCCGTCCCGATTTAATACGAGCGTATTTTGGAAATGTGTACACAGGGTTTTTAGAAACTTAAAGGGGAGTTCACACTATCGCGAAAAAATCACACTGTTCCATTGGTTTGTACACAAACTGGTTTGCCGCTTGTGCGCGGCCTATCGCGACGCGCAAAACGTTTTGAGCTGGGTCAAAGTTCAAATTTGTTCAACTTTGACCGCGGTGCGCTGACCTTTCCAACGCGCAGCCAATGAGGTACCAGAGAAGCCCCAAGTTACCAGAGTGGAATTTTCTATTTTAGAATAATCGGCGATTGGGAGCTCATGCAATGCGGTGAGCGCAGCGCGAAAGTGTGATTTTTCCGCGATAGTGTGTATCCGCCTTAAGGCAAGTTGTCACACTACCATGGAAAGACTCATTTTTAAATTGTCATCGAAAACGAGGCTCTCAGTGCTTTCTGATCTTTTGTGATAAAATGTGCAAATGTAAAGACGCGTGAAGTAATACAATGGCTCAGCATCTGAAACGAGGCTGGCAGTGCTAATTTCAAATGTTGTCAACAGCTCTTCTTCGCGAGGGCATAAAGTAACCTTGTTTGCACCAAAATAACATTTCACAAAATTCGACGCTGAAAACCCATTACGTATTTATGCATGGAGGCGTGGGAGAACTGTATCGACATTTTAGGGGAACCAATTCACATAAATAATTTAATTGTAAGCACCTCACAGGAACACACATGCAGCTAATGTGAAAATTATACGGTGTTGGTTCCTAATACCACAGAAAACAATCAAGATAAAGTTACCATGAAAACAATACATATACCTCCTCTCTCATTTCACAAATATCGGCTGCACCATTTCGTTCTAACAAAGAAAACGACACGCATCAATCATAAAATTGCATTGTGACAAACCATCTGGTATAGGGCTAACGCCAATATCCTGCACAATATAACGTCTATACCAAGAACAAAAATTGCGGGAAAACATCATCAATACTATGGGATAGTTGCCGCTGTCAGAATAGCTCTTATAAACAGATTGCAAGAGGTTTCCTTTCTATCGATATTATGACCTTAGTTTTGGGGCCAGTTTTTGATGGATCGGTCCGGTTCAGCATTTACTGACTTCATCTTGAGGGCGATTGCTTGCATTGAACAGCCATAGAAATGGCGGCGCGCTGCTAGCTAGCCCTGTGGTCTGGAGTTGCCAAAAGGAATCACCCCGAAGGTGGATATAAATGGCGGCGCGCTGCTAGCTAGCCCTGTGGCCTGGAGTTGCCAAAAGGAATCACCCCGAAGGTGGATATATAATGCGGGATTCAATTTGGTCGACACTTGGCAGGAAACCATAAAAGTGAAAAAGTACGGTCTTTTGTGGGCGACTTTTCACCCTGAAGTGCATCAGACTCGTTAATATGTTGTTAATGAATGTACTTATACAAATTGTGAGAGGACGCTGGCTGTGCGTGGCGAACGAAAACAAAGACAATGGTTAAATACAAAATTACATCAGCATGAATTTTGAAGAAACAATCACAGACCAGTTACTCGTATAAAACAAAATATAAAAACCCAACGGTTTGCATGCACGAAGAGAAGCATGTCATTTTCGATCAAAGTCTGTTTCGCATGACAACAAAACATACAATTTATTGTGTAAGTACATCCGTGCATAGAAGAAATGCGACATGCAATGTGATAATGTTTCAGACATGTATAACATACCGTGAACACATCAACAATACTTTCATATAACCGTGAAATCTGCGTTAAAAATGCAAATACATGTAGTTCCTTTTTATTCATATAACATATGCGCAACATACCGCGTCGTGTATGAGCAAATTACAATTTGTAGGCAACATGTGCACACAAACATGAAGTGCTAAGGCGACGATTATACGGATATGCATGCGCAGTGATGCCTGTTGGTTTGGTTCCCAAATCGAAGGTACATTACGTGACCGTGATGGGGATGAGTGCACTACTTGTACGCTTAGCAAATATTGCTAGCATGCGTAAAAGGCCGTCTGTTTTATTAATGCAAGTCCCCAAGTACAAAGCCCACAGGTCAGTCAATGTAAAGGGCTACCATTAGTACCCAAGTCAATTGCAAAGAAATCATCCCCTCACCGTATACCCAAACAAGATCGGGTTTACACGATAGTTGCCTCTGCCCCAAGCATGGTAAAGTGGCTTACTCAGGAGCACAAGTGTCACAATATGTCGTGCTCAGGATTCCATCTTGAGTTCGGTGCACTAGAATACAAGGCCTTAAAACGCCACGATTAATTATTCATGCAATGACGTATTTTATTATCATATCATGCTCTCCAAAAAAATTCTCAATACTTCTAAGACAATGAAGACACGATAGGAGCTGGTTTTTGCAGATATATAATAATAAATTTGCAGATATGACGCCTATCGTCTACTGCTTGAAAGTAGCCACAAACAGCACAGCACCTCTTCCCCACCCCCTCCCTACCCCCACCCCCACCCCCACTCACAATCCGGTATAATGCTGACTCAATGCAATTTACGAAGTGTCTGAATCCGTGAGAAATCTTGGCCACGTCTCTGACGTTACACAACTCATGAAACAGACAACAACAATTGGGAATCGATTGGTCTTTTTGTCTACGCGCAGTTAACCGGCCACCATTGTGGGATTATGGGATTATCTTGGATTAGGGAATAAGCCAATCAAAAGACGCCATTACACGCAAGATGATTCCATCAAGCGGTCTGCCAACACCCTGCTGGGAAGATAGACATGTGCTCCATTCTCTCTTGTTGTATGTATTGAGAATGAAATAGGACAGTCTGCACCTGGATCATGTTGGTGTCATTTAAACAAATCAAGAAGTCAATGGCTTATGCTCCGAATAAAGTCACAAAAGAACGAATTGTCCGTCACATTGGTGATGAAGTAGATGCTGTTATGATGACATGCTCCCCCAAAACGTTCCCAAGACATATAAGACAACGAAGACTGATTACAGCTGTCTGTGGTTGGTCACTGCTTCAGCCCTTCATTCATGATCTGATATATGGCGTATTGACCATTCTACGGTAAATGACACAGTACTAAAGTTAAAATGTCACCCTTTATGATGTGTTGCCAAAGTTACTGGGTACTAACACCGATGAACTTTAGCAATGGACTGGGCTTTAGCAATGGACTCTTAAGATTACCAGCGAATGTTAAGACCCAGTTACCGCGGTAACTGGCGTCACACTTTAGTCTATGTCGTCGTTTGTTGAACGCTTGTTTGTCAGTCATACAAATTGGGGCATGTACACGCAGTAGCCCAATATTTCCGCAGATTTAGGGGGAAAATGAATTTATGCTACAATTATTTCTCATGAATTTGGTGAAATTTTCAGCGCCCTTGGACTTGGGAGAAATAATAGTGCTTTGCCCCCGCAAGGCCTTGGGTACAAGACGCCCTGTTTGATAGGGCTACTATACCCCCTTTTGTTCACCCCGATTACACCCAAATACTGGGACAAAGGGAGTAGGTTGGCTAGGCATTGTCTGGACGGAGGTGACTGTACTTTTTGACATTAGCACTAAAAAAAGAAAAAAAAATATGCCGTACATTGACGAGCGGAAAGCAGTGTCGACCGTACTTTTGACTTTTTGGGGGAAAATATTCTTTTTTTCAACCCGACTGTAACCTTGAGGGATTAACAAAGAAATGCGACTGTGCAACAGAAGTGACTTTTAGCTCGTTGTGAAAGGAGAAATGGGAAGGTTTTGTAAGCCAATAGCTGTGGGTTTGAAATGGTGTTGCAACAGTATCCACGTTGGAATACAGGGGGGCGGCGAGGAATGATGAATGTACGAAGCTCGCGGAGAGGAAAGGGGTGTAAAGTGACGAAGAGAAAAACAAGTTTCGGAATGACATTGACACATCCAACGTCCACAAAGGATTGAAAGCCCCCAGTTTGGAACCACAGAATGGAAAAGCCACCCTTTTTTTGGTTAGGGTATACCGTGTGAGGTGACCATTGTTCCTGTTGCGTGCGAGGGGGCGATTACACCAAAAGGCGGAGTTTTGTTGTCTGGAGAACTAAGTATCCACAAAAATGATGGGTTCTCCGAAACACATTGGCCTCAGAAAGTGGTTAGATTCTGAAGGACAAGGTAGTCTGTATCCTCGTCAGGACAAGACGAGTGTTGAACAGCCAGAAACAATCGGGCACATTTTAAGCAAAATGCACCGGCTATTACTATTTACACGTACACCTGCATGCACAGATTCGGCCACAGAAATGGAGTCACATGCACAACACCCAAATTTCAATTCCATGTTGGAAATCTCATATCAGATACATCTTTCATGCAGTTAGATAAATTTCTGGGTGGTTTTTTTTTTCTTTCTACGATCACTAAAGTATTTAATAATTTTCAATTGCCATAAAGACAAAAAAACAGGCCTTATAACAAATTTTTAAAAAATCTGATACACTGTAGGTCTATATATTCTTAATTTAAATATTCTTAATTTAAAGCTTTATTCATTCTTGTCCTGTCCTGTCCTGTAAGAACAAAAGCATTGTTTATAAAGACACTGCTTAGAAGAAAAACTACACAGAAACGCTAACGGTTAAATTGCGACTATTTAGTCCAAACTGAAAACGTTAACAGTTAAATTGGTATTCTAAAAGTGCCGTTTGGTGAGGAAGGCAGCTTATAGAGCGTACGGACAGCGCCTCAAGCGACGAAATATTGACAGTGTCAGCACACTGAGCACAGACTCCGCCCTTACCAGGCCGCTGGGATAGGCTAATAAGGGCGGTGGGTACGAGCGAAACTGAGCACGGCAAGCTCACAGATTTCTGGAATTGAAGTCTAGCGCCCTCTTGTGTTACATTAAAAGTGCGGACCATTTTGTTTGTGACGACGTTAAGTATTTCTTTACTTTTGATATATCGGGTAGATTTCATTAGCCTTTTTGAAGTATGGCGGACACAATAGGAGGGCGCACTTTGCAATGGGTATAAAAATCGACTAAAATGCAAAATTACTCAGTTTTTCACTTTACACTTATTAATTTTATTTATAATTCTGTCTATGTATTATAATTACAACATGTAAATCAAGTTTTTTAAAAGAAATACAATTGATAAAAAAAATCATACCCAAATGAAATTGCGCCCTCTCCTTTTGTTCCGCCATACTTCTAAAAGGCTAATTGAGATATCGTGAAATTCAGGCCGAAGAGGAGGATTTTGTTTAATTTTGGTGTCTGCTCAATGCTCATATTTTCGTTCTGTTTCGTTTGTTTCCGCACAGCGACAGGTCAAACGTGGCCACACGTTACATCGCCCTCAACGGTGCAAAACAGTTGTTTGGTTTGGGTTTGAGCAGAAAGTTCGGGAGGTTCCCGAACGGCGAGAACACGAACTTTAGAACACTGCACTCGGAACAGAATCACACGCTTCATAGAGCTAGAGGGCCAGGGACACACGAGGGACACACGAACACTCGAGAAAATGCGCACCAACGTTTGAGCTAGTTGGTCGGTGCGAAATAAAATTTGGGTCATGGTAATTCTGCACTGATCTTTAAAGGGCTGTGACATGCTAAACAACTTTGTGCCTAAGCTTTGCTTCATAATGACGGATTACTTGTTCAGCAAGACATACTATTGTTCGTTTGGATGTAAAATCAATAAAAGGTGGCCTTTTTCAACTTTGAAGATTTCATTGCAATAAATCACAGACAGAGGGCGCTGTTTTGAGTGCATCACATAAGGAAGACAGAAGGGAAAAGTTAATAAAAAACATAAGACTTCAAGTTGGACTTGTGGCAAATTGCTGCAGTTTCTACCCCCAGTTGTCATGGCTTACAGCAGGCAACATGTAAAACAAACTCAAACAGCCATGGATTACAAAAGTTTCAGGAAAATTGAGAAAAAAAGTGGAATCTTTTGTGCACAGTTGAATGTGATTTTCCTGTGGTTTGCCTCTTGTGACATAGTGACCTTAGTCATGAATATGCATATTTTCATTACCATAAAAACTAAAAACCTTTGTTTTAACCCCCAAAGCAAGCTCCAAATAGGATTTGTATGACTTTAACTGAGTAGAGTGGTTTTAAAGCATAGATTTCATTGATAAAAATCCTAAATAAGGGGCCCTTTAACGAACGCAACACCGAGGGTGCGCGTGCCTAATCACCATCGAAATTGTCTCACTTTAGACATTTATGTAGCTCGTCAGTTACAGGTTTTCGAAATGGCGATATACAGTGAAACTTGTGTAATAGTGGCCACCCTCGGGACGGTAAAAAACTGGCCAGTATAAACAGGTGGCCTCTTTATAGAGGTTTATTAAGCATTATACACATGGCACTTGGGACCAAAGGTGGGTGGTCACTATATGCAGGTGGCCTGTTTATCAAGGTGGCCTTAATAGCAGGTTTCACTGTCCTTTTTTTTCCAGAAATTAATACGTACTTATTTGGTTGCCTACTGGCCTTGGTGGCGCACTTCACACCAATCGTTATTGCAAACCGTCCCTTTGCATGTATCAAAAATCTTTCCATGAGGCATGTTTTCCAGTTCAGCGACTACATTAACCATTCCAAAAAATATAAATCTTTCCTCCAATCAGAACGGCCCAGAAGAGATTGTTTATCGTCCTTGGTTCTGTAAATTAAATTTTCTCGAGGTGTCCGACTTTTGTATTCTAAATGATGTGACAATACGCATCAGTGGTCACAGCTACCAAAAATCTAACTTTACTGAATTATCGCTTTCAATTTACTTGATTGAATGAAACGAACAAATACATTTGCACGGGATGAAGGAAGCGCAACCACACATCGCTTTATGTGTATATTTTTAATTCACGGTCAGGGTTCCATATTTATTGAAGTCGCCACAAAATATTATTTGGCAGAACTCTAAAAAGTTCAAGGACGATAATAGCTAATTCATCAAGAATTGTATTGTTGGCTTTTTTGTGTTATTTATGAAGGTTATTTTCTGACTGTTATGTCAGCTTTTTTTTCTTTCTCTTTCATCATGAAGGACGTTCTGGCTTGACGTTTGACTCAGCGGCTGTTGTATGAAAAAAGTTTAGTTGCAAGTTGCATCCGCCGGCAAAGTAACAGCAGTAAGAAGTTGCAAATGATGTTTCTACTTACTTGTTGTTCTTCATCCTCGCTATAGTTTCTCATTTAAGGTCACGTGGTACATCAAACGAGGGTCACGAGATATCCACTGAATAAGATGCTGCCAGAAAATAAAACAGATTTAAAACTCAAAAATTGCGATTTGGTTGAATGCGTACATCCGGGGACTCCTCACATTGCCCTCGTCTTGTTCCCAACACCATGCACCTGTCAGTGAATGCGTTTCTGAGACTGGAACAAGTAACAATCGATGACGCAAGAGCAAATGATGTTTATTTATTTATTTATTTATTTATTCACCATATCCAACAGCGGAGAACCGCCAATTACAGGAATGGGAGCAAGTGTGGTTGAGTGCCTTGCTCAAGGGCACAGGTGCCACAACCCGTCGCGGCCCGGATTCGAACCTACATTTTAGTACTAGCACAGGAACTTAAGTTCGACGCACTAGACCGCTCGGCCATAACACCCCACGTGTTCTTATTGGCTGACGTCATTTCACCCACACCCATGTGAGATTTGGGGCCAATGAATGACTGGAGTAAATAACCATAACCATTATGCGCCTATCAATTGTTTCCCCCCCCCCCCCCTCCCCCCCCTCACCCCCCCCCCCCCTCCCCCCCCCCTCCCCCCCCCTCCCCCCCCCCCTCCCCCCGGGCTACCCCACCTAAGAGGTGGGGATTGTCACTTTTTGCGTGACAAAATCCCCACCCCTGGGGCAACATTTAGGTGACAAAAATCCCCACCCTCGGGTGCAAAACATGCGCAAAAATGCACAAAAATGCACAGATAATGGGCCAAATGCCCCACCCTGGGGCATGAAAAATGTGACCAAACCCCCACCTAGGGGGTGGGGTAGCGCGGGGGGGGGGGGGGGGGGCGGGGGGCGGGACAATTGATAGGTGCATTAGTTTGTGAAGTAACCTTCTCCACACAATAATCGCTTCACCCTATTCAAATCGTGTGTCCTGTTATAGGATTAAACTTACTGTACTTCAATACTGTATGGTGAAATGGTAATCTAGTCCTATTCAAAGTACAGGGTTATTTTATGCAGAGACGAACAATCGATGAAGATACAATCGATATTATTATGGCACCGACTATCGGCCCCCGCGGCTGGGGATAGATTGTATACAATATGAGCTATCCCGAAATTTCAATCACTTTTAAAAACTTTCAGGTCTCAGTGGTTAAAGGCACAGGCTCGTCAGCAATGCGCGTCCGCCAAATGTGTGCCACGCAATACGCAGCTCCATAGCAAAGGCATGGAGCTGCGTGTTTCGAGCACGAATTTGGCGGGCGCGCATTGCTGACGAGCCTGTGCCTTTAAGTCGACTAATTTGTACTAACTGGCGAGATTTAAATACATGACTGGGGCCGATTTCAACAAGCGCTAAGACGGGTCTTGGAAAGCAAGCGTCACTCTTCTAATCTTGGGACGTTAGTATGGGAAATAGAACGAATTGAACTCGTCGTTACTTTTGTGAAATCGATCTCTTGTTAATTCCAGTGGTCTAAATTCGCCAGTATGTTAAGTTCCTTCTGAACTGTCCAAAACCACTTTAGCAAGATATTCTTGTTCCCTCTATATTTAGTTAGGAAACAAATCTAAACGTTTTTCTCCATAAGTAATGTTTCTTATAATTTTGCGTTTTTATTAAACTGGCATTTTTATACATGATTTTTAGGTTACAAATCCCCCGAGTCCGTGCATGGTATGCCCAAAGTCAAACGGCAAATGGACAATTCCTTCTGGATCGATTTGAAACCATAATATGCAATTTTATTGCAAAGGTCTATTGTAGTTAAACAACTGAAAATATCGGACAAAATACCGAAACAGGAAATCTATTTTTGAAAGAAAAAAATAAGGGTACGTTGAACTTCGCATTAGTTATGAATCGGCTTTTCGCGAACGTATTTTTGGCCCGTTTTGTGTTATCAAGCATGCATGCAAATTTAGGAGTGGAAAAAAAAACTTTCTCAAAACATGGAGCTATATAGCTCAATGCTTAGAAAACACTAAATTTGTTCAGCCATGTTTTGTAGGTCTGAAGTCCTGGTCAACTATTAAATTATTTCCATAAAAGGGAAATGTTAGGGATTTTGAGCCTCGTTACGTTTGTAATTAGTCACACGTGAAATGGGCTCAACTACCGGATTTGGGATTTCCTTGGATTCGTCTAGTTTGTCGCCCACATAACTTTCAAGCGATCAGCGTAGTTTGTTTTGAAACTGTAAACCAAGTTGGTATTATATTACGATTAAAGATAGGAAAGCCCTTAACATGACGAGGGGAACGCTCCAGCAAGTTTGGTGAATTGTCAAGTGGGAGCGAGTTCGGGGATAACTTGTCGATCTATGTACTTGTGCACTGGGCCGGTAGGTAGGTGATTTCCACGGCAAGAGCACGTACACTGGTCTGGGTCATTTCCAACAAGACTCAAAGTTGACAGCACGAACCACCATAACTCTCAAATCAAGATGGCAGCCCCCATTGCACGTATAGCTACATGCAATCACACACCACACAGGTGTGTTTTCTACGCGCCATGCATGCAGCCCAGGCCCAAAAAGCCATTATAGGGACCCCACGTTGGAATGCCTTTTGTTACCCAAATATTAGGTCGGGCGCGGTGGCTTTCACTATTTTTTAGAAATCCTACCACGCAGGCTAGGCGTACGTACATGATGATGTTGACGACAATCGTGCATGCATTAACCAAATGCTGAGAAAGCCTTGTTGATTTAATAGCGAATACCACAGAGTCTGTATTGCGCCTTTCATTCCTTTGAGTTCTCTGGGCTTTCGGCCTATTGTTCGCCTCCAGTCTGCTTACATATTCAATAAGGGAGACCCGTAAACTGCAAAGGTATTTGGAGGTGATTTCTCCGCGGTAGAGTGAAATGCGCACTTGTTACACCCGGTGGTAAAGGGACGCGTGCGATTGACACACGGGTAATTTTTGGGCGTTGTCTTTCTACGACTTCTGTCACCTGTTGGTAAGTTTCATTTGTTGATTTGCTCTTTAATATTATAATGCTCTTTTTTAAAAATACGGTTCTGCACTACTGTATGAATCTGAACAAATAAATTGATCGCAATCTCGTTCTGATTTTGTGGAATATTTAGAGAGTAAGTCGAGATTTTAGTTGACAAACTTAGTGTTACCTGTTGGCGAAAGCATGGAAGAAAGTGACGACGCTGTGAAAATGCTCGCTGTATTTTAATGTCCCGAACAACTTGTGACGAAGTTAAAGTATCGCGAGTTTTTTATACAAACTACACGCTCACACTAAGCCAGAGTTGAAGTGCTACGGTCTGGTGATTTTTACTTTACAATTTTCTCGGTTCATAGAAGAGGGAAAAAGGAGAGCGAGAAACATCGGGGACCTCAGCGGACACACCTGAGTAAGCCGGGTCGGGACGTACCACTACAGAGGGCAAGTTCGACTGTATTGGGAGGCGAGGTGTCGTACTAGCTCGCTCATCGTTGCCGCCGCCGCCGCATCGGAATTTGGATTTTACGGAATTCTTCCAGTGTCCGGTTGGAAAGTATTTGGAAACTACGAAACATGAAGCCAAAATCCAGCAAGCACCCTCGAGGAAATATGGGTAAGTGTTCATGAATTCCATTCTGTCTTATATATCTGTACGTTTAAAGGCCATATGTATCGTTTGCAAGATAAAGATTTTACAGGTTCATTGAACAAGAGTGTAACATATCTAAGGAAGAATGTTGGTGAACTAGTCTAGCCTAAAGAAATTGTAGCTACTTAGATGCATCAACGCTTCAGAAAAACCTTGAAAATCATTACATGTAGGCTATATGAAGTCCCATGCACGGGACTTTTTTTAAAAAACTACCTTCGGTTGTCAATTTCAAATATGGAATACCATTTTGGACGGAAATAAATTCATGTGGTGTTTGTTACCATTGCTATCAACACTCTGAGTAAGGTTTTTCTTGTCAACTCATGAAAAACAAAATTGGCTCATTGTAAATGATACAATGGGCCTGACAATCATTGGATAAGTGGGGAAAACGATTACGGCATTACCATTATACCATATACGGACGCTGAGGATTTGTACTGAAATGACATAGGCCTACAAACTATTTTAAAATGCTAGTTTAATTATAAAATCTCAAATTGAGAATAAAGTAAAAGTTTTTAACCGTGAAAAACGTGTTATAACTTTTCTAACTTGTCCCATAGGTTGTTTGCATGCACGGGGCTCCAGGAAGTATCAATTGTTTTTTCAATTCATATCTCCCCACCAAATGTACACAGAAGAATTAGTTGCGACCTTGTTTAGAACCCCTCTCCCCCTATAGACCCCTTGCACGGCGGCCATGGCAGAAGGCAGTCACATTGTCACAGTGCGTCATGCACGAGTATAGGCACTTTGTGGATCTATTGTCACATCATTTAAATATGAAAACCTGCCCTCTGTCATGGCCGCCGTGCAAGGAGTATATACCCTCTCACTGCATGTATACACAAGGAACAGTAGGAACTAGTTTAGCAACCCCCATGAATGAAGCAACAGTACTGCAATAGAACAACCGCCTTTTGTAATCGCCACTACCATGCATTGGGGTGAATTGGGGGGGAGGGGGTGGGGGGAAGGTGCGTCTATCGACTACCGACCTACCTACCGAATATCGCTAAAACAAGACACACAAAAACAGTCTAGTTTTCAGGAAAATAGCATCTCAAGACGCACCTTGCTCATGATGGCTAAGACTACTATCAGTCACTTTACAGTGACAATTTTAAATAGACCTTATACATGGCGGCCATGACAGAGGGCAGGTTTTCATATTCAAACGATGTGACAATTATAGACCCACAAAGTACCTACTCGTGCATGACGCACTGTGACAATGTGACTGCTCTCTATCGTGGCCGCCGTGCATAAGGTTTATTTTGGTAAATTTGTTTTTGGTGTTTGCAAATCCCGTGTAGGCCTACAGACTTTAAAATGTTTGTGGTTGTAAGTTCCTCGAGGGAAAACGAAATATAAAGCCGGCACAGAATTTTGCGTGTACACGACTCAAGAAAATAGGTCTTAGGGTAATGTTTGTGCACCAAGTGAGTCGAGTTCACGTCAGGTCATTCAAACTATACCGTCTTTTATACATTCGGACAACCTCAATCATTTTGTTGACGGGATAGGAAAGCGGTCCCGAACTCACGACCCATTTCGCTCTTTTATTGTTGGTGTTTAGACCAAGCAAACGCGAATATTTCCCCGTCCTTTCTAAGGGTATTGGGCACATATAGGCCCTAATAGTCCAGAAATCCGGTCTTTTGTGTCCACGACCTCGCGACTTATGTTTGCAAGGGTTATTGTAATGAGTACCCACCCCCGTCCCCTTCCAAAAAGTTGGAAAATTCAACTTCTGTATATGTGTGGTTCTGAAAAGAACCGGTGAGTTCAACTAATGCGGAATGATAGTGGTGTAGGCGCCGCGCCCCGATAGGGGTTCCTCTGATAAGTGCGTGGTACAAGTCATATAATCATGTGGATTTATAGATGAAAATAATTCGGACGTCACATAAACCCTCCAGCACTAAACCTATGGAACAACTCAGAAGTATTATACGTTTTTTCCAGTAAAATCAAATGTTAGTATTTTATAAGATTTGCACTTATTGAAGCTTGTATGACAAGCTATTTTTTTGGGAAGAAAATAGTGATGTCTGAGTACGGAAGTATTTCCTCGAGGTGAAATCGTCCCCAGGTATACCTATAATAATTTCCCCCAACCCCAAAATAAGGAAATCACTTTTTCTTATAAATTCATTGTTCAAGGTGACCCTAAGAAAATACCAAACCTTGGAAAGTTTTTGGTAAATTTGGATAAACTACCATACACATTCGCCAGTTGAGACTCCATGCACTAAGTGTACAGAGCATAACATACACAAACTTGATATTCTTTCATTGTTAAAATCATGTTTCCTGACTAAATTTACCCTTTCTGAGGCATTATCATGTCATATTACGAGGAATTAGTGGCGAAGGTGTACGGTATTTATACCTTTGGTTTTACCAGTCGAACGTCTACATGCATGCTTTTTGTTTGTACATGTAGGCCTACGTGACTGGAGAGTCGGCTATTATTAATAAAATAGAACCCCATGTAAAATGTAAACAGCGCCACCTACTGTTGACGAGGGGTCGTTGACGGGCCCTGAAATATAGCTCTGACGTGATACGTCATTATATTGGGTAGTTACATAGGTGATGGCTTTTCACTAAAACCATTTAACCGTTTTCGCGTGTAATTACAAAGAGCATTTTACTTGATCGTGCACTATTAACAGCACCACTAGTGCTGTTTCTAATACACTTCATTTTGTACCGTATGAACGCAATAATTCCCTTCAATGTGTAGTAAACGATGTTTCCTTTTATCACATGCAGAAATGTTGCCAGGGGCCAATGTCATAAAGTTGTTTAGCAGAAAATTGTGCTTAATCAAAAATTTGTTTACTTTATACAAATGTGTTAATAGTCAAAATTGCATGTCGGCTCTTGTTGTTCACAAGAATGTCTGCTATTCTTGCTAAGAACACAAGTTGGCATACACTTTTGACTATAAACAAATTTTTGATTAAGCAAATTTTTCTTCTAAACAGCTTTATGAAATTGGCCCCAGGTCTATTTGATTGTTTTTAACCGGTGGAGTTTTTAAAATTACGAGGTGGCATGTTTTTGTCCACAAAGCATCAGTAGGTTTGTTTTTAAATGCAGTTTTTTTACTACTCCCCTGATTTGCCAAATTAAATTGTTTCTTGAGTAAGGCTGCATCCGAATTACTGGCTTTGGCTGTGGATTTGGCTATTGCTATGCCGCTCGTAGCAACGTCAGTATAGCAACGTCACAGCAACAGCCAAACCCACAGCCAAAACTAGTATTTCGGATGCAGCCAGACCAAGCTCACAACTCCACGGAATTCGCTCGTACCCAGCGCCTGTACGGCGCTGGGTACGAGCGAACTCCATGGGACTGTTAAAGGTAAACAGCGCCCTCCATGGCCGGCCCCGACCTCGGCCCCGACCTAGATTGGTTCCCGATCCCTATAGATTGGTTCGCTTATTGCGAAAATATAGGGATCGGTAAAGGACAGCCATGACGGGCAGAATTCTGCCCGTCACGTGGTTATTATTATTTTTATTTTTTTAGTAAGTGCGAAGATTTTGCATTGACATTTGTAACTTGGCCGTGCGTGTCGAACATATCCAATTATGTAAATAAAGTACATTGCCTAAAGCAAAGGGCTTGGCCAATTTTTAAATATAAAAAACCAATTACAGATCAAGATGAAGCGCCCTTTACCTGTCCTTATATTCTCCTGTGTGGAATATGTGGACGGGAACCAGTCTAGGCCCCGACCTCGGCCCCGTGGGAGAGCAGTTAGGAACGAGGATGCTCGACCACCCTGGGGACGAGGTGGTCATGGCCCAAATGAAAATGCATTTTTCTTTACTTTAGATAAAATGACATGTTATGCACCTAACAAATGTTACCCCAAAAAATAACCCTAGGTGGGGGTTTGGTCACGTTTTTCGTGCCCTAGGGTGGGGATTTTGACCCATTGAAATAAAACTTTCTATGCATCTGTATTTTCCTTTGGGATAATATAGGAGGACGTTACGTTCGACTTGTAAAACCAAAGGTATAAATACCGTACACTTCGCCACTAATTCTTCGTAATATGACGATAATGCCTCAGAAAGGGTAAATTTGGTCAGGAGACATGATTTTAGCAATGACAAAAATATCAACTTTGTCCTGGACATATAATCAATAGGCACATTTATGGAAGGGTAATTATACGTATCATCCTAACAAAACAATACACAATGTACATGTGTATTTATTTATTATGTTCAGTGATCATGGTGATCTTGGCTCAATCTTCAGATCTTGGTCAAAAGAAACCACATGAGATAAGCTTTTCCAGATTGAAATTAACGTCCTTCACAAGTGCAAACACTAAATTATTTCCACAAATTCCAAAGTCGCATTAAGTTAAAATTAAGCAGACGACAATTTGGAGAACACAATTTCTGCTCCGCTCGTGTTTTGTTTTTCCCGCAATAAGTAGGGCGCCACCATGTGAGCAAATTGTAACCAATCCTATTGACAGTAATCACTCATGCGTATCATTGGTGGATTTATGTTAATGACAAGTACGCGAAGGCCACGGACCAATCAGGGGACGGTAATTCAGTGAGCCGTTTTCCCTTATTGACATATCCGCCATTCTTCTCGCTGTGTGTGACGAATCGTATCGACAAAGTATGCCTTGTTAAATCTGGAAAAATACGGCGATCGCGACAAAATTTCAGGCCGAGTTGTCTTACAAATAAACGTCATGTCGTTTGAGGTTGCCGTGGAATCGGGAAAAAGTCCAGAGAAATTGGAAACTGTGGGACTTTCGGACAAGAAAGTCGAGTCGGAAATAACCGATTGCTCAAAGACGAATAACAGTGAGTCAGGCACGAGTGAACAACAAGTACAGCAGCAGCAGCTGCCTGGTGCGGCGGCAACGGGAAGCCAAGACATTGGAACAAGGCCGTTAGGCCTGGTTGCTCCATTCAACCGTAACAATTTGCATGCGAAGAGACGGCCTAGGCTTGGTCGACAAAAAGGGAATACGGTGAGTTTAAGTTTCCCATTTGTATTACAAATTACATGAAATGATTTATGACCTGTAGGATGATGTTTAAATTTACTAAGGCAAGCATGACATTGTTTTTGCATCTCAATTTTTTTCCTACACTTTGTTGGTTGTTATTGTTAAATAGCCCTAACTTCCAAAAATATTTTGAAGGTGTATACAATATGAAAAAGTACAATACAGAAGATAAATGCACAGGTCATTACATATGACCCATTTCTTTTGTTTGTTGTAAACACATGGTTTACATGTACATGTAGGCTTAGCAGAATAAACACAAAATAAACACACTGTCATTGTTGTTTACACAAAGCAACATGCTCTTCTAATATTTAAAAGTTAATGCAGTATGATGTTCAGTTATAAGCAAAAAAGACAAATCCCTACTTTTTGTTTGAAAACTTTTCAAATTTGATTCTTTTCTGGGATTAGATGTAACTATTTTTATGACAAATTTCCTTGACAAATTTCCTTAAGACAAGTTTGAAAACAATTGTTTGGCATATGAATTCAAATAAAGGGTACATGTATCTCTTTAATTTGAATCCATCCTATTCTGGAATTTAATCCTTATTAAAAAAATCTTAGTGTTTTAGCAAATTTTTCTTTAGGAATATTTTATTATTTCATCATGATTTGTGGCAAACTTGAAGACTGGAGTTCAAAGCAGACAAGTTACAACGGAGGGCAATTGAGAATTTATTTCAGTATTGAAGCAAAATTACCTTTGTTGCGGACAACACTGTAGCCAAGTAGCATTGCCAAGGGAAGTGTTGTTACAGCATTGCAACCATTGGACTCAATTTACCATCAAAGCTGTTCAACCATGCATGACCAGATTCAGGCAGTTTCATTTTCTTTCATTTTCACTGGAGCGAAAAAAATGCCTGATTCATTGTGCCTTTCTGAGTGGCTAGCATGGGCAAGCTGTGTGGAAAAGCTTTTGTGTGTACTGCGAATGTACATGTATGCTTCACAGAATAACAGGTGTTACTTGATTTGTTTAATAGTGTTTTCAGTTGAGCTTGCCAGACATTTGGCTGTACACATGTAATGTTGAAATGGTGGTATGCAACGTTCTTAAATTTGTACTTTTGCACAGCTTTTTAAAGTGTACAAAATACCTACAAACTGCATAACTTTAGACCATGTGATGCTTGTTTACGTCTGAAGTGCGTTCTATGGAAACCATGCCTGCTGTTGTGCATACGCGTCATGCTTTGCATAAATGTTCTCATAGAATGATGTCAATGATCACATACCCTATAGGCTATGTGTGCACTATAGCCACACCCATGTTTTGATGTCTGCGGCGACATCGGAGGTTACACCATCTGTAGGTCTTTGACTTAAAGTACCAACTTTTATGTTTTTCTATTGTTTGTTTGTTTGTTCACAGCACAATCCAAAGAAGAAACGTTCCAGAGGGTACGTTATCCCCAACCCTGTACCCACAGCGGGACTACCTATCGGAATGCTACAGCCTCGGCCGTTTCTACCCATCAACACTCGACCAATCATGAGCCACGGTGTCATGGAGAGACCCCTAGGAGGCGTTGGCATGCATCTCATTGGTCGACCCACCAACCTGCCTCGTCCACGGCTTGTCCAATGCTGCGGGTGTACGTCATGCACCTGTAACTGTCACATGATGCGCAGGACAAAAAGCGACGTCGCATCTCAAACATGCGAGGAGGATTTGAAGATTGCGAGGAACCACCGGCAGACTACTGCCCCAGCTACTACCAATGCTGCCACTACGTCAAACCAACATGGCGGCTCATGTCAACTTCCTATTGATCTCAGCATTAAGGTTCAGGTGGTACCACCATCAGATCGCGATCAAACGAAGCCAACTAAATCCCCCAAACACTCCAATGGCCTACATGTAACGGGTAGCCGTAAGAGGATGTATAAATTCCACCACATGATTAATGCCATGCAGGAGGCAAATCACTTTTACACCAGTGATTATGACGATAACGAGCCGGTGGACATAAAACCGATATTCTTGGAATCATTAGCCAAGACGGGCAGTGAGCAAGGGTGTAATAGTATCGAAGGAAGCCCCTCTAAGATGAGTAAGTTTGTGGATGATGCAGATGGGTACCTGTAACTCCGATCCCCTGAATACTAACGTTGCCCTTGGGACTGCAGTTCACAAAGTTTCTTAACGTAATCATCAATAAAAAAAACACATTGTACTTTAACACAATGTTGCTGGTATTCCCTTTATGTTAAAATATTTTATCGGCCCATTTTATTGCCAGGTAAAATTTAATGTTCTTCACAATGAGTGGATTTTTGAAAATTTACTTTGAATTTCAAGGGTACTATACTGGCCAATGTTTTTTTGAGTTGTGTAATATGTACAGCAAGCACAGGTCGATTATGTAATTGAAATGGTTGAGCTTATAAGGAAGGCGGTTTTATGTATTTGCACAATTTAACTCCTGAATGTTTGTTACATGTAGGACTGGCCTGACCAACTTTAAAGTTGATCCAAATGTTTTTCTAAAAATAAAACTGAATATTAAATTTCAAGTAATTGACACTGGTCTATTCTTGTCCATGGTGACCACTCAAGGCACCATGTATCGGTAATTTCATTTTCTTATAAGTGCCCTTTTAAAGGTATCCTTTCCTTGCCCCTCCTCCTATAACCCCCACCCCAAGAAAGGTTCCCATGAATACGCGGCTGACTCCAACTTATTACAGCTGCATCGCGCATTGGTTCCATTAAAAACTAAGTTATGTACTTCTTGACCCAGTATAAGATTCACAATCTTGGACAGTTTACACCTTGTTTCCAACAGAAACTATTTTTCTCAAGGTTGGTGATTCAGTCAAATTTTCGGAGAGACAAAGGGAAAAGGTAAAATTAAATGATTTTTATTTTTATTTTTTCAGAGTGCGAAGGAATCAACCAATTGGGTGGCAACTTTGCCAACGGCCGTCCACTGCCGGTGCATATACGACAACTTATTGTTGAGCTTTCCAAGAAGGGAGTTCGTTCCTGTGATATCTCACGACAACTCAAAGTCTCACATGGATGCGTTAGCAAGATTCTTGTGAGGTAAGAATAAAGCAAGGACTTCTCTTAAAAACCCAAGTAAAAGTTTGTGGCATTTGTATTAACTGTTTTGGCTCATTTACAACACCTGTCTAAATGCCAGGATTTGAACGACAAAAGGTGGTGGAAGTATGTAAAAATTGGGTTTGTTTTGTGCCATTAACAGCTTTCGATCTGACACCTAAATTCAACATGCTAGGAGTTTGATGTTATTAGAAAGAGTGTCGCAAAAAACACTCCACCCCACCGCTACCCTCTCTTACCCAATGCTCTCGCCCTCACTCCCCCTCCCTTAACTAAAGCCGTCTTTGCAAAGTGTTTCACAATACTACTTCATCCTTTGGATGTTAAACTGGAATTTGTTCACAAGAAGGGATTTTCTCCAGTTCTTGTGCCAACTTTTGGAAGCACTATAGTGCCTAGTATCAATGATAGACAAGTTAGAGAATCGTTTACTTACAGGTTCCAGGAAACGGGCTCAATCCGTCCCGGCGTGATCGGCGGAAGCAAACCCAAGGTAGCCACATCAGGCGTCGTGGACAAGATTGCAGAATACAAGCGAGACAATCCCACAATCTTTGCCTGGGAGATTCGAGATAAACTTCTGCAGGAAGGCAGGTGTTCTAAGGATTCAGTGCCCAGTGTCAGCTCCATTAACAGGTATGGCTTTTGAAGTCTATCTGGAGTGGGATAAAAATGAAGGAACAGTGAAGTAATTCTTATTTTATCATTTTTCGCCAAGTATACTTGTAAAGCACTTTATTTAAGTTTATAACAATAACATTTGTAAAAAGATGAAGTTAAGTTATAAAATCCAATACTATACAAACTCAAAACAAAATGTAAATGAGTAGACGAATTAAAAGTTTTAAAAAAATCTACAGAAAATAAAGTAAAAATCCAAACTCAAACAAGCAACGAGTGAGCACCAAAACTAGGTGTTAATATCTAATCTGCGAGCATCAATAGAGACATAAATTATTGCAGTCATAAATATTTTGGGAAAAAGAGCATCGCTTTGTTTTTCGATGTCCCCACTTGTAAAAATTAGCTTTTTTCTGCACTTTTCTGTTCATTCGTTTTGTAACTTGTTCATTGTGCAAATTTGGGATTATGCTTTTATTTTGTTAAGGCGAGTGTGTTACTGTGTTGTGAAGCGTGTTATGTATTTGTTCTTTCTTTTTCTGGTGTACTTTGTTTTCCTATTCACCCATTCTGAAGGCAGGGCTCGAATTTCATGAAAAAATCTGCTAGACCACAGGGTTAGTAGCTTAAATCATTTACTGGACCGGCGCTATTTTTACAAGACCAAAGCCACAAGGAATATGGATTTACTGTTCGTTAGCTTAAAAATGCACTGGACCACTGGTCCAGTACGGAAGAGAAAGCACTAGACCGAGGCTTAAATTACTGGCCTCGGTCCACCGGTCCAGTGGGTATTTCGAGCCCTGGAAGGGCATACAGGCAGGTGCTTGGGCAAGCACAATAACAGTAGTGGGAACAGCTATCCCGCCAAAATGGACCCATTGTTGATTGCCCACTCATGCGTAGAACACAAAGTGCACTCTGGGGGAGGTAAAAAGGAGCACCCTGGCAGGGGATTTGTTGAAAGTCCATTCATTGCATTTGCATTTCAGAGTCTTTGAGTTTAGGGCAAAATTTGAAATTGTACCAAATTTTGAGAATAGTGTAACCAAGCGGTACAATAAATAAGGGAACAGAAGGTTGACAATGCACAAAATAGACTTGAAAAACTAAATTCTGATGGGAAGATTTATTTTAAATAAACGCATGTTTTTAGGTTATAATGTAAAATAGTCACAAGGACCAAAAACGACAGCAGTCGAATACAGACAGTCCCAGGCAGCACCACGGCTCATGCACGTATTTGGCGACACAGCCTGTGTTCCACCAGCAGTCAGAACAGAAGAACTGACCAAACCTGGCCAGCACTCCCTATATAGGAACACAGACTGAGCACCTGGAATCCCAAGTAGCCTATGCCAGAATACAAAAGTCAAAGAATGTAGCTCCTGTCACCTGCAGCCAGGGGACCCACTCTGAATGCAATTGTTCCCCACAAAAGAAATACAGACATTCCAAGGAACAATGCACACAGTGGCACCTCCAACATGCAGATGGCAGAGCTATTAAAATTACTGAGACAGACAAATAAGTTGGCCTGGTCACAATAGGAAAATGCTACAAACAACTAAGGAGCAACTTGGAGACCATAACCATAAACATTTTCAACTTTAAGAGGAAAATTTGCTTAAGAGAGTGATGCAACAATGCCCTTTTCTAAGCAAGCGCATGCTTATTGCAGCCGATAAATTGTTGTAATGTCAACACAACCTTTCTGCTACAGTAAGCATGCATTTTCAGCTAGCGTGCAGTACCATAAAATGGGCCCTTGCGCTTAAAGAATGCTTTGAGTTTACTGTAATTTTGAAATTCATTTCGTTTGTCATCTGCAGAATATTGCGAAATAAGATCGTAAATGGGCAAGTGCGTCATGACTTGTCTCTAACGACTAAGAACGGATCTGGAAGCGACCTCGACCACACTCCAATCAGCTCCCCAATCCACATGCAGACTTCACCCCTGGCATCGCCCACCTTTCGCCCCAACATGCTACCCCATCACCAGCCTGTTCTCACCAAGCAGCAAATAGCCAGCATGACAGATGCGCAACGCGAGCAGTACGCCGCCTTCCTCCAGCTAGCCCATACAGCGTTAGCCTCTCAAGTCCAGACTAACTTTCCGTCGTTTACGTCTGGCGCTGGCGGGATACCAACTACTGGTGGTGTATCAGTAACCAGTTCCCCTCCACAAGGCATGAACATGCTGGCTGGCCCGTTCGTTGTCCCAAGTAACACAATGCCGGTCTCCTCATCAAATCTCGCAGGTATCCCGACATCCATGCTTCCACCGGTACTCAGCCTCGCGAACACCCCCGTCTCCCTGCAGCAACCAATCACCTCCAGCACTCCTCTACCCCCCATGGTGCCCGGACTACGTGGCATTTCACCCGTCATCAGCGCCGCAACTCCGCCCCCGACCACCTCCCCGAACGCAGCGGGTTGCGCTGAATCCGTAGCCACTGCGACTACCGATGACGTCATGCCGGCCACCTCCATGCATTCCATCAATAGTCTCATAGCGACAGCGGCTGCGGCTGCGGCTATTCCACAGGATGAGACACCGATCATTAATCCAAAAATCAAGGAGGAAGGTAACGATGAGAATGATTCCTAACACAATCCACCTTAAACACTAAAACATTAGCTAACGATCATACTAAAATATTCTACCATACTAAAACTGCGAAAGCAATCCACATTAAATCTCTCTAACCTACCTATCCCGTCACACTACCCCTCCCTCTATTCCCTCCCATCCCCCCTTGCCCCATCTCCCTGCTATATCCAGCACGATATGTGGCAAAGGGACTCCCCCATAATGCCCCTATACCTGAACACACTCTTCCCTTTTATTAACGCACCAACCTCCCCCTAAAAACTGAAAGGAATTCCTTGGAAATTCCTTGGAAATTCCTTGGATGTTTGAGACACAATAGGGGAGCAATGGTAGTGGGGATACCCTCTGCCACATATCATGCTGCATATGCTCCCTGCTGTTGCACTAAAATATCATGTTAACTCGGATTTGGACACAAGCATTCAACTTGGCAGCATTTTAAAAAAATGTTAAAATAAGCATTTTTAGACATGTAGCTCCATAGAAAAAGCAAAAACCGCAGCCTTTAGCTTTTGGCTTTATTATTTTTTATCCAGGTTCTGCAACCTCACTATACCCTCTTCCCTTCTCCACTTGCATGTCTGTAGAATGACTATTAAATTAATAATTTTTATATATAAATAACAATGGAATATCTTCTTCAGAAGGTTTAAGGACTACTTTGTACATAGTAATGATTTTCTGTAGATAATGTAGTTGAATAAATGAATTTATTTAAGCCATGATCAGTGTAGCATTTTAATGCCGCTAATTTTGAATTGTCCCAATTTTTAGAAGGATCAAGTAGCGTAATTATAAATACGCAACGAAGTTGTTTAAAAACCAAACGAACAGATAGAATGTACAACCAAACAAAAGGCTGTAAATTATTTTATAAAATAATTAAATGTATGAAAAATAACATTCGGCGGTAACCAAACACGATCATTCTGTGCCTGTGTAATCGAGGTAGATTCTGCGGTATTCACAATACTTAATGGCTTTGTGTACATGTGAAAATGTATTTATTAGCCAATTTTAGTTCTGTCAGTATTCATGTTTAGTGTTTAATCCGGCGGAAAGCTTGTACATTTTGCATGTCCAAAATAGTTAATTTGTAGTAAATGTAGGGCTTGGTTCTCTGGTAAAGCAGAAGCTGTACATGTACAATGGACTGTAGGTCTTAAACAGTAACAAATTAAATCTCCATTTGTAGGTTAAAATACCAGGCTAATACATGAACAACACTGTCTTGCCATGGCCTTAACAGTTATTTATTGAACGCATTTGTAAAAATATAAAGCATATTTAAGTCTGAGTTTTTATCGTTTAACTTCATGTGGTGACATTGGTAATGGACAGCATTTTTATTTAAAGTTTAACGAGCTGTTAATATTGAGCCTGGCAATAAATGTAACTTGAAAAATGACCCACATAATACATTTTTAACTTTTAGTGCACAGTAATTGGGAAAATTGAAACAGACTTTTACCCATGTACGTTGTGTAGCACATATTTTCATGTCTGTACTGCTTGAGTAAATGCATTCTCCTATGCAGAATACACCAGCTGGAGAATATTAATTATCTTCAGAAAGCAGTATTGATCACATTATTTTGGGTTGGATTAATCTTATCCTTTATGTCCGATATAGCATTGTTCTCAATAACAGAAACTTGAGCAGAAATTCTTTACACATTGCTAAAAAAAAAAAATTAAATTCCCAAAACACTAAAGCGCTTCCGTCTTGAGCCCCTCTCCTGTCTTTTTGTTAGTTTTTCTTTTCCCCCTAAATACATGGTGGTGGTCTAAATAACATTAAAAAAAGCGCAAATTTAAGCTAAATACATGTATGTTAACCCATGGAGCTATTACTGCATTTTTGTTGGCGGTCTGTAAAATGGCGCAATTGTGATGTCAATGTTTTTCTTGGTCACTCCAATAAAAGCGGAGAAATGTGAAGGAAAACGGTTCGTTCTTATAAATGATTTTCTTATGTTTATGTACAGAGTCAGTGTTAAGTGCATACAATGCACTTTGCCAGACATTCGATGAAACATGCCATATTTCATTTTACTCGGGAAAACGGCTGAAACGTTAAACGGCAATCTGCTTACAAGTTTATGAAAGGATTAATTTGGTGAAAGCACAATTAACTAACCTTGCACATTTTAATGTATTCTGTTTTGACTGAATGGGGGTGTTTATTTCTTTATCCTAAATTCATCACAGTTTCTCTTGGCAAAATGTCAGCGAATTGGAAAATTTGTACACAACGAAAGGTGCAATAGGCCGTATTCCTAAATGCATGAGAGCACTGTTAAGTGGACTGCACCCATCGTGCGTTATGTTCAAACACAAAATGCGCTATGCGCGCATGCCTTCCATCGTTTACTTTTAATGGAAATCTGTGCCTGCGTGCATCACGGGCCCGCACTCCGCATACGTGACTTTTTCCAACGTACAGACGTATCCCCCAACCCCCCATTTTCCACTGTCAGACTGGGCCATTTTCCCCCAAATTACCTACTTCGAGCGCCCTCACGCATTCAGGAATACGGGCTAATGGTGGATGGAAATTTAAAAATATGCCTACTGCTAGCAGATATTTAGTTTGTCTTTGCATCAATTTTAAAAAAACACAAGGAAGTGAGAGGGATTGTTTCTGAATGCCCCATCATACAAAAATACATGCAATTGTTTTTCTCCAAATGATTTTGATTTTGTAGTTAACACGTTACACCATTTTCCAACAGTTTCTTCACACAAACTCCACCTTGCACCTCTTCAAAAGGCACAAATGCAAATTCTGTGCTCTCTTTATCATTAGTAATCACTGCAGGTGTTTTGGTTTAATTGAAGAAATCATGTTGGGGTTTCATGGTTGACTAACATGTACTGCTATTAATACTGTCATTGCCATTTTCAAATTTGCAATAATTGTCAGTTGCCAGTACAGGTACCAAATTGATTTGAAAAATTGGTTTGAAATTAATTTTTGCAGTTGAAAGTTTTTAATGGGTTGTAAAAAACAGTTTGGTTCAAATACACACTACATGCATCAACATTCAATACACGTTTGCTGACTACAAATTTCCCAAATACACCTGTCACAACTTTCAATACAAACCCTGAATCTAACAATGGCATTGTGCTTCAGTGAGCATGCATGGGCCCTAACAGGAACAAAGAACCACTGGTAGGAACCAGTGGTTTGCACACCAAATGAATAACCAGCATATACATGTACACACACTCGAGCAGGCTTGTGAGAATTATTCCCTGTTCACTGAACCATAGTCAAACTAAAGCAGACATCCTGTATATATGTGGCCTCCTACAGCGTTAATGTACATGGCTTTGTGCGAAACCTCAGAGCTCCCCTGCCAAGACTGAGAGGGATAATCTGGCAATACGGAAAAATGTCACTGTTCAGTGCTTCCCCCCAGAAAATTGTTAAAGCATAGTAGTCAAAGACATGCGGGATAAGATGCATTTAATGACAAAGGTCATTTCATGTACATCATCCAATATGTTTCCTGAGTTTCTAATTCATTTATTGGGTCTTTCTATAAATTAGGGGTCCAATGTTGGTGTTCCCCGTTACATTTTACATCTTGTTTTTCAGGACACATTCTTTAAATACTTTCCATCTCAAAGAGTGAGTACATAAAGTACAATTCATACAAAATGGTTTAAAAGCCATTTTAATGATTTTTGTACGAAAAATAACACATATCAGGTGTAACGGGGGACACCAAATGTCACACTTTTGGACCCCTTATTTATAGAAAGACCCTTTTACTCCTTGTTACACAATTAATCAGTTTTCAGACAAATACTCATCTACTGCCTTATGTGGTCATTGTGATGATATAACGTTTCAACCACAATCTGCAAATCTTAATGAGACAATGAAGAGTTTATCGCTTGATGAAAACTTGTAGTTTCACGGTTGATATGTTGTGGTCCCCATGCTGACTACATTATGAGACGCAGATGCGTATTTGTTTGTTGCAATGACCACGATGAATTTCGTATTATATTTATCGTTTTTTTTGCCCTTTTGTGTCAAATGTATATGTTTGAGTTCTCAAAAAGCAATATTCTTCAAGAACATTGTTGCAAGAGCACGTTGAAACCTCTGGGGCCAAATTTAGCAAAACAAATTGCTTAGCACAGAATTTACTTGCCTTGTATTGCAAAAATGGGTAGACGGCCAAAATCGTTTGTGATGTGTATTTACTAACATTTTGCTAGTGTTTCTAAAAACAAAATTTGACATAGAATTTTGGCTTGTAACCCATTTTACAGAGCAAAGAAATTTGTGCTGTAAACAAATGTTTGTGCTAAACTATACAACGCCATGAAATTGGCCCCTGATTATTGTGCACAATATTGTTGAAAGCTCTGATTGTCAAAGAGCAGTGGTACATGTACATGTACTATACTGCTAGCAGTACTATAAGCACTACTCTTTAACGCTTGGTTGGGAACCGCTGCTGTCGTGTGCACTTTGATTTGTGCGGTCCATGCATCGCTGAATATGATATCAGAAAAAGGTCAAATGGCACGCACTGTACACAGTACAGCTGCTCAGTGAACCTTTGTGCTCTTAATGGTTGGTTTTGTGAGGCTGCAATGCAAATCTCAGATGTTAATATCTCAGTCACTTGGGTGTGGAAAAACACATTTTTTATCAGTATTTGGAGCATTTCCAAGAGTTAAAGGTAGTCTACTTGTTTGGTAAATACCCCTCCCCCCAAAAAATTCTCAATTATTGTCTAAAAGCTTACTTATTATAAGATGGTAATAATAGTAATCATTCTGTGAAATTATTTCGTCTGAATTGCCCCCATTCATGAGAAAAATTACAACTATTTGAGTCTCCAAAGATTGCATGTAGGCGATCTTTGGAGCCATTCACTCATGCACAAAAACCGTAGTTGGATTTTTCAGGTTTTCTGAAGTATTAAACTTCATCTATGTGGCTGAAATTTCTACAAGGTAGTTTTCTCGACCTATAGAGGCTTTTAATTACCAGTGGAAATCATGCCGTTTTTAATTTATCAGACAAGTATACTACCTTTTAAAGGCTGTTTCACAAACTGTAAATGAAGGTAGGGGGAAATCACGCAATATCGTCTGCTTAAAAAAAAAAAGCAACATTAGAACTTGTAGTTTTCCACCGAAATATGCCTTTTCTGGGAAATTGGAAGGCTATCAAACCCCATGGGAAAAAAAGTCATGTTATTTTCAGTCTGATGTACCAAAATACAGTAAAATCTCAAATCTTTACAGAAATGGATAAAAATTCAATGGTTGTGTTAACCAGGGTTCCAGATCTGTAATGGAACTTGAAAGATATACATTGCTATGATCTAATTTCAAATGGAGAAATCCATTAAAGTCTGATAGGCAAGCATCCTTCAGAAACCATATACACATAATACCCTTATGAGCCAGTATGCTCGTTAAAAATGTTAAAAATAGACATTTGCACTGCAAATGGCAGGCCTTGGATCTATAACCATTATTTACACATCATCACATCCACTAAACTCACTCAACCACGAACAATCTGTTTATCATACAGGAAACTTCAACATATGCATTTTTTTAAATTTTTCTTCAAACAAAGAGCTGGGTTTCCTTGAAAGAATGATTTATTTATACACCATTTGCTGATTGAAAGTTGTATTTAAAAAAGCAACAAATTAGGCCAAGATTACTAGTAGTATCAAGAATTCATCATAGACAAGCAGTTGCTTTGAATAAAGATTTGTGATAATTGAAAGTAGAGAGGCCATCAGTGTAGCGAAATTGGTTGGCATGGATTTGCCCCACTGCATTGTTGGAAAAAGAGAGACCAGCACGAGATTGTTGTGGTGCTCCGACGGGATGTAGAGCAGTTGGCCATGTATGCCAAGGACCTGGGTTCGAATCCCAGTCGGGGAACTGAAATTTTCTCGTGTCTCTAAATTCATCTCCGATTCATGAATTTTTGCAATCCAAGTAGAATTCACCATGCATTAACATACACTGGGAGAATTAATACCCAGGATTACAGAGTTCTTTTCATTTCCCACACTGCATATTTGGGCGTATACATGTATGGCCTGAATGCACCATACACTGAATAATGTAAAATTCCACATAGACTCTACACGCTTGATCAAATTTGTATGTATTCACTGGACCTTAAACACGTATCTATTCAAGCTAATGCTAAAGGCCAGGTGTGCGGTACTTGCGTCAATTCGTGTTTGAGCCAGTTGAATATAAAATGCTGTTTCTCATGGTCTTCCCTGCCACTTCCCCCTTTTTACACAAATCTGCAACATTTTACCTCAAAAAGGACGTGCAAAAAGAAGTCTTAAAATTCTTGGTTGAAGGGATATCTTTGTCTACATTTGAGACCGGCATATAATTGGCTAATTTGAATAACACAGGATTAAATCCACACTTAATCCAGCTCAATGAACACAAGTAAAAGGACCATCTGCTGTTCTGAGCCCTCGGCTATTAAAATGTAATACTTTGTTTGCTTTGATACTGTGATTGTCCAGTTGCTCCTTTATTTCCATTACAATGACTGCACACTTTGAGAATCTGATAATTTGTGATGTCAACAAAGGTCTTTGTCAGAAAGTACGGTATCAATATTACAAACAACTTGCGCACTAAACACCTTGTCATTGGCGGGTGCAGGGAGGGAGGGAGGGAGTAATGAGGGGTGCTATAGCAAAATACAAAAATACAATGGAAAATCTCTGTGGTACCCGGAAATTCCAGGCAGTATACAACATTCTGCTTAACGCAAGCACAACTGTAAGTCCAAACTTCATGTTCTTAAATTTGTATTTATAATTTATGATCTTGCAGGCAACATTTGTTTAAATTAGTCAACAATGTTAGCACAGAATGTGCAACCATGCATGTCATCAGGGAACAAAGAAACTGTCCAACAAGATGGCAGCTATGGTCTATTAATGAGGAACTACTGTATAATGTATTTGCACGATCTCGGACCTCTACTAGTAACTCTACTAACAGTTTAAATCACTGACCTTTTGTTTATGTCCTTGTAGAAGTGGCCTCCACTCTGACCCAACTGAGCATGCATAGTAGGTCGCCGTTGCCCATCCTATCACAGGCTCAAATCACCCAATCACAGCAGATGCCGTTTATTCATGTCGGCCCAGTCAGCCCTCGTAATCTAACTTCTTTCGTCGGCTACGGGGGAGGCGGGGTTCTGGTGAAAGATGAAGCAACTCAGAGGATTTATCGATTGCCATTAGACAGTAGTGGCATGAACATGGATACTAATAACTACTACCAACAACAACTGATGGTGAGTTTGACAATTTTCAATCGTACCTAGTTTTTTTAAGAACTAAAATAAGACATGTTGACATATTTTTGGGGCTAGCCAATATTAGCGTCTCAGTGGGAAGTTGACAATTGAACTAGTTCCTTTGACTTTGCCTCGGAACCTAGTTTAACTTCTAATAACTCGTTAATATTAACTAACCACTCTAACACAATGTTATATTTGTAAACTGCTAAATAAAGTAACGGGTATTAGCAGACGGGACACATGTTGTTCATCCAACTTCAGAGTAAAGATGCTTGTAGAGGGATATTCAGTGGATTTGCAGTAGCTTTTAGGCGTGGTCTAATTCTGAGGTAAATTCCAAGATAGAAAACGCATTATTAAAGAAACGTTTGCATAAAGTACGCGATAACCAGGTTTCATTAGCTAACAGAAACAGTCCTATTGGATCATGGTCTTATGATTCCATTTTTCTGCCCTTTGTCTTGACAGCATATGGCTGGTGAATCAACCCATCCCAATATGTCATCTCCACCTTTAGTCACACCAGTCAGCATGTCGGGGATCAGAAGGGACATGATTAGAATTCCCAACAGCCCAGCACAGCACACTACAAACACAGGTACAGGCCGGGTCGCATACAAAACATGAAGTAAATCTGACGTCAAACATATTTCACAGTGAACATTCGTACAAACTAGTTGACAAATCCTCAACATTTAAACTTTGCTGTGATATGTCAAACATTATTAGGCAGGTGGTATATATTGAGGTCTGCTTGAAAGGCAACACGAGGCGACAAATTTATGTCGGAGTTAAAGAGAGCCCAGGTAACGTCCAAGCAATAGAAGACAACAGTCTTGTACAAGTGCACAAGTTTGCAGTGACCAGGGGCAGATTTAACAAAGTGCTAAGATGCGTCTTAGGAAGGGTCACTCTTATCTTGGGATGTTGGTATGAGAATTCAGGACGCATTGAACTTATCTTAACTTTTGTGAAATTGACCCCTGACCTCAAACCATTGACCTCTCACCAAAGTGTCCAGGCCCAGTTCTCGCATCTGCAGATGTAAACATTTTGTTTAAAATATTCTAATGATATGTATATTTGTTTAAACCACTTTCAACTTATTCCTTTCCTAAATGCAGAACAAAGATCGCCCAAGGAGGCAGCAAGTGGCGTCATCCCCGATGATGAACAATCGTCCTCCGACAGTGCCGTTTTTACAGAACTCAAACCCGCATCTGTGCTTGATCTCCAAATGCCAGTATCTGTATCCAATGCAATCATCAAGGTTGAACCGGGCACCTTTTATACCCAAGGTATACACCAATCCAGTAACTAAGGTCTCCTTCCCTGTACATCGGCCATAGCTGGGGGGCTTCCACTGAATGAACTGTATGTTTTTGTTGTTGCTGAAGCTGCATTTGTTTACTTCGAACAAGTTGCGTGTCTTTGTAGGGTCGTGTACGCGAAGGAGGCGCATCGCGTGCACGCAGAGGGGGCGCATTCGTGCATGTAATGGATGAGCGCTTTTCGTTCTAACAGCAACACAAAACGCACAGCCCATGCACTGGATGCCCCCCAGCTATGGCGGATATACAAGGAAGGAGACCTTAGTTATCGGATTGGTCTATAGTCAACAAAAAGGAGCATTTCGTCATTGTCAAGTTTTGTAATAATTCTTTTGACACACTAGGCTAGATTCTGTTGTAAACCATGTACGTTGGACGTACATTTCTTTAAGAAAATTAACAAGCCCGGTTTATCATACAGGCATTCTATATGTCGGTGTCATCCCAAAATGCTAACTACTATGTATACATTTAGGTGCTGTCCAAAGTTGTCAACATTTTCACAGTTCTACAGAGCATAGTATTTTTCAAGACCCCCTACCCCCGAAATACTACTTTATATTAACCTTTTTTTGTCGGTACCATGATGTATCAACATAATGATAATGATAATGATATGGATTTAAACAACGCTGAATGCCGCAATAGGGCGACACTTCGGCAAGACTCTCACCGGAGACCACTGAAATTTCGGCAAGAGTCACTCAAAATGACACCTTATTTTTTTACCCGAAGCTTCCGGAGATGGTCGCAGACCGAAGAGAAACGACTCCAGTCCCAATAAAAATGGTTCTCGGCCTAAAAAAAATGGTTTTTGACCTAAAAAAATGAATTTTAAACTCAAAAATATTAGGGCGACACCAAAATGTCGCCCTATTGAGCAGGTCGCCCTAATATACCTTTTTTACACACGATTTGTCGCCCTATTCTAGCATTGATAGTAATTTATCCTTGGAAATCCCGATCAAGGCACCTACACTATCATTACCCCTGATCATAGGGCTCCATTAAATCACTCCATATACCATCTCAGCTCCCTGGGGAGTGTACAGCCCCGGCTGCCTTAGGCGCCCAATGGCTAATCAAACACATCAACCTTCGCTACCCTCTCAGGGACCCATTTTGCCCAAGTACATTGCCCAATGGTACACGCACCATATATGGACCGTACCGGGATTCGAACCCACTACATTTTTTTTTTTCCTTTCATTAATATGCATTGACAATAACTTCCCGACTGCTTTTTTTGGAATGAGAAAAATCATAAGGAATTCAAACCCGAGACCTCTGACTCGCCGGGCAGACACTCTACCAGCTGAGCTACAAGGCACAGTTGGTATACTCCCTCAGATTTTCCCTATGGACCAAATTGTTTTCTCGGTGTTGCATGGTAGTTGTTGCGTTCCTGACTGCTTTTTGGCAATACATTTTGTTCTACAGGCTAACAGACTGTTGCTATTACATGTTTGTCACCTCATACAGGTGGCAGAATAACAGCAGCAGGTGCTACCCAAAGGGGCTTGATTTCATTCCCTTCTGGACAAATGGCGTCTTCTGATTGGACGAGAGGTATCGCCATCAGCAGGTAATTGGCTGGTGGAGAATTCAACAAGATGTTCTGATGTGGAATTTCAAATTCACCTTAAACCGAGAATTGGGGATGAATATGAGAGAGCCCAGGGATGGATTGCAATAAACAAAGTTAAGATGTCTCATCTCTTAAGATGTCGCAACTAATTTTGTCTTGCATTAAACATTTGTGTCGCATCTTGAGACACATAAGACTTAAGACACCTACATTTAGTTATGACGTGTGTGTGTCTTAGATTTAAAATGATTATATTGCAATCCACCTTGGAGTCTTTCATTCAACTGCTCAAACCACTGACCTACATACAATGGACTGGATAAGCAACCCTCTTAATGAAGCAACTATCCGCCATCTTTCTGCAGGACAAGCAATGCCTCACCTAGACGTAGTTAAAATACTACATTCACTGGATTAATGGTATTAAAAACTACTAGAAACCGAGTAGGCAAGTAGAAGGCAAGCGATAGTATGAACTGGGAGAGCAGCAGTCTATAGGCAAGGCAGTGTCTTCTAGATCAAGATGGCCGACATGTTGCTTCAATTCTCACATAGCCATCTGCTGTTGTACATCCTATCCATTCTATAGAAGTCAATGGCTCAAAATATGCCACAGTGACTCGTGAGTGTAATTATGTGTAAATACATCATAAAGAGGTAATGAATAAGAGTAGATGAACTTTAGTTCCAGATATCTGTTAGTCCTGGGCTTTAAATGAGTCATCTACAATGTTTTCAAAAATTATGGCTCGTTTAATTATTTTTGCATTTAATGTGACTGATACACAAACTTTCTTTGTTTTCATTTGTACATAAAATGTATTTAGTTGTAGAAACATCCCAAAGAACTCGGCAGAAATGTATGCATTTTAATTTTTTTACGTAGATTTATATTACAGGCTTTAATACCTCATTTATTTGGACCAAAAGTAAAAATACTGTAAAATGTTAAAGATGTAAACAAATGAGAAAAGGCGAGTGTATGCCTCATTTTCTACAACTTGACAGTGTTTTTGTGTTAGGGAAGGGGAGGCGGCGGTTAAAGTGACATTCACTTTTAAGATTCGTGGAGAGCCATTTTTCGTGATTTGTTTTGTCTTTCATCATGTATTATAGAACTATTAATCGTGTGATTGAACTATCCAAATTCATGGTAGTCATTTGGGGTTCAATTATTTTCTGTACATTTGTTTTACGTTAAAGCACGGTTTTACAAATCATATATTTAATTCATTCGTTTGCCCCAAACTCTTGTTACCGCTCGTGGGGTTTTGCTGTGAGTTTTAAATTCAAATAATGAAAGGAAAATGACGAGATTATAATATTGAATTTGTACAAAATACCTCCTACATGTATTATTAAAAGTAAATTTAGTCAGTTATTTCTCTACTGTAGTGCCTGTTTTAGACAACTGAAATTAATTCAGAACATTCAACCCCTTGTATGGTATACCCAGCACGATTTGGGGCCTAGGGACTCCAGCTAATGCCCCAATGACTCAACAAAACCCCCTAAAAACTGAAAGGAATTACTTTGATGTTTGAGACACAATGGGGATAGGGGTGGGTACTCTCTGCCCCATAACGTGCTGCATATATGCTTTAGTCGAGCTACATGTATCTAGAAAAAAAAGCTGGTGACAAATTTAATTTTTTTTTATAGCTCGTTTTCACTGAAGCCTAGTTCAAATTAATTTGAGTAGTAAGACTTAATGTGTAGTTCAATATAACCTTTTACAGAATACTTCATCCAATATTTGATCGTAATCCAGATACTTGCTTGGCTTGTTCATACTTGTCTAAAATAAAAAACAAAAAATTGATCTTGTATTTATTGTGTGTACCAAAGTGATATATACTGGCCATTATTATAAAGGAGACTCATCTTCAGGAGCCTTTTTTTGAAATCAGAAACATGAGAACATTTTTAGATGTGACATGTGTATTGCACAGCTTATGCTTATCGTATACAAACTGTTTCAAGAAATCGAACAAGATCTTCGTTGAAAGGCAATGAATTATAAAAGGAACCAATTCACATTCCATGAATTACACTGTCCTTCAAAATGATTGGCTAGCAGAATCCATGAGGATGCGGCATAGACATTGCTTAGAGCTAGCTATGCAAACTGTACTGATCTATCAATAGGGGGCTTTCGATTACACGACGGCGACCTGAAAAGCACTCGTCCATTACATGCAGGCGTACACAACCTTGCAAAGACGCGCAGCTTGTTCGAAGTAAACAAATGCAACTTAAGCAATAGCAAAAAACATACATGTAGTTCCCGGATTGGTGTATACCAGGCAAATAGATTAATCTAATAAAACATTGTAAAACAAAAGAGTCGGACAATTCATGAAATTATACAAATATTTTCCAATATGTTCAGTTTTTATACAAGTTATGTACAACAGTCATTCCATATTGGGCGGCGTGGCACCGTGTCTTACTTTATACTTGGAAGGTGCATAAAATGAAGGACGTTGCTTGAAAAACAGTCTACAGTTCAGTCTCAAAACAAAATGAAGACCAACAAATTATTACCTGCTTTTGTCAGTTCATCTTGGGTGTCCGCATTGGACATTTATTTGGAAAACGTACCGAAACCATGGGTACTTTTAAGTCCAATGCAGACAGCCTAGGACGTTTTCCTTTCAGTAACCCTTCCCAAGTCCAGCAGTTACTTTTCCTGGCCAACTGCTGCCCAGGAAAATTGACCAGGGAACTTTTCCCGGTAAGTCCAGTGCGGACACAGCGAGTCGGTAAAAGCACTCTGGAAGCGTACGTCCGGGCCGTGAAGGGACATTGCGCATGCTCTCCCACGGTCTCGGTAAAAATTTCTCTTGTCAAAAAGCCCAAATGTGGACAGCAGTAAAAATTTAGCCATTTTTCATTTTACCATCGTCTCGGTAAAACCTCACAAGTCCAATGCAAACACGGCTTAAGTTGTTGCCAAGATCCGAGTTTCAAAACAAAATGAAGATTGCAATAAATTATTACCTGCTTTTGTCAGTTCATACACTCATCTTGAGTGTCTTGTTTACAGAAATTACCTTGATTGGTGGAATATAACAAAGACGGTGATTCGCCTTGAATAAGATTTTTATGCATAATTTTGTTATATTTAAACACTTAAAAAACTGCACTCATATTTAAGAGTGTAAACATATTGTAGACGCCAATAAAATGTATGGTTTAATGCAAAATAAGTACATTTGATTAGTGATTGTAAAATATGTATAGCCATTGTTTAAAAATTCTAACAATCATGGTTAGTTTGAAAATATTAGTAAAATTTAACGTTTCCGACCTTTGACACGTGATATACATGTATTTCAGTGAAGGATCCAGCCTTGTTAAAATACAGGAATACAATGTAATTCCATTGTATTCCTGTGTTTTAATGAGGCTGGATCTGCCTCTGAATATCTCAACACATTTTCAACCCACATAACTCGCTGAGTTAAGTTTTGAGACAGATCGAGTGCCAAAAAGATAATCATACGACAAAACTGGTATTGCAAAGACTTGGGGTGTGCTCAATAGCGCAATACGTATGCACACTGACAATACCTTTAACGGTGAAGGTACCAATACCGGCGTACGTAGTGTGCTATTGAACTCGCCCCTGTATACATGTATTTGGAAGCCACTTGGTGTATTTTGAAGAAACAAAATAAGTTCTACGAAAGTGACTTCTGGAATTTGAATAGACATTTCACAAGACGTCATTTTACTAAAGCTTAAACATACTCAGCTTTGTGAGTTAATTGCCTGTGCATTTTAATTAAAATTTAGTCCTAGGAGGCCCAAATTAGAAGAATCTTCAGCACCAATAAAACACGATTGTTAAAAAAATCTTCAGGAACACTCACTCCCTCAGTTATGATTGACCTTTGACCACAATCAACACAATTTGCATAGATGCCTGTAATTACTCAAGTCATTTTGTTCAAGTAAAATCTCCCAAAATTCCCTAGATTAAAAAGAAATTGCAAATATTAGTTTAAAATGCAACTGACATTATTTTGTGAGTTGCAATTTTTTCCTGGATGAAAATTGATTTCAACTACCACGGTTGAGAACATGGTATATAAAATTCACATGAATTTGTAAAAAATAAATAGGCTCTACATGACGAGGCGAATCATTGTTCAAGAATGCATTCCAAAAGCCATGAAATTAAAATGACAAAGTTAAAATGAATATTATTATTATATGTAGCTGTACATAATTTTATAAAACGAAGCACATAAAATGCTTCAATAATCTTCATCTGTAATCAGAAAGGTTTGCACCACATTACATATTTGAAAGACGATTTTCAAAATGCACGATATCTGAATTTTGCGCTGTACACTTAGAATTTTCATTAAGAATACAGAAACCCTTGATAAAAACCAAGGGTTTGTTGAGTACAAGATCTTATTTCTGCAGCCAAAACTAGAAATATGTCTGGTTATGGCTGCAAAAGGTTAACATTGGGCAATTAAGTTTGATTGACGACTATATAACTACAGCTCGACTAGAGTCCCTCAAACAACGAAAATTACCCGTCGTTTGAGAGACTCTAGACGACTTTATAACGTGGCTCTTTCTGATTCTTTATTCTTTATGGACTGGCATAATTCGGTCACCAGTGCATGTCTATGTGCCCCGAGGGACTGTGAGTGACCACAAGAGGGTCCTATTTCCCCCCCCCCCCCCCCCCCCCCCCCCCGGCCTTCGACCTCGGGGGAAATAGGACCCTCTTGTGGTCACTCACAGTCCCTCGGGGCCAATAGACGTGCACTAGTAACCTCATTGCCAGTCCATATGTGTATAATAGTTAACTACAGTCGCTAGCTCGGGCTTGCTCTTTGTTATGTTGCCAGGATGACACTTAAACAGTGGCTAATTAGTCGTCAATCAAACTTGCTCCTACCCGACATTAATTAGACGTGACTTGGGAATTTCCTTTGATTGGAACTGAGCTACAAATAAAAAAGTGGTTGCATTTTGCGATCATTTCAGAGTTTGGCGATGTCCATGATTTGCTGCGAGACTCGTTTGAAGTCCCAGGTGTCCCCCTTGAGTCGCTGTCTTCTGATGCCAATTAGGTCCAGATTCGGCAGTCGGCAGATTTCAAGGTCAAACGACAAGATTGTTCTTCCTTTGAAATCCTGCTTCTTGCATCGTAATGTGTACCTAAAAGGTAGTAAAAGAAACAGTTGATAGAATGAATATCTCTTGGCAAAGAGCCCGTTCTCACTAGATAAATTGCTTTGTTCGACGATGATTTGATAAAAAGTTTTTCTGATGTAAACACACGCCGCTTCATTCGACGAAGACATCGCTTCTTTCGATTAAGTAAATTTGTAATGAAAATGCTCCCTTCGTTTGACGAAGCAATTTGGCAGGCCTGGTTGCATAAGCGCATTGTGTATCAAGCGCCTAACAGGCGTTGTTTTTGACGCACCACTGGAAAACCACACAGCGCGTCTAGATGTGCAACGCGCATGTACACCTCCCACAGCTTCATTCCCCCCCCACCCCCACAAACAACACACGGAGTACACCTCCCACAGCTTCATTCCTTCCACCCCCACCCCCACACCCCCACAAACAACACACGGAGTACACCTCCCACAGCTTCATTCCCGCCCCCCCCCCACACCCCCACAAACAACACACGGAGTACACCTCCCACAGCTTCATTCCCCCCCCCCACACCCCCACAAACAACACACGGAGTACACCTCCCACAGCTTCATTCCTTCCCCCCCACACCCCCACAAACAACACACGGAGTACACCTCCCACAGCTTCATTCCCCCACCCCCACACCCCCACAAACAACACACGGAGTACACCTACCCTTTCTGTTTACAAACGTTGATGTCACTCCTACATGCTGCATCATACATTATCTCCAAGACTTGTTCGGGTGGTAAAGTCGATGTTGTTGAAACGTTATATAGTGCCTACAAGAAGGGAGAAATGACAACGGACACCCTGCTTTTAAAGTGCATTACACAACACGCTGGATTAATAGCTTTACATTCCTTCCAATTGTAGTTCAGTGGCTTGCTCAAGGGCACAGGTACCATGATCGGGCATCAAACCAGGAATAACATGTATGGGTCTTTCTATAAATTGGGGGTCCAAAAGTGTGACATTTAGTGTCCCCCGTTACACCTGATATGTTATTTTTCGTACAAAAATCATTAAAATGGCTTTTAAACAATTTTTTTTTATGAATTATACTTTATGTACTCACTCTTTGAAAAGTATTTAAAGATACTTTTTTGGAAAGTATTTAAAGAATGTGTCCTGAATTTACAAAAACGAGATGTAAAATGTAACGAGGGACAACAAAATTGGACCCCTAATTTATAGAAAGACCCGTATTCACCTGAATTTTGCAAGTGAATGACCCAAACCACTGGATTGACAACTGTGCTTGTGTGTTTTCTAAACTTGCCCAGGGACACAGACACACTAGTGGGACTCAAACCCACAACCTATCAATCAAGAGCACGACTGTGTACCTACTAGACCACACATACCTACTTGGCCACGGTACCACTGGATTGACAACTGTGCTTGTGTGTTTTCTAAACTTGCCCAGGGACACAGACACACTAGTGGGACACAGAAACACTAGTGGGACTCAAACCCACAACCTATCAATCAAGAGCACGACTGTGTACCTACTAGACCACACATACCTACTTGGCCACGGTACCACTGGATTGACAACTGTGCTTGTGTGTTTTCTAAACTTGCCCAGGGACACAGACACACTAGTGGGACACAGAAACACTAGTGGGACTCAAACCCATAACCTATCAATCAAGAGCACGACTGTGTACCTACTAGACCACACATACCTACTTGGCCACGGTACCACTGGATTGACAACTGTGCTTGTGTGTTTTCTAAACTTGCCCAGGGACACAGACACACTAGTGGGACTCAAACCCACAACCTATCAATCAAGAGCACGACTGTGTACCTACTAGACCACACATACCTACTTGGCCTCGGTACCACTGGATTGACAACTGTGCTTGTGTGTTTTCTAAACTTTCCCAGGGACACAGACACACTAGTGGGACTCAAACCCACAACCTATCAATCAAGAGCACGACTGTGTACCTACTAGACCACACATACTTACTTGGCCTCGGTACCACTGGATTGACAACTGTGCTTGTGTGTTTTCTAAACTTGCCCAGGGACACAGAAACACTAGTGGGACTCAAACCCACAACCTATCAATCAAGAGCACGACTGCGTACCTACTAGACCACACATACCTACTTGGCCACGATACCACTGGATTGACAACTGTGCTTGTGTGTTTTCTAAACTTTCCCAGGGACACAGACACACTAGTGGGACTCAAACCCACAACCTATCAATCAAGAGCACGACTGTGCACCTACTAGACCACACATACTTACTTGGCCACGGTACCACTGGATTGACAACTGTGCTTGTGTGTTTTCTAAACTTTCCCAGGGACACAGACACACTAGTGGGACTCAAACCCACAACCTATCAATCAAGAGCACGACTGTGTACCTACTAGACCACACATACTTACTTGGCCACGGTACCACTGGATTGACAACTGTGCTTGTGTGTTTTCTAAACTCGCCCAGGGACACAGACACACTAGTGGGACTCAAACCCACAACCTATCAATCAAGAGCACGACTGCGTACCTACTAGACCACACATACTTACTTGGCCACGGTACCACTGGATTGACAACTGTGCTTGTGTGTTTTCTAAACTTGCCCAGGGACACAGAAACACTAGTGGGACTCAAACCCACAACCTATCAATCAAGAGCACGACTGTGTACCTACTAGACCACACATACTTACTTGGCCACGGTACCACTGGATTGACAACTGTGCTTGTGTGTTTTCTAAACTTGCCCAGGGACACAGACACACTAGTGGGACTCAAACCCACAACCTATCAATCAAGAGCACGACTGCGTACCTACTAAACCACACATACTTCTATGTGTTCTATCTTTGCAAACTTACCTTGACTTTCCGTGGTTCATCGTGTCCTGGGATAGACCACTTGCGAGGCGTCAGAAAGTCTTTCACTTTGTCAAGACCTTTCTCAAAACTGCCAAAGATCTTTTTGGCCGAGTCCGTCAGACTCGATTTGCGACGCCCGAAATGATGCATGTCATCCGAGTAGATTTCTAATGAGTCCTCCATGGAGACAGCTCTACAAGAAAGATAGGGTTCAGTTTTTAGTGGTTGTACCACCTGGCATTTCAAAACTGATGATCAAGGTTCACATCTAACCAACAGCCGATTTTACGCAATTTCGTAAATCAACTTGCACAGAATTTTATTTTATCAGCTGTACAACAATCTGCTGATAATTTCAGGACTTGCACTTTTTGTGATATTGGCTGCAAATCTACCGACAGGATCCTGTACTAAACCAAATTACAAAAGCAACAAATAATGTCAGTTAGGCTTGGGTGAATTCCAACTTGGGATTCGGAACCACGATACCATCTTTTGGAGGGATTTATTCCCATGAGATTCTGAATGTTAACTGATGCAGACATTTTTTAAAATCCAAGAATTTGACAGAGTTTTGTACTAGAATTGCGAGAGAATTTCTAATTTTGGTGCCAACTTCGGTTTTGAAAATGGAATCCAAACCAAATAGAATCGCAATTTCTAAGTGGAATCAGAAACAATTCCAAAAATGTTGAAATCGCCAAAGTGTGCATAACTCACCTTTTCTCAGGGCTAAGATGTTCAACATGTAGCAGATGTAAATCATGATCTGTGGATCTAGAGGGCGTCACATGAGGCACAGGTAACGATAACGTCGGTACAACAGGCATCTTTGCACCCGGAGTGCCTTTACCAGCACCACGTTTACGCCCACTCTCCCTTGCATCACTTCTACTCCTAGCCCGAATCGGTGTTTTCAGGGGAACGCCAGTCGGTCTCACAAAATCATCAAAGTCACTGAGATGGTTCTCTTTTCCCTCCCGTTTTGCCGACGCCGATCGGTCGGGATTGTGGGGCGTGACGTACGCCAATTCATCACGGCTTCTCCTGTATGCATGCGTGACGTCTGCAGAATGGCGTCGGTCTTGATAACGATTCGAGCTGCGCATGGCTTCTATTTTTTCAAGTCCATCCTCCATGGAGGAGATTCTATAAGGAGACCTTGTGGGCAGTTCAAGATGGTTAGATTGCTCCTGATGATCATCTGAGTGTTCATGTCGATGGTGATGGTGGTGGTGATTTGATGAATTGTGACCCTGAAAATTAAAATAGTCTGTTTACTGTTCTCTGCCTCCCATATCCATGATTTGCATAACAATGTACAAACACCATTACCCCCGTTTAACAGGTGAATTCCAACACCTGTATTTTTTATTTTGAGGGTTAGTTCTTGAGTCAAAGATAAGATGTGTTAAGGTCTGGGAATCGCAGACCTGGGGGAGGGATCATGCATCCATAGTCTGTTCTCCGCCTCCTATATCTGTGATTTGAATACTGATGTAAAAACACCACTACCCCCGTTTAGCAGGTGAATTCAAGCACCTGTTTTGTTGTTACCTTGTCCCCTTGAGGGTTACTTCTTGGGGGCAGCTTGAGCCTTAAACCTCTAACGTGGTTGTTGAGAAGTAAAAAGTAAACAGCCGTGATTTCGTCATAGTGCCACTGCGGGAGAGGAGGGAAAATAAAATGCAAAAGCAAAAAATATGGAGATTTGAACAAAATAAAATCAAAAGGGAGATTCCAAAAAAACGCTGATGGAAGGTATTCAGCCAACAGGAAGGGGGAAGGCCTATAGAGTTGTATATGCAGGGAGGGGAACAGGTGTCTGTATATATACAGGGAGCAACATTAAATGATACATTTATATGGTTGGAAAGGGCCAAGTTGGAGTTTATGGAGAGGCAACAAAAAGATTGACAATTTGACAAAGCTCTGTATAGATCCTTTGCATGGCGGCCATGACAGGGAGCAATCACATTGTCATTGGGCATCATGCATGAGTAGGCACTTTGTGGATCTATTGTCACGTTTAAATAAGAAAATCTGTTCCCTAACATGGGCACCGTTGCAAAGGGTCTATATCTGCCAATTTCGAAGAGCAAATTGATTATGCTCTTTATCTAAAAATCTAATATTAGCCCTATATTTAATAACGCCCTTAAGTACAATATTATCGACCCTATGATATCCAATACTGGCCCTATGATATCAAATGCGAGTTCTCCAACAAATATCAGCCCTATATCAAATATAGTCCTATGATATAGCTTTATATCTAATTTAGCCCTATATTACATGTAAATATAGCCCTACGATATCAAATATTAGCCCTATGTTAACAAATATCAGCCATATGATATCCAATATCAGCCCTATGACTTCAAATAGGCCCTATGATATCTACCGGTAATTACCCCTATAATATTGTTTTACCTTGTGTTTTCTTCTCAAGATATTTTCTGTTCGAAGTGAAATATCCACTCCTATCCTAAGCTCCACTACGCCTTTCATCTCAGTTTTTTCTTCTCTTCTGTACCCTAATCTTGATAGCTTGCAACGTCGTTTAGGCAAATTAAGATCAATCACGCAAGCAAACAAACCCTGGAACTAAAGCTGATGTTTTTACGATGCGACTGGCTTGCGCATCAGTCAGTCAGCAGCACTACAGTTTAGGAGTTTGGAGTAATCAAGATCCACAGTGATGCAAGCCTGAGGGGAGGTGTTAGAGCTTAAGCCAAATAAGGCCATATGGCAGGTGTAACTAAGAATTTAGGCTTAGACAAAACGTAAGAAATAAGCTTGGAATACAGAATAGTCATCCTATTAGACAAACAAAACAGGGAGAGCCTACAGGGCGTGTCCAATCTCTTAATCAGGCAGCTTCAAGTTTTGCTTGCGCAAGTAAACTATGGCAAAACTGTAATCCAATCTTACGATAGCTGTCAACAATTCCTTGAAAGGGGAACATGTCAGAGGATATAGGCCTATATACCTTGTGACATATATATCCTCTATATCCTCTATATATATCCTCTATACATGTATATATCCTCTATATATATCCTCTATATAGAGGATATATATATGCCTATTACCGCTGAATTGCACTGAAACATTTTACTGGACAAAAGATTTTTACAACACCACAGCTAAACAAATATATATTTGCTGTTTACACTGAAAACAAAACTGCAAAAGGTCCGTGGTTAGAATCCCGGTGGAGCCAAGTTGTTTTTCACTGCATCCAGATTTCCCAAACTCGTGGACATTTGTTCACATTTGTATTAAATTAAGTCACCACAGCAGTCCCTGTGTCATTATCCCAAAAAATCACTTATTAATACTGAAAAAGAAATGAGTCTCGACAAAACACTAAACCATTGGTCTAGTGCACCACAACAAAAAAACTAGACCAACATTTAAATTACTAGCTTTGGTCCACGCATCCAGTGGATATTTCAAGTCCTACTGTTAATAAAGGAATGCTAATTAGAAGTCATAAATCTAGAACCACAATAATGATACAATATAACCCACAAAGCAACATCGGGGATAACGTCATGACATTATTAAATAGCACATGGATTCATCAGTCATACATGTAATGTGGGACATTCAACCTGAACTCTGATAACAGCAACCATCTGCTGCTAATGGGTATGCAAACTATGGATAGAATGTTCAACATGCCGTCACGTGAACGGATCAGACACTTGGAATGCAGTACTCACTGGCAGCACTACATGATTTACAACTAAGGTCTTGCCTTATAGATGGCACATACAGCAAATAACATCTGAACACATGTACGCAATGGCATATTTGCAGAAATAAAATCAAACCCAAAAAAAAATAAAATTAACAAAAAAAAATTAAAATCACCTGAATCAACGTTTTTATTTTCATGGCTTTCACCCATTCCCAAATCGAATGCTAAATTAAAAACATCATCTATTCTGCTTTACCAAGATTACAGGGTCTACACTAAAACCAGTGAACTGTTTCCCTGCACTTTAGCAATGGACATTTCAGATAACCAGCAAACGTTTAGACCCAATTACCGTGGTAACTGTCACACTTTAAGTAGTCTATTTCATTCCCTTTTAAACACGTCAAAAATTAGCTGCGACACATTTTTTCTCTCCAACAGCTGAATAAAATTTCACCCTAGTCAGTGCTGCATGTTTGTGTTTTCATACCGTTCCCGAGGGAGGAAGGGAGAGAGGGGGGATGGATCGTGTTCCTTCAACCTAATTGCCTAATTGGGCCCTGGAGTCATAACTGCCTGGCACGATAAATTTGCTCCTCTGCTACTTGATTGCATAAATTGTTTAATGTTCTGTGTAATGGCAGTGGAATTCCCAATGTAATGTACCAATCTCAACTTGTGTTTCATGCCGTTTAATTTTGTTTTAATCCACATATCTGGGATACCGTTAAATGTCTCTGGGGTGTCTTGGTGCAGAAAGCCTTTGTAACTGATTAGATAATTCCTGGGTATATTTTGCGTGGCGAAAGCAGTAAAATGGCTCATTGTATCTCCTTGCAGTGACCCAATATTTGACAGTTTGTTGTTGTCCAATACTTTAACTACAACATCATAAAAGCATGACCATGGTTAGGGGGACGTCCACATTTTTTTCACAGTTTTACAGAAGATAGTATTTGTCAAAACTCCCCCTCCCTCCCCTCCTACGAAATACTACTTATCAACCGTTTGTTGTCACTACCATGAAATGTCAACATTTTACAGTGCACGTAAAATCGTACGAGGCCCTCGACCCCCCTCCCCACCCTTCTTACGCTTTGTAGAACTATGAAAATGTTGACAACTTTGGACAGGCACTTAAAACAGAATTGATTAACTTTCCATACCTGCATGACAATGTTCATCATATCGTCTTTGGTTTTGCCGTAATATTCCGCCATCTCGGCTATGCATTCTGTGTTCACATTGCTCTTCTGAAAAGAAATTTACAAAACCACAATGGGGGAATCAATTTGGTGCAGCTTTCCACCTCAGTGGTACCGAGTTCGAATCCTGTCTCAATCGGTATGTGGATTAAGTGTTCAGTGGCTGCTTGATTAGGTAGCTTTGACCAACAAGATTGCGCCTTTTTCTCATCCCCTTATCTGTAATAGGCCGTATTCCTGAATGCATGAGGGCGCTGCCAAGGGGGCCGTGCGATACGCACGCGCGCACGCCTTCCAAACTGTTTACTTTGAATGGAAATCAACATGCCCACGCCACGGGCACGCACTCCGCATACGCGACTTTTCCCCACGTACGGCCATTTTCCCTCAAATCACCTAGTTTGAGCGCCCTCAAGCGTTCAGGAAAACGAGCCATTAGTCTTGTTGATGTTTTGGTGAATGATATACGAGGGGTGACCACAGTTTTCAGATCTTTAACGTTTGGGTCGTGTTCCTAAGGACTGTTGGTTAAGAATACTTTCTCACCTCGCATTTAGAGTGCCAGTGAACAGAGCCACTGTGACCTTTTTTCACCCATGGATGACTTAACAACTCGTCCATTGTTATTCTCTTCTTGGGATTCACCTTTGGAGAACAAAACAACAATACAAACTGTTTACTCTTTAGGAGCACGTGTGGTCTAGTGGGTATGAAGCGGGACTCCCAATCAAAGGTTGGGGGTTCGAGCCACAATCTAACTGGGGAATGCCACAATCTAACTGCTGATAGGGATGTGCACCTGACCAGCAGCCAACTAGTTGAAGCGAAATGTTTCTGGTGATTCCCTGATGGCAGCGGTAATAATGGTAACAGCGCCTTGAGCACCCTGCAGGGTGGATATGTGCGCTATACAAATCTAATCATTATTATTATTATTATTATGCAATGCATGATTCAATCACAGCCAAGTTACACATGGACAAAGTATCCTTCTACTTTGTGAAATCGACCTCGGGATTCCTGAAATGTTTTCACTAAGAGAACCTATTCACTTGGAACGACAGTTCATGTGTGTCCCCTAAAACAGTCCTATAGAATCAAAACTGCCAATAGAGCTTCTGCACCGGCGGCCATGACAGGGGGCAGGTTTTCTTATTTAAATGATGTAAGGCTGTGTCCGAAACGGGCTTCCAGAGCTATGGCTAGGTCTATTGTCTTCGTGTCTCCGCGTACTTCCAATGGAGCAAAGACCTAGACCTAGCTCTAGACAATGGATTCGGATGCAGCCATACAATACAACCACAAAGTGCCTACTCATGCATTACACACGGTGACAATGTGACTGCCCCCTGTCATGGCCGCCGTGCAAAGGCTCTATTGGAATACATAGTGCCAGACTAATTATGCCCTTCAATCCTCGTCTTGACAACGAGATTTGAAACACATACATACATAGCTGGCACCTTTTAATCCAATACCACTCAGTGGTAACAAGTAGTGCGTCTTATTACTCCTCAGAGCTTGTTGGTAATGTTCCTTGTCAAGGTCAATAACCAGAGTTATCCAATAGTAGCCACCCTTACTGAACACAAGATTTGAAAGAGGATGAGTCAAGCTATGAGTACATGCCTATCAATTGAGGGTGTGTTTGCAGAAACTTGAATTTCACTGAGTTGAACATGGAAGAAATACAGGGTGGTTTGGGGCACTTTGAGGAGAAAGCTGCAGGGCGGTTTTGGGTGCTTTGAGGAGAAAGCTGCAGGGCAGTTTTGGGTGCTTTGAGGAGAAAGCTGCAGGGCGGTTTTGGGTGCTTTGAGGAGAAAGCTGCAGGGCGGTTTTGGGCACTTTGAGGACTAATGGGTAAAACCATCAGTTTTCATTTTATAGAACTGATTCAGGTAACATGCATTAAATCATCTTCCCCAATGAATAGGGTCCCTCTTCCCTCCTAAGTCACAGACATCTGTCCAGGAGATACATCTCACAGACACTTGAATGTAGGAGTTGTCTTTTAATGAAGGACTTTGCCGTTAACGACAGCCCACTTATAGCAGCAGACACTACGAGTGTTGTGTTTTAATGATTTACAACAGCCAACCCACCTGTAACATCTGTTTGAGAAGGTCACAGCTGCCGTCCGATAACCATCGAGGCTCTTCATATTCGCCTTTTAGAATCTTCTTGTAAAGTGTGGCTACGTGGTTGTCGTCAAACGGTAAAAACCCACACAGGAGGGCGTAGAGGAGCACGCCCATGCTCCAGATGTCGGCCTGGGGAGAAACAAAATAAATACAATGTTCAACAACTGGGGTGTTATGGCCGAGCGGTCTAGTGCGTCGAACTTAAGTTCCTGTGCTAGTACTAGAATGTAGGTTCGATTCCTGGCCGTGACGGGTTGTGGCACCTGTGCCCTTGAGCAAGGCACTCAACCACACTTGCTCCCATTCCTGTAATTGGCGGTCCCTCCGCTGTTGGATGTGGTATATAAATAAATAAACTCACAAAGGTACATTGTAAAACAAATCCTGTGCAGTAAAACGTGTGGATATTGGCCACTGAAGGGACCAACGGAATGTGGCGAGAATAAACAGGTGGCCATTATACAAATGAGTAGCGGGAACAGTGAATTTTTAGAGTTTCTAGTTTACTTATTCTATAAGTATCACTTTATTGCCATATTATTATATAAAATGATGCTTTTGCGGATACCGTGCGTTTCTGTACTGTGCAGCACAGAGCCCCAATCTGATGCGCGTGCACCCAAGCACACGCGTACGCACGCGTCGTGCATCGAGTGAATGGATTGCGCGTGTGCTACGCAATTGTTATTGTGCAACAATAACAAAAGCACATGCAGTTGTAAACTGAAGTTTTCAACAAGAAACAGACAAAAATCTCGCGAAAATCTTTCAAAACAAAGCTTCATTTTAATATATAACAATAATAATATTGGATGTCTTTTCGGGTGATATACCGCACTCGTCATGAAAATACCGAACTCGCGGTATATTCTTATATCGCCCTCAAGGCCATCCAATATTATATAATTCTTCAGAACATTGTTGAAAGCTCTGAAAGTGAAAGGGTAGTGGCTGATTGCTCAAACATTGAGCAATGTTTTTTAAAGGGTAATGGCACCACAACCATTCAATGCTTTGGGGGGAACTCTGCAATGTTTACCTGTGCTCCTCGATACTGCTTTCCAGAGACAAGTTCAGGAGCTGCATAAGCAGGACTTCCACAGCATGTTTCCAAGTGTTGTTCCATTCCACCCTGCATACACAAACAAGAATTTGTAGGTGATTTCACGAAAAATTGCGTAGCTTGCAGAACTTTTGAAAATGGCATAAGCCCCATACATGTAGGTTTGCGTGTAATTATCACAAGAATGTTGTGCAGCTTACACCATTAAAATTTCCGCAAGTGGGCTTAATGCAGTGCGTAAGGATTCGTGAAATCGGCTGGCCTTTTAAATTGAGTTTCCTTATGTTTTTATTTTGATTTGATGTGATTTTTTTTAAATTCAAACTACATGTACTATGACTATGCAAAACAATAATAGTACAAAGATAGCACAAAGTACCCCCATTGTATTTTCGTCAGAAACGTTATAATAGCCAGTGATTGTTGTTCATTTGATTGGAGAACATCAGACAGCCTGAGAATATGAAATAGTACCCACCCCAACACAAAGTTGCTTTTGTTTGAAATGCTGAACATTTACTATGGTAAAAAAACCACTGCATCAAAATGAGTGTTACATGTACAGTTGTAGTCAGAAGTTTACATACAACTGTGTTAAAACTGGTGTGCTTAAACTTGCGTTGTCACCATTTTTGTAACAGTCTTTACTAAAAACGTGTGGAATTCCTCACGTGCGTGCAGTACTTAAAATATAGCTTGTACACCTTGCAATGGTTCGGGTAGTCCTGTTTACCATTTTGGGTAATGATGGTAGTGGTCTACATGTATGTAAACTTCTAACTTAAACTGTACATATGTAAGCCTAAAACATAATGCAAAATTTGTACAAAAGGGGACTTGTCTTTTACAAATTTAACAGATGAATTCAAAACACTTGGAATTACATATTGTAGCTGTGCATCTAGAGATACATGTAACATACTTTCTTTCGACCAAAGTTTGCCTTAACAAAAAAAATGTCTGCAACATCAGCTCAGTACAGTACATGCAGTCTTTGCTATCTGATGGTACCTCACGTGCACATACGCATGATACAGTTAAGTGCAGCATCCATCAACATTTTAATGCATTATATTTCAGTTGTATCCATAAAGCAGGTGTGTTTATGTCCACAGTGCATACGTAAGTTGCAATAAAGATCTCTCCCCTACTTTGCGTCGCCTTCATCAATTAAGAAAGCCAAATGGATAGAAAAAGAGATTATCAGATAAGCCATTGTGAATAGAACGTCATTAGCGTGATGGTTGGGGGGGGGGGGGGGGGGGGGGTTCAGATCAGACAATTTCATGTGAATTATTCAGTATTTATCTATGGTCATGATGCGGAACACCATCAGCGCAGAACATAGCACGTGCAGTTTACACTGTAAGGTATCGTACTTGTCTATCTGCTATCTTTGATAAAGTCTTGAAAACAACACAGCTGCACGTTTTCATGCGTACGTGCACGTAAGCACGGACTGGAATAACTTTTACTTAAAGGGCCCCTGAAATACTTATTCAATTGAGGCTTATACTCTGCAACATGTATGATTTGTAACAAGGCAAATGTTGAAGAAAATTTGCATAAATTTAACTAGAAATGCTAAAACCAACGAATTAGGACATGTAACTTTTGAACCGTCTTCCCAAATATTGTGTTTATTTTTGAGACTCTCGTAATCATAAAAAATCGCCCAATCTCTAGTTAAATGTACCTTTAATAATAATCACAAGCATTTGTAAAGCGCCATCTATCTATGTAGACATATTCCGAGGCGGCTGTTGCCATTATTACCGCTGCCATCAGAAAATCACCAGAACCATTTCGCTTCAACTAGGTGGCAACCCGGCCAAGGCGCACAACCCTATCAGCAGTTAGATTGTGGCATTCCCAATAACAGCTTCCCATATATCGCTTGGGTTGACGAGGCAACTTAAAAGAATAAAGACATACCTTAGGTCTAGCTGCAAGTCCAAAGTCGATCAACTTGAGGTTTTGATCTTCATCTAGTAAAAGGTTTTCCTATTTACAAAAAAAAAAGGAAAAGAAAGAAAAAAACTACAATTATGTGACACCAAGAAAAAAGGAAAGGAAGGGGTATCCGCGCTTTGCTGCAGGCGCTTAACTCTAAACTTCTTGGCTTTTGAGCCTGCATTTAACTCGGCGATAGAGCCGACTACTGCTCGGGTCTGCAGTTTCCTTCCCCAGTGCAAGCACCAGGTACCCATTAACGAATGGGTGGCCGGGGCCCGCTACACCAGCTGACACTGGTGGCGATGTACAGCTAAGTTTTCCAGACCAATGAAAAAGCCTGCGACCGCTTCGAGGTTCGAACCCACGACCCTCCGATTGCAAGCCCGACGCTCTACTGCTGCGCCACATTGCTGTGACCCCAAGCCTGTTTTTAAAATGCAAGATCTTGGCGTTGTGGACTCAGAAATCAATCAATTATCACAATGAAGGTCTGTAGTTAACGAGGTTGCATCAAATTGTTTCCAGCGATGTTTTAATTAATTTTAAATTGATGGCAAGATAGTTTGATATGCTCTGGTGACTTTTATTATAATGAGGACGTACACGTACTGTACATGTAGCCGATACATGTAGAAACAATCTCTCACCACTCTCTTACCCATGTGACAATTCTAAGCAAAGTACTTGTATACGAGCTTCATCACAAAACGCTGTACATGTACATGTCTATTTTTGGCATTTGGAGAAAACTGGCACTATATTACGAGTAAGCATTACACGTAATAGCAAATTCCAATATTAAAGTAAAACAGTTTTATTGTGGGCTATAACACAGTTTGCCAATAATTTATTTGACAAAAGTATAGAATGTTCTGACACCAATATATATCTCAAAAAATTTGGGATCTGGCATTTACAGCATTTGGGGATTAAACTCTTCATATACTTACATACATGTACCTGTACCTGATAAACATCTTTAATTAACAAGCACGGTTAAACCGTAAATGTTGACCACAGGGTATACCACACTTGAGTAGGCAATATCTTCATAAGTTACGCCTACGCACTAAATTACGGCATTAAAGCGACGCATTATGAAACCTCCCAATGATTGAAAACAACACTGATAATGTTGTTAGCAGATGTAGATTCACATAAATAGAAGGAACAGAACGGCTCGTGTATTGATTAGAGGCAAGTTAATGGTACGTAAATGTCTGTACCCGCTGGATATTTTTGTTACGGGCCGCATGCAATGCATTGTGCAATGCATTGTGCAATGCATTGGGAAATGTCAATGGTTCGCAAGACCAACAAACAATGATTTCTTGTAACCACGGCAAACGGTGTGACGCACGGCTATTTTTATAGGATTTTGAGGTAAACAACAATAAAAAATGAATGTTAAAGTTGAGGAGCTCAAAACAAGTTAGCTCCCACGTGCTAATTAAAATTGAACTGTAGTCTAACAAACTTTTATAATTATAGTACACCTCAAGCGCAATGTATAATGCTCAAAAATTTGTAATCAGCCAACTTCAACACACACTAAAAAGTTTAATGTCACAACAGAACCGGACTTTTTTCTCCCATTTCTTTCTTAAATTTTCTTTCTTTACTTTCGCTCGTTCTTAGAGCGTTTAAGCACAGAAAATCGCTCAGCACAAAGTTTATTTACTTGCCAAAATTGCACTACCAGCCAATAGTTATATACCAGTACGCATCACGTAAGGTTTTGGCTGGTAATCCATTTTTGTAAAGCAGATAAATTTTGAGCTAAGCAAATTTCTGTCCTTGGAAGCTCCATGAAATCGGCCCCTGATTTTCGCAAAAACTCTAAGGGCGTGTTTGTTTCATGACAGATCCGAATCCAGATCCCGAGTTTAATACCGCGCAGAAACAAACGCAACTACTCTCAAGTAGGAATTCAAGTCACATGAATTGGATCTGCGCAGATCTGAATCTGGATCCGTCTGAAACAAACACATCCTTAACCAGTCAGTAGAAGTGTGAAAGGGCACGTCCACATCAAGGAAACCCGATACCACCAGCGTATAGTGGAATGTTTCCTATGTTTCACCCCGCCTGCTGAGACCCAACCAATAATCAGTATGGATACACCCCAGGGCTAAGCTAAATTGGAGAAGGGGAGCATGGCGAAGAGACAAGTAAAGCCGAGGGTGGAGATTTCCGCACTAGGAGGGTTTACAGTAGCAGGCAGCTGGGGCCGGAGTACGGGGAATCGGCACGGATCGTTGCCAATCGGCACTCCCCCCTAATGGACCACTGAGCGTGTGCAGTGTGGTTTCAGCCCGGTCAGACAGTGGTCTGAACTCCTGACATATGAAACTGGAGCCAGTCGTAATCAACCGATTGCCTCCCAGGCTACAATGTAGTTAAAGGAGCGTGTTCAGATTTTGTCCAGAAAATGGATTTTATTTTGACCCAAGAATCATATAAAAATGACTCCCCAAAATACTATATACTGTATGGGAAGAAAACAGGAAATTTGCAATCTCCAATTTGGATGTGGAAGCATAAAGGTTGGTGTAATTACTGCACTGCTTAATGGAACCGGATAAATTAGTTTACAAAACATCGGTGGTTTTTTACGATATCCAGAAATTTCAGAAAATATGACAAATGATATGGTATCAAAATCTCAACACTCACTGATGGGAAAAAACGGGGTGCCAAAAATGTGATCTGGACACGCTCCTTTAAGCCTCCCCCGGGTTCCTACGATACGCTGTACTGTCACTGTCGGACTTTAGACTTTGAGGGTTTAGATGACGAGAAAACAGGATTGGATGGTTTTAATTACAATGACTGTTGGCAAGGTTGACACTGTCTTCAAGAGATGCAAAATATTCATCTTAGAAATGGATTTCATGTTGGTACTGAAACCAAGGAGCTCAGTACAGTAACCAAGGAGCTTAAATTTTGACCAAGTCAATCTAAAGGAGTATTTTAAGGAGTATTGCAAAAGGTAATGCACGCCATATCCAACAATATTCAGAGATTGGTGTCAATTATCAATTGGTGGTCCTATACATGTACATCTGTCAAATACATGTAGATTATTTATTTATTTATTTATTTATTTATATACCACATCCAACAGCAGAGGGACCGCCAATTACAGGAATGGGAGCAAGTGTGGTTGAGTGCCTTGCTCAAGGGCACAGGTGCCACAACTCGTCACGGCCAGGAATCGAACCTACATTCTAGTACTAGCACAGGAACTTAAGTTCGACGCACTGGACCGCTCGGCCATAACACCCCACATTATTAGCAAACTGTGTTATATTGCACACACAAAACGTTTTACTTATTCAGGGATGTAATTTGTTCCTGTTTTTCCCGGAATAATCATTGTCCCAAACCAATCAGACAAAGGAAGGTTCCAGGAAAAACCACAATCACATCCCTGCTTATTGAATTTGCCATTGACTGTACATGTAGTGCTTTAGATGTAATACAAAATGACAGTTTTCGCAAAATGCCAAAAATTGATATATATATATAGCATTTTGTGATGAAACTCTTTATTTGATATTCGATCGAGTACTTGATTAGAATATTTGAATATTAAATTATTCAGATTTGCTGAGCATTTGTACTTTCAGCAACGTCACTTCCTATCAGAGCCACAAAGTGCATAAGTCCAAAGTGCAGAAATTCAGTAAATTTTTTATCAATCTTAATTTTTCGTGTTCACTTTCAAGCATACATTTAGCTTATTGAGAGTTGATAAGTAACAGATAAACAATACACTTACCAGTAGGTACATGCAACGGTAGGAAAACGGCAATATTTGTTATCTTTGGTCTTCCCAATTTCATGATCTTATTCCCATTCCGCCCCCAACCCATTCAACACGTACCAGGGCTCGAAATACCCACTGGACCGGTGGACCGAGCCCAGTAATTTAAGCCTCGGTCTAGTGCTTTCTCTACCGTACTAGACCAGTGGTCCAGTGCATTTTTAAACTAACGAACAGTAAATCCACGTTCCTTGTGGCTTTGGTCTTGTAAAAATAGCGTCAGTCCAGTAAATGATTTAAGCTACTAACCCTGTGGTCTAGCAGATTTTTTCAGGAAATTCGAGCCCCGATTACAGTAGTAAAACGGCAATATTTGTAATCTTTGGTCTTCCCAATTTCATGATTTTATTTTAAGTCATGTGTAGTTTGAAATTGCTTCTACAATCGCATTTCAACGTTATAAAATGTGAAATGGTTGAAATCCACTTTCAAACATGTTTTTGCAATCAACACAATCACGCAATGCCACTGGGTTTACCTCACAAAGCATCATCCATGCATTCCAACTGTGCTTATCAACAACCCCTCCTCCTCTCTTGAAACAAAATATGCTTGTTGACAAAGGGGCCGTCCATAAAGTACGTATGCACGACATTTTAGACTCCCCCCCCCCCCCCCCCCCCCCCCTACCCTCCTGTATGCATATTTCATGACGTCACCAATATGCTTTAACGTTGGGTGTACACATTGGCTCCAACCACCCCTCCCCCTCCGTGCATACGTACTTTATGGATGGCTCTAAAAGCTAATCACAATTACGCATGAGACTTGTGTGATATTTTTACTTGCTGTACATTTAATGTACCAGTACTAAATATATTCGCTTTAATATGTGAGACACGATTCGGCACATGCAAAAAAATCTCTCATTCACATGTACATGCAAGGTTTATTTTTCAATATGCTAATACCCTAGAAAGATGCAGTCTATTTAAATGATAGTGACAATTTATAAATGGTGACAAATACACGAATAGCACTCAAGAGGCTGGTACAAGGGGGAAAACCACATTCACAATGTATGTACACTTGACATCGCCCCTCAAATGAATCATCACATTCCAACCGCAGTGTAATGACACATTTGTGGTATGCTTTTTTCCAATTTCCAAACAAACTTATCCCTCACAAGCTCAGCTATTAGTCTTACCGGTTTGAGGTCTCTGTGTGCATAGCCCTTGTGATGTATGTAAGCAACTGCTGACAAGATTTGTCGGAAGAATTTCCGCGCCTCCGATTCCTTGAGTCTATCTTTGGCGACGATGTAATCAAACAACTCACCACCTGGGCAGTACTGGACGGAAGAAATTGACAGATGATAACAAATGAGCAAGAGTGGCCCGGGCTCACAGGGGCAAGTGATGGAATGAGGGGAAAACTTATACAGTGTGCATTCCTTATTGGCTTCTTAGGGAAACCCTGAGGGAGTATGACACATAGCTCAGCTGGTAGAGCATCTGCCTGGTGTGTCAAGGGTCTTGGGGAAAACCTGAGGGAGTATACCACTGTGCCTCATAGCTCAGCTGGTAGAGCATCTGCATGGTGTGTCAGATGTCTTGGGGGAAAACCTGAGGGAGTATACCACTGTGCCACATAGCTCAGCTATTAGAGCATCTGCCTGGTGTGTCATAGGTCTTGGGGGAAAACCTGAGGGAGTATACCACTGTGCCACATAGCTCAGCTGGTAGAGCATCTACATGGTGTGTCAGAGGTCTTGGGGGAAACCCGAGGGAGTATACCACTGTGCCTCATAGCTCAGCTATTAGAGCATCTGCCTTGTGTGTCAGAGGTCTTGGGGAAAACCTGAGGGAGTATACTACTGTGCCTCATAGCTCAGCCAGTAGAGCTTCTGCCTGGTGTGTCAGAGGTCTTGGGGGAAAACCTGAGGGAGTATACCACTGTGCCACATAGCTCAGCTAGTAGAGCATCTGCCTGGTGTGTCAGAGGTCTTGAGGAAAACCTGAGGGAGTATACCACTGTGCCTCATAGCTCAGCTGGTAGAGCATATGCCTGGTGTGTCAGAGGTCTTGGGGAAAACCTGAGGGAGTATACCACTGTGCCTCATAGCTCAGTTGGTAGAGCATCTGCCTGGTGTGTCAGAGGTCTTGGGGAAAACCTGAGGGAGTATACCACTGTGCCACATAGCTTCGATGTGTCCGCACTGGACTTATCGTCTCGGGAAAACTTCCTTGTTAAATTTTCCTGGGCAGCAATTACCAAGGAAAAGTTACTGAGAGGAAAACGTCCTACACATGTAGGCTGTCCGCATTGGACTTAAAATGGGAAAAGTACCCATCGTCTCGGTAAGTTTTCCCCCAAAAAAGTCCAATGTGGACAGGCCTCAAGATGGGCACAGAATAGTTTAAACAGTGCAACTGACAGCAACATTTTTAAAAATTATTCAACCCTTGTCAAGAAAAACCTACATTGCCCTTTACGAAACTTCTACACCTGTCCCTAAAGTACATTTAGTACACATGCTAACACTGACTCAGTACTTTAATTAAATTCCTTGTAATTGAATAGTAAATTATTCAAGTCTTGTTACAGACACAGGTGGATCCACTGGCATGCAGGTGCCAGAAGCGATGTTAGTCAAGAGCCCAAGTGCCCAGATAAATGTAAATGTGCCTACCCTGGGAAGACATTTGGGGCACGGGTCGGGGTGGGAGATTGCACAAACTCCTCTAAATGCTCATGTGATACACAATTTAGCATCCTGGTTTAAAGGAGTGTGCCAAATTTGTAGCCCCCATTTTTCTCATGGGTGTTGGGATTTTGATACATAATTTGTCATATTTTTCTCATTACCATTCTGAAATTTCATGCTCTCAATCCGTATATTTTCAAGGATATCGTAAAAAAACCACCGTTGTTCTGTAAACTAATTTATCCGTTCCATAAAGCAGTGCAGCGATTGTACCAACCCTTTTGCTTCCACATCCAAATTGGAGATTGCAAACTTTTTGTTTTCTTCTCATGGATAGTATTTTGGGGAGGTATAATTTTATGATTGTTGGGTTAGAACGAAATCCATTTTCTGGAAATACATGTACTGAACAAGCTCCTTTAAAGGGCCCCTTATTTAGGATTTTTATTCAATGAAATATATGCTTTAAAACCACTCTACTCAGTTAAAGTCATAAAAATCCTATTTGGAGCTTGCTTTGGGGGTTAAAACAAAGGTTTTTAGTTTTTATGCTAATGAAAATATGCATATTCATGACCAAGGTCACTATGTCACAAGAGGCAAACACAGGAAAATCACATTCAACTGTGCACAAAAGATTCCACTTTTTTCTCAATTTTCCTGACACTTTTGTAATTCATGGCTGTTTGAGTTTGTTTTACATGTTGCCTGCTGTAAGCCATGACAAAACTGGGGGTAGAAACTGCAGCAATTTGCCACAAGTCCAACTTGAAGTCTTATGTTTTTTCTTAACTTTTCCCTTCTGTCTTTCTTATGTGATGCACTCTAAACAGCGCCCTCTGTCTGTGATTTATTGCAGTGAAATCTTCAAAGTTGAAAAAGGCCACCTTTTATTGATTTTACATCCAAACGAACAATGGTATGTCTTGCTGAACAAGTAATCCGTCATTATGAAGCAAAGCTTAGGCACAAAGTTGTTTAGCATGTCACAGGCCCTTTAAAGGCCCTATGCATCATTTGCAAGATAAAACCTTTTACAGATTCGTAGAATAAGAGCGTAACATATCTAAGGAAGGATATGTTGGTAGACTACCGGTATCCTCAAGAAATGTTAGCTACTTAGATGCATCAATGCTTCAGAAAACCTACATGTATATGGATTTTGTGTACAAGTGCACTGGACTTTTTTTAGAAAACCACCTTCGGTTGTCAATTTCCAGCATGAAATACCATTTTGGACGGAAATAAACTCATGTGGTGTTTTGTTACCATTGCTACCGGTATCAAGGTTTTTCTTGTCAACTCATAAAAAACAAAATTGGGTCATTGCAAATGTGATACACAATTTATCATACTGCAATTTAACATCCTGGTTTTTTATAATTGTTCTTATATAAAACAAAAACTGACACGAGGTCTATATGCTCTGCGCATTTCGACAAAGCTTCTAAAGACGTATGCATGCACACGCCTAATCTGTGTGTACTACTCGAATGAAAGTAGAAACTCAATAATGCGGACACAGGATACACGTGTAGATGCATTGATTAGGGCAGGTATGCCATAAGTGGGCCATACAGATTGGCGTTTGGTGTTGGGTAGCCTAAGTATACATGTAGCTGTGCACTCCCCTCAAGGGCAAAATTTTTGTCTTCGTTTCTATTTTTACATACAAGTACATGTACATAGTATGTATTTTGGTTTTTGCATACAGGTACAATGTACATGTACATGTACTTGTAGCCACATAAATCCATTATAAACTAAAATGGAAACGGAGCCGGGACACACATAACCGCACCTTCTCATTAGCATATTTCTGGGCACGTGTAGTTCTGAAATTAAGTACTTATTTGTACAATGCACATCTAGAAATACAGTGAAAATGTTTAACCCTGTGACATACATATGGGTCTTTCTATAAATTAGGGGTCCAATGTTGGTGTCCCCCGTTACATTTTACATCTTGTTTTTGTAAATTCAGGACACATTCTTTGAATACTTTCCATCTCAAAGAGTGAGTACATAAAGTACAATTCATACAAAATGGTTTAAAAGCCATTTTAATGATTTTTGTATGAAAAATAACACATATCAGGTGTAACGGGGGACACCAAATGTCACACTTTTGGACCCCTAATTTATAGAAAGACCCATGTACATGTTTGAAATTGTGCCTCCAATTTGTACTCTTTCACCAAACCTTATAAAAGACAAATTGACTTTCGTATGCAGACGATTCTTGTGCACATTCACGTCAGTAAATATTTCAATTGATACTACACTCAGCGTGATTTACTGGCAGACTGCCAATTCCGTCATGGCATTCTTGGGGTGACACACGTAGACGCATGTGACTTGAAATAGACCAGTAAGTGCGTAACACCTTGGTGTTAGAAAATTCCACATTGGTACGGCAAGTGATGACGAATGTATTTTGATGTTCAGTAACACAACCGGTGTACTATAAATAAAATGCACATGGGTCTTTACATGGTAAGGGGGTACATTTGACGATCAACGTCATATTTTCAAACAAATGGCTTTTGCTTGTCTCAGAATAAAAGATATAAATTTAAGTTGTTTCAAGAAGGTAAATTAAACCCCCAAAGGGCGACAAATGTTGTGACAACATACATTACTGAATACTCCTAAAATTACCCAGATAACATGTGACCTGGGATCGATTTCACACAAGTTAAGATAAGTTCAATGCGTCCTAATTCCCATACCGACACCCCAAGATAAGAGTGACCCTTCCTAAGATGCGTCTTAGCACTTTGTGAAATTATCCCCTGGTCATGTATTTAAATCAAGTAACAGGTCTCGCCAGTTAGTACAAATTATCAACTAGCCACCGAGACCTGGGATCGATTTCACAAAGTTAAGACGAGTTCAATGCGTCCTAATTCCCATACCAATGTCCCAAGATAAGAAGAGTGACCCTTCCTTCGATTTTCTGACTCTATAAAGTGACCTGGTAACTTATTATGGAAAAAGGTTGACTGGTAAAAATAACCACTGAAATGTTTCCTTGACACTCTGGTTAAAAATGTTAAAGTCCAATTCAAAGATGAGCTAAGACACCTACCTCTATAACCATGAATATCTTGTGTTTGGTCTCGACAACCTCATACAGAGTGCAGATGTGTTGATGAACTAGCTCCTTCATGGCCATAATCTCCGTCTTTACTCTTGGAAGATCCTCCTGTTAAGATTAGAGGAAAAACAGTCCATAGACTAAGACTACTAAAGTGTGATGTCAGTTGCCAGAGGAACTGGATTTAAACATACACTGGTAATCATAAACGTATATTGCTAAAGCACAGGGAAACTGGTATACTGGTCTTAGTGTAGACCCAGTAAATTGACAACACACAAAGAGTGGCGTGTTCACTCTTTTGCCCTAGTACTCTATTAGCAAAGCTTCAAATTGTTATAGAAATTCCTTTTGGACTCTACAGAGGGCACTTACATTAGAAAATCAAAAAGACTATGGGGAAAACAACATAATTCTGCAAACAAATTTACATCTTTCAATTCATTCGGTATAAGGGACTTTTAAATTGTCACATTTTAGATTGCCACTTTTAGTATTAGAAAGAACGTTGTTCTCGTACATTAAACGACCTTCACTTGGAGAGGGGGAGGGGTGGGATGAAAAGAGTTACAATGCACAAAAAAGGAAATGTTAAAACTCACCCCCAGTGCTCGTTTGTCCATGATTTTGACCGCAACCTTCTCGCCAGATGCAATGTGAGTGGCCAGTTTAACTTTTGCAAAACCACCTAAGGTATGAAATAGAAAGAAAATATTAAAAGCATTGAATTCTGTTTCAACAGTCCACGTACACCACCAATGGATTCGGATATAAATAAAAACAAAATTCTCAAAACATTTTCCTTCAAATTTATGCATTTTTTAACCATCAAAGAATTAGTATATAAATCACAACTTCACATATTTTGCATGCCGTGTAATTTGTTTAATTTGTGTACAGTACAGTTTTCTAAAAATATTCCGCCTTCTTTTAAATAATCAATCTTTTTCAAAAAAAGAAATGAATAACAAGTATCCAAAAATGAATGTACATGAATATACATCCTGGTATATTTAAAAAACTAGCAATTCAACTATACTCCTCAACAAGCGTGCATTATTTAAATTCAGTTTTGGTTTCTAGTTTCAAGTTTAAACAAAATAAAAGAAATTATAAAATACCGAGTATCACTTCAAAGTGGGAACTTGCCACATTTAGCATCATTCAAAACAAATGTCTACATTTACAGTACACAGGCTGTGTCAATATTCCACATCAAGATCACATCTGTGACTACATTGTACCAGTTGCAATTCAGTTTTGGTTTCGCTATATATAACAAACATGTACATTTGTGTGTGTACAATGTATGTGACCCGAAAAAGGTACATGTAGCATTCGTAAGTCGCGCAGGCTACAATCCTGGACAAAATAGTTGGGACAGTTGAAGTGTGTACCCCTGCTCCCCCGTTCACCCGTTCAATGTTGACGCCGACTGCTGCAGATTTCGGTGGCGCACACCCCAGCGACCCAAAATTGCACGGGGGCGCGGGGGTTGCGCGGGGTTTAGCTGGGATGTTAAAAGCTATTTTGTCCAGGATTGTAGGTCAAGTTTTTGCGACCATAAGAAGAAATCTGCAGCAAATCCACACTCATTAAAATACAAAAACACAATGGAAATTCCTTGCGGTGCCCAGATACCGCCTGGAATGTCCGTGTTTCGCCTAGAATTTCCTGCCTCCGGTATTATTTGTTTAAATTTATTTATTATTACCTGATCCAATGGTTTCCTTTAGGTGGTAGCGAGAACGGATAGTGTCGTATTCCGACGCCGCCATGTTTTGTTTCAGGCCGTTGATGGCAATTTCAGGAGCCTTCAATCTGCGATATGAAGATAATAAAGAAACGGACACCCGATATCGTCAGTGCAACTAATTAAATTGCAAATACAAGTGGAGGTGTGTTCACTTGAATTAAGTTAGAGGCAACACTCTGATCAGTACACAGAGAGTGACATGATATCGTACAATCAATGCACGTTTCCGGGTACAGTACATTGTATCTGCGCATTAATTGGAAATGGTTGGTGAGAAAGATATGCTGGTATCATTGTTGGCAGACGGAAATGAATGACGTGCCATCATGAAAAAAATGACTACTTGCAGACCAATGAAATCATTTTATTAATGTGCGGTTTAGAAATCACTCTGCACATTAAAAGCTAGAAAAAAAGTGGGAAAAACTACAAATGTACTCACACAAATTTATACATACAGGGTACGGTACATTTCACGTACTGGGAGACTTTTGGTATCGTGTAAACAATTTGTTGTCAAAATTATTGAATAAACCAAATCATTTTTCTTCTACACACATAGGAGACTCATAAAAATTCATTAACTTTTTAAAATATGCACTATCGACAAGGACGATTTGGGCTGTTATTGTGATTTTGCATATCAGGTGATTAATCGTTGACACAGCAAATGGCAGAACTGCCGTTTGCTGTGTCAAGCAACTTTTAGGGCACTTTTACTGGGAAGTCAAAAAGTGAAAATGGGGACTGCAAAGGGCACAGGTCTAAGGCAGTGGTCTTTGTGGCTCCTTTTTGAAAAATATATGACTTGACTAAAGGCCTTTTCCCACTAGATGTAGACAAAATCTCGGGGGTGGCCCCGGGGCGAAGCCAGGGTGAAAATAAGCCCCAATTCCCACAGTTTGCAAGTCTCACCCCCACGCCACTCCCGAGATTGCTCATTCCCCGGGGCGAGTTCAACCCTGCTCGGACCAGGGTTAGGATGGCCAGTCAAACCAGAACACACTGGGGCCAGTCAAACCAGAACACACTGGGGCCAGTCAAACCAGAACACACTGGGGCCAGTCAAACCAGAACACACTGGGGCCAGTCAAACCAGAACACACTGGGGCCAGTCAAACCTAAACACACTGGGGCCAGTCAAACCTAAACACACTGGGGCCAGTCAAACCTAAACACACTGGGGCCAGTCAAACCTAAACACACTGGGGCCAGTCAAACCAGAACACACTGGGGCCAGTCAAACCTAAACACACTGGGGCCAGTCAAACCTAAACACACTGGGGCCAGTCAAACCTAAACACACTGGGGCCAGTCAAACCTAAACACACTGGGGCTAGTCAAACCTGAACACAGTGGCCAGTCAAACCAGAACACAGTGGGGCCAGTCAAACATAAACACACTGGGGCCAGTCAAACCAGAACACACTGGGGCCAGTCAAACCAGAACACACTGGGGCCAGTCAAACCTGAACACACTGGGGCCAGTCAAACCTAAACACACTGGGGCCAGTCAAACCAGAACACACTGGGGCCAGTCAAACCAGAACACACTGGGGCCAGTCAAACTAGAACACACTGGGGCCAGTCAAACCTGAACACACTGGGGCCAGTCAAACCAGAACACACTGGGGCCAGTCAAACCAGAACACACTGGGGCCAGTCAAACCTGAACACACTGGAGCCAGTCAAACCAGAACACACTGGGGCCAGTCAAACCAGAACACACTGGGGCCAGTCAAACCAGAACACACTGGGGCCAGTCAAACCTGAACACACTGGGGCCAGTCAAACCTGAACACACTGGGGCCAGTCAAACCTAAACACACTGGGGCCAGTCAAACCAGAACACACTGGGGCCAGTCAAACCAGAACACACTGGGGCCAGTCAAACCAGAACACACTGGGGCCAGTCAAACTAGAACACACTGGGGCCAGTCAAACCTGAACACACTGGGGCCAGTCAAACCAGAACACACTGGGGCCAGTCAAACCAGAACACACTGGGGCCAGTCAAACCTAAACACACTGGGGCCAGTCAAACCTAAACACACTGGGGCCAGTCAAACCAGAACACACTGGGGCCAGTCAAACCAGAACACACTGGGGCCAGTCAAACCAGAACACAGTGGGGCCAGTCAAACCTAAACACACTGGGGCCAGTCAAACCAGAACACACTGGGGCCAGTCAAACCAGAACACACTGGGGCCAGTCAAACCAGAACACACTGGGGCCAGTCAAACCTAAACACACTGGGGCTACCGGGTAGTCAAACTGTCAAACCTGAACACACTGGGGCCAGTCAAACCTAAACACACTGGGGCCAGTCAAACCTAAACACACTGGGGCCAGTCAAACCTAAACACACTGGGGCCAGTCAAACCTAAACACACTGGGGCTAGTCAAACCTGAACACAGTGGCCAGTCAAACCTGAATACAGTGGCCAACAAAACCTGGATACGGCAGTCAGTATTAACTACATGTATGATTACTAACACCTGGATAGTGGTCAGAAAAACCTAAATCTAGCAGCTAGATACATTGTAAGCTACCAGTAACTGAAACCCGAATATAGACTAGCAGTCAGTAAAACCTGAATATAGTGGGCTCTCATCAGACCATTGTACATAAATTGTCCATGTAAAACCCGAGTCAAACCTGAACACAGTGGGGCCAGTCAAACCTGAACACACTGGGGCCAGTCAAACCTGAACACAGTGGGGCCAGTCAAACCTGAACACACTGGGGCCAGTCAAACCTAAACCCACTGGGGCCAGTCAAACCTGAACACACTGGGGCCAGTCAAACCTGAACACACTGGGGCCAGTCAAACCTAAACACACTGGGGCCAGTCAAACCAGAACACAGTGGCCAGTCAAACCTGAACACAGTGGGGCCAGTCAAACCTGAACACACTGGGGCCAGTCAAACCTGAACACACTGGGGCCAGTCAAACCTAAACACACTGGGGCCAGTCAAACCTGAACACAGTGGCCAGTCAAACCTGAACACACTGGGGCCAGTCAAACCTAAACACACTGGGGCTAGTCAAACCTGAACACAGTGGCCAGTCAAACCTGAATACAGTGGCCAACAAAACCTGGATACGGCAGTCAGTATTAACTACATGTATGATTACTAACACCTGGATAGTGGTCAGAAAAACCTAAATCTAGCAGCTAGATACATTGTAAGCTACTAGTAACTTAAACCCGAATATAGACTAGCAGTCAGTAAAACCTGAATATAGTGGGCTCTCATCAGACCATTGTACATGTACATAAATTGTCCATGTAAAACCCATGAGGTAACCTTTGAATGAAGCCCACTTGGTGGGTTTAATACATGCGCAGCTGTGCATTCTCAAACCAACTAATCCATTCACAATCTAATCAGGGTTGCAGAGTGGCAGTTGGTTTCAGCCCAGCCTAGGACTGAATTCGATCAACCAAGATTAAAATTCAGTCTGATACAAATGTAGTCCGTGAGTTTTGATGCACTGAAAAACAATTTGGCTCCACCGGGATTCGAACCGCAGACCTTCTGCTTAACGTGCAGACTGTCTATCAATTGACCTACATGTATGAAGCCAACTGGTGGTCTTAAAACACTGTACTAGTGCAGTTGTTCCTCACTGATTGGGATTGGCTATCACATGAGCTTAGCAAGCCCTACAGAGAGTTAACCACCCCTCCCAGAGATCACTTAAGATGCGACCTAAACCCCTGCCCGGCTTGCCCCAATTATTAAAAAATCAGTTTGTCCAACCGTCATTGATTTTGAGGTAAAAATACCTTGATATTTCAGAAATCTATTTTCTTTCATCACAAATTATAAGCCGTTTCTGACAAATTGGGATTGGCTATCAGTCCTACAGATGGGATAAACCCTTCAATGAGATACATGTAACCAACCCTTCCAGAGATAACTTAAGATACGACCCAAACCCCTGCCCAGCTTACCCCAATTACTAAAAATTCAGTTTGTCCCACCATTGAATTTTAGGTAAAAATACATGGCCACTTCAGAAGAAAAACAAATTTTCATCACAAATTAGAATGTATATTAAATTAGCACCTACAGTGAATGCGTCCGCATGATGACTTCTGGTGTTTCAAACAGCTCTTCACAAATAAGGCGTCTGCTGCTTTTACGATGACGAAGTCCTGGTACCCCAACTGTCTCTTCAAGTTACTGAGCTTGTGCACTGCTCAGTGCTGCTGTTCCACCTGCAAGCTGTTACAGTCAGATTCCAAGAAATTTAGATTGTGTTTCTCAGAGAGCTCTGGAAGAATTCACTGCACACGTTCATGAAATAAACTGAACTTTACACAGCCTGGCAGTTCCAGTTAATGCCTGTGTTCTGGAAGATTTTCAAGTCACTGCTTATCTTGGATGAATTCTTGAAGGAAATCTTTCAAGGATCCAGGTCCATCCAGTTTCATGGTTAGTGGCCGAAACATAAAACGACGGGTTCTTGGCCAGTGAAGTTACAACCAGAAGTGGTAATTTGTTAGTAATTGATAAAGATAATCCTTTTCCACGTTTATATAAGAAACCTTTTTCTCTGAAGCACGATGCGCTCAAAATAGAACTATTGAAGAAGTTCAAGTATCTTTAAAGTATATTTATACACATAGCTTTCTTAAAATTGTCCAAGGTGTCCTCCAAGAGTCTTCTCACGAACAAGCTCAAGATTCCTTTTCCTCATAAGAGGTACTCGTCCGCCGTTCCCTGCAGTTTATTCTCCACTGAAGAGTCTTGCAAAAATCGCCAGGGAAAATATACGTCTCATGATCCAGGAATTGTAGGAAAGCCCACTGACGTCATCCCCCTTGGGCCCGATCTTTAAGATGAATCAAGTGACAAGACAAGGATTGTTCTGGCTCGAAGCCGAGTCACTGAAAGAGAAGTTGAGCCTAGCTGGGTTTAAATAGGAAGAGAGATGCTCCAGTTTCGTTGTGGTGCTGGGTTTATACACAGTGTGGCCCTGAGGCGGAGCAGAGTACCGTGATGTGAAGTGCAGGCGAGTTGTGATTAATTCTCCCCTTGTGGGCGGGGCCGGCCGTGCAGACTGGCTGACTCGACTGTACGGTACACCACTGCTCAGATGAATGTTGAATACTAAACCAGGCAACCACAGTGGCACTATACCATGCCTTGCATCACCATTAGGCCTACTTAGTTCAGCGCAACCGAGAGAGAGGAAATTCTGACACGCGAGACTGTTTTCTCAACATTTAAGACACTCGACTGCACTTTTCACTCCCCATACAAGCTCTCCCCTGGCACAAATGATGTAAAAACTCCCCGATTTGTGCACACTAAGAAAACACAAAACAATTCTTCTATCATCAGTCGGGCAGTCGCTGCACGCGTTTAATCCATGTGACACCATCGATTACCATCTGGCCTTAGGAAAGTCCCCAGGGATTGGGTCGGCAATGGCACGTGGCATGACAGGGGGTTTAATTGAGAACTGTGTATGAGTTAACAGCCCAGCGTGCAAACACACACGCACACACGGGGAAGGTGATTGGACGGAAAGAGAGCTTGCACAGGGCTTGCAAGGAAGGAAAGCGTGTGGGATGCTTGCGACACCAAGACGGCCGAGAAGGACTTTGTCTAAAGGTTAAAGTTTCATGTTTACTCATTGGGTGATGATTCACGGATGCTGATTGCTCAGTGGCGTTGGGTCTAGAGTTGTACATTGATCAAAATCAATACATGTATAATGAAGTGGGAAATGATTAAACCGGTTGGTTGCTTGCCTGGCCTGTTGACGTAAGACATAGCCTGGGTGTAGTAATGACATCATCATATCAATGGCTATTCCGTATGATGGTTGACGACAATATCAAGTGATTCACGGATGAGTAATACATACATATTCACCGAGTTTATTGTCGTGCAATATTTCACAGACCTGCTCTACTAGGAATTGTAGATAATATCTGGAAATTGTACCAGGTATATACATGTAGTTCTGAAAACTGTGACTATACAGTTTATACCAGTATAATTCCAATGCCAGCATTTGTAAGGAACTTGGGAGTTCCCGCTGCTTGGGCGCAGATGTTCAAGGAATTACCAGGCTTATGATAAGATCAATATTCAAGGAATACTGGAATTACAGGGGGTTCCCCTGTTATTGCATTGAATATTGAAAAAAGCAAATTAAAATTCCTATTAAATTACTTGGAATTTGAAATAAACCAACATGTCTTGGTATAGTACAGTATACATACATGTACATGTATGCACTACATGTACATGTACATGTCGGCCAAGCAGTTTCGGACTGGCGGTTACAACGAAACATTTTTGTTTGATGTATTTTTCTTGTACACATGCAAAAACTTAAAAAAACTGAGAAAGATATTTATTTGTTTGTAAACTACCTTAGACTAAATTAAATAAAAGGAAAATATTTTTAGGGCTAAAAATATCTCACCTGCAGGTACCGGGTAAAATTCAGACAATTTGATTGCAATAATGAACTGGAGGGATGCAGTTAACATCCGTTATTCATTTTACTTATCAGCACTCGGGCTAGATGGTCATGACCATCAAATGCAGAACAATTTGGCATAAAGCATGGCATCATCTAAATTTCAGTTGCATTCTTTACATGCTCACCATGGTTACTGTGATGTCATTTATTGAGGTGGTTTATGGCACTTCCTTCATAGCAAAAGTATATGTACACGTACTGGTAGTTGACATAATGGGATGAAACTAAAATACATTTGTATGTACCGGTACATGTATTTATTCAAGCAGTTTTGATTTCATATCCTGGTTCAGCTGAATTTGCACATCCTGAGATCCGAGTGAATTTCCACTCTGCTAAGCGACGTTACACACCAACCAAATCGGGGATTGCCAATTTTCTTCCCATAGATAGCATTTTGGGGAGGTATTTTTTATGATTGTTGGATAAACTTGGATTAGAATGAAATCCATTTCCTGGAAAAATCTGAACAAGCTCCTTAAATTGAAACTACAGTTCAACAGACTTCTAAGAAGTCACTGCCACAGCTACAAATCAACCTATAATGAATACCTGGATTTAACAGCTCTTCCCAAGAATGTGTTTAATGGTTTCTTCAAGGAATGCGCTACACACCATCTCCAAGATGTACAGTACATGTATTCTGACAGGACCAGGAGGCAATTACAATTTGTCTTCCTGGGTCCTGACAGCTAAGGCGACTCAACTAAAGGGCAAAGTTCCATGTACATGCTTTTACTCGCACCTCATATTTCTTAAGATGTCTGCAAGGGCAGGTGTTCATTTGTAAGATGCCCTGGCCACCAATAAATTGTTTCTTGGCAATTTAATATTGGAAAAAGGAGTAAAAAAACAAATATGTGAAATTTGGATTGTTATTGCACAAAACCCTGCCAGTAAAACAACCTCCTCCACCCCTCCCCCCCCCACACCCCCACCTGTACAATGTATCTTAACATACTCTTAAAACCCTTAACCCTCTGTACAACCCCTACCCTAGTAACCCATACACCCCACCCACCCCCTGAAAAACACAAGACAAAAGAAGTAATTCCTTCAAATTCCTTGGATGTTTGACATTGTGCGTACAGTACACTGCAGAGAAGGGAGATGGAGGCCTGGGGACGGTTTCCATTTTCAGTCAGCTACATTGTAATATTTGTTTTTTAGTCTGCCCCTCCAAAGCTAAAAACAATTTACATGGAATTTGTTACTTTTTTTATATACTTTAGCTTATCAAGTTATCTTCTATGTGACCGACGAGTACAAACTGCACCTGTCACTGACTGGCATCAATGACAAGACAGGATACCAAATTACTGGGCTGGCATTCACTCAAGTCCAGCCCAATCGCACAACGGGCGTTATTGAAAAATCACATGATACAACAGACCAACCCCCAGCACCCCCTCAGTGTCATGTGACACACACTTAGGGGATAGGATTACCAACGAGTGTTGAATGAATGGAAACTGAATAGTGCAAATTAGTATCCCTAAAGTAAGGTTCATCTGTGAAAATTTTTTAAAGAAGCTGATTTCAACTGATTTTGGTAGGTGTGGGTGTCAACATTTACCAAAAAAAAGTGAGCTGGGATAGGGGGTGGGGAAATTGCGTTTTCGGGGGTCAAAGGTCATTGACCCCAAATTTTGCTCAAAGTATATCGTGTTTGGTCTCAAATGAAAGGAAATTTAATTTTTAACACTGAAAGTGATATTCATTTTATCATTTAATACGTCTGTAAAAAGTTAAGCGTGATTGAAGATGTGGCGCTGGTTAACAGGGTATTTCCCGCTATTCACAATTTAGGAAACCTTTGAACTCTATCATGACACATGAATATGTATCTTTGAAGATATACCACATTATTCTGAGGCTGCTGTCGAACAGTTCAGTGCACGTAAAGTACAAATATGCACTAAGAAATACAAATTACAGCTCAAAACTTACAGTAATGCACCTATCAATTGTTTCCCCCATTTGGCCCATTATCTGTGCATTTTTGCGCATGTTTTGCACCCGAGGGTGGGGATTTTTGTCACCTAAATCCCGGCCCAACCTGAAGCCATCCTGGCCCAGCACGAAGACATCTCAGCCAAGCCCAATGCCCTCCCAGCTTAGCTCAAGCACCCAAACCCCAGCTCTAAGCCATCCCAGCCCAGCTCTAAGCCATCCCTGTCTAGCCCGAAACCATGCCAGCCCAGCCCGAAGCCATCCCGGGCCAGTCTGAAGCCATCCCGGCTCAGTCTGAATACTGAGCCATCCCGGCCCAACCTGAAGCCATCTTAGCCAAGCCCAATGCCCTCCCAGCTCAGCCAAAAACCACAAAACCCCAGCCCGAAGCCATCCCAGCCCAGTCTAAAGCCATCCCGGCCCAACCTGAAGCCATTCCAGCCAAGCCCGAAGCCATCTCAGCCAAGCATAATGCCTTCCCAGCTAAGCCCAAACCCCAAAACCCCAGCCCGAAGCCATCCCGGCCCAGTCTGAAGCCATCTCGGCCCAGTCTGAATCCATTCCAGCCAAGCCCGAAGCCATCTCAGCCAAGTCTAATGCCCTCCCAGCTCAGCCCAAACCCCAAAACCCCAGCCATATGCCATCCCAGCCCAGCCCAGCCCGAAGCCATCCCGGCCCAGCCCAAATCAATCCCAGCCCAAACCGAAGATACCCCGAGCCCAGCCCGAAGCCATTCCGGCCCAGCCTAAAGCCACCCCAGGCCCAGCCCGAAGCCACTGCACCCTGACCCAACGTAAAGACTTCCCAGTGCAGCCCGGAACCCTCCCAACCTTGTCCAAAGCCTTAATTATTAGCTCTGCCCGAAGCCATCCCAGTTAAGTTCAGCCCAAAGCCATCCTGGCCCAGCCCGCAGTCATCCCACAGCTTCAGGCTGGACTAGTGTGGCCTTCAGACTTGGCCTGAGGGCTTTGGGCTGAGCCGGGGTAGCTTTGGGCTTGGCCGGGGTTGCTTCGTGCTGGGCTGGGGTGGCTTCAGGCTGGGCTTTGGGGCTTTAGGCTGGGCTTTTGGACTTCAGGTTTTTGCTGGGAGGGCATTGGGCTGGGGCTGAATGCTTCGGGGTGGGCCGGGATGGCTTCGGGCTGGGGTTTTGGGGTTTGGGCATAACTGGGAGGGCATTGAGCTTGGCTTAGATGGCTTCGGGCTGAACTGGCCGGGATGGCTTCGGGCTGAACCGAGATGGCCAAGTTTGTTAGGTTTTTTATCCTGATTAAACATGCATGGGCCTGACCAGACTTTTTGAACACCATGTCTCAAAAACAGCCCTAGAAGTGCAGGTTGTCAGGGAGGCAATTCTGGCAGAGTGGCCCACCCTGCCTTAGCGGCTCATATGGTGACTGGTGCAGCCAGTCTTGCCACAGTTATACACATTAATGAATAATAAAATTAGCTATATCTGACATCAGCAGTTATATTAGAGAAGTCATTCCCTTCCATGCCTGTAAGGGTTTTTTTTATGTTGGAGTATTTTGGTGCTATATTGACCCACATATTTCCCACGTTGTGGCAGAAAGCCTTTCTACCAATATAATCAAATTAACCTGTATTTATACGGCGAAGAAAATACGTTGAGACAGAATAATATCATGTTATAGTAAAAATTTATTAATTTAAACGTACAGTTTTGTTTGATGGCGAGGATTATCGAATTTAGCGAAACTCCCTTTAAAATTGACCTTTTGACCTCTGTTGACCTCCTTACTAAATTAAAAGACATAACTCATGTACCACTGTGTAGCTCACCAAGACCTACATTTTGAGTGGTAACTTGTATCTCTACGACAATTTTTACGGAACAATGGATATTTGAATTTCCCCTAACCCTAAAATGGACGTCAAGTCTTGGGCTTGAGGGTTCATGTAACATCCAAAATCAACTAGTGAGTCTCAGTTAATCTCATGTTAACATGTCTTAAAATGAAGTACAGATGCTAACCTACTAGAACAATTTTGTTTAGTCATTTCTAGAGAGGGTGCACGTACGTGTACATTTTTGTTTGATGGCGAGGATTACCAAATTTAGCGAAACTCCCTTTAAAATTGACCTTTTGACCTCTGTTGACCTACTTACTAAATTAAAAGACATAACTCATGTACCACTGTGTAGAACTCTTTGGTACAGTACAACAATTTGATGAAGAAATAATTTGGTAAGGATTTAGTTCCGAGATTTCGGCAATATTCCCTGACTACCAGTGCTTCTCAAATAGAGCCGAAGTCGCTTTTTTTCATGGTGCCATACGAGAATTGATCACCAACACTAGGCCCACATCTTCAATCACGCTTAACATTTTACAGAAGTATTAAATGGTAAAATTAATATCACTTCCAGTGTTTGAAATTAAATTTCCTTTAATTTGAGACCAAACATGATATACTTTGAGCAAAATTTGGGGTCAATGACCTTTGACCCCCGAAAACGCAATTTCCCCACCCCCAATCCCAGCTCACTTTTTTTTGGTAAATGTTCACACCCACACCTACCAAAATCAGTTGAAATCAGCTTCTTTAAAAAATTTTCACAGATTGGCTAAAAATATGTTTAATTTGGGGTTACTAAATGTGCACGTACCGTAGTCATACATGTATGCATCATGACGAATGAATCAACGCACATACATGTACATGTACAGACGTCAGCAGAAGACGTAATTTTCTTTTTAAAAGTTTTAACTAAAGTCATGAATGGCAGAAAAGGCAGGAAAATGGTCTGGTTTCTTTTCCTAGCCCCTACTGCAGATAAAAAAGGCATTCATACAAGTACATGTACCAGTACATGTAACTTGAATACACCTGGCAGCCAAAAATGTGGAGGGTTTAAATTTGTTAAACAAGTTACAATGTAGGTGTTTTGACAGGCAAATGTCAGTCCACAATCGCTAAAAGTTGATAAATTACCGGATAATTCTGCATTAGGGGCTGTCTAAAGTTTTTATCATCACAGTTCTACAGAGCGTACATGTACATGTAGAAAGGGGGTGGGGGGTGGGGGTTGGGGGCGGGGGTTGGGGGCGGGAGTTGGGGGCGGGGGTGGGGGTGGGGGGCCCTGTAGGACTTTACGTGCACTGTAAAATGTTGACATCTCATGGCTAGTGAAAAAATTTTGATTGAAGTAGTACATGTATTTCTGGGGGAGGGAGGGTGTCTTGAAAAATACTACATGTATGCTCTGTAGAACCGTGAAAATGTTGACAACTTTAGACAGCCCCTCATCTTGAAAACGACGTCAGAGTCAAGAATTACCGGTATTTTTAAATATTAATATTGTTTTATGTTTTTAATCCCATACTACCTTGTCCTGTACATTGTATGCTGTCTGCGTTGTTCACAAACGATGTGCCGACGTCATTAGGCTAACACCTACATGTGTGTAACTGACGTCAAGTTGTTTTCCAACGTGAAGTAATCAACTATTTACGTGTAGTAACGAGGCTTTATGTGCATGGATCTGTTTATAGACAGTGTTTACGTAGATTAAGACTGTGACATAATTCTGATGTCATACCAGTCCCCCCACAACCAAACCTAACCTGTTTACAAAGAAAGGATGACTTTTCATTTCAGTCGGCAATCAATTTGCAAGCCAAGGTAATGTGTTTTGCAGCGTGAGAGTAATGTGCATTTTGCTTACATCGCTACCGACATCATGGACCCTTTTAAAACGCTATTGTGATTATTTTCCCCCTCCGTTATAATGGTTTCTTTACTGGCTTTCTATGATCATTGTGTATCTATAGCCAAGGCCATCTATGATGACAATAAGACCTCTTTACATTACAATTCCACACCTGAACACAGGTTTGCAAAATGTTGTACTGATGAGATCTGCCAATACTGTACATACATGTACATGCTGAGTATGATAAGTGCACAAAACAATATGTACATGTGGAGACGCGTGGTGGTCTAGTGAATAACGTGTCAGACTTTTGGTCCAGAGGGCCACGGTTCAAAACCTTGCCATTGCACCGCGTTGTGTCAAGACACTTCACTCCACGTTGTCTCTCTCCACCCAGGTGTACATGTACACGTAAAGGGGTACGGTACCAGTACCAGCAAATACGGTTGGGGAAACCCAACTACATGTACAAGTAGTTGCTGGGGGTAGACCTGCAATGGACTGGCATCCCATCCAGGAGTACCGGTACATGTACATGTAGCATTGCTCCTGGTCACTCTATGCCACGGAAATGAGTACATTACACGGGATGAGTACCGGCCGTATGAGCCAATATTGGCTAGTAAACGACTTACCCCCCTACAATTACCTATGCATCCAAAGATCCTGCAGTAATTATGCTTTTTTTTTTAAAGAGACGGAATAAACTTACTGCTCCAGACCCCCCTCCCAACCCCCTTTCCCCTTCCCTAAAAATATTACCCCTTCATTCACTCGCTGTAGGCATAAAATATAAATATCTCATAACAGGGCAGGAAATTCGTCACTGAAAGGGCGCTGCCATTTGTGTTTTTGGAGAAGTCTTTTGGAGTATAAAAAGGGCACTTCCATTGGAAAATAAAAAAGTCTATGGCAGAATTGCAAAAGGGCACCAAGGTCAAGACCAGGGGCAACAGAGGCAATGGCCTCCGTGAATTTCCAGCCCTGTCATAAGCATTGAGAATTGAGACTTATAACAAAAGACCGTAACAATTGATATAAATGTAAACAACCTGATGTCACAATATCATCTTTGTTTGTTTCTTTGGTTTGTTTATTCCAGATGGTTGGTTTGGTTTGTTTTTCCGCTTGTTTTTTAATCAACTATCTACGTGTACGACACCAGTCAACTGCTCTTTTGACATTCTGAAAAATGTTCAATTTTTTCCGCTTGTTTTTTAATCAACTACCTACTGACGAGTACAACACCAGTGAGTGCTATTCTGAAAAATGTTCAATTATTCTATGAAATGATAAAGTCATCACCAACACAAAAACCAACCTTTAGGTACCGATACATGTCATATGAAGGCAGGAGGAATAAAAATCTGATCCTTGGTACAGTAATTATTTATCTGGAACTAGAGGCAAGAAGTCCAACCCCGTTTCATCTCCACTAACGTTAATTGGTAAACCAGTCACATACTGATGGAGCCGATGTTCTACATCGATTTTCCAGGACCCGTCCCACCTGAATGTAACCAAAGTACAGCTCGGGAGATGTGTGTTGGTTCACTACGAGAAAGAACCAAGACCTTAAAATAGTTTGAGGTGATTCTTCACAGCCTCAAGTGTTTTTAAATCAGAGTTCTTGTTTGCATATTTCGTCCTTTTTAGCGCAAGGCGGTGCGTGATTTTTGTATCAGGTCTGTAAGGGACTCTCTGAGGGCTTAGAGTGAGGGGATGAAAGATCCGCTTGGAAAAGGATGTGTGTCTTTGCTGGGAGAGAGTTGCTGATGGCATGTGAATTAGCTGAGAATCACTGTAGTGTCTTGAAGCAACGTTTGTGCAAATTTACAAATATAGGCAAATGTACTTACTACTAAAGTGAATTTTAAAGTGTTTATTTCACTATTTATAGTGAGCTGAAAGTTCAGGAGTAGGACTGACATTTAATTTATTTAATTCATTTTAATTTATTTGCACATATTGTACAAATGCTTTATCAAAATTATCACACGTCTGTTACATGTGTGACAGTGCGAGTGATAATTTTTTTTCCCATGATGTATAGCGAAGGTAGCTTTGACTTTTCGACGTGTCAAAATCTTCAGGGTGCATGCATTACAGTGTTGTAGTACTCGAGTCCAGGACTCGGACTCAAGTCCGACTCGAGTCACATTTTTCGTGACTCGGACTCGACTCGCGTTACATTGAAAAATGACTCGGACTTGACCATGATGACTCGGACTCGAACATGGCGACTCGTGAATCGAGTCACCTATTTCAAAAAAATTTAAAAATATATATAATCGCGCGCTTAATGCAGGATTCTTTAGGGAAAAGAGCAGTACGACGCGTGGATATGTACACTACCCCGCCAGGCCGGCAAGGAGCACACGAGCACGTCATCATTTCACACATTGAGTGTATGAAACTATAGCAGATTCAGTTTCATTTTGGTGAACAAGTGACTCGTGACTCAGACTCGAGGAAAGTGACTCGTGACTCGGACTCGTGGCTAATGACTCGAGACTTGGACTCGATATTGGTGACTCGACTACAACACTGCTACATTATGAATCACATACATACATGTACCGGTACAATGTACTGTACATGTGTACTTTGCAATTTTCACATCAATTTTCAATCAACAAGGTTCTAGCCAGCATATTTGAAATTATAATTGGAGTTATAATTAGCTAAATGCAATTTTTACATACTTTGTATACTCTTGTTTTTACATATCGTGTACAGTACCGGTACCAGTACATGTGTACTTTCTATACAGTGCTACCGGGGGTAATATGCATTTTTTGTTGTAGCCATCTGCTCAGAATTCTAGTAAGGTTTGTAAAAAAAGTCACTTGACTACATGTACAATTCATAATACATCGTGTATGTGTACCTTAGACAGTTTATGCATCCCTAGGGGCTGAGAACACGGCACGTGGCCAGTCTTAAACAGACGATAAAGACCAGTGATAAAGACCGGCCGGCTGGCTTGCGTTTGTGCCTGCAGCTCGGGGGGCCATTATCAGTGTCCAGGCTTTAAGACTGGCCAAACCCACTTTTAATCCCTAATTAAAGACTACTTATGTAAACAGCTGTAACTCTATATTGATGTGTAATTTATTCAACTTTACACAATCTTACCTGTCCATCATGGTTCTCAAAATCACTCGTTACGGAGCCAAAGTTACCTCTCCAAAAACCTAAATGTCAGAGTTTGATACACAGTTCAACGTCATCATTCCAGGCAGTTCAAAACTTCCCTTGTCAAACTACATTTACATTGTAAACTAGCTCCACTCCCACTCAAAGTTTGCCACAAATAGTTAATCCAGTTCACAGTGACCCCATCAGAAGCACACCAACCACAATAATACACGGTAGACTGAACAAAGTCAAGGTGAATCCCACACAACCAAGTGAAATACATACGTCATTAACAACTTGCTGTGACAATACCACTGTTGTGTCCAATTCCATCTCAATCTAAACTGGTAGAGTGTTCATCGAGTGTTGTTCCAGTTTTACACAAAAAGTGCATGCTCACTCAACGAGTCCCGAGTCCCTCTTGCTAACAGCTTTCGAGTTTTGGATTGTGCATTGGATGTACCGGTAACTTGCAATCTTTTAATTTATAATGTTGAAATATTGGTTGTAATTCATTATCCTTCAAAATGTATAGTAGTATAGTACAGTACACTCCTGGAAAATCCACGATGGTTGATTTGCACGACATCCACCAGAACTACAGTTTTCTGGTACATGTACAGTATATGTATACATGCAAGAGGCCCCATATTTCAGGGCATTTCTGCACGTACATGTACCGTACATACTATGTATACCATTGAATTTTTGTCACAGTTGGCTAGGCATCAGAAGCAGGTATTAGACCAGAATTACATGTACCATCCATTGGTACTAGACTGTGGCCCGACCGCCTGAGCTCTGTGCTGGGTAAAATCAGTTAAGATTTACATCAAGTTTGGATCATTGGACTTAAATTTTCCAGAAATGTTGCCGAGATGTTGCCGAATAAAATGTTGCCAAATGATACTGCACTTAAAAAGACTATGTACATTCAAGACTTCCAAAGATGCTCATTGTTGCCAAGACAAATCACATCTAAATACATCCACACTTGAAGAGACAACACATTCAGGATCGCAGTCCAGAGTAAAAAGTACTAATCCACACACCACATTGTAAGTTTGCAACGAGTTATCATGGTTATATCCAAAGAAAACCGGCACTAATATCCTAATGAATCTGCAAATTATACCCGGTATCTTGATGAATTCCACAAAATTACAGCCTGACAGTTCTAGGCATTAGGCCTACATTCACTGGATACAATAATCACATCCATAACGTACAATCATCTTTTCTTCGTCCAGTTACTCCAATTGCTATTGGTAGGCCTACATTGTACGTACATGTACCTACGGTATTCACTGCACAGAGGCCAGTTGATTCTAAACACTACCATCATCAAACACAAGCACTGGCCAGTCACACATAACTGCCCAGCTCCCTGGAGCGTTAACAAGTTATGTAGGAATTCTAGTTGCTTGAACCATAGACTGATAGAACTGTTCCTTGCTCTATGCTTGAACAGTGTGACCCCCATACATGTAGCTTTACCTAAAGGTGCTGCCTCATTAAAGATTTATGTAATTGGGTCTTTCCACAGTAAAGGGGGCATTTTGGCAACACAGACCATTATTTCCAGAAAATTACGTTAACCATTGGACAGGAAGACATCACTTTAAGTTATTTGTTAGAAATCCAAAGGGCCATTTTAAGCCTCGTTTGCATCTGTACTCTAGTCAGTTTACACGTGTCAAAAATCTCACATTACAGTCAAAATCAAACCTTGAAAAACTACCATCTAGAGGTTGTTCGACTCTCAACAATTCTGTGCAATGATCAGTTTTTCCAAGTCCAAGTCCAACGATATATTTTTAGTTTTTCATCTTTCCTTAGAATTTTCCGGGAAACTTGACACTAGGCATGACGTCACTCAACGCAATACCGGTACATGCGCTGGTTGGCAAGTGAGCCTGCCCTCTTGTGGTTGTTAGGCGCAATCTTTATGCTCGGCGTAATTTCAAAATTTGCGTAATTTCAAAATTTTCCCAGTTTGCAGGGTGCAATTTTAGAATCTGCGCAAGGTACATGTAGGTTCGGCGCAAATTTCGGCCCCCATTATTGAACTGGCATCGCTAGTTGCGTTCCCCACGCTTGCTATTGTCAAGTCGCAATCAGCACGTGACGTGAATGAATGCCCATGCAATTTTATTCAGTACCTCCAGCTTAAAATTTGCATGCGCAGGTTTTGAATATGCTTGCGCAAATTGCGTGTGCATGGTTATTCTACTAAAAGTACTATATTGTGATGACATCACAAGTTTTTCCTCTTAATTTTTTCCTCTTAATTTTGCATTTTTATCATTAAACTAACATTTTTACATGGCTTATATGCCATAACAAGAAAAATCCTGGGTGTCCGTGCATGGTATTTTACCTTCACACTGCACAGGGGGCGGCAGAGCCAGAGGTGCATTATTGAATAATATTTTTAAAATCAAACTGCGGCAGTCATGTCGGTCGCAGCTTATTTTCTCATTACACAATTCAAAAATCCCTAGCATTAAGTAAAATGATGTGTACTTACAGAGAGTAAATGTAAACACAGGATCTGCCATTTGGAGCAAGTTATTTCAAATCTAGCCGCTCACATTTCAGGCGTTACGCATAGCCCGCTGGAATGTTTGACCAGTCAGCATCCCTGATGTTTTGTCGTAGAGTAGTACTAGGATGAGTCAGGGTGCCATTAGTACTTCACAGAACCTAACAAAAGAGGGCGATATTACTCTCTAGCGGCCATGCGACATTGTTTTTCAAATTTCAATGTGTAAACAAAAGATCCACAAAAAACTACTCGTGCACGACGAACGGTGACAATGTGACTACTCCACTGTCATTGCCGTACGTGTAAAGGGTGTGTTGGTAAAGTTTTCATCATTGTTCATGCGCCCGTTTTGATGTGAAGATCGAAAGAAAATACGACAGCAGACGTAACTGCCTCAAAAACCGAAATTCTGGCGAATGCGACGTGCGCAACCATATTGAGGGGTATCAGTCTATTACGTATCAGGAGATAGTGCAAAATTTTCTGTTTTGTTGGTCTTTTGTCAGACTTCTGCGTGTGATTGCTCACTAACCGAACGTTAACGTCAGAGGGCGCTATACAGCGTACACGGTGCTTGACCAAAAAGAAAAGGATCATGTCTGCGGGTAGTCTTGGCCCAAGACTACTCTAGTCGATATTGGTTTGTGTACGCGTTGGCCATATAGTGCGCCCTCTTGCAGCACTAACGGACCAGTCTTTGCTCACTAGAGTAGTCTTGGGAATTTCTCCCGGAAGGTTTAACTTTTTCTTTGTTTTTGCCTAGGCTTTCCTAGGGAACCAATCAGCGAGTGACCCAAATACAGCAGAGCGTGGGAATGCAGCGAGCGCGACCCAGATACAGCGCGTGACCCAAATACACCGCGTGCACGCGCTTCGAATGGTTTGAAAAATATAAGGCGGCTTACAAGAATCATCGAACATGACCGTTTTATCGTTGCTAATATTTTCGGTGGCATAAGTTTCTTGGCCAATGTTTGTGAATATATTTACAAACATGTTTGCAAAGGCGTATGACATCGCAAAATACATTTGCTTATGAAGATAATTGCGACATTGCAAGTATTTGCAAAGATATCTGTGATATGCCATGTCCCTTGTGTGCCATCATAAAACCCTCTGCAGCTATTTACATAAAACGGTACCGCCCCCAATGCTGAACTTCCGGGAGAAATTCCCAAGACTACTTAGCTGCAAGAGGGCGCACTATATGGCCAACGCGTACACAAACCAATATCGACTAGAGTAGTCTTGGGCCAAGACTAGTCTGCGGGTAGTCTTGGCCCAAGACTACTCTAGTCGATATTGGTTTGTGTACGCGTTGGCCATTCCCAGTAGTGGGCCCTCTTGCAGCACTAACTGGCCAGCCCTTAGCACTAACTGGCCAGCCCTTTGCTCACTAGTGAGCAAAGGGCTGGCCAGTTAGTGCTGCAAGAGGGCCCACTACTGGGAATGGCCAACGTAGATTGGTTCCAGATCCCTATAGATTGGTTCGCTTATTGCGAAAATAAAGGGATCGGTAAAGGGCAGCCATGACGGGCAGAATTCTGCCCGTCACGTGGTTATTATTATTTATTTTTTTTAGTAAGTGCGCAGATTTTGCATTGACATTTGTAACTTGGCCGTGCGTTGTCGAACATATCCAATTATGTAAATAAAGTACATTGCCTAAAGCAAAGGGCTTGGCCAATTTTTAAATATAAAAAACACAATGCGCACGCGCAAAGACGACCAATTACAGATCAAGATGAGGCGCCCTTACCTGTCCTTATATTCTCCTGTGTGGAATATGTGGACGGGAACCAGTCTATGGCCAACGCGAACACAAACCAATATCGACTAGAGTAGTCTTGGGCCAAGACTAGTCTGCGGGGTGTGGGTGAAAAACGGACCCTCCGGATCTTTCCAGATCTTCCGGATCTTTTTCAAAAATGGCTATTTAATGAACAGAAAGTGCCTAGTTTAACTTCTTAATACGCTTCCATACCTTTTACCGCCATGTACAGGCCTTATTTTTAAAGATCCGGCGTGGAAAAAAAACAATTTCTTTTTTCTTAGTGTCCTGCACTTCCTGCGCCTATTTCTTCGAAAATTTCACTTTGTGGATAGTCGATGTGGTGTATGATTACAAATTGGTGCAATACATGGTGGTAAAAGGTATGTAAGCGTATTTAGAAGTCAAACTAGGTACTTTCTATTCGTTAAATATCAATTTTTAACAAAGATCCGGAAGATCCGGAGGGTCCGACTTTCACAAACTGCCATGTCTGCGCGAGTTTCAAGGTTCAATCGGGCATTATGAAACTGATTTCTTTATGATTATTGATATAATCGGCATTAATGTTACATTACTATGTCACAGTTTAAACATAAATGATTGTTCAGAGTTGACTACATACAGGTGGAACCAGCCGAATGATTTGTCCCGGCCCCAGTGCGACAGTTCAACCAATTGCAGTAGTTGCGCACGTCTGACACGTGTGACAGTCAGACTCCTGTCACTGACTGACAAAAGAAAAATCACAGGTAAAAACTGCTGAATTATTTTTGGTATTTTTTTCATATACATTGAACACGGATTTGGGTAAATTTATATGTTGGAATCGATAGCTTATTCAATTCTAAGATATACTTCCCACTGACACTTCCGTCGCAAATGTGGCATTTCTGAGATAAATAAATGATAAAATTACTGCATAAAGTAATGCACAAAATGACGCGGCGAGCGGTCTGTGCGTAAGCGCGACAACAGAGGGCGCTGCGCGCGCGCGTGAATGGTTATCTTGTGCACTAACTGAAGGCAATTTTTGAAGAAAAAAACGTGATTTTTCTACAGAAAAGCAACATAGGTTAGTGTTGATTCCAGGAGGTAATTTCCTTAAAATCTATGTTATTATTATTATTATTATTTATGTTCAATAGATAGGTAGCACCTCCCCCATGTTAAAAAAGCGATATTATAGGCATCAGAGTTACTCGGACTAGTTCTGCATCCAGTAATTTTCACGAGACCTTGCTGCTTTCTGTCGTACGCTGCATTCTAAATTTTGGGTCGTATTTGAAGCTTTTCAAATCACGTCCCCCCTCCCCCCAATATGCTACCTCCATTCTTGTATAGCTGTTATGCCCAACCATGGAGGAAGAAAACACATGGCCCAACCATGTCAGGTCCAAACTTAACGTTCAGGCCTTCCCAACAGTAGCTTGTAAACTTGTATTAAGCACAAAATGTGCAACCAGGGACGACCCACACAGAACAGAGAAACTGTCCCAGAATATGGCAGCTATTCCATACCATTTAATATGTAAGAACTGATCCAACTATTGTGGGAGTATTACCATGAAAGTTTGGAATGTTGGTACAGTTTGGAGCACAGTACACAGGGAGTAGTCAACTTTATCATTTAATGTTTGCTTCAACATTACTGTAACTTGAACTTTTCTCACTGCTAAAATCATGTTTTCTAACAAAAAAATCACTTTCTGGGGCATTTATCACGTCATGTTAGGAAGAATTAGTGGGAAATGTGTGTATAGTATTTATGTGATATCCATGCTTGTTTTATGATCTTCATTTGTAAGTTTGTTTTTAAGGGAAACAATCATTATTCTTGGTAACTTTCTTTTTAACTCGCCCAGTATGGCTGGGATACATCAATGGCATTTGGCCAAATTATCCAGCCAACTTTGGCAGGTCCTGGCATATACATCTATTTCCTGCCAAGTCTGAAAATGTCTACATGCAACATGTTTGGTTTTGATGACATACATGAGTCGTGCATCTGTTCTAAAATTATAGAGCAAGGAAACGAAGTCACGTGAAACTAAGTAAGTCAAGGTTATGTACTTATTTTTGTTCCTTGTTTTCTTCGATTACTTTTAGAATGCAAAGTTTGATCGATACGTGTGTGGAACATCCCCTCCTGACTGTTGGTGTAACTGCCGTGGCACTCGGAACTGCCAGTATGATGTTTGGTAGCGGGCCTGAACCAACAGAACCAGTGATCCCTCTGGATCAGCAATCGGTGGAAATACCGGTAGGTTTTCACTAAAACTGAACATTTGCCGCATTTACATTACCTCGATTCGGCTTCAACTCACCTTCAGAAACCGCAAAAGTCACCACTAATTGTAACTGCAGTGCATGCGTGACCTGTTATATGTTGTGGCACTAGTGCCAGATTGGTAAATTAAAACTGCTACACGGTGTGCACCACCCCAAGGACACTCAAATTGTCGATCTGTATTCGGGTAGCGTTCACAAGCGACCTTGACTATTGCAGGGTTCAACCCTATGTACGCAAAGGTGACTTAAAAAAGGCGAATCAGACCCGCGTCTGATCCGCCTTTTTCAATTCACCTTTTGCGTTTACACTTAGCGTCTACCCAGCTTTAACTCTCTTTTTTTGAAATTGCGGAGTTCGATTCGGCAAAGGCGAATCGAGTGTAAACGCACGAGCCTTAAATTTAATGCCCATCGCACTGGCAATGTTCCAAGGTACACGTAATCTTATGCATGCTACATGTATACAAGCTCAGCTGATATGGCCTGATCATGTCCTTGATGATAGGCCTATATGGTGTGATTATCATTTGATTCACTGTGCCTCATCAATTGGATTCTGTATACTAAATACATGGGTAAACTATGTTGAAATAGATCAATGTCTGTTGTTTAGGAGTACTCTTGAATGATAATTTAATGTTTAAATAGTGCAGTGTTATTTTTCTGCTACTGATACCAAATATTCCTCAAAAGTCTTGTGGCTACCCAACAAATCTAGGCACTATGTTGCCTTTTACCACATTTAAAAAAACATTCTGTGAAAAAAACACAGAGAAACTGAAATTGAATTTTCTTCTACTGTTTGCACTGGATCGGATATGGTCCAGGCATGGAGGAAGGAGTGGTCCAGGTCGCTGAATTTGACCACAAAATAAAAGGCCAATCCAAACATGCTTAATACATGTAGTAACAAGGTGTGCCCATGTTGATTTGGTGGTTTCCTATGCAAATTTAAACCTTAAAGGGCAATCTATTGGTTTCCATATATCTCATCAAAAGCATTCATTGGATTCATTCAGTTGTATGAAGCATAACAATCATCTGACCGTACAATTTCTGACCTGGTAAATTCTTATTGTCCCTTTTGAGGGACACAAACATGAGGTTCGGTGAACCATAGACCCTGCATTTGGGTGTGTACACAGTTATACCATGGTTATACGCACACAGGCATGCCATGAAAATGGAATATTACATGTACATCATGTACCAACCATCGATACATGTATGTATATACACGTCTAAAATGAAACCACCATCCGCCATTGTACCCCACCTAATACAATGCATTGCCTAGACTGGTCACACTGTCTTCAGTAGTCTACATCATTGTCTACATGTGTTAAGTGGAATGCAAGCGATCGCATGGACCGGGGAGCAGTCTATGCCAATCATTGTTCACGCCTGTACAAAATAACATGCATACTGGTACATGTACCTCAATCAATAACTGAGTATGGAAAGATTACCATGCGTACATTCTTGAGACCCCATGCGTTAAACCTATCGGATAATTCCTTAGTAAATTCATTGCACTTTTCCCTCCTAATTTTGCATTTTTATCATCAAACTAACATTTTTACATGGTTTATATGTCATAATGAGGGAAATCCTGGGTGTCCGTGCATGGTAATGTACCCCTGAAAAGGCCTATGCTGTACTGTACTTGAACACCAAAAGATTAGAGTGAGATGTTGGTTGTGAAGTGTTCAAACTCTGTGGCGATGTGGGGCTTGGAATTGTGGCCACTTAAGGTAGCTGCCAACCCTCCCAGATTTTAGGGTCTTTCTATAAATTAGGGGTCCAATGTTGGTGTCCCCCGTTACATTTTACATCTTGTTTTTGTAAATTCAGGACACTTTAAATACTTTCCATCTCAAAGAGTGAGTACATAAAGTACAATTCATACAAAATGATTTAAAAGCCATTTTAATGATTTTTGTAAGAAAAATAACACATATCAGGTGTAATGGGGGACACCAAATGTCACACTTTTGGACCCCTAATTTATAGAAAGACCCTTCACATCAAATTCTCTGGACAATGACTGATCTCGTGACTCCTGACACAGATAAAACCTTCCTAGATTGTCAAGTAACAATCTCAGATTTTCAGATGTCCGAGGTCAGGAGATCAGCCTATTTTTCCAGATGTCTTCTCCAAAATCTGGGAAAGTTAGCAGCTTTGCAGCAGCTGTGACATTATACATCAGGCTGCTTGTGGCTGCTTAAAGGCACAGGCTCGTCAGCAATGCGCGCGCGCCAAATTCATGCCATGAACTACGCAGCTCCATAGCAGCGTATTTCATGGTACGAATTTGGTGCGCGCGCATTGCTAACGAGCCTGTGCCTTAAAGTGCAGACTTTTTATTCCATTTCATGATTTGCATGACTTGTTATACAATTCAGAAAGTTTGTATAGATCGATTGAATTGGGTGCATTGTTAAATTGACCCCCGAGGGCAGATTCCACATACATTCAAGTTGATCCTGTTCAGATTCAAGGGTCAAAGTTTTGGTGTGTTGCCGTAAACTAGCCAGATTTATCAGTTCTAGATTACCAATTATCTTTTGATTCTTTAGTTTTTGATACTTTATGGTTTTTATCTACGATAACGGGGTACAGTCCTGTTACATAGTTCGTAGTTCAGAACTGATACAGTTAATATTTGTAAAAAGTAAAAACGTACAAAATAATTGTGTATATATATAGACCACTCAAGGGAGATGACTGCTTTATGAACAGCTGGTCTTTCTGGACATGTTTATGGCAGCAACTTGGAATTTTTAAGCCTTTGCACTAGATGCATGTGCTTTATTAAAGTTGTTCTCATGAGGATTTGGCCGCAGGGGTAGAAATTCCCTCAAAAAATTACTTGCGACTTGCGCAAGTTGGCATTGGAATTAACTTGCACTTACAAAAAAAATACTTGCGTTAAAATGACAAGTTGTTAGAATCTTAAGAAACCGTACTTTATGCCAACTTGCGCAAAGTGCAAGCTTGTGCTTTGGGTTACTTGCGTTTGTTAATTTTTACTTGCGTTGCGCAATCACTTCAATGGGAATTTCAGGCCCTAGGCCTACATGTAGTTAATTATTTTTGTGAAGCATTTTTAGCTTGATGTGTTGTTGCATTTCATCAAATCTCATGAACACTTCTTTTGTTCATTACCATGTCTAATTATGAGATTTCTGAGAGCACTGGGTGCGACAAACATTTGCAACTACAGAGAAATTTTGGCCACTATACACAGTGTGAGATTGGCCAAGGGAGACCAAATGAGTGGCCACTGGTCACACTAAGCAGGTGGTCTTTCTATACAGGTTTAATAATGCATGAGTGGCCTTTATGGACAGGCACTGGGACATGTGGTCTTTCTGTGCAGATGGTCACTATAAAAGACGGGTTTGATTGTTAGACTGTATATAAAATGAAAAAAATGTTGTCAACCCCAAATTAGAATTTAAGCAAGAAAGGAAATGCCTATAACGGACCCTTTTAAAACCTCCCTGTACAAATATTCCATAAAAATACTTTTAAAATGAAAATATTTTCCATGAAAAAAATTTCAAGTTTCCAATTTCCATTTCCAATTTCCAGTTTAAAAGTTTTCCATATTTTCCATGAAATGTTTTTTTATATTTTCATATTTTCATATTTTCATTACTTTCATTACTTTCATATTTTTCCCTGTACAAATATTTTTCCCTGTACTTTCATTATTTTCATATTTATCCCTGTACAAATATTCCATAACAAGATGGACAAAACAAACTTGTTTGAAGTTGTATGACATCCTCATTATATAAACAATCACGTGTACTAATATCTGAACAATTTGTTCAAGGAAGTTTCAGAAAAACCTGTTACTTCCTGTTTTGGCTTACCATTTGGGGTAATTTGCCAAAGGGAAAGCCAAAATATTTTAGAAGCAACACATAAACCAAAGAAAAGCAACCGGAAGAAAAAAAATCTCCTCTCCCACCCCCCTCTTTTATTTAAAGGGGAAGAGGAAATGGGGAAAATGGAAGAAATTGAGAAGTTGATCATGGCCTCGTTTATAAACCATGAGACAAGTTTTATGGTCTCCTCACAAAATATTAAAATTTTCTCTCTCCAAAATGTATGTTTTTCCATCAAATCTGCACTTACCAATGCTTGATAAGTTACATGTATTTTAACGAGAAAAATTGTGATCAACTTCTGAACTCCTGATGAGGAAATTGCCAGGGAAGGAAGGAGACTTTGGGAGTACTGACACTCTGTTGTTGTCTTTGCCATTAGGGTCCAGAACACATCCATGTCTCACCTTTGTGCGACTACAAAAATGGACAACATTTCATCACAGACGGCTATGGACCAGACGTTACTACCTGTTATGAGTCAATGCAGCATGGAACGAAAGCATCCGGTAAGCAGGACCCAGTTGCGGTCAGTTACATCGATGTACCGGGACGCGTACTTGCAACTAGTTGCTGTTAGTTGCACGCGTGCATCTGAACGCGTTGCGTGCACATCTACAGCAACTGCAAGCAACAGTTGCTTCCAGTTGCAAGGTCCATGTACTCGCTTCGCACACATCGACAGCAACTGATCCTTTCAGTTGCAATGTCGATGTACGCTAGGCTTTAGTTCTTAGTGTGCCCTTAAACTGCTTTTTATGCGTAGAATTGAATTTCTTTCTAAATTGGGTTCGAAGGGAAAATTTGAGTAGTAGTCTTATAGCTCAGTTTGTGAAGCTTGGTCTCTTTTTTTCCTTTTTTTGTTTTAGGAGATGGACCCTGCCTCGGCTGGAGGAATAGTTCCGGTGAAGAATTCAATTGGCTGAAATATAGTGAGGTAATTTATAACGACGGATGTAGTCTAAAACTAACTTTCTGTAAAGAATCTATTGGCATTACGGTTTAGGCAAGATAACGGCTTCATGCAATAAATAAACAAGCCATTACACAATTCTAGGTGTGGTTATGGTTTCAGAGCTGCTACAGATTCTTCGGAAAATGACTGATTTTGTAAGTCCTGACATGGATAAAAACCCTCCTGGATTGTCAATTAACAACCTTGGGGATTTTTAGATGTGTTTGGAGTCACGGAATGAACCTGTTTTCCCAGATGTCTTCCCCAAAATCCGAGAGGGTTGGCAGCTCTGTGGTTCTCAGGAGAACGGGATGGATTAACTTTGACAAAACTCCAATGTATCATTTGCAATGACCCAAAAAAGTAATCGACGAGTTTACAGGGGAAAAGTTCTGAAAGTAAAGATTGAATTAATAGCAACTATCCAATGAAAGGTTTCCGCTCAAAATTATATAATTTTACCAGAAAATAATCCGTAAAGATGAAATTATTTAGATCGTTTGCAAACGATTTACCTATTTTTGGTTCGCATCTATGACTGAAGCTTCGTGTATCCTAATAGTTTGTGCTGATCGGTTGCAGGTGATGGACTTAGCTTGTCAATTTGGATCGGCTCTCATCCATAAAGGATGCAATCCCAATAACTCAACAAATATCGGCATCTACTCGCAGAACAGAGTGGAGGTAAGTTGGCAAAAATAGCCAGAATACAATGGTGGTTATCTCATTGAAGGGTTTATCCCTCTGTAGGGCTTGCTAAACTCACGTGATAGCCAATCGCAATCAGTGAGGAACAACTGCAATACCGTGATTTTAGGACCACCAGTTGGCTTCACAGCTCAATTGGTAGGGTGGTTATCTCATTGAAGGGTCTATCCCTCTGTAGGGCTTGCTAAACTCACGTGATAGCCAATCGCAATCAGTGAGGAACAACTGCAATACTGTGATTTGAGGACCACCAGTTGGCTTCATAGCTCAATTGGTAGGGCGTCTGCACGTTAGGCAAAAAACACGTGCTCATTTGTTATTTTAATGAAAATTTACAATGAGTACATGTTTTAACACGTTCATTTCGGATGGTCCAGCTTAAAAATGCAGAGAGTAATGTGCGAGGTATTCCAGGTACCGCACAGACTTTTCTATTACATTCAAGATGTTTAGGCAGTACGTATGCATATTGAGATATCGTCAAAATAAAATATAAGAATCCATTGTTATAATTATTTTATTATTTTTTTAGTGGTTTATTGGTGATCGAGCCTGCTTGTCGTATTCCATGGTTGCAGTTGCTCTGTACGATACACTGGGTATTGAAGCTTGCAAACACATCGTTAACACCAGTAAGTTCTGCATCTTTTATTCAGCCTTGTGAAAAATATGTAAAATATACCGGTACTTCCTTGTCAAGTTTTGCAGTAACTTCATGTATGTTTATACAGGGTGTTTCTATAAATTAGGGGTCCAAAAGTGTGACATTTAGTGTCCCCCGTTACACCTGATATGTGTTATTTTTCGTACAAAAATCATTAATATGGCTTTTAAACCATTTTGTATGAATTGTACTTTATGTACTAACTCTTTGAAAAACAAGATGTAAAATGTAACGGGGGACACCAAAATTGGACCCCTAATTTATAGAAAGACCCTATACATGTACTGTAGTTTTCATCCTTGTGTGGAATAGATGACAATGTACTGCAGTTTCATATTGGGATAATAAAATTTAATTGTTTGGACAGGGTCAATTTTAAATTACTGTACGTATAAACAATCTTTGGAACTTGTTTACCTCAGAATCAACCACATTGTATACCGGTAGTTCCTCTTTCTGTTTGATAATAGACCTTTATCACGGTGCGGCCATCTTTCCGTTTTTCCTATTAAAATGAACGTAACCACGAAAGAAAGACAACTTTTGTCCCCTTTTGAAATTGTTCATTGTGTGCATCACAATGGCACAGGCGTTGCGCGATCAAGAGAGCACGCAGCGTGAACTATGATTCCCAACAGGAGATTACACGCGCTATCGCACTGATCGTACCTGACACATACTATGGGGAACAACACAAAGATGGACGCACCGTGATAAAGGTTTATTGCATTTTTTTTTCTGTGGCACCTCCCCTTCCCCATTCCAAATTCTAAACTTTTTCTGTCACTGACCACCGAAATACTAAAATTAATTAACCGATTCTTCAAATCTCCAAAATAAAAGACTCAATCTTAGGGATAAATTATCTTTGTATATAAGTCGGCCTCTCACTGATTTTCCTTTTTGCTTTTTGTTCCCCTTTTTTTCTTTTTTTTTCTTTCATTCAAATTCAGGGTAAGACTTGTTGAGATCACCTGAGACTATATGTAGCTGTTTCTAAGATGCATAAATCCCTTTTCTTTTTCAGCTGAAATGCCAGCCATCTGTATCGACAAAGCCGATAAACTGACCGTCTTGGAGGAAATCTTGAGTGATTCCTCAACAGTGAAGCTGGTGGTTCTCTTTGATGGACCAATACCAGAGGATAAGAAAGAGTCCTTCCAGAAACGAGGCATTGAGATCATGCTCTACCAAGATATGCTGGAAATTGGGAATAATAACCGACATGAGCTGGTTGTAAGTTGTCTCTGTGAAAGCAGGTTCATACTTCATGCAATTCCGATTCTGGTGAACATTCATGCAAGTTGAAATGAGTTTTACTTTCTGCGTTGCAATAACTTTGCTGTGACATGTTGTAAGAATCAGGGCTGCAAACATTGGGCCAATGTGTCAAGATGGCGGTGCCCACAGTCCCAGCGGTCGTAGTGACGTTGTAATGTGGCTTAGCGCTGCTTACCAGTTCTTTTAAGAAATGTGACACGTTGCCTTAAATTGTGTATCGCCAGCAATGGAAAAAAAACACGAAAGGTGCAATTTATTTGTTATTTTCAAAACTGAAATCCACCGTTTGTCATCTTTTATGTCGCGTGCGCCATTTTGAAATGACTCGCGAACAACGCGAACAAAACAAAAGTTTGTTGGCCAACGTTGGTGGCACACAATGCGTTCAACTCATAATTGTTGGCCAACGTTGCCAATGTTTGCAAACGTTCGTGTTTGTAGAACACGGCCCAGGCTTCGGACAGCTGTTATAAGATCCCCAAATGAATTGAATTGCTAAAGAATTTCAAATTGAAGTTGATTCTCTGAAGCCTCCACATTTAATATGTTCTCCAGCATGGCTTGAAGTGGATGGAACTGGAAGAAATCCTTAGTTTTAGATGTGAGAGTAAAACCCTACATAAACACATTTGAGAGACACCCAAAAACTCATCTGTTTTCTCAAAAGGGTTCAAAACTTCTTCTTTTTTCCCATTTTAATGTAGTTTTATTATTATTATTAATTTATTTATTTATATTTTTGGTTCAGCTTCCCAAGAAGGATGACATCATCTCCATATGTTTTACCAGCGGAACCACAGGTATTGTTATAAAAATACTCATGAGGTGGGGGAGGTACGTGTAGGGATTTGCACCCAACCCTAGAGTGCCCAACCCTAGAGTGAGGAACAACTGCACTACTGCAGTTGGCTTCATAGCTCAATTGGTAGGGCGTCTGCACGGTAAGCAGAAGGTCCGCGGTTCAAATACTGGAGGAGCCAAGTTGCTTTTCACTGCATCCAGATTTCACTGCAACTCATGTGGACATTTGTCCACATTTGTATCGATCTTCATATATGAAAGTTTTCGTTACAAACTTTCCATCAAAAGTTTGCACCTTTTTAAAATTGTGCGCATATAGCTCAAAATCTGACTTTATTTTAAATTTCAGGTATCCCAAAAGGCGCAATCATGACTCATGAAAATTTCCTGAATGATCTCCGAGGACTAGAAATGTTTGCAGATGTAAGTATGTTTGTAATTCTTTCATGTACCCGTTAAAGGAGCATGATCATATTTTCTGGAAATTTGATCTAGCTCTAACTTAACAATCATATAAAATACATCGCAAAAATAATATTCATGACAAGAAAAAATTAAAAAATACAAACAATTAAGATGAACATTTGATAGTAAGTTAACGTCTTGATCAAAAGTAGTGACACACATCGACATCGCGCTGTTTTGCTGGGCATCCTGCCGGAGCGCCACAACAGTTAAATAATTAAACGTCTCACCATTAGTTATCAGTTTTAAAGTCATTTTAATGAGTGGCTTAAAGGCGGGAAAATAAAGTAAATTGGCAAATAACTTATTGAAATGGAAAATGAAATGAAATTCAGGGAAGGAAGTTGTAAGTTTCGATCTCGGAATTTCCAAACCAAACCAGATGTACATGTGTTTGGTTTGGTTTTGTTGTTAGACTGAGTGTATCTCCCCACAAGGCCAGTTTGTCAATGTCCCATGACAATTGTGTGGTACCGTGGCCGAGTGGTTAGGGCCATTGACTCGCAATCATGGGTGAAAACTTGGGGTTGCGGGTTCGAATCCGGCTGCGGTACCTGTGCCCTTGGGCAAGGCACTCAACCACACTTGCTTCCATCCTTCGGAAGGGATGTAAAGCCATTGGGCCAGTGTGTTAGGTAATGGTAACGCACTCTAAAGATCCATGAGCATTTTTTCGTGAAGAGAAAGGGGATTCCCCGGTGTCTCTGGCCATTTCTAATTCTAATTCTTCATGGGTTTCCTCACGCTTACGAGTGACAGTGCAATGAGCACTATTGAGGAATCCTTGGTATGAATACCAGAAAGAAATAATAATAATAATAGACAGATCCTTTATAGATCCTTTCATGCTCTAGACCAATAGCAATCCATAAACTGTCCTAAGTATTTATTAATTCATCTTAACACATGGATAATTCCCAAAATTAGGGGTCCAAAAGTGTGACATGCTTTTTAAGATTTCCAAGTGTTTTTAGTGATCGAAAAATTATTTTTATTTCAACAAATGCCACTTAAATTTAATGTTTGTGTGTAGATATGGCACCAAGGTTAATGCAAACTCATTCTACAGCCAATTTTCATTGGCGTATGTAACCCGGGACACCAAACTCCTATTCAATACCATGGAACAAATTATAAGCCTTTATGGTCTTTTGTTTTAAATATTTTTCAGGAATCGGAAAACAAAATATTTAAGAAAATGATGCTGCCCCCTATAATCGCAGGCCACAGTCCATTACTGAGAATTTGTGATCATGAGTGGTGATTTTTGAAGCAGGGATTGTCGTACGTAACTGGGACACCAACAATTTTGGACCCCTAATTTTGGGAATTACCAACATCTTCTTTGCCTAATTCCTTTTCTCAGAAATCGTGGATAACTAAGGATGACTACCACTTATCATACCTTCCCCTCGCCCATCAGTACGAACGTCTTGTCACGGTGAGTTGTCTTAGATGTAGTTTGAGGGATTATGGAGGATTGAGGATGAATGGTTGCGTTAAAAAGATGATTTGGAGGAACTAGGGAAGAATATATATACTTTTCACATATAGTAATTAAGAATTTTTAAAGCAATTGAGTCTTTCCACAGTAAAGGGGGCATTTTGGCAACACAGACCATATTTTTCAGAAAATACCTTTGTCTGGTCTCAAAATAAAAGAAATAAGTTTCAGTTGTTCTGAAGAGATAACTTGGGCCCAAAAAGGGTTACAAATAGTGCAACAACATGCCTTTTTAAAAACCCTGTGTACAAAATTCCGATATAACGCGCATAAACGGGACGGATACTTGTTACATTTTAGGCCGTCCCGGTTACGAGCATTATATTGGAAATTTGGGACTGGACATTTTTGGGACTGGACACACTCGATTTGAACATGTTGCTGAGTTTTTGGCTTTTCCCAAAGGGGGGCCCAGAGGGTAGGGGTTAATTTGTTATGTTTCTGCTTTGTTTTGTTCAGTACGGCCTGGTGCACGCTGGAGCTAAGATTGGCTTCTTCCAAGGCGACATTAAGCAGTTGCTTAGCGATGCTCAAGCTCTTAAGCCAACGTTTTTCCCCTCGGTGCCTCGTCTGCTGAACAGAATATACGACAAAGTATGTATTGTATTGCCATTTGGTCAATTGATTTCCAAAGTGAATGTTACTTTTTATTAGTTGCCTGCACTAAAAACCACTGAACCATGTGCCTCTGGATTTGCAATGGATGCCTCAGTCGACGACTCAGAGCCAATTAAAATGGCAACCCACGTCACGTTTTAGCAGTCTGTTAACTTAAGACACCTTTTACTTTTACAAAATGAAATTAATTGTAAACTGGTAAACACTGGATGAAGATTTCAAAATTTCTTAAATTAATCCAAATAATACCTCGATCTGTAAAGAAATGTCCATATTTTACAATCATATTACAAAAATTAACAGAATAAATTTGACTGGGCACACTGTGCCATCACATTTTCAAGAAGAGTTGAAAATGCATGTAAAAAAATTCCTTTTTTGTCAATTTTATTGATTATCTGTCCCTCGCGCATAAAAACAACCTCCGCATAAAACTGTAAAGTAAATTTCAACATGCGATAAACTGGGTGTGTGTATTAACATCAGTAGAAGGTAAACAAACAGGTTCACTTTAGTTTTCATTTTTTTTTTACTAAGGAAAGGCATTTGTCTCTTGATTTCCGTCCCTCACGCGTGAATTGGATCACGCTCAAAGGAGTTATTTATCAAATTTGTTATGTTAGGGTACTGGTCACTGTTCTTGATATATAAGTCTTTTGGTTGTGCAGAAGAATCCAATAATTTTGATTTGTTTCCCTTTGATATGTTGTAGGTTATGACGAATGCGTCAAGCAGTGGTTTTATAAAGAGGCATTTGTTCAACTTGGCGTACAACAAAAAGAAGGCAGAGGTGGAAAGGTAAAAAGATCAGGATAGACCGATTGTGAATTGTCATTAAAACAATGCTTTATTTTGTGTTCAAATATGCAAATGAAAGTGATGTAGTTGTTCGGCATCTTGTGGGGTGTTATGGTCGAGCGGTCTAGTGCGTCAAACTTAAGTTCCTGTGCTAGTACTAGAATGTAGGTTCGATTCCTGGCCGTGACAGGTTGTGGCACCTGTGCCCTTGAGCAAGGCACTCAACCACACTTGCTCCCATTCCTGTAATTGGCGGTCCCTCCGCTGTTGGATGTGGTATATAAATAAACAAATAAACAATAAAGACAACGCTGTTATTGATTATTTAAATGTTGTCTTTGTTCTCAGGGAATCTATTAGAGGCGAAACGAGATTATTATTTTATATATTTGTTTGGTCTCTTTTGGTTTTTAATTTCTAGTTGAAAAGTTTGTTTGTATTTTTTGTATTTTTTTTATTCACAGTGGCATAGTGCGAAGAGACAGTATATGGGACACAATTGTGTTCAGCAAAGTGCAGGTACGTGTTGCTTGTTGGTTCCACCGATTTTAAAGTCAGCTTGTCCTAAAACGTTTGTAAAATTGATTGGCTGAATGAAACATTGAGATACATGAAACATTGAGATACATTGGCAGGCAGAAACACCGGGGAGAATCCCTTTCACTCTACAAACAAAATGCCACGGCAAAATGAGGAATGTCCCCAACTTTGACGTTTTGAGATTCATGTACACGAGCAGAAAGACCAATTCCTTAGCTTTCCAATGACACCAAATTTATTTCTATAACTTACTGCATTTGGGAAATATGACACAAGAAAAAAATAGGTCACGCAGCTGGTGGGGATGAAAATCATAAAATCTCATTTTAACGTGTTTATTGAACATTTTGACAAAACAAACTATGCTAGGATGAATCTAGAATACCTATGCAAGGCAAATATGCAAAAAAAAACAAAATAGATTATGGAAAATTGTTCACGTATATTTCACTTCAGTCGCCGATTACTAGGTTTTAATATTTGGGGGACATTTGCTAATGTCTGCAATGTTTTTTTCCAGGCTCTTCTTGGAGGGCGTGTCAGATGGATAATCACTGGCAGTGCACCGTTGTCTGTTGAAGTCGTCACATTCCTTAGAGTAGCCTTCGGATGTTTGGTATGTCATCTATGGAACTTGTCATTCTTATCAATAACTGACAGCTGTTCTGACTGGGGACCTCATTTCTTATTTGGGTGTTTCACAATACAGTCGCTACCAAGAGTTTGACATGGAAAAGCCACAATCAATTTGTGCGCACACGCACATTTGATGTGTGCACACATGTGTGTCTTTCCACGGTAAAGGGGGCATTTTGGCAACACGGACCATATTTTCCAGAAAATACCTTTGTCTGGTCTCAAAATAAAAGAAATAAGTTTCAATTGTTCTAAAGAAATAACTTAGGCCCAAAAAGGGTTACAAATAGTGTGACAACATACCTTTCTAAAAATCCTGTGTACAAATTTGCAATATATGCTCTTAACTGGGACGGCCTAAAATGTAACACAAGTGTCCGTCCCGGTTACGAGCGTCTATGGACATTTAGAAAGGCATGTTGTCACACTATTTGTAACTCTTTTTGGGCCCAAGTTATCTCTTTAGAACAATTGAAACTTATTACTTTTATTTTGAGTCCAGACAAAGGTATTTCCTCGAAAATATGGTCTGTGTTGCCAAAATGCCCCCTTTACTGTGGAAAGACCCGTTTATAATTTGCTTGTTTCACAATACAGTCGCTACCAAGAATTTGACATGGAAAGGCCACAATTTGTGCATGTACACGCATTCAATGTCCATGTGCATTCGTTGTGTGCACGCATGTACTCTGATAAACAAGACAAAGATGGACGCACCAGGATAAATGTCAATAACGGCTTATTCTTCAACGTTTTTGTTTGAAGGTTTCTGAGGGGTACGGCCAAACTGAATGCACAGCCTGCGCTACTCTGACCGTCCCTAGTGATTTGACAACAGGTCACGTTGGTCCACCGATACCATCATGCTGTATCAAACTGGTTGATGTACCTGACATGAACTACTTTGCTAGTGAGGACAAGGGAGAGGTAGTTTACAACTTGTAGTTGGTGTCTGAGTTACACTAAAGAATGAAATATTCAGTAAATTATTGAATATTTAAATATGCATTTTGGGATTTGAATATTCATATCAGAAACTGAACTATTGGGAAACTTAAAGGCACAGGCTGATCAGCAAAGCGCGTTCCAATTTCGTGCCACGAAATACGCAGCTCTGTGTAGCAAAGGCATGGAGCTGCGTATTTCTTGGCACGAATTTGGCGCGTGTGCATTGCTGACGAGCCTGTGCCTTTAAGTCAAACCCCAGGGGTTGGCAGGATATTTTTATTTCTTGCTAAAAATTTACCTCAAAAGTCATGTGCCAGGCAGTATCTAGACCAATCTGCGAACAAGATAATGCAATATTGAGAATTCCCAGATGTCCGGACTTCCCATAAAAATTACTTTCCTCCGTTCTTTCAAATTTCATTCCAGGTGTGTTTCAAAGGTCTTAATGTATTCAAAGGTTATCTGAAGCAACCTGACAAGACGAACGAGGCAATTGATGAGGACGGCTGGCTCCATTCAGGGGATATTGGTCAGTGGAATCCGGTGAGTGGATGGTGTGGATACTCTGGAGATACTCTTGAGATACTCTGTGGATAATCTTGGGATACTCTGTGGATAATCTTGGGATACTCTGTGGATAATCTTGGGATACTCTGTGGATAATCTTGGGATACTCTGTGGATAATCTTGAGATACTCTGTGGATAATCTTGGGATACTCTGTGGATAATCTTGAGATACTCTGTGGATAATCTTGAGATACTCCAGGGATATTCTGGGGATAATCTTGTGATACTCTGCGGATAATCTTGAGATAATCTTGAGATACTCTGCGGATAGTCTGTAGGTCATGATCATCAATTCAAGCTTTGTTTACTTTGTATTTTCTCAGAATGGCACCTTGAAGCTTATTGATCGTAAGAAGCACATCTTCAAGTTATCCCAAGGAGAGTACGTAGCCCCTGAGAAGCTGGAGAGTGTCTATACACAGTTGCCCCTGGTTGCTCAGGCATTCATCTATGGAGAGAGTTTAAAGGTTGGTATCGGAGATATCTTGGTTGATCGGTTAGGATACTTAGTAAAGGTTGGTAGCGGAGATATCTTGGTTGATCCGCTAGAATACTTAGTTTAAAGGTTGGTATCGGAGATATCTTGGTTGATCGGGTAGAATACTTAGTTTAAAGGTTGGTATCGGAGATATCTTGGTTGATCGGTCAGAATACTTAGTTTAAAGGTTGGTATCGGAGATATCTTGGTTGATCGGTTAGAATACTTAGTTTAAAGGTTGGTATCGGAGATATCTTGGTTGATCCGCTAGAATACTTAGTTTAAAGGTTGGTATCGGAGATATCTTGGTTGATCCGCTAGAATACTTAGTTTAAAGGTTGGTATCGGAGATATCTTGGTTGATCAGGTAGAATACTTAGTTTAAAGGTTGGTATCGGAGATATCTTGGTTGATCCGCTAGAATACTTAGTTTAAAGGTTGGTATCGGAGATATCTTGGTTGATCCGCTAGAATACTTAGTTTAAAGGTTGGTATCGGAGATATCTTGGTTGATCCGCTAGAATACTTAGTTTAAAGGTTGGTATCGGAGATATCTTGGTTGATCAGGTAGAATACTTAGTTTAAAGGTTGGTATCGGAGATATCTTGGTTGATCCGCTAGAATACTTAGTTTAAAGGTTGGTATCGGAGATATCTTGGTTGATCCGCTAGAATACTTAGTTTAAAGGTTGGTATCGGAGATATCTTGGTTGATCCGCTAGAATACTTAGTTTAAAGGTTGGTATCGGAGATATCTTGGTTGATCAGGTAGAATACTTAGTTTAAAGGTTGGTATCGGAGATATCTTGGTTGATCCGCTAGAATACTTAGTTTAAAGGTTGGTATCGGAGATATCTTGGTTGATCCGCTAGAATACTTAGTTTAAAGGTTGGTATCGGAGATATCTTGGTTGATCGGTTAGAATACTTAGTTTAAAGGTTGGTATCGGAGATATCTTGGTTGATTCGCTAGAATACTTAGTTTAAAGGTTGGTATCGGAGATATCTTGGTTGATCCGCTAGAATACTTAGTTTAAAGGTTGGTATCGGAGATATCTTGGTTGATCCGCTAGAATACTTAGTTTAAAGGTTGGTATCGGAGATATCTTGGTTGATCCGCTAGAATACTTAGTTTAAAGGTTGGTATCGGAGATATCTTGGTTGATCCGCTAGAATACTTAGTTTAAAGGTTGGTATCGGAGATATCTTGGTTGATCCGCTAGAATACTTAGTTTAAAGGTTGGTATCGGAGATATCTTGGTTGATCCGCTAGAATACTTAGTTTAAAGGTTGGTATCGGAGATATCTTGGTTGATCAGGTAGAATACTTAGTTTAAAGGTTGGTATCGGAGATATCTTGGTTGATCGGTCAGAATACTTAGTTTAAAGGTTGGTATCGGAGATATCTTGGTTGATCCGCTAGAATACTTAGTTTAAAGGTTGGTATCGGAGATATCTTGGTTGATCGGTTAGGATACTTAGTTTAAAGGTTGGTATCGGAGATATCTTGGTTGATCCGCTAGAATATTTAGTTTAAAGGTTGGTATCGGAGATATCTTGGTTGATCCGCTAGAATACTTAGTTTAAAGGTTGGTATCGGAGATATCTTTGTTGATCGGTCAGAATACTTAGTTTAAAGGTTGGTATCGGAGATATCTTGGTTGATCCGCTAGAATACTTAGTTTAAAGGTTGGTATCGGGGATATCTTGGTTGATCGGTTAGAATACTTAGTTTAAAGGTTGGTATCGGAGATATCTTGGTTGATCAGGTAGAATACTTAGTTTAAAGGTTGGTATCGGAGATATCTTGGTTGATCCGCTAGAATACTTAGTTTAAAGGTTGGTATCGGAGATATCTTGGTTGATCCGCTAGAATACTTAGTTTAAAGGTTGGTATCGGAGATATCTTGGTTGATCGGTTAGAATACTTAGTTTAAAGGTTGGTATCGGAGATATCTTGGTTGATCCGCTAGAATACTTAGTTTAAAGGTTGGTATCGGAGATATCTTGGTTGATCCGCTAGAATACTTAGTTTAAAGGTTGGTATCGGAGATATCTTGGTTGATCCGCTAGAATACTTAGTTTAAAGGTTGGTATCGGAGATATCTTGGTTGATCGGTTAGAATACTTAGTTTAAAGGTTGGTATCGGAGATATTTTGGTTGATCCGCTAGAATACTTAGTTTAAAGGTTGGTATCGGAGATATCTTGGTTGATCCGCTAGAATACTTAGTTTAAAGGTTGGTATCGGAGATATCTTGGTTGATCCGCTAGAATACTTAGTTTAAAGGTTGGTATCGGAGATATCTTGGTTGATCCGCTAGAATACTTAGTTTAAAGGTTGGTATCGGAGATATTTTGGTTGATCCGCTAGAATACTTAGTTTAAAGGTTGGTATCGGAGATATCTTGGTTGATCCGCTAGAATACTTAGTTTAAAGGTTGGTATCGGAGATATCTTGGTTGATCCGCTAGAATACTTAGTTTAAAGGTTGGTATCGGAGATATCTTGGTTGATCAGGTAGAATACTTAGTTTAAAGGTTGGTATCGGAGATATCTTGGTTGATCGGTCAGAATACTTAGTTTAAAGGTTGGTATCGGAGATATCTTGGTTGATCCGCTAGAATACTTAGTTTAAAGGTTGGTATCGGAGATATCTTGGTTGATCGGTTAGGATACTTAGTTTAAGGGTTGGTATCGGAGATATCTTGGTTGATCCGCTAGAATATTTAGTTTAAAGGTTGGTATCGGAGATATCTTGGTTGATCCGCTAGATTACTTAGTTTAAAGGTTGGTATCGGAGATATCTTTGTTGATCGGTCAGAATACTTAGTTTAAAGGTTGGTATCGGAGATATCTTGGTTGATCCGCTAGAATACTTAGTTTAAAGGTTGGTATCGGAGATATCTTGGTTGATCGGTTAGAATACTTAGTTTAAAGGTTGGTATCGGAGATATCTTGGTTGATCCGCTAGAATACTTAGTTTAAAGGTTGGTATCGGAGATATCTTGGTTGATCCGCTAGAATACTTAGTTTAAAGGTTGGTATCGGAGATATCTTGGTTGATCCGTTACAATACTTAGTTTAAAGGTTACGGGTTGAAACGTCACTCTGGCTGAATGCTGGAAGACAATGCATAGTTCCGACCTGTCAATCAAGCCGAACCCGCCGACCAATCACAACAGAGCTAGCAGACAGCGCCCACATAGGTCAAAGTGATGCAATCATTACAAACAATCACGCGATTTTCTGCCCATACAGTTTGTACACGTTGTATGCGCCAGTGACCGGGTGAATTTTGGTTTCAATGTCGGGCGATTCGCTGTTCAAAGTTAGGAAAGCGCATTTTTATGAATATATGTCATCCCTGCATTACTAGCCCGACATGTAATATGTGGAACAAGACAAAGATGGACGCACCGAGATAAAGGTCTATAGGCACATAGCCACATGAATGCAAAGAAACACTATGGGCGTGTTTGTTTCTTGACTGATCCGAATCCAGATCCCGATCTGTTTTACCGCCCAGAAACAAACGAAACCGCTCTCAACTCGGATCTTAAATCACGTAAATTGCAATTTATTTACCAAATTTGTCAAATTTCTGTTCCAAATTTCTCCCACGACATTCGTCGTAAATAAACAAGCATTCTAAATTTGTTTGTATCGTGTGTTGCCTCTGAAAACTGAAACGACACGGTTTTACTCACACAAAATCTCTGCGATGTTTACGTCGCCATTTTGGATCTAGCGCTGAACCATCTCTCGAGAAGGATTCCACAGATCACAGATCTCGATCAGGATGTGCGCGAAGTGAACGAGTTCACCTTGGATCTGCGCGGATCTGAATCTGGATCCGTCCGAAACAAACACGCACTATGTCTTTTTGTTTACATGTCCTGCACATTTTGAGATGCCTTGCCAGCCTCTAAAATAGGTTTATGTAAATGATTAATCCATTTGGTTTTTTGACATTTAGGATTCGTTAGTCGCCGTCATCATACCTGACGAAGAGGAGCTCACCAAATTTGCGGCCAAAAATAACTTAGAAGGAACGTTCGAAGAGCTGTGCAATCTTCAGGTAAAGGAAAATGGGCCAGGAAAATTACTGGAAATGTCCTTAATTAACCCTAAGCAGAATACTGTATTATATAAAATGAAGCTTTTGCGGTTACCGTGCGTTTCTGATACTGTGCAGCACAGAGCCCTAATCCGATGTGCGTCTACGCTGGGCGCACCCAAGCACACACCCATGTGTACATTACGTACGCACTGTGGACGTTTCTTTGTATTCGTGCACTTAAGAGAATTGGTCTGAAAATCATTGTTTTCTCCAAATTCTTCCCTCATCCACCCCAATTTTTTCCTAATCCATGTTTCTAAACTTTACTCCTGAACCCTAACCTTTTTTTTTAACCCTCCTCTCCCACCCTAACCCCTTTTCCCAAGTTTGGTCAACCTGACTGTGGACTTGAGCGAACGAGTGCAAGTCCACAATCCGTCACTTTTTCCCGCAAATTGTGGACTTGAATGGGTTTCGAGTCCACAGTGCGAACGCAATGCCCACACATGTACGCGCATGTCATGCATCGAGTAAATGCTTTGTGCGTGTGTGCAACGCACGTATGAATACAGTAACAAAACAAATACAGTAAAATAGTAACGATTACACAAGCATGAACTGAAAAGGGTGCCTATTACTTAGGCGATTCTGGGTTCCATTTCAAAAAGAATACAAAGATTTATAGCAGATTCGATTTTGTCTTTTTGGTATTAGAATTTAGAATATTCCAATTATTAATATTTTCCTAATCTCAACAGGAGGTGAAGCAGGCCATCATGACACAAATCACCAGCCATGGTCGCAAAGCGGGACTAAAAGGTTTCGAAGTGGTAAGGATGGACATTCTTGTTTCTCTCATCAGAATGCTTTTTAAGAGATCGGGAGTAGAGAAATCCAAGAGACTTCTGTTGACTTGAGATCATTTTTATTTATTTAATGGATTTAATCAACTTCAATTAGCGGCCCGTTGTCTGAATTGCATTAACAACAAGATACATAGGTGGGTGGTGCCATTGGCAGCCGACGACCAGAGACGCCCGGGAATTCCCCTTACTCTTCACGAAAGAATACTCTGGGATCTTTAAAGAGCATTACCTAAAGCTACAGTCACATAGGGCTCCCGGCGAGTCACGGCGAGCCACGGCGTGAGAACCGTGACGAACCGTGGTCGATCGGGGCCACGCCGTCTTGACGCCGTCTTGACACCTTGGCACTCCGTGATAAGCCGTGATGAAACGTGGCGCGCCGTGGGCCAAAAAATAATTTTTAAACATGCTTTAAACTACCGTGACTCGCCGTGAAGCGCCGTGAGGCGCCGTGACACCGTGATGCTCCGGGACGACACCGGGCCCACGCCGGGAGGACGCCGTGGCAGACCGGGAGCTCGCCGTGCAGCACCGGGAGCACGCCGGCTTCGATGTGACTGAGGCTTAACACACTGGACCAACAGCTTTACATCCCTTCCGAAGGATGGAGCAAGTGTGTTTGTGCTTTGCTTAATTAGGGCACAGGTACCCCAGCCGGGTTTCCAACCCGCAACTGCAAGTTTTCACCCAAGTGTTGTGAATCAACGATCTAAACCACTCGGCCACGGTACTCCATAATCATGAAACATCCCTAATGATCGAGTTTCATGTTTTATTTTCAGGTCAAAGCTATCCACGTCTATTGGGAACTCTTCAGTACTGACAATGGTCTTCTTACTCCAACCTTCAAGAACAAACGGACGTCATTGTCTGCCTTCTTCAAGGATGAGATTGTGAGCTTGTATGCGAGTCTCAAGGCTCATTAGGTTCCATGGATCACATGGTAATCGTTAATCAATATTGTTAGTGCAAGCTGAAACATGGGAATAAAACCATTAAAAACCAAAAGAAAGGACATAAAAAAACTGAAGCATCTCAGCTCCGTCAAATCTCTTGGCGAGGTGTTTCAAAATTACTTATTAAATCGTTTGCAAACGATCTAAATAATTTCATCTTCATGGATTATTTTCTGGTAAAATTATATCATCTCGGGCGGAAACATTTCAGTGGATACCAGTTCAATCTTTACTTTGAGGAAGGTTTTCCCCGTCAACTCGTGGGGTCATTGCAAAAAAATGGGTTGCCAGCAAAAATCGTACGTAATGTGTATTCTGTTACTGTTTTGAAGAACGCAATTTCAAACAATTTTTAGAGAGAGGACATTTTACAAAGCCAAATCTTTCCTGTGCTCTGTGTGTCAGTCAACGTGTGTATGGATTTACAGTAGCACCATGTCAATCTCTTTTGTATATGTGTGGTTCTGAAAAGAACCGGTGAGTGTGAACTCTGTATCAGTCATGTTGGGCTAGTTTTTGTCAGTGGAATATCTGAAATATTTATAAAACAAAAACTCAAAATTTGCACCAAAAAACCCAAACTACTCAAAAATTGTATGTGCACCATATGCATAGCCTTACCCTAGTCTGTTGCTCTGGTGAAAAACCTTAAGCCCAACTGGGATTCAAACTTCAACTTCAGCCCTGTATACACCGGCAAACATTTCACATAAAACGTGACCAAACTTCAATTTTGGTCATGTTTTTCAGAAAAGTTTGCAGCTGGGACGGCCCATAAAACATTAGCAAACAGCAAACAGCAAACTTCACCAAACTGTGTTTGCCGATGCACTGTTTGGACATGCAGCTATTGGTAAACATCTGTTTGCTCATGTTTTATGTTTGAACCAATCAAGAACCAGTTTTGGGTCATGTGATTAGAGCCAGCCAATCGTAATTTGCTTCTGTTTGCGAATGTTGCACAGAAAAACATCAGCACACACATCTGTTTGGTAATGTTTTCAAACAGTTTGTACCTTGTAGAATCTACTTCCAAACGGTCCACTAGGGACTATCACCGGGAGCTGGTATTATAGACCTTTATCACGGTGCGGCCATCTTCCCTTTCCCCTATTAAAATGAACATAACCAAAGCGAGGCTTGCCGAAATAAAATAGTTTGGCTCCGTGTTGAAAATGTTCATTGTGTGCATCACAATGACATGCACGCGATGCAATCAAGAAAACGCGCAGCGCGGACAGTGATTCTCTCAAAACAACAACGGAAGACTGCACGCGCTATTGCGCAGACACGCACACACACTGATCATGATCACTGCACTGATCATGCCCGACACGTACTCGTACTATGCAGTGGGGAACAAGACAAAGATGGACGCACCGTGATAAAGGTCTATTGTCTTTCCTTCCTCCATGATTGGCCATAATTGGTTTGAGACATTTTCCTACCTCCATGGTTGAGAGTACTTAATTAATTTTAAGCCATGTCTGTATAAATGATCTAAAAGTCTTGGTAGATGTAATGTTGACTGCTTCTTGAGGCAGGGAGTTCCACATTGTAACCACTTCTGGAAACACCTTGCTGTGTTTGCCAGTGTGTAGACGAGGCTTTAAGTTTAATGATGTACGTGGCTCTTTTTTATAAAATGAAACAATTATTCACTGTTGTAAATGGAATAAACAAAATACTCATCTGTTGTCTTCTGATAAAGACTTAAAGGTTCCAATAAGCCCTTTGCACGGCGGCCATGACAGGGGCAGTCGCATTGTCACTGTACGTCATGTACGAGTAGGTAGGTTGTGGGGAAAAAACATGCCCCCGTCATGGCCGCCGGTGCAACAACTCTATTGAAACATTGTGAACTCTGTCATGTCGTAAGACAGCAGTGAGTATTTTGTTCAAATTTCCAACTTTTTGCTTGTGTTAAATTTGTGTACCTTTTACTTTTTGTAATTTGAAAATTTTGTTCCTATTTAATGGTGAAGGGAGTGTTTGTATTTGAGTGTCATCTTGAAGTATTTGGATAAATAAAAAAATTGTTTTTCATAAAGAGTATTTGCACGAAGTGAGTTCGGTTTTTGCTTTTTGTTCTCGGAATTTTTCCACAGAGGTTAAATGCCTTGGCGGGTGATAATCTTAAGTTTTAAAGAAAATTCCAAATCTAGTCTTAAAAAAAGCTTTCTTGGGAGTAACCAAGTGAGCAATCGATGTCAAATTCGAGAATGTTATCTATGGGTTCTGAGCAATTTTAATTTTGAAATACACTAACATATTTTCTTCTATCAACGTCGAATTCGAAAATTAGCATCTATAGACCCGGTGTCGGATTTTATATTTAAATGATGTGACAATTAGATCCACAACGTGTCTATATAAGAATGTGACTGCCCTCATGGCCGCCCATGCAATGGGTCTATAGAGCGGTTTCACACTGTCACGGGTCACTCAACAACTCTCCCGTGTTTGTCCTCTAGATCGGGAAGAGAACAATAGGGTTATGAGGGGAATGAGACCGGGGAATGAGGGTTATGAGGAGAATGAGGGTTATAAGGGGATGAGGGTTATGAGGGGAATGAGAGTTATGAGGGGAATGAGGGTTATGACTCCTAACGAAAATTTAGCCCGTTTGAAACCTGTTTGGGCAGTTTTCGAAGCTAAAAATTGTATGATTCAGATTTTCCTCATAATTTCAGGAAATGTTGCTTAGACAATGGAGGAAGAAACACAGACCCAATAGATGTTATTTTCATAATTTCAGATTTTGATAAAAATTATAATTTTTGTGGCCGAAATGGGCTCAACTTTCGTTAGTAGTCATTTAGAGACATTTTTTAAAAAGGCAACTGGAATAATTGCGGCAACTGGAATAATTGCTGCAACTGGAATAATTGCTGCAACTGGAATAATTGCTGCAACTGGAATAATTGCTGCAACTGGAATAATTGCGGCAACTGGAATAATTGCTGCAACTGGAATAATTGCTGCAACTGGAATAATTGCTGCAACTGGAATAATTGCTGCAACTGGAATAATTGCTGCAACTGGAATAATTGCTGCAACTGGAATAATTGCGGCAACTGGAATAATTGCTGCAACTGGAATAATTGCTGCAACTGGAATAATTGCGGCAACTGGAATAATTGCGGCAACTGGAATAATTGCTGCAACTGGAATAATTGCGGCAACTGGAATAATTGCAGCAACTGGAATAATTGATGCAACTGGAATAATTGCTGCAACTGGAATAATTGCTGCAACTGGAATAATTGCTGCAACTAGAATAATTGCTGCAACTGGAATAATTGCTGCAACTGGAATAATTGATGCAACTGGAATAATTGCTGCAACTGGAATAATTGCGGCAACTGGAATAATTGCGGCAACTGGAATAATTGCTGCAACTGGAATAATTGCTGCAACTGGAATAACTGCTGCAACTGGAATAATTGGAGCAACTGGAATAATTGCAGCAACTGGAATAATTGCTGCAACTGGAATAATTGCTGCAACTGGAATAACTGCTGCAACTGGAATAATTGCTGCAACTGAGACATTAAAAAAGGCAATTTTTGGCCATTTTTGACAATAATTGCTGCAACTGGAATAATTGCTGCAACTGGAATAATTGATGCAACTGGAATAATTGCTGCAACTGGAATAATTGCTGCAACTGGAATAATTGATGCAACTGTGACATTAAAAAAAAGGGAAATATTTGGCAATTCTTGACAAAAATCGTTGGACTAATCCCTTATGATTTTTATCCTTTTTGGTCAAAAAATGTATGATTCAGATTTTCCTCATAATTTCAGGAAATGTTGCTTAGACCCAATAGTATTTAAAATTCGGAGCAACATTCAGCAAACGGTAGTGGCGCAGTGGTATAGTGAGCGGAACTCCGAGGCCTGAGGACCCCCGTTCGGTTCCTCACAGCGCATGGAGTGATCAAGTTTTGAAAAAAATAACTAAGTCCGGACTGGTACCTTAAGCAGCCCTAAGTATTTAAAATTTCGAGCAATATTCGGCAAACGGCAGTAGCGCAGTGGTAGTGAGCGGAACTCCGAGGTCCGAGGACCCCCGTTCGGTTCCTCACAGCACCATGGAGAGAACAATTTTTGAATAAATGACTAAGTCCCGACTGGTACAAGTATTTAAATTTCGGAGCAACATTCGGCAAGCGACAGTGGCACAGTGGTAGTGAGCGGAATTCCGAGGCCTGAGGACCCCCGTTCGGTTCCTCACAGCGCATGGAATGATCACATTTTGAAAAAATGACCAAGTCCGAACTAGTACCTTAAGCAGCCTTAAGTATTTAAAATTTCAAACAATATTCGGCAAACGGCAGTGGCGCAGTGGTAGTGAGCGGAACTCCGAAGCCGGAGGACCCCCGTTCGGTTCCTCACAGCGCCATGGAGAGATCAAGTTTTGAAAAAATGACTAAGTCCCGACTGGTATCTTTAAGTATTTAAAATTCGGAGCAACATTCGGCAAACGGCAGTGGCGCAGTGGTAGTGAGCGAAACTCCGAGGCCGGAGGACCCCCGTTCGGTTCCTCACAGCGCCATGGAGTGATCAAGTTTTGAAAAAAATAACTAAGTCCGGACTGGTACCTTAAGCAGCCTTAAGTATTTAAAATTTCGAGCAACATTCGGCAAACAGTAGTGGCCCAGTGGTAGTGAGCGGAACTCCGAAGCCGGAGGACCTCCGTTCGGTTCCTCACAGCGCCATGGAGAGATCAAGTTTTGAAAAAATGACTAAGTCCCGACTGGTACCTTAAGCAGCCTTAAGTATTTAAAACTTCGAGCAACATTCGGCAAACGGTAGTGGCCCAGAGGTATAGTGAGCGGAACTCCGAGGCCTGAGGGCCCCCGTTCGGTTCCTCACAGCGCCATGGAGAGATCAAGTTTTGAAAAAATAACTAAGTCCGGACTGGTACCTTAAGTATTTAAAATTTCGAGCAATATTCGGCAAACGGCAGTGGCGCAGTGGTAGTGAGTGGAACTTTGAGGCCGGAGGACCCCCGTTCGGTTCCTCACAGCACCAAGCAATGACCAAGTTTTTAAAAAAATGACTAAGTCCGGACTGGTACCTTATAAGTATTTAAAATTCGGCTCCAATTTCAGCTAACAGTAGTGGCGCTGTGGTAGTGAGCGGAACTCCGAAGCCGGAGGACCCCCGTTCGGTTCCTCACAGCACCATGCAATGACCAAGTTTTAAAACAAATGACTAAGTCCGGACTGGTACCTTAAGTATTTAAAATTCGGCTCCAATTTCAGCTAACAGTAGTGGCGCTGTGGTAGTGAGCGGAACTCCGAAGCCGGAGGACCCCCGTTCGGTTCCTCACAGCACCATGGAATGGTCAAGTTTTAAAAAAATGACTAAGTCCGGACTGGTACCTTAAGTATTTAAAATTCGGCTCCAATTTCAGCTAACAGTAGTGGCGCAGTGGTAGTGAGCGGAACTCCAAAGCCGGAGGACCCCCGTTCGGTTCCTCACAGCACCATGGAATGGTCAAGTTTTAAAAAAATGACTAAGTCCGGACTGGTACCTTAAGTATATAACATTCGGAGTATATTTCGGTCAAGGACGGTGGAGCAGTGGCTAAGTGCGGAACCGCGGTAACGAAGGTCCCGGGTTCAATACCCGGGTAGGACATGTTTTTATCTGCATGTTCACCTTCTCGCGTGCTATACCTTAAATATTATAGAAACGTTCTTCTCGCGGGGGGACCCAAGATGGTGGATTCGGTTAGAGTGTCGCCCCCCAATCAGGTGATGCGGGTTCGAATCCCACGGCCGACAGTATCCCGTGGCTGACACACACCCGTGACAGTCCGAGTTCCACGGGACTCCGACATCCATGGCCGTTAGTCTGCAAACTAAATAAAATGAAATTTTGCTAAGGTTCGAACCCCAACCGCCTGATTGGGAGTCAGAGTACACATCCACTGCGCCAACTCAATCTTCCCTGAAGAAATGTGTTCGGAACTTATATTTAAACCTTAGGTTGCAATGAAACATCTTCAATTGAACAAGGTAGATCAAAAGAAACTACGATCTTCACAGCGAGGGGATTTGAACCACGGTCGGCTAATTGGGAGTCAGAGTACACATCCACTGCGCCAACTCAATCTTCCCTGAAGAAATGTGTTCGGAACTTATATTTAAACCTTAGGTTGCAATGAAACATCTTCAATTGAACAAGGTAGATCAAAAGAAACTGCGATCTTCACAGCGAGGGGATTTGAACCCCAGTATAGCTGATCGGGAGTCAGAGTACACATCCACTGGGCCAACTCAGTCTTCCCTGAAAAATGTGTTTGGAACTTATATTTAAACCTAAGGTTGCAATGAAACATCTTCAATTGAACAAGGTAGATCAAAAGAAACAGCGATCCTCACAGCGAGGGGATTTGAACCCCAGTATAGCTGATCGGGAGTCAGAGTACACATCCACTGTGCCAACTCAGTCTTCCTTGAGAAATGTGTTCGGAACTTATATTTAAACCTGAGGTTGCAATGAAACATCTTAAATTGAACCATTAAGAGCTATTTAGAATAGCTCTAAAATCCACCAGAAAGCTTGTAAACTCACAATATTGTCCTGGGGTCCTGAAGCGAGCCCCGGACCCCACGCCATGGCTTCGCGGGACAGCGAGGATGTCACCGAGGACCCACGTTCGATTACTCAAAACCCCACGAAACGATCAAACCAGTTTGGAAACAAAATCTAGACTGATGTCTTAAGTATTTAAAATTTCGCAAAATGTTAATCAGTCCTTGGTGGCGCTGTGGTAGTGAGCGGAACTCCAAGTCCTGAGGACCCCCGTTCGGTTCCTCACAGCACCATGCAATGATAATGTTTTGAAAAAAATTACTAAGTCCGGACTGGTACCTTAAGTATTTAAAAGTCGAAGCAAAATTCGGCAAACGGTAGTGGCGCAGTCATGAGCGGATCTCCGAGGCCTGAGGGCCCCCGTTCGGTTCCTCACAGCGCATGGAGTGATCAAGTTTTGAAAAAATAACTAAGTCCGGACTGGTACCTTGAGCAGCCTTAAGTATTTAAAATTTCGACCAATATTCGGCAAACGGCAGTGGCGCAGTGGTAGTGAGCGGAACTCCGAAGCCGGAGGACCTCCGTTCGGTTCCTCACAGCGCCATGGAGAGATCAAGTTTTGAAAAAAATAACTAAGTCCGGACTGGTACCTTAAGCAGCCTTAAGTATTTAAAATTTCGAGCAATATTCGGCAAACGGCAGTGGCGCAGTGGTAGTGAGCGGAACTCCGAAGCCGGAGGACCTCCGTTCGGTTCCTCACAGCGCATGGAGTGATCAAGTTTTGTAAAAAAAATGAGTGATTAAGTCCGGACTGGTACCTTAAGTATTTAAAATGTCGAGCAATATTCGGCAAACGGCAGTGGCGCAGTGGTAGTGAGCGGAACTCCGAAGCCGGAGGACCTCCGTTCGGTTCCTCACAGCGCCATGGAGAGATCAAGTTTTGAAAAAAATAACTAAGTCCGGACTGGTACCTTAAGCAGCCTTAAGTATTTAAAATTTCGAGCAATATTCGGCAAACGGCAGTGGCGCAGTGGTAGTGAGCGGAACTCCGAGGCCTGAGGGCCCCCGTTCGGTTCCTCACAGCGCCATGGAGAGATCAAGTTTTGAAAAAAATAACTAAGTCCGGACTGGTACCTTAAGCAGCCTTAAGTATTTAAAATGTCGAGCAATATTCGGCAAACGGCAGTGGCGCAGTGGTAGTGAGCGGAACTCCGAAGCCGGAGGACCTCCGTTCGGTTCCTCACAGCGCATGGAGTGATCAAGTTTTGAAAAAATAACTAAGTCCGGACTGGTACCTTAAGCAGCCTTAAGTATTTAAAATGTCGAGCAATATTCAGCTAACAGTAGTGGCGCTGTGGTAGTGAGCGGAACTTTGAGGCCGGAGGACCCCCGTTCGGTTCCTCACAGCACCAAGCAATGACCAAGTTTTTAAAAAAATGACTAAGTCCGGACTGGTACCTTATAAGTATTTAAAATTCGGCTCCAATTTCAGCTAACAGTAGTGGCCCAGTGGTAGTGAGTGGAACTTTGAGGCCGGAGGACCCCCGTTCGGTTCCTCACAGCACCAAGCAATGACCAAGTTTTTAAAAAAATGACTAAGTCCGGACTGGTACCTTAAGTATATAACATTCGGCTGCAATTTCAGCTAACAGTAGTGGCGCTGTGGTAGTGAGCGGAACTCCGAAGCCGGAGGACCCCCGTTCGGTTCCTCACAGCACCATGGAATGGTCAAGTTTTAAAAAAATGACTAAGTCCGGACTGGTACCTTAAGTTATAACATTCAGAGTAAATTTCGGTCAAGGACGGTGGAGTAGTGGCTAAGTGCGGAACCGCGGTAACGAAGGTCCCGGGTTCAATACCCGGGTAGAACATGTTTTTATCTGCATGTTCACCTTCTCGCGTGCTATATCTTAAATATTATAGAAACGTTCTTCTCGCGGGGGGACCCAAGATGGTGGATTCGGTTAGAGTGTCGCCCCCCAATCAGGTGATGCGGGTTCGAATCCCACGGCTGACAGTATCCCGTGGCTGACACACACCCGTGACAGTCCGAGTTCCACGGGACTCCGACATCCACGGCCGTTAGTCTGCAAACTAAATAAAATGAAATTTTGCTAAATATTGTGTAGAATAATTCTCTTAAAGTCCAGTAAAAATTATGCTCCTTTTTCCTTTGAGGGCCTCTCTTAAAACCCCCAAGGTGAGGGTGCCAAGGTTCGAACCCGAACCGCCTGATTGGGAGTCAGAGTACACAACCACTGCGCCAACTCAATCTTCCCTGAAGAAATGTGTTCGGAACTTATATTTAAACCTTAGGTTGCAATGAAACATCTTCAATTGAACAAGGTAGATCAAAAGAAACTACGATCTTCACAGCGAGGGGATTTGAACCCCAGTATAGCTGAACGGGAGTCAGAGTACACATCCACTGGGCCAACTCAGTCTTCCCTGAAGAAATGTGTTTGGAACTTATATTTAAACCTTATAGTTGCAATGAAACATCTTCAATTGAACAAGGTAGATCAAAAGAAACTGAGATCTTCACAGCGAGGGGATTTGAACCCCAGTATAGCTGATCGGGAGTCAGAGTACACATCCACTGCGCCAACTAAGTCTTCCCTGAAGAAATGTGTTCGGAACTTATATTTAAACCTTAGGTTGCAATGAAACATCTTAAATTGAACAAGGTAGATCAAAAGAAACTACGATATTCACAGCGAGGGGATTTGAACCCCAGTATAGCTGATCGGGAGTAGAGTACACATCCACTGTGCCAACTCAGTCGTCCCTGAAGAAATGTGTTCGGAACTTATATTTAAACCTTAGGTTGCAATGAAACATCTTAAATTGAACCAAGTATAGATCAAAAGAAACTACAATCTAACAACGACGGGAATTGAACCCCAATCGCCTGATTGGGAGTAAGAGTACAGATCCACTGTACCAACTCAATCCTCCCTGAAGAAATGAGTTTGGAACTTATATTTAAACCTTAGGTTGCAATGAAACATCTTAAAATGAACCAAGTAGAATTAAACGACGATAGCAGTTAAGATACTGTACAAACAAGGCGTCGTTTCCCTTTTGTATACAAAAATTAAGTGTTTTCAAGATTCTAACTCGAGATATTGTAAAGACACGTTTCTCATTCCCAAGGATCTCGTTTGCGTTCGGCTGTACTTACGGTTTCGTAAAATTGTAATTTTAGTTCCTCGATGAAGAACTCAAGTTGCGAGATGTATCCAGCGCGAACTGTTGCTGGACTTGAAGATAAAAAAAGAAGACTATAGCATGTGTTAGTTTTAATTCCACACTTGGAATAAATGCATTATTGTTAACACCCCAGGGTTAAAACTAATACTTGTGTTAAAACTCTTAATCTAACATTACAGTTTTTGCAGTCTACATTCCAGGCGGTTCGGGACGAGGTATCAGCTCCGCTTCTGCACAGAAGGCTGTGCCAACATGTCACAAAATGACCCATCGGCTAAAATTGTTATACTCATTTTGGTCTAACATGCATAAACAATAATTCCACTGCACAGCACGACTCGACTCTAGTAAAAAGACGGGTATGGTTTATTTACATATTGCATTTCTGCCTAACTAAATATTTTGCAAATAAAACCAGATAATTTTGAGCTCCCGTAAGTCAATTCTTACGCACCTGAAACAATCTCAGCTTATTTCATGCTGAAGTACTGTACAACTCTCGTTTTGCTACCAGAGTGCAAACTAAAATTCACTTGGAAATAAATACTAAAAAAATTAAACCCTCTATAGAATTTTCAAATCCTCACTTTTCAATCAAAATTGAAATATAATATAAATAATAGCAGGTTTTTATAGAGCGCCATTCCATATATCATGGCGCTGTTGCCATTTTTACCGCTGCCGTCAGGAAATTACCAGAACCATTTCACTTCAACTAGGTGGCTACCTGGCCAAGGCACACAACTCTATCAGCAGTTAGATTGTGGCATTCCCCATAACAGCTCCCCAGATGTCGCTTGGGTTGACGAGGCAATTGAGACTGAGTGTCTTGCCCACAGACACGTTGGCACAAGTGGGGTTCGAACCCATAACCCTCCGATTACGAGCACGGCTGTGTACCTACTTTTTAACCATGCATATCTGGGGTATCTTGTACGTATCACAAACATATTGGCACTACTTACAAGATATATATTCAAATGTCAATATATATACTCATTTTAAGTAAAAATCAAATGCTGGTTACCTAATTCAAATAAGAGGATTTGCATAATTGATGGATTTTTCAAAAATAGCTAATCAATGATTAATTTACACAACAGTGGCGGATCCAGCCTCATTAAAATACAGGAATACAATGGATTTAAGGGGGTCTGACCCCCTAAAATCCATTGTATTCCTGTATTTTAATGAGGCTGGATCCGCCTCTGCACAGTATCACTTGTATAATTAAATATTCACTACTTGCATATTCAAAACAAAAAACATCCGTCAGACAACTTCCCACAATCTGTCCATTATATTAAAATTGCATAGCACATTTGCATAGTTAATTCCAAAAATATTTACCCAGTCAATTTCAATGTCTTTAATTCCTTCTACAAAAACAAATTCTTTCCCAAGTTGGAAATTTGCAGTTTGTGATTGTAATGCACCAACAAAAGATTTCATTTATCTTTTGTAAAATTGACCAAAACAACCCTAATACAAAAGCCATTGTGATCTTTTAACAATGTTTACAAAGATTCGCATTTCCATTGATCTTATTTAATTTTTGCTATGTAATCTTATTTCACAATTTCGTTTAAATTTAGTTTTTAACTTTCCCACAATGATCTCTTTTCAACTTTTTTTTGTTCGTCTATATCATTAAATTTCTACAAAATTTGTATCACATTTATAACTTATAAATGTCCAAAAACTAAACTGTCCATATTTCATTCTACGTCTGCCGACATGAACTCCATGTCCTTTTTACAGTTAAAAATGTAACATCAGCATTTTCGATATTGCTCAGATATTGCTCCCGATATAAATACTGCTTTGTAAACCTTATCTACAAGTACAAAAAATGTACAAAACTAGAGAATCTATTTGTTTTAAAAAGCAGCTGATATTTCAAAATAAAGCAGGTTTTTCTACAAACTATGGCGGTAAAAATGTGACCCTGTGTAATATGGTATGATACATTTGGTTTGATAAAAGCTAAATTGGTTTGGTTTGATAAAAGCAAAATCTTAAAAATTGTAAGAACTCTGGATGCAGCAATAGGGCGACATTTCGGGAAGACTCTCCCCGGGGACCACCGAAATTTCGGCAAGAACCACTCAAAATGACACCTTATTTTTTTACCCAAAGCTTCCAAAAATGGTTCCAGACCTAAGAGAATTGGTTCTAGACCTAATAAAAATGGTTCTCGATTTAAAATAAAAATGGTTCTCGATTTAAGAAAAAAAAATTGTTTTTGACCTAAAAAAAAAGATTTTTAATCTCAAAAATATTAGGGCGACATTTTGGTGAGCACGTCGCCCTAATATAGCTTTTTTACACACAAATTGTCGCCCTATCCTAGCATCCATTGTTTTTGACTGCAGCACTAACGTAGACACTTTGCGGACAACCCTCTAAGGCAATGTGTGTATGATATAGACCGTATCGAATAGCTGCCATGTTAAAGGGCAGTTTGAAATATTTAAATTGGTCAACAATGCAAGCACAACATGTGCAACCATGCATGTCTTTAAGAAACAAAGAAACTGCCCTGCAAAAATGACAGTTATTCGATACGGTCTGTAACAAGTGTTTTCTTCGAGGATAATACTGAATCCTATGCCATAGCACAATTTATTTAAACTAAAAATCAGTTACAAATTACCAAAGTTTTCTGTAAAGTATTCTGTAGAAGAGCGTTAGAAAATAACAGTTTTTGGGTGGATTGCAATTAACATAGTTAAGACGTTTTATCTAAGATATTGGTTATTTTGTCTTGCAATAAGCATTAATGCGTCAACTCCGACAAAAATCTTAGGACGGCTGAATTTAGTTAAGACATATGTTACGTCTCAGACTTTAAACAGTTATATTCAAACTTTGGAAGAGAGAAAAATCGTACGGGCCTTATCGGGACTGGAACCCGATCCCTTAGACTCACCGGGCAGATGCTCTACCAGCTGAGCTATAAGGCACGGTTGGTATACTCCCTCAGGTTTTCCCTAAAGACCAAATTTGTCTCTCAGTGTTGCATGGTAGCGCAACAAGTAACAAACACTGGCATAGTGACTGATCACCATTGAAATGAAACAACCAAACTTGGGATGAGAGAAAAATCGTAAGAGCCTCATCGGGATTCGAACCGGAGACCTCCGACTCACAGTTGTAATGTAATCCACCCATGAAAAGCACTCGTGATACAACGTGGGATAGACTTCAAAGCAATATGTATAGAAGTACATGTAAAAATGCAGTGCAGCGAAGCTCAAATGGAGACGTCTTGAGTACAAAGGTAGAAATGGATGGCAAAGGCAGAAGAAACGACACGGTAGGATGGTACACAAGAACATCAGACTCTGAAAGAAGATGGTTACAAGTCTACATTAAGTCTATACCAAGAGTGCTTATTAACAAGCAGGGACCAATGTCATAAAGCTGTTTAGCAGAAAAATGTGCTTAATCAAAAATTTGTTTGCTTTATAAAAATGGGTTAATAATCAAAATTGTACGTCAACTTGTGTTCTTAGCAAGAATAGCAGATATTCTTGTGAAAAACACAAGTTGACATGCAATTTTGACTATTGACTCATTTTTATAAAGCAATTTTTTTTTTGGATTAAGCAAATTTTACTGCTAAACTGCTTTATGAAATTGGCCCCAGGTTGTTTCCCAACATCTTAACAGGGCTCAAGACATGCACGATAGCTGATAGAAAAAGTACTTGGGTATAATGCAGGGCTGGACATTCACGGAGGCCACAGCCTCTGTTTCCCCTGGTCTTGGCCTTGGTGCCCTTTTGCAATTCTCCCATAGACCTCTTTATTTTCCAATGGAAGTGCCCTTTTTAAAATCAAAAAGACAAATGTCAGTGCCTTTTAAGAGACGAATTTCCTGCCCTGATACTGCCCAAAATTTCCATTTTAGCATTTTAATGGGCCTTGAAATATTATTGGTTTCTGGTTATGGTTGAAATAAATTCGGCCCAGACTGCAACATCTAAATTATTTTGTCAAAAATGGGTAACATTAAGGCAGCTTGCGGTAAATTATCAAGAGCTGTATGTGCCCTGTAGCCGATTTCACAAACAATTGCGTAGTTTGCGCAACTTTTGAAAATGGCATAAGCCCCATAGGCTTGCGTGTAATTATCACAGGAATGTTGTGCAGCTTACACAATAAAAAGATGTGCAAGTGGGCTTACGCAGTGCGTAAGGATTCGTGAAATCGGCTGCAGATCTTTAGGGGAAACTTGTACTATACGCAATCGTCTACTATTATCTACAGTCAGTAATCTCTAATCCTACTGCTAAAGTACATGTAAGAGGGAACCAGACCACGTTAGCAACACCATGCCACTTACATATATACAACCACCATGCCATGCAATGAATCAACAGCAGGAGAGGTCAGGTCAAGTCAGGTCGGAGGTTAAATGAGGTCATTAGCACAGGATGCTGGTTTCCCGTACGAAGCGTAGTTGGCATAGGTCTTCGTATTCGTACACCGGCCGATCGATTCTTGAACAGCTTTGTAAGATGGAGTAGCACTCATTGAGGTCTTCCCATAGTTCCAAGTTGTGGCTACTAACACACACACACACATGCAGTCAAAGGTTAAGTTAGAGTTTAGTCTCAAAAACACTTGTCTAGGGCAGACCTTGGGTGGGGCTGAGGCAAGGAGGCAAGGAGGCAAAAATTCCCGACGATTTTCCTTTTCAGTGGAAAAGACAAAGTCTCTTTTATACATATTCTGCATTCTGTTTATTGAAGTATGAGTATTATGATGAGTATTAAGAGATGCCAATACATGTACTACAAATCAGACCAAAAACAAAAAGAAATTGATTAAACCTAAACCTTTTTTTTTTAAACCCACATTTGAATCAGTGAGCATCTTGCAGAGAGTTATAAGTCTTCTACAGTTAGCAGAGCTAACTTCTTCTACAGTTAGCAGAGCTAAAGTCTATGAAAATTGGGAGAGGAGAGGGGGGGAGCGGGTACTATTCTCAAGATCTAATTCCTTGGATGTCTGAAAAATTGCATGCGCTTATTGAAAAATCAAATTCTTACTTGGAAGGCCTGAGGAAGTTGCTGATGGAGCCAGTTCTCTTTGACAACCAACTTCCTCCTTTCCTCGTCTCCTCTCCGCCAGGTGATTTGTCTCGATTTTTGCCCGACCGATCCATGGAGCACGACCTACTGCTCGCGCCACCACCTCCAAGTAACCGATCAGGAGACCGATCCTTACTCGCTTTGGAGCTGTCCACTGAGCGTGCTCGTTTGAAGATGTCGAGCTTGGTGATGCGACTACCTCTGTTGATGGCGCGGCTTCTTCGTGTTGCATCTTTCCTAGATCGTCTGTCGTCGGTGGCATCGTCCAGCGCTTCCTCTTCTGGGGTGGACGATTTGGGAAGAGGGTGTCCGATGGCCGCCTCGGCACCCCTAAGAGCAGAGTTTGTCAAAATGGCACGCGCGCTGCGTCCTCCTAAAGCATCCTCTCCTACGCAAGACTCTCCCGATGTCTTCTGTGTCTGAACGAGAAGATCAGGCATGTTTGCAGATTCTTCATCCTTGGTCTTTCTTGCATCTTGTGATGTAAGAGTCTTGGAAGGAATGTCTTGGGTGACCCGAGATGGTTTCTGTTCCTCTTTCTTATTTTGTCTTTTGACATCATGCACCGATGTCTTGGGAGCGTTTGGAGAAACCTCTGAGACAACGGCTTCCTTCTTAGGATCTCCTTTTTCTACCGTCTTGAGTTCTTTCCTCTCTGCTCTTTTAGACTCTCTCCTCTTAACTCGGTTGGTTTTCTTAGCTTCCTCTGATTCCTTCTCTGCTTTCAGCTTAGCATCTTTCTCTCTAAGTCTTGCAGCTTCAATTTCCTCTTTTAGCTTAGCTCTAGCAGCTTCGGCTTTCAGCTTAGCGGCAGCTTCTTTCTCCTTATTAACTTCCACTTCCTTCTCCCGCTGTCTCCTTGTGCGTTCTTCCCTTTTGTTCCTTCTCTCCTGACCCCTTTCTGATTTTGCTTCTGGTGCATCAAGTTTAGCCTCAGGTTTTAAGTTCGATTTGGCATCGTGCTTTTGTTGTGATTTGGCATCAGGCTTGACTTCAAAATCTTGTTTGGCAACAGGTTTGGCCTCTGGCCGAGCCTCTGACTTGGCGTCCGTCTTGACCTTGGGCTTGACCTCTGTCTTGACCTCCGACGACTTGGTCGCCGTTTTGACCTCTGGTTTGGTCTCATGTTTGACTTCAGCTTTGGTATCCAATTTGGTATCAAGTTTAGCTTCTGACTTAGCCTCCTGTTTAGACCCCGTCTTAAATTCTGGTTCAGCCTTCGATTGGTTATGTAGCCTCATCTGTGATGAATCATCTGTTGTACCCTGTTTGGACATGGATTTACTGCTCTGATTCGCATCCACTTCTGGTTTGGTTGGAGTTTTATTGGTCTCGGACTTAGCTGGATTGGTTTCTTCTGTTTTAGAGTTGAAGTCGGCTTCCGATTTTTTTATTTCAACCTGAGCATTTGCTCTTGGAGGCTCAGGGGATGGGGCATTTCTTTCCCTTCGTCTCCTTCTCCTTCTGCTTCTTTCCTCATCGTTTTGGTTAGTGCCTGGAACATTAAGGCTGGAAGTGTCCTGAGTTGTCTCCAAGTCCTTGGAGATTGTTTTTTCCTTGTTACTTTCATTACTCGAGTCCCTCGCCTTTGTCAGCGAGTTTCTACGTGAACCACTTTGTGGCGACTCCTTCCCTTTTGAGAACGACTTTCTTCTGGCCGGTTCTTTGGGCGATTCTTTTCCCCTGGTCAAAGATCCCCGTCTTGAAGAATCTGAAGACTCCCTCTGCCTTGGAAGCGAACCTCTCTGTTTATCATTCCTTGAGAAAGAATTCTTCCTTGTCATTCCATGGTCTTCCAAATCCTTGCTTTCCTGTTTGTTAGTTTGTCGACTTTGTTCTTTTGCTTCTGTCACACCAGAAGACGACGCTTTTTTGCGAGCATCTCGGTTTTGGTAATTTCTGTTATTGTTCGAGTTGTTATTGTTCTCTTCGAGTCTTGCCGGACCTTGGCTTGTATTCTGCCGTCTCTTCTGTTTCTGATTGATGGTAAAAGTGACAGTCGAGTCTTTGTTCTCAGATTTCTCGCTCTGTGATGATTCTGTGACTGCAACAAGATGTGGAGTCGTTGCATTTCCATTTTTCCGCACTGACTTCTTTTGAAGCTCGCTCTTTTCAGAGTTGGCAACGGATACTGTATATTTAATTCGAGCAGCCGCAACCGACGGAACGAGTGTTGGCTTCTGAGGTTCTTTCCTCGCAGTACGACGGGCGTCGCTTGGAGAACTGGTCCTGGAAGGCATTGGGGAACTATCAGAAGTCGCGGGGGAATCTGGTTTCTTGTCGAATTTGGCCCTCACATCAGCAATGTTGGTCAAGGACTGTCTGTGCTCTAGTCTCCCCTGGAGGCTGTAAAGAGAAGGAATGCTATCCTTGAGCGTTTTCGTTTGGATAGAAGTCCGACGTTCTGGCGACTCGGGTGACGAGCTGGCTTTGTCTTGAAGACGTTTGATCTGACTGGCTACGATGTTGTTCAGGGAGCTGTTTGAAGAAGCTGGGGAGAGACTTTGAGGAGACGAGCGAGTACTGGACGATCTACTTCTCCTCCTTACGTCACTCACTCCTTGTTGATTCACAGAGACCGAGGAAAAGGCTTGACTCATCTGCTTAACGCAACCTTCCTTGGGGCGCTCTTTCTCCTTCCGTCCCGTTCGAACACCGATATCGGGGACATTCGGCATACTGTTAAAGTCTTGAGTCACAAACTTGCGACGCAAACCCGACACCGAGGAATTGTCCTTCTGGTTGCTACGCATAAGTACAGGTTCCCTCCTGTCGCGGATAGACTGCTTCTCAAGCGACTCAGATGGGTCCTTCCTGTCCGAGTTGATTCGACCGCCTAGTCTCATTTCCAAGGCTTTCTTGGCATTGCTCTGTGACTCCTGATCGCTATCAGTCATTTCAGAAGAAAAGGATCGCTGACGCTTCTCAATGGCAGCCCGGAGGTTCTCTACTGAGGACCGCCTCTCCCCTTTTCGGCAAAGTTCCTTCTCGGAAGGTCTTCCTGGTGCTTCTGTATCCGACGACAGAGTTCTTGTCATTTGAGTTTTTCTACCCCGCTGCCTCTCAGAAGAAGCTTCCATAGTTGACCGTATTGGTCTTGGAGAACTTGTGGACCGCTTTTTGTCTTCAGCCTTTTCTGCCAAAGAAGTTTTCTTTGTCACTGGGTTTAATTCCTCTTCCCGAGGGCTAACTCTCTGGGAATTATTCTCAGTTTCAGACCTTGCAGTTAAATCTTCCTTATTAACATGATCTTTTTGTGATGTCTTTGAATCATCTGTTCTTTCGCGGGGACGACTTCTCTCTGTTCTCTTAAAGTCAATTTTAGAAGCCCGGTTTCTCACTTCCGACTTGCTCTCTGTACTTTCAGGGCTCTTTCTTAAAGGTCTTAAGGTACTCGCCTTCAGCGAGACCTCATCAACCTTGCCGTTATCTTGATTTTGCCGTTCACGTCTCCTCTGCGACCGAGGACTAAGCTCCATGGTCTGGCTTTTCAGACCATCTGCCAACTTGACCACCTCAAACTTTGGCGTGACTTTCTTAGCACCTGCGGTGGGAGACATAGGACCTTTTTCCTCGCCGTCTTTTTCTCTCATCATTGTTGCATCTTGTACCTTGGTCTCATTAGCTATCTTGGCCGAAAGAGAATCTAAAGCAGTCTCCACATCCGGCTCCCTCTTCTCAGTATTTGAGGGCTGCTGCTCTGACGAGGCAAGTGGTCGGTCTGTACTACGAGTACGACGGTGTTTCAGCTTTGTTTCAATAGGACCAAAGAGACCTGGATAATCTTCCCTGGTTCGTTCAGACTGCTCAGATTGTGCTGACTTTTCAGTAGAGGGTACCTCTCGAGCGATGGATGCTTTATTGTCGGAGGTTCCTTCAGAGTCGTCTGTCTGAATCTCAGTCGATTTCTGAGAAACAAATTTATAACAAGATCCATATGCTTAAAAGACACTTTCCAATTATAATACACATTCATAAATACCTTAGACAGTTTACGCATCCCTATTGGCTGAGAGCACATCATGTGGGCAGTCTTAAACTAGCGATAATGACCAGTGATAATGCCCGGCCAGCTGGCTCGCGTTTGTGCCCTTGTCAGCGCGTATAGGGAACACGCACATAAACAAAAAACTGCACTTTGCGCCCGAAAGCAAATTGTGCACTTATATCTGGTCGTGTGCGTGCACGCGTAACGCGCTTGATCGAACAAAAACAACTTGACGCACAGCTAGCTAGCAGTTGTACGAACGCGGTGTTGATACGTGGGTGTAGAAAAGTGATAGCAAAACATGGCAAAATGACGAGCTAATTTTGGTGAGTTTTACTGATTTACACGAAAAGGTATTTATGAATGAGATTAAAAGTAGGTTTGGTCAATCTTAAACAACCCGTTTAAAACCAGCTAATAATGCCCTCGCCTGGCGGCTCAGGCATTATCAGTGCCCAGGACACCTAACGTTACGGGGTTTAAACGTATGTTTAAAATTGGCCAAACCTACTTTTAATCCCTAAGTTTAAGTTACTTCTAAGAAAAGGAGAGGAACTAAATAAAGCATAACAGTCGCACAACGTAAAATAAATGAGAGATTAGAAAAAAACAACTTAGGGCAACAACAATTAGAGCGGTATTGATTACCTTTTCCAGAAATGCTTTCTCCCGATTACTTTCATCCAATCGAATATCTTCAGCTACAAGACACAAAAAAAAACATTATCAATAAAGCTTTATCCAAAAACCATGAATGTGCCTCAGCTAAACCACTTTAAATGGCATGCAGTTTACATACATGTAGATGTAATCAGTGGTGTGCCACCCCTTGGCCAACCCCCTTAAACTTTAAACAAAAATATTATGATAACGTTTTAGGCCAAATAATATAAATTACATGTTTCTCGTCCCAGCGCGCATCAATTTTGACGCCCGCATCAATTTTTTTGATATTTACTATTTTTAAAAAATAATAATAAAAAAACCACAAAAAACGGATTTACGATTTACAAATTTGATAAAAAGGACTCCTGTATCACATTCTTACATTTTTACAACAGTATAGCCATGGTATCGGGTAGAGTAGTAAACTTTATGTCTATATTGTCACAGGGGTCATTTATGGCAGTACGGCCATCTTGGAAAAAAATAGCAAAAATAGTAAAGTCCCCCCTCACCGACTTTTGAAAAATGTCCGGACGAGAAACATGTAATTTATATTATTTGGCCTTAGAGGGTTACACCGACTTTCCCCAAGCAACTTACAGTTTTCAAATCTTCAAATCTTCAAAAAAAAATTCAGGGGTGTGGGGTACAAGTGAGGGGGGAGGGGGAGAAACATGCTCCCCTACCAGTAGGTACCCCCTCAGCGACGCCACCAGGGGCCAATTTCATGGCACAAAAATTTGCTTAGCACATCATTTGTTTGCTTTATTTTGTGAAAATGGGTTGCCAGCCAAAATTGTATGTGGTGTATATTTGTTGATATTCTGCTACTGTTTTTAAGAACACAATTTGGCATACAATTTTGGTTTTTAACTCATTTTACAAAGCAAATAAACTCTGTGCTAAGCAAAAGTGTGTGCCTAACAGCGCCATAAAATTGGCCCCAGATGTAATACTCAACTAACCTGATATGTGAAGTGTGTCGAGTGACGGTGTGCTGTCCGTCTTTAATGACCTGCTAGACTCGGATCGGTCATCCAGTAGTAGCCTGCATTTCTCTTTCTCCGTCAATGTGATGTCAATGACCTTCATGGAACGTGGGTCCTGTAAAGAGACTCATTAAATGAGTTATACAATACTCTGAATCTGGATCAACACCTTTAGGGGCCGTCCAAAGTTGTCAACATTTTCACAGTTCTACAGAGAGTACCATTTTTGAATAAAAAACCTCCCTCCCCCCTCTCAAAGATACTAAATATTTGTTGTCAGTACCATGAAATTTATTTCACCTCTGGCGTCCCGGGTTCGAATCCGGGGCGTGTATGTGGATTGGGTTTGCAGTCCCTACTTGACTGCGTGGGTTTTCCCCTGTGGCATTTCTCTGGGGGTTTTCCTCCCACTTCTAAAACTGCAACTCCTTCTTCGTCATCTCAAGTTGATAATATAGTATAGTTAAAGCTAAAACCGTATAGTTGATGGCATAAAGGGCCTTAGTTGCCGAAGATGCCATAAAATATACAACAACAACAAAGTTTCGGGGGGAAAACTGGAACAATCACATCCCTGTATGACTGAGGTACACTTGACTAAAGCTAAACCATAAGACCATTTGTAGGTTAATGACAGTGGTACTCACAAATGTCTTCTTGTCTCTGGCTGTGAAGCTCTTGGCACGTCTGAATTGATTTGCCAGGTCCGAGCCATTCTTGAGGTAGTTAATCTCTTGTGCTTGCCTCTCCACTCTTGCCTATCAATGAGAGAATTATGAAAATGGACTAGTCATTTGGAGGTTACTTTCTAAGACGGCATATGTGACCCGCTCTGGAGTAAGGTAGCGTAAGTTGCGCAGGCTAGGTCCAGTTTTTGCGACTATAAGACAAAATTTGCGACAAATCCACGCTCATTAAAATACAATAACATGGGAATTTCCTAGCGGTGCCCAGATACCACCTGGAATGACCGTGTTTTGCCTAAAATTTCATTTGTGTCTTTGTATTTTAATGAGCATGGATCTGCCACATTTTGTTTTCTTATGGTCGCAAAAACTTGACCTCGCCTGCAAGACTTATGCAACCTTTTTCCAGATCGGGTCACATATTTCACATATATTTGTTCACTACTTGCAATAAAGTATACCTCAGCAAACCCAAAACATGTAGACTCCAAACAAGAGTTTGAACTAAAAAATCTGCTCAATTAAGAATCTTATTTTATTCCCCTCAGGCTAGACCTCCCCCAACTGCCGAGAGTGTATGAAAACATTGGATTTTGGAGAATTGAGTAGCACGAACTTTGCAAACAAAACTTTTCTACATTTGCTAAAGTTAGTAGTTTTGGTAAAATATCATCTGAAAGCCAATTTCAAGACTTGAGTCAAGCCGACACACAACCATACCTGCAACAGCTTGATGATAGCTTCCCTCTCATTTAGACTCCTCTCAAGCTCCTGTGTGACGTCATTCTGGATGAGCGTTTCTCTGCTGGTTGCTGTTGATTCTGCAGTTGTATTTTCTTGTGATTCTTTAGAGGAGAGTGTGTTGGGTTGGAAATCTGATCCAAAACCAAATTTGAAAATGACAAAACTTTAAATAAGTATCAGCCACAGCAGTACATTTAAAGACGCAGGCTCAGCAATGCGCGAGGAACAAATTTTTGCCACGAATTTCACCGCATTCCATACTAGTTGGGCAGTCAGCTGTTATGATCCATAAGGGTGCAGGCTTAATGGTTTACGTACATGTACGTACATACAAACACGTACGCGCATTATTGGACTATACATGTACACATTTACACACAGTGCGGGGAAATTAATACTGTTTACTGTCGAGCGCGCCTGCACCCTTCGGGATCATAAGAGCTCTGGCAAGGTACATGTATGGAGCTTGGTAAATTTCGTGGTGAATTAGCTCGTCGTGCATTGACGAGTCTGCATCTTTAATATTTGGAAAATGTTGTGTTGCAAGACAAAATAAGTAGTAAAAGATGTTAGAATACAGCAATACGAGTTAATATTTAAAAAGAAATTATGATTTTCGAGATTACCAATCATGTGTTCTACCTTTAATATTACATTTTGCAATAAATCATTCTCAAGACTAAATTTAGGTGCATTTTCTCACAATAATGTCTTGTCCACCCCCTGGAGACTCTTATCCCAGCGAGGTAGCCTTTATCAATGTCTTACGACATTCATGAGGTCAACCAATGGCTAAGGCATTATGACTACTCATGTCTCGTTCTATTCTTGGTTTGCCAGTCATGGTTACCAGACTCCCAAACCAACCATTTCCTTCCTATTTTACCACAAATAGCCTTATTCTCACAACATGGGACCAGACTCGACGTGAACATTTCTTACAAGTCTTTCTTACAAGCAGTTCCTCTGATGCAGAATACAAAGCTTGGGGTATCTGGATAAAATTAAAGCTGCTTAGCTTTGAAGTTACAAAATCTTCATTTTTTGCAAAAAAAATAAGAACATTTGCTCTTATGTTCTTTTTATAATTCATAAAGAACTTTACACTTGTTTAATTACCTGGAATTCATTTATTACTTCTAGAATGTTTTGAAATAAACACATCTTAATCAAAAATTTACATGTACCTGAAGACCTGTCGAATTTAGAGTCACAAGTACCATGTATTAAATGCTCTTACTTGAAGACCAGGAGCCAATTTCATAAAGCAGTTTAGCAAACAAATTTGCTTAATCCATTTTTATTTGCTTTATAGAAATAGGTTAGTAGTGACAATATTGCATGTCAACTTGTTTTCTTGGCAAGAATATCAGAACACCAGTCAATTTCTATACACATCACATATTTGTTTGACTGCTAACCCATTTTTATAAAGCAAACAAATCTTTAAATTTAGAAGCAAATTTTTCTGCTGAACAACATTTCAACTGGTAAACTTGGTCTGCACAAAAACATGTATGGTAGTCCAAACGTTTCTACGAAAAACAGATCTGCAAGCTCGGAACCCAACTAACTAACTAATTAGATTTATAACACAAACCACTCCAAGCAAAGTAACAACTAGACTGGTTCCCGTCCACATATTCCACACAGGAGAATATAAGGACAGGTAAAGGGCGCTTCATCTTGATCTGTAATTGGTCATCTTCGCGCGTGCGCATTGTGTTTTTTATATTTAAAAATTGGCCAAACCCTTTGCTTTAGGCAATTTACTTTATTTACATAATTGGATATGTTCGACATGCACGGCCAAGTTACAAATGTCAATGCAAAATCTGCGCACTTACTAAAACAATAAAAATAATAATAACCACGTGACGGGCAGAATTCTGCCCGCCATGGCTGCCCTTTACCGATCCCTATATTTTCGCAATAAGCGAATCAATCTATAGGGATCGGGAACCAATCTAAGTAACAACTACCATGGTGCCCTTGGCCCATTTTTAATAAAGCAAAGAAAATAGATCCCCTCGCATTTCATCTATCAGCTTGTCATGAGATGAGTAGGCTACCTTCAATAAATGTATTGATTTTCTTTCCTTTTCAGTTTTTGTTTAAAAAATTGTTTGTACCTTATAGATGGAATACACCTGAAAAGGTATTTTGTCCTTAAATTTTAAAAAGGTTCTAGATGACAGAGGCTGCCCATTTATTGGAAACGATTGTCAATCATATTTTCATGCAATTAGCAAAACAGACTTGAGGATTTTTTGTTACCTACAGCCGAAAAACATCACAAGGTTACTGACGTAAACCTCACTGACCAATCAGAACAACACACGCCGTTGTTTCCCCCACGAGGCAGAACAGCAACCACCGCACTACTCAAGAGTGAAAAAAGCTAAAGAAAGCAATATTTGGTGTGCTGTAAAATAGTATCAATTGCTTTGGTCAGTTGTGTATCCAAGTCATATCAAAAGGAAAGTTTAGACCCGAGGAGAAAATACCTCTGTACATGTCTCCAGAAGCTTCATAGCTCACCTGGTAGAGCATCTGCCCAGATTCATATTGTAGAAATAACAGATAAGCCTATCACTTGTATTCAAGTATTCTTTGCAAAAGTGGACCGAGCAAAAGGCATTCCTCAGTGATTTATCTATATCCCCATTTCATTACCATCTCCAAGATGACATTGACCACAATAACTCTCTGCTCCATTCTGGCTCTTGTGATTGGAAAATCAATGTGTATGAGCCCCTCTCAAAGCAGCTTAACTTTCTATGGGGCCAACAATCGAGCTTTTAAGAATCACTATTATCAGGTTGTTAGAAAACCTTCTCCTGTGATCTGTGGACGAGAATGCTCCATGAACCCAAAATGTGCATCGTTCAACTATTACGCAAACACTACAAAGTGTGAATTGAACAATGCAACAAGAATCCAACGTCTGTGTGACTTCATCCATCTCCCAGGTGGAATTTATTTCGACAGAAATTTCACGACCTCTTCTTTCTCAACTCAAGACTACAAAACCTTCACCAGCTGTCAGGAGCTGCTAACAGCTGGTCACCGTGACAATGGCATCTACACCATCTATCCTGCTGGACTGACCAATGGCCTACAGGTCTACTGCGACATGGAGACTGATGGGGGAGGATGGATTGTTTTTCAGAGGCGTCAAGATGGCTCGGTTGACTTCTACCGTACATGGGAAGAATACAAGCATGGCTTTGGCAATCTGTCTGGTGAGTTCTGGCTTGGGAATGAAGCTCTACGCAACCTGACTCAGACAGGACAATGGCAGCTGTGAGTGGACTTGTGGGACTGGGAAAACAACACAGCTTGGGCCGAGTACGGTGAGTTTGCCATTTCAGGTGAGAAATACACACTTCATGTTGATTCATACAATGCTACCAGTACAGCTGGCGATTCAATGGCATACCACAATGAATACAACTTTTCAACAAAAGATTATGAAAATGATTATATAGGTACAAATTGTGCAGAAGTAAACGAAGGGGCTTGGTGGTTTAGGGCTTGCCTTTATTCTCATCTAAATGGTAAATATTACCGTAAGGATGAGGCACCCCCATCTCCAAGGAGTAAAGGTATTCAATGGTTGTTTTGGAATAACAAGTTTGAATCCTTGAAACAATGCACAATGAAAATTAAGTCAAATGATGTGCACACGTAGGCACCTTGATTGAGGTTTCTCCCCGGATAAGTCTAATTTATTATGTAAACATGCAATGATTCTAAAGAAAAAAATTATTAGGGGGAAATGGGTATGAGAATTCCAGAAAAACTGCTACGAGATGGCTGGCATTGATAGGAACATTTACGGGGGAAAAACCTCATGATCCAAAGATCCATCTGAATATTTTACAAAAAATCAACAATATTCAAGGCCTTTTAGTCCAGCCACTACAAGCATACTGACGTACAGGTACATGTAGGCACTAAACAGAATATTGGACAAGGTACATCCGAGATGGCAGTCATTTAATTTCATGGCTCAAATAAACTCTGAAAGCGTGATGTCAGTTGTCAGGGTAACTGGGTCTAAACATATTCACTGGTAATCTGCAAAGCCCATAGACTACAGTGAAAACGTCACCCTTTGTGTGTTGTTGTGGTTATTGGGTCCAAACTAAAACCAGTGAACTGTTTTCCTGTGCTATACCAATGGACGTTTCAGATTACCAGCGAATGTTTAGACCCAATTACCATGGTAACTGACGTCACACTTTAGTAGTCTATTGCTAAAGCACAGGAAAAAAGTCCACTGGTTTTAGTGTAGACCCAGTAACCTTGGCAACACACAAAGTGGGAGTTTTCACTTGAGAACTTTATATACAGCAGCCAACAGAAAACTTGTTGCAAGTCATTATTGTCACTGATCCAATAATCAATAGAATAATAGATACAGGCCTACAGTTGGGGAAATTACTGTTTACAGACCTACTGTAGGAGCTGCAAACAGTATTTACATTTCAGATCTAATATCAGGCAGCCAAGGTTAATGCCGATATTTTTGCAACAAGCTCAATACCATCCCCGTGCCAATTTCAATTGATATCATGGCTGATTACTTGCAAACTTTACTGTCGTATTGCCTGGTTACCAGTAGGACAGGATATTAAAGACCAATGCTATAGCATATATACACAAAGAGCTTAACCAATAAGGTGGTCATGCATCCAACACCAAACAGCTAGGTACAGAGTTCTGTATGCATTTCGTGGGCTAACCTCTTTGCTACAACCATCTTTTGCATTTCACTGCAACATCTTTAGCTGATAAGACAGGCTCTTATGATGGGAATTCCTCACTAAGGATGGAGTAAATTTTCCTAAATAGTTTTAGCTTTCATCAGATGTGGCTCTAATTTCATCAGGATTGAAGTGGAAGGAAAAGGTCCAACTTGAAGTGCGAAGACAAAGTCTAGTCTTATCTTGGATTCAACCTGCTGGGATATTCTGACGGGAAATTTTGTTGCATCAGACTGGTTGTTACATTCTTTAATCTGTGTAAACCCATCTGTCTGCATTATATTAAGCTTTCTAAACTTACGATGATATGGACTCTGAAAATTACAAAAATGGAACAAACAGTGGGTCCACTTTTCTTAATGTTTAAGATGATTTCGATCTTGTTTATAATTTTCTTGGTACGGTTTTGTCAAAGTGACTGTCCTGCAGAGTTTATCCTAACCTTTTACTTGGCTGACAATCGCAACTTACAAAATCATGCATTTAAGACAATGAGTGGCTCCCCTGTGATCTGTGGTCGTGAATGCTCAATGAACAAAGATTGTGTCTCCTTCAACTATCATGAGAATGAACACGTTTGCGAGTTGAACAACATCACACGAAAGCAGAGCCCGTGTGACTTCACCCGACTGCCAGGAAGCTCTTACTACGATGGTGACAGGGCCACATCTTTCTTATCGGCGGCAGACTCTGTGAAGTACGCCAGCTGTCAGGAGCTGCTAACAGCTGGTCACCATGACAATGGCATCTACACCATCTATCCTGCTGGACTGACCAATGGCCTACAGGTCTACTGTGACATGGAGACTGATGGGGGAGGATGGATTGTTTTTCAGAGGCGTCAAGATGGCTCGGTTGACTTCTACCGTACCTGGGATGAATACAAGCATGGCTTTGGCAATCTGTGTGGCGAGTTCTGGCTTGGGAATGAAGCTCTACACATCCTGACTCAGACAGGACAATGGCAGCTGCGAGTGGACTTGTGGGACTGGGAAGGAAACACAGCTTGGGCCAAGTACGGTGAGTTTGCCATTTCAGGTGACAAATACGCACTTCATGTTGATTCATACAATGCTGCCAGTACAGCTGGCGATTCAATGGCACACCACAATGGAAACAATTTTACAACAAAAGATGGTATCGGTATGGGTTCAAATCGTGCAAAATCCTTTAGAGGGGCTTGGTGGTTTATTAAGGGCCTTACATCTCATCTGAATGGTCAATATTCAAGTGGAGGTATTAAATGGTTTGCATGGATCCAAGCTAAGCCATTGAAACAATGCACAATGAAAATTAAGGCATTTTCTTAGAAATCGATGCAATGTAAACATCAACCAAACATTCAAAGTGAAAATTGAGTAAAAAAAATGGAAAGCAATAACTCAAATACAGCGACCATAAAGATCCACAGATCCACAGCAGATCATGCCAATGTCGTCACTGGTGAAAACTTTGCAGACAGTAGTTTAACAATAGCCATGAATCTAATCTTAATGGTAAGCATAGGTCTTACTCATGTGGAAGGGATACATCTTAACCCTAACACTCCTCAATCCTCCAAAATCAGTTATACAGAATGTAAACTGTTCGTTTAAAAGGTACCAGCTGCATGTTCAAATGCCTTTAAATCTTGTCAAGACAAGCATTGGAACGCACATTTACCCTGGCACCTTTCCAATTGAATGAATGGAGGCAATTCAGACGAAATAATTTCTGACAAGAACGTGAAATGATTGATGACAAGAAAGCTTAAAGATAATATTTCTGAAATTCCTTTGGAGGGTAATTACCAACCTTGAAGACAAGCTTGCCTATCTTTTATTACAATCATCATAAATTTGATTTTCTTTTTAGAATAGATAAAATATGTGCACTTAATATTTTCAGCAATTAAAAAAAAACCGGAATGCTTTGTAAAAAACAAAATGTGTGCTTTGTGAAAAGTAGAAATTATAGACCTTTCTTCTGTATTGTCACTGTGTTTTTGCCAAACGAATGGTTGTTGAAAAACTGCACTGATTTTACAGGAAAAGACTTTCAGATTGTTTTAGAAATTGATTTAAAGAAAATGTAAAATTAGATACATGTATACACCAATTCGAGCTGCAAAGTCATGGTCCGTGTACGTCCGCCATAGCTGGGGGCCATCCAGTGCCATGAACTGTGGGTTTTGTGTTGATGAAATGCTGTTACATTATGTTGTCACTTCGAACAATTTTGCGTGTTTATTTGCTTGCGAAGCCTGTGTACGCGTACGCGTTGTGCGCTGTTCGATTTAACAACAAGACAAAGCGTCCAGTCCATGGCAGTGGATGGCCCCCAGTAATGGCGGACTTGCAGGGAAGGAGTCCTTAGCAACCGGATTCGTGTATACACTTTATGAACTGAATGTTTACATATTGATAAATTTGTAAATGGCTAGAGAAAATATTTGCGAAAAAGTTTTGTACGAAAACCCAGAGGGAACAGTACGTACGTGATAATAATAGGTACATACGTACGTGATAAAAATGGGTACATACGTACGTACGTGATAATTCAATACGTACGTACATAATATTATCTCGTATGTACGTACTATTTATCACGTCCGAACGTACTATTTATCACGTACGAACGTACTATTTATCACGTACGTATGTAATAAATGATCACGTACGTACGTGATCAATTATCATGTGTACATGATAATACGTAGGTACGCATTATTATCACGTACGTACGTATTATTAAAAAAAAAGCACAATACTTAAATGTCCCCTCTGGGTCTTCGTAGTTGTGATTAATTTCTTTTTATAAAGGAGGAGTCCGACTGAATGCTCCATTTTTTTTTGAAAATAGAAGTCCATACATGGCTAACGTATACAGTATGAAAAATGCACTCAGTTTTCAAAATGAGAATGAATTGCATCAGAAAACTAAACGTTAATTATGTTAATTGGTTATAAAAATCTTGCTTTTCTTTTGCCAAAAATCGCCAAAATTATAGCTGTGATAGACATGGTTTTAGTTTTCAATAATTACAAAAAACAAAAAGCAAAAAAAAAAAAGCAAAAAAAACATTGTAATAGAAGTCCTTTTAAGCATTTGAAACTCTGATTCCTAGTTTAAGACTTGTACATGTAAGCTTAGTCTGCTCGTCTTTTGTTTTAATTATAAGCCTGACAGTAATGCCACTTTTCTTCATCCTTTTGTTTAATTTCTTTAGAATAGATTAAATATACACTTAAAGGAGCGTGTTCAGAAACATGGATTTTGTTTCAACCTAACAATGTCATTAAATACCTCCCAAAACTACTATTCATGGTTAGAAGAAAGGAAATTTGCAATCTCCAATTTGGATGTGGAAGCAAAAATGTTGGTGTAATAGTGCACTGCTCTATGGAACCAGATACAATAGTTTACAAATCAGCGGTGGTTTTTGGACGATATCCTTAAAAATATATAGATTGAGAACGCGAAATTTTAGAATGGTAATGAGAAAAATATGACAATTCATATATCAAAATCTCAACATCCATGAAAAAAAATGGGTGGCTAAAAAATGTGATCTGGACACGCTCCTTTAATATTTTCAGCAATTACAAAAAATAATTGTATGACGAAAATTGAGCTTTGTGAGTATACCGTAGGCCTTTCTAATGCACTGTCAGTGTGTTTTGCCAAATGTATAGTTGTTGGGAAAAACTGCACTGATTTTGCAGGAAAGACTTGCAAAATGTTTTTGAAATTGATTCAAATAGTATTCACTCGTAATGAACTTTTGTGAATTTTGTTTTCATCGTGATGATTTTGTGAATGGCTAAAGAAAGTTTCTGTGGTAAATTATACTACATGTATTAATTGTGATTATTAATCATTTTCTTAAAGCAGCAATCTGAATGATTCCACTTTTTTCACAAATTCCACCACAGCTCATACAGTATGAACAATTTACTGTCAATTGTAAAAATGAGGAAAACGATTTGATCAGAGTAACAATTATGTTAATTGGTAATTTTATTTTTTCCAAAATCACCAAAATTGATGATATAAACAATTGGAATACAATGCATTTTCAGCATTTGAAGTTGATTCCTAGGTTAAGACAAACCAGCTTTCTTTCATTATAATCTTGTGACTTTACAGTGATGTCAATTTTTCTTCAATTTGATTAATATTTTTTGGAATATTTAGTGTTCTCCAACCCGTGGAAAGGCAATGTTTTATTTGTCCCACACCATGTTCAAAATTTTACACTCCAGTTTTAAAACTATAGCCTCTCATTACAGAAGCATTGCAGCAACCTTACTTTAAAAAGACAAAAATAAAAAAATTGATACAAATGGGAAATCTGGATGCAGTGAAAAGCAACTTGGCTCCAATGGGATTCGAACCGCAGACCTTCTGCTTAACGTGCAGACGCCCTACATGTACCAATTGAGATATGAAGCCAACTGGTGGTCTCGAATCACGGTAGTGCAGTTGTTTCTCACTGATTGGGATTGGCTAGCCCTACAGAGAGATAACCACCCCTCGAAGCCTTCCAGAGATCACTCAAGATACGCCCCAAACCCCTGCTCGGCTTGCCCCAATTATTGTATAAAATTGATAAAGAAACTAGTGAAATTGATTACTAAACTTGCGAAACATGAGAAATTTCAACATAACATTTACACACTCATGCATACTTGTATTTGCCGGCAATCGTGGACCTAACTCGATTTACCTTATACTGTAGAAAAGAATTTCTTTAATGACACTTAACTAAATTTTACTTTACTGTATAAAATAATTTGTTTAACGACACCAACTTAATTTTACCTAAAGCTAGAGAGATGAAATTTAAACAATAGTTCTCAAACCTGTATAGGTTTGAGAACTAATAATTATAGTTGGTTCTCAAACCTATATAGGTTTGAGAACCAATAATAATTGTAATTTGTTCTCAAACCTATATAGGTTTGAGAACCAATAATTGTAATTTGTTCTCAAACCTATATAGGTTTGAGAAACAGTTTTACAACCGTGAACAGTCCACATTCGTTAAAGGTCCACAGTTTGAATGTGTTTATTGCTATGAAGGTCCACGATTGGAGGCAAATACACACGCACTATACAGTGCCGATACACACAGTGCATGTGTAATTTCTACCTGCCAACCTCCCCCCACCCCCGCCCCCAAAACACTATCCCTTTATTATACATACTAGTAATCATAGTCATTGTTTACATTTCCGGCTAGCTCGGTGGGCGAGTGGTTAAGACGTCTGCCTTGTATGCAGGAGGTCGTGGGTTCGAGTCCCACCCGAGCACGCTATGAAGTTTTTTTATAGTGTCTCGGGAAAGCACTGAGTATACAGTGTTAATAATCACGTCGGGTAAGGGAAAAAACAACTTTACTTAACATTTCCAAAGTTGGAGAACACTGAAATTATATTTATCTTTCATTGTACTTTAGAGGTAAAATATAAATATTTTAAACGATTTTTTCATTGTTAACGCTTGTTAGATTTTAGACGTGCATAGTGAGAAGTTATTTTAATTAAAAATACATGTACATTGTACAGTGGAAAGTCACTATAACAAGCAATTGTAAACATCAGTCATGGCTCGCACTCAATATAATAATAATGGGGAATTCTTGTATACGGTGGTGCTCCTGGCGCTGTTGCCATTATTACTGCTGCCATCAGGAAATCACCAGAACCATTTCACTTCAACTACTGCCTGGCCAAGGCCCACAACCCTATCAGAAGTTAGATTGTGGCATTCCCTCTACAGGATACTCCTTGCACTGTTGCCATTACATAGGCGTAGGAGAGGGGGGTGCATCAGCCCCCACTCCCACTTTCAAAAGCGGGGATGCAAAGATGTCAATTTGCTCTCCCCACTTTTTTGCCTCCCATATATGATGTAATTCTTATTTTGTCGGAATAAGCATGGTACTGTCTGTCAAAATAAAAAGGTTAATGAAACTAATATAACACTGCTGATAAAACGCCACGGCAATGGCATTGCTATTACATTATATTATATTACATGTATGTCTATACAATCTGTTGCGTGAGGACATGCGGGCGCCATACACATTCGCCAGTTGAGACTCTATGCACTGAGTCTATGGAGCCCGACATAAAAATCCTAAGTGGTTTCAAGAAAAACTTGTTTTTCTCATTGCTAAAAAAAATAATGTTTCCTAACAAAATTTACACTTTCTGGGGCAAGGGGCTATTACAGTTAAAATTACATGTAGCGGTGAACTTGTATGGTATTTCTATCGTTAATTGTTATAGTGAGTTTCCACTTTATATCGAAATCTGTTAATCATATTGATTACTACCATTGCAGAGACAAAAGCCTCATCTAGTATACAAATTAGTTTTGATTGTTAAGACAGTGGAAATTAAGCCGGCACTATGTTCTATAATTGGTCAGTTGTGAAGTATTCCTGTATCGGATGCGACAGACAGTCCAAAATGTGAATGGATTGCAAATATGTATTACTGCATACATCAATGATACTGACCACTAGACAGCCGAAGTGTGATGTGGGTTGCCATGGTAAATGGCTCTAAACATCATGGCCGTCGGAAAAAGTACCATTGCAAAGGCACAGGGACACGGTTCAGTGATTTTTAGTGCAGAGCCATTGCCTAGGCAACTAACAAAAGATAACGTATTCACTTCGGCAGTCTATTACAGAAGATGCCAGACTTAAGGTAGAGTTCAGGCAGACTGTTCTTGACACAGAGTACATTTGTAACCTGTTCTCGATGGATAGGCGCGAGAACATTGTTCGCGTGTCAAGAACAGACAGCCCGAACTCAGCCCAAGATCATTTATGCCATCGCCGGTTAAATAGCCAAAGCGGAGCACATTGTACCCCAGACATGTGGAATAGGTCCTCAAATGATCCCAGGGTGGAAATTAGCGGCCTAACAGTTTGAGTTTACTTGAAGGGGGTTCCAGAGTACATACCATGGGAATGAAGTATATCTTTCAGATATATACATGTATTACTAACTATACATGTAGGGCTTGAAATTAACAGAGGCCATTGCATCTGTTGCCCCTGCTCTTGGCCTTGGTGCCCTTTTGCAATCCTCCTATAGACTTTTTCATTTTCCAATGAAAGTGCCCTTTTTAAACTCCAAAAGACGATTCCAAAAACAGAAATGGCAGTGCCCTTTCAGTGACGAATTTCAAGCCCTAATGTTAAACAAGATTTTATTTATCAGCATTTGAGTTATCGAGATATTAATGTCCATAATATTGTGTGTTTAAACTTTGGGAAGTCCCAAGTACTTGGATGGACATGGTGCCAAATTCTGGTCTAAATTTCAATTAAGAAATGAATTATTCTGGATTCTAACAAAAAAGCCACGTTTTAAAAAGCAATTTCCTTGGTCTTTAGCAGGAGGGACCATGAACCTCACAGCATAAAACGTGGGCTGTAACACCCTAACCTTTGGCGATACTGCCAATACTGACTCATAAAAACCACAAAAACACCATGCCAAAGTCTGTGGACTGGGGCAGTAGAAACAGGATGTACATAATTAGTGCTAAGAAGGTCGGTATTAAGACTTGATGAGGAAGAAGATTCTTGCACTTTCTGTAAAAGTTGTCAGAATTCATTAAAGGCTTTTACAGTTATCCTTATTAGCATCTTTTGAATGTGGAATGTGACAGTACTGAAAGTCTTAGGAAACGGCTCCGGTTTTTAGCACAATGCAGTACCCTGGGGAAATGGGTGTATCCAGCATTTGGCATCATGTGCCTGGACATTTTCATAGCTGCCAACTTTTCTGGATTTTAAATAATGATGGCATCGTACATAGCGCACATACATGTAGCTATACTCATGGCGATTCACAATATCATTACCCTGGTCATTGGGCACAACTCCCTGGGGAGTATGCAGCCCTGACAGCCTGACACAAGCGCTCAAAGGCTCCAAACCCTTGCTGGTACCCATTTAACTCCCTGGTGGAGAGAGGCAACCTATGGCAAAGTGCCTTGCCCAAGGGCACACACACCATGGTTGCAGCCAGGAAACTAACCCACAACTGTGGAATTAGACAAACTCTCAAGTTAAATGCACCAAACCCAATTAGACATGGTACTTAATTGAAGAAGATGACACAGAAAGTAGGCTGATTTCCTGACTTTAGAGACATATTATAATGTGTACATGTATCTCTGAGGTTGTTAATTGACAATCCAGGGTCCTATTTCACAAAAGTTAAAAACATTCTTAAGTGGATTTAGGAACAATAAAATCAATTTTTCCTATCTTTAAAAACATGAGTTAAGAATGTTTATTTAGGAATTTTTCCAAGTGGGCTTTATCAAATAGGACCCAGGAGGTTTTTTATCTGTGTCAGGAGTCGCGAGATCAGTCATTTTCCAGGAAATCTGTTGAAAAATCTGGGAGGGTTGGCAGCACTTGCATGTACATGTACATAATTATATAAAAAATAAAATTGTTAGAGAAGAGGCTGTTGTGCTCTGCATGCATTGAAGAGCTAATAAAATGATTTCAGAAACAACGTGTAATTTGCTTTTTTTCATTGCAGAAAATAGTGAACATTTTCCATTGTGGAGCACTCTGGGTGTGGATTGCAATAAAGAAACTTAGGATCATGTCTTAACCCTATGATGTCTTAACTCCCTAGGGTGTACATGTACATGTACGTAAAATCATATATTAAGACGTTTTACTACTAAGACATCACAGACCGATTTTGTCGTGCAATAAAAATGTCTATGCCATAACTTGTATCTTGTGATACATAAGACTTAAGACACCTACATTTAAATTCAGTAATGACATACGATGCGTCTCAGACTTAAGATGGTTATATTGCAATCTACCCCTGACTTTTAGGTAAAACAAGAAAATTATGGTTGTAAAATATGAAATAATTGGGAAAAACTTTGCCGCTGAGGGCATCATAATATTTGTGAAAGGACAGCTCTTTCCAAGGACATGATGCACCTGAAATGTGCACCCAAAGGAAAAAAAATCGGTATTGCCAAGACATTTACATGTAGTTTACTCAGTCCCAAAGTGACTATGAAGTTTGGACAAGGCTGACCAACTGTCTTGTGCCGTTTCCTGCCACATATATGATTCACTCTGAATCCAGTTCCGCTGGAAACTGCCGTATTTAATTCGGTTTTTATCACACACGCCATAAGCAGTATCAGATTTCTCCAAGGGATTCACTCCAACAGATCTTGAAATTTCTCAAAGGGACCGGTTTCTTATGCAACAGGTTTTTAATTACGAGTCATTTTGAGACAGGTCAGCATTGTTTCAGTGAAGACTACACGTAGCAGTTAAAAACTGAAATACCTGCAGGTTTGACTCTGCATTCATAAATACCTTGGACAGTTTACGCATCCCTATTGGCTGAAAGCACGTCACGTGGGCAGTCTTAAATTAGCGATAAAGAATAGTGATAATGCCCGGCTGGCTGTCCCTCGTTTGTGCCGTAGTCAGCGCATATATGCACAAAGCACATGCACAAAGAAACTGCACGCGCCTGAAAGCAAATTGTGCACTTATATCCATGTCGTGTGCGTGCACGAGCAACACGCGCCTGCGTTATTCGTAACGCGCGCGATCGAACAAAAACAACATCACGCACAGCTCGCAGTTGTACGAACGCCGTGTTGACACTAGACTGTAGGCATAGGAAAGTGAATGCAAAATATGGCAAAACGACGAGCTAATTTTGCTGAATTTTACCGATTTACACGAAAAGGTATTTATGAATGGGGCGGCTCGGGCATTATCAGTGCCCAGGACCCCTAGCTGGCTTTAAACGTGTGTTTAAGATTGGCCAAACCTACTTTTAACCCCTAAGTTAAGGCACATTTTCAGTTACTCGGTCTCCACAACAAAAAAGTGAGTACAGCAGTTCCAACGCTTGGCCATCTAAGATTGTCCCTGAAATTTACAAAATTGATTTCCTGCAGAGGATGAATCACCGTTTCTCCAAGGACCTAGAACTAAGCTGGATTGCAACTTCACTTGATCATGACAAATGAAATTTAGCTAACACATGTTTTATTTCAAAACAAGACCCTGAAATGCTAAACACAGATTTTGAAAATCTGTCAAACTGGTCGATGGTTGAACGGGATCATAAGATCAACTTACAGTAAATGCCAGGAGTGCATGCAAGACATTCCCAAATAATTGACACGATAATTACGGACTATTTTGATAGGTAACTCAGCAGGTGTTTTGGTTTATAAACCTAGCATGAACCCTGAAACCTGTACTGACTGATTTTGCCTAAATGTCATGAACCCAGGGCAGCACTTCAAAACAGAATCTTAATCACAAATATTTTGAAATAAATTTTCTTAAATTGTTTTTTAACCAGTAATGTTAACCATCTTTGAACCAAATATTTGAATTTTGGAACCAAAAATGCAATTATATCTGTAAAAAATGTTAAAAATAAAACGGAGTTCTGGAAAAACATGCAAATCAAAAGCTTGAAGGAAAAATAAAAATCAATGTAGGCGTACAGGCAAAGAAACAAGAAATTCCATAACAATCTGTCAGGCAAAAAAAGAAACCAAAATAAAGAAATTCAGCACTAAAACAAAAGAAACTAAAAACAAAATCCAATTTTAGTCTGAAAAGAATCTCTGAAGAAAGAAAATGCAATCCAAAGCAACAGCACTGCAAGTCAGTCAACAAACCTGCCATGGCACTGGCTGCTGATGTGACCTGACCCTGCCCTTTGACCTCACCGGACACCTTGGTGAGCCCTGGATGACCTTTGTGCCGGGGTCGTTTCTTTAGATTCTCCTCAAGCTGGGCAATTTGCATTTTGATGTCACACAGCTCGGCTTCTAGTGCCGATTCCCCGATTGAGGAACAGGTGCTGAAGCGTCGTTCTGTTATGCAAGCCTCTGAATGAAAGCGTCATTTCTCTAGTGTTAGTGTTATAACTGGTTTATGGAACTAATCTGAAGCCCATAGGCTGAAGTATGTGAAGTGTCTTCCCGTAAATATCAAAATACATAGGTGGGTAGTGCCATTAGCAGTCGACAGCTAGAGACACCAGAGAATTTCCCAACTCTTCATGAAAGAGTGCTCTGGGATCAAAGTGCATTACACAACACACTCGACCAACGGATTTACATCCCTTCTTAAGGATGGAACAATTGTGGTCAAGTGCCTTGCTCGAGGGCATAAGTTCCACAACTGGGTATCGAACTTGAATGCGAATGCAAGTTTTTACCTCGTACTTGTTAATGATTCAAACCACTTGGTCACGGTACCCCCACTGCTGTGCACATAAAGGAAGGGGCACCAGTCAGAACATTTGAGTCAACAAATTTGCTTTTAAACGTGCTTTGACCCCACCCCCAAATTGACTTTATAAGTGGTCAGAAAATGTGAATAGGGAGGTTTCGGTCGCATACGGTTAGGCAAAACGACGACTATTAGTTAATTTTACGTCATCGATTTGTGCGTACTTGTGGCGTTTACACAAATATCCCAAGTGTAGTTTTGTTGTTCACACTGATAGCAACGCCTCTACACCTTAGTGAAAAACGGACAGCGAAAGGTAACGATTTTGAAGTTTGGCTAATCGTAGTCGTAATCACTAACCGTGCACACCGAAACCTCACTATTGACACACCCACGACCTAGAAAGCAACAATTTAAAGCATGCTCAGTTACATTGTGATCACTTGATCACCTAGCCGCTTTTTAGCCAAAATTGCCTACTAGCTTTCATAATATTTCAGCATTGCGTATATAAAGCGCAGCTACATGTAACTCTGCTAGACAAGTGTTATTCTCAGTACACTCACCCGGTTTCTCTCCTGAGATTTCTGCCAACTGTTCGTCCATGTTAACGATTTCCTCCTGCACCGCTAAGAGGTTAACGTCATCAAGTTTCAGCTGCTCTGCTAATAAGGAGTTCCTCTGTTCCAGTCTGTTCATCTTCTCCTGAGGAACCGTCGGGCTGGAGCTTGTCCCCGGTGTGAAGACGTCTTCCTCGGTGCTCGCAGCTCGCTGCGTGTTTGGAGAGTCTCCTTGCAAGAATGCGGTAGAGGATGGCGGAGCTGATTGGGTCCTAAAAACAGGTTCGCCGGCTCGGGCCGTGCCGTGGGCCTCTCCAACAACGTCAAACTCTGGTTCAACGATAACGGGCGTTGCATGCACGATAACGTAAAGGTCCCCAGAATCTTGATCCCTAGGATCGTGATCCCTAGAATCGTGATCCCTAGGATCGTGATCCCTGGGATCGTGATCCCTAGGATCGTGATCCCTGGATTCGTTCATCGTAGAGTTGGTGGGAGACGGTGGGGTGACGATGTCGTCCCTTGGCAAAGCTTGAGCATGCTCAAACACCGGTGACGATATGTCCTCGGCTTTGATTGGAGGATAGTTCTTTTTCTTCTTCTCCTTTTTCTCCCATTCTTTGTACTTCTTGGAGAATTCCTTCGAAGCGCCCTCTAGCTTCAATTTGCCGCCTTGTTTGGCAAAAACGGTGATGTTGTCGGTGGTGTAAATGGCTTCAGATGGTGGTGAGATCTTACGGCTGATGGACGACTCGGGAGACTTACTCTGCTGCTGGGTGTTTTCCTTCGTCTTATTCTTGTCTTTTTCTTTTTCTTTATTGTTGCCCCTACAAAATTAGAAGTTATTTGGCGTTAATAGAAAAAACATTTAAGCTCATTCTTAACTGCATTATAATTCTTGCAAATTTAGTCAAATGTCGCAACCCCACATTTTCACCTATGATTGCGAGTCAATGACCCAAACCACTTGGCCACGGTACCCCACTACTGGTTTTGGGTTATGGTCACAAAAACTCATTTTGCCAGAATGGGTCTCATTTCGCCAGAAACTAGGCTTAAAAAGTGAGATGACTATACTCTAAATGTAAGATAACCGAAATTCAAATCAAATGGAACTCACTTGGCACTTTTGGTAGCTTTTTTAGCTTCCTTGAACCCCTTCTGTTTCTGTTTGGGCTCAATCTTGGGGCTGTTAGGACCCATCCCGCTCCCCTTCTGGTGCTGTTTCAGCTTGTCCCACTCAGCTAGTTTCTTGTAGAAGTCTTCAGTCAAACCACGTTGGCGTTCAGCCTCAAGATCGCTGGTCGGTACATTGCCTGCTTCAGATGAGCAACTTTCAACGGAGGACTGCTTAGATTTCTCTAATGGTGACAAACCTATGGAGTGTAAATGAAAAAATGCAAAGGAAATTATTGTGTTTTTATAAACAAAGCAGAAGAAACTCTGCCACTTCAGAAAAACATGATTAAAGGCCCAATGTATCATTCGCAAGATACAACTATTAACAGATTTCAACTCATGAAAAATAAAATGGGGTCATTGTAAATGATACAATAGACCTTTAAATAATTTACAAATGACACTTAAAGTTTGGTGAAGAAAAAAAGCATCAAAAGTTTTAATATCTTATTTTCACTGGTGTAAAGTTCTCTTTTGGAATGTTTATTTTGTTATAAAGCCAACATAACTACAGTAGCAGCCAATAGTTAGAGTTGAACATTATCAACATAACTACAGTAGCAGCCAATAGTTAGAGTTGAACATTATCAACATAACTACAGTAGCAGCCAATAGTTAGAGTTGAACATTATCAACATAACTACAGTAGCAGCCAATAGTTAGAGTTGAACATTATCAACATAACTACAGTAGCAGCCAATAGTTAGAGTTGAACATTACCAACATAACTACAGTAGCAGCCAATAGTTAGAGTTGAACATTACCAACATAACTACAGTAGCAGCCAATAGTTAGAGTTGAACATTATCAACATAACTACAGTAGCAGCCAATAGTTAGAGTTGAACATTATCAACATAACTACAGTAGCAGCCAATAGTTAGAGTTGAACATTATCAACATAACTACAGTAGCAGCCAATAGTTAGAGTTGAACATTATCAACATAACTACAGTAGCAGCCAATAGTTAGAGTTGAACATTATCAACATAACTACAGTAGCAGCCAATAGTTAGAGTTGAACATTATCAACATAACTACAGTAGCAGCCAATAGTTAGAGTTGAACATTATCAACATAACTACAGTAGCAGCCAATAGTTAGAGTTGAACATTATCAACATAACTACAGTAGCAGCCAATAGTTAGAGTTGAACATTATCAACATAACTACAGTAGCAGCCAATAGTTAGAGTTGAACATTACCAACATAACTACAGTAGCAGCCAATAGTTAGAGTTGAACATTATCAACATAACTACAGTAGCAGCCAATAGTTAGAGTTGAACATTACCAACATAACTACAGTAGCAGCCAATAGTTAGAGTTGAACATTATCAACATAACTACAGTAGCAGCCAATAGTTAGAGTTGAACATTATCAACATAACTACAGTAGCAGCCAATAGTTAGAGTTGAACATTACCAACATAACTACAGTAGCAGCCAATAGTTAGAGTTGAACATTATCAACATAACTACAGTAGCAGCCAATAGTTAGAGTTGAACATTACCAACATAACTACAGTAGCAGCCAATAGTTAGAGTTGAACATTATCAACATAACTACAGTAGCAGCCAATAGTTAGAGTTGAACATTACCAACATAACTACAGTAGCAGCCAATAGTTAGAGTTGAACATTATCAACATAACTACAGTAGCAGCCAATAGTTAGAGTTGAACATTACCAACATAACTACAGTAGCAGCCAATAGTTAGAGTTGAACATTATCAACATAACTACAGTAGCAGCCAATAGTTAGAGTTGAACATTATCAACATAACTACAGTAGCAGCCAATAGTTAGAGTTGAACATTATCAACATAACTACAGTAGCAGCCAATAGTTAGAGTTGAACATTATCAACATAACTACAGTAGCAGCCAATAGTTAGAGTTGAACATTATCAACATAACTACAGTAGCAGCCAATAGTTAGAGTTGAACATTATCAACATAACTACAGTAGCAGCCAATAGTTAGAGTTGAACATTACCAACATAACTACAGTAGCAGCCAATAGTTAGAGTTGAACATTATCAACATAACTACAGTAGCAGCCAATAGTTAGAGTTGAACATTACCAACATAACTACAGTAGCAGCCAATAGTTAGAGTTGAACATTATCAACATAACTACAGTAGCAGCCAATAGTTAGAGTTGAACATTATCAACATAACTACAGTAGCAGCCAATAGTTAGAGTTGAACATTACCAACATAACTACAGTAGCAGCCAATAGTTAGAGTTGAACATTATCAACATAACTACAGTAGCAGCCAATAGTTAGAGTTGAACATTACCAACATAACTACAGTAGCAGCCAATAGTTAGAGTTGAACATTATCAACATAACTACAGTAGCAGCCAATAGTTAGAGTTGAACATTACCAACATAACTACAGTAGCAGCCAATAGTTAGAGTTGAACATTATCAACATAACTACAGTAGCAGCCAATAGTTAGAGTTGAACATTACCAACATAACTACAGTAGCAGCCAATAGTTAGAGTTGAACATTATCAACATAACTACAGTAGCAGCCAATAGTTAGAGTTGAACATTATCAACATAACTACAGTAGCAGCCAATAGTTAGAGTTGAACATTACCAACATAACTACAGTAGCAGCCAATAGTTAGAGTTGAACATTACCAACATAACTACAGTAGCAGCCAATAGTTAGAGTTGAACATTATCAACATAACTACAGTAGCAGCCAATAGTTAGAGTTGAACATTACCAACATAACTACAGTAGCAGCCAATAGTTAGAGTTGAACATTATCAACATAACTACAGTAGCAGCCAATAGTTAGAGTTGAACATTACCAACATAACTACAGTAGCAGCCAATAGTTAGAGTTGAACATTACCAACATAACTACAGTAGCAGCCAATAGTTAGAGTTGAACATTACCAACATAACTACAGTAGCAGCCAATAGTTAGAGTTGAACATTACCAACATAACTACAGTAGCAGCCAATAGTTAGAGTTGAACATTACCAACATAACTACAGTAGCAGCCAATAGTTAGAGTTGAACATTATCAACATAACTACAGTAGCAGCCAATAGTTAGAGTTGAACATTACCAACATAACTACAGTAGCAGCCAATAGTTAGAGTTGAACATTACCAACATAACTACAGTAGCAGCCAATAGTTAGAGTTGAACATTATCAACATAACTACAGTAGCAGCCAATAGTTAGAGTTGAACATTATCAACATAACTACAGTAGCAGCCAATAGTTAGAGTTGAACATTACCAACATAACTACAGTAGCAGCCAATAGTTAGAGTTGAACATTACCAACATAACTACAGTAGCAGCCAATAGTTAGAGTTGAACATTACCAACATAACTACAGTAGCAGCCAATAGTTAGAGTTGAACATTATCAACATAACTACAGTAGCAGCCAATAGTTAGAGTTGAACATTATCAAACAAATTAGCATCAGTCCAAGTGAAAAACCTGAATTTTTGTTACCTCGAAAGATTAAACGAGTCTTCGCTTACAATCACTGCCTCAGATGGGATTTACCGAAGTAAAAACAAAGACTACCGGTACCTGTGGTGCCATGTTTTTGTTTCTTTTTGTCCCATCTCTCCATCTTTTTGGCGAAGTCTTCCGTCAGATTGGCCTGGAGACTCTCATAGATGGTCAATGGGCTCTGGGTCTCTGGAGACGACATCACGGCTGGTCCACCCCTCTCTGCCATGCCAGGAAAGAACATTGAAACAAAATATCAAAGCAATGAGTTACAAAGGGCAATTCTAAGCAAGTGTCATTACATTACCTTAGAACATACCAATTTTCTAAAATAAAAATCTAGCTATATGATCATTACTGCAATTAAATTCCTACACACCTTTCGCAGTGGTTTTGCGCGGTTTTTCCGTACCAACCACTGATCAACTTCGCATGAGATCCTGCGGAGAGCATGCATGACGTTAGCCAACATCAGGCCTGAGTAACACTTGCCGTGAATCCGTCACCTGACACAGTAAACATGTCACCCGATGTTTACTGTGTCAGGTGACAGAATCTGGCCAATCACGGCAAGTGTTATTCAGGACTGGTGTTGGGTGATGTCACGCACGCTCTTCGCAGGATCTCATGCGAAGTTGAGCAGTGGTTGGTGCAAAACAAATGAGCAAAACCACTGTGAAAGGAGTGTATCCAATTCCATGCATTTCAAATTTACACTTGTAGGTATTCAAGTGACTGGCTGGCACTTGGTATAGTGTTGCATTTCTATTTGTACCAACTAAACAAGGGCGCATAAATCTCCCTATACATGGAGATCAAAAACCACAATTCTAGAAAAATTACCACAAACTTCTTCCTCCTTTTGACACAAAAAGCAGAGCATCTTGGAAGGAATGAAACTGCCAACAAATTCCTTTATACTGCTAACCATGAACACTTAAAGCAACTGGTCAAGTTTCCTTCAGCAAAGTCTTGAAAGTCGAGATACAAAACTTAAACCAAGAAAAGGAAAATTGGCATTTTGTTTTTTGAACGAATCTAATTTTCAACGTGTATCGTACATATACATGTAGTAGGCGTCAATGAGTCACCACTGTCCGGGGACACGGGTACAAGTGCTGAAATGTTTGTTACGGATATTTTCCGGCGCGATATTCCGGTCAAAAGGAACTGACAGATTAAAGTTTTCAACCCTCGGGTTCTGACATTAAGAGTGGGCGAACGTAGTTACAGCTCAAAAATCACAGATTTGGAAACAAACTTGCCACTAAATGTATTACCGTTAGTCTGCCGCAAAATGACCAACACCACTTTTTATTCTCTTAAAAGCAGAAACAAATTCCAGAATTTAAAAAGATAGAAAATGACAATGGCAGCCTCTAGCAGTAATTACGTCAAAATTTCAGAGATTTCACTTTCAGTGGTGTTCTTCACAGTCCAGTTGCCAGTCCATCACAATTTACATGTACTTGAGGGTGAACCAAGAGTATTTTTAAACAAAATCTAGCATGGACAAGGCCTTTGACTAATCCTGATCCTGGTTATTATCCATCTTCACTGCCTCATCAGGGAGGCCCACACAAGATCTAATGCACCTGTTGAAAGGCACCTGTCTCTATATGGGTTGGCTCACTTGTCTCTTGGGTGCAAGCTAGTGAGAAACTGACAGATGCTTTTTAGTATTTAACCTCACAAATATTTACCAATGTACAAATGCTTGTACTTTTTTGTAGAGGAGTCATGTTTGTTGATAGAGGACTATGGGAAAAGGCCTTAAGACCATACCCCTACATGAAGCTACATGTAGTTCAGCATTTGGGGAGTTTCACATACTCTATCTTGAGTAAAACCAAAAACGGTGCCCATAGATTCCACTGAGTTACATGTACATTTTTGGTTGAACCATGGAGGAACAGTCAACTTGCCCTCGTCTTCAAGTAATAAAATGGGTACAACAGGGTGGTCCTTTCTTGGGTACAAGATCTCATAATTGGAGCATCTTTCATCATAAAAAGGCACTTTGTGTCAAATACCAAAGAAAATGAGGGTCATGGCCTAGTACCTGGCCATCCAGGGACTTTGTGTACAGTAGTGACTAAAATCAGAAACACATTTCTGACTTCATTACAGGCTGACCAATCATCAGCTTTGGTGTCGGTAACCAAAGCCATTCATTGAATCAGGGAAAAACAAAACAGGCCCCTAATATCACAATGCATAGTTCCGACCTGTCAATCAAGCCGAACCGGCCGACCAATCACAACAGAGCTAGCAGACATCGCCCACATAGGTCAAAGTGCATTGCCTCACAACAACACAACAACATACAGTTTGTACAGTGTTGTATGCGGTGATTCAGGTGAATTGTTTGTTTCAAGGCCGGACGATTCGCTGTTCAAAGGTAAGAAAGCATGTATTTCATGATGATATGACATCCCTGTATTACTGGCCCTTTACTCATTTGAGTTTTCTCCAATGAATCTGTGCTTTCAGTTAAAAGTCCCATTGGTTTGTGCAGTGTGTGGACATTTTGACGATAGCATGTGAGGCATACATGTAGCAACAATATCCAAGGGGGCGGAGTTAACTGGGCAAACTCGGAACTACATGTATGCATTGTTAGGTCGCTAATGAATATGGCCTGTGCAGCCTTGGTGAAATCAGTTGGTTTTGTTTCAACTCATTGGGTCTTGCACTTGTTCCAAGGACACCTACATAACACAGTGCCAAGTCCCTGTCCTATAAGCTGGATTTCCTGAGATCAATAAGTGATTTCCTTTTAACATGTCTGAAGGCCGGGCATTTCCTAAAGTTGGGTTTGATTAATTCATACTGTTAGTACATGTACTGTAGTCCTCGGCGTAATTGAATTTTTTTATTTTTAAATCACACAAAGAGCGAGTCAAGACTAAGGTGTTCTTTTTGACTAACTAATTGAATTTTTGACTAAACAATGAATAAAGTTTGCCAAAGTTCTTTGCAAGCATCTTGGTGCTTTCAGGACAATCAAGGAATGTGGGGGTACCATGGCCGAGCGGTTTAGGGCAATGACTCGCAATCAGGTGAAAACTTGGGGTTGCAGGTTCGAACCTCCCCACGGCTATGGTACCTGTGCCCTTGGGCAAGGCACTCAACCACACTTGCTCCATCCTTCGGAAGGGATGTAAAGCCGTTGGTCCAGTGTGTTAGGTGATGGAAACGCACTCTAAAGATCCCAGAGCATTCTTTCGTAAAGAGCAAGGGGGATCATCCCCGGTGTCTCTGGCCATTTCTAATTCTTCATGGGTTTCCTCACGCTTGCGAGTGACAGTGCAATGAGCACTATTGAGGAATCCTTGGTATGAATACCAGAAATAAATAATAATAATAAATACAATTCAGATTTCTTTATTAGAGTAGAGATCACATGCAAACAAATTTTTACAAGAAGATTTAGGTTAATAACCGTATCTCCTAACATTTTCTGGCTAAGCATTCTAACAACTCTATAGAGCCTTTGCACGGCGGCCATGACAGGGGGCAGTCACATTGTTACCATGTGTCATGCATGAGTAGGTGCTTTGTGGTTCTATTGTTACATCATTTAAATAAGAAAACATGACCTCTGTCATGGCCGCTGGTGCAGAAGCTCTATTGGCATCCCCATTACACTATGAGCAACTACATGTAACAATGGAAATTAGGCACACACATTGTCAATAACAATGGTTTGTGCCCAATTTCCATTGTTAGTTGCTCATAGTGTTACTGACCATTTTCTTGATTAGCGTCCTTACTTTAAAGTTATGCATCCACCATCTACCCGTACAAGTAACCTTGCTTACCACATTCTCAAAACTGACCTTTTTCCTGCTTAGCATCTTCCTTCTGAGAATCTGCCCCCTTTCCCCTTCCTCCTGCAAATGTATCCTCCGGTAGGGAACTGTCAGTCGGCGAGCTTGGTTCTTCAGAACTTCGTAAGAGGCTCTCATCCATTGAGACGGTCCCTGGCTTGATCTTGCCGATCTCACCGATGTGTTTCCGCGTGACTGCATGTTTAACTTTCTCCCAACCAACTGCAAGGGAAGTGGGGGAGGAAGGCAGGGGTTATTTTAAATTAGAATCTGGGGTTTATTTTCCAGTTTGTGATTAATTCGTTTTGCCCTTAATCGACCTAATTTAATTAGCACTGTATACTCGGTCCTTCCTCAAGATAGAAAAACTTTGGGCCTATAGCGTGCTTGAGTGAGACCCGAACCCACGACCAGTGTTAATCCTTTGGTAATCCTGTGGTATACCTGGGTTTTTATGGCTTCCAACTGCAGCTTGCCAGCTTAGGATGCCATCTTTGGATGATAATTGGAGGAATTACAAAGAGGATCCGAGGTGAACCCCCAAGTTTAAGGCTGTAAATCAAACATCTTAAAACTGAAGTACCGATGATAGAACGTTGATACCCAAGAAAAACTCATTGATAGTGACATTGTGCTGTATGCAAACATGAAAAAAATAATACATTTGTAACTGTAAATTTTACTTAAACCAATCCTGTGAGAATCAACATGATTCATGAATTTATTGAACAGAAACGAATTGACCTAAGAAACGTTTTTAAAAAAAAGTCAGCCATTTATTATCAGCGACAAATTTAGAGGGAACATTTTCAACCGTAAATCTCACTCCTGTCTGCAACAAATCACAGCGGATACATGAATTAAGACCTCTTAATGTCCCCTTCCGGCATGTTTCACAAGTCATTTGAAAAGACGCAGGCATTGCAACTATTCCAGAGTGCGCATACATCGGCCCAAGTCTATCCAAACATTCAAACACGATGGCCAGATATTTTCATCCACCTCTGCCCTTCAAGCAATTTGTCTGTCTATGTCATGATACTGTATAACAAATGACATTGCACCCTTTTTATTATCAAAGGCATGTAATTTGTCATATTCATCGTATTTCAGTGCACGAGCCTGTCAAAATTCTTACTCGTCTTTAAGACTTACAACGTCTACAATTTCTTCCGATGATGTATTGTACATGTACCTTGATTCATCAATTTCAATCAAACTGAAATCTTAACACGCGATTACGAAGATTTGTACCGGTACACTGTACCAAGTTTAGACTGACCTGGCAAAATGCACACATTGAATTGGGCATATTAACTCTTGGTACATGTACATGTATGTAATTTTCTTTTTGATTAACTGGAGATGAGGGTTTAAACTACATGTACAGTACATGTAGGCAGATGGCCGCTTGAGACAAACTGTCAGTTTAAATTCTTGTTGTTTTTTAAAACTTGTCAAAAAGACCTAAACGTAATGATTCTTGAAATGACCCCATAAAGAGCGCCTCTAGTCTAAAATAAAAAGGGCATCTTTTTATTTTGAATCGCAATAAATACATATAATTATGAATACACTGCATAATGCAAAAATGAAGTACAAGTTCATAAATTCTGAATTTACGGTGCCCTTCAAAATTGACCAAATATATCTGTAAATTAGATAAAGGCTTGTGGCATTAAATGTGGCAGTTGCACAACCGCATACATGTATACCGTATGTACATGTACAGGGTAACTCAATCATTTGGAATGTGACACGAGATGCCATTTGATTAAAACCAAATTCCTCTGCATCCAAACTTAATGCTTCATGCGTGACTGCGACTCCGCTTTTTTCCTCTTTCTAACGAACCTTTGCCTCTGCTTTCTATCCCTTGCAAGTTGAACTTCCGAATTCTGCATCGCATCACTGGTGCAAAACCACACAGCACGAGTTGCCCCAACGATAATTTTAGTGCAGCTCGCACGGCTGGTGGAAAATGTCAAGAGCCGCATCTGCCTGCTAAGATTCCCACCGTGATGCGTATACCGGCGACTATTTCGGGCGCGGGCAAATTTGTTCTTAACGAACTGAGAGCAACGCAGGGTGGATTCCTCTATGCATGACTGTTGTTTTTGATTAAATTGTCATTATGTGAGCTACGGTATGCAACGACAGATAAGTTGCTATACTATACCGCATGGTGCTGTACTGTTCAGCTGCATAAATATTTGAGAAATTGAGTAAGACCATTTCATGTGTTTTCGAAGAAAAAAAATGTACACAGACCTACATGTTCAAGTCAAGTCTGTTTTCTTACCAAACCCCAACACTTATTCTATAGGGAAACCCACAGGATCAAGTGGGGACTGAGAACCCAATCCACATACTAACCCGGACGGGATTCGAACCATTGTACTCCTAAAGTTATTAGGAGTACAATGTACGTTGTACACATGTACGTTGTACTACATGTATGTACGTTGTACTACATGTACGTTGTACTACATGTACGTTGTACTACACATGTACCAGTAGGTTATGACAACTGTCATTCGCACACAGCATGCAAAATTCAGCAGGCACTTAAAGGCCCTGTAGATGATCTGTTTTTGAGCGATTCTGCGAATAAAACCATTATAAATCGAAAGAAAGACATCAACAAACTCATCCGAAGAAATTTCAGCTTTGTCAAATGTACCACGTTTAAAAAAACCATGAAAATTCATATGCATTTTCCTGGTCTTGGCGGGGTGTTTCAAATATTCGTTCTCACTGTTGATCGGGTACTATGTGCCTTGTGTCATGCACTCTGTGGCGCACATACCGGTACTGCGTGCGCGCGCGATCCATAAAAATGCATCGCGTTGGAACACGCACACGGAGTACACAGCGCCCATGCATTTTGGACCGCGTAGATGCGAACCAAAAATAAGTAAATCGTTTGCAAACGATCTAAATAATTTCATCTTTACGGATTATTTTCTGGTAAAAATATATCATTTTGAGCGAAAACCTTTCAATGGATAGTTGCTATTAAAGGGCCTGTGACATCCAAAATAACTTTGTGCCTAAGCTTTGCTTTATAATGATGGAATACTTGTTCAGCAAGACATACTATTGTTCGTTTGGATGTAAAATCAATAAAAGGTAGCCTTTTGCAACTTTGAAGATTTCATTGCAATAAATCACAGACAGAGGGCGCTGTTTTGAGTGCATCACATAAGGAAGACAGAAGGGAAAAGTTAAGAAAAAACATAAGACTTCAAGTTGGACTTGTGACAAATTGCTGCAGTTTCTACCCCCAGTTTTATCATGGCTTACAGCAGGCAACATGTAAATCAAACTCAAACAGCCATGGATTACAAAAGTTTCAGGAAAATTGAGAAAAAAGTGGAATCGTTTGTGCACAATTGTATGTGATTTTCCTGTCTGTGCCTCTTGTGACATAGTGTCCTTGGTCATGAATATGCATATTCGCATTAGCATAAAAACTAAAAACCTTCGTTTTAACCCCCAAAGCAAGCTCCAAATAGGATTTTTATGACTTTAACTGAGTAGAGTGGTTTTAAAGCATAGATTTCATTGATAAAAATCCTAAATAAGGGGCCCTTTAATTCAATCTTTACTTTCAGAACTTTTCCCCTGTAAACTCGTCGATTACTTTTTGGGGTCATTGTAAATGATCCACTGGGCCTTTAAGCCGTGTCTGCATTGGACTTGTTTGTTTACAGGTTTTACCGAGAAGATGGTAAAATGAAAAATGCTGTACGCATTTGGACTTTTTTGACACTGGAACATTTATGCGCAGTGTCCCTTAGCGAGATGACCTTCCCAGCCCAGATGTATGCTTCCAGAGCACTTTTACTGACTCAATGTATTTTACCGACTCAGGAAAAAGTTACCTGGTAAATTTTCCTGGGCAGCGGTTGGCCAAGAAAAGTAACCGCTGGACTCGGGAAAAAGTTACTGAGAGGAAAACGTCCCAGGCTGTCAGCACTGGATACAAAAAATGGGAAACGTACCCAAAAAAGTCCAATGCAGACAGGCCTTTAATGGATTGAACCAAAATCAAAACAGTGCAAATGCAGCTTACGTGTAATAGTTTGCAGATTCGTGATCACAAACACACAGAAATGGTCCAAGTTGACCATTTCTAATTTAAACATGGGTCACATTTGTCTGTTTGTGAAACAACTGTCTCTATTTACAACTGGGCAGCAAGTCACCAGATTGGTATGCACCACCCGGTGTGTGACGGAATTCTTGCTGTTTTTGAGCCTATCATTAACAGGCGTACCACTGGCACTCTATGCGTGATAACAGTGAAAAAAGTGATTCACTATACCAGGTATGATTCCTATTTTGGTGAATTACGTGTAGAAACTAGAATTTTAGCAGTTCCAGCGCCAATGAAACCACCCCTCCCCCACCCCACCCCTCCTCCACCCCACTCCGCCCCCCGCCCCAAGTGATTGTGCAGATAAGAAGACTTTCAAAAATGAAAATGAAGTTGTTTTATTTCCAAGAGAGGGTGGAACAAGAAAACTTGACAAAAGTGCAAGTAATTCTTTGATAATCCAGGGGATTTGTGGTCCACTCTGCCAAAATAAGTCCCATGAGGACAAATCTCACATTTGCGAGTCATTCACTATTCATTCAATAATTCTTTAAAGTATGGCACTTGCTTTTATTAAGTGAATTTAAATGGCATGTTTATAAACAAACTAACCTGCCCCTTTCTTACCTTTATGCCGCTTTTGTTCTGGCGGCGAAGATTTTGGCGATTTCATCTCAAATGCAAGAGCTTTGATTCTTTGGTCAGTTGTTGGGGAGATTGGTTCTTCCACGCGGTGGCTCTTCCGGAAATATTTCCTCTTCTGAGCTGCTTTGGACTCGATACTCGATGTGCTTGCCGAATCCTGACCTGTCTGCATGTCCAAGCTGGCATCAGAAAAGTCCATATCGTTTGATCGAGTCTTCTGGAGAAGTTTATGACCCGTTTTGTCTCTTTGCATAATGGCAGGTGCCTCTTTAATCTCCCATGCTTTGGAAGGTTTGTCGTAATCTTCATTATCATCATCACTGTTTAACGATGTGGAGTCCTGTAAGCTTGCAGAGCGGCGAACGCGCATTTTCCGACGAACGTTCTTTTCGTCGCTGCTCTTGACAGTTCTTTCATCTTGATCTTCCGATCGCTGTTGTCTTTCTGGATTTCGTAAGACAACAGGTTCGGAGTCCTTGGGCAAGTGGACAGCCGTTCTTTTGGATTTTAAGTCTAAGTAATCTTCGCTCGAGCTGCCCGTTGAGAAGTCACTGCCTTTACGAACCTCCATGCTGAAATTGTCCACTTGATTCCAAGGTGGTTGTACAGAGGTAAAAACATCCTCATTGTCCGACAGATCCTCAGGCGACTTGGGCAAGATTTGTGACACGAGGCGAGTAGAGTTTATGATGTCGTCAAGACCGACGTGGAAGATGCCGCTATCCTCTGATTTTGTTTCCGTTCCATCTATTTGTAGACCAAAATGATTATTAGATGGAGTGTCAGGCATGTACAGATTTGCTTTGAATTCTTCGTCTTGTTTGTCATCAAGTCTTTTATTGATGTTATGCTTTTTGACACTGCCTCGCCTGGTTGTTAGCTTTTCCTTCATTCGCTCAAATTTAGAAAAGATTCCCGGACGTCCGCGTTCTCGTTCCCTGTCCTTTTCAGCATCTTTTTCTCCTGGTTCTGTAGTGTCTTTCCTGTAAGGATCCAGTGATCTACTTCGTTTTTTAGCCCCTTTGGTCTTAGGTTCCCTTTTGACAGATCGACTGACTCGCTTCTCGCGGGGTGGGGAAACGTCCCTCCTAGAATCCATTTCATCACCAACTGTACTTTCTGGCTCCGAGAAAGTCTCATCTGGCATGCAGTACATATCAGATGAGCGTTGATGAGCCTCGCACTTGCACGTCTGCATAAGGCTTTCGTTCTTCAGTTCCTGTAAGTCCTTGATTGCAGTTAAGTACTCCGCTTGCTCTCGGAGTCGTGAACTCTGCTTCTGTATTTGACACATCTGCTCCATCATACGAACAAGATGGTCTAGTTGCTGCAATCCTTGGCCCTTTTTGGCATCCGTCGCAGCCGCCATCTTTGACGACTCAATATTTTCTGACAGTGTTGCAAGCCGAGAAGTTGGACTCGACACAGACTGAGCTGGTTTACTGGGTTGTGTTGTGTTCTCGATACCATGTAATATATCAATGATGGATCCCCACTCGTCTTTGGAGCGCACCAGTGAGCCATCCGCCATTTTGGGATCCATTTCATTAGTCTCAGGATCACCAGAGTATCCCACCCTGTCCCTAGTGTCAGCCATTGTTTTTATCTTCTACAAACTTGTTTTCAACCTAAATGTTTTGCCCCTACAAGTACCTGACTGCACACGGCCAGACACTACTTCTCAAGAAGCCCAGCAAGTGACATCTGATGCATATAAAGCTGCCATCCGCAGGGGAGCCATTTAAGTGCAGCAAACACACCATGACTGGATCATGACCTCTTCACCTCGCCTGGGCCAGCCCGAAACTGAATAATAGAGGTCACCCTGTCTCAACTCCCAAGCTTATTTCCCGAAACTACGAAAAGTAAATTCCAATGCAACTCGGGTCACTCTCTTAAACCAGCTGAATAGTTATGTTCCTACACATGTAGGCCCAATCACCATAAGTATGTGACACTGACAGGAACTTTCAGTATGACGCACCCGGACAGTTGTTTCTCCCTCCACCACCTCAGGCCGGTCAAAACCCCATGTCATTCGAGGTGAATCTTTTACCTACGTTGTACATATCATTTTCAAATTAGCGCCTGCCGATCCGATCTCCACAGGACAAATGTCACACTCCCTGTGATGTTATCCAGGGAGTTTTTCTTCTGGCGCCACTACGTCGGGGCAACAAATTTCTCACTTTATTTTAGTTAGGCAGCCTGCCGGTTGAGCAGCACCACTCCTGACTTGTTTTGGTTTTTAAAGCTTCTCAGTAAGAGATTGTACTGTCAACAAAAAAGTTGTATTCCGAGTGTTAAACTTTCATCTCGATGTGTCCGGTGACTTGACCTTTGACCTTGACTGCTGCCCAGTTAAGCCTTCATATGAAACTGTTCCAATGTCTTACGTCCATGGAGCCCACATCTGCAGAAAGATGGATAAAAAACAAATAATGAAATTCAAGCAGATCGGTCTACATCACAAATATTGCATGTGATTTTAAGAGAATTTTATTACCAATCTTTCAACAGTGATAAGACAGTAACAAAGGACCGGTTTGTTTGCACAAAACACTGACTCCAATGTAAACACATGAGTGTGCTGAAATTTAAAGGTTGCCCTGTTACAGTAGATCTGTACCCATGGAGGAAAAAACATGTGTTTTCTTCCTCCATGATCTACAGTACTGTACATGTATGATTCATCGGACAACCTTGCTCAAACAAGGCTGCACACAGTCAGTTATTGTTACCATATGTAACTTTATCTTTTAATGCCTAACTTTAATGTTTTTGATTTTAACCAAATTCCTGGTAATAATGACTAGACAAGCAAGCCCACACCTACCTACAAATGTACAGTTGTAGTCAGAAGTCTACATACAACTGTGTTAAAACTGGTGTGCTTAAACTTGCGTTGTCACCATTTTTGTAACAGTCTTTACTAAAGTCATGATTTTGTGGAATTCCTCACGTGCTTGCAGTACTTAAAACATACATGTAGCTTGTACACCTTGCAATGGTTCGGGTAGTCTTGTTTACCATTTTGGGAGATGATGGTAGTGGTGTACATATGTAAACTTCTGACTTCAACTGTACATGTATTTGGACTAAAATGCACATAAATTTACCACAACAGTACATGTATGTAAGTGCATAAACTTACAAGTACAGTACATGTATAATTTACAAGAGGTTAATATACATGTACTATAATTGTAAATGAATATAACAAAAGGGACAAAATATACAAGAGGGGCACAACGGCAACAGTCTTTGCGCTGGTAGCCATGACATCTATCAAATTAGTCTACACTGTACCTCCATCAAATTAGTCTTTAAATTAGACTTGAGAACACTAAAAACAGATAATATACATACATACATACATACTGTACAGCTAGCTATGTTGTCAAAATACATAATGTATTCCTCGTAACTAATTGAAATTTAAGTGTAAACTAGTCACTTCTCTCCTTGGCCATCTGCATGCATCCAACACTCCTACATGTACCTAACACCATCAGCACCAGTGTTGACAAGCCATAGAACATGCCAAAAGACTGGAGAGGACCACCAAAGGAAAATAAACACTGCCTCATACAACCCTGGGTAATTACATTGAGGCCTGCAGGCATCACTTCATCACTTGTCAATTTAAATATGGGTCAAGGAACAGAGTAAGAAAAAAGATCAGGGATGAAACAGGAAGATGGGCAAGTAAAATTTGTAGTAAACAATCTGTCTTTCCACAGTAAAGGGAGCATTTTGGCAACACAGACCATATTTTCGAGGAAATACCTTTGTCTGGTCTCAAAATAAAAGAAATAAGTTCCAGTTGTTCTGAAGAGATACCGGTAACTTAGGCCCGAAAAGGGTTACAAATAGTGTGACGACGTGCCTTTCTAAAAACCCCGTGTACAAATTTCCAATATTCGATCGTAACCAGGTCAGACACATCTTGGCAGAATCCGTCAGGAAATAAGAAAGTTCAATTGAGACACGGCTTACCGGTAAGACTGCTGCAACAAAAACAGGTAGCGTTTATCGTTTGCCAAGCTAAAAATAAATCATGAGTGATGGTTCATGCCGCAATTTTACATCACCTTTATGTCAACAGGAACCTCCAAAAGCATACGAGATCTCGACAGTGAGGCGTTCTGAAAACAAACATTTCCCAGACCTAGTTAATTCACTTCTTCCTTTGAGATCCGACTCATAGATCAGACCCTGGCACAGTGAAGTACGCGGTTAATTAGCGACGACCAGAGTACCACTTTGGCAAGGCCTGAGTAATAACAATCAACCCAACTTAACTAAAGTGATTGTCACACTAGCCAGAAGTGGCGGGGGTGGGGGTAATTTTTGAACTGTAGGTAGCCACAAATGATCTAGGTTAAATTGATTGAAATCCTAAATTCCTGGCAAGGAACTGGCAGAGCAGTTAGCACCAAAAGTTATCATCAGGATTACTCCACGGACAATCTAATCCACTGAAATTTTTGCAATGCTACGAATATTAATCTTAAGAACCATTTTTCATCCAACATTAATCTCGAGATTGGAGGGCTTTAAATTCCCCAGGTGAAGTAAAGTTTGGGAAAGTCAACCAAAGCTTGGTTCTTGGGGGTAAAAACTTGAGGCGAGCTGCATCACAGGAAAAGTAATCATTCATGGCCAGCTCTATCGGTTTCTTTATTCTTGTACACTATAAGCCCGTTTACACTCGATTCGCCTTTGCCAAAAATTCCAAAAAGGCGAGTTGAAGCCAGGTAGGCGCTAAGTGTAAACGCAAAAAATGAATTGAAAAAGGCGGATCAGACCCGGGTCTGATTCACCTTTTTCAAGTTACCTTTGGGGTAGGGTTGAACCACGCAATTTTTAACCCTTCAAATGTCAAGGTCGCTTGTAGTGTAAACGCTACCCGAACACAGATTCGGCAATTTGAGTGTTCTTGGGGCGGTGTCCACCGTGTGGAAGATTTAATTGACCAATCTGGCAGCTGCAGTTACAATTACCGGTTTCTGAAGGCGAGTTGAAGCCGGATCGAGGTGTAGTGTAAACGTGGCAAATGTTCAGTTTTGTGGTCGCAATAAAAATGCTGTATAAAAATATACGGTGTATTTCCAGCCACAGCCATAAATTCCTACACTGCCAGTTTTTATACAAATGAATTAAAAGAAAAATATTTTCAACATTTGTGTGAAACGCGACTATTGTCTACAGTATGCGTGTTACAAAAAATAGATTGTCGTAAAAGCACAGTACACAAGCCCCTTTGAACATGTATCCAAATATACAGCAATTTATCATCATCCAATAGGAAAGTGACTAAACTACTCCCGTTGATGAGCGGAATTCCAAACATCCAATTTAACGAGAGGACAGTGACTGTAAAAAAACAGAAACACGATGCCATATAGGCTAGTATTTAAGAACGTGATCCTTAGGGCCAAGAAGCTTTTGGAGCATTCCAAGCGCACATGGGATGCACATTGTTGGTGTCGCAACTGTCGGCGATAACATTTAAATAATGCAGCTGGTGAACATGAATTTTGGGGTATTTTATTGGAAGATTTATGGTGTAATTATTTTCAACCATGTGAGTGAGGTCATGTTCATTTTTAGGATAATTCTGATTTAATTTATTGCACCAAATGTCGTCAACAGATTCTACATTGTAACTATGTAGGCCTACATGTACGTAAACATTTAATTAGAATGGAACTTATTGAAGTACTCTTTGTTAATATTAGCACTGTACATACATGTACTCAAGCTACATGTATGAAGTTTTTCATAGTGTCTCGGGAAAGCACTGAGTATACAGTGCTAATATACTTCGGGTAAGGGCAAAACAAACCCTAATTAACATTCATTCTCCCCGACACAAGCTAAATCAATTACTGAAGTACACTTTACAGATGGATTTTAATCCAAGACACTCCGGGCAAATGCCCTGGCGAATGCTCTAACCAGCTGATTAGTAACATGTGTACGGTATACATCTGATCTTTGTTTGCAAACATTGTCAAACAAATGTTCCCTCATCTGCACTAGGCTTTAATTTTAATCTCTGTAATGTTCTGTAAAAATTATCCCTTGCCCTGTAGCCATTTGTCATCAGTTTCCATCCTGGTTGTGTGATGACAAGTCAAATTTTTGAGGAGTATACTGACCTTTCTAGATGACCTACATGTATAACCTATACAGCCTACCGTACTTTCCCTACTGCTAGTAAACTAACTGGGGGTGGGGGTGGGGCGGGCATTTCACACCACATTTCACATTTCAAGAACTTAATCCCCAGATTTCATTCAATGGTTTCAGTTTGAAAATGCCACACAATAATGCAACCTACAAAAAAGTGATTCTTGTCTCTTTGCAATTGAGTCGATCAAAATTCCCCAAACCCATACAAATCAACACTTGTTCTGGTGAAGTTAAATCAGAACTACATGTATAGCAAATAGGCCTACCCCGGTAGATCAAGTTTATTCCTCTCCAAAAAGTGCATTAAACTTGTCTAAAGTTCTCAGAACAATGTAATGAATGCAACATCTGGTATGGTGCCAGATCACCATTGAAATGAAACAACCAAACTTGGGATGAGAAAAAACGCAGAGAGAAGAATTGGGTCCACAGGGAAAACCTGAGGGAGTATAACAACTGTGCCTTATAGCTCAGCTGGTAGAGCATCTGCCCGGTGTGTCAGAGGTCTCGGGTACAAATCCCGATAAGGCCCTTACGATTTCTCTAATCCCAAGTTAAGAACAATGTAGACAATACTGCAATTTTTCTCTTTGACTTTCATATAATTTACACCAAGAGAAATGTTAGGTTATTAGGGGGAAACTTGAGGTAGTAGGCCTATAACACTGTTCCTCATGGTAGCTCAGCTGGTAGAGCATCTGCCCAGAGAGTCAGAGGTCTTGGGTTTGAATCCCGATAAGGACCATACAATTTTTCCTTATCTCATTTTGGATACACAATTTGGCATCATTTTGGCTTTTTGATTTGTACTTCAGACCTACATACATGTAATGTAGGGGTGTAAGCTACATATCAGCAAATCCAGTGTAAAATGGGTCCCCAGGCAGGAAACAATCTTGGGTTGGGGATCTTGACAAAAACCCTCCAAGAAATTAGAGCACGATCCCTGATTAAGACACCCCCTGGGGAACCTAAATATAGAAGGGCCATTGTCCCTAAATGTCTGCCTGCCACATTGGGGATATATATTTGGAGGAGGTTTTTATTACTGGTTCCCATAGGGGTGCTTGGGGTGGGTGACAAACAGTAACTCAATGGGTAGGGTCTCCAATGTTGACCTTAATCCAAGTAAGAATATATCACAAGAAATGCCTCTGACTTTAAATATACACTGCCTGTGCATGGATGGGTTTTTTTCAAATCTAAATTTACAATTACAGAACAGAATCGAATGGAATTGAGCCAAGTGTACATTTTAAATGCTGCAGCATTTCTGTCACAGGGGATACAGATCAATTAAAAAGACAGGTGTTTGGTTTTTGTATTAATCTATAGAATTTTTGCACCGACAGCCATGTTGGGGCAGGTTCTCTTTCAAATGATGTGACAATCGATCCGCAAGGCGCCTACTCATGCATGACACACCGACAATGTGATTTCCTCCAAGATGGCTGCCAAGTGCTGTGCAAAGAATCTAAGATACCCTACATACATGTATAGGCCTATGGTACATGTATACATCATGCCTGGCCTGTGTTAATCAGCACTCCTGAAAAACAATCCGTGAATAGGTGAGAGTGTCTGATTACCAATTAGACATTGTACAAATGTTCACCAGTGGACCTTTTGACACCAGGGTGATGTATTTAAGACTACTGGATTACATTGACGGATTGCTTTTAGCACAGTTTTGAATCTTTTTGGGGTTCCTTTACAGCACAGCTGTGTAGTCTGTTCCCTCGTGTGGGATTCTTGGGTCAAAAGTTAAGTGCTTTGATCAGAAATCACAAATGTGGATGAATTCCAGAAAGGAGCCGCAGGCTTTTTGGCACATAATTTCTGCAAGAACAAATATTCCCACCCAGAGAACTTCTTGTCACCATGCTAGTCTGGTACCCCGACCTGCTGTGGATGTACTGTACATGTATCCACAGCAGGTCGGGGTACGAGACTAGCAACATGTTTGCACACCGACCATAACTGGAAATGTTTCTGACATACGTAGTAGGCCTAATCACTGGTTTAACTAATGGGCGGGTTTGCGCTTAATTACTGAAAGATTATCATTTGTCAAATTAGTGAAATGTTTCTGGAGCTTGGATAAACATGACAAAGACAATACTCATTTTTTCCGATAACCATGAATGGGTTATATCCAGTATTGTGCAACGTAATTAAAACAAAGATAAACATTCAAGTGTTATCTTTAAAACAGTCAATGTACTTGCCAATACCATATATTGTAGATGCAGCAGTCTTGATACAAGCTCTAGATCTCGACAAAAAGGGAATACATTCTGTTTTCCTCCATTAGCCGACTTTGTACTTTATTTCTTATCAAATAAGCACTTGTATCTCCGCATTAAATGGCATTGACACTGCTCTAGCCAGGCCATGCATAGTGCAACTGCCAGGTCGTCACCCCTGGAAGTCCAACGCTAGAAAATGGTTTTCTTTGGTCAGCACTCTCGAATGACACACACCAGTATAGGCCTATAACATTCTCTGTACATGATGTAAATGTGCCAGCTATAAAGTAAACAAAATGTGAAGGAAACAAACTTATTTTTTTAGACCATGGCTTTCAGTTTTATGTGTGCAATCTGAAAGTTCTTCGTGCAAAACTACTCACATTGGAAAGACAACATCACAGCTCTTTCTACTTGTTGAGTACATATTGTAGTATGTAGTTGTAGTCCACCCACAACAAGAAAAATGTAATCTCCTGTTTTTAGCAAGATAACCAGGGTTGTGGTTAAGGAAAACCAAGGCTCTGTTTTATTTTACAGCAGGAAACGTATTAAATGTACAATTCAAGTGGAGACGGCCCAAACAAATCAAGGGAAAACAGAAGGATCCCGATTGGAGGTGAATACACTTGAGGCGAATCGAACTCCAAAATTTCCAAAATAGGGAAGTGAAGCCGGGTAGGCACTAAGTGTAAACGCAAAAGGTGAATTGAAAAAGCGGATCAGACCCGGGTCCGATTCACCTTCTTCAAGTCACCTATGGGGTAGGGTTGAACCCCGCAATTGTCAAGGTCGCTTGTAGTGTAAACGCTACCCAAATTTACAGATTCGGCAATTTGAGTGTCCTTGGGGCGGTGTACCAATCTGGCACTAGTGCCGCAACACCGTATGTAACAGCTCATGGCGACTTTTGCCGTTTCTGAAGGCGAGTTGAAGCCGATTTGGGGTGTAGTGTAAACGCGGCAAATGTTCAGTTTTGCGGTCCCAATAAAAATGCTGGGTCTGTATCCACCTTTGCCGGTTCGAGTGTAAACACGGTGTTGTATGGCTACATACATGTACGTAGGCCAAGGACTCCATGTGCATTCCTTGGGAATGTATTAAAGGAATGCAGGGCATTTGATCTTTAGGCCTGCATTTGAGATTTTCCCCCTACAGCCAGGGATTGGTTGCAGGACTTGATGGGGTTAGAGATCAGAGGGGAGGGTAGACAGGTTGATGTGGCCACCTGCTGGGCCGGATTGCACCTTACAATCTGTTTGGTTTGGCATTTAGATTTGCCTTTCTGCACAAAATTCACAAGTTTGGATTTCTTTTGCCAAGTTAGTGCTAACTTCAAAGTTGAAGACTACAGCACTTGTGGAGGAATGTGGTGCGAAAAGATGCCAAATTTGTACACAATGAAATTACACATACGAGGGCACTATCGATTTTTAGAAAGAAAATGAATACAAATAGTAATTAAATACAAAATGTTCAGGTACCGGTAGGCCTACATGTACGGTATGCAGCAAGGGTTCCCCTCACATTCAGTGCTTTTTGAGCTCGCAAACAAAACGGCAGAAAAAGTGATAACAGTACAAAAATTGATCAAGAAACTCTGGCAAGAACATGAACAGTACATTTTACCTGTAAGTTTACACCAAATGTTCCATAAATATTCACTTACCAAACTACATGTACATGCAACTCTTCCAATTCCTACCCCTTTACAAAATGCAGATCAGAAATCTCACTGAACTTCCCAACATTCAAAATTACGAGTGCATCTTTCACAGAAGTACAGCATTTATATCCTACCATCATATCATTATCACTCCCCTGAGTGATATGATGAAATTCCTGCAACAGGATAGCAGCATTACCTTACAAATGTTTTAAGAATTTCGTAAATCAAAACAGGGAAGTTTGTGGTCAAAAGAAAAAAAACGTAACTGTACACCAAACTTGGCACAGAAGCTTCCTATTGATATAGAAATATAAAAATACATTCTTTGGATTTTTCATTTTTACTTTTCAAGGAAATGTTTTGTAGACGTTGGTTGTGTATGAAATTTCTGACTGTACTGATACTGGCAAAAGAAAGTATGATAATTTTCCCATTTCCTCTTAAAAGGCAGGTTTACAATGAAGTGCTTATTTCCACGAATATGAAAAAGCCTGTCCGCATTGGACTTTTTTTGGGAAAACTTACCAAGACGATGGGTACTTTTGCCTTTTCCCAGGGGGTGGGGGGAGGTCAGTTATTTTTATATCAGCAGACACATAGAAAATGCATTACATTTTTATTTTTTTATTTCTTTTGGGTCAGAGCAGTGGGTGGTTGACCCCAAACCCCAAACCCCCTCCCCTCCCCCTCCCCCCCCCCCCCCCCCCCCCCCCCTCCCCCTCCCTGGATCCGCGCCTGCAACTTTTATCAGTGTGTGAAATTGTTTAATACCCATATTTCAATACCCATATATAAAAGCATTTTGACGCCACTTTACTATGAAAATCGGATTGGGACGCAGCAGTGCATTACAAATGCTGCTTTTGAGCAAACTCTACGCTGCCACAATTCAAGTTTTTCGGTTTTACAAAGGAAAGCTCAACAGCCCTCAGGCATTCACATCAATGTCACACAGTGCACAATGCGGTTATTCTTCGGCTCACACACAGCATTAATATTTCTCCATTAAAGGCCCTACTTCTAATCTGTTTACTTTGGCAGATATCAGCAGAGTTTACAAAAGCAGGTGACAACAAAGGCAAGAATTCCATGCATGTGGTATCTGACTTTCCGGTGTAATTCTGTCTTGTATTTTGCGATAGGAAGTTACCAAAACAACAAACCATGAAAGAAAATCCGAAGGAGGTCGAGCAGGGACGCTGCCCGAATTAATGGTTCCGACACGGATCCGAGGTGCCGTTACCAAGGAAATGAGCAAAACAGCATCAAGTTTGACATACAATCATGGTATTTGAGGAAGTAATTGTCAAAAGCTGAGGTGATTAGTTGAAAGGAGAGATTGGGGATTAGGTTGTGCCCCGAGGAACTTAGATTTTGTGGACTAATTGGAAAGGGGAAACAAAAGCACATTCCACAATTTTAACACAAGTATGCACCTTCTAACAATGATCTTATACTAAACCCTTATAGTGATTTCCAAGGGACTGACTACGTGCAGTTGTACTGGTACGAGCGGCCTTATTCAGATATTGCAATTGCATGAACACAAGAAACGTAACCATTGGAGGGATAAAAGAGCTTTAGGCACCATTCAGGCACCATTTTAAATTTGCTCAAAACACTAGTTTTATCCTTTTACTTTGGTACTTCATGGGTACTTTAAAGGCCCAGTGTATCATTGGCAATGACCCCAAAAAGTAATCGACGAGTTTACAGGGGAAAGTTCCGAAAGTAAAGATTGAATTAATAGCAACTACCCAATGAAAGGTTTCCGCTCAAAATGATATAATTTTACCAGAAAATAATTCGTAAATATGAAATTATTTAGATCGTTTGCAAACGATTTACTTATTTTTAGTTCGCATGATCTACGCGGTCCAAAATGCATGGGCCCTGTGTACTGCGTGTGCGTGTTCCAACGCGATGCATTTTTTTGTATCGCGCGCACACGCATGATGTGCGCCACAGAGTGCATGACGCAAGCCACATAGTACCCGATCAACTGAGAACGAATATTTGAAACACCCCGCCAAGACCAGGAAAACGCATATATGGATTTGTATGGGTTTTTTTAAACGTGGTACATACATACATTTGACAAAGCTGAAATTTCTTCGGATGAGTTTGTTGATGTCTTTCTTTTGATTAATAATGGTTTTATTCGCAGAATTGCTCAAAAACAGATCATCTACAGGGCTTTTAACACACAAGAATGCAGATTTACATGTAGATGTGTCCAAAACTATCAGATGTTAAAACTTACCAAAAACAGGCCAGTACAAGAACAGAAGCTGCCAAATCCCCAACTAAACCGAAACTGACAAACCAATACAGTGATTAGCAATGTTAAAGTTATTAGCTTTCCAAGAAACCCTTTACAATCAAATCAAGTGGTGTTGTTCAACCTCCATCAAGTGCATCCATTATACAGCCTTGACCTTATCCTACATCTCATTTGTGGTTGCCGAAAAATGCCCACTGATATTCCACCAAGGCTCCAACAAAACCAAAAAAATGGTCAATAACCACAAACAAATTTAGCCTTTGGTGTGTAAAGTGCACTCTGTGGTCTTTTGTATTCTTTTTTACAAGGACCTGAATCACACATGTGCAATATAAAATGGGCATTTTATACAGATTTACACAATTTATTATGGCCTTTTTTGGTCGGACGAGGGCTGGATTTACAGTCTGTGAAATTATGCTAAATTTCATTATACTGAAGATCACAGGAAAATAAAAATTACAATTAAGTACACACACCTGTTGAACAACCTACATTTATTAATGTCAGATAATTTTTCTCTCATTTTCAAGTACAAAAATACTACAGTGACATACATGTAGGGTTTGTCAATTGGGGGGGTGGGGGAGCGAAGGAGTTGATCATGGCTTAAGACCTTGTGTATGATGTACGAGACTGACAGTCAGGTGACATGTTTACTGAGTCAGGTGACAGAATCTGGCCAATCATGTCAAGTGTTATCCAGCCTTGGCCTTGGGTGACGTCACGCAGCGCTTCGCAGATTGCGAAGTTGAGCAGTGGTTGGAGCGTACGAAACCGGGCGTGCAAACCAATGCGAAATGAGTGTACACTTACTGATACTCTGATACTAATTTGAAGAAAATTTATTCCTGATCAACTTTTTAATTCTTACCAAAGATGGACAACGAACCATACACAATAAGATCATAATTCAAGTTGCAAAGGGGAGAAAAGTTCGGAGTATGGGATGAAAGCAACATAGTGATTGGGGAAGGAAAAAAAGGGCTCAGGAAAGGCTCAAGGTCTGAAGATGGCTCAGGTCTAGAAGCTGGGGGCGTGGAGGAAGGAGCGAGTCCTCTTAAAAGTCACAAAGCCACACTGAATCTACATTGTATCATGAACTAACCAAATTCACGTTTCCAAGGTTTAATTTAGCAGATGAGTTGAATACTAAACAAACAATTTATAAGTCATGAAATTCAATGAGCAGAGAGGAATAACAGGTGCCAGAATAACACCTGTGCCTGACATGATTGATATTGCAGGTCAAGTACAATGTAGTTTACATCATGCATATTTTACACTATCAATGGAGTCAACTTTTTAGTTTTAGTGGTATGTGACCCAGATTTTCCCCTGACAAAGCATTCCAAGTTTTATCCCAAAGTTCATGATTCTAGGTTGCCCTTGTAAGTGCACTCAGAGTTCAAATCAGGGAAGGTTGGTTTTTAACGCTTGATATTCAATGTGCGGAAAATAATAAAGCATACAAGTTTACAATGTACCACCCTTTAACACCCACGCCCTCTTACATGTAAGGGTCAACTTTTTAAACACCGTTTAGATTTTTCAGAGAAAATAAGGGGTATTCCTTAAAGAAAAACAGTATTTTTTTAGTTTATGTCACAACTGGAATTTGACGAAAGTACTGGAATCGATAGCTTGGATGATTTTAGAATATGAAGACATTTCCGTCGCAAGAGCTAATAGTTTTAGAGAAAATCACGGGAAAAATATTGCATATGATTGCACACAAAGTGGCCGGCCAGAAACCAAATGGATCATCATGCGCACGCCCTATTTCTTCGCACACTTCACACACTGCTCGGCCGGCAGCAGTTTCACACACTTTTGTATGGAGGCAGGCGTGACAAAAACACAGTTTTTATGGAAATGCAACATTTGCGACGGAAATGTCAATGGAAAAGGTATTTCAAAATCATCCAAGCTATCGATTCCAATTATTATTTTCCTTAAATTCCAGTTGTGACATAAACTAAAAAAATACCAAGTAGAAAACTATTGGCGATTGGAAAGATGTTTTGTTTCCCGACCCATGCCCCAAGGGCCCAAGTTAAACATGTTAAATCTGGGTTTCACAAGCATGACAAGGGTTTATAATAAATAATGTTTCATAATCAAAAATGAGTGATGTCTACTCCAAGTAAGAAAGTGGAACTCTTACCATCAATGGGGACTTGAGCCTGCAACGATCTTCCATCGTCTGATCACGCGGTACAAAGCACGCGACGGGCTAGCGTGGCCGCCAAGGGGTATCCACCGAGAAACGCCGCCTCTGCCCCGCCGATAAATCAGAGCAGTGCACGGTGAGGTCACGAACCTACTCGATCCATTTGTGACTGAATCGAATTCTAAGCCGACCAGAATGAGCTTTTGTCTTCCTATTTCCGGGATTGTTCACGCAATCGCTGATACTATATAAATGATGACGTTGTATTCTACAGGGTACTTCAGGAGCAAAGTTCAAAAAAATAGATTAACGAAAGTAAAACTGTGAAAGTTTGAGAGAAAATTAACTGCGTTCCTCGAAACTTTACTTTCGCGCTACACGTGTGACCAATACAGTACGTAGAGGGCGCTCTCTATTTATAATTGAGTGGTGCACTGGGGTGACTCATGGGTGTTGCCCTTCTCGCACTCCACCCCTTCTTAAACTGAAAATTGTTGTCAAATTTGTCATGTGCTTATTTGTATTGATAAAAACTTGCGTGTTCTTAATAGTACTTCCACAAACCAGTAAATATATAACACGTCCTGCAACGGCATTTGCAGCACGATATGGGCCGAGGGTACTCCTCCCCCATCACCATACATTGTTCTCCCATTGTGTCTCAAACATCCAAGGAATTCCTTTCAGTTTTTAGGGCGGGTGCTTTGGTGCGTTAACAAAAGGGAACAGTGTGTCGAGTCATAATGGGGCGTTAGGGGAGTCCTTACGCCCCATATCATGCTGGGTATAAAGTGAATAGCTACATGGTTCGCCCGCTCCATCCAATCCACTGCTGAACTTAGCATATTTTTCAGCGAAGAGCGTGCGTGACGTCACCCAAGACCAGGCCTGGGCTGCGTTCCAAACACGCGAACGTTGCCAACGTTCGCCACTGGTTACAGTACTTTTGTGCACTCGTCTATGAAAAGCCGGGTACCAGTTGTTGGCGAACGATAAAAACGTTTGCACTGTTCGCGTGTTTGGAACGCAGCCCCGGATGACACTTGCCATGATTGCCAAGATTCTGTCACATGACACAGTAAAATAACTCTGCCAAGTTCAGCACTGATTGAAGCGGACGAACTAGTGGGGAGCGCAAACCACTGCGAAAGTAGCGTACATGGTCTGGTGACAAAGATTCCTTTGTTATGAAAGCAACAATAAAATGCTATTTACAAATCTTTATTTGTGCCACAAAAAACAATGACATTTATCATAATTTAAAATGCCCCTTTCCTTCCCTCGTTCCAGCGACTTTCCCAACCCCTACTCCACAGATATTATTTTTTAAGTTGTCTCTAAAAGAATCTTTAAAAATCCATTCAGGCTTTTATTAACTACCCTTAAATATTTCTCAATAGTTTTCCTACTTAATGCACAGATAAATGTATGCCTTCGTACAGCTATTTTACAGATTTTTGCAGGTTTGCCATCCTGATTTGCAGATTTCAACTAAGGGATTGAAAGTCATATTTGTGCACAATTTGGTGCAGAATGCATAGTTCCGACCTGTCAATCAAGCCGAACTCGCCGACCAATCACAACAGAGCTAGCAGACATCGCCCACATAGGTCAAAGTACATTGCCTCACAACGACATCACGCGATTTTCTGCCGATAGTTTGTACAGTGTTGTATGCGGTGTTCCGGGTGAATTTTTGGTTTCAAGGCCGGGCGATTCGCTGTTCAAAGGTGAGAAAGCGAACTTTTATGAATATATGACATTTCTGTATCACTGGCCCTTTACTAAGTGCGTGCTACAGTAACTGTCGACCCTGAAACATGAATACCTTTGAGTTTTCTCCAATGAATCTGTGCTTTCAGTTAAAGGGCCCCTTATTTAGGATTTTTATCAATGAAATCTATGCTTTAATACCACTCTACTCAGTTAAAGTCATAAAAATCCTATTTGGAGCTTGCTTTGGGGGTTAAAACAAAGGTTTTTAGTTTTTATGCTAATGAAAATATGCATATTCATGACCAAGGTCACTATGTCACAAGAGGCAAACACAGGAAAATCACATTCAACTGTGCACAAAAGATTCCACTTTTTTCTCAATTTTCCTGAAACTTTTGTAATCCATGGCTGTTTGAGTTTGTTTTACATGTTGCCTGCTGTAAGCCATGACATAACTGGGGGTAGAAACTGCAGCAATTTGCCACAAGTCCAACTTGAAGTCTAATGTTTTTTCTTAACTTTTCCCTTCTGTCTTCCTTATGTGATGCACTCAAAACAGCGCCCTCTGTCTGTGATTTATTGCAGTGAAATCTTCAAAGTTGAGAAAGGCCACCTTTTATTGATTTTACATCCAAACGAACAATAGTATGTCTTGCTGAACAAGTAATCCGTCATTATGAAGCAAAGCTTAGGCACAAAGTTGTTTAGCATGTCACAGGCCCTTTAAAAGTCCCATTGGTTTGTGCAGTGTGTGTGGACATTTTGACGATAGCATGCGAGGCATAGCAACAATATCCAAGGGCGGGGTTAATTGGACAATCTCAGAACTATGTATTATGCTCTTTTCACCAACTATTGTGCAGTGGGACTGAACAAATTTGCACGGAAAATTAATATTAAAAATAAACTGAAGTCTCTGAAACTAATCTACTTTGAAACACAAACTACAAGCTACAACGACATGCACAAATAAAACAGGCAATCTTTTCAAAAATAATTAAGCTTATATTACTTTTTTTTTGCATTTAAAACTAAGTAATTACTTTTCCCTCTCCGACAGTTGTTTTAGCCCTGTATACTCTTTATAACAATACATCACCACTTTAACTTGAATGTTTTCAGAGTTATAGTTTATATGTGAATTACACAAAGCTTACTGTCAATTTTAGCCATAGAAGAGGCATTATCTTTTTAAACGTCTTAAATTGTTACTTGTTTTGTCGGCAGTGAGTTTCAGTTGTATTTATCAGTACACTAAGAGCATGAAATTATAACATTTTACAGCACCTTCAACAGTTATTAAAAGAAAAAAAATATTTAAATGCAAATTAAAGAAATGGAAGAGAAAACAATTAATACATTCTGCCGAACAATAATCTTAAAAGTTTTACCATTTCACAGAGTATTGTAAATGTTTTATTTACTTTATATGCTGAATCACGAACTCAAAGTGACCAATCACATTTGAGCATTGTCATAATTTATACATTATTAAAATGGAATAAGGGTCATGTGACTTGCATTGATAAATCCACAATAGCCCAACCAAGAACCAATCAACTGGTGAGAGTTCACCAGTCAGGTCCAATGACAGCGGAGAAAAAAGTCACATGACTGTTGTCAACCAATTAGAGACCATCACATGGTACATACTGACCAATCATACTCTGAGTTGGTTGGACACTTGCAAGAGGACCTTGAGGCCAGGCATGAAGGGGCTAATTTCGGAGAAGTAGGCGCTTGAAACGAGTCGTTTATGGACAGACAAACCCGTCTGATAATCGTAGCTGGTGATGCCTGATGCTATCTCATGAAGACCGGTCAGAATCATCGGGGAGAGCTGGTGATTGGACGGAAAGTTGAGAATAAGCGTAAAATACACAAGCTTATAGAGAAGACAACGAATCAAATCTGTACTTAGCATGTATACTGAAACGCAAAAGAAACTTACCACCTTTTAAACCTTTAAAAAGCAATAATAATAACACTGCGTGTCGTAATGTGTGAACTTATTTGTGGACAATAGTGTCCTCACTGTCAGACCAAATGGTGTCTGAAGGTCACTTGAACCTTCAATGGTCACTTCATGGCACAGCTGTTGAACAGCTGTTTTGACTGTCAGTGATTAGCCAAGGGGTATGGGATGATTGTAATGAGCTGCACGTGATGTCTCGATGTTGGCTTTGGAAATTACCTTGTTATAACAGGAACACTATTATCAAAAATGAAAACATCGAGGAATGGAGGACTGTGATATAAATTCTTTTACATTCTTACCGTTCCCTGGCTTAACTTGTCGTAGAGAATATTCAACTTCTTATGCACATCTTCCAGTTTCCGTTTGATTTGCTAAAGGGAAAGATTAAATAAAACGGATATCAAATTCCAGCACTAGTGACGGAAATATGTCGTTATTTAGGATTCGCTTTGCCCTACCAGACATAATTTGATTGGCATCGCATACTCAGTGCATCCCCAAGACACTCTGAGCAATACGTCATAGCGTACTCGGGTGGGACTCGACCCATGACCCTCTGCGCACTAGGCAGATGTCTTAACCACTCGACCACCGAGCATTCTGTGTCATTCTATAAATTTGGGGTCCAACGTGTGACATTTTTCTGTCCCCGTTACACCTGACATACTGCTATTTGCCATACAAGTATCATTAAAAATGCCTTCAAAACATGTTTTTATGAATTGTACTTTAAGTAATCACTCTTTGAAATAGAGAGCATTTAACTCTTTTAGTGGCAGAATTCCCGCGTTTTTCATAATCCTTTGAAATTCTTTGGAAATTGATACAATCAAGATCGTATATGTACGATATTGGCACTGAAAGAGTTAAAGAATATGTCCTGAATTTACAAACTACAACATTTTACAAGATGTCAGATGTAACGGGGACAGAAAAATTGGACCCCAAATTTATAGAATGACCCTTATCTCAAAAGATATCGTTGAGGACGTGTGGTCTAGTGGGTATGAAGCGGGACTCCCAGTCAGAGGTTGGGGGTTCGAGCCCCACTTCGACCAACGTGTCTGTGTCCCTGGGCAAGGCACTTAATCCCAATTGCCTCGTCAACCCAAGCGATATATGGGAAGCTGTTATGGGGAATGCCACAATCTAACTGCTGATAGGATTGTGCGCCTTGGCCTGGTTGCACACCTAGTTGAAGCGAAATGGTTCTGGTGATTTCCTGATGGCAGCGGTAATAATGGCAACAGCCGCCTCGGAATATGTTTACATAGATAGATGGCGCTTTACAAATGCATGTGTTATTATTATTTATTGTTAAAAAACACTCACCGCATTTTTGCCTCCAGCTTCAAGACATCTTTTGGCAAGACCTTCGTACGTATCCACAAGGTACTGATGCTCAGCTGGGATTGGTCTTTTAGGAATCTCAGGTTCGGAAGCCTAAAAACGAGGAAAAATCAATTCAGAAACTTGGACACTCTGAAGGATAACTAGCAATCAAGATTTATGTGTCAATTTGGCTATAATTATCCAACGTTATCACAAAGACAGATAAGTTACAATAACTAATAGCAAACCCTTTTTTAAAAGTCATCTTCTTGTTAGTTTTTTATTTGTTGGTAATAAAATTTAATTATCTGGAAAATTCTTTCTGTAAATTTATCAGTTTATTTATTAGGGTCAAGAACATCATGTTCTCAAAAGAAAGTTTCCCATAAAATACCTGACCTTGGTTAACCCGATACGAGGTTAAACAGCAAAGTGGGAAGAAGGCAGGGCTCGAATTTCATGAAAAAAATCTGCTAGACCTCAGGGTTAGTACCGGTAGCTTAAATCATTTACTGGACCGACACTATTTTTACAAGACCAAAGCTACAAGGAACGTGGATTTACTGTTCGTTAGTTTAAAAATGCACTGGACCACTGGTCTAGTACGGTAGAGAAAGCACTAGACCGAGGCTTAAATTACTGGCCTCGGTCCACCGGTCCAGTGGTTATTTCGAGCCCTGGAAGGGTTATGCATATTAATGAGCTATGAATATTTAATTAGCAGGAGAAGCAAGGGACATAGAAGGGAAGGGACATAGTGTTGAATCCATCACACCACTCAATGTTGTATTGGGCCGAGTTTGGGTGGTCTGTTCTTGACACAGGTGAACTCGTTCTCGTGCCCGAACGATGGGAACACGACCCGAGAACACTGCACTCTGAACAGGATCACACATCGCCTATCAATCCAGAACAAGTTACCTGTGTCAAGGACAAACCGACCAAAGAGTAATCACTCTCATTCCCCGTTTGGTTATCTCAGTTTTGTGGTTAAGACCAGTATTTCACAATAGTCAAGCCATGAAACATTTAAGCAGTTAGGTCAAAGCAGGCTAAGCAAGGATTATTAGTTAGCATTTTGTTTACCTTTGCAGGATGGGTAGCATTTTGCGAGGGTTGTTGGGCGTATTGTGCACCACCGCTTGGCAGCGACTGCCTGTTATACATGCCCTGATTAGCCCGGTATACCTGCTGAGGTACCTGTGCAGGATTGTACATGCCCTCTGGTTGGTTACCGGCTAACCCAGCGGGTGAGCCGGGTGGGGTGTCCTGAGCCCCGCCCATAATGGGTGCCATGATGGGCTCGGGGGCGACGTAGTTCTGATGTTCCTGTAAGAACAAAGAAATACAAGTAAACGGGGTGTAACAGGAGAACACCAGGTGAAAATGGGGTGTGGTCTAAGGTTAGCGTTGATCTTAGCATCTTTTGGGAGAAAATGTCTTGCATTTTGGGACCATACCACAATAGGACTGGGTACCTAAGTTGGTAAAACACTGGTCCAATGAATATGTGGCTTGCATTTGAAAATAATTTTAGACAGTCTTCCTTTGTTATCGCATTAAAAGTTGTAAATGAAGTAAATTTTGAGCTAAACCTGCATGACTGATGGCATAAAGGGCCCTAATTGCCAAAAAATGGTATAAAATTTACAACAATCACTTGAAAAATTAACAAAGAACATGAAAACCATGAGTACCGTAAAAACCAATGTATAGATCGTATCGAATAGCCGTCATTTCGTGGGGCACCTTTTGTTACTTAAACCGTTCAACAATGGAAGCACAATATGTGCAACCATGCATGTCCTCGAGGAACAAAGAAACTGGCAGCTATTCGATACGGTCTATAAGGCACACTTTTAAATGTAGTCTGCTGGGACAATGCGCCTTATACACAAGTATAAGGCGCAGACGTACACATGAATAAGGAGCTCCCCGACGTTTGATTTTTTTGGTGAAAAAAATTGCACCTTTTACGTCACTTTGAGAATTTGGTTCCCCTTTGGGATGTGCTCTAAAGCAATTAAAGAATTATCCAATATCTCAACGTTACCTTGGGCTTAATGAGGGGAGGATCATTCCACGCTCCGACGACTGCTTTAGGTTTCATAGCAGCCAGAGTGGTACTCGACTGGTACCCGGCAGATTGTGCTGACGCATCTGATGTAGGCATCTGTCGCTGCGGGTAACCGGCCAAACCAGGAACCCTCTGCTGTGAAACGGCCGGCCCAGGCATCGTCGACGCCGCTGATGTCTTCATATAATCGGCCGGGTTGTACATGCTGGTGTTTGGATAATTCTGCTGCTGTTGTGGTTGCGGTTGTTGTTGTAGTTGCGGTTGTTGTTGCATTGGTTCATTGTGGTAATATTGTTGCATCCCGCCCTGCTGATATTGGGGGTACTGTCGAGGACCTGTGAGATTAGCATGCAAGTCGCCGCTTGAGTGGCGCTGTTTAGTTGCAGCATCCCCCGCCGCGGTTTGCAAACCGACTTGTTGCGTTGGTTGACTGTAGTTGTAATTTGAAGACTGTGCTGTTGCGCTGACTTGGGACGTGTAGTACTGACTACTGGAAACGGTTGTAGTTTTGAATGGGTCTGTCACGGCCCCCTAAGGTTACAATCGGTAATTTCAACATTTTGATTAAGTTACATCATTGTTATGTCTACATTTCTAGGTCTAAATTGCTTGGCGTACATCATTTCTAGTTCTATCTTAACGCTACAAGGATCAATTTCACAAAAGGTACGACGAGTTCAGTGCGTCCTAATTCCCATACCAACGTTCCAAGATAAGAAGAGTGACCCTTGCCAAGATGCATCTTAGCGCTTTGTGAAATCGGCTCCTGGTAATGTATTTAAATCAAGTAACGGGTCACGCCAGTTAGTACAAATTATCAACTATCCACTAAGACCAGGGATCAGTTTCACAAAAGTTAGAACGAGCTCAATACGTTCTAATTCCCACACCAACGTCCCAAGACAACAGTGACCCTTCCTAAGACCTTTCTTGGCGTTTTGTGAACTCAGTCCCTGGTAATGTGTTTAAATCAAATAACAGGTCTCACCAGTTAGTACAAATTATCAAATGCTACCATTACCCTGGTGTATGGTGACTTTACACCTTGCTGCGCTACCGGCTTCCTCGTTGGCGCCACCCTCTGCGATCCCGTTACCATCGCAACACCTTGGGCTCGGTGTAACCGCTCTCTGAGCTCCTGTATCTTGGGTAGTTGTCCAATGGAGTCGGCAAGGTACGACGTGGCTGACGACAGGCTGCCCTGAGCGGCCAGCAGCTGGGCATAGCTTGTCAGCTTGTCGGCTAAGACTTGGGAGGTGATCTCGGTACCGTTGCCCGTCTTGAGTTGGAGAGCTTTACGCAGGATCATTACCTTCTCAACCAGGTCCTGGAAGAGTGCGAATCGACACTTAGACAGTTTCTAGACTCCCCGCCATAGAGGCATGTTCCCCCGAAAAGGTGTCGGGTGCCACTTGTACCCCTCCCCGCCACCCCCACCTCCTCCATGATTTGAGGTCTAGAAAACTACATATGTAAGCTTTGTGTTGCATCTTCCAACATGTTCTTCCTTCCGTGTTGTACCACCCCTTGTCCCTTGTCCCTCCCCCTTACCCCCTCAGCTACGCCGCTGAGCACAAATTAGAGCAAAACTCATTAAGGCAGCTGGGGTACATGTATATAAATGGCTGTTAGCTTGTATGCTTTTCAACTAGGGCATTTAAGATAAATGCAAAAGAATTCAAAAGTCTTAATTATTTTTAAGCCATTTATTTTACCTGTAGCTGTAAGGGTGTGTTGGCGTTGTGCGTCATTTTAGCCCAACATGAGACCAGCTTGTCTACGTTTCCTGAGCAGATATAACACAGACAGGCCTCGGCTAATAGATCACTGGAGTCTTCAGCCTCCAGGCGACCTGCTAGAGTATCTGGGGGGAAAAAGAGGGGGGGGAAAAGGGCAAAAAAAAAGGATAATCAGTCGTCTTAGCCACGTTCCCTGAGCAGATATAGCAAAGGCAGGGCGCGGCAAGGAGATCACTGGAGTCTTCAGCTTCCAGGGGACTTGTGAAAACAAGAATATAACCGATCATCTTTAATGAGTATTTATAATATACACTGAACAAAATTATAAACGCCCCATGTGACACTTTGAAACTTTTATTAGCCTTAGGGGTTGCAAAATATACATGTATTAAATCATACAAAATTCATTTTGTTGTTCAATGTGCTACAGATTATTGTCCGTTAGAACACGATAGTGGCATCTGGCAATCATGGACATGTATGATTTAATATATTTTGCAACCCCTAAGGCTAATAAAAGTTTCAAAGTGTCACATGAGGCGTTTATAATTTTGTTCAGTGTATATGAATATGGCCGAGTCTATGTAACCAACGCCATCGCAAGGCCATCGCAAGGCCATCGCAAAGCCCTTCAGGGCCACAATGCAATGTCACTAAGGCCATCAAAAGGCCACCACAAGGACGAGTATAATCAAAAGTCAAGTATAATCTTACCGCATAACGTTGTGAATTCCTTGGTCGATGCATACGTCAGTAGAGCAGTCAGGGTTTCTTTCCAATTATCAAGATCACAGCATTCAACAATGTCCGACAGATCCTTCGTAACAACCGAAGATATGAGCTGTAACAGAGAGATTTGGCCAATTAGGTCATATAATGACACATGACAAGGAAATAGACTTTTATGACGGTGCGGCCATGTTCCATTTTCCCTATTCAAATGAACGTAACCAAAACGAGGCTTGCGGAAACAATAGTTTGGTTCCGTGTTGAAAATGTTTGTTGTGTGCATCACAATGACACACCATAGCGCGATAACACACCATAGCGCGATGACACACCATAGCGCGATCAAGAGAGCGCGCAGGACGGACAGTGATTCTCAATGGAAGATCACATATGTTGACGCGCGGTTGCGCAGACAAGAGAGCGCGCAGGACGGACAGTGATTCTCAATGTGAGATCACATATGTTGACGCGCGGTTGCGCAGATGCACTGATCATGCCCAACAGGTGCTATGGGGAACAAGACAAAGATGGCTGCAATGTTATAAAGATCAATCACACAAGAAATGAAAGTGCAGTTTAATTGAAGAAAGCGATCTTACCCTTGATATATTACACTTGGTTTTCTTGAAGTATCTACGCTGTGTTTTGACCAGGAGTTCCTGCCCACCAGCGATAGCCAATAGGATCGCGTCTGCTAAACGATCGTTATGGAGACACATCTCAACGGCTGCCTCAAAGTTGCCCGTCAAAACGGCTTGGCTGATCAAACCATTTGTATCTGCAGAAATGAAGACTTAATTAACAAAACTGGTCGGGACTAAAATGATTTCTCAGTTATAAAATCTCCGTAATTCAACTTTGGCCAATGTTTTATCTAACATGAACATTTCTAGATTATGGAAGACGCACAAATCTAACCGCTGGTACCGGCAGCGGTACCAGCGGTTTTGTTAAAAACTCCAAGCGTAATTGCGACCTACCGTCTTTTCTTGAGATAGTAAACGGCGACACCGATCTATTAATTTCCTCAGCTTGGTTCTCAACCTCCACTGTACCACCAGCTGCGATAGCGTCAAATGCAGCTGCACCGTCAGAATCACCCAAAGTGTCGCTTGGTGTCTGTATGGAGACGAAACAAGAAAAGATTCTTGTCATGTGACTTGCAGATTGCACATCATGCGACTTGCAGATTACACGTCACATGACTTGCAGATTGCACGTCACATGCGACTTGCGGATTACACGTCACATGACTTGCGGATTGCATATCACATGACTTGCGGATTGCACATCACATGACTTGCAGATTGCACGTCACATGCGACTTGCGGATTACACGTCACATGACTTGCGGATTGCACATCACATGACTTGCGGACTGCACGTCACATGCGACTTGCGGATTACACGTCACATGCGACTTGCGGATTACACATCACATGACTTGCGGATTGCACATCACATGACTTGCGGATTGCACATCACATGACTTGCGGATTGCACATCACATGACTTGCGGATTGCACATCACATGACTTGCGGATTGCACGTCACATGCGACTTGCGGATTACACGTCACATGCGACTTGCGGATTACACGTCACATGACTTGCGGATTGCACATCACATGACTTGCAGATTGCACGTCACATGCGACTTGCGGATTGCACGTCACATGCGACTTGCGGATTACACGTCACATGACTTGCGGATTGCACATCACATGACTTGCAGATTGCTCGTCACATGCGACTTGCGGATTACACGTCACATGACTTGCGGATTGCACGTCACATGACTTGCAGATTGCACGTCACATGACTTGCGGATTGCACGTCACGTGACTTGCAGATTGCACGTCACGTGACTTGCAGATTGCACGTCACTTGACTTGCAGATTGCACGTCACGTGACTTGCGGATTATACGTCACATGACTTGCAGATTGCACATCATGTGACTTGTAGATCACATGACCTTAACTGTTTGACCCATTTCACTAGAATAAAGTCAGATTGAATACATCAAATTTTGCCAAATCATTTTGCTAGGTAATTAACAAGTTATATGAATCTGACACCAATTTCATGGTGCTGCTAAGCACAAACATTTGCTTAGCACAATTTATTTGTTTCATTTTGCAAAAATAGGTTACCAGCTAAAATCATATGTGATGTGTATTGACTGGTATTCTGCCACTTTGTCAAGTTGACATACAATTTTGGCTGGTAAACCATTTTTACAAAGCAAATAAATCTTGTGATAAGCAATTTGTTGTGGTTAACACCTCTATGAAATTGTCCCAGCCCTTGGTCACTGCAACAAACATTTGTTCTCACCTTAGACCCAACAGCCGGTGACAATGTTCCACTTCCAAGCTTAACCTCCGATCCCAACGACCCAGCATCCAGGTCCTGCATTCGCTCAGCTAATTCCTCTGCATTCACTGCCCCCGGCAATCCATTTGTCAATCCTGAGGGGTCTCTGGTCGCAACAGCAACTTTACGTGTGATTTCATCAGCATCGAACCCGAGTAGAGACACAAAATGGGGCCGGGGATTTTGCTCAAAGCTGACCTTGAAGTTCAAAGTTCAAGAAAAAATTGTTAGTCATAAAGCTTTTAACACTTCTTAATCGTTAACGCATACCCAACCACAAATTTATTTCTTTATTTAACTAAACCTAAGCCTCATAGCTAAGCTGAAAGAGCCTCGGCCTGGTGAGTCAGAGATCTCAAGTTCGAATCCCGATAAGGCCCTTATGATTTTTCTCTCATCCCAAATGTCATTAAACTATTCTGGGAATTTCTCAACATGTTTTGCAAGCCAACAGAAATGGCAATAGAATCTTTGCACGGGCAGCCATTTTTGCGTCAGGTGTTCCTATTTAAATGATTTGACACTACAACCATAAAGTACCTACTCATGCATGACACATGGCGACAATTTGATCGCACATTAAGATGGCTGCCATACAAAGCCTCTTTTTTCTTTGCCTGAGAAATAATAGACCGTATCGAATAGCTGCCATCTTGTAGGGCAGTTTCTTTGCTCCTGGACCACATCCATGGTTGCACATTTTGTGCTTACATTGTTGACCAATTTAAATGTCAAAAGTTGCCCTACAAGATGGCAGCTATTAGATACGGTCTATACACCAATCCGGTAATAAGGTCTCCTTCCCTGTATATCCGCCATAGCTGGGGGGCGTCCACTGAATGAACTGTATGTTTTTGTTGTTGCTGAAGCTGTATTTGTTTACTTCGAACAAGTTGCGCGTCTTGGTAGGGTTGTGTGCGCGCGAAGGCGGGCACGTCGCGTGTACGCAAAGGCAGGCGCGTTCATGCATGTAATGGATGAGCGCTATTCGTTCAAACAGCAACACAAAACGCACAGCCCATGCAGCTATGACACCCCCAGCTATGGCGGATATACAGGGAAGGAGACCTTAGTTACCGGATTGGTCTATACTCAAATCTTGGGGGAGGGGGAGGGGGTTGGGGGGGGTGGTTTCTGTTTTACCTTGAGGAAATTCCAGATCTGTGATTCCATCCCGTCTTTAGCCTGGCTAATCTTGGCATTGCAGAACTCCACGAATGTCCCCTTAGCAAGGGTCTCCTCCAAGGCGTGAGACCGATTCACTAGCTCTGTTTCCGTGACAACCTGGCTAACGTAAACCTGATTGGTGGGTTGCTCTTTAGAAGTTTGAAATGACACAAGCTTTCCTCCGAACTGAAGTTGGAAAGAACAAGAAACGAAATAGTTCGAAATATAAAAATAGCCAATATATATCCTTCCAAAATCCCATGAACTGTTTAGGAAGCAATGGATTAAATCACAAAATGTGACAGTGGAAAATTTTGACTCATCCAGAAAATTTATAATGTCTGTATTTTATGTTGAAATAATTAATGCACAATACTTTTTTTATCTCAAACATTTAAAGAATGGGTTCACATTTTGATTGGAGCATTATTCCATATTGCTTGCTACACTTTGATCGTAATGCATAGTTCCGATTTTGCCCAGCTAACCCTGCCCAATTTGATATTGTTGCTATGCCTCACACGCTATCGTCAAAATGTCCACACACACTGCACAAACCAATGGGATTTTCAACGGAAAGCACAAATTCATTGGGGAAAATCAAAGGTATTCACATTTCAGGGTCGACAGTTATTTTAGAACACACTGAGTAAAGGGCCAGTAATACAGGAATGTCATAATCATGAAATACGTGCTTTTGTACCTTTGAACAATAAAACGACCGGCCCTGAAACCAAAAATTCACCCGGATCACCGCATACAACACTGTACAAACTCTGTGCAGAAAATTCTGTGATGTCGTTTGTGAGACAATGCACTTTGACCTATGTGGGCGATGTCTGCTAGCTCTGTTGTGATTGGTTGGCGGGTACGACTTGATTGACAGGTCGGAACTATGCATTGATTCTTGCTCCAAGTTAAAACAAAATTTTTGAGTCAAGTCTGACCCATCAAGAATTTACTGTATTTAGCAAAAAACATCACAATATCAGTGTGGCATTTAAAGGCACAGGCTCGTCAGCAATGCGTGCACCAAATTTGTGCCCAAAATACACAGCTCCATAGTAAAGTCATGGAGCTGCGTATTTCATGGCATGAATTTGGCACGCGTGCATTGCTGACGAGCCTGTGCCTTTAAGATCAAACGAGCGACATCCAAAAGAGACAAAAGGTTTTAAAAAAAAAAAACCTACCCCAAAGGTTGCCCCTACTGGTCTGCGTAGCCACTTTGGTGGTTTCTTGAGAACTACAGTCTCAGGTGGAGCTTGGGTCGGCTGAGACAGCTGCTGATTGAAGGTACTGGTGCCAGGAAATGAAGATGCGATCTGAAAAATGTAACGAAACATAAGATCAGTGGTGTCGTTAGAGAGAAGGGGTGATGGGAGCAGGCATGTGTACCCCTGAAAAAGTGTCGTGCACTCCAAAGAGATTTGAGGAGCTTTTGGGAGAATTACTGTGCCCCCTTCAAGTGCTGTGCCACCCTCTTGCCTCCCCACCCCCCTTAAAAGGACAGTCAACGCCACTGCATGAGAAGGTCAAGTAACTTTGCAATAAAGGTAAAGATCCACCCTGACAATTATGAAAATTTATTTTTTGGAATGGGGTTGTATTTTGCCTTTTTATTTGATTGCATGCACGTGAGTGACTGGAAGCATATTGTCCTCAAATTGCAATTAACCAGCTTTGTAAACAGATTTTATCACAATAGACATCTTGGAAGTCCAACCTTGTCTGCCTGTCTCTGTTGCAGTTGCTGGTCGCCCTTATGCCCTCCCATCAACGAGTAGAAAGTCACATGACCATCAAATGACGAGCTAGCGATAATGGCGGGGTTACGAGGGCACCACTGGACGTCAAAACACCACTGAGATGAAGTGGGTAGTTCATATACAATCTCGCCACCCTGGACTGAGCTGTTGGGATTCCAGCAGAGGATTCGGTTGTCCTTGGCACAGCTTAGTAGCAGGTCTGGGTCTTGTGGGCACCAGGCAATGGAGAGTATTCCCCTGGAAAAGGAACAGCAAACATAGAGACAGTTCAGTGAATTTGAAGTGTCTGCAACAGCCAATCAATAACTGATCAATAGACCGTATTCCTGAACGTGTGAGGGCGCCCGAACAAGGTGATTTGGGGGAAAATGTCCATAGACGACAGTAGAAAAGTGGGGGTACGTGCATACGTACGTGGGGAAAAGTCGCGAACGCGGAGCGCGCAGACCTGTGTCGCGCGCACAGATTTCCATTCAAAATAAACGTTTGGAAGGCGTGTGCGCGTAGCGCGTTTTGTGTTCGAACATAACGCACGATGAGCGCCGACCAGGCGTGAACCACTTGACAGCGCCCTCCGCGTTCAGGAATACGGCCTATTGATACATTTTGAAGTATAACAATTCAAAATAGTTAGTCCTCTCAGTATCATGGGCGAAGGTCACCAAACTTACCTCGAAAATCAGTGAAATCTTATTAATTCGATTCAAATGTCGACAAATGTCTATGAGTTTTGGAAATCTGGATATAGTGAAAACAACTTGGCTCCACCAGGATTCGAACAGCGGATCTTCTGCTTAGCGTGCAGATGCCCTACCATTGAGCTATGAAGCCAAATGATAGTCTCGTAGCCAATCCTCAAATTTTGAGTTTTGAGTTAGGCATGGTAAAATCTTCTAGCACACCTTGAGCGAAAACGGAATACTTGGTACAATTCTAACTTCATATCAGGTTCTTGTCCATGAGGTTTTTGGCATTAATCTCACCTTTGGTGCCCCTCAAGAACCTTGAGCGGCGATGTTGCAAACCTCAGATCCCAAATCTGGACAACTGGAGAATGATCGTCTTCCGAGGCAAGCGCCATCTGTGTAGCGACATCTGGGTGCCAGGCTACTGCCTTGCATTGAAGCTAAATGTTGAGAAAATAGAGGTACGACAAAGACATGCTAAAACAGACGTTCACTTGCACACATCAGAACATTGTGGCTAGTTAGCAGGTCTGAAAATGGCAGTTTTCTCAAAATGCTAAAAATAAATATAAAGCGTTTTGCACATTAAAAAGCGTTTTGTACATTAAACACCTGTGGAAGAAATTTACAGAGACACTTTAATCAAGTAAATTAATTAATAATAGGTTAAGTCAAGTTGATTATCTCACCCTTGCACTGTGGTCGGTGACCTTGATAATCGGCTCATTCTTACGCAGATCCCACACCACACAGCGCCCTCCGGGGTTCGTTGAAGCTAAGATGTGCTGGACTTGACGATTCCACGCAACACAGCTGATCTCATCTGCTGGCTGAATACAAATTTAAAAAACACAAAATGAAGCCTGGAAAATTTTACAATTTGGAAAATAAACATGCTATAGACTTTATGAAATAGCTGCCATCTTGTAGGGCAGTTTCTTTGTTCTGTGTGGACATGCATGATTGCACATTTTGTGCTGACATTGTTGACCAATATAAACAACAGAAGTTGCCCTACAAGATGGCAGCTTTTCGATATGGTCTATTGCAAAAGGACTACAGCTGAAGTTAGTGCCACATCAAGATCCTTTCCTTCCTGGAATTTCCTATTACAAAATATTCTGACTTGAAAGTTAGGTGAGGTGTACTACTTACTGGAGTAATTGCAGAATACACTGCAACTTGGAAATTTCCTTATTGAGCTCTTGCAAACCACACACACATGTTTTGGGAGTCAAATAAAAGCATGTCACAATGCAGTAAGCTCACGTCGCGCCTTTTCAAACGCGGACGCACAGTGAAACACCAATGAGTAAAAATGACAGTCTGTCATGTGTGCAGTGGTCTACCCAAGACCAATTGTACATGCTTCATTGTCCCTTTAGAAAACAATCTTTGAAAGCCACGAAGTCTACCAAATATTGCTCGAACCAGGAACTGCAAGATATTCTGCAATTGTGCTGTACTTACCACTGATTTTGCTCCAGGTGTCATGGGTGTGGCCAGGTTGTTTAGATCCCAGATGTAGATTTCAGAGTCACTGGCTCCTGTTGCTAGAAGATTGGCTTGGAATGGGTTAAAATCTAACGCTTTCACTGCACCGGTGTGCTATATAATTATCAGGAAGAAAAAAGGAAAGCATAGTCAAGTATCATTACCACCCGATCCATATGCAGCACGATATGTGGCAGAGGGTATCCCCCTACCATTGTTCCCCCATTGTGTCTCAAACATCCAAGGAATTACCAAGGAATTCCTTTCAGTTTTTAGGGGTGATTGGTGCGTTAACAACAGGGAAGAGTGTGTTGAGGTATAGGGGCGTTAGGGACCGTCCAAAAAGTACGTAAGCACAAAATGCCACAACCCACCCCCCCCAACCCCCGTACGCAAATTTTGTGACGTCACCCATACATGTATGCTTTAACGTTTGGTGTACACATTGGCTCCAAACCCACCCCCCTCCGTGCGTACGTATTTTATTTTACAGGGAAACTTGAAATGTTCTCACTGCTAGCACATTCCGAACAAAGTTGACCATGGTGCCTCTCCAGTTAGTCTCAGAGCCCTTTGAAATTCTGATAAAATCAAGACTAGAATAACGTCGAGGCCTGCGTCATGAATATTTTGAACCGACCTTGTCAATGCGTGCAACGGATGCGTCTGCATTATCCAACAACTTGGCAGCATCATAGATGTGGACTACACCATTATCTGTTCCTCCGACGATGACGCCAGTTGGTATCGTGTCGTTCATGCCGTACTTCCCCCAAACCAATTTGTGAAATCTGTCAGCAAAGAAGTAATCAATGATGGCAAGAATAAGAAAAAAACGAAACAATTAACACAACCGAGTACTTGACTATCTCTTAAGGTGATGTGTAAAAAACTGAGAAGACTGACTGCAAAGTTTCTCTAAACTTTCCATACTAAATTTGCATTTTCTTGTTCTGTCAAATCTTTACTTTCTGAAGGTTGATAAGTCATTTTAAAAACAAAACAGTGACGACCAAGTATTAAATGCACAGAACCTCTATTTTTGCCAAAAATCTAATCTCAGATCTTTGATTGTTTATGTTGAAGCGAGTAAGTTCATGACTCTATGTTCATGACTCTATGCACCTATCAAACTTCCCACCCCCTTGCCCCACCCCTGAGGTGGGGGTTTGGTAATGTTTTTGTGCCTCAGGGTGGGGACTTTGACCCATTCAAATACAAATGTATGTACATAAATAGCAAAGCGTACATGTTTTGCACCCTAGGGTAGGAATTTTTGTCACCTAAATTTTGCCCTAAGGGGCGGGGATTATGTCACGTAAAAAGTGACAATCTCCACATTTAAGGTGGGGGCAGCCCGGGAGGGAGGGGGAGGGAGAAACAATTGATAGGTGCATTATTGTTGAGTCTTTCCCAACAATAAGTTAGGCCTGTCCCAGCAATAGTTCAGACAGCTCTACATTTTTGTAATATTGTTGAGAAAGCCCCAAGTATAACTTGAGACTGTTGGTGTAGTTGGGGCATAACAGTCGCATCTCAATACCTATGCTCAGTGTTGAGCGTTGACTTAAGCTGCATATCGACTGATGGATCTGCAAGATCCAATGCATAGATCTCTAACGCTGCGCTGGTGCTAAACGTAGCATCTAGCTGTTGTGCTGCCGTCCCTGCTGCGACATAGATGGGATACTGCTCTGCAGGGCTCCAGGCCGTGTTGGCCGTTCTGCTGATCTCCTTCACCTTCATGGTGAATCTCCAACTGTGAATGATGGAAGATTGTAAGTTACATGTATTTTATATCCATTGTTTTTCACCGGGCGTGTGAATTGCATGCATAGGCAACCGATGAAAGGGACGGGCACGCTGAGTCTGGGCTCCAAACGTTTGGCGTAATCACTTTTTGAGTGAATGAGGATGGGAACAAGACGATGCACTACTGAGATTTCCCAGAGGCCACGGTAAATATAATTCACTTAAGGCCATGTACGAATGACTATAATCATGATGAGAAAAAAGGGGAGGGGCAATTGTACAATACCCCGCTTCATTGTTTATCGACTGGTTCCCTGACCGTACTTCCCTTTAAAAAACAATAAATGTGCAAACAGTTTTAAATGTGGTGCAAATTTTAACAGTGAAATTAACAGATTAATCAAAATGACATCAAATTCACTTCGTGTTTACAATTTGCACGAAGATGCAAAGCTTTTTTAAATCCAATGCTTTTATGGGGTGATGGCGCTCTTGCAAAGTCAACATGAACACGACCTGATCGACGATGCTTATATCGTACACTGTCACATAGGTTTATGTGTGCACGCACGCGCATGCAGCATATGCAGCATGCAATGGCAATGCAAATGCAATGCATACATCTGCAGTGCAGATGGCGACGCAAAACACTAACCATATTCACCCCGTAAAAATCACACTGAGAACGCGAAATCGACTCTATTTCACCACCAAACCTTTCTACAATATACAAGGATCTTAAACACTTCAACTTACTTCACAATATCCAAACCAACAAGACGAAATTCTGAGTTTTGTGCACGACGTCTTCTCGCTCGATGACATCAACGTGGCAAAATGCGGCCTTCCCATAATTCCCAAGTTACGATGTTGCGCATGCGTGAGACACGTGGATCGATTAAAGGGCAGTGTTGATCAATCAATTAAAGGGCTAACTAGTGCTAATCAATCGTATCGATTTCTGATTAATTGAATATAGTCAAATGTATTATTTTACAGTATGCATCCTTCTTGTAAATATGAAAGTTTCCTTCATGCTGTAGATACTTAATTGCTGCTAACATTTACATTGACTTTCAAATAAGGTACACTTCATTAGGGCCGAAATCAGAGGCGCCAATCCAGAGCTAGGGCTGAAGGGGCGCATGCGGCCCACAGCCCGCACCCAACCCCACCCCCTTCTTTCCTAAAAAAAAAAACCACCATAACTTTTGATATATGACATCACACTTTTGCCTGCTTGAAGTGGTTAAATATTGCCCAAGATCGCACCATGCACAGAGCATCTAGAATCCAACATTTCCCGGGGCCCTTCAGCCCCGGATGCGGACCCCACGTCGTTAGGGCTTCGCGCTTTTGCCATTTGATTGTGTTTAGCATTTTTTCCTTAAACATTCCACGCCCCTATTTGGAAAATCCTGGATCCGCCCTGGAAATGAAATACACGTACCAAAGAAAATGCCAAACTAGCAATAAAATATGAAACCAGACATCAAATTTGCATTATCTGAGGTTTTCTTATTATTTTAACTCATATACTGCGTTATTTCTCTCTTAAATCGTTGTATAAACAGCACTCACATATAGAGGACATGATGATAAACTGATAAAATAATATTTTCATACACTATATAGAGCTTTTGCACCGGCGGCCATGACAGGTGGCAGGTTTTCATATTTAAATGATGCGACAATAGATCCACAAAGTGACTACTCATGCTTGAAGTACTTTGACATTGTGACCGCCCCCTGTCATGGCCGGCATGCAAAGGCTCTATAGAAGTCAATACTGGAGCATACACATATTAGACTACAGCGCCAGGAGCACCCCGCAGGTTGGACATGAGCGCTATATAAGAATACACCATTATCATTATGCACCTATCAATTGTTTCCCCAGCCCCCCACCCCCGCGCTACCCCACCCCATAGGTGGGGGTTTGGTCACATTTTTCATGCCCCAGGGTGGGGCATTTGGCCCATTATCTGTGCATTTTTGTGCATTTTTGCGCATGTTTTGCACCCGAGGGTGGGGATTTTGTCGCGCAAAAAGTGACAATCCCAACCTCTTAGGTGGGGTAACCCCAGGGGGGGGGGGGGGGGGGGGGGGGGCTGGGTGGGGGAAACAATTGATAGGTGCATTATTATTACATGTGGCGTTCAATAAATTTGTTCCATGATTTATGATTTACAAGAAAACTTTAAATCTTGATTTTATATCTGATTGAAAAGGCAAATTGTTCTGCTTGTAACATTCTTGGAGTTGTTTTGAGAAGATTCAATTGTTTTGACGCCTACAAGGCAAATATATTTGGCAAGTCAAGATGACAATAGATCGAGAAATAAGTACAAAATAGAGCATTAGTACGTTAATTGCTAAATCATAGGCTTGGCTGGGTTTGAATACTGATTTAAAATCAATTGAAAACTATCATTAAACTCATTAAAGGAAGGGAACACTTGCAAAGAGTTGACTAAACTCTGTAGGCTTCATGTAAGTCGCCATCTTTTGCAGTTGGTGCTCGGACTATGAAAGGGCGCGAGTCAGGACAACAGATTTTTACATACTTCACGGCGTATGGGAGTCGGGGGGGGGGGAAACAAGGCATCAATCTTGACGTCATCATCCCTTTCAAAAATTCAAATATGGCGCAGCACGTAGTTGCATTATGCACCTACCAATTGTTTCCCCCACCCCTCTCCCCCGGGCTACCCCACCTAAGAGGTGGAGATTGTCACTTTTTGCGCGACAAAATCCCCACCCCTGGGGCAACATTTAGGTGACAAAAATCCCCACCCTCGGGTGCAAAACATGCGCACAAAATGCACAGAAAATGGATCAAATGCCCCACCCTGGGGCATGAAAAACGTGACCAAACCCCCACCTAGGGGGTGGGGCAGGGCGGGGGGAGGGGGCGGGGGGAAACAATTGATAGGTGCATTAGTTGCAGAGTTTATCATTACAATTAATTGGGTAGCCGACGTTGAAAACAAGATTCTCTGATTCTCATGAAGGTTTATGCACCGGGCAATACATCGGTAATATTTTGATTAAATTCATCGATAACTTCAAACAAGTATTATCCCTTTCTTTAAATACATGTAATTGGAAGCGATAAAAATCACATATCAAAATTGACTCAAGACTCAAACCGTTACTAAGCCAGTGATTTCCAGGTTGTTAACAATAAACAATGAAATCATGCAAATCCTATTTCAATGTCAATGAAACAATATGCAATATGTTCATATAAAACTCTCCATTCTTTAAATTCAAATTATACATTTTGCTGAATAAGTAATTCACATTTTATTTACATGCGAAAGCTGAAATATTATCTGTGTCAGATACACGATCATATTATAGAAAACGGAATGTTTGAAAGATCAAGTAAAAAGATAAACATAACCAAAACAAAACACTAAAACAAACAAAAATAAAACACAATAAAACAGAAAAACGAGCAGAATGCCGGAAACAATTCATTGCAAGTAACATTTCTGACAGTTAAAAGATTATGGGTAGAAAATACCCAAGTTACAACGAACAGAGACAGGAGCAGAAACTACTAAACATTAGTGGTTGATTGCCATAGTATAACGTATATTACTGTATAACATATGTTCGCAAATACTGTAAAACGCCCTTTAATACAATTTAATGTTTTTCATTTGAACATTTAAATGAAACCTACTGCAATTAATTGTCGGATTGAAGGCACAATATAGATTTCAATCTAAATAGAGATTCTTGGCAAAGACTTAACTAGGGATGGGAATTTACGGTTAATTCAGAAATCGGTTTGCAATTCTTTCAAGTGTCAGTTAACCGGTTTACTTTTCAGCCAACACTAAAGGTTGGTTGTGCAATGTACACAATACCCCTAGGCCCCCAAAATCATTGAACCTTTATCTGGTCAAAATTTTACTACGACCCCATATAAATTTATTTCAATTTCATGAAGTCTGTACAAATAACCCTCTGAAAACTATTGTAAATTCTTTAAAATTGGGTTTTGTTTAATCGTTCGGCAAAACCGTTTTTTTTCAATATTTTTTTTTCCCGGTTAAACGTCCCATCCCTAGACTCAACATTCAAATATTTTGATTTCAACTATTAAAGAAACTTCCATAATACGCTAAACTAATATGTTAAACATCGGCATATAGGTCCATCTTGCTTTTTAAAAATCACAAAAGTAAGAAAACTTGACTGTACGTACTTTGTTAACCAATAATATTCTTTAAAAGAGAAAAATTAAGTACAAATTTTAGGCAAGTTCAAGTAAGGTATATTGAATCTGTGTAGTACGGTACAGTGGAACCTCGTTAATAAGAGCACTGTTAAAACATCAAAGACGTCTGCCTTGTATGCAGGAGGTCGTGGGTTCGAATCCCACCCAAGCACGTTATAGGTTTTAGCGTGTCCTTGGGAAACACACTTAGTATATAGTGCATACCGCGTCGTGATGGGCAAAAATTACTTGCACTTAGCACAAGAAACTGCTTTCAACTACGAAAATGTTGGCTCCTAATTCCTTGTTCATCGTTTTCATTCCTGATAATACAAGTTCCTGTTATAACAAGGTAATCTACCAAGTCCCGAGGACCTCTTATTAACCAGGTTTGACTGTACAATGCTTATTTACCTGTTTTGCTTAGCTTTAAGCGCGTCACTGCCATCACTAAGCAAGGGGTGTTCTTTCAGTCTGATTCTTGGTATTGTCAGAGCTCTGTATTTGTGAGAACAAACCAGAAACAAAGGCATGAAACTGGTTTATGGCCCCTTTGCATCGGCGTCCATTTTTGGGGCAGGTTTTGTCTGGAAATGCATGCTTGATGCACTTTCCCCAAAGATGACCTCTGTGCAAAGAGTCTATTATCAGGGACCATCCATTAAGTATGTACACAGGGGGAGGGGGTTAGAGCCAATGCGTACACCCAACAAAGTATATGGGTCATGTCAGGAATTTTGCATGGGGGCGGGGGCGGGGGCGGGGGTGAGTTTACTTTACGGACAGATCTTACTGTGTGCACATGCTTTTAACACCTACAAATTTAACTATACGAACATTTTAAAGTACATTAAGTGCATGAGATTTGATTGTTCAGTACTCATTACTGGATCAAAAAAGGCACAGAGAATTTTTAAATGAGGTAGCAATATTTTTAGAACTCCCGTGAGCTTGTGGTATTTAGCACTGTTGCCAGCTGTGAGCAGTGGCGAAGGGCAAAATGCCTCCTGAAAAAATAGAGAGGGGACTGTCCCACCCCCTAGCCTAAATGCCCTCACCCCTGATAATGGGGCTAATATTTATTCAAAACTTTACAAAGATTAATCCTCAAAAATGAATAAGTTAATTTGTTTTTATATTATCAGAATATAACAGAATAGGTAATACAATATGCATGTAATACAGTCCTATCTAGTGCTGAATTTCTATTGTAAATAGTGAGGTTTCGGTTGCACACGGTTAGGCAAAACGACGACTATTAGTGAAATTTCAGTCATCTGTATGTGCGTACAACTATCCCAAATGAAGTTTTGTTGTCAACATTGACACCTAATTCTACATCTTGGTTGAAAACAGGTAACGACAAGTAAAGACTTGGGGGTTTAGCTAAACGTAGTCGTGATCGCTAACTGCGCACGCCGAAACCTCCCTCATGTGAAATAATGTTAATTATGAATTACACCAGTAGTTTTCAGGACGACGACGACCACAATGATTATCACGACGATGACGCCGGAAATGACGAGACACAGGAGCAGACCCATCTTGCGGTTCGCCCACTTGTACTTGGAAGCGACTCTACGAGACGTCTTCTGAAATGATTGAGCCTGAAGAGGGAGATAAAAAATAATAATCAACTAAAGTCTGGTTCAAACTTCGCAAGTTGAGAGACCAGCTCTGCTCTTGTAGTACTGGCCCAGATAATTCTTTATAACTGCCCCCAAAGCATACACAGCCAGGACATGATATCAAATCTCCTGCCGCGAAGGGGTTCAGATCACACCAATGAGGCCGAGTTTGGGCAGTCTGTTCTTGACACAGGTTAACCCGTTCTCACGCCCAAACGAGGGGGTACACGACCTGAGAAAACTGCTTTCAAACCAGGATCACACACCACCTATCCATTGAGAATAAGTTACCCGTGTCAAGAACAGACCACCCGAATTCGACCTGAAAGATAACTTACGCTGGCCTCCAGATCCTCTGTCTTCTGCATCAAGTCATCCAGCTTCTCTCCCCTGCTCAGGACTTTATCAATGTTTTGTATCATGATTCCTTTCACCTCGTCCACTTGGCTCTGCAGATTGGTAATCTGGCTGTCTGATTCCTTCATGTGCGAGTAGTGATCCTGGTACAAGATAAAAGTTGGACTTTACTTGCTCTCCAGAAATATAAGAGAGTTTTAAGCCGGCCGTACACCTTGCATTTCGTCCTCGATTCGATCATGATAGTGCATGTTGGCAGTTGCATCGCAAGGTGTCTGAGTTTTGCGATGCGTTCAGATGGCGAGTTGGTCACGATTTTGTGTGCGTGTCCGTCGAAACGCAATCGCAAAATTTTATTTTTTTAAAAATACAATAATGACAATATGGACTTCAAAATGAAATAGGTTTTTGTTCTTCTTGGTAATGGGAACAAATACTCATCTATAGACCTTATGCGTAGCGGGCAGGTTTTCATATTTAAATGATGTGACAATAGATCCACAATGTGCCTACTCGTGCATGACGCACTGTGACAATGTGACTGCCCTCTATCATGGCCGCTACGCATAAGGTCTATTATCTCACTATGTGGTCAGATGTATCGACTGCGTACTGCAAGTCTTCATCAGGCGATGGTGTAGACAGTTTGGTGTGTCCAATATAGACTTTATATCCCACTTATCTAAGAAACCCGCTCGAGGTGCCAACATAATTATTACCCCTGATCACAAGGCTCCGTTTATGCCTCACAACAAAACCTTACCATTTCTTGGCTAAGAACGACGCTAATATCTCTCTCCAGTTCATGTTCGCCGGCGTGATGCACCCGTTGACTGAGGCTTGATGACATCACTCGACGTACAATCTCATCCAGGTATGCATAAGCTTTCTTCTTGCTGAAATCAGAGGTTGTTGCACAAAGGTAGATGATCCCATCTTGAACAATGACTGGAAACAAGTATCTAAAGAACAATTGGACATACAGGTGTGTTTAGATACAGGTACCAGAAGAACAATTGGACATGCAGGGGGGGGGGGTGTTAAAGGTAGTTCTTACTGATCCGATGTGTAGACCGTTTTAGAATCTTTATATGGAATATTCTGCAGCATTGATCGACAGACACTGGAGAAGTTATGCTCATAGCTGCCTGAATACTCGACCAGCAGTGTTACTCCCCGAGCTATACAGCTATAGAGAATCGTCATTCTGATGGACCTGCTCTGCTCTCGTCTAGTTCAAGAAACTTCAGGCTTCAGCTGACGTGGTTTATGACAAACTGCAAGTGATAATTTACAGATCTGCAAAACAACATACATATATTGACATACATATATTGACCCCCTTCGAACACGTGCGAATATGCCATTTTGGGAGTCAAATAATGCCGAGTCATTGTGAAAGCAATGTGCGTGCGCGCTGTGTGTGTCTCTGGTGGGCGTAACGCGGTTTAGTTCACCAATGGGAGCCTCATCATAGCGCGTTACGCGCGCTATGGACACACACAACGCGCACGCACATTGCTTCCACAACGACGCGGCATTGTTTTACTCCCAAAATGACGTCATTCACACAACTCAATATAAAGTTTGAGGATGTTTAGGGTTGGACAGAGTTCCGTTTACTGGTCGCAACTTTTTCTCCTTATAATGACTCGGTAATAATGTACCAAAACATGTAATTATTTTAAGGGGAAGTGAATTTAGGAGTGAAAAACATTCAACGATTTTCTTGAAAATAGGTCCTATTTCAACTTTTTCTGCCATGTTCCACAGACTTAACACACGGCATCTCAGTGGCGACCAGTGAACGGAATTCATACCTACATGATCTAACTCTAAGGGTTCCTTACCACTACAGCCCAAACAATAGACCTTTTGGGGGTTTTCTGCGCACAATGCATGTCAAAGGTCAGGTGTACCAATAGATTGGTTCCCGGTCCAATCGCTCATTGCAAAACACCATCTAGTGAAAGTATAGGATTGGGAACCAATCTATGGAGTTGTTACACCCGACATGCATTTTGCGCAGACATGCGTTTTGACATACATTTTGCACGGAAAACCCTGAAAAGGCTTATTCTGGTATGATCATTAAAGGTCATTAAAACTAGTTAAAAGACATTAGCATGTTCACGATGTTGACTGTTGTTGCCTGTTAAGTCGCACTGGTTGTGTTGCCTGTTGGTTCTTTTTTCTCCTTAATTAAGTTGACTTTAACAAGCATTAGACTTTAATAGTAAGTGCAGATTTAATAAAATGTATCAGGCGAAAGTGGGAGGATGTCTGCCGGTGTAGACATGTTTTGTTTTCCACCTATTAATGACACATCAACATGTGAAAATGAATGACTCACTGAACGTATGCTGCAAAAAACGACTGCGATGTGCGAGACTATATTGAGGGGTATCAGTCTATTACGTATCACGAGATTAGTGCAAAGATGTCCGTTTTGTTGGTTTTGTTCCCAGACTCCTACGTGTGATCGCTCAGGACAAGGCACTAACCGAAAGTTGACGACAGAGGGCGCTATGCAGTGTACATGGTGCTGTTGCAGCGGAGCTACACAAACAACGAGCGCCAGTACATAACAACTAGCTTTTACTTACATTTTTTGGGATGAGAATGAGAATGAGAATGAGAATGAGAATGATACACAAACTATTGAGGGCGCTATACAATGAGACCGTTGGATTGCTTTCCTTACTGGCTTCACTAAATAAATCAACAGAGGGCGCTATTTAAGAGAAAGAGAAAGAGAAAGAGAATGAGAATGAGAATGATACACAAACTATTGAGGGCGCTATACAATGAGACCGTTGGATTGCTTTCCTTACTGGCTTCACTAAATAAATCAACAGAGGGCGCTATTTAAGTCCCCTGATCAGGAATGCTTTCTGAGAATGAGAATGAGAATAAGAATGAGAATGAGAATGGGAATGGGATGGGATGGGATCTGCATGCACCGCGCAAGTGCTCATGGCTGCGAATCCACATACAACCGCTCTTTTGTTTGGACATATTTTTGTTTTCCTTACTCTCGTTTGTTTTGTACACGTTCGCTTGGCAATCGCGGACGATATTGTTCCCTTTATTAAACCTCCCCAAAACGTCCGCGATTGTTTGGGAGAACCAACGCATTAAAGAGATGCTGTAAATAAAGACGGCCCGGGAATTGGAAAGATGGCGTTTTCCCGCTCTGGGGCAGCTGGCTTCACACTTTTCGGCTAATCAATTTTTAAACTACTTCTTCCTTTTTTATTTGACATATCGGGAAGTGTGGAGCAAGCCGTAATAAGGCAGCCGTTCAAGCAATTGCTTTTGCTTCCGCTTGATGAGCTTATGCTTTTGCTCGGTGCTTCTTCTTCAAGTTAGTAGCAGTTGCTACTTTTTAAAAATATGTATTCAGCCCATTAGCGCTTATGTTAGGTATATGTTACTATTTCATAATTACGAAACAGTAATTCGTAATTACGAATTAGTAAACCGTTATTGGCCTTTCGTACGTCAAAAAGGAGCGGGAATAATGTTTTGTGTACTGAGCTTGTGTCTACAACAGCACCGTGTACACTGCATAGCGCCCTCTGTCGTCAACGTTCAGTTAGTGAGCGATCACACGCAGGAGTCTGGGACTAGACCAACAAAACGGACAATTTAGCACTAATCTCGTGATACGTATTAGACTGATACCCCGCAATATAGTCTCGCACATCGCAGTCGCTAGAATTTCGGGTTTTTTGCAGCATTGCATTACGTCTAGTGTGTCTTTCATTTTCGCCTGTTGCTGTGTTCATGGTGTTACAAGGTGGAAAATAAAACATTTCTTCACCGGCTTACATCCTCCCGCCCTCGCCTAACACTTTTTTTACACTTATTAATGCTTGTTAAGTCAATTTAATCATGGTTTAATTCAGGTTTAAAACATGTCAGCTTCTCAATTCTTAGACTGGTTTCCAGACCTCATATTCCATTCATTCCACATACGCGTGTGCGTACGTTGAATATGTCTTCCGGGAACCAGTCTACTCCAGAGTAATGGCAAACACGTTTCGACATAAATTCTGCATTGTTCGTGTTGTTTAATTTTAACGGCAAATCATCGCCAAAGGCTTTTTCATGTCTTTAACCTAACGCAGATTTAATTGACTGTTGCTAAAGATACAATTATACAATATTGAATATTGCGCATAATCAACTAAATATCACAGTGTTACTAAATAGCCTAGACGATTTTAAAAAAAATGTTTTCATTTTTGTCTACTCTTCATGCTCTTTTGACTTTTGTCAATTTACAAGTCACTTAACCTATATAGGCCTATGGGATAACTCAGAAAAATAGTTTTTTCGTAGAAAAATCTGAATATTTTTCCCCTCCATATTTGCACTAATATTTATGCTATAATAAGCTATTTTAATATTAATTAGGATTTGCCCTTACCCGACGTATATTAATTAGGACTGTATACTCTGTGCTTTCCCGAGACACTATAAAAAAACGTCATAGCGTGCTCGGGCGGTATTCAAACCTACGACCTCCTGCAAACAAGGCAGTCGTCTTATTTTAAGCTATTTTAAGGAAAAAATATCGACGTCGGAGTAATAAATTCTTACCGTCCATGCATGGTAATGAACTCATTTTCTCCTCTATTCAGATGCCGAACATCAAGCTATCAAGCTCCGATGGGGAGATTTTTGAGTTGGACGTGGAAATTGCCAAACAATCGGTCACAATCAAGACGATGTTAGAAGGTTAGTTCTTGATCTTGAGCATTTTTTTTTTTGTCAAGTCAATCTACCAATTTCAGCATCCTAATTGTGCGAATTTTCCTGATTAAGTAACATTTGTTGAGATCACCGGAGACTTTGTGGAGAGTGAAAATCCAAGCAACTTTTTTCACATCTTTTTTTGACATCGTGAGCACACAATGAGCATACAGCAATCAATTACTGGTAGGCCTATATCGGAAAGGGGGAAATCAATCCCTGATTAAATGTTTTGTTTAATTTTGTTCTCTTTTTTTTTCTTGAGATCTTGGAGTTGATGAGGAAGATGATGAACCCATCCCGCTCCCCAATGTCAACTCGGCCATCTTGCGGAAAGTCATCAAATGGTGCACCTACCATAAAGACGACCCACCTCCACCCGAAGATGACGAAAACAGGGAGAAACGCACGGATGATCTCTGCAGTTACGACTTAGATTTCCTAAAAGTGGACCAGGGCACGCTCTTTGAACTCATTCTGGTAAGAGCACCTGATGAGAACTTGAAGATGAACCTTTAAATTTGTGAGGAATATGTGTTGATGAATATGGAGTAACAGTTCGTTAGCGAAGGGCTCGGTTTCTACATAGAATGAAGCTAACCATAACCCTGAATGCTTTTTAATTTGACCATTGAGTTGGAAATTCCAGAGTGAAAAATTCATAATTGGTAAAATTTGGCGTGCATTGTCTGCTTAGAGAGTGGTAAAAGCAACTACGTAAAATGAATCCAGTTTTTGACAGTACCAAAATGACTGGAACATTTCTTATCATCTTGGTAAAATCCACAGACATGATCTAATTTTTCTTGTGCAGGCTGCCAACTATCTCGACATCAAGGGACTTCTAGATGCCACTTGTAAGACTGTCGCTAACATGATTAAGGGCAAGACACCGGATGAGATCAGGAAGACGTTTAATATCAAGAACGACTTTAGCCCTGCTGAAGAGGAGCAGGTATTTGTGCATATTATTGTTTTCTGGTATTGAAACCAAGGATTCCTTAAAAGTGCCCGAGGCACCGTAGCTTGTAAGCCTAAAGAAACCAGTGCAGAGAAGACGATGAAAAAATGCTCAATTCCGGCTTTTTCTTATTTTGGAAAAAGAAATTCGGCCAAGCCTTTTTTCCAGGCCGGAAAAATAAACGGCCGGAAATATTATTTTTAACTATTCAAGTCCAAAAAAATGTGGAAAATTGTCTCACTTACTGATCAACGATGTCCGGATATGCTCTATGTCATGTATGTACAGCCTATGTACATGATTTGCACACATGCAGTATGTCTGTATCCCGAAAGTACCACGAAACCAGACTATTGATCAGAAGTACATATAGAGGGCGCTGTATCCATACAACAGTGGTTGCATTGCACACTGTCAATGTACATGTACATGTACATACTGTACAGTGTCTGTGCTGCAGGCAAGCACAGACACGTATACATACATGCAGTTATGATAGTGGATTTTTTTCCCAGCCCTGAAGGTAAGAGCCACTGGCATCCCTGAGTTTTAGAGGTGGGAGGAATACCCCTACACATTTTTGTATAGGGGAAAACCCACGGAATCAAGCAGGGAATGAGACCCTAATCCACATACTGACCCGGACGGGATTCGAACCAGCGTATGTGCAGTATTAAAAACTGGTCTTATGTACTTGGCAGATTTTCATATCTGAAGTCTTTAAAGGTGTTAAAAGCTGTTTTATCCTTTTTTTTCTTCTTCTGTCTTGCTAGGTAAGAAAAGAGAACAGTTGGTGCGAAGAGAAATAAAAAAGAACCTGCGCAGTCTCCCTACCACAGCTTTGTAGCTTCCGTTGTAGGTAATACAGTGATGCCAACATTGCAATTTGAAAAAGAGTAATTTACCACGGGGCACTCGCTTTGGCCACAATTCTATAACTTACACCCAAGCCCTATTTAAACCCCACATTTGAAGCTCTGCAGTAGTATGTATTCTTGAATTATGTCGCAATACTGATCGTCATTGGCTGAAACAATGCATGATTCCGACCTGTCAATCAACTGAACCCGCCGACCAATCACAACAGGGTTAGCAGACAGCGCCAACATAGGTCAAAGTGCATTGCCTCACAAACCAACATCACGCAATTTTCTGCTCATACGTTGTATGTGGTGTTCGGGGTGAATTTTTGGTTTCAAGGCCGGGCAATTCGCTGTTCAAAGGTAAGAAAGCGAATTGTTATGAATATATGACATCTCTGTATCACTGGCCTTTTACTAAGTGCGTGCTACGGTAACTGTCGACCCTGAATACCTTTGAGTTTTCTCCAATGAATCTGTGCTTTCTGTTGAAAGTCCTATTGGTTTGTGCAGTGTGTGTGGACATTTTGACGATAGCGTGTGAGGCATAGCAACAATATCCAAGGGGGCGGGGTTAATTGGGCAATCTGGGAACTATGCATTGTACAAACTACGCCTAAATCGTAGCTGTTGGCATCTCTGTAAGTGTCTTGTATTTGTATGTTCTCTCAATCGGATGATACTGTTTATCAATTTCAAAGTCAAGTCTCTATTCATTTTCAAAGTTAAGTCTCTTGAAATTTAAGAAAGTGACGTGGATAAGAATTTAGATGGAATACCATGGCCGAGTGATCTGGGGCCAATTTCATTAAGCTGTTTAGCAAAAAAATTTGCTTAATCCAAAATTTGTTTGCTTCATAAAAATGGGTTTTCAGCAAAATCTTATGTAATTTATATTACAATTGACTGCTGTTTTGTTATTCTTGCTAAAAACATAAGTTGATATACAATTTTGATGATTTGACCCATTTTTATAAAGTAAACAAATTTTGGATTAAGCAAATTTTTTTGCTAAACAGCTTTATGAAATTGGCCCCAGGTGTATCAAGCTCAAGGCATAGGTTAAATCTGTAGGTTGTGGATTCGAGTCTAGGCCGTGTCCATGGTGTGTATGTACTTTGCGATAAATTGTCTCTCCAAAGAGGAATATATGGGTACCTGCAAAGGTAGTGAAGGGCATTAATCTGGGCTGTGTATTTTGTATTAGGTTAGAGTCAGGCAGTGTTGTAGTCAAGTCACCAATATCGAATCCGAGTCACTAGCCTCGAGTCCGAGTCTCGAGTCACTAGCCTCGAGTCCGAGTCTCGAGTCATTAGTCTCGAGTCGCTAGCCTCGAGTCTCGAGTCACTAGCCTCGAGTCTCGAGTCACTAGCCTCGAGTCCGAGTCTCGAGTCATTAGCCTCGAGTCCGAGTCACGAGTCACTTTCCTCGAGTCCGAGTCACGAGTCACTTGTTCGCCAAATTAATGAAACTGAATCTGCTTTATTTCGTTTACACAATATGTGAAATGATGGCGTAATCATGCGCTCCTTGCTGGCCTGGTGGGCAGTGTGCATATTCAAGCATCGGACCGTTTTTTTCCCAGAGAATCCTGTATTAAGCGGGCAAATATATATATTTTTTCCCTTTTTTTAAATATGTGACTCGTGAGTCACGAGTCACCATGTTCTAGTCCGAGTCATCATGGTTTAGTCCGAGTCCGAGTCATCATGGTTTAGTCCGAGTCCGAGTCATTTTCCAATTTGACTCAAGTCGAGTCGAGTCGAGTCACAAATTGTGGGCTCGAGTATTACAACACCTGCATTAGGTTAGACTGTTAGGTTAGAATGAAATCAAGTATTTGGAAAAACCTGGCCACGCTCCTTTAAGACACTGTTTTGGAAAGAGAAATTACTTAAAATTTCGGACAATCCTCGTCTGAATTGCTTACAGATTAGAATATAAAAAAAAAAAATGTTAATTATGATGGAGGCCAGTTTTAAAAGTATAGTCCATCTAGTGAATAGCCTTACTTGCAGCTGGCCTGGGCCATTGGGCCTAATTGATCACGTTCACAGACGCCATCTTCGTAGGAAGAAATGCTACTGCGTCTTAAATGCTATCAAGTACGCGCACGCACACGCTGTAACATGTTCCAAACACGTGCGCGTGTTGCTCGAAATTTGTTCGAAATACGGCGCAGCTGATGAGCGTCACAAACAAATACGCTCAAAATTCTAATGCACGTGGTGATTTGTAGGAAGTGACGTCATTTGAACGTAATCAATAACGTGCATACTATTGTCAGTTATTAATTGTCTTACGACACCTCCGCTAGCCTGTGTTATCAGTGATTGAAAAGGGAAATACGAATCATTATACATATATTAATTGTAAATAGTGTGATTTCTCATGTTCAGTATTTGCTCATTGATAGTGTTTTGTAGGTTGTGTGGCAAATATTAGTTGTGGATTGTAGTACAAGTAGATTTCTGTGTTTATACGTTATTCTGGTTTACCACTTTCAAGAAGAAAAAATGTGCCATGTTTATAATTTAATTGTTAGTTTTCAAAAGGTTGGCACTTATAAGAGAACAGAGAATGCTAATTGGTGAAAGAAGTCTGTTTGTATACAAGCAGCATTTTTACTTCAAGGAAACCGGCGTTATATGTAGTGTTAGTAACCATTAAAATACCCGTAGCATGTCTAGTTTCGCCATGGTAGGTTTTCGTAAGTCGTGATGCTCAATTTATGTAATTAGGGTCATAGGAAAGCATGTATGTAAATAATCTGTGACGTCATTATGTTTCAGGTCCATTGATGTACATTGTATTCTGTTGCCTTTTGGATAGGAATGCTGGGATTGCATGTATACTTGAAAAATTAAGTAGAGAATGCGAACCATGCATTGCATTGATGACTAGTACATGTACACTCAGCGGCGTAACTAGGGTGAGACATCTGAGGGGGCACCCGGGGGTGCACACATTTTTCCAGGGGGTCACTATTCCTCTAAAATGTTGTAAAATTGTGAAAAATACCCATTTTTGAATTTCAAATGGGGGTTGGTTAGGGGGTTGGTTAGGGGGTTGGTTAGGGGGTTGGTTAGGGGGTTGGTTGGGGGCGGGGGATTTGGGGGTGCACCCCCGTAGTTACGCCACTGTGTACACTGGAAAAATGGAATACTTCATTATTTTTTTCAGGTTCAGCCAGACTCAAAGGACGTTCGATCAATGACTGTGGTTAACTATAGAGTTCAACGAGAATCCCTCGAATGACGGGTAATATTCTTCTTCATTCGAAGCACACTGGTTGAACTATAGTTAATTGTGGTTGTTGTTGAATGGCGCTGTTATTTTAGTTAAACTGATACGTTTGGTAAAACGTCCTTGTTCTTATTATATTTTTTGTTATTATATTATTTGTTTTTATTAGGATGGTTCATTTCATGCTTTGTAGTCGCAATGTCAATCTGTTGGATCAAAGTGAAATAAAATAAGGATTTATGGTCAAAATGTGGAGCATATGTTGATTTTTCTGTGGTGTTTTACTAAACGGTTGAGCCAGCAAGCTGTATACTGGTACCTCGGCCTCATGTTCCACATGCAAATAGAAGTATGCGGATACTACAGGATGGGAAGGCGCACTTTCATTTGGGTATAAATTCAAATTTAATGCAAAATAATTGCAGTTTTCTGTCTCTGTATTACAATTACAACATGAGAATCAAGTTTTTGGAAAGAAATACAAATTCATACCCAAAAAAAATTGCGCCTCGGCCCAATTTCATAAAGCTGTTTAGCAAAAAAATGTGCTAAAATCAAAAAATTTGTTTTCTGAATAAAAATAGTCAAAATTGTATGCCAACTTGTGTTTTTAGCAAGAATAGCGCAACACCAGTCAACTGTAAACATATCGCATAAGATTTTGACTGCTAACCCACTTTTATAAAGCAAACACATTTTGGATTAAGCAATATTCTTTTGCTGATTGGTCCCTGGCCTTTTGTTACGCCACACTGATAGGAGTCGTTGATTGGCTGAACTACATACGGTGATGAATATTTAAATCAGTACTTTAAGCCAATGAAGTTGATCGAAATCTGAACCCGCACTTTGGACCAATCGCGATGCGTCAAGCGTTCTCCGCCGTACGTGTCACGTTGTACACATGCGCGCTACGCACACGACACATTTCGCAGCCAGACTACGACGAGCAGCGAGGAGTGTACATCGTGCACTACACAAACTTCCGTTAAACATTTTCAAAAAAGTGGTATTTTTTTCAGTAAGCACAGCTCAAAAAGCAATAATTTTTACACCATATTATTCCCAGTGTGCTTCGGAAAACGTGTGTTCTGCTTTCGGCGGGACATTTGGGAGGGAATTTTGCAAGAAATTGTGCAATCTTGGAGCATTGGATGTTGCTGTTTTGGCTGTCAAGACTTTGAGCTTCGGGAACCAGGGAACCTGGAACTTGAGGCCAAATTGAATAGCCTAGTTTTTTTTTTTTTGAAGAAACTGTGACTTTTTGATAGAACTGTATGTACACCTTCATACTTTTCAGCATATTTGTGGACTAAAAATTCACAAAATTTATGAACGTTGAAAAAACTCGAACAATCTGTGAACTCGCTGAAATGAAAATGTACAGACTGCAGTGCACCTGTCGTTCATTTTTATGACTTCGTTTTGGAGCGAGGAATTTTCATCTTGGTGGGTAAGTCTGTAGCTGACTTATGGGTAAGTTGAAAAAGTTGTCTTTTGTTTATCGAGGAATATGTTCTTCTTGTGTGACAATTTAATTTGTTGTGGCCCATGCTAAGTTTGGTAAAAAAACACGCAGGCCAACCCAAAGACCCCGAGCGCCCACCGTCGGTACGGCGGTACGCGGTACGGTACGGTTCGTGTTGTCCGCGGTACGCACACGGGCGGTATACGCGTGGCGACCAGCGGCGCATAAAGCCGCCGAAAGAGGGCGGTATAGGCCTGTGTACTATGCATGGATTTTGCAACGTGGACGTACGTGCACTTGTATTTAATTTTGTAGGCCTACTTTGCTTCAGTCTGAACTGCGATTTTGAGAACATTTCATTTTTCTTGCGTCACTGCTTTGACCGGCATCATGTGTGGTAAGTATGAATTTGAATTCAATGGTGTGAATATCCCTCATTTTGGTTTGTAGGCCTATTCTAATTTATTTGAGTAATGAACGTGGTTTACTGGTAAAATCGACAACGGTGGCGGCCGGAGGCGCTAGGCCTAGGCGCTAGGACGCGTGACGGAGGATCAGGAGTGCCCAATCATGGGGCGACGAATGGGGGCGGGGAATGAGGGGATGCCGGAGGAGGATGGAGGGGTGAAGGGAAACGGGGTTGAATGTCATGATTTTACTAAGGAAAAACTTACAAATTGTCATACTCATACTAGGTACAGTGTGTAGGGTCCCAGTCATGCCAGTGGGTGTCCGTGCATAGTAATCCGTCCGGGAAGGAGTAGGAAAAACTTGGAATAGGCCTACTTCTGAGTTGTCGCATAGTGCAGTGAAGGAGGGCTCATGTGATGTCCGACTTGTCATGCTTGTAAATTCTTTCCGGGAAAAGTGCCATGAATTTACTAAGGAAAAACGTAGAATTTTTCAGAGTTAATTGTCCCATAGGTATAGCACATGGGGTCTTTATGTCCATGCATGGCAATCTTTCCCTGCCCAGCACTAGTACAGTAGGCCTAGTAGTACTATAGCATATTAACTTCTGTTGAACATTTGGTAAATCCTGTAAATATTTTATTCTAATATTTATTAATTCCAAAAATGTAGACCTACTAAATTTTGTTCAATTCTTTTTATAGGAATTTTTGCTTACATCAATCACTTGGTTCCAAAGCAACGTAAAGTCATTCTGGAGACATTGATTAATGGTCTAAAGCGGCTGGAGTACAGAGGCTATGACTCAGCAGGTAAGATTGGTGATAGGGTCCACAACAAAATCCTAGTACTTGAAATGTGACAGATTAATTGGATATTTAAAATAATGACTGCAGATAGAAATATTTTATTCTGTTCTTCATATACCATGCAACTCAAAAGGTTGCTCCATTATTTTATTTAAAAAAACAAGTCAACCTAGGAGTGGAAATTTGCAGCACACAGAAGCTTTATGTAGTTATGCATAATGAACCTGTTATGTGAATATTTCTATGTCAACCTCATCATATTTATTCATCAATTATTTTCATATATAAGGTGATCATATGAAAATAAACAAATAGCATTTCACCATATTTTATTATACACTGTACCAAAATATAAAGTGCTACAAAGAAATTTATTTAAATGAATAATATTCATATTACCTTTTTCCTCACACCCACTATAATTAAGTTAATTCCAAGATTTTGTTCCTATAAAAACGGTTATTTTCATTTGTTTAATATGTGCCTAATAAGCACCAGTGTACATGTACAGTGTATACTGATAATGCCATTGTCACACCTGTTGTACTAAAGCTGGCTCAACACAGTAGAATATTGATTGGGCCAGATGTGCAAGATATACCGTAGTTTGGACTTTGTCTATTTTGCAAACCATGTGTGTGCACTGCATGTATTAAAGCTCTGAACATTATGTAAGAAATTTCTGCCAATGGGCACAGTTTTATTTTAAATGTTTGGCACAATTAAAATACTTTTGTGGTTTTCAAAAATGTGAGTACCACTAAAAATCAAAACAAGTGACATGATTTTTAATTGGTAATCTGTTTTGGCAAAGCACCGGTTTTGTTTTCCATCATATGCAGTTTTTTCTGCTGAGCAGTGGCCATAAAAATAAGCTCTGTTCAGTTTCTTAAAATAAAACAAATGAAATCAACTTTACTTTGCTTCCCAAGCTCAACCCAATCTTTAGTTAAGCCAATATTTTAATTTTTCATTGCCTTCTCCAGCATTCAGTTTTTGACTGTACAAGAACTAAAGCATTTCTTTTTAGTTGTTTCACAGCAAAACATTGAATCTTTTGTTAAAAATCATAACGAAAGCAAAACCCGTGATTATGATTTCCCGAGAATTCTCTCAAATAGGTCTCCACCCAAATTGGACTCTACCCAAATGTAATGTCAACAAAACCAAGGCCGTATTTCCAACACTCCTCCTTTATGTCCATGGTTCAACTACTTTTATGTGTAAAAATAAACACAGAGGTTCTTTGTTATTCATTCAGCCAAACCATGTTTCCTCCCTCCAGGGCCAAACAGTGTGGCCATTTCGTGTCCTGCATGTAGGCATGTAACAACCTGTGTTTAGAAATGTTGATTTTTTGTGTTTTTTTTAAACTTTAACCCTTCCAATTTGTCCGGAATTTTCTGATTGTTTTGTTGAACTTAAGATTGTTTTAAGGATTTGGTGTGTATCATAGGGTAATTGCCAGTAACTGTACTTGGGCAAATTTGTTCAGGATCCTAGTTAAAGCAATTGTTCATTAATGTAAATCTTTTTTTACAAGTAATAATTGTCAAATCTAACCAGCATTTAAAGGTGCGATTTAAATTTCATAAAATATTTCTTTTTCAATCCAAGGTGTTGCAATTGAAGGTGTGAATGTCAAAGATGGCAAGAATCATATCAATTGCATCATTAAGAAGCAGGGGAAAGTCAAGGCATTGGAGGAGGAAATTGCCAGTAAGTAATTCTTGGGATTTTAAGCTATGGCTATTTTCGAAATGGCCAGTTTAGTCTCCGGCTCAGGCTTGGTGCATCTCAAAAATTTGTAAAGGGCACCTGAATGAGGAAATGGAAAATTTGGCAACACGGCAAAAGCATAGGGCACCGATGGCAAATTGCCATGGTGCCATGGGTTCAGGGGTCGATTTGGACAAAAAAATCTACAAGCACAAATTTTTTTCTTGAAAATTGTCTGAATTTTGCATGCACAGATGAAATTTTACATGCACTGGTGCATGTATATGCTCTAAATCGACCACTGCATGGGTTATTTCAAGGTCTGGGAGCAGCTAAACTATACACATGGGAAGACAGAACATTGCAAAGACTGAGCCTGAAGCCGAATCCAGTGATTTTGAAAATGGCCTATGACTGCAGAATGGATTTAAGGCTAAAAAAACAGATTGTGGTCAGGGTGGTAGTCGAGTCACAAGCTATTCAAATGCATTATTTTGTGCGTGTTCATCCTTTGCTTCTTGTTACTAGACTTGTGCAGGACTTGTCACAGACTTGTGATTTTATCGGCTCTGGACTTGTGAAAGACTTGTGATGGTCTCGACTACAACCCTGATTGTGGAGGGTTTGGAGTTCTGAATTGCATGTTACATGTCGTTTAGTAAATATGGATGACATTTTACGACCTTGGTTATTCCTAGTTGGTAGTGCACTGGTACCTCAAACCAGAAGCTTGGGTTCAAAGCCAAATTTTCTCGACTCATTTGCTATGCTTTGTTTTTGCCAACAGTGCAGGAGGATTTGGATATGGACTTGGAATTTGACATTCATTGTGGCATTGCTCACACACGATGGGCCACTCATGGTGTGCCTAATGCCGTGAACAGCCATCCGCAACGCTCAGATGTAAATAATGGTGAGTCAAAAGATAAGTTCAGGGTGCATTTGTTTCAAATGAATCTAGATCTGCCCAAATCTGAGATCCACTCATTAACTTCGTGCAGATCCTGATCAAAATCTGTGATTTCAGGGATCGTTCTGAAGAGTTGATTTAGTGCAAAACTTAAAATGGCGAAGTAAACAGTGACAAGATATTCGTGTCATTAAATCGTGTTGTTTCAGCTCTCAATCACAACACACGATACTAACAAATCTACAAACAAATTTACAATGAATGTCATGGGTAAAAACAATTTCAGAAAATTCAGTGAATAAATTGCTATTTGTGTGACTTGAAAGCAGTTTTTTTTTTATTTGGTCTGGTGACACATCTCGGGATCTGGATTTAGATCTGCGATCTACTTAGGTGTACTTTTTACAACATTTGTAAAAAGGGAATTGATTCCTGTTAATGATTTGACAGATTTTGATTCGAGATTTGCTATTGTTTGATTTTTCCTTCCCAGAATTCCTTGTAATCCACAATGGCATCATCACCAACTACAAGGACATTAAAACATTCCTTCAGAGCAAGGGTTTTGTCTTTGAGTCGGATACAGACACAGAAGTCATTGCTAAACTCTGCAAGTACATCTACGACACGCGGGAAGAAAAGGATATGACGTTCCGCGAGCTGGTGGAGCATGTTATTGTTCAGCTGGTGAGTGAAAGTGGGCAGGGCAGGGGATTTTAAATCAAAAATTGACATGTGAAGGCTTGTGAGGACTTGTGATAGACTTGTATCTAATTCTATTGTATAATCAGGGTTTCAAATACCCACTGAAGTGAGACTGGACTGCTGGATTGAGTCCAGACTTTTAAGTAATGGACTGTTTTTGACTGTATAAGACCGTCAGTCAAATGCTTTTTGTCAATATTTTTCCGTTTTAAAACCACAAATGTATGGTTTTTGTTTCTATTAGACATAAACCCTTTCTTAATTTGTTCCATCTTCATTGCATCTGATAAAGTGGGCCTAGTTGTTGCTACAAAAGTTAGTCTTAAAAGTCCTGTCGTATGGTTTAGTTTGTCGATCTAACCCCCACCCCCTCGAGCGACGCCAGGATGGTCCGTCGGCAAATTTCATTCACAATCGAAGCCGCTGACTGGTACAGTAATCTGTCCCTACTGTTTTGTAGATTTGTACCCAAAATTCAAGTCCTGATAATCAAAGCATTTTTATGACTACATTTTTTATTACAGGAAGGTGCATTTGCATTGGCCTTTATGAGCATCCACTACCCAGCCCAATGTGTGGCCGCAAGACGTGGTAGTCCACTGCTCATTGGTATCAAGACTAAACAGAAACTAAACAGTGATTACGTGCCGATCCTCTACAAGGAGGGCGATCTTAGAGGTGAGTTTAGGTCAAAATATGCTCCCTTGTCAAGATTCTAGTCGGAAAATTTGAAATATTAATAGCCAAAATGTACATTTTACAAGTTCTTTAAGTACAGTGCTGAGTACTGTTGTAGAGAATAGGCCGTTTTCGTAATGGGGAGGTTTAGATGCACGTAAAATGCGAACGTGAACGCAAAATTCCTTCAGCACCGGTCACCTCATGAGGAGGTCTTAGAACTCGGGCTCGAATCTTGGTCACATCAAAAGTTTCAACTCTCCACGAAAGTCAAATATGTAGGTTTTTGTTTTCATCTGTTCTAAGATCTCCTCAGAATAATGACCAAGTGTTCTAAGCATTTCACGTTCGCGTTAGCGTTCGCTATTTCATGGAGACTGTAACTTTAAGCACTGCCAAACGTTTGCTAGCCTCCGAGGCAAAATTTGCTAAACACTGGTGACGCAACAATACCCGTTTCCAAGCATACGCATGCTTAAGCACGCCACGGCCGTGAAATAGCCTCATCGTTAGCACAACTTTTCTGCTACAGTAAGCACACGTTTTCAGCTAGCGCTTAAGCAGCGCCATGAAATTGGCCCCAGGAGTCGAGAAGTTTAAACTATATCACAAAAACGTGAGCATGCACACTCATTTTTTATTCCATCTTTAATAGCTGTTTTCTTTAAAAAATACCACCTCATGTATTTGTTACTATCATTCTAATCTCTTTGAGCAAGGTTTTCCACAACAATTTTGGAACTTCTTTCCGACAGAGGAAGCAAGCAAGGCCTTTGAGCGTTCACTCAGCACCAGTAATTTTGAGATTGTCGGCGAGTCTAAAGAGGCAGAGTATTTCTTTGCCAGTGATGCGAGTGCCGTTATCGAGCACACCAATCGAGTCATCTATCTGGAGGATAATGATGTAGCGGCAGTGCAGGATGGATGTGAGTACACGTACAAACTGATAAAATTAATTAGCAGAATAATAATAAGCAGCGTCATGAAATTGGGAGGAGTTTTTTAAAGAGCTTATTAAACCTTAAAAATAAATTTAAACTCTTTTAGTGCCAAGGTCGTACATGTATGATCTATCATATGTACTCTGAAAGTGCTATCGTACATGTACGACCTTGATTGTATCATTTTTTCTTCCAACACACCAACCGTCGCATGTACGACTTCAGTTTTAAAGAATTACGAAAGAATTACGAAAAACGCAAAAAGTTGGGCACTTTAGGGTTAAATATTAACAACAATGGGCACTGGAAGAGTTAAAGACTTAATAATAGTGTTCGTGCTTTAACAAAATTATCATTGTTCATAGACATCAGCCAATAAGATTTTATGGAACACAAATTAACTGCATTCTCCTGATTTTCCCGGTGTTTTGGGGCAGGTCTGTCTATTCACCGAATCAAAAAGGAAGAAGGAGATTTGGTGTCTCGTGAGGTACAGACATTGAAGATGGAACTACAACAGATTATGAAAGGTCAGTTCAACATCCTTAAAGTCACAGGCTCTTCAGCAATGCACGCGCGCCAAATTCGTGCCACGAAATACGCAGCCCAATGCCTTTGCTATGGAGCTGCGTATTTCGTGGCACGAACTGGCCCGTGCGCATTGCTGACGAGCCTGTGACTATAAACGTGCACCGGCAGCAATGACAGGGGACAGGTATTCCTATTTAAATGTGACAATAGATCCACTAAGTGCCAACTCGTTTGGTGACAGTGACGCTTGATGACAATGTGACTGCTCCCTGCCATGGCCGCACGTGCATAGGTTCTATATAATCATTTTGCTTATGAAGTCCTTGGCCCTGTCTTATTAAGTTTTATCTCGTTTACCTGATGGGTCTTTCTATAAATTAGGGGTCCAATGTTGGTCTCCCCCGTTACATTTTACATCTTGTTTTTGTAAATTCAGGACATATTCTTTAAATACTTTCCATCTCAAAGAGCGAGTACATAAAGTACAATTCATACAAAATGGTTTAATAGCCATTTTAATTATTTTTGTACAAAAAATAACACATATCAGGTGTAACGGGGGACACTAAATGTCACACTTTTGGACCCCTAATTTATAGAAAGACCCTGATAATAAATATATAAAAATTATTAATTTATTTCTTTGTGTTTTCATTCCAGGGAACTACGACTACTTCATGCAGAAAGAGATTTTTGAGCAGCCAGAGAGTGTTATTAACACCATGAGAGGCCGTCTCAACTTTGAAGACTACAGCGGTAAAGGAAATTTGTTTATTTGTCTCTGTTCTGATTTTTAGTTTTTGAATCAGTACATTTAGATAAATATTAAATAATCTGGCATCACTGCATTTACTCTTTCTTGTTGATCAAAATTGTCTTTTGCCTTGTAAATGTAGCCCTTTTTCTAGCTTAAACCTGGTACACATAGACAAAATAACTGCAAGCATTTCCCTAAACATCCTAACGGTACACAATACTTTATTTTTGGCCTTGTTTAATTCAGTGAATCTGGGTGGTCTAAAGAACTACATGTCCGAGTTGATTCGCTGCCGTAGACTCCTGTTCATTGCCTGTGGAACAAGCTACCACTCCGCCATGGCGGTAAGTATAGACCATTTGTATTTTTGTATTTTAATGATTCTGGATCAGTCGCTGAATTCCAGAACTGGTTGCAAAAACTCGGCCTAGACTGTGTAACATCCGGTTCATTTCACCAGAACGAGTCACATTCATGTTACACACCAGGGTTGTAGTCGAGTCCATCACAAGTCCATCACAAGTCCAGAGCCGATAATATCACAAGTTCATGACAAGTCCAGTAACAAGAAGCAAAGGATGAACAAGCACAAAAGGATGCCTATGTTGGAGTTAATTTTTTATTATTATTATTATTATTACTATTATTTCTTTCTGGTACTGAAACCAAGGATTCCTTAAATGCGCCCATTGCACTGTCGCTCGCAAGCATGAGGAAACCCATGATGAATTAGAAACGGCCAGAGACACCGGGGAATCCCCTTGCTCTTCACGAAAGAATGTTCTGGGATCTTTAAAGTGCGTTACCAATACCTAGGACACTGGACCAACGGCTGTACATCCCTTCCGAAGGATAGAACAAGTGTGATTAAGTGCCTTGTTCAAGGGCATAGGTACCCCAGCCGGGGCGAGTTTCAAACCCGCAACCCAAAGTTTTCACATGTGATTGCGAGTCGGTGACCCAAACCACTCGGCCATGGTACCTCAAGCTATTTAAATAGCATGTGACTTGAATTAAGACCCAGGGACTTGTGGTGGACTTGTGAGGACTTGTGATGGACTCCACTACAACCCTGTAATAAAGGATTATTATACTATTCAGCAATCAACAGACATTGTAACAACTTATAAGAGATGGATTCAAAAGTCATTAACAGAAAGGATTTGAAGCTGTTCGACTTTCATCTCCTATTTTTTTCAGACAAGACAGCTAATGGAGGAGTTAACCCAGCTTCCAGTCATGATTGAACTAGCCAGCGACTTCATAGATCGACGCACACCGATCTTCCGCGATGATGTCTGTTTTTTCATCAGCCAATCGGGTATGAAGTTACGTCGATATTTGTAGGCTGTAGAATATGAGACTCGCTGAAACAAAATCAGGAATAACCTCCAGTGGATGAGAGAGATGATTTGATGAGAGAGATGATTTGACCTGTACATGACGTCGTCACGTTGCAGTTCACATAGTTGACGTGACAGTCTAAAACACTCTTTTGCGTAAATTTGATGCACAGCGTTTTGAGAATTTGCTGTGTGCGCGGAATTCTGATTGAAATGGTGCACTGAAAATCACAGAATCACAAAAACACCACACTGTGGAGTGCACATCAGCGCTGGGCCTGAAACGTTACAATCTAAGAATCCCTAATGTCTCAATCTTTCCTTCTACATGTTCCAGGTGAAACAGCAGACACCCTGAATGCACTGCGTTACTGTAAGGTGCGAGGCAGCCTCTTAGTTGGTATAACCAACACAGTAGGCAGTACTATCTCACGTGAGACTCATTGTGGGGTGCACATCAATGCTGGGCCTGAAATCGGTGTGGCTAGCACAAAGGTTAGTGGACACCATCCCCTCTAAAACTCAACAACTATTTGGTTAATTATCATTAACAAGTAACAGGTCTCGCCAGTTAGTACAAATTATCAACTAACCACTGAGACCTGGGATCAATTTCACAAAAGTTAAGATGAATTCAATGCCTCCTAATTCCCAAACCAACGTCCCAAGATGAGAAGAGTGACCCTTCCTGAGACACGTCTTAGTGCTTTGTGAAATCAGCTCCGGTCATGTATTTAAATAAAGTAACAGGTCTCGCCAGTAAGTACAAATTATCAACTAGCCGGGGAGACCTGGGATTGATTTCATAAAAGTTAAGACGAGTTCAATGCGTCCTAATTCCCATATCAACGTCCCAAGATAAGAAGAGTGACCCTTCCTAAGATGTGTCTTAGCGCTTTGTGAAATGAATATTTATGCTAATAATCATATTAGCATAAAATCAAAAACCTGGATTTTAACCCTAAAACAAATTTCAAATAAGGGTTTTTTTGTGACTGTAACTGAGTAGAGTATTTGCATCAATTTCATTGATAAAAATATAAATTCAGAGGCAACTTATTAAGTTCTAACTGATCGCTGACTTGATCTATTTTGTAGGCCTACACCAGCCAGTTCATCTCTCTAGTCATGTTCGCACTCATGATGAACCAGGATCGAATCTCTGGTATGGCGAGAAGAAAAGACATCATCAAAGATCTGAAAAGACTTCCAGGTGAGTGTGACTCCTGAGAGCTTTGTAGCGAAATCGCAAAGCTAGTGCCTTGTGTAATTATGAAATCCAAGGCACAAAAATTTAGAAGTTTGTTGAGAGTTTTGTTGAGTTGAACGACGTTTTTATTGCAATGAAATTTTGAGTCTCTTTTCTTCTGTTTCTAGATCTGATCAAGGAAGTCTTGCAAATGGACAACGAGATTAAGAATTTGGCAGAAGAACTGCATATGGAAAAGAGTATCTTGCTTATGGGGCGTGGCTTCAACTTTGCCACGTGCTTGGAGGGGGCGCTGGTAGGTCTAGAAGTGTGTGAGGAAGGGGTGGGAGTGGCTAGGTGGGTAGGGCATCTAGTCTTGCAGGTGGACCACAAAGTCAAGATATTAAGGAAGGTCATATCCTATGATTGGCTTCTTGTGACAGGTTTGGATCAAATGTGATGTAGTGATGTGCTTCCGGGCCATTTTTAGTACCGATAACCCATTCAGGGTGCCAGCCACATATCGCGGCAGTTCGCGCATGATCCAAATAAAGCAAAGTGCAATTCACATGTTCGGATATGTCTAAATCGCTTAACTGGTTCCCACATGCAACACTACCCGTGTTCACAAGATTATGTCCCAGAAAATGATTAAGTATGGCACATGCATGATAATTAATACAAATGTAGGCCAGCCTCTACGAAACAAGTTGTTTGTCGCCGGGCTGAATTCAAAATGTGCCCATATAGTACAGTTGGAGGTTCAATGTCGCTGCTTGAAGAATATTGCGAAAAGAAACAAAATGAAAATAAATTTTGGACAACTGAGAAATCTTAAAAAGGTTAGTGGAACGTAATCAGCTATGAAATATTTATTCAATTATTTGAAAATGAAAAAAATACAGCAAATACAAAATAACATTTTAAAGAAATTATCAATATTCAAATAACTTATCCAACAAGATAATATACTAGCACCCATGTATACATAATGTTTTCTTGATCTTTACTTGCAGAAAATAAAAGAATTGTGCTACCTACACTCAGAGGGTATTCTAGCTGGTGAGCTAAAACACGGTCCTTTGGCCTTAGTGGATGAAGATATGCCAGTTATACTCATCGCCATGAAAGATGGAACGTACACGGTAAGGTTAATGTAGCAGTGACATCCCCAGACTTTTCAAAGTGGGAGGAGTTGGGGACAAAGGGGTGGCATACAGTGGACGAAGTGTTGAATTTTTGGGCAAGTTTGGGCGGTTTGTATTTGACATGGGTAACTTGTTCTCGACGAATAGGTGGTGTGTGATCCTGTTGAGTGCAGTGTTCTCGGGTCGTGTTCCTGCCGTTTGGGCACAAGAACGAGCTCCCCTGTGTCAAGAACATACCGCCCAAACTCGGCCTTTGGTGCATGTTCATATTCATTTTTAATGCTCTGTTGAATAATTTTTATTTCTTTCCACAGAAATGCCAGAATGCACTCCATGAAGTCCTGGCAAGAAAGGTGAGTAAATTTTAGGGAAAATAAAGCAATAGACCGTATCAAATAGCAGCCATCTTGTAGGGCAGTTTCTTTGTTCCTTGAGGACATGCATGGTTGCACATATTGTCCTTATACATTGTTGAACCGATTCAAGTAACAAAAGGTGCCCCACAAGATGGCAGCTATTCGATACGGTCTATAATAAATGAATAATTAGGAGTTTCCATTTGACAGCATTCTTTTCAACTAACATACAAAGTCAGTATCCGTGAATGTACATGTATTTACTATTCTGTGCTTAGCGCCCTCTATTGTTAAAAGTATACTAAGAAGCTCTGAAATTGCATTAGACTCTTCAACTATTTATTAAACATTTTCTTTTTGAAAAAGCCACATTACTCTTTTTGGAAGAATGTGTAGTTCTGAATAGAACCAGTTTTTAGTTTTATAATAGTGCTCCCAATATCGAGGTTTTGATTATTTTTTTGTTTTCTTTGATAGTGTCGTCCCATCGTTGTTTGTGACAAGACAGACACGGAGCTACAGAAACAGAGCTCCCGTTTCATTGGCATTCCAGGTTGCGTGGATTGCCTACAGGGAATTCTCAGTGTCATTCCACTGCAGCTCTTGGCATTCCATATTGCGGTGCTTCGGGGATTTGATGTAAGTACAATCACGATCATTAGTCCTTACTTACTAAATTAGCCCTATGTGTTTGCTGCATCCTACCACAAGAAAACCTCAAATTTACAGAAAGATATATATTCTAAAACGGTTTCTGTGAGATGTTTTCTTTGGAGGGCTGGTAAATGCACATGGAGTGTCACCAGATCCAAACGGAAAAAGCAAACAACCCCTTCCCCCTCCCCCCTTCCCCCTCCTCCCCCCCCAAAAAAAAAAGAAAAACAAGGGTGTTTGGTGGGCTAAGAAATATTTGCTGTTCCTTAGGGACCTATTACATAAACAGTATCTTACAGTCTGAAATTTAATTCTCATTTCACATGACAAGATTCAAGTGAGATGCTCCCCATAACTTGTATGTTTGGATTGTTGAATTGATCACGTTCAAATTACGTCACTTCGTACAAATTGTCACGTGCATCGGGATTTTGAGCGTATTTTTTTGTGACACGCATAGGTTGTGCCGTATTTCAAACAAATTTTGAGCAACACGCGCACGTGTTGGGAACATTTTCCAGGGTGTGCGTGCGCGTACTTGATGACGTTTAATACGCAGTAGCATTTTTCCTACGAAGATGGTGTCTGTGAGAGTGGTCAATAGAGGAAGCAATTTTCCCTAATCTGTTGTGGTGAACAACATGACGTTCAGTTCATGTGTTACATCAGTAAATGTTCTGTTATTCACTCTCCCATCAACGCATTACATTCAAGGATCAACTGTAGATTTAGGTGGGTTTTTAATTATTCCTTTGCCCTGCTTTGTCAAAGTCTTCCCCGTGGGTGCTGGCATAACATGTAGGTCAAATTCAGATCAAGCTAGAAAAACTTGTCACCTGTCTTTGCCCCTCCTTCCTCCTTTTCGCCTTTAGAATAATAACAATTTCCCAGCTTTCCTTAAAGGCACGGGCTCATCAGCAATGCGCGCGCTCAAAATTCGTGCCACGAAATACGCAGCTCCATAGAAAATGGAGCTGCGTATTTTGTGGCATGAATTTGGCGCGCACACGCATTGCTGACGAGCCTCTCCCGTTAATGTTGCGAGGAGCCTGGCGATAACTTTTAATAATGACGATTACGTGGATAATTATATAGTACACGTATCCCTTGATGCTTCACACTATCACCCCTGTCATTGGGCTCTTAATAGCATTCATTAATTTAAAGGCACCTCTAGGCTCGTCAGCAATGCGCGCGTGCCAAATTCGTGCCATGAAATGCGCAGCTCCATAGCAAAGGCATGGAGCTGCGTTTTTCGTGGCACAAATTTGGCGCGTGTGTGTTGCTGACGAGCCTGTGCCTTTAATCACATCAGCGCATTGCTCATAAAAGGGTTCTTTTAACCTGTGTAAGAGTTAACCTGGTTAAGTAGTTATCAATGTTTGTGGTGTGAACAACCTCTGGGTTAAATTAAATCTGGGTTTAAGGTAAAAGATTACAGGGATATCAGAATTAGGTCAGTGTGAAAATGGCTTTTGTTTCTTATGTTAGCGATGACCTGAGTAAGTACTTCCCCAGGTTAAAAATTTGCAGTGTGAAAAATAATTTCTAGGTTAAATTTAACCCAGGTTAAATGTCTAATTAACAAACCTTGGTTAAAGATGAGAAGTGTGAAAAGGCTTTTGTCTTTTTTATTGTAATAACAGGTGGATTGTCCCCGCAATTTGGCCAAGTCAGTCACTGTGGAGTGAAGTAGCGGATTTGAATAATCTTCATTTATGGGCCAAGGGACCATGTGCAGTGCTTTCGGTGACAATATAAAGTCTCCTCAATTTCCAAAGACTATAACATATTTTTAGTGTGTATACAGTAGCAAAAAGAACTGATGTAATGCCAGCATTTTTTAGTTTTTGTTTTAGCAGAATTTTTCTTTTTTTCCTATTTCTTTTTGGTGATTTGTTATTTGATATAATGTATTTTTGATAATCTTGGAAAATGTTATGAATGTGTCAAAATACAACCGACTTTATAGACCAAATTCCGTGAGTGGTTTAGTTCAGACATTTTAAATTTCTAAACTTGAAAAAAAAAGGAAAAAGGAAAGAAAGAGGCATGCGCCGTATCTTGGCTTTTGAGCCTGCATTTAACCCGGCGATAGAGCCGACTACTGAAAAAGGCCAGTGATTTATTCTATGAAACACTTTGTTTAGTCAGGAAAAAATTATTTCTAGCCATCTGCAGTATTTTAATGCCTTTCAGTAAATGTATTCTTCTTGTACAGCGGGGTTGTTTTAAGTGGTCGTTATGGGCAGGTGGTCACTAAGGGAGGTTTGACTGTACCTTTGTTGTTCAGTTTTTGCCAACATTGGGGATTTTTATGTTTCAACATTATTTGGGCATGGGAGTTGGGGTAAGGGTTAGGGCTACCCCTGTTATTCTTTAAGAATCTGAAATTTTGGGGGATTTTAGTGCATAGGTTTATAAGCTGAGTAAACGGTAAAAGTGATATCATGTCAAACATTAAGTATTTGGGCAATTCCATAAATTCAGATTTACATTTCAGAGACTTTAAGGGCTTGTAATGCTTCACATGTTCAAGTTGTTTGATTTTAAACACATGTTCTTCAATTAAGCATCATTGATGGAAGTGTAATTCCTGAAAATCCTATTGTGATCCCATTCTCAACAAGCATAATAAGGCAAAAAAGACTTTAAACGTACCTCGCTTTTTTGAGAATGGCATTACAATCAGTTTTTCAGGAATTACACTTCCATCAATGATGCTTGAAGAACATGTGTTTAAAATCAAACAACTTGAATACGTGAAGCATTACAAGCCCTCAAAGTCTTTGAAATGTAAATCTGAATTTATCGAATTGCGCTTTTGCATTAAAATATTAACTCTATGTTTTAAGCGGGACTATTCTTAACTTTTAAATTTTGAACATGTAAAAGCTATTTTTGAAATGTATTGTAATCGAAATATTGTAGCTGAAAATATGTGAAAGGCCTACAAATTAAGTAATTAATTTTTATATAGAATCAAAAAATGCGCCTTAAAGCAATGAAATATTCCATTAAGTAACTTTTGATTCACGTTTAGGTTAAGCAGTTGTTAGACTGATTAGTCGCTTGCAAATAAGGGGTGTTTCAACATAGAGTGAAATTTCAAGTTCATGCCCTTTAACAGGCTGTTTAGCACGAACTGTCAGTTATTTCACCAGTTTTTTATGAAATATCTTGTATGTTGGGCTTTGCCAAGCTTATGTACACCCACAAATTTCATTCTAGAAATTTGGTTTTGGTGTGTCCCATGCGTAACACTTTTCGCGTCAACCAGAGAATGTCCCATGCATAACACCAATTTTGCTGATTTGTCACTTTGATATCTATTATCTGAACAAAATGATTACCTTGATAACAAATTTAAACATTGTAACTTCTCAGAAGATTTGGTGTAAATTGGTTTAAAATCTGTAGAGATAGTTATTTAAAGTCACTTAAAATTTTAAAATTCTAGTTGACACAATAACACACCCATTTGCTCGGGAATGATTTAATCCAGAGTGGATTTTGGCAAGTAGGCATACCGTAAATGTAAACAGGACTCAAAATAATTAATGTGCCTTAAATGCTGTGCATATCTATGCAGCAACAACAACAAAATAAGGTTTGTTGGAGGGTTTTTTTGGTCGTCTTGTTTAAAGATAGTATACATGATTGGTAAACTGTTACAAATAGTTTTATCACCCTGTGTGATTGAACATATGCATGATTAAAACCAACCTGAGCAAAAACCAGCTCCGAACTTCGTCTAACTTTTGAGAAAACAGTCAAAAAAGGGTTTGCAGTCATTTCGCCCCTGAACCATTTCGCCCCTGAACCATTTCGCCCTGAACCACGGCCTGTGCACGAAATGGTTTTGGGGCGAAGTGGCATTTGGGCGATGTAGTGTTTGGACGAAGTAATTTGGGGCAAAATGGCACTCGGGCGAAGTGGTTTTGGGCGAAATGGCACTTGGGCGAAATGGTTTTGGGGCGAGTTGAATTTTTGTCTCATGAGGCGAAAACTAATTGTTTTACTCATTTCTCAAAGACTATAGCACTTCAGATAAAACCATTTCAGGGGAAGTTTTCTACGGTCATCATGTTTATATTGTGTAAGTTGGGCGTAAATCTGTGAACATTTCTGATTTTCGAGATTACCAATGATGTATACTGCCTTTAAAGTTAGTTTTTAAAGAATTCAATTTCTGAACCACAGCTTTAAAGGTGTAGGTTGCTTGGAAGCACTGATGAAGTTCAATGGCTGTTACTTGCTTCCATGAAGCATGGGGCCCAGTGCATTATTATATGTACATGTATTTAAGTTCATTCTCTTCTTAGGCCGGGGTCACACCAATTACGAGATTCCACTCTATATCATAGTATTATTATAGTAGAATAAGAAGTTTCCAGATGGTGGAACGACTTGGCAGGGTTATATTGGAAGCCATGTTGTCCTGATGACTATAAACAAAATTCCAATTGAAGTAACACTTTGCTGTATTGTGTTTTCTATTGACTAGGCATGGCTATCGACATGTACCCTAATATGAACGTTTGTTCCATTTGGGATATCTTATGGCCCTGAGACTCCCATAGCAATGCGCACATGTACACAAACTGTGGCGTCACTATGTCGGTTCTTGCCTGATGTCCCCAACTCTACCACATTTTGTAAAACCCTACTCGATCCATTCTTTAAACAACACTAATTAGGGACTCATCCTGGGGTTTGCTCGCCCAGGCGAGACAAACTATTACTCTGCTCCAGGGTTGATTTCCCTCAAATAAAACCCACTCATGTTACTGTACTTTTTAATGTTTCTTCAATCTTGTTGAATATATCACTTATTTTCTTAACAACTGATCCCAAGTTCATATATATATATTTTCTATTTAATTATCTTTGATTAATATGAAGCATTTTATATATTAACATGGTCCCGCCATTAATATGGCCATTGATGCCGACATGGCGTTAAACCCCTAACTCACTCACTCACTCTTGCCTGATGTCACAGCATAAGCAGCTGATTTTGAAGCATTGAGCACGAACCGTCATCTGCAGGGTAGTGACAAATTACCAATCTCGTTTCAGATGCTGAGCCGTTTATATTACGTCACGCGTCTTTTCATTTGTAAATTTTGTCACAAAAGAAAGCACAGAAACTTTCGTTTTTTATGACAATTTGAAATTCCTCAACTGGTCAACGGGAGTTGTCTGCTCATCTCGTTCCTATGAGTGTCCTAAAACTTGACAAAAACGCTTCATCGATCCCAAAAACTTGGGTTGCAAACTGCCGAGGCCAGCAAGCCGTCTGATAATTAGCGTTTAGAGGTAATTACGCGGGCTGCATTTCAACTGGAATTAATTAGACATTTCATTGGATGTTACGAGTTAAATGACACAAAAAAGCCTCGATTTTTTTCCCTAAAATTTGTGGCATACAGATCCGAGAGCACGTTGCAATAAATAACAGTCGATAATTTGTAGGAGTTGTACCTTCTTGTTTTTGTCCTTCAAACCGATGTTCGCGGTGGTAAAATTAATTGATATTTCGTATTTTACGTTCTATCCATCTTGGCCAACCGGAGTTCGCATTATTCGCTTTAATGAACAGCGAAATGACACAGTGAAGTGATAATCGTCCGAGCGTAATATAACGCACCGTATCGCTCATCAGCCCGGGAAGAAAGATGGCGCGAAAAATTGTACCCCACTGCTGTGAATTTGGCGGGAAGATAGTCCTCGTCTAAAATGAATAGTGCTATTACACGCTTTATCGAGTATTTGCGTGGTCGTGTCGGTCTTGGAGTAGTTTGGAGTGAAGAAGAGTTAATTGGAGCAGTAAAATTATCGATTAACGCGGCAAAAGATACCACGAAAATAACAGGCCACGTTCAGGAAGCTATGAATAATTTTTGGCCATTTCGTGCGCTCGTTGTGACAAGGAGAAATGTAGAAAAACCAAGAAAAATCGTTTGGTTGTTGGCGCGTAAGTTATGAGCCTTTTGTTTGCAAGCTACTCGCTGTGAAGCATTGGAAAAACACCAACATTAAGAAAGACTAATTGTTGTTAGTTTGGGGTTGTACCGAGTTAGTTTGCCTCGGTATTACACACTGTCTAATTCAGATATAACCAGCTTCGTGTTTGTATGTTGATTTTATTGTGTTTACCTCAACAATCAGTTTATTTTATAGTATTTATTTTGTAAGCAGTTAGCACCAGCACGGTAGCCGACAACGCGATCAGATTTAAAAGTAAGATAGTTGTGTTTGGAGGTACCGGTATACGTTAGCGACTGAAACGTTTTGCATACAGCGGGATAATAATTCTCGTCGCTTTAGACAGAAATCACCAAATAGCTGAAATGAAGCATTGTAAAAGAAACCCTAAAAGTGATAGTTTCTTTTTAAGGGGACCGATTGCTAAAGTTAACAATTTTTAAGGTTTCTTCCCGAATCGAAACAGAAAACTACCCGTTGGTGTAAGAAACGGGTCTGAACATGGAGTATCTTAAGTATGTCTCGGAAGGTGCGACATGAACATGAAATGGATAAGTTATGTGTAATGACGCAGACAACATTTTGAAGTCACAAACTAAAACTTTATGAGCAATTGAGACGGTGATGCTTGTAGAGGACGCTCTGTCATAATTTTATTTAAGGGGTGCCACTTTCGCCATTATGTCGGGCAAGACGAACAATGGCGACATTTTAGCATAATATCGGGACAACTCTGCCGTCCGTACACCGGAGAAATCGTTGGTAATGTGATATCTACTCGGCTAGCCCCGGAACCAACGCGGTTTTACGTCGCCCATTCCCGTTTCCCGCCAACGGGCTTCTTGTTTCTTGGCGGGAAAAATATTCACGGTCGCAATGGTTCCTTTTGTAGATATCTTCGTTATATTTAAGCGACCCCATTACACTTTTCAAGCCACAATACCCTGGCCATAGACGAGATAATAACGAGGCAGGATCGTTTTTCCGGCGCTCGTGTATTGCCCCACCTTGTCTGAAAATTAGGGCCTTGTTATGAAATTAACGATATCAAACGTCGCTTGTTCGTCTGCCATGATACCAAGTGACATAGACAGTGCCATTTGAGTCTGTTACAACCAACTACCGAGTGTCGATTTAGAAGTCAAATAGCAACTACAAATTGAAGTCGACGACGCCAATTAGCAACGATTAGGCGTGGCCAGACCACTTCTCGTAAGCATGTTAACGGGTCGCGGGATTTCTGTATTGATTTATATTGCGCGCTTTTGCCTAAACGAATACATGAATTAAAATAAATTAAATTAAAGAAGAGAAGATCTGTCGTGTGGTTGGCATCTGGCACCATCTTGACTCCTTAAATTTGAGAAAGTCATGTGGACGAAACGAGAGCCGAAGTTTTCTCTGTATACGATAGGCCTAATTTGTATAGCACCAGATGGGCGTTGAAAAAAGAAAGCACAGAGAGGCTTGCACGTATAGTTTGTTGGGTGTGGAGAGGTCGGCTCGAGACCAATGGATATTTGTTTATACTTCACCAAAATTCCCCAAACCTGTCAAAAACTTTGACTATCGTTTCCTTTATTTTTTACGATGTTCAGAAAATAATTCCGCAGAATATATAAAAAATACACGTAAAAGAGTAAATCTTAATAGTTAGGCCTAATACATGTACATCTAAAAGTTGTATTCTCATGCATGTTGTATCGGAAGTCAAGTCTCAAGTCGTACAACAAATCGTGTTGCGTCACAAGTCAAGCCAGATATCATGGCGGCGCCTAGCTGACAATAACGACTCGTTAGCCAACGGAATTAGCTGTAATTTCACATCACAGATGCACAAGTATATATTTGAAATCCGAAGGACAATCTCTAGATATAAAGACAATAGATGAGAAATAACAAGCCATCTCGCAACCGTTGTCCAATCGATTCCAATCAACATGAAACATCGTTTTGTTTGTCTGTAGCGCACTATAGGCAATGTAGTCATGTACTGCCGGCAGATCAGTCGATGCTATGTTATTGCCTAAACGGTAGAAAGCAAATCACAAAGTCTCATATCAAGCCATCTCATCAAGGTCTTTTGTAACAGTCAACGGCTCCATTTTGTTCTTTTCCGCCAGAACACACGCCATATATACATTTATACCCAGCACGATATGTGGCAAAGGGACTCCCTATAGCTCCCCCTGACGCCCCTATACCTTGACACACTCTTTCCTTTTGTTAACGCACCAATACCCCCTAAAACTAAAAGGAATTCCTTGGAAATTCCTTGGATGTTTGAGACACAATGGGGGAACAATAGTATAGGGGGATGCCCTTTGCCGCATATCGTGCTGCATATGTGTACATTGTACAAAGTGTAATTTGGAGAGAGCCAAAACAGAATCTCATTGGTTTAGCGATGTGCGTGCGCGTTGCACTTGTTCCTTGTACGCGTGACGCGCCTTTTAACGCTTTCGTCGAAATTTGAACGTTTTCGTTCAAAATTGAACGCTTTCGCCGAAACTGAACGCTTTTGTATCGTATCTATTGGCTTTAGGATTCGATATTGGCCCATTATACTTTACGGGCGTGCCTTGTCTAGTCTCAAATTGCAAAGCGACGGAAGAAATTCTGGTGATTTGGTAGAAAGTCTGTTTTTATTTCAGATATTTCGATGCAGTATTGGCCCGCTCGTTCATCAGCGCCATATTGCAGCACCTTGCATTTTCTATCAATACTCTTTTGTAACTGTTCTTATAGGAATTTATCTCAATATTGCATCAGCCTCTATAGTTTACCCAACACATGTGTCCACAATAATTGTTTTTATGTCTCCAAAATGACCACAAGTGAATGCTAAAAATCGCCTTGGGTAACCAGTGCTTAACCAGACCAAATTGTGTTTTCTTTTGTGTGGAAACAAAATTATAATTACGAGAATTTACCGAACCGGCCCGCGGCACACCGTGGGCACCAATTAGGAATTGTTCGGCGGCCTTAATGTCGTCGGTCATGGTCGTCAAAATACAAGACAATAGACGCCAGATTTAAAGTCTTTTATTATTATTATTTATTCATGCCAACAATGTACATCATAAACAAGATGGGCATAGGAGCGACAAAAGCAGTACAAATCAAAGTGATGTCCAAATTTCTTGTGCCTGGTGTCCATTTTGATAATATTCTTATGGGGTATGCGCTGCCGATCAGTATTTTGGGATTGTTTGAGATGAATTGGAAGCAATTTTCTTAAAGAAAAACATGATGGCTTAAAATCTCGAATATATAGGGCCGGAGATGGACGCATGGTCATGCAGTTAGCGAGATCAAGTATAACAGGTCTCGCCGGAAATAATCAACTATAACCACTGCGACCAGGGGCTAATTTACAAAGCGCTAAGACGCGTCTTATGATGGGTCACTCCTCTTATCTTTGGACGTTAGTATGGGAATTAGGACGCATTGAACCCGTCTTAACTTTTGTGAAATCGACCCCTGGGTCTTATTTTATAAAGCTCACTTAGAAACATTCCTAAATAAACATTCTTAACTCGTGTTTTAAAGATAGGAACAATGATTTTTTATTGTTCCTAAATCTGGGTCCTTTTTCATAAAAGTTAAAAACATTTTTAAGTGGACTTAGGAACAATAAAAGCTAATTTTCTTATCTTTAAAAACATGAGTTAAGAATGTTTATTAAGGAATGTTTCTAAGTGGGCTTTATGAAATAGGACCCTGGTCTTGTATTTAAATCAAAAGGTATCAAGTCTCGCCGGTTAGTACAAATAATCAACTAACCACTGAGACCTGATAGTCCAAAGGCGGTAAATGGTCTGTAAATGATCCATTTCCCCCCTACAAATTACAGAACATGTAAATGCCAATGTTTTATGACTTTATTCTAGAGAGTAGGCCTAGGTATTTTATAAAGACTATTGTAAAACCTTCTAGCTTAATAATTATGCTGTTGAATCTGAATAATTGACAGATAATTTCAGAGGAATTATTAGAGTTCTCAGTCTGGTTTTTTTTTAACTCGAAATGCCACAAAGGCAAAAGTGAAAATGGACGTCGCTTACACAGACGCGGGTTTTAAAAATGAAACGATAAAGGGGGAGGGGAGGAGAAAGCTTCTTTAATCCAAAATGCAATTAGGCCTATATCGCAATCGTGTTGTCTTTCCAATAAGCGTTGCTCCTGTATAATACTCACACACTCCGTGTACATGCAGAAATATCGAGCCTGCAGCGGTGGAGAAAACAAAACGGGCAGGCGATCTATTTTACAAAGGAAGTGGGGAGTTCGTCTATTATTGAGTTGGAAAACACGCCGGGATGAAAAGACACAGGGAAAAAGATCCCTTTTGATTGGCGTCCGGTTCGAGATAAAAAAAAAACACGACGAGATACCGTGCGCGGCGGGAGGCTGACGGGGGGTAAAGCGTTCAACTCCCCCTCAAAACCCAGCGCTCGCGCCGCGCTGAAGCTCATCCAGGTAGCGGCTAATATCGCTCAAGGTTAAACACAACTCCGTGCACAGACTGGTTTTTGATTTGCTCTGCCGATTGTGTTTAAGCAGAGAGCGATTTATGAGGAGGCTTGCGACTTGTTTTTCCTATTGGCGTCTTTTTTCCCTCCTGTTTTCCTGCGGTATTGTCATTATTTTGGTGCAATTAAAGTAGACTTTCGCGATCGGTTGTTGCCAGGGATTCTTATTGGCATCCAAGCGAAGCATAAACACCCACAACTCTCTAATTTCCGCTCAATTCGATGGGTTTTGGGTTTACTCGCTAGCTACAAATTCCGGCTGAAAGTCAACGACAACAAACAGTCCTGTTGTTTTGTGTCCTTCATTTTTTTCCACGCAAAATAAGGTGCTTTCCGAATTACAAGAGCAATAAGTCACAGTGCCTTGATTTAACATGGAACTGGGACATACTGCATTCACCACACGAAAGATTATTTCTTAAAAACCCACGGTAAAAACGTTTGCTCCAGTTTGAGATAAATTAAGAAAATAATCTCTTTTGGATTTTAAATTCCCTTGCAATACAGCCGCACGAGGGCGCGCTTTGTGTCAGTTCACTGTGAGAGCCCACCAGTACACAACGGCGAACAATAAGTTCAAGAAACATTTAAATGCCGCATATATTTCAAAACCGAATAACACATGCTTTTATACAAATTTTCTCTATAGAATTGTATGTCATTTAATGTTGACATTTCCATGGGACATTCACACGTGCGAGGGTAGCACCACGCCCCCTGTATACGAGAATTAAATTCACACCTCCCCCCATACAACTCTCACAGACGGGGTCGCGTCTGGGCTGATTTCTAGGGCTCTAATGGCCGAGACGGACGTATGTCTCCGTTGTGCCATTCCATAAACCACCCTTTTCTCTTCAGGAAGGTCGAAAACCGAAAAAAACTCCAAAAAAGAGGGCAAAGTTATAACACCTTGTTCTTGCATGTGGCGATTCCGCGCTTGTTGGAAATGAACTACCAAGGTCGTCTTGTCTATAACCTCGTGCATGCGATCGAATCATCTTGAAGTATACATGTATGCGGCGCATTGAGAAGCTATTACGGTCGTAATGAGGGACCCAAGTCATATTATTCCGTGCCGGAGTGTCCGTAAGGATTTTTGGTCCAAATGAAGCTTTGTTTGATTTTATCATCATTCTTTGAGGTACGATTTCACTGAGAAAACTACATGTACCTACCACGTAACGTATTACATGTGCATTTTGGGACACATTTTGGTAGTTTTCTTGGTACAGATTGTTGTATTTTGATGCAGCGTGCTTTGTTTGACACATAGGGCGTGTTTGTTTCGGACGAATCCGCCGATCCCGATCTGCGCAGATGGTTCAGCGCTATGCATTTTGGATCTATCTGAACCATATGCGCAGATCGGGATCGGCGGATTCGTCCGAAACAAACACGCCCATAGCAAAGCCTATAGTGACCTCATTCTGTCGTTCTGCGCATGTTAGGTGCATGCGCACTCGTAACATTAAAGAAGTCACGTGTATTAATTGTATTTCCACCCCCAATCTGTATATTATCCCTCGGATCATATCCTTCAATCTGTGGGTCATATCCCTCAATCTGCGGGTCATATCCCTCAATTTGCAGAACGCCCAGCTCCCACAAACTTCATTGACGCTAGATTTTGGGTCATTCAGGGGCGGATCCAGGAATATTTCCAGGGAGTGCTTTTGCCAGTGCGAGTGCCGACGAAGTCGCTGGGGTGGGGGGGGGGGGAGGAGGGGGGGGGGGGGGGGGGGGGGGGGGGGGGGGGGTATGCCCTCCAAGTCCCAATTGTTGTTTCAATTTGGCAGGGGGGGGGGGGGGTGGGGGGTCGGGGGGGGGGGGGGGGGGGGGGCGAGTCATTTCTATATCAGCTTGTTGTGCACAGGCAGACACACATAAAAAGCACTAGGCCTACAAGAAGATACAGGCACAAAGTGATCAACATTTTGACTGAGTCGAGTAACTTAATAGTCAATTAAGTACTAATTTGTCATGTTAAAAAATGTAAGTGTCTTTGTGTTAATTCTTTCTTGCATTTGCGCTGTAACAGGAACTCGATACAAAAAGTGTGTATAGTCTAAGTCCAGAGTGCAAATAATTGATCATCTGCGTCCTAGCTAAAAGCGAGAGCCGAGTTTGGAAACAATCCCGCCTCGTTGCGAGCGAGCGAACATTGTGAACGTGACCGAGTCTAAAGATTCCCTGGCAGGCCTGAGGAAGCCAGAGCAACAGCCCCCTAATATCAACATTTCCGTCCCGTCGAGGATGTGGCAATATAACAGCAGCGGGGAAAGGGTTGACGGTATACCGGGCGCTGCTGCCGCGATCCCGGGCTGATCATCGCTAAAGGATCGCGCTTAATTACAAAACTATACACCCTCTCTCCCTCTGATGCATTGTTGAATGAATCGCTTTTATTAAAAAGCTTTCCACCAATGTCGATTTGGACACTACCAAGTTATAAAGGACTGGCGAGTCTTTAGGAGTTGAAGGGTTTATTCTAAACGAAACACGGGGGCACGGGTTGTGTGAGGGGCGTGCTCCACGCCGAGCAGAGATTTGCCCGGGATATTATCGGTCTTTAACCGGCTTGTCCACCAAGTCGCGCACGTTCCCATGTTTACACGGACTTAATGAACTGAGCCGGTTTATTGCCAGTGCCGGCAGCTGAGCAACTCCCGAGTTCGCATGATACGTGTCCGATCCTTGCCTATCATCCACGGGCCAAGAAAACCTTGTTCATTCCAGGGACCGTTCGCCCGAGCAATCCAAAGTATATTTGGGCACCGTCACGATTTAACGAGACTCGTTAATTGAGAATGACAGGTCATTAATATTACTCTCAAGATTAATAGTCTCGTTAAACTTCGAGGGTTTCTTTATATGTCACCTGCACGCCAATCAAACGAAACCTCGTCAACCCAAGTTGCGATGTTTGGCTAAATATTGACACCGCTGTTCACAGCCAAATTACAGCCACTCAAGAAACGAGAGAGGGAAATAACATTCGGTGTATAAGATGCTGAGCAAACTGCATATTTTATAGACTGCCTTAGGCTGTCTCGGAGATATCAAGGATTTAAATACTCTTGGTTGTGTATAGGCATTAACGGCCATGTTTGGGGCAGGTTTTCGTAAACTTTAGTCACGGTACTCTGTTGGTCGAGGAGGTATTATATCTCAGTAATGACTTCTAATTCTATACTACGTGTAGTTGGAATGGTCTATTGTCAATTTTAGCTGCCACCGATGCTTTTGCACCTATACTTTCTAAATGGTTTACATAGAAAATGTCTGGTTTCAGAAGTCTGGTATAACCATGCTAAAAGAAAGATTCTTACAACTCTCGGGAATCTGTATACGAAGCTAAACATCGCACTGCGACATGACTTAATGGATCCCCGCGCTATATAGGCCTACTCATCACCGAAGTTAAAGATAACAATGTTACGGGCAATTAGTGGTGCTTTTTACCCATTTCAGCACAACCTAAACAGCCTGGCAAATTGTGTTGTATTAAGCGCAATTGGCTCTCTTACGATCGCTCCTAATTGAATCTTAGCAAACAGTGTCGGTTTCTTTTTGTCCGCGACCCAAACTTTTCCGTGTTTTGGACTAATTTGCGCGACCTATTTTAAATCGTTCACTGCTGGTGTATGTTTCATAATTTGCAATTACCGCACATGTCCCGCTAATAGTGGGAAGCAAAGTGTGTCAGATTTACAAACGGCGTACGTAAACTATATACGAAATGGATACATGAGCTGGTATTTTTAAGGCATAATTTCTGTGCCAAATGAAAAATAAAATTTCATAAAAGGGAATAATTATCTCGGTGTATCGATGTTATTAACGTTCGAATGAGCTATCGGTTAAAAATTCCCCGATTGGAAGTTATATGAAGCATATAAAGTGGAAATTATGAAAGATATACGGTGCCCGAAACCTCAGGTGCCATTTGCTTTCAGTTGAAAAACCACCCTTTCAGTTGTTTGGTATAGAGTTTGTGTATTCTCGAAAAATGTTTCCGAGAATGACCGACCAGCTTTGGACCTTTACAGTTTTCCCTAAGACATTGTTCCTAAATACATGGACTAACGCCAACTGCAGGAGCTCGGGTATTTCAGGGTATGTCTCCTTCTGATTTATCTTTGTCTTCCTTTTGCCTTACTGCGCCATGAGCACTATATATATTGGATATCGGCGCATTATAAGTACCCATTATTGTCTTCAGATTCTTAGGTACCCTTATGGCGTTTACTGATTCAGAAGTTGCTGTTTAAATACTCCACCGATCATAATTATTATAGTCCTTAAAAGACGATTATATATAGTAAGTTTTGTTAATTGTTATTAGTACAGGTGGTTAGACGTACAGCATGAGAATCATGCCTTGTACGATTATCTAAAAAGCCTTCGTTTTTGTTTACATTTCGAGGGAGGTGTGAAACATTTGGTATTATCTCGTAGAATTTTGCTAAATTTAAGAAATAGCGTCGATAATACACCAATCAAAAAGCAAGAAATCATCGTCATGTCATTTAGAGTGACACAAAATAGCAAGTTGCCCAAACGACTCAAAGGCGTCGAAACTGTATAATTTGCTGTCCGAATATCGAATCCGCCACGCAAGCGGGCGCTGTGATTGTGTTTGCAGTGGCGGGCACGTTGAGTACACATGCAGCTCGTCAAACGCGTATAATGGGCGGGGCCTTAGAGCGCCTTGTTCGTTATCATCACAGCCTCGGAGAGAGCTCGCTCACTGAATGTCATGGCAACGGAAAACAGGGAAGGAAAAAAAGGTGCGTTTATTCGCACATATTCATCATGTTTGCCCGTGGTCGTGAGTTTATAGGGCGTTACTTGCTTGCGAGTTAGTAGATTGTTTGTGCACAACCGTGTAATCGCAAGCACCGGGACTGAATGAATTGGCGCTCTTCAAAGCATAACGCAAACACTTCAGTTAATATAAGAACCCTCGAAACTCTCCTGAGCTGTAAAGGTTTAATTGCCAAGCTCTCTGCAGCAGATACCTTAACTTGACAGCGAGCCAGGGCAACAAGGAACTGACGCCCGTGTTGGTGTGGGGAAAAAAGCGCGAAACTCTTTGGGAATAAATCGAAATTTACATCGACCGTATCGTCTCCGGACAGTGACTGAGCCGAGGGAGATTTGCTCACGATTCACAGGTAATACTTCAAGTATTTGCTGGAAATAATTTAGAGTTATGCATAAAAGAGTAATAGTTTTCATGTTTAGTTTTGTTGGCAATATTGGGCTTATTGTTAAGCCGCCCTTTCTTATATATAGGTCCATTTTTTTATCCGTCTTGCGTTTTTCATCCGTTTGCGTCTGAATCGCTCCATAGACCGATACAGATGGACGAGCGCAGCGCAAACGCAAATGCAACGCACGCAAGACGGGTGAAAAACGGACCTATAAAGCCCGCCGCACACCTTTGCGATTTAGCGGCCCATCGGACACCGGACCATCGGATCCGGAAAAATCAAACAAGTTTGATTTGCTCCGGTCTATATAGCGTACGGTCAGACCGGCCCGAATTGTTTCAGCGCACACCTTTCCGGTAATTGGTCCGATGGTCCGATTATCCGGTAAATCGCAAAGGTGTGCGGCGGGCTTAAGGAAAGGCGGCTATATATTCCGCAGCATGTTGTTATCAGACCAAGTGGTAAGATTGATTTTGCCTTCCTATCCAAGGCAAAACTTGAGGAATAAAGGAAACGAATGTTTGCCAAATACAATATCTACCTGTTACCCTTCTGGAACTATACGTTGTTCTTAAATTTGGTTGTTTGAAAATATGATCTTGATTGCAAAAATGTGCCCGTTTACCACGGAAAGACCCATTTCCATAAATGGTAATCAAGATATTGTTGTTCATAAGGGCCAATCAATATTTAATATCAGACTGAGCTTGGACGAGGTGGGATTCGAACTCTAGCACAGACAAGTGGTCAGTATCTGTCAGAGTTTGCCCCTGAGAAAGGGGATAACTATTTCCCCAAGGACTTCCATCCCAGTCACAATTTGTTTCAAGCCTTATTCTTGAAAGCCCCACGATTATACCTTTTACGTATACAAAGCGCACCATGCCATACCACGACACGCATAGGTAATGTCCTCGCTCCGGAAAATTATACAAAGTAGAGTTATAATGTCCGGTTGAGAGATGGAATTAATAGAATGCATCCGTGCTGCTAAATAGAGGGTACACAGTTTGACATATATACCTCAGGATTATATAAGTATCTTTCAAAAGCAGTTTGGAGCAACTGATACACTTGAAGACAGTCTTTAAAAATCGTAACATTACGAAGGACGCATAACACATGCAGACTTTATTTTGTCATGCTCAGATAGGCTTATCACACCCATGCAGGTATATCTGTCTATACGTATTTATGATCTCCACATCCTGGCAAAACAATTAATCGCGAAATCCAATTTCCGCTTTAACTGATGTGACAATGGAAACACAATGTGCCTATCTATGAGACAAAATGGCCGCCGTGCAAAGCGTCTATGGTTTGAATGACGTCAAACAGAACATGTCTTTCGAAACGCCGATTCCTGGCTATATCGGCATCACTCCACACTTGAAGAAAGAGTCATTGAAAAAACACATTGATGAATCCTTGAAACAAACATAAATAATGTGCATGTAATTAACCTCTGACCTCTAACCTAGGAAGTTGCACCATTATCTATCGGCGTAATTGTCACTTTGCGTATTCAAATAACACGGCCTGTCGTCGTACACGCAACGGTCGGAGAGATACATTTTAAGAGGTTTGCTGTTCGACTCCGAGAAATGACAAGTTAATTCTGGGAGGGGAAACGTGAGTAGGGCACGATTTGGCGAGTATTCGCTCGGGCTTGCTGCAGATCTGTCACGGTATAATCACAATTTTCCTGCGGTCTGTTTTGCCGTTTTGATGCCGTGCGTTGCGCGCTGCCCGAGCTCATACCATGAACGTGTCTTATTTGCTGCCGAGCCGATCGCCAACTTCCTACCGCGCCGAGAAATAGACGGATTCTCCCGCGGTATAGTCGCCCCGTACGGATGGATTATAGGCCTTGACTTATGTGGTGCAATTTACGATAAGAGAAAACAGAAAGAGAGAAAATAGGAAACGTTACGGCCCGCAGATCAGAAAATTTGCCGGCAGAAAAATACCCGCCGGTCGTAATTTGAGGGATGTTTCGTTTAGCACGAACACGGTGATATTGTGAAGTCATTATTGTATTCTTGGGTGTCACGTTGGACTATAACTGTGCCTTTGTTGAGACGCACGATCTTAATTGACGTTAATGGTTGGCTGATGTTCACTATGGGATGGCTGACGTGTCTATCTGAACATTGGACACTACGATCATCGCTACTTTGGCCGTCCGATCAAGGACGATATTGTGTTCAACTTTGAAACGTCAGTCTGTCAAGTAGCACCACTCTAAACTCTCAATATTGTTTGTGTTTGTGACTTATTTTACAGTTAAAATGTATTTTATAGTATTATTTTGCAAGTATGCAAGGTTTATTTAAATTGTCAATAAGATTAACAAGGGGAAGTTAATAGGTTTCGACTAGTGAAACTTTGGTGGCCGACATAAACAGTTTCAGAAATTGTAATACACGAAAAATGTGGTACGTGACAATCATGAATTTGCAAAAAAGAAAATAAATGCAAATAAAATCTTGTCATGCACATCGTACATGTTTATATTGTGCTCATTTGAATTCAGCAAAATACATGTACTACCATTGCGGAATGGTAAAAGGTTATGTACCAATTTTAGAAATTCATTCTCTATTTTGGATTCTTTCACCTCGGTCCTCGAAGTTTGCCATCTTTCTTTGTTTTTTTGTTAGCTTTTCTGTGTGTCTTCTTATTCGCATGCATGTGTACGCCTCTTGCGTCCCCACGAAACTTGCCATTCAGCGTAATTTAGCCGGTCCCCTCCGCGGGAACGAGATTCGATTTTGTCCGAGTAGCGCTAAGTACAGCCGGGCGGGTTAGTCATTCAGTCGCACCGATTTCCCCCGCTCGCTCCCCGAGTTAAATTTCATACTGCAATCACGGGGGCTATCGAATTTAATTACGTACCTCTTTGATTTCAAAAAAATGATTGGACAAACCCGGAGAGTAATCGAATATCTGCTCGGTCTTTCTTAGCGGAAAATCGCGGCGATAGAGTGGAGGCAAATTGAAACAGTCTTCCCTTTGCCTTGTCTATGTCGTTCCATGCAGCACAAAACAATAATTTGACAAATAACTTTCAATGGCGCGTAATATTTGGCGGGAAAACATAAACACAATTGCCACCACGTGATTACTATGCGGACCTGGCTTTGTATTGTTGGAGGGTGCTTTTTTACAAATTAATTTCTTTTCTTGCCTCCCCTTCTTTGAGAAAACCGATTGAAAGAGAAAGGGCGAGTGAGAACAGGTTTTTCAATATTCGCCCGTAAATCTGATAGGAGTACAATTGATGTAGCAGCCCAAAGGATGTTGCCATTCGCGTGATTTAGTGATTTGGGTATTGTTATTGCACGGCGTTCGTACAGCAACGTTTTTAACTCGTCTTCCTATCTGATTACTTTTAGCGGTTGACGAAACGTAATTTTATCAACTCCAAGCCTTGCCCAGTCAAACCTTTTTGAGATTTAATAAAACAAGACAGCAATACAATATCTACGATTGCAATTTTACAGTCCATACTTTCTTTCGTTTCATAAATTAAAAATAATCACAAAGCGGTGAAAACCATGACATGGACTTGCCAAACTTTCTTTCCTTAAGGGTATATAAGGTCAACTCTTGAGTCGAGCAGAGAGTTAAACATAGTTAACTTTGTCATACCTTTTGACATAAACGAATTCTTGCTTTGAGTATAGGATTTATGAGCAGGATTTTTGAATGAGCCTAATTTGACCGAAACTCCGCGGGCAAAGACAGAGGAAAAGACATCTTGCAAGGCGGCCATCTTTGGAGCAAACGCTAAGTCCAATAGTTCGCCATCTTGCTACAGGAACAACAATACCTTGTCTGTACCAGTTTTACTATAGAGTACATGTATTAAGTGGAACATTATAAAGTAGAATGTCTTGTGAATTGGGGACAATCTAAGCAAAGCGCCGTTGTTTTTACATGTATCAAAATGTCGGACGCGTCGCTTTATTTCTCGGTGTAAAGACACCGTCGTTTTAGACAACCAATACAGTAGAGATCAGCGGGCATGAGTATAGGCACTTTAAGTTTTCAATGTCACATCATTTAAAAAAGAAATCTTGGTCGATGATGCAGAGGCTCTGCGTCCTGGCTTAGGATGTTTGCACGTACCCTTGTGCATGTGGTGAGACTCATTGGTAAATTTTCCTTACTCACCTGGGGCCAATTTCATGGCGCTGCTAAGCACAAAAATTTGCTTAGCACAGGATTTGTTTGCTTTATTTTGCAAAAATGGATTGCCAGCCAAAATCGTAAGTGATGTATATTGAAAGGTATTCTCCTACTCTTGCGAAGAACACAAGTTGGCATATAATTTTGGCTTGTAATCCATTTTATAAAACAAATAAATCCTGTGCTAAGCAAATTGTTGTGCTTAGCAGCGCCATGAAATTGGCCCCTACACTCAAGTGTAACTTACAGGAGGAACCACGTTGGGAGATGTTGTTATACTTGTGTGTTGACGCCAATTGGTAAAATGTCCTTATCCTTGCACTGTACCTCACATGAATCTTTTTGATAAGATCTCTTTTCCCCTTTTTTTGGTAGGATGCAGCCCAACGGTGGTTCTTACAACCCCGCTGCCCTCAACACGATGGGAGCCATGTACTACCTCCATCAACACGCACAACAAATGTACCCCAACCATCCACCCTCAGTACCGGCTCTAACCTTCGCCGAGCGCCTTGCAGGTAACAATTTCACTTAAATTACACTTTGGAAAACATATATTGACAAATTAATGTTTCATGTGCATTCAATTTACGTGTTTTTTTACCCACTTTCAATTGATATAATTTATCTGGAGCAAAACAAAGTATGATTTAGCGATGGGTTGCAAATCAGAAAGTAAAGATGTCTTAGCTCTTAAGACATCTTAACTATAAGACGTAAGTGATTTTGTATCATTGTGACATTGAAGACATATGGGTAGTTCTATAAATTTGGGGTCCAATTTTTCTGTCCCCGTTGTTACATCTGACATCTTGTAAAATGTTGTAGTTTGTAAATTTAGGACACATTCTTTAAAAAAGAGTGATTACATAAAGTACAATTCACAAAAAAATATGTTTTGAAGGCATTTTTAATGATACTTGTATATGGCAAATAGCACATGTCAGGTGTAATGGGGCACAGAAAAATGACACACTTTGGACCCCAAATTTATAGAATGGCCCATATAAATTTAGCCAAGACAGTACAGAAGTGTCTTGGACTTAAGATATCGACTTTTAAATAAAAATAAAAGCTGGTAATTTCGTATTATGATGACGTGATTTTTGTTTACCAAATTTCCACTCTTGGCTTTGAATTGTGGATATTTCCGTCAAACGTTATCGACTGCAAACGACCGAGCGATGATAGCTGTCTCAATCAGCTTTTCATGAGGACGGCGTGCGCCTGCCCTTTTTGGCTTCATAGAACAAAGACAATGCAACAAGCTTCATCGAAATTTCACAATTAAACTCATTTCGTCTGAGCTTTTGACGATGTCTGAACTTGGAACAATCGGTTTCCAATCCCGGAGCAAACCAACGCCGACTGCCCGATGGTCGTCCACCGTTTTCTATTCATGTCCAATTTAAAACCCTCTCTTCAAAAATCGCTTTCTAATATGAGGACAATAAAAATGATCTATAGACCCCGTCTAACAATTTAGGCTGTCATTTCGTCTTTTGTGCATTGTGCGCGTGAAAGAGTTTTGTTTAAAAAAAATATCGCCGCCGTTGCGCGCCTGTCTGGGAAGCCGTGCGGCCAGCAATCCTGGCTTATAACTCAGATATTGTTACAGTCGTGCATATATAGGGGATGGGAGATTATGTAGACGACACGGCGGTTGAAATAAAAGACGCGCGTATGTCGAATTTAGGCTGGATTCACACTGCATGAGCCTTTTTGCACATAAATTCGCGTCGCGCCTTGCTTTGAGAAAAAGCGGCGTGGAGAATTTGGAGTGAAACGACGCACTAAATTACACAATCACAAAAACACTTTCCGCCCAAAATCACTTTCCGCTGTGGAATTCAGTTGCGACGTCAGTTGCCAGTGGATTTAAACATTCGCTGGTAATCTGAAACTCCCATTGCTAAAGACTGCCATTTTCCGCCCGTATAGCAACAGCATGGCAAAAGCCAAAGCCACAGCCAAAGCCACAGCCAAAGCCACAGCCAAAGCCAGTAATTCGGATGCCGCCCTACTTTATTTTCCCACCGATTAACTATACGCCTTTCTCAAAACAAACAAGCTGATCCTACTAAATCCTACTAGATTTCCATCTTGCTAATTGTGGCCTCTTGGTGGCAGCAGACACTCTATCCGCTCAACGCGAGCAGTATATTATTATACATGTAGTACTACATGCGCTGAGAGTATACCACAGGTTTATTTACATCATGGGGACATCATGAGGACAAAATGTTATATTAACACCAGTGGTGTTGTCTTGTATAGATACCGAGCATGGTGTTAAGTTTTAACACCAGAAGTATTAGTTTAAACACCTAGAGTGTTAAAAATAATGCATTTACTCTAAGTGTGGAATTAAAACTAACATCTATGGGGTTAAATTTTAACACCAGGCTCGGCATCTATATAAGACAACACCACTGGTGTTAATTTAACACCACAGTTTTTGCAGTGTATATACAGAATGTACCTTAGGTTTTGCGTCTTCTGAACATATTGAGAGCGTGAGATTTTCACCAAGAATTTGGTTATTGTCAAATTGTCCTCCGATAGAGAGGCACAAGAACATAATTATTACCAATTCCTTAATTATACCTGACTGGTTTTTGATCGGTGCATTTTAAAATCCAATTAGCGTTAACTGATAATTTGTCAAGCAGTATTATGTGGAAAACAGTTGGTTAAAACAGGGCCGTATTCTCAAATGCCTACCCATGGTGTGGCGCTCGTCAATTATACGATAATTTCTGTTAATAATATCTCGGTTCATTCTATATTGCTTTGTCGCGACCGTTGGTCGAGCGAATCGTCGGCATTTGATTCAGTCGATTGCTCGTGACAGAGCCATGAAGAAAAGAAGGAGCCCATCCGCCTGATCTTTGAGAGAAATACTGCCAAAAACGGGTGACAAATTTGATCATCCGCCAGCAAATCGAATTTGAGTAAAAAGGGTATTCGTTGCGTGGATGAGGTTTGCGCTCCGAATTGATTTGGGCAAGATAGACTGGTGTGACGGCCTGGGGCTTAAACTAAACGACTGTTTCGTGTCTAAACGATAGCCTATTCTTCTCCTTGGAGATATGCGATGCTTTGAAACGAATAGGGTTCGGATTTGGTTGGTTTCTTTGCTTGATGATCATTTGTCGCTGCTAGGCTATTCATGTTTATACCATATATCATATAAAATTCAGTATATCATAAAACTGTCCTCAACCATTCCCTGTGTGTTTTAACAAATGTTCAGTTTGCAGATCCTGAGTGTGCAATTCAGGTACCTTTTGTATACTCGGGTTAAATACATAAAACAGTCGTCCGGTTTTTTCTTTGTTGGAAGACAAAATCTATGCAAGAGATGGTGGTTATCATCGCACACTCTAAAGCATTTTGCCTCCGGTAAGACGGATACAAGTGGTGTTGTGTATTGGCGTAAGGAATGCCCATCTACTCATCACACGGTTGCTGAACTTGCAGCCAATAACGAAAACAATATGAAACACAAGACAAAAACGCACAACACAGGAAGAGCTTTGTGAACAAGAGGGAACTCAAAATAACAAATGACAATAAAATCGTTTTTTGATTGGTCTTTAATTATTGCAGATTGGGAACATAAAGCAGAATATATGGCCTACATCGGCTACATGTATATTTATCTGAAAACATATAAGTTTTCTTGACCCAACATTATAGTTGAGAAGTACTCGGCTTTCGGTGAGCAACGATCGATTCATCAAATACATGTACTGAATAAATCTTGATAGATTCAATCTTGACATTTTAAACTCTTGGATGTTGAAAACATTTTAACTTTCTGTATTTTGTACTTCCAAAAGAATGTTACTCCTGCTTCAGAAATGAATTTATGTTTTTGTTTTGTTGTTTGTTTCATAGATTTTATCCTGGAGGCGCGCTATGGAGCGCACAGGAAGCAACGGCGCAGCCGCACTGCGTTTACCAATCAGCAACTAGCCGCACTGGAGAAAACATTTACTAAGACACATTACCCGGATGTTGTGATGAGGGAACGCCTGGCCATGTGCACCAATCTACCAGAAGCTAGAATACAGGTCAGGGATGGCGTCAATTTCAATCAAACAAACTAGAAAATCAAACTAGGATCAACTTATAGTGTCATGCTGTCATTGTTAAAGTAACAAATTATAAGTATAACAACTTAATAATATCAGATTCGGGAAGATTTAATTTTCAATTGTTTTCTCGAATCAGTGTTATAGATGCAAAATGCAAATTTGATGATATCAGACTAACAGTGCGTTCCAAAATAGTCTGGTAATATCCCAATCACCGCTTTACATTTTGCAGAACTGAGTCAGGGACACGATTTCTTCTTTGTGCATATATAAATCTATACACCAATCTTTGTACATATAATACTAAATAGAGAATTATTAATTGACGAACTTTATAGGTGTGGTTCAAAAATCGGCGTGCAAAGTTTCGCAAGCAGCAACGCTGCAAGTCATCCCCAGAGGGGAGCGGCAGTAGAGACGGGGATGCTGATACCAAAAGCGATGCCAAGGAATTACCAGCTCCCTCCTCCGAAGACACGGGGACCCCAACCACATCCACCACCACAATGGCAGATGCCAAGCCCATGGGAGCTAGCGACGCTCCAGACGGTACCGATACCAACCAGTCACCCGCTCTCGTGGACTTGTCCTCGGAAGAGGAAACCCGACAGGCATCAAAGTCCACGGAGCGAGCTGTGGATGCGGGGAGCATCCCTTTGCCCGACCAAGACGAGCTTTCTGCCAAAGAAACCCAGCAAGCCGAAGACAACAATGAAGATGAAGTGGATCTGATTGTAGACGAGGATAAAGACGACGTTGAGGAGATACTAGGAGACAGGAGCGATGTAGAGTCAATCGATTCCAAGTCAGTTCAAGAATTAGGAGGGGATTGTGGGAAGGTTGAGGAGGCATCATCGGATGATGGTCTGAGGGCGTCGCCAGTCAGGAGTCTTAGTGAATCCAGTAAGTGCATCTAAGACTTTGCTGATTTTGTGAATGACAAAACGTACATTTTAACTTTGTTTTTTTTATGTTTGTTGGTTTGTTTGTTCGTTTTTCATTTACTCTTATGTGTAAACGCTCTATATACTTGTATAAATCTTCTCCAACTTATAACTGATACATAGAAATTCCGACCACAACAGATTCCTAAGCCGAATGCAGTGCCAAAATGGTAGCAGCGACTTTCCTTCTTAGGTGAATCAAGCACAGAAATATTCCTCACACCTCCGCAAATCATCACATAATAACTTGCAATGACATCTTCTAGTAGCTATTATTCAATATTAACCTCAAGGTATTTGTATTGACCATTATAGCGAAAGCATTATAATACAGCCAGTGATGCAATGGGTTGTCTTTAGTTGGGAAGACAAATAATTACCGAGCGAATCGGAGGCATTTTTCGATGCCCCGAGGCTACACCGGCCAGTGACAAGCGTCGTTGTATCGGCAGGGGATCCGGAAGGAAACTAGTCTCGTTCGCTGCACTTTACTGGTCAATCGAGTGTATTCATTTCGGATCGAGGATTTATAAGAGATAAAAACCCTACAATAGCCACATCTCTCAATAAGCAATCGAAAGACAGGATATGCAAGATTTATTGAGTGATTTCACCGTGATAAATTAGCAGCGCGTCTTAAGAAAATCTCATTTACCCTGCTAGAAATTTGACGGCGCGGCTCAAACGAAAGTTGTGTTTAGTTGTCTACAGTCAGTAAAATTCAGTATAAATACACTTTCTTTTAAAGGCTTTGCGCTTGTAGCTGCTTGAAGTGTATTTGTGCACACATTTTTTCTATTGATTGCCGACAATTTAAGCATTTTCAAAAATATCACTTACATTTATTTTAATTTAAGGAAATATTTCGGTCCGGACCAAAAAGAGCCGCGTCTTCAACCTTTTCGGGATGCACGCATACAGCCGGGTAGTTAATGTATACAAGGAATCGCTCACGGTTTAAATGATGATTTGTCCATTGATTAAGCTGCTGATCTAAGGAAGTGATCGCGAAGAAAAGAACAAATTTCTCCCGAGGCCACTCGGTCTATCGACTCAAGAAACTCTTCGCTTGTTTGAGCAATTTACGAGTACCGCCCCGGGACATTGTATCGTGGCTTTGTTACCGCAGGCATTTAGAAAAACAAGTCGGCAGAAAATGGTCCATAAGCAGGCATCTTTGAGCCGGCTAAATCGAAAAGGATAACTTGCGGCCAGTCTCCGTTCATCACCATCATCATTGACGTCGTAGCCGAGGGTTCTTTTTTCTTGAAATAGACAATAGGCCGGCTTGAACGGGGAAAAACAGCAGAAATCATCGTTTATTATCACGGCACGTCTCAATTAAAGACCGGAACCTGACCAATTCTCGCGGGATTCTAAGGATCAGAAATGTTGAAAGGCGAAGGATTTTCATAGGTCGATTATCGTCATTCCGTCAAGGGGGAAGGATTTTTCAATTCATTCTCCGTTCTGTCAGTGGCCAAACCCCTAAGATTTCACTATTGTCACAACAAAATAAACGTTTGTTTTCTCTACGGGGAATATTGTTTATATAAAGAAGTGAACGCGATGCTTAACCACGAAGAAGAGTATGCATTATGTCAGCAAGCTTCTAATGAGTCTTGAATAGACAACGCGAAATGGATAATTAAATTGTATATTAGGTACATTTCTTCTGATTCATTCATTATCGATGAATTTATCATCGATGTATCCATAGGATACCTACACGAACTTTTCAATTAAACTGTGCCAAACGCACATCACTTTTAATTTACCGTATTTTAATTTTAAATTATTTCAATCAAGATTTATATTAAAAATTTGTTTTTTTGCTATTGACCCCTTTCGAACACGTGCGAATACGCCATTTTGGGAGTCAAATAATGCTGAGTCATTGTGGAAGCGATGTGCGTGCGCGTTGTGTGTCTCTCTGGTGGGCGCAACGCAGTTTAGTTCACCAATGGGAGCCTCAGCATAGCGCGTTACGCGCGCTATGGACACACACAACGCGCACGCACATTGCTTCCACAACGACGCGGCATTATTTGACTCTCAAAATGACGTCATTGGCACGAGCTCATATATGCCATAACTGTAGTTAGTTTATTTGTTTATAACGGCGTTTTGTCGCTGGAAATCAAAGCAGCTATAAGATCGTCAGCCGATAAACTACTGCAGTGATTCACCGCTAGTATTCATGTGTTGCATGCATAATATGCACCAGTCTGCTTGTAATTCAAGATCACGATTCACAAGGAGAAACTCAGGCCTGAAGAGAAGTAAAAACCCCGTGAAATGAGCGCGACGAAGCGATGGACTTGGCCCGTCGTATCGCTTAATATCACCGTCTTATTCGAGCTTGGCCCGAGCTTTGCCAGCCACGCCGTGCTTTTCTCATCACATTAGCAGGGCCCTAATTGGAAAATTACGACTCTTTTTTCTCCTCCATCTTGTGGCCTTTTGAATCTATTCTTGGGAAGGGTGCTGAGATAATCGGAGGAGGCATGCAGCGGAGAAGTCAAGAAATCAACCGCGAGTTGTTTGGAGGCATTGAGCGGGCATGACGCGGTCTGGGATGGGGGCCCTGGAGCGTGTTATCCCCATGCATGGCTGCATAGCTGGTCCCTGCTGGTGCGCATGCTGATTTCATTATACCGAGGCCTGTAGGGCTCTATCTCGCTGCCGCATAGTAGAGGCATCATCTTGCCAATAGCGTCACAAAGAATGATTCTTTGGCTGGCTCAGTGCTGTGTCGTTTACAAAAATATCAACAAATGCACGATCAGTCACAATAGAAAGGAGAACTGCATAGATGTAGAGAATTCACACCGATGCTGTGATGTTATATCTTGCATCTTACCAAATTAATAGCACGATCAGCGAAAAAAACACATTGGTAATGGAGAACTCTGAACACTTGGTGGCAGCAAACATGTTTAAGTTAATGTGCGCATGCTCAGAATGACAAGTGTGTCTGCTGCCACCAAGCGTCTCAGACGACTCCCATTGATAAAAGATGAATTGAAAATCCCAATACGTATATAATTTTAATGAAACTCATATTTTTCCCAGTTTCTAGTCTACAGACTGTATGCGTACAGCGGTCATCTTAGAGGGTAGTTTTTGCCATTTAAGTTTATCAATAAAAAAGCTAAAAATTTGTGAAATTGGATCTGAGCAGAGAAAATATTCCCTTAAGTGTAAAGGTGCGATATTTTATTTTGAAAGGCGCACAAATTGTGTCAAGACTCGGGTCATTGTGGCGTCTTCAACTACACGGTGAAAAGGGTCATGGCATTTAGAAGAAAGGGAAAGACACTCGGGCGCATGTTTTCTTTTGTTTTTCAAGTCCCAATCGACCGGTCTCGAATTAAGTTCCCAATTGATGAACTAATTCGGTAAAAGAAAACCGTGGAAGTCACTCACTCGCGAATCAATCTTGCTAAACCGACTTTCTGTTTAGATTCCCGGGGGGCGCAAGTCGGCTTCTGTCGCTCGGCGCGCGCGCGCCAAAACCCAAATCTTGAGAGCCTTAGATGCGTGTGTATGTATTTTCTCTCCTACTTTTCCCGCGGGTGCAAGCTGAGCGCTCGCGTTTCGAGTAGGGGGTGTATTTGGACGAGAGGGAGCTGATCGATTTCCAATGAACGCGCGGAAGCGTCGCGGAACCGCCACCGTGCAGTGTACGGTTTCAGCCGCCAGTCGATACTTGTAGCTGTCAAATCGGGTTTGGTCGGTCCCACTCAGTCATCTTTTTCTCTTCTTTTACGCGGGAAAAAAGCGCGGGAATATCAGACGAAAGAAGTAACCGGCAGCAGAAGAGAACGTCCGATAATTATTTGGCGGGAACTTTCCGAGGAGCAGTGAAATTCGAAGCGATATATCGGCTGTTTTGTGGCGGATTTTATTAGCGTCAAGGCTGATTGGGAACATTTAGCGGACTGATACCTTCTTATGTCCCCAGGGCCTACTCGTGTAAACTTAGCCTTTTTCAGCGCCGCTGGAAAATTCTGATTAAATTAAGCGAAAATATCATGTTAGGCTCTGAAAACAAATTCACCTTCCTTTGTGGTCAAATCGAATAAGGAGAGGTGCTGCCATTCACTACCGCTTTCTTCCTTGCACTTAAAGTGCGGTCGTTTAATTGATTGTCGGAATTTGGAAGAATGGAACTTTGCTGTTCACATTGTTCGTAAATTGTTCAGCTTCACTCTGCCGACAGGAAAGAAGTGAATAAAAATAATCATCTTCAGTGAACCAAAATATAAATGAGAAGAAGAGCGTTTAGACCGTTGAGTACGCATTAAAAATATATTTGTACTGCGCCAGATGTACTGTACTGGATTGATGAGGGCAAAATTATAATTTCTCATTTCTACTTAAAAAAACTTTATGGAACTGGTGCCGTCGGAGTACACAGCATAATGATTAGAGGATACGAACTAAGGAACGACTAGTGAAAGTATTAATCCAATGAAATATTATTGATAATACCGATTTGATTTTCTTGATTCTTGCTCCAGGTGAGGGCAACTGGCTGATGGATTCCCTCCGTGGATCGAGTCTGCGAGGTGGGGGCGCTCTTCCCATGAATGGCCTCCCGCATCATTTCTTGGAAGCAGCCTATCGGAGCACTCACCCCCACCAGCACCCCATGGGAGTACCCCAACCTACCCCGTTGGACCTACTCTGCCTCATGCAACGCCAGAGCGTACCAGGGCAACATGGTGGACTGCCCGGCTCCATGTTCAGACCGCCAATGGCATTCCAGCCCGGTCCGTTTCTCCGCATGGATCACCCCGCCGGCCTACTGCCAGGATTCCCCCCAGTGTCCATGCCACTGCCGCCAAACTGCGGCTGGAATCGCATGAGGTTCATGCATGGATTAGGTACAGCGCCGCCAGGGCCGCCAGGGCCGCCTGCAGGTCTGCCACAACCGCCGTCGGCTGCCGCCGTAGCAGCCGCTGCCGTAGCCGCATCCGCAGCCGAGTTGGCCGTGGGAATTCCTCCGGATGGTACTCCTCATTGCTCAAGCATCGAGAGTTTACGTATTAGAGCCAGGCAACATGCGGCCAGCATCGGATTTAATCACATGTGCTGATACCTAAGAAGTTGATTGGTTGAAAATCTTACCTAATGGCATGAGAACAATGTCTGATGGGCTAAAGCCAGAAAAAGATATTTAATGTATATTATATTTAATGTACATAATGTTTGACACATGTTTCAAGGTAGACCAAGTTAACTTCACTTTCTTGAACTTACAAAACATTGATTCTTATTTTGTTTTACAAAATTAACTGCATTCTCCCTCGTATATGACTGTAATTGCCGCCATTTCGTGGGGCACCTTTTGTTACTTAAACCGTTCAACAATGGAAGCACAATATCTGCAACCAACCATGCATGTCCTCAAGGAACAAAGAAACTGCCCCACGAAATGGCGGCTATTCGATACGGTCTATACGTTGCGTGAAGTGAAAAAGAGGACGACCCCATTTTGTCTCCACAATTTATATTGTATTAGTAATTGTATTAGGGGGCATGGAGTGTAGGGCAAGCTGTGTGACGTGAAGACGATAATTAAGGATTTTCTTTTTAAAACAAATAATAAACGCACGCTTATTGATTCTTTGTGTGTACATTTCTCGCACCCGTTTTTTTCTCGCAGCACCTGTTTTAACTGAAATTATAAGAAGCCTGAATTATCTCAGATCCATCTCATACAAACGTCCAGTGCACTAAAGTCATAGTGTAGGCCTAACAAGAAACTAATAAATTCAAGAAATTTAAGAAATTCACTATGTAAATTTAGTTGTTGTGAATAAATAACACTGTGACAAAAATGTGTATTTAAATAAAAATGAACCGGCTGCTGTTTGGCGGCCGCCGTTCTTTCGAAAAAGAACCCCTCGCCGCCCTCCTTGATCCTCTCCCTAAACTCCTTCCGCAGCAAAACGTGCACCGGGTGCCAGAATATTCTGTTGAGGAAAAGATTATATAAGTTGTGTTTGATTTATTCAATGGAATTTAAAATCACAATACAAGAATTTGGGCATGAGTAGCTACCTGATGTTCAATGAATGTTGCAGATTCCTGAATCACAAGTAAGCCGCTTTGAGGAAAATTACAAACATGCCGACAATTCAGCTATTATTGTGATAAATGCTTGCAAGGTAAGTCGGTATGCAATACAATAAAGAATACAATGTGTGCACATTTTATGCAAATATGACGTATAGTACTTTTACGTGATCCTTTTAACACGTGCGACTGCAGCTTTTCTCGCACTCAGCAGTGGTATAGCTGGTGAGTTTTACCGTGGTTCTTCCATATATAGTTCTATACCGGTTCAACGAGTGTAATAATTTCATGTAACTTATTAAAGCTGTATTCCAACAAAATCCTGCGCTTTTTGAAAACACGAACAATGGAAAACATCGTTTTGGGAAATGGATGAGCCAGTGGCATCAAGACGGGAAACGACCCAGCAAGAAGGGTGTTATACAGCGCCACTTCCTTGCGGCCAAGAACTCGAGACGAAACATGGTAGGAACACTTGAAGTTTACTTTTGGGTACTTTGTTTCTATGCCACACATTTATTGGGTTGAATTCTGGCCACTCGGGATTTGTCTTGTTATGACATATAAACCATGTAAAAAATGCTATAGTTTAATGATAACAACGAGATTAGGCACTGTGTGAAGAATTTACCAAGGTTTTGCGAATCCAGACAGTGGCCGGGTGTGGTATTCTTTCCGATTACGAAACGAATTTGCAAGTTGGCCATTACTATAACATCCTGAGATCTCGGGGGTATTTCCACTCTAAGCGCGTGGGAGTGCCTTAAAGAGGCACTGCTGCAAGAGTATGTCACTTTTGGGCCTCGTGTGCATATATTTTTCTTCTCTATTGTATCTGCATTTACTGATGGCTGATTTGTGAATCCTTACCAAAATGGTGTGTACTGCTGATGGGACGTACAACTGTCCGACTTGTACATCGCACCGGGATGGGGTGTAAGGGGGAGTGGGCGTGAGGGAAAAGGGCTGCAAATGGCAACAGTCCCCGCAGGCCAAATGCAAACAAGCGGTAAAAAGCATAATGTATCTGTCTGAAGGTACAGTGGTGGTTAACCACAGAAGTGGGGACAAAAACAGAATCAGTTAGTGTGAACATGTTATTAAACAAGTATCTGTGCACAAAGCAAATCGTCTCCGCGTCTATCAAATAATCTCGTTAAATATTGGAATAGTGGGCTGTATCTGGCGACAGCACGGGGCAGCCTGTCCAAGAAACAAAGTCCCCCCATCTGGCGAGTTCGCTAAGTCTTGGTCGTGATAAACGCACGAGATGAGGACTATGGATACCGAGTCGACTTGTACCAACAACCAGCAGCAGACCATGCATGTAAACGGCTCGCCGCCGGCCATACGAGCTGCGTGCACCGCGGGGCTGGGGCGGACCGCGCCCGCTACCATTCCCCAGGGACTCCACCCTGTAAAGTGACAACCTCGCCCCGCTCAATCATCTAATTCCCCCAGTCAGCGGGTGGCGGCATTCACTGCTTGTTTAAGCCTGAATCGCTAGAATTATTTTCCATTACGATGATTTTTTTCTTCTTCTGGTGTCTTTGCACCCCGTGGTCTACCAAACATTTCAAGGGAAACCGCAAGATGCAAATCAATCATTTATTAAACAGAAATGGAGAATCCACGTCTTTTACCAACAATTGATACCCACGAGTCTTTTTAACCATTCGAAAGTCCGCAGCATAGTTCAACCACACGTAATTTTTCTGCTACATTTTTCAATACAGTGCCACAATGCACTATCACAAGAAAGATGCATAATTATTTTCAATTTACTGAACGGTAGGGAAAATTTTACTTTGATACCTGCACTTTCAATTAACCCTATGCACTAACCATAATGGACCTAATCTTTAAAAAAAATTGGAAGTTGACATTTTCCCCCCATGATTTCCCATCAGAATTTCACTTTTCGCTCAAAGTCACGATCGTCGATTTTCGTTTAAGTAATCGCCAGGCTTGGTTAATTTCCACCCTGGCAAGACTGAGGAAAGGCGGAGGCCGAGTTAAACACTCATTGTCCCCCTCAATCGTTCTATAAAAGGTTTGGAGCATCGCTCGCGAAAAAGACACTGAAATAAGGATCGGAAAATGTAGTGAGGTATAATATTAGTAAAATATTATACCAAAAGGTACTGTGGAAAGGTCATTTTTGGGGGGCGGGGGAATAATAATAATAATAATGAAAATTTATAATGCGCCGGTATCCATCAAAAAAGATGCTCATGGCGCAGAATGACGAGGAGATTCATGGAACGGAATTGCGCTCCGTTGACAAAGGATTTCGCATTATTGTCTTCTAGAAATTTGGTATTATTTGTGCATTAATTTAGTAGGGAAACTGTCCCGTGCCTCTTGAGGGCGCTGTCGATCCAGGGCTCCTTTCAATGAGCTTCATGGATACAGGTTCGAGCAAACGATTGTACATGTACGATTCGACCCAAAGGAGATGAATTCCATCTACGGCAAAATATAGATTTGTCCTTTTATGACCTATAAACCATGTAAAATGCTATAGTTTGATAACAACCCAAAATTAGAAGGGCAAAATGCCAAGATTTTACCGAGGAATTGTTGGAACTTGCGCTTGGGATTCCAGGCTGTTTAGCACAAATTTGCATAGCACCGAATTTCTTTGCTTTGTAAAAGGTTTTCCAGCCAAAACTGTATGTCAAATTGTGTTTTTAGAAACAGTAGCAAAATATTAGTAAATACATATCACATACGATTTTGGCTGGCAATCTTTTTTTTGCAATATAAAGCAAATCAATTCTGTGCTAGGCAAATTTTCCTGGTAAACGGCGCCATGAAATTGACCCCTGATGTGGTATTATTCTTTCCGGAAAAACTACCATACAGGTTCGCCAGTTGAGACTATATGCACTAAGTTTATAGAAGATGACATAAAAATCTAAAGAAAAACCTTGATATTTTTACATTGGTAAAATCATGTTTCCTAACAAAATTTTTACTTTTTGTGGCATTATGTCATATTAGGAAGAATAAAGTGGCGAACGTGTACGGTATTTATACCCTCTTTCAAGTCCATCTTTGTAAATGTAATGCTTTACACCAGTGTGAGATGTACTTTACGCCGTCATTAAGACGCGATGCTCCCGGCGACATCTCGCCTCGTACCCGCTCCATCTACCCGTGGCTAGCTCCTAAACCCCCGGAGCAGAACTTGATGTAATTAACTAACACATCTTCTGTTTGGCGTAAGTTAAACATAGGGCGTGGACTTTGCTTTGATAGGATATACCATTCTAAAACCTGCTGTGCTTTCTGTATCGTCACTTAGCGTCTTTCCGTTTTTTCGCTAGAGGGGTTTTAACAAACGATTACTACACCCCAGAAGTGATTACAAGCCGCGAGCTATTTGTCAGCCACGACAATCAACTTTCGCCTTCTCTTACTGTCGTCATATCGCTCAAAAACGCGTTGAAGATTACAAGAAAAGAGTCTAAATCAAGTCTGAAGTGATGGTGGCGCATTGCGCTAGGCCACGCTCGTAGCTTAATACAGAATGGTCATTGTCTGGTACAAAACAGATTCAATCCAATTTAGAATTAGCGGCGTCAGATGTTTGGGCCAGCGTTTAGCGGGCAAGCTTGTACACCAGTAGCCGATGGGATAAGAATCCCCCATCACTCCTGGGGCTTTGTTCCGGCCCTCGTACGCCATCTCATCCGGAAAATAAAAGAAAACCAGATCCCGTTTACACCAATTACTTCTGAAAAGAAAATTTGCCCAAATTACGACTTTCCCACCCTTCTCCTTCAAAAGACTCGATCTTTTTCGTCAGTTATCCAGCCCGGGACATAATAGAAGAGGACCCTCCAAGGAAAAGAACGATTTAAATCGATTATCTTTTTCGAAGAGGGGACGTAATCTAATTGAGGTTTTTTTTTCACTCCCCACAAGTTACGATAATGAAATTAAGGAGCTGCTCTTGTTGGCAAAGGAAACCGGGATGTCTACTTGGGTTTCGCGCTCCGGTCTCCTGCGTATAGCCACGGCCAAGCCTCGTGCTCCCATCACGACCGTCGTTTTCTGAGTCATTTTGGAAGAGACAAATCGAATTGAGCCAGGAGATTTAAAGTAGCCGACCAGTTCAGTATATTATGGCATTATCAACCAGGAACACCGCTTTCCCCGTGCATACTCGGTCCGTAATTATAGACTATTCTGGTGGAGCTCTCGGTTTTATCTTATAATATAGCCATTACAAACGTAGTTCGGTGAAGCGGAATAAATTACATTGTTTTCCTGATTTATTTCACGTATTTGTTCTGTAAACGGTCTCGTTTTTTATTCTCAATTTAACGAATTTTCGGTGCAAGTTGACTAATGTTTTCAGTGAACAGTTATAATAAATTAACATCTATTGGAGCTTACCGACATACACATGCATGGTACATTTTTTTGGCAGCTTCAAACGCACGCATGCACATGTGTATGATATGACAGCACATAGTTCATGTTAATTTACTTGTAATTGGTGCTAATTAACTCGTAATTTACTTGTAATCATAAACTGTAATTTGAATTTACATACAGAGAAAATGAAGTTTTCTCGTGTAATTACGAGAATCAGATCACGGTAAATTATTGAATAAACGCACTGTACGTGATGTGAGTACGTAGCGTGCCGCTACTATAGCGCCCTCTTGTGGACCGAATTATAAACATTCGAAAGATCCCCGCCACCCAAAGCAAATTGACTAACATTTTGCTACAGAACGTTGCATTTTACAAGGTCCTTCAAGAATTGATTACCCAAAGAGTGCAATTAGTTTCCACAAAGAGAGCTGCAGAGCGTGTGTCTTCGTTTGGGCGGGAAATCCATCACAAACTTGTCTTCGTAGCAACCAAAGTTTAGCCGCCACCAGCCTCCGCCCCCTCCCCAAATTGAGCCCTTTAATTTGACGTTATTGCTACGTGTGTATTTGTAAGACTGTACACATCATTTCACTTGGTTTGTACTTCCTCCGAACCCTTCTTTCCCCGATTATTAATGGTTCGACGGGGTAAAATTTGACTTATATGCGAATCTGAGCTCAGCCGTTAATTCCCGCGGACCGTGTGACTTTACCGTGCATGCAATCAATTTCACCCGCAGCAGCTCGGCGGGCCGAATGCTCGGCGCACGGTAGAGGGACCGGGACCGGGAGACAATTTCTCATTCGCTTCAACTCCCCATTCGCTCAAAGTCACGATCGTCGATTTTCGTTTAAGTAATCGCCAGGCTTGGTTAATTTCCACCCTGGCAAGACTGAGGAGAGGCGGAGGCCGAGTTAAACACTCATTGTCCCCCTCAATCGTTCTATAAAAGGTTTGGAGCATCGCTGGCGAAAAAGGCACTCAGTGCATGCAAGGCAGTCCCCCGGATGGGACCCGCTCTTGGCAATACCATTAACGGGGAAATCGTCGCTGACATTTTAATGTCTTGTTTACCCAAGCCTCAATTTTACAATATCGCGTGGAATAAATCACATTAGACAAGTTCTGATCATGAGGGGTCCCCTTTGTGCGCTGAATGTTGAACACCGTGGAGCGAATCACTCCAATTAGCGTGATTTGATTAGCGGGGCCTTCGTCGGAGTTATACGGCCGTCTTATCCGTCACTTAGACGGTAGGCCGGCTGGCTGCATGGTCGCTCGGTGACGGCACTCGTTGGCTGGTCCTGCGCGGAAGAGCATCGCTTGTCTTTTTTCCTCGACTCCTTGGCAGCAAGGTTATATTGTCTATACGACTACCAGTCATCACTCACACGTCGCACACGCCCACGCAGAATTCCACCAATGACAAGATTATTCGTACATCGATTTGTACGTCAATTTGCTGACTTATTCATGGTTAAAGTAGTATACATGATTGGTAAACTATTACAAATAGTTTTATCCCCCTAGTGATTGAAGATATGCATGATTAAAACCAACCCGAGCAAAAACCAGACCGTACTTCGTCTAACTTTTGAGAAAACAGTCAAAAGGGGTTTGCAGTCATTTTGCCCCCAAACCACTTCGCCCTGAACCATTTCGCCCTGAGCCACGGCCTGTGCACTAAGTGGTTTTGGGGCGAAGTAGCATTTGGGCGATGTAGTGTTTGGACGAAGTGTTTTAAGGGCGAAATGGCACTTGGGCGAAATGGTTTTGGGGCGAATTGAATTTGTCTCATGAGACAAAAAAATAATTGTTTTACTCATTTCTCAAAGACTATAGCACTTCAGACAAAACCATTTCAGGGGAAGTTTTCTACGGTCATCATGTTTATATTGCGTAAATCTGAACATTTCTGATTTTCGAGATACCAATCATGTATACTGCCTTTAAGGAATAAGGTTTTTTAATTTTATTTTGAAGTAAACGAAACGTGATATTTATACGTAAGAATGCATTTATTGTTGATAGTTGTAAAAATAATCTTGAATCTTGACGATTATTCGTACATCACCAGGCAATAAATTAAAATCTCACAAATTGTTTGTAAAATCAAGAAATAACACATGATATTTCTAAATCTACAAAGGTTTATGGGTTCACAAAATAAATATGTATATTATATGCTGTACTGTATTATTGTTACACTGCGTCTATAGGAAGGAAATGTTGAATTGTTTGTCTTTGCTTGAATGGTGCTCAGACAACTGTAAACATTTCAGTGCGCTGTTGATCCGCAGTTTCATTTTTAGGCAAATATTTAAAATTACCGACGATACCTTTGGTCCGTCTGAGCGAAATCACAGGACCTTGCGGTCAGGCAAAATAACAAAAGAATCTTTTGAAAAGATGAATGAAATTGGACACGTGTCGGTCTTTCCCGCCAACAAAACTGAAGGAAATTAAGATGGCGGACGGTATAGAAAATGACCACTGTTTACTAAACGACGGATCCTTAATTTGGGATGGTTATTGAAATGTCAACTTGTGTAATCGAGCATATCTTGTATCATTCTCGGCGGTCACTCGAGCAGACGATAATCGGTAGGCCTAACAGCGCGGGAAATTGTAGGAGACTGAGGAATGAACAACGGAACAATGGGAAGAAATTGCTGTATTTTGGCTGATTGGGAGTGCACAGGGGGATATAGACAATTGCTGTAGGAGGTACTGGTCAAATTTAATAGTATATTACACGCCCGGGGCCGCGTTTCCCTATTAGTATTGTTCTCTGAATATGGCACCGCTATGCTGCGCATTATGCCCTGTTCGGACTAATTGCCTCTCTGCAAATAATACAGGAATTTAATGGCGAAATTTGCTGGGATTTCAATTTGAGGTTAGCTTCATGTAAGAAAAGGGATGTCCAATAAGTCGGCGCAGTTGAGCCGGAAACGATTGGTTTAGCGCTCGCAATATATGAAAATTGAAAAGAACAGAAAGTCACTGCTGGTACAACCGTCGACAGAGGGCGACATAGCTGGCAGTTGTAATGTTTTTGGCGCGCGCAAAATGAGCTAGTATATCATTGCTGCCTGTCATGTTTTATCTTTAAAAATGTAATAACATACAGAAAGACGCTCAAGTCGCGAGTATCCATAGCTTTCTTAGACTTGTATATAAGTCAGCCGCCAAAATCGTTTTGCTGTGTACCGTCTTTACGCCGTGGATTTTCTGTCATGACACAACGCCAATAACATCTTTAAAAATCACACTATCCTATACAGATTAAATAGCCTGTGGAGTAATTTCAAATTGTCATCGAAAACGATGGTGTCATGTAAGAAAAAAGATGTCCAATAAGTCGGCGCAGTTCAGCCGGTGCTTTCTTTTTGTACTAATATTTGCAAAATGAGAAAACGGTGACGTAATGCACCTATCAATTGCTCTTCCCGCTGCCCCACCCCCTAGGTGGGGATTTGGTCGCGTTTTTCATGCCCCAGGGGCGGGGCATTTGACCCTTTGAAATAACATTTTCTGTGCATTTGTATACAAGATGCGCATGTATTGCACCAGAGGGTGTGGATTTTTGTCGCCTAAATTTTGCACCAGGGGTGGGGATTTTGTCACGCAAAAAGTGACAATCCCCACCTCTTAGGTTGGGTAGCCCGGGGGGTGGGGGGACAATTGATATGTGCATAATACAATAGCTCAGTATCTGACACGAGGCTGCCAGGGCTAATTAAACATTTGTCGATAGAATGTGTTTTTAGCAAGCAAATCGTATGGCGGGATTTATCGCCTCGTTTGGTTGCCAACAGTGTGCAGTTACAACACATGTAATATCGGTTAAGGACAACAAATATTACATCCTTTCGTTTTACTTCCCACAGGAAATTAAGTTGAGCGTTTAGCTGGGGAATTCAGTCGATATCAAACAAGGTAATAGCGGGTTCTGATATCACGGTGCAATGAAGCGGGAAATTATGGCATGGAGTGGGTCCATGGCGTGTCCAATTGATCGCTTGTAATCGTCTGAAACTCCGGAAGAAAAGATCTGTCTGACAAACCAGCGTCCCTGGGCGTTCAAGGTAACAAGAACAAGAGAATGATAATAAACTGGAGTTATCTCGCACGCCAATAACTCGATAAATGCAATAAAGTCGACGGCGGTATATTACAAAACCTAGCAAAACGAGCGGAAGACTGCCGTTTAGCGCGACTCAAAAGGTAATATCGATCCGCTGGGACAATTAACTACCCTTAAATCCGGCTTCGATCGGCTGCCGCCCCTGAAAAAAAGGAGCGCGGCTATAAGCGATACTGCTGGCCAGTTTCCACAGTTATGAATATGTAATTGCAATTGTTGTACCTGAGCGGCTAGCACGCCAATGTACGATTTGAGATTCTCTTTCAGTTATGAAAGAGGCTGCATGGTGCACACGTGACCTTGACGTCTATGTATTGTTCTTGTACGAAGCGATCGATAACGGTACACGACCGCGGGAAATTCGACAGACGATGATACAAAAGCGCGCCAAAAGAGACAATGTAAATTAAGACGCTGTCAAAGCTATCATAACGTATTTCGTGCCCATAAAGTGTGAATTAAATTTGCGGCTCCAATACCGTGTTGTCATGAGTATTGTTAGGCTTTGTTCATTCCGTTTTCTCGGCCAAGGTCGTCTGTTTTTGGATTAATTCATCGTTATTACTCCATGTTTAATGCAGTCACGATTACGAGTTTCTGGTCTCAAAACTAATCAACCAATCAGCTCCATTCATTTAATCGATCGATCCGTTCAGACCTTGTAAGCAAAATATACAAAGAAGCCTGCCAAAAAAATATTGAAACTGTCTCAAAAGGGTGCGTGGTTTTGCTTTTCTGTCAAAGGAAATCTGTTATAGTCCAGTTATTTAACTCATTTCAGATTTTGACTTTACAAATTAATCTACTCTATCCATTATAAAATTGTGCGGGCACATGTACTAGGTTTGTAGTCGAGTCCATCACAAGTCCACCACAAGTCCCTGGGTCTTAATTCAAGTCACAAGCTATTCAAAATGAACTCCAACAAAGCCATTCTTTTGTGCGTGTTTATCCTTTGCTTCTTGTTACTGGACTTGTGACATACTTGTGCGGGACTTGTCACGGACTTGCGATTTTATCGGCTCTGGACTTGTGAAAGACTTGTGGTGGACTCGACTACAACCATAATGTGTAGGCTATAACCATTATTTTGGACGGCACAATATTATTCTTAGCGTTAGTTTCCAAATATTTTAGGTGATACATGTATACCTAAAATGACGAGTTATAGTTCAATTTCATGACATGGCCACTCGGTTTTTCCTTTCGTTTTTAGGTTCTTTTCCGATAATATTTCGTCACTTTATCGTAGCTACATGATTGCTGTTGTGCCGTAGACATTTCGGTTTCTCCAAATTGAATCTAATGATTTCTCTTGGACTTTGCTTTTGCTGTAGGACACTCTCCTAGTTTTTGTGTCTCACGCCCGGTTTCTTTCTCTCGTATTGAAGGGGGGGGGGGGGGAAAGCTCAAGAAAGTAATGAAAAGTGGAAAGAAAAACGTTTTGAAATGGTCTAAGATTTCAGTCTCGGGGCCAGGTCGGAGGCTTGCTTCGTAACGGAACACCACTGAGCTGTTTTAAAGAAGCTTTTAATGACTCGTTGTTTTGTGTTGGGACCCCAGAAGCCCGAGGGGGCTGCTTGCGTTTTCCGTCCGTATCTAAGACGAGGGGAGGGCCCGCCGAACAACCCCCTGTCACCCACTCCAATTGGGATCGTATGAGGGGATATGATCCGCAGTGCTATTTAAAACTACTCTAATCCTTGCAAGCTTCCTCGGGCCGTATTTTGGGGAGTTTGTGTGCATGGACCGCAGTTTGCATCAGAGAGAAGCGACTGAACAACACGTGCTATGAGCCAAGCTTTGCCGGGCTAGCAGGGCAGCAAACCCCCTGATACAGACCCCCTGAAGACGATGCATCCAGCGCGCTGAATCGATGGGAGGAAGGGGTGTTTAGCACATGAATCAAAGTTTCATGAGGGCGCAGGGCTATCGGATGATATTTGATTCGACAACCCGGATTAAGTAAGAGAGCCGGGCCAATTAAAATAAAGAGCCGGCCTCTGCTTCAACGCCCCCTCGTCTTTCAGTCTTCCTTTCTGTTCTCACCAAATGCGCTGGGAATTATACAGCAGAAACATGTCCCAGATTCGCTCTATTCTTTCCCGGCGTAAGAGCTTTTCATCCCAAATCCTGGTCCTTTTCAATGCTAAGTCCGGGGTTTGGGACCACCCCCTCTCCCCGTATCGATTACGGTCCTCGTCAAGTCGTCGCCCTCTGACCTATATTTATACCTTTTAATTGGGTCCTGATGTAGGTCATAACCTATTTTGTGACGGACTTGGTCAGTACAATTTTAATTAAATTATTGGTGTTTTAAGAGTGCATCATTCATACTTCATATCTTTGGTCGACTTCACATCACTATTCCGTATTTGTTCCCTTTTTTTATTTGACACAATAATTAAACAAAATTTGGCGGAATGTACTGATGATTGCTAATTTTCTAATAGATTATCATATGCATTTGGATATTGAAGAAGTTGTTTGGTTTGGTGTTCGTGGTTGAATGAAATTATCTGCAAAATCCATATCGTCCCCGTTTTAAAATGGACATTGAATCCAGGCCTACATTCGAAAAGGTGGCGGTATTTTCAGTAATTTTCATGTTTACTGATGGTGGCAACTTGGCCAGCGATTTCTAAAGTGTGTCAGGACTCGGGAATTGGGCATAGGCAAGGGAGCCAGACTGTCTTAGATGTATAAGGTTGGTCTATGTACTGACTCAACACCCACTTCTGACCGATTCGTGCAATCTTCAGTGATCATACGCCAGGCAAAGCAGCAATCAAAGCAGCTCACACGGTTCATATTACATGGGATTTTCAAAAGCCCGAGTTTCGTTGTTGTGGTAGCTGGCGCCACCTTATGGCAGCCCCGGGCGAGTGTAAGGGAATAGTCATGCTTCAACCTCCTCATGAATTATTCATTATCAATTGGTGATGTTCATCAGATGCATCATGGGGGATTTTAAGGAGCAATATGATGACTACTGCTGATGTGATGTTCCGAAAGGTGAGATGCAAACCAACGACGCAACACTATACCTAAAAATGTAAATATTTGACTTCATTTGTTTAATTCTAAATATAAAACATGTTTTTACGTCGTCATTCGGATTTCCCAGGACACTCCTATAATGTGCCTTCAACAATATTTGCTCTTTAGATTGTTTATTTTGTTTTTCAAATGTCCAACAAGTAAAATCAAATCTCTTGAAGGTCCTAAACTCTTTTTTAGGCCAAGTGAGTATTCTCCATTCCCATGCACGGATATGTCAAATATGTGTCAAACAGCCTTTGATGTTTAATAGCCCATTGCTGATTGGTAGTGAATGGGACTTGACAGATTTGCCGGTCTCATCAGCGTTCCCACGCCTACTTGGCGCATTTCTGAACGTGACTCAAGTCGTCAAATTGACCTCGACCGTGACCTAATACCGATGACCCTGCCGGAAGTAGATCCCTAAACTAGAGGGCGTGTTTTGGCGATTGTATAAGTGAAGTACCGTTCATTAAAACCGGCCGTATACACCTCGTCCGTGATCCGATCAAGATAGCGCATGTTGTGCAGTCGCATCACAAGGTGTACGGGTTTTGCGATGCGTTCCGATGGCGATGTGGTCACGACTTTGTGTACGTGTCCATCGCAGAATTTCGAGGTTTCCAAAGAGCCTTGCGATATTAAGGTCCACCGACGCCATCTTGTTTTTCAAAGCAATCGCAAGCATGCGCAGACGACTTCAGTTGTAAAAACCAAATAATTTACTGTATGATAGCAATTACCCTTGTGTCTCTACTGTTGTTATTTGCTTAATTCATAATTCTATGCTGTACATTGCTGAGAAAACATTGTTCTGAAATCTCACAAATTAGAGAGGAAACAGTGACGTTTTGAGAGAGAGGACATCGTCGACTTTCGTTTTTCAAGACGTGTTGATAGTTGACACGAATTTGGTTCTTAGTGTTTTAGCAGTATGCAGGTATGTTTCTCCATCTGATTCATTTGGTACTTTTATCTTAAATGGATGTTCTTAATAGTTTTCCCACGGACATGTTGGTGTCCTCCGGCCGTGTTAACCAAGGACGAGTCCCATAGGCCACGTTGTCAACATTCTCTTTACCTCTCACGCACTGCACGAATCCTGGTCCCTTGTTCGTTCTTTCTTTCACGGCGACCAAGGCTGCTCCGTGAGCCCCTGAAGAGAATCCATTTAACATACACCTGTAAATTTGTTGACGTTGATTTTTGTTTTTGTTATCATTCTTCACCAAGTTTTAGTCGGAGCTCAGGGTTGAATAGCCCCGGCGGGAGCTTAGCCACAGATCACTGCAGGCAAGCAATATCAAGGAGCCGTAGGTTTGTTTATGGTTCCATTAGACCACGCTTCAATGGTTCGCTTAACCGTGGACTTGAGACCAATCCCCCGTCAGGCTGTCTACCTTTTACCTGCACCATGCCGGTCCCGTCAACCAAACATGCACCCACAGCAAACAAGTGAACAAAAACCCAAATGTTGTTTTACACACCACGTCCGATAAAGCTCCTCCTAGGAACTCAAAACAACCGTGTCATATCCCTTTCCGCTTTCCCTATTATCTCTCTCACTTGATTGTCCCGTCCAATAATAATTTCATAAATCTCCGTATCTGATCGGATTAGAATGATTGGGGCCACAAAATTGTTGAAGGGGTAAAGAATAGGACCCCCTATTCAGCGGACCGGTGGGCCGTGACTAATGAGCCCTTCACCTGGGGTAATTTAGCGGGCGAGAGGACAGGAATTAGCCGGGGACTTACCGGGGGATTGTTTCCCCTTGGCCGGTCGTCCTCAAAGGCCCGTAATCGCTTAGACGTCACTTGCAATAAGTATGGTTTTATACCGATGTTATCAATAAAATATTATTGGAAAGTTTTTTTTTGGCTCGGAAACGACCACAAAATGCCAGCAGCAGGGGGTGGCTGCATGCGGCAATATCGGAATGTTTGTCACAGCTGAAAAGGAAATTCTTTCGCAATCGGGAATTTGTCCTCTTTTTCGCCGGTAAAACCTCGATCATAATTAACGTATAGTACTTCAGTGACAAAAATATGTATCAGATGAGGCCCAACGCGAAGTATATTTTCAGAAGTTATCGGGCACATTGGTGGTGATTTACTAAAAGGTTATGCATATAGGATATTCCTACAAAGATCACATATGTAGTCTAAAGCATATACCATAGGATGGGTCATCTATTACCCCAGTAAAGTACTACATTTATTTATTTTTATTTATTTATTCACCACATCAAACAGCGGAGAACCGCCAATTACAGGAATGGGATCAATTAACATAGATATTCGAATAACTTCTAAGTTGAATTAGAAACGGCCAGAGACACCGGGGAATCCCTCCCCTTGCTCTTCACGAAAGAATGCTCTGGGGATCTTTAAAGTGCGTTACATGTAACACATTGTGTGTTATACCCATACTCTTAAAGTTGCACTGCCCGTGTTTGGGCCGATTTGGGCGTACAATTTTTAAAAAAAAGTTAAATAGGTATTTTTTTAGAATAGAAAACGTTATCAGCTTTCATTTGGTACCAAGAACGTAAAAATCCGTCAAGGATTAATGCCAGTCGATTAAAAACAAGAAATGATTAAAAGGCTGGCAGGTCATTTAATCGACAGGGTTATGACGTAAATGTACGTGTGCGCGTACATGTGTGTACATTGTACACATAATATGTACATATGAGCGTTTCAAGAAAAAGGCTTGTATCTCCAATTCCCGACGTCGGAAATTTAAGTTTTTGATATTTTTCGTTACAGAGACACGTAAGCTTTCTGAATTCGTTCGCTTGTGTAAATTAATTTTTTTAATCCTTTCACCGAAACACGGGCAATGCAACTTTAACCTCTTTTAGAGGACATGAAAAGGTTTTCAAACATTATAGTAAACAACGGAAGCCTTGTCATTCATTTGTTTCTATACGCAAACACCTGCCCCTATATGTAGGCCTATATCCCGTGATGCCGAATTGCACTTTATTTTACCAATTGTTGATATTAAACTCCCTCCCCATATAAATAAACGGATGTTTATTCTAAGTCTTTCTCTTTTAATCAGTGATTAAAATAATTTTCTTACAAAACGGCGTCATGAATTTTAATCTTATGGATATCTGTATACGAAGACTGCGCTTTGAACGATACCTTATGCACAGAAGTTTTGCACTTATAATCCCGACTTCGCTAGATAAACATAATATTCACCGTGCGTCACTGGGTAAACTTTAGATGTTTAAACAAGACCCTTAAAAGACACAGTAGTTGCTATTTTGCGGGACCAGGCAATTCTAAAACTTGAGTCCTCAACCGGCCAACGAAGCGCCAGGCCCCATCGATCCGGTGGCCCAGATACGCTCACTAAGCAAAAGATGATCCGGGACTGCCACTCGCCGGTTAAAATGTTTCCCCAAAAATCACAAGTGGCGACTGCATTAAGCCCGGTCGGGGTATTTGCTCGGAATCGACAATCTATCACGATGCTGCTGACTTTTCCCTCCTACTCCTTGCCCGGTCTACCTTCTGTTTTCCCTCGTGGCTACTTCCTATCGTGGCTACATTGGCCAGCCATTAGGCCGGGCTAGAGGACTTGTTTGGCGTGCTAAAAATGGACCAAAACCAACAACCACAGATGCTATTTTTCTTCTCTGTGAATCTTCAGGTGCTTGAATATGGGCGATATAAAAAACATTTTGATGAATTTCGTATGGCAAACAGGACCGTAACTAACCAAAAAGGCTCTTATTTCATGCATTGTGACATTATTCCCGGATCTTCTGATAATCCATAGGAAGTCAAAAGACTTACTTTGACAAAGGAGTGCACAGAAACTTCCGGGTAATAATGAGATTATGACGAGCAACGAAAATATTTGTATTTAGTCCTGAGCACGGACAAAAACTATTCTATGTGAAGCCCTCTGTTGCCCCTTGTCTTGAACGGTAAACGTTTGTTTCCCATTGGCTAGTCAGTCCTCCAGGCAACCAATCAGCTTTATTGGTCACGGTCATTAGACCTTTACCAGTAGAAAAAGGTTATTTAAGACTACTTGATCGATTTAAGTTGAAATTACTTGCAACGACTGACAACAAATTAATGAGCATATGGAAAAGCTTCCTTCATTGGAGATCTGAAACAGATTTTGCACGACAAACAAGTTTTTTTGTTACTTCGAGCCTTTTATCTCTTTACTCGTTGACGATTGTTTAAGCGATTGCCTCGGCGTTCAAGTAGAAGATGGGTCCACGTTTAAAACGCATGTATAAAACCAACCAGAACGTTAAAAAGGCTACAGTGATCCATGTAAAGCACCACTTTCTAATGCGTGCAACTTCCGTCCGGACCCTTCCTGCCCGGACCGCATTTTGGCCCTCGAGCTCGGCCGAGTCTCGGAGCCTTGGGCCCCCTTTGGATGACTTCAGGAAGACGCTCTAAAAGCTCCCTACCAATCCATCATCCCTTTTCCATCTTCCCGTCTCTGCCTTGGACTGCGGCACTAAGTGGTTGCCCCATCTCGCAGAGTCTTGGTTATTTTTAAAAAAATCCGTTGGAGATGTGTGTAACGGGTAGGAATAAAATGCTCCAACAAAACTGGGGATGTTCTCTTGGTTTTAAGGGTTTTTGTTGCCATGGGAGCTTCTTGTGGTGTTTCTGAATCATTGTAACATTGACATTGTAAAATTGTACTTCAACTAGAGAAATTGTTACTTTGTTTCCTGGGGTCGATTTCACAAAGCGCTGAGACGCGTCTTAGAAAGGGTCACTCTTCTTATCTTGGGACGTTGGGATGGAAATTGGGACACATTGAACTCGTATTAACTATTGTGAAATTGATCTAAGATCTTTCAGTTGTTAGTTAATAATTTGTACTAACTGGCGAGACCTGAAACTTGGTTTAAATACTTGACCACTCACCAGGGGCCGATTTCACAAAACGCTATGACGCATCCTAACAAGGGTCACTCTTCTTATCTTGGGACGTTGGTATGGGAATTAGGACGCATTGAACTCGTCTTAACTTTTGTTGTGAAATCGATCCCAGTTGTACTTTTAGGGCGTTGTCTTAGATAGCAGTTTTGTAAACCAAATGATTGATCGTAAAGGGTCGAAGCCATTTTGGATTCGCGCAAGGGACCCATTTCTCCCAATTGTGCACATAGCGCAATGGATTTGGGTATATTAGGCTTTGTACCACACAAACCAGCCTCATACTGCAAGTTGTTTTGTGCGAAGCGCGATCATGGCGGCCGCGTATTTTTCTTCCGCACATGCGCAGTCGTAATTAGAAGCATATTATACATGTAGCTTCAACTGAAGAGACCCAAGTTCGAATCTCGTTGAGGCATTTACGAAAATCTTATTAAATTTAACAAAACTCATTTCACACAATTCGAAAATTGGATTAGGATCACGAACAAGCATTAGTATGCATGGGCAAATGAAAAGCAGGAAAGTGCTTTATACCCGTATGGAAATAAGGTCTTATCCCGTCGTCGGTACATTGTATTCATAAATTCAGCCATTCTTGAATTTCACCCACTTTCGCTTTAATTGAAACCTAGACACTTTAGTTTCCCAAGTTAAAACAATATCCTGGAGCGAGTTTTCGAGCCGACAGCCGCCTACTCTTCGCAGCCCATCCCACGCCCTCCGGCCGCTTCCAAACACGATAATTTATTATTCAGAACACTCCCAATGTTGCATCGTTTTTAGGATGATACTCTCGGTCGTGGCTTCCTGACAGTAGCAAGACGGTCCCGCCGGATCTTGTCTTTATCCCACCAGCCAATTCGGCCCGGTCTCTCATTGGTTGCCATGCAGCATGGCGCGACGATACTCGAGAGCTATATAGTGGCTCTGCGCCACGTGCTGGAATTGCCTTCGTGACAGATTTGTATCGAGGCGTGTGCGCATGCTCGAGGCTTTTCCGAGTCAGAATATGGACTCCTTGCAAATCTACATTCACTGAAATAAAAACGTTTCGGGTGCATAGAAACGATTCTTGTTAGAAATTGGAATAAGAACCTCAACGACATAGTCACGTTAACTCATTAGTTACTACACTGTGCGTCATTTTGGGTGTGGGTTGCTGTATGTTATAAGAATAAACATATAAGCTGATGCGATGGTTTTTGCGAAAACAGAACAAGAAAACAGAACAACGAATAAAACCCCGTGTACCCCAAATGAAACCTAAAGAGTGCCATGGTGGTGATGTAAACAAGTTGATTTTGTTTTTAGTTTAATAAACCTAATTAGCATATTTTTAAGCATTTCATAATCTCTGCTAACCGCTTGGCGGTAGAAATTAAAATAAATTAAAATTTGTCAACATCCTTTATCAGGCTTGTGCTTTCTCGCGCTTTCTCGCGCGCTCTAAAGCAAACCCATTAATACTCTCGTGATACCGGCGTAAAGTCGTCTATATAGATTCAGTATGCTAGAGTCGAGCGGAAACCAGCGTACATCCTTACACGGCAACATTAGACACTCCTCCTAGAAACAATTCGTTTGGCTCATTTTGAGGGGGGGGGGGGGGGGGGGGGGGGTGTAGTTGCTTCGTGTGCATCCCCGCTTCCCTCCTTCCGTTTCGCACCGCATTGCCTGCCTTAGATCATCACTCAATGCACGGCTCGCTGGAAACACTATCCGAACACGCGCCACTTAATTCCCGCTAATAAGTTATTATCCTAATGGAAGATGTCAAATACGGCGCTAGTCCTTGGCCGAGCGTGATACGGGTACTTCGCTGCTCCGGGCCCCGGTGGCCAGCCACTCCGGATCCCTCAACCTGCGCCGCTCTCTCCCGCTAGCGCAGCCAAGCCAGCGCGGAGTGAACGGAAATCGCATCAAGTATCGACCACATTAAAATCTAAACTTACAAATTAAACACACTTCCACAGTTCCGCCCAACCACGGTGTGTGTGTGTGTGTCTCTCTCTCTCTCTCTCTCTCTCCCCCTCGTCGTTTTCATCATCAGGCTGCCATGCCAGAGCTAGGATACAACTGGCCCTAGCAATCTCTCACTGATCTACGCAGTTTAGCCTAATTCCATTAAGGCTGCGAATAACTCAATCGGGATTGTTGACTCAAGAACCATACACTTTATGAAGTCCCTCTCACCGGATCAAATTAGAGGCATTCCGTATCAATCATTCCTTTGTGCACGACTGGTCCTCCTGAATAGGGCACGGACACGGACCTGTTCCTCAGCATGGCTCGAAAACACCATGTGAACTTATAATTTATTCCATCACACCTGTAAATTATTAATATACTGCGCAACCTGCCATTGACTTCCAGTTTAAGTAGACACCTGCTTAATCTATTCACCTTTCTCTGGTTCCAAACGAATCCTAGCCCTATAGAACTGAATTGCGTATACATATTTATACTGCTTTATAAGGCTTTTGATATTATGGCCATAAAGCATACTGTTACAAGTAGTCAGTTTTTACCCTTCCCCTGGGTAAAAACTAACAAGGTCTGTAAACAATTTATAAGATTGTTTAAATATGAGAGGACGGACTTTTTTAATTTTTAATTTCTATTTAGTTAGCTCTCTTGTTTTCCCCAAAAAATGTTAATGTCCGAGTTTTATAAACAAAAACATGACCTCAATGGAAATCAGCTCCTGCAGTTTGAGCTAATCCTGTGTAATGTGAAACTAGAAAAGGTGAATCTAAAATAATATATAGTTCGTTATAAAAATCCATAAATAATTGTTTAATTTTGGCAGACAACAATTCTAATTTATTACTACTTGTTATTTTATTTGTGGAATTTAAAAGAAGAAATAAAGATGTTCAGTTGAGTAATTATGTTTAGAACGTTTCAAAAATGTTTTGTCATCTGGTCTGTTTCACGTGAAATTGCGATAATATGCTGTCGGAACCTTAAGTTTCCCTAAATTTACCTCTTAAAATTGGCCTCTTAAAAATGACTTATTTCATTGAAATAGATGGTAAAAAATCTGGCCCTGTGCATGTGCAGCTCACTCGTGCATATACTTTCCAAGTCTAGATGTAATAAATTATTTCCCAATCTTTCTGGCAGCGGCTCGGGTCGCAAAACAATTCTTGAGTAGAATCTTCAAGTGCGAAACTCTAAGCTGAGATAATTGCCGGCACAAGTTTGCCTCGAGCATCTAGGACTAGTCTTAATAACAGTACGGCTAAATAAGTGTATAGTTAATACTTATGTGATTTTCATAATATCGAGAAGTTGATAGATTAAATATACATTATTTGTGGTTGGAAAGTAAATTTAAATGATAAATTAAATTGTAGGCTTGCCGATTTTATAAACCTAGTTAAACGCACGCGACGCGGCGCGATCAAACAAGGCACATACATGTAGTTGGACTGCATGCGCGTAAGCAATGCTTAAGTAAACACATTCTCATGAAGTTTACGCTAAACGGATACTCTGCCAAAGCCAAGAGCAAAACCATTTTGAGTTAAACATTGAAGAAAAAAGAAAGAAATTATTTCATTCCGTTTAGAAAGCACAACGAATCAAAACTGCAGTGAAGTTTACCGTCCAATTTTGGTATTATGCCATAATAGCTGATATCGCTTTAAGCAACGGGCGCGTATCTCAAGAGTGTCTTGGCCAGTTCCTTCACGTCGTCTCCTCATCTTCGGTTGAGTCTTAAGAACCCGACTATACCTCCCTAAGCCATCGGAATCCGATGCCTTAATCTGGCCGGACTCGCTGCTGTACCGGTCCTCTTCAGTCTGCTATCATAACAGTGCCGATATACGCCACGGAGACAGATAGTCTGGTTTCGCTTCATACCAGACGGATAACGTGTCTGAGCTTCCGCCTCATCGCTGGTCATGTCAGGTTACTCTGTAATACCTTTAAAGACACACTCTGTGCACTTACTCTAAATCCTTTTTCTTCGTATACTGTGTAGGATCTTCAATAGGATCTGGTTGTCAGTTCATTTCTTTTGTGATTTAGATTCCACGCTAATGTAAATATGTGGGCCTATACATAATTTTCATATCGTGTTAGTTAAAATCTTACTATTCTCCGTCGTAAACTGTCGATTTTCAAACAAAATCGTCAGAGAAAAACATGAACAGCTGGAGGAATGCTCGCGAGAAGTTTGTTAAAGTGGTGGGGATCCGCTACGAGCTTTGAATCCCGAAGGAGACTAAGATCATTTGAATGTCTACCAGAATGTTAGTACTAGAGGGGAAGAAAAAGATCTTTTGAAACAGACGGCGAGTCAACAGTGGAGAAAGAAAATAGCCTTTTTTGTTGAGGCGGAGGTAGATCCGATGTCTCAGACGTGAGGCCGACAATCGACGCGTCAAACCCGATGAAGATTAAGATGTTGAAATCGCCCCCTTGCCTTCCCGCCCGCACGAGCTTCGCTAATTACCCATAGCGGACGAGAGACGAGTATTGTTTATGTCCACACAAAGTGATAATGCTCTCTCCCGTAGTAACGCATCAGTGAGGAAGCAGCGGCGAACGGGATGCGTCGCCTAGGCGACGGCTCGTTCGCCGGGAGACAAGGCTGCAACCGGATCAGATAATGAGGCGCTCAGCTTTTGTGCTGACCTCCGTCTTTTCTCTTTTTCTCTTTCTCTCCCTCGCTGACTAGCTTGTGTCATTAAAGTCCCATACGCAAACGCGGGGACTGTGTATCCTTCCTTGAATTCGCCTTCCGTTTCGTGTCGATTTATCGAAGCCCAGGCCGGCAAACTTTGTCCCAGGCACGTAGGGCGGACATTAGATGAGCATTAGCTAGGGATACTGGCAGGCTTGGTCGGCGTTAAGAAGGCGACTTGCATGTGATCGATCAGTAACTTAGCATTGTAACGGTAGAATGTGTATCTTCTTGGAGGTAGGGATAGGGTATTGAGGCAGTCAACATCGAAAACGTGTACAAACTAATAGGAAAGTTCTTGCAAAAACTCCAAACCAGATCTCTGGTTGAACAAGATGACGCATTGTGAATGCGCATGATAAACAGATTGCTGCGGCCAATTATTGTGATATTTCACTGGAAAGTGAAGACCTGAATAAGGAAAGCTACCAAGTTTGAATATGAACGAAAAATAGTACTTGGCTCACTTCTAATATAAAATAGTCGTGTGGAAGTCTGTCCAAACAAGGCCGACTAAATACTTTTCCTGTCAACGGTGATGTTATGCCGTTGTTGCCGTGTATCGGTAGTCTTTCTATTGACGCACCTTGATCGTCGATATAATTTCGAAATCGAGTTTTGAATTAAACTATAATACTTATCGATTCTTTTGTGGATGATAAGCCATTTTGGTTGTATTCATAGGTCTCATTAAACACGTGAGCTTTAATTAACTAAAAGATACAAAGCTTAATAAGCTACAAAGCCCAATTAAAGTGGACTTGTACACGTGGCTAGCGTTCTAGGGATTTTTGTTAACCATGATTATGGCCTGTGTGCCGTCTATTGTACAGTTTAAGAATGAGAGCCTAACTATCGGTGTTCGTAAAGAGTAAATGACGATTGATGCACAACATAACACACGTGCACGTTGTTCTAAACACACGTATATCCGCCAATGCAACCACGCCAAGGTCGAGTGATATGATTTTGATATCCCGAGTGATTAATCTTCGTTCCCCAGGGAAAATGCGATTATCAAGCGGTCCCAAGCATGACCTCTTGGTGGGTCCCACCTCCCACTCTTGGCACCTCCCGTATGACCGATAGGGTGTAGGTTGGCGGTCCGAGGTCGGTGGGTGCATCGCTCTGTTAGGGCGCGGCGACGGAGCCATGCAGACGGAGACCCCAAAAACGCTGGAAAAAGGGCGCAGTGACGCGGAGTCCAAAAAGTTTAGTTCTCGCCAAATCACGCGGAAACGATCGCCATTGTGACGGGAAATCACGACCAGCGAGCCAGTGGGAACGAGACGAACTGTCACGCATGCGGCAGTCTGGCTATCTGCCTCGTGGTCTGTTCAGCGGGTGTCGGGGTACGGGGTATATATACAGATAGTGACGACATTAAACAAAGACGTGGGAACCGTTGAATTTTGTTCGTAATAATCTGTTTAAAACAAACTTGCTTTTAGATACAATAGACGGTGTGGCTCCGTTCTAGCGTTGTTTCGTTTCTGCATTCTCGAATGAATCTAGTTTCGATATGTTTGTGGATTTGTGTAGGCCTATACATGTCCTGTACATGACAGTACATCATAACCGGTTCTTGTCAAGTCTGACATAAGCCATTAAGAGGAAAGGGAAAGAATTGTTTTCGAATTCAACTGTGCTTTAAATTTTCGAGAATTAAGTAGTCAATTGATGTAAGTTCAAGGCTTCAAGGGTTTCTCTATGTACATATTGCAATTTTGTCATCCGGTCCTTTTTGAATATCGACAAGGTTTATTGCCCAATGGTTGATCCTCACTGTGGATGATGTATTCTGTAGTATTGTTTCCGTATTTACCAAATGAAATTATGTTGGTTACAGCCCCAGTTTCTGGCTTAGCAATATAGACAAATCTCCTCTGTGCCGATTTTGTTAGGATGTTTAAATAGTGGTTTATATTGTCCGAGTTGACTTTACTGTGGTACATGTATATATAGACCATCGAGATCACCCCGGTTCTGCGACAGAAGTGTCTCAACAGCGTAAAATAAACACGAATTTAAAGCAGCATTATGTTCAAGATGCAATGCTCGGGTAAAGATAGGTAGCGAAGGGTTAGTTTGGACATCCATCTTAAATATTTGTTTCCTTTTTCTGAATGGTGAGAAATTCGTGGTAAAATTTTTAGTTGAATTGTATATAGGCCGGTGCCCATTTTGTGTAGTTTTAGGTGATTTGTCTTATTTATTTATTAATGAACTGATGCCATAATTTTAGTGAAATATTTTGTAATTTGTGACGTAGTTTTGCTAGGAATTTCGTTATTACTTGAATTGAGTGCGGTCGATTGCTGTAAAATCATCCCCATCAGAAATGATAACCCTCTTTCTGTCCCATCTCAACCCGTCTCGTCTTGGGTCTTGCCATAATTGATTAACGATTACCATGCAAGGACTCCAAACATAAACCTAAATTGTTCCGTTCATTATGTCCCTCTAATTACTGATGCCGAATGCCCAAACCACACTATAACCAGCTTCGATCCATCGCATGAAGCCATCGCTCGATTCACACCTCATCTTAATATCACAAAGCTATCGGTCTCCAAAAACAATCCATTCACTTTACCACCTGAAACCATTAAACAAATCAACTTTAATTTCTTCCCCTCGCCGTCCATACTTCCCCTTCCTTCCCCTATTTTCCCCTCAAACCGTTCCAATTTCAACGGCCGCTATCTACGATAGCACTTGATTTGATAAACTACCCCGTCAAGTCCGCCCAGAGAGCATTATACAATCGACTCGCGCTCGGGGTAAATCGCAGTCTGCAGACGCGTAACAGCAACAAGCAATTCTCAGGCAGGATCCTAATTGCATTTATCGCAACTTGGTGTCTCCGACCAGCTGAGGTTTTTCCCTCCATAGGAAGATGAATATTGATGGGATACCTTTAGAAAACAACCGTAAAATGCTCCATGCAGAATACTAACCACGACTGGACCGATGCTTTCTGGATACCAAGCAGTCCAACCCTGAACTCACTTTTCACATGTGAACCTCTCCGCAAAATAGTGACCAAATTGTCAAAATCCAAAGAAATGCAAACCCGAAACCGAACTTCAAATTCCACAACCCTCGTTCTAAAACACAGAAAATCAAAAATCGTCCTGGTTCCCTTCGGGCCATCTCCACATCAAAACAACCTGTATCGACGCCCTCCCTATATACCTTAAGGAGGGATACCTCGCGGATAAATCTCAAAACCGACCAAAAACGTCTTGTGTAAAACCCTGAAGGAATTCTCGGATTGATTCAATTACCCCATTCCTGTGACTTGGTGGGGGAGGGGGTGGTAGGTTGAGGGCGGGGTGGATGCTATGTCGTTTGTATGTACGTCTTCCTTTTAAATACAAGGAGCACAAGCGTCAAATGTTTTTTTTCATTGATTTGTTTTTGTAAATTTCATCACAAAAAAGCACTGATACTCCAGTCTCAAAGACAATTTATAATTTTTGTTTTCGCTCCAGTGAGGCCGTATGGCCTTATTTATTCTTATTCTTATTCTTCTTCTTATTATTATTCTGTGTTTGTCAACAGTGTTCAATTTCGTAATGTGTTAACTCCCGTAATAAAGTAAACAGTTCCCCCTTATGTCGTTGTCTTAAACGTTTGGTTCGTGTGCACATGTCTTGTTTTCTCTTTATACCGTTCTAATTCCCTACGTGTTTGCCAATGTACGTTGAAAACAAGTTTTGAGAAAAGGGTTAAAGATCATGCTAACATTGTGTTAGTTGGATGTCTTCTTGATGCGACAGAACTAGATCACAAGACAAGCGTCTTCAGCCGACACCTCCGTTTTCCATCAGTGACCCTTCATCGCCACATCACGGCCGGGAGTTTACCGTTCCACTTACCCAACCTCCCTTCGCTATTACTTCCCCTGATTTCTCGCTGCGGCTTTCTCGAGTAAAAACAAAAAATGGAGGCAAAGCAGACGATGTTTAACTTTGGCTCGTTCCTCTCTCAGGTTGACAGACGGTTAAACAAACGAGGTACTAAGTGGTGGCAAATTGAGCACAGTTAAGATCAACCTAGTTTGGTTTCGCTTCCCTTCAATATGGACCGGGGTAAACTATGTAATGACGTCTCGCCATCTATCGGTGTGATAACTCGATCGTTGCTACAAGCTCTAAGTTCAACGGCTTTGCACTGGCGACTTTATGTCCTAAAACTGACACATTTTGAGTGTTTTTCGTCTTGTATTTTTCGTTTCAATTTTTGAAGACTCTTGTCTGATATGATTCACATTGAGCGAATACATCGGCAGTGGCTCGTTATAGTTTGAAGACGCGAGTATAGCGGAGCTCGTGGTGTCCGCGCGCCGAGCCATGGGCGCATTTTCCAGGCTGATTATTCTAGTCACGAGCAAATCGGCGTTTTCGGCTGGTTTTTAAGTTGTTACATGATCACTTTTTGGCGGGCAAACAGTCATTTACGTCATTAATCACGAGCCGTAGAATACCGGCCCGAGATTGATCGCGTCTGTGAGTGCTCGGCAGCGCAAATACAGGAAGTAGCGAGGGAAATGGGCCAAAATGGGGAAACAAAAACCAACGGGAATTCGTTCCTTCTATTAACGGGTGGAACACTTAGAGTCATCATCGGGCCATCGTGGATGGAGATTAGGAATAGAAATCGTTTGGACTTTAATTGCTTAGCTTCTTAATAGATCTTTGGCACGGATCTTACTAGTTAATAGGTGACAATGCTTGGTCGTTTTAGGTTTGAGGCGAGTAAGTATTTCAGAGATACAGTACAAGACTATCCAATTATGTGCATTATATTTGATAAATAATGTTTTATTGGCTGAGCCAATCGCAGTAAAAGCTCATGCACTTGACTAATACAGTATACAGAGCGTTTGATATGCTACGCCATTTTGAGGGCGCTGATATCGCCAAAGCGCATGCCCAATCCACGACCTCAACCAGACGGGTCATTTAAATCAAGTAACAGGTCTTGCCAATTAGTATACAAATTATCAACTAACCACTGAGACCTGGGATCGATATCACAAAAGGTATTCCCATACCAATGTCCCAAGATAAGAAGAGTGACCCTTCCTAAGACGCGTCTTGGCGCTTTGTGAAATCAACCCCTGGTTATGTATTTAAATCAAGTAACGGGTCTCGTCAGTTAGTACAAATGATCAACTATATAACCACTGAGACCTGGGATCGATTTCACAAAAGTTAAGGCGAGTTCAATGCGTCCTAATTCCCATACCAACGTCCCAAGATAAGAAGAGTGACTCTTCCTAAGACGTTTCTTAGCGCTTTGTGAAAACGGCCCCAGAAACATTAATTTGTGACGTCATTAATTTAACCAATGAGAAGCAATGACCCAAGAAATAGGAAAAAAGCCTGAATTTTCTTCCCACGCATTTTGTTTCTTTATTTTGCCACTACCATAAGGTTCACTTCCCTATTGTTTACGTCAATGCTCGGCTTTAATTAAAAGGTAACATTTCCTTAGCCGAATGACATTCAATTACCTTAAAGAGGTTTTAACGGAAATCGGGCTTAAAATTGTATTTTTAACGTTCATTTCAAAACAAACATCTTTGGCTAAAGCTCAAAATACTGAAGTTTCTTTGCATAATTATTGAATTCTATGATTTTAGTAAACGCATTTGCATTTAATATACTGCTTACAAAAGGCGTTACACGAAAAAGAACAACTTGGAAAAATCACTATTTTAATAACGCCGAACGTAAAAACTACAATGTATCCGAATTGTTATCCATCTTTGGGAAAATTGCATTAGAGTCCCGTCTGTAATTACATAATTACTAAAACACCTGTTGTTCAATTAGTAAACTACACCTGATTTAAAAAGTTAAAAATTAACTTTTGCATTCTAAATATTGAAATATTTACAAAATCACTCAAATGTACAAACCTTAATGTTTTGTTTTAACAGTACGTGTATTTTGTACAACCACTTTCTTTTTTACAACTATTACAGCACTGCATTTTTACTTTTTCGGCTATATATATAGGAAATTATTCATTGGGTCTTATTTTACATCGATATAAAACAATCATCAAATCAAATGTACTTTGAGTCTCCCCTGCTGTTACATACGGTCACACACACACGCACGCTTTTCGTGATTACCATATTTCTTAGGCCATTAAGTTCGAACCAGTATCTGATGATCGTAGGTGTACATGCAATGAGCCATACAACCCAAACTTAATGGTACTGTAAAATTATGATTTGACATTGTCGTGTATGCTTCAGTTTATGATAACCATGTTACTTTTTGTTTTTTACTGATATTGCTAGTATAGAGCTTCTGCACCGGCAGCCATGACAGGGGGCAGGTTTTATTATTTAAATGATGTAACAATAGAACCACAAAGCACCTACTCATGCATGACACATGGTGACAATGTGACTGCCCCCTGTCATGGCCGCCGTGCAAAGGCTCTATACTAGACCACTTTCAAATTTAATATCAATTTAAAATGACTTCTTCGTGAACAAGTGTGACCCGCTCTGCAATAAGGTAGAATAAGTCGTGCACGCTATAGTCGAGTTTTCGCGACCATAAGAAGAAATCTGTGGCAGATCCACGCTCATTAAAATACAAAAACACAATGGAAATTCCAGGCGGCATCTGGGCACCGCCAGACATTTCCATTCTGTTTTTGTATTTTAATTAGCATGAATCTGCCGCAAATAAAATCGACCGAGCCTGCGCGACTTATACTACCTTTTTGCGGACCGGGTTACAAGTAATCTGTATGTACCACTCTAATTAACCGCAGATCCATACATGACCTCACTGAAAGTTTGAGTACCTTCAAATTATTTTAGGTCATTGTTTTTGGAGCCCAGGATCTTAAAAGGAAAAGATGTTGACACAAGGCTCGGTCTGTGCACTATAGGCTAGCAACTCTGACATGTGTGAGTGAAATCAAGGTTCAAAGGGTGTCTTATTTTACCTCTGTAGTGGAGTGATGGTTCTTCTTACTGAACTGCTTTTGGATTGCTCGGTTCCTGCAGCACGACTTAAAGTACTGAATGATTTTGGAATGAGTTTCAACTGACTTTTTAAAATGAATTTTGGTCAAGTTATCTCCGTTTTAATAGACGTTTGTAGTGTGGTGCATCCAGCTTAAATAACACAATGAACATCCATGAAAGGTGAAAAGGCGTATTCAGTAGTCGCCCAGATTGACGCCTAGTGCGGCTGCGTGTTGCTTGGCTCTAATGCGCAGACTCTCAATACTACTACTTTGCATATGGTGAGGTAAAGCCATGGCCGAGGGCATACCCGTAGGGGAGATATGGGGCAATAGGTGCGCCGGTGGCCAGGCAGCAGCAGCAGCGGCGAAACTGGCCATGTGCGGTGGATAAAACCCCGATAGTGCTGCCCCGGCGGTCACCGGTTGTCGCTCGCTAGAGAGACCGGGGGAGAAATGTCCGAAGGCCGGCGGCATGCCCGGCCGGGCAAGGAGTGCTACTGAGCTAGGGTCAAAAGGTCCGAACTGACCGGCTCCGCGGAAGTGTGGGAATCCCAGAGCGTCTGTGAAGGTTGTCGTGGTGTGGGGACTGCCCAGAAATCCGCTCAAAGGATCTGAAAAATAAAACGGCACACATACCAAGTTATACTCACGATGAGAAATCTTGAGTTTTCAGACGGACCTGGGATTTTGTCCCGCCCATGCATGATCATATAATGCAGTGCCCTTTTTGCCAAGTAAGGTGTGAGAATTCCTTTTCGTTGAATACAGAATTTGAAGGGTGGCGAACTTAGGTTTACAAGCCAATACTCTTATGTATATAAAGGAATTTTAAGAGCCTCGGTGCTTTCTTTTGTGATAACATTTACAAATGAAAAGACGTCATGCGTCTTTTCATTTGTAAATTGCGTCTTTTCATTTGTAAGTTTTTCAGTAATTATTTGCTTTTTAAAGTTTTTTTAAAAATCAAGAAATCATCGTCAGCTTACTTTGCATTGTAGTGATGGAGACAGATGGTCTGAGAGGTGATGGAATTGACTTGTGTGCATCCTCCGATGGAGCAATCAAGGGTGACCCTACGGGAGACGATTTCTCGCGAGACTCTTTCGTTGTCTCTTCGCAGTGCCTCTCTGTATCCATAATCTCCCCTTCGCTTCCTGGAAGCCCTTCCTCGTGTCTGGGTTCTGAGGACCTCCGGTGAGCTACCGAGGCGCCACGACCATGCTTCGCCGTGTTATTGTTCTCATAGTCCCGTAGAGGTGACGATGGTTGTGGTGCCTGTCCGTCCACCACGGTCAAGTGCTCGGGGGTAGACCGGCACCTCTCCGTCGGGGTGGTTCTCGCCTCTGCCTCGCATGGGTCGTCTACGTCATCATCGTCATCATGGTGACGAACATGACCATCCTCGTCTTGGTCCCTTGTATGGTTTCGAACCTCGTCCATGTCTGCATGAGGCGTTAAGGCACTCCTAGCCCCTTCCCGCCCCTCCTCCTCGTCTCCCTCGTCCGCGTCTTTACTCTCCGTGTCTTTCTCCGCTATCGCTTTGTTTCTTTGCTGCTTGCGGAACTTGGCTCGCCGGTTCTTGAACCAAACCTTCAAGACGAAATCAATCCAAGAACCTTAACTCAAAACACATCCTTCCAGTTTGGAAAATCAGAGATGCGGACATGCAGTTGAAACAGTGGATAGGGTATATCAACCAGGGGTATCGGAATTGGGAAAACAAACTTGGGTAATTATCGTCACTAATAATGTTTGTGATTGATTTTAGCAGCTATACTTAACCTTTAGAAATGATTAATTTTGATCATTGATTGAAGAGGAGATACAGATTTTGATTGATTAGTTGGAACTTGTGTAAATCGTTTTACATTTCATGCTGACCCAACTAGAATAATGGAAAACAAAAAGCGGACGACGTCGTCCATTCGGATGGAAACACCCAAACACAAGGAAAATATTTCTTTAAAATTGCAAAACTGCGTTACTTTCATATTTTTCTGGCGTCTAGAATCACAAAGAAAGTGTCCTTGGTTTCTGACCTATTTTCCCACAGCAAATACCCTTCAAGATAACTTTGAATGGGAAAACACAAGCACTCTTCTGATGAAATCAGCGTGTCTAATTGGCTGCTTTCCACCAGAAATCTAGTTCAATCTTATTTAGACTGCCCGCCAAATCTTTCTCTCGGTAATGTGTCATAAACTGGTAATTGATTGTGACTTTGCTGGTTATTTGTGGATTATGGACCTTATTTTTCTTTCAAAGACATCTTGTAAAATTGAAGTTATTCAATTAGGCCAATTTTGGCACTTTCAAAATGACTTTCACCGCCATTTTGTGCCCTAATTTGTATTTTTCTGGGTGAATGAGAGTACCCTTTTTCTTAAACAATCGTATAGATCTTTTTGGGGGTTTGAAGTTTTCAAAAGATGCATTTAAATTCCGCATTACCTGTATTCTAGCTTCTGGTAGATTGGTGCACATGGCCAGGCGTTCCCTCATCACAACGTCCGGGTAATGAGTCTTAGCAAATGTTTTCTCCAGTGCGGCTAGTTGCTGATTGGTGAACGCAGTGCGGCTGCGCCGTTGCTTCCTGTGCGCTCCATAGCGCGCCTCCAGGATAATATCTGGCGTTAAAATGTAAAAATTCACTTTACTTCTCCCGATCATAAATTAATCACTTTTAAACCGGTAAAACGTTGTAACCTACAAAATTTGGCAGACCAAAACTTAGACCCCTTGAGAATGCTTTTAAAAAAAAACAGCAAAAATGGTCCATCCGAATGTATATCTTGCTATATGGAACCGATATGAACATTTTCATTAATTTAACTTAGTTTGAAATGTTGCGTGTACCTGGCTAACGAAATGGCTTAAATGTCAAGTAAATTGTGGACGAGTTTAAAATTGTTTGGGCGTTATGTGGATATTTTTGACAGACGTATATACATATTGAGTGAGACCCGTGTTTGTATAACGTTAAAGAAAACGAAAGAACATGTCAATGCTCGAGTGGCGCATTTGAGTTCCTTAGCAATAGGTGTATGACCCGCAGGTGGCATTAGTCAAGTGCAATGACTTGACCGGAATAATGCCGCCCAAACTTAGCTCGTATGGGCGTCCCCTACAAAGCCCTCTCAGCCCCGGCCTAAGCATGTATACGTTACGGTACACAATCTGCCAAGACCAACACAAAAAGCCGTACTCGAGTTACAATTTTAAATCCCCGCATTAGTGAGGTTTTTGTGAAAGGTGCCCACGGTGGAAAAATAGGGGCTCCCCAAAGACCTATCTAGTCGCAGGGTACTTTTTAGTTTCTGGGGAAACCTACTTTGTTCCCTTTTTCTTTCTGCACAAATTCCAGGTGGTATTTGAAGAAAACATGGATCATGATTGTAGATAATGAATATTTTGTGGTTTTATTAACGGAATATTTTAAAGATTGGCATGTAAAGGGACCAGGGTTCGGATTAAGGGGACTTGGGGAAATCAAAATATTTGGTGTGAATGGCTGGGGCATATTGACGGGTTGTTCGTCTGGGTGAGCGGGGCACTCCGTGAGAAAACAACGGGGGATGAAAGCCGATTGTTCGGCCGGAGTCCCGCTCACAGTGAGTAAGCCGATCCCGTGACGGGAACGAGCTGTGCCCGATACCAGGGGCTATATTCCCGGGTCTCTTAGTCAACGGCTGCGGACAGGGTTAGGTTCTTGCTTTGCCCAGGGGGTTCCTGGCTTTGATATTATACAAACTCTGACTGGTAGATTTACTTTAATTAAAAATCTCGATCGTGTCTTAGGAAAGGTATAGTTTTCGTTGTATCGAATACGTGTGAAGGCGTGGTATGTGTAAAATCCAGCAGAAATGTTGAAAATCGTAATCTGTGGAGTCATGTCTTTTGTATAGTACATGTAGCAGCAATTTAAAACTGTATCGGTTTAAAAGTTTAAAATGTTATTTTCAAATAAACACAAACAATGTCAAACAATTCTGGAAATGTAGTTTGAATGAAAATCCTCACCCTGGTCATTGCTTTAAAGAACCGGAACCCAAGTTAGAATCACGATTTGTTCAAACTTTGAGCCCGTGTGAAATTGGTATATATTAATTCGATTTGTTTTATAATAACAGTTCGTCATAAAACAATAGGAAGGTCTTCACTCGCAATGATAATGATCCATAAATCATAAACTCACCTGCGAGTCGCTCAGCCAGCGAGAGCGCATGCGTGGATGGGCGATATCCCGGATGTATCTGCAAAGCTTGTTGGTGCATGCTGTACATGGCGCCCATAGCGCCCAATGTGGCGGGGTTGTAGCCGTTAAAGTGCTGCATCATGGCGGCACAGCTTGAGAACTCTAAGCTGTAACAAAATACACCAAAAAAAGGTACTTTAGAAATAGTAGGAAGTATCGACACATCTCACAAACAATATAAGCAAATTTCAAATTTGCACTGTTAGCCTCGTTTTAGATGCTATGCCAAGGTATTACGTCACGCGTGTTTTCATTTGCAAATCGCAAAAGAAAACACCCTCGTTTTCGATTGTCGACTTTAGTTACATTTTAATCGAATAATACATGAAACATCACAATCTCTTCCAAATATTTACAGAAATAATTACTTCGACATCCAAGCGATAACTAATGAGGTGGAATGCCAAATCAATTTTTTCAAAATGTTAATTTGAAAACATGCCACGAAGTTCTTCGGTTCACTTTTGCAAGTGTCGAGCAAATTTATTATGCAAATTGACCTTAAAATTTGAAATTAGCTTAAAACTTGGCTAATTATGTCCCACAAAATACAATAGATATAATCGCGTGTGCCGCACTAAAATGTTCGTTTCATTTCAGTTGATAAAAGCCAAGTCGCGACTGAGACACACGCGTAAACCAATCAGGTTAGCCCAGTGTAATTCATGTAGAACAATCATTACAAATATCTTTTAGTTACTTCAATTTACTTGTTAATTTGTAGGAATATTAGATAATTATTTTGAGGAGAATATCGAATGCTTAACACGAATATGCCTACTGCATCTAGCACTGTGTAGAGAGAATGCTGACGAGCATATCACGCGCAGGCGCAGGTCTATTTACATTGTACATTATAATTTCGTCCTCCAATATTTACCCAACGCCGATACATATATATTTGACAGAAACTCCGTCAGTTTTTTTCCGGCTAGATTTTCTTCCGCGTCGTTAGTAGCCTCCCAGTGGGTCGGAAACAAGTCGCATTTGGAGGCTGTTTCCCCTTCAATAAGACCACCCGTTAAATGGAGGATAGATGCGCGCCAATGCATTAAGAGCGACAGATGGGCCGAGTTTACTTAAACCAAGCCCCGTGTTTCGTTCCACTAGTAAAATGAAACGGTTGGTGGCCAAGTGGTTGTATTCAGTAACGTCTCGACTCAGTTTGGGGCTGGTATAGGCAACAGACGTTGACAATTGACCAGTGTAAGAGGATACAATTTAATTTACTCCAATCCTTTTCCCCTCCTCTTCTGTCTCTCTTTCTTGGTGTTTTGTAATCGCGAACGTTTTGTTGAATTGTCTGCGTTTACCGGGCTGCTATGCGGCTTGGTCCGGGGAGGGGAGATGAAATTCACGGTGTGAAGGGAGCGGATTGCGTGCATGGGTTACGGGATGGGCTTTGAGGTAGTGATGGGGAGGGGGTGTCGGGCTTGCTGAAATATCTCTGTTGTTGGGTGGGAAAGACAGATATACAGACGGACACGACATGATAGAATAGGAGTGGATGGAGGGAGTTTGGGAGAGGAAAGATCGCGTGGTTGCAAGGCTTAACCAGATGGGACAAGAAACTTAATGTTATTCCGTCCGAGGAAGCTTTCATTTTTGGTTGTATAGAAATTGTCATTTTGTCTATATAGAGGAACGGCCGTGGCTTTGTCTCTACAGGCATGTGCGCAGTATAAGGTGATGTGATTGATAGAGGTTCTGACATCGCACATCGGGTTTTCAAAACGGGTTGTAATAATTAAGAACCTGTCGGTCCATTGTTTCCCTCTATTATCCGACAGGAGACCGGATGCAAAGTAGCAGAGGGTTTTCCTTTTGATACAGTATAGCTTGTCTACTTTGAAAGTATAGGTTTTAAAGACTGTATAATGATCTCAATTCCATTCTGGGGTACAATGATTAGGCCTATGTTTAAGTGAAGGATTATAATTTGTATTATCCACTTTCGAGATGGGAATTTCAGCTTTGTGTTTTAACGAAATAATACTCTATATGGTGGAGGGAATATGGTGCATATCTGATTGACCTTAACATATACTTGCTGCGGTAAGTGTCGGATTCAAACGTTGGGAAGATGTGATTTCCAAAATCGATCATTCCGATCATAAAGACCTACTGTCGCCACCGGGGTTTCGTACAAAATTGGTTTGAAATGTAGTAGCAATTTTCGTCACGTGACTGCTCAAATGATCTCTCTTAACGGCATCCAACGAAAACTCAATGAAGATTGTTATTGGCAGAATGAGAATAATGGATTATTAGCCATCGGTGATCTCGGATTAACTGTGAAATGAAACTACAGTTTCGCAAACCGCGTTTCTCCGAACGTAATATATCATGCACCGTGTTCGCCTTTCTCGCCTGACCGTGTTTCGCGTCGATTGTCCCGCTCAATGTGCCAGCCTCGCCCCGCTGCAAAATCGCCCATTAACAATTTACCCCGCGAGCAATTTGCGGTGATTTTCGTTCCAGACTAACACATTTCTTATGTCGTTAACTTTCCACATTTTTATGCGCCCCTGTTTGGCAGAAAATGGCATGTTAAATCTCATTACAAACACAATAAACAGAAGGCGCTAAGTCTTAATTTTCAGCGATAAGCGCCTTAAGCGGCATTGAAATAAAAACTTGCCCCACTCACAAATCCCCCAGAAATTTGTCTTTGCGTTTTTGGCGGGAAGTGGCAGACGACAATCTAGGAATAAAAGATTGCCGGCGGCAATGTGTGTGTGTGTATTAAACGAAGAAAATAACAGGCAGAGGGTTGGTGGCAACCATATGGCGTAAAATATTGGAACGATTACGTGAAAAGGATAGCCGAAACAGTACGAGAGGGGGTGTATTGTGGGCCCAGGGTGCCCGAGAGAGGGTGCATTAATTTTAGGGATATTTAGAATATTCAAATTAGACGCAAAGCTAACAAAAACAATACTGATATAATGCAAGACCTTCTATTCGAAGCTTGCAGTAAATTCGTACGTGGTATTTTTTGGATCAAAAAATTACGTTTTATGGTAGTGGCAAGATAGGGTGGTTTCGTTTTGGTCGGAGCTGATTCAAAGCGACTAAAATCCTATTTGCGGAGGTAGATTAAAGTAAGTGAAGCAGCCGATGCGTGCATAATCTGACATACTGATCAAAAATCGAGAAATTATACTTATAAATTACAGTGCTGACCTGTAATTGTTTTATCTCCTGTAAGTTTTTCTATATAGCTTTAGTTTTAATTTGTATCGGTTATACTTCAATAGATCTACATTATAGCTAATCTACAATGGTGTTTTTTGAACTCTGCAAAATGTAAAAAATAAATCTCTTTATTCAAAATAACTTTTAAATAAAATGATAACATACTTGTATACTTTGTAAACGGTTTATAACAGTCAAATAGTAAATTGTCTAAATTATTTTACGGAGGCGTCATAAATCTTCCAGAGTACGTATACGTTGACATTATATGATGGCGGGGGTCGTTGATAGTCAATTTGTTCCTGTGAATGTTCTGCCAGATCTCTTCTGTAATTTTTGCTTAGTGTTTTACACCAATTTTAGATATAACGCAACGAGTATTTTATTTTTTAGAACGTTTACAGCAGAAAAAAAACTGCTAAAAAACGGGGGCTGGAATACGATAGGGAATTTCCCAAACTCGAACTTTAGTGGGGGAAAAAAAGAAAAACCACAGTTCATTTAAAATGTCCAAAATAATTTAATTTTATGTTGAATGCATGATTAAGTTAAACATTTCCAATCAACAAAAGTGGTCTTTTACGAACATTGCTCATGTCGAAAACAAAATAATTCAAGGAAAGTTGGTTAAAAAGAATTCCGTCGAATGAATAATATTTTGACTTATCTTACGATATCGGTTTAAAAGTTAAGACAGAAAAGTTCTTACCTCGTGAAGAAAAATCAGTGAAAAACTTGAAGCGAAAAACCGTCGAGTCGTCCAACGTGGGCCGAAGCACAAACGAAATGTCCAGGGGTAAATCGGAGTGCAGATCAGGAGGCAAAATCTTAAAAAGCACCGCTCGGTTGACGGTTTTTCTGAACCGAAGAAAAGATGAAGCAGGATTTGCACGGCTTTTTGGCCGGTGGATGAAGCAATTTTCCCGGCTGTATAACCCCGTCTGGTCCGCTCAGTCAATACGGCAGAACCGCTCGGTGTCGTGCTCCGTGTACTACTGCTCCAGGCTCGGTCAATGCGCCCGTGTACCTTCGATAGTCACCATCATAAGAATTCCCAAATACTGCAGAGGTCTCCGTATTTTGGGGGTGTAAGGCGCGCTAAGCTCTCTATGCACGATCTAGGCGTTTTCATTCAAGTAAGTTTGGACGTGATGACGGCAGAGTTAAATGGAGGCGGGGCTTTCTCTAGCTTGTGGCCCATTGTTCAACGTTTGACGTAGGCGAAACTAAACCACAGCGGTTCGGTATTTGAACTCCACACGCAGCCTCTTTGGCCATTTGACATCAGTCAAAGTGACAAGGGGAATGTCACTGAATATTGATGATTTGTATTTTACCGCTCGTGTGCCACGTTTTGTATGTATCAACACGAGACCTGAGGAATTGAACTATAGTTTTAGTTAGCTCAATTTTAATTAGGTGATCGGAACTCATTCCGATCACCTATTACTATTGTACGATTTCTTTGTCTTTTTTTTTTTTTCTTTTTCTTTTTCTTTTTCTTCTTTTTCCACTCAAACGTTTCCAGAGCTTTTCTTCAAAACTGTTTAAGCTATCAACTTGAAACTTTGTAGGAACATCAACCCCAATGTGAAGGTGTGCATACAAGTGTGACGTCATTGTGACGTCATCGGGTGTCAAATTACAACCCAAAAATGACTAAAATATGCATGTTTTAAAATGCTTCCGTCTGGAAAACCACGTGACCCATGATTTTCGTATTTAGCAGGCTTATAGATAGGATCATGGCCTACAATTTTCTTTGTGTGGGCATTTTCATCTGACCCTTCCTTCTGGGGTCAATCTGAGGTCAAAGTTCAACGAAAACGAAAATCTCAATTTTTGCACTTATTGAGCAACAATGCCCATCAAACCAAGCTGAATCTTTAAGTAACTAGGTACAGGCATAGGTCCTATGGCAGACTTTCACCAGCGTGTATAATATTATGATGGCATCAAGCGTGACGTCATCGTGACGTCATCAAGTATCAAATTACACCCCCCAAAAAACCAAAATATGCATATTTTAAAATGCTTCCGTCTTGAAAACCACGTGACCCAGGATCTTCGTATTTGGCAGGTTTATAGATGACATTCTATGCTACAATTTTCTTTGTGTGGGCATTTTCATCTGACCCTTCCTTCTGGGGTCAATTGGAGGTCAAAGTTCAACGAAACTGAGAATCTCAGTTTTTACACTTACCAGCAACAATGCCTATCAAACCAAGCTGAATCGTTAGTAAATTAGATACAGACATAGGCCCTACGGCAGACTTTCACCAGAATGTATAGTATCATGATGGCATCCAGTGTGACGTAATCATGACGTCATCAGGTGTCAAATTACAAAAATTCAAAGGTTATTATTTCCAAAATTCATATCTCAAGAACCGTAATAGATACTTGAACAATTCTTTCACAACATGATAAGTCTAAATGAACTGAACAAATCATACAATGTCATGACCCCTGTGTGACGCCTACTTCCGGTCCAAACCGGAAGTTGTTCGAAAATGTGCATTTTTTAAAGCGTTTTGAATGCAAATAGATTCAAAGTGGTAGTGAATTTGACCATATTTCTACGGAACGAAATGTTTCCACACATGTGGACTTTTTGACTATACCATTGGTGACGTCATCACATGGACGGTGGTTACGTAATGTGGTGTCAAAATACGCAAATTTGGAGCTGAATTGTTTAAAAATGCTGTATCTTGAGAACTACAACAGATATTTGCATGATTCTTTCGCCACATTTAAGAACTTGATGTTTATCAAATTGTTGAACAATTTGTGCACAACATTGTGACGTCATAATATCGTCACAGGTGTCAAATTACAAAAATTAAATGGTTATTATTTCAAAAATTCATATCTCAAGAATCGTAATAGATACTTGAAAAATTATTTCACAGCATGATAGGTCGCAATGAACTGAACAAATCATACAATGGCATGACCCCTGTGTGACCCAAACCTCCGGTTCAAACCGGAAGAGGTTCGAAAATGTACACTTTTTTAGCACTTTGAATGCAAATATAGAGCCAAAGTGGTAGGGAATTTGACCATAGTTCTACGGAACGAAATGTTCCCTCACATGTGGACTTTATGACTACATATATACCACTGATGACGTCATCACGTGTACGGTGGTTACGTAATGTGGAGAAATTATTTGTTGGGTCCCTTGATAATTAAGCTAACTCAGTCGTTTGAGGGCGCTATGCCAAGCCTCCACTAATCTGACGATTTGCGCCCATATATAGTGCTCGACTTCTAATAATAGAACTTGTATCTAGGCGGCCTGTCTCGAGTCAGAGGTCATAATGTATTTTTTTAAGGAGGATGTCTGGGCCACACGGCCAATGATACACGTACGTACGTGCGCGTGTAGTGAATAAGTCAGACAGACAAGACATAATAAGCAGGGCTTGATTTACAACCGAGAAAATTTGACTTTTGAAGATGTAAAACTGCTAGTTTCCGTGGCATCATCGCCAGGAAAGTTGAATGAACACTTGATAGCACAAGGACATTTACTTTTGGTGACTTAGCTGGTGGCTAGCCTTAGTTGGCGGACCAGAGTAAATATGTCTTCTCCCCGAAAACTGTGAATGTGACATGCTGGAAATCGTTGCTGTGTTGGAAATAAAATGGACATGGTGGACCGCAACTCAAGTTGACTGGAGCGTCAGTTTATTCTAGATGCAATTGAACCCCAACTCCCCACACGGCGATATACTACAGTAATATGATCTCAAATGACAACATCTTTAGAACTGTAATAGATATTGAAAAGATTCTTTCACCACATATACATGTCAAAACTTGTTCTTCAGTAGATACTTGAACAATCTGTGCACACAATAGTAACGTTATGATGAGATTGACAATTATGACGTCATCAGATACACAATTTTAGCGTTGAATAGTCAGAGTCATGTCTTGAGAATTCCAATACTTTTTCAACATCAAACAACTCAAGTTTTCAAACAATCTCAAAACTGTGTCGTCATCATCATTTCAATGTTTATGTCACCCGATCACCTTGCGTTTGTAAAAAACACAAACGCGAAGCTCTAGTTTGTAATGATTTTGATAAAATAAAAGAATTGACAAATTTCAAAATGTAACTGGCAGCCTCGTGATGCCGAGTCATATTTCAAATATTGTAGGCCTATAGGCTATAAGACACTTTTCAAAAGATAGCATTTCTTTGTTTTTGGCAAGGGATGATTTTTTATTCATAAAATATTTTATTTCCGCATATATTTACAGCTCAACACATTCTACTTTACGTATAACACTCGGATGTAAGTTATAAAATCACGCTAAATCTTTCTAATACTTTAGAGCATCACTCATGCACTTAACAAAAAATTAATAAAAAATAGGGAAATAAAAAACTGTTTTGTATTTCATATGACTGCATCGGCGATTTTTCCTGTAAGCCAGCTTGGTGTCGCCAGTCGTAAGTACATGCATGACGAGGTTTTTGATTTAAAAGCAGTAAACCGCTGTCGCCATAGCGCGGACGAGGCTCCTGAGGGCGCTTGTCATTATCATCGGTATGCTCTGCTGATGTCTGTTGACTTTCTCCCCTTTCCCTCATATGCAGCACGATATGTGGCAAACGGACTCCCCCCTCGCCCCTCCCCCCCCCCCCCAACCCCCCCTACCATTGTTCCCCTATTGTGTCTCAAACATCCAAGGAATTTCCAAGGAATTCCTTTCAGTTTTTAGGGGGATTGGTACGTTAACAAAAGGGAAGAGTGTGTTGAGGTATAGGGGCGTTAGGGGGGAATTTGACATACAATTTTCGCTGGTAACTCATTTTACAGAGCAAAGAAATTCTGTGCTAAACAAATTGTTGTGCTAACGGGTTACATGAAATCGGTCCCCCTGCCTCCTCCCCCCGTACATGCTTCTTGTATCAACTGCAAACGTTGTTTCTTTTCCCATCGTATGCAATGAAGCCTCAGTTATTATCCCGCACCGCGCCTCGCAACTCATCAATTCCATGGTATCTTTCCCGAAGACCTGACTCGGTAATCCACTTACTGGCAATATCGCTAAATGTTTTTCCCGGCTTTCGGCAAATTGATTTATTTTCCTTATACGATCTTTCTTAAAATGTGGTGAGGGGGAGAGCGCGAGCGAAGCCCTGAAGTGACTCTCACGGCATTTTATACAACTCTGGCCGGGCTCGTAAAGTGTCGATCTTCGCTTTTAAAAAGCCATGTAGTACTTGTTTGCCTTGCCTGAAGTGTATGTTTTTCACCTGGCGCAAAACGAATAATGCACGCTAAAACGAAGCGACGATGCGGGTTCTTTGGGCGAGAGAGTGGCAAGAGAACTTTGGCCGCGTGATTGTAACTTCATTTGACAGAGCATTTCCGATATAATTGAGAGTCACGAGTGTTGTGATGGGTGATATTTTGAGTGATACCTCAAGCGGGTTTATTTTAGGAAGCGTCGAGGTCCATCTTCAAATCTCCTTTATCTAATGCCATTTTGTGCTTGACATCGGGAAATCGAAAGAGGAGGCGATATCCACGAAACAACACTGTTGATGCTCGGATGCACTTCAGTTTGGTACAGTAATGTAGCACTGTGTTCTTTCAATATTTTGAATGATTTGAGAGGGACATGATACACTTATTGGAAATGCCAGCACGTAAAAGATAGAATTATAAGTGTCTAATCATGTTCTATAATCTAAAGTCAAGAACGACAGCGCGTTGGGCCAAGCAGAATAAATTTTCACTCCTTTTCAGTCGTGTCCCTAAACCAGTTCTATAAAATGTATAATGTTGATTGGAAAGGTACCAGACTACTTATGCGTGCCAAACCTCGTTGTTATCGATCTATCTGTCTGTACGTTCTTATGACTGTTCTTGTCCAATGCCAGTTTCTGCAAACTGTTTTAGGGTTCCGACTTTTACCCTTCTCCCAGACAAAGATACAGAACATGACGACTTTGAGAACGGGTTGTAGTGTAGCTTGGTTTCAGAATAAAAACTAAAACATGATATAATAATAACTGTCAAAATGAGTTAGATAACACTAATTTTAAAAAGCACAACTGTCATGACCGTGGGTTTAAAGGCAGAGGCTCGTCAATGCGCGCGTGAGGCCGAATTCGTGCCACGAAATACTCAGCTCCATGCCTTTGCTATGAGCTGCGTAAGTCATGGCACGAATTTGGCCTCACGCGCGTATTGACGATACACCTAGTTTTATCCCACTGTGTGATTGAAGATATTCATGATTAAAACCAACCTAAGCAAATACCAGCTCCGTACTTTGACTTTGTCTAACTTTTGAGAAAACGGTCAAAAAAGGGTTTGCAGTAATTGTGCCCCAAAACCACTTCGCCCTGAACCATTTCGCCCTGAACCACGGCATGTGCACGAATTGGTTTTGGGGCGAAGTGGCATTTGGGCGATGTAGTGTTTGGACGAAGTGATTTAGGGGCGAAATGGTTTTGGGGCGATTTGAATTTATCTCATGAGACGAAAACTAATTGTTTTACTCATTTCTCAAAGACTATAGCACTTCAGACAAAACCATTTCAGGGGAAGTTTTCTACGGTCATCATGTTTACATTGTATAAGTTAGGCGTAAATCTGTGAACATTTCTGATTTTCGGGATACCAATCATGTATACTGCCTTTAAGTGATGAAAATTACATTTAAGAACATCTTCCATTTGGGCCACAGCCTTTACAACCTTCCAGAGCCTGCTTGCCACTGACCGGGGACTTTGCCGGTCATCAGCCCGAGCCGAGACCGCGTGTTTGGGTAACGGATTGGTGCACCTTTGTGTTTCCCTATTATGAGCTTTGACAGGTAAATTCGAGCTTGAAGGATAAATACGCCACTCCGTGTTTACCCTTGCGTTTAGCCTAATTTCCCATTCTTCGCCGTCTTTTCATGGAGAACACACGCTCATTCAGAGTTGACCAAGAAAAGCTACATGGGCCATCTCAATTGCTGCCAATTTAAACAGCAAAAGACCGTAATCGAGATTAACGACAATGTATCAATTATGTTGATTGTTAATTATTAATAGTTTAATGGAGCGAGGCCTAGTAAGTGCTTTGAGGTTCAACAGTGTCTTCATCTTAACCAAAAACAGTTTTTCCGGGAGAAAGTAAACTTGAACGTTTTTTATACGTGTCGAAGTTCATGACAGGTCGAAAAACAATGTGTCGTGTGAAAAATCACATGGTCCTCGTGAGGATTCAAACCCGACACCTCTGGTGTGTTGCCAAGTAGATCTGTCTGTGTGAGGTCCCTGGTTCGAATCCTGATGATGACTCGCTGCTTCCTCTCGTGCCGGCATATCATATTAAAACGATAATGAATCAAAATAAATGTACAACAGTTTCATTTGCCTTCACAAAAACCGCTCCGTATCCCTATCGAGCAATGAAGATTTTCTTAATGAATGCCCAAGACAAATGTGTACTTTGGCTCGCCCCACCAATTACCGCGATAATTGAGAGAAAGGGGTGTTTTATGTCGTGTTCATTACCGATTATTTTCGTTTTGTACGGGTGCGAAACACGCGCAAGCTCGTGCACTGTCGCTGGATTAAGTTCATGGATTGGGGCGTATCAGTCTTAAAACAACACGATCTTCGTTCGGGCTCGGACCCGGCGGTTTACTTTCCACTCTCCGTACTAAATTTACCGTTCATCTATCATGCTGATTAGATCATCTCGCCCTAAAACTTGCGCGTGCATGCTCGGCTCCGACTTGAATAACATCGAAACGGTCACGTATAATTAAAATGGAGTCTGTGCTATCCTTGCGCCTTGCAAAGGCCGGCTTTCTCATGAAATTGAGCGGCTCCCAAGTTGATCATGCATCGTCTTGAAAGAAACCCGGGCCAGTAAGAAGGCTCTAAGACTCCCGAGCACGTACCTAGAGCTATACGTGATCGGAGAGGCTGTCAAATTTGTATAACATCATTGTTTTTGCTGATGAATTGTAAGAAGCATTAGAGGGACGTCGGAAACAAAACAACAAGGGCAATGCATTTTTATCCAATGCGAAACTCTCGGAACATTCACTGATATAGGGCTCGATTGTTGAGAGGAGTTTCATTAAGATTGATTGGGAAAGTCTGCTTGAAATTTGGCTTTCAAGCTTTGGCCAGGACAGTCCCTTTATCAATTCTTTAAATTTTACGAAGACGGAAACAAGAGAAGTGGTCGAGGTTGGAATACCGGTCTTGGTCTCGGTGATGCCACGGATATGGCGTGCTCGCTTTGAGGTACTTTGCAATTCACGAGAACTCCTTAATGAATGACTGGCTGCAAGCGTGGCCTAGAATCCCAGAACCACTAGCCGTGTAATATTTTTATGTTCAATTAAACTATAATCAGCGGTGTAGTATTACGGTGACGGAGGAAATTCGCACTACTTGTGCGAGCCGTGAGCGGCGGGCCGAGCGTGTTGGAGTTGGCGGTGATTAAGGCTCGTTCAACCCCACTGATCGCTCGCTCGCACCACGCCAGGCCTCTCCTCTTTCACCTTTTCTTACTCCATTCCCCGTCTCCTTTCGCTCTCCACCCCATCCACAGGTGTGCGCTTTCAAGCTCGGCCATTCATAGATTCCCCCCTTTTTGGCCTACTTCTGCTCTCGCCAACAAAACCACGACGAAATCATATCCCGCATAAGCGGGGGCCGAGCTACTCCATCGGGCGGGGCCCTCGGGCGATTTCCCCCCGTCATTTCTGAGGCTAATTGTGCCCGTTGTACTAGGATTTTACTCATATTTCTGGGACCCATTCAGCCGTTACTTTGATCGGATTTAACCGCGAATAATCCCGCCCGTGCCGCGGACCAAACGCGATAGGGCCACAATCGCTCAGTACAAAAACCTCTCGCACCCAAATTCTTCTCCTTTTTTTCTACCCACTAAACCCTCTTTTCACCCCTCCACGCTATCACTCATAGCTGTCAAAATACATATCAATCCCCAGTCTAAAGGTTTGCTTCAAAATCTATATCCCAGTGTGGTTTTTCTGGAGTTTGATGAATTGTAGAATTGGGAGGTTTTTGTGTAGCCAGTATAAAACGCTAGCGGAGGGTCTTAGTGGTGTTTTCAGGGTGTCAACCACCCGATATTTGGGTCTTTCTTTGCACCGCGCGTCATTGGTAATAACTGTTTTGGCGGATCAGGCCATTTAGGGTATCCGATAACATAAAGATAGGGTTGTACCGAGGCGATTGGCGTCTAATTATTGGTCGTGCTTCTGATCAATCTTCGTCTGTGTCAAAAATGTCACTTCAAATCTTGCTTCGGGAAATCGGCATTTTTGTTTCTGGATTAAAAAACCGTTAATACATTCCACAGAAGAAATGATCGATAGTATATGTGAGTTGAATGAAAAGAGACACTGCTTTCATATTTTTTTTCGGTTTTTGAACCTCAGATCTTGGTATATTTCGACTCCAGGCCGTCCAGGTCAAGGTCCTCCCGCCAGTCTCAATTCGTTCGGAACCGTCCGAACCCGAGTCTACAACCGTCCGAGTCTCTGACAAAACCATTTTCCCCATTCATAATTCTAATCCATCAAAGAGTGTTCTCAAGTCTGGAGCGATTAAAACTGGATTTCAAACTCTGTAAAGATATTTTGCGTTTTTACAATTAAGAAAATGATCGTGGCCGATCGCCCCGTATATAACCCTCTATAAATGAGATTGCCCTTTTCGTTTGTGAAATAATGTCGACACCAATCACATCTGCCTGCGAGTGCATGTTGCGGATAGCAAAGTACACCACCAGGGCTAAACTCAACAGCTCCGTCATTCTACGGGCGTTCATTGCCCGCTAAACTCCTATACCATGTCGTACCTGACGATTCAAGTTCATGACCCCTGCTGCGCACCCCAACCCCAAACCCCTTTGTGGTTCCTCTCCACACACCACCTTGGACTCGACCGTGTTGTTCCACGACTTAGCCCGGCTTAAACCCCTTTCTCTCAGCCCCATTATTTGGGATAATACCGAACCCTTTTGCCTCCTGGCTATGTGTCCGGCTCACGGTTTTGTTCATACTGCAGACGTCTGATACCAAACCTCACCTGGAATGCAAAAGACATGCATTGTTTCCTGGAGGTTGATTGATCTTGCCTATTTCATGTGTCGATTGCAAATTGTTAAAGGGAAAATGCAAAAAAGAACAAAAACACACGTACCACCGACAATAGACAGCCGGAGTGTGACGTGCTTGCCATGGTAATTGGCTCTAAACATCATGGCCGTCGGGAAAAAAAGTACCATTGCAAAAGCACAGGGACGTGGTTCAGTGATTTTTAGTGTAGAGCCATTTCCTAGGCAACTAACAAAAGATGACGTATTCACTTCGGCAGTCTATATTAATCGCCCCCTTCTTTCTTTCTAGCTGTGATGTTGTTCAGACGTTGACTTCACCATTTTTTCACGAGCAACTTACATCATAAAAAGAAAATGAGTGGTGACATGCTTTTACTGTACGTGCAACAGTCGTCGACACTCATTGACTTGAGGTCAAAGTATCACTGGTTCCCGTTCTTCGGTCTCTTAGCCGTTATTGGGATGTCAAGACACCAGCAGGTATATCCTGCGCAACCTGCCCAGCGGCTAGACGGCTGATATCAGCTATCGACCTCGATGGCCCATTTATTGTGTCACTGCTTCAACGGAGCTTGTCATACGCCTATCACAGACCTGTCAATCAAATGTTGGTTGGGTGGAGGTTGCGGTTGTTCTCTAATCCTTCTAAAGTACTCCACACATTTTAATTATTCCATAGTTACTGATGAATGTGTGGTTTATGCGGTAGATGGATTTTAAAACAAATTAGTCAGATCGTGTGGTCGCCTTTTGGAATAGTACAATGCGAGTCCACTGTATTAAGATGGCTTGCTCTCTCAGGTGTCTCTGTTTCGGTTGCTTGGGACATACCGTCTTATCTCAATGGGCTTATGACTTGCACTGGATCTGTATCTCCACTATCTGGAGATCTGGAGATCTGACACTGTTTTCAGCTTAAGGAAGTTAATAGGCGTTTTCAATTCTTTAATAAGATGGTTTTGTCGTCGCCTTTTACCAAAAGATATTTCTGCTTAAACAAAAAACTGTTCCGAAATGTTAAGCCATGCATGCGCTCTTAATGGAGGTATACGAGAATATTGACATGTCATAATTGCATGAAATACATGTACATGTAGTATGTAGTGAAGACGATGAGGAAAATTACTACTGGCTCAGATGTTTTGCCAATACTGCCCAGCTAAAGATATCAGTTTAGATTTACTGAGAAAAGATGAGATGGCAGTCGGTTGCGTTGACACCACGTCGGGCCGTGTAAGGATCTAAGACCTGCCCACGTAAATTGCCGGTAAATATTAGGTAATTCCTCCCACTCCAAACTTTCTGGCACAACTACAACAGACAAACTGTTAGAGATCGGCCAAGCCCCGAAGTCAGAAGAAAGACGATGCAAATCGTCTGTGAATTTTTGAATAATTATGATTACCCCGACTGAATCTTCAAGTCGCGAGTCTTCCGTCAAGCGGCTTGTCTGATTATTTTGTGTGTTTTCGTCGCCTTATTTTTTCTTTCTTTCTGTCTCCATCTTCCCCTTTTGACTTTCTTACATCTTTTCACCGGGAGCACTTCCGATCTGAAGTGGCCACCCGGCCAAGAAGTGGGAGATATATTAGCGAGTCGGTACCGGGGCGCGCGGGCCATGAATATGCACCCAGCAATTCTCGTGGCCCGGTGTTGCCGGGTAATGACGCGTAGCTTGCCGTGCAAACAGAACAAGAACCACAAAAAAATAGAAGGGAGAAGCACCGAGAAAGCCGCCGAAAAAAGCAGCCATTTCGACAAGGATCCGTGGAGGAGTACTTGAGTAACTGATCCCGGTTCTCAGCGCGGACGGGATCGCGGCCGTGCCGGAAGTGTGAAGGAGTTAAAGTGACTTAGAGGCGAGTGGGAACGGGCCCCGGAGAGCGACATGAAGTAGCGTAATGCGTTTTAAGCATGGAAAGTGAGACGCAGTGAGCTGCTTGTACGCTCTCCTCAAGCTCACCCGCCTTGGTGGACTACGCGCCAATAGGAAACCACTCTCTCAATTCTTCATTCACTTATCATGCAGTCCGGGCTTTGCTATAGTCCCGGTCCAAGACCTAGTATACCAATACACATGGTTCATTTACTCGCATCCTAAAGAACGATAGAACCTTCGCACCGGCGGCCATGACAGGGGCAGGTTTTTATATTTAAATAATGTGACAATAGACCCACAGAGCGCCTACTCGTGCATGACGCATGGTGACAATGTGACTGCCCCCTGTCATGGCCGCCCATGCAGATGGTCTAAATAATCAATGGGGATATTGGTACCCGACTATGTCAAACACGTAATAATGACGTCACGGTTTGTTTACATGTATGCTTTGCTATGGCCCTATGTCGTCTGGTACCCTGAGACCCCTCATAGAACTGCGCACGTGTAACGAACCATGACGTCATTGTTTCAGGTCTATTCTCATTCTTTCGGTCTTAGACCTATACCCCTCTTCTCGTCAACACGACGAGTCGGTCACTGCGTCGGGTAATATCCGAGCCACTTGTACATGTATTTGCGTCAAGTGTGCGAGTGACATGTGATAATTATCGGAGCCGACGACTGTTGGATGTTCTAACGAGCAATCGCTGGCCTAGTTTCGCAATCTACACGACTCCTTGGGCGAAGACGACACCGCTGTTGACATCCTTATCTTGTTTAATTCTCGGAGAATTGCTCAGCACACAAGAGATCATCATTCATGGTTTGATGCAGTTTCTCCCCTGAGGAGGAAATAGCTCTAGAGTTATTTAAACTTCTTGTGCTCAATTCAAAATGAAATGCAGGCCTACTTTTCAAATTCGTTATTAAAGAACTCTGAATCGAGCGTTCAATTTGTCTCATTTTACGCATTATATGAGAGTTATTTTAGGGCAGAAGTGTTCTCTTCGAACTCAAATGAGAATCACACTTGTCATTTAATTTTCCCATTCATATTAATTATTTATTTTCTTTTACATTGACACTGGTCATGTGGATTAACTTTATTTTAATTAAGCTTTTTTATGCTTAAACTACTATATGAAACTGACCTCTGTTCGTGTTTCAGTGTTCCGAGGATATATGTCCGTATAGCTATACGTCTTAAAACTACACACGACTCGGTGGAAGACGCTGCACTTTCCATGGACTTGTATGTACTTTCAGCACGTAGCCAAATACATGTAATTTGGATAGGACTTGCGTAAATTTTAATTTGCCTATTAATCTAAACCTATTTTTCTTTGCTTCTTCGTTTAGGCATCGGCACTGAGCTTCCACCAGACTGAACACCGTGAAATCTGCAAACAGTTGCAGCCACCTCGAGCTAAATTTAGCATCATATTTTGCTCGTTTTTGCCGCTACAGTTGTCGTTGTTCCCTGCGGACTCTCCGAAGTACTTCATATCATGCACGAATCACAGTGGCGTCGTCTTACACAAAGTAATCCATCAGTGATGTATGATTGCGGCGACCCGAGGAGCGTCTAAGCAGACTCTGGAGATCCCCGTTGCTACTGCGCAGCGCCACCAACGTCACCAGGGAGTAATGTGCGCGCCAAAAGCGCAGCATTGACCTAATTCGAGACTCTCCAAAGATAATATTTCTTTCCTCGTGGACGAGCTGTTGACCAACCTTATCGGGGATTTTTGCATCGATACCCCGCAGAAATAGGAGCGAATTTACGACCCAGAGGACTGGCAGATGCGAAAAACTCGCCATGTTGAATTTTTCAAGGGTCGTCAAGAAATGTCCAGAGAAGCGCGTTTCACGCCTGGACAAGTTGAGCTTAAACACTCGATTTATTGAGCGTGGAGTGAATTCACGGTCCACGGGAAAATAGCGGTGCTCCTTTTACGGAATAAGTGTTTGTTACAAAGAAATCTGAAACAAAACGGGGATATTATTTTGACGACTGTCTCGGGGACATGAAAGCTAAATTGCCAAGTGAGGGCGCTATGATCCCTTACCGTGCGCAAGCACGAACTGTGGACCGTTTTCGAAATAACGTCGTCTATGACTTAGGCTTTGTATACTTCAGAAATGTTGGCGTTGCATATGAGAAACGATTTGCTTTAACATAAAATTCGTATTGCTTATGTGTTACTGTTGGTTGGGGGTACACTGGAACTAGGTACATGTTACACATGTAAACATTGAATGCAAGCGTTGGCTTTCTGGTATATGCGTGTAGAATGTACTGTATGAACGATCTCCAAACCACGACCAGTCAAAAGAGGGCGCTCTTGCACTCTATCAATGGAATCCACTGCGATCTCTATTGGCACAGAACCGCCATAGTGTCAACAGTGAAGCTGTACTGCCAAGAACGATCGTTATGACGTCTGCATGTCGAACCTCCTTTTGAACGCATCCGTACAAGGAGCATTATTATTGACCTAATGTCGTTTAATATGGATCGACGTGTGGAATTTGTGAAATCTCGTCATGCCATGACGTCACAGTTGAAAATAGCAGGCCTGCTTGACTGGCCTCGTTAAGGTAATCTCGGAATCGCTTCTAGATGTGTAAATTAGCACATCCCGGATTTCCGGTCGGTTCAGAAGGACGACACCCAATCTCGTGTGCTTTAGGACGGGCTGTGATCTATAAGCACGACTACCCATACTCCCCCGCCCCTTTCGAAAAGCAATCCGTTTGCGGTTGACTCAAAATGTGACTAAAATAAAGACAGGAGATTAAACGATTTCTAAACATTCAGCAAACTACAGGTGTCTCCTAAATGACTAAGTGCATTTAAAATACCCGCTTCCCGGACCGATAAGTCACCATTCCGTGTTTAAATTTGCCTCTACTTTTTAAAAATGACGAATGCATGTTCTTAATCCATCAAGGCGTTTACAAAACTAAACGTTTACGTTTTTGTAGCATAATCGGCGTTGTAAGATAAGTGCCATCAAAAGGCTCCAAAAAGCTCACTGCAAGTTGGATTTCGTTTTTGTAACAAAACATACTGAAACTGTGTTATAAAGCTTTAATGCTGTTGTATGTGGTACGTGAGAAAATTTGTGTTTTTAGGACACTTTTGTTTTGAAATTTTTACAGGAAAATGTTTCATTTTTCAAGTGATAGCCTAAAACACTCAACCACAGCTGGAATATTCGTACATTTTCCTGCCTTATGTTGGTTCCGCAAGAGTGACACACAACCAATATTCCGTAGCGAGTAATTGCTGACTAAGCCTTCCCATCCAACAAAAGGTGCTGGTATCGCGTTCATTTCAAATTGCCTCGATCTTTTGCGCTAATTAGTTTGGAGGCTGCCTGCATTACAGCTGAAGTATATGATGGTTAGTAGAGATCGGGAGAATCCCACTGCGAGTCGAGTATCTACTAGTCTACAATATTGACAGTTTGGAGTTCGGCTGGCAACGATTATTAGCCGGTTTATTCATCACGATATAAAGAGGTGAGATAAGTATTTTAATCTCGGTGTTTGTTAAAGTCTTTCGTGTGTGAGGCAAGTACCACTTGACGTAACGAAGGATAAGTCTGAGCAGATATAATACTCGAAACTAATCCAGTTGGTAAGTTAATTAGTTAACTAAAGATGTCAGTAGGATATCCTAGTCGAATGTTTTAAACAATGTTCCACTGTTATTGTTTTTTTTTTAAACAAGAACAGTGGTTAAAAACAGACTGTTCCTGATAATTTGTTAAGCTATCGGAGTACGGCTCCCATGGAGAACAGGATATATCCCAGGATAATTATTTTATCCCATTTTGCATACTTTGTTTTAGCATACTTTGTCAGTTTCTAACAGCTGATTGTTACCATCATTTTTGTAATTTGAAAATGCAGATGATCCACCTCAAAGACCCACCGACTGGTTACGGGCCAGAAACCCGATTATCTCTCGATACGATAACGATGGAGTTCGGCCAAGACGGCGTGCAAGACCTGTCCCTGCGGCAAGCTAGGATGGGCCCGGTGACTATCGGGCAATACACGGTCCGGTCCGATGCCTCGGGACTGGGTATATCACCAGAGGTAAGCGATTCCACGAGGCCCAACGTGACCAGCGCCGCCTGGAACTCGGCTACCGGGCACATCTCGCCAACTCACGGGGCCAGAGTTGGCCAGTTGTCGCTGGTCACCAAATCATCTCGTCAGATGAGTTTCGAAACATTTCAACCGAGCGAGTTCGGATCAACACAAGAGCCACCTCGGAAGACGGACCACCTGAAACCTTCGGAAGAATATCTCGATCAGAAACCGGAAGACTCCTTGATGAATGACAGAGATAAAAACCAAGGTAGGCTTAATATTGTACATGTATTCTCATTTCTCTGATCGAAAGATCTTGGAAGCTGAAATTGTATTGGTCATTGTATGAACCAATTCTTGTGGCAAGGCTGACTGCACCAGCCTCTCTACAAGCCACCGAGGCGGGGTGTGCCTGAAGTGCCTCCTGAGCTCCTGTATTTCTAGGACTGTTTGGGAGATGCGCCGTTTCAGAGACGGCGTATATAGACCGTATCGAATAACCGCCATTTCGTGGGGCACCTTTTGTTACTTAAACCGTTCAACAATGGAAACACAATATGTGCAACCATGCATGTCCTCAAGGAACAAATAAACTGCCCCACGAAATGGCGGCTATTCGATACGGTCTATACCACACAAGATTGATAACCCAACAAAATCGATAACCCAACAAAATCGGTTCTTGTTGAGCCACGAACTGGAGGATTCTCTAACAGAAAAGCCACATTTTATTACCGTAGGAATCATTTTGTCCAAACGGGTCTTCTAGGACCTGGATGGAATCACTGAAATGGAACAGTCTTCAAAGCGACTCCAAAGTGATAAACCGATCAGTGCCTTGCTAATACTTGTAATTCGTAGCTTTAGAAAAGTGTAGAAAAATATTAAAGGATTCAAGATAAGCTTGGCTTTCTGTTAAAAGAAATAAATATTTTGTTTGCGAATATTCCGATAGATTTATACTCCATACGGTCTCTAAATTGCGGGCCGTTCGTGCATGCGATGCGGTTTGTAAAATCATTATAGTCCTGCCGCTGCCAGCAAAATTAAGCGGGAGGATTTTTTCCTCGAATCCTTGGGCTATTTTGCAAGTTAAATCGACACGGCCATACGGTAAAGAACACTCGCCTCAACCCCCACAAAAAAAGCTATTTAAATTACAAATGAATAAGGACATATCGAAATTCAAATGATCCGCAATTTGTATACTATAGAGACGTATACTCTGGGGTTAAATTAAGGAATGCTATTAAGAGCGAGCCCAATGACCAGGGGTAATATCGTGAAGCGCCATGATACGTGATATGTAGACTGTATAAATATTCATTTGATTAAGGGGTGTATTTATTTATTACCAGGGCCCGATTGTATAGAGCTGCTTAAGCGCTAGCTGAAAACGTGTGCTTACTGTAGCAGAAAAGTTGTGCTAACGATAAGGCTATTTCACGGCCGCGGCGTGCTTAAGCATGCGCGCGCTTGGAAACCGCCATTGTTGCGTCACTATCTTAAGCAAAATTTGGCTCTGCGGTTAAGGCAGGTTTTCAGTTGCTTACCGTTAACGATGTCTATGAAATAGCCTGACGCTCGGTTAACGGAAAATGTGCTGTTAAACAGCTCTATGAAATTGGACCCTGGCTGCTACTATTGTATATCGATTGTAATGTAAGTTGGATTATCTCAAGCGTGTCTCAATAATCACAGAATGCGGGTACGTCGCATCTTAATTCATTTCGTCATGTTCATGCCTGATTATCTTTGCCTGCATTTATTTATATTATTAACCAAGTAATTCAATTTAACGCGTTATTAATTCGCTCTCAATTACAGTAATTCAATTTACAACACGTGGGCCGTGTCGACTGGCATCAAAAATAGATTCAAATTACATTGGTCATGCGCGCCACAAAATACTGCATATTATGATTGCATTTAAATATTGAGTTAAATGGAGACAATAGGATGAACTGAAGACACCAGATAGGCCATGTTCAGTCGTGTCTCCTGAATCATTTGTATGAGATGTAAGCTACAGTTTGGGCAGGTGCCACTCTACTTTGATCTAAAGCCTTCCAAATTATTAACGGTTATTATTTTATAAAACGAATTCAGGGGACACGATTTAAAATGGATTCCATCCGAATGACGTCTTAGTCGCATGTTGCCTTGTCGGTCGCACTATGCATAGGAACGTTAGCGCCGCCAGGAAACAGTTGGGAAAAGTCAGGAAAATTCCCTAAACTTTAATTTCAAAAAAATTAAACGCTAGATTTTAAAATCAATTTCTTATAAAATTAATGTTTAGTTTTTACTTCAAATTAAACTTTAAAAATTAAACTGTAATTTTTAAAATTAACCTTATAATTATCTTTAGTTTAAAAAAAAAGGGTTTTTTAAATTGAACTAACAATTAAACTTAATTTCATTTTATATTTTTAAAATAAATTAATCTTTATTGTTAAAGTTTAATGTTTAAAAGTTAAAAAGTAACAGTAGGGCCTAGACTAGTTTTAAACAATTGATTGAAAACAATTTAGCGTTCACTTTTTAAGCAATTAAGAATTAAGGTTTAGCGAATTTCCCTGACGTTTCCGGTTGCTTCCTGGCGGTTCCAAGTACATTTTTATGACACAACTGGACACATTCTTGTCAAATGAGGGCGCTATTTGTGGTGCCCGTTGTCCACAAAAATTCAACATGCAATGTGAGCATTTGGTAATTTTTGGCGGGCTGTAATGATAGACTAGAAGCTACCGACGTATTAACAAGGGCGCACTTTGCTCAGTCTGGTGTTTATCGAAAGTACTGATAGTTGGATAATAATGCAGAAAACCAGTCCCAAATTATGACTAACATTTGACTGAAAATCACTATAGATATCGAACAAGTAGTATTATACAAAGATAAGTGAATTTTCACCCCTTTATCTCCAAAATTGAGATAAAGGGGTCTTTTATTCACAAAGAATTGGTTCTGCTCTTTGTCTCAAATTTTGATTGCAATTATCGGTCGCCAAAGATAAGTAGGGATTGGGATAGAAATGCTCGCTTATGACATAAGCCACGGTGGGTTTTATTTCGCCCCGAGCAAAATTGGCTCAATTGACTGTAAATAGTCCCGCTCGTACAGGAAGTTATTTGGGTTTCCAAACAAGTTTCATACCCTTAGTATAAAAACTTGAATAATCTCGTTATTGTTCTCCCGAATACTTTCACGAAATCCACCGCACCCAAACACTTAAGCGGCCTAAACACGACTTTTGACGAAATGCAGACGGACCGAGCGAGCAGGAGTCCGAGATGACGTTTTCGAGTAAAACTATCCGTTTTTAATTTTTTGGCGGGAATAATTCGTCTGTTTACAGAACGACAAAAACCGCAAATTAAAAGGCTCGGAATGCACTCGTCTCTCTTACATGGATGTGTATTCTCAAAATTGTTACTTTGTTTGGTTGTTTCTGTTAAAGAGTGCATGTTTTTAAAACAAGGCGACATTTTAGTGACGCCTTCATTTTCCTGAGAATTGTGGATATGAGAAAATATAAAAACGAACTCAAAACTCTTTTGATGTCAGACTAAACATTCAGTGCACGAAACTAAGTGCTTATTAAAGGCACAGGCTCGTCAGCAATGCACGCGCGCCAAATTCGTGCAAAAAATACGCAGCTCCATAGCAAAGGCATGGAGCTGCGTATTTCGTGGCACGAATTTTGCGCGCGCGAATTGCTGACGAGCCTGTGCCTTGAAGCACATAAAATGTTTAACAAATTTGTCAAATTGAAAACCTTTAAAGATACCTTAAATGGCATTTGTTTAGTTACTATCACGAGACGGAATGATTAAGGGTGTCGCGGCACCAACGGGACTAACCCGGACTAGTCTCGGGATTAACCCACCGTCTTATCGGGACTCGCTGGCCCGTCATACCGGTCGACATACACCAGACCTCATCATACATGGTCTTATGAAATCTGTTTATTGGCAAGGATTCGCGAAAATATTCGGTTGTGAATCTTTTAAACCCGTAAAAAGAAAGGAATACGGCTAACAGAATAAATCTATTGGCTTTGAGCGCATAAAACTTTCGTCACTGATAACTCGTTCGCATCAACTTGTCCGTTTATCGTCTTGAAAGTATCTTATGGTTGTGGCTATTTAACTTAAGTATTACTGGGAAAATTAGTTTACAATTTCCAAAGTCTTTTTGCTAAAAGATCTTGTCGGTGCACTACAGATTAAATTGAATTCCATTTTGGTTTGTTTCTATAACAACCGCTTTAAATAATTTTGTGGAAACAACATTGCCACAATCGCAACACCTGAATATCTCATATTTTCAGCCGTCAAATTTCTTTTCTCAATCCATTCAATTAACCGCATTGTACCTGAAGGACACGCCACGGTAAGACACCCTTTCCCTTGATCGACCTCAGCCCGTGGTTTCCACCGCGGACCACCCCCTCGTTCCAATCAGCGAGGACACGCCCGGTTGGGGGTCTTTCTTCGCTAGATCCCCCGGTGTGTCACCCACCAGCGTGCGGTAGACTCCCCTTGGATCGATCGGAGTAATTCCACGGCTAATCGATTCCCAAATTGTCCCAATATTGGGAACACTTACTATCGTGTTGTCCTTAATAAAGGATCGTTTGTATTGCGACATGTCCCGGATTAAACCACGCATTGTTAACCTGTCATTCTCCGTCGGCTGACACGCCAGGTATTCTCATGCTTACCTTAGTTACCTGTGCATCAACTAAGCAGTTTAACAAATCCGGGCTTAGTGGTAGAAAGAATTTGGGAGTAGACCTTTATTTCAAACAATAAATAGCGATTTCTGTTTTTATTGTCGTGCTTTATCTAATTGAACGGTTCAATTTTCATGAAGGAACAAAACACCGTGGACTGGCAATATTTTATAAAGAGCACGTAAACATTTTTGCAGAGATCGTATAGTTAGTTTTTTTAATTTAGGCATTTAAAAAATAATTCACAGTGCCGGCGTTGTTTTCAACCTTACTGAAAATCTGAAATCATTTCCGACTATTTCTGTTTTAGCCGAGGAGATGGGCCAATCAGAAAGCATATAAACAACATTGCCAGAAGCCATTGATTTGTCAATAAGAGAATTTCAATTGGTTCCTTTTAGCTATAAATCTGGATACAACTCAGTATCTTTAATATAATTATTAGAGATATATTTCGCTTTGCTAAGCCCAAGGCTTTCTCAATACAAAAAAAATGACAGGTCAGTTATTCTTATGACGCACTTAAATTTCTAAGTCAACAATAAGCAGACGATAACTACCCACTGTGCAGAATTCACAACCATTGTGACCAAGATCTCTAGCCTCGCACAAAAGGCGCGAAAACTCGACAAAGACCGCCAACAGTTCGTCCGTGAGCAAAACGTTAACCCTTCTTTTGAGGACACTTTGTATAATAATACTCTTGGATGACTATTTTTCTGTGAGTTTGGTTTCAGATGAAGGTTTTAGACAAACGTTACTCGGGGGCTATACAAGTTCGGTCAATGTGTGTATAAATCAGCTGTAGCTTATCAGGGAGATTTTTGCCCGACACCATGCACAAAAGCACGCGAGACGGTGATTTAAGTTGAAGCGTATAACCCATACTAACGACGTTCGGCTGCAATCAGGAATTAAGGAATAATGCAAAATCCCGAAGCGTCCGAAAGCTTCGATCCCGGGATGGAAGATACGAACGATGCCGAACAGATGAACGCGAGAATGATTCGTTCACCAACCAACCATCTGCACAGCCGAACAGGTAATCTTTGGGCAGGGCTGTCACAAAACGCTGATGCGAACTAAACGGTCAAGTGAAGTGCTGAATATTATTGTATGACATTAATGTTATTAATGACGTAAATCCACGCCTGTTTTGTCAGATTTTAACAAGTCTTAAAGGTGGGAGTGTGGTGGGTCTGCAGATTAGAAACTAACCCAGCTTTACGGTAATGTTGATTTAAATACTCTTTGAATTTATGTAAATTTTCTTGTTATTTGTACTACGACACGTACTTGTGGCCTATTTTTTGCCATAAATTGGGCCAAGAGTTTTTATTTTATTTTTAAATCTTGGTCTTTATTTCGGAAATCTGACCACATATCTTGATGATCCTGTTTCAAATGTGAAAAGCGCGCGGTGCTACTGTCTCTATACTTACTATAAGAAGCAAAAGCCATTAGATACGCGCATTTTATTCCGCCAAGAAGGCGAATAATCCCGTTGAATCTAGCGTTCTGTCCAGCCTCTCTCGGTGTGTTTAATATTCCTCTCTCCTGCGTAACGTCGGTAATGCATATGGGCTTAGGTAGGGATTTACAGGCATACGATTATTTAGCCACGGGACTTGCGGGGGATCTGCGACGCAGAATTGAGTGACAACAAAGAAAATGGACTTTTCCCGGGATTGCTGGGTTGTTTTTCAACGTCGAGGCAGCGTGGTGGTTTTTTTTGTTGAGTTTTAATTTCGAGCGGACCGCGAGATGGACTCTCGTCATGGAAGAAGCCGTCTGCGGATTACGAACCCATCACAGCGCGAAAACGCTGACGTCCTCTGCTACTGTACGGCCTGACCATTCCGTACAAGATGGACGCTTTCTAATTTCATGTTTTCCACCTCGGTTCGTTCATGTTGAGTTAGTTAGTGGGCATCCTCTTGTGTTTTCCATATAATGATGCAGACGGAGTGTGTGCGGAATTGCCTGTAAATCCCCGTTGATCCTTTTAGAATAGAGATACAAGCGTGACACAAGCGGAGAATACCACTAAGCCGTCTTCAAGCGGTAGCTTATTTGAAATTCATGGGGACGGTGTCCCTCAAGGCCCGGTCGCATGCCCCGCGGGGAGCACGCCGCAGTCCCCTTGCTTGCAATGCAGTACCGACTCTACCCCATTCCGTCGCCGGAGGAAAATGCAATCACCAGGTATCGGCCGGTTTAATCCACGCGCTGATGAAGAGCATTGGATTGTGTTTGGTCGGTAAACCCTGCCATTCTTAAAGCTTTAAATGTTTATACGCATTGTACGTTCATGTCGCGTCGTTCACTAAAAATGGCCCAAAAAGGCGGGGGAATATTTTCACTTGGTTTGGACGCGCAAAAACGCTCATTTTCTAAAACGCGCGTCCTCGCATCTCCGGTATATGCTGCCACATTTATGACCGAGTGACACCCCCACCCCCTCCCTTACCGTCCCTATACCTCAACACACACTTCCCTTTTGTTAACGTACGACTCCCCCCCCCCCCCTCCCCCTCCCCCCACCCCCTCCCCCACCCCCCTAAAACCTGAAAGGAGATTCCTTGGATGTTTTACACACAATATATAGGGTAACAATGGAAGGGCGAGTCACTCATATCAATGTCTAATAATAATAATAAACACAGTTCTTATATAGCGCATTTCAGATCCGACGGATCTATCAATGCGCTTTCTGCATTATTACCCCTGGTCATTGGGCTCAGTAATATCATTCCTTAATCCTTCTCAGCTCCCTGGGGAGTATACAGCCCCGGCTGCCTATGAGGCGCTCAACGGCTAATCAAACGCATCAACTTTCGCTACCCTCACAGGTACCCATTTTGCTCCTGGGTGGAGAGAAGCAATGCGTTACAAAGTACCTTGCTCAAGGGTACACGCACCATGGATGGGCTGGACTGGGATTCGAACCCACTACCTTTGGAACTAACCCAGGTTTTGAGTACGATCCGCTAGACCGCTCCGCCACAGCACTCCCGGCCGTAAAGAATCATCTCCGGTTTTTGCCGACCTTTCCCGAGGGAAGACGAGTATGCATTACCCGTTTCTTGTCGGTCCATTTTTTTCTTATTTGCAAGAATCTGTACATTATCAAATTTCGACGCAGAGGCTTAACGTGGGATTCCTTCAGATTGAAGGCGAAATCCTCCGTCTCAAATCGGAATGAACCGACGCTCGAGCCCGCGATCTCGTAAACAAATTGACTCGATCTTTCATATAAGCCGTGTTCCAGTTGTGCTTGAAAAATAAGCGTTTTCAAATAGAAAGGGGATACTTTTGAATGAACTAGTTTTTCCAACGTGGATTTGGGCAAAATAAGAATGTCCGAGGACGAAAAGTCAGTTTTTTTTATTGCATTAATGTTACGCAGAATCTACGGTAGACTGCAAAGTACATATTGTACATATACAGATCCATTTTACGCCCCACCCCCCCCCCCCCCCCCCCCCCGCCCTCGCCCCCGCCCCGCCCTCGCCCCAATACGTAATGCCATAGATTTCAATATGTCCTCTCAAGTTTTTGTTCCCCGCCTGTAATTAGTTCCCCGCCTGTAATTAGTTCCCCCTCTGTATCTTGCAGTGTTTGTTGTTTATAATGCATTATTAGATATAGAACTAATATATACAGCATTTAAAGTTTTTTCCATTATCTGTTTACTACTGCGGTTTCAAATCCACCGTATTAAGTTCCATCGGTATTCAAATAACAAACGAGGAAATCAAAGCTATGCTTAAGAGGCCATTTTCTCTAAAGGGAAAAATCACCTGCACAATGGATAAAAATTAAGCCTGATTGATGAAGACATTTATCCTGGACGAGAATGGATTTGGGGATTGTTATTGGTCGAGCGATGGCCGTTAGCCACACCCACTACTGCCAATAGCGTGACGTCATCACATGGCTACAGACTCAGCTTTTATTCCTCTATATCCGTAGGAATCGAAGGAGATTCAGTTATGATTAGGCTGAGAATTTACTGCACCGTGAAGGACGCATGAGGGGTATTTTGATATTTTCTTGACAAATTATTTGGCATTTTTTGCACTCGGTGTGGATTTTTGGTGTAAACCAGGCCCCCCTTTTCTAGGGCACGGCGGATGTCGTAACATTCCCCTTGTTAAATTGCCGTGCGTGGACATCAGCAAGACTCGAGGTATACGACAGAACCTCAGAGGGAAGAGTACATCGACTTGCAAGATCTAGGCCATTGAATCAGCTCAGTCGATTGGATGCACAGCATTTGTCGCAAATCCTGACTTGCGTGCACTGCCGAGAATTACCGTATATCGACGTGCGTTCTGACTGGCAGGCATTCTGAGCCCCCTAGCCGTCGGTCGGCCGGCCGTGCTGTCAGCAAGCATCTCAAATCTTGTTGGACTTCGCTAGTCCTTTCTTCATCCGTCCGGATTTCTCCAGCCCGGCCCACTCCTAGTTTGTTATAGTCTTAAGCCGTTTATTCTGATTGTCCTCATCTATGTAAATCCCAGGCAACCTTCTACATGCTACTTTCATCAGCCTCATCATCATCATCTTCAAGAAACCAACAAGGAGCGAGCGAGTCATCTGCATAAACACTAGCCTCACTCAGCCTCACTCAGCCTCATCAGCCCCTCTAGTTTTCCTTCATTCCTCTTCTTTTTCTCAACATCTCGTCCTAAATCCGCCCTGGCTTTCCTGATTGATAAGTACGCAATGAACGGCTTGTCTGATCCACTCTCTACATTGGAGGATCTAGTGACTGCCGACTCCGCGGCCAGGAATCCGACCGGGGCGCTGAGCACCATGACGGCCGTAGCTGCCGGCGGCGATACGGTGGCTGTATCACGCTACAGTCGTAACACGTCGAGTGTTGTCACCTCGCTCGGTTGTACCAGACTACAAGTGGACACGCATGGTATGTTGAAACTTCAATTCTGGCACTTTTTCCATTTTGAAAGAAAACAGTTTTGTTTTAAGATGCACGCATTTTCTGCCTTAAATGGCGAGTTTCTCATGTTGCAGGGAATAAGACGTAAAACTGCTCGTGTATGCATTCTTGTTCTTGCTTTTCACCAACATATCTAACCACATTAGATGTCTAACCTTCCAATAATGTCTGTCATAAGCGTAAATTTCCGATCTTCCGGATTGAAAATCCATCTCGTATCCGATATTCCGAGGCTTTTTGTTCTCGGTATTTTGCAGACCTCTTCTATTACTCTCAGCTTTTTGAGTGTCGTAATTTTCGTGGCCTTTCTGTGATTTTCAATTTTTCACTTGAAGTTCGCATGCAGTGATTTTAAGCACAAGCCAGATTTGTATCGGAATCACGCATGTTGTTATACTGTCATTTAGCTCGCATAGAGGGAAATGTTCCAAATGTTATAAAATTGTCTAATTTATGGGAGACAATCAACGAATTATGGCGAGTTGTGTAGGCCTACCCAAGAACTTCAATAAAATGTACGCTATTGCAGTATGTATGTCGACGCATTATATACAGATGACAAGATAGTATTTACAGGCGTGTTGATACAATTTTCCCCGATTTTTAACCTTTTAATAATTTGTTTGCCTGCATGGATGATGTTGTATAAGTCGGCTAGAGCCGTTTGACGGGGCTTTGAAGCTACATCACTGAAGACGTTTCCTTTTAGGAAATTTGTATCCATTAATCTTAGTGTATAATAAATAGTATTCAATAAAATTGCTTTACCTACTTGGGCTCTGTCTTGATCGTTTAAGGCGTATTACGCTGAAAAGCTATATTGGATATAAATGATTTTTATCGCTTTGCGTCTTAATCGGTATCAAGTATAGCAGCTAACCCATTTTGTCTTATTTACGCCAACTGCAAGATTTTGAACGATTCAGAAAATATGCAGAAGAAACCTTCTGCGGCCGCAGGTGGCGTTTTTGCGTCATCATGTAGATATTATAGAAGCTTAGGAAGATGGCAGTTACAGCTTTCGAGGAGAGCAACAAATTCTCCCTTTCGAAATTATAAGACGCAATGATGTTATATCGGAACCAATTTCATAATTTAGAGTTTTGATCGATAACTTTCTGTTCAAGCAATAGGCCTACATTTCGAGCCCAAGAGAACGCTAATAAAATGTATTAAATATTATCAATGTGAAATTGACCCAACGTACAGACAATACCTGAAATTATAAACCCTGTTTCTATAAAAACGTTTGGAATTTTTTTGGGTCGATCATGCATGTAGTTACAATAAATGTCCAAACCTTTTCGGGGGTTTATGGCTGGACGTTTCAGGTAATGTGAAGCAATTTGCACATGGCATGAAATCGTCTGTTCCCAGCCACCGTCTTCACACCTCATGTGTTTTTGTTGTCAATCCCCGGGGTCACGACCCCAAGTTGTTTTCGCCGAGCCAAACAACTTCCGCGCCTAAACACGGAGGGCGCGAGAATTGCATGACCCCTTCGTTTCTTTTTGTCATAGTGCAACGGGTTGGGTGTAGCTAACTAGAGCAATCTGACGACTGGACTTAACATTATACGGCAATATAGACCCAAACATGACGTCATGCTTTGCTCGTGTGCTCTTCTGTCAAAGCTCGGTATCTTGGTTCTTGTCGGAAAAAGCACAAAATCATAAAGAAAATACGACATGCTTTTCTTCGATCTGTATTTATCAAAACGTTCCGTTCAAGTCGGGATTTGAAAATATTCAAATTACAAGTGCGCAATTTGGACATTGGGATGGATTTCAAATTATTACTGGAATATAAAGTAGGGCAGTTTCTAATTGGAATGATTGTAGGTGGGTTTATCTTTAAATTTACTATAAAGAAAACACTGATGCTTGAAGCATGGGTCAAGGCATCTGCCTCAAGATGGCCGCCTTGCAAATTATATATAGTGTTTTCGGAAGTAACATTTTGTCATACCAATCCGAACAGATTCAGCGAGTACAGAGGACCAGGCTGGCGGGGCAGCGGACGAGAGCACCGGGGAAGGCGAGTCTGGCAAGAAGCGTCGTCAGCGCCGTCAGAGGACGCATTTCACCAGTCAACAGCTGCAGGAGCTGGAGGCACACTTCGCCCGAAATCGCTACCCGGACATGTCGACTCGCGAGGAAATCTCGGCTTGGACTAATTTGACTGAAGCTCGAGTTAGGGTAAGTGCCGTCAGTGACTTGAAGCTTGTTTATGACTATACAGTTTTAGATGCGCAGCCACGAAAGATCGTGGCAATGTATGCCAAGTAAAATATGTATAGAATCCTATATATATAGACCTTTTCAACCGGCGGCCATGACAGGGGGCAGTTTTTCATATTTAAATGATGTAACAATAGATCCACACAGTGCCTATCGTGCATGACGCACTGCAGTGACAATGTGACTGCACCCTGTCATGGCTGCCCGTGAAAAGTGTATTATAGAATCTTTAAACTAAGGCAGATACAAAATGAGGGAAAATTTTGATTTGGGTAAGATTTCGAAGTAAATTACATTATCTATTTCTTTCGCCACAAAAAAATAATAGACATAACGACCATGGTTATGCCAAATATTGCATGTTACATCAAACCAATATTCCTAAAATGAAGCGTCATCTTGGCAGTCCGAACCTCCTGTAATATAAAACTCTAACTACTCCTAGTAATTACTCTCGTATATTGCGCATGTAATTAATTCTCGAGAGTTTAAAGATAAATTAGGGGTCTCTCATTTCAGCCCATCGGGCATATTATGATACATCGGTTAGAAAACGGGCGGTGGAGCCGGATTTGGTTTCCACGATGCTTTTAAAAAACGTTTTTCTTCGGGGCACGGAATAGAGAAACAAAAAGGTTTAATTTTCTTGTAGGATTGAGCGAAAGATTTACATCGACACTATAAACGGAACAAGTCAGAATTTAATTTTACTCTCGTAGCCTATAAATCCATTGGAAGAGTGCTTAAAAAAAAATGTAGGGTCTATTGATTGCTTTCCGTGACGTAGAACATCCGGGAATGTTTGGTCGCGCGCGAACAGGCGCGCGCCACTGGACGCACATGGACGTGAGTAAAATATACTCACCAGCGTATACTTTCATTCAAATATGCCGCACGCGCGCGATGCGATACGTTCAAATTATTGAGCATGCACTCTGCTTGTAAAATTAAAAACGAAAGTGCTTTTAGTTGATCACGAATTTTTAGCCCGAAGAAATACATTTTTATCTTTATCGATACAACAGCCATGGCGCAACAACATAAAGCAAGGTCAAGCAACAGAGGTAAAGTGCAACCAATGCGCTTTTCTTGCTTTTTTTGGCCGGTTATCACTCGGGCCACGTGGGTCATGACAAATGACACCCAAAATGGTGGATGGAAGGCGTAACGTCACTGGAAAGCAATCAATAATTTCGATTTCCAATATAATAAGCTGTTTCTGCATTGGAAACTCGACAAACTGAAGGTTTTTTAAGCGAAAATTTTGGACTTTTTGTAATTTTTCTAAATTGTATACCTTTTATTCAAAAGATTTCTGCTCGTGGATTATCGGTATCTCAATATAGAAACACAATCAAGTAATCTGAGATAATTATAAATTGGGATTTATTTATTTGTTTTAATGTGAATCTGGAATGGACACAAATGTACCTTTAAAGGTGATGTACAAACCTCGCCGTTTGAGGTTGGAGCTAGCGTAAGAATTCGACATGGGGCAGATTGCCGCGGTGTCAGTTTCACGAAGCATCTCAACTCATCGATTTCAAATTGCCTCCGGTCTCCATACCTCCACTCACATCTTCATCTAGGAGGATAAATAACTGCTTCATTTCCTCCTTACTCATGTTTGGTTGTTTTTCCCGCGTGGCAGTTAATTTTGACGCAGAGTATTGATAACGGGCTGCGTTGATTGGTCATTTCGCAATATGTAAATCGATATGTGATTGGTTCGTCCATGGGATTCAGAATGCGCAGTGTCAATATAAATAGGCTCCGGCATTTTTGTGTTAAGTTTGTCCTTATAGTATTAGAAAAGTTGTCATCGGCTGTCTGTGATAGGTGAAACTCTATCCCACTTTTACCCTTCTCTATTTTCCTCCATATTTGTTTCTTGAAGCGAAAGTGCGGATCAAGCAGAATCTCGCATGACATATTGAGACATTTTAAAGGAACACATACTACATTTCTAGTGACAAATGATAAATATGAATGTGAAATGATTAAAGTTCAAAAACATTTCAGATGTTGAATTTTTCAGACGACAGCGCACGAGAAAGGTGAATTCACCTTTCTCGTACCGCAACCTGCAATAGACATTTACAGTTCGAGTTAATCCGGAAGAGTGGCACATTTTTTATTTAAAATGCAGACGCGAAAAGTACATTTCGTTACACTGCGACGGGTGAACGAGCTTCGCCGGCTGTGAAAATTGTTTTGGAGAGAAAATAGTGCGGTGGTCTCACCCATCACTCAGCGAGTTGAACAGTTGAGGCGACGTTTGAATGGCGACACAGTGCATGCATTCGCTCTAGTTTCCCCACTCAGAAAAAAAGACATTGGCACTAGTGTTCTGTAACTGTTTCATGTCGTTAAAAACCTGTCTTGACACGGAAATTAGCAAAATGTCTTTTTAGTTTTGACGTCTTGAAACAGCCTTCAATAAAGCCGTGATTTCAAGCACGATATTCAATGAAAATGGAGACACTTTATCGTCGATAAACTCCGGGGATATGCACATTGATTTCAGATTGTGGGCTAACATCTGGAAATCCAAATTGTGCGAGCTCCGTTTCATGAAAGTGCTTTAGGAAATGTTCAGATAAAAATTAATGGTACTTATAGTGTATTTGTTTCTTTTACTTGAGAACCCAAGAAATGCAATATCTAATGACGACTGTCTTTTTAGAGAAAGAGGAAGTTCTATTATGACTCTTGAGTCTCATTCTGGCGTTTACGACATCAGTGACGTCATCACGCGCGCGTATTTTGGCCAGTGCTGGACGCTGTTCAAAGGAAGCGCAACTACATCATTTGTCATGAATGTCACATAGATCTAGCTACATTAGCCTTATATAATGCGCCTGGTCACGGAGACCATGAATGCAAGTCAACTATTAAACTCGTATCGCTCAGCAAGAGCTTAGGGAGAAACTGGGTCCGCATGATCTGACGTATCCGTGCGCCTAGCGCCTTGCGCTGGAAATAGGAACGGGGAAACGGGACAAGCACATTCAAGATTCCGCTCTTTTTCTTTTCTTTTCACTTGTTTTCCTTTTTCCTTTTTTTATTTTCAATCCACGGTGTTCACTCTCCAATCTGGATAAAGTCTCGTGTTGAGGTTCGGTACGGAATATAGTGAAGGGTTGCCAAGGTTGTCATTTCCCGCCAATTTCGTTCGGTGCGGCTCATCGGGCGGGAAAAGATGAGAAACTGTTGAGTGAGCTTTGGGCCGGTGTCGTCTGCTCGGCAAGCTATGACTCACATGTTAGTGATAGGCCTCGCGTCTTATTATGCGGATCGGTGCACGATTGGCCGAGATCGTCTCGTGAAATAGGAGCTAAATTATCGTTGGAGTTTTACTTATAATGAAGCCCTGGAGCAAGTTTTTAAAAAATCAATCATTTTAGGGAAACGACACTAACAAATACAAGTAATGTACAGATATATCAATAAAGATGTTCCATTGAGCTTTAATATATTTGCTACTCGTTGAAAACAAAATTGAAAGACAGTCTGTTTTGGTCGGGAAAAGTAAAAGTGCACTTATCAACGTTTACCCCGGCCAACGTGTGGACCGAGTTTTACATATTTGCTTGGCTCCGTGCAAACTATACAAACTTTAAAAACGAAAACTTGTTGGTATCACAGCCTAAATACCCGTTTTGTAATGGTCATAATTTTGATTTACTGTGCCCTTTAAACTTCAGCAGGCAATTGTTCTTTATTCTTAGAGACCGCCCCAACCTAACCATCTTTTGCTTTATCCAAGAAGATTCCGACTTGCGGAGTGATTGCAATGTCACAGACTATAGCAGTTAACTTAAAGGAGATGTTGTTTCTCTTTCTCCCACGCAGATATGGTTCAAGAACCGGCGTGCAAAATGGCGAAAACGGGAACGCAATCACATGAACGAACTCAAGAACGGCTTCGGAGCTCAGTTCAACGGCTTGATGCAACCGTTCGATGATGGACTCTACTCCGGCTACTCGTACAACAACTGGGCCGCCAAATCGGCCAACCCACTCAGTTCCAAGGGCTTTCCATGGTCGCTAAACACGGTCAATCCGCTAGCCGGAGTCTCCAACCAGCCCATGTGTTTCAACCCTCAGACGTCCATGGGCTCCACGTTCTCTTCGTCACCGGTCAACGGCGTCATGAACCACCAGAATCTGAACAATTCAGCCGGGGCTGCTGCCGCTGCGGCTGCCTGTCCCTACGCCTCGGTGCCCGCTTCGTCCTATGTTTACCGGGAGCCTTGCTCCAGTAGTATCGCCTCGCTTCGCCTTAAAGCCAAACAACATTCAACTTCAATGAGTGGATTCACCTACCCTGTTCGACAATCTCCCACATTATCAGCATGCCAGTACGCTGGACTTAACGGCCCGGCATGAATACGTAGGACTTGTACATGTTAGAACACATCTCTAGAACTTAAATCAGTTAAAACACGGTATGCGGAGGAGGCGATGCCGCACTCATTGTCTCAAACACTAAATATTTCATTTGAACGTTTCGGGGCGAGTTGAAGTGCGTTAAAGGAGCGTGTCACGTTCTGCCCATGCGCAAAAGATGGCGTGCAGAATAAGACACGATGCCCATTATTTGGTCACATAATTGTAAAATATATGGATTAATGTTGTTATAGGTTTCTAGAACTTTTCACCAAGTGCATAAAGCCGCCACAGACGAGGAACATTTGTACGCCGATAATGAACTTATAGGCCTATACAATGTTTTACACAAATAATCGTCGTGTGCGATGAACCACTATTATTTTTGCACCAATAGCTAAAAGGGTTATAGTTAGAGTACTTCTATTCTCTATATCAATCGTGCAGTCATTTTCCTTGTATTTTCCCTCGTTTTGTTGGGTATCTATAAGAGTGAACGGTTTTCTTATCGGCGCAGACATCTTCAAAAGGATTTTATTGGAAAGAAATAACCACATTTGTAATTAAAACGGAAATTTCTTTTAAATTATCTATTGTAGGCCTATACTATACACAACAAGACGTTTACTAGCAATGTCAGGGTTGTATTCGAGTTCATCACAAGTCCACACAAGTCCACCACAAGTCTCCGGGTCTTAATTCAAGTCACCGTGGCCGAGTGGTTCTGGTCATCGACTCGCAATCATAGGTGAAAACTTGGGGTTGCGGGTTCGAATCCGGCTGCGGTACCTGTGCCCTTGGGAAAGGCACTCGGCCACACTTGCTTCATCCATCGGAAGGGATGTAAAGCCGTTGGTCCAGTGTGCTAGATAATGGTAACGCACTCTAAATATCCCAGAGCATTCTTTCGTGAAGAGCAAGGGGATTCCCTGGTGTCTCTGGCCATTTATAATTCTAATTCTTCATGGGTTTCCTCACGCTTGCAATGAGCAATATTGAGAAATCCTTGGTATGAATACCAGAAAGAAACAATAACAATAATAATAATAATATTAATAATAAATGAACTCCGACAAAGGCATTTTTGGTGCGTGTTCATCCCTTGCTTCTTGTTACTGGAATTGTGATTTTATCGGCTCTGGACTTGTGATAGACCCGTGATGGACTTGGCTACAACCCTGAGCAATTTAGCAGGTTTTGTAAGTATTGGGAGTTTCTTCACATGTATATTATAAAGCAATGATAAAACTAAACATGGTTTTATTATACGGTAAATTAGAAACATGCAGGCAGTACGTTGCTGTGTAAATAACAGTTAGAAGACTACAGACATTAATTTATTGACATTTATCTGCACCTGTTGAGAATAATGCTACTTTCTCATAATTGTTGTCTCAATTTGAACTCGTAATTAATCTGTGTATACATGTAGATGGCAGATTGCTGCATGTTTCGTAACTTGCATTCATAGGAAGATTTCAGATAATGGTACCCTGTCACAGACAACACCACTATTGCTGCTGTGTTGTCTCAATTCTGGATATCAATGATAACAATGATCCATTGTCCCTCAGTGGTCCGTTTAACTTAGTCATCTCGGATATACCCAGCACGATATGTGGCAAAGGGACTTAATCAACACACTTCCCTTTTGTTAACGCACCAACCCCATGCATGCCCCCTAAAAACTGAAAGGAATACCTTTGGAATTGCTTGGACGTTTGATCATGGGTTTGAGACACAATATAGGGGAACAATGGTAGGGGGATGCCCTCTGCCACATATCGTGCTGCATATGATCTCGGAAGCTGCCCCAGTAGGCTTCGAGGTTACCACAATAACTGCACAGCATAATTGGAGGCAATTATAATGGGACGTTCATCAATCGTGAGTTAAACTTGTTTTGGTTTTAATGATTTCATTAAAGGTTGATTCGAACCGGCCATTCAAAACGTATATGCTGCCACATATGATACCGAGTGACTTCCCCCTACCGCCCCTGTACCTCAACACACTCTTCCATTTTTGTTGACGTACGACTGCCCCCTAAAACCTGAAAGGAGATTCCTTGGATGTTTTACACACAATAGGGGAATAATGGAAGGGGACAGTCACTCGGTCTCGTATCTTGCACCAATTGTCAAAACGGGCTATAGCTCAGTGGTGGAGTGGTAATGTTTGCAGGATGTCGTGGGTTCGAATCTCATCTGAGCATGCTATAACATTTTTCTCAGTGTCTTGGTAAAGCACCGTGTAAAATGGTAATAGACCTGAAACATAATGACGTCACGAGGTTTGTATACTGCGCCCAAATTTATGGCGGAGTCTAAGGGTACCAGACGACATAGGGCCGCATGTAGGAACTGAAGCACGTATGTAAACAAACCGTGACGTCATTGTTTCAGGTCTATACGTTTCACTTCGGCTTCTTTGGACATGTATAGACCGTATCGAATAACCGCCATTTCGTGGGGCACCTTTTGTTACTTAAACCGTTCAACAATGGAAGCACAATATGTGCAACCATGCATGTCCTCGAGGAACAAAGAAACTGCCCCACGAAATGGCGGCTATTCGATACGGTCTATTCTTTGACAGATTATGAAACTCTGGACAATTCCATTCAGGACGGGGATTGCGTGGATTGATCCAATTAATACAAATACAGGCTTCTTCCACTGGGCCCTCTCTGCGCATGCCCAGTTCAATTGTTTATAAAAAGCGCCCCCATATGGCAATACAATTAACCACAGTCAAGCCCTTTTGGTAAATTGGTCCTAATCCAGGGGGCGTAAAATACGGACATGTCACTTATACACCCCTATCGCTTTACACACGATGGGGGTCCCCAGTCGACCTCCCGCCGGGGAATAAAGTGCAAGTTTGATTGCTGTTTTCAGGCGGTCACATACGCAAAAAGCGCGCTCCGTGATTGCTTCGCGACATCGATCTTGAGGTTGACCTTTGACCTAAGCTCTACTTTTCTACAAATGAGGTCAATCTCTCAGTGTGCGCGTCTTCCTTCCTACTGATTGATATTTATAGACGGGTGACTGTGCGAAGCTGGCTTTGTCTAAGATGTAGAATGAAACATCTCAGTCTTGTTTTCAAGGAATGCCTATCTATTAAACTGATTGCACGTCGCAGACGAGTGACTAAGCAAAACGCTAAATACATTTATTAACACGAGTTGGTCTACTAATTACTTCAAATCTTAGAAACAACAAATGATGAAATACGTCACAAGACAGATTTTGCGACATGAGCGCTCTCGTGTAACTAATGAGTTTAATATACAGTACAATTGTGGAACCTGTGCCCTTTAGCAAGGCACTTTACCATGCTTGATAACTCCGAAACGAATGGATTGGCTCTATACGCAGATGTAAACAAGCGGTACAATAAATAAGGAAACGGGGGAGGGGGCGGGGTAGACAATGCACACACAAAAACACGGGGAAACAAAATCCCGATTGCAATATTTATTTTAAATACATGTAGTTACGAGGACCAAAAACAACAGTCGAATACAGACATTCCCAGGCAGCACCACGGCTCATGCACGTATTTGGCGACGGCCTGTGTTCCACAAGCAGTCGGAACAGAAGAACTGACCAATGTTGTTGTTGTTGTTAATTTTATGGCATCTTCGGCAACTAAGGCCCTTTATGCCATTAACTATACGGGTTTAGCTTTTAACTACATTATTATCAACAAGAGATGACGAAGAAGGAGTTGCAGTTTTAGAAGTGGGAGGAGAATCCCCAGGGGAAAACGAACTGACCAAACCTGGCCAGCACTCCTTATATAGGAACACGGACTGAGCACCTGGAATCCCAAGCAGCCTATGCCAAATACAAAAGTAAAAGAATGTAGCTCCTGCCACCTGCAGCCAGGGGACCCACTCTGAATGCAATTGTTCCTCACAAAAGAATTTCAGAAATTCCAAGGAACAATTGCACACAGTAGTGGCACCACAAACATGCAGATGGCAGAGCTATTAAAATAACGTGTACCGCGACCAGACAAATAAGTTGGCCTGGTCGCACAGAATTAAGTCGACGACTCGTTAGAACGCTGATTAACTAAAATTACACGTATCTGTTTTCTTTATAATTTGGTCTCTGCAACATAACGGTTAATTCAAATTTTTGGAAATAAATATACTTTTACAAAAAAAAGCTAGTCCGAGTAAGATTGCGGCCTCTGTTTCGTTATACTTCAAAGGGGCTACGATCATGTGTCATCGGGATTCGAACCCGAGACCTCTGACTCACAAGCTGGGCTATGGCACAGCGGTATACTCATCTGGGTTTCCTTTACAAGCCGTGGAACAGTTTTATTTCCTCGGTTTTGCACGGTTCGTCTGGAGAACAAAATTAGATTCATCGCCCATCCTTTGCTCTTTGAAGCGAATAGTACAGGCAACTCGGAATATACCAAGGCCGAGGTTTGTACAATATAAGGGGGAAGAGATAATGTCGTTTAAATCGGTCGCTGACAGATACCCCGGAGCGTGCCGCACGGCGCATGATGAGGCCGTCTAGGAGAGCAAAAACACGGGTCGCGTGATCCAGTTTGTCTTGGTGGATAATATGACTATAATGCTGCAGCATCGTCATCCTGACCAGTAAACATCAAAGCGAATTGCGTCTGTTATGGACTTGAAGACAGAAGCGCGTCAGGAATGAGGCCTCCTTTAGCCTGCTGGTATACCGTGTAAACTGTGCCGCGCTTGTCAGCAGCAGTGAGGGTTGGGAATTAGATTGGGCGTAGTGGTTCGTTCCCAGCCTTTCACCTCTGGCGTCCCATGTTCGATTCCAGGCCGTGTATGTGGATAGCAGTCCTTACTTGACATATTAGAGTTCCAAACGGACTGAACTTATTGACAAAAATCGCTGGACTAACCCCTTATGGTTGTTATCATTTTTGGCAAAAAATTGTATGTTTCAGATTTTCCTCATAATGTTAAGAATGAGAAGTGAGATATTTCTCTGGGGATTTCCCGTCGTTGTGAGATTGTATCGTTTCTTTTAAGCTACATGGTTCAATTTAAGATGTTTTATTGCAATCTAAGGTTTAAATATAAGTTCCGAACACATTTCTTCAGGGAGGATTGAGTTGGTACAGTGGATATGTACTCTGACTCCCGATCAGGAGCTTGGGGTTCAATCCCCGTCGTTGTTAGATTGTAGTTTCTTTTGATCTACTTGTTTCAATTCAAGACGTTTCATTGCTACCTAAGGTTTAAATATAAGTTCCGAACACATTTCTTCAGGGAAGATTGAGTTGGCGCAGTGGATGTGTACTCTGACTCCCGATCAGGCGATTGGGGTTCAATTCCCGTCGTTGTTAGATTGTAGTTTCTTTTGATCTACCTAGTTTCAGTTCAAGACGTTTCATTGCAACCTAAGGTTTAAATATAAGTTCCGAACACATTTCTTCAGGGAAGATTGAGTTGTCGCAGTGGATGTGTACTCTGACTCCCGATCAGGCGATTTGGGTTCAATTCTCGTCGTTGTTAGATTGTAGTTTCTTTTGATCTACTTGTTTCAATTCGAGACGTTTTATTGCAACCTAAGGTTTAAATATAAGTTCCGAACACATTTCTTCAGGGAAGATTGAGTTGGCGCAGTAGATGTGTACTCTGACTCGCGATTGGGGTTCAATTCCCGTCGTTGTTAGATTGCAGTTTCGTTTTATCTACCTGTTTCAATTCGAGACGTTTTATTGCAACCTAAGGTTTAAATATAAGTTCCGAACACATTTCTTCAGGGAAGATTGAGTTGGCACAGTGGATGTGTACTCTGACTCCCAATCAGGCGGTTGGGGTTCAATTCCCGTCGTTGTTAGATTGTAGTTTCTTTTGATCTACCTGTTTCAATTCAAGACAAATTTCATTGCAACCTAAGGTTTAAATATAAGTTCCGAACACAATTTTTCAGGGAAGATTGAGTTGGCGCAGTGGATGTGTACTCAGACTCCCGATCAGGCGATTGGGGTTCTATTCCCGTCGTTGTTAGATTGTAGTTTCTTTTGATCTACTTGTTTCAATTCAAGACGTTTCATTGCAACCTAAGGTTTAAATATAAGTTCCGAACTCATTTCTTCAGGGAAGAATGAGGTGGAACAGTGGATGTGTACTTTGACTCCGGATCAGAGGAATGGCGATCGAACCTCGGCACAGTCAAAATCTCAATTTTCAAAATTTGATATTTCATTGTCTAGGTGAGCAGTCAATGTCAAATTCAAGTAATAACATCTATGGGTCTAAGCAACATTTCCTGAAATTATGAGGAAAATCTGAATCATACAATTTTTGGGCAAAAATTATTTACAAAAAGCTAGGGTTTAATACCGTAGCCCTTTTACACAAAAACACTAGGGTTACCAAAAATTGCAATTATTCCAGTTGCAGCAATTATTCCAGTTGCAGCAATTATTCCAGTTGCAGCAATTATTCCAGTTGAAGCAAGTGTTCCAGTTGAAGCAATCATTCCAGTTGCCGCAATTATTCCAGTTGCCGCAATTATTCCAGTTGCAGCAATTATTCCAGTTGCCGCAATTATTCCAGTTGCAGCAATTATTCCAGTTGCCGCAATTATTCCAGTTGCCGCAATCATTCCAGTTGCCGCTGCAATTATTCCAGTTGCAGCAATTATTCCAGTTGCAGCAATTATTCCAGTTGCCGCAATTATTCCAGTTGCTGCAATTATTCCAGTTGCAGCAATTATTCCAGTTGCAGCAAATATTCCAGTTGCAGCAATAATTCCAGTTGCTGCAATTATTCCAGTTGCAGCAATTATTCCAGTTGCAGCAATTATTCCAGTTGCAGCACTTATTGTCAAAAACGGCAAAAAATTGCTATTTCATTTTCTAGGTGAGCAGTCAAGGTCAAATTCCAGAAATAACATCTATTGGGTCTAAGCAACATTTCCTGAAATTATGAGGAAAATCTGAGTCATAAAATTTTTGGCAAAAAATGATAAAAATCATAAGGGGTTAGTCCAGGGATTTTTGTCAAAAATTGCCAAAAATTGCCTTTTTTTAAAATGTCTCAGAAATGACTACTAACGAAAGTTGAGCTGGTTTCGGCAGTTTTCGAAGCCAATTCCTATTTTTAAAAAGACATTTTAGCCAAAAGAATGTAAATTTTTACCAAAATCTGAAATTATTAAAATTTGATATTTCATTTTCTAGGTGAGCAGTCAAGGTCAAATTCCAGAAATAACATCTGTTGGGTCTAAGCAACATTTTCTATAATTATGAGGAAAATCTGAGTCAAACAATTTTTGGCCAAAAATGATAAAAATCATAAGGGGTTAGTCCAGGGATTTTTGTCAAAAATGGCAAAAAATTGCCTTTTTTAAAAATGTCTCAGAAATGACTACTAACGAAAGTTGAGCTGGTTTCGGCAGTTTTCGAAGCCAATTCCTATAAAAAATTGACATTTTGGCCAGAAGAATGTAAATTTTTTATCAAAATCTGAAATTATTAAAATTTGATATTTCATTTTCTAGGTGAGCAGTCAAGGTCAAATTCCAGAAATAACATCTATTGGGTCTAAGCAACATTTCCTGAAATTATGAGGAAAATCTGAGTCAAACAATTTTTGGCCAAAAATGATAAAAATCATAAGGGGTTAGTCCAGGGATTTTTGTCAAAAATGGCCGAAAAATGCCTTGTTTTTAAATGTCTCAGAAATGACTACTAACGAAAGTTGAGCTGGTTTCGGCAGTTTTCGAAGCCAATTCCTATAAAAAAAAAAGACATTTTGGCCAGAAGAATGTAAATTTTTATCAAAATCTGAAATTATTAAAATTTGATATCTCATTTTCTAGGTGAGCAGTCAAGGTCAAATTCCAGAAATAACATCTATTGGGTCTAAGCAACATTTCCTGAAATTTTGAGGAGTTAGTCCAGGGATTTTTGTTAAAAATGGCAAAAAATTGCCTTTTTTAAAAATGTCTCAGAAATGACTACTAACGAAAGTTGAGCTGGTTTCGGCAGTTTTGGCCAGAAGAATGTAAATTTTTTATCAAAATCTGAAATTATTAAAATTTGATATTTCATTTTCTAGGTGAGCAGTCAAGGTCAAATTCCAGAAATAACATCTATTGGGTCTAAGCAACATTTCCTGAAATTATGAGGAAAATTTGAGTCAAACAATTTTTGGCCAAAAATGATAAAAATCATAAGGGGTTAGTCCAGGGATTTTTGTCAAAAATGGCCAAAAATTGCCTTTTTTAAAATGTCTCAGAAATGACTACTAACGAAAGTTCAGCCGGTTTCGGCAGTTTTCGAAGCCAATTCCTATACAAAAATTGACATTTTGGCCAAACAAATGTAAATTTTTTTCAAAATCTGAAATTATTAAAATTTGATATTTCATTTTCTAGGTGAGCAGTCAAGGTCAAATTCCAGAAATAACATCTATTGGGTCTAAGCAACATTTCCTGAAATTATGAGGAAAATCTGAGTCAAACAATTTTTGGCCAAAAATGATAAAAATCATAAGGGGTTAGTCCAGGGATTTTTGTCAAAAATGGCAAAAAATTGCCTTTTTTAAAAATGTCTCAGAAATGACTACTAACGAAAGTTGAGCTGGTTTCGGCAGTTTTCGAAGCCAATTCCTATAAAAAATTGACATTTTGGCCAGAAGAATGTAAATTTTTTATCAAAATCTGAAATTATTAAAATTTGATATTTCATTTTCTAGGTGAGCAGTCAAGGTCAAATTCCAGAAATAACATCTATTGGGTCTAAGCAACATTTCCTGAAATTATGAGGAAATTTTGAGTCAAACAATTTTTGGCCAAAAATGATAAAAATCATAAGGGGTTAGTCCAGGGATTTTTGTCAAAAATGGCCGAAAAATGCCTTGTTTTTAAATGTCTCAGAAATGACTACTAACGAAAGTTGAGCTGGTTTCGGCAGTTTTCGAAGCCAATTCCTATAAAAAAAAAAGACATTTTAGCCAAAAGAATGTAAATTTTTATCAAAATCTGAAATTATTAAAATTTGATATTTCATTTTCTAGGTGAGCAGTCAAGGTCAAATTCCAGAAATAACATCTATTGGGTCTAAGCAACATTTCCTGAAATTATGAGGAAAATCTGAGTCAAACAATTTTTGGCCAAAAATGATAAAAATCATAAGGGGTTAGTCCAGGGATTTTTGTCAAAAATTGCCAAAAATTGCCTTTTTTTAAAATGTCTCAGAAATGACTACTAACGAAAGTTGAGCTGGTTTCGGCAGTTTTCGAAGCCAATTCCTATAAAAAAAAAAAGACATTTTGGCCAGAAGAATGTAAATTTTTATCAAAATCTGAAATTATTAAAATTTGATATTTCATTTTCTAGGTGAGCAGTCAAGGTCAAATTCCAGAAATAACATCTATTGGGTCTAAGCAACATTTCCTGAAATTATGAGGAAAATCTGAGTCAAACAATTTTTGGCCAAAAATGATAAAAATCATAAGGGGTTAGTCCAGGGATTTTTGTTAAAAATGGCAAAAAATTGCCTTTTTTAAAAATGTCTCAGAAATGACTACTAACGAAAGTTGAGCTGGTTTCGGCAGTTTTCGAAGCCAATTCCTATTTTAAAAAAGACATTTTAGCCAAAAGAATATAAATTTTTACCAAAATCTGAAATTATTAAAATTTGATATTTCATTTTCTAGGTGAGCAGTCAAGGTCAAATTCCAGAAATAACATCTGTTGGGTCTAAGCAACATTTTCTATAATTATGAGGAAAATCTGAGTCAAACAATTTTTGGCCAAAAATGATAAAAATCATAAGGGGTTAGTCCAGGGATTTTTGTTAAAAATGGCAAAAAATTGCCTTTTTTAAAAATGTCTCAGAAATGACTACTAACGAAAGTTGAGCTGGTTTCGGCAGTTTTCGAAGCCAATTCCTATAAAAAATTGACATTTTGGCCAGAAGAATGTAAATTTTTTATCAAAATCTGAAATTATTAAAATTTGATATTTCATTTTCTAGGTGAGCAGTCAAGGTCAAATTCCAGAAATAACATCTATTGGGTCTAAGCAACATTTCCTGAAATTATGAGGAAAATCTGAGTCAAACAATTTTTTGCCAAAAATGATAAAAATCATAAGGGGTTAGTTAGTCCAGGGATTTTTGTCAAAAATGGCCAAAAATTGCCTTTTTTAAAATGTCTCAGAAATGACTACTAACGAAAGTTGAGCTGGTTTCGGCAGTTTTCGAAGTCAATTCCTATAAAAAAAAAAGACATTTTAGCCAAAAGAATGTAAATTGTTACCAAAATCTGAAATTATTAAAATTTGATATTTCATTTTCTAGGTGAGCAGTCAAGGTCAAATTCCAGAAATAACATCTATTGGGTCTAAGCAACATTTCCTGAAATTATGAGGAAAATCTGAGTCATACAATTTTTGGCCAAAAATGATAAAAATCATAAGGGGTTAGTCCAGGGATTTTTGTCAAAAATGGCCGAAAAATGCCTTGTTTTTAAATGTCTCAGAAATGACTACTAACGAAAGTTGAGCTGGTTTCGGCAGTTTTCGAAGCCAATTCCTATACAAAAATTGACATTTTGGCCAAACAAATGTAAATTTTTATCAAAATCTGAAATTATTAAAATTTGATATTTCATTTTCTAGGTGAGCAGTCAAGGTCAAATTCCAGAAATAACATCTATTGGCTCTAAGCAACATTTCCTGAAATTATGAGGAAAATCTGAGTCATACAATTTTTGGCCAAAAATGATAAAAATCATAAGGGGTTAGTCCAGGGATTTTTGTCAAAAATGGCCAAAAATTTCCTTTTTTAAAATGTCTCAGAAATGACTACTAACGAAAGTTGAGCCGGTTTCGGCAGTTTTCGAAGCCAATTCCTATACAAAAATTGACATTTTGGCCAAACAAATGTGAATTTTTATCAAAATCTGAAATTATTAAAATTTGATATTTCATTTTCTAGGTGAGCAGTCAAGGTCAAATTCCAGAAATAACATCCATTGGGTCTAAGCAACATTTCCTGAAATTATGAGGAAAATCTGAGTCATACAATTTTTGGCCAAAAATGATAAAAATCATAAGGGGTTAGTCCAGGGATTTTTGTCAAAAATGGCCAAAAATTGCCTTTTTTTAAATGTCTCAGAAATGACTACTAACGAAAGTTGAGCCGGTTTTGGCAGTTTTCGAAGCCAATTCCTATAAAAAATTGACATTTTGGCCAAACAAATGTAAATTTTTATCAAAATCTCAAATTATTAAAATTTGATATTTCATTTTCTAGGTGAGCAGTCAAGGTCAAATTCCAGAAATAACATCTATTGGGTCTAAGCAACATTTCCTGAAATTATGAGGAAAATCTGAGTCATACAATTTTTGGCCAAAAATGATAAAAATCAGGATTTTTTTTAAAAAATGGCCAAAAATTGCCTTTTTAAAAATGTCTCAGAAATGACTACTAACGAAAGTTGAGCCGGTTTCGGCAGTTTTCGAAGCCAATTCCTATACAAAAATTGACATTTTGGCCAAACAAATGTAAATTTTTATCAAAATCTAAAATTATTAAAATTTGATATTTCATTTTATAGGTGAACAGTCAAGGTCAAATTCCAGAAATAACATCTATTGGCTCTAAGCAACATTTCCTGAAATTATGAGGAAAATCTGAGTCATACAATTTTTGGCCAAAAATGATAAAAATCATAAGGGGTTAGTCCAGGGATTTTTGTCAAAAATTGCCAAAAATTGCCTTTTTAAAAATGTCTCAGAAATGACTACTAACGAAAGTTGAGCCGGTTTTGGCAGTTTTCGAAGCCAATTCCTATACAAAAATTGACATTTTGGCCAAACAAATGAAAATATTTATCAAAATCTGAAATTATTAAAATTTGATATTTCATTTTTTAGGTGAGCAGTCAAGGTCAAATTCCAGAAATAACATCCATTGGGTCTAAGCAACATTTCCTGAAATTATGAGGAAAATCTGAGTCATACAATTTTTGGCCAAAAATGATAAAAATCATAAGGGGTTAGTCCAGGGATTTTTGTCAAAAATGGCCAAAAATTTCCTTTTTTAAAATGTCTCAGAAATGACTACTAACGAAAGTTGAGCCGGTTTCGGCAGTTTTCGAAGCCAATTCCTATACAAAAATTGACATTTTGGCCAAACAAATGTGAATTTTTATCAAAATCTGAAATTATTAAAATTTGATATTTCATTTTCTAGGTGAGCAGTCAAGGTCAAATTCCAGAAATAACATCCATTGGGTCTAAGCAACATTTCCTGAAATTATGAGGAAAATCTGAGTCATACAATTTTTTGCCAAAAATGATAAAAATCATAAGGGGTTAGTCCAGGGATTTTTGTCAAAAATGGCCAAAAATTGCCTTTTTTTAAATGTCTCAGAAATGACTACTAACGAAAGTTGAGCCGGTTTTGGCAGTTTTCGAAGCCAATTCCTATAAAAAATTGACATTTTGGCCAAACAAATGTAAATTTTTATCAAAATCTCAAATTATTAAAATTTGATATTTCATTTTCTAGGTGAGCAGTCAAGGTCAAATTCCAGAAATAACATCTATTGGGTCTAAGCAACATTTCCTGAAATTATGAGGAAAATCTGAGTCATACAATTTTTGGCCAAAAATGATAAAAATCAGGGATTTTTTTAAAAAATGGCCAAAAATTGCCTTTTTTAAAATGTCTCAGAAATGACTACTAACGAAAGTTGAGCCGGTTTCGGCAGTTTTCGAAGCCAATTCCTATACAAAAATTGACATTTTGGCCAAACAAATGTAAATTTTTATCAAAATCTAAAATTATTAAAATTTGATATTTCATTTTATAGGTGAACAGTCAAGGTCAAATTCCAGAAATAACATCTATTGGCTCTAAGCAACATTTCCTGAAATTATGAGGAAAATCTGAGTCATACAATTTTTGGCCAAAAATGATAAAAATCATAAGGGGTTAGTCCAGGGATTTTTGTCAAAAATTGCCAAAAATTGCCTTTTTAAAAATGTCTCAGAAATGACTACTAACGAAAGTTGAGCCGGTTTTGGCAGTTTTCGAAGCCAATTCCTATACAAAAATTGACATTTTGGCCAAACAAATGTAAATTTTTATCAAAATCTGAAATTATTAAAATTTGATATTTCATTTTTTAGGTGAGCAGTCAAGGTCAAATTCCAGAAATAACATCCATTGGGTCTAAGCAACATTTCCTGAAATTATGAGGAAAATCTGAGTCATACAATTTTTGGCCAAAAATGATAAAAATCATAAGGGGTTAGTCCAGGGATTTTTGTCAAAAATGGCCAAAAATTGCCTTTTTAAAAATGTCTTAGAAATGACTACTAACGAAAGTTGAGCCGGTTTCGGCAGTTTTCGAAGCCAATTCCTATACAAAAATTGACATTTTGGCCAAACAAATGTAAATTTTTATCAAAATCTGAAATTATTAAAATTTGATATTTCATTTTTTAGGTGAGCAGTCAAGGTCAAATTCCAGAAATAACATCCATTGGGTCTAAGCAACATTTCCTGAAATTATGAGGAAAATCTGAGTCATACAATTTTTGGCCAAAAATGATAAAAATCATAAGGGGTTAGTCCAGGGATTTTTGTCAAAAATTGCCTTTTTAAAAATGTCTCAGAAATGACTACTAACGAAAGTTGAGCCGGTTTCGGCAGTTTTCGAAGCCAATTCCTATACAAAAATTGACATTTTGGCCAAAAAAATGTAAATTTTTATCAAAATCTGAAATTATTAAAATTTGATATTTCATTTTTTAGGTGAGCAGTCAAGGTCAAATTCCAGAAATAACATCTATTGGGTCTAAGCAACATTTCCTGAAATTATGAGGAAAATCTGAGTCATACAATTTTTGGCCAAAAATGATAAAAATCATAAGGGGTTAGTCCAGGGATTTTTGTCAAAAATGGCCAAAAATTGCCTTTTTAAAAATGTCTCAGAAATGACTACTAACGAAAGTTGGGCCGGTTTCGGCAGTTTTCGAAGCCAATTCCTATACAAAAATTGACATTTTGGCCAAACAAATGTAAATTTTTATCAAAATCTGAAATTATTAAAATTTGATATTTCATTTTCTAGGTGAGCAGTCAAGGTCAAATTCCAGAAATAACATCTATTGGGTCTAAGCAACATTTCCTGAAATTATGAGGAAAATCTGAGTCATACAATTTTTGGCCAAAAATGATAAAAATCATAAGGGGTTAGTCCAGGGATTTTTGTCAAAAATTGCCTTTTTAAAAATGTCTCAGAAATGACTACTAACGAAAGTTGAGCCGGTTTCGGCAGTTTTCGAAGCCAATTCCTATACAAGAATTGACATTTTGGCCAAAAAAATGTTAATTTTTATCAAAATCTGAAATTATACAATTTTTGGCCAAAAATGATAAAAATCATAAGGGGTTAGTCCAGGGATTTTTGTCAAAAATGGCCAAAAATTGCCTTTTTAAAAATGTCTCAGAAATGACTACTAACGAAAGTTGGGCCGGTTTCGGCAGTTTTCGAAGCCAATTCCTATACAAAAATTGACATTTTGGCCAAACAAATGTAAATTTTTATCAAAATCTGAAATTATTAAAATTTGATATTTCATTTTCTAGGTGAGCAGTCAAGGTCAAATTCCAGAAATAACATCTATTGGGTCTAAGCAACATTTCCTGAAATTATGAGGAAAATCTGAGTCATACAATTTTTGGCCAAAAATGATAAAAATCATAAGGGGTTAGTCCAGTGATTTTTGTCAAAAATTGCCTTTTTTAAAATGTCTCAGAAATGACTACTAACGAAAGTTGAGCCGGTTTCGGCAGTTTTCGAAGCCAATTCCTATACAAAAATTGACATTTTGGCCAAACAAATGAAAATATTTATCAAAATCTGAAATTATTAAAATTTGATATTTCATTTTTTAGGTGAGCAGTCAAGGTCAAATTCCAGAAATAACATCTATTGGGTCTAAGCAACATTTCCTGAAATTATGAGGAAAATCTGAGTCATACAATTTTTGGCCAAAAATGATAAAAATCATAAGGGGTTAGTCCATGGATTTTTGTCAAAAATTGCCAAAAATTGCCTTTTTAAAAATGTCTCAGAAATGACTACTAACGAAAGTTGAGCCGGTTTCGGCAGTTTTCGAAGCCAATTCCTATACAAAAATTGACATTTTGGCCAAACAAATGTAAATTTTTATCAAAATCTGAAATTATTAAAATTTGATATTTCATTTTCTAGGTGAGCAGTCAAGGTCAAATTCCAGAAATAACATCTATTGGCTCTAAGCAACATTTCCTGAAATTATGAGGAAAATCTGAGTCATACAATTTTTGGCCAAAAATGATAAAAATCATAAGGGGTTAGTCCAGGGATTTTTGTCAAAAATGGCCAAAAATTGCCTTTTTAAAAATGTCTCAGAAATGACTACTAACGAAAGTTGAGCCGGTTTCGGCAGTTTTCGAAGCCAATTCCTATACAAAAATTGACATTTTGGCCAAACAAATGAAAATATTTATCAAAATCTGAAATTATTAAAATTTGATATTTCATTTTTTAGGTGAGCAGTCAAGGTCAAATTCCAGAAATAACATCTATTCGGTCTAAGCAACATTTCCTGAAATTATGAGAAAAATCTGAGTCATACAATTTTTGGCCAAAATTATTCCAGTTGCCGCAATTATTCCAGTTGCAGCAATTATTCCAGTTGCCGCAATTATTCCAGTTGCAGCAATTATTCCAGTTGCAGCAATTATTCCAGTTGCTGCAATTATTCCAGTTGCAGCAATTATTCCAGTTGCAGCAAATATTCCAGTTGCAGCAATAATTCCAGTTGCTGCAATTATTCCAGTTGCAGCAATTATTCCAGTTGCAGCAATTATTCCAGTTGCAGCAATTATTCCAGTTGCAGCAATTAATGTCAAAAATGGCAAAAAATTGCTATTTCATTTTCTAGGTGAGCAGTCAAGGTCAAATTCCAGAAATAACATATATTGGGTTTAAGCAACATTTCCTGAAATTATGAGGAAAATCTGAGTCATACAAGTTTTGGCCAAAAATGATAAAAATCATAAGGGGTTAGTCCATGGATTTTTGTCAAAAATGGCCAAAAATTGCCTTTTTTAAAATGTCTCAGAAATGACTACTAACGAAAGTTGAGCCGGTTTCTGCAGTTTTCGAAGCCAATTCCTATACAAAAATTGACATTTTGGCCAAACAAATGTAAATTTTTATCAAAATCTGAAATTATTAAAATTTGATATTTCATTTTTTAGGTGAGCAGTCAAGGTCAAATTCCAGAAATAACATCTATTGGGTAGGCTAAGCAACATTTCCTGAAATTATGAGGAAAATCTGAGTCATACAATTTTTGGCCAAAAATGATAAAAATCATAAGGGGTTAGTCCAGGGATTTTTGTCAAAAATGGCCAAAAATTGCCTTTTTAAAAATGTCTCAGAAATGACTACTAACGAAAGTTGAGCCGGTTTCGGCAGTTTTCGAAGCCAATTCCTATACAAAAATTGACATTTTGGCCAAACAAATGTAAATTTTTATCAAAATCTGAAATTATTAAAATTTGATATTTCATTTTCTAGGTGAGCAGTCAAGGTCAAATTCCAGAAATAACATCTATTGGCTCTAAGCAACATTTCCTGAAATTATGAGGAAAATCTGAGTCATACAATTTTTGGCCAAAAATGATAAAAATCATAAGGGGTTAGTCCATGGATTTTTGTCAAAAATTGCCAAAAATTGCCTTTTTAAAAATGTCTCAGAAATGACTACTAACGAAAGTTGAGCCGGTTTCGGCAGTTTTCGAAGCCAATTCCTATACAAAAATTGACATTTTGGCCAAACAAATGTAAATTTTTATCAAAATCTGAAATTATTAAAATTTGATATTTCATTTTCTAGGTGAGCAGTCAAGGTCAAATTCCAGAAATAACATCTATTGAGTCTAAGCAACATTTCCTGAAATTATGAGGAAAATCTGAGTCATACAATTTTTGGCCAAAATTATTCCAGTTGCCGCAATTATTCCAGTTGCAGCAATTATTCCAGTTGCCGCAATTATTCCAGTTGCAGCAATTATTCCAGTTGCAGCAATTATTCCAGTTGCTGCAATTATTCCAGTTGCAGCAATTATTCCAGTTGCAGCAAATATTCCAGTTGCAGCAATAATTCCAGTTGCTGCAATTATTCCAGTTGCAGCAATTATTCCAGTTGCAGCAATTATTCCAGTTGCAGCAATTAATGTCAAAAATGGCAAAAAATTGCTATTTCATTTTCTAGGTGAGCAGTCAAGGTCAAATTCCAGAAATAACATATATTGGGTTTAAGCAACATTTCCTGAAATTATGAGGAAAATCTGAGTCATACAAGTTTTCAAAAATGGCCAAAAATTGCCTTTTTTAAAATGTCTCAGAAATGACTACTAACGAAAGTTGAGCCGGTTTTGGCAGTTTTCGAAGCCAATTCCTATACAAAAATTGACATTTTGGCCAAACAAATGTAAATTTTTATCAAAATCTGAAATTATTAAAATTTGATATTTCATTTTCTAGGTGAGCAGTCAAGGTCAAATTCCAGAAATAACATCTATTGGCTCTAAGCAACATTTCCTGAAATGATGAGGAAAATCTGAGTCATACAATTTTTGGCCAAAAATGATAAAAATCATAAGGGGTTAGTCCAGGGATTTTTGTCAAAAATGGCCAAAAATTGCCTTTTTAAAAATGTCTCAGAAATGACTACTAACGAAAGTTGAGCCGGTTTCGGCAGTTTTCGAAGCCAATTCCTATACAAAAATTGACATTTTGGCCAAACAAATGAAAATATTTATCAAAATCTGAAATTATTAAAATTTGATATTTCATTTTTTAGGTGAGCAGTCAAGGTCAAATTCCAGAAATAACATCTATTGGGTCTAAGCAACATTTCCTGAAATTATGAGGAAAATCTGAGTCATACAATTTTTGGCCAAAAATGATAAAAATCATAAGGGGTTAGTCCATGGATTTTTGTCAAAAATGGCCAAAAATTGCCTTTTTAAAAATGTCTCAGAAATGACTACTAACGAAAGTTGAGCCGGTTTCGGCAGTTTTCGAAGCCAATTCCTATACAAAAATTGACATTTTGGCCAAACAAATGTAAATTTTTATCAAAATCTGAAATTATTAAAATTTGATATTTCATTTTCTAGGTGAGCAGTCAAGGTCAAATTCCAGAAATAACATCTATTGGGTCTAAGCAACATTTCCTGAAATTATGAGGAAAATCTGAGTCATACAATTTTTGGCCGCAATTATTCCAGTTGCCGCAATTATTCCAGTTGCAGCAATTATTCCAGTTGCCGCAATTATTCCAGTTGCAGCAATTATTCCAGTTGCAGCAATTATTCCAGTTGCTGCAATTATTCCAGTTGCAGCAATTATTCCAGTTGCAGCAAATATTCCAGTTGCAGCAATAATTCCAGTTGCTGCAATTATTCCAGTTGCAGCAATTATTCCAGTTGCAGCAATTATTCCAGTTGCAGCAATTATTCCAGTTGCAGCAATTAATGTCAAAAATGGCAAAAAATTGCTATTTCATTTTCTAGGTGAGCAGTCAGGGTCAAATTCCAGAAATAACATATATTGGGTTTAAGCAACATTTCCTGAAATTATGAGGAAAATCTGAGTCATACAAGTTTTGGCCAAAAATGATAAAAATCATAAGGGGTTAGTCCAGGGATTTTTGTCAAAAATGGCCAAAAATTGCCTTTTTAAAAATGTCTCAGAAATGACTACTAACGAAAGTTGAGCCGGTTTCGGCAGTTTTCGAAGCCAATTCCTATACAAAAATTGACATTTTGGCCAAACAAATGAAAATATTTATCAAAATCTGAAATTATTAAAATTTGATATTTCATTTTCTAGGTGAGCAGTCAAGGTCAAATTCCAGAAATAACATCTATTGGCTCTAAGCAACATTTCCTGAAATTATGAGGAAAATCTGAGTCATACAATTTTTGGCCAAAAATGATAAAAATCATAAGGGGTTAGTCCATGGATTTTTGTCAAAAATGGCCAAAAATTGCCTTTTTTAAAATGTCTCAGAAATGACTACTAACGAAAGTTGAGCCGGTTTCTGCAGTTTTCGAAGCCAATTCCTATACAAAAATTGACATTTTGGCCAAACAAATGTAAATTTTTATCAAAATCTGAAATTATTAAAATTTGATATTTCATTTTTTAGGTGAGCAGTCAAGGTCAAATTCCAGAAATAACATCTATTGGGTAGGCTAAGCAACATTTCCTGAAATTATGAGGAAAATCTGAGTCATACAATTTTTGGCCAAAAATGATAAAAATCATAAGGGGTTAGTCCATGGATTTTTGTCAAAAATGGCCAAAAATTGCCTTTTTAAAAATGTCTCAGAAATGACTACTAACGAAAGTTGAGCCGGTTTCGGCAGTTTTCGAAGCCAATTCCTATACAAAAATTGACATTTTGGCCAAACAAATGTAAATTTTTATCAAAATCTGAAATTATTAAAATTTGATATTTCATTTTTTAGGTGAGCAGTCTAGGTCAAATTCCAGAAATAACATCTATTGGGTCTAAGCAACATTTCCTGAAATTATGAGGAAAATCTGAGTCATACAATTTTTGGCCAAAAATGATAAAAATCATAAGGGGTTAGTCCAGGGATTTTTGTCAAAAATGGCCAAAAATTGCCTTTTTAAAAATGTCTCAGAAATGACTACTAACGAAAGTTGAGCCGGTTTCGGCAGTTTTCGAAGCCAATTCCTATACAAAAATTGACATTTTGGCCAAACAAATGTAAATTTTTATCAAAATCTGAAATTATTAAAATTTGATATTACATTTTCTAGGTGAGCAGTCAAGGTCAAATTCCAGAAATAACATCTATTGGGTCTAAGCAACATTTCCTGAAATTATGAGGAAAATCTGAGTCATACAATTTTTGGCCAAAATTATTCCAGTTGCCGCAATTATTCCAGTTGCAGCAATTATTCCAGTTGCCGCAATTATTCCAGTTGCAGCAATTATTCCAGTTGCAGCAATTATTCCAGTTGCTGCAATTATTCCAGTTGCAGCAATTATTCCAGTTGCAGCAAATATTCCAGTTGCAGCAATAATTCCAGTTGCTGCAATTATTCCAGTTGCAGCAATTATTCCAGTTGCAGCAATTATTCCAGTTGCAGCAATTATTCCAGTTGCAGCAATTAATGTCAAAAATGGCAAAAAATTGCTATTTCATTTTCTAGGTGAGCAGTCAAGGTCAAATTCCAGAAATAACATATATTGGGTTTAAGCAACATTTCCTGAAATTATGAGGAAAATCTGAGTCATACAAGTTTTGGCCAAAAATGATAAAAATCATAAGGGGTTAGTCCAGGGATTTTTGTCAAAAATGGCCAAAAATTGCCTTTTTTAAAATGTCTCAGAAATGACTACTAACGAAAGTTGAGCCGGTTTCTGCAGTTTTCGAAGCCAATTCCTATACAAAAATTGACATTTTGGCCAAACAAATGTAAATTTTTATCAAAATCTGAAATTATTAAAATTTGATATTTCATTTTCTAGGTGAGCAGTCAAGGTCAAATTCCAGAAATAACATCTATTGGCTCTAAGCAACATTTCCTGAAATTATGAGGAAAATCTGAGTCATACAATTTTTGGCCAAAAATGATAAAAATCATAAGGGGTTAGTCCAGGGATTTTTGTCAAAAATGGCCAAAAATTGCCTTTTTAAAAATGTCTCAGAAATGACTACTAACGAAAGTTGAGCCGGTTTCGGCAGTTTTCGAAGCCAATTCCTATACAAAAATTGACATTTTGGCCAAACAAATGAAAATATTTATCAAAATCTGAAATTATTAAAATTTGATATTTCATTTTCTAGGTGAGCAGTCAAGGTCAAATTCCAGAAATAACATCCATTGGGTCTAAGCAACATTTCCTGAAATTATGAGGAAAATCTGAGTCATACAATTTTTGGCCAAAAATGATAAAAATCATAAGGGGTTAGTCCATGGATTTTTGTCAAAAATGGCCAAAAATTGCCTTTTTAAAAATGTCTCAGAAATGACTACTAACGAAAGTTGAGCCGGTTTCGGCAGTTTTCGAAGCCAATTCCTATACAAAAATTGACATTTTGGCCAAACAAATGTAAATTTTTATCAAAATCTGAAATTATTAAAATTTGATATTTCATTTTCTAGGTGAGCAGTCAAGGTCAAATTCCAGAAATAACATCTATTGGGTCTAAGCAACATTTCCTGAAATTATGAGGAAAATCTGAGTCATACAATTTTTGGCCAAAATTATTCCAGTTGCCGCAATTATTCCAGTTGCAGCAATTATTCCAGTTGCCGCAATTATTCCAGTTGCAGCAATTATTCCAGTTGCAGCAATTATTCCAGTTGCTGCAATTATTCCAGTTGCAGCAATTATTCCAGTTGCAGCAAATATTCCAGTTGCAGCAATAATTCCAGTTGCTGCAATTATTCCAGTTGCAGCAATTATTCCAGTTGCAGCAATTATTCCAGTTGCAGCAATTATTCCAGTTGCAGCAATTAATGTCAAAAAAGGTACCAGTCCGGACTTAGTCATTTTGTTTCAAAACATGGTAATTCCATGTCACTGAGATACTGTCAGCCGGGGATTCGAACCCGTATCACCCGATTGGGGGAGACACCCTTACCGTATCCACCATCTTGGGTCCACCCGGGAGAAGAATGTTTGTTATAATACTTAAGGTACCAGTCCGGACTTAGTCATTTTGTTTCAAAACATGGTAATTCCATGTCACTGAGATACTGTCAGCCGGGGGATTCGAACCCGTATCACCCGATTGGGGGAGACACCCTTACCGTATCCACCATCTTGGGTCCACCCGGGAGAAGATTGTTTGTTATAATACTTAAGGTACCAGTCCGGACTTATAATTTTTTTAAAACATGGTAATTCCATGTCACTGATATACTGTCAGCCGTGGGATTCGAACCCGCGACACCTGATTGGTGGCGACACCCTTACCGCATCCCCCAACTTGGGTCCACCCGGGACTTAGTCATTTTTTTTCAAAACTTGACCATTCCATGTCACTGAGAGGAACTGAACGGGGGTCCTCCGGCAAAAATTCCCCGAATTTTAAATATACATCATTTTAAATATACAGCGACACTCCCGTTGGCCTAAATTTTGAATACTTAAGGTACCAGTCCGGACTTAGTCATTTATTCAAAACTTGATCATCGCATGGTGCTGTCAGGAACTGAACGGGGGTCCTCCGGCATCGGAGCTCCGCTCACTATCACAGCGTCACATCCGAATGTTAAACATTTCGCTAAATTTTTACTATTTAAGTCATGAGTACTGTCATTTTATTTCTAAAATCGAACGGGGGTTCTCAAGCCTCGGAGTTCCGCTCACTTCCACAGCACCACCACCGACTCATGAATATTTCGCGAAATTTTAAATATTTATGGCGTCAGTAATGTCATTTTATTTCCAAAATTTGTTCTTGCCGTGGCAGTGCGAGGAACCGAACGGGGGTCCTCCGGCCTCGGAGTTCCGCTCACTGCCACTGCGCCACCACCGAGTGGTGAACATTTAAATATTTATGGCGTCAGTAATGTCATTTTAATTCCTTTCATGCCATGATCCCATAAGTTGTTGTTGTTAATTTTATGGCATCTTCGGCAACTAAGGCCCTTTATGCCATTAACTATACGGGTTTAGCATTTATCTATACTTTCTTATCAACTAGAGATGACGAAGAAGGAGTTGCAGCTTTAGAAGTGGGAGGAAAAACCCCAGAGAATCCCCAGCGGTCAAGTCGGGACTGCAAACCCAATCCACATACACGCCCCGTATTCGAACCCGGGACGTCAGAGGTGAAATGCGAAGAAAGAACCACTACGCCTACCCGACCGTCCCCGTGTGATCTCATAAGTTGTTGTTGTTGTTGTTGTATATTTTATGGCATCTTCGGCAACTAAGGCCCTTTATGCCATCAACCATACGGTTTTAGCTTGAACTATATATTATCAACTTGAGATGACAAAGAAGGAGTTGCAGTGGGAGGAAAACCCCCAGAGAAATGCCCCAGGGGAAAACCCACCCGGTCAAGTAGGGACTGCAAACCCAATCCACATACACGCCCCGGATTCGAACCCGCCAGAGGTGAAAGGCGAGGAAAGAACCCGACCGCCCCTCATAAGGAAACCAGTGCAGATAGTCTAACCCTAGGCACATATACAACGTAGTGCTTACTGTTTGTGTTGTGCAAACGTGTATAGCTGGATTTCCGCGCATGCCCACTTAGCCTTACTTTTTGACCTCAGTTAAATTTACAGCAAGATATTCTTTGGTTTCACTTGGCTTGACAACGGTTGCTATCCGCCATTACTGTGTCCATACTATGGCACGCCAAAGCGAAAAATAATTCAACACTGATAATTTAATGTTGCAAATGTTGCGCAAGAAGAAAAGTTGGCATGACTTTTAAATGTTGATAGACTGTTTGAAACTGGCATACCGTGCTTTTGTTGGCAAGTTTTTAAAAATGTTGAGACTTGTTTTTCAGGATTGATGGCAGAATTATCAGTGCTGAATTATTTCCGCTTTGGCGTGCCCTAGTATGGACACAGTAATGGCGGATATGATAGTTGTTGACGTCACGCGTATGGCACGCCAAAGTGAAAATAATTCAACACTGATGATTTTGCCACCAACCCTGAAAAACAAGTCTCAACATTTTTAAAAACTTGCCAACAAAAGCACGGTATGCAAGTTTCAAACAGTCTATCAACATTTAAAAGTCATGCCAACCTTTTTTTTTGCGCAATATTTGCGAAAATATGCGTCAACATTAAATTATCAGTGTTGAATAATTGTTTGCTTTGGCGTGCCATAGTATGGGCACAGTAATGGTGGATAGCAACCGTTGTCAGGTCAAGTGAAACCCAAGAATTCAACAAGATTTGAATAATTTGTTGTTACTTTAACACCAAAAGAATAACGTTTTACACCAGGTTGGTATCAGCAATAAACACCGGAGTTTTAGCAGTGTGAGGGCGCTATATAGAGAACATAAATATTCAAGTATGGCATGCAAAACTGAAATTTAGAAACTTCCCAAGTTCTGAAAAGGCGATGTTAGCATTAATCTTAAAATGGCGATATTTCGGTCTATAAAAGATATGTTTCTTACAGAAATAAAAACATATCTATTTCAGGATTAAATGTTAACTTGGCATGTCGAGAAGTAGAGATATTTCTAAATGTTTACTTTCCATGCCATACTAAACAGCAACCAGTTACCGATCCATTGTCAAATCACTGGGAAAACTGACGAGTAATTCCTGTAAAGATCGAACTCTCGTCTTAGCGATTAACTGCTGTGACGTAAACACTTCGGTAACCTACATTACAATGTGGACCTCATAATCACAATTTTGTGAACCCTTCACCTTTGGCCCGAAAAAAACCCAAATCAGTTAGTTTTACTGGGTCAGTTGTGGCCGGAGACTGCGGGTCATTTTGACCGATTTCTTCGGGCCAGTGTCTGTCGGCACATCCCCCGGTCCTAGTAGTGACCGGCCCGAGGGCCAGGGCTAGTTGCACGCTGCTGTGCTGCCTCGTAATTAGCTAATTGCGGACGATAAACGGCTCGCGTGAACTTAAAACCTCCAGAAGATCTAACTCCGGGGCATTGATATAGGTACGATTGTTGCTCCAACGTCTCTAGCTCTCTAAATGGCGGTAATCTGTCCGAGATGCATAATATTAAGGCCTCGGGGTCTACGGGGGAGGGAGCGGGCGGCGATATAGCTCTTCCGAGAAAGTTTCCTTCACTCAACAGCGAGAGGAAGCAGGTCGCGATCTGACCTATATTTCAGAGATGAGTGAAGTTCCAAATTACTGTTCAGATACTGCAGTATACCGAGAGATTCGTTTTTCATATACTTATTTATTCAAAGGGGTTTCGTACGTTTTAATTGATAAAAAGAATGAACAGAAATAAATCTGAAACACACCGACATCACGGTTATTATACAGCATGCCTGCATGCACATTTTTCCGTAGGTGAGTTGAGAATTGCTTCCGCACGAAATGTAGCTAAGGGACTTCCCCTAACACACTCTTCCCCTTTTGTTAACGCACCAACACCCCCTAAAAACTGAAAGAAATTCATTGGAAATTCCTTGGATGTTTGAGACAATAGGGGAACAATGGTAGGGGAATACCCTCTGCCACAATCGTGGCGCATAATTATGTTCGGATTGTTGTTGTTTATTTTATGGCACCTTCGGCAACTAAGGCCCTTTATGCCATCAACTATACTGTTTTTGGTTTAATTATCAACTTGAGATGACGAAGAAGGAGATGCAGTTTTAGAAGTGGGAGGAAAACCCCCAGAGAAATGCCCCAGGGGAAAACCCACGCGGTCAAGTAGGGACTGCAAACCCAATCCACATACACGCCCCGGATTCGAACCCGGGACCCCAGAGGTGAAAGGCGAGGAAAGAACCACTACGCCAACCCGACCGCCCATATTCAAACGCGGGTCATTCACTTTGATATCATTTATTTCAGATCTTTCATCTGCGTGACGCCTAACATTAATATTCACCCGATTGGCCTCTAGGTCGTATTGAATAGCTGCCATCTTGTAGGGCAGTTTCTTTGGTCCTCGACGACAAGCATGGTTGCACATATTGTCCTTACATTGTTAAACCGGTTCAAGTTACAAAAGGTGCCCCACAAGATGGCAGCTATTCGATACGGTGTATTAACTTATTAATTTAATTAAGTTTATGACTTTTACATTGGCTGATCTCTGAGTACAACAGCGCCGCCAGCGTCAGGCTAGACCAACCTCAAATCAAGGATATTGTTTTTATTTCCACCATATTTTTGGCCATCTCATACCTGGGCCGGTCCTCATCACCTACCCCCAGTCCCCCGCCTCCTCCCAGCCCCTGATGACGGGGCAATGTCAGACGTAACGCGTCTTACCGGGATTTCCTCAAACTCAGGTGCTGACAGGTCCAACACGGGACAGAGAGGTGGTCTAACGAGGCGCAGGGGTACTGGGGTAGGGGCACCGGAGGAGACGTGGGGGTATTTTGGGAACGGTGAAGTTTCGCTTCGGTTTGAACTTATGCACTCTTGTACCCCCGAGACCACACTCCACGTAGTCAGAAATGGTGGTCGTTGTTATTATAAGACAGTACAAGCAGTCAAACTGGCAGTTGTCTTTTTAGAAACTTATGACCCAACATATTTTCACTTTAACATTGCTTTTTGTGATAGTTAATTCATGGAGTTTCCCCGTGGAGACATCACTCCTTATGTACACAACACTTTGCATGTAGGCCTACTTGTTTGTGATGAAAAGTTTGATAAATATGGTTGGAACTGTAAAGTGCGCACGCATCATACTCTGCATAAATTTGAATTAGAACGAGGTCGCCCCTCAAATGGGCTTTGAATTGTGTGACCTTTGACATGGATCCCTGGACAAATGTTATGCAAAGTATGATGCGTACGCACAACGACAGGCATTATTTCAATAGAGGACGCTTTAGATGTAAATGTCATCCCGATCTCACTTTTACACCCTAGAAAGAGTACCTTGCCACCTCGCCCACCATCTATACCGGAACGATGATTCCCATGGGTGACTCAGGCGAAATGACCAAGCCGAAGGGGCACTCCCTCTTGAAGGAAATCCGTGTCAACACCGTTTAGGACGACCCACCATCAAAGCGAAAATATCCAAGACTTAAACCTCTTAAACAATGAATCCCAAGCCAAGCGATCAAAGGGTGTTACAGACCTTCGCGAGGTGCGCCAATTAGCACCCTTTCAGGAACATGAGATCATCACAGGTGCGACATTTGTGTAGTTTCGTTTGGTACCAGATGCGCGAACGACGGTATCTTCTCATTAGTTGAGACTACATGTACCCGAGTCATCTCAAGAATATTGTAAAGATTTTCAGTCGAGTTGGATTATATTTGAGTTCACGATGTGCGACAGAGGAGACCCCAAACCACCTTGTTTCAAACATCCATTATTTTCATACTTTTCGATTTGGTAACAAGAAATAAAATTCCATTGAAGTTTGCAAACAGAAAAAGGATATCCTCCATCATAGATTGTACTCGGTATAAAAACCTGAAACACAGTGTATATATAGATCCTCTGCACGAGCAGCCATGACAGGAGGAAGTCATGACAGGGGGCGTGTCACGCATAGGTTCCTTTTTAAAATCTATTGCCACATCATTTAAAGTAGAAAACCCGCGCCCCCTAACATGGCTGCCGATACAAAAGGTCTACACAATTGGACACGCCGTTCCCTGAATGAAGAAACAATTCGCCATCTTGCTCCAGGCACAACGACCCCTGGCTAGGCTAGTTATACTGCTTTGACAAGAGCACATGAGTTAAGTGGAATACAAGCGATCTTGTGGACCAGAGACCAAAGCATTCTTTCCCGGAGCAAGATGGCGGACGTGTCATCGCATAGTCATCCGCTGTCGTATAGCCAATCCCGTGTATAGACCGTATCGAATAGCTGCCATCTTGTAGGGCAACTGTTGACATTTAAATTTGCCAATAATGTAAGCACAAAATGTGCAACCATGCATGTCCTCATCGAACAAAGAAACTGCCCTACAAGATGGCAGCTATCTGATACGGTCTACAGACAAACGGCTTTCTCGTGTAGCGAGTCTCCGCATTCTTCCTATAAACCTGTTTCTCCCATCAATACGAGGCGGCTTTCCTTAACAAATTTCAGACTTTCCACAAATTGTGATTGTCCCAGTGTTGATTCGGTATGCAGTGCCGCGGGCTAGACAGACGAACCGTCTCGGGTTCTGAGAATGGAGCACAAACGTAAAGAGTGAAATTGTGCAAGATTCCTCTGCCATATGAACATCGGTGATGAGTGAAAAGCTCAATTAAAGGATCGTGTTTTGTTTTTTTTATATCAATTTTTGATGTAGTCGTTTGGTACCTACATTTGAATTGAATCTGATTTGAACGGACCCAAAACATGACGTCGTGATTAACATGTATACGCTTTCCTGGGTCCCTACAAACCGGCATAGCTACCTGCCCCTCTCGTAGATATACGCATATGTAAACAGTGTGACGCCATGTCTTAGATCTTCGAAAAGTGTTCGCCATCATTGATGTTTAAGAGAAACCATCAGAGCGTTCTTCGGTGGGATGCGAGCCTGTGTTTTTGAACATTACATCTTTGGAACGAGCGATTCGCAAATTGAAACTTAATTGACCCATTTATTGAAGAATGTTGATCAAAGCACTATTTTTTAATTTTATTTATCGTGTACGGCCTTGCACAAGTTCGCGTCCGATAAAGTTCCAGGTTTACATGAACCTGTCCATGCACTGAACGCATTCATACGCAATCAGACAACACCACTTCAATTAATCTGTTTATAGTCTATTTGCGTCGAGCGGCTGTATGATTTGAGCAACAATAATTTTATGTCCGCTGAACTATTTTACAAAATTATATTTTTTAACCACACCCACACCCACCGTGTGCAACTAGTCTACTCACTTATCGTGTATTATGTCTGTATCCCTCTACAAATCCATATTTTCCACGGCCCCCGTATGGAAAAGTTCAAGGTGAACCGCACCCGAGTTCGAGACCGTGTTGTCGTCACCTCAGCCCTACCGTGAAATCCTCACAAAGGACCGGGCCGGCCTTTCCAAATCCCCGCTGCGGCAGGCCAGGCGCTCGGTGCGCGACAGCTCGCATGAACCGTGCGTGTTCCTATCGTTGGGGTTTATAATAATCAAGCTTAAAGTATAGCACAACCCCTGCAGGTATTAAGGAGAATAGAGACAGCCAAGGGATGCCTTGACTTTACGTTAACTCGTCGCTTCAACTCACCCATGAAACCTCCCAAAGACGGCAAACGGTTTGCTACTGAATCGCGGTGACAATTCAAATCCAATATTTGGTTAGTTCAATTCCCTTGACAGTTAAAGGCTTCTTGTCATGGAACAGTCGCCGGGCTATGGAGATTCACTTCCTCATCCATTCGTTTCATTTTTAAAAATATATTTTGGATGTAAAACTATAGGAAAAAGGGAATTAGGCAATGTGCTCTTTGTTTATATCTAAAGCGCCCTCTGCTGAAAATTGGTCGTCGTTAATGCGCACGCATCCTGTTTTGCATAAATTTGGTTTGATGATGCCAAAGGTCACAAGATTCAAAGACGATTTGACATGCCACATTTATGAAAAACATAATGCGTGCGCATAACGCCGGGCATGTTTTGGTTTGTTGTGGCGTCAGAGGGCACATCGTCTACAGGAGAGATGGCGATGGACGTTTAATCATCTAAGTCAAGTTTCGCTTTGGTTAGTTTAAAAATTAAGACCTTTACGAGTGTTATACTTTAACTTTCTACTGAGACAAAGGAGTAATTTGAATGTATACAGAGTTGTGGTATAGATGCTGGCTTCCATTACAAGTACATGTACCAACTTCGAGATCAAAGACAAACAGTGTCTTGAGGAACACAGGGTTAACTATTAAAGTTGTTTACCGGAAGTTTTGTCCTAATTTCACGACTCGATCTCCGGAGCCTGAACACCCGGGGCTATTCCAACTTCAGTGGTTTGTTGGGGCAGTCTTCTGCCACACACGGTGCTGTATATAATAGCTAGCGACAGACCATCCCAGACTGTGGTCTCATCAGTCCAAGCAATTTAACCGGGCAAGAGGCCGTCTGAGTACCGTATACGCCGAGACCAGAGCAGAACAGAGCCGATAAACAAACACTGCTAGCCCGCCATCGTTTGGACAAACCTGCCTCTTGTACTTTCCCGGCGCGCCCTTTGACACTGTTTTTGTTTCCCCGTGCTTGGGAATTGAGTCAGGCAAAAGATTTTTTTCCCAGCCCTGGTGAAATGTGGTAGTCCTGTTGAAATACTCTAGATGAAAACAGAAAAAACATCCAGACTTTTTCTCCCCCATAAAAACCGAACACATCTGCTTTGACTAATAGCAAACAGCGACAGTGGTTTCTGACGTCCCAGTGAAAACAAAATAAGGAAAATGTTGGAGGAGAAAAACAGCGGCGGGTAAATAAGACATTGGTTTGGCGAAGACGGACATGAGTTTTCAGCAGCGGGCAGCTGGGCTGGAAAGCCCCGGGCTAAACGGCTCCAATCCCCCGTCGAATACTAATAACAGATCCTCGCTATAGCGTCTTTATCCAAGGCCCGGTTACATTACTCCAACGATAGCAGTTAGACCAACCATACAGAGGCATTTACATGACATACATGATAGACCTTTTCCACGGAGTCGGGCATGATTGGCCACTTTGTTCTTTTACTGTCGCTTTATTTAAATGAGAAAACCTTGCCACAAATATGGTGGCTGGTGGAAGTGTTCTATCTCTCGTTGTCAAACACAACAGGAAGTGAATTTTACTCACAATATAGGGTAGTCTCTCATTATTACAAGTCACTAACTCTCGTCTCCCGTGTTCGTCTTCCCAATGAAAAAGGAGAACAATACAATCACCCGCTACACCTGAGACATTCCTGTGGCTTCCACATGCGACTTGTCGTCTTCCTTTTCTGGATGACAAACACAAGACAAGTTAGTAACCAGTAAAACCACCCTATATACCACTATCAAATAGCTGCCCTCTTGTATAGGGCAGTTTCTTTGTTGAGGACATACACATACCTGCCAACATTGCCGAGTAAAAAAATCGTACTGTAGTGAAACTTGCAACGGTCGAGTTGGTACAACGGTCAAGTTGACCTGTTACTGCACCGTTTTCATGTACACAACACATGCGGCGCGCGCGGAGAGTCAGGTCAAGTCGACCGTTACGATTGTTACGATTTTCAACACTTTTAAAGCGGGCCTCCCACTGTGCGATTTTTGCCACGAATTAGGTACGATAAGCTACGATTTGGTTACGATTGTGTATAGAGTATACACAATCGTAGCTAATCGTACCGAATCGTGGGGAATTCGTGGCCAAAATCGCACAGTGGGAGGCCCGCTTAACACTTACAAATCGTAACAAATACGATAAAATCGTACTAGTTGGCAGGTATGCATACATGGTCGCACATTGGGCTTACATTGTTGAGAATTTAAATACCAAAAGTTGACCCACAAGGTGGCAACTTTTCGATACGGTCTATACATGAGTTGAAACGCCGCCCAGGGGCCACATTTTATCAAAAGGCTTTCGTACCCAAACTGTCTTACATGCACCGTTTGTTCCTTTCAAACCGCACGACAAATCTGCTATTCGGCCCTTAATCTAGCGGTTTCTAAGATACATCTGCCCCGATTTCCTCCCAAGAATAGCCCTATACTGACTTCTTAATAAAGTGCGCTATAGCGGGGCGGATTTATTAATTTTTTTAGCGTAATCCTCGGCGATTTTAATTCAACTCTGGACGAATAAATGTTCTATTCTCGAGGGCTGAAAACTGAATGCCTATCGATCTACGCTAAATTCGTTACATCAACCAGGCAATGCAGTGCATATAGCATTAATCTGTGTAACTAAGCTATTATTGCAATACTTGGGCTTTGACCGAGTTATGAACTGAATATGCATAACAAATAGGATTATATTTTACTAAAACAACATGAATCTAAGGGCAAAAACAAGACGATCATCTGGGAGCTTTAAACATGATTTAGCCCGTTGATCGAAACAAGTGTGATTAATTGCCTTGCTTAAGGACGCAAGTTTCGTGAGCCGTCGATTGGGTTTGGTTTTAAGTGAACCGGCAACGTCACAGCATTCCGCATCTGTTGTGCTCCGTAAGATGAAAACATTGAGCACTTTAAATACTCATTAAGAACTGATATGATGCAGCTTTCCTCTATAGACAAGAACCAGGAACAACCAGCTATAATCCTAAGCTGAGAGCACTAAGTGTGTCAGTGGTCATAAACCAACAGAGGCTTACTGCTGAGGACTTTGCTAAACGGTTGATATAAGCTGACTTTCCAACACGTTAGTCATGCATATAAGAAGCATATATTTAACAACACTCGTATATCTAGTTATAGACTGCGTTGAGGTAACTAACGAACTCCACCAGCTAAGCTATCAGCAGAAGAAGCGATGTTTCGATGTACATGGATGTTTTCAAAGCAGACATCTTGAAACAGAATCGTAAATCTACGTTTGCTTTTCAGACATTTTAAAAAGTGGACTATAGTGACAGCCATTTGCAACGACCTACTTGTTGACAGGGAGACCCCTTTACCGCCCCAGCCGCTCCCCTCTGTCAACCCAAGTTGGGATTACCGCTCCCCCTACTATCTCCCGCCGGCCTTCCTATAGACTATCCCTAAAGAGGAAGCACACTGGAGATCCCAGTACCCCTTCCCTTTGCACCCCAGACTGCTACCCTAATTCGCAAGATTCAAATTTCCGATTTGAAATGATTGATTTTATTTTCGGTCTAAAAGTTGGTTTTAAAAAATGTGACTATATTTTCACAGAATCGAAACTTACAAAATGATTGGGAAATCTCAGCTTATTTATGATGACGTCATTTATTTGGTCGGGGAGCGATACTAAAATGATCTTTGCTGCTCTGTTAAAGTTGTCGAGATAGAAAGTGGTTGCCACCAAAATGTTTCCTTGAATCTTATAAAACAATGTTTCGCGGGACAAAATAAGATTTTGAACATACTTGACCAAAAACACGATACGACGAATCTGAAATCTTTGGTTCGAAACTTGGTTCAGACCAGTCCTGTACCCTTCCCCTGCCTCCGTGACTTGTCAAGCGTCTCATCTTTAACTTCCCCGCAACCCAGCCTTGCCCAGACCGCCCTAACCAGTTGGCACTGGGTATCGGATTTAACTCCTGATCACTTATCGAAACTGGCATGTAGTTTCCGTTTGTAGTTTGTGCCGGATTGAGTGGGATCTAGAAGGCGATGATTTAGGCTCAGAGATGATAGCTGAAGCCGGGAGAGTTTAAGGCTGCAAAGAAAGATTGGGATCGTTAGCAAAATTGCGTCAAGTCTTTAACGACTTTAAGCTATGCAGGCATTCGTTTGGCAATCACAGTAACATTTGACAAGTTTTCCTTAGGCTTAATTCAAAGTATACAAATAAAGGCGTTTTATATAATCCTTTAATCCACGTCCCCTAACGTGGCGCACTTCAACAACTCAATGGAAATCCATTACCATCAGCATATGAGGTTCGGGTTTTTACAACTTGATGCAGAAATATGTGCCTTCCAGAAAAAGTCATTCACTTATTTTGGCCAAGTACAAATGACACAAATAATGGAAAAACTTCGACCGATGCCGCAAAAGTTAATTAATTCTCCGTATTTTAGTTTTGGAATTTATGAAGGTGCTTAAGAACTTTATTTCCTTCTAATGACAAGTGTATCAGATTGTTTATTGCACCAAGAGAGAACGGAAAGTAAAGTGCGCCACGTTAGGGGACATCCACAATACGTAGCATGGATGTTATCTCAGCTATAAAACCAGCCATGTTAACATGATCCCTGCCCTAAATCATTAAACAATGATTGAATATAAAGGAACATTCAAACCACAACAAAAGGTCATCAGACGCAACCGAAGCCTTGTGTCTGTCTGCCTGAATCATGGTTTATTGTCCCGCCAAAAGACATCGGGGGGCGTGGGGAACAAACGTAACACGCAAGTATCCGGGATCTGCTTAAGCTAATGTCCGTTGCAGGCTTGAAAGATCTATCTGGAGCAGAATCGCTAGATAAGACTAGTACGAGGGAACGTTAACGAATGTCAGTCGAGCTGGGAGGGCTAACTATATCCTATAGATACTAAAGAAAAATGTTCTCAGAGGAAATTAACTCCAAAGACAATACCCAACTGATTACTTCGAAATGTCACATTATTAAAAACCACAGAAATTCGCTTTTTAGTCCTTTAAAACATTCACGGTTTATCAGAGACAAGATTTAAGGAAGTCGTCCTAATCATTGTATACATGTCGGGCGCCCAACAAACTTTGGAAATCCATTTGCACAGAGATTTACGACAACTGCAGCAACCATGGACGCCGCCATCTTGCTTTCAATATTTCAGCCACGTATAGAGATGGTGCTGACAGCATAGGATCCACACTATGTATTTCAATTTATGTCCGACACTGTCTTGGAAACAAAATGGCGCCCGTTGTCCCCTTGTGGCGTAACTTAGTTGTCGCACTGCTCTGACCCACCTGACACCCACGCCACCCAATACTTTCATTGCACTTTAGCAAACCCTGCCAGCCTCAATGCCCTGTCATTTTAACAGCTCCCTTGCCGAAGCCAATGGCATTTCCCCAGAGATGACTTGGCAATCTGAAGTTTCCGGATTCTTCCTGATGTTAGACTGACATTATAATGTCTTCACTAAGGTGTCGCACCAGATGCCGTGTTTCAAGTCAAATGGTGTGATTTGGATATATTTTATAAATTGCATCGGGGAATTCGAATACACGACTGCCACCCTCTGCTATGCAGGGGCATGTTTTCGCGAGCTGAACCAGAGATGTGTTTCTGACGTAACTGTGGATTCAATTAACCAATGACCAGTTTTGGTCGTCTGCAAGTAAAGTCGCTCATTGGATCGTTATGATCACGAAAACACGGCCAGTCTAATCAAAAGCCACAAAGAGTGAATAGACACAACATTTCATGAATATGAATTCGCTCAAACAAACTGACCAATCAAAGCGGATTTCTCTTGCTTTGCAAATTTACCATATCCTCGTTCAGTGGCCAAAATGATTGATTCTGCGCATGTTGCCATTGTCAATCAGCCTCCGTATAATGTTAGTATCCTCATTCTGTGGCCACTAATCGTCGCGTGCATCTACACTCACTGCATGTCAGAGTTTTTACACCTGATGGTAGATTTTGGCGGGAAGAAAAAAAAGTGCAGATATATGCAAAGTACAAATGTTACATGATGGAATGGACTTTAGAAAATCGGGACCCAGAAAGTACTGCGACCTTGTCAATCGTTAACTACCTGGCGTGCTTGAGATATCCCCCCCCCCCCACGCCCCCTCCCCTAATAGATTGGCACCAATCGGAAACATTAATCACTTGAACGGACCAGATGCGATATAATGTTTACTGGACGAGGCAGCAAGGCGATGACGTCATCGGCTCGTTCGCTGGTTGGCTGGCGTTGACATATTGGCCCAGTGGGACTGTCTGACTGATCGAGTTGTTGTTTTGGGGCATTTTGGGGTTCAAGGTTGTAATTCAACTGTAGATCTGTGAAATGTTTTCATTGATTTTACCTTTTCGTGTTGTTAAAAAGCTTGGTGGAAACTTGGTCGGCAATGGTTCTTCAGCATTCGCAACCTGGGCAGAGCAAAAGACAGCACATTTCTTCAGACATCATCCCGTGTGTGTTTAATGGCGCCCTCTGCCGGTAAGAACAGAAAGTGCCAACAAATTTACAAATCGTGGCTTTGTAGCACAAATAATGTCCGTTTTGACTACAATTAAAACGACAATTTTGTTAACTATTTTAAAATGTAAATTTTAAAATCACTGTGGCTTTGAACCACCATATTGTACAACGAAATAGGCGAATCATCGCGTTTGTTAAAGAACAATAAAGTACTCATGTTATGTCTGATAATTTAGCCAACGACGTGGAACGCAACATTAATTGCAACAGTAAGTACCAGTCTTCGTCAGGCGATGGTGTAGGCAGGTCGGCATTTCCCCTGTGAATCCATTGTTGACAGCGCACCGTGACGGAAGATTTAAGGCGCTTGGTGGCAGCAAACAACCCCACCTTTAGACTGGTTCCCGCGCTCACGTATTTCACATACAACGACTGAATCAGTCGGATATCTTTGGGTCCGGGAACCAGACTAGATTGTTTGCTGCCACCACGCGTTTCAAAGCACCCCATTGGTCCGTACATCAACGTTTAACCCGTAGGGCACAGAAAAACGAGAAATGGTGCAACAAAATTAGTCAAATAGGAAAGCAAGCTAGCAGTTAAAAACCGGATTTTAGACTATATTGTTAGATGCAGCAGCGGAAGACCTCACAGCTGCCAACTAACAATTTGCTTTTCCTCTCGCGGGACAATTAACAGCCTTTTCCCACTTCAGGTCTGTTACTTTCCTGCCCCTTTCACTGTCATTTCCCTTCGCAAAATAAAAACTAAAGAAAGAGAGTTGAGCAGAAGACGCCTTGACAGCTCTTGAAGGAAGTTGCTAGTGCGTCGACTGTCTTGATTGATGGCTGCGTACGCATTCACGTGACATGAGACATGAGTTATACGGTGCGTGTGTTGCGAGAGAAGCATGAACGGGCGGTGGCAAGTTGCGTCCAAGGGTCGCGAGTACTTTTGGGGGTCCGAGGAGTGCTTGGCTTTTTTTTTTAATTGCAATATTTGACATTTCGTGGAAAAATAAAACAAGTTTGCTTTTATACAAAATGTATTTAGACGATTGTTTGGCAGTGTTGTAGTACTCGAGTCCATGACTCGGACTCGAGTCACATTTTTCGTGACTTGGACTCGACTCGAGTCACATTAGAAAATTACTCGGACTTGGACTCGACCATGAAAACTCGGAATCGACCATGGTGACTCATGACTCGAGTCTCATATTTCAAAAAAAGAAAAAAACATTTATAATCGCGCGCTTAATGCAGGATTCTTTAGGGAAAAGCGCAGTACGACGCGTGAATATGTACACTACCGATATACCCCCACCAGACCGGCGAGGAGCACACGAGCACGTCATCATTTCACACATTGAGTGTACGAAACTATAGCAGATTCAGTTTCATTTTGGTGAACAAGTGACTCGTGACTCAGACTCGGACTCGAGGAAAGTGACTCGTGACTCGGACTCGAGGCTAATGACTCGAGACTCAATATTGGTGACTGGACTACAACACCGTTTGGCTATAAGCTCGAGTGAAAAAATATGAAATATATAAGGTGAAATTATCAAATAGGGCCTACGCAAGTTGGAATTCAGTCTTTGAATCAGTCTGTGATTCAGTCACAGACGTTTGTGACTGACATAAGCCTGATGTGAGCAGAAAAGTTTCAGATTTGTTTTTGTTCTTTAAAAGTGTACTTGAATAACTTTGCAATTGAAGAAATGTACAAGAATACAAAAGTTGAAGGTACTTTTGCCAACTGCGAGTTTCTTTCTAAAATAAGTTACGAAACATTTTAGACAAAAGGAATTCAGCATCGTCTTGCGTGACTCCAGCGGTAGGTTGGCCCTGGGCTAACCTTGGCAGAATCCACCGGGGTGATTTAGAGCAAAGCGGCTGTCAATCGCTCGCCGGGCGCCAACGGATCGACGGACGGACGGCGCGAGGCAGGTGAGGTATGGTACGGGACCGGTATGCCAGACAGCGTGGGAAGAAAACCGATCACCGGTATAGGCACAACTGGTACTGGTTTGTCACAATGGGCAGATGGAGAAATGCAGACGAACGAGGACAATAAATATATACATGTGGACATCGTTTTTCAAAATGACTTCACCTAATAAAAAGGGGGAAATGAACAGGCTTCCCAATGACAAAACGTACAATGCTAATAATTAACAGATATGACCAACCAATTGGTTCCGCACAAAATGTACAAATTCCGCACAAAATGCTTTGCGCGAGGTATAAATATTTGTCTTATCCCAGATTTTAAACAATATCCCATTACGCCAAAGCCGGTTTCACGAACCACACACTAAGAAAAGTGCAACGGTTCGCAACGCCTCATTCTGGTACATGGATTTAGGCAAATATCTATCCCGCTGTTAAGAACCAAACAAGGGGATCCATTCCGATCCGTCAGATCCGACATGTTCTACTCGATCACTCCGATGTGCGCGTTGGTGGGAGGGAGGGGGTGCAAGATGAACGGGCACAAAATAATCGTAGACTTGTTTTTCAAAGAGCGTGTCACGCAACAAATCGACCAATAAGTTCGAGACACGCCGGGTTGTCACTCCCGGCGAAATATCTGGTTGCTATGGCCTAAATGCTATACGGAAATTATTCAAACAAAGAATCAAGTAAAACAAACGATTATGAATTGATAGCTTATCTGGTACCTATAAAACAATATTGAATGAAGCATTACAGCTGTCTGAAATGTCCGGAGCAAAATTTAAACACTCGTTCAACTGATGAGAGTTGACGAGGATTTGCTCAGCTTCTGGTTGATGCACTTGATCTGAATATTTGTTGTGGAAATTCTGTCTTAAGTTCATTCAATTTAGGTTTAAGCTTATACGACTTAGAGATGCTGAAGCAATCTCTGGTATAAGTAGGATTAGCTTCCCAAATCATCCCGTTTCGATGCGTCTTTTAGCCCTGAATGGTTGACAATGACAAATTGCATCTTATATGAATGACAAGAACACACCTGGTTCTCTAAACTTTCATACCTTCTCCCCTAAAGTCCACCCAACCCCCATCGAATTAATAATAAGATTGTTAAGTATACCTCTAAACCATGTCCCTCGCGTGGCTTTTGCTCGAGTCGTTGGGGGTACCTATCTGTCATCGTGCGGTGGTGATGTGAATGATTGTCGCTGTGCCACAATCTGAAAATATTGCAGGTTGCTTCCGAATAGACACGGTATTTCTGTCAGCTATAGTCAAAGACATCGGATACGCGACGAACCTGTCGTTGCCAAAGACCTTCACGCCGTATACTTCCATAGCACCTTGAGACGAACAATTAAGGGATAGTGATCAGGTAAGTTCTCGTTTATAGTCCATGCTTTCACATACAGTGCCAATTACGATAACATTACAATACCACAATGAATCTATAGCTACCAGTTACGAAGGATGAACACGCACAAAAGGACGTTTGGTTGCAGTTAATAAGGAATTCACAAAGTCTTGAAATAGCATTGTGAAAGCCTCAACTACAATAGCTGGTTTTCAAAATGGCGGCCATGGAAACTATAAAGTGACGTAACAGGCCAAAGCCAAACTGCATGTTTCATACACAACAACTTATATAGTGTTTTAAAGAACACCATTTTAAATATATCATTTTTAATCAAACAACAATTTACGGAATTGAAGGGATAATTATAATTAAATTAAGGTGCAAGTCCTACCGATGATACTTCTGATACGTGAATGTTTTTGTCTGGCTCCTTTCATTCCAGTACCATCTATCAAACATACCGCGAATTCCCAGCAGTGCTATTTACCTCTAGGAACCAAACCACTCTGTTTACCCTTTGAACCCTTCCGAGTTAGCGCGACAGATATGGCTCTGAGCCATGGCGCAATCAAAGTTGTTTTCTTTGAGTAATTTTCCAAAGTGATAAACCTTATTACCAAATTAACTTGAGCCGAGGGCATTTTGTGGCGAAATTTTGAGTCGAAAACGAACATGTACATGTACCGAGCATTCGTCATTTTGATAAAAGCTTTAGATTTCAAAAATCATGAGGAGCACAATCACATGACTGCTTCAAACACTGTGACCTTTTTTGCGCATGTCTGCTTAGCCTACGGAGCACAATACATTATACTCGACATGTCAACCGACGGTTATAAACGATTCGCCGGATTAGGTCAAATTTGTTTAACATGCGCCCGTGCTTCACCCGTGAAATGTGTCCCACCTTTGAGACCGATCGTCTCCCGAAATTTTCACCTCTTACAATGTGTAGAAGATGGCAAAGTTGAAAAGGACACAAAAGATGTCCTCGGGCGGTTTGCCATTGAGGAAAAGGTGACCCGGATGGTAGCTAGAAATCCCAAGATTTCTCTCCAATTCCCAAGCGTCTGTCAACACACTCACCCGCGGGTTTGACGGAGGGCTGAAGAAATACTCAAGTCCTCGGAATGTCGATTTCCCGTGGTGCTAGGACAAGGGAAGCTTGGACTGCGAGCAGCGTGGCGCAATGAGGACATCTTTCTTCGGTGGACAGGCGGGCAAATCGCGGCGTTTGGCCCGTTGGGGGCTACCGGCTGTGCGCGCCTGGGGGTTCAACACCGGAGGAAACTTGCCCACAGAAAGTGACAGACGCGAAGTGGGGGTTGCCTTCAAAGTGTCAACGGCGGATGTGCGTTTAGAACGAGGTGCATTTTGGGTCACGGTCATCAGGAATTATACTGCAAATTTAAACAACGAGTATATTTTAATTATGCGAAACCTTAAAGGACTTTTATTCATAAATTGGTTGATGAAAATATATCTTCATGTTTCGTCGATCGCCACGGGGTAAAGTAAATACAGTATTTAAACAAATAAATTTGGTATGAAACTTTATAGTTTTCATCTGACCTCTTTATAGTTATGTTTTATGTCTACTTCCAGTGATGATTCATGACCGTTCTTCGCGAGGACTCCACTCGATAATACTAGCAAAATCAACCGTATCCACAGATAATCCTGGCAATTAAAAAATATAAATTATCCCTTTTGTTATAGTTAATAACTGAAATGACACCTCGGCATGTGAGCCCTAAATTCGAGCTGGTTCGAGATGACGAACCACGGTAGACGGTCGAGGGTGGAAATGCAACTATTAACGTTAAGTCAACAACGATCCCCCGGTGTCGGAGTCGGGATAAAAATAGAATCCATGTTATGTCCAAGCACGAACTTGTAAGGTGTATCAAATTAGTGACTTATATATGCATAGAGTGAAATAAAACTAATTGCATTCGTTTGTTGTGGTTTTACGGAGCCTCCCTATCAAATAGAACTTCGCTATAAATGAATCCATCTAGATCACTTCCTAATGAGACGGGATTCCGCTCGCTATCTCATTAATCACCAGTATCATCTTGAGATATCTCGTCTAGTAAAAAAGATTTTAAAAATGCAAAAAATGTAGACAATACAGATCGAATTGTACCTTCACACCAAAGGAAGCCCTCTATTGGAGCTCCTATTTGGGTTATAGAGCACACTTTGAACATCTTAAATAAGTTCTGGCATATACATGGACATCTGTTAAAGTGTTTCACATTTGTAATTATGCTTTTCGTTTTAAGTTTTTGTTTTCCATGTTACACTGTAGTCGTGCGGAAGATGGGCGGGGTCACTGCACTGTTGTGCACTACAATAAGTTTTTATTTCAATAATTGAAGAACCGGAACACATCTAACTCATTTATAAGGACAAGTGCAGTTGTCTTAAAGACGCAGTTACTGAATTTCCTGCAGTGTGGAAGTAACTCATGACTCTCCTATACACAGTAACTCAATCAAGTCATCAATTGAGAATTGCAATAGGATGTATTTAATTCGGATCCTCGCTCAATCTTTCTAACTGGGTTTTTGGACACCAAATCAAATTGTTTTTTCTATATGGGCAAATGACACCATTGGTCTTTGGTGTTTAACTTAAAGACGGAGGCTCGTCAATGCACGACGAGGTAATTCGTGCCACGAATTTCACCACGCTCCATACCTTGCCCGAGCTCTGCGATCCTGGAAGGTGCAGGCGCGCTCGACAGCGACCAAGTCGAATCACGCGCGCGCGTACGCGTGTTTGTATACATGTATACGCATTGATTTACATACATATACTGGATACGCCATCTGGGAGTGTTTGTGTAGAAATGCGCGGCCGAACAATGGCGGCGCGTCGGGAGGGTAAACGCATGTACCACTGCACGGCTTATTAACATTGCTGTTCTCATTAATTCAAGAACCGTGAAATATTATGTTGTTACCCTACTTCGAAAACGCACGCGCGGACGCGATTCCAGCCAGATGCCGTCTCCAGTTATATATATATAGCTCAATGTGTATACGTACGTAAACCAATGAGCCTGCACCGTCGCGTCCGCGATCGCCCTAACTATAGTGTATGGAGCGCAGTAAATTTCGTGGCAACAATTTGTTCCTCGTGCAATGACGAGCCTGCGTCTTTAAGAAAGCGTGCGATTTCGGGTATTAATACATTTTGTACAAACTTTCAAGTTGATATAAGGTGACAAGTCATTCGTTTATCTTGAAACTGAAGGAAATGAATTTTAGTCTAAAATTCTATAAAAAATACAAAAAGTACAACATATTGTTGACTAGGTAAATCTGGTTTACAATTAATGTTGGACATGATTTACAAAAGAACAGTCCCTGCATGGTCCGGTATGCCAATAAGAAAATCAATGTTCTTCATCTTGACCTCCACGAAAATTTCAAATCATCAGCAGCCGTGAATCGTCGAAGTTTTAGAGGGAAATTCTTGGTCAACTTTCCGCCCCGAATTCGTAATTAGTCCGACGCCACGGATCGCGTCTAGATTCGCCATCATTGAGGACATCCGAATGGGCGATGTGTCACGCCTTACTCACATGCACCTTAGACTCATTCATGGCGTGGATTAAGTCATTAGATTTAATGCAACTTTGTTATGCAAAAACGAAAATCGATGACAAAGTATAGAACAAAATCCACTTGAGGTCAAAGATTATACCGCCAAGGATGAAGAGGTGCTTCACGAAATATAGATAAATATCTTAGAATATAAACATCGAAACAACGAGAAGCACAACCTTTCTCAAAGGCGAGAGGCCACATCACAACATAAGGCCATTATACTCTAATACTTGTGTACCATTTACCGATAGGCCGGAAGAGAAGCAATGTGTGACAAAGTGCCTTGCTCAAGGGCGCAAACAATGTCGCCCAAATCGATGATCGAACCCAATAATAGACAAAATCATATAAGATATTAAAAATCCATGCACCAGACCTTTTGACCAAAATACTTCACCATTAATTCAAGTGGCAACAAACAGACATCCATTCGGCAATACGATTATCGTATCTATTTCTAATCACTAATTCTCACTTCGGCCAGTCCGCCGGGACCAGCCTTAAACTCTTTTATATTTACCCCCGGGACTAATCGTAGCAAAGCCTCGCGAAATCACACGGGATTAACAAGACAAACCCGCCCATCAAACTAACCCATCATCCCCCTTCCCGATGACACAAGCGTGTCTCATCATTTTAGCGGGAATACAAGGCCGAGACACGGGGGAACCTACGGCCCATTGCACGGCCCACATCTCGCTCGGTGTCTGTGTAATTTTTCCCCAGCCTGTGAGGGTTATCATACATTTTTCGGGAACTCTAGGATTAGGATGTGCTGTCAGGATCGTTCACTATCTTTTGGGGTCAGGCGCGTTAGGCTCATGACTCGGCAAAGTCATCGGCAAGTCACGTCAGTTGCTATTACGATTCCATTCTTAAAAAGATTGGAACACTTGGCGAGGGGGAAATAATCCTTTGGATTTTTACCCCATCCTTGGGTGTCTTCAAGAGGAATCGCGTAATTTATCCGTCTTCATAAATTTAAAAATATAGAACAAAATAATCGTTTGCCAATGTGTTATTCCAACTGAGCCCATAGTGCGTATAATCCAATTACTGAACGATCATACTTCTCAGCGACGGTTCAGATTTACGTTTAAAAAAAGGTACTTCATAACATTACTTTTGCTTATTGATCTTTGCTAAACTGCAGCCGATTTCACAAAGAGCTAAAGACGGGTTTTTGGAAGGGTAACTCTTATTATCTCGGGACGTTGGCATTGAAATTAGGCATCGGGCATTGAACTCGTCTTAACTTTTGTGAAATCAATCCCTGCAGGTCTGAGTGGTTAGTTGATTATTTGTATTAACTGGCGAGACCCGTTACTTGATTTAAATACATGTAGCCTACATGACCAGGGTCCTATTTCATAAAGCCCACTTAGAAACATTCCTAAATAAACATTCTTAACTCATGTTTTTAAAGATATAGGAAAACATATATTTATTGTTCCTAAATCCAGTTAAGAATGTTTTTAACTTTTATGAAATAGGATCCAGGTCTCAGTGGTTAGTTGAAAATGTATACTAACTGGCGAGACCTGTTACTTGATTTAAATACCCGACCATATAGGGCCGATTTCACAAAGCGCTAAGATGCATCTTATAGGAAGGGTCACTCTTCATACCCTTGGGACATTGGTATGGGAATTAGGACGCACTTAACTCGTTTTAACTTTTGTCAAATCGACCCATGTACATGGTCTTTAAACTGAAAATAAAATTAACGTTGTGTAGTTTAAACCAACAAAATGTGTTTAATACAAATTTAACTTAAGCTGGAACTGGACCACAAACCTCCAAATCAGCTAAGCAGCGGATCACCAATAATGTATGATAGTAGTTGGCATATTAAACGGCGTTAGTCTCTCACAGGATCCAGTAAGATCCAGGATTTACCATAAGGGCTTAGCCAGGGATCTTGTCCCACTATAAGCATGAACACAAATCCACATTATAAGGAGGGATATTCGGCTTGAAATATGGAAACAGAAACAGGAATCTACTGTAAATTAATACTGTTATTTTAAATCGTTAGTTTATTTTAAGGATATAGGCCTGCCTTTTCAACGCGATGCTGTATATTGCAGATTTTCCCCACGAAACATGCATGATAAAAAATGCGCTGCTCAAACTTCTTTAATTGTTACAATCGATTACATTAGCTCAAGCAATTCATTGACTTGTATATGCTTACAAAAATCTCTAAATGTACATCTTTTTACAAAGTAAAATAATGAGATATTTGTTGAGGTATCCTAGGTCGTTCAAGGTTCGGTATTTTTTACTTTATTACTCGCTCCAAATTTGCCTCAAACGAGCACGAAAACACTGTCCATTATGTTGTTTATTTCAAGACACTGTGAGACGGGTCACGAGTTGACCATTAGACGGCAGGTGGTTGCGTGTAACAGGTTGACGCGATACCTGTTCCTTTGCGTGTGACTGTTATGTCGCAGTACCAACCCATTTCATTATCGGCATCCGGGGACACGGAGGAAGTATAAGAGTTCTTCTCAAAATGCCCGTCACCTCTGATTGCACTTTATAGTGCGTGACAGCCACACATGGTGCTGTCGATCCATGGGTGTATCGCCAAGTTATCACTGACTGAGGAACAATACATCACGAGGGGTGCTCAATCCGAGTTAGGGAGGTGACCATGAGCTCGGCCGTGGGTTTGACTTCCCCATCACCGTCCGTCACTGCCCCTTCATGTCAGCACGTCACTTGGCCTTCACATGCACACCGGGCCTAATTTACACTGATCACGGTAGCTCTAACATCGAGGGCAACTCGTTTGCCGATCACCGATTGAGCGTTACACGGGATTTCCTGTATATGAATAGCCCAGTAAACGGTCGATTCGTAATTGGGTACCCATAAACCCAGCCCCGAGGCTATAGTGGCACCCCAGTCATTCAGTTCGTGTCATTCAGTGCCTACGGACGTACTCAAAGCGCCTCCTCTCATCCAACGCAGCGCGAGCGTTCCGTGTCCCTTCACGCCATTGGTTGGAAGTTTTCTTCGCTCGTGCATTCATCCAGTCACATCGTCTGACTCAGAGTGGTATTAAACCTTCAACACACATGCGCAGGCCAAACCATAAATACTTCGGATGAAGTTTGATCTTTGAGGCCAACAGCACAATCTTCCACAAAGCCGACTGCTTTTCAGTTGTTTTCTCTCTGTGTTTTATTGTTGGAGTCTACGTTTCGCCCTGGCTGTTTCTGGTAAGTTTTTTACAAACACTTGACTGTATAGACCGTATTGAATAGCCGTCATTTCGTGGGGCACCTTTTGTTACTTAAACCGTTCAACAATAAAAGCACAATATGAGCAACCATGCATGTCATCGAGGAACAAAGAAACTGCCCCACGAAATGGCGGCTATTCGATACGGTCTATAGCACATCATAAACATCTATACGCATCTATACGAAAGCTTTTCACGTTATATAAATATGGACCCACTAAACATTATGTTCATCACCTCTAAACGAGAACAGTCCATACGTTGTAAGCAGTATACAATGTATAGCCTATGCATACATATTGTTCTGATATTAATTTTCGCATCAAAGTAATTTTGTAAATAAAAATTGAGTGGACATATCTACGTTTTGCTAAGCCCTAAAATGTTTGCCTTTCACTTTGTTCCCTCATTTACGTGTAAACTAGCGGCGTTATCTGCGTTGACAACAAAACTACACTTTTGAAGATTTGTGTAAACGCACAAACCGATGACGTAACGATGCCAAAAGTCATCGTATTGCCCAATTGTGTGGGACCGAAACCCGTCTTATCTGTAAAATTAAGCATCTTATAGTACGCATCTTACGCGGCTGTTACGTGCCCTGACAAAAGTCACAAAAAATCGCACCATCTGAAGATAAATTGTCTTGCGTAAAAGTGCATTACCTTCTAATGAAGTACCTCGCAATGAAATAAGGAAGAAGGGAAGACCACAAAGCAAGCATAAGATTAAATATCCTGAAGCCAAGATTGGCCAGTTCCGCAAGGCCGCCTACATTTAGCAGGACACAACCGACGTGAGTGTTTAAATCTGCGGAGGGTCCTAAATCCGTCGGTTTTACTTTGGATCTAAGATTATACTCAAGTCCGAGTTACGCACGCTTTGTTTTCGAGTGAGGGGACGGGCGCAAATTTGGTTGCGCGCAAAAGGGTCTATAAAAATGGTCAAGTTTGAGAGTGCAGATAACGCGGCTATTCGATTCTTGCACGATCCGCAAGCGAGGCTGACCACGCAACAAGACTTTATATTTCCATTGTTGTGACATTGGCTCTTATGATGTATAGCGATCCATTGTATGGTCATTTTGATGACACTCGTATACAGATTTTTTAAAAACGCAATCGTACAAGGAACGTATATCGCCCATTGCATTAATAGTGACTGGACGGTCCATACTATACGCGAATGCAATAGAGAACGTGAAGATGACGTCATACATTTCGCAGCCATCTTAGGGGACAAGAGTTTTGTCCAGATGCGTCAGACACGAGTATGAGCTTTGTTTCCAATATTGCATTATTTAAAAATTAAACATGCCCATAAACATGGCCGCCGTTGCATGTTGTCAGTATTGGTGAAAAATAGAGGTTATAAATTGTAAAATTTTGGAGCAAGTAACAAAAGCAAATTGCAAGTCATGACTTCAGTAATGAACAGTGCGTAGCCTATGTCTAGTCGACCGATTTATCTGCCCTTAGATCTCTCCTAAACATATCTCCAAAGTCTCCTCTAGGCCTAAGAGGAAACGACCAAGCTGTAGGGCACTATCTCTAACAGGCAAACACTGTTCTTGGTTCAAAACTAGACCCTTCAGTCTGTCCCCCCCCCCCCCCCCTCCAACACGTGTTGCAACATGTCAAGGCGCTTCCCCCCTCAACCCGCGAAATGGTTCGGGACTTTGCGAATTTCCGGCCTAAGACGCGCGCGTGAACACGCGGCCACAGGTGCAGTAGCTACACGCTCTATGTGAGGACATACATGGCCGTACCGCACAACTCGATTCGGGAACATTGTTAAAGGTTCGATTTCTCGACTGCTTTTTAAGCTCGGACAGTAAATACAAGGCCAAAGCCACGTTAGATGGAAACAAAGACAAAATGCGTATTAATCTTCACTGTGGAGTTTGAGATTTTTATAGCCTTTTTCCCGACAACAAAATGCTCCAAAAATCTTTGCCTCCATAAATTAAATGTTGCTACGGAATTAAGTGCGTAACATTTCAAAGTCGTAAAATGTTGCCATGCGCATAGATATGCGTATGACATTACACTTGAAAATTAAGATAATAGTTTCGCTTTCAGTTTACGCCGACTTTAAAGACAGATGTAGCCTACGAGAAAATAGGAGTTGTTTACCTTTTGTGATATATGCCACCAGTTCATCAGAGAGAGAGAGAGTGCACTTTATGAGACTGTAATTGAAAAACATATCCAAATTTATTCAACGAATCCGTCCATGACAAAATAGATACTACAGCGCTTTAGATTACTTTCGTAAACTTTTTGGGTAATGGCACAAAAACAAGTAATATTGTAATATATTCAAGTAGAAACAAGTAATATTGACTTATTTTTTTAATCCTGTCCTATAAGAATTTTGGTGGCCTATTTAACGAGTTGCGCTTGGTTGTTAAACCCCTTCTTAAGCAGACGATTTCTGAGGATTATCCCCCTGTGTTGCAAGACTAACAGAGAGGGAGGTTTGTCAAGATTATGCACTCCGAACAAGGTACATGATGCCTCGCACAGGTGGCTAGCTTGCCCCCGCCCTCATTTCATTCATGGAAAGTCACAATTTGACGCTGAATCATACAAACTGTTTACTATTTGTGTCGTTAGAATCCGTTTAGTAGACGCCCTTAGCGTGACGAAACCGCGACAGGTGGAGCGAACTGTCGTACGTCACGCATTGTCGGCCAATCAGAGCCTACATTTTGGCTGACTTCGCATATTACCGACACCCTGATTGGTCACTTGAGTCACGTGAAACAATGACGTGAACTCGGGCCGACTGACGTCACATGGAGTGTCCGCTCCAAATTGCTCGATTAATTTTTGTTAGCAATTAGTGACGCCCAAAGTGGGCCGACTTCCAAAAATGTAAAAAGCTGGCAAAATAATTGGTTTTCTACATGTTACCGAGAATATATACACTGGTTACTAAACACGCATGCTCACTGCGTCATAAGAAGAGAAGCACGTAAACAAAACTCGCAGTATATACGCGTTTAGACATGATTCTGCGCAGCTCGAGCCTTTCACTTCACGCAAAATCCTCAGTTCTAGCTTATTACAACTGCTCTTGCAGATCAGCGATTGAAAAGCTCGCGGAAGTATAGCAGTAATTCGTCGCTTCCTCGCTCTTTAATGGAATGATGTCTCCCACAGGTTGCCGATCATTAGACAATAATTGGTGGATTGAGTAACGTGCAGTGACATCTAAGACTTGATCGAAATTGAGCATCTTCAAAAATCAAGAGAGGTAGCTGCACTTGGACTTGACTCTATTCTCAAATCGGTAAATTCGTTATTTTTCGAACTTTACGCAATGAAAATAAATTACGTATTTATAGTTATAGTGTAGACTTAAATGTAAGTCTTAAGTTCCGCGATAAATGTGTGCGGTTAAACGGCCGATATTTCGAACCCCAGATCCGTTCCAATGAATCCGTTTCAAAGTACCATGGGTACTGCCACAAATAGGCCTACGCTTTGCGCAAATGTTTGGTGCAAAATGTATGATCACGCATGAGCAATTACTATTTAAAACCGATTTAGGGGAACGACTGATACAAGACTGCCTCGCGAGGGAGGGTTGTGTTCTCCTTTCAAAGTTTGGAGCGACATCGACAAAACGAATCGCAGCAGTAATTGGGCCGATGGCGGCTATAATTGAAGCAATTTAAAGCAATTTAAAACGTGCGTGAGCTCCGCGCGTGCGGTTCGTCGGAAATAAAGAAATTCAAGAGGAAAAACTAAAATGATAGGTAATGTAAGTGACCGTGAGGAACACTGTTTACTGAATGACACAATGGGAAATTGCTATTAAACGACGCCTCCCAATTCCTACATACAGAGGACACACCCACAAAGGCGTCAGCTACTGACAATGTAAATGTAGGAGACGGGGTAAACAAAGGGGAATTCACTTATAGTTTTTATATTTTCTTTAAAATAAGTTGCGAAAGAAAATGTCTGCAGCTTTTAACTTTAATTATTTTTTATTTCTTTCTGGTACTGAAACCAAGGATTCCTCAAAATTGCCAATTGCACCGTCGCTCGCAAGCGTGAGGAAACCCATGATGAGAATTAGAAATGGCCAGAGACATCGGAGAAATCCCCTTGCTCTTCACGAAACAATGCCCTGGGATCTTTAAAATAAAGTGTGTTATACCTAACGCACTGGACCAACGGCTTTACATCCCTTCCCAAGGATGGAGCAAGTGTGTTTAAGTGCCTTGCTCAAGGGCACAGGTACCCCCAGTTTTCACCCAAGTATTGCGAGTCAGTGACCCAAACGACTCGGCCACAGTGCACCCCCAATTGATACCGAGCTTTTAAGCGTCGTTTCATGTTCTTGTGTGTTTTACTTCATCTATTCTTTTAGATACTGCATTGGTTCGACTCCAACCATGTTCAAGTTCGACAACCGAAGACCATTCAGCGACATTTTGCCATCTTTCAATCATTTCGGACCCACCAGCGGTAGCCAGCACGCCAACTCGTCCCCAGTAGGAGCTGGCGGAGCTGATCTGCTCAACATGGATGGACTACAGCAGCATCATCAACAACAAGTAGCCCATAACGGCCACACGTCTCCCAACATGCTGGTCCAGCACCAAACCGACTGCAATGGATACGGTCTCCCCACCACGACGCCCCCACAGCAACAACACCAACGTGTCCTGGAGAAGGGTAGTGCGCCCTCTAGCGGCCTGATCGACACCAGCTCGAACGATCGACACCAGCCGAAGATGACCGAACTCTGCCCTGTCGCCACGGTCACCGCTGGATCAAGGGTCATAGCCGCCATCGCGATGGATGATGTTGAGATTAAAAACCGAAAAACAAGCAAGAGTGATATTAACGGTAAGTTGTAGGACGGAGGAAAGCTTGTTTTCGTTTTAGGTATTCTTCATTTTTCTTTAAACTCAAATAACTTGACTTAAACATGAGGTTCGGTTCCTCTTTAGGTTGGAAAAGGAATTGGTGAAAGCAAACACAGTAGACACACACAATTCTAAAACTTTAGAAGGAGCAGAGCAAGTTTAAGCAAGCTTTTCATATCTGATGTTTGTGCGTATATGGATCAGTATCAGATATAAACCATCCAAACCCAACACTCAGCATCCCGATAATTAGCGCTAACTAGTCAGTCATTGACACCCGCCTTTTGATATATAACTTCCGCTAATATCCCTAATCGCTGTGAATCATCGCGTGAGGGCGTGTTCCATTACATCATAGAGAGGTCACTGAGCACTTTTTTTACGCCGAACTGTGACGTCATTTGACATGGTGGTGGCTGTAAACATGGAACAAGTTCTGCAATGCAATGAATTTAATAGCAAAAGATTTTTGATTGCAACCAAAAAACCACAGCTAGTGTATAGCGCCCTCATGTGTTCAAACATTGGAATTCATGAGTCCTGAAACTTGAAACCAAAATTGCTGTCATTGTCTGTAAATTTGAGAAGTCTATTACAATGATCTTGAACACTTTATCTGATCCTGATCCTGATCCTCCATCTGAACACTGATCTTGAACACTTCAAAGCTATTGCCCAAAAATTTCCAAGTGATATAATCAATGTATATGCATCACAAGTATAGAGAATTTTGTTTTTGTTTTTGATTCGACTGACAATCTGCAGGCACGGATGTAGGCCTATATATAAACGGACATGTATAGCAAGGACAATGTTTTCGAACTGAAAGTTTTGCTTCAATGTATTTTAGTAAGGACAAACGTCAATATACAGGACGGCCGAGTCTACTTTTAGGGAAAATTAAACGGAATTTTATCGATTGAACGGAAGACTGTAAAACGCTTGCCATCGCACTTTACATATCTATCCGGCATCACAGCAGCCGCGAGTTTTACATCAGTGTGTAGATCACAGCTAATGTTTCTCTAAATTATGTAGATCCGCTAATAATTGAGTCCTCGTCCGAGTCATTTATTCCGATGGACTTAGCGTGCCTTTCTGCCGGCGTCGACTAGGGACCACCAAGTCAAACACGGTATACACCCCGAGCCCCGAGCCTCAACCGCCGGTCGGTGTAATTACAGTGTGTGCCGATGTTGCCATATTCGCGTGTTTGAGGAACGGTGTATTGTTAGCCAATAGATGCAGACACATCTACACACTGCAGTAAATTACCCGTTGTGTGAAGTCAAACCATCATTACTGTCATGTCTCCGAGAAAAATGTATACGGAGATCGTCATAAAACAAGAAGACGGGGAAATGGAACCCGAGTTACGCGGATACGTCCCACCTGCCGCCGAATTTCTACCGTGATCTCCCGCGGGGCTCCAGCGCGATTTCACCGGCACAGAATAGCCCGTATGCCCGGTTGTAAAAGAAAAAGGGAAGGATATCATAAAAAGTTGCTAGTCCGCCGCCAAAGGCCATTATATACTCGCGCTGCAAGTCAGTTCCTGTCGTGGTATTAACTACTCTATTCAAAGCCTTAATTTTTACACAATCTTTCCATTCAAAGCGACCATACATGGCTTTTGGTGTGCGCTGGGTGCACTAGATATAGACAGCCTCTGGTATGGATATCTCAACCTCGTTTGGTATTCATGAGATATGAACGTCTCGAGGCAAGACTAGGCATATCAGGGTTTAACAAAGGGCTCTCACATCCATCTTCCAGACTAAAAGTGGAAGCATTAACCCTTTAATACGTCTCACGGAAACCGAGACATGTTTTAACCGATCTCCAAAATATGCTGTTAAATTTTACACTTTGTCGAAACAATTATTTAAGCCAACGCCGGTGTGCTGTGATGTGAAGTCTTACTCTTAATCTTAGACTAGGTTTTCATTCTTGTATAGTATAGTATGCAAAATAGGAACATTTTGTAAAAACATTTTACAAAATAAAATTCCCTTCCCACGCCACCACTGTCTTTCTCCATCCCACCACCGCCATCAAATACCGTGAGATAGCTACCTTGTGTTACACAGACGATGCATCGTTTAAATATAAAGCCATTAACGTGTAAATGTTTTTCGGAAGTTGTACAAATTAGAAATTATATTTTTGGTAAGGGTGGGGGGACAGATGTTAAAACAAAGTCGCTATCATACAGACAGAGTTTATACAGCCAACTGTTAAATCTCATGCAAGCCAGGGTATCTATAACAATAGCGATGCTCTACCAATCGATGTAGTGTGTATAATGATTGATGTTCACTTAAATTGAGATAAAACCTTGGATTATTGGTGAAATTGGCGGGTGATCCATCTATTTGCGAACTGTGGTATACAGTAGGCTTGGGGTACGATATTTGCAAGTTTTGTAAGCAACATGTTTGCTTTGCGCTGTTTAGTTGTATGCCTATTACGAGAAACGTAGAACATACACTACTGACGCGAATAATAAGTACACAGACTGCAAAATCTATCCATACTTGGCCAACGGGGAAACCCCACAAGAAACCTATACAATCGCCCCTCGAACGGGAGTGGCAAATGTAAAAAGATTCCCAGTGGCTTCGGGAAAATAAACACACTCGGCCACCTCCCAAATACAGTCGAGGGTGTTTTCCGTTCAGATACCCTACAACTGAAAACCACCAAGGGTCGAGTGTGTACACATCAGGCCAACCATGCAGAGAGTTTATACCACGGTATTCCGAGCTTGCACCACCGAGCAACTGCCAAAACGCCCCGGGGCCAGTACTCCACAATTACGGCCAACAAACACCGTGGCCGACCCGCTTCCGAGGCTCCATCAACGTATCAATTAAAGCATGCATCGTGTTGTGTTGATGCAGGCATCTCGATGGCTTTTAAGGACTGAGTGAACAGCCCCTGGGCCCGCCATGGTTTGCGCTGGAAAATTCAGATATAGGACAAGATAAAGACAATAAATGCACAATTTTTTGTTCAATTTTGAATTTTGAATTTACTGTTATTTGGAAGGATCCGACTGTATAGTATTTGTAACAATAAAATTATAATTTATCAAACATTTTTAAACATGTCATGTGTCTCACGTGATTAACTAAAACACATTTTTATTCAATTTTATTTGTGAAAATGTATTCACAGAAATCAAGACAGTTTTACTTCATGTCATTCTGAAAACAACCACAACACTTCGGATGACGAAGCCAAAACTCACGGTAAAAAATAAAATACACCAACAACGTAAAAATGGCCTGCTGCTGAATGAAAGGGCGCCCTCATCGGTTAGTTCGGTAGCGCTACCTCAGTGTCCGTATTAATTAAGTGCGGTTTCGCTTGAAAAGTGAATGAATTCCTTCGGTAAACAGCTGTCGGCTGTTGCCTTTTTGTGAAGGCCCTTTGCTCCAGTTTTTAAGCAAGGGTTACGTTTCACTCGCAAACTTTATTAGAACGGCGTGTACCCAGTGTAAGGTCGCATATACAAGCATTATTCTACGTAAAACAAAACACATGTATACGAAAAAACAAAACAACATAATACTCTGTGTGGTAGACATCTTAATTTGTAGGGGGTTTTTTATATCATGTTTTTGCGATGTTTAAATTCTTTGTAGGTGTAACCATGGTGTAACATCCCAACAGTAACAGAATCTTTAAAATGCCACGAGCATTTTGACAAAATGTTCTTGTACTTTCACCAAACCCCACCACACACCAGAGGCGGACCCTTTAAATTCCATTGTGTTCCTGTATTTTAATGAGGCTGGATCCGCCACTGCACACAAAGACTTCGCGGGACTTCTGAGCACACCTACAAGACGTGTAAGATTGGTCCTAAGTAGCTATTACTTTTTACAACTTATTTTATAGTACTTTTATTTCCTTCTTCAGAACTTTGCCTATGTAACAAAACTATGCATAATGGTGTCCCTACGAAGCAATCAAAAGTTCCAAAAGAAGCTACATGGTGTCATTTGCTAATCCTCTGGGATTACACTTAAGAACACTTCACTTAATGACTCTTCAGCACTTCACACCTTACGTCATTGTAATCAAATAAAAGAACTCCGAATCTACAGATTTTTTCCTGAAACGAGAGAGCCACAACAAAGTTCTTGGTATCCATGCGTCATTGTTAGAAAGGTTTTAGTGGGCACGAGGTGTGCGTTTCTTAATGAGGGCCGGGATCATCTTGTGAGGAAAGTGATAATGGATAGCTTCCGGTGACTTATAGGGTCCCGCCCACCTTGGCTACGAACCAACCAATGGGGATAGTGGACGGACATGATTGACAGGTGCGATGACAGGTGGAAACCCTCAGTGGTAGATTGAGTGCATTGTACGGGTTGCAACGCACACGGTAGCTACATGCAACAAACAGTACCGTGGGTCAGTGATCACACGCAACACGCAACGTAAACACAGTCACGCACCACTAGTGTGTCTTGTCTCTATAGCTCTTCACACGCTAATCACACTGACCGGGTTTTGCGTATCCAGCCTACGGAGGCACGGTATTTCATGTTGATCCGTTCTGCTCATCCTAGCTATAAAGACTGTCATCAAGTATCAACACTGCGGCTCTCTAGTCTACATCAAGCAGTCTTTGATCGCTAAACTCCTTTCGGTAAACCCAGAAATCTCAAGGTTTTAGTCCTTGAGCCAGTGGGATCGACAACAAGCTTAACACGGGCCGTGTATCGCTACCGACGCTGTTAGGGAACGCACCGAACGCCGAGCCGAATCCACTGACAACCATCCGAACACCATCCGATCAAGAGACACCCACCCTACCCCTATCCAGCCTGACGACTTGCTAATCCCTAGTGGACATTATGAACACTCTCAGCGAGCCTTTGTCGACCCTAGAGGAGCTTGTAGGTTCAAGTCCGCGGCCTGGGACCGTAGCGACGTTAGCTGCAATGTCGCCGGGGATTCACTGCAATGGCACGGCGGCAACATCGGTAAGACATCGCCACAGCGAGACGAGACGCGGAAGCGAGTTCACATCAACAACAGGGCGAGGTACAGCGATTATTTCTGCCTTTTCCTCTCTTATTAGACCCCATTTCTTTCTCTATGTCTTACAGCAGTGAAACCAATGTGATAAATTCACAATCATATGTTTACGGTTACAAGAACATCCAAATTGCACCACATGCTGTATATATAGTTTAGGCTGAAAAGTACATGTAATACTAGTAAGTGCGTCTACAGCCACTAACATGTACATGTACGTGTACATGTATTTTGACTGTTAGGCACAAACATGTCTGATTCAACCAATAATTCCCGTTAATAATTATTTTAGAAATACCATATTTTCTGTGCTTCTTTCGGCCCCATATCACGCACATTGATTCCTATTTAGGTTAATTTCCAACGTAAGCCACTAGGCATTTGTATAATACTATAGAGCTATATGTCGTTATGAATTACGACTGCACGACACATGCAGAGAACAGGTCAATTGATATAGGACTATTTATCAAAACGGAATTGGTCAGATCATTCCTGAGCATTCTAATAATTTATTCATTTATTGACAAATCAACAAAAAGCTACAACTAATCACATTATGATGTTAATTCCCTCCAATTAAGTTGAAACAACATCCACAAAGATGATTCCCTTATCTTGAGTATATAGTGTAAATATGCATATATTATGCTTTTAATCAACATTCAGTTTCTAACCAAATTTGTTTCATGTACTTGAACCGCTACTTATTTTCTTGAATATTACTTTTGATTGTTTATATGTTATTATCCTTTTATATTTATCGCCTTTGCGCTCCTAATATAAAAATCAATTCAAAACTAGATCTGTTTTAAAATGTGGCATTTCTCTCACAATACGCCAAAGCTAATCAGCATTTTTGCAGAATGAATCTTTCCGGGAAATAAGTGGGAAAATCAGCTGATTTCGGGGAACATTTCGTTTTCGTGATCACATTTCGTGGAACCACCTATTATCTTTATGCGTTTCCAAGACCCAAGTCTGGTGATCACAAATTATACATAACGGTCTTTTGAATTCGTTAATTGATTATGGAATTATTTCATTGGTCTACGTTTACTTTTTAATATCCCATGAGCCTTTGTAACATCTTGTTTGTATGTTTCAATGGAACCCTTGTTTCCCATTAATCTGTCAAAGTCACATTTTGAGTGAAAAGAACGTATTAATCCGAGGGCGCTGTTCATTGCTAACCATGGACAGAACACAGAAGAAGAAAAAAACAGAAGGAAACATGAATTAAACTATTTTGCTCACAAATTCAAACAAGATCCGAGCACATTTTTCACTGAACGGGATTAATACAAGGAATGCGGTTTACATCCACTAAACTTCATGAAAAAAGGGCACATTAGTCCTTTCACCATATCTGTGCACCATATTTCTGATTAAAGGCAGAGGCTCGTCAGCAATGCGTGCGCCAAATTCGTGCCACGAAATGCGCAGCTCCATGTAGCAAAGGCATGGAGCTGCATATTTCGTGGCACGATTTTGGCGCGCGCGCATTGCTGACGAGCCTGCAGCCGATTTCACGAAAGAGTGCGCAGCTTGCGCAACTTTTGCAAAATGGCGCAAGCCCCATAGCTTGCGTGTAATTTTCACAGGAATGTTGCGCAGCCTATATGCAATAAAATGTTGCGCAAGCGGACTTACGCAGTGCGTAAGGATTCGTGAAATCGACTGCAGTGCCTTTAATTGACAAAATTGTTTTTAATCGCCTTTACGCAGTTTTCACTAAAGTTAAAGGCAGAGGCTCGTCAGCAATGCGCGCGCGTCAAATTCGTGCCACGAAATACGCAACTCCATGCCTTTGCTATGGGGCTGCGTATTTCGTGGCACGAATTTGGCGCAGTACCCCTATTTGTCCGATTCCAATTTTAGAATTAAGAGTTTCAGAAGTAGTTAAATTGAAAATTAATAACCTTTCAAAATAATCCAGTGCCAACTCCAGAAATCTTTTAATGAAATCCGTTACTTATAATAAGGTTAATTTCTATGCATCGAATTGAAATGTCAATGGGCGCTCATTAAAGCAAAACAACGCCGAACCGCCACGTGGAATATCGTCACGGGACGAGATGAAGCACGCGAAAGAGTGATCACGTGGCCGGGGCCGACAGCATGTTTAAAATATAAGTATAAACACTTAACCACGCGCACGTGGCGTTACTTAATCGATAATTTCATTTATTCAGCCGGTTATTTATAAATCTCTTAAATTTGTTTTCTTGGTTTAATCTAAACGCTGGCCTACGAATCCAAAATAAGGGAAACTCTATACGTAAACGTGCATGTTAATGAGAAAGAAGTGCATGTAACATCACGGTGACTGTCTAATGAATTTTAAAAAGTGTATAGCAAGCAAATTTAGCAGCATCATTATGGAGCAATATTGACTTGCACCTTTATCACGAAGAATTTTGAATTATTTTATTACCTAATTTAACTTTTTTTTCTTCTTTGAGAAGTATTTACGCATAAGAGGGCCTTTTAAAAATAGAACATTTCCAAATATACCGGACTGAAGGACCTTTACCTGGAATAAAGTGCCCTATTTATAAGTCAAAGTACGCCAACCCACGGCCACGAACTCCAGCAGAACTTCGTGGGCTTAACGCGCCGCTGACCCGGCAGGACTCTGTTCGTGGTTACGCTAGAATCTCAGAGTTACTCGCAGTGCGGTGTCAAACTCGTCAATTTCATGTGTAATCATACGTTGAACTGTATATTGTTTATATAAATCTTTGCTTCCAGCTGTAAATATCGACTCCAAAATGTGTCTTCCGCTTTGTTGTATTCTTGTTTTATTCATTTCATTTTTGCTTTCTATTTTGTATTTACATGTGCAAATTTGGTAGGCCTATGTGCTTTGCGTTTTCTTCTGCAGGGTCAAACTCCGGACTTATATTTGGTGTCAATCTTTGTACTTTTGAAGATTTCGTTTAATCGTTTAACACATTAAAAAAAGGAACCGTAAAGTACTTTGAACAAGACATGTTTACGTCTTTTCCTATATACCTCCATGTTTACATCTAGTTTGTCATATGAATATTTGCGTAACAAATCAGCCAACAAATTCCTCGCAAAATGTCAAAGGAGGAAATAATGACGTCAATCACAGTAGCTTCAACTGGGTACATGTTGACATTTCCATGCGATGTGAACCAACGAGACAATTATTTGTAACAATTTCGTATACTTTAAATGTTTTATATTTTCTTGAACCTATAGCTCTCTCCCAACTGATTTACGCCACTCCAGTAAATCGTCTAAATCTTTCTGATAACCCCAATTTGCAGCTAGTGTTATCGTCTTGAATGATTTGTCATCCAAATTTATGTCTTCTTTGCAAGACTTTGGCACAACCTTGAGAAACTTGTCTCGCGTTTATCAACATCTCGTAAATAATCTGCGAAATGTGGGAGGTTTCCAACGATTGTAAAATGATGGAATCATCGATTTCATAACAGTCATCGCAAAAACTCCCATGGGGTCATGTATATTGGAGGAGTCAAGTTTATTCCAAAGTGCTTTTTTTCTTCTTCATCGATTAGATGTGAATATCTTTGGAATGATACGAGTGTCATGATATTGAGAATTAATTATTTGTAACAATTTTTTTTGGTTATATCTTGTAACATTTCATTTACGTTAATTGTTTTTGAAAATGACAACGATGTGTAGGCCTATACGTTAATTGGCTCTCAATTCGTATACGAACTGCCTTTGTACTTCAAAAGTGATTTTTATTTGACAAGATGAACCGAATCACGAGGAATGTTGATATTTATTGCAGATTTCGACCAAACATTCGACCGTCGCCCGCCCAGATCGAAACATTTGACCGCTGTAAGCACGAGCAGCTGCCGGTATAAACAGTCTTTATTAGCGGTTGCACTTTTAAATTGAACAAACCGAGTGCACAGTTTCGCCCGTGTTTGTCTCATAAACCAAACATGACGGCGACGGTTGTTTTGGTAATTCTTGTTTGCGTCAAATTCTTCGAGATACTTTGCCTAAAGGCATAAGACAAAGGTCCTCTGTTCAGCCCGAGCGGAAAAGTACAAACATGTACACCGTGTTTTGTTCGTTTTCATCGGCGGTTCCGCATTGAGGTCGGTGGGGTTGTCCGGTGGGGTTGTCCGGTGGGGTTGTCCGGTGGGGGCGTCCGGTGGGGGCGTCCGGTGGGGCATGCCTGATGCTCAAAACATTGCTACTGTAACTTACAGGTTTCCATTTACCTAACTTTTCTCCATTTTTGTACAGGAGAAACCAAAGTGGAGAACGGCAACACGAGTGCAACGGAGGAAAACTCGTCGGAAAACGAAGCGGGCAAGAAGCGTCGTCAGCGCCGTCAGAGGACGCATTTCACCAGTCAACAGTTGCAGGAACTGGAGGGGAACTTTGCACGGAATCGCTACCCGGACATGTCAACTCGCGAGGAAATCTCGGCTTGGACTAACTTGACCGAGGCACGAGTTAGGGTAAGAACTTTGAGATTTATTAGTGAGGTTTTGGTCGCGCACGGTTTGGCAATACGACGACATTTAGTGAATTTTGCTTCATTCGTTTACACAATCCCAAGTGTAGAGTTGTTGTCTAACTGGTATAAAACGTCTCTGCACCTTATAGTAAACAGAAATGCTGGCGAAAGGTAATACATTGCAGCTTGGACAAACATCACAGATTCGAGAGTTAGGGTGAGAGATGTTCACATATTTTGATTATTCTACACCAAATTGACGCCATGTGATAATTCTGAACAAAAATGTAACACAGAGGGCGCCATTTGCTACAGTTATCATTGTAAACATCGAATAAAACATCAATTTTACAAACATGCATGATATATATATAGGCCTACTATGATAATAAGCAAAGGTGACAGTTTTCAACGGCGAGTCTCTGACTAACATTTTAAGTCTGTACTTATCAGACATTTTGAGGGCAAATATAACATTGATCTGGCAATATTCAATAACATCCATGGCGTGACAATAACATTAGCCTGACGTCATGCATAATTAATGCCACTTTGCTGGCGTCACCAGTCGCAAAGTCATGCATAATTCATAAGGGCTATATACGCGCGTTTACCGTTAAAGCTGCTCAGTTTCAAATTGCTTTTGAGAAAGGCATTGCGGTAAACCGCCTGAGATATTTCTACTTTAAGTAAGCAAAGAAGTCTTCGCTTGATTTGAGACTGTTTTGTTTCGTCTGTAAATCTATAAAATCTCGATTATTGCGCAAATTAAGCTGATGGCGACTGTTCAATTTCTGCTTTAGTGCTTGACGCGGCGCTTAATTGAGATGCAATAATCTACTCTCCCCGTTTCGCATGCATCTTGTACGGCAAGCCTTGGCCGAAACATTTCGCTAAATGATAGTAACCCGAGTATGAACTTTCGTTAGCAGGAAGCGCTAATTATTGATGGGGCCTGGCGGGCTGTTGAGGCCGCGCGGGGCGGACGATACGATGCGGTACGAGCGGCGTTAAGACGCGGAGGGATAATAACAATGAAAGGTCAAAGGTTAGATTGGGTTCATTGGCGTAATCAGATGATATCCCTGCGCAGGGTAACCTAGTCCATGGCGGTACGTTTTATCAGTATTCAACATACCATATCGTGCAGTATAGACATTTCAAAGCCCCCCGTTTTACAAATCGTCATGGTTATTAATATTAGCCCTTTGTGTTCGATAAGGAATTACATTATTGCATCATGGGGAAGCTACCAGGGGCTGTCTTTTTGGTTCCAGTTGATCGCGACTCAAAGTCCCAGGGTCAGAACTTCATGAAATTTCAATGAACGAGTTGGCTCCAGCCGCCATTGTATTCATGCTAATAGTAATGTCTGATGCGGAGTCAAAGGTATCAATGTAAATGTTGTTAGGGAATTGGAACTGCGTGTACCTATGTTTTTGTGGTGTATTTTGCTGTTATATAAGCAAGCACGTATACCATGTTTTATTTACGCACCCTCCCCAGGCTAGACTGGCTGCCTGTCCTTGCAAAACGGCATGAATGGTGGACGAATTATAGGTTAGGAACTCCATTAGAAAGGATGGGGAAAATTTAATCATGGCCCATTCCAGATAGATGCAAAATTTGCACCCATTCGTTGCCATAATTAATTTAAAAATATGGTAAACACGTATACATGTGTAGCGCTGTGAAACCGGCAGGTGGACTGCATCTTGCAAATATCTCATTATGAAGAAGATTAAGGTGCAATTTGTATTTTTCTGTCGTTTTGTTTATGAGGCGTGTTATGGTACGGCACAGCTGGTTTGGTATTGTTAATTACTATTTGTACCGGCAGCATTTTAAGGTAACCGTTTTTAATGTGATTCTGTGTATAGGCCTATTTCAGTGCTGCCATGAAGTTTTTAAGTGCGGCAACCAAGTTCATTTTTACAAAGAGTTTTCTGCAATTTAAGAATCCATTCGAAAAAACATGAACACCGTTTACTTACAGGTTTTTGATGCAAGATGTGGGCAAATCCCAAAAATAATTAGTATGTTCAGTTATGATAGGGATACAGAGGGGGTGGGGGGCGGGGGGGGGGGGGGGAGTCCCTCTGTTCAATGTTAAGAGCCACAACCGTGGTAACGTAATACTTCAGTTCTATATAAAAACAAATGAATTATGTATTAACGTCTATGTTTCGGGTGGGTTAAAGGAGAACCTGCTGAAAGCACGTTGTTTGACAAACTAGTACACTTCATATTTTCTATTGTTAAAGAACGACAAATAAAACAGTTCATGGATTTGTTTTAAATAGCAATTTTGGATAAAGAGCATTTAGCTAGGTTAGGGAGAATAACAGATCACGGACGGTGTCTTTCAGCGTGCGCAGGTAAAGTTATCAGACGGTCAATCACTACGGATGATCGGTATACCTCAATCGATCTCCCTGCAGACTTCATTCCGGAACGTGCATACAGACCGCTGTGGTTTCCAAACATGTGGAGTTTATTTCTCAGAGAAATTTCACTTTTCCTGAATCAAGGCCGCACAAATAAAACCCACGTGACTGCTAGGAAAGATCTTAATCTGGCAACGACTTGGTCGTTGATAGCTATAGATTAGACGTGGAATTGGGAACATGGAAACTAGACTGCAACCGTTTAGCCGTGTCAAGGCATCAAAAACGCTGAATACCAACTATTGTTTAGTGTAATGGTACTTGCCCATAGCCGGTTACCATCTAAATTATGACCAATCAAAAGCGACAAAAAACTACAAGATATTCCTTAAATGGCATCATCTTCAGCACAATTTTATTTATTTTGAATCTTTTAAAAATCTTTTTGCAAAAATGGTACACAAATTTCTACAAAGTAGGCCCAAGTATTTTCAAATAATCTACAGTTTGTACAAATACATGTTCAACTTTAAGACATAGACTGACGCGACTTCTGCCCTAGAAAAATGGTCTCGGTGCAACGCACTTTGCGGAAATGGCTCCTAAATCCCTTCCGGAAACTTAAACCTGAATGGGGTACCCTGAGACCCGGCCCAGGCCCAGGCCCTGTCACACACCCTCGTACCAAGAGGCTCGTTTGTAAACTGCTCTCTGGAAATTAAGTTGTATCGAGTATTAAGTTGCTATAGGGACAAGGGTCTTGGCAAAACGGCGGCGGAAATTGGCGCCGAAATTGGCGCGGTGACGTCCATAATTATTATCACTGTGCCAGCTATATAGAATACAGTCAATATTTTAAACAAACTCTGAAAATTAAATCAATTAATTTAGACCCCCATGCAGCCGCTCCGTGAATTCGCCGGTCGATACTTCTTGATATGTTTCCGATACGGTTGGGCGATTCCATTATGGGTCCCGAGGTGCAGGTATGGTATTGAAATTGGAAAGTTAATCCAGTAATTAACCGATTGCCAACAGATGTCGTTTGCTCTTCGAATTCAGTGGGGAAAATCAAAAAGAATTTAAGTCAGAAATGTTGGTTTATTCTGAATTTTAAAGCCCCAAACGTTGGTTTTATTTGCCTATATATATTTCATGCTTTAACTAATAGAGTATGTTTATTCTTTAGCTGTTCTATGCTGTATGATGTGAAATACACATTAATGACATGACTGCACATCCGCTGAACAATAATTAGGCCTATTCCGAGAACAAAACACTCCTAATGCATCGGCAAAAACCTAGCTGAAATACCATTGAATTTATCTTATAAAGATAACAATATCTCACACGCAGGAATAAATACTAGAAACATTACAAGTAGTCTACGTTCCGAGGTGGTTGTGTTTAGCTGTCCGGCCAGGCGAGTTACCTGGCCCTTTATAGTTATTATATATACTTTCTTGACAACGGCTAGTTTACGAGTCCACAATAATTGTTCCATTTCGGTAGCAAATTGTGGAGATCTTTCAGAGCTGGTATATCCTTACTCATCCCAAGTCGACCTTTTATTATCCTGCGTCCCAAACCAACCCACTCAATCAACAACTAGGATGGGAACACGAGTCAAAATTAGGAGGAGAGACGAAAAAAAGTACAAGATATGTGAAGCAGCTGCCGTGAGCGGGCGGGCGAGTAGCGAAGCAATGAGGCCCAAATCTTGTGGTCTGATTGCCTGGTACCGCGGGGATTTGCCAGCCCATCTCCCGCATCAAGCCAGTGCCTAGGTAGTGTACACACTACGATATTGCTTTTGGAAATCCGACACTGACATTGCATTGCGGTATAAGGTATATCCTATGCACAGACCCGCTCGTCCCTCGCTTCCCAAGCATCTAGTTTCAAATCCCCTCTAAGGTCATTACGCGTAAAAGATACCCTCCAATCTCGATTCGATATTGATTTTTAATTAAAGATGTATTTATTTATGCTCGTCCTCTTTTCTCTCCCATCCCGGCTGTGTGCTACAGGTTTGGTTCAAGAACCGGCGTGCCAAGTGGCGGAAGCGAGAGAGGAACCAACTGAACGAACTCAAGAACGGCTTCGGAGCTCAGTTCAACGGCCTCATGCAACCGTATGATGATGGACTCTACTCCGGCTACTCGTACAACAACTGGGCCGCCAAATCGGCCAACCCACTCAGTTCCAAGGGCTTTCCATGGTCGCTAAACACGGTCAATCCGCTAGCCGGAGTCCCCAACCAGCCCATGTGTTTCAACCCTCAGACGTCCATGGGCTCCACGTTCTCTGCGTCACCGGTCAACGGCGTCATGAACCACCAGAATCTGAACAATTCAGCCGGGGCTGCTGTCGCGGCGGCTGCCTGTCCCTACGCCTCGGTGCCCGCTTCGTCCTATGTTTACCGGGAGCCTTGCTCTAGTAGTATCGCCTCGCTTCGCCTTAAAGCCAAACAACATTCCGGAATGGGAACTTTCAGCTATCCCGTTCGCCAAAGCCCTACGTTATCGGCGTGTCAGTACGCGGGACTCAATGGCCCAGCATGAAACAAACAAACAAACACAAACTGTTCCTTTTGTACAAAATTACTAGTCATGAAATGATATAGAATATGTAATATAATACAAGATCTTTTTGTAATTAGAATATTAAGTGTAGCTTTCTTGACAAGGTCGTTTTTGTCGAACCATTTCGGAGATAGAGAGCAAGTTTCTAGTTAGCAACCGCTACGTATTAAAACAAGAAACCTGAAAAACCCACCCGGAACGGCAGATATATAGATCGGTACTTCGGATTCCTTTATTCCAATATTTTATATAGGCCTAAGATTTTTTTATTTTTTTTTATTTTAAGAGGAGGCTGTGTGCTAGAACATAAAACTGCTCGGACAATATCGACGGGATGCTTGTTTAATAGTTATAAAATTACGCAAAGTCTAGCATTTGAAGTCACAATTCGTTGTCCACTTAGAAGTGACCAAGAAAGAAAACGCACAGAGAAATGTCTGTTACTTTAGGCTGCGACTTGTAGAAAGTCTATGGATTATGATGATAGGGACTCAAGGGAAAATATGATGGAAAAATTCTACTAATGACATCATACTTCTTTACATGTGCGTTTTTCATGCGAAATTTGGGAACCAGTCGGTTCGGTCTCCGTGAGAAAACGCACACATAAACAAGGTGTGACGTCATCAGTACTTGCATATCCAAAAGTTGAGAATTATGTCCGAGGGATTTTTGTAAATTTGAGTGGATTGACACATCCTCTAATTTGGTCTTTTTAGACCTAGCAAATACCGTTTGATCATGCTAATAAGTTGCATGTCGTAATTTACATTAGCTGTAGGGCCTACTATTGGAATCGCCTGATTTATAAATTAATCTTTTTTATGTCAGAATCTTAATTTCGCCGATTTCGAGATCTTAACGCCGATGTGAGAAAAACTATGAATAGCGTTTACATTAATGAGTAGCCTTGCCGTGTGCCCAGTAAGCCTTGCTCGGATTGGTCGAGACGTGACGATTCATGCGTCGTGACATCCGATTGGCTAATTGGCGCTACGCGGTGGCACTCTGACCAATAATATCCGAGTATATACACTCCGTCCCCTTTGGCCATGATTTATTTCCCCGTCTCAGGGTAATCAGCCGCAAAGGCGCGATTTTTAACAGTTGTATGATTTGTACAAGTGGGAAGAGCTTACTCAGAAGTAAATGCCTTCGTAAGTGGCAAAGAATTATCGAAATGGAAGTACAGAAAACCAATCTCTTTGTGCGGAGTAATTGCATGAAGTAATTAGACGGGTTGTGCGTGGCATGACGTTCCTTGACAAAATTAAAATTCACGCGTGTGCTAATTTGTTGTTCGGTTATACAACTTGTCGTGTATGTCATAATTATGTCCTATACATGTTTTATTACAGCAGTACAATTCGTTTGCACGTAAATGTTTGAGATTCTTTATTTGGTTCACAAGATCAAGAGTGTGACAAGAATTCATTTTTGTCTTGAGTAAATGTTTTAAAATCAGGGACCACGTGGGTTCAGAGAGCGGTAAAACACCGCCAAAAAATTTCAAAAATAGCGCTTCGGCAGAGCCGAAAAATGACGCGCTGGTATTATACTATTAGCAAATTCCAATTCGAATTTCACTCAACAAATGAAATTTTCTTTGCCGATTTTGTAGTGCAATGTAATACACGAACACTTTGGTTGCTTGATATTTGCAGTTTGTTGTTTATATGTTTTTATTTATAATGTATGTGAATGCAGTGACCGTTTTCCCTTGATAACCATCGAACCATTGTGGAATGTTTCTTTAAAATGAGTTTTCTGCTACACGTATAGGCCTATCACCACACTTACAAATTCGAGAATTAGTATATAGTTTGCTTTATTTTGTTCTAGAGTGGGAATGAAATGATGGTTATTCAAAACGATCATGTACTTGGTATTTGTACAAAAAGGTTTTTAAAGACTTGGTTTTAAAGGATTTTATCCCGGTTGTGAAATATGAAATAAAAAGATTGACAGAGTGAAGTTATATTCCTAGTACATTGCCTAAAACATGCCCTGGGGGACATCATGTCACAGGGATTTTATACAAAACAAAATGGTGTTTTTTTTCGCAACTTAATTGGACAATAAAACACCTTGCAATTAAGCACCTCGCAGAACCCGACAACTACCACGAAAATGTAATGAGATGACATTGTTTCCAAATCTGCGAATATATCCAAATTTTGGGTCATTTCGAAATGTGTATTTTGGTAAAGAAACCCAAATTTAAGTTAAAACTACCCAACATTGGGTTCATTTACACCAAATAAACGGATGCAAAAGACCCCAAAATGTGGTTATTTGCATGCAGTTTTCCCCCTATATCCGTGGGTTAAAATAACACGGGCAATTTTTCATTGTGAAGCTGTGTGTCCTCTTAAAGTGGTCAATGTTGCGCCATTGGCTGCATGATGGTTGCTATAAGGTATAACTGGAGTCTTTATGACCTTGGAGGTGTTTTACATGGAAATCATCTTAACATAGGGTCACCAAGCAAGCTCAACTATCTAGCGTTACAACAAGCGGGAAGCCAATCAGGATCGCACTAATGAATATGCATGAGATAAAACTATACGTTACTTTGCCCAACAGTCTTAGATGGCTTAATATATATCTACATAGGCTAATTGATCGTCTCTAAAGAAAAAGACATCTTACGGTTTCTTTAAGATTGCCGAAGTCACCACAAAATTACAGTACTTTGTATTTCGGCGTAAATTTGGTTTAAAGGCCAAGGACCGCCGTGTTGCAGTGGCGTAGATGAGGAACATCTTTGTACTGCTCTATCTCTCTCTCTAGACTTGCCGATTTGCATCATGCAGGCCGAGCCGGCACATGCACAACACAGCAGACGGACCCGAATCAAAAGTCATCAAGCAAGATAATCGGCACTTGATGGTGTGCAGTCCCTAGCGAGTAGCTATTACAAACAAGAGAGCGTCCGGACCGGCTGAAAAACCATCAACTGTCCCTCCGCTGGGACAGAGGGGGAAAAGTGGGGAAACCAGAGGGAGTCAAATTGATAATAAAGTCCTCACACTCATACTGCTAGTTCAATCGCGCATACAGCTTGTCGCTTACGGATGAAATGATCAACCGAAAAATAGACAGGGTTACAGGCTTTCCCCCAACGCGCCATCGTCGCCTGAATTCACTTGGCCCGTGCCACGCCAAGGACAACGATCCGTTTTACGGTATAGCGAGTCGTGCACACGAGACTCGACACTGAAATAATGCTAGCGGGCATTTGGAGAGGTTTGCGCCCGGCATGACTCCGATTTACCCCGTTGAGAGTTCCGTAGAGACGAGAGATTGTTTTGACGATTTGCTCTATAATTTCCCCGCCGTTTGTCGTCAAAAGGGCCAATTTAACGCTTAATGACGCCCTAACCCGATTCTTCTGAGTGGCTGAATCCAAACGGAGTAATCTTGTTAGTGCACACGGTTCACTAATTCAAGAGGTGATTTATACACAAGAAGTCACATTTCGAAGAGTTTATATATCATCAGCATTTTTTCCCAACATGTCTTACTTTGACTTAAAGATAGTATACATGATTGGTAAACTGTTACGAATAGTTTTATCCCCGTGTGTGATTGAAGATATGCATGATTAAAACCAACCTGAGCAAAAACCAACTCCGTACTTCGTCTAACTTTTGAGAAAACGGTCAAAAAAGGGTTTGCAGTCATTTCGTCCTAAAACCACCTAGCCCTGAACCATTTCGCCCTGAACCACGGCCTGTGCACGAAGTGGTTTTGAGGCGAAGTAGCATTTGGGCGATGTAGTGTTTGGGCGAAATGGTTTTGGGGCGAATTGAATTTTCGTCTCATGAGACGAAAACTAATTGTTTTACTCATTTCTCAAAGACTATAGCACTTTAGACAAAACCATTTCGGGGGATGTTTTCTACGGTCATAATGTTTATATTGTGTAAGTTAGGCGTAAATCTGTGAACATTTTTGATTTCCGAGATACTAATCATGTATACTGCCTTTAAAGTCAGGGAATCAAACCATTCAGAATTGTACAAACGCCATTACACAACACACCACATAATTCGTGTTATATATAAACCGATTGATGAAGTTGTTCATCGTGTGAAACTGTGAATATGATTATATTTTTAGGGATTATAACCCAGGGACAGCCGAGGTAAATTAATTTGATACAAATGTGGACAAATGTCCATAATCGAGTTTGGGAAATCTGGATGCAGTGAAAAGCAACTTGGCTCCACCGTACCGGAATTCAAACCGCGGACCTTCTGCTTAACGTGCTATGAAGCCAACTGGTAGTCTCCAATCACGGTAGTGCAGTTGTTCCTCACTGACAGGTTTTGTTTTCTTCAAATAACTTTACAATGCAACAACCAAAGTGGTCACATGACCAATGTCCAGACACAAACCCCTTTGTTTCCATGCGTCCTTAGGCTACATTTACACTGAGGTTTTTCGCGCGTAAAATTGACGCGCGTCACTTTGAAGAAAAAAGCGGTGTGGACGGAATTTGGGGTAAAATTACGCACTGAAAATCACCGAATAAACAGAAAGTGGTTAATTTGTGATTCTGTATCGTTTTATTTCAAATTCCATTTACAATGCTTGTTGTCAAAGTGACGCGCGTCGAACTCCGTTTCAAGCATTCTAACTGGTTGACTTTTAATTCGGCAGTATCATGCTATCGCTGCCCAAGCATCGTGACGGCGCATCCGTCTTATAGAGCAAACCAGCGGGTGGCTAATGTCCACGACTCCCGGAAACACGAAACTACGGCGAATCATATAGACCTCAGCTCCAGCGCAGCTCATTCCCCCGGGGTTACCCCTCCCGCCATCCGCGCCGCTAATCCCCCTCATTTTGGAGTCAGAATTTTCGGAAACCTAGACGACTCAATTCGGGGCTCCGGGGCCGAAAAATCTAAGAAGCATGCGGTCCCTTGGCGACGCGCGCGGCTGGCACAATTCCCATCAACGTCAAAATTAGCACTCTAACACATTCACTACAATCCTGGCACGGTTTGGAGACATTTTGCCCGTGAAGGATGACTTCATTAAGTGTCAGGGACCTGCAGAGCCACCGGTCCCGCTAAAGAAAAGAGCCCTCCGTTACAAACATGACAAACGAGCTCAAGATATGCATATTAAGCAATGTTTGGCCGTTCCGTATTCATGGAGGTCTGTCCTGCTGTGAGCTTTTGTTGCTTAGCCATTTAAGTTAGCTATCAACAGACGGGCTCATAAAATGGTTGACTTACGTGAAATCGTAAGTAGCCTCCCGAAACAAAATACTAAATTAGGAGTAGATGGTCCCAGGGGACCATCATCATACCGGATGCAATTATACGGATTATGCCATATCGGAAAAATCAGGAGGGGAAAGGGATCTTATTCGCATGGCTTGCGATAAGTATGCCGTTTGTTCGTTTAAGAAAATGGTGGCATATATTAATTGGAAGACGTAGGCCGGTTGATACCATGACTTATAGCTCGGACGGTGGAGCATCTGCCCAGTGAGTCAAAGGTCTCAGGTGTGAATCCCGATCAGGTCCATATAATTTCTTTCATCCAATGTTTGGCTGCAAATTAAAGATACTGAACGCACCGCTCCCGATTCACAAGTTAATGAAATGTACATATAGGCCTATAGGCACATTCCCGTAACCGGCAAATTGGCGAAATATTGTGAGGTTGGACCTTATAGGCTTTCAATGTGCCCATTTTCTGCTGTCTTCCGCCGTATGCAGGTTTTGCAGGGCGACTACTTAAGTTCCTGTAAAATGAGCAAAGTTGTGATTCTTAATGAACAAAGGAGAACCGCACGGTGCATGTCTAATCATTTTGTGGAACACTCATTTAGATATAACACGAATCCCCATTATACCATATTGATTTACATATAGAAAACATTATTAGGACATTAATAAGGTCGTGGTAAAAATGATAATTTCTAACAACATGACACAGATTGTTCAGTTTAAGCCTGGCACAGTCTCAACTAGTCTCCACAATGAGAGAATATGCAGCCGTCGAGCATGGCGGGAAAAAACCCCAAAGATCCGTTGAAAAGAGACGACGTTTTTGATATGGAAGTGCGTCCGGCATAGTGTTTCAGCGAAGCAAATCTCTAAATGTCGCCAGCCGTCCAAAAGCGTGAATGCCCCGGGAGGTTCACGCAAGGGACACGCTCAGCCCTCTAGCTAAACAAAACCCATCAAAACAGTGTCTCTTCTGCATGGGATAACAAACATTTGTAAAATAAAATTTGAAAGAATACGTTTTCTGGAATTCAACACACTGTCTACTTTGTGCCGTGTCATCCTGGCAGAGAAGCTTTTGTAGTTAGTTACAGATTGGATTACAACAATTTTTCTGTCAATGCCAAATTACTATTCACTGACGTTCCATTAGATATGAAAAGAATTACGACAGAACCATCCGATACCATTTTTTAACCAACAAAGCTCGAAGAAATGACGATCATGCAAAGAATTGATGTCTCATGTTGTGTATAAGGTCATTAAAAAGACGACTTACGTAACACATTATGGGTAAAACTAGACCAGTAGCGAGTACAATTTGACAATGTTTAGTGCATGCCACAATATTACAAAGCGTCACCAAAAACGTTTTAGTTAAAAGAGCATTTTCCAAAAGTGCGGTTAACATTGGCGTATTTATACAAACCATTTTACAAATCATTTCAATTGCCGAATGAACAGCATTTTTCATAAAAAGGAATCTAGAGAAAATAAATGTCATCACGTATTCGGGAAAAGTACATGTCGAGTATGTGCCAAAACTGCCACGGATGAGAGCGCACGCTGCCATATAGAGCAGACCAACCGTCTCCGCGCTAACACAGGGCCGTATGTCAGTATAGTAGGCTCCGCCAGGCTCGCAAACAAAACCACAAAAAGAGTAAAAAGTGGTCAAAGCGATGAATTCGCGTCCCAAAAAACTCGTAAATTATCTGACAATGCGCCTGATCTATGGCGTTTATTCGGCTTGATTTGCTTGACTGGGCTAAATGGTGGGGCTGGGCTAAATGGTGGGGCGTGACTTGGGCACAAATATGCCATGGCGGACTGTACTAACTCGGTGTTTCTTTGTCAAGGACCTTTCTCAAAATCATCGTGTCCCATTTTTCGTCTCTTGTTTTTGCATTGTCAAAACAAACCATCCATGCAGACACCATAAGTACAAGCCAAATTCGATTTACTTTACTTCAAACTGATCTTAACGTTGTTGCCCAAGATTCTCAAGTTCGCACAAACTTTAACGTCCTTGCCAGTTGGTTAACACAACTGCGCTACAAGACATCTGGTCGTGGGCTCGAATCCCGCCCAACGACATCGCAAGGACCATTTTACCTGAAAGATTGGTGGGTATACATCTGATGAGGAAATACAGAAAGGTAGACCAACAGACACGGATGCGACATGTGATAGGGTGAAAAATATAGAAAAAGAGACACTGGTGTTTTCTGAAATTAACACTTTAGATCTTCTAAAATATCGGGACCGCGTTTAGCACTTCAAACATGGCCAAGCGGAACTCAAGTAATCCATGTAACCACATCATTTATCGGTAGCATTAGTTTGAGAAAAGCTTCTCATTAAAAATACAATTCTATAGCCCCAAATATCATTTAGGTTCGCTATGCTCATAGCTCAGTAGACTTTATGAAAATATAGGAATACCAAGGTGCAACCCACCGTGTCTATCCGTTTGTATACCTGACACAATATTGCACTATTTGGTTAAAAGCATTTGCCAAGGTCACACAAATTCAAAGGTCTCACTGAAGGGAAACTGAATGGTAAGGGGGAAAATTAGGGTCATATAAGGGACACGGAAGTTGCATAATGTCAACACCAATCCATCATCATACAAATTATGTATTCGCTTTCACAATCTTAACCATATTATGCTGCTCACAGGTGCTGATATTCCCAAAACTACCACAAAAGCGCAGAAATATATTATCAAGGCTGTATTATAAGGGGATTTTTGCATTAAAGACGACACCTTAGGTGTGCTACACTCTAAAAACGCTTTAGTCAAAAATAAATAGACAATAAGGGTCATGGGTGGAACTGAAAATCAGTCAATATGATTAGATTTTCTAATCAGGATGACTAGAATCCTCGTAATGTCAAATAGATATCTATAGTTAAAACAACTACCAGGCGGAGTCAGATTCATTGTTAGCCTTTTTAGTCATATTGTTAGTAACTAGGCCCTTCGGCCTTTGACCGTTTTCTAGTCAACTTTGACTAGAAGTGTTTTTACAGTGTACCCAAGGGCAGTTAGTAATAACATTTACTAAAACATAATTTAAAATATTTTTTTAAAAACTGCTAATTTGTTGTTTCCAAGTGAAAATCATTAAGTTTTAATAAATGAACTGAAATTGGCACACCATCAGCCCAGCACCGAACAGTTTCAAGTACCTATACTCTTGTATTATGAGTGCCGCTGACAGCGTCTTAAAAACTAAGAATTGTCTTTTTCTTTTAATCACCCCAAAACATTTTAATTCATTACTTCCACAATTGAGAGCTATAGCGTGCGAAATCCTTCAACCAAGGGCATGCATCTGTTACATTCATTTACGCTCGTATCGATAGTAAAAAGTACCACATGAACTTTGTCATATATTGAGCGCAAAAATGTTTCCTGCAATTTATCATAAAATGACAGCAATTTTATGGCGATCGCGCGTCAAATCCCACGCCATCTTTTCATTGGGATGAAATCCACGCTGAGAGAAATAAAAACAAAATGTTTAGACTGACACTCAAATAAAGTCTTTCATGCGACTTGAACTTTGGTGATTTGGGCGGATTTGATGCGTATAAGGCAACACAATGCCACCCGGGGTCTCTCGCCAACACACCCAATAAAAAGTCTGAACATTTGACAGGTTTTCAACTGGGTAATTAATTAGGTGATCGGGCCAACAGCCCGATCACCTATTACTCTCGTACGATTTCTTTTTTTTTTTTTTTTTTCTTTTTCCACTCAAACGTTTCCAGAGCTTTTCTTCAAAACGGTTCAAGCTATCAACTTGAAACTTTGTAGGAACATCAACCCCAATGTGAAGATGTGCATACAAGGGTGACGTCATTGTGACGTCATTAGGTATCAAATTACAACCAAAAAATGACCAAAATATGCATGTTTAAAATGCTTCCGTCTGGAAAACCACGTGACCCATGATTTTCGTATTTGACAGGCTTATAGATAAGATCATGGCCTACGATTTTCTTCGTGTGGGCATTTTCATCTGACCCTTCCTTCTGGGGTCAATCTGAGGTCAAAGTTCAACGAAAACGAAAATCGCAATTTTTGCACTTATTGAGCAACAATGCCCATCAAACCAAGCTGAATCTTTAAGTAACTAAGTACAGGCATAGGTCCTATGGCAGACTTTCACCAGCGTGTATAATATTATGATGGCATCAAGCGTGACGTCATCGTGACGTCATCAAGTATCAAATTACACCCCCCAAAAAAACAAAATATGCATATTTTAAAATGCTTCCGTCTGGAAAACCACGTGACCCAGGATCTTCGTATTTGGCAGGTTTACAGATGACATTCTGTGCTACAACTTTCTTTGTGTGGGCATTTTCATCTGACCCTTCCTTCTGGGGTCAATTGGAGGTCAAAGTTCAACGAAACTGAGAATCTCAGTTTTTACACTTACCAGCAACAATGCCTATCAAACCAAGCTGAATCGTTAGTAAATTAGATACAGACATAGGCCCTACGGCAGACTTTCACCAGAATGTATAGTATCACGATGGCATCAAGTGTGACGTAATCATGACGTCATCATACAGGTGTCAAATTACAAAAATTCAAAGGTTATTATTTCCAAAATTCATATCTCAAGAACCGTAATAGATACTTGAACAATTCTTTCACAACATGATAAGTCTAAATGAACTGAACAAATCATACGATGTCATGACCCCTGTGTGACGCCTACTTCCGGTCCAAACCGGAAGTTGTTCGAAAATGTGCATTTTGTAAGCGTTTTGAATGCAAATAGATTCAAAGTGGTAGTGAATTTGACCATATTTCTACGGAACGAAATGTTTCCACACATGTAGACTTTTTGACTATACCATTTGTGACGTCATCACATGGACGGTGGTTACGTAATGTGGCGTCAAAATACGCAAATTTGGAGCTGAATTGTTTTAAAATGCTGTATCTTGAGAACTACAGCAGATATTTGCATGATTCTTTCGCCACATTTAAGAACTTGATGTTTATCAAATTGTTGAACAATTTGTGCACAACATTGTGACGTCATGATATCGTCACAGGTGTCAAATTACACAAATTCAAAGGTTATTATTTTTAAAATTCATATCTCAAGAACCGTAATAGATACTTGAACAATTCTTTCACAACATGATAAGTCTAAATGAACTGAACAAATCATACGATGTCATCACCCCTGTGTGACGCCTACTTCCGGTCCAAACCGGAAGAGGTTCGAAAATGTACACTTGTTTAGCACTTTGAATGCAAATAGATTCAAAGTGGTAGTGAATTTGACCATATTTCTACGGAACGAAATGTTTCCACACATGTGGACCTTTTGACTATACCATTGGTGACGTCATTACATGGACGGTGGTTACGTAATGTGGTGTCAAATCACGCAAATTTGGAGCTGAGATGTTTTAAAATGCTGTATCTTGAAAACTACAACAGATATTGGTATGATTCCTTCGCCACATTTAAGAACTTGATGTTCAACATATTGTTCAACAATTTGTGCACAAAATTGTGACGTCATGATGTCGTCACAGGTGTCACATTACAAGATTTCAAAGGTTATTATTTCAACAATTCATATCTCAACACGGTGCAAGCTATCAACCCCCAGCTATGGCGGATATGCAGGGAGGAGATATTAGTTACCGGATTAGTGTATACAGCAGCCGATTTCACGAAACTTTACGCAATTGCGCAAGTCCACTTACGCCATAAGTTATTGCGCAAGTAATGGCGTAAGTGGACTTGCGCAATTGCGTAAAGTTTCGTGAAATCGGCTGCTGAACTTCCATTTTTGCCATTCCACAGGTGATAACAACGTCTGAAATTCATCACAAAATGTTCATTTAACCCGATCACCTGGCGTTTGTAACAACAAACGTCATACCTCTAGTTATCTTTGTTATGGAACCATAAATCCTAATCTATTTAGGAGAAAGCACCGTCTATATTCATGGGACAAAAAAATACCGATTTTCCCGGTGGGAAACAAGCTGCTGAAAAAAAACGTCTGAATGCTCGGGTGGGATTCGAACATCGAGATATATATATATACACTGGATGAAGCAACGACGTCTAAAATTGAAGCCACCGTCCACCATTGTACCCCACCTAATACAATGCCTTGCCTAGACTGGTCATACTGTCTTTACTAGTCTACATCATGATCTACATGTGTTAAGTGGAATGCAAGCGATCGCATGGATCGGGGAGCAGTCTAGGTTAAGACTTGTTCGTGGGGTACAATGGCGGCCGGCGCATGGCTTCAATTCTCGTATAGCCAACTGCTATTGCATATACTTCATCTAGTGTATACATGTCGATGGATTCGAACCCAATCGCTAGATTCGACTCGAAAATATGTTACCATGGACACGTTGAACGTTACATTTATTAACTGGAACGGATATGACATGTTACGAAAGGCAATGAGCAGTATCGAGGTGCCATTTTGGTTTCCAAATGGGACCCGTCGCATTCAGCAACGAATGTCTTCAAATAAGTCTTGTAAGTCCCTCGACAATGCAGCGTCTTACGTCGACTGTGGGAACAAGACAGAGGGTATACAATGCGCTGGTTTGTTGAACCAAATGTCTGGGGTTCGAATCCTGTTTGAGTCACGATTTCCTGTTGTCAGAATTATAAATGTACCATCCTAAATCTGACACAAAATGACATGCCAACCTAACAAGTCGTGTGTGGCAGGCAAAGTGCGAATTCCAAAATTACGACTTAGTAAACATTAAACATTCGAGGAAACCTCGCGGCATCGTCGGGTGATTTAAATATAAACCTGTAGCGTTTAAAAGATTTGTAACAATGTGTTCCTAAAAGTAGGTAAAGCTCGCTTGAGGCCGGCTTTTCAGATCTGACATAATAAAAGGCGACTACAACTTATATTTTATGCCGAAAATCCAGAACAGAGCAAGGGGGATTTTAACGAGGTCAACGCGGCGCCTTGGCGGAATTTGCCCGGTAATCCCTCCACGCCGTAACCCGCTGCCTGATCCACCGGATCACGGTCTTTGTAGATTCCCCCCTTTCATTTTTACGATTTATGATGCGACCAATCCGAGTTATTCCCCTCAAATACCGGTACCAAAATCCCGTACCAACATTCAGTCTCGGGTGGCGATGCGATGCGGTACGGTTAAAACTCGCGGGTCTGCGGCACTACAGAATCAGTCGTTTCGCATCAAGTTTGAAAATTTGAGAAATTGCAATTCTATATTTTTCACTTGGATTTTAACGGTGGGAAATACCAAACGTATGGAGTCAAAAGGTACGTTTAAACGGTCATTGTATCCTCTGCAGTGGCGGCCATGACAGGGCCAGGGGCAGTCACATCGTCACAGTGCATCGAGTAGGCACTTTTGGATCTATTGTCACATTATTTAAATATGAAAACCTGCCCCCTGTCATGGCCGCCGGCGCATAGAGTCTATTGTACTCGTCACATAAGTAGTCATGATATATTGTCCGGTGCTATTTCATGTATGTGCATACAAGGTGTGTCGTTATACATGTATATCATCATGCCCTATTGCTGCTAAACATAAAAAAAGCGTTAAAGTTGCACTGCCCGTGTTTGGGCCGATTTGGGCGTACAATTTTTTTTTTAAAGTTAAATAGGTATTTTTCTAGAATAGAAAAAGTTATCAGCTTTCATTTGGTACCAAGAACGTAAAAATCCGTCAAGGATTAATGCCAGTCGATTAAAAACAAGAAATGATTAAAAGGCTGGCAGGTCATTTAATCGACAGGGTTGTGACGTAAATGTACATGTGCGCGTACACACATCTGCACATATGGGTAGTTATGGGGTACTTCCGGGTTGTCTCTTTTGTTCCCTCGCACACTTCCCTTTGTCTCCCCTTTGTTCCCTTTGTCAAAATTCATCCCATAGGTAAAGCACTAGTTTTACCTTGTGAGGTACCAAGTGGACAAAGACCGACTTGTGGGGCACCATTGTTCCCTTTGTTCTTTTTTCCTTGTGGGGTACCTGGGTACCCCACAAGTGTAGGTATGTAGGATCACATATACTTGTAAACAACGTACACTGAGGACTACGTGTACAACACCGAGGACGTAGTTTGCGACCGCGTGCTTATATAGCCAGCCTCAGTAAAACGAATTGCGTAATAGCCCCAAATACAATTGCCAATTGGGGGGGGGGGATGGGGGGGATGGGGGGGGATGGGGGGGGGGGGGGTGGGGGGGGGATGGGGGGGGGGGGGGGGTGGGGGGGGGGGTCGAGTCGAGATTGGCTCATTAATTTATAAATATGAAAGGCCCGCCCCCCACCCATACATGTAACACTGTGTAGTTAAAAAATACTTGCCATTTCTGCAGTAATCACAAACCGAGGACGTCCTCGATTCGCGAGGCGTCCTCGATACGATGGTAAATTTCCACATAGAGGACCTCGATTCGCGGCTTAGACGAGTCCATGTGTACATTGTACACATACTATGTACATATGAGCGTACGCGCACATGTACAACATGTGAAGCACGTTTCAAGAAAAAGGCTTGTATCTCCAATTCCCGACGTCGGAAATTTAAGTTTTTGATATTTTTCGTTACAGAGACACGTAAGCTTTCTAAATTCGTTCGCTTGTGTAAATTAATTTTTTTAATCCTTTCACCGAAACACGGGCAATGCAACTTTAAGCCGTCTGCTGCTGGTGCTGTTTACAGCATCACTGGATGAAGACTAACAGTCGAAACTTAGCGGTCCGTATCGTTGACTGCATCAGACAAAAATGATCGTTTAAATTTTGGTTCATTAAAAAGAACCAAAATGTCTGTACAAATTTGTTACGAGCATTATGCATGTGGCCCTTAGATCACATAAGCGCAGAGGGAGGGCTGTGGAGGGAGGAAGGCTTGGGAGGGGGTAGGGTCTGCGGTTAAATTGACTGTAAATACATTGGCTTATGTTTACATAGTCCCAGCCGTGTCAATTGGGATATTATTACGTGTCGTAATTAAGGACCCTTATTAAAAAGGCAAACAAGACTTCCTACGTCCCCCACCACCCACCCCTAACACAGACAAGACATCCCAATTACGACGTCTACTGTGCTAGAATTTAACGGTGCACGGTATTCAAGAGCCGGCATGCGGTACAATGTTTGTCTGGCATGCTGCAAGACCCGAACCGTGGTGCGAGACAAAACATTGCGTAACGTCTTCGATTTCTTTGGGTTTGATGGTTTTACAGACAAAATGTGCATCAGATTTGTTTGTAGCAGTAAACTTAAAACACAATGTCCAGAACCAGACAAGACACGAAATTGATACTTCGTCTGAAAAGGAACAACGGCGGATAGCCTGAAGGGAGAAAACTGAGTAAGCATCAATTTCGGATTTGATCATCCATGGTCCTTGCAGCGAAGAGTGAGTACATGTAATAGGAGCTAAATTGCCATTCGCAGCTTATTTATACTTGCCACCTCGTGTTAATGCAAGTGCGAAATACTAATAGATGGTTTATTGGTTAGATTTCTGTATACTTTGATCAACCATGGAGGAAGAAACACAATCAACCAACTATAGAGTCTAAGAGTCTTTTAGACCGTATTGAATAGCCGCCATTTCGTGGGGCACCTTTTGTTACTTAAACTGTTCAACAATGTAAGCACAATATGTCATTATGTGCAACCATCCTAGGATGTCCTGAAGGAACAAAGAAACTGCTCACGAAATGGCGGCTATTCGATACGGTCTATAGAAAAAGTTCGAGTATTTCTAAGTAAAGTTTATTGTTTCTTACAACAATAGGCCTACTTGATAATCGCATCTTGTATAGCGTACATATCTATCATGCAGGATACTCATGCGCTTTACACATTATCACCCTGGTCATTGGACACAACTCCCTGGGGAGTACGCAGCCCCGGCAGCCTGACCATGGAGCTATTATAGCTCCATGGCCTGACACACAAGCGCTCAACGGCTGCAACCCTTGCAGTTACCCATTTACTCCTGGGTGGAGAGAGGCAACTTATGGCAAAGTGCCTTGCCCAAGGGCACACGCACCTTAGTCGGGGCCGGGAGTCGAACCCACAACCGTAGATTTTAAGCACGGTCTTGAATTCAATGCACCAAACCGTTTGGCCATGGTACTTATTTTGTTAGCTTGAATTTAAACTATGGTTACCTATAAAGCAATGTATAGGATCACATTTAGTGAATGATCCTAACTGCAGGAAGGTTTCACAATTTATTTTGCAATTCTTAACAATGATTCTTCTGACATAAACGATCATGAGTGATTTATAGTGAGACAGTTTGGCAGTGATTAATAGCTAGACTCGCTTTGTTCACGTCTATAGTTCATTATTTTCAATTACAGTGAGTAAAAAGCGTCTGGGGTTTGCATGAAAAAGTGCAATCACTCGGGGTTATCACTCGGGGTCATAGGCCTATTGATTAAATACCAATATTTGTGTGGTATGAATTTATACGAAATACTACTGTTCAATTTATTTTGATCTTCAATGGTTGAACGAAAAGTCCAGTGACAGATCTGGCTGTTGGTTAAGGGTGGGGTTGTGGCCCCTACATGTGTGCCGAATTCGCCCTGCATGCTAGGGGGATCCGGAAAATTTGGTAATCAAGGTCCTGCCTCTAAGGCACTTTGTGCAGGCTTTTTTAAGGTTTCATGAAATTATTTTTAATGCAATATCTTATATATATATTTATTTATTTATTCTTGAAACATTATTTCACCGCTCAAGGGTGGGGTTGCAACCCCCGTAAACCCCCCTCCAGATTCGCCACTGAAGTCACGTAGGCCTATACGCAAAACTCCATTCGGTTCATTCTGAATTGGCGCATGCTCAGTAGGGCTTCTTGAAAGGTCTCTTTGAAAGTTAAAACTAGACACTCGAAACGCACTTCAGCGTTTCCTGCATCTATGCCGAAACTAAAAAGAAAAAAGATGAGTCAGGAAAAAAAGACCGGATCCTAATACCATGTAAATGAAATCCAAATCTACCGTTCGTGCGTCCGGAAAAACAAGAAGCGTCGTTTAATTACAAAAGGGGATCTTCCGAGTTAAGCGCGACTCCAGGCGGTGAAGGGTGAAAACCGTAAACCAGAGAAAACATTGGCCGTAATGGTGGCCTTATTCCCCCGTATACGATGGGGAAGAAAACACGCTGCGACCACGGGGTCAACTCGGCGTGTATAATGCCTGGGCGAGCCGACGGGAACTGCCGGCATGGAAAATTGACTCTAGTACGATAATCCCTTTTCCTTTTATCAAGAGAGTGCCTAAACCCCAGGCATATAACTCGCCCTGGCTAATAACATTTCAACTTATTCTATCGGTGTACATCAAAATTCATGTCTGCCGCATCACCCTGCTGGCAATATGGCCACATCTGCGTCGTGTTTATCACGCACAGCGGGGTGTATGTACCGTGTATACGCGGCGTCGTGACAACCAGCGAGTTTTGATCGTGCAACGCCCCGTGAAAATGGCTAATTTCTTGGCCATTTGAACCGGTAATCTCCGCTGGGTGTTTGGCGGGCGAGGTTCCGGCTGGGAAAGTCGTGAGAAGTTGAAAAGCGTAGCCAAAACTGAGTAAATATGACTATATAATTAGAATCTGCCAATCACTGACAATTCCGCAAAACGTTTGCTGCTTGCATCTCTCGATTAGAGTTTTTGTTAATAAATATTCAAAGTTTGTAACTTCTTTCTTTCGGGTGGTTGTGTCTTGCATATTATGCTCAATGTTCTTCCAATAAACTGATAGTAGTTAATGAATATTCATGTGTGCAGCGCGTGTGGGCGAAAAGAATCTTGTTGAATTCTACTTTCTGGATTTAAAGAAACCGAATCTGCAACATTGCGGATTAATTGGGACTTACTCGCCTCAGCTCTGTCAAGTACTATATTCGGTTACATCTCAGAGTCCACTATCGTCGCATTTTGTCTTTTTTTCTTCGTCCTTTTTAACCCCCCTCCCCCTTCATCTTCCCATGTGTGGTATCTCTTTCACATGCCTCGTAATTACCTGCTATAAGTTTACACGGACAGCCGCGTCCGGCTGCAGTGAAATCGTGACCCCGCGTCGAAAATCAAAACCTCCGAGCGCGCGAGAAACAACTCGAGCCGTTTCTTAAAAAACAGTTAATCTTCCCACAAAGTTGGTTGGGATTTGGTCGCGAATTAGCGGACAGCAGACGGGTTGCACTGCCGCCGGCCATTGTCGTGTATTACTAATTTTAAGAGAGTTTGGCGTGTTTATGATGTACACATCCCGGGGTAGTACGCGGTCTGATATTGCCCGTGTCTCGCTAGCTTCGCCGTGTGCCAAGTGCACGACACTTGTCCGCGCTAATGCATATTGGTTTTGGGTTATTATCGCTAGCGCGCGGTGGGAATTCACGATGGGAGTCAAAATGTGTCCTTATTTCGTCCTCTTCTTCACGATTCGAGTGTCTTGTGTACACAGTAGGGGCATGAAGTCCCTCTTAGCATACGACTCAACACACTGAGCGTGACCCATGCATACTTCTCTTGGTTCCGTGATTGAAAATTAGGTCAGATAAACATGAAAGAATCGTGGTTTGAGATTTACCTTTAACGTTGACCAAAAATATGCTGCTTGCATAGATCCTTTGCACGGGCAGCCATGACAGGAAGCAGTTACATTGTCACTGTGTGTCAAGCATGAGTAGGTACTTTGTGGATCTATTGTCACATCATTTAAATATGAAAACCTGCCCCCGTCATGGCCGCCGGTGAAAAAGCTCTATAGGTTTTATTTATAATCATAAATAAAAATAAAATAAAACCCATAATCAAACATGCGGCAGACATTCGTATAGTTAAAAATAAAAATAAAATGATCCGACTAAATCTTACGTCGATTGAAATTGAAATAACGCCAAGCGCTGAACGGCTTTTAAGCTAAACATGGATTTTAATTCATCCGGCGTTTATACGCTATAACATAGGGGCCTACATCCCAAAGGAAATTCTGAAACCGAATTATTCCTGTTGGTTGTATCAAAGTAACCGTGCTCTACTTCCCCCTCCCCCACATAATATTTATAGCACTAAAAATCGCAAAAAAGTAATAAACAGAGGATTTTAACTCAATCTTTGCATGATATGAAATATTATTATATACTAAAAGGACGTGGATAATAGTTTTAAGTATAGGACTTAATAGTAATACAGAACGCGGCAGTGGGTGGCATAAATTTTCGGGTAGGCCTATATTATTATGAATATTTAAATTTACATTAACCTAATAACCAGCTGCAAGTTTACAGGTGATCCTGATTTTTAGGCTTTGTCTATGTATTTGTATCAAGAATGAAAACAATGAAGAACAAAAAATTAAGACCTAAATGTTTCCTCGTTATAACAGAATGTTGTATTAAAGATATATACATGATTGGTAAACTGTTACAAATAGTTGTATCCACCTGCATGTGTGATTGAAGATATGCATGATTAAAACCAACCTGAGCAAAAAACCAGCTCCGTACTTCGTCTAACTTTTGAGAAAACAGTCAAAAAAGGGTTTGCAGTCATTTTGCTCCAAAACCATTTCGCCCTGAACTATTTCGCCCAGAACCACGGCCTGTGCACGAAGTGGTTTTGGGGCGAAGTGGCATTTGGACGATGTAGTGTTTGGACGAAGTAATTTGGGGCGAAATGGCACTCGGGCGAAGTGGTTTGGGGCGAAATGGCACTTGGGCGAAATGGTTTTGGGGCGAATTGAATTTTCGTCTCATGAGACGAAAACTAATTGTTTCACTAATTTCTCAAAGACTATAGCACTTCAGACAGAACCATTTCAGGGAAGTTTTCTACGGTCATCATGTTTATATTGTGTAAGTTAGGCGTAAATCTGTGAACATTTCTGATTTTCGAGATTACCAATGTCGTATACTGCTTATTATCGATGTCTGACATTTTCCCAAGTTTGAATCATAGTGCACCACAAACTGCACCAGAGTTCATTACACGGCGCACTGCAACCGGGCAACGATTAAAGGATATAAATTCTATGAATACTGATGAGCTGTTTCCGAACGCGATTTACCGCGCATCGCGCCGCGGGGCTCCCGGCTGTATACGGGGCCCGGGGCTTGGCGGCCATGCCGCTCGCTTTGTCTCTCGCATGCACGGTGAATGAATGTATAGGTTCCCATCGAGGGGCGGGGCAAGACTAGGCCACTGGGGTGGAGTTCCAGGCCAGTCAATCTCACTAGGTATTAACCAAAGCGGTCGAGTTGTATCGTGCACAAACTATATTCACGCCAATGCTTTATCCCCCTCCCTTTTCAGTGTAAAATCCAATTTTAAACTTTTATTTTGCCAAAAGAGCATGCATGCGCGCATACACAAGCAAAACAAAATGCAAAATTAAATAATACTTAATTATAGTAAATATCACCCATAAACTGTTAAGAAAAATACCCTAACCAACCAAACATGGGATGAAAGAAAATATTACGAAAGAGAAAATAACCAAACATGGTGCCCATTTTTTTAGCCTCTATATATAAATATACTCAATCCAACCCCATACCCAACATGGACCACGAGACATGATACGGATAGAAAAATAACAGGTAAGCCGTTTAACTTGGACCCTCTGAAGACAACAGTCCAAATAATTTAGGACAAATTAATATAGTTTAATTTTGCCAAATTGTCTTAATTCCTTCGGAGTATCAGATGTTTCCCGTCTCAATTTGTGGTTAAATCGTGCTAATTGTGCGTGATGTTTTTGGTTAGCCTCACCGCCACCTTTCTCCTCCCTTAATTCCGGACGACCCTAACTTATAAGGCTGGAGTATACTGCTCTACATACGATCTACAATAGATGACATCTTTTAACATGCGTTTTAATGGCTGCCTTTTTACCGTCTAGATGAACCCTCTTCCCAACCCGAGTCATAACAAACCGAGATCAGACACTCAAATTGGATTATTAAACTCAAGAGCCCACTTCACACCATTCCTGTACACTGCAGACATTCCGCCATTCCTTGTATAATGAGGACCACAATGTAGCGGGTCACTCGCGTCCAATTACGCCGTCTCACACCCCCAAACTCCCGGCCAATCTGGTTGGGTCTGACCCGCTTGGGACAATCCCGTGGACGGACTAATTGGCCTTCTATGTGTGTTTAAGAATCACACCAGTTTGTTGACCAAGAAACACACATTCAATGAGGCTTAACGGGTCTGTAACTCTAGCTCTCCAACAATGTAACTCAGTCTATTATTAACTAGAACACGGGGTGTACCGTTAACTGCAGAAAAGTGAAGAGTTAACCATTGTGTAAACTGGAACATTGTCGTTAATTGCTTACATATCATGGTCATGCTATTGTGGGAGCTCATACAGGGAAAAGCCAAATAGTTTTACGAGGATTTTCAAGTAATTAGGGATTAGTGAACGATCTTTGACTGCGTTATCCCGTGTTTGTCAACCATTTATGTTGGGATTAGGCCAAGACGAGCTACTACATGTTGCTTTACATGCACTTTGAAATCGCCAGACGAAACGACAATTTATCAACCAAATTGCACATTGGGAAGTATAAAGATTAAATTACTGTAACAACGCTTTGAAGATATCGTGACTTGATTTGTTTGCCGTCCTCATAGCCTAAACATTATAACAATGTATACTCAATGTAACAAACATAAAACTTCAAAGCACTCCCGAACTGGATAATTTATTTTTCTTTTAATTAGTATTGCATATTCATTAGCTTCAGTTGTGCATATTCATTAACTGCACATTCCCTTGTCGTTGGCGGCGTGCTTTCTATATTATGCGGTATACGTAATCGTCATGTGGACAGCACAGCAAAATGCGCAGGAATCCGTGTTACATTGCCAACGCATTTTAACGAATTTTTCACCGTATTTGGGCTTTCGGAATTATGTTTACGATGCCCGTCTTCGGGGAAAATTGATTTTTTACCGGTGTACCATAATACGACAAACGAGGTCGAAGATTACCGAAATCGTCTTTGGGGGGAGTTGCATCTTATGCAACTGTCACGCGCGCAAGATGCACATGCAGACACCCATAATCCATGTACTGAACTTATAGGGACAACTCTGAAAATTATGTTTTCTGTAGTAAAGTCATGACATTTTCTCTCTTAATTTTCCGTTTTTATCCAGCCAACAGTTTTACATAGTGTCATAGAACAAGGAAAATCTTGGGTGACGTCCGTGCATGGCAATTTAGCTTTGAGAAAAAAAATTGAAAGTTCAAGCTTTTCTGTCTTTTTGTACATGTTGTCTCTGCAATTACTCCGTCGAACCAAAATTTGCATTTTAACAAAAAGGGACAATTTCCATTTTGTAATCTCCAGTCATAAATATTTAGTTTCATGTCCGAGACTATAATCAACATAGAATCACCGCGATATAGCTGGCCCTAACATCGAACCACAAACAACTCATTTTAACTAAAATCTGGCGTAATTTTTCAAAAGAAAAAATCAATTTCATGGGTAATCTACTTCGGTTAACGTACCGTAAAAGTGATAATGTCGCGGCATTAATATAAATTGTTTTTCTGTTTCCATGAGAAGAACAACAGGTGTTGTTTTAATGAAGTATAGGGCCTACGTACTGAATTTACGCTTTGTGTCCCACATAGAAAGAATTGAATAGTTGACCATGGTATAGACCGCATCGAATAGCCGCCATTTCGTGGGGCAGTTGTTTTGTTCCTTGAGGACATGCATGGTTGCACATATTGTGCTTCCATTGTTGAACGGTTTAAGTAACAAAAGGTGCCCGCGGCTATTCGATACGGTCTATTAGACATCGTGTATACAAAAGAAAATCCTGTTTTATTCCACTCATGATTTTTTTTGGGCATTAAATATCCCTTTACTGGTGCTTGATAAGTCGTTTTAAGAAAAATATTATTGGTCAAGTTTTACCGGGAGAACAATGGAAACGGTATAGCACCGTCTACCGCATTATCGTTTGCTAAATAACAGACAATGGCCGGGTACGGAATTTTTCCAGGAAAAAAAAATGCAATGTTTTATCTTCAAAATGCAATATCCTAGCTTAATGTCTTACCCTTATACATGTTGATCCACTTGGGACATGATAACTCCGAAGCCACGTGGTTCTTCGCATCTGAATCCTATGGAACTTACTCCCAATGTCGAAGCTTTTAAGGAGGGACTGCATGAAGCACTTGGATCTCCTCAGCCTCGTCAACAAGGCTCACTTTAAAATTTAGATCACTACGTCAACAACTCCGACCTGTGCGAAATAACCACTTAGGATGTGTTTGCACAGTATTAATCAGAATCAGAAGTAACAAAATTAATGACTTTCTCGTCAAAATATGCCTGAAAAATAGAACATTTGATTCATCGGTGAACTTAGAAAAATGGCCGTTGGTTTAGTTTTCGCACTGGTCCAGGTTGACGATGATTTTTTTAAAATACATTCAGCACGAAAACGTACAAGAAGCATCGTCAAATGAAGATATATGCTACCACATTTGAGACCGAGTGACTCCCCCCTAAAACCTGAAAGGAAATTCCTTGGATGTTTTACGCACAATAGGGGAACGATGAAAGGGGCGTTCACTGGGTCTCATATCTTGCACCAAATGAATGGAGACATTCCCTAACAGGCTAAAGCGCGAACAGGCAAATCGATTTGAAAACAGAACTATTTCCTCCTTTGCTTTTACGCAACACGAACCAGAAAGAGTAAATATTTCGCATCGCTAACTTGGCTATGAGCAATTACACGAAAGAATAGATGGAATTCGCCACAAGCTCTTATAGATGAATCTACATTGTATTCGCCCTCTTCCTACCCCCACCCCTTTTTCCTACACATATTTACAAATGATTGTCTTGTTTTTACCTATATACATTTCTGTACGTCTGACCTGTTTTTGTCCAAACCGGAGTCAACTCATTAGTCTAAACATACTTTTGGATTTGTATTCCAATGATTCTTTTTTTTCTACTGTTATGGCACAAAGGTCATCACATGTCGAAGGTGCCAACCTAACCAACAACAACAACAACAACAACAACAACAACTATTAATATACATTGTATTCTCTGTGCTTGCGAAAACAAAGCTGATGTGGAAACGTAGTTTAGGAGTCAGTGAAACTGGACACAAATGTTTAATTTCTTTGATTCTAATGGTCTCGCGCGCGTTGTTTCCACGCCCTTTGGAACAATCTCGATTATATTCCTTTTCCAGAATAAGTTTTTGTTTAACTGTCTTGTTCTCGGAAACTCTCGTAGCAATGCAAGCAAAACTATATACAACAAAATAATTGTCCCTTGCGCGAACAGTAATAATTGTACAATAATCCAGGTAATTTTGAAAATCCATTAGGCATCCACTCCTACCACACGACACTCCCTACCCCAGTGTACCTCCTCCCCACCCCCACCCCCACCCCCACCCCCACCCAAAATAAAGAAAGAAAACAAAATACAGGAGCTCAGAAAAGCAATCCAACTCTAGACTGGGTAATTAATTTCATTAATCGTGCCCTGGAGCATCCCATACCAAATACATTGTACCCGCATAAAATCGAGAATTACAGACAAATTATTTATCGGTGTAGGCCTATACTATAGATAAATGTGGTGGGTTCGGCACAAAGATCATACACCACTAAATGATATCAACCAGTATGGTGCTTCGTTGTGGTAGTCAAAATAATGACGTCACTCATGTTCATTTGCTCGCAGAATCGGCATAAAAATATGTAATATTAAACAAAAATAGTAAAAAACAAATCAGCAAATTTATTAAATGTCGCTTTTTCAAAGACAGACAAGAAATACCTTTTACAAAAATCACCTTTCATTTGTATGCCTTTAGTAAAAATCATGCCAATATTTTTGTCTAATTTCTTTAAAATAATTTGGGTATTATACTCAAGACTCGTAGCTCGACGTGCATCCATGTTTTCCATTCTTGTTTTGGCGGTTTGTATGCTACAAAGACACCGCGGCAGTTGGCAGATTTTGGGGCTTTAAGTGGGCGATGACACCGTGGAAAAACTAGCCGGAGCCCGAGGGGGAATTCCAGGCTTGTTTGGGATATATAGGGCTGTGTTTTGTGACTCACGACGTGTATTCACAACAGGATGGGAGTAGGCCTATAATAAATAAACAAAACTATAAATATCGAAAACAAAACAGATATAGTTAGTTTTTTGCACCATCACTACATTTTCGAGGTGAGAAAATATATTTCTCTGGTACAGTAACATATTTATACACATTTCATTCTATTTTGTTCAACCACTGTATAAACAAAATCCAAAATAAACTACATTTATATCCCCGCACAAGACATTTGAACTCAAGAATGCAGCATCTCCTTCAGACGTTCGGAATGTTCTCCACAACATACCACAATCATAAAACCATATATCGGTCCATGATGTTCCCTTTTGGGATCGTTACCACCCAACATCAAAAAGTCCCGACCCAAACAGTCTCATCCCATCCCGAGTATTCGATTTCAGTCACGCCCCGTGGCAAGGATTTTCGTTTTTTCTCACCGGACCGCGATGATGCTATATAACAAACAAAAGAAAGAACCACTTTGACTGTTTGAGACAAGCATTGCGATCTGACTAATTACCCCCGTCAGACAATCCGCTTTCAGGCACTTGGCGTTTCTAAAGTTGATTTACGTTTTGAGGGTCATTAGAACTCACTGCCAAATTGGTAACATTCTTTTCTTTTCTTTTCTTTGCAGGTTTTGCGGGTGGCCTCGTTATTAAAGGTACATTTCCCTGTGATTTGGACACTTGCCGGCTAGCCGAGAGGGCGATATTTACGAAGGACAATCCCCCATGGCTACCATGGCTGTATATAACACTTGGCGCCACCAGAAGGTGCGGTCCGTTTTGTTTTGTCCCTCGTTGTGCTCTAATAATAATGGCAAGTGCTTCAAAAACGACAGAATAATGCACCTATCAATTGTTTCCCCCACCCCTCCCCTGGGCTGCCCCACCCCTTAGGTGGGGCAGCCGGGGGGAGGGGAGGGACAATTGATAGTTATGACTGTACAGTTCGACTCCTGAACAGCGGAATATTACCCCTCGTTCGACGGACTCTAGTCGATTACAGTCGCCGTTTGGAGGTGTCCATTGCTGTCTCCACACATATAGATGGAGGTCTTTTCTTTATTAAATGTATTTCTGAGCTGTCACAATCGTACAATGATCCAATCTGACAAAATGCTAGCATTTAAGAGACATTTTTCTCTCTTCTTTCATAGGTACATTTGCATTTCCTGACCAACGCTCTCTTCCAGCGAAGACCAGACCAATTTGCCTCGCTTCGACGGGGGCCACCAGCTCAAAAGACCCGATGATTAAGTCTGTCGCTCGCTCGCTCGCTCCATCATCCCGCGGACAAAAAAAGTGCCGACTCCGCGCACATAAACTACAATTTCTGATTCGTATCAGTGTAAGAAACCATGGTCTTAAGCATGTGGAATATTGTGAGCAGACGGGATGTAACTGCCAGCAAGACAATCGCAACAAAAGACCGTGTGTATAGAATTTTTATGTTTGAGTGTTAAGTCGCGAATTAGCGCAACCCGGCCTGGCGTTGGCCAACAGACTTGGGAGCCTCGTTGTATCCATTTGCGAGTGAGCTGTGATGGATGTTGGCCAAGCACCGTTTGGACATTTAGTGGATTTTGGGGGGTTTGTGCTGAATCGTGTGTTGTGATTGAAAAAATGATAAGGAAAACCACTTGTCTGGATGATTTTAACGAAATGGTCGTGTGAGATTTCTGCACAAAGCCACGGCACGCAACATTTTAATTAAGGAAAACCAATTAAATAAAACTGACATTGATATTGAGAGCGCCGTTCATTCGGAAAGAAATATGAAATTATTCATGTTTGTTAGGAGTTTTATTGGTTTTGAACACAAGCTCGTGAAAGGTTTAGAGATGAGGTTGGCTGAAATTTTGCGCTTGCCATCATTTATAAAAATGCAACCTTTACGGATAACATATTACAAAGTAACATTAGAAATAAAAAGTACAATAATTACCACGCCTCGGCCTATGTATACATATGAATAAACATCAAGGAAAATTACCGATGCTGTACAAAAATGTTTTTACGGCTGTTAAAATGAGTCAAAGGGATGCTGGCATGCAAGAGTATATGTTGTTCCTTGGTGTAGGTCTTGGTGCGTGATTCTGTGGAAATGAGAAAACGATTAAAAAACAAAAAGAACCTTCGTGACAAATCCTGACTCAGTGACGCAACCATCCAAGGTCTCGGATTTGACTTTCGTTTTTACTTGAAAGCAAGACTCGAGCACACATCGGCCCAAGGAGTGGCCTCCTACTGGAACACGAATCTGCCCCATGCATGAAACAACCTCACTCAAGCGTGCAATAAATCCCCTATCCCATTACGCTAAAACCCCACTCTCCTATTCATGACATTGTTGTCCTAAGCCAAATCTGCGCCGAGAGCTATTAACTTTTTCACGGTGCATTAAATGACATTGGCCCTTAATAAAAGATAGAGGGATCTATAGCATGGAGCTCTGAGTCCGTGAAATGCCCCCGTATTTGCACACGGCTGTTTCTCCTTTGTGGAATTCGCCTTGTTTCTATCCGAAGTAGATGTGTCCAGCATTATTGTGGTCTCCAATATATACAGTTGAAGTCAGAGGTATAAATACATGTATACCACTACCACCATCACCCAAAATGGTAAACAGGACTACCAGAACCATTGCAAGGTGTGCAAGCTACATGTATGTTTTAAGTACTGCAAGCACGTGAGGAATTCCACAAAATCACGACTTTATAGTAAAGACTGTTACAAAAATGGTGACAACGCAAGTTTAAGCACACCAGTTTTAACACAGTTGTATGTAAACGTCTGACTACAATATATACATATAAGACCTCAACAAGGCATAACATCTTTTTAAACAACCAAAAATAACAACACTTTATTTTCTATACATTTTAACTCATTGATGAACACTTTGACATTTAAATAAATATCTGTGATTCTTCAAAAAGCTGTTTTGAAGTTAAACAACCTTCTTTAAAATTTATGTGCATCTTTGAATAGGGCTTTACAACATGTATTAGTAGTCGGTGACCTTAACATCTTAAATTACACGCTCCATAATTTGTCTGCTTTCCAACAAAATGTCATGTGATTAACTTAGGTTTTTACTCCCGCACACATGAATTAGGTTTGCAAAATTATGTAAACAGGCATCTTGGTAATGCATGAGATAAACTGAATTCGATTTCATTCTGTACAATAACGATCATGATTCGATTTATACCACACTACCCATTGTTTTCATATGAATCATCTACGCCCACAACTCTCATGCACATCACGACGAGGCAAATGACCGCCAAGGCACCCCAAACTGTCACGGGTCATTTTAGCGATTTTGACCCGCCGTTCTGTGGTCATTTCATGGCTCTTTGTCAGTACGTCGCCGCTACACCAGTTGCACCCTTCCTCACTTTATTTCCGACACTTCCGGAAGGAGCAGGTGGAAAATTCTCCATCAGAAAGGAAATAACGACGAGGATTTTCGACTTAGAAGAAATCTTCGGTGACGTCTGCCGCTAGGCCATAACTTGAGAGTCAAATCCTTATTTTATAGAGAACGCGGGAACGATAAAAGGAGGTTTTTGATATTCATTGGGACACCGGCAGATTGCAATAAAATGCAAGTCTCTAAACTGACTAATCGGTTTTGACAAGGAGCTTATAATAAGATTTTGACCTCTTAATGAAAACTTTCAATAGGCCTAACGATTTACTTCTTCGTAGTAAACTTGTTTTTTAATTTGTCGCATTGGCAGCAGTATAATTATCCTAAACGTGCATGGTACCCTTGTTAAAATAGTATTTTCTCCCAAAATGTGAGCACAGACGGCCGGGCGAGCCGAAAGAAAACGTGGGAATTGGCTCATATTATTCACTTTTTATAAAAGCAAATTCATTGTCATTTAAGAAAATCTCTTTATATTTTTTGTTTTCGTATACAAGACGCCATCGATTACCTGCACTGCGTTTATGCCGTTTGAAACACTCTATACGTACATCAACGATCAGTCGAGTGGCAAAACCTTTCGGATGTTTGTCTAACTTAACAGCGATTTCTTGATATAAAATGGCGGTGACATCGATATTTAAAATGAAACGCAACCGACACTCGACGGCAGGGGAGAGCTTTAGCGAGCACTTGCTAGGGATTAACTAGATTGCCATTGGTTCGTTTTGAAGTGCGTCTAAATGAAGCCAGATAAGGCCGCTTAAAACCAGCCATCCATCCTGCAAATTGAATCTGTGGCGTGTCTCTGACAGTTTGGTTCAGGTTGGCGCGCAAATTTTTGGGCGGGAAATGGAATATCGTCTGCTCGCGCAGGATCAGAAATGTCAGAATTGGTTGTTTGCGTGGCGACAACATTTCTTTGGGGCGTAATTAAAATGAAATAGAAAAGGAAAGAGACTAATACCAGTAAAGTTCCCTGGCCACTTTAAACCATTATACGGGGAATGGGCGAAAGCTGGCCCACTTACATTCAATTACAGCTGTAGAATTTCATTGTCATGTTTATCCTGAGTTTTTGCTCCCGAAACGGTCGTTTTAACAGCCACAAATACAGTGTATAGTCATGGTTCTGCAGTTTTTCAATAGATTGGCTCAGCAGCAGTTTTGGGAATTGTCGAAGTTAGAAATGAACACATCATAGGGGTTTCCGAATTCATTGTTTTCATGAATTTATTCTTGTCATTTTTTTCACAGGTAATTTTATTACATAAAACTCATTGTCAAAAGCACTTTTTAAAAGTGAAATATTCAGCCAAGAGAAAGCCTTATTTTAAAAAGCTTACTTGAAAACCAGAATTTCATAAATTATTCTTTATTTTTTACAGAAAGGCGTTATTAACAGCAAAACGCGTTAGGTCTTTTTAACTTTGACTACATGTATTTTATGGACTATATTGGAAGAGGCAAAGGTAATTACCCCCTCCCACCCACCCCTACCCCCAAGTAAAATAAGCCAACCACAGGTATATACTTGCAATCTTATCTAATCTTATTAAATCTAGCCACTTACACCGTCGCCTCGGCTTTTCTTATAGCACGAAAGCACACAGGATCAACCTCACTTAAAGTCCATCCAAATCAAGCACCTCGTTCATCAGCCATCTACCGTAGATGAGGCGACACAATAGGTACGGCTGGTGGGTGCGGGGTGGCCGCACGCCCGGTATACGCAAGTGGGCTCGCGTGTGGCCTGCGGGAGACCTAGTCCGGAAGGTCTAAGTGCAGACTTTGGGGTATGAAACAGTTGGTATGGTGGCACAGCATGCGGTGCTATAATGACAGATAGTAATAAAGAAAAGGGTGGTTTGTTTCAATAGTACATACATCGCATTAGTGCAAGAGGTCTCCAAAATATACACACCCGCGGGCTAAAAATTCGCATAGTAATTGATACTGTCTTTACTGGTAAAATATCAACATACAAAGACACGGATAGCTATTTAAGGATTGCGAAGCTAACTTGACAGAAGGCACGCGCTGAGTCTCCATTTTTAGGCAGATGTAAAAACAAATCTCTCAAATTCAGATCAATCTTTATGTAATTTGACGTCATTACACAAAGTCATTCACCTCATCGTGTCAGATTGCAAAACAGACTTTTGCATGTATATAAACTTCACCGTTGTTATTAATAACCACAACTTCGTCTTCGTTATGAATGGTCTTAACCATCCATCGGTGGCCGGGAGGAGATCCCTTACTCACGGTGCTACAGGCTCCGGGGTTTCATAGCGTGCCAAGAGTTAGATGGATGACCCGTATAAACCTCAGTCTTTTCCTAAAGGAACTCCGAGAGACGGAGCAGATGCGAGCGTAAATCCGCTCATTGAGCCGGCCGTAATACCAGGCAGGTGACCGGCCTGGGATTGGCTGATCACGGCTGGTCCGCGGACATCGAGTCTTAAGTGGCCAATTTGGACAGAAGTACGCCAATATTGCTCCCAGAACGACTCTGATGAAATAAGACGGTGATTGGATAATCTCTGCCGACATCTCTAATCTTCAAGATGTTTCTGAGATGTCGTTGAGTAAATGGCACTTACCAAACGTCAGGTATAGGCCTATACACTATTGGCAGAATATAACCCTGGGCGCTGACCATTTCAGTTTCTTCTGCCAACTCAAAATTTCTTAAATGATCAATGGTCAGCGTCGGATACAAGCATAACCGACCGAAAGGATACATCTTACACACAGTTCCTTCAAATATGACCTGTATAGACCTATAGATCTATGACCTAAGACGTATAAGTCACAGGTCTATGAATAGACCTATGACGTCACAGATTGGTTACATGCGCACTGTATACCATACGTTCAGACAAACCATCTCCCTGAGACTGGCATAGAAAAGCGCACATGTATAAAAAAAAAAGCATGATGTCATGATAGTGACGTCTAACTTGCATGGACTTGAGATTGGCTAAACTATGGCGGTCACGTGATCCAACCTACAATAAGCAAACAAATTCGTAATACATTGTATTTTCATTTATTTCAGCCTTTGTCACATAAATTATACCAATATCTCCACCTTGTATAACAAAAGATTAATGAGTAAAAACTTGAAAAAAAACCATCAAACATATCACTACTTTTTGGGCAAAATACTCGAGATATAGGGTTGTCTAGGTTTGGGAATGAATCTCTATTTGAGTCCAATCGGACTTCGCTTTTAATCTAAAAGGTGAAAACATTGAGCTCAGAGACGCAGGCTCCATTAGTGCCTGACTGGTTAAACATTTTATACAAATGTGGACAAATGTCCATGAGTTAGGGAAATATGAAAAGCAACTTGGCTTTACCGGGATTCGAACCGCGGAGCTTCTGCTTAACATGCAGATGCCCTAACAATTGAGCTATAAAGCCAACTGGTGGTCTTGAATCACGGTATTGCAGTTGTTTCTCACTGGTTGGGATTGGCTATCACGTGAGCTTAGCAAGCCCCCTACAGTGGGATACAAATTTGACAGTGTTTTTAACATTGAGACTTATGATTCAAATAATTTAAACAGGACGAAACGTTTCATAAAAAGACTAGTATATCACAGTACAGGTTCTCGCTATTTACAAATATTTTGGCTTTTTTTCCCTCGACAATCCATGGGGCAGTGTAAGAAATACATTTCTTGGTATCATGTACGCGGGGCAGATTGTACCATTTTGGACTTATTTCAAGTCTGAGATCGCGCATAGTTCACAAATTTATAAGAAATATACCTTATACATAATTGGTGATACGCAATATCAGACATGAAATAAGTCTAACATGGCACAACCCGCCCCCGTACCGGATATCAAGACTTTTGTTCTAACGCTGCTCTCTGGACAATCTAAAGTTATGTCACATTTAAAAAGGTGTTAACTGCAGAACGCGCTAGAATATTGTTCATAATGCTTGAATTATATAGCCGACGTTTTAGTTCTATTCTCCTTTTCACTATAAGCACGAAATGCTATACGGATTTTACCAATTCATATGAAAACAATAAAAGTATATACAGTAATATTTCATAATGTTTAAACACTTTGGAACATCCATAAATTATGTGCTAATACCAGAATGCTAAGTAACCACCAATGCGAATGTCAAACATTCATTAAAAAATGTATTATGTCCCATTTTAATAAAAACAAATACCCACTGACCAAATTAAAAACAATGTAAATATTAGTTCTGAAAAATTATTATTTCTAAAGTGTTCAAATCGGGCTACAACAACTGACCGTATAACAAACCATTTTACAAATCCGTTACCTCAAAAAACAATCTTTGTTTCCTCAAGAAACAATCATTATTTTGTGTTTACTGCCACCTAGCGCCGAGTTTTAAGGAGACTAAAAAACGGACTGTAAACCCTCCTTGCGCATGCGTGTTCCGCAAGTCTACGTTTCCAAATGGGCGTGTCAAGTTATTCTTGGATCCACTGTTTTTGTTCAGTTCGAAAACTGAATGATTTCATTAATCTTTCATAAGCTATTAACATAAATAAACGTCAGATTGCACCCGAACGATATTGTGAAAGTTTTTTTCAGGTATCATGGCTGTCCGTTTAAGGTTGAGTACTGGCAAGCGGATAAGGAGTGGTTCTGTACCGGGTACGTGAAGCCTCCATGAACGCTACCGGAATGCTGTTTGGCTTTGAGACACAGCGAAGCGAGACCTGGTTCAGCTCGGTAGACGTACGGGGAGGTACTGTGTGGGCAGCCGCCAGGCCCCGCCCCAGCGGCCGCTGAAGCCCCGGCCTGGTGACTGAGAGCTCCGAAATTTTGATGGGCAGTCACTCCACCCACAGGAGCCGGGGAGAAGCTTGGACTGACGGCTGACTGAGGCGAGTTGAAGCACATCGTCTGTGAAGAGACCGAACCCAGAGAATTCAGCGACCATGGAAAGCCCTTGGAACTGAGTGGGTTGGCCGATTTGGCGGCCCAGTTGTTGTACGAGTAGCCGGAGTAGAGTCCATCATCAAACGGTTGCATCAAGCCGTTGAACTGAGCTCCGAATCCGTTCTTGAGTTCGTTCAGTTGGTTCCTCTCTCGCTTCCGCCACTTGGCACGCCGGTTCTTGAACCATATCTGTCGGTATACAAAAGAGTGCAAACATTTTACCTTAAATGCGACTTTTAAAACCGTACAAACACACCCTCAGATGCCTTGGTTTACGAGTTAGATTCTGAGCAAGCTTGCTGGGACAACGCCGACCAGTCAACATTTTTTTTTTTGGGGGGGGGGGTCTTTTTTTTCCTCGCAAAACAAAATGTTCTGGCGAGATTACACTCATGTTCATCTTGACCTCGTCTTCAAGTTCAACGGCTAATTATGTTTTACTCAAGAGCCGAGATAAACACACGTCCTAAATTAATTTACTTTACTAAGACATGCAAACGCTACCGCAATATGCCGAGTCATTATCCGACTTACAAATTTGCGGCGAAAACGTTGCTGCCTTACATCACATTCTGTTTGATACGATTTTGCAAGATATCGTCAAGCGTTTTCGATTTTTGTTACAACTTTCAAGTTCTTCTTTCATTTCGCCTTTGAGAAAGACTCTGCTACAGTCGAAATGTGAGGCCACCAATTGTACAGCGTGGTTTTACTACAGGTCCTGCTGGTTGGTTAGCGGTTTCCAACAGTTCTGTGTATTCATTTTTTCTATTATAAAGGTTAGCATTTTCAGACTGATTTTACAAAATATGGTCTTTGTTTAAAACCGCAAATTTGTGTTGGGATTTCCACAAATCTCCTTCTCGATCCTATCACTATATATTCTCCTCAGTCTGTATAATATAGTTCCGGTAAAGTGCAGTACCCAGTCTCCCCATCTGCGATTCCCATTAACTGCGTTTCCCATTAACCGCGTTCCGTCTGTTCCGCTCATAGACCTCATCGGTTGCACTTTTCTAATCGGCGTTGCGCAAAACATTCGTGCAGCGTTGCGCGCATTAATTTTAAATTATTACTTGGTGGTGGCGTTTCTAAGTCCGTTTGAAGGGTAAAACGAGTTCAAATGTTACAAACAAATCTCAATAATTTGGATAACAGTAGAATAACAGACCACCGATGTGGCTGTTTGGATACTTCCCCGGAAACGTGCACATCAGAGAAAGTGAAAATTTTGTTTCATAAATGTCTCTTAAATCATGACATTCGTTTGATCATGTGACTGTACTTTGTGAAATTATTACCAGTTCCAAAACGAGATCGTGATAGAGCAAGAGTTTGCCTGTGTACACTAGGATGGACTACACACAGCGCCAGAAATGTCAAAATTAATTGCTTTAATTTGTCGAACATTTTCTTCTGTTTCGTCCCTAGTTACGGCTTTGCATATTCATTTTTTTTTAAATTTAAAAGTCCGTTTTTGCAGTCCAGGGTACGGCAGGGAAAGTTGCAATTGACAAGAGTCAGTTCTGACAGCAAGGCTCCAACCAATGATAACACAGTGATTACATCTTAATTTGCAACCAAAGTGATCCCTCATAACTCAAAGCAGACGCTCAGCATCTCATGGCGGATCCTTTGAAGCCGACAATCGACATAGAATTCCCCTGATCTCCCATTGGTTTAGGAACTAAAGACAAACACGAGGATTTCGATTTACGAAAGTCAAGTGAGTTTTAACCAATATTTCGCGGCGGTATTTTGGCTTCATTTTGTGGGTCAAGTCAAGGTTGTGGATGTCACTTCGTAGCACGTCGTGAAGTGTCGACATCTCACGGCCACTGCCGTATACTGTGATCTTTGCCAAACAATTTAGGCGCGAATTCCATCTTGGCCGCGCGCGTTGGTGTTATGTCTTTAACAGGCGTCTGCACTCTAGCAAGCTCGCGACCCGACCGACTCACTCTAACACGGATTACTCCGCGTAGTAAAAGGCGAAACGTGATTGGTGCTTTAACTCGGTTAGCAATACACGCATGCGCAGTACGACCGGACACGGTCTTTTCTTTCCCACGAAACGCTCTTGGAGTGTTTAATCATGGTTAATTATTTTATATTGGCCTACTTGCCGATCCAAAACACTCGCTATGAAAAGATTGGCGACCCTGTTTTTCCGCCCACAGATGAAAAATCCATTGCTTCTTGAGACGAAAATTGGCATGGATGTATATGGCATTAGCGTCTGATCACGGCTTAGGTAATATTAACCCACAATGCGGCACATATGGGCAGTGTTTACTGCTATTTGAGGCTCGTGTTAAATAAGCTATGCGAGGGAGGATTACTGGCAAAATTCTCTGATTAATGTCAAAACCGACGGCACGTCAAGAAAACTGTCTTTGGTTTTGAAGTCGTGGTCTGAAAATAAGCTAAGTAGATTGGCCGGAGAGTTGGAAAGAGTTAATTGGAGGGAGTCAAGTTTTGATCCGACAGATTATTTCAGAATAATAAATGATAAACAAAATTGATTTTTCATGACAGAAATTTGAGCCTAGCACTTATCCGTGACTTGGAAAGAATGTCGTCAAGAGATGGACCTTCAGCGCTGGGTTTTAAGCTCTGTTTCAGATAGGGTCTGCTCTTACTCGTATCTCTCTAAATCTGTAAGAGTTAAAGTTGCATTGCCCGTGTTTCGGTGAAAGGATTAAAAAAATTAATTTACACAAGCGAACGAATTTAGAAAGCTTACGTGTCTCTGTAACGAAAAATATCAAAAACTTAAATTTCCGACGTCGGGAATTGGAGATACAAGCCTTTTTCTTGAAACGTGCTTCACATGTTGTACATGTGCGCGTACGCTCATAATTATGTACATAGTATGTGTACAATGTACATATGTACGCGCACATGTACATTTACGTCATAACCCTGTCGATTAAATGACCTGCCAGCCTTTTAATCATTTCTTGTTTTTAATCGACTGGCATTAATCCTTGACGGATTTTTACGTTCTTGGTACCAAATGAAAGCCGATAACTTTTTCTATTCTAGAAAAATACCTATTTAACTTTTAAAAAATAATTGTACGCCCAAATCGGCCCAAACACGGGCAGTGCAACTTTAAATTAGGGACTAGACATTTTAGAGTAAAAACCTTTCTAATTTTACATAGGACTCCTTGTAGTGACAACTCGAGTGAAATTTCAATCTATACTGGAGTGAGGAGATTTCACTCCAAATCGTCTTGTTCCTAATTTAAACGAGAGGGAGTGAATTTTCGCTCTTAGGAATTTAGAGAGTGGGCCGTTTCCACGTCGGTTACATTCCAAGAGAGGCTGTACGCGCACACGCCCATGTTTTACAAACAATAATGAGTCATAAAAAGCCAACGTAGTAGCAACCAACATCACGACGCGAGGGAGTCATTGTTCATGCATGCATACTCCTTTCCTGTTTTACCAATATGGCGGTTCTGTACCAGGAGTGACGTAGTGTGACGTCAGTTGCCATAGTTATGGGTCTAAACACTGATCGGCCAAAACGCTTATTGCAAAACCACATCAGTTGACTAATTTTAGTGTGGGCCCAGCAAGCTTAACGAGGCACAAAATGAGACAAATTCACTGTACTAATCTAAATATATTTCTCCTGCATAAAAGTGCAAACACCGTGACCTTTGACACTAGGTATAACCGATGAGCGAGCATCGTTGTGATTTAGTAGTGCGTGGGATTCAACAGCGCTACGCCTCCGTGCGCATGTAGTAAAGCTTCTTGTCATTGGAAGAAAATGAGCTTACCAGATCGCGAGCTCGAGACCCGCAGATGCGGAAGTGTTAAATGCCAAAGCTAGGGATTTACACTTTGTTTAATAGAATGGTTGAGTTGAGAAAGTACACGGACAGCCATGACAGAGGCCACAGTGCTACCGGGTGATCTATGTATGGCCATGACAGAGGCCACAGTGCTACCAGGTGATCTAGGTATGGCCATGACAGAGGCCACAGTGCTACCGGGTGATCTAGGTATGGCCATGACAGAGGCCACAGTGCTACCGGGTGATCTAGGTATGGCCATGACAGAGGCCACAGTGCTACCGGGTGATCTAGGTATGGCCATGACATAGGCCACAGTACTACCGGGTGATCTAGGTATGGCCATGACAGAGGCCACAGTGCTACCGGGTGATCTGGGTATGGCCATGACAGAGGCCACAGTGCTACCGGGTGATCTAGGTATGGCCATGACAGAGGCCACAGTGCTACTGGGTGATCTAGGTATGACCATGACAGAGGCCACAGTGCTACCGGGTGATCTGGATATGGCCATGACAGAGGCCACAGTGCTACCGGGTGATCTAGGTATGGCCATGACATAGGCCACAGTACTACCGGGTGATCTAGGTATGGCCATGACAGAGGCCACAGTGCTACCGGGTGATCTAGGTATGGCCATGACAGAGGCCACAGTACTACCGGGTGATCTAGGTATGGCCATGACAGAGGCCACAGTGCTACCGGGTGATCTAGGTATGGCCATGACAGAGGCCACAGTGCTACCGGGTGATCTAGGTATGGCCATGACAGAGGCCACAGTGCTACCGGGTGATCTAGGTATGGCCATGACAGAGGCCACAGTGCTACCGGGTGATCTAGGTATGGCCATGACAGAGGCCACAGTGCTACCGGGTGATCTAGGTATGGCCATGACAGAGGCCACAGTGCTACCGGGTGATCTAGGTATGGCCATGACATAGGCCACAGTACTACCGGGTGATCTAGGTATGGCCATGACAGAGGCCACAGTGCTACCGGGTGATCTAGGTATGGCCATGACAGAGGCCACAGTGCTACCGGGTGATCTAGGTATGGCCATGACAGAGGCCACAGTGCTACCGGGTGATCTAGGTATGGCCATGACAGAGGCCACAGTACTACCGGGTGATCTGGATATGGCCATGACATAGGCCACAGTACTACCGGGTGATCTAGGTATGGCCATGACAGAGGCCACAGTGCTACCGAGTGATCTAGGTATGGCCATGACAGAGGCCACAGTGCTACCGGGTGATCTAGGTATGGCCATGACAGAGGCCACAGTGCTACCGGGTGATCTAGGTATGGCCATGACAGAGGCCACAGTACTACCGGGTGATCTGGATATGGCCATGACAGTGGCCACAGTACTACCGGGTGATCTAGGTATGGCCATGACAGAGGCCACAGTGCTACCGGGTGATCTAGGTACGGCCATGACAGAGGCCACAATGCTACCGGGTGATCTAGGTATGGCCATGACAGAGGCCACAGTGCTACCGTGTCATCTGGATATGGCTCTGGTGGGAAAGCTTCCGAATTGTCGGCAAGTTGGCGAACTTTTAGGTCGTTGGGGTAAAAACGTAACAAAACATGACAATAGCAGAGTTGCCAATTCTTCCTAATTTTGGAGAAGACACCCGGAAAATAGATTGAGCTCCCGACTTTAGATGCATCTCAAGATCTCTGAGGTTGTTAGCTGACAACCCAGGAGGGTTTTTAATTTGTCAGGAGTTACAAAATCAGCCTTTTTCCCCCAGGAAATATGTTCCAAAGTCACGAAGGATTGGCAGCTCTGCAATAGACAGCCGAAGTGTGACGTGGTTGCCATGGCAATTGGCTATAAACTATCATGGCCGTCGGCAAAAGTACAATTGCAAAAGCACAGGGACACGGTTAAGTGATTTATAGAGTTTATAGAGCCAATTGCCTAAAAAAAAAGATGGCGTATTCACTTCGGCAGTCTATACATGTGTAGTAAGTTTTCAGTGTGCACGGTTAGTGAATACGACGACAATTAGCCGAACCTCAAAATCTTTACGTTTCGCTGTCTGTTTCTCACTAAGGTGTTGAGGCGTTGCTACCAGTGTAGACAACAAAACTACACTTGGGATATTTGTGCAAACGCCACAAGTATGCACATACCGATGACGTAAAATTCACTAATAGTCGTCGTATTGCCAAACCGTGTGCGACCAAAACCTCACTAATAAATCTAAAAGTTCTTACCCTAACTCGTGCCTCGGTCAAGTTAGTCCAAGCCGAGATTTCCTCGCGAGTTGACATGTCCGGGTAGCGATTCCGAGCAAAGTTCCCCTCCAGTTCCTGCAACTGTTGACTGGTGAAATGCGTCCTCTGACGGCGCTGACGACGCTTCTTGCCCGCTTCGTTTTCGTCTGAAGTCTCAGCACCCGAATCTTTGCTCGGTGACTCGTTGGAAGTTTCTGCAACAAAGTTATACAAAAATGTTGAAAAATCATGCAAAATAGACCGATCGGATGCTTTAATTTCGAAATTCAGTGACGTCACGCAGCGAAGAGAGCGCATCGCCAAAAAAAAGAAGATAAATAAATAAATAAACAAAATGAAATAAAAAATTAAACAATTCATCCACAACCATTTTGGTTATTGTTTTGTGTCATTCTCGGCCACTTTGCATCACTGTATCAGTGCTTTGCAGGAAAGCCTCCGACAAGCATTTAGCTTTCCCCTTCCCCAAAAAAATTATCACGTGACATAGCAACGGAAGTTAGTCTGGTTACTTTAAAGTGTGGGAGTATCAATTCATTATGGCGCTATTAAATGAAACGAACAAATCTGAAATGTACCATTTTCTCAAGATGCACGGGACCGGTGAAATGTACAAATCAAACTGCAAAATTCCAAGCGTCTTGTCCCATGAATACGAGTCAATATTAGCCCTTCAACCTCGTGGGATTACAGACGTTGTAATGTATGCAGACTCGAGCCCAGGGACTTTAAGACAAACAACGCTCGCACGGGGAACATAAATTGCTTTTTGTGTATGCATTGGGCCGACTCGTTTCTTGTCAAGACATACACAAGGCCGGCATTTTGTACGAGGCAAAAAGCGAACTTTACTAGGGAAAGTTCACCCATCTTTCGGTTGTTGACTCCTCGGGATCGTTGCAATGGGAATAGGGGAAGCAGTTCTCTCCCACTCCCAAATAAAAACCAAAAATATCATGCCCACTCCTAGCCCCTTTCTCTTACTGTGTTGAGCTGACCATGATGCTTTGATATCTCAGTGTTAAAGGTAGTATACTTGTTTGGTAAACTGTTAAAATCGGCATGATTTCCACTGGTAATTAAAAGCATAGGTCAAAAAAACTACCTTGTACAAATTTCAGCCACATAGATGCAGTAATACTTTTAGAAAACATGAAAATCCAAGTACGGTTTTTGTGCACGAATGAATGGCTCCAAAGATCTTTGGAGGTTCAAATTCATTTTTCTCATGAATGGGGGCGATTCAGTCGAAATAATTTCACAGGATGATTACTACTATTACCATCTTGATAACAAGTAAGCTTAAAGATAATAATTCAGATCTTTTTGGCAAGTAGACTACATTTTAATGCCCATCCCAATCGAAGGCTTTTGTTTTCAGTTAAAAAACACAAATTTGCTAAATTTTGAATAAGATTTTATAATAAAACAAATCTCCACTGCATCAACTATCCCGTGAGCTCATGTTTCTGCGTAAAGTAGCTGGAATGTGCGTTGGAATTCTCGATGCTCGTGTTCTTGGGCAAGACATTTTGTAACACTTCGAAACCTGTTTCTATTCACCACTTGCACTGAACCGCCATATTGCTCTGAACCGCCATATTGACAAAACAGCGAGGCTTTCCTTGCATGAACAATGACTCCCTCCCGTCGTTACCATGTCGGTTGCTGCGACATTGACTTTTGTCCATTTATAACATATGACGTATGCCAGGAAAGCCTCGTTTTGAACGCGGCCGAGCACGTGGTGAAAATCCCAAAGAGGCTAGGTTTCGTGGGTGATTTGGCTTTATTTCTCCCCAGTAATTTTTGGCGTGCATTATACGATTGTACCTCAAAGTAACATTTTCCACGAAAGGGAGTTATAAAACCACCCTTTGCGATGCCTTTTCAAAGTTATTGAATATTGAAGAAAAATTATATGGAAATGAGTATATACACAGGTCTCGGAACCAATCTCGGCTACACACTTTGAGAATTGGCGGGAATGCCAAACGGTCATGCAGGTTTTAATGCATTTTAATACGCACTCAAGGGAATCCATGTCCAAATCACAATCTACCCTCGTAACGAAGCGAATTCATAGTGGAATAAAACAGTAATAAAACAAAATGAGTTGACTGCCGTCCTAAAGAAAAGAGGGAAACTCGCGCGGCCTTTAAATTATTCCAAATCAGTATTCCTAGTTTCCAGCTTATGAATGAAAGATGTCGTCTGCGGAGGGATTGTAACATGAATAACCAAATTAATAAATTGATTCTAAATTCCAAGTTAAACAAAAAATAAGCTCGTCTTCTTACGAGTGTGATTTGAATTTGCGCAGGTATTGTGTTCCAAAGGGACGGAAAAGGACGTCGCGGTGTCCAGATTAAAACGTTAAGCCCCTTATTGGAATTTCATCGAAAAATCTCTTTTTAGCCTTTAATAGATCACAATGACATTTTATTATTTTAGTTGTTGTAATGAAGAGGTCAGGTAAAACAAGACTTTGGGTGACGCAGATATATAATTAGCACGGGTTGTTTTGGCCGAAATCGGATAGTAAAAAACACAGATAGCCCTATTGCTTTTTAAATCATAAAAAATACTTTGTTGTTGCAAATTTAGGTCTGAAACTTATTCACAAATTGTGTAAGATTGGTATATAGAACATAATTTGCATTTTAAACCATTAGGCCTAAACCTCAAAAGTCTTGCGTTACAAAGCACCTCTCTTAGTTTTAAATTTGGTGGGTAAAAATCGAAAATCTTGGTTAAAAAAAAAAAAAAATAAATTACTCGACTGATTTAGACCGTACCGTACCTCTGTATTCAATCCGCTAAAAAATCAAAAGTGAGCCCTTTCGCAGTCAAATGGCTTTCGACACGCATTTATCAAAGCGATTTTGATTCGTTTTCAGGGCTAAAGGGGAGAACTACACTTTTAATCTCGTTGCGAACGGCGACAACCATGCATGTAAATGAGATCATAGCACTGATTACCATTTAACATTGCAAAGTTGCCGTCCAACTTTCCTACAAAAATATGTCACCCAAAATTTTGGCCAAGTGACTTTGAATACACGCATTGTGCTCCGATAGATTTACTTATATATAATGGATGGTTGTGCATGAAAACGACATAATACAAGGTCCAACTTTGAAAAGTTCTACTAAATCTTACAAAATTATTATAATTACGTGTAGATGTAGAAACTGATATTAAAATGCAAAGTTTACAAAGTTTACGTACCTCGTGTTGTTCTCTCCCGAACATCGGAGCTAACGGGGCTACTCCACAGTTGCCCAAGGGTCCCCTCTGAACCAGCGCCCCCATGCCGTGCATGGTGGCTTCCGCTCCCACTACCGACCTTCTCCACCAAGCTACGAGACAATCTCCCCGCCGTCCGGACCGAATCCGACCCGGTGTATGTCTCTAACGTCGACAACGGAGCGCTTAAAATCTCCATCGTGTACAAATTTGAGAAAGGAGGAAGGCCCTGGTATCCAGAAATGATCAGGGCAGATTAAGTTGGCTGTACCGTCACCGACCCGGGTTAAGCTCGCGCTCTTAGCGTAGGAGGAAAAGCACGAAAGCTGGGGATAAACGCCACGATCGTGGGCCGGGCTCAACGCTCAAATCCCCCACTAACCCAGCAAGCCTGCTCGCTACCGTATCTAAACACTCGGACTTGATTGTTAATTGCGTTCTGTGCTCACGTCACGCACGTGTGTGTGTATGCGCGTTCGCTCTTCTCATGAGCTCTTGGGCTTTATCTTTTAACGTTGTCAATGAAACTCGAATTTACAGTGAGCTTCGGACAAGATCCAAGGTTTCAGTCTGAATAAAAAGCAAAGTTAAACGACGACTCTTTTCCAATCGAATAAACGTTGGTTCCATTTCCCTTTCCTCATCATGTGTTGTACGCATGCGCTGTGATTTGGCCGAGTCCTAAACGCGCATGCGCATCATAAAGTTGCGACGCGGCGTCTGACCATGCGCAGTGGAGGCGGTCACCCGCACTTTTGCCCACTGACTCGACCAATGGCGAGTCTTCTCCAGTTTACGTTTAGTGGACAATTATGGCACTGTTTTGGTTGTCAGTCTTAATAAAGTTGAGTACACGTAGGCTACTTCAGCAATATTTCCTTGCTAGGTTGAGTACATTCAAACAATAAACCCACCGAAGGCAAATCTTTCTTTTTCTGTTTTTTGAGTTTGACAATTTGAAACATCTGAATTGTTAGAGGTTTATTGTGAATTATTATCTGCCGTATCATCTTTGGTACGGTACGCGGTGGGTGGAACAAAATGAAATGAAAACCACACAAAGACCGGAAGAGGGCGGTATTTGTGATTTACACATGAGGTAAGATCATGACGTGTGCTCTATATTTAGAAAACTGCCTCTATAGAGGGCGCATTGCCGGCACCACAGGCCAAGTTCGATGAATCGACTATAGTTCACTATAGTCGACGAGAGTCCCTCGAACGACGGGTAATTTCCGTCGTTCGAGGGACTCTAGTCGACTAGGCTATAGTGAACTATAGTCGCTTGATCGAACTTGGCCACAGTCGGTGTCATTTATAAAGTTTGGCAAAGTATTGTCACGACTGGACCACAACACGGGACACAATCATTGCGTGACAACATAAAAGGCACTGATCAATGCTCATTGCAACCAACAACACGTTGCAGGTTCACACTCGCACGATTTGCATCTGAAATAGACCTTTGACATAGTACTGACGTCACGGTTTCTTTACATATGCGCTTTCCTATGCCCGCACAAACCACCTATTTGCCTAAAGGGAAACAAATGCTCGCACGCCATGCTAAACAGTGTGACGCCAATGTCTATAGACCATTTAGTTTTCGCGTGTAATTAGTTCGATTAATTAAATTACATTATCAAATTACATATCAATTACATATTTACATGGAGCATTTTTATTAGTTGTTGGTGTTACTTACCGTGTTTCATTTTGTCGCATTCACATCGGGTCGAGCAGCCTGTGAGCAGACGACTCTGAAAGCAATAGGGGACTTGTAGGCAAGTCTATAAGCAGGAGCCGAGGCACTTAAATTGTGCCCTTTAGTTCAAAGTCAGCATGAATTTTGGCATGCAACGCCCAGTGGTTAAACCGTGTAGCAATTGTGTTATTGCTTACCGATAGTTGAACTGCGGGATACGAAAACCTCCATTATTGAACTGATTTGATTCTGAAAGATCTTGTCAAAGGGAAAGACTTTTTGCGGACATCATGGGGAGTAGGTACAAGACGAAAGAAGACGAGTTTTTGGATATGAAAGGCGATCCGGACAGTTCAAGCGATGTGGATAGCGACAAGAAGGGTGGAATGTTCTGCCGCTGGAGTCAAATAGTGGCCTTCGTGATACTGGGCCTCATACTGACCGCGGCAGTGGGGCTTTTGACTGGACTCCTGCCAGAATGCGAGAAAGAACCCGTCAAAGTCACAAAGAAGCCACCCGAACCGACGATTACCGAGTTCTTACCGACCACCGAGCCACCGTGCACCGAGGGGCCGTGGTGCGATCTCCGGCTCCCCTCGGCCATCGCCCCGCAACACTACAAACTCCTACTCTACCCGGACTTAGACACCGGTTACTTCACAGGCGAAGTCGACATTGATATCAATGTGACGTCTCCGATCAAGATCCCAAGAATCCACAGTAAGGACATGAATATCAGCTTCTCCGAGATCAGACCGGGAACGACGGACGATTCCAACCCTGCTTTATACCTGTACCTCGAGGTGACGCGGGAATTTCATTTCGAACCCAACGAGTTTTACGTCATGGAAATGAAGAATGATCTGACCCCAGGACAATACGTGTGGAGGCTGACCTTCCAGGGATACTTAGAGAAAGGTCGTGTGGGTTTCTACCTCAGCACTTACACTAACGGTATTACCGGCCAAAAAAGGTATGATATCAATGAATCGCAATCCCATCGGGCGAAGTGTATTGCAGGAGGTCGTGGGTTCGAGTCCCACCCGAGCACACTTTGGGGTTTTTCTCATACAGTGTCTCGGAGAAGCAGCATACAGTGGTAATCAAGCTACGTCGGGTCAGGGCAAAACGCCAAGATCTAAACTGGGTAACAAGTGTACCCATTTTCATTTATTGCTAGAGTTAATTACCTATTGATTAGTCAACCAGGGTAACTAATGTTAACCAATGAATTACTCGCATGTGCGGCGGCCATTCAAGTGGGTGTACTCCGCGTCTTGGGCTTCATCTTGGGATAGCGTGACGTCATCCCGAGCCTTAAATAAGATGCAATACTGGGGATTCCCCAACAGAGATAAAACCGGATATAAAACCCACCCAATCAGAGGATGAAGTCTCACTTCGACCAACGTGTCTGTGTCCCTAGGCAAGGTACTTAATCCTATTTGCCTCGTCAACCTAAGCAATATTTTGGGAGATTCCTCAGTGAAGCGCTGATTTAAACGAGATGTAGCTCCTCTACATGTCGTGAAAGGCAAGTCGGCATTTCTCTTACATTTTTTTTATTTATTTGCGTGTTATTTGTAATGTAATGCAATGCTATACTGCCTGCAGTGAGGGGGGTGGGGGGGGGGGGGGGGGGGGGGGGGGGGGGGTTGGGGGGGGGTGCATCCCCGACACAAAAAGTGAAGGGCAAACTGTGCATATCCACACTCAAACGTCTACAACAAGAAACAGTCGTCAATAAACCCATATGCTTCGTTCAGTTACATATAGTTGTTTCTGGACAGAAGGCTGTTCAGAAACAAAACCATGCACACAACGAACACTTAGTCGTCTGTTAAAAAACAGAAGAAACTTATTTATTTTTACAATTCCAAATAACAGTAGAGTCTACTGTATGCAAACAGACAAAAAAAAAGAAAGTAGAATGTACTGTTCAAAAACAGTACGCTATGTAATGCCAATTGACATATGATTGTACTGTAGGCTCAACCCTACAGTGTAGGGTTGAGCGCCTGGCCAGCAGCCGAAGCGAAATGGTTCTGGTGATTTCCAGATGGCAGCGGTTACCGTAATAATGGCAACAGCGCCAGGAGCACCCCACAGGGTGGACATGTGCGCTATATAAGTATCCACCATTATTATTATTATTAAAGGCACAGGCTCGTCAGCAATGCGCGTCCGCCAAATTCGTGCTCGAAACAAGCAGCTCCATGCCTTTGCTATGGAGCTGCGTATTGCGTGGCACACATTTGGCGGGCGCGCATTGCTGACGAGCCTGTCCCTTTAAAACGACGACAAAGGAGTATCCACGTGACATGATTTTTACAGTCCAACTTTTATCCGAGTTTGGAGCGAATTAGATATTCACGTTCGTGAGAATCACGACCGTACCTGCCGCCATGTTTACATTTGTAACCGTTTCAAACCATCTGGTCATCCAATCTGCCCTTTCTGACCTTGGTCTCCAAACTTTGACCTCCCCGAACTCCTCATTGTAAAGCAGTAACCATAAGAGCTACCACTTACATTTTGAGACAAATGAGAGCGTAAACCTTTCAAAACGCAAGTATTGTCACAGTGCTGTTGTGCCGATTTGAGATTTTGGTTAAAATGTTTGAGATTCATTTCACTCGGAATTGGCTCGTTTCATAAGGAACGCGCCCGTGGAAATAATTTAACAGATGTGGTTATTTCACCATAACCACCGTAAACACAGGGGAGCATTACAGGTGTAACCTTGCACAGTTTTATTCTGACCTATACACTTAGTAAAATACTCTTAAGGACAAGCAAACACGAAACCGCTCCGATAAGTTACCGTAATACGATTTGTAATCCCTTGGTGTTAAATTATTTCACGTAGGATAACAAATTCCCGAACTTTGAACCAAATTACATACGATCTTTAACCCGAAGCCTGATACAGTGCGTGTACTTGGTATCACACCCAGAATGCTATATACGTTTTACGACTTAATAGCTGACCAAACAAAGATATCTTCCTGTTATACAATGATAACAGGCATCGTGTTTGTCTACTCTCAGATAAGTTTCTGTCTTTCACCCTAAAACCCTCTACGGTGTTTTTGTGACCGTCGCCCAAGCACGAGGACAAAACAATACTCTACTTTGTGATGCACCAAACAGAGAAAATTACGATTGCTCTCGGAATTGAATGGTCCTGATCTTGAATTGTCGTGGTCTTGGACTTGAATGGTCTTGGTCTTGGATTTGGATGGTCTTGGAATCGGATAGTCTTGGTCTTGGACTTGAGTGGTGTTGGTATTGAACTTCGACCAGGGGCGGATCCAGGATTTTGAAAGGGGGGGGGTGGGGCGTGACATTTTTAAGCATGAAATGCTGATGACAATGAAATAGCGAGCGCGTAGCGCGAAGCCCTAACGGCTTCCAGATGGATTATAGATGCTCTGTGGTGCGATCTGGGGCAATATTTAACCACTTTAAGCAGGAAAAGTGTGCACAAAAAGTGGATTTTCTTTATTTTTTAATTTTATTTTTTGAAAAGGCGCCCCCACGCCCCCCGGATCCGCCCCTGTCGACAGTCATGGACTAGGACTTGGACGGTTTTGGTCTTGGATAGTTTTGGTTTTGGTCTTCGATTGTCTTGGAGTTGGATGGTCTTGACCTTGGACGTTGGGAAGTCTTGGTCTTGTACGGTCTAGGCCTTGGATTTGGATGTTGGTGGTCTTAGTCTTGGACTTTGGGTGGTCTTGGTCTTGGATGGTTATGGTCTTGGACGGTCCCAGAACAGGTTTTCGTAAGGTTTTTGCAAAGACCGCTCCGCCGCGCCCACCCCACCGCCCTGATATGCTGTTTAAGTTGTCTTTACATTCAACATTTCCTCGGTTTTACTTTTACCTCGTACCTGGACTTTCAGAAAGATGGCGACCAGCAAGTTTGAACCAACAGACGCTCGGACTGCATTTCCCTGCTTTGATGAACCCAACCTCAAGGCTACCTACACAACTACATTGGTCCATCCCCCGGACCCATACATTGCGCTGTCCAATATGATTAATGTCGTGAGTACAAAGGGGCAATTGATTTGCTAGATCAAAATAAGTGAACTGAAATATTGCTATTAATTTTACAATTATTGTTTACCCTAACGGTATCAAATCCTCGAATTTATACAAGATTTTCCTTAGGACCAAGGGGGGTTAGGGTTCCTATGTTTTCAATTATCACAAGCTTTAAAAACAAACCTAGTTTTCACTCCTTATCTGTTCAATTCATACAGTCGAGTATTCGATAACGCACATTTTTATCAGAGCTATATACTGACCAAAGTAAATGGGGAAAAAAGATACAGGTTGGTAAAGCGGTACTCTCTTCGCCTTCTACGTCTGTGGCCTGGGTTCGAGCCCTGTTAAGACCAGTATATTGATATTGAGATTGTTTATTCCATGCGTGGGAGATTCCTCTCGCTTCTTAAACAAAGTGATCACTCGCAGGTTTCTTCAAACGTACGAGCTCCAGCATGCACAAAGAACGATTTTGGTTTCAGAAACAGCAGAAAGAGTTTTAAACGAAAATTATTTTCTTCGTTCCTACCAGAGCACCACTACCTACCTAGACACAAACTTGATGCAGACAGAGTTTGCAACTTCGGTCAAGATGAGCACCTACCTGGCTTGCTTCATCGTCTGTGATTTCGTCTACAAAGAGAAACTCCTTAGGAGTGATAAACCGGTAAGACATGGATACCTGAAGATTTTACTTCTAAACGTTCAAGAAGAAAATTCCAAATATAAATAGAACGATAAATATGAATAAATGATTATTTATCTTTAGAGATTATGACCCAGGGACCGCCGCGCCGGGGTGAATGAATTCGATACAAATGTGGACCAATGTCCATGAGTTTGAGAAATCTGGATGCAGTGAAAAGCAACTTGGCTCCAACCGGGATTCGAGCCGCGGCCCTTCTGCTTAACGTGCAGACGCCCTATATATGAAGCCAAATAGAACGAGAAATGATAGAGAAATGATAATACAGAAAAATTACATGCCAGATTCTAAAGCCATTTTTAACTTTTTATTTACGGCTGTGCCCAAACACCGGCAACGGTCTTCTTTGATCAAGAGTTTTCAATGTTCCTTTAATCAAGAGCTTTAATTATTTGATGTCCATTGTTTAACTTTTTGTTGTCTGTGTAGTTCAGGGTCTATGCACCATCTCACCAAATAGAACAGGTAGACTACGCATTGGAGGTGGGCGTTAACGTCACCGACTACTTTGAGGAGTATTATGACCAGAAATACCCCTTGCCAAAATTAGGTACGTCTTCGTTACAACTCTGATATACACGAACCCATGGTACCTCCATGACTAATCTAATTATATCATAATCTAAATCAATCATATCTTATCAAATCAATGCAGACATGATAGCCATTCCCGACTTCAAGTCAGGGGCAATGGAGCACTGGGGTCTCATCACCTACCGAGAGACCAACTTGCTGTATTCGGAAAAGGAATCTTCTGAAGCCAACAAGCAGAGAATTGCCGAGGTTGTGGCGCATGAACTGGCCCACCAGGTAGGCCCCAGACCTTAATGGGACCTTTATACAAATCTCACATTACAATCAGCCAACATTTGTCGGCCAATAAGGAACAAAATGAAGTTGAAACTTGTTGAGCGTTGCGTGCTCGTCTATGGTCCAAAATATCACGACTGCAGTTGGCCGCTGCCCCCACGTGGCATGCGTTCTTGGTCCGTTCATAAAGTTGGGCGATAGTTACATGGCCTAACTTGTTGGATGATGTTATACGTTGTCTGGAGTGGCGTCCAAACCATCCGACTTTCGGTCAGCCGACATCGTCAGGCAGACAAAATGTTGGTTATTGTTCTCTCGCACTTCGTGGACGTGCTGAAGAACTTCCCAGGTTGCTACAGGGCAGCGACTTATGTCTGCTAATCTCAGTAACCCCATTCCTTAATGGGATCATACGAAAGGACTAGTAGAGAACTGACGTTCTGTCCGTTTCTATCCGATTTGATCGTTCTAGTGGTTTGGCAATATTGTGACAATGGATTGGTGGGATGACCTCTGGCTAAACGAAGGCTTTGCCAGCTACGTGGAGTACAGAGGGGTGGATAACTTTCATCCAGAGTGGGAAAAGGTAAAAACTAAAATCAGGTTTTTAAATAAAAGTTGTCAAAATCGCAATCCTGAAAAGCCTCTCAAAAAGAAGGAGAGGTTTAATACAAAGTGAATAAAGATCCGAAAGATACGAAAACGGAACTGTGAAAGAGTACAGGAGAAGATGGTTGGAACAAAGGAAGGAAATCAAATTGTGAAATGTCTACTTCTTGGAAACCGTTTTGATAAGGTGGACAATGCACATATCGCGTATATCATGGATCTTAAAATTATTAACCCTGGCCATTGGGCTCTTAATATTATTTCCTAACTTAACCTCAGCTCCCGATGAGTATACAACCCGGCTGCTTTTTAGACGCTTATAATGCTAATCAAACAAACTCACTACCCTCTGACGAGGTTTTCGTAACAAGAACCATTGATACTTTGTCTCTTTCTCGTTCCAGATGAATCAATTTATTAACCAGGATTTTGTTTACGTGATGGGCAAAGATCAAATCGTCAGCTCTCATCCTATTATTGTTACTCTAGAGCACCCAGACCAGATCAATGAGGTGTTTGACTCCATTCCTTACAGCAAGGTGAGTATGTCAGCTTATTGTTGTACCAGTACGGCGGAGCCAGCACCTTATATTTCGAGAAAGGGGAGTGGGGTGGAACAAGGGGGCAGCAAGAGGAGGCGACACTTAAGGAGGTGGCACAAGAGGGTGGCACAAGAGGACGACACAAGGGGAACAACACAAGGGGCAGTAAAAAGAGGTGGTATGAGGGGGGAAGAGCAAGAGGGAGCAAGGGGACGACAAACTACTTGCAGGAGCATCTGACCCAAAATATGGGTTAGAGGATGACATGGCCTACTGCTTACTCAAACATATTTATGGTGGTGCAAAAGGGGGCATTAAACAAACACGATAAAAACAGTGCATGTTTGAAAGTAATGTTTTCTACATCGCTTTACATATCAGGGAGCCAGCGTTCTTCGAATGCTGAATTACATTGTTGGCGAAGACGTGTTTAAAGAAGGCGTGAGGGTAAGTGGTTTTGTTACTAAGGGAAACGGGAACGAGATCGACTTCTTTTTTTTTAACTCGAAAGTATTCGTCAGGTGGCATCCTCATAAGCGATGTTCAACGTTTCATAAACTAGCAAAGAGACTTGTATACATTTCTTCTTTTTCAGAATTACCTGAAGAAGTACGAGTACAGTACCGCTATAAGCGACAACCTGTGGGCGGAGATCACGACGGTAGGTGTCAAGTTGCAAGTATAGGCTTTCAGGAAAGTTTCAAAATTTTAGCACGTCTCTTTTTGTCATAATATCTAAATAACTGCATCCACAAAGGAAGGGACTAATCATTCTGAACCAGTTTTATTTTGCATTGCTTTCAGGCCAGCAATGATACCATCGACGTGAAGCACATCATGGATTCTTGGACCTTGCAGATGGGTTTCCCTGTTGTGACAATTACGAAGACAATGGATATAATAAGTTCAAAGATGAAGCTGGACGCCAGACAAGACTGGTTCTTGGTTGATCCAGAAGCGGACAAAAGTACAGATCGCTATGGAAGCAAATTTGGGTAATGTCGGATGAAGCCAAGATGGTGGAAAAGCCGTGTCCGGCCCGGGCTGCGCTATCAGGCCTGATGTCTTGGCAATAAATACATGTATAGTTCATTCAGATTCTGTTGGAGATTCTTTGAGATATTTTAAACCCTTGCTTGCCTATGGTAAGGAAGAAGCAAACAAAGTCGACTATTGTAACAAAAGGGTTAAATGTTTGAGGTTAAACGTTTTTAAAAATGTCATCAGAATTATATTTTGAGTCTTATCTTTAAGTTAAGTGACATCTTCAGAGTGAAATCTTATTTTCTTTCATTTCCAGCTACACCTGGTATATTCCTTTCAATTGTTACTTTGGTTCCGATACCTCGACAGTTGTGAAGAATTACATGAATTATACAGGAGGTATGTTTCAGTTTTTAGTAGTGGGTGATAACCACTTTTTATATCTGGTAGCAGAACACTTCATATCAAGTACTGGCTGATTCGGTATCTCACTGCCTGTATGCTTTGGGCGTTAGAAATTACAATGTGGATGACAACAAGAAGCGAACGTCAACAGCACAATACCGAAATACGTATATGGCAGCGTCAGTATGCTGCAACCGAAACTGCTTGTTGAACGACTACATCCCAAAACGTATATACGATCAAACATGGCTACTGTAGACAACGCGGTTTGCAAAGCACTACGGCTGCATGCTTAACGCAAAGATTCTGACAATTATTATATTAAATTGCAAATCAAAACTGCTAACTCAACTGGTAGTGGTCTTCAACAGTCGAAAAATAAACACTTCGAAATTCTCCTCGACGCGCCGAATGTTGAGCTTGAAACCCTGAGGCAGTAGCCACAATTTATACGTCCTCCATCTTGGTATTGACCCCTTTCGAACACGTGCGAATATGCCATTTTGGGAGTCAAATAATGCTGAGTCATTGTGGAAGCAATGTGCGTGCGCGTTGTGTGTGTCTCTGGTGGGCGTAACGCGGTTTAGTTCACCAATGGGAGCCTCATCATAGCGCGTTATGCTTCCACAACGACGCGGCATTGTTTTACTCCCAAAATGACGTCATTGGCACGAGCTCAATATGCGTACCACGTTCGAGTTGCGATTGCTTGGGATGCAATACGTATTGGGAATACTGTGCGTCCGGTTGCGTTCAGTGTATTCGGTATGCTGGGATGGCTAATACAGGCGTACGTATTGTGCTGTTGAACGCGCGCCAGATAAACTACAAATATCGGCAAATTCGGTTCGAGTATGAAGAGTTTTTATGCATGGGTTTGGGAATGTGTTTCGACGTTGGTGGCTTCGTCTGTTTGGGTTTGGCTACGACTAAACTAAAGATTTGTACTTTCTCTTCTATATTTGGTGATTTAGTGTCCTTTACAAAGACCGGTGTCGATGACAAGGAGTGGTACGTGGCCAACTATGGTCGGTATGGATTCTACCGAGTCAACTATGACACTGAAAACTGGAACCTACTACGGGATCAGCTGATGTCAGACCATCTGGTATGTCCAACAGCGAATGTCTTGGTCACACATCCAGATCAAATATCAACCTGATAATAAGCTGTATCAAACTCCAACGCCCAGTTTGCATAATTTTGATTAAACTTGACGCTTTCATCACAGCCTTTTTACTCGTTTCAGGCAAATGGTAACACACCTAATGGTGTGGTACCCTTTGTGTGGACATCGGGTTCCTTGAGCATACTAAGCCCTGTGCGCTCTATAGGATAGATGGAACCGTATATAACAGTCCGTAATGCATTTAAATCAAGTAACAGGTCTCGCCAGTTAGTACAAATTGGCAACTAACTATATACCGATACCTATAATGTATTTAGATCAAGAAACAGGTCTCGCTAATTGGTACAAATTATCAACTTACCAGTAACCACTGAGACCTGGGATCGATTTCACAAAAGTTAAGACGAGATCAATGCGTCTTAATTCCCATACCAACATCCCACTTTTACTGGTAAATCTTAAGCGGTTCTGCTTTTGGTAAAAAGATTGTTCCTTAAATTGTTCTCAATTCAAGATAACGTCCTTTTGCCAAAACAAGGCGCTCTGCCCGGAACGCCGGATTTTATTTTGGTTTAAAAGCCATTTTAAGGAATATTGTACAGCTCATTTTATTGTAACGTCCTGACTGCATATAACGAACATCGCAAATAATTCAGCTTCTGAAAAGAATCAATTATCTCAAGAATATAAAGAATAAATGTTTATTTTAGTTTCACTCTGCTTTTTTTTAGGTAATTGATGTCCGAGACAGAGCAGGTCTTTTAGATGATGCATTCAATCTTGCAAGGTCTGAATTATTCCTTCAATTTAAAATGTGTTATAGTTTGTCAATCTAATCGATACTAAGTATCCACTTATACACTCGTCTTACATTTCTACACTCGTCTTATTTTCCTTGAAGCAGATTGCTTACTGCAGGAGTTAGTCCCATAAAAGAGAACTCGGAGATAAAAGTCCTAAAGATAAGATGTCTATGCTTGTTACTAAGAAACCCTTAAGATGCATCTTAATTTGTGAAACGAACCAGAGCCCCCTATAACGTTCCTGTTGATCTATGCCTATTAGAAGCCGAATATATTAACAATACTAAGTGTTTGTTTTTATAAGTTCAGAATATAACTATACCGGTTACACTCTCTCTTTTTTCTTGTAGGGCCGCGATGATCAACTACGAGATTCCTTTAGACATGACCAAGTACTTAAGGAATGAAACCAAATACACACCGTGGGACGCATCCTACGATAGTATCATCTGGTTACGGCAGATGCTGCGCTTTAGGCCGGCATTTGCTAAACTTAGGGTAAGTGTTCTCACTCACAGAGTCTCCACGTAAAATACCCACTCAGGAACAGTTAGACAATTACCTAATTGCAAACAAATGAATACAACAAATTAAGTTTGGAATCATGTGAACAACAGTAAAATTTCATCCAATCAAAAAACAATGGACTGAAATATTTGGAGCTTTATATCCAGAGACCGCTATAAACAGTGCATACACAATGCAGAGAATATCAGCCGGGATTTATATCAGAAAGAGTTTTATATCAGGGGGCGTTATAACGAGAGTTTACGGTATAAGTTTACTGTTAAGGTATATACCATTTTTAACATCTAGTGACATTTTCTTCTTTCTTCATAGAAATACTTTACTGTGCAAGCAGAACCAATACTGAAAAATCTCACATGGGATGATAAAGGAAGTCATATGGAAAGGTAAGTTGCCATAGAAACTCTCGGAGGATTAATATTATTCCTAACAGGATTCTATATGATCCTGAAATACCACTAAATACCACCAAAATATTACTAAAACTAACTACCACAAAGTACCACTAAAATACCACCAAATATCACTAAAATATCACTAACTACCACTAAAACCAACTATCACAAAGTACCACTAAAATACCACCAAATATACACTAAAATATCACTAACTACCACTAAAACCAACTATCACAAAGTACCACTAAATACCACCAAAATATTACTAAAACCAACTATCACAAAGTACCACTAAAATACCACCAAATACCACTAAAATATCACTAAAATATCACTAACTACCACTAAAACCAACTATCACAAAGTACCACTAAAATACCACCAAATACCACCAAATATACACTAAAATATCACTAACTACCACTAAAACTAACTATCACAAAGTACCACTAAAATACCACCAAATACCACCAAAATACCACTAAAATGTCACTAACTACCACAAAAACTAACTATCACAAAGTACCACAGTAGCAACAGTACAACCCGGTACTCCTATAAGTTCACAACTATTTTCTGCTTTGTAGAGGAAAACTGGATCCAATAGTGACATGGCAATTTGTCTGATCTATTTCCCTCCTGGGTGTAATGAATATCAGCTTGATAGTATAAAATTTAAGAAACCCCCGAAAGGATCCTACAATACCACAAAATACTTCAAAGTGCCACAGTAGTGACAGTTCAACACCAGAGTTCCAAGTCTACTGGAAGGAAACTGTCTCCAAACGTGGGTCTACAATGGTACATGCACCTATCTAGATCAAAGCCATATCAAAGCCATATCAAAGAAGCACACTTAACATTTTAACAAGCAGTTGGTGCTCTGTGTTCCAGGTACCTGCGCAGTGACATCATCTACATGTCGTGTGGGTTTGGAGCTCCACGTTGCTTGGACCAGGCCGTTGCACGCTTCAGAGAATTTCGGAATGGCACCAGGTGAATCCAAACAGACCCAATAAGCTCTTTTCTGTGGAGCCAGGAACCGACTGGTTCCCGAGGCTCTCATAGAAAAACACAGAAGTGAAAGAGAAGTGAAAGAGAAGTGAAAGAGAAGTGAAAGAGAAGTGAAAGAGAAGAAAGAGAATGAGAATTCTTTGAGAAAGAGAAAGAGAAAGAGAAAGAGAAAGAGAAAGATACACAAACTATTGAGGGCGCTATACAATGAGACCGTTGGATTGCTTTCCTTACTGGCTTCACTAAATAAATCAACAGAGGGCGCTATTTAAGAGAAAGAGAAAGAGAATGAGAATGATACACAAACTATTGAGGGCGCTATACAATGAGACCGTTGGATTGCTTTCTTTACTGGCTTCACTAAATAAATCAACAGAGGGCGCTATAGTCCCCTGATCAGGAATGCTTTCTGAGAAAGAGAAAGAGAAAGAGAAAGAGAAAGAGAAAGAATGAGAAGAAAGAGAAGAATGAGAAGAATGAGAAGAATGAGATGTACTTCTGCCATTTGCACAACGCACGTTGCTCATTTTCAAAAGTTCAACACTCAAACACAGTCGTGATATAATTCAAAATTACTGGATTATACGTAAAGCAGATGCCTTTTTAACGCATACCTCCATTTTTCCCCCATAGTGTCCATGTGAACCTCCGCCGGCATGTGTACCGTTTCGGTATGGAGGAGATTGGGGACCAAGACGCTTGGGACTACATGTGGGACAAGTACATGAATAGCACGGTGGCAACGGAGAAGGTTAACCTACGCTACGGGATGGCAAAGACACGTCAAGTATGGCTGCTGGCACGGTTAGTTGAAACACAAACTACATGTACCATTAGCCATTGAGCGCCTTCACATTATTTATTACCCCTGGTCATTGGGGTTTTTCTTAAATGAACCATCTCATCTCCCTTGGGAGTATGCAGCCCCGGCTGCCTGTTTGGCACTTATGAGCTATTCAAACACACGACACAATAATAATGTGGATGCCTTGAGCATGATATAGACCGTATTAAATAGCTGCCATCTTGAAGGGCAGATTCTTTGAAGACATCCATGGTTGCACATTTTGTGCTTACATTGTTAACCAATTTAAATGGCAAAAGCTGCCCTACAAGATGGCAGCTATTTGATACAGTCTATAACTTTGCATAATTATTTCGTCTGGCATGTTATCACGTTTTGAAATTCTAACATAATAATAATAATGATTAGATTTGTATAGCGCACATATCCACCCTGCAGGGTGCTCAAGGCGCTGTTACCATTATTACCGCTGTCATCAGGGAATCACCAGAACCATTTCGCTTCAACTAGGTGGCTGCTGGTCAGGCGCACAACCCTATCAGCAGTTAGATTGTGGCATTCCCCTTAACAGCTTCCCATATATCGCTTGGGTTGACGAGGCAACTGGGATTAAGTGCCTTTCCCAGGGACACAGACACGTTGGTCGAAGTGGGGCTCGAACCCCCAACCTCTGATTGGGAGTCCCGCTTCATACCCATCACTAGACCACACGCGCAGCGATCTGTTCTTGACACGGGTTAACTCGTTCTCGTGCCCGAACGACGGGAACACGATCCGAGAACACTGTACTCGGAACAGGATCACATGGCTGAGCGGTGTAGCATGTTGAATCCAAGACTATGATCAATCCACAGGTCGTGGGTTCATATCCCATCCCGGCTTGGCCATGGTGCGTGTGCTCTTGGGCAAGGCACTTTGCCATGAATTGCTTCTCTCCACCCAGGAGGAAATGGGTACCTGTGAGGGTAGTGAAAGCTAATGTGTTTGATTAGTCCCTGTGCGCATAAACAGCACGGAACTGCATTCTCCCCAGGGAGCTGAGAAGGATTAAGGAATGATATTACTGAGCCCAATGACCAGGAGTAATAATACAGAAAGCGCATTGAGAGATCCGTCGGATCTGTAATGCGCTATATAAGAACTGCCTATTATTATTATTATTATTATTATCCATCAAAAACAGTTTACATTTACCCATGTTAAGAACTCAACCTAATATGTTAAACTCCATATCTTGTCTCCCAGGTACCTGGAATATTGCCGCGATGAAGAGATGATTCGGGGCCAAGATTTCTACTCTACACTGATATACATCGCAGACAACCCAGTCGGTAATCCGCTGGTTTGGGACTGGGTGCGAGCTAACTATAATTACATACTGAAAAGGTAGAGTCCATATAGACACTTAAAACAAGATATCGGAACACACCAAACTCTCAACATCTATGGCCTCCTTTAAATCATCACTTTTTATGAAATTATATTAATTTAATATTTTAGTACCTTGGTTGTGATATTTACATGTGTTTTTCATACTTGTGTGTTGCTGCGCCCTGAGCATCTTTTTGATGGATACCGGCGCATTACAAATATTCATTATTATTATTAAAACCAGAAGTCTATGTCAAAAAATGTCAAGTTGAGAAAAACGAGTTTAAAAGTTTCATTATAGCTGAAAAATCAAAAACTCTAGCACAAATAGTGATCTTATGGATTTATGTTAGTTGCACCTTCTTAATATAAATGCATGGGCCTTATGCTTCTTGATCTCCTGGGCGCGCTAAAAGTGCCAAACAACTTAACTAATTTTAGCAAAAATTGGACATAGGCTGTTCTTGAGAGCAAGGTTGATGTTATGAGTCCAACACAAGTTCAGTTACAAGCAGCAGAGCCACCAGGGGAGGGGGAAGGGGAGGGGGAAGGGGCCCTCCCCTTTGCCAAAGGGGTGGCACAACACTTTGGAGGGGGCATACTGATTCCCTAAAAGCAGCTTACACGTGCAGTTTTTCAAACATCAAATCTCACTGGGAAAGCACAAGAGGGCGAGCACAAGGGGCGGGGGGTGGGGGGGGGGGGGGGGGGGGGGGGTGGGGGGGACACAAGGGAGAGGAGGTACATGCGTTTCGGTTTCAGCTTCCCCCCCCCCCCCCCCACCCCACCCACTACTGGTTACAAGGATAACAAAGGATAAACATATGCACATATTGAGGTCTCTTTTGCAGTTCATTTGAATAACTTAAGATTTGAATCAAGACCAATAAGGGACATCTGAAGACGTCTCAGAACTTTATTACAAACTTGTTTCAGCTCAAGAATGTAGCTTAAATTAAGTAAGATAACTTCACTAAAGCATTTCTTCTTAAAGGCACAGACTCGTCAGCAATGCGCGCGCTCCAAATTCGTGCCACGAAATACGCAGCTCCATAGCAAAGCCTGTGCCTTTAAAGGTACAAACAAATGTGGCAAATTTTACAAGAAAACTGACTTTACATCAATAATATCTCCTGCAGGTTCACCTCTAGTGACAGAAGTCTCGGACGGTTGGTGCCTCGTATTGTATCCTACTGGAGCACCGAGCAAAAACTTCAGGAGGTAGGATGTTTCCTCATGCTAAACTCTTTATACTTGACAAACCTACATATCATAAATAGAACAGGTTACCAAATAACAGTAAAATGCTTCAGTTGTTCACGATGTATTTAATGATGTGGACCAACATCTTGAAGACAAGACGTTAACCTAAAGAAACCTGTGAAGAAAAGGCAATATGTAGAAATTCTTAGTTTTAGAGATGGGATAACAACATTATGCTCAAGGAAAACTCAGGTTTGACTGAAAATCCAATTGTACATGTGGGCCTTTTATATAATATTAAAGTGGAAACATCACCCTTTGTGAGTTGCCAAGAGTACTGGGTCTATACACTAAAACCAGTGAACTGTTTCCCTGCACTTTAGCAATGGATGTTCTAGATTGCTATTGAGTGTTCAGACCCAGTTACCCTAGTACATGACATCACACTTTAGTAGTCCAGTCCCGAAGCACATTTATCTTTAGGTGCCGTCCAAAGTTGTCAACATTTTCACGGTTCTACAGAGCGTAGGAAGGGGGCGGTAGGTCGGGGGGAGGTAGGTCGGGGGGGAGGTAGGTCGGGGGAAGGTAGGTCGGGGGAGGGCGGTCGAGGGTCGCGTAGGACTTTAAATGCACTGTAAAATGTTGATATTTCACGGTAGTGACAAAAATGTTGGTAAGTAGGAGAGAGGCGGTCTTGAAAAATACTATGCCCTGTAGAACTGTGACAATGTTGAGAAATTTGAACAGCTCATTAGTGTTTTCAAGCCACTTTATGATTCAAACGGTGGATGTTCTGATGTTTATCTGTGTGTGCATACTTCTCTTGATAGCTGAATGACTTCTGGTCCAAGTATCCCGATGCAGGAGCTGGGGCTCGGGGCAGGCTTCAGGCCGTGGAACGTATCAAGACAAACATCAATTGGATGGCCAAGAATGAGAAGACGATCTCAGATTGGTTGAACGCAAATGCTCAGTCTTAACAACTACAAAGGCCAATGGACCATATCGAATAGCTGCCATCTCGTTCCTCGAGGACGTGCAAGGTTGCACGTTTGTGTTTACATTGTTGACCAATTTAAATGTTATCCTATTTAACTGGTTTCCTTACAAGTTGGCAGCATTTTGATACGGTCTATATTACAGACCTCGTTCATGCAGGATGACAGTTCAATTGTGTCTCCTTAATCAGTTTTTACAAAATGGAGATTGCCGACTTTCAAAATCTTGTTGTCAAGATGAGGACTAGTTTGCAGTCTTTTGAACTGATTCAGGGTAATGTCTGAACTGTTCTTCTACGTGAATAGAGCTTCTGCACCGGCGGCCATGACAGGGGGGCAGGTTTTCATTTAAATGATGTAATAGAACCACAGAGCACCTACTCATGCATGACACACGGTGACTGCCCCCTGTCATGGCTGCCGTGCAAAGGCTCTATAGGGTCTATTAGACAATGTTTGTTTGTTTGTGTTTGTTTTCTCTTTCTAGATAGCAACACATATCATGTAACATTTTTATCAGTATTTTAGTGAAGAACCTCCAGGATTTTTCCCAAAACACCAAACACAGATTACTGACAGTGTGACTGGTCTCATTGAACTGTGTCAGACTTTGTGTCTCAGTTGAAACATATATAGTACATATAATGCGCTTTTGCCGTAATAATGCAAATTTTCTATTGATTTTTGATAATGCAAATTTTCTATTGATTTTTTATAAAGCATCCAGTATTAAAAGCACCATGTATGTAAGTATAGAGCACTAAAGTGAGAACGTCACCTTTTGTGTTGCCACGGTTATTGGGTCTACACTAAAACCAGTGAACCTTTCCCCTGTGCTTTAGCAATGGACGTTTCAGTTTACCAGCGAATGTTTAGATCCAATTACCATGACAGCCGACGTCACAGTTTAGTGTAACTTTCTAATGAATTATTCATGAGCTTTTTTTAACAATGACACAATAATTTAGCTTTACCATTGTACTTTAGATTTTATAAGAATCAATATTTGGTAATTCTTTTAAAACGGGATGAAAACTGAGATTGACAATTATAGTTGTACTACGTGTCAATGGCCTACTTTTGATCTTAAATAACTTTTTTATTTTCCAACAGATTTGAACAAAATTTTTACCACATGTAAACAAGGCCTGACAAATTGTATTAAGTGAGTTTCATCAGTTTTGGACAAGAGGATAAAATTTAAAAGCCACACGAAAAAAAACCCTAAATTTCAGAATTTGTCACTTTCGACTTTGCATCCTCCATTGTCAATGCAATGGTCTATATCTGGGGTCCCTTTGCACCTCTTGTTGAGTTGCGCAAAACGATCAAGATGGTTTGCAATAACATTAGGGGTGATACTGCATTTCTTGCGAAGCTTTTAGCTCCAGCATGCACATTTCACCAGTCTCCAGCGGTGTATCGACATTGGAGGAGGCCACGTCGAAAGAGGCGAATTCTGAAATAGACTCCTTTTTTTTGTATGGTTATATAATCTCACCCTCCTGGTCAAAACTGATGAATCTCACTCAATACAATTTGTCAAGCCTAGTTTGCATGATGTGAAATTCTGGTTAAAATCCGTTGAAAAATGACAAAGTTATTTAAAATCAAAAGTAGGCATGGTTTTTGTTGTTGACACGTCGTACTTATGTACATGTTTTTAATTTGAAATTGTTTCTAAAATAATAGCGTTTTGTGATTTTCTTTAGAATAAAATAAAATTTGAATATCTGATTAAATGTTCAATGTCAGGAAGCTTGTTTCTCAAGGTTTCGACTGAAAATGGGTATTCAGTGTCCAATTTAAAGAAAACGTTATTTTGATATCAAACAACAGAAGTCATTAACCATAGAATTCCTTTTATTTCAATTAATAGCTACAATTTAACAAGGACAGAACATCGCACAGAAATGATGCATAAAGTCAGACTTTGAATCAAAATATTGGTGCAATCTTTCCCGCTAATTTCACACTAACAGCCACAAAGCTACAAGTTTGTAAGGACCCTGATTGATCTTAAAGACAGCAGAACGTTAATTTGTTATTTCTCTTAACGAGAGCGCAAATAGACGACTAATTTACCTACATAGATTCATATGACTACGTCAACAAGATAAATGATTTTACAGCAAATACCTTTTTACAGCCCGACAATCTTTACAATAATTTCATAATCTATTTCCCCAAAATTATCATTTTTGTTTTCTCCATTACCAATCTGCTCACGATATACTTACAATTAAAAGACCGTTTTCTCGAAATTTTCATCCATCGTAACACCCATGCTTTTCCGATTTTGATTTTTTTTCTCCCAAGAATTGTAGATCTTTTGACAGAAAATAGCACTTTACTCACAAGTACTGCCTCATAACAAGAAAGATACCATTAATATTATTTTTGTAATTTCTAGATCACTTAACTTGATAATCTGTTATTTTATTTAAACATGCTTAAAAACATTGCAAAGAGAATTTCGCTTCAGAAAAAACCCCATGGTTTTAAGGTATTTCTTGTTGGAAGCAAATTCCAACAATATACATAAGCTATGGGTAGTATACGCTGCGATCTCAGTGCCGTTACTAACGGGTAAAACACGTGCATCACATATTTACTAAGTGTAGCATAACGACGCTCATCTACGCTCAAGTCACAAACCTACTCTATGAAACGTCTTGACTTTGACGTCTTGCTTTTAAGCCTACATGGCTTTTCTTTACAATCTCCTAGCCGGGATAGATGTGTAAGGGGGAAAACTACAACGATCTCTCGAAGCTTTACACCAAATCCCAGCAAAAAGAAAACCAAACAAAATTTATAGAAACTAAATCGCCAGGGTCAAAACTGGCTACTTAAAGTATTAAACAAAGCAGAAGTGTTAAAAAAATGTACAAGCTGTGTTACAATTTTTTTTTCCAGTTTCTTTCTACGAGTCAGTAAAGAAACATTTTTCAAAAACAAGAAAAAAAGCTTACCTGAAACTTTCACTCAACTTGGTCTAAATATCTACAACTCATCTCCTATCCCAGGAAAAAAAATAAAACAAAAATCGCCCTTCTCATGTTTTTTTTCTTCTAATGTTAAATTGCATGAAAAAGTGCACAAAATGTCAAACTTAATTAAACATTCCAAGTTAATACAATTCTCAGAACCTACCTAACTCTCTAAAGCTAGCCCTATTACAAGGTTAGCACTGAAAAATGAAGTTATGAAGCAACACCCAAAAGATCCTAACTACGGGAAAAAAGGACCATTTCAGGTTTCGAGACAAGTTTTCAGAACTCTCACATACAAAAGTACAAACAATATCATCAAACAGGAATCTGTACTTAAACTTACTCACAAATCGAGGAAAACAAAGGCATTGGATTTATATTTTAATTGCAACACTTAAAAGTTCTGAGAAAAGTTTATATTTTAACATGTTTTAAAATGTGAAGTCACCTACAAGAACAATTACCCTTCGTGTTAACATTACTTATGTTGCTCTTTTGTTTCTCCCAAGCACAACCGAGTTTTGCGCCCGGATATTCCATTACTAGATTTTAATCTGTAGACATGCATTAAAGATTTTAACCATTACTTGCCGTTTATGAAATACGTATTTATGGCAGCATGTTAAACACTTTAAATGCTTAAGTGGCAAAAGTGACAAAGTCTTATGTATTTTATATCTCAATCCTCGACTACGACAAAAACTACACCAATACTTTACTTAATCTATACGCTACGTCGGCACAATATAAGTCACATATTTGCACAAACACCCGCTGCGCTTGCAACGGATAAATACGGTGATGCCGACAAGTCTACGATGAATAAAACTGCCACGAAATCCCAGAGAAGAAAGAAACAAGCAGTAAATATACAATAGCACAGCTTTCCTCATCTACAATTTTCTCCATCAAGTTTTCCCCGTCTTTTTTAACATCCCCAAAGACATTCCTCAACAGCTGCCGAGGACAAAATATATCAAAAAAAATTAGGAAGATTTGCGATGGTCCTTTAGAAAACAAAACTTACCGGCTAAGTCCGTTGGACTACCCCCTTTCCCCCACCCTCCAAAGCCTTAGCTTTGGATTTCTGACCTTAGATTTCTGATCCCTCTGCATCTTTATTTACGCCCTCCGTCTTTCCTCGGGCGTCCTCCTGAAGGAATTGATCGACCATCTTCTGTAGGTCTTCTCTCAGTTCACTTGACTCGACATGTTGTCCGTCCTCCTCGACATTCGTCTCCACGTCTTCGGTTGTGTCGACTTCCTCACCGTCTCGGATAACCGTCTTTCGACTGGTCTTCTTGTGGACAGTGATTCTGGAGAAATAGAAAAATGGTCCAAAAAGATAATCTCATTGCAGGAATCCTCAGCAATGGAAATCTGAAAGCCTGCAACTGTTGAATAGCTAGGCTGATATGGGACAAACCAACTACCGTAGTAGAGACCATCGAAAGGCTGTCATGAATGCTAACAATAAAATCATCAATTCACCACAGACCTCTTTACTTGTAAAAGAGTAAGTCCAGAAATAGTAAGGACCCACAACCTCCTACAAACAAGGCAGACGTCTTCTGAGCCAATTCTCAGAGTTTTCAGAACATCAAGCAATTTTCTGGTAGTCTTTAACAAACTTCCGGATGCTCTGACCAACCAATAGACCGTATCAAATAGCCACCATCTTGTAGGGCAGTTTCTTTGTTCCATGAGGACATACATAGTTGCATATTTTGTGCTTACATTGTTGACCATTTTAAATGTCAAAAGTTGATCTACAAGATGGCAGCTATTCAGGACGGTCTATTAGCTCCCAAAGACCAACCTGTGTACACCGTCTTCATCCGGTTCCCCTTGAGGCATGACGAAGTTTGGATCATTAGGGTCCACCTCAATCGTCTGCATGACACGGCGGATGATCCTCTTACGAGTCACCTTCCTGATGGTTCCGTCCGGAAGTTCCTCTTCAAATTCCTCCACGATTTCTTGAACATCCTCTTCTGGATCCGTGGCCTCTGGCTTGGAAACAGCTCTTGAGTGTTGGTCTACTGAAGTTCCCTCTTGATCTTCGGGTATCTCGTAGGTGCCCTCGGGTCGTTTCCCTTAGGGTTAAAAAGGGGTGAGGAGGGTAGGAGAGATTTGATAGTGAAAATGTCATCCTTAAAGACGCGATTTGATGTGATAAAAAGCACATCTAAATTTCTGCCCAATAGTTCATTTTCACGTTTGGAAAAAAGCAAGGGGCATTTAAAAAAAACAAAATATAAGAAGAACTTCATATCACAGGGTAGTCTCTCCAGAAGATTACAGAAAAGAGGAGGTTTTGCAAGTGAAATGTCGTGCCTACAAACCAGATTTAAAAATTGCAGACTGCTGTAGAGAAATACATAAAAAGTACAAAATGTACAGGGGCCGATTTCACAAAGCGCTAACTAAGACGCGTCTCAGGAAGGGTCACCCTTTTTATCTTGGGACATTTCAATTGGAATTAGGACGCATTAAACAGGTCTTAACTTTTGTGAAATCGATCCCTGGTATAACGATTATGTATTTTGTGAAACGTAATGCATGAAAAATGGTGAACATGATGCAAGGATCCCATGACAAAACCTGTAACAAAACTGTCCCATTAGAAATTAACAAACTGTAACAAACTAACAAACTGTAACAAACTGTAACAAACTGTAACAAACTGTAACAAACTGTAACAAACTGTAACAAACTGTCCCATTAGAAAGTGGGTTAGTACATGTACATGTTGAGTTAGAAATGTGGGAGAAAGCTTAAGCAACAAGCAGTAAACAGGAATCGTTTGACGTACTAAGCAGGATTGGGGTTAACTAGTCCATCGGGATAGGTGGTACCACTTCATGCACTGCTTAGCAGGCAGTTTTGATCTAATACTTCAAAATGACCACAGAGATTGAAATGACCACTGCACTTGGGACATGTAATTGGGAGGTGTAGCTATCGCCCAACTTTGTTGGACCTTGTTGGATGAAACGGACCAATAGCGGAGTAGAATGCCTGTCACGTGAAGGAAGCAACCAACCACGGTTGAGATATTTTGGACAAGCACATCCATGCAACGCCCATGTAGATGGGCCTTAAAGAACCACCAAACGGTTTTAGGGAGACAATTTCAACCTGTGTAAGTAAATGAGGGTATTTAAACAAGCATGCAAAAAGCACCAAGTACGTTACAATTGTTAGTATGGACCCTCCAACTCTGGCTGACGTGCTATGAGTTATTAAAAGGTGAAACAGAGGGTTAAGGAAAATGTATTACTACATGTGGGACGGAAGGTAGACTTGCATCAGTCTCCTTACCATTTGGCTCTGCCTGGTCCTGGCTCTCTGGTGGAAACTCCACACTTGGAATTGTGGATATCTTGGGCAGATTCTCTGTCACCAAGAAAGGGGGGTTAGGTGTTGGTTAGAACAACCCGATGTCTTGGAGGGTTGGGGGAAGGGAATGTCCCCAGGTATTCATGTCATAAAGTGGTTAAAAGTCGCATGAAATGGAATTTTTATTAAATTAAAGTTTGCTAGGAACACTTTTGTGTGTTCCAATGAATTTCAGAAAATTTAACGGTTGTTTTAGCAATAATTTTCTATTTTTAAGATGATGAGAATTTGCATATTCATGAGGAAAGCTGCGATGTATCTTATTAACAATGGAGGAATTCTGCATTAATTTTTGTAAAAAGAAGATTTTTGTAAAAAGATGTTTAGCAATTTCTTGACATCATGAACTGTTTTAGTTTCATAAGTTTGTTTAGAATGTCATTTACAACAACCCCACAAATTTGTTTAGTCAAAAATGGATGACTTAAAAAACGAAACATGCGATTATTTGGCGGTATGCATGGTTAACATTCCTTGGTCCCAATTACCTTTCATCAAAAGGGGGTTTTCATCCATGTCAGTAATTTCAGGTGTTTGAGGCTCAGGGGGACCTGTCGTTAGAAGTAGAGGATCAAGTTCAACTTTGAGCTACATCGTCATTGTGCCAAGCCCAACACCATTAGAAAAAAATCCTACTAGGCCTATTGTTGTTTTCAAAATGCACACGTAGTTACCCAAGAGTATAGAATTGTTTTCACCACACACTTTTAACAAAGTCCCATCACCCCCAAAGTGCAACCAATGTTTTTGCTAGAATTTAGTTGAACACAGAGATACAATCAACTTGTCCTCAAAACACGAAATATAATATTCAAAGATAATGATTATTGATAACCTTCAGGAACAGGTGTGTAAAAAGGAAAGGGTGGGTTTGGCCTTCACATGTGGCCTTTTAGAGGGAATATCTTAAAGTACATTCAAACCTGTTAATAAGAGGTCCTTGGGACCTTCCAGATTACCTTGTTCTAACAGGAACCTTGTATTATCAGGAATGAAAACAATGAAGAGCAAAAGATTTGGACTGAAAATTCTCCTTGTTATAAGCAAAATGTTGTATTAATAGTGCTCTTATTATCAGGGTTTGACTGTACATCCACTTAAGTAGAGCAAATCCCGTAGGCGGATCCAGGATTTTTTCCAGGGAGGGGTTTTGCTAAAATTGCTACCAGGGAAGATTTTGTTATGTCAGCTTGTTGAGGATAGGTTTATTTCTTTGACCCCCAAACCTCTCCCCCTAGAAAATCATTTCCATAAAAATCATTTGGAGAAAATGAGCAAATGTTAGTATTAAGGATGAATGGAATTTGCAAGACTGGGGGAGTCCTTGACGTGAAAATATGGCAAAACATAGCCAGATTCATGAAATTTGACTGTTTTAAAGGAAAAAGATGTATTGGCTGTGAAAAGATGAAATGCTGAAGTGTTAATAGTGGAACCTTCACCACGAGCATCACCTTGCAATTCATCGGAGCTTTCCGACGTTCCCTCGTATCGGTCCGAGTCTGGCGCAAGCTCAACGACCGGAGCTGAAGATGCCACAATGTTAGCCATCTCTGGTGCTGGAGCAAATTCTACAAAGGCAGTGGGCGTATGCAAAGCAACAGAGGAGTTTCAAATTGTCATCAATAGTGAGTGTCGCGGTGCTTTCTTTTGTGTTAAAATTTGCAAGTGAAAAGACGCGTGGCTCAGCATCTAAAATAAGGCTTTCGGTGCTAATAGGTCGTATTCCTGAACGCGTGAGGGCGCCGTCAAGTGGCCCGCTCCCATCGCACGTTATGTTCGAACACAAAACTCGCTATGTATGCACGCATTCCAAACATTTACTTTTATTGGAAATCTGGACCCGCGCTCCGCGTACGCGACCTTTTACCACGTATGGACGTATTCCCCCCCCCCCCCCCCACCCCCCCATTTTCCACCGTCAGCTATGCCTATTTTTCCCTAAGTCACCTAGATCAAGCGCCCTCACGCATTCAGGAATACGGGCTATTATACATTTGTCAATAGCATAGCAGGTCAATCATAGATCACAAAAATATTTTACAAATTAAATCAATAAAATAAAAAAGTCTTACAAGAGAGATGCCAAAACTGCAAATGGAAAAGTAGTAATTTGCTGCAGTGAACTCACCTCGGACAAGAAATTTCCCCCAAAACACCTAAACCCTTTCAAAAACACACATTTGGAGCTTACAATTTGCGTCTCGCAATGACATTACCATGATGGTCGTAATTGGCTGAAAAAAGTTGTACAAATTACACATAAATCAAAAATGTTGGCATCTTTAGGGTTTATATCCCATCGAAAAGATGAAGCAAGACCAGAGTTTGTTTCACTAGGTGGACACAAGATATACTTTAACTTCATTAATAAGAGAGAGGTCTTCAGGACTTTTCAGATTACTTTGTTTTAACAGGACCCAATGAAGAATGAATGGAAACCTAAAATCTTCCTTGTTATAAACAAAATGTTGTATTAACAGTGCTCTTATTATCAAGATTCGACTGTATTTCAAGGAATGAACAGACATCTTTAAGCAAGTCTTGCTTTTAGGACGTGGTTTAGGATCAAGGTTTACAAAATGCCAACTCAACTATGCCTCACCTAATGTTGCATTGTCTGGGAGCGCCTCTGTCAAGTCCCACAGTTCCTGCAAGTGTTTTTCATCCTCCGGTGTAAGGAATTTCCGTTCTGCTTCTTCCGGGTGTGTTGGGGGAGGAGCCGATTCGTCCATGCTGATCGTCTCTCCTTCGATTGATTCGTCGCCAGGTCCATATTCAGATGGTTTGTCAGATTCGGGTTCCTCGTTATCGTCAACTGTAGGACAAGAATATGTTTGTTTTATTTTAAGAAGCTTTTTGTTTCATTTTTGTTTTGTTTTTGTGGTTGCTCAAATTATAATAAAGGTAACCGTTTTGAAATTTCATTTTTGGTTTTGCTTTGTTGTTTATTTTGGTTGTAAACAGGTTTTTGTTTCTTGAGACGTCTACAAGAGATGAATGCACTATTAGTGCCTAACCATTGAAATGAAACAAACATGGGATGTGGGAAAAATTATAAGACGGATAAAGTGTTATCTTGGAAACAAACTTTCTGAGGGAGTCAATTTTTGAGTCAAGTCTTTTAAAAATCTTGTTCTCCTTTTCTTTAGTTAAGACATTTTCTGAATTGGCAATTTCTCTAGGTCTGTGACACAATAACAGCAGCTTACGATTCATGGAGAATTCATTCATAGCAGCAGCCAATGCCTCTATGTCCTCTGGCAATAGTCTGGGTTTCTCTTCAGCTTCACCTCGCCTCTCAGGGGAATCTAGCTGCTCATCGATTGGTGGCTACAAGTAATGAATAATGCATAAACTGGTAATTACTCAATCTGATTGGTCCAAAGTTCTAACTGGGTGGTATTTAGTACTTCAATAAAAAAGTAATTTTTGAGGGCACATACTTTTCTCAATTTTTTTAAGTCAATCCTTCCTACGGAAAAGCAAGGAAAGGGGATAATTGGATGGATTTTTAGGTAATTTGTGCTGCAAAAATAAGTATTTAAGCATTTAAAAGCTTTTGACAACAGGCACTTTTTTTTTTTAAGAGGGCGCATAAATATGGGGAAAGTAATTTTAAACTCGGCAAACAAAACAAACATAAAAACAAGACATAAAAAACATGAAAAAATGAAAACCATAAATGGACAAAAAAATACAGACATTAAAAATTCACAGCACAACTTTCCCAATCAAATTAATTGGCCACACACACAATCTCATCTCCTCATCGCATTTTCACACAAAGACTAAAAACAGAGAAAAAAACTCAAATTAATGATGACTGTATGGTTTCCTGGAGACATTTGGAGCGAATCTGTTAAAAAGATCAATATTATGTTGCCTTTCTGTAAAAAATACAAAAAAAATTACTCCACAGGATCTGAAATTTAGAAGAATAAAGTTGATCTGACCATGTTTTATTTACTATTGCATTTTTTTTTCAAATAATTACAAAATGTATGCAAACTATATGACTCTGTACTTTGATGAATGAAATTGTACCAAAAAAATATTCCCTGAAATATTTTAAAATGCTCACTACAGACAAGACATACAATTACATACATACAGTACATATATTATTAGTGAAATGTTTATTCAGATTACTGCAATGTCATTTTCCATGCAAGATACTAATTGAGCATGGTTTGTGACAAAAACTCGGACAGACAGACAGAAAAGTAGCGAATAAAAGCAAGAATAAGGTTTATCAAAGTAGAAATTTAAGGAAAACAGAAACGGAGAAATTAAAGTATAGAGATTAATTATAGATGGGGAGGTGAATGCCAAGGAAAGGGGAAGAGTTTGCTTAAAGGCAGAGGCTCGTCAGCAATGCGCGCGCGCCAAATTCATGCCACAAAATAAGCAGCTCCATAGCAAAGGCATGGAGCTGCGTATTTCGTGGCACGAATTTGGCACGCGCACATTGCTAACAAGCCTATGTTTTTAACTCTGGTCTTACAAGTCCATCACAAGCCTTCAAAAGACCACAGAAGTTTTTAACAATTTGAGTAACGGCCATTTAAATAAACTGCAACAAAGGCATTCTTGTGTGTATTTTTATCTTTTGATGGTTGTGACTATCGTCACTGGACTTGTGATGGACTTAATTACGAGCCGCACTCATAAATCTGCAATTTTAGTAAGTGCAAACTACGACTTTCCTACTGTAAATATTAAACTCTAATAAATTCAAGTAATTATAAGGGAAGACACATAAACCTAACCACCGGTACAGCAGTCGGTACCGGCGATTTTAAGCGGTACCTCCTGCACTAAGAGAGCTGTTCTCGAGCGGTACCGCTGTCGGTACCAGCAGTTAGATTTGTTTGTCTTCCCCAAGTGTGCACGTAGCATGCCTGGCATTCATAATAAATAATCTCTGCAACAAAGCTATGTTATTGTCACTTTTAGCAAGTTTTTTTAGGCACTTCAGGCAGAAAAGCAAATACAATGTTTTTTTTTTTAAAGTTCAATTTGCAACAGCAAAGAATATTGTTTGCATTTTTTATAAACTTCATGCACTGCATACTGGTTGCAGAAAAATAAACGGTTCAAAGGATCTCCAAGCACAACGTATAAGCCCTTGATGAAAACTAAAATGAAATAATGCTAAAAATAAAATTCATATCATATCATTGTATTAACAGCACAGCAAATAAATTAACAGACCAAAAAAAAAAATTTATAAATTTTTTTTTTAAAAATTACAAATTAATACAAAGTAATCTTAAGGAACATCTCAAGTAAACAAAAAGTAAAATAATTAGTAATTACAGCTTGGTTCAAGAGAACAAAAAGTGCCTTAAAATTAAAAGTAACTTTGGTGAGTGCAAATAAGCTTCTCATGCATATTCAAAAACACTTTAATGCTTGGCAATTATTTTGCTGGGGTTCACACTCATGCAACTGACAACGAAAAGTTGATTTCTGCGAAGCAATGCTTTTTTTTTCATTTTTTTTTCTTTTTCTGTTGGCTTCCTTTCGTCCACTGCTCGTCATTTAAGCACTCAGTACCTCTGATTCATAGCTGGTCGATGGTTGAATGTCCGTAATGTCCCGATCCTAAGCATGAATAACGAAAGAAAAAGAAGACAAATAGAATAAATTAAAACATCCGACATGATGCCTTTAAACATCAAAAATACAAACATGTAAACATACAAAATTAGTGCTCGACGCCTGTAGCGCACATGCAAAAATGAAAATTAAAGTTTCACCAAGCTTGGTCAATTGTCAATGTGTCATGATTATCATGATGCTTAATTGTTAATTTAATGCTCATGGTGGGGTGCATGTGTCCTTGGGCAAGGCACTTTGCCATACGTTGCCTCTCTCCCCACCTAAGAATAAATGGGTATCTACAAGGGTCGCAGCCCCCGAGTGCTTGAGTCAAGCTTCCGGGGGGAGCTGCATACTCCCCAGGGAGTTGTGTCCAATGACCAGGAAAGTGTCTTAAATCGCCATCAGTATTTTAGGGGTAGAAAAATGTGTGCTAAATAAAAACACAGTTACTATTATTAAAACTAACATTACAACAACAAAAAAGCAACGTTTTGTGCTGGTGCTGATGTGTACAGGGTTAACTAGGCACATACAACTGGGCACAGGGTTAACATGTACAAGTGGCAGGAACAACTAAAAATGCAAAAAATAATAATCACAAACGGATATTTTAATATACATCAGGATAAAAACCAAAATAACTCAAAAGGAGACATTAAAAATGAATAAAAGGCTATTTTGATGGCTAGATATAGACCATATCGAATAACAGCCATCTTGCAGGGCAAGTTTAAATTTGTTAACTATGCGAGTTCATGGAACAAAGAAACTGCCCTACAAGATGGCAGCTAATCAATACGGTTTATTGCAAGCTGCTTTTCTAAGCTTCATCGGGGTGCTTTTTAAATTGCACAAACTAAAAAAAAAGGAAATCATAAGCTTTGGATGAATTCTTGGGGTGAAGGATTCTGCGAACAGGTGCAAAACTTAAGTGGTGTTGGGAAGTTTCTCAAGCTGAGAGGAGCAACAAAAAGAAGCAAAATAAACGAGCAGGTGCTTGGCAGGTGAGGAGCTCAAGGTGTGATGATGATTTGCCTGCAGAATGGCAAGGTACATGAATCAAGTACCTCTGGAGTTGATTCCACCTTGACCTCGCTGCTTGCCATCACGATCCTCTCCCGGTGCACCTCGGCATAAACAGTCTTGGTGGTGGTCTCTGAGAATTCTGCAAAGCTGTCCGTGTGTCCAACGGCTTCTGGTTTATCATCAATGTCTTCATCCTTTGGGGATATGTCAGTGTCGTCTTGGGAAGCCTGCTCTGGAGACTCAAGGGAGTATTCATTCACTGCCTCTTGCTCGTGGAACTGTTCAATTTGTTCTTCTTGCGGTTCTTCTAAAGCTTCTTCTTGCACCTCCTCAACAGTGTCTTGCTCTTCGAAAATCTCCTGTGATTCTCCATCTTCCTCTACTTCAAAGTCCTGGACTTCTTCTTTTGGAGCATCCTCTTCATACATTCCTTCATCAACTTTAACAATCGTCTCCTCCTCATTATCCTCCCCATATTCTTCAGAAGAGTGGCGGTGTTGACGATGAAATTCTTCAAAACCAACAATGGTACCAGCTTCAACAACATCGGCTGCTAATGGCTTGGTGGGACTGTCAACCTCATCATCCCTTTCTTCAACATCTTCACCAGGAGGAGGAGCAAGCTTATGAGCTGGTGGCTTTGGTTGTTCGTCTTCTGTCTCTGGAGACTGTAGGTGAGCTTCGGACTCGGAGACAGATTCAGGTTCTCCTGGGAGTGTAATAGAATCGGCTGTTTCATCAGCAGGCTCTCCACGGACAACAACAGTTGACTCACGAGTGATAATTGTCGTCTCAGAATAAGAAGTTTCATACTTTGAGACTGATGTTTCTTCTGACAAGCGATCTTCACGTATTTCATCTTCCAAACGTGCCTGGATGTCGCTGCTCTCCAAAACCTCAGTCCCTTGGTCCAACGGTTGTGCTTCGTCTTCTGGAGAAGGCAGAGGAGTCAGAGGCTGTAGGTCTTCTTTAGGTTCATCATCGGGCTGGGTTTCTTCCTGTTCATCCTGAGGTTGAACCTCTATCTCCTCTTCTCCCTGTTCCATCTCTTCAAGGGGTACTGGACTGGCCTCCTGTACTTCAACGGAATCATGTTGAACAAGAAGTCTTGGATCATAGTAATGCTGCTCTGTTGGTCCATCGACCATTTGCACATCTTCGGATTCCTGTGTTTGCTCATAATATTCTTCGTGTTTTTCCTCTTCTTGAATGTCGACTTCTTGAGTCGGCAAAGATTCGGGTGTGTCTGGCAGCTCTTGGATCTCGGGTGTCTGCAGTGTTTCAATCTGCTCAGGCTGTTGCTGAAGTTCAAGCTCTTGAGGAGCTTTCAAGGTATACTCTTCTCTTGGAACGTCTTCAGTTTCAATAGGGGAATCTGGAATAGGAGCAATTTCAGGAGTTTCAGGCAAGCCATCAACCTCTTCTCTCCCCTTTTCTTCTTCAAATTCCAAGTTGACAGGAGGAGCCACATACGCATGTTCAACAGACTCAGTTTCTTCAACAATTTCTTCTTCCACAGGAAGTTCCTCAGAACGTTCGCCTGATGGAGTTAGAACTAAATACTTTTCCTCCATCTGAATAACCTCCAGGCTTGATCGACGATCTTCTGTTTCAATTTCTGGGCTTATCCTTCCAACTTCTTTGTCACCATCATCCATTCCCGCTGCATCTGGTGTGGGAGGTGGATATGCGACACGATACTTTTGTTGTTCTTTGAAATGCATATAACTTAAACTGGCCAAAACTTCTCTATGTGTGTCAGGTGTATATGGTTTTTCACGTTCTTCCGGTCGATCTTCTTCGATCAAATTATCCTCAACATCAGCATCTTCAGGAGTGCCAGTTTCTTCTTGTACATCTTCAACCTCCTCTGAAGGACGAGACTCGGAGGCCGAGTCTTCATCCAAATGCAAGAAGGGTGACCGGGGAATGTCATCAAGTACCTCATCTTGGTCATCTGATTTATCTCCCTGGTCCTCTTGTGCAGGGACACCATCCACATCATATCTAAAGACAGCTTCACTTTCCTCCTGCTTCTCAATTTCTTCTTTCAGTTCAGGAGGTTCAACTGCTTGTTCAATTCCTTTAACGTCATCCTTATCTTGTTGAGTGTCTCCAACATGTCGCTCAACGATGACTGTTTTCTCGGTGGAATGAACAATGTGAGTGTACTCTTCATGCACATTCACCAACTCCCGCGAGACCTCATTCCTTTTTGATGGTTCCAGCTCTTGTGGAATGTTAACCTCCGACTCAATTTCTTCACATGGTTCTGACTCTGGTTCCGACTCTGGTTCTTCACAGGGTTCTTCAACAGGTTCTGACTCTTCGACAAGTTCTTCAACAGGTCTTGGCTCTTCACAAAGCTCAACAGGTTCCAATTCTTCACAAGGTTCTTCGACGAGTTCTGGCTCTTCACAAGGTTCTTCATCAGGTTCTGGCTCTTCACAAGGTTCTTTAACAAGTTCTGGTTCTTCATCTTTATCTTGCTGAATTTCAACATGCTGCTTAACAATGACGGTTTTCTCAGTAGAATGAACAATGTGTGTGTATTCTTCATGTATGACGTCCTGTGAGAGCTCGTCAGACTTGGATGGTTCTATATCTTGCTCGCCAAAGGGTTCTTCGATGGGTTCTGGCTCTTCACACAGTTCTTCAACAGGTTCTGCCTCTTCAACATGTTCTTCAGCAGGCTGCGGCTCTTCACAAGGTTCTGGTTCTTCACGAAGTTCTTCAACAGGCTCGAGCTCTTCACAAGGTTCTTCAACAGGTTCTGGTTCTTCACAGGGTTCCTCTAGCTCCTCACAAGGCCTTTGTTCAGTAGGTTCTGGCCCTGGCTCTGTAAAAGCTTCCTCTGTTTCATCAACACCTTCATCAACATCCTTATCTTGTTGAAGATCTCCCACATGTCGCTCAACAATGACCGTTTTCTCAGTCGCATGAACAATGTGAGTATACTCTTTGTGAACAAGCATGACCTCATCAGTCTTGTGTGGTTCTACATCTTCATCTGGTTCTTCAATGGGTTCTGGCTCTTCACAAGGTTCATCAACAGGTTCTGGTTCTTCACAAAGTCCTTCGATGGGCCCTGGCTCTTCACACGGTTGCTCTGGCTCTTCACAAGGTTCCTCTGGCTCCTCACAAGGTTCTTGTTCAAGAGGTTCAACCAATTCAACTTGTTTTATCTCTTCAACATCATCTTTATCTTGCTGAATTTCAACACGCTGCTCAACAACTGTTTTCTCAGTAGAATGAACAATGTGTGTGTATTCTTCATGTATGACTTCCTGTGAGAGCTCATCAGACTTGGATGGTTCTATATCTGGCTCGTCAAAGGGTTCTTCGATGGGTTCAGGTTCTTCAATGGGTTCTGGCTCTTCACAAGGTTCTTCAATGAGTTCTGGCTCTTCACAAGGTTCTTCGATGGGTTCTGGCTCTTCACAAGGTTCTTCAATGAGTTCTGGCTCTTCACAAGGTTCTTCGATGGGTTCTGGCTCTTCACAAGGTTCTTCGATGAATTCTGGCTCTTCACAAGGTTCTTCAATGGGTTCTGGCTCTTCACAAGGTTCTTCGATGGGTTCTGGCTCTTCACAAGGTTCTTCAATGAGTTCTGGCTCTTCACAAGGTTCTTCAATGGGTTCTGGCTCTTCACAAGGTATTTCAACGGGATCCGGCTCTTCACAAGGTTCTTCGACGAGTTCTGGCTCTTCACAAGGTTCTTCAATGAGTTCTGGTTCTTCAATGTGTTCTGGCTCTTCACAAGATTCTTCGACGAGTTCTGGCTCTTCACAAAGTTCTTCAACGGGCTTTGCCTGCTCTTCACAGGGTACCTTTGGCTCCTCACAGGGTTCTTGTTCAAGAGGTTCAACCAATTCAACTTGTTTTATCTCTTCAACATCATCTTTATCTTGCTGAATTTCAACATGTTGCTCAACAATGACGGTTTTCTCAGTAGAATGAACAATGTGTGTGTATTCTTCATGTATGACTTCCTGTGAGAGCTCATCAGACTTGGATGGTTCTTTATCTGGCTCGTCAAAGGGTTCTTTGATGGGTTCTGGTTCTTCGACGGGTTCTGGCTCTTCGACGGGTTCTGGCTCTTCAGAAGGTTCTGGCTCTTCAGAAGGTTCTGGCTCTTCAGAAGGTTCTTCGATGGGTTCTGGCTCTTCACAAGGTTCCTCTAGCTCCTCACAAGGCTCTTGCTCAGTAAGTTCTTCCTCAGTAGGTTTAATTTCTTCAACATCTTGTGGCAGATCTCCAACATGCCGCCCAACAATGACCGTTTTCTCAGTAGAATGAACAAGGTGTGTGTATTCTTTGTGCACATGCACCACCTCCTGTAAAAGCTCTTCGCGAGGTTCTTCGACGGGTTCTGGTTCTTCGACGGGTTCTAGTTCTTCGACGGGTTCTAGTTCTTCGACGGGTTCTAGTTCTTCGACGGGTTCTAGTTCTTCGCAAGGTTCTGGCTCTTCACAAGGTTCTTCGATGGGTTCTGGTTCTTCACAAGGTTCTTCAACAGGCTCTAGCTGCTCTTCACATGGTACCTCTGGCTTCTCACAGGGTTCTTGTTCAAGAGGTTCAACCAATTCAACTTCTTGTTTAATCTCTTTAACATATTTATCTTGCTGAATTTCAACATGCTGCTCAACAATGACGGTTTTCTCAGTAGAATGAACAATGTGTGTGTATTCTTCATGTATGACGTCCTGTGAGAGCTCGTCAGACTTGGACGGTTCTATATCTGGCTCGCCAAAGGGTTCTTCGATGGGTTCCAGCTCTTCACACGGTTCTTCAACAGGTTCTGCCTCTTCAACATGTTCTTCAGCAGGCTGCGACTTTTCACAAGGTTCTGGTTCTTCACGAAGTTCTTCAACAGGCTCGGGTTCTTCAACAGGTTCTGGTTCTTCACAGGTTTCCTCTAGCTCCTCACAAGGCTCTTGTTCAGTAGGTTCTGGCCCTGGCTCTGTAAAAGTTTCCTCTGTTTCATCAACACCTTCATCAACATCCTTATCTTGTTGAAGATCTCCCACATGTCTCTCAACAATGACCGTTTTCTCAGTCGCATGAACAATTTGAGTATACTCTTTGTGAACAAGCATGACCTCATCAGTCTTGGGTGGTTCTACATCTTCATCTGGTTGTTCAAAGGGTTCTTCGATGGGTTTGGGTTCTTCGACAGGTTCTGGCTCCTCGACAGGTTCTTCGATGGGTTCTGGCTCCTCGAAAGGTTCCTCTGGCTCCTCACAAGGCTCTTGCTCAGTAAGTTCTTCTTCAGTAGATTTAATTTCTTCAACATCTTGTGACAGATCTCCAACATGCCGCTCAACAATGACTGTTTTCTCAGTAGAATGAACAATGTGTGTGTATTCTTCGTGCACATGCACTACCTCCTGTGAAAGCTCTTCACGAGGTTCTTCGACGGGTTCTGGTTCTTCCACAAATTCTGGCTCTTCGTAAGGTTCTTTGATGGGTTCTGGCTCTTCACAAGGTTCTTCAATGAATTCTGGCTCTTCACAAGGTTCTTCAATGAGTTCTGGCTCTTCACAAGGTTCTTCGATGGGTTCTGGCTCTTCACAAGGTTCTTCAATGAGTTCTGGCTCTTCACAAGGTTCTTCAATGAGTTCTGGCTCCTCACAAGGTTCTTCGATGGGTTCTGGCTCTTCACAAGGTTCTTCGACGGGCTTTGCCTGCTCTTCACAGGGTACCTTTGGCTCCTCACAGGGTTCTTGTTCAAGAGGTTCAACCAATTCAACTTCCTGTTTAATCTCTTCAACATCATCTTTATCTTGCTGAATTTCAACATGCTGCTCAACAATGACGGTTTTCTCAGTAGAGTGAACAATGTGTGTGTATTCTTCATGTATGACTTCCTGTGAGAGCTCGTCAGACTTGGATGGTTCTATATCTGGCTCGTCAAAGGGTTCTTTGATGGGTTCAGGTTCTTCGACAGGTTCTGGCTCTTCAGAAGGTTCTAGCTCTTCAGAAAATTCTAGCTCTTCAGAAGGTTCTTTGATGGGTTCTGGCTCTTCACAAGGTTCTTTGATGGGTTCTGGCTCTTCACAAGGTTCTTCGATGGGTTCTGGCTCTTCACAAGGTTTCTCGAGCTCCTCACAAGGCTTTTGCTCAGTAGGTTCTTGCTCAATAGGTTTAATTTCTTCAACATCTTGTGGCAGATCTACAAAATGCCGCTCAACAACGACCGTTTTCTCAGTAGAATGAACAATGTGTGTGTACTCTTTGTGCACATGCACCACCTCCTGTGAAAGCTCTTCACAAGGTTCTTCGACGAGTTCTGGTTCTTCCACAGGTTCTGGCTCTTCACAAGGTTCTTCGATGGGTTCCGGCTCTTCACAAGGTTCTTCAATGGGTTCCGGCTCTTCACAAGGTTTCTCGAGCTCCTCACAAGGCTTTTGCTCAGTAGGTTCTTGCTCAATAGGTTTAATTTCTTCAACATCTTGTGGCAGATCTCCAACATGCCGCTCAACAACGACCGTTTTGTCAGTAGAATGAACAATGTGTGTGTACTCTTCGTGCACATGCACCACCTCCTGTGAAGGCTCATCACAAGGTTCTTCGATGGGTTCTGGTTCTTGCACAGGTTCTGGCTCTTCACAAGGTTCTTCGATGGGTACTGGCTCTTCACAAGGTTTCTCGATGGGTACTGGCTCTTCACAAGGTTCCTCGATGGGTTCTGGCTCTTCACAAGGTTCTTCAACAGGCTCGGGCTGCTCTTCACAAGGTTCCTCTGCCTCCTCACAAGGCTCTTGTTCAAGAGGTTCAACCAATTCAACTTCTTGTTTAATCTCTTCAACATCATCTTTATCTTGCTGAATTTGAACATGCTGCTCAACAATGACGGTTTTCTCAGTAGAATGAACAATGTGTGTGTATTCTTCATGTATGACATCCCGTGAGAGCTCGTCAGACTTTGATGGTTCTATATCTGGCTCGTCAAAGGGTTCTTTGATGGGTTCTGGTTCTTCGACGGGTTCTGGCTCTTCAGAAGGTTCTAGCTCTTCAGAAGGTTCTTTGATGGGTTCCGGCTCTGCACAAGGTTCTTCAACGGATTCTGGCCCTTCACAAGGTTCTTCGATGGGTACTGGCTCTTCACAAGGTTTCTCGATGGGTACTGGCTCTTCACAAGGTTCCTCGATGGGTTCTGGCTCTTCACAAGGTTCTTCAACAGGCTCGGGCTGCTCTTCACAAGGTTCCTCTGCCTCCTCACAAGGCTCTTGTTCAAGAGGTTCAACCAATTCAACTTCTTGTTTAATCTCTTCAACATCTTTATCTTGCTGAATGTGAACATGCTGCTCAACAATGACGGTTTTCTCAGTAGAATGAACAATGTGTGTGTATTCTTCATGTATGACATCCCGTGAGAGCTCGTCAGACTTTGATGGTTCTATATCTGGCTCGTCAAAGGGTTCTTTGATGGGTTCTGGTTCTTCGATGGGTTCAGGTTCTTCTACGGGTTCTGGCTCTTCAGAAGGTTCTAGCTCTTCAGAAGGTTCTTTGATGGGTTCCGGCTCTGCACAAGGTTCTTCAACGGATTCTGGCCCTTCACAAGGTTCTTCGACGGGCTTTGCCTGCTCTTCACAGGGTATCTTTGGCTCATCACAGGGTTCTTGTTCAAGAGGTTCAACCAATTCAACTTCCTGTTTAATCTCTTCAACATCATCTTTATCTTGCTGAATTTCAACATGCTGCTCAACAATGACGGTTTTCTCAGTAGAATGAACAATGTGTGTGTATTCTTCATGTATGACTTCCTGTGAGAGCTCGTCAGACTTGGATGGTGCTATTTCTGCCTCATTAATTGGTTCTTCGATGTGTTCTGGTTCTTCACAAGGTTCTTCGATGGGTTCTGGCTCTTCACAAGGTTCTTCGATGGGTTCTGATTCTTCACAGGGTTCCTCCAGCTCCCCACAAGTCTCTTGTTCAATGGGTTCTGGCTCCGGCTCCTCAAAAGCTTCTTCTGTTGGAACTTCTTTCTTTGAGATTTCTTCCGTTGATAGGACCTGTTCGTTGAGATCATGGGCAATCACAGAGTGAACAACAGTCTGTTGCACACTCACATGGGTTTCTACATGTTCTTTATATTTTATTTCTTGTTCAGAAGCATCAACCTCTGTAACATTTCTTTCTATCACCACTTGAGGTTCCGCGTGAGGTTCTTCTTGAGGTTCCTCGTGAGGTTCTTCTTGAGGTTCCTCGTGAGGTTCTTCCTCTGGTTCCTTTTCCTCTTTAATTTGTTTATCATCTGCCAGTACTTCAGGAATCTCTTCCACAACTTTCTCCTCCTCCGCCTCAGGAATGTTTTCTTCCTGTTCCTTCTCCTGGATTGTTGGTACCTCCAAAGGTTCCTCAGAAGAACCCTTGGTCTCAGTAACCACTCTTGTGATAACTTCCGACTCTTCGTGTGGTACATCGTCTCCAATGATCCGGACTGTCTTGGTTAACTTCGTTGTGGTCGTTGTCACTGTTTTCTCAGTATAAACAGCGGCATCGTGAATCCCTATTTCAGGCTCATGCGAGGATGTCGGTTCCACCAACGGTTCCTATGGAAACAAACCTTTTTAATCAGCTGCCAGCAATTACAAATAGCATAATAATGGCATGTAATAACTTAATTAGCTCACCGACTTATAATTTTTGCATTTTCATTTCAGAGGAACTAAGAATTATCCCTGTAAATGGGAAATATCCACTATTGATAGAAAAACAATACAAATTAGTCATTCACTGTAGATCAAGAATACAAATATTTAAGTTCTGCCAACTTGATGAGCACCTTGCCGTGATTCCTGCAAACATACCTCAGGTTCCCGCGGGGCTTCCTCAACACTTTCCGCTCCTAGACGAGGTTTGGCTTCTACCTGTTCAACCAACTTCTCCTGCGGTTAATCACACGTGAGTCACCAGCAATCAAGATACAACACACACACTGAGACTAACAACTAAGACGCTGCATCTAAGATAATGCAAACTAAGGTGGTGCTATCTAAATCTAGAAGCAGTGTACATACATGTAAAGCTTTCTAATCCGACAACCAGTTTGTATATTTTCTTGTACCAAAACATGGGGTGTGAAAAAGATATGGTCCTCATCAGGACTCAAACCTGAGACCTCTGAAACACTGGGCAGATGCTCTACCAGCTGAGCTATGAGGCACAGTGGTCTACAGTGGTTTTAATAATTATCAATTTTTCTCTTGGCATTACATGGGCAACTGTAAGACAGACACCCATAGCAGTACCCATCTGGTACCCATGTACTGCCGACTTTAAAAAGGCTTTGGGCTAAAAATTCCCAAAGCCTTGGGAAAAAAACCAAGAAACTAAACGAATGCCATGGCTCTCAAATAAGAATTCTTGGGAGATGTATAATGTCTTGCACTTGTCATTAACATTTTTGGCTGCTCCTTAAAAGGCAATTAAGAGAATGCTTTTCATGATTTTCTTTAAAAATCAGGTGAAACCAAACAAGATTAAAAGAAGTAATTTCTAGGTGGTGAATTTCATTTTAGTTCACTTGCAAAGCGAGCAAAATAAGGTGATGGAATCATAAATAATCAAGCCCGAGGATTGGGGCATCAAAATGTTCAATGAAATAGCTCCAAGAACTCAAAACGATGCACACAACATCATACATCATCATGAAGGGAAAATGACACTAAACTGCATCTGTAAGCTGGAAACAATGTTAGTGGAGCATGGTTCAGCCAGGTGAAAAGGATTTTATGATCAGATACAAAGAACAAATTAAAATGGCATGCAATGTGGGTACTGACATGCAGGGTAACAATTAGCATACCAAGGTGTTCGTCTAAAGAAACAATATTTTGATCATAAAAACTATCGCTTGGGGCTATGTTAACTTTGTTTAGAGCTAATTTGTCAGTTCCTATTATAAATTAGAAATGTATTATCTACTTTATAAGCCAGGCAGCTTTGTTTCTATTTAGTGGACAACGTTAATTTTAGTAACACCACTCAACCAATAGTAATCTTAATGTTACCATACTAACTCATGAATATTCATTCAGATATGTAATAATGCAAATACAATTAGGTGCATGTATTTAGAAAACTACTAATTCACTCTGGTCGTGATGATTAGCTAAAGTGCAGTTTAGTTTCAGATTTTCCATTCTTATTTCATAGTTATCAAGACAGAGAAAACGGACAACATAGTGCAAAATATTCACTTACAAAACACAAAATACACACACAGAATAACAAAGACAGAAACTGACAATGCCTCCCTTACAAAAGCCTTTAAGACAATCCTAAAACTTAAAAACGAAGGGGAATATTTTTTGTCTTTTATCTCTTTCTCAAGGAAACTGGTACCTATTGGAAACCCTACAATCAAAAGTATGAATGTTGTGAATGATTAATCGGTTAGTTCAGTCAATGATTTCAGAAGCAAGATGAGAAATAATGGAAGGAATATAACAGCTATTTGGTTGCAATTCCTGTTAAGTTTAGCCTTTTCACAGAGTCAGAAAGCACACAAAAATCAAATCCATCAAAGTCCAACACCAGAGCAACACTACAGCATCATCCACGGACTCGGAATTTAACAGCTTTTGAGAATGTGTGTTTTGTACTCAAAAGATGTCCATAAAAATCTAGATGCACAGATGAATCGGAATCAAGCCAAACCTGGTGTTGGAGTTTGACGGAGTTGGGTTGAACAATGTTATCTCTGAATATTGTTTGTTGTTAATATTGAAATTTTATAGAAAGCTTGCAACAAATTTCAAGGGGGTTAATTTCCATGTGAGGCAAAGGCCAAGCAAGTCATGCATTTGCTTTGTTTTCTACAAAGAAAACATTTTATGGAAGGTAAAATATGAAAAATATAGGACAATTTCCACAAGCAAATTTTGAAGTTTTTAAATTGTGTAGCGGGCAAACAATATCAAAAGCAATTAAAATATTTCGTACAGATTAAGTAATTAGAACATTTTACTTCCATTTTTGTAGAAAAAAAAACTGCTTATATTTTATTGCCAAGCAGCCAAAACAAATATTTGGATGAAAATGGAAACTAAAATCCATTTGGTTTTTTGCTTAGTGGCGACTTCCATTTAAAAAAAAAAGTATTTTAAAAACGTTTCTGCTGATGCATTCAGATAAAAAAAAAAATTAGTCTACAATGATTTAAACAAATAGATGGTTATAGATTCTGGTTATAGCTGATCATTTTTATGGAGGAACAACTGTGGGTTAGATGAAGCAGAAATAAAGTGAGCTGTTAGACAAGGTTTGTTGAAAAGTACAAAATATGAAAAGCATACCTGTGATTCCCGAGTTTTATCAGGCATTTCTTCTTGGAATTCCTACGGAAGAGACAAACCAGGAGGAGTAATCTTCAAGGTTATGTAGAGGACCAAGTTTAAGTGCCTTGAAGATGTTCCTAATTGGGTCTTTCCACAGTAAAGGGGGCATTTTGGCAACACAAACCATATTTTCGAGGAAATACCTTTGTCTGGTCTCAAAATAAAAGAAATAAGTTTAAGTTGTTCTGAGGAGATAACTTAGGCCCAAAAAGGGTTAATTTCCAATATACGCACATTTCCAGAAAGGCATGTTGTCACACTATTTGTAACCCTTCTTGGGCCTAAGTAATCTCTTCAGAACAACTGAAACTTATTTCTTTTATTTTGAGACCAGACAAAGGTATTTTCTGTAATATATTTTCTGTAATATAATATATAGTCTGTGTTGCCAAAATGCCCCCTTTACCATGGAAAGACTCAATTATGAAATATTTTATCACAAAGATCACATGTAGTTTTCCATTTACACCTTCTATGATCAGAACCTTGGCACCCTATGCCACATATCGTGCAGCAAATCAAATGATTAACAGGTAATATAATTTTATATGTTAATATGAAACAAAAACCAAACAATGCATGCAAAATATTAGATCCAAATGCAACTACAAAACAACTGGCCTGGCCTCAAGCATTACTTTTCCATTTTATAAAATTTGGGGGTTAAGTCACCCTAATCCTGTTGTATTTTTTTAAATCTGAATCATACCAAGCCGTACCTCTAGGATAGTCAGTGTAGGTCTGAATTTATAAATTTCACCAAACTAAAGCCCTTGTCAAAGCCAAGCCAGCGGTTTAAAAAATGGCTATACCAAGCATGCACAAAATGGTAAAAACGTGCAATGCCTTACTTTTTTGGGGGTAGAAGGGGGCGAGAGAGCAGTGGAAAGCACTGGATAATTACATGACCAAATTGTATTACATTCATTTGGTATTTGCTCATGAAGAGAGGATAAACGTGTGCAAATAAGAAGGAATATGGAATTGATTTTGCTATTTTCAAACATTAAAGTTGCACCAACAGTTCAAGTGTGATTCTGGGATTTCTCACTTTGCTAACGAATACCAAAAAAATTAAAATACTAGGACAACATCATAATAACCCTGGAAACAGTTGTATGTCTCAAGTTTTGAACACAGATAAAAGACTGGGGTGCTACCTACTACATAAAACTATAATCTAAGGTGCACAGCCTAATTGCAACTATGCCAAAACCAAACCAAAAAGCAAGAATAGACAAAACAAAACACCAAAATGAACGGGAACACAAAGAATATAGACTCAAAGTGAGCATGATGTGCCGGAAAGACTTGGCAACAGGCCAAATTTTGCCCCTACCTCAGAGTAACTTTCAAGGGGCGTACCAGGCTGCCTCCTAGATTGCGTGGCAGACTCGGCGATAGTGACCTCCGAGGCCTGGCCGTGTGGGAAGTCCGACTCAGAACGGTCCGTCTCAGGGCTTGACTCGAGACCAGTACGCACGGTGACTTGGTGGAAGGATGTAGCATAGGCAGAGATTTCCACTTCGCGATCCGGCGGAGAGACGGGGCTCTCGTCGAAAGCCTGAGCTCCGTGGTTTATACTGTATTTGTTGCTTGTCACATCGGGACCGCAGATTCTCGAGGAGTCATCCAGAGGTTCAGGTTCACAGATGATGTCTGGATTTATGCCTTGAACAGTCGCTTCAGTGGTGGTGGTATTAGAAGGCTCCTCAACTGAGTCCGGTCCAACATCGTAACGCGGGTTGATTCCTTCTTCCTCTGGTACTACTTCTATCACAATGGGTTCTTCGGTAACCGAGTCCGGTTCAACGTTATAATGCGGGTTAATGCCTTCTTCCTCAGTAGTCTTTTCAGCTTCGATAACCTCATCCGGTTGGCTAGTAATGACCATGTATTCATCGATATCCGGATCTGATTTCCGATCAGGCACCTCATCCACCTCTATCCGGACTGGGGCGTGCTTCTCCGTGTACAAATACTTCTCAGTCCTGGTCGTAGTGGTAGTTTTAGTTTTTGTATCATCGGGACCGACGTAAATTTCAGTCTCAGCTGAGGATTCGGACGCGGACTCTACGGGACCATCTTTTTGGCTGTCGGCTGCTGCCTGGGTTCGCACTATGCGAGTCTGCTCTACCACAACCGTTCGGGTTTCAACAGTACGTGATGTGTCTTCAGGCGGGGCCTACAGGAGTGGCGCAAATTGGAACAACTTTGAATTAAAAAGCAAACGTGGTGAAGACTAAGCAGTGTGCCATCAGTGTCGCGATCTGTCTTGTTTTGTCCAATCTTCAAATGAGCTTGCAAAAGCGACACACGTTCTAAAATTCTGATGCTGTTAAGACTGGACTACCTTAACTACCTTAACTGGACTACCTTATTAAACATGAAGCCATTTTTGAAGCAGCAGGGATGTTAGTATAGTCCAAAATGCAATGTTAGTTAGGATCGAATAAAATTTAGGTTATACGAGCAAGAGGGGAAAGATACAAGGCCTGACTTGTGTATATTTATGCCAAGCAGAGGGTAAACACGGAAAAACAGGCAGTATATGTGTTGAGCGTCTCTATACAATTTGATGCAACTATTTAGTTCATTCCAGCATATGCAAAGATTCAAGAGGAAAAATTACAAACAAAAATGTATCTTAACACAAATATTGATATTTTAACAAGCATGATTTTTCTAAAGAAAATTGATTTTGCAATGGACTCTTTCTCATGTATTCGTTTGTTTTTTCAGAGCTTCAATGATTTTTATGAATGTCTTTTAACATGCCATGATGCATTGTAATACATGTAGTTGAGATAAAAAATGATCTCCAAACGGAAGACAAATATAACAATGTAATGACTAGCAAATTCAAATCAAGAGGTAGGAATGTAAGCTATAAATATTAAGACAAAGACAAAAATAAAGGAAATTGCAGGCAATTTTTACCTTTGTCTCTGTTGGGGTCTGTCTGTCTTCCTAAATGACAAAAACAAAAACACATGCAATAATCAAATATTAAGTTAATAAAAAACGAGCATGGGATGAGAGAAATATCTGATGACGTAGATTTGAACCAGAAATCTCTGGCAGAACAGGTCGATGCTCTAGCAGCTAAGCTATGAGGCACAGTGGCATCCTCCCTCAGGGTTTCCCCAAGACCTCTGACACACCAGGCAGCTGCTCTACCAGCTGAGCTATAAGGCAAAGTGGTATCCTCCCTCAGGGTTTTCCCAAGACCTCCGACACACCAGGCAGCTGCTCTACCAGCTAAGCTATGAGGCACAGTGGTATCCTCCCTCAGGGTTTACCCAAGACCTCTGACACACCAGGCAGATGCTCTACCAGCTGCGTTATAAGGCACAGTGGTATACCCCCTCAGGGTTTCCCTAAGACCTCTGACACACCAGGCAGCTGCTCTACCAGCTGAGCTATGAGGCACAGTAGTATATTTAGTTTTTCCAAAACCAAGTTTTTTTTTTGGTGTTGCATGGATGCGCAACTGAGCAAGTATAAGCAAACACAATACTTGGTATGATGCTTGTTTCATTTCCATGGTGATTAGACAATTCTTCTTTTGACTCGGTCATACCTCCAGGCTTTCTTCCAAGACATCCCCAGTGGGCTCAAACTGCATCTCCCTTCTCTCTTCCTCGTGTTTCTCCAAAATCTCTTCCTTCATCTCCTGAGAAAATCATCCATAAAAAACCAAGGTGTTAACTAAGACGTTCCGGAAAGTGTGAATAAGCTCACAGAGTTATTGGGACGTTTTCAGTTTTGTCATCACATCTCAGTCTTAGATAAAAAGGCAATCTATTAAGAACAACTTGATCCGAAACTTAGAGTTGAGTTTGACACCATTAAAACTCACCTCATAAAGCTCAGCTGCTCCGGCATCCTGAGAAAATAAAATCAGGGAAACAATTCAGTTTCTGAACAAATGAAGCTACTAAGGATCATGCAAAAAGACATCAAAATTTGGACAAAGAATTGTTAAGTGTTATACTACACTTTAAAGGTGGAATACTTTGATAGAAACAATATAATTATGCCATGAAAACTACTTTTTAACTACGTCTAAAATGATTTGCATTAAAAGATGAAAAATCAAAAATCAAAAGATGGATAATTTGTCTTCATCGTTTCCCAAATATCTTATTTTCTTGGAGTTAATTCATTAACAATGGGGAAATGTGTGGTATAGCTATCAGGGTTGTAGTCGAGTCCATCACAAGTCCAGAGCCAATGAAATCACAAGTCCAGTAACAAGAAGCAAAGGATGAACATGCACAAAAGAATGCCTTTGTTTGAGTTCATTTGAGTAGCTTGTGACTTGAATTAAGACCCAGGGACTCGTGGTAGACTCGTGAAGGCTTGTGATGGACTCGACTACAACCCCGACAGCTATGTTTGGGAGTTCGCTTAGTCTAAAATATTGCGTAGTATACCAAAAATATAAGCCTTCACTGCTAACATTGGAATGCAGACCTTTGTGTTTAGACAAAAGGGAAAGCGTAATTAGGGTGACAAAACTAAAGGTTTTCACAGCTGGCAAGATTGCTTTTCAAACGTTAAGCTTTGAAACACTGCATGTTCAATATTGAGCTCGTGCCAATGACGTCATTTTAGAAGTCAAATAATGCCGCGTCGTTGTGGAAGCAATGTGCGTGCGCGTTGTGTGTGTCCATAGCGTGCGTAACGCGAAATGCTAAGGCTCCCATTGGTAAATTAAACCACGTTACGCCCACCAGAGACACACACAGCGCGCACGCACATTGCTTCCACAATGACTCAGCATTATTTGACTCCCAAAATGGCGTATTGGCACGTGTTCGAAGGGGGTCAATACTGCCAATATACTGACTTCTTTAATACATTAAGCCTAGATACAGTGACAGCCACGATGCAAAGTAAAACAATGTTCCAAGAATATCACAGGAACACAAGTGGGAAGTAAAATAAAATAGAAAACCTCTTTTACTCACCAAAACTTTAAACATACGGCATGCAGGGAGAACTGGTCTACACAGACACGAAGCAGGGGTTTACACAATTAGATGGAAGCAAACTTTACATCAATAGCGCTAGCGAACTGCGAACATTGGTTTGCTACTTTATGGGGGAAGGAATTTTGTAGGGAGGGAAAGGTACGAGTGGATGAATGTTCGCTTTTAACGCAAAAACATCAAGCACAATTTGTACAAAATTCACATAAATGTTCCCAAACGGCATGCATTATTACGCTTAATGCTTAAAAAAGGATGGAAAAGGTGGGGTTTGGGGGGATGAAGGCAATACACAATGTGCTGCGTGTTCGTCACTGCGCATGCGCATATTATCAGTGCTCTTTCTTCAACCAAATCAGTAGACTGAAAGGACAACCTTGATTGGCTGTATCAATTCATATCTGCTGCATATTCATTAAGCAGTTGTGGAATCAGGGAGCAACATCAAGCTTGGAAGCTTGGATGCAGGCAATTAAATTTCCATTTATTGTAAGCATTCTGGATTTCTGGCAGCTCTTTGGTGGGGATACTAAGGAACAAAACTGTCGACACTCAAAAACAAAAAGGCTTGTACTGGTATATGTTTGAGGTTTTAAAAAAATCTTATGTGCACCGAAATTGTTGACCAAAGAAAATTGTCTATTAGCACTCACATTCTCAGAATTCAAAAGGATTTTAAAATATTTAAGAATAAAAAAAATTGCAAGAGTTGACGAAACGTATTTTGTCAAGACCAGCACTCACATTCTCAGAAATCAAAACACTACAAAATTGATCGGTGCATAACAAGCACACACAGCAAACACACAGCAAACAGCATTTTAGCATTCCAAGCTAATTTCTTATTTGGGAAGCAGGACATTACATGAAATTTAAGACAAAACTTATCATACCTGTCAGAGACGGGGAGAATAGCAAGTGGGAATCAAACAGGAAAATGAGAAATATTAACAATCATTAGGGATGACGGTGATAAAAAACAATGAATTTATAATGAAAATGAATTCTTGTGGTCATGAGGAGTAACTGTTTTGCAATTTCAGTGAGCGAACGAAATGCACACTTTTTAAAAACTGCAAAAATCTATCACTTTCTTCATCAACATTTTTTACATACCTGCCAATATTGCAGAGTAAAAAAATCGGACTGTAGTGAAACTTGCAACAGTCAAGTTGGTACAACGGTCAAGTTGACCTAGTACTACACCCGTTTGTACACAACACACGCGGCGCGCGCAGGCAGTCAGGTCAAGTCGACTGTTACGATTTTAACACTTAAAAAATCGAAACAAATACGATAAAATCGGACTAGTTGGCAGGTATGTTTTTAGGATGTAGGGTCAAGTACATGTTTTGCGCACTCCTTAAAATTACTAAAAATTGTAGACTCCTGAAAAGAACTGGAGACAAAAAGTATTTATTTTATGCATGAAGTAATGATTTCAAAAATGGCAAAAATTGATGATCATAAAGGTGTTTTAAACCCAGTCACAATCCTGGTTATTAGTTTAACACACAAAGCAGGTTTCTCACAGCATCTCATCTCACAAGCATTTTGCTAAAATACTCCACTTTCAAAAAGCTTTTCACAATATCTTATGGAGCAGCACATATTTCCAGACGATTCTAAGACAGTCACGTGCAGCAAGCTATTTTTTGTAGCTGGCAATACTAACTGTGATTTAGTGATAAGACATTAACTGTGATTTGGTGATAAGACAGTAACTGATTTGATCTGCGTGATAGGCACAAAAATGAATTTGTTTGACGAGTCACTAGAATCAATGCCACAAGCATTCTACATTAAAGCTTTTTCAGTGCAAACAAAACAAAAACGCTTCAAAATATTTGTTTGTAATCTTCAGCAGAACCCAACACAGACTTCGTTTATACTTTCAGCACATCCAGTAAGACAAACTAAAACGTTTTAAGCTACAAGGTACAAGCTCCAAAATCCAAACAACCAGAAACCCATGCACCAACACAAGCAACCAAGTCAAAACAATGAGGGGAAAATGGCTAACGAGGTACCAATCCCGAGCAGAAAAACTTTGCCAAAAGAACAGCTACAGAGATTTAGAAAGAAACAACGAAAACAGAGAAGAAATTATCGGCAGCAAGCGATCAATACCTCGGGGATTCCTGCAGCAATAGCTTCCTCCTTCAATTCCTAAGAGCGGAGGGCGTAAGGGGAGGATGAAAAAAAGGATTGAGGTTGGGGTTTTCCTTTTCTGAGAATTTAGCTAGTCCAGGACATAAATTTTCAGTTCAGAAATGATGCCAAAAGACATCGCAAATAATTATTTAAGCTTCTGATGAAAATTGTGACAATTTTGTCCACCAAAAACTTAAACAAGATCAAATTCTGCAAAAATATCTTTGAGAGAAATTGTACCGAGCACGGCATAAATTATCCAGTGAACTTGTCTGCGAGTGTACAATATACTTAATTAATAAGCCCCTAACTCTTTCAGGCAACTTAAATTATAGGAAGGGAGAGGAAACGAACACAATATTTGCGTCCTAACAGCAAATTTACGATCCCAGGCATTTGAAATTGACCATACAAAGGCAGGAAAGTAAACCAATTTACTTTTCTGGTCAGCCATGAACAACATGCTACAAATAACTAAATTGTTTCAAACAAAAATGGATTTTTACCGTGAAAATATTTAGTAAAATCCTCCACTCCAAAAGATATGTCAAATAAAAAATTGACTTTCTATTTTCTCAAGGTTTCTCACAAAGTAGACAGCAGACAACAGTTTTGCAGTTGTGGGGAGGGAGGGGCCGAGGGGGTGCTACTGAAATATATACTTTGAAATCTTCACTCATTAACAGAGATTTTTCTGCTTGCTGCAAACTAAAAAGTCCTCCCTGAACAAAATAGCACCACTATTTCATGCAATTTTCAAGAAGAAATAGGGTTGAGAGAGGAGAAGTATGCTATAAAAGGGGTGGGGTCAGATTAACAGAAGGCGGGAAGGTTCAAAGGTCACACACAAGGCTCAATACCTTAATCAGACTTTCTGCTACTTCATCCTTGGCTTGTTCCTGTGATACAATGAAATCAACGAATGCTGCAATATGTGGTTTCAATGTGTAAGAAGGAACCTCTCTCCCCCCCCCCCCCTCTCCTCTCTCCCCCCCCCTCTCTCCCCCCCCCCCCCCCCCCCCCCCTCTCTCCCCCCCCCTCTCCCCCCCCCCCCCACCCAAAGAAATTTGAGTAATTCGATCAGGCTTGAGAATTTTTTGGCGACTTGCAAAGCAAAACAAAAAACAAAGAAACAAGCTAGAATAGTCCTTTTTAAAGGTGCACTGATTGGTAACTTTTAAATGATTAAATTGCGGAAGTATAGAAGATTTTTGTCTGAAAATAAATGCTTTAAACAAATAAGCACTGTAATTCTTGTACTTTTCAAAATTTGGTAATTATTTTCAGGACGCTATGCTGCTCAAACTTTTTATGAACACAAATTTAAGCAATTTTAGTCATAGTCACACTGAAAATACAATCATTGGGGTAAAAGTGGGACACACTTGGCACAAAAGTAATATACCTTCACGGCATTCTCCATATCGGAGGGAACACGTTTCTGAAATAGAAAAATGGAATATTCCACAATTGAAAATTGACATTTTTGTAAACAAGTTTACACTGGACACTGTACAAGGCTGACGATCCATACATGCTCTATAAAAATAGCTGAATGCGTTGACATGAAAGTGGGATGTTATAAAAATTAAATGTTTCTTTCAAAACATAAATAAGCTGATTTTGAAAATCAAGGTTTACACCGTTATTCATCATGAACAAGCTTTGCATGCGCCATGAAAAAAGTGGTACATTATCATTAAAAAAATTAATATTAAAAAAATAACTAAAACTGTATGTTTTCATTACACTGCTGCTTCAATTTTCTTTGTGGACACAAATTGTACAATTTCTTGCAATTTTTTTTGAAGAAACCCAAAAAATAAACAAAACTTATGAAAACCCAAAGGCAAAACTTCATGTGCAAATAAACCGGAAGGCTGTGAATGCAGACTTGTTGGTAGACAAGCACAAAGCACCAGCTTCGACACCACAACTTCACTGGCCAACCAAAAACAAGCATGAACACAATTGCCAGCCAATCACAGACATTTTAACCCCCACTGTCAGAAAACGTCTTTGTCATACATGTACCTCTGTGTGGACTTCAGTTCTGGTCGTTATGGTACGGTGCACTTCAGTGACAACTTTGCTTTCATAATCGTCCACGGCCTGTCCCGCCAAGGACGAAATGTACCACACAAACAGTCACATATCATTTTGGAACTTCGTAACAGGCAATTTGGATTTTAATCAACTTCCTAACAAAGTTATACTTGTCAATAATTGCCTTGGTTGTAGGTTAACAACTTTGTGGACAAATTGAATGTGCATAAACAAACCAAATTTACTTTTTAACTTTTTAAAATGGAAGGATTTTCGCCACAAATTTGAATAGCTTGCAAAATGTGTTAAATTTTCAAAATCACAATGCCTGAATCTTTCAACAGTAACATTTATTGCCTGCTGCACTAACAAATGTGGGTCACAGACAAATGTGATGTTCCTAATATTTACAGAAAACATTGAATTCCTACTTTTCAAAGGTAACTGTTAAAGGGGCCGTGAGTAAGAGGGAGACTGGAGTAGGGGTAGTCAAGGTTAAGGAGAAGGTCGAGGGTCAAGTTGAATCAATGCATACCTTGTTTGCTTGGAGTTCTTTCTGTAACTCCCGGAACGCTCCAACGTCGTCCTGATTGGCGAGTTGCGTTAGTAAATAAGAGAATGAGCAGGAGGGTGGAGGGCGACAAAAACATTCGGAAGAAAGGGAACGGAAGACGGGGGAAAATGGAGAAAAAAGGTAGAGTAGTAGTGAGAAACGGAGGATGGAGAATAAGGCAAGAGGGGAGGCAAGAGGGGAGATACGAGGGTCATGGAGATACGAGGGTCAGGGAGGGATGATTAGACAGGTTAGGGTTTACAGTTTGCCTTGAAAAGTCCTCGTGCAAGTTAGATTGTGTCATGACTTTTAGATCGTATTACATGCTTCAAAATGCATGATGTAATTTAATGTCATGCGGACATTTCAGTTTAGTTTATGAAGCAGAGTAACTTCACTAATCAGTAGAACAACAGATTTTCTGCGCAAACAAAAGATCAACTACTTCTTGAAAACTCAAATTCCTTCTAAGATTGAATTTTTTTTATATAGATGTCACACTTCATTGTAAAGAAAGACTACTACAAGGAAAAGAAATTCATACAAGCACCAAAATCTGCTAATCAAGTTTTCTTCAAGGAGCTATATCAAACTACCAGAGCTTCAGAATTTAAACCATGCTTAGTCAGAAACCCACATTCCACGAGTAAAGTGCTGTACATGTGGCACAAGCAGTGATGAACAATAACCAAGATATAACAGCCAAGTTTGAGTAGCATAATAAAAGACAGATGCACTCAAACGGAACAAAGGCAAACCTCAATAAGTCAATTGCAAGGCTACAAACGTTCAAAGCTACAATCTCTCCACCAAATATTTCACTGTTGCAAGACACACGACCTACAAATCTACTCTGAGCAAATGAACACAGAAACAAGTAATAAAACCTCGAGTAAGAAGCAGCTTCTAAAGATAAATCATTTTGAAAGGAAAAAAGTGTTTTAACAAGAATCAGCAGAGCAAATTAATGACATAAAAAACCAAAATGAGTGTCAAAATATTTTGCAAATTCTAAAACAGCACCCTTAACAAAATAAGTAAATAGCAATGCTGAAAAATCAAATTGAAATTCTGATACCAACATTATGATTGCAATGTGTCATGGATGGAATGTGTTATGAATTCTCAGCTTTGCCAATTTTTCATTCAAGACAAGGCTTGCACGCTGCTTATTGTTTCATTTTTCTTCAATAACTGGACAGACAGAGAAACATTTCCCAACATTTTCACTGCAGCTGTTCACATACTACAAATCTTTATCACTATCGACACTTCTTACTCACTCTCTCCCTCAATCACACGTGTATCTGTCAGTCTATCAACACTACTAACATTTTCTTGAAAAGAAAATGCTTTCAAACTACACTTTTGCCTCAAAATCTATACCCTCTTATTCAACATCACAGAAGCTAAACCAGATGAAACAAAACAAATTAAAAGAGACAAAAAAACGGACAAAAATAACTGCTTCCTCATTTAACTTTTAAAGAAGAAAAAACACGGACAAAAATATATACAAAACAAAATCAGTTTCTTTGGACACAAACAAAGTTCAACTGGACAAAACACACATGAAAACATTTGTTTCAGTATGCAAATTTATGCTAATTACCCCAGTGATGTCAATGGTTACTCCTGATGGCTTGTACTCATCGTCGTCATCTGGAACAAAATAACACAAGTGATAACACATTTCAGTTGAAGGAGTTACTTCAACCAAGTACACACGATTCACGAGAAATGTGACTTCACAGGGACTTGAACCTAAGACCGCTGGTTTACCACACCAGAGCTCGACCTACTGAGCCAATTGTATGTTGGTGTGTTTTTTCCAGAACAGTACACAATCCACTACATTTTTTTTCACATTCTACAAAATAATTCCCAATGAAACATAGTTCACATATGACTTAACTCATTTGACATTTCATAACGTTGGTCGAGGAGGTTCAAAACTAATGTTTTTGTGTAACATTTTAGCTGAAGACCCAGATGTGTTAAGCACCAATTCTTGGCTTAACCACTTAGCCAAACATTAACATTCATTCTCCCCGACGCAAGCTAAATTAATTACTAAGTAATGAAATTATTCCTTTTTGTGCGATTTGGATGCAGTTTCTAGCCTAATAAATAATCCAACTTACCGTGTTTTAAGCTGGCTTCATACATGGCCTTCTCCATGTCTCTTAAGAAGTCTGACGTGTCTCCTTCAGGTTCTATTGTGACATCCATAACCGCGTACTCAGCTAGACACTTATTGGCAATGTCTCCCCGACCAATTGCATGCAGCGCATCGGCGAGCTTTTCAGCTGAATAGAGAACAAGGTAAAAAGTCCGAAAATTGACAAAATGTCTGAAAATGATTATCTTCCAAAACTAACAATGTTTTTATCTTAGATTCAACGAATGCAACATCTGGTATGGTGCCTAATCACCATTGAAATGAAACAACCCAACTTGGGATGAGGGAAAAATCGTAAGGGCCTTATAAGGATTCGAACCAGAGACCTCTATCTCACCGGTCAACCGCTCTACCACCTGGGCTATAAGGCACAGTGGTATACTCCACTCAGGTTTTCCCTCTGAACCCAACATTTATGATTAAAAATGTGTGATTTCAGACAAAAGTGCGACAAAAATCCCATGTCTGTTATAAGACACAAGCCATTTACAAACAAGCCCTCAAGACTCGAGAGGCGAAGAGAGAGGCGATCTGTCAACCTACTTGTAGCATCTTCTTTTTCCTTCTCAGCCCAGTCATGCAGCATAACGAAGGCTTGCTCATCAATCTCATCATTCTCATTCTCAATCTCCTGTAAGTCCTTCTCGCTGACTCCAAGTTGTCGTCCCAAGGCTCGCCAATCGGTACCAATCTCCTTGGCAACTTCCATCAGACGGATTTCAGCTCGGGAGTGGGCACTTGTTGGACCTGAAATAAAGGAAATTTGTATTATTCAGCAGTCAATGGTTTTCCCAGGAATTTGTTAAAAGGTTGTGGCAAAAGGCATGGAGATGTATGTTGTGACCAAAAATAAAAGAATTCCCTGGTGTCTCTGGTCGTTGGTTTGCCAATGGCACCACCCACATAGGTATCTCAATGTTTAGTTGAAAGAAACTTTTAAGCTTCATGCAATAGACCTTTATCAAGGTGCGGCCATCTTCCCTTTTCCCCTAGTAAAATGAATGTAACGAAAGCGAGGCTTGCCGAAATAAAATAGTTTGGCTCCGTGTTGAAAATGTTCATTGTGTGCATCACAATGACATGCGCGCGGTGCGATCAAGAAAACGCACAGCGCGGACAGTGATTCTCTCAAAACAACAACGGAAGACTGCACGCGCTATCATACCCGACACATACACGTACTATGCAGTGGGGAACAAGAAAGAGATGGACGCACCATGATAAAGGTCTATTCAGCTTTGTGGCTGTGAAATAAAGTTCCTTATTAAACAAGGTCTGTTCACATTCTCAATCCAATATTTTAGTTGAAGTTGGTTCACCTTAGAATGGCAAAAGTTCAAGTTCTTACTCATTGCAGGATCTTGAAGGAAGGTGTATCGCTTGCGTAGTTTGATTGAAGCAAAGTTGAGGTTACTTGCAGCTTCATCCTAGGAGGAAAACAGCACCAAAATAAAAGCAAAAGTGTGATAAATTCCTCGCTACGTAAAACAGGAATTGTATATCTTAAACCATTTGGTTAAGCAGGTCGCTTACCTTGCATCATGTTTCAATAAATGATGTTGACATTAGGTACCAGATGTGTTCCTTTCACCAAATGAAATGTGTTAAAATAAATATATCCAGGAAATTTAGGTCCTAGAAATGATGACATAGCAAGCTCTGTATAAAAGACATAATTAATGTTCAAATTCAAATCAAGGAATTTGTCTCAAAAATCTAGCATGGCCAAGCAAACTGGTTACTGTCTTCCTGACTGCTTGAACTCAGAAGCAGAAACTAAGCACAATCAGAAATCATGTCGAAGGCCAACTTCTGAGGCCATCTTTTGAGGCCAACCTCTAGAGCCAACTTATGAATCCAACTTCATTTTAAGGCCAATTTGGAATCAGAAAGCCCGAATTTGAACACAAATCTGTCTCTTCTCAAAGCCTGATACAAATTTATACTGCATTATGCGCTGCTTCCAAACTGGCAGGGTTTTCACCATTTGACCTCATCTAAAAAAAAAAATTTAATTCCCAGAAAAAAATATTGTATTAGTACCTCCTTTTTTCCCCCATGTCTTTCCCATAAGCAAATGGTTGCCCCACATCATATTAATCCAGTTACGACAAAACCACATACAGAAACAACCATACAGAAACACAAAAACAAAAGAAAACTGACTCACAATTTACAAAACATCTACACCTATTCACAAGCTGCAATTACTGGGCATATAGTTTCAAAAATTGTTTAATCATAACCCTAGGCTACACCACAAGAAACAAAAATGTAGCCTGTATGGCAATACAAAAAAAATAGGAACAGCCCCTATCACTCACAAGAAATGGCCAGGCCGAACACTTTAATTGTGCTCTTTATAGGTTGATAAAGCCACTGATAAAGTCATGACAAACACACTTACCAACATTAAATACAGTATATATTGTGAACACCCCCTACTACCCTCAAGGAAATGGCCAGGTCGAACGCTTTAACCGTACTCTTTATAGGTTGATAAAAATCGATGATAAAGTCATGACAAGTACACTCACTGACATTAAATACAGGATATATTGTGTTACCTTGGGATACTCGTCAACTCGAGTAAGCGAGTAGATCTGTTTCTGAAGACGGACGTTTTCAGGACAAAAAGTGATAAAAATTTCAGTCAGAAAGAGAGATACGGATAGTCAGAGAAAGGGAAATGTAAGATGACATAAAACTGCAAAAACTAATGAAGAGGCATTTTAAAGAGCTTTTAACACTGAGAGAGTTGGTATTCCGTAAACATGGGTCCTAATTGGGACTGCACTATATCCAAGTAATAATGTATTTTATGCTTACATTTGGAATGGCACAAGTTTAAAGACAAATAGGTAGGGAAATGAAAGGAAGGAAGGTAGGTATGTGTAGCAGGAATGACAAAACTCACAAGGTAAGGCAGCTTTAAACTTTATACAAGAATTTCAAAACAAAAATTGGGTATCTTTTGCACTACAGATTTAAATAAAATTCTTTTGCGATGTGCATACGAATACAGCTGGGATAATATTACTGAAAGCAATGGGAAAATGGCTGAACCTAAAAATAAAATGGGTATGCATTACGTTTTGTAAAGACCAGGATAATAACTTCCTGTTTTAAAGACACTTGGAAGACCAGCAAATTTCGACTGATGGAATATATGCTTTAAAATTCTTGGCATTTTTGAACATGTGTCGAGCAGCAGGTTTGTGGGAGGCAAGGTATTTACAGTGCCACAACACCATGCGACTTAAGATGTCTTTTTGGAGCATGCACGCACATCTTCAAGACAAACTCAAGGACAACTAAATCAGTTTAACTCTGATACCTGTGTTATGTGAGTTTTCCCTTCCTTTTGCTACAGAAAAGAAAACATAGTACAGCTTTGTTACTTTCCATATGACACCACAATGTAACTATAAAAGTTGCCATTTTGCATTAAGTTCCTGAAACCTAGTAAGTAGTTTTTTTCTGCAGTAGCTTTTCATTTTTGATGCTAACTGTGGGAGATTTGTTTAGCAAGAAACTTATCTTGAAGTTCTCTCTACGTGTAGTAACATGATAGACCATCCCCTGGAAACTTAAACCATGTCTGCACTGGACTTTTTTCCAGTAAAACGTATGGTTGCTAATTTATTTATTTATTTTATTTATTTATTTATTTATATACCACATCCAACAGCGGAGGGACCGCCAATTACAGGAATAGGAGCAAGTGTGGTTGAGTGCCTTGCTCAAGGGCACAGGTGCCACAACCCGTCACGGCCAGGAATCGAACCTACATTCTAGTACTAGCACAGGAACTTAAGTTCGACGCACTAGACCGCTCGGCCATAACACCCCACCAAATTAAGTATCTTATAAACCCCACCAAATTAAGTATCTTATAAACTTATCTTACAAGACAGGACCAAGATGTTGCACAAATGTCTGTCCTTGTTACATAACTTAAATTTGTGCAGGGAGGTTTTAAGTTAACTTCTTAAAACAAGTTATAAAAGTGTAGGAAAATATCATCTCGATTGCTGAAATAGGCTAGACCCAATCACATATTCTGAATACAGTACGTAACACACAGGTTAACTTAACATACAACAAACAGACAAAACAGAACTTCCTTAAAATCCGTACCTGGGAATATTGTTCTCTCTGAAATGTTTTTGAGGAATAAAAAATAGAAGATATTTAATGAACATTTCCATGAAGGAATGAATCTTTTGCTGTAGCCATGCAACACAGACACTGACCACAAACTGCAATTTAAAAATGATTTTAGTATTTCAATTTTTCTCTCAAAATCTGCCAAAACAAATCAAGATAAATTCAAAAAGTCATCAGAGAATGCCGAGCAAGTGCTGGCATTTTTAAGTTAATTTTTTTATAGCCTTAAATAAATCGTTAATAAAAAAAGTTTTTGAAAAATTATTTGAAAATTCCATTAAGATTACCTTATAATGCATTTCCTTAGATAAAGCAATAAAACAACATGATTTTACAAGGGCATTCACGAAATAGTGGACAAGCATACGAAACCACTCACATGTCACCAAGTCTCAACATTGATGAACACAGTTTCACAAAGGCAAACGAAAAGTAAACAAAAATCACAGCACACACACACAAACAGGTAAATGATAAACCATTAATAATAAAATAAAAGGTATATAAAAAAAGCCTCATAAAATATATCCACAGATAACCCTAATGACTGATGTTGCACAATTTTAATCTGATGATACCAAATGTGGGATACAAATTAATACTAGTTAATACTCTACATGATATGAAACCGAGGAATACCTCTCAAATGAAATTCTGGATAAATGCGGTTGTTTTGTTCATTCGAACTCCTTGTGACAGTACTTATACTCAGTTACCATTGCATGGGATGACTAGGAGCACTGCTACATCCCTTGGATGGGATGCCAGTCCATTACATGATTACCCACTTGTTGTTACCCACTTGGGTAGAGAGAGGCAGTGTGGAGTAAAATGTCTTGTCAAAGAATACACCGTGGTTGTAGTAAACAGGTTCGAACCACAGATTTCTGGTTCAAAGGTCTGATATATTATCGACAAGACCACCATGCTTTCACAGAAATATTTTAATTTTATAAAACAGGGCACAGGTAATGATACATCTCTCGGTCTCATATCATGCACCCAGTAATCGGTTAATTTACCCATCCTTTCGATGACCATCTTAACACAACATTTAACCAATGCGCAAAAAAACACTACATTACAACAACACTGAACCTCTTTCACAAAAACAGAATGACTTAACATAAAACAGAACGGAACTAAAAATTTGCTGCGTTGTCAGGACCAATCTTGGAGATCCACTCAAAACCATAAAAGAATTATCAAAACAAAATCATGTGTTCGTCCTGCACAACTATAACCACCAGCACCACAATTAGACAATAGTCAATTACCACCTATTAAAAATTTAAACACCAGCATTGTAAGAGCCAATAATTTCTCCACAATTTATAATTTTCCGTAAAAACAAAAATGACGAATCAGTCGTCCTGAGAAATAAAGGCATTAAACTGAGCCCGGAGTGTTAATAAACCATGGTAGTACTACCATTGATTCTCCCTTTTTTTCATACCTCGCCTTTCTCCATTTTGTAATCCTAGAAAGAGGGGGAAAACATCACAAAATAATTGAAATAAATTAAGTGCAGGCCATGGGTAAAACTACCACTGAGTTTACAGGTGGGAAAATGGGGCAAGACCGTCTCTCTCCGGAGGAAACATGCAACATGTATGCATTCCTGTGACCACACTAACTCGCGTCTCCTCCCCTCCCTTATGGGATAAAATTTCTCAAAACCTATTTCACCAAGGAATACAACATTCAGGGATGTGATTTGTTCCGGTTTTTCCCGGAATAATCTTTGTCACAAACCAACGAGACAAAAGAAAGTTCCGGGAAAAACCGGAACAATCACATCCCTGAACATTACAATATATTATATTTCAATAACGATCATGTGATAAACACTGATACAACTCTTATCACATACAGACATTGAGCACAAACCCACATGTACATGTATACAGTGCACTGCCATACAAAACAAAAGGCATGCCCCTGATCTCCCCCACCCCATCCCCAAATCCTCTCCCCTTTTTTTCATTGATTCCAAGAATTAAACAAAAATTTACAATCCCAGACTCCCAAATAAAAATTTACTTTAGTGGCTGCAAATTTAGAGGAAAAGGAGCTATTTTTTGTAATTTTTTTTATTTATGGCGCAAAAATAAATAATCCAGCAAAGTAACATTTGGAAGCAGCAGCATTGTCACAGTATTTAATTAAAATAACTTTGCATACTTATTGAACGACTTTCATTATTAATTAAGCAATTTTAAGAACATTTTGTGAAAGCAGAGTCACAAAAATGCCCCAAGTTTCATGAAAATGCACATCGGTATCATGAAATCAATTGGAGTGCCGAATCCACCACCGTGAGAGGGAAAACCAGATTTTATTTTGCAATGAACTTTTCCGAATGTTGCACTGAATTATCTTTAAGATTAAGTCACGGCTGAAAACGACAGAATATTCCTTCATTAGGGGTCGATAAAAAGTCCTCAATTCTCCTTTAAAGAACGATTCTTCACAGGCCTTTACAAGCAGAAATGTTAATGTAATCTTGAAGGATAACTCAGTGCAGATCAGCAGAAAGCCTTTGAGGGCATGGATGTCTGAAGAGAATTCAGCAACAAAAGGTTGATAAGGAAAGACACACAAATCTAACCGCCGGTACCGATGTTTTTTAGCAGTAATGCCTGCACGAAGGGAGGAAGATTGTGGTTTCTCCCTTCGTGCGGGCGGTACCGCTAAAAAAAACGCAGGTGCAGCAGTTAGATTTGTGAGTCTTCCCCAAGCAACATATGTTCATTATTTTTTCTTGGTGGAAATGTACTTAACACCATGTACCCAAAAGCTTAACCTTGGGCAACATGTCCCTAATAAAATTAAGATGAATGTCCATAAAATGGAAGATTTTCAGATACGTTTCTATTTCATGAAAGCAGCTTGGGAAAGGACAACCCATGTAATGGATACCAATCCACACCCTGCAATAAACATTATCACAAAACTGCCAGGGTAACACATTTTACATACATGTACGAAGAATCCACTCATACCTTTTTACACAAATACAGGGGATCTTTGGCAATGGTTTGTCCTTGTAAATTGTTAGTTAGGAATGTACTCAATAAACTTCAAAAGACGAGTGTGTCGGCCGAGCAAAACATTCACTTTCTTTCCACCAAGTCTTGATACATCTGGTGAAAGCATTGTCTCAAGGCAATTCAAAAACTTACTTTTTTCTTCACTACCGTAAGCCGTTTCCGCATTGGACATGTTTTTCTGGAGGTTTTACCGAGACGATGGTAAAATGAAAAATGGCTAAATTTTAATGCTGTCCGTATTTGGACTTTTTCGACGAGGGAAAATTTTACCAAGACCGTGGGAGAGCATGTGTAGTGTCCCTTCGCAGTTTGACCTTCACGGCCCGAACGTACACTTCCAGAGCACTTTTACCGACTCGATGTGTCCGCATTGTACTTATCATCTCAGGAAAAGTTACCTGTTTGAATTTCCTGGGCAGCAGTTGGACAGGAAAAGTTACTGAGAGGAAAATGTCCCGGGCTGTCCGCAATGGACTTGAAATGGGAAAAGTAGCCATCGTCTCGGTAGGTTTTTCAAAAAAAAGTCTAATGCGGACAGGGCTTTAGTCTTTTTATCTTTTGAAGTTTAATGAGCACTGGGTACAATCAATTTATTTCAAAACCAAAGCACACCGAGCTTACACTGAATCACCCACGGGTTAGTAACTGTGGGATGGTCAAAGTCTTAGAGGGGTGTGAGAAATACTGACAAATGTCTTGGTAGCTTTTTTTCAGTATTTGTGCCTCAAAGTCAGATTCATGTCTCGACAATAAGACACAAAAATGACAAACTTGCCATTAATTTGTTGTAGTACCTAAGCTGCTGTACAGTACAGGTACTCTGTTAACAGTTGTCCTAAATAGTGTACAGTCCACAGACAGAAACATATACTACAGCATGCATTTAGTCTATCAATTTTGTTTTTAACGACATCTTTTTTTTAACGACATTTCTTACGGAGGACAATTGCTTCAGCAGAGGACAATTGTTCTCACCAAAACATTGATCTACAAAGCTCTCAAAATTATTTTGTCAGGATTTTTCTGCTGTGGGCTCTGCGCAACAAATAACTTTTGCTGCAAATTTGCGAACTGAAAGACGTTGAATTTCCCTTCCCAATTCCAAGAATAGCCGCCTGAAAGTAAAAGCGGTGCCCTTCACCTTGAAGTGGCTGTAGAACATTGCTGGTGCCTTGCCGTTGGTGATTTCATGCACTACGATTCCACACGCCACAAGCAGATATTACAAAAGTCTTGGAATCCTTTCATTTTATTTTTAAATGAATATTTGAAGAATCATTTAATTACTGATTTTCTTCAGAATTTCTGATTCAGTCCAAATAAATATGGCATGACATGTGAGGTATTTTGCCAAGAAAGAATTAAATGTAAATCAATTTTCCCATATCAAGGTTTTTGTTTGTTTTGTTTCTTTATTTTTCTCTTTTTTTTTCTTCTCATGATAAACTACAAGATTTACAATCTCATCTGTTCAGGATTCAATCCTTGATCCACTCTTTAAATGTATCTGCTTATGGCTCTGTGAATCATCAAAGGCTGGTACTTTGGGGCCATGCTAAACTGCAGTGTGAACAGGACTAACTACCTGTCTAAACACAAATTACTGGTCAGCATGCAAACAGTACAAGTCGTGCAACCCAACAAGAGAGCACTTCCATAAAAACAGGAGTTACCGGAAAAATAGTCATTTCAAATGATTGTAACCAGACATACTGAGTGACACAAAAGTTCTGTTAATTTTCATTGACTAGTTTAAATGTAAAACGCAACCTCAGGAAGGAAAAAGTATACCAAGCCTGACTTAATTCCGACCAAAATGTTTAATACCCAAGGTGAAATGCAGCATTTTTTTGTGAAAGTTATCAACAATTTCGCCAAACATAGAATTTATTGTTTGAACAACATTTCTTGTGTAGATTTCCATGGTTCTGCCCAACATGCAGGAAAGCTGTCTTCTTGCATTCAGCAAAAAAATGCCAAATTCTTTTTTAAATGACCGGATTTTTTTTTTCTCGTGAGCAGCAAAGAAAATGTCAATAGCTTTCTTTGAAACGATATAAATCAGAGACCATTTGCCAGATTCCCAGCAATTCCCCTTGTTTTCCTGGAAGCGAACCCTTGAACCAACACAAACACAAACACTGAATGATCTGAATTTGTCAACAGTCGTCGTGTAAACTACCTCCTCACTGCTTTCACTTTCGGACTCGCTTTCGCTCAGCCGTTTGACCTAGACAGAGGTCAAAGGTCAAGGCAAAGAGACAGGGGAGAAAAAAGGTCGCAGTGGAAAGCACAGAACGGGGGAAAAGGAGGCAGTTTAAATATAAGCAATATAACTGGAAGACAGAAGTATTAGTTAACATGATAATCAAATAATTGGTCAACTTTTTAAGTACGTTAATGAAATTCATTTTCAGACTTTTCTTTTGATTTTTTTTCTTCAAACAAGAACAAATTCTACCTTGATTCCTTTGAGAAATTTCAAGTCAACTGAAACAATTTCTTTGCAAGGAATCTTATTTAGTTTAAACAATGATAGAATGGACGACTCCAACTACTACAGGGTGTCCGCGGGTTTCAGCAAGTCGAATTTAAGACTTTTTAAGACCTTTTTTAATGCCTTTTTAAGACCAATTAAACACCCAAAACAGGAAAGAATTCCATACTCGGCCACCACAGGCCCAAAATCTAGCTAACAATTTAATACTTTCTAATGCTTTTTAAGACTCGCCGACACCCTGTACTAATGAAAATGATAAATTATTCCAAATGAAGGTGACCAAAATGGAAGACTATATCTGTTTCTAACAGTAGCATTCCTCTAGAGACAAGTCCCTACACAGTCTAGGTTAGTAATTGTGGCCTGAAACCGTGCAAAATATGTGAACTAAATCCTAATATTTCTCACTTTGTAATCTCTCTTTAATCAACAAACGTCAAACTTAAGCCTGAATGTTTAATTAGTATAAACTAACATACAGAAGCACTAGAATCCCAGTTTGGCTTACCTTCACGAATGGAGGCATAGTGACGTTCAGGTTACACAGGGGCTTCTGTGGTGGCATGCCTCGCGACACTTTGGGCTCGGACATGAAGGACAGCCGGCCACAAGGTTCCGTGGCCGAGTCTCTCACACGAACAAAGAACGGCAGTCGGTTCTCATGGAAGGGAGAGAAGAGTAGGTGGAGCTGCTCGCCGGACTTTTGGACTGGTACGAGGTTCCCCGCCATCTCGATGTAAATTGGTTTGCCTTCTAGCGCCTGAAACCAAAGTCATAGCCAAAATTTGACAAATGCTTAAGACACTTGAATCATCTGATGCCTTCAAAATCAAAAGGTTAGATTTTACAGAACTGTTACTGCATGAATTTCTTTTCCATCACCTACCTCTACATCTTTGCTCCTGGCGACTTCCTTAAAATGTTCCTGCTGTTCTAGAGTCTTATCTGTCCTATCGTCGGTTACGCAGAAGACGCGAACGCGAGACTCAATGGGATCATGCGTCTTGGCGTAAATGGCGAAGCGAGCCATGAAGGGAACCGCCTTCAACTCGTGGTAGAGCTCTCGAGCAAAGTTACTGGCTTGGTCGATCTCCTTGCAATCCATCAGCCAAAACCTGGGTACATAATAAAAACATATAAAGACGACGAACCTCTTGGAATTATCCTAAGCTTATTTAGGAGAAAATAGTCGCTTCCTATACAGAGGGATATGAGCAGTAAATAACAATAATAGAGTAAAACAGGAATCTAGCCAGATAAAAATTAGGAAAAGAGAAATCTCCTATACTTCTTCCAACTGAAACAAGAGAAAATCAAAAGCAAAAGAGTGAATCAGCGTCAAGTCTCACTTAGACCATCTCAACAGAGATCGGCTGTCGTTAACAGTCAACCAAATCCCCTAAAGGAATTCCCTTTCCATTGCATTACACGCCACACTAGACCCGCATGTTTAGATCCCATCTGAAGGATGAAGCATTTTGCTAAGGACAGCTATCACCACACCAGACTCAAACCAGCACTACACTCAATATGGCCTTTCTTACCTGGCTGAGACAGTGGTTGTGAAGGAGACGCAATTATCGACAAACGTTAACGGAGTAGTGCCTGTGATATCTTCCCACTGGGCTGGTGAAGTTCCACCTAATAAAAGAAAACAGACAAATCATTGTATATTACAAGGATAAACTTATGCAAAATTGTCACACTGCATCCGATTTGCTTTTGGGCATGGGCAGTTTTGGTGTGCATGTGCATTTTCCACACTCACTTAAACTGACCAGGGCCAGACTGTTTAAAAGTGTTTAAAACCAACCAGGGGCCGATTTCACAAAGTGCTAAGATGCATCATAGGAAGGGTCACTCTTCTTATCATGGTACGTTAGTATGGGAATTAGGACGCATTAAACTCGTCTTAACTCTTTAAGACCACGAACGGAACGTGCTCTCTGCATAAACTGTGTATGGTATTTATTAATTACCTTTAACAACAACATTTACCATCATCCCTAAGACAGGAGCATCACTCAGTCTTTCAAGTGTCTAAAAGCTCAAATAATTACCTGTTATGCTACACAGTAGTCTAAGTGTGGGTGTGTCGCCTCCATAGCCGTTAATAATTCCCTGGTTGTTTGGTATTGGGATGGTCACTGTGATCGCTTTGTGGAACTTGCGACGTCGGGGTTCGATGGTCACTATGGGACTGACCATTACACGGTTGCCCAGGACTTTCTTGACCACTTCGTTGCCGACTGGCTGAGCCTGAATAAAAAGGAAAGATACACCTGGTAACTGAACATCCATGTTCCCACTGGAATTTGTTTCCTTGGCGAAACCAGTGTGGCTATGCAAAAAATTAAGAAACTAGGGAATTAGTTTCTTCGTCAACTTACAGCAACCAAGACCTTACAAGACCTTACAAGTCCTCACAAGCCCCTGCAAGTCCCCACAAGTCCCCGCAAGTCCCCGCAAGTCCTCCCAAGTCCCCGCAAGTCCCCACAAGTCCCCACAAGTCCCCACAAGTCCCCACGAGTCCCCGCAAGTCCCTGCAAGTCCCCACAAGTCCCCGTAAGTCCCCACAAGGCACTGCAAGTCCCCACAAGGCACTGCAAGTCCCCACAAGGCCCTGCAAGTCCCCACAAGGCCATGCAAGTCTTCACGAGGCCCTGCAAGTCATCACGAGGCCCTGCAAGTCATCACGATAGCCAGTGATAACCATACTCCTAATGCTTTGATGCCTTCCATGATGTTCGAATTCACGCCATCTATAGACTCGTAAGTAATTTCAAAATGAAACCAAGTAAATCCGACACGTCCTTACCTGCAAACCAACTTTAATCTTCTTGGTCAGTGTACCCTCCGGGAACACAGCCTGGACTTGAGGCACGACCGTCGAGCTTAGCATACCCCCGCTGGTCCCGATGGTGTTGGTTTCCTGTCTGACACGGGAGATGATTGCGAAGTACTGTGGAAAATCGTTGGTGAGGATACGGCAGATGCGTCGGTCGGAATTCACGTTGTCGTCATCTGTAGAGAAAGAAATGAAGAGACAAATATTAGGGCTTCTTCACACTTCACAAGAATATGACTTGAAATGCAAATCGTCAGAATCATCTCTCTTAATCTAGGTGGCTGATTGGCCATAGTGCTCAGAACTTTGATCAGAACTGTAATTGTTGCATTCCCTCTTACAGCTCCCTAATTACTGCTTGGGTGACGAGGCAATTGATATCAAGTGTCTTGCCCAGGGACACAGGCACATTGGCCATAGTGGGACTTGAACCCATAACCGTCCAATTGGGAGTCCAGTTCCACTACACCACACACTCCCAACAATCTATCTACGGTACACAAACAGCTTCTTTAAGAGGTTGTTTGCAACACATACCATCTCCCTCGTAGCCTTCCAACGCTTTGTGGACTTCGGTATCCTTAGCCTCCAATGAATGCTCCTTCCAATTGTCACCTTTCTCGCTTCGTAGGATGACAATCTCGCGTTCCTTACCCCTCAAGGAGGCAAAGTGAGGCACCTCAATCAGAACAGGGCTACAAAGTTTAAGGAATGACAAACACACTAAGTACTGTGGACTAGAAATAAACTAACAGAATTTGTGTAAAATTGACGATGTGTATGATTGTCTGCGAATAATTTATGTAGGTGTTTGTTTCTGAGTAATCCGTTTTCAGCATATTGCTTGACACTGTTAAATGTTTGTTTATCGAATGTCAAATTATCTCATCTGTTTAAATTGTTTCGTTTGTAAAACTTTGGTTTTGTTAATTGGAGACGTCAAGGGTGGTAATCTGATGCCTCAATTTTTTAGAATAAAACAGCAAAAGAAAAAAAGAAAAAAAATTAAAACTTAAAAAAACCCAAAAAAGTAATATATTAAAAGTTGTATTTTCAAAGGACAAAGAAAGAAGATATCAAGAAAAGATAAGGTATCGACAAATACAAAGGCGGTAATTCTAATCCTGAAGAAAAACATTTATTATAAAATATGAGAAAGAAAAAACACTGCAATACATAGAGCGACAACATCCATGTGATCTTCATTCCTAAAGAAGATTCACATTTAATTAATCAAATTTTTGAAACTGGGGTGTTTCAATAAATTATATAAAAATTGATGACCCAAAAGCTGATCAAAGGCCCACAAAATACCTAAAAAGGAATGAAAACAAAACTATAAAAAAAATACAAAAGTATTCAACAGCACATTTCATGAAAAGAACTAAAAAGTTTTCAAATTCCTCAAAGATGTGTGTCAGGAAAAGTGATTGGAAATGAATAACTAGTTTTCAAATTTAGTTTTTAAATTCAATCTTTGCTCCTCAGAGCTATAATGAAGTAGTCTTTTTTTAAACGTTTTACTACATTCCTCTAAAAAAAGGGCCACAGCACACTTGAGGTATTTTGCTGAGCAAACGGTCATTTGTGGCCGTTTGCTCAGCACTTGGCTCACCGTGTGCGGTGAAATTTTGCTATGTTTTTTGCCTCACAAGGCGGTGAGACAAAAATCTAACTTACGTTTCTTTGTACCATTCAGACAATGTGATACAATACAATGTTAGCATTACTATGGGAAAACCTGAATAACCGGATGGGAAAATGAACCACAGACCTCCAACTTTATGAACCGATTATTTAACCAAGTTTCAACACGTTTCAATGTGGAGTTATGTTAGCAGTGCTCGTGTGGCATTCGAACCATGCACCACATTTCAAGCCGGCCGTTTCAGTGTCCGTTAGATGCATACATGTTTATGGATTATGTGTTTATTTGTGTGTGTGTTAATAGTGAGCAACAATGCACTTTGTGTATATATCAGGCTTTTGTCAATATTAGTATGTGACATGTGAGATATTTATATGACAACATGACCTGTATGCACATGTTGAAAGCATTCCAAATGATGTGTTTCTCTCAAAATTATCATGTCTATTTTTGTATATTTATTGGTGCAAAAAAGAATTTAAAGGCACAGGCTCGTCAGCAATGCGCGCGTGCCAAATTCGTGCCATGAAATACGCAGCTCCATGCCTTTGCTTTGGAGCTGCGTATTTCGTGGCACGGATTTGGTGCACGCGCATTGCTGACGAGCCTGTGCCTTTAAACCCTCCATACAAATTTCAAATAAAAAGTGCAGTTCTGTCAGTAACCTTTTGGTTTGGGGTTTTTCCCCCAAAAGCCCGGATGATAACTTACAACTAGAGCACAGATATTTTGAGAGAAACAGAACATTGTGAAGATGTTACCTGTGGCAGTTTTAAATGGATGAAACCATACAATTATACAATAACGTGAAATCTGACGGGATTTGCAATAACCAGTCCTTGAACCCAAGAATTAGAATGTAGCTGTCCAGTTTATAGGGACGTCACATACAAATCAGCAAAGACAGGGCTTAGAATGCATAATGTGGCACATTTTGAAACAGTTTGTATTTTTTATTTTATAGACTCCTTGCACTGACGGCCATGTTGGGGAGACGGGTTTTTAAAATTTAAATGTGGCAATAGAAACACAAAGTGCCTAGTGATGAGTGGGAAAAAAATGCTCGTCCCCTAAGATGGCCGCCATGTAAAAGGGTCTATAGAACTGACTCAGGGGACTTGGTTAAATACCATCTATGGTCTTGAGACGAAGACTGGTTATGGCAAGTCACCCCTCATGAATTATGCATAAACGTGTCGGTTTCTAAACACCCATGCACAAGATGCAATCAAACTCCATGCAACTGGAAAACCATCTATGAGCAAGTTCGGGCGGGCGACTATAGTAAACTAAACTAACCTACCCCCGGGGCTTGGTTCCTCTAGTCAGACTAGCTAGTGGTCAAACCACGCAGCGTCCGAGTGACATTGAGAGCAAGTTCGGGCAGGCGACTATAGTTAACTAGACTAACCATAGTCGATCTAGATGTCACTCAAACGCTGCGTGGTTTGACTAGCTAGTCTGACTAGAGGAACCAAGCCTCGGGGGTAGGTTAGTCTAGTTAACTATAGTCGATTTTTACTCTTATATGTCGCCCGCACGGACGTATATATAAATTCTGGTCGCCCGCACGAACTTGCTCCATGGTGAAGTGACAGTTAGAGGGTGGCACATGCTAAACCATTGTACAGTCAACCATGCTCAGGGTGGATTCACACTGGGTCTTTTTCACATGTTAACGTGCGTTAATTTGACACACGACGCTTTGAGATAAAGCATTGAGGGAATTTGGAGTGAAACAATGCGCACAATCAAGAGAGTTTATGTGATTTTGTGATTTTCAGTGCAATTCGCCCAAATTCCCATCACACTTTGTGTTAAGGCGTAAAATAGCTTAGTGTGAACCCAGCCTTAATCAAGCGGAACTAAATTGTCTGTTGTGAGAAAGGAGATACAATGGGGATCACGGTGGGAATAGTTTTCCAGCATTCTTTGGGTAGTTAATAGTGCTACATGTAAGCAGGTGCATCCTTAGTTTAAAGTTGGAACTTGAAGCACGCAGAAATATGCATTGTTATATAGAAATTAAATTTATCCTAAGTTCGTTTGACCAATAAAGCATGAGCATGTTTGGAAGACACTACTTTGTGGATTGTTCCAACCAAAATCGTCAAGAGAGGGCGCCTTACTTGGGAAATATATTCTACAGGATAAGTAGAATTCAGAGTTGGCTCCTAATAATTGTGACCTTAATACTGCATAAACCATGATATTAATAGGATGCACATCTTGATTTTAGATACCTTCAGAAAGTATACCAATAATGGTCAAGTATCGAGTATTATGGCTTAAATCAAATGTTCCTTCATGCAAAGAAAAAAACTAATTTGGGTTAATAAAGATATTTAAAAATAATCAATATTTCATAGAAATAAATGAGAAGAAAAATTACATAAAATTAATGAGATTTCGTTTATATAACTACTAAAAGTCTCAAAATACTATTAACATTTTTTGTCTTGAAAACATGGATAAAATAATCCTTCAAAATCGGGCATTTGTTAGATTTATAAATTTCTATAAAAAAATCCATGCCAGGGGAAAAAAATATTTCAGAAAAAAAATCAAATCAAATATCAAATTTTCAAAGAAGGTCCATCTCAAATTTGCGAAGACGCATGCGGGGTACCGGTGATGAGCCGGTAACATACCCCAAGAAGGATTCTGACGGGCCCATCTCCAGTATGCGGCACGCAAGTCGCTCCATGTCATTTAATGGGGGCATGGAGACTCGCTTTCTACCTAGACCGCTATGGGGGGAGGGACAGGAGGAAAGGGGTGGGGTAGAAGTGATTGAGGGAGGGGTTTTGCCAAAGTTAAATTACATGTAGGTAGGTACTGGATTAAATGTTACGTAAATCTTATATCGAACTTGCAGGTCTTGAAGCTTAAGCAATGAAAACGTTTACAATGAAACTTTAAAAGAACAAAGTTATTTTTTTAAATTTATTTATTTATTCACCACATCCAACAGCGGAAGGACCGCCAATTACAGGAATGGGATCAATTAACATAGATATTCAAATAACTATCAACTTCTAAGTTGAATTAGAAACGGCCAGAGACACCGGGGACTCCCTCCACTTGCTATTCACGAAAGAATGCTCTGGGATCTTTAAAGTGCGTTACCGAAACCTTACACACCAGACCAACGGCTTTATATCCCTTCCGAAGGACGGAACAAGTGTGATTAAGTGCCTTGCTCAAGGGCACAAGTGCCACAATCGAACCCACATTCTAGTACTGGCACAGGAAATTTAGTTCGACGCACTAGACCACTCTTGCCCGAGAGCCATTTTCAAAAAAAATAAGTTGTAACTGCATTGTCTTTAACAAGTGATTTTAACTCTTTCAAGAAAGGTGTTTTTGATTTCTGGGTTTCTGATTTCTAATTATTTTCTTTGGTCTTTCCATTCTGGAGTAACTTGAGACAATGGAATTACTTGAGCGAAGGGATTTTTGGATCAGAAAGCGTGCACCAGAAATTAAATTTTGAGACGATAAATGCAAAGATCTAGAGATTAAAAGGTGTTCGACAATTACCACTAGTGTAGGCTAGATTCAGGGTGGTAAGCAAGTCATCACTAGTCAATGTCCAGCCAAGGGTCTAGTCAAGGGTCACGTGATGTGTCATGTGACGGGTCACATGATGTGTCATGTGACGTGTCATGTGACGAGTCATGTGACAAATCAGATGACAGGCCGATCTTAGGCTACTGAAATTTTACATGTGGCAGAGGCTATTTCTACATTGACCCTTGCGCCTTGATGCCGCCCAGAACATTTGTTCATGATGCAACCTGTCACCTGACCTGTCACCTGACCAGGCACCTGACCAGGCACCTGACCAGTCACCTGACCAGTCACCTGACCCGACATTGGCATGAACTTGACTCGTGATTAACTTTATCACAACTTTGGCTAAAAACCACATCAGGGTGAGAGAACACACAAACATTGACCGTAATACAAAACGCAAGAAATTCACACACACAACTTGACAAACTCTGAAGTCATGTTTTGGCATGCCACAGCAGGAAAAGAAGGCCAAAATATGAAAGTATTTCCCGCCACATACCCAATAAACTTTTCAGCAGGTGGGCCAAACTCCATGATCCCACTAACCAGTTGCTCGCCGTCATTTAGAGGTGGACTATGCACTAATTTCTTGCCTAGGCCACTGGGGAATTTTGTAAGGAATGGTAACCAGTGAAGGCGGGGGATGTTTTCAAAATCAGGCATTTTTTAAATTTTTTTATAGAATGAACAGAGGGAAAGAACAGACAAAAGATAAATGTGGTTATGAAATATGATTTTGTGAGCCTAATTTTCACAATTGGTAATCAATGCGTCTCACTTCTGATTTTCACCGTCACCAAGTTCCAATTTTTCAAAAAGATCTTAGTGGAAAAACTAAGATTACATACTAAAAAAGCATTTGCATGTTTTCTGGAGCAAAATTTTTTCCAAGTGGTATTAGAATAAACACCGAATGCAATTAGTTCACTACAATTAAATGGAACCATATTAGAACAAAGTTTAGTTCGCGGTGCTAAATTCAGTCATTGGTAATGTGACGCTTCAACATGGTAAGCTCTGTCATTAACTTGGTATCACCTTTTGTTAAGCAAATTAAATGAAATTTTAAAATTCTTGCAAAAATTCCAAGAACTGTTAAAATCTGCAAGTAAAAAATTCTGACAACTTAAACCTGAAACTACTGCAAATCTAAGTCAAATGGAAACACGGTTTAGTTCTGCCAGGAGAAAACCATTAATTTAGCATATGACTGATCTTTATCAAAAACTCTTTCAAGTGTACAGTATTAGTATTAATTGTTTTTTTTTAGTTGAGCTGTCTGAAATTAAGGTCATTTGCCTCCAAACTTACCCAAGGAACTGTGTGTTTGACGGTCCGACCTCCAGTACTCGCGTTGCTAAGGACTCATTCTCCAGAAGCGGAGGAGGCGTGGTCAGTTTACTCTTCTTGATCAAGCGACAAGTGACGCGAGTCGGTCCCGAGGCACGCTTCGGCGGGATGACGACGCGCAGACCAGGCAGACGGCAGCTCTTCATGGTGCCACCGCGGGCATCCACCATGAAACTGATTAGAAATCTAAAATGAGATTCAGGAAGAATTGACACAAAATGCAACATTAAAAGGTGTTTTTTTGTCCTAATTTCCCTGGGTTTGGACGGTGCCCATTTCTGATACATTTTGGTTTGCATATCGAGCTACTTTTTAGATCAGGGGTCAATTTCACAAAGTGCTATGATCCTTCTTAAATTCAGATGCACGTTGCTCGAGACACAATGGTACTTAACGGGAATCGAACACTAGACCTGCCACATGGCAGTCAAGCACTATCCACTAAACCTTTGACCACTTTTAAAACCAGTGTGTTAATGATAGTTATTAATGCGAGCACCATACCCTGCAAAGACGGGGATACTGCTATTCAACGGAGCATTATCACTCAGAGCGGCCGACACCGGCCGACCGTCGCGTCCATACACCATCCCGTCAAGTATCTTCCCGTCTTCGTCATACGCAGGATCACCAACCGAAACCCTCTTCCCATCTGGCGAAGTGACACTCAACGCATTACGCATGGCGGGGCTGGATGACATTAACGGAGCGGCCGATTCAACGGTTATCTCGGTCGTTGGCATGATGAGTTCATCGTTGATTAAACTCTCCTCCGCCTCGCTGAACGGAACCTCGCGACTCAGCGTGCTGACGCGGGAATCTATGGTGCTGTAGCCCTGTGGGCTTAGCATAGCACCGCGGTATTTACCGCCTTGTGGGGTACTGTAACGGCCGGACAGGGAGTCGGAGCCAGAATAGTACTTCAGATTCTGCACAAAAATATTACAAACCATAATTTGTCAAAGCTTTCACAAAGGGCCTCAAACTCATGTACTTTGAGGAGAATCTAACAAGAGCTAGGTTCTTTGAGGAAAACAAACTTCATCCTACCGGTTCTCCCGACATCCATGACTCTTCCCAGGATTTGCGGTTGGCAATCGGCATGGAATCGTCACCCATGGTCTTAATCTCTTGTGGTGTGAGCAGGGAATTGTCCCCGGTCATGGAGATGTCATCGGCTAAAAATACGCCAAGAAAAATCGAAAGGTATTATACCAGAACTACCAACCTACCCGGATTTTGGGAAAGACATCCGGAAAACAGGTTGATCTCCCAACTTCAAATATATCTATAAATTTCTGAGGTTGTTAATTGACAATCTAGAAGGGTTTTTTTCTGTGATGTAAGACATTTTCCAGGAAATTTGTTCCAAAGGTTCAGTGTGAATCCAGCCTTAGTATACATGTAGTTAGAGTCAAAGAGCATGTTTCTACTGTTTAAACGCTTTTTGGCAATGTGTTCAATTGTTATCTTTTGTAGACAAAATGGGGCGCTGTGGCCAAGTGGTTTGTGTGGTTGACTAGCAATACTCAGGTAAAAACTTGGGGTTGCGGGTTTGATACCCGGCCATGGTACCTGTGCGTTTGAGCAAGGCATCTAACCATCCTTCGGAAGGGATGTAAAGCCGTTAGTTCAGTGTTCTGAGTAATGCACTTAAAAGATCCCAGAGGCACTCTTTCGTGAAGAGTAAAAGGGGATTCCCCAAGGTCTCTGGCCGTCGGCTGTCAATGGCGCCACCCACCTATGTATCTCGATGTTTATGTGATACTTGTAAGTTTCTGTAAACTCATAATAATGTACAGCGCATGTGAACATGCTCATATGGAATGTGCGCTATTGAAATGTAATAATCATAATCATAAGCACAAAATATCAGTATTTGTCGAGTTACGCCAAAATACACATCTGCAAAAACGTTCACTGAGCAGGTTTTAATTGGCCATTGCGCGCATTGGCCATAAAGCGTTCAAGGTTGTTTCTACTATAGACTGTATCAAGTAGCTGCCATCTTGTAGGGCAACTTTTGTCATTGAAATTGGTCAACAATGTATTAGCACAAAATGTGCAACCATGCATGCCCTCACGGAACAAGGAAACTGCCTTACAAAGAGGGCAGCTAAGACCCTTTGCACCGGCGGCCATGTTAGGGGGCAGGTTTTCAAAGATCCACAAAGTGCCTACTCGTGCATGGTGCACGGTAAAAGTGTGACTACCCCCCGTCACGGACGCTCATGCAAAGGATCTATTCGATACGGTCTATATGGACAACAGTACTGAAGCATTTCTTAAACAGTAATTGCGCTCAGTAGAAACGTGCTCTTTGGTTATTAGTCTACAGTCACCTCTTTGGGCAAAATACTTTTTTTAGAACTTTGGTTAGATGTGAATTCCACTATAAGGTCAAAGGTTAGAGTTGAGTGTTATTAAACCCATTCCCACAAGTGGTCACGTGTGTTGTTATAAATCTACAAACGTGAGTGGTGCAACCAGTCAATTCACGTGCGACTCTAAGACTGCAGGAAAATACTGTGAGTTGTCCCCCAGGAAAAAAAAAGTACTGAAATATATCTGAACGATTTCCAGAAAAATCAACTTCCAATCACAAATACTGTATTGATTTGTAAACAGACACCAATCGAAAAGAAGTTCACAATCATTCATAATAACTTGACTTAAACTATTGAGAAAAAATATTTTCTGATAAAAGTTGATAACAATGTCCACTTCATGCTAAATAGTCAGAAAATATAACTTTCTTAAAGTTAAAAATAGGTATAATGTTCATGTATCGTGCATGCATTTGATCCATGCAAAATGTGTGTCGGATATGAATATTTGAGGTTGAATGCCATTTTGGAGGCAGACGATTCATGCATCATAAACACAACGCACAGACAATATGGATACATATATAGGCGCAAGCATGATCACTTGACTTTGCCAAAAACAATCACTCAAATATTCTCTCTCCTCTTTCAGGCACACTCAACTTAAGTTTTTAGTAATCCCCTGCCAGTGAAAATTCCGAAAACCCAGTTTAGTAGCTTAAGCAGAGCTGTCAACCCTCCTGGATTTTGAGGATTTTGAGAAAACAGGTTCATTCCGTGACTCCAAACACATCTAAAAATCCCCAAGGTTGTTAATTGACAATCCAGGAGTGTTTTTATCCATGTCAGGACTCGCAAAATTAGTCATTTTCCGAAGAATCCGGGAGGGTTGGCAGCTCTGCTTAAGCAATGCCCATTTCTGTACATGTTAATTTACCAATTTAGTAAAGTTTGTACCAATTTTTAATTTATTTTTTCAGCAGTGCTTTCCTGTTTTTCACACAGAACCATGGACTATCACAGCTGAGTGGTTTGGTGCATCTAACCCAAGATCTTGTTTAATTCCAACAGTTGTGGGTTCGAATCCCATCTGTATCTATAGAACATGTGCCCTTGGGCAAGGCACTTTGCCATAAGTTGCCTCTCTCCATCCAGGAGTAAATGAGTACCTGCAAGGGTTGCAACCCCTGAGTGCTTGTGTCAGGCTGCTGGGGCTGCATACTCCCCAGGGAGTTGTGCCCAATGACCAGGGTAATGATGTTGTAAAGTGCCATGGTGTGTGTGCCCTTGGGCAAGGTACTTTGCCATAAGTTGCCTCTCTCCACCCAGGAGTAAATGGGTACCTGCAAGGGTTGCAGCCCCTGAGTGCTTGTGTCAGGCTGCTGGGGCTGTATACTCCCCAGTTAATTATGCTCAATGATCAGGGTAATAATGTTGTCAAGCGCCATGGGTATCCTTTATAGTAGATTGTGCCGAGCCCATTAAGAATGAGAGAACAACTGAGCCACACATCAACACACAGACAAAATGTACCAACGTGTAAAGAGTCAGATATACACTCGAGTAGCACAAACAAAAAATGAAACGTAACAAGCACATATAACCTTACCAGGACTGCCTAATTCTAGACATGATGAAGGATTGGTGATGGAGGAAAAATTACAATGTTTGTTACAAATTAGGAGTTTGTCAGAATCATACCAACTGATTTCTGCAACACTAATACTTTGGCAACTTTATGCACTCAACGAGAACAAAATACAGTTAGTCGCTAAATCGTTTCTCTGTACTTATAGAGTGAATGCTTTAGCCAATGGCTCGATGTTTACGAATAAAATATCATTTATGAGTGGTTAAGGGGCCATTTAAAGCAATTCCTTTCAGTCCCTTTGTACCATATCATGTTGGGTATTTTTGTATGTGGGTAACTCCCAAAATTAGGGGTCCAAAAGTGTGACATGCTTTTTAAGATTTCCAAGTGTTTTTAGTGTTTGAAAGTGGTTTTCCAGTAGAAAATAATTATTTTTATTTCAACAAATACTACTTAAATTTAATGTTTGTGTGTAGATATGGCACCAAGGTTAACACAAACTCATTCTACAGCCAATTTTCATTGGCGTAGGTAACCCGGGACAGCAAACTCCTATTCATTACCATGTAAGAAATTATAAGCCTTTATGGTCTTTTGTTTTGACTATTTTTCGGGAATCAGATAACAAAATATTGGAGAATATGATGCTGCCCCCTATAATCACAGGCCACAGTCCATTACTGAGAATTTGTGATCATGAGTGGTGATTTTTGAAGCAGAGAGTGTCGTACGTAACTGGGACACCAAACATTTTGGACCCCTAATTTTGGGAATTACCCATAACTGTATCGAAACAAATAAGGTCAAAGGAGGCAAAGCACGACTTTCGATTTTCAGTTATTTCTTTTAAACCACCCACCCACAATGGCCTCTAAAACAAATTATTTAAAAGGTTTGGTATTTGATTTAGGAAAATTGTTAAATAGACAAAATAGTTGCTCTCAAATAACTTCATTTCTCAGCTGTAATCTAAGGAAGTCTTGCATAAATACCCATCAGCTGGCGTTTTAAAATAAATCTGGCAAAACTAAACTGAAGTGGCTTTTACGTTTTTGAAAATAAAAGCTCATCTATAATCAGCTAATTAAAAACTAAACTTACACATTTGCAGTAATAATCATTAATAACGGCCTAGAAAATTGTTACTGAGCAACTAAACCATGTCTATTTATTTATTTATTTATTAACCAAATCCAACAGTGATCAAGTCGCCAATTACAGGTGTGCCGTTTGATTAAAAAATGGCTCTACTTTGATGAAAACTAACCACAGATGAAAACTACTTTTTTAGCAATACAGGGAATATAAAATGATTTGTTTTCACTCCATGCATTTTCATGGTTGATTTTCAGCCCATTGTGAAATGGTTACGAGCACAAATCAAACAAATAATGCTTGCGGATTCAAAAAGACAAATCAAATGTGTCCACTTACCTTCGCCCTCGTCGTCGGACATAAACGAGATCACCATCGTCTCAGGGACTTGAACTTTCAACTTCTCGTCGGTCGGCTGTGTGGTGCAGAAAAAACATTTAAGTTCAAATTTTAGGCTGAAGCAGAGAGCAATCGCTGACAAATGTCTTTCATGTGGGTATTTCTATAAATTAGGGGTCCAAAAGTGTGACATTTAGTGTCCCCCGTTACACCGGATATGTGTTATTTTTCGTACAAAAATCATTAAAAATGGCTTTTAAACCATTTTGTATGAATTGTACTTTATGTACTCACTCTTTGAGATGGAAAGTATTTAAAGAATGTGTCCTGAATTTACAAAAACAAGATGTAAAATGTAACATTGGACCCCTAGTTTATAGAAAGACCCATATACTGAGCAACAAAAGAAACACGAAGCATTTCTCCAATATTTTAATGAAAGCAATACATTACCGAAGTGACAATGGTCGTTTCCACAGTGGTGACTGTTGTCAGAGTATTAACCACGGAGATGTAACCAAAACGCTTTGCGATGGCCAGAGCTGTGTAGCCATTCTGTGTTAGTTAGAAAAAGAAAATACATTTTCTTGATCAGAAAGAACACAATCTTCAATAAGTCCGACTGGTTGCTAGCTGAGAAATGTTTGAATTAATTTATCATGGGTGTTACTTGTATCTTGTTTGTGTGTCTGTTTCTGTCTCTGATATGTTTGGTTCACGAAACTATAGCTGTGCAATATAAATGTGTGATGTTTTTTGTTATTTTATTTTGTTTTTATGTGTACATGTATTTGAGGGCCCCTTTAAAGTCAGCTTTTTAGCTTTAAGGGTCACCCTCTTGAAATAAAGTTTTTAAAACAATAAAAAATAATAATAATAAATAATATAAAAATAATATGGCAACTCACATTAGCAGTTTCGTTAGGATCAGCTCCCTTGGTCAGCAGTAGGTTGATGACTGCCACGTGTCCCTGTTGAGAAGCTTGGTGAAGTGGGGTCAGTCCATGCTGTACAAGAAAGGGAAAATTCAAAATATATCGTTCAAAAAAAGAAATGTAAAGTATACTCCGACAGAAAGATCGAGGAGGCTGAGAGATGCAACATTTTATCGGTCAGTAACGTGTATGACCACCTCTTGTGGCAAGGCTGACTGCACCAGCCTTTGTAAGAGCCGCTGAGGCAGGGTGTGCCACTCTGCCTGAAGTGCCTCCCTGAGCTCCTGCACTTCTAGGGTTGTTAGACAGATGCGTGGATCTAGAGGTCAGCTCATCTCACATAGGTTTAATGAAGTTGAAAACCCAACAAAATGGGTTTTCTGAGAGCTCTTAACTACAGGATTCTCTAAGAAACAGGAAATGCCACATTTCTTTAGTGTGAGAATAACTTTGTTCAAACAGGTCCTTTTGGTCAAAATCACCGAAGCACAACAGTGATAAAGGTCTATGCACCCTTTGCACTGGTGGCCATGATAGGGACCAGGTTTTCATGTGACAATAGATCCACAAAGTGCCTACTCATGCATGATGCAGTGTGACAATGTGATTGTCTCCTAAGATGGCTGCCGTGCAAAGTCCCTATATCTACCAGTCTTGTAGCCGAGTCCATCACAAGTCTATTACAAGTCCAGAGCCGATAAAATCACAAGTCTGTGACAAGTCCCGCACAAGTCCAGTAACAAGAAGCAAAGGATGAACATGCAGAAAATAATGCCTTTGTTGGCGTTCATTTGAATAGCTTGTGACTTGAATTAAGACCCAGGGACTTGTGGTGAACTTGTGAAGGCTACAACCCTGTTATCTACCTTAGTCTTGGCCTGGATAGCAGCATCATTCTGCAGCAAGTAAGCAGCCGTCTTCAAGTTGCCGTAGTGACAAGCAACATGAAGCGGGGTATAACCAGCCTTGGTGCGTGGGTCGATGCCCGAACCGTTCTTAACCAAGACCTTAGCACAGTCTAGTTGGTCCTCTTGGGCAGCCAAGTGAATGGGTGTCAGGCCGTTCTGTAGGAGAGAGAAGCGGGTAGAGATTTAAGCGGAGTCATTATTGTGATGTCAGCGGTGCTGCCATAATAATACAGAGCTGGGGGACTGTGGCAAGTCTAATGGGTTCCTTACAGTTTTTGCATTACATCCCTTTTGTTACCCTACCAGGCGAGTCTTCTAGACCGTGGTTGGCATTATGTAATGGTTCGGGTTTTGGGGAATAAGGAATCGTGGGGTGTGGGAGGTGGAGTGTGGGAGGTGGGGTGCGGGGTGTGGGAGGTGGGGTGTGGGAGGTTGGTATTACCTTAGCAGCTATGTCCGGCTTGGCTCCTCTCTCAAGGAGTAAGGATAGCATGTCAGTGTGGCCCTCTTGAGCCGCTAGACCCCAGCATTAGGGTCAGTAAGGCAGAGGGAGGGGGAGGTGGGAGGTGGGGTGTGGGAGGTTGGTATTACCTTAGCAGCTATGTCCGGCTTGGCTCCTCTCTCAAGGAGTAAGGATAGCATGTCAGTGTGGCCCTCTTGAGCCGCTAGACCCCAGCATTAGAGTCAGTAAGGCGGAGGGGAGGTGGGGTGTGGGAGGTGGGGTGTGGGAGGTGGGGTGTGGGAGGTTGGTATTACCTTAGCAGCTATGTCCGGCTTGGCTCCTCTCTCAAGGAGTAGAGACAGCATGTCAGTGTGGCCTTCTTGTGCTGCAAGGTGAATAGGACTAATTCCTTGCTTGGTCATGGAGTTAGCGTCCGCTCCATACTCAAGCAGTGTCGTGGCCACGTCAATTTGGTTCTTCTTGGAGGCAATGTGAAGTGGAGTGAAGCCATTCTGTTGAGAAATTAAAATGCAAAGTTTCAGAAAATGCCCATTACACTTAACATCAGGGAAGATTTAACATTGAGGCAAGAAGGCCACACCCTCTCTAGTTCCTGGTCTTGGGCTTGATGAAGGTTTCTGTCATGTCCATAAATAAGAAACATAACATGGCACAAGGGGACTCTGGGGCTGGGTCTAGGAGAAATTTAGCGGTGACCTCCGTAAAATTCCTTCCCTGCAACATATTTGTAAAAAGGTGAAGAACTACAGTGGTAATCGAGTTAGGGAAGACACACAAATCTAACCGCCAGTACCGACAGCAGTAGCTGCGTTTTTTTCCAGCCGGTACCGCCTGCACGAAGGGAGAAAGATTGTGGATTATCCCGTGCAGGCGGTACCGCTAAAAAAAAACACCGATACCGCTGTCGGTACCGGCGGTTAGATTTGTGCGTCTTCCCTTAAAGAAAAAGATAAGTAGGGGCATGTATTAAGACTTGATTATATTTATCCATGTGACCCGTGTAAAGATTTGGTCGAAGTATTGTTGTGAATATAGGCAACCGGTCACACGGGTCACAAACATTTAGGAGAACCTGGCACTACTAGAATACATCTTTAAGAGCCTACTTACTAGAGCTACTGCGTGAGGCGAAGCACCTTGATCCAGTAACAACATGGCAACCTCCACATTGTCATAGTGAGCTGCGATGTGCAGTGGTGTTAGGCCATTCTGTCAGGAACAAAACAAAGTCATGCATTTGGTTTTTTTTAACCAGTTGATGCCAGGATTTTTTGGGGAAAAAAACAAATTTTTTTAAAAGGCAAATGCGATTGGCCAAAAGTTAAGAACAGGTCAAGCACCACAAATATTGAATCTCGAGAGTCATTTCCACATTCATTATGTGAATCTCACAAAAAGATCATACTTTGCAAGTCACCCGCCCCTGTGACTATACATTGCCAGAATGTGTTTACACTTCCTCCAGCATCAAGAGGTTAAAGGCTCTTCTGAGAAGATGTTTTGCCAAGTAATTTGTCTCAAGTTTCATCAAGGGGCCATACCTGGGCGGATGCATCCGGTGAAGCATAGTGTCGTAGCAACAAAGAGGCCACATTAAGACGTCCGTACTTGGCTGCAACATGCAGGGGTGTGAACTCTTTCTGTAAAGGACAAAAACAAGCAAACATGAATATGGGTCATTCTATGTGGGAGCGCGTGTGGTCTAGTGGGTATGAAGCGGGACTCCCAATCAGAGGTTGGGGGTTCGAGCCCCACTTCGACCAACGTGTCTGTGTCTCTGGGCAAGGCACTTAATCCCAGTTGCCTCGTCAACCCAAGCTATTATGGAAAGCTGTTAAGGGGAATGCCACAATCTAACTGCTGACAGGGTTGTTGTGCGCCTGACCAGCAGCCACCTAGTTGAAGCGAAATGGTTCTGGTGATTCCCTGATGGCAACTGTAATAATGGTAACAGCGCCAGGAGCACCCCGCAGGGTGGACATGTGCGCTATACAAATCTAATCATTATTATTATTATTATTATAAATTTGGGGTCCACTTTTTCTGTCCCCGTCACATCTAACATCTTGTAAAATGTTGTATTTTGTAAATTCAGGACATATTCTTTAAATGCCTTCTATTTCAAAGAGCGATTACATAAAATACAATTCATAAAAATATGGTTTGAAGGCATTTTTAATGATACTTGTATGGCAAATAGCAGTATGTCAGGTGTAACGGGGACAGAAAAATGTCACACGTTGGACCCCAAATTTATAGAATGACCCATATTTCAAATACACAGACAGAAAAGTCCTGCTAAAAAGCATGAATTTGTTTTAAAACTATTTAGTGGTTCAAAATTAAAATGAAAGACAGTTGTACAAAATCAATTTGTATACACACTAAGTCATGGATATTGTGGGGTGTATGCAGATATTTTGAGGGTATGCATTCCACTTGAATGATTTTGGATATGATTAGACTATTGTATCTGCCTGACAGACATGCCTCGTCACGGGAATAGGTGAAAAGAGTCATTTGAAAAAAAAAACAATTCCAAAACACAACATACCAATATTCTTAACTTATTGTGAGTAGTGTATAAACACCCTGTAAGTCAGAAGAGTAACCATTTTTTTACGGCTTTTCTAAAATCTTAAAGCAGCTCTTTAGAAGACGTACCTTAGTCTGCATGGACAGCGAAGCCCCATGTTCAAGCAGCACAGAAGCCACATCTTCCATGCCTTCTCTGGCAGCGATGTGCAACGCAGTGTAGTGGTCTCGTGTCTGCGCATCGGGCGATGCGCCGTTCTCTAACAACAACGTAACGATCTCGACGTTACCGAGGCGTGCCGCGATGTGCAGTGGTGTCTGATTCTCAGTGGCTTTGGCGTCGACCTTGGCCCCGTTACGCAGCAAGACGCGGATTATGTCGATTTGGTTAGCGCGGGCGGCCAGGTGGAGGGCAGTCTCACCACGCTGAAAAACAATGCAAGTTAAAATTCAAATTACTTTTGATGTTCCAGGAAAATGTCATTGAACATAAACTGACCAAGTGACAACATAGTAATAGAGAAACAATGGAGTAACCAATAGGGTCTTCTTCCTTGTACATCCGACATAGCTGGGGGGTGTGGGGGGGGGTTAGACACGCAACTTGTTTGAAGTGACAAGAAAATCTAAAGGCTTAGTACCAGTATAAAATGTACAGTTCACTCACTGGAAACCCCCAAGTTAATGGTGGATAACGTAAGAGTCCATAGCTCTTGGATTGGTGTATTCAGCTAAATGCACACCAAAAATTTCCACTTAATCCTTTGTAATAAGAGATGACATACCACATTAGTTTCATCCACACTGGCACCGTGGTTGATCAGGTATCCAACGATGTTAATGTTACCCATGAAGGAGGACACGTGAAGTGGGGTCAGTCCAGACTGTCAGAAATAATAAAAATGGAGTTAGACCTTTACAACATGTACGTGCAGAACTCGCAAAAAAACACATCCAAAGACGAACAACCATGACGACATTTTGTTGTACAAATATGTTGATTTCCTACAGAGACGTAATATTCAAAGAAACATCACCACCCTCAGACTCCGATGGAAATTGTAACAATCACCTTCTTTGTGTAATAATCTTTAGTTAAATGCTCATTTAAGATTCCCTCAAAGGATACAAACCAAAGGGACTTCCAAAGAAGTTCCAAGTTCTTTTAAAAACCTTGCATATCATATACAGAATATCATCCAGCTTTTCTTAAAGTGTGAAATCTTGAAGAGATCCTTGTATCTCATCTGATAGTTTAAAGCAAGGTTACTCTTTTTGAGAAGATGTCAAGTGTTCTGAGAGAATCTTACCTCTGTCGTTGCGTGAATAGATGCTCCATACTTGAGCAGCAGCTCAATCACCTTGACACGATTCTTCTTACAGGCGATGTGAAGTGGAGTGAATCCATTCTACAAACAGACATAACAGACATTAATACTGACATTGTTTCATGGAAAGAAATACTGGAGTAACATTTGAACACTGGTGCTTGCGGTCTAGTGGCTATGAAGCTGAACTCACAATCTGTTCTGTGTCTCTGGGCAAGATACTTCATCTCAACTGGTTTGCAATAACCTATCCTGAGTGATAATTGGGAGTTGTTAGGGGCAATGCCACAATCTAAGTGCTGATACGGTTATGTGCCTTGGCCAGGCAGCCACCTAGTGGGAACAAAATGGTTCTGGTGATACCTTTATGGCAGCGGTAATAATGACAACAGCACTTTGTTACAAGAATCGGCTACAAGGTTACTGGGTCTACACTAAAACCAGTAAACTGTTTCCCTGTGCTTTAGCAATGGACGTTTCAGATTACTAGTGAATGTTTAGATGCAATTATCCTTGAAACTGACGCCATACTTTAGTACTTTATTATTATTACTGCTAACTTCGAGAGATAATAAAAGTTCAAATTTAGCTCTCCAAGGCCAAGTTTTTGTACTCACCAGAGCTCTAGCACTAGGATTAGCCTTCCTGTCCAGCAGTAGTTTAGCCACTCTGTGATGACCACAGTGACCAGCCACATGGAGCGGGGTCAAGTAGTCTACAGTGACATCATCTACTGGTGCCTTGTGGTATAGCAACAATCGTGCACTGTCAACATGGTCACCTTGGGCAGCCATGTGTAGGGGTGCTAGGCCGTTCTACAATCATAAAAAACAACAAAAACTTGGGATGAAAGACGATTCATATGTGCCTTATCGGGATTTGAACCTCAGACCTCTCATACACCGGGCACAGTGGTATACTCTCTTAGTCAAGCCATATCAAATCACACCAAACAAAATTGTAGTTTTCTTTTCCTCAGTTTTCATCCACATTTTCACATAACTAATTATAACAACTGAGCCTCCAAAATAATGGCTCTAAAAGTGCACAATCACCGTTAGCGGCCATTTGAACATCCATCACCCAACATCCATCACCCAAAATCAAATAATACATTTGATCAGTTGCTAGAGTTAAAATGGCCACATTCATCCTTTATTGTTGCTAGGTTGGAACTTTGCCAAGTGGGTGGAGCTTGTCAATTAGACTTGCCTTAGTCTTTGCTGAGATTGGTGCCCCTCTCTCCAGAAGTTGATCAACACACTGATCATGGCCACTACGTGCTGAGCAGTGCAGTGGAGTTAGTCCATCCTGTTAAATAATAGATTAAAAATGAAATGTTATGGTTCTTTCATTCTTAAAATCAGGGATGAGACTGTTGAAAATTTCATATTAATTTTTTTCTCTCAAATTCAATGTCTGAGTTCAAAGAAGAAAACAAATTCCTACTGTAGGGCCACCTATCTCCTTCATTTGCTGAAAAGAAAAATAATCACCGAAATAATCAAATAAAAACGAGATACAAGTTTTTGTTTTTTTTTCCTTCTTTTATTGTCTCATTTTGCAAAAGTGAATATTTCACCTAAGGCAGCATTTTAGCAAGAAAATCTTAAAAGATAATATCAGTTCTGAAGAAGTAAAAGCTTTTTTTAGACAACTCTGCTTATGGCAAGAATGTCTCACAGCTATTCGAAACTGGACTAAATGCATATATGAATTTCAGAACAAATTTCTTGCGTTCTGACAACAGAAAAATAATCAACCTTGAGATTTTTCTTCATTCAATACTCACTCTGGTTTTAGCATCAATACGAGCTCCACGATCTAGCAAAGTGTTAACCATGTTAACGCGACCCCACTTGGAAGCCACGTGAAGCGGCGTGATGTTATTCCTAGCGGCATGGTCTACTGACGCCCCTCGCTGGAGTAGCAGGGTTGCCACGTTAACGTGACCGTAGTGAGCCGCGATGTGAAGGGGTGTAAAGCCACTCTGTCGGGTCAAAGGTCAAGTAAAATTGCAATTAGTCTGATACAGAGCAACTTTTATGAACTTCATTTACAATGTACAAGTATATCAGCTCCTACATCTGGGTGCAATTTCATAGTGCTGCTTAAAGTGTTACTTTAAAAAAACGAGTCATGCTTAGTTTAATTGCTATTTCATGGTCGCTGGTTATTTATGCCTGTACATGCTCGGCCAAGTTTGGCTCTGCATTCAAGGCACGTTTTCAATTGCTTACTGTTAATTTTTTTTTTTTAAAAGGCTGTTAAGTAGCGCTTTGTAATTGAACCAAGGTTTCTGCTTTAAGTTGATGAATTTGGTCCAGTAGAGCTCTACTGTTATCTCGTTTCATTTTGCAATTTAAATTCTTCATTTTTACCTTGGAAGTAATGTCCGGATTGTGTCCACTCTGCAGGAGTAGCAGAGCGGCTTTAGTGTCGTCCCGTCGTGAGCAGATGTGCAAAGCCGGCAGTCTCGTCTTCCCAGCGCGATCATTCTCAAGCAGCACGGCAACGACTTTGTCATGTCCTTGTTGTAAAGCGACGGCAAGAGGTGTGTATCCATCCTATACGTAACAAAGGCCCCACAATAATAGAAATACATTAATATGCCTTTAAAACTCTGTTTATATTCTTCGTGACTGAACCTGGACAACAAGCAAAAAACTGACGAGTAATTAGGTCAGTCAAAACATTCATTGTCACATTTAAAATAAAATCATGTTTTGATCTTTCTGACCGAATACATCAAAAAGCAAAAACAAAACTGGAATTGTGACATTTTTAAAGAAAATCACATTTCACAGTGTGATAACAGCACAGTATGAAAGCAAAGACTTCAACAAATTTATATATTCGATTCTTGTACAAAAAAAACCAATTACAAACAAAGGAAAACAGACACAAATGTCGGGAAAAGTACAACAAAAATCATGCAAGCGTAGGACCAGTTAGAACAGTACTGGCAATTATAAGTGTGGGAATATTTCAAAAAAATAAAAATAAACAAAAATTTATCCTTCTGGTAAAAAAATATTTTACAACAAAACTGATCTGTAAAAACAAAATACTGTTTTGCCACGTTTCATTTGTGTGTTCTTTAATTTAACTTTAATTTCAATTTTAAGACTAATACAGGATTTAACCAAATCCTTCTGGATGTGTACAAGTAAGCACACTATCTTTAAAAGAACGGGCATTCGTGTGGTTGTGAAAATTATGAGAAAAACGTAAAAAGCAAAACGAACCTTCACATTTCATTTGGCAGGAAAATTTTTCAATAGATTTCCAAATGGAACCTCTAATAATTGGGTTAAAAAAGTGCATTCTGTACAACGCTGGTCGTTCAAGGTCATCCTATCTAAAATGCAGCGAGCATGTACAGGCACATTTGGTCCGAATGAATCGTATATTCAAAGGCCTATAATTTCAAGGTCACCTAATGAAATATACGGTAAATCAATAAATTTTCTGTGCATATTATGGTTGCAAGCAATATAAGGGAAACACATGAAAATAAAATCAATGTGCAAAATAAACTTGATGTCATTTTCCCAATTAATTTCAGTAAAAAAAGAAAATCTGGATACAACGGTAATACAGTTAAACATTCAAATAGTCATTACCTTTCGTGGAAACGCTTTTGCAACCAAGTAACGTGAAAACACCAAGTATTTAATATTGCAGAGTGGACAAATTTACACCTTACTTTCAAAAATAACAACGCTTTTATTTCATGCCATTTTTAAGCATTCCTTTCCTCATTAAATTTGCAAGAAACATACCAAAACGTTCAAGATGCAAAGCTTTTCTTTTCTTTTTGGTGTTCATTTTACATGTAATACCAATTTTACAACCATGTAAATGTTGCCCGAGTGACCAAAATCTGACCAGTGGCTTCAAATATAGGAGCAACATTTTGAAGCACAGACAATTTACAACGAACAAGACAAAGTAAGTAAAATAAATCAACTGTAGTTTGCTTTTGAAAATTTTTCCAAAGCTTGTACCGGGTAGGGGTTCTTGTTTCCCTGAATCTAAAAGTATGCGTGTAAATCATTTTTTGTTCCAGTGGAATACACAACAGCTATGAAACAATTTATGTCAAATTGGTAATTCAAGTACATTTTGAAAGAATTTTCATGGAGGCTGCAACTATTAGAATACTAGCACAATTGATCACTCTCAAAAGACGTCACTTCCTACAAATTGTTACGTGCATCAGGATCTTGAGCATAAATATTTGTGACGCGCATCATCTGTGCCGTATTTCAAACAAATTTCGAGCAACACGTGCACGCGTTTAGAACATTTTCTAGGGAGTGGGTGCGAGTACTACACAATGTAGAATGCGTTTAATACGCAGTAGCATTTTTCCTACAAAGATGGCGTCTGTGAGAGTGGTTAATAGACCCACTGCACAGTGGCCATCCTAGGGGGGCAATCACTTTGTCACCGTGCGCCATGTATGAGTAGACACATTGCAGTTCTACTGGCACATCATCATTATAAAAAGAAAACCTGCCCCAACATGGCCACTGATGCAAAGGTTCTAAACAAACAACATGCACTATGTGCCTGCAAACCTGAACACACACAAGTGCATGAATGAGCTATCCTAAATGCTTCTACTTTGAGTGTATATATACAGGTCTTGGGTGCGAGCCAGTATTTTGCCAGTACTGTTTCTAACCAATCAAAATTTACTGAACAAATGTGCAGATTTTTACAACTGTGAACATAGACAGTGAATTTGTAGTACATTCACACGACTACAAATTGCAAAAGCGCTATGTTCCAAGACTGACAAACTGTTAGTCAACAATTATTTGCATATCATTAAACGGTACATCGTCCAATCACAATACAGTGCTACAATGGGTGAAACTATCCATCCCATCATGCAATGCAAACGGTGTGATATCATTCAAGCGTGCAGACACAAACTAAGCCATTGACACATGCCACTAAACCAGTGTCCTTTAACTAATCCCCTTCCCCCTCCCCCAAATAAAAGAAAACCCATCGATGATCACCCACCCCCCCCCCCCCCCCCCTCCCCCTCCCCCCACGCATGAGAAACACCTGTACTCAATATATCTCAATGTGACTAGACATTAATGACATTGCCCTAATGTGCAATAAATATCTTGCCAACATTTGACGAGCCAAAAACGTGACCATACTCAATGGCATTTCTAACCCCATAAAAACAAACAACTGCAGCAACACTTTTCAAGGAGGTCATGTGCAGAATGTTCGTGTACAAAAACACATTTGAATGGTCCCATGAAAGACATTGACTTACACAACTTAGTTAGTTTACTTGTTGGGTAATTACCCTCAAAAAAAAATTCTGAATTATTATCTTGAAGATGGTAATGGTAGTAATCATCCTGTGATTATTTCGTCTGAATTGACCCCATTCATGAGAAAAATGACAAAATTATTTGAATCTCCAAAGATCGCCTGTATAGGCGATCTTTGGAGCCATTCATTCATGCACAAAAATCGTACTTGGATTTTTCAGGTTTTCTGAAGCATTACTGCATCTACATGTATGTGGCTGAAATTTCTACAAGGTAGTTTTCTCGACCTATGCTTTAAATTACCAGTGGAAATCATGCCGTTTTTAAAAGTTTACCAAACAAGTATACTACCTTTAAAGAATTATTCTTGTAAGCTGCCATTTTTAAACTTGATTGCATCTTGTCCTCCTTGATGGGAGGAACTATGCTTGCATGAATATTTGTGCTTGCATGAATATTCATAGTGAGGGGAAGGGCTATGCTGCATTAATATTCATGGTGAGGGGAGGGGCTATGTTAGCATGAATATTCATAGAGAATATGATGATGTCACAGAGATCACTTCTGGAAGTGTATTCTGGAGATGACTAGCTCTTTCTGTTAGTTCCTTTGCCATGCAACCCAATTTCCCCTTTCTTAGTCAAGAGCACTTTTTAGTAGAGCATTAACTGGGCATAAATTGCAGCAAATGCCCGATGTGTCTACTTTCTGCCATGGCTTCCTACATTGAATGTATGCAAAGAATGTCCTCATAGTATGATAACAAATTTAAAAGTTGCAGACCATTTTTCTTCCACTTATAACCCAAACAATGTTTTTAATACAACAATCTTTCATTCAAGGAAAAAAACACCTCAGAATCCAACGTTCACTTCATGGGACCTTTCAAGGACTTTACAGACATTGGTTCTGTACTGTACGGTGTACACACATTCATACACGGAAGTACATAGTGTATGATACATACAGCAGGAAAGCTAAACGACAAAACAACTACAGTACAATGTACATGTACAACTGGTGATATGGTCTCGGTCAACAACAACCATTCACAACTAATTGTACGGACGGAGGGAGGAAAAAAGAGTTATTCTATCTCACGTTCCTCTCACCTCCTGTTTCGGAGGATACTTGGGCCGCGATTGGTGTTGCAAAAGCGTTTCCACGATTTGATAATGGCCCTGCTGGGTAGCGACCTCAAGGGGCACAAAACCACCCTGAGTTTGTCGGTGGTAGTATAGGTGTAGCATTTGAGCATAAATTAAGGGGTGTGAGGTAGAGGGGCATGTGGGCAAAACCCGGGTTCAAGTTCCAAGCATGCATGTGTGAGAGAAACAAAATATTGTAAAAAGTGAAAACATTAAGGGGGGAATGAACAGCTGCAGTTAGCATGGGTGGACAAATAGTTACAATCGTCAACCTTCTAGAAATATTTTATGTGCGAACTATACAGACCGTTTCACGGTGTTTAAAGCCTATTACAGTTTACTTTTGCTTTCATTGAATTATCTGGAGTCAAATATATCCACAATAAGCATGACTCAGTTGCACGAACAGCTGAAATTCTGACTTTGATTTATTGCCGACATTTCTTTTTAAACCAAAATCTTCAATCATACTTCATGGGGATTGAGTGTCGCATATTTCACCACACAGCTGACCTAACACTAACAATTTGTGTGATTTAACAAGGTGATGTGTGTTATTTTGTATAACAAATATAAATACCCGTCTACACGAGCCAACAAGGTCCAACACGTGTCTGACGATGTCGGCCGACCAAAAGTTGGATGGTGTGGACGTCACTCCAGAAAACGCCTAACATCATCCAACCAGTTGGTCCATGTTGGAACATGTTTCTATCGCCCGACTTTGTTAAAGCTTGTTAGAGAAACGGGCCAATAGCAGATTAGAATGCCTGTCACGTTATAGGCAGCAACCAACTGCAGTCGAGATATGTTGGAACATGTTGGTTCGCGCGGTCGAGCACATCCATGTACCGCCCAACACGTTCCAACTTCTTGTTGGTCCTTGTTGGCCAACAAATGTTGGTTCGTGTAGACGGGCTTTAAAGGTGAATAACTTTGTATTCGAGCTGAAACTAATCCAATTGGTAAAAGTCACATTTTACAATGTTTCAGAGCAGTGTGAATAAGGTTTTAAAGGGGGTTTCAAGTCAACATAGCGACGCTTAACTAAAATTCTTACCTCAGTTGCCAGGTTTTGATTGGCATTGTTAGTCAGAAGATACTTGACCACATCACCATGGTTCTCCTGGGCAGCCATATACAATGGTGTGAAGCCACTCTGTATGGGCACATGGGAATAAAGGTTTTTGAATTAATTACTTTGTCATGTCCTTGACGAAAGGTAACAAAAACATCTCATTTTCATTGTTTGTGTTTTTATTTATTTATTTATTTATTCACCACATCCAACAGCGGAAGTACCGCCAATTACAGGAATGGCATCAATTAACATAGATATTCGAATAACTATCAACTTCTAACATGAATTAGAAATGGCCAGAGACACCGGAGAATCCCTCCCCTTGCTTTTCACGAAAGAATGCTCTGTGATCTTTAAAGTGTGTTATTGAAACCTAACACACTAGACCAACGGCTTTACATCCCTTCCGAAGGACGGAACAAGTGTGATTAAGTGCCTTGCTCAAGAGCACAAGTGCCACGGCCCGTGGGGCGGACATGTGCACTATATAAGTATCCACCATTATTATTAAAGCCTGTCTTGGCTAGAGATGGTTGTGAAAATGCCCAACTACAGGCATTAAAAATACAGTGGGAAAATGATTGGCATGGACATACCGGTATGGTGAAAATATATTGATATGAACCGAGTTGTACAAAAACAGCAACTATCCAGTGACCAACTTATGCCCCCTAAACCTTGTAGATCCACCCACAATTTCACAACAACCTGTATGACAAACCGATCCAGAAACGTTAGTGTTTGAAGTATGTATTGTGTGGAATCGAACCCACGCTACCCTTTCTCTGGTTAAAGCACTTTATCACCGCACATTCAATTGATCTGCATACCACCTCAGGAGCTACCAACACTCAAAACAACTGGAAACTACTAACTTTTTTTATTGTTGTTGTAGAAATAAAAAATGCATTGATGCTCAACTGACTACAATCCTAGCCCCAATAAACTAATCTAAAATGTTGATGTAAGAGTTTGGAATCGAACGCACACCACCCTGTTTACTGGTTAAAGCACCTTTACCACCATACGACAAGCTAACCTGCACACCAGATAAGGGGCTACCGACACCCAAAACATTATCCTAAAATATCACATTTTATACCGCAGCTACGAAAAATCTACCAATGACTACTGATGCATGTAATGCTCGTCCCTTTGTTGCACAAATTGTTTTAGAACTCTATTGTTTTGGGTAGTTGCTAGCGACCGCCCTGTGCACTAAAGGTTTAAGCAAACCCCACTAGTACGTTGAGCCTTGTCTACTTCAAAATATCCAGCATTTTAGATGACCCAGGCTATTCTAGTTCCTAAACCCAAGCTGGATGATTCCGTGTGAAACCCTTATGGCAAACTGTTGAGCAAAATTTGTCATGTCAGCAAAAATTTTGGCCAGTGATTTTCAGTTCCTGTAAAAATATATACACAGCACTTCAAAAATCTGCCATTTAATTTTAATGCAAGTACTGTATGCTGTACTAATTCTGCCCAGCAGAATGCAAATTTTATGTATTTTCAAAACATTTTAAACAAACATTTTACAGAAACATAAAAACCACTGACCACTGAAATCAATGGCAATATGTTCTCTGAGATGGGATTAATATGTGAGCAAGGATGGCTGTGATTGGCTGTCTAGCTTTGATCCATGGTGACTCAGCGAATAAGAAGAGGGCTTACTGCAGCTTGGTAACCCTCATTGATAAGTACTTACCTGTGAGCCTTGTTTTCTTGGTTGGTCTTTACGAATCTACGATTGGTGAAATCATGGTTTTAAAATACATTTTTATTTTTTACTCCAAAGAACCCATCCTGTAACAGATGTTTAATTTGTACAAATGAAGATTTGAAAGTACAAGGCTGCATGTTTTACTTACTGGAGTTTAGATTTCAAAGGAACAGCACTCACATAATATTCAGAAATGCGCCCTCTACTGACTTAGTTACACTTTTTTCTACTAAGAACCCTCTATATGGTTGTGGTTTCACTAAAGTACTTTTTGGGGGTGTTAAGGAAACCTGATAGTCTCCAGATTTGCGCGCAATGACACATGAAAATTCCACATACCTGTGACTGAACATTGACATTGGCGCCATGTTCCACGAGGGCTTCCACAATCGACTGCTGGCCGGCCAATGACGCGATGTGAAGGGCTGTGTTTCCTTTCTGAAAGACGTAAACACCAAGAAGGAAGGTACAACTTAACAACTAACAAAAATGAGCTTCAAATTTCCATTTGAAATCTACTCTGATGAAATTTTCACTGTTGAAACTGTTTGACCCATGTTGAAAAATGTTTAAGTTGAAAAACCAAATAGTTTTTTCTACTACCTTTGTGGCAGCATCCACATTGGCTCCTCTCTTCAACAACTCCTTGACGATGTTCAGATGGCCCTCCTTAGAGCTCAGGTGAAGTGCATTCAGGCCATTCTGTAAACCAAGAAAATAACGTTTTTGTAAAATACAACATCCACATCTATGAACAGCTATTATAGACCGTATCGAATAGCCGCCATTTCGTAGGGCAGTTTCTTTGTTCCTTGAGGACATGCATGGTTGCACATATTGTGCTCCATTGTTGAACGGTTTAAGTAACAAAAGGTGCCCCACGAAACGGCGGCTATTCGATACGGTTTATATTTCCATTTACACTAGTACAGTACCGGTATGTATAAAATGCAGGAAATGAAATTTTACCACCGGAACTGTTTAACACTATGTATTTTAATTAGGGTTTGTTTTGCCCTTAGGGTTTGTTTTCACTATGTATTTGCTACCCTGATTTGCAAAACATGTCACCAGAAGAAATGTAAAAAACTACTATATGAGTATCAGTTGAGAACCTATTTGTTACCGCACTTCCAAGGCAGCCAGAGCAGTATGAAAAGCGTTACGTAAAGTGCATTTGCCTGGTCACTGTCAAGAAAGTGCATTTGTTTCTCGTCAACTTTGACGAAAAACTAAACACAAAAAACTTGAGTCCCAACAGGTCAGATTTGATTAGCTCTCGGCCTCGGGGCAAATGTTTATGCATCACCGACCTGATAATGATGTAGTGAGACTACATGTACACAAGGTGAAGATGGTAAAACGAACTAAGACAACATCAAAACAAATGCCTACAGTGCATGTAGTTCCCTTGAAGTACACGTAAGGTGCTTAAAATACTTTCTCAGTGGACATGTTTTGCTATTTTCTTCTTTCAGATGGCCTCTAATCCAATCAGATTGCTTGTAAGATAACATGCCACCTGACAAGGCCACCATGATTTATCTAATGGAGAATCCTATTGGATATGGTAAACAACTGATAACTTCACTTTAAAATAAATACTTTGTAAATAGCAAAAAAAACGACCCACATTTGCACTAAATATAATAATTTGTTTAACATCATCTACATTTTATATCTATTTGACAAATTGTCTTATTTGTGATTTTCCTGTGGACTGAAGACGTGCATAGTCAGGGAACAAGACCACATTTTACTATAAGGGCATCAATCTTGACTTTTTCTAGTCAACATGTGTGGCATCAACATGGTGTTTGCACATCACAAATTTAGACAAAGCAAGATTTTATGTTATTGAAAAATCATGATTAGAAAGTAAAATTTAATAGGTGGCCAAATTTTTAAACAGGGCGGGCCGCTCTGCTAAAAGTGGCCACGGAGAATGTTTTAAAAAATTGCACCTCATCGTAACATCCGTCAACGAGACCTCGCATCAGACACTGGAATATCTCATCCAAAATCTGTTTCTGTCGCTGTTGAAACTCCGCATTGCGATACAGGTTCAGTGGGACCTCTACATTCATGTTCCCAAGCAATTTCAGTTCGCGCATCATCTCCATAGTTGCCGCCATGTTGGTTTCCAAAGGTGGTAACAACGTTTTCAGATATTTTATCGTTGATGATGCTCGCGGTTCAAATCCTCGGGACTTCAAATCCTTGTACATTTAAGTACTGTACGCACAAATTCTTTACAGGCACTTGATGATGAGTTGATTTTTTAAAAGCTTGGATGATGTCCAATAATAAATGGCAAATATCAGAGGTTAATTACAGGAAGGCACATCAAATATCCTTTAAAGCTTCGAAAGCGCTTCTACGTAACGTGACAGGGATAAAACACGTTCAGGCAATTGCATTCGATCTCTGCACCCAAATACGACAAAACAACTACAACAGTACACTAATAAGGCACAGTGAACATCTATCACTGCATTAGTTTTCCGGAAGTTTAGACAGTCTCTCTTGTACAGTAACTGCGATTCTGTCGTAAAGCCGAGAATAAATTACGTGAAAGCATCACTCCCTCTGCTGAACATCACATGCAGAAGAATTCTCACGAATGAAATCACGGCATGAAATACAAGATACACATGAAAATCCTTTTTTTACGATGAAGTCAGGTGTGAGTATCTCGGCGTTTGAAATGTATCACTAGCTTCTCTGCGGGGAAAACTGAACGGCCTCAACCGGGGATAATTGCAAACCAGTTTGGTTATCCAACGATACTATTTCCAGCGTACAAATCCTTCTTTCACACCTCAATTACAATAAATGTGATCAAAACAAAGCCTGCGTCTAACACCTCCTATGGTGACCTATCAATGCTGGTTCAGTAATCAGCTCCACGGTGCGATACGAGTCGGTAACGTGCATGATCCTTGGCGTCTAACGTAGTACTGTAAGTACCGTCTCCTGTTGCAGTTTTCGGCAGCCTCTTCTGTCAATGAATGCAGATGCTACACCTCTCACTCCTGTTCAGACTGTGTGCAATGCATTTGAAAGATTCAGTATTTGGACAGGTATTTGTTATTTTGCATTTATCCATATGTACACACCAAAGAGTTGGTGTTGATTAACATGTAAATCACGGGCAATCGAAATGTCACTTAACACAGGCTTTCGTGGTAGACTATAGCTGATCGAAACATATTCTGAAAAGTCAGCAGACAAGATTTGCGCAGTAAAAATCCTCAGAGACGGTTTCTAAGATGCGGCAGGAAGATTCCCCCCAGAAGATGGTGCGTCAATGCGTCAATCCATCAATCGTACATCCCTGACAAGAAGTCGACAGAGCCGGGGTAAACATCCCAGGGTACTACTCATACAAGACGGCCAATGGTAAGTCTACCTCTCTCGCAAATATCTGAACAGATACAGTGATATCTGATGCACCCGAGGGGTCTTTGGCAAAGTGTCAAAGCCACGATGAAGATTCGTCAGGGATTTTCTTGTCCATGAGTCGAGAATAATGCGAGCGAACAGCAATCATGGTCAGTTGGCTAGCCGGCTGGAGCGACTTGCTAATGTCGAGAAAGAATCGCTAGCCACTCGACCTTCCCTTTTCACCATTCAAATTCTTGACACGACGATAGCCTGCCGACAATTCTGCCGAGCAAATACTAATAGACAGGCTTGTGTTGACAATCTACACTTATCAGTAGGGGGTTTGCCCGTATTGTAAATGACCACAGGTCTACTTGTTTCTCCATCACGCCTGCTCTAAACCATTCCTACATGGTATTGCATTACACTCTTATGATCCCGATAGCTCAACCGTTCGTCCCGAGCAGGTACACATTCACAAATGCACGGCATCCTGGGTAATTGGCAGCTTCCCGTAACCCATGAATCAGCATGCTGCGCCCCTCTGAACGTCCGCAGGCAAGACACATCGGACGTGGCTTGTAGAGACAAACAGCTTGCCATGGGAAACCGACGGGATAATTTGTGTGTATTGACAGCTCCTGTGTACTGTCCTGATTAATCATATAGTGTACACATGTATAGTTTGGGCTGCAAAGTCATCATTCCATGTTTGTGCAGAGGGCAGAAGGATATTCAAGAAATGAAAACGACCACTGGGTCAAAAAAGCTTCAGCATAGTAAAGAACGTCAAAAGTAAGCACTTCCTCCAAAGAATTAATAGCATTTTGTGGCTTTCCGTCCTGGATCTTCCAGTAGCAAACTGGCTTCATCCTCTCTTGGTGGGATTCGTGTACCGGTATTATTTATTATTTGTGCCACTAACATAGACGTCTAATGATACATTTCCTTGTGTACTTGTGTCAGCCCTTGGTGAAACTGGTTGTTAGATAGTCTACAGATCGTGCCTCAATGACTTGCAAGAACTATACATGTAGATTCAGCTTGTGACATTTTCACAAGGTATCATAACGCTTCACATAAATTAAGAATTATAAATAATTCAAGACATTTTGAATTTACATGAAGGATGAGTTAAACAGATGATTAAGTGCAATAGCCTCAACAAATTTCCAAAATGTTTGTCCAATCCTAACCCAATTTTTTGACCACTGAACCCCGTCCCACAGCACACCGCGTCCCAACACCAACTCCCGGCCTCAAATCATTGCCAAATTAATGCTGGAGGGTAAAATTATTGACGTTTTCTCCCTCAGAGAGCAAGGGCAGTCAATAATGACATTTTGACATTCAATTAATAGGCTCTAGTCTTTGAGCTTCAGATTTGTGTGAATGTGTGCATGCATAAAGGGGGAGGGGGGAGGGGAGGAGAGAGTGGTGTTACCGGATTATGCAAGCTCAGTGCACCTTCATGCATAATGGTCAACCAATTCATGATCAGTGTCTCACTTATTTTTCCCCTGTTCAAACACATGAATAACATCAAAAAGTAAAAAGGTTGGTTCATACTTCACAACGAAAGCGAACAAACGTGAATCTGACGTACATGTGTACTGATGTCAAACATTTCGCAGCGAACATTTGTCCAAGTTAAAACTACTTAAACTTAAACTCACTGTGACGTCAAATTCACACACTTTGCGGTTGCTTTCACATGAAGTATGAACCGGGCTTAAATCATTTAAAACAATTCCACAGGATTCTTATGGAGCATGCAGAATTGTCTGTTGAAAAATACCAGCTATGTGAAGATTAGACTAAAGAGTGTGTCATAAACTTGCTGTAATTTAAGTCCAAGTGTAAACAAATCTTTTAGAAGTTGCAAGAGGTTCACAGATCTGGGCATATGATTACCACAACAGTGTATTTTATTGACAACAGTGTACGGTACGTAAGCCAAGGCCAGGATGTAACCATTTTATCCCACAATTCTAAAACCAAAGTTAAAAACTGCCCTTTCATCGTTTACGTCTGTGTGGAGTAATCGTTTCTTCTTCCTATTATGAGCCTCCTCTCTAACAACTTGCAATATTAAACGCTTCCAGGTGATCAATTCAATTTCCAAAGATAAACCTTACCGTTCAATGTACCTCAGTGTCCCCTATAGGCATAGACTAGCTCAGCAGGAAAACGTTTTTATTAATTCTCGAAATGACCAACAGAAAGGAAAGAAATAATTATCAAGAGCATCTGCTAGTAGCGTAGCATGACCCAACAGTCCACAATACATTATGAGTTATAAGAACACTGCTGCTAATTGTAGCCGAGGTAGAGGCTCCCAATGGCAGTATTTTCCTTGAAGTATTTTTGGCCAAAAAATAACTCCAGCTAAGGCCCCCATTTGGGCGATGTAGTGTTTGGACGAAGTGATTTGGGACGAAGTGATTTGGGGGGAAATGGCACTCGGGCGAAGTGGTTTGGGGGCGAAATGGCACTTGGTCGAAATGGTTTTGGGGCGAATTGAATTTTCGTCTCATGAGACGAAAAATAATTGTTTTACTCATTTCTCAAAGACTATAGCACTTCAGACAAAACCATTTCAGGGGAAGTTTTCTACGGTCATCATGCTAATATTGTGTAAGTTAGGCGTAAATCTGTGAACATTTCTGATTTTCGAGATATCAATCATGTATAATGCCTTTAAACCGAAGATCCAGCACCTAAAAGATCCCAAGACACTTTTAGCAAGAGAAGGAGTATTTCCCTAACGTTTCTGGCTGGCTTTGTGAAATTGCTGTCATTACCTGTGTGAGTTGTAAGGTTAATGTGCATTATGCCATGGTTATTAATAATAGCAAACTAAACCAAATAGCAATATTAAACAATTACATGTATGTTTCATCTCGACCCTGCCTTCCCAAAGCACCCTTTTTAATTTAGAGGTACAAGTATGATGTACATTTGTATTTTTATAAACCTGTCTTCACGTCTCCCTTTCACAGTGGAGAGAAATTCCTTAGAATATGTACGTATGTATTCTACACACTGCTGCATACTGATTAACATATATTTTTATCTGCCCCTCTGACACGCAGCAAAACAAGCACAGCCATTTGCATTTCATACAGCCTGAATGAATGAACTGGTCACCCTTACAGACAGAATAGAAGAGTCATGCCATCCCAACTCTGCTATGTACATGTACAGACAGCTAATTTTCTGCCGGAGGCAGGAGTGCCGGCGCACAGGATCAAATACGTGCTGGGCGTGGCTGACTAAGGAAACACTGGCTTTTCTTGATCAATAGAGGGGGCTGTTGCACTTCTCTAGACTGAGGGTATTGTGAATGCTTTGGATGAATCTAGAAGAACACACTATTTGGTATGGTGCCTAATCACAATTGAAATGAAACAACCAAACATGGGAGAACAAAACATACGGGTCTCATCGGGATTCGAACCTGGGACCTCTACTCTCTGGGCAGGTTTTCTCGTAGACCTTTGACACTCGGGGCAACGCAGATGCTCTACCAGCAGAGCTACGAGGCACAGTGGTGTACTCCCTCAGGTTTTCCCCAAGACCTCTGACACATCAGGTAGATGCTCTACCAGCCGAGCTATGAGGCACAGTGGTACACTCCCTCAGGTTTTTCCCAAGACCTCTGACACACCGGGCAGATGCTCTACCAGCTGAGCTATAACGCACAACTGGTGGTATACTCCCTCAGGTTTTCCCACAAGACCTCTGACACACCAGGCAGATGCTCTACCAGCTGAGCTATAACGCACAACTGGTGGTATACTCCCTCAGGTTTTCCCACAAGACCTCTGACACACACCAGGCAGATGCTCTACCAGCTGAGGTATGAGGCACAGTGATATACTCCCTCAGGTTTCCCCACAATCCTTTTAGGAATCACACTCATAAAAGCCAAATTTAACTGAAGGAGTGGAATACTTACCGCATTGCTAGTGTTGATGTCTGTACTGCCTTTAAGATAGTCCAGAACCTTCTCCAAGTTGCCTGCTCGAGCTGCTCTTAGGAAACTGGCATTACCGTCCGATTGCTGCGATGAAAATCAAGAAATCAACACAAACATTTATTTAATATGTCAAACTTTTTATTTTATAAATCAAATCATTACTGAAGTTATATAACTTGCAGACCTCAGTTTATTCATACCCTGTGTGATTTGGTGACATGGTGCCAGTTCTGGGTGACTGCACAAAAACGTGTGGGAAACATGGCTTTTGTGTTGGTCACAAAAATCGCTTAGAAATTACAACATCGTACCCAGGGCTAGTTAAGGATTAATATGTTAGTGGCCTAGGGAGCTTGCGTCAGCTTATGTCTGGACTAGGCATAGATCTCTTGATTTGAGTCGACTCGAATCATGACTTGTTAGAACTCTGTTTATGAGCTTACCACTGATGTCTGAGCGTCATCAGGAGAAGGCGTCTCATCGGCTTTTGGCTTCTCCGGTTTTTCCGGTTTGGCCGGCGGAGCCCCGTCCGCATTTTCCTTCTGCAATCCAACAAAAAGTAACATTAATAATTGACATTCTGTCTACGTACGTGCAGTGTACAGCTTGTCAAATGTCCAGATACGCATCAATGCAATATCAATGCAAACATCCATAGGACTACGACAAACCTGTAATGTATTTTCTCCTTTCACTAAGCTGTAATGTACAGTACATGTAATGTACCATTGTTATGCTGATACATGTACGCTCGTTGTCGGTAAAAAGTTCATTCACAACCATTAATAACAGACGTGTCTCCGCATTCAGTCACGACTACATGTACACAAGCATGTACTGCGGTAAATGTACACTTACGTACACACTACATGTAATTAAAATGGCAGCAAGTGTTTTTTATTTACACAATGCATGTACCTATACATGTTACATATGGAGTATCAGACCATTTTAAAATAAGACCTGTGCACAATTATCGGACACTCTCCAACATTACAATGTTGCTAAAGCCGTGTCCGCATTGGACTTGTTTTTCGGGAGAAGATGGTAAAATGAAAAATGGCTACATTTTACTGCTGTCCGAATTTGGACTTTTTTGACACTGTAAAATTTTACCGAGACCATGGGAGAGCATGCGCATTGTCCCTTCACAGTATGACCTTCACGGCCCGGATGTACATGTACATATGTACATGTACGTTTCCAGAGCACGTTTACCGACTCGCTGTGTCTGCACTGGACTTATGGTCAATTTTCCTCCAGGGGCAGCAGTTGGCCAGGAAAAGTACAGGCTCGGGAAAAGTTACTGAGAGGAAAACGTCCTAGGCTGTCCGCATTGGACTTAGAAAAAGTCCAATGCGGGCAGGCCTTTTGAGTAGGCCCGAGTAGGCCTATACGGTAAATTTGAGATGCATGGGGCCTATACATTTACAGACATACAAACGTGTACATGTACTGCAGTTACCGAGTTCCATGTGTGTGTGATAAACCGATTAAATTTTAAGCTGAATTCCATTCCCAAGAGCTTTAAAACATTTTCCACATTCCTAGATATGTTCATGTACTGCCAACCATAAAGTCTGCTATTTTTAGACATTCCTGAGATTGAGAAATAAAACTGGGGGCTGTCCCTGAGGTGTGCTGACATTATAAACAGAGTATGTCCATCATATTTATATAGCAGTACAGACTAAGGTCATTGTTATGTGAAATAATGCGCGCCATATTTTTTTTAAATTATATGGTAGGCAGACAGAACATCAACAACTGCTTTATTGATTGGTTGGGGGTGGGGACTTCATTGAAAATGCAATAAGGTATTTTTTTTAGAAAATGTATGTCTTGAGTTGCATTTCCCTCAATAAATTTGACATTTAAGGAAGAGTAATGTGGAAACGTAATAAGGAAACGTAATAAGGAAACGTTATACACATCCTGTGCCCCTCAAGGGCTTGGAAGGAAGGTTTTTTTCTCCAAAACGGTTGAAGAATCTCAGAAAAATGTAACCTTTTCTCCCATTGGACTTTCTCCTAGGCTCTCTTATGAAAGGTTGTCATGACTTACGAATCTGGGATTTTTCTTGTGTTTCTGCTCATGTTTTGTTTGTTTCTAGCCCAACAAATGCAACATCACCATTTAAATGAAACAAGCAAACTTGAGATAAGAGAATAATCATAAGGGCTTTATCGGGATTCAGACCGGAGACCTCTGACTCACCAGGCAGACGCGAGCTACCAGCTGTGCTATAACTCACAACTGGAATACTCCCTAACCCTAACCCAACAAAGTAATTTTATTTTGTCACAAATGTAACTTTTTTTTTTAAATCACAAAGAATCTTCCCACACTGGTATCATAGACATGGACCCAAATATGGCTCACAGTTGTGGCATGCCGCCACTGACGGCTTCATTCAAGTTCACTTCAAGCCCAAATTCAGTCCAAACATGACTTTGATTTTGGGTACAAGCCAGGGCTAGTAAACACAAACACTATCACACCCCTCCTGGTCTGACTCCAGCCTGATGTTTGTATGGATGGAAGGGGGTCAGTCTACCAGCAAAGGAACTCAACGTTTTGTCAATATCAAGGTGCTGCGTGACACAAAATGCCAAGGACATTTCATGCTGAGAATTGCCCTCAAAAACTACACTACAGGAGAAAATGCAACCCATATATTCTTCTTTCAGTGCGTGGGAGATTTGTAGACTGCTAGGCCTACAGAATTTATCGGCATGGCAGGCCTGTCCTTTTAATACTCCTACAATCTACTAAGAAAATTTATTTATGAGATTTTGATTAAACCTTTCTGTAAATAAGTAAGGTTGTCTTTGCCCTTACCCGACGTAATTATTAACACTGTATACTCAGTGCTTTCCCGAGACACTATGAAAAACCTCATAGCGTGCTCGGGTGGGACTCGAACCCACGACCTCCTACATACAAGGCAGACGTCTTTCTGTTTGTTGTTTACAAAAACCTCAAGTAATCTTTATAGCCCCGAGTTTGACGGACATCTACAAAACAATGCATACTTTGTCATATTTTGTATCCATCCTCACCCTGACCTTAAACTAGTACAAGTATGAGAATTTTTGTAATTTTTTTTACAAACTTTTTTCAGAGACAAAAAGACAGACAAGGTGTCTGATATTGAGTTCAAGTGTTATTGTTACTTTGAAGTACCTGTGGTGCCCTCAGGGGGTTTCAAAGGTCAATGTCTAGTATACAAGTACCCATACATGATGTACCATTCACTCCCTGATAATTACAGTCTAATTGTGGTCAAGTTGGATAACAATGAAAACGGTTTAACCACAGTATAAAAGCTGTCTATAACTCTGGCCAAAGCCATAAGATCTGCCAAGGGTGAATGCTGTTTGAATTTGGCCATGGTTTACTGCACAAGCCAGAAACTGTACACCATCAGATTAAGATTTTTCTTTGATTACCTTGTTTTATTTCATTAAACCATTTTGAGATATTTTCTCAACTTGTGAAAATTATTTCAGAAGGGAATCCATTCCAAAATGGAAAAATTTAGACTTTCAACTATACAGTAAAATAAAGTGCACCTTAATCCATGTCCAACATTGGACTTGTTTTTTGGCGGGTTTTACCAAGACGATGGTAAAATGAAAAATTGCTAAATTTGACTGCTGTCCCCATGTGGATTTTGTTATAGGAAAAATTTACCGAGACCATGGGAGAGCATGCGTATTGTCCCTTAGCGGGATGACCTTAACGGCCCGGACGTATGTTTCAAGAGCGCTTTTACCATCTCGATGTGTCCGCATTGGACTTATCGTCTCGGGGAAAGTTACCTGGTCAATTTTTCCTGGGGAGCTGCTGGACTCAGGAAAAGTTACGGAGAGGAAAAGGCTGTCCACACTGGATTAAAAATTGGAAAGTACTTATCGTAGTTTGACCCAAAAATGTTCAATGCGGACAGGCCTTTATGTTGTTGTTGTTGTATATTTTATGGCATCTTCGGCAACTAAGGCCCTTTATGCCATCAACTATACGGTTTTAGCTTTAACTATACTATATTATCAACTTGAGATGACGAAGAAGGAGTTGCAGTTTTAGAAGTGGGAGGAAAACCCCCAGAGAAATGCCCCAGGGGAAAACACACGCGGTCAAGTAGGGACTGCAAACCCAATCCACATACACGCCCCGGATTCGAACCCGGGACGCCAGAGGTGAAAGGCGAGGAAAGAACCCGTACGCCAACCTGATCGCCCCATGAAGATTGTTCTTTGCTTTATACACTGGTTTTTGTGATTTCACTTTTCTGCTACAACATGCCACTCACAGTGCCTTGATCGTCTACCTTCAACCAATAAGACACTGTCAGCAGATCGCTGTAAGCACACACATAGGCCTATCTGATTGTCACTTTACTTCACAGAGCTTGAAAATTTGAAGTTGTAAAAGAGTTAAATTTTATATCATCCCAGAACCTTACAAACCTCACACAAAGTTAATTCCCTACACTAGTACAAAACATAGGAGAACCCTTTCCCCTCCATCAACACCTAGTAATACCCATACAGGGAGTGCCAAGTGTTCCTCTATCCTTACACAATCAAGCTAGCCTGGAGGGTCACCAAACAGAAGAATACAAATTAGTCCATTGAAAGAAGTGAGTGGGTGTGTACAGAACTGCCACAATCAATATGTAGGCCTAGTTTACACCAATGCTTTTTACAATAGGCCTGTGGTCTGGCCATATTAAGCCCTGGTCACATGAGGCAATTTTTACAAGCAACTTGGAGGCAACTTACAGCTCTACAGGCTACAGAAATGCTCGAGTAGCACAAGTACATTTTTTGTGACAATGTATTGACATTACAAAGAAAATAATGTGAAATTTGAAATGCGAATGTATTTGCTTCTTGGAGATTGCTTGGAATGATTGCCTGTAAATTGCCTCGTGTGACATGGGCTTTACAGTGTTGTGCAAAATTATGCAAACATTTGACATCTACAGAAAGTGATTTGTACATGGGTCTTTCTATAAATTAGGGGTCCAGCTTTGGTGTCCCCCGTTACATTTTACATCTTGTTTTTGTAAATTCAGGACACTTTCTTTAAATACTTTCCATCTCAAAAAGTGTGTGTATAAAGTACAATTCATACAAAATGGTTTAAAAGCCATTTTAATGATTTTTGTACGAAAAATAACACATATTAGGTGTAACGGGGGACACCAAATGTCACACTTTTGGACCCCTAATTTATAGAAAGACCCACATGTATGTAGGCCGATCGAAAAATCGGAATATAGAATTAATTAACGACAAAGACATGCTAAAGCTTTTCGACTTGCACTCATCAGAGCAAAACGCAAGAATGGCGTGGGTATGGTTATCGATATAATATAAGGCTGAAAGCAGAAATGACGTGTTCAGAATGCTGCGCGCTGATTGGTCAGCTGACAACAGAAGGGAGCACGCTACTGCGCATGCGCAGTCAGACCACATGTAGCGCGTGAACAAATTCTTTCTGGCGACCTAACACAGGTTTAGTGAAGTGTATGTATGTGGCTTTGAGCATGTGCAGATGCATGATACTGCACGCTCTGACCAGTACAGTGAACTGCTGTTCGTTGTACGGTATTGTTTCGAGCACTTGGGGTAATCAAGCAAGTGTTGTCCTATAGCAGATGTGCATTTGTAAAGTACATGTATGTTATGTATGTAATTATTGTGAGCACAGCTCACTTCAATGCCGGGTAGGCCTGCCAGTCCTACCACCTTTTTTTATTGAACTTTTCATCTCAAACAATGAGCAAAGGCATGGAGCTGCGTATTTTGTGGCACGAATTTGGCGCGCGCACATTGCTGACGAGCCTCTGCCTTTAAAGTGTGCAAAAGAAGCAAAATGTTTAAATAATTTCGCACACGACTGCAGTATGACGTGCGTGTCTACATCGATCGAATCATGATTTCAACATGGAGGATGGAATGATTCAAGCAACCCAAGAGTAATATTTTCACATCAGCTATTAGTATTACAGCTTTCAACAATGACTGTTGGAAAACAAATGGACATCAAACTCGCAATGAACCTCAAAAATGTGTTTGCTGGGCTTGCACTATCACACCATCAGTCAATCAGCTAAAGGGAATCATATGTTTCACTGCCTTTTGCACCAAATGCTACCACATTGCTACATTGTGAATTTTCAATGGTTAACAAGCAGATTACGTTCCAACTTTATGTTCACGAACCAAAAGGTCTACAGCAAGTACCTGAGGCACTACAACATGCATGCCAAAAAGCAGCTAAAAACACATTTTTCACTAAGTAATATCAGCTTAAATTAAGAGTGATGTTTACATAAAATTCCTCACTAAACTACATGTAACTGCAGTGCAAGACTGCATAATGAAAAAAAGGCTGTATAAAAAAATCAAAAAAAATCAGGATAATTTACAATGTATACCAATGCACTTACCCTTATGAGGGTCATTTCTATAAAATTCCACAATCAACCAGTGCAGTTTTAATTGGTAGAAATGGATATTACGGTAAGGCACGTTTACACCACTGTCAGACACACATGCACCTGGACCAGCTTAAACTAAGTCAAACAGACAAGCTGTTCCCAGTGAAAACCCGCCAACGCTACACGCCCTAATAACCCCACACACATGCATAGCTACCAGTATATATACATGTAGTACACAAGTCATGTGGCCTTGCTTTGTAAGCAGATTACTACTCTACAATAGTGATCAGACAAATGAACCACCGCCAATAGGCAAACAAACTATGGGCAGGGTTTGGAGTATGGCATCATGCTTTTCTTTTTTTAGACAGAGCCAGACTTTCATAGACTCAAGGCTGTGACCTTTGACATCGCATGACAGCTGCCTACCTGGGTGCTAAGGGTATTTATTTGGTAACCAATATTTGACATCACATCACATCACTCAACGATACATGCTTAGTACTGTGGTTAGCCACACATGTAGCCATGTCATGTACCATGTAGTATTCTTTTTTTCTTTTCTTTTTTCATTTCATTTCATTTATTATTTCTCAGAAGAACAACAAATACAATACAAGCATAACAAAAGTAATTTTGAAAACGAGAATGATAACACCCCTGAAGGATTGCCAAAAAGCGAACTTAATCACTATCTGGTGGCTCTCCCATAATGCTATAAATCACAACGACAGACAATAGGTACAGCGATCATTAAATGAATATGCACATTAAAATAAATGTGGGCAATAAATGAAACATGCTGGTTGGTTTTTACATTGACAATATAACAATCTTAAGTCTCATATTTATTGCAGTTTGTGCAAACATTTCTTGCTGCAATTATGCATGGATCTTATCACACTGTTTATACTTGATCCGGAGCTCGGGGTCGAACACCAAGCTCCGGATCAGCCCCAGATCACAAACTGAGTGTGAACGCTCTCGGGACCAAATTGAGCTAACGCTCTCGGTACCAAAATTTTTTGGGGGTGTTGGACACCCCAACTTGAAATTCTCACCCCCACGCATCACCCCGGGGTGCCCAGGGGAGAACTCGCTGTTCTAGTGGGTAAAGACCTTTTCAGAGAAGACAGTCGCAAGAAAGAGTATGTTCTGTATATGTTTGTCATTTAAAACTGAAAAGACACCTACCATCAATAGTAATCAATCAAAACTATCACTTTGTAACATGATGACATTTTCTGTAGCTTTCTTAAAGAGCAAAAAGGGCACATTTTTGGCAATAAATTAGTCCTTTACCCTAACCTAATAGATATACATCAAGTAAATGTTGCATTGGGGAATTCAGTATGGGAGAGTTGGGAATGCATTTCTTTAGGAATGATTATGGTACAGTTGGTTTCTCCTTTCTCTTGGATTTGACATCTAAAGCAATTTTGGGAAAAACAACCATTTATGTCTCACCTTAAATAAATTTAAGAGGGACATTAAAGTCAGTTGGTCTCAAAATGACTAAATGTCTAAATTAAAGGGGGAGACAGGAAACGTTAACAAAAAAATGGCCCTGTCTGGTGACTGATGACGAATATAAATGTCTTAAAAAGGTTTTATCTCATAGAAAATTTACACATTCCTAGCTTTCATTTTCATGTTATTGTCCACAACTTTTTTTCCCCAAAATTTTCTTTAGACCCCAGTGTTCTCTACTTTCACGGTGTTTTAGAGGGGAAAATTCATTATTTTTGTCCGGGCGGCGGAGTTTTTTGTCCGGGCGGAGATCACTGGACCCGACTTAATTTCAGTCTGGAATTCTAGATGCATAATGTAAACAGCTAACAATTGTGACTTAAAAGGATTTCATGACGGACGTTGTGATGAACCGACTATCCATCAGTTTAAACCTTTAGAAATTCTAATGAAGTCTGTGCGTCATGCCCTATCACGCCCAATAAAGATCATGACATGATGTTTGTAGCAAGAGATGAGCAGATTGTAATTAAGTTGGAATTCCCATCAAGTCTGTTTGGCAGATGGTTCGTGTGCGGATTACTAATGTTCCATCGTATATGAGATCAGACTGTCTGCCCCAGAAAACAGATCCAGAAAGGGGTTATCCTAGGGGTGTTGGGGGGAACTGCCCCCTCCCCCTCCCTTTACACACACACACACACACACACACACACACACATACCACAAATATATAGGTTTTTACCAAGAGTACATGTGGAATTTTGTATTATTTAAAATATAAATAAATAAAGCCAATTTACAAAACTTGTCCTTCCTCCTGATTCACCTCGCAGCTGGATTGTGTCATTGTAACTCAGCAGGGTAAACTTAATCAGTCATGCTGGAGAATGTACTATTTTTGTTTAATATATTATGTGGCCTTGGTTGGCTATTCTGCAAGAAGTTATACATGGCACAACCAGCTTCTCCCCCACCCCCCACCACCAACCTCACCCAACCAAAAAACCTCATTTTAAATTCAGTCAAAACAGTTTAAGACAAAGAGCGTGATCCAAAAACTGGTAAACACTGGATGAAGATTTCAAAATTTCTTAAATTAATCAAAATAATACCTCGATCTGTAAAGAAATGTCCATATTTTACAATCATATTACAAAAATTAACAGAATAAATTTGACTGGGCACACTGTGCCATCACATTTTTAAGAAATAGTTGAAAATGCATGTAAAAAAAATCCTTTTTTTGTCAATTTTATTGATTATCTGTCCCTCACACATAAAAACAACCTCCGCATAAAACTGTAAAGTCAATTTCAACATGTGATAAACTGGATGTGTATTAACATCAGTAGAAGGTAAACAAACAGGTTCACTTTATTTTTCATTTGTGGATGAAGAAGGAAAGGCATTTGTCTCTTGATTTCCACCCCTTAGGTGTGAGGGACGGAATTGGATCACGCTCTAAATTTAAAAACCAGGAAATTTAGCTCAGAATAAATTACACTGTTTGAAAACTGTACTCTGAAGCATGTCTGCACCAGTTGAACATTATGTGCTGAACAATGATAAATTTCAAAACTTCTATTATACTTTATCAAAATGTTTTGAGAGTTGTTTTGGCTACAACATTCAGTCAAAAGCTTGACCTTAGTTAAGGTCATGTTGTGGGAGCCTTTAGGCCATGTCTAACATACCAGGCATTAAGATGTTTATCAGCTGTTAGACACAGCAAACTAGCAAGTGTGGCAAAACTCTGACCTATTTAGTAATTACCACTATTAGTCTGATCTGAATTAGGTCAGGATTGTTTACTTAACAGTGCTGGCTTCCAGGGGCCATAGGGTATCAGATTTTATACACTCTGCCTGGGATTCTACAATGTACCAAGCATAAAAAGCTGCTATCTTCAGTCAATAATCTGTGTGTACACATGTAGTTGCTGGATGATGTATTCACTGGCATACCCGTACATGAAGCAGAAACAGAACAATATAAGTCTGTTTTCAATACTGGAGAGACTTTTTCACCAGGATCATAACTCTGTGCAAAGCCAGTTATCTTCTCTCAAAACAAAAGAAATATCTTAAGACAGATCCAAGGAGATAACTTAAGCAACAAATAGTGCGACAACATACCTTTCTGAAAACCCAGTGTACAAATTTCCTATTTAACGTATGTAACATAGGACAAATACTTTGTGACATTTGTTAGGTGTCCTTGTTACATACGGTATATTGAAAATTTGCACACAGGGCTTTCAGGAAGGTATGTTATGGCACTATTCGTTGCAGTTCTTTAGCTGAAGTTACCTACTTAGATCTATCTTAAGATATTTCTTTTGTTTTGAGAGAAGATGAATGACATTGTACAGGTATAATCCTGGAGGAAAAGGTCTCTCTAGTATTGAAAATAGACACATATAGCTGGTTTATAGATGGTTTGTAATTAAACTACATGTGACCTTTTTCTGATTAAAGAAAACAAGACGTCAGTTCAATTCACATTTCTTGTCAGAGCAAAGGCGTGGCATCTCAAGAAGAAGCACCAAACTGTAATGCACAAACAACTAGTTTAGGCCTGTGCATACATGTACATGTAACAGCCAAGGGGCTCATTATGAAGAATATTTAAAGGAGGAGGTGTCTCTCGGTATTTAATGATTGGAAGACTATTCCCCTTTACGAATATGTGCTACTGTCTCCAAGTTATAGGCATAATTGCTGGCTACATGTCCTAGGCCTAATTGGTTATTAACTTCCTGAATTGTTTCCTGAATGTCAAATAGCGCACTTCAGATTATTGTAGATGAAATATCTCCTGCTGATCAGCATAAAACTGCAAGGACTTACTGAGTAGACAAAGCTGTCACATCTTGGAGTGTTGTGCCAAAACAACCACCATTTTTCAAGATAAGGAAGGAATCTTGTGGAATCCTAGTGGGTACAAGAGACTTAAGGCGCGTTCCCATTGGACTTCTTTTTACGCGCCCTCGCGGGAACTTTCCGCGACTCCCTGTAAACATTCCTTCCTGTAAATCTCCCGTGCGTTCCTACTACCATATATTTTACACGACGCGAGCGGAAAATTTAGCTATTTGGCTGGCCATATGTGGTCAATTGAGGGCGTAGTTTACATAACCTTTGACCTAACAGGAGTTTCGTTTTCAGGAAACCCAATCAAATTTCGAACAACTTCTATTAAACTTGCCATTACATTTGCGAAGAAATGAGCATGAAAAAAACACGTGCGTACGTACGTACATGGCATGTACAGTACATAATAACGGAACAAGAATTTTCGCGCAATGTGTGGTGGGATTGCACAATGCAGGAAGTGACGTCATCCATTTGGCATTTTACACAGCGGTAGCGGTAGTTCTACAGGGCGGCGCTGTTCCCATTGGACTTTTCGAGGGCCCTGTAAAACTCCCGCGGCTGAGCGGAAAGTTTCCGCGGACTCTTTTACCCTGTAAGTTTTACATCGTGGTCGCGGTAACTTTACAGGGACGCTAATTCTCCGTGCGTCCCCATTGGACTAAAATTTGCTACTCTCCCGCACAACCACGGGAGTTTAACCAAAAATAGTCCAATGGGAACACCACTTTAGTGGAATGTCATCCATCTCAGGCAGAGTATAGGTTCAGAACATTTAAACAAGTTTTCTACACAAAGCAACCATCAACATGGCATATATCCAAGTCTCATGATACATGTAAAAGTTTTGAAATAAGAAACAAAAGACAATTTTAATGCATCTTTCTTTCCATGTAGGTTTAAACAATGTGCCCTACCTTCTTTTTTTTTTTGCATACAAGCAGATAAAGTAGGAAGCGGAAGCATCATCGCCTGAACAATATAGGCTTAATGTACAGTAATTTATTCTTTAATTTTTCTTGTCTTATAAGAACAGGTGGGCTGTCAAGACAATTTAGAGATGGAGATACTGAGCCGTCACAACAACTAGATCTTCCCTGATTATTTTTCCTTCTTAAAGGAATATATTTACAAACGAGGGATCACAGTCGCACTACCTGCCACAATAATTTGTAATCCAAGATGTTTTTACAATCCTCACAAGCAGACATTTAGTAAATTGTGACAGAAGCCTGAGGGAGTTTTTTTTTTTTTATTTACGCAACATGCCATCATTTGATCGCTTCCTCGGCAGATGCTGGCCAATTTGTGTGACAGTCGGCGGTGCCGGTTCCATGAAGCTTGCACTTCATCAGCGGGTTGCAGGCTTTGTACTATCCTATTCCGCATGACCTCTCCTATTAGCAAGCATCCTCCTTTCTAGAAGGCAACTCAGCATATTCAAGTCTGTCTAGTGATGCGAGCATTATTCCTCGCCTTCCAACCACAACACAGTGAACACACTTTGCTCATATGTTGCTCAAAGATACCTGGCTATTCCTTTGATAATCTATCATCCGTGAAACGTGGATCCTGGAGCTATTTTAAAAGGGACTGTCATGCTTTTAAGCACTCCCAGTAACTGTTGCTCTTAAAAATAGATATTCGGTCTTGCCTCTATCTACAGAATTACCTAAACGTATCGACATTCAACTTTATATTTTGTAAATCTTCAATGACACAATAATAATGTTTGCTTTCCAATGATGCTTGCTTGACCCAGGAAATAGTCACAGTGGCAAAAGAAGAATACCCTACACTTGTTTTGCAAGTGGCTCCTACAGCCACCACATTTTATCTTGATTTTTTTCCAAAAACAAAAATAACTACATTTTCCTTGATTTCAATCATAAGGGTTGCCCATTCAGTATCAAACTCCAAAAACAAAAGTACCCAAATCCAACAACAACAACAAAACAGGCCTAAACATATTACTTTTTTCTTGATTTCTTCAGACTTGCCCATTTTAAGCATTAACAGGAATTTCCCAGGTAAGTTGACTAGTGTGACAATGCCTCCAGATAATGAAGGTCCCCTTTTTAGGTGCACCCTAGGGTGCCATAAAAACAACCTTATTTAAATGGCCCACTAGGTGTAACCTTTAATACCCTTCATGGGAGGTGATGTTTAAGGAAATCAACAGACAGAGCATGAACATTCCCATCAGAATATCTTTTTGGGGGTAGGGGGTGGGGTTGAGTAGGGGGTGGGGGCAGGGTTGAGTAGGGGGTGGGGGCGGGGGGGAGGGGAGAGGGGAGAGGGGAGAGGGGGGTTGGTGGGCGGGCGAGGGGGTTTAACCTCGGATGTAACTTGATCATGTCATTGCTCCCATTGTTATTGGAATACATCAATTGGAGAATGTTGTCACTTCAAAAAAATGTCACATGAAGTGACAATACTTTGACAAGATGGCATTGATGTAGTTAAAAGGACAAATAGTTGAAATTTGATGAGTACAGCAAGGTACCAGCAAGGTACCAGCATTAAAATATCTGAATACCAAAACCGTAAAACTACTTTAATGTTTAATTTCCTGCCACATTCTATTTTATTTCAGTTATTTCTCAATTTTACTAGCATTTATTTCTTTACCTTCATAATGTTGTCCAAATCAAAGTCAAACTCCTCCATTATCACGAGCGGAGAAGAGCTCATTCTGCTAATTCACTCGACAAAATCCAGGCGACGCGATTAAAAATATCCAAGGTAATTACACGTACATTAATATTCCAGAGTTCCTGGTCGATGGCAAAATTACGACATCTGTAGCATCCACTACGGATTATATTGGTGGCTTCAGTAATGTGAATTTATGAACAGGTGTTAGACTATCTATGAGTACCGCTATGAATGAAAGCAAATTATTGAGAATTTGAAGGTCGCGTTTATTCAGTCCTTCCGGATACATACAAGCATTATGCTGGTAGTCCACGGCATCTCCACAGAGAAAATGTAAAATTTGTCCCTCACATATTCATTTTAAAATCCCAACAAGATCCAAACTCCACATCCAACATACAGATGTTTTCCGTGTGTCCTTGGTAAACGAAGAGCCAAAAGACGACAGATACACGTAGGAAATAAAACCCAAAACGATGGCAGACGGTCTTTGCTGGCAATCGCTGCTCATATAGCCCACACGTGTACCGTATCCACGGAGAGAACCAGCGACGACCAATGGATGGCCATCACATGCCGAATAGCACAGACATCCACATTAGACACTACAGCCACTCCCAGTACATGTTACACATGCGCTGTGTGTGATAATATTCACCCTACATCTAGCACTGCATCAGCAGCCCTATATCGCACGATATGACGTGCGTACATTAGAACTATGGACCTCACAACACCTTTACTTAGCATTATTCATCAACTACATAGATGTATTGTAGTAACGGACTGTACCGGTAGTATTGGAGATGGTAAAACATGTACCACAATCGGTACATGAATATAAAGCTTAATTTATGTACAACCGTGTCAGTATTCAACACAAGCTCATTATGCATAGCTTGTCCAAATATCTTAATATTTACTTAATCAAAACCTGAATACAATAGATGATAAGAAAGGGAAGGAGAGGCAGTCTTATCTTTACAGAGTGATTTTTACTAAAATATGCTGGCAACTGTTGTACGTGTTACGTGTAGACCTGCTTTGAGAAATATTAAGGGTCGAAACATGAGGCCACTCATTTTATAGTGTGAAATATAAAGCTCATCAAATGATCCAAATTTATTCACCATTTAAAATTCCAGAATATTATATAAATGTTATGAAATACAGGTTTGTGTATGATCGAATATTATATATTTCGTAAGTTTAAAATCTAAAATTCAAAACGTAACTTGACAAGGCTATAGAGACAAGCAAGATAACACTAAGAGTGCAGTATTATTTTCAAAATAAACGGCACTAAGAGGGGTCATGACTTTACATATATAGAATTTCGATGGAGTGATGCTTTCCCTAAATTTTGGTCATGACCATGTGGCCCAAGTAATCAGCAGTAAAACGAGCGAGAAAATCAAATATTGGTTGAAATTTTCTCTGTAAGTTTACTTGGTAAATGCCTGGTAATACTTTAACCCAATTTGCATCTTATGCATGTTAAAAATATCCTTGAAAATAATCTGAAAATGGGATTTATCAGTATTTGCAACCACGCCTTCTCATTAGCATTTGGGCACCTCATTAGCATAGTCTTGGGCACCTCGTTTGCCCGGTCTTGGGCACCTCGTTTGCCCGGTCTTGGGCACCTCGTTTGTCCGGTCTTGGGCACCTCGTTTGTCCGGTCTTGGGCACCTCGTTTGCCCGGTCTTGGGCACCTCGTTTGCCCGGTCTTGGGCACCTCGTTTGCCCGGTCTTGGGCACCTCGTTTGCCTGGTCTTGGGCACCTCGTTTGCCTCGTCTTGGGCACCTCGTTTGCCCGGTCTTGGGCACCTCGTTTGCCCGGTCTTGGGCACCTCGTTTGCCTGGTCTTGGGCACCTCGTTTGCCTGGTCTTGGGCACCTCGTTTGCCTGGTCTTGGGCACCTCGTTTGCCTGGTCTTGGGCACCTCGTTTTCCTGGTCTTGGGCACCTCGTTTGCCTGGTCTTGGGCACCTCAAAAGCACAGGTACCACAACCGGGTATCGAACCCACAACCCCAAGTTTTCACCCAAGTGATGCAAGTCGGTGACCTGTAAAACACTCGGCCACGGTACATTGGGGCCGATGTAGCAGAAAGAAAAGTTAACACATCAAGTTCTCATCAGGAATGTGGGCGTGTTACATTCGAATGCAAAATGCACTAACCATAGATTGCAAACCAAACTGACCAAAACTGGCTATGGGTGATGTGCTACTCAATTATACAGCCAATGCATATCTGACTTATAATCAAAATCTATGACCCAGCCTAGTTTAAACCCCTGACCAGGTCCAACCACAAATTGCCACGATTACTGAAAAACAACTAAAAAAGACCCCACTGTCTCCAAAACTTTGTAACAGACATTTACAGATAACATCCAGGAAATTATTGAACTTGCCAGACAGTATAACAATGAAAAAGGCTCTTGTTTGTACAGTTTGGTGTTTGTTCAAGCCTGTTCCATGAACTTCAGCTATGCACAGTGGTACGTGTAAACTTTGGTCCACATTAAATTTGTTTGTATCGCTCCATGGGGATTAATAGTTTCGGTTGCTTTTAATGTAAAAGTTGAAACCTTTAAAATATTACCTGTAATAAAGATAACTGCAAAGTGTTACAGCCCGAAACTTGAACAGTTAATGATTTTATGGTCAGACAAAAATAATTTGATCTGGAAAAAAAACTGTAAATTGCTTTTATTGGAAATGCTCTCTGCACACATACAGTGATGTCCCTTTTAAAACATGGCGCACTTCAACAACTACATGTACATGTAACTTGAAATTTATTCACATTATGCATATCTATTCACATTATGCATATCTATTCACATTATGCATACGAGGTTCAGGTTTTTACAACTTGATGCAGAAATATGTGCCTTCCAGAAAAACAGTAATTCACTTATTTTAGCCAAGTACAAATTACACAAATAATGGAAAAACTTTGACCGATGGTGCAAACGTTTTCTCACGGGAAATCACCCGAGTGTTCCCTAACGTGGCACACTTGACGCTGATTAGCTGAAATGTTGAGAACAAACAACGCCAATAGGCACGATTTTATTCACGTGAAATGCCTATTACAGGCTCTCGTGCAAGATGTCACGTCAACTTGAAGCGAACGGCGATGCCTTCACATTTCAGGGAATTTCTAGTATTTTAGTTTTGGAATTTATGAAGGTACTTGAGAACTTTATTTCTTTTTAATGCCAAGTTTATTCCACAAAGAGTGAACGGAAAGTAAAGTGCGCCACGTTAGGAGCGGTGCCACGTTAGGAGCCGCGCCACGTTAGGAGACATCAACAATTTGTGAATTTGCTTCAAAAGTCCAATAGTTATAGTGACCGTAATGTGAAAATACTGTCTCATTTTCACTAAAAGAAAATCCAGTTTTTGGACAAAAAGAAATTACTCCTGTTTACCTCCACTCCAAAAGTACTTTAGAAATACTCAGCAAGCTAAGTGCAGTGGGATACTGGGAGCGGTTGCCTAGTAACCAATACACTTAGCATGAATTTCATTACTGGTGACTTTGTGACTACAGATATATTCCATACGGAGAAAGACAAACGAGTTTTGCATCCGCCTAACGTCACTGGATGGTAAATTTTTAACAGGATAGTTATAGGGTGCTCAATTTATCCACGAAGGAGGCTTTCAGAGGTACGTCCCAAAGGGACTCCATGGACCCCGACATCCTCCAAAGACGCCACATGAGACTTATGAGCCTGACACTTGGCATTAATAAATAATCCAGCATTAATGATTTCTCATCCCATGTTTTCCCGAACACCATCCCCAGTGCTCACACCCTAGGTATTTCCTACATGTTTATGCCACAGCTGTTTGCGTGCAAGAGGCTGCCCTGGATTTCATAAGGTGTGTCCTCCTTTGTCAACAGAGGGCAGCAGACAGCATTTGTGAGCCATGAATCGGGGCAATTAAGAACAAGAGACTGTCTTGCCCTGATAAAGATCTTGCACTGAAGTATTGCACAGGAGATGTTTCCTTGTACAGTGTGTGTGGTACCAAACTGGATGGCATACATATGTCAAGAGTACAAAATGTAATTCAGAAAGTGCTACAAAATCCCCCGTCCCGCCCCGCCCAACACTTGACTCAAGAAAAACTGTGTGCGCAGTATTTTGTGGAATATTATTTTTACAGTGCTGTTGAGTAGGCATATTTGTCTTTTTTGTCTCAACATAACAAGGAAAATTGGTTTTTAAGTACATTTATCTAGAGAATCCTTGAATTTAGAGAATCCTCGACAGCTTTTCCAACCATGCACTAAAGATTTATTTTAAGATTTTTACTAATTATATCTCTTGCCCAAAGCATATCCAACAGACAACTGGGTCATTCTATAAATTTGGGGTCCACTTTTTCTGTCCCCGTTACATCTGACATCTTGTAAAATGTTGTATTTTTTAAAATTCAGGACATATTCTTTAAATGCCTTCTATTTCAAAGAGTGATTACATAAAATACAATTCATAAAAAATATGGTTCGAAGGCATTTTTAATGATACTTGTATGGCAAATAGCAGTATGTCAGGTGTAACAAGGACAGAAAAAATCTCACACGTTGGACCCCAAATTTATAGAATGACCCAACTACATGTATGTAATTACGACAATCCACAAGGTGATGGGAACAAAACTATCACCAATATGGCATTGAAAATTAGTGTCATAGCAACATAATCATCTACCTACCAATGTCAAGTATAAAACCTTGAATTAACAACTAGAGTAACTGAGCAATTGTCTCTGGCCCACTTGATTCAAACCAGGGTCACACAAACCTCAAGCTACACCGTGTTTACACTCGAATCGGCAAAGGTGGATACAGATCCAGCATTTTTATTGCGACCACAAAACTGAACATTTGCCGCGTTTACACTACATGTACACCCCAAATCACTTCAGCTCGCCTTCAGAAACCGCAAAAGTCACCACTAAATGTAACTGCAGCGCATGCGTGAGCTGTTACATGTAGGTGTTGCTGCACTAGTGCCAGATTGGTCAATTACATGTAAATCTACTACACTTAAATTGCCGAATCTGTATTCGGGTAGCGTTTACACTTCAAGCGACCTTGCCGATTGCAGGGTTGAACCCCTCAATTGCGGGGTTCAACCCTACATGTACCCCAAAGGTGACTTGAAAAAGGCGAATCAGACCCGGGTCTATCCGCCTTTTTCAAGGTTTCAACTCCCCTTTTTGGAAATTGCGGAGTTCGATTCGGCAAAGGCGAATCGAGTGTAAACGGGGTGCTAATGGACACATGGAATCTCAAGGGATTACACTACCAGTACTCATGATAAGTTAGGGATGAGGTGTATGCAGATATTTTATTGAGGGTATGCATTCCGCTTGAATGATTTTCTATATGATAAGACATTTGTATAGCATGACAGACACACCTTGTCACAGGAATAGGCGACAGTCATTTGAAGAAAACAAATTTTGATCCAATATTGATGATCCAATATTGATAGCAATATTCATCTTTTTTAATATTCTGATATTACCTAAAATTTGTTGGAAGTTGTACCGGGTAATTATGATAAATTATTTAAACTATAAGCCAATTGAGAGTATAACGACACGCGCGCTAATGATATAGTTTTCTTTTTTGGTGTTTAAAAAAATGATGCGCAGGGTTGAAAGTGACGCGCGCGCTAAAGCCAAACATAGTTTGGTCTAAGACTGAGGTGAGGTAAACTGATTTTTCCATCAGAAATTCTTTTGCTGATTATTTTCTCTTTTAGGACGACAACATAATCCGACACCGAAGTTAAAGCTTTCAAAGCTAAAAATTACTGAACATATCGGGTGCCGTTCTTTGCACGCAACAACAAATTAAGCTATCCAATTTAAAGTATCCTTTAAAGCACAAGTGGCATTCTCATTCATCATTACCAAATGGAGCCACTGAGCACCGAATGCAATTACCGGTACCTGACGTAAGCACCAAGGCTAAAATGACTATAGTGTTGAAGCACTACCAACCATTTCACAGCCTATATATGCATAATTTATAACTAATTACTGCCATGCCCCGAGCTGGGAGAAAGGCTTATGCGGCAAAAAAACAAATGACAGCAGCATAATGCATTGTCTTATGAGACCCACAGGCAAACAGTTTCATAGGTAATGTACATGAAAGCAATAAGTACAATTTCAAAATTAGTAACGAGTCATTTTTATTTGGATAGTGTGGATGCGGAGGGAATTTGTAGTAAAACGTACTTAAGAATTAAAGAAATGTCCTTGTTTTGTTCTCAGGAGATAACTTTTTCCTAAAAAGGTAAGAAATTGCTGCCACAACATACATTTTTGAAAAGCTTGTGTACAAATTTTCCTATTCCGTATGTAACGTGGACAGACCATTTTTTTACATTTTTTTCCGTCTTTGTTACATGCGTACAGTAATATGAAAATTTGTGCACCGTGTTTTCACAAATGTATGTTGTACATGTAGGACTATTTTTCGTACTCCTTGGTAAAAAAGTTATTTCCTCAGTTTAGCTTGATAATTTAAAGATGTATGATAGTTTAGCTGTAACATTTTAGGGGAGGAGTGTAGAGATTTGGGACAACAGTCAACGTAAATGGATGTTAAACCGAAACTACAAATAGTGTAAGACAGGTGCAACTTAACCTATGACCTGTAACAGCCCAGACAGAGCTTTGAATCTTCCTCCGCAGTTCACTTTCACCACCAGACTGATGGGTGTAAGAAAAAGGATCCATCTTTCCTAAAATAAACCACTTTTGGCTGAAACAAGAGAAGAATCGCCACAGGCAAAAACTGAGACTAGTCACCTGAACTTTGGCCTTCTTGGGGAGGGAAGGGGGGAGGGGAGCATGCCACCATAGTCAGCTTTTGGTTAGCACACAAGCTGCTCTGTCTTTTTACAAATTGGACATTTATAAATATAACCGTGCAACAAAACAAACAAAACATTTCTCCACATTTTGATAAAAAACAAATCTGAGAGTACGAAATGTTCAGCACACAGAAGCTTTATAAATGCAATTATTCATTTATTTTAAGAAATTATCAAATTTTGATTAAAATCAAAATTTATGTTTCTTTTATTGCTCGGTATATATATATATTGACCCCTTTCGAACACGTGCGAATATGCCATTTTGGGAGTCAAATAATGCTGAGTCATTGTGGAAGCAATGTGCGTGCGCGTTGTGTGCGTCTCTGGTGGGCGTAACGCGGTTTAGTTCACCAATGGGAGCCTCAGCATAGCGCGTTACGCGCGCTATGGACACACACAATGCGCACGCACATTGCTTCCACAACGACGCGGCATTGTTTTTCTCCCAAAATGACGTCATTGGCACGATCTCAATATATACATGTACGGACACAATTTAAGCAATATGAGCCCATTTATCACTGCCAGCCCTTCTGATTTTGTTGATATTTAACCCTTGCTGTATGTGCACTTAGTTTTCTTATGTTAAATTTTATTACCAAGTGGTGCCCGTTTATTGATGAGCATCACTTAGCTGCAGACAGTCTGTGACTTTATGGCATTTTGCTCAGACTACATACATACATGCTGAATTAGTGAATGATACACTTTGCACAGTACAAGCACTTACTGGTATCTATGTGGTATAATTTGCATACTGTATACATATGAGGGCACGTACATGTAAGTAAACAAACTGACAGTTTCAAATGGTTATTACCAAAAAATAAACAATACATGTACATGATAAACTACATGAACATTTTGTGCATTAAATGTTCAACTTGGTAATGTAATGTGTGCCTAAAACCGGTACCTTACGAAATTGGTTAATTCTGTGCTTTTTTTTGTACCCTGAAATAAAAATTTGAATTTAATTTTTTTCTGTTTGCTTTAGTTAATATTCCCTTTCAAATGAAAATGATCAAAAAGATCCACGTTATAATCTCTAGAAAACAATTTCAGTAAATTACCTTATTTATTCCATTTATTTATTTTATTTTATGTCCATCACATCCTTAAATCATTATCAAAATATAGTCTTTATCAATTAAATATTTAAAATTCCCATATATTTGGCACAGCGCTACAATAAAAACAAAATGTCCAAGATTGAGCAAACATGATTATAATGCAAGCCCCTCGACAATTAGTTGTCTGCTTCAAAACCTGAGCTTGTTTTTCTAAGATACACGCCTTACACCTTTAGAATGGATTAAAGTATCACCGTTTCTTGAAAAACATCTTAAGATGCCAAACGTACTCAAGAAAATAGGAAGAAAAACTTCAAATTTTGGAAAAGGCAAAACAGTCTCACACCCACACGTACAACGTAAGCATATTTTAAACAAATTGCCATCCTATCCGAATATTTATTATGTACATCTAATAAGGATGACTTGAACAACACAATTTGCAAAAATACTAGGCCTACATGTACATGTACTATTATTAAGTTTAAACAAAAAATTACATGTTCAAAATTGTCCACTAACCACAGAGTACAAGTACATGTACATCACATTTTTTATAGTACACATGTACGGTACTGTGTGCCGTTTATAAAATACATGTGACCTTTCAATTTTAAGATGAACTTTATGTACGTGAAACCCTATCTTTTTAAACCTAAAATCGTGGTTTAATAAAATTACTTCCAAGACTATTTACATACATACCTTCTCAACCATGTCAAAATGAACCATCTGTATATTTCTTGCGGTATGTCCCAACAACAGAGAAATTATTCAATAACAAATTTGGATCCAACCTATGTCCTGTCGCTCAAACCGTCACACCCAACAAAACAAGAGAGAAAGATTTCCGGATAGGACGACGCGGGATGCGGGCACAACGCTAACACAAGACCCACGGATTTAGGCGCTCGGTAGAGCCAAGTCAGAAAGGGAGCGATCAAGCTCTGAATGCACGTAGGTGTGACGTGCATTCTTAATGAGGGGCTGTCGGCACCCGACTAATGTGATGCGTGTGGATGGATTGCCACACAGCGGACGCCCGACCGCGGAGCAGATACATGTACCTTGGGCTTTTTTCTCTCCTCTTTTTCTCCATGCATAGGATGGCAAGGCCAGCTCCTCACAGTCATGCACGCTGTTCCAGCTAGCCGACTAGCCCGCTAGCATGCAATATTTCAGTCTACATGCTGTGCTAGGCAGTGTGAGGCCTAGCTAAGGGTATAATAAGCAGCCCTGAACTGTGTGCTCAACATTCAATCAGGCTTAGAATACATAATTAGATTTGGCCTCACAAATATGAAATTCTGTTTGCTGGCTGCTGTAGGACCTACCGTAGTTTATGAAAAACCAATAATCGCCTTACAACAATCACTACAAATATTAATTCCTCGAAAATGATCGTTTCTTTTTCTCTGTGAAACATGTACCATATTTACTGTTCAATGACTATCCCACAAGACAAAGAAATTATCAGTGCTTTTGGACCCATTTTGAATAAATATGAAATAAAAATACAGAAGGGACATCCAATTTATTTGTTAACTGACAGCCTATTTATTTACAGGCTTTTGGTCTTTTTGCTACAGACAATTTCCTGCAAGATTCTGCTGTTTGAAATACAAGTTCTTTTTTGGGGGTGTGGAGGTGGAGGGGGGGGGGAGACGTGGAGGGGGGTGGGGGGGGGGGGGAGTTGGGATCGAGGGGAAAGATTAATCACTCGACATTTGCCTGAGGATGTCGTTGTAAATGTACTGGGGTGGATTGCAATAAGAAAGTTAGGACATCCTAACTCCTAGGACGTCCTAACTCTGACATCACTTGGACCGTGTTTACACTTGATCCCGAGCTCGGGATCGAACACCGAGCTCGGGATCAGCCCCGGATCACAAATAGGTGTAAACGCTCTCGGAACCAAACTGGCCCCGGATCAGACCCCGAGATTTTGGTCTCGCGATGGCGGAGGGTTCGATCCCGAGCTCGGGATCAGTTTGCGGTTAGCTGGGCAATAAATCTTCCCGACATCCTGTTGCGGGCTAAAGCGCGCGAAAATTCCAGGGGAGCCCGCGCTCGTATTATGTACACGTGTATACGTAGTACATATACACGCACACAGCTGCTGGGTACCACTGGTTCCATGCATTGTGTGCAGGCATATATGCCTGGACAAAATGCATGATACCCCGACGCGACTCATGTGATGCAAAGCTAGCTGAGAATCTCGGTCGCTGGTGTCCGTTACGAAAACACAACGTACTACAAACGTAATTGGTATCCTGCATTCAGCAATCTCTTTTGCGTGTCCGATACAAACTTCATACGTTGAGAAAAAGTGTTTCTGTATTTCCTCTACTTTCTGCAACTTCTCTACTTACTGCAACTATCTAGCGACACTTTGTCATTATCATACAGCTTAGTTTTTAGTTGTTATATCAAGGATTTCGGAGTGTCATTCAACGATTTCCGACATAGCATAAGTTGACATTATTTCGTCGTGAAGAGAAGTTGACGAAGACGAAGTAGCCAAGTCGACGGAGTTGTCTTCGTGTGAAAAGATGGCAAACGAAGTTCGCGGGCGCTCGTGGAGCAACGACAAACTGGCGAAGTTTTTGGACATTTGGGCCAGCGCAAAAATAATGGCTAAACTGGACGGAACATCTCGGAATTCTGCTGCGTTAGCTTGACCTTTGACTGCAACTTCTGGCTCCGCGCTCGGGATCAACAACAGATATAAACGCGGCACTCGAGACCATTGCGGTTAACCTCAACACATTCTTATCAGGGGGTCAATCTTGATCCCGAGCTCGGGACCAGTGTAAACACGGTGTAAGACATCATAGATTGTTTTGCCTTGCAATAAACATTTATGTATCCTAACTTGTGTCCAAGGACACATCAAATTTAAGACACCTAATACGTGTCCTAAGTTATGTTTTTAGAAAATTGTTCAAAATTTCATGCTCAATTCAGACAAAAGGAGCATTGTGACTAGGATCAAAAGTTTATTTTTTGATAGTTTGTCTTTCTTAAACTCAGTTTTCACTGAAAGGAAATTACGATTCAAGCTGGGCCTATGTTAATTCTGAAAGTTTTCACGATGTTTTTCACGCCACTGTCACGCGTAATGTAATGTAATACACATGCGCGATGGTATGCAAACACACGAATGCGATTGAAACTCCGCTCACAACAGTGAAGACATACAAGCTTTTATGTCTTAGCTAAGACATCCTAACTTTTGGATATTGCAAGGCATTTTTCAATGTGTCGTAGCTAAGATGTCATAAACTCAGTTAGGACATATGATGTGTCTCAGACTTAAGACTGTCATATTGCAATCCACCCCTGGTATTTTCAGTGTCTCTTTTGGTGCATAATAATTTATAATTTAATGCAAATACACGCAGTCAGAATTTAATGATAATTTCAAGGGTAAATCCATGCACCTTTCCCACCCTCAACCATTTCAACATTCCAATATTTCCATTATCACCTTGGCATTACCAGCATCTATTTATAGTTAGTGATACCAAATTACATCATGGAGTTCTAACCTTTGACCTTTGACTAAAGACTACTTGGTACATACAAAGATTGGATCGCATCCTTTAAATTTTTCAAATGGTTCCAAAATCAATTTAAGTCCCCCTGAAACATATATTATTTTAATCCTTACTTTCTCACTACTAAACCCAGCATGTCTACAGTGTCTCGGCAAATTCAATAGACCCACATTTTTGCTGCATTCAATTTCGATGACAAATTTACAATCCTGAAAAATAATCAGACCTGGCAAGAGACGAGATCATAACAAACCAGCGCCATCAATTGATCACTGTCATTGTAACAGCGAGATTCAAATGCACGTACCGTAGGCCTACCGGTACCGGTATATCTTGTGTGCTTTTTAAACTACTTACACAAGTTTGATTTGACGATTGTCGAGTATAGGCGGGTTTCTATCGAAACCCATTTACCGGATAATGCCGGAAAAGACAGAAAATGTGCTCAGTAGAAACAGGTTTTATCTGCTTTTTTCCGGTAAATAGTGGGGTGAGTTTCCCCCCACCAATTTCAATAGAAACATGCTATATATATTGTTAAATCGTCTATTAGCACAGATTTACTAGTTGTTATACTTTATAACTTACCCAAATTTAATAATTCTAAAGCAAAAATCTGATGAATCTACACTACTCGCAATAATTTGGGGACATTCTGGGGTGTACATGTACCGTACGTACCGGTAGACATTTTATTGAATGATTTTGTATATGATTAGACAATTGTATCTGGTTAAATTCCCAAAATTAGGGGTCCAAAAGTGTTACATGTTTTTTTAAATTTCCAAGTGTTTTTAGTTATTGAAATTGATTTCCCAGTAAAAAAATTATTATTTTTATTTCAACAAATGCCACTTAAATTTAATGTTTGTGTGTAGATATGGCACCAAGGTTAATGCAAACTCATTCTACAGCCAATTTTCATTGACGTAGGTAACCCGGGACACCAAACTCCTATTCAATACCATGGAACAAATTATAAGCCTTTATTTATTATCTTTTGTTTTGAATATTTTTCAGGAATCAGAGAACAAAATATTCAAGAAAATGATGCTGCCCCCTATAATCACAGGCCACAGTTTACTGCTGAGAATTTGTGATCATGAGTGGTGATTTTTGAAGCAGAGAGTGTCGTACGTAACTGGGACACCAACATTTTGGGAATTACCCATCTGCAAGACAGACACCTTGTCATAGGAATAGGTGAAAACAGGCATTTAAAAGAAGACAAAATACAAAATTGACAACATAACCAATATCCTTAACTTATGTAATTGTGAGTAGTGTATACTGCATAAATTCACGACATCTATGGCATCACTTTCTATCTCGTAACAAAATATTCCACAATTAAAATAAAGCATTGTGACATATTCCAGCAAGCTCATGACATTTTGGTTTGACATTCATGGCACAGCTAAACAGATGAAATGATCTTCCCTGTAAATCCCAATGGAAAATGGCTGGGGGCAAAATGCTTGCTTCAAAAGCATGTTGACATGGAATGAATCAAATCCCATGCACACTTTCACAACGCATACGTGTACAGGGTAGGTCTGTTGAGTTCCAGCTGACAAATTTTATATAATGAAAAAAATAGCCAGATTCGTCAGTTCAATACTATGGTATTCTAATTGCTGAATCTGTATTACGGTATAGCAATTTTCATAAATTTGACAATTGCAGGGTTCAACACACAAAATTGCCAGGTTTAACCCTACCCAAAAGGTGGACTGAAAAAAAGCAAATCAGTACATACGTGTGTCCTGAAATACATGTGATCACAAATAGCACAAATCACAGTTAGGTCAACTTTACTATCCATAAATGTGGACTATTAAATATTAATAACATTATGTACAATGTACATTGTAAATTATGTAGGAAGCCCTTCAACAGTTTCAAACAGGAAGATTTTAAAACATAATCACTGAATGACCAAACCATTTAATCAGGTTGTTCGCTGCAAGATGAATGGTATGAGTCATAGAAGATGCACTAACAGCGGCAGAAACGCATCCAGACCTCTCGCGATTGAGGTGGATAAATTTATGGCATGAGTCACAGCGCACAGATTTATTTGTATTTACTGCACGGACGCATCGGCGTAATCTTGTGGTGATTTCATTATGTGAAATCCACCTGAAGCTATTTGTGAGGGGGCGGGGGGCGGGGGGGGGGGGGAGGGGGGGTGGGGGTTTAATACATGTACGGTACATAATGTAAGCGTAACAAGAATGTAGGAAAAACTAATGAATGTTTTGGGGAAAAAATAAATATTTACCAGCTTTTTACACAAGTGTCTTTTGCTAATTTGTTTGTTTCATTTTTTGTGGTGCTTACTGTAAAATCCAATATTTTCGCGTACAGATATTTTCGCGCATTTCAACATCACTGACATTTTCGCGAGTTGTTATTTTCGCGGATGGAAATTATGTCACCTTAACAGGGATCGCCACAATTGTTGCAAACAATATTTTCGCGGGTTGTTATTTTCGCAGGTTGTTATTTTCGCGGGTTGTTATTTTCGCGGGATCTGTCTGGTGCGCGAAATGGGCGAAAATAAAACCACAGCGAATATTTCAGCTTTTACAGTACATGTAGGTACCGAACCAACTTTGTATTAAGAACCTGACACATTTTTGTGGTGCTTACATGTAGGTACCAGTACTGTACCAACTTTGTATTAAGTACCCAACACATTTTGTCCCACAAGCAGGAAACGAGTCGCTGTTGAATGTTAAAACAAAAAAATTCACTTTTACTAAATGGAAAACTGTAGATGTTGCTTGGCTTCAACTATGATTGTTATCAGTAAACTACACATGGACCATAAACTTGAAAGAACTTGAAAAAATAAACACTTTATCCAGACTCACCTTTTTCCCCATGTGTTTTGGAAATCCACACAAACACCTCAGGATTGCAGTGGGATCGACCAACCAACGGGAAATAAGACAAACGATGAACAAGTCTTCAAATAAGAGAAATTAATAATCAGGCCACTCTCAAAATAACATCTCAAGGAAAAGAATGTCCTCCCACGAATCAGGACAGGTGCATCTTCTTCACCAACAGACCGAGAGAGAACGCGGAGTAACGGCATAAACGGATCAATGGGCAATCATTATAATGAGGTCTCGTCAAGATCAGACGAGAGCCCACGTATGGTACATGTACTCTACGCAAAGATGCAAGCTATGTAAGCTGTGTGCATTACATGTAGTCCCCCCTCGGACTTAGAAGTATTGAATACGACACGACTGACCCTACGAAGATGTTGTGTTTTAAAAATAGACATGAATCAATAATAAGCAACTGAACAGCAATCTTTAACTTGAGTCTTTCCACAATGATATCTGCAGTCTGCACTACAATGACCTTGTAAAGTTGTTGCAATTTTCCCCCTTTTCATTCAAAATCCATTCAAAACTGGCCACCATCTTTCCACTAAACTACCCAAAATTATACAGAAATAGTTAACTTCTTGAAAAATTCACACAAAAAATGTATAATCTAATAAAAATATTCTACCTCACTAGCACCTGTGAACCAATTCTAGTAAGGTGTTAGATTGTTACCAGTATTTGTAAGGTGATGCTGCTGGGCGAAGGTGTGATTAATGAGAGTGGGGGAAAACAGGCCATGGACTTAGGGAGGTTTAAATACATGTAGCACGCCCACACCCCTCAACTCAATCATCAAAAAAGTTGTGAACAAATTGTAAGACGTTATTTCCAACAATGATACATGTACAGTCCACATCGGTCAGATTATATTTAAAAAGCAACAACATGAGTTTGCCATTAAACTACCTCAGCCATTTTTGAAGAAGAAACACATGATATCCAGTGTTCTCCACTGGTCCATATTTTGTCCGGGCGCGCCGATGTCGAGCATGCAGCGCCCTCAAAGGATGAACACATTCACCACTTGAGAGCGCTGTTTAAAAGAAATGCATGCAACTGTCATGGCCGTTATATCGACGCTGATGCGATATATGCATATGTTACGTTATCAATAATAGCAAGCGAATCATGTGTGGTGAATTTACACCTCATTTTGAAATGACTTGGCTGTACTTTCAGTGTTTTAGAGGGGAAAATTCATTATTTTTGTCCAGGCGGCCGAGTTTTTTTGTCCGGGCGGCAAATTTTTGTCCTGGCACTAACGGTACCCGTGATGATTTTGTCCAGGCGCACCGCCGGGACAAAACCAGCAGTGGAGATCACTGATATGACTAAATGGCACTTTGTGATTGGCTAAACTACCATAAGACAATTGATCTCAACGTCATGTTGCCTACTTGAATCCGACTGGTATCGACTTTAGCCGACTAAGACTGTACATGTTCAGCGCGTGTGGTCTAGTGGGTATGAAGCGGGACTCCCAATCAGAGGTTGGGGGTTCGAGCCCCACTTCGACCAACGTATCTGTGTCCCTGGGCAAGGCACTTAATCCCAGTTGCCTCGTCAACCCAAGCGATATGGGAAGCTGTTATGGGGAATGCCACAATCTAACTGCTGATAGGGTTGTGCGCCTTGGCCGGGCTGCCACCTAGTTGAAGCGAAATGGTTCTGGTGATTTCCTGATGGCAGCGGTAATAATGGCAACAGCCGCCTCGGAATATGTCGACATAGATAGATGGCACTTTACAAATGCTTGTATTATTATTATTATTATTAGACAGCCCAGACAAAACAGATACTGATTGAATTGTAGTTGAGTCTGTTCACACTGTCTAGATTAAATGTCACATGACATGCGATGTCTCATCTTGCCTTGCCTTGTCTTGTCTGGTCTGGTCAGGAATAACCATAGCAGTGCCCTTCCCATCTTGCTTCAAATCCTGGGGTGCTTTTTATTACCCAAAAATTGCCCAATCTCTTCCAAAATACACCTTTAATGTGTGGCGATGGGTAATCATGTATGGTGACCCGTGAGTCATGCCTTAATTAACATTGCCCACCCTTACAGGCACCATATTGGAAACTCCACTCCAAACAGGCTGTAAATTTTGAGCAAACTTGAGGCAGTAATCAATAGTAATTGTGAAGATCGTCAATATATTGTGAGATGCATGTCACAACTGAAATGTTTAATTTCTTTTGTTATAGGAATGGAAATACAAAATGTGAAAACAAGAAATTTGAAAAGCTAAGAGTACCGGTACATGTACAGTGTAGGCTTAGTCTATGGCCGGGGTCCCAGTGGGTGTCCATGCATGGTAATCTTTCTCATATGTATGCAAGTCTCTCCACGGTAAAGGGGGCATTTTGGAAACACAGACCATATTTTCCAGAAAATACCTTTGTCTGGTCTCAAAATAAAATAAATAAGTTGAAGTTGTTCTGAAGAGATAACTTAGGCCCAAAAAGGGTTACAAGTAGTGTGACAATATGCCTTTCTAAAAACCCTGTGTACAAATTTTCAATATACGCTCGTAACCGGGACGGACACTTGCGTTACATTTTAGGCCGTCCCGGTTACAAGTTTTATTTTGAAAATTTGTACACAGGATTTTTAGGAAGGCATGTTGTCACACTATTTGTAACCTTTTTTGGCCTTAAGTTATATCTTCAGAACAACTTAAACTTTGTATATTTCATTTATTTTGAGATCAGACAAAGTTATTTCCTCGAAAATATGGTCTGTATTGCCAAAATGCCCCCTTTACTGTGGAAATACCCAAATTTATACAAAATGTGGAAACAAGATACGGGTACAATGTACTAAATTCGACTCAATTCCAAGAATGATTCCTAAATTTATATTCTTCAAATTCGACAACAATCACTCTGTACACTGTACCACGATGACAATCAATCAAAGGTTAATCCAATGATAAGTGTGAAATTCCCACCCGATTTTCCAAGTTCCGACCACTTAATATATTTATCAGATCAAATTCAAATGGCTTGAACAATGTCTAAAGAATGTACATGTACACAAACATGAAAAAAATGTGTCGTACGACCTTATTAAATGCCAGATCGAATGCTGATAACAGCAGAGCAAATATCACTTTTGCCCGACGTCTTTTTACGAACTAAATTCACGCTTTGCACAAGTAAATCTGAAATGGTTTTTCTTGCCAGAAAATCAATAAGACTGCTAGGGATTCGATCTGCTGTCCTGAAGAAAGATACTTGAGAATTGGGCTTATTATGCACAGATGCCTAAAGTCAATTTGCATATGGACCCTGGACGGTCTCGGCTTTTCTCATCTCAACTCGTCCAGTGCGACTGTGTGCTGTACGTGTACACACATCGATGCATCATCAGAGTAGATTGTGTATGTGCGTAGACTGCCCCACCCTTTTACACAACTGTGCTGAAAACTGTCAACTGAGGGCAGCATTGATTCAAGATAGGGAAAGAGCAGACATGAATGGCCATCGGGAAAATAGTCTGTGGCAAAATGCTGTGAATGTCCATGAATATCGGAAAGTGACAATAATATAAGTAAAATAGATGTACCGTAACACTTGTTTAAATATATCTGAACTACCCTCTGTTGACAAATTCCAATCAATATGCCTCCTGTTTTCTATAATAATGTCAAAGGTCACATGTAATTTAAAGTTGATTTAACCTGCAACCTTGTTCACTTTCTAATGTAAAATTTATGAAAACAGGGCTTGAAATTCATCACTAAAAGGGCACTGCCATTTCTGTTTTTGGAGTCGTCTTTTGGAGTTTATAAAGGGCACTTCCATTGGAAATGAAAAAGTCTATGGGAGGATTACAAAAGGGCACCAAGGCCAAGAGCAGGGGCAACCGAGGCAATGGCCTCTGTGGCCTCCGTTGCATCCGTTAATTTCAAGCCCTGTGAAAAACATATGATGCATTTGTGCGAAATGACAGGCTTCTTTTAGTTTGCTGTGACGTGGGATGTGATATGGTCTTTTGATACAAATACTGCATTTCCTTGAGCAAATGGTGCACAATAATTTCACCTCACAAACCCCTCCCCCCTACTCCCTAAGCCCCCACCCCCACATTCCATGTCTCAACTCTAATCCCAGAATCTTGACAAGGATTCTTATTATGCTAGTCTCAAGGGAAATTTAAGACCTACATGTACAAGATGATCCCAGCCAGTCTTGGTTAGAGCCAATCATTTTTCCACCTCACAGGAAAATAACTAGGTTCTGTTTTGACATGCACTGCATAATGTGTGGGTCCTGAAGTTCTTTTGGATGCACTGAAATTCAGCGGCGTAGCGAGTGGGGGTGTGTGGAGGTGTGTGACACCCCACCCCCCTCCTCCCCTCCCCCAGTCGAAGGCCCGGCAGCAGTCGGCAAAATTTTTTCACAGCCCCCTAATCAAAATGGTCTAGCTACGCCCCTGCTGACATTTACCAAGATTATGTGTGTGAAAGAAAGCATTTTAAGTTGAAACCAATTTCTTTTTATTTACAAATCAAATTACTTTATATTAGGTATTTCCTGTATCGTGGCTTGTAGAATTACAATACGGAATAATCTTGACTGTTAACAACTTCCTGAAGTTTCTACAATTTCCTGTATTTCACAAACGCATTAGGCGCATACATGAGGTACATGTACGTGTACATTTAGAATCTGTACATTAAGGACTGCTGTGTCCATTTCAATTTTGTTTTTGAGGAAAGGTCCTCTGTCATCCCCACCAAAGGCAAAAGCCGCTCTTAACGTTTAGAGGTTAATCAATACAAACATGTACTCTACGAGATATGCCTACATTTGTACATGTATACTACAACACTATAGCATAATTAGGTGTATACATCATGCAAAAAATGTAAAGCCAAGCTGTACATGTATGCACTACACCATCACATAAAAATGCAATTGAATTATATGTTGTGATGAGACCCAAATGAATATTGCATGAATATTACAATCACGCCTTGGTACCGGTACATGTGTACATGTGTAAAGGTTTCACTTCATGGGCCTCGGGCCAGTTTTGGTCACTCCATGCATGATTGATTATTTTGTGTGCAATTGGAACCATGCAAAATGTTTCTGTTACCAACAATTCAAATAACTGAGTACTTTACCAATAAACTTATCTGTTAAAGGTACATGTAGTATACTTGTTTGGTAAACTGTTTAAAAACAGCATGATTTCCACTGGTATCTAAAAGCCTAGGTCTAGAAAACTACCTTGGAGATATTTCAGCCACATAGATGCAGTAATACGGTACTTCAGAAAACATGAAAAACTCAATCATGCTTTTTGTGCATGAATGACAGGCTCCAAAGATTGCCTACAGGCGATCTTCAAGGCGAGATTCAAATAGATTTGTCATTTTTCTCATGAATGGGGGCAATTCAGTCGAAATATTTTCAAAGGATGATTATTACCATTACCATTACCATCTTGATAACAAGTAAGCTTAAAGTATATATTTCAGATTTTTTTTGGGAGGGTATTTACCAAACTAGTAGACTACCTTTAATGATAGTTCAAAGAGATTTTGAATTTTGACTTGAAGACATTATTTAGAAGCATATTGAATTAATCCAACTGAACGACATCACATGGAACTGCCTATGCATGTCCATATGCTGAAGTCCCATACTTAAAACAAGGACGAGTTGATTTGTGACCATTAAAACCATCTGTTATATTGGCAGACTAAAAATGAAATATTTCTCATTCTGTGGTGGATTCAGTCTCGAATTTCTTCATTTTAAATGCAGTATGACTTTCATGTATTCCAGTACATGTGCAGTTAAATTTATTCTACATGTACATTACTGAAAGGCACAAAAGAACTGCTTTTTTTCTATTGTGAATTAAATGCGTTTGAAATGACATGAACATTCTGCATAGCCATAGGGTGTATGGTTTGTGTATGAATGTCAGGATTACAGTATAGCCCATTCAATTCATAAGGATGTGCCAGCTCTGCCGTCTAGCCTTTATTAAAAATAAATTGAATTACATTGGCAAAATGAGGAACTACAGACGGTGGCAACTTTGTGTACTAACTAAAGCTTTTAATGACGCACCCAGTAATTTACAATGGAGGGAGAGAGTGAACCAAAAAGCTTCCCTACCTGCACTTTAACAAAACAATTTTTCTGGGTTAATAACAAATGTATCCAGTATACAGTAAACTCTCTATCTAGCACTCTTCAAGGGACCGACAAAATTAGAGCTTTATATCCAGAGAGAGAGAGAGAGAGAGCTATAACCAATGCATTCACAATGCAGAGAATAATGGCCGGGGCTTAGAAAAAGGAGCTCTATATCATCGGGCATTATAACGAGAGTTTACTGTATTGCAAGGTTCCAAAATTGTCCCACAACAAATCTGCAGACAGATGACCCAAAATTTACAGCTCAAATACAGTAGCATGACATTACATGCATGTATGGACCTGGTAAGTTGCACATTGTGGTGACAAACAAGAACCAGTACTGTACCATACCATTTTACACCCACATACATTATGACAAACATGAATAGACTCCAACTGCGTAGGCAGCACACTACAGTACCAGTACCATGCAGTGTCAGTTTTTTGGTAAAGTTTGTATGTTGTGGTTTCTTAACCTCACATGTAGGCCTACATGTTGAAAGAAATACACCTATATGCAGTTCAATGAACTTTAAATTGGTTTTGTGGCAATAGAGAAGTGAAGTGTGATGTCATTTCAACTCAATTGCCAAAGTAATTGGCTCTAAACATTGGACATCAGCTACAACATTCATTTCAAATGTACAGGGACAATTGTTTTTTTTTATCCTCTGAAATAATACGTCTTCATCCTGCTAATACAGACCTTTTGCACGGACGGCCATAACGGGGGCAGTCACATTGTCACCGTGCGTCATGTGGGTCTAGTTCAGTTCAGTTCAGTTCACTTTATTTCCATACTTAAGATAAAATATACAATTACTAATACACTGTCGTATAATAAGGTAGTATGGGGGGAGCTCACATGTATTGTCACATTTAAATATGAAAACCTGCCCCCTTCCATGGCCGCAGCTGCAAAGGGTCTATTCAAAGTACATGTTTAACCAATAGATGACTGGAATGGCTATTAAAGGGACACACCGGCTTTGTTAGGCTCGAAATAGACCCATACATTATTCTGAAGCGCTTTCCAGAGTAAATTAAATATATCGTGAAAAGACGCCGTCAAATTTGGCCGTTTCTGAGCATTTTTTAAAAATTCAAGGTCACGTGACTTTTCGAAACCAGATTCTGGTTCCGAAAAGTCACATGGTCTTGCGAGTTAGTTTTGTGTCCAGCCGCATGAATGTTTTCTAGGCTGCAGAACTGCACCAAATTCAACTCTGATTTACTCCCAATATTTATAAGATATTGACAAAAGAGACTATTTATACAGGTATGCAACAAAGTTGAACATATACATGAAAATTCGAACATAAATTTTGTTTCGAGAGTCCGGAGAACAGGAGCGAGCGCGTGCTACGGCAGGCTACTATGGAGTGTATGATATTTGCCCTGCGCAGCACGGCAAATAGCCTGAGTCCACACACGGCCGGGTGTGTTGCTCCGGAGTACGTTTGTGAAGACAAAACATGATGCCAACTCCCGGCAAAAGAAAACGGAAATTCCTATTCGGTCGTCCGGGCTGTCCAGTGAAATCGTGAGCAGAAAATTTGAGATATCCCGAGTAGGAGAAGAGCGAATCGTTTGTGACAAAGTCGTGAGGCTCACCCGTAGTTGCAATGGCTGGTAAAGCGTATAACCCGTCTTTTGACCGTTTTTGTTAATTTTGCACTTCTTTAGTAAATTACGGGATATTTTGATGATATTTTTTCACAACGACCATCAAAAAAGTATTGTCAATGCTGCTACATCTCTAAATCATGTAAACAGTAGGCCGGTGTGTACCTTTAATGCAAGCTCAATTACACCCAATAGCCACGAACCATAGAATGACATTAATATACAGCCAAAGCAGAATAATGCCCCCGAGATGAATTATTTAAATAAATAAATTATAGTATCCCGAATAGTACACAGTACCAGTATCTTATTTAGGTAGGGGTTATTTGTGCATGAAATGTTTTCCAATCACTTACAGATGTCACCTCCCATTCCAAAACACTAATATTATTATTATTTTCACATCATCCTTGACTTTATTGATCAGTGAATAGTGAATGAATGAACACACCACTAAGTTGTTTAATTAAATTCCTCTGGTGTATTAACATATTGCACATGTGTGCACAGTGCAGGTTTATATTGTCCAAGGTTCAGTTTTATTAAAAGCCCACACGAGAAACTAATAATTATTTTTACATGGCCTTGCAGTCAAATGAATAATTTAAATTTGATTGTTTTGGTATTTAGTGTTTGGCAAATCTGGTGGCTTTAAAGGCACAGGCTCGTCAGCAATGCGAGCACATCAAATTCGTGCCACAAAATATACAGCTCCATGCCTTCGCTATGGAGCTGCGTATTTTGCGCGCATTGCTGACAAGCCTGCGTCTTTAAAGAAGCTTGTTTAGATTTTTCTAGAAAATGGATTTCCTTCTTACCTAACAATTATATGAAATACCTCCCCTAAATACTATCCATTGGGAGAAAACAGGAAATTTGCAATCTCCAATTTGGATGTGGAAGCAAAAATGTTGGTATAACCACTGCTTTATGTAACCGGATAAATTAGTTTACAAAACATCAGTGGTTTTTTTACAATATCCTTGGAAATATTCAAATTGATAAAGCGAAATTTCAAATGAGAAGGGGGGTACGTAAAACAGTGATGTTGTCAAGCTCTTTTCATCCTGAGATCTCAGGAAATGTCCACTCTGCGAAGCGACGATACAATACCCCGAGGAAATCCACGCAAATCTGCGAAGTAACATGGCTGTTGCGTCTAGCAAACACACGCCCGAGTCATTTTGATGTAATTTAATCAATTGTAGTTAACTGAAAATGTCTAAAGCGATCAGGGATTGTTTGTGGTAACAAGGAATTCTTCACATCGAGTAAGAAATGTTTACTGTGGATTAGGCATCAGAGAATGTTTCCATGAGTCAGTAAATGTTTTCACTGGTCATCGGACCAGCGTCTTCGATAGATCTAGTGGTTCTTCTGATTTTTTACTGGTTTCGGACCACGGGACCAGTGTTAATTTCGACCCCTGTACCCGAGTGCATTAATGCTAATGGATTGTGTGTTACTGTCATTTCTTTCTTCGAATTCAATACTGGGAAACATGTGCAAATTGACTTGATGCAATCACAATGCCACCGAGTCTTTTTATCAAATCCAAAGGTTGACCCATTTGATCACATCACCATAAATTTGCAATTATAGCCAACTAGTTGACAGCAAACACAGGACCAGAGGGAATATCGGGGTTTGTGTGTTCTCAAAAACTGTAAAAAGGGACGTGACTACAAATTGTACAAGGTGTTTCACAGATGTTTTGAACTAAGTGACACATTACAGTGTTCTCCAACATGTAGAACAAGCTTGGTGGCCCGCCATCCTTTCCGCGGCGCCCGCCATGCTTTAGAAGTCGCCGCCAAGCTTTAAAACCATGCCGCCAAGCTTTAAAACCATGCCGCCAAGCTTTAAAATTGTTGACTTTACAAGACTTTACCCAAAGCAGACATAACTCAGAAACAATGAGTGCTTGATTTTCAAAGCTCATTATAAAATGAACCTTTTGCCTACCTTACCTACGCGGTACGGTGTAACCATGGAGGTAGTAACGTATGTAAGGCCGGCGCAGCAGCGCTAGCCATCTAGCTAGCTACATAAAGCTAGCAGAATCTAGAATGGAAGGGCGCCCTCTTTAGGCCGAGGTTCAACAATTTAGTTTTTAACCAGGGTTTTTACGAAATAGAAAGCTGAATAAGTAAAATCCACCGCACTGCTATTTTTATTCAAATGTATAGGTAACATAAAAATATAAAAAAATAACTTATAAAAATGTTGAATAAAACTAAAAGAATCGCGCATTTAAAATAGCCAGTCGCAAAGCGCAGCATGGACTCGTGCAAGTCTAGTCGCCCAGCCATGTGACATGCAGCCATGCACAATCTAGCTTACCTGCTTACCGTGTCATGTCTTGTGCGTGACGGTCCGGCGTTCGCAAAGCTCCGTTGATCGTGAAGCCGTGGAAAACATGTTATTTGTTGGCTCGTCTTCGTTTCCGATGATCATGTTTTAATATTTTTTTAATTATCCACGTTCATAATAAGGTACATACAGTGTAGGCCTACTTACCAGGTATTAAAAATTAAACTGTATTTTAGTCAAAACTAAATTTGACCGCCGGCAGTTTGCCGAGATAAAAAAAAAGAAGTTTTTCCTACCCCATTTTTTGGGATACTTTTCCTACCACATGCACGTGCATACACGTTTTCATGTATATGTTCATGTATGTTTACATGTATGAACATGTATATACATGTATTTTCATATATATTTACATGTGTATATATACATGTGCATACATGTACAATCATGTTCGGTACCCTGCCGCCATGCTTTAAATTTTAGAGTTGGAGAACACTGCATTACAGGGTCCTGGTTGGCAAATTTCAAACAATAGCCAACTGCCAAAGTGCAATTTTTTTGTTCAATCACATTCATCCCAGGATGTCAATAAACTGATGTCAACATCATGGCCGAGTGATGTAGCGTGGGTTCGAATCCCATTCTGGCTCAGTCCGTGGTGTGTGTGCTCTTGGGCAAGGCACTTTGCCATGAATTGACACTCTCCACCCAGGAGAAAATGGGTACCTTTGAGGGTAGTGAAAGCTGCAGCCGATTTCACGAAACTTTACGCACTTGCGCAAGTCCACTTACGCCACAACTTATTGCGCAATAAGTGGCGACGCATTTCACGAAAGTTGCGCCACGTTTGGATATGGCGCAACTCGCCGACTTACGCCGTAAAATGTGGAGTAACTTGCGCAATGGTTTTTGTTGGCGTAAGTTGGAAAAATGTGTGTGTAACTTAGCTGCAAGGGGCTGCATACTCCATACTGCATACAGTTGATCATGAATTTAAAAATAACTCTGATCGACTCATCAAGCATCGGTAAGTGCAGATGTATTTGAATTTGATAGAAAAACCCAAATTCAGGAGAGAGAATATTTTAAGATTTTGTATTTAAATGAAACACTTCAAAATTGTTCAGCCGGTCTTAAGTTATAATGTTTTGTACATAAGGTCTGAAGTTATGATCAACTATTCAATTCTTTCCAATTAAATTTAGTTTGACACGTCATAAGCACAACATCCAAAATGGGCCTTACGATTTTTGCGGTTAGGCCCTAGGCCTACTGTCTAAATTTAACTGCAGCTAGCCTACCCCTAGAACTATGGGGGACTGTATCCCCCATAGGTTATGTTGTTTTTTTCCAATATGGCGGCGCCTGAACTTTAAGATCGGACCGATACGGTTTAAGCTAGCGCAATAATCCGCTCCCCAATCGCCACCAAACTCCGTCTGATAGTTCTTGAGACACTCACCTTGCGTGTGTCTACGGAATTTCGGTACCATTTGTCCATTAAATTCTCCGAAAATAATGTTGGAAAATGAACGGGAACATGTGCGATGCATCCACATGCATCGCACCGAATGCCTCGATCATGCATCCACATGCATCGCACATGTTCCCGTTCATTTTCCAACATTATTTTCGGAGAATTTAATGGACAAATGGTACCGAAATTCCATAGACACACGCAAGGTGAGTGTCTCAAGAACTATCAGACGGAGTTTGGTGGCGATTGGGGAGCGGATTATTGCGCTAGCTTAAACCGTATCGGTCCGATCTTAAAGTTCAGGCGCCGCCATATTGGAAAAAAACAACATAACCTATGGGGGATACAGTCCCCCATAGTTCTAGGGGTACAGCTAGCCCACACACAAAATCACCTTCAAACAAGCCATGTGTCATTTGTACCGTACTTGTAGCACCCCCCAAATTCAATTTAAAGCCCCGCCCATTTTCTGTACACTAAGTCTAAGATCGTGTTTGTTTCGGACGGATCCAGATTCAGATCTGCACAGATCCAATTCACGTGACTTAAATAACTCGTTGAGAGCAGTTTTGTTTGTTTCTGCGCGGTAAAACAACTCGGGATCTGGATTCGGATCTGTCATGAAACAAACACGCCCTAAATAAATCACACAGCATAACGCTCACTGACGCTGGTTCTCGAAAGATGTACCCAAACAAACCACGCCTACACAACTGCCAATGAAACATCATAGCAATGCGTTGATGACATTGTCAACAACGAGAGACTAGACCTACCTTCGTCGAATCCATCTCGCTAAATTCGCCGTACTTTTCACCAAACAGGGATCTTTTTGGGATTTTCTAAAGCCGCTCAGACGAACATCCAGTCCACTGGCAATAAAGGTATAGTTTTCTTCAGCCTCCTGTGGCAGGAATCGTTTTTTTAGTGATGTTTTCTTGCAGGAACCGGAACAGAGCCACGCATCTTTTCAGCGATGAAAAATGGGAAAGGCTGCAGCGCGTGCGCGTAGGCTAGGCGCGGTTTTCAACTGAATTACCACAGCGCCCTCTATAGACTAAAAACTTATAAATGGGGAAAAAAGTGAATACGTCATCTTTTGTTGGTTGCCTAGCAATTGGCTCTAACTAAAAATCACTGAACGGTGTCCATAGGTACTTTTTCCGACGGCCACGTTAGTTTAGAGCCAATTACCAAGGCAACACGTCACACTTCGGCTGTTTATATTCCAATCATTTTTTTAAACCAAAACAACTCATTCAAAAGCTAAACACATGTACCTTTGGAAATTTTATTCAAATTTAATTTTTAAGGTAAGAGAATATACTTTTAAGCTTCACCTAATGCACAATGTTTAACAAAGCAGCTATAGCACTAAAGACGCAGGCTCGTCAATCCCAGAGGGTGGATGCTCATTATTTATGCGAGCTCGCCACAGTGTGTTTATGCATTGCTAGGCTAATCAAATCACGTGCGCGCTTAGTTGTGTGTGTTGTTCTATGTCGTTTGTACCAAAGAATATGACACCTTCTTGAAGCAAATGTGACCAATGTCATGAATTTACGCAGCTTGGCTTCGTTTTTCCTTTTTTTTTTCTTGGTGAGCACTGTTTATATTTTGTTTTTCAACTTTGGTGATAATTCAGTGCTACGTCGCATCATATATTTCTAAACAAGTACAAGCGTACTCTCATTTATGTGTTTTTCAAAAATGATCAGGGTCCAATTTCATAGAGCTGTTTAACAGCCCATCTTCCATTAACCGAACGTCAGGCTATTTCATAGACATCGTGAAAACCTGCATTAACTGCACGCTGCGGCCTTGAAATAGCCTAAACGTTAGCACAACTTTTCTGCTACAGTAAGCACACGTTTTCAGCTAGCACTTAAGCAGCTTGATGAAATTGGGCCCAGATAGCAATTTATATCAAATGAGCAAAAAAATCTCCTTTATCATGAAGACATGGTCGAAGTAACAAATAAATAAGATTCTATTCATATCCATTTATAATTGGGGCAAGCCCAGCAGGAGTTTAGGGAGTATCTTAAATGATCTCTGGGAGGGGTGGTTAGTTCTCTGGCTAAGCTCACGTGATAGCCAATCCCAATCAGTGAGGAACAACTGCAATACCGTGATTCGAGACCACCAGTTGGCTTCATAGCTCAATTGCTAGGGCGTCTGCACGTTAAGCAGAAGGTCTGTGGTTCGAATCCCGGTGGAGCCAAGTTGCTTTTCACTGCATCCAGATTTCCCAAACTCGATCATGGACATTTGTATCGAATTAATTCACCTCGGGGGTCCCTGGGTTATAATCCTTAAAATTATAATCACTTATTCATATCCATTTATATATGGGTTTGTTGTCTACAATTTGAACCTCCATTTTGACCGGGCATTTGAGCCAATGAGAGAGCAGTTCCTCTGTGTAGCCAATCAGGAAGTAATATTTCTGCGGCGCCATGTTTCGGAGCATGATAGCCACTAGAATGATTTGATTGGCTCGTCGCTTGATGATGAGGTCTGTTGCTAGGCAACTGTGGAAGGTTCCGTAGATGAATTTTCTGATGAAGAGATCGTCCGTTGAGTGAACAGCGCTGCCCAATTCACTATCCAGGTTAACTGTCGGCAAGGAAAGAAAAATCAAATTAGCAATCAATATTAACAGGATGTGTTTAAAGGACGGGACAACACTTGTTTGAAGTTATCAACGAATTTAATCAAAATATTACCGATGTATTGCCCAATTTGCCCGGTGCATAAACCTTCATATCAGGGAATCTTGTTTTCGACGTCGGCAACCCAATTAATTTTGATGATTAAACTCTGCAACTAATGCAACTCGGTGCTGCACCATATTTGAAATTTTGAAAGGGATGATGACGTCAACCATGCAACGACTGCATGGATGACGTCAAGATTGATGCCTTGTTTCCAGACTCCCATACGCCGTGAAGTATGTAAAAATCTGTGGTGTCCTGACTCATGCCCTCTCAAGTCCGAGCGCCAAACTGCAAAAGATGGCGACTTACTTGAAGAGTATAGAGTTAGGCAACCCTTTGCAAGTGTTGTCCCCTCCTTTAACTCAATAAGCCATTTAAATACAACTCCTCACTGACCTAGGGGCGTCAATTTCTAAGTGCCCCTGCATTCTATAATTACCTGTATCCTGAGTATTCCAGCTTTTCCTAACCCCAATCTGAAATGGAGGGTTTGCTTGCTCATATGTGATCGGCTTTTCCCCTTTGCTGACTTTCACACGGCCGGCGACCGATTTACAGCATGGTGGAGTCGTCTGTAACCATCTCACACTCACAGGAATGGTGCGTAGAAGACAGGTAGGCCTATGGCGTCTCTGTAAGATATGGTGGAAGGATGAATTAAGTTTTGTGCATTATGGGGTTACCAGGAAGTGGTCGGGGGATAGTCGCCAGGTCCGTGAGGTCGCCACCCTATTCATCAGTCCTACTCACCTGCAGCCGATTTCACAAAACCCACTTGCGCAACTTTTTATTGCGTAAGTTGTGCAACATTCCTGCGATAAATACACGCAAGCTAGGCCTATATAGTGTAGGGATTAAGCAATTTTCAAAAGTTGCGCAAGCTATACGAACTTTTTCGTAAAATCGGTTGATGGCGACTATGCCAACATTTACGTTAGATGTTTTCACAGTTACCCGTTTTCACTGGCCATGCTGGCTGACGCCGTAATAATGTTACTTGTGTGTTCAAATCATCAAAGTAAAACTTGCAGTTGCACAGAAAAAAATACATACAGTGCCACGTAATCCACCCAAGGTCTTCTGCAGAAAGTTTACAGGCCCGGACTGAAAACAAAATAGGTCGAAGAAAGTGTTTTCAAAGAAAAACTTGTTGAAAGTTTTGGAAAATTTTCGCACACCAAAATTTCAGGTTTTCTCGCTAGATTTACACCTTTTGGGGAATTGTCAGCAGTCAGGTCATATGAGGCAGATAACTGGCGAACGTATATGTTAAAACTGAGGTGAAATACCAACCAAAATCGAGCTAAAAACGACAAAAGTCGTCTGCTTTAAGGAAGCCGCCATGAAAAAACGGGTCTGGGTGGAAAACGGACCCTCCGGATCCTTCCGGATCTTCCGGATCTTATTCAAAAATGGCTATTTAACGAACATAAAGTGCTTAGTTTGACTTCTAATTACGCTTACATACCTTTTACCACCATGTACGGCCCCGTTTTTTAATCATACAGCACATCGCCATTCCACAAAGTGAAATTTCCGAAGAGATACTGACCCGTCAATGCTCCCAATGCATTGTGAAGTGCAGGCCACTAATAAAAAGAAATTGTTTCTCCTGATTGTTTCCCATGCACGCCGGATCTTTCTTTTGAAATGACCCTTAATCTGTGTAAATTGCCGCTTTTGTTAGTGGGCATGTGTAAACGTTGCCCTTGTCGTCTTTATTGTTCATGGTTTTACATTTTTCGTGATTTAACTCTGTAGATCATGGTATAGTCCAAGAAACCCAACCATGGAGCCGACTATAACATGCTCACACATACATGTGTACGTTAATGATCATGTAGCCAGCCGGATCCTACCTGTAACATTTTTAATTTTGAAGAAAACTAGTCGGATAAACTGTGGTAGGTGAATGAAGAGTCATAGTTAACCGCTGTTACATTACATTTAACATAGCGTTTACCACTGTCCGACAATGTGTTTCCAAAGTTACACGTAGTTTATAAGCTCTGCCCATGCACCCGCAGCGGAAGTACAGGAGTACACGCACGCACGATCATTATGGCGAGCCGGATCCTACCTCTAAAATTTTTAATTTTGAAGGAAACTAGTCGGATAAACTGTGGTAGGTGAATGGAGAGTCATAGTTAACCGCTGTTACATTACATTTAACATAGCGTTTTCCACTGTCCAAAAATTTGTTTCCAAAGTTACACGTAGTTTATAAGCTCTGTCCACACGCAACGGAGGTAGAGGAGTACACGCACGCACCTTAGTGATCATATGTCGAGCCGGATCCTACCTCTAAAATTTTTGATTTTGAAGGAAATGAGTCGGCTAAACTGTGGTAGGTGAGTGAAGAGTCATAGTTAACCGCTGTTACATTACATTTAACATAGCGTTATCCACTGCCCGAAAATATGCTTCTAAAGTTACACGTAGTTTATAAGCTCTGCCCACCCGCAGCGGAAGTAATATATAGTACACGCACGTTAGTGATCATATGGCGAGCCGGATCCTACCTCTAAAATTTTTAATTTTGAAGGAAATGAGTCGGCTAAACTGTGGTAGGTGAGTGAAGAGTCATAGTTAATCACTGTTACATTACATTTAACATAGCGTTATCCACTGTCCGAAAATTTGTTTCCAAAGTTGCACGTTTATGAAAGGCTCGTGCCCTTCGTCGCGTAATGGAAGTTCAGCAGCCCGGCGCACGTATATTGAAAACCGGATCCTACCTCTAAAATGTTTAATTTTGAAGGAAACTAGTCGGCTAAACTGTGGTAGGTGAGTGAAGAGTCATAGTTAATCACTGTTACATTACATTTAACATAGCGTTTTCCACTGGCCGAAAATTTGTTTCCAAAGTTACACGTAGTTTATAATCGCTACCCACACGCAGCGGAAGTATATAGGAGTACACGCACGCACGTTAGTGATCATATGTCGAGCCGGATCCTACCTCTAAAATTTTTAATTTTGAAGGAAATGAGTCGGCTAAACTGTGGTAGGTGAGTGAAGAGTCATAGTTAATCACTGTTACATTACATTTAACATAGCGTTATCCACTGTCCGAAAATTTGTTTCCAAAGTTACACGTAGTTTATAATCGCTGCCCACACGCAGCGGAAGTAAAGGAGTACACGCACGCACGTTAGTGATCATATGTCGAGCCGGATCCTAGCTCTAAAATTTTTAATTTTGAAGGAAACTAGTCGGATAAACTGTGGTAGGTGAGTGAAGAGTCATAGTTAATCACTGTTACATTATATTTAACATAGCGTTTTCCACTGTCCGAAAATTTGCTTCCAAAGTTACACGTAGTTTATAAGCTCTGCCCACCCAAAGCGGAAGTATAGGAGTACACGCATACACGCACGTTAGTAATCATATAGCGAGCCGGATCCTACCTCTAAAATTTTTACTTTTGAAGGAAATTAGTCGGCTAAACTGTGGCAGGTGAGTGAAGAGTCATAGTTAACCACTGTTACATTGCATTTAACATAGCGTTATCCTCTGTCCAAAAATTTGCTTCCAAAATTACACGTAGTTTATAAGCTCTGCACACACGCAGCGGAAGTAATATATAGTACACGCACGTTAGTGATCATATGGCGAGCCGGATCCTACCTCTAACATTTTAAATTTTGAAGGAAATTAGTCGGCTAAACTGTGGTAGGTGACTGAAGAGTCATAGTTAACCACTGTTACATTGCATTTAACATAGCGTTTTCCACTGCCCGAAAAGCTGCTTCCAAAGTTACACGTAGTTTATAAGCTCTGCCCACACGCAGCGGAAGTAGAGGAGTACACGCATGCACGTTAGTGATCATATGTCGAGCCGGATCCTACCTCTAACATTTTTTATTTTGAAGGAAATGAGTCGGCTAAACTGTGGTAGGTGAGTGAAGAGTCATAGTTAACCGCTGTTACATTACATTTAACATAGCGTTTTCCGATGTCCGAAAATTTGCTTCCAAAGTTACACGTAGTTTATAAGCTCTGCCCATGCACCCGCAGCGGAAGTATAGGAGTATACGCACGCACGTTAGTGATCATTATGGCGAGCCGGATCCTACCTCCAAAATGTTTAATTTTGAAGGAAACTAGTCGGATAAACTGTGGTAGGTGAATGAAGAGTCATAGTTAACCACTGTTACATTGCATTTAACATAGCGTTTTCCACTGCCCGAAAAGCTGCTTCCAAAGTTACACGTAGTTTATAAGCTCTGCCCACACGCAGCGGAAGTAGAGGAGTACACGCATGCACGTTAGTGATCATATGTCGAGCCGGATCCTACCTCTAACATTTTTTATTTTGAAGGAAATGAGTCGGCTAAACTGTGGTAGGTGAGTGAAGAGTCATAGTTAACCGCTGTTACATTACATTTAACATAGCGTTTTCCGATGTCCGAAAATTTGCTTCCAAAGTTACACGTAGTTTATAAGCTCTGCCCATGCACCCGCAGCGGAAGTATAGGAGTATACGCACGCACGTTAGTGATCATTATGGCGAGCCGGATCCTACCTCCAAAATGTTTAATTTTGAAGGAAACTAGTCGGATAAACTGTGGTAGGTGAATGAAGAGTCATAGTTAACCACTGTTACATTGCATTTAACATAGCGCTTTCCACTGCCCGGAAATCTGCTTGCAAATTTACACGTAATTTATAAGCTCTGCCCACCCGCAGCGGAAGTATAGGAGTATACACGCACGCACGTTGGTGATTTATGGCGAGCCGGATCCTACCTGTAAAATTTTCAATTTTGAAGGAAATGAGTCGGCTAAACTGTGGTAGGTGAGTGAAGAGTCATAGTTAATCACTGTTACATTACATTTAACATAGCGTTATCCACTGTCCGAAAATTTGTTTCCAAAGTTACACGTAGTTTATAATCGCTGCCCACACGCAGCGGAAGTAAAGGAGTACACGCACGCACGTTAGTGATCATATGTCGAGCCGGATCCTAGCTCTAAAATTTTTAATTTTGAAGGAAACTAGTCGGATAAACTGTGGTAGGTGAGTGAAGAGTCATAGTTAATCACTGTTACATTATATTTAACATATCGTTATCCACTGTCCGAAAATGTGCTTCCAAAGTTACACGTATAGCTTATATGCCCACACGCATCGGAAGTAATATATGAGTACACGCACGTTAGTGATCTTAGCGAGCCGGATCCTACCTCTAAAATTTTTAATTTTGAAGGAATTTAGTTGGCTAAATCGTGGAAGGTGTGTCAAGAGTTATAGTTAACCCTTGTAACATTACATTTAACATAGCGTTATCCACTAAGATTTGCTTCCAAAGTTACACGTACTTTATAAGCTCTGCCCACACGCGTATAGACCTATGGTCAAACTGTCCAACAATTAAAACGATCATTTTTTGACCTCGTTTCCTTTTGGTCAAACAAGTGTTAGCCTATAATTTGAAAGTGGCAATACCCAACAGTCACACTAGAGGGGGAATGAGCCGGAATGCCGTCGGAATAACAATTATTCGTATATTCCGGGATATTCGAAGTGCATTTTGAAAATTATGACTGCATTCTGAGTGCATTCCAAACATTTGGGCCCATTCTTGTGGCCGGCCCGAATGTTTTGCTCATGCTCAAAACATTCGAGGTGCATTCGAAGAGGAGAAATATCGAACGGCATTCGAAGTGTATTCTAACTGCATTATAAATATTCTTACGGCATTCCAACAGAATTCGAAACATTCTGATCGCGTTAGAGGGAAAAATCATAATGGCCGGCAAGCCATGGCAATCCTGCCAGAATGTCCCGAATGTGCCTCGAATGAGCCGGAATGCACCTCGAGTGCATCTCGATTGCTGCCGGAATCTATTTCGATATTAAAATAGTTCAGCTGGAATGCACTTCGAATGCCTCTGAATATTTCGATTGCCGCTCGAATACATCTCGAATGCAGTCGGAACGATTGGCCCTTGAATGAGTCCGGACGTAATTCAGAACACCACCGAATCGGATAAAAACGCGGCTAGCTGCCGCAAAGCAACATGGTCCAGGGGGTCCATGGCTGAGACTGATGAAAATGCTAGATTCGGCAGCGTTTGATACCCTATCGGGGACCATTCCGGTGGCATTCTTGTACACTCGGGACATTCGTGTTACATTCTAAGCACATTCAAAGTACATTCTAAGTATTCGAGCTGCATTCTCTTTGAATTCTTAGACGTTCGAAACATATTCGGCGGCTATTCCGGGAGCGTTCTGACTGCATTTGAGGTGAATTCGTACAGCATTCGAGGCACCTTCTAACCAGACTTCGGGTGGTATTCGGGCAGCAATCGAACCGCACTCGTACGGCATTCGAAGTGCATTCTTAATATTCTTAATTCTAACAGCATTCTAGGTATTCCTACTGTTTTCCAACTACATTTGAACTGCGTTCGAAAGCTAATACACCCGGAATGTGCAAGAATCATTCGAGGCGGGTTCGAAGCGCATTCTAAGTATTCGAACGGCATTCTTACAAAGCTGTAAGAATGTTGGTCAGTTTGAAATTCCCGCCCGAATGTGGCACGAAATTTGAAAAGTTTTCATTTCGGCTTGTTCTGCTTGATTCCTGCTAATTCCAATAAGTGTGACGGGGGCTTAAGAGACACCAGTATGAAATTATGGTTGGATATGGTAAAGCTGCACACAAATTAAGACGATGATCTTTGACCTCGCTCCTTATTTTTCAAACAGATGTTGGCCCACAATACATGGTAAAACATACCAGAATGGGACAGTGGCATTACATGTATGGTTGGGTATGGTCAGGCTGTACAAAGATTGAAGACTATACAGTGTATGTCCTCCGACCTCGTTTCCTATTGGTCAAACAGATGTTGGCCTATAATTTAAAAGTGGCAAGAGATACCACGATGAGGTCATTGGCATTATGTGGTCAGGCATAACAATAAAGTTGATGATATTTGACTTCGTTTCCTATTGGTACATCGGATGTTCGCCTGCGTTTTGAAAGTGGTGAGATATACTATGACGGGATTAATGCGTTTTATCTTGGACGTGCAATTGGCTTGGATTAACACAAAAAAGGATATTGACCAATGACCCTAAATTTTTATTTTAATTGTAATAATGCGGAAAAGCCCTGCATGTGTTTATCTCATAATATAACGGATTCGGCCAAAACAGACATATAAGTTGACATCTCTGACATGGCTCACACAAAAACAAATATATCAAAACCAAACATCGTGGTTTTTGTCGACGTAACAAACAATAATTATAGTTTAATAAATATATTTTTATCGGATGCATAGTTGTAGAGTTCATCGCAGTACTTTCGCCATCTATTTAGTATATTGTCCGTGCTTCTCAGCAAATTTGGTTGACGTTTTCCTCCGAACGAATTTTTAAAGCATTTTATTTATTTTAACGACAAAACATCATACTTTGTATTTTAGGCTTCGGCAACCCTGCGAAAAACGCCGGGTTTTTTTGGTATGCGGCGCGCCCTCTGGACTGGTGGTCTGTCAGATCTCTTTTCTTCTGTCTCAGAATATTTGGCATGGCCATCGGTATGGAGGTCGCATTGTGCGCTGCGCGTTGCAGACCAAGCACGGGAGGTCAGACTTGAGCAGGTCTACGCCTTGAATTATTGGCAAATAATTCTAAATATTGACAGCAATTTTTCGATAACTAAACGTTGGTCAATTTTTTTCGTTGATGTCTAATTTAAAAAATAATTTTTATGTTTCCAGAAAATTATCAATAATTTTTTTTTTCAAGGTGCCACACTCAGAATGTACATACCATATACAGTTGAAGTCTACATACATGTACACCACTACTATCATCACTCATAGTAAACAGGACTACCCGAACCATTGCAAGGTGTGCAAGCTATGTTTTAAGTACTGCAAGCGCGTGAGAAATTCCAAAAAATCACTACTTTAGTAAAGAATGTTACAAAAATGGTGACAACGCAAGTTTAAGAACACCAGTTGTAACACAGTTGTATATGTAAACTTCTGACAACAACTGTATCTACTTCTTTTCTTTCATCCTGAGAATCTTTCCATTATTATCTTCAATTACAGCAGAGTTTCCGCGCTTCCTATCGCTTGTCAGAATTCTTTGCGCTTATTACACTTTTTCCAAACTTCTTCTGTGATCCATGATTTCTTGCCGGTCTTCTTCTTCCCCAAAACTTTCATTGCCGATTCATTCATGCACTTCTTGAATCCTTCTGTCTGCTACCATCCAGCAACAACAGGGATGCGAACCTTCCACCAAGTTCAGCTTGGAACTCTCTTGCAATGTTTGGGTCCTTCATTCACCTTTTCAAGGTGGTACTTAAGGCAGAATTCAACAATTTTAAATAATTTCCTTTCTACACGTATATAACATTGTTCTTGTTATCGAACAGGGACGACGAGGCACGTTTGACGTCACTTTCCTGGCTGTGGTCTGGAAATGTTCCTTTCTCTGTTCACAGCCGGTATTTGTTCCATTAACGTAACACGTTCAGCAACGTTCATAAAATATGCCAACCTTGTCTAACGTTTCGCTTCAGCAAAAAGCAGGTAGCTCTCTAAATGTCAAAGGGTGAAAACCATTCTTTTAAGAACCATATAAGAGACAGCTCGTTTTGGAGTGAATATTTCGCTCTTTTAGAGTGCTTTTTCACTCTATAAGAGAGTTAAAACACACTCTAAATGAGTAAAATATCCACTAAAAAGAGTGAAATTATCACTCGAAAACGAGCTGTCGTTTATGCTCTTGAAAGAGTGATTTTCACTCTTTTACATAGAACGTGTCCAAATTGAATATCGACGTTGTCATTTTAACGGTATATGACCAGACTTTCGGCAACATGATTAACATCCGTAGGCCCTATAGCACGTCCGGGGAGCCGTTAAAACCGTGTATTATAGTTACTTTGTGACCAAAATTACGAACAACAAAACCTCACGTAAATTACATGCAGTCACCCGCTGTAGGACCATCGAACCCGCCATTTGCCATCGGCATGCTCGATGGTCGAGTGCTGCCTGGCATGCAGGAGGCCAGGTCGTCGGTTCCCCGAGCACGCTAGAGATTTAGTGTGTCTTCGGGAAACGCACTTATATGGTGCATACCACGTCGTGAATGTGGAAAATGTATACTTAACATCATTTGGACTGACGCAATAATTCCTTATAGGCCTACTTCTCCCACTGTGCGATTTTTGCCACGAATTTCCTACGAATTGGTACGATTACCAGAGACTGTCTATAGACTCTACACACAATCGTACCAAGTCGTACCCAATCGTAGGAAATTCGTGGCCAAAATCGCACAGTGGGAGGCCCGCTTTAAGCGGGCCTCCCACTGTGCGATTTCGGCCACGAATTAGGTACGATTAGCTACGATTTGGTACGATTGTGTGTAGAGTGTATAGGCAGTCTCCGATAATCGTACCAATTCGTAGGAAATTCGTGGCAAAAATCGCACAGTGACGATTGTGTGTAGAGTCTATAGGCAGTCTCCGATAATCGTACCAATTCGTAGGAAATTCGATTGGGTACGATTTGGTACGATTGTGTGTAGAGTCTATATAGACAGTCTCTGGTAATCGTAACAAATCGTACCAATTCGTAGGAAATTCGTGGCAAATATCGCACAGTGGGAGGCCCCCTTTAAGCGGGCCTCCCACTGTGCGATTTTTTTCACGAATTTCCTACGAATTGGTACGATTACCAGAGACTATCTATAGACTCTACACACAATCGTACTTAATCGTAGGAAATTCGTGGCCAAAATCGCACAGTGGGAGGCCCGCTTTACACTCTAAAAGAAACTTAGTCAAAAATAACTAGTCTAGACAATAAAGGGTCAGCTAGGTGCAGTAGTTTGAGTAGATTTTCTAATCAGGAAGACTGAAATCTTTGTAACGTCATACTCAAACAGATATCTATAGTTCAAACAACTACCAGGTGGAATGGCATAATATGTCCCATTTTTCCTTGTCCCAAAGCTGTCAGATTACTATGGTTTAAATAATTTGCAGTTTCCCCAAATTTTACTTCACGAGTTGACAAGAAAAGCTCGACTAAAAGTGTTGGTAGCAATGCACCACACGATTCTCCCGTTTACAATCATATGGTACTTTTGTCGGAGAAGATTTTTGTAGAAGATTATTTTTTTTACCATTCACAAAAACCATGCATTGATTTTTAAATTTTCTCGCGGGAAAACACATAATAATAATAATGTACGCATTAACAGCGCCGTAATAGCATTGTGCCGATATCCGTATAGCGTTGTGATGAGCAGTGCTGTCACTTTAATTCTTCCATTTATTAAATTCTTTTGTCGACAACGCCATGAATTTCCCGACAGTAGCATGATTTTGCCGACAAAAATGAATAATGAGGGTGGGGCTGCTACGATATTTTGGTGTCCTGCGACGAAAAATAGCGTCGTAGAGGACTGTCGTGAGGTTTTGGTCTGGATCAAAGTCAAAATGTTGTCTTGGGTATTTTTTTCGCTCGTGGCCATGTCGTACGACTGTCCTACGACATGCGTACAATTATCGCACGATTTTAGGGTGACTCTTCACTCACCTACACAGTTTAGCCGAGTAATTTCCTTCAAAATTTAAAATTTTAGAGGTGGGATCCGGATCGCCATATGACCACTAACTTGGTCCAATATTTCTTCCGTTGCGTGTTGGCATAGAGCTTATAAACTAGGCCTACGTGTAACTTTGGAAGCAAATTTTCGGACAATGAAAAACGATGTTAGTGTAATTTAACAGGAGTTAACTATAACTCTTGATACACCTTCCACAGTTCAGCCGGCTAATTTCTGTGAAAGTTTAGAATTTTAAAGGTAGGATCCGGCTCGCCATATGATCACTAACTTGGGTGTATAGGCCTACTCCTATTCCGCTGCGTGTGGGCAGAGTTTATAAGCTATACGTGTAACTTTGGAAGCAAATTTTTGGACAGAGGATAACGCTATGTTAAATGTAATGTAACAGGGGTTAACTATCACTCTTTATTCACCAGTTAAGCCGACTAAATTCCTTTAAAATTTAACATTTTAGAGGTAGGATCCGGCTCGCTAAGATCACTAACGTGCGTGCATGTACTTCCGCTGCGTGTGAGCCGAGCTTATAAACTACGTGTAACTTTGGAAACAAATTTTCGGACAGAGGATAACGCTATGTTAAATGCAATGTAACAGTGGTTAACTATGACTCTTCATTCACCTACCACAATTTATCCGACTAGTTTCCTTCAAAATTAAACATTTTAGAGCTAGGATCCGGCTCGCCATTTGATCACTAACGTGCGTGCGTGTACTCCTATACTTCCGCTGCGTGTGGGCAGAGCTTATAAACTACGTGTAACTCTGGAAGCAAATTTTCGGACAGTGGATAACGCTATGTTAAATGTAATGTAACAAGGGTTACCTATGACCCTTCAGTCACCTACCACAGTTTAGCTGACTAATTTCCTTCCAATTTGAACATTTTAGAGGTAGGATCCGGCTTTCAATATACGTGCGCCGGGCTGCTATACTTCCATTACGCGACGGAGGGCACGAGCCTTTCATAAACGTGCAACTTCGGAAGCAAATTTTCGGACAGTGAAAAGCGCTATGTTAAATGTCATGTAACAAGGGTTACCTATGACTCTTCAGTCACCTACCACAGTTTAGCCGACTAATTTCCTTCAAAAGTAAAAATTTTAGAGGTAGGATCCGGCTCGCTATATGATTACTAACGTGCGTGTATGCGTGTACTCCTATACTTCCGCTTTGGGTGGGCAGAGCTTATAAACTACGTGTAACTTTGGAAGCAAATTTTCGGACAGTGGAAAACGCTATGTTAAATGCAACTTAACAGTGGTTAACTATGACTCTTCAGTCACCTACCACAGTTTAGCCGACTAATTTCCTTTAAAATTGATAATTTTATAGGTAGGATCCGGCTCGCCCGATGATCACTAACGTGCGTTAGTGATCACTAACGTGCGTGCGTGTACTCCTATTCTTCCGTTGCGGGTGGGCAGAGCTTATAAACTAGGTGCAACTTTGGAAGAAAATATTTGGACAGTGGATAACGCTATGTTAAATGCAATGTAACAGTGGTTAAATATGACTCTTCAGTCACCTACCACAGTTTAGCCAACTAATTTCCTTCAAAAGTAAAAATTTTAGAGGTAGGAATGGATCCGGCTCGCTATATGATTAGTAACGTGCGTGCGTGTACTCCTGTACTTCCGCTGCATTACGCGACGGAGGGCACAAGCCTTTCATAAACGTGCAACTTTGGAAGCAAATTTTCGGACAGTGGAAAACGCTATGTTAAATGTAATGTAACAGTGGTTAACTATGACCCTTCAGTCACCTACCACAGTTTAACCGACTAATTTCCTTCAAAATTAACAATGTTAGAGGTAGGATCCGGCTCGCCATATGATCACCAACGTGCGTGCGTGTACTCCTACTTCCGCTGCGGGTGGGCAGAGCTTATAAACTAGGTGCAACTTTGGAAGCAAATTTTGGGACAGTGGATAACGCTATGTTAAATGTAATGTAACAAGGGTTACCTATGACCCTTCAGTCACCTACCACAGTTTAGTCAACTAATTTTCTTCAAAAGTAAAAATTGTAGAGGTAGGATCCGGCTCGCTATATGATTACTATAACGTGCGTGCGTGTACTCTTATACTTCCACTGCGGGTGGGCAGAGCTTATAAACTATACGTGTAACTTTGGAAGCAAATTTTCGGACAGTGGATAATGCAATGTTAAATGCAATGTACCAGTGATTAACTATGACTCTTTAGTCACCTACCACAGTTTAGCTGACTAATTTCCTTCAAAATTGAAAATTATACAGGTAGGATCCGGCTGGCTATATGATCATTAACGTACACATGTATGTGTGAGCATGTTATAGTCGGCTCCATGGTTGGGTTTCTTGGACTATATCATGATCTACAGAGTTAAATCACGAAAAATGTAAAACCAAGAACAATAAAGACGACAAGGGCAACGTTTACACATGCCCACTAACAAAAGCGGCAATTTACACAGATTAAGGGTCATTTCAAAAGAAAGATCCGGCGTGCATGGGAAACAATCAGGAGAAACAATTTCTTTTTTATTAGTGGCCTGCACTTCACAATGCATTGGGAGCATTGACGGGTCAGTATCTCTTCGGAAATTTCACTTTGTGGAATGGCGATGTGCTGTATGATTAAAAAACGGGGCCGTACATGGTGGTAAAAGGTATGTAAGCGTAATTAGAAGTCAAACAAGGCACTTTCTGTTCGTTAAATAGCAATTTTTGAAAAAGATCCGGAAGGATCCGGAAGGTCCGACTTATACATACTGCCTGAAAAAACCCTGCAAAACCCCGATATTTTAACTTTTGCGATGTGCGAGACTATATTACGGGGTATCAGTCTAATACGTATCAGAAGATTAGTGCAAATTGTCTGTTTTGTTGGTCTTAATCCCAGACTTCTGCGTGTGATCGCTCACTAAACGAACATTGACTATAGAGGGCGCTATGCAGTGTACACGGTGTTCTTCTTGTTGTTGTTGTCGGTCGATGCAGGAGTTACTGAGAGGAAGAAGAAGCAATTTCTTTCTCAAATTTCCGAGTTCCGACATTGTTATTTTGCATTTGGAAGAACAAAAGTGTTAACCCGTCCTTACTTCATTTACATGTCTGCTCATATTTGCTACAATTTCACCGCCTTTCTTCCCTAAACGAGATTAAGTTAGTGTTATCCTTCCTCCATTGTGATTAACTTCATAGTGTTGGAGTAGCTAAGATAATCTCAGCTCTTTTTTTATAATTTTTCATTGGGATGTGGTCTTTTCACGTGTAGAGCTGAGAGAAGTTATGAACATGAACCCGCCATCGCAAAAACAGGACAAAACAAATGTGTCATTTTCTCACCGTGACACACTAATTCCCCCTAAAACTCACCCAAACCTTGCCAGGCAAAACCACTACGCAGGTCCTTGAGGGAAATAACCAGCCACGATGATTATTTTGCCAACAATTCCAGCAAAACAAACCGGTATGCTCACAGCCTAACCGTTGTCATGTTGTGTTTAAAAAATCTATCTGCCTAGTCTGTGTACAAAGGAATACCAATGCGCATTGGTTACCAGACTTGACCTTAACGTCTGGACGTTAAGGTCAAGTCTGGTAACCAATGCGCATTGGTATTCCTTTGTACACAGACTAGACACTTGGTTGTTTTTGAACAAGACAAAAACGGCTAGGCTGTGAGCATACCGGTTTGTTTTGCTGGAATTGTTGGCAAAATAATCATCGTGGCTGGTTATTTCCCTCAAGGACCTGCGTAGTGGTTTTGCCTGGCAAGGTTTGGGTGAGTTTTAGAGGGAATTAGTGTGTCACGGTGAGAAAATGACACATTTGTTTTGTCCTGTTTTTGCGATGGCGGGTTCATGTTCATAACTTCTCTCAGCTCTACACGTGAAAAGACCACATCCCAATGAAAAATTATAAAAAAAGAGCTGAGATTATCTTAGCTAGTGTTGGAGCCATTCATTCATGCACAAAAACTAAGATTGGGTTTTTACGAAGACCCAGAGGGGACATTTAAGTATTGTGCTTTTATTTTTTTAATACGTACGTACGTGATAATAATACGTACGTACGTGATAATAATACGTACGTACGTACGTGATAATAATACGTACGTACGTGATAATAATACGTACGTACGTGATAATAATACGTACGTACGTGATAATTAATTACGTACGTACGTGATAATAATACGCACATACGTATTATTATCACGTACGTACGTACTATTATCACGTACGTACGTAATTAATTATCACGTATGTACGTAATAAATTATCACATATGTACGTGATAATAATAATTTCCTAACCAAATTAAAATTTTCTGGGGAATCATTATGTCATAATAATACGGTGACAACTTTATTCCACTTTATTTCCATGTACATCATAAATAATGAGCCCCGTTACTTTACACTTTGTGTCATTTTCTTTATTTAGCCTTCCTAGATGAGTGCAAGTGATACTTCCAAGGGTCTACCCCTTGACAGCATTTTCAGCGACCCGTTCTACCTCGACGTTAAGTCAGCTCGGTTCGCAAGATATCGATTCTCGGAGGTGCCACATTACCTGCAGGGAAACCCGTTTATTCAGCGCGGATACCTGGCACAGTTGCCCTACGCAAAATGCATCAAAAGGTAGAGACTTGGGGGTGGGTAGGGGGGGTTTAAACTACTTATCGTGCTTCAGACAAATTCCAGCAGATTTTCATGCAGAATTTCGGGCTAGCCAGTGTTGAGTAACCGGTTTAAATAATTTAGCAGCTACTCAACACCGGCCAGCCCGGTGGTCGAGTGGTTAAGACATCTGTCTAGTATGCAGGAGGTCGTGGGTTCAAGTCCCACCCGAGCACGCTATAGGGCGCTTTCACCGGGGGGTCAAAAGGTTACAGATCACTATTGCTGTCCTCCAGATCGGGTGAGAACAATAGAGACACGTCCTTTTCTGCTAGCAGCCACCTGCGTTTCCCCACGTGGCTCTATTGTTCAGTTCTCTCCCCATCTGGAAGACAAGCAATAGTGACCCATGACATTTTGAACCCCCTGTGGAAGCGCCTTATGAAGTTTTTCTCATAGTGTCTCGGGAAAGCACTGAGTAGTTAGGGCAAAAACAAACCCTAATTGATATTCAATAAAAGTCAGAACTAAATTCAAGCAAGCAAAGGTTAACCCTAACACTCCTCAATCCTCTAAAATCATTATGATTTTGCATACACCTTAAAGGCACAGGCTCGTCAGCAATGCGCGCGCGCCAAACTCGTGCCAAGAAATACGCAGCTCTATAGCAAAGGCATGGAGCTGCGTATTTCGTGGCACAAATTTGGCGTGCGCGCACTGCTGACGAGCCTGTTCCTTTAAGGAGTTAGGGTTAATATCTACTGCAACTGTTGCAGTCTCCTCATCCTTCTTCTCCTCATCCTTCTTCTCCTCATCCTTCTTCTCCTCATCCTTCTTCTCCTCATCCTTCTTCTCCTCATCCTTCTTCTCCTCATCCTTCTTCTCCTCATCCTTCTTCTCCTCATCCTTCTTCTCCTCATCCTTCTTCTCCTCATCCTTCTTCTCCTCATCCTTCTTCTCCTCATCCTTCTTCTCATATACTTCTCATATACTTCTCATCCTTCTTCTTCTCATCCTTCTTCTTCTCATCCACTTCTCATACACTTCTAATACACCTTCTCATACACTTCTCATTCTTCTTATTGCCCCAACAGCACCTTTGTTTGGTCCAACGAGACAGTGAATATATGGAGTCATCTCATCGGTTTTCTCATCTTCCTTGCCATTATGATCTACGATAACCTTGTCACAATCCCACGGTTAAACGGAACGCTGGATGATCATCTCATCTACACGTTGTTCTTAACATGCTTCCAGGTAACGAGACTCGAGCCGCCTTTCTTTATGTGCTTTTTGAGTCCGTTTTGCATCCGCATCCTGCGCACTGCCGTAACAAAGTATAGAGAATGCACATAACACACGCAACAGACTGAAAATGCACATATTTAGATGTCTTAAAGGCACAGGCTCGTCAGCTATGCGCGCGCGCCAAATTCGTGCCACGAAATACGCAGCTCCATAGCAAAGGCATGGAGCTGCGTATTTGATGGCACGAATATGGCACGTGCGCATTCCTGACAAGCCTGTGCCTTTAATTCTCATGTCTCAAGATACAACTTAAGACACATTAGATAAGATTAACCTGTAATGTCTTGGTTAAGATGTTTTAAGAGTTAAGACATCTTAACTTTCTTTGTTGCAATCCACCCTTAAAAATCCAAAAAGATGCACTTGTACCTACAAATGCAACATTTTATTTCCTTTTTTGGCTTTTACAGTCAATGAAATCTTGTTTTTCTTTTTCAGTTTTGTATGTTATGCTCCGCTGGCTACCACCTGTTCCGCGTCCACTCAGAGGAAGTCTCCAAGCGTTGGTTTAGCCTTGATTTAGCTGGTATCGCCATCGGAATGCTCGGTTGCTACTTTCCCTCTGTGTATTACGGCTTCTCTTGCTTCCCGGTTAGGCCACATTGTTCAAACTTGTTTAACCTTAAAGGGCCCCTTATTTAAGATTTTTATCAATGAAATCTATGCTTTAAAACCACTCTACTCAGTTAAAGTCATACAAATCCTATATGGAGCTTGCTTTGGGGGTTAAAACAAAGGTTTTTAGTTTTTATGCTAATGCAAATATGCATATTCATGACCAAGGTCACGATGTCACAAGAGGCAAACCCAGGAAAATCACATTCAACTGTGCACAAAAGATTCCACTTTTTTCTCAATTTTCCTGAAACTTTTGTAATCCATGGCTGTTTGAGTTTGTTTTACATGTTGCCTGCTGTAAGCCATGACAAAACTGGGGGTAGAAACTGCAGCAATTTGCCACAAGTCCAACTCGAAGTCTTATGTTTTTTCTTAACTTTTCCCTTCTGTCTTCCTTATGTGATGCACTCAAAACAGCGTCCTCTGTCTGTGATTTATTGCAATGAAATCTTTAAAGTTGAAAAAGGCCACCTTTTATTGATTTTACATCCAAACGAACAATAGTATGTCTTGCTAAACAAGTAATCCGTCATTATGAAGCAAAGCTTAGGCACAAAGTTGTTTAGCATGTCACAGGCCCTTTAAAGCCGCACTCTGGTTTCGTCAAAAGCGTCTAACGTAGAACATGTTTCTACTGTGCATGATTATCATTTCAGAAATGTTTCCGAACAATTATTTATCCAGTAAAAACAGCCTTAAATGGTGTGGGGAACGGCAAATTAAAACTTGCTTGGAAAAGGTTTTTGCCGATGCGCACAACAGTATTTTATCATTATAAAGAGCTGATAATGCTTTTTATTTGGACCGCGCCGTGCCAAACATAGTGTCAAATACCAATGTTTTGTCTTCAGTATAAACAGCCAAGATAGTGTTTAAAGGCATTGCCCAACGCATCTTCAATAATTGTTTAATCTGGATGCCCCAGGTAGAAAGCTATATTACGTTCAGAATGTTAAACAAAAAGAAAATTAAATATTTTAAATTTGTTTTTTCTCTTTCAACAGTACTGGAGGAACCTCCACATGATCATAGTGTGCTCGTTGTTGATCATGACGCTAATCGTGCAACTCCATCGTCGTTTCTTAACGTCCAGTTGGGCAACAAAGCGGCTTTTACTCTTCATTGCTTCGGTAGCCTACGGCGTCGGGCCAAGTATACACTGGATATACCTCCATGGGGGATTCCAAGCTGAAATAGTGCAGGTGTGTTCTTTCGTGACTTGATACATTTTCAAAATCAAGGGAGAAAATCAGGATGGTGGAACACTGACATGGGGTCAATTTCACAAAGACTTGCAGCACATCGCAATTACCCAAATTCATCGCAACTCGCTGAACTCTTTGTAAGTTTGCCGCGGGATTGACGAGTTGCGATAGATTTGGGTACTTGCGTCGCGAGTCTGTGTGAAATCGACCCCAGATAAGCCGAGTTGGTGGAAATGTGGTGTAATAGATAAAATGCTTGACTCATAATATAATTTTGTGAGTGCGAGTGTGCCCCTAGGCAAGGCACTTTGCCTGACTTACCTCTCTCCTCCCAGGTGTATAAATGGGTACCAGCATCATGCTGGGAAGGTAAACAGACTCACTGTGTGGGAGGAGTGGCGAACCCCCCCCCCCCCCCCCCCACAGCAAACTCGACAGAGGAGTCTGGCTTCCTCGCTAATGAAACAACCAAACTTGGGATGAGAGAGAAATCGTAAGGGCTTTATTGGGATTCGAAACCGAGTCCTCTGACTCACCGGGATCTGCACAGTGGTATACTCCCTCAGGTTTCCCAAAGACCTCTGACACACCAGGCAGGTGCTCTACCAGCTGAGCTATAAGGCACAGTGGTATACTCCCTCAGGTTTTCCCAAGACCTCTGACACACCAGGCAGATGCTCTACCAGCTGAGCTATAAGGCACAGTGGTATACTCTCTCAGGTTTTCCCAAGACCTCTGACACACCAGGCAGGTGCTCTACCAGCTGAGCTGTGAGGCACAGTGGTATACTTCCTCAGGTTTTCCCAAGACCTCTGACACACCAGGCAGATGCTCTACCAGCTGAGCTATAAGGCACAGTTGGTATACTCCCTCAGGTTTTCCCTATGGACCCAATTTTTCTCTCAGCATGAAAGCGCAACTGGGCAAAGTATTCTCTTCTCTCATCCCAAGTTTGGTTATTTCATTTCAATGGTGATTAGGCACCATACCAGATGTTGCGTTCGTTAATGAAAGAGAGATGGGCACTCTGGCTTGTAATTACAAGCACGACCTTTACCTACATTTACCTAGGTTAGAGCTCTGGTCACTGAGATTTATTTACAAGTACTTGATCAGCTAACTAAGGGGGGGAGGTTTAATTATTCCCAGGCAGTGTAATTGTGCAATCCCCGTTGCGAAATGATTCAAACCAGCCATTCAACACCAGCTAGCTCGGTGGTCGAGTGGTTAAGATGTCTGCCTTGTATGCAGGAGGTCGTGGGTTCGAGTCCCACCCGAGCACGCTATGAAGTTTTTCATAGTGTCTCGGGAAGGCACTGAGTATACAGTGTTAATAATTACGTCGGGTAAGGGTAAAAACATTCTTACCTAACTAAGTGATGTTATGAAATTATGTCATTCTGTTGTAAACACGGTTCATATCCTTTCCTCGTTTCAGATATTTCTTCCAAAGTTAGCCCTGCTGTATGCAATGGCATGTCTAGCTCTGTTTTTCTATGCAACCAAGTTTCCAGAACGTTGTATTCCAGGTAAAATTCTGTTTACTAAATGAAAATGTTTTGAAAGGGCAAAACAAATCTTGATGAAATTTTCTGAGGAGTTTTTAGACAGTCTTCAGTTTCAGTGAAATCGTAGTGAAACAAACTACAAGACTAATCTCAGATATTGAGTTAACCCAATAGCACTCACTGGTAAAAAGTAGTGTGTCTTATTCCTCAGAGCTTCTTGGTAATGTTCCTTGTCAAGGTCAATAACTACAGTTATCCAATAATAGCCACCCTTACTGAACACAAGATTTGAAAGAGGATGAGTCAAGCTATGAGTACATGCCCATCAATTAAGGGTGTGTTTGCAGAAACTTGAATTTCACTGAGTTGAACATGAAAGAAATACAGGGCAGTTTTGGGCGCTCTGAGGAGAAAGCTGCAGGGCGGTTTTGGGCGCTTTGAGGAGAACGTTGCAGGGTGGTTTGGGACGCATTAAGGAGAAAACTGGAGGGTGGTTTGGGTGCTTTGAGGAGAAAGCTGCAGGGTGGTTTGGGGCGCATCGAGGAGAAAGCTGCAGGGTGGTTTTGGGCACTTTGAGGAGAAAGCTGCAGCGTGGTTTGGGGCGCTTTGAGGACGAATGGGTTAAGCCTAGTCTTTGACTCAAAGCGTTTTTTAGTTTAAGTTTCTTATTAAATGGAGCTTTTTTTCTTTTTCTTCTCTTTCTTACAGGCCGAGTTGATTACATCGGTTCCAGTCACCAATGGTGGCACATCATAGTGGTCTTGGTGTTCTTCTGGTGGCATCACACGGGAATTGAGCTGCTTGAGTACAAGACTAAACATCCCTGCATAGAGGGATACAGCCGCCCCCCGGCTCTCTAGCTCCCCCTTGTCCCCCTCCCCCAGACACCAATGGTGGCACATCATAGTGGCCTTGGTGTTCTTCTGGTGGCATCACACAGGAATTGAGCTGCTTGAGTACAAGACTAAACATCCCTGCTTAGAGGGATACAGTCGCCCCCTGGCTTTGTAGCTCCCCCTTGCCCCCCTCCCCCAGTCACCAATGGTGGCACATCATAGTGGTCTTGGTGTTCTTCTGGTGGCATCACACAGGAATTGAGCTGCTTGAGTACAAGACTAAACATCCCTGCATAGAGGGATACAGCCGCCCCCCGGCTTTGTAGCTCCCCCTCCCCAGTCACCAATGGTGGCACATCATAGTGGTCTTGGTGTTCTTCTGGTGGCATCACACAGGAATAGAGCTGCTTGAGTACAAGACTAAACATCCCTGCATAGAGGGATACAGCCGCCCCCCGGCTTTGTAGCTCCCCCTTGCCCCCCTCCCCCCCTCCCCCAGTCACCAATGGTGGCACATCATTGTGGTCTTGGTGTTCTTCTGGTGGCATCACACAGGAATTGAGCTGCTTGAGTACAAGACTAAACATCCCTGCATAGAGGGATACAGCCGCCCCCCGGCTTTGTAGCTCCCCCTCCCCAGTCACCAATGGTGGCACATCATAGTGGTCTTGGTGTTCTTCTGGTGGCATCACACGGGACTTGAGCTGCTTGAGTACAAGACTAAACATCCCTGCATAGAGGGATACAGCCGCCCCCCCGGCTCTCTAGCTCCCCCTTGCCCCCCTCCCCCAGTCACCAATGGTGGCACATCATAGTGGTCTTGGTGTTCTTCTGGTGCCATCACACGGGAATTGAGCTGCTTGAGTACAAGACTAAACATCCCTGCATAGAGGGATACAGCCGCCCCCCGGCTTTGTAGCTCCCCCTCCCCAGTCACCAATGGTGGCACATCATAGTGGTCTTGGTGTTCTTATGGTGTCATCACACGGGAATTGAGCTGCTTGAGTACAAGACTAAACATCCCTGCATAGAGGGATACAGCCGCCCCCCGGCTTTGTAGCTCCCCCTCCCCAGTCACCAATGGTGGCACATCATAGTGGTCTTGGTGTTCTTATGGTGTCATCACACGGGAATTGAGCTGCTTGAGTACAAGACTAAACATCCCTGCATAGAGGGATACAGCCGCCCCCCGGCTTTCCACACCCTTTCCCCCTTCCCCCCTCGCCCGGCCCCCTCTCCCCTCGCCCGGCCCCCTCCCCTGGTCCCCTCCCCTGGTCTTGGTGTTCTTATGGTGGCATCACACAGGATCGGAATTGAGCTGCTTGAGTACAAGACTATACATATAGAGGGATCCGCCTTTGTGTATTTGGCAGAGAAATCTCTTGAGTCATCCTTCAAGAAAAACCTAAAATTTTAGTTAAATTTTAACGGATTTTTTTTTACTTTTGAGTTTGATATTTTAATATTTAATTGTATATTATTTATTAAAAGTGATTAATTTTAATTTTGAATAAATTAATTTTATGTTGTTAGATATTGATTTGTTCAAAATTTGACAATGATGCCAATCTAATAAAGACGAAGAAAGAAAGAATATTACTTGACTTTATAATTCAATATTTAAAGGCAATCCCACAGGGTAAGTTGTTCGGCATAATATCCAATTCTGTGATTTGTTTAAAGGAGTGTGTTCAGATTTTTCCAGAAAATGGATTTCGTTCTAACCTAAAAATCATATAACATACATCACCAACATACTATCCGAGAAAACAGGAAAATTTGCAATCTCCAATTTGGATGTGGAAGCAAAAAAGTTGGTCTAATTACTGCACTGCTTTATGGAACCAGATAAATTAGTTTACAAAATATTAGTGGTTTTTCAACGATATCCTTAAAAATATGCGGATTGAGAACCCAAAAATTCAGAATGGCAATGAGAAAAATATAATTGATAAAGTATCAAAATCTCAAACCCATGGGAAAAAGTGGTGGGTCAAAAATGTGATCTGGTCACGCTCCTTTAAACCTTAATATTTTTCCAGCTAATGTGTATAGCGCCCTCTTTAGGTAGAAATCGCCTTGATTACAGGATCAGGTACCTTGACGTTTTCGAAGTAAATCAAGTACGTACACAAACAAGGAGCCAGTGCATCGTGTGTTTGTGTTTGGCATATTTGCTATTTGGGTAGTTCGTTCTGCATCAATGCACACTGTACTACACAGCTACAAAATCCATGTTTCAAGAACCACACCCTTTGCCAAAAAGCTTTAAATTCGTCCAAAATGGTTTGTGAGTGTTGTAAGAACGCATATTGCGAGTTCGTGTGGAAATATTACACTCCAATTGTGCGGATTTGGGGCATGGGAACGGCGGCAGGTTTGTTGCATGATACTTGTTCCCTTGCTTGGCCTTGCGTTTAATATTGTTATGCCCCAACTACGACCACGGTCCCAACTGTAGTTGGGCCAGTCCCAATTGTGATACCGTAGTTCGGAAATCCCAACTGTAGCACACGTGAAGGGATATGGGAACTACAGAAAGTCTGTACTACGGCTGGCATGAAATTTAGCATGTTTAGCCCACACCTGGCGCCCCCTTTGTCTGGGCCCGCCTAACCACCATGAAAGGCACGCATGCGTGAGAAGTGACATGCCAATCAAATACGGAAATGCATAAATGTTCATCACAATAATACCATCACAACCCGCCGTGTATTGTCCAAACTACAGTTGGGATTTCCCAACTTTAGTTGGAAGTGGGACAGTCCCAACTACAGTTGGGACCGTGGCCATAGTTGGGGCGTAACAACATTTTTGCAACTATTGACCCCCTTCGAACACGTGCCAATGCGCCATTTTGGGAGTCAAATAATGCTGAGTCATTGTGGAAGCGATGTGCGTGCGCGTTGTGTGTCTCACTGGTGGGCGTAACACGGTTTAATTCACCAATGGGCGCCTTAGTATAGCGCGTTATGCGTGCTATGGACACACACAAAGCACACGCACATTGCTTCCACAACGACGTGGCATTATTTGACTCCCAAAATGACGTCATTGGCACGAGCTCAATTGCAGCATGCTGCATATGACCTTGATTAATGCCCTCTTTGGTGTAAAAGACTAGAGTATCAAGGGCCGATTTCACAAAGTGCTAAGACGCGCCTTAGGAAGGGTCAATCTTATCTTGGGACGTTGGTATTGGAATTAGGACACATTGAACTTTTGTGAAATCGATCCGTCGGCACGTCGGCCTAGTGGTTAATAAACCTTATTGACATTCTCAATGCATCATGGGATTGGATGACAAAATTTCCCTGCTAATAAGTGTGCGTAAACCTATGAGGCGGACGCCAACTCTGGAACTTTTTTACTAATTTTGGCAGCAGTCTGGGCAAGTTGTAATGCAATGGGCGTGCGCTAATGCGACCCGCCAAAAAAAGTCCGACCGCTGGGGGCGGTTTACTGCTATGGCCGTCTGAAGACGGCCAGAGGCATTCAGGTTAGATACAGACCTTAATCACGGATTTGTCTAAAATGGCCAAATAGTTTAGATTTTGCTTCTGCCCGCCTTTAAAAGAAGTTTGTTTAATTTCTGCTCATGCTGCAGCTCATTTTCCTCTGTTTTATTTGCCTATTTTGTTTATTTTTGCAGCTTTTTGGGCAGTTGGTATCACAGCTTTCCAGACACCGCCAGTTGATCTTTTTGGTATCTATTTTATGTAAGTGTTAACCGCTTAGAAAACATTATCATACACTTGAAGTAGAAGTATAAATACATGTATACCACTGCCATCATCGCCCAAAATGGTAAACAGGACTACCTGAACCATTGCAAGGTGTACAAGCTATGTTTTTAAGTACTGCATGCACGTGAGGAATTCCACAAAATCAAGACTTTAGTAAAGACTGTTTAATACAAAAATGGTGTAAGCACACCAGTTTTAACACCTGGGGCCAATTTCATAGAGCTGCTTAAGCATGAAAAATAGCTTAAGCATGAAAAATCTTACTTGATAAAACGAGGTTACCAGCAAAAATTTCATGTGATTGTCATTGTAATGAAACAGTCCTCTAAAACTGGTCATATACTATTTCTATCACATGAGGATTTCACTGGTAGCATACTCTACTGAGCAAGAGTTTGTTGTGCTTAAGCAATTTTTTGTGCTAAAACACCTCTATGAAATTGGCCCCTGGTTGTATACAGTTGTATTTATACTTCCAATTTCAACTGTATATCCAGACAAAAACAATTTTTCCACTGACACTGTTTTTGTGCAAATACGTAGGGTGGACAGAAAACATTTGTGTTTACAACACAATTTATTCATTTTCTTTTTTCCCCCCACTGTTTCAGAGTTGTGGCATCTATCATTACCCTTATGGAGGTGATATTTTTCTTTGAACCTTGCTTTGAAAAATGCTGCTCGTAAGTAAAAACAAAACCTTCAAATTAAACTTTTAATTATATAACGGCGGCCACCCCTGCTCTTGGCCTTGGTGCCCATGCAATCCTCCCATATACTTTTTCATTTTCCAATGGAAGTGCCCTTTTTAAACTCCAAAAGACTACTCCAAAAACACAAATGGCAGTGCCCTTTGAGTTACGAATTTCCTGCCCTTCCATTTATTTGGGGTCCAATTTGTAACATGCACAATTTAGGCCCTTAGTCCAGAAATCATCAATAGTCATGCTTACTTTGTAAATTGATTCTTTATTACTTAATATTTAATTGCTTACTTTAAAGCGATGGTATGCAAGTTTTTTTGAGGGGTCAAGATTCACGTACATCCTTAAAATATCATAATTTATCAAAAAATCATGGTCCCACGTGTAAACGGGACACCAAAATGCTTTTTGTCACATATGGACCACTAAAATCTGTATCATATCATTTTTCTCTCTTTTTATGATGACTTGAGGCCTTTTCCCACTACCCACCTCCGACCCGGGTAACCTTTCTACCCGGGTAGCGGTAAATAACCCGGGTTACATTTAACCCGGAGTTTCTTTTCACACGACAAGCGTTAACCCAGAGAAGCACTTACCCGGGTCGTCTCTTACACGGGTACAACAGCGACCCTTTTCCCACGGCATTTCTGCATGCGCACGTACCCGGGTACACCAGTCAGCACAAATACCCACAAACCATTGCGTGTGGAACATCGATCGATCGATCAGGCTGCGCACGCACACACAAACATGGCGGACGATACAGAAACATCGCTGGCAATTTTGCTGTTAATATTTCACATGTTTAATAATATTTATCGATGTGTGCTTTGTCACTGGCCCCACGCGTATTTTGTTGTACACTACCTTCAGAAGAGTACCAGTTTGACAGTGCCATTCAAGCGCGGGTGCACTTGCAACCTTTGACCCAATCATTATAGACAGCCGAAGTGTGACGTGTTGCCATGGCAATTGGCTCTAAACTAACATGGCTGTCGGAAAAGTACCATTGGAAAAGCACTGGGACACGGTTCGGTGATTTTTAGTTTAGAGCCAATTGCCTAGGCAACCAACAAAGGATGACGTATCCACTTCGGCAGTCTATTGCGGCAAGAATTTAACTCGCTAAATAGCCTACCCGGGTAGGCTATTGTCGTCGTTTCCCACGACAAACGTTAACCCGGAGAATCGTCTCAAGGTCGCCGTTAACCCCGAGATTGGTGGGTTAACCCACCTCCCGAGCAGGGCTAGAAATTACCCGGGTTAAGTGGCATTTTTGGCCAGATAACCCGGGTAATTCGTAACCCCGAGATTTGCCGTGGGAAACGAACCCTTAACCCGGGTAATCTCGGGGTTAAATTTTTCTGTTACCCGGGTTATCTCGGGGTTAAAGTGCCGTGGGAAAAGGCCTTATGTCTATTTGAAGCTAAAAACACAATTGGCTTGTCTGCCAGTGTTTTTATGACACTAATAATATATTATATTGAAAAACATAAAGTTCCGCGTGTAAATGGGACACCAAAACTATGGTGCCCAGATTTTTGAATTCTGGAACAAGTTTGGTTAATGTTTTGTGTTGCATGTTTACGTGGTTTAAAACAACCCATGAAGTGAATTTCAGGCTTAAAATGTATTCAAATTAAGCTCAGCAAAATACTGAAAATGTGATTATTAAGTTTCACAACGTAAATTAGCAGTGGGACACCAATTTACCATGTGAAATTTAGAATGTCCATATTTTTTTTGTTTGATTAAATTTTTCTGTCCAAACATTTAAGTGATTCACAAGTGAAGTACATACTTCCATTTAAGATGACAATTTAAAAGTGGCAGAACCCTGTATGGCTTAAACACTCAATAGTTTGTCAAGGTTTCACGTGTAAAAAGCGGGACACCTTTTTTTGCCAAACTTTCCTTGTAAAGAAAATTTCAAATTGTCCATGATATTAGGGTTTATTTTTCAAGAGCTATGTGTAATCAATCATTTCAGTTGACAAAGAATCAAGGTAAGCCCCTAAAAAGAAGAGAAGACATTAATCTATGTCACAAAAAAAGCCTAAAAAACATGGGACACCGAAGATTATTTGGCCCCAAAAAGAAAAATCCAGAGATTTATTTTAATTCTGAATTTTGAGGTGGAATACCTTAATATGTATTTAATAAAGATATAAATATAAAAAATGTGTGTGTAATTGTTCAGAAGGGGAAAAGGGCCATACAAACTGCATACCCATGAATTGATGGTTGGCCCCCAAATAAATGGAAACACCCATATGTAAATAAAATGACACAATTTCAAAGCCACTTGGGGTCCAATTTCATATTTAACGACTCTGTGTTTATTTTGTTATGACTTACAAACCATGTAAAAGTGGTAGTTTGAAGACAAACAATTTAAGAGAAAGTTAGGATCTTATTTAAAAAATTAAAAAAACAAGTCAAATTTTTATAATTTGTCCTGTAGATTTTGTAGATGGGAATCCAGGAAGTGCCTACATGTAGGTATGAAATTACTTCCTCAAACTGTACAAGATGTTCCTGGCATCATACAAGGCAGATAGCGATGTCCTCGGGAATCGGGAAGACTGGCAAGTGCAAGTCAGACTTATTCTCAATATATTTTGAATCCCTAGGCCCGATAGTTGTTGTGGGAAGACATGGACAATCGTCTCGTGGTTAGACAACTGGAAACGAAGCGCTATCTACATAGCATTGTCAGTCATCTGCTTCATAGACCACAAAAACATATGGGCAATTGTTGCTGGTAAGTTTGTCTCGGACGTTTTCCTTTTGTACTATTGTGATTTAGATGAGTCAATCATGACAAGTCTTGCACACTATTTAGTCCTTTGGTAGCTGGAAACTAAAAACCAAACCCTCTCTGATTATGTATCTCACTTGACAAACATTGAAATTATGTCCACAAATTGGACTTCGTTCACTTTGGAAAAATTGCCAAATATTGTGTTTGTTACTTTGCCCAGTTGTACTCCCTTGGAACACGGAGAGAAAAATTGGGTTCATAGGGAAACCCTGAGGGAGTATATCACTGTGTCTCATAGCTCAGCTGGTAAGGGCATCTGCCTGGAGTGTCGGATGTCTTGGGGGAAAACCTGAGGGAGTATACCACTGTGCCTCATAGCTCAGCTGGTAGAGCATCTGCCCAGTGTGTCAGATGTCTTGGGGGGAAAACCTGAGGGAGTATACCACTGTGCCTCATAGCTCAGCTGGTAAGAGCATCTGCCCAGTGTGTCAGAGGTCTTGGGGGGAAAACCTGAGGAAGTATACCACTGTGCCTCATAGCTCAGCTGGTAAAAGCATCTGCCTGGTGTGTCGGAGGTCTTGGGGAAAACCTGGGAGTATATATCACTGTGCCTCATAGCTGAGCTGATAGAGCATCTGCCCAGTGTATCAGAGTTCTAGGTTTCAAATCTTGATGAGGATCAGATGATTTATTTGAAAGAATTAAGAAGTTGATCATGGCCTCAGACCTTGTGTCCAAAACATGAGACAGGCTGAAAATGTTCTGTTTCCTCACAAAATCTTAACATTTTCTCACAAAATCTTAACATTTTCTCACTCAAAATTTCGGGTTTTTCCATCAAATCTGCACTTACCGATGCTTGATGGGTCTTTTTTAAAGAAAAATAAATTATGATCAACTTCTCAACTGTGATTTTTTATCTCATTCTATGTTTGAATTTTTGCCTTTCTTCACTAACGAACGGCCACTGTAATGACTGCATCTTGTGCACACACAGTGTTTTTGTGTTTCTGTTTCGTTTAGTTTCCACGCTTGCTTAGTGAATCACTAGTCTCTTATCCTTGTCCCACCCACATGTTTTGCTTGCATCAGGTAGCTTGCTGTCCCTGCATGCCCTACTCTGTGCAATGCTTCTCTGTGGAAACGCTCACGGACAAACCAAAGAACAGAGAGAAGTGGAACGGGACAAATACCAACCCCTGACAACTAACATCTAACTATCTTGTCTGATTACTAACAATGGATCACTGCTTGGTGACGGGTCTACTCACGGCTTTTGGGAGGGAGTCGTAAGATATTCCTCCGAATAAATGTTTAAAGCATTTACTTAAAGACACAGGCTTGTCAGCAATGTGCCGCGCCAAATTCGTGCCAAGAAATACGCAGTTCCGTGCCTTTGCTATGGAGCTGCGTATTTCGTGGCACGAATTTGACGCCCACGCATTGCTGACAAGCCTGTGCCTTTAAAAAAAACAACCTGTAAAAAGCACCGTTTTTATATGTCCGTTTTTGCATCTGAGAGTTGAATTATTGGCGGACCAATAATTTGAAATATTGACAGTAATTGTTTGATAACTAAACGTCGGTCAATTTTCTTTTCGTTGATGTCTCATTTGCCACACCCAAAATGCACAGACAATCTTTAGTCGGTAAAATTACCCACCTAAAAATCTTCAAAATCTTATTTTCAAAATCCCAAGTGCCTCTTATAGACCGTATCGAATAGCCGCCATTTCGTGGGGCACCTTTTGTTACTTAACCCATTCAACAATGGAAGCACAATATGTGCAACCATGCATGTCCTCAAGGAACAAAGAAACTGCCCCACAAAATGGCGGCTATTCGATACGGTCTATACTGACAAGGTTCAACTGTTTCTAATATAATTTGGACAATTTTCTAAAAGAGATCAGTCCAAAATTTACTTTAATTGACATCCCTTTTCTATTCGTGGTGCTGTTAGTTGTTGGTGCTTTTATAAATTAAGTGCCTCTGTTTTCGTTGCAAAATTACTCGGCTCGTCTACACGGGCCAACATGTGTTAGACGATGTCGGCCGACCAAAAGTTGGATGGTGTGGACGTCCCTCCAGGCAACAGCCATCCAACCAGTTGGTCCATGTTGGAACATGTTTCTATCGCCCGACTTTGTTAAAGCTTGTTGGAGAAACGGGCCAATAGCAGATTAGAACGCCTGTCACGTGAAGGCAGCAACCAACTGCGGTCAAGATATGCTGGAACATGTTGGTTCACGCGGTCGAGCGCATCCATGTACCGCCCAACAAGTTCCAACTTCATGTTGGTCCTTGTTGGCCAACGAATGTTGGCTCGTGTAGACGGGTCTTTACACAGCAGGATATCCTTTTTACAGAAAAGCACCGTGTAAGATTTGAAAATGACAACTTTGTGAAACAAAGGAGGTATATTCCATGTAGAGTTTTGTCATGTTTTTGTCGTTACGTATTCTAAAGCCCGGCGCAGACGGGAGACGCGAAACAAAAACGTTTTTCTCGTGACTTTGACATTCGTCTGCATTACCCAAAAACAGAAAACACCGTTTCACGAAACATTCGATGTTTTCATTGAAACAAACGTTTCTGTCTACCGTCTGTGGTACTTGTTTCGATACTGGAGAAACCGATGACCAATCATCGATTGTATTCCGGATCATGTGGTATCAAGATATTATGTGACTACTGCTTTTTTTGTCGCCGCTGGCGGTGCTATACCGTTTCGGTGGCATTTTTTGTTTTGTTCTGTTTTTTGTATTTGTTGCCTCCCGTTTGCGCCAGGCTTAATGCATATCAAGCTGCTGTAGTTTTCACGTACTTTCATGTAAATATTTCTTTCAGATATTATATTTATTAATAAGATTCAGAATTTTGTAAAATATATTTGAAATATAATTACTACAACTGAACCCATAAAAGAACATCATAAACTTCAGATCCATTTTTAGATAAGTTGTGTGTTGGCAATAAATACTTGTGCATGTGACATTTGTGCAGATGGAATGTACATGTACATGTATGTAACCTAAATGTTGTACACTGCTAAAGGGAATTTGGACACAAAATGTCAAGTGTCCAATATTTTTTATCCAACATTAATTTTGAATGTACTCTTTGGAATTGTGTTTTGCAGTGCATGTATCGTAACACTTTTTTGTCATTTCCTAACCATTTTTGTGACCAAAGCATATGCAGCATGATATGTGGCAGAGGGTATAACCCTACAATTGTTCCCCCATTGTGTCTCAAACATCCAAGGAATTTCCACGGAATTCCTTTCAGTTTTTAGGGGGGGGTGGGGGTGTTGGTACGTTAACAAAAGGAAGAGTGTGTTGATGTATAAGGGCGTTAGGGAGGAGTCCCTTTGCCACATATCGTGCTGGGTATAGACCAAAGCCTAAATTTAAGAATTGCACTTACAAAAGAATGCATTGTATACAAAATAAATATGGCATTATTAGTTTCGTTTTTCTTTGATCTTAAACATGTTATTTGTTTTATGATGTCAAGCACATGTACAAGTTAAAACAATGCTGTACAACATGTACACACAAATTGAAACACAATGCACAATATATTGACGAAATGGTATGTTTTAATCATAATCCTTTGACAGACTACTGAAGCGTGCAATGTGCATATGTTGCCACTATGAGCAGATGGCATACGGGTTGTAGGATTATAAATTAATTGCCAAATACCTAGTGCTTCTACCAGCAACAGTGCTGCTTCGGGTATGCACTTTTAATAAAATAGGTGATATTTTCCCCTTCAAATCCCTGTACAGAAGTGATTTTTTTTATGGCCCCTCATACAAGTGCATGTTATATGGTTTCCTGGTTGGCAAAAACTGATTGCCATTTTGAGTTCTTCAAAATTTTACCTAGCGACATTTTTACCCTGCTTGTTTTCTGTAAGTAGAGACAAATTTGTTCAAAATAATTTAGAGAACAATTCATTTAACCTTTCAAAATACATGTAAAATGCAAGTGGAGCTAATTTTCTGTTTGTAGTTTGCGAGAGTCGCCTAATTTTTTTCAGCAGCAAATACGGAAGTCTTGGGTTTACTCTATTTAGACAATTGACAATTTATTAAAATTTGTTAAAAAGGCAATTAAGATAAACATTTTAGGAAGTTTGACTGCTCCATTTGGGAATGTTACCTAGTTTGTGAATGTTAACAATTTTTGTGAATGTTAATATTCGGGAATATTGTCCCGAAATCAATGTTTTTCCTAATTTTGTCTAAAACAGGAGTGATCCTAAACACACTAGCAATACTCTACCTCCTGCGAACATACCAGGAACAAGCTCTAAGGCATGCAGCTAGCGAACATGCACCCCAAACAGTCCCATCATCCTCCACAAAGTACACACGGTTTGACCCCGGTCAGACCACCAAGACCAAGGACCCAGAGAGCGCCGAGACAGTCTCAAAGCAGGGAGAAACCGCTACGAGCTACTCCAAGGAGGAACCCAAGAATCCGTTTGAAGATTTTGATGATGATGATGCTGACCCACAAGGGGATGCTGGAATTTCAAGATACCCACAATATTAGGATCAGGGCCAACTATATTTGGTGTTTCCAACTTGTTTTTAGTATAATTGCTTTTCATAGCGTACATTATATTAGACCATGTATTCGTTTGTGGCCAAAATCGGCAAAAAATTTGTGAAAAGGGGATTATTTAGTAATTGCAGTCGAGCTGTAAATATTTGTTGAGCACAGACTTTTCAATCATACATAATTATAGAAGTGATCTGTATTTGGGTCTTGATGCAGTTTCTACATTAAAATTGTACGATTCTAATTCCTCTAGTTCTTTGGTAAAACAGTAACCTGAACTAGGTTATCTCGAAGGCTATTTGTAAAATAAATCCCTCATATTCATGATATTCTGCATTGTAGTCTGGATATTTCTTAGTTAGCAAGCGCTCAATGCAGACTAAAAGTATGTTTTGGTAAGTAGTACATGTATATTGCTTGAAATATTTCTCTTCTATTTTATGTATAACTATGAATGTATTTTTGTACTGTGGAAGCAATATTTTTCAATATGCTTGGTTATACTCTAGCATGGCCTTCTCACAATGGACTTTCATAACGTCTTGGAATGATACTTTCTCTGAAATACCTTTACTATTAAAACAAAGAGCTATCTCTTGTTTTTATATAGTAAATATTTTTTTTGTTTCTCATTTCGAGTTGGTGTATTTTTCTATATACTTTATCTTCTTTTTTTTCTAGTAAGTTATCCTCTACGGCAAATAAATCAATTATTGTTGGCACTAAAATGAGTGCACATAACGTAAAATGAATTTGCTAATACATGTATATACTAAGTATTTGATGTACTATTCACACTGCAGGTTAATTTGAGACCCATTGTTATTTCTTTACATACGTCTTTTATTGTTTTATTTACATGTATAATACTAATTAATTGAAATAGGCTTAGTTTTTTTGGGGCGGTGTAAAAAAGAGTAATCTCTACTGCATCTTAATCATAAATTTACCTGAAACCCTAAACTTTATTTTTTTTAAATTATTATTACTTGTTTATACACGGTGACACGTTCAACAATACAGTGTTGATTTTCAAGAGGCCGTGTTAACGTTAAAATATAAGATAAAATAATATAGTAAAAAACAATTAAAAAAGCAATCTGCACCACACTGCAAAAATAAATTAGTCAACACGACGTTAATTAGTCATATGAGTACATCACCTTTACTAAGTTAAGTCAAAACGACGTCTCTCATGACCAAACAATGCCGCTCCGACCAATTCATTCCTGCAGTGCATGAGCATCCACACCCTCAATTCTCAATTCACGAGCTGCGTATTTCGTGGCACGAATTTGGCGCGCGCGCATTGCGACGAGCCTGCGCCTTTAAGGCAAAAAAAAGCCGTGAGTAGAATATCGCACATTTTAGCAACACAATACATGCATGATAACATTAATTAGTGCAGATGGTACAAAAATCAAGCAAATTGTAAATTTGGACTGCTACCAAAACGTCCAGGAAACGGACGGATGAGTCAGAAGTTTTCCTGTCCGTCAAATACGGGGTTGTTGGTCTCTGATAACAATAGACGTTTCTCAAATAAAGAGCCATGAACCTCTGGTAGTAGTAGTTCAGTCCAAATAAGGAATCAGACCGGATGAAGTTGGAAAGGACCTTTATGTAAACCTTTGCCAACCAGAACATTTTGGAATTGAAATTTGCATTGCATTTTGTAGAGATTTGCTTGGATACAACCAGACCGATTTCACAAAACGCTAAGACTCGTCTTAAGAAGGGTCACTTCTTATCTTGGGATGTTGGTATGGCAATTTAGACGCTTTGAACGTTTGTGAAATCGATCCGATGTCTCGGTGGTCAGTTGATAATTTGTACTAACTAGCGAGACCTGTTACTTGATTTAAATACATGATCAGGTCTCAGTGGTTAGTTGACAATTTGTACTAACCGGCGAGACCTGTTAGTTGATTTAAATACATGATCAGGTCTCGGTGGTTAGATGACAATTTTGTACTAACCGGCGAGACCTGTTACTTGATTTAAACTGCAGGTCTAAGTGGTTAGTTGACAATTTTGTACTAACCGGCGAGACCTGTTACTTGATTTAAATACATGATCAGGTCTAGTGGTTAGTTGACAATTTTGTACTAACCGGCGAGACCTGTTACTTGATTTAAATACATGATCAGGTATTAGTGGTTAGTTGACAATTTTGTACTATAAGTATAAACTGGCGAGACCATTTGTAGACTGCATGTACTTTGTACTTCTCTGTTACTAGAACCATGGAGGTAGAACAGTATATGCGGTTAAAGACCAAGTAAATAACGGATGTCTGCGTAAAAAAAGTTCTGGCTATTTTTCCTGTTAGTTCCTGTTTTTAGTTGGTAGCATGGAGGAAGTCCATGGTCACAGGGCCACAAACTATATGTTACATAGCTAGCTCCACGTCGTGACCCAAATTTCCGGCCGTTATCAATAACTGAGAAGAAGTGGTGTAAGCTATTTAGTATAAAGACAATGGACATTTTAATCAAGTGGTTTTAGTTTTACTGGGTAATTTCCCTGTGAATTTCGACTTCTTCTAGTCATGACAAAGCATTGGATGCAGAACGATTCAGAATAAACAGCAAAGACTTCAACGGTATCAATCACATTGTCTGGATGACTGAATCACACAAGAGCGGGAAATCTTTCTTTGGAATACCAAAAGGGTCGAAAGTCAAATCCTAACAGTGTTTGTGCAGCCCCGGCGAGACACCAGCGGATTACTGAATTTTGTTGCCAGCTGCGAGGCCACGAAAGGTGCGCGTAATCGGAGCCTTGGCAGGGTCAAAGTATTTATTGTTAAAACATCACAGAATGTTCGTGTGAATTGTGCAGCCTCCTTGAACTGAATGAGTCATCCATTTGCCCAGGCATTGCCGAATTTTCCCCGAAGGACATTGGAACCGGTTTTGAACATGCCCCATTATATTAGGCCTATACCAGTCTGGGAGTTGAATATCTACTTGTGATCATCGGTATACCGCTTGGGTGAAACTGGACATATTTTCCCCGGTCGACTTTGCGCTTTTTTACCAACGTTTACACCCCAAAAAACACCCACTACGTGAATGATGGAGATGTCTCAACTTCAGCGGATTTTCGTCGTTTTTCCTACCGTACTTCTGATGTTTGTCTCGGCGGCCAGTTCTGCCACCGTGCCCCCTGCTGCTCCTGGTAACGTGGGAACCATCTCGGGTCGAAACCAAGCGCAGTGCAGTGGAGGATTCGATCTGTATTTCGTATTAGATAGGTATGTGGGCTTCTTACTTTTTACTTTGTAGAAAAAGGAACTTTGCTCAGGGTGGAAACTCGGGATGGGGATTTTTAAGGAGCAATATCAGGACCAGATTCACCATGATGAATAAATATTGCACCCAAAGCTTTAGGCGACCACCTGCATGGCCGTCATGATCATAATAAATGAGGCTGTTGAGAGACTGGCGTCAATTCAAGAGATCTCGGCATAGGCTAGGCCTATAATCCCGCTATTTAATTACGTATACGAAACAAAGAATTTCACATGCTTAAAAGATATACCACTGAGCATCTGCATGGGGCCAATTTCATAGAGGTGTTTTATATAAGCACAAAAAAAAAATGCTCAAGCAAAAAACTCCTGCTTAGTGGAGAACGTTACCAGTGAAATCCTCATGTGATAGAGGTATAGTGTATGACCAGTGTTAGAGGACTGTTTCATTACCATGACAATCATGAAATTGGTCCCTTTCGACTTCACTTAAGCATATATTTGTCATTACTTAGTTAATCTGTTTTCCAATGTTGTAGTACCGAACGCCTACTAAGTACTGTAGAAAATGCACTTTACAGACATTTTGTTTAAGACGTTTAAGATTTTGTTCTTCTGTGTTGAGGTGTAATGAGGACAAAGGAAAAACCGAAAACGCCAATTTACATTTCACGACCGGAATCAAAAATGAACTTCGGAGCCCCATGCCCAATGCTTGCATAACAACTCCCAAAATTAATGGATATATATATAAGGACTACTAAGACGCAACGAAATTACCAAATTTGGATTCCAGATTAATTTGGGACATTAAGAATAATTCAGGGAAGCTCACAAAAATAACAATGAGCTCATGTCACGGATTTCTGGTCTAATTAGAAAAGTACATTTCTCTATGTGACCGGATGACAGTAACCCAGACATGCAAGGACAGTCTCAGCAACATGACGGCGCACATGTCTGACTTGATTCGTTTCTCTAAAAATCCCCGTTTACAGACGTTTCTTATGATGCGTGATATATAGGCCTACCCAGCACGATCGCCACGATATGTGGCAAAGGGACTCCCCTCTAACGCGCCCATAGCTCAACACACTATTCCCTTTTGTTAACGCCCCTAAAAACTGAAAGGAATTCCTTGGAAGTTCCTTGGATGTTTAAGACGTAATGGGGGAACAATGGTGGGGTTCGATACCCTCTGCCACATTTCGTGCTGCATAATTATGGCGTCGTTTGAGTCGTTAAACGACAGAAATCTTACACCCAAACACCCAAGAAATGTTTGAATCCAAAATGTTCGCGTGACACTATACGTACAACAAGGAGTCTGAAAATGTCAAAGTTGCGCCTGTCGTCTTCACGTGTTGGACGCGTGCCGTCAAATAACTGTTTCTTTCGCGCCTCCTTTTCCGCAGCCGAAACAAGAGGAAAAGGTTAGAAACGGAGGGCAATAAAGTGAAGAAACTAACAAGAAAGTCGTCTGAAACATTAGTCCACTCAAACTCGGGACTTAATGGAATCTGAAAGGCCGTTTAGGGTCACTTTAGGTCGTTAAACAAAGGACGTCTGCCCAAGGAGTATTTCCTGAGATGGTTTCCTTTTGTCGGTCAAATTTAGGCCAATGAAAACAAAAGAATGAGAATGCCGAAACAAAAATAAAACAACTTAGAAATAATGATTGGTATAACATTGATTATTCTGTATATGTGTAGCGATTTATGTTTACCTTTAAAACAATCAATTAATTATGTCAAATAAATAACAACAGCTTTTTAAACAACGCTGAATGCCGCAATAGGGCGACATTTCGGGAAGACTCTCACCGGAGACCACCGAAATTTCGGCAAGAGTCACTCAAAATGACACCTTATTTTTTTACCCAAAGCTTCCAAAAATGGTCGCAGACCGAAGAGAAACAGCTCCAGTCCCAATAAAAATGGTTCTCGACCTTAAAAAAAATGGTTTTTGACCTAAAACAATGAATTTTAAACTCCAAAATATTAGGGCGACACCAAAATGTGGCCCTATTGAGCAGGTCGCCCTAATATAGCTTTCTTACACACGATTTGTCGCCCTATTCTAGCATTGATAGTAATTTTATTTACTCTCTTTCACAGATCGGGAAGTGTAACAAACGAATACTTCCAAGGACAAACGGTGGATTTTGTGGAAACATTGCTTAAACGTTTCACGAGGTAAAAACAAATAGTAAAAAGCCTACAAATTATGATATAAAGATTTCGTTTCCACCGGAATGACCTTAAAACAAATAACATTTTCTTCTTTTCTTAGTTCCCATATGCGTGCGTCCTTCATCACATTTTCAAGTATGCATTCCGCCAGAGTGATCATGAAACTGACGCGCAGCAGGTGAGAGAATTCTTATAAAACTGCTTGGGTTTATTGCCGTCAAAGCACTACGGTCGAATCATTAAAGGCACAGGCTCGTCAGCAATGCGCGCACGCTAAATTCGTGCCACGAAATACGCAGCTCCATGCCTTTGCTATGAAGCTGCGTATTTCGTGGCACGAATTTGGCGCCCGCGCATTGCTGACGAGCCTCTGCCTTTAACTTTCTAAAAACGTTTGATCGGCTATCTCTGAACGTTTATAGGCACTTCGTAATTTGAAATTAAGACAGACAAAATATGCCAGTTTATTTCCTTTTTTAATAATGAACTGCAACAAAGAAATGTAATGATATTCATTATCTTCATTTTAATCCAGAAAAAAATTTGTCGCTTCTATTTGCTATTAAAAGAGTGATTGTACTATGTTTTATTTCCCGTTATCTATGCATTCTCAGGGACGTGATGGAGGCAGGTATAAACGACTTGAGACAGCTTGGGACATCCGGAGGAACGTATCTTCAGAAAGGCCTGGAACTAGCTAACAAGCAAATAAGAAGATCGAGTATGCACCATTTGATGTATTTATACGCATTTCTATTGGCGGTTAGCACTCCAAACATGATTTTCTTTTAATGATTGTAAAAATGATTTATGTTTTCCTTTTTAATTTTAGATGATGGAACAGCAAGTGTAATCATAACGTTAACTGACGGAATTCTGGATGACGGAAGCGAGGCTGCGGCAGAGGTACGTATACGCCAACGATTATAGATAAAACACAAATGGGTGTAGATCTTGAAGGTATATTTTCCACACAAAGGCCGAACGCGAACGCGAATCTGACGCAAATTTGACGTGACGGTCATTTGTCAGGGCAAAAACAAACCCCAGCAATTAACAGTAATTTGTCAGATTTGCGTCATGAACCACGATCCAGACACGCCTGCATTTCAAGACAGTCAAATTTAGTCAGTTGAATCATGCCAACTCATCGTACCATTTGCTCCAAATGCTTTCCCCAACAGGCCGTCACTTCTCGGACTCTGGGTGCTAAAGTCCTAGCTGTGAGAGTTGGCGAGAGTAACGTCGGAGATCTCCAAAAGGTTGCCGACCCTCCTGCTAAGGACCACATCTTCAAAGGGGACACCTTCAACGACCTACAGTCAATCATTATTCAGGTGAAGAAAGAGGCTATACGTTGGTGACCAAAACAGAGTTAAATTATTTCTTAGTTTGCTTTTTAGTTTGCACGGCGGCCATGACAGGGGGCAGTCACATTGTCACCGTGTGTCATGCATGAGTGGGCACTTTGTGGTTCTATTGTTACATCATTTAAATAACAAAACCTGCCCTCTGTCATGGCCGCCGGTGCAGAAGCTCTATAGGCCGGATAGAACTCATTTCTTGTCAGTCATTGATGAAGATCCATTTACATGGAATTTAACTGAACATTTTCTGTTCAACGACACAACAATGAACCATTCCTTTTTCGCTACTTGTATCCCATAGTTGCCTCGTCAACCCAAGCAATATGGGAAGCTGTTAAGGGGAATGCCACAATCTAACTGCTGATAGGGTTGTGCGCCTGACCAGCAGCCACCTAGTTGAAGCGAAATGGTTCTGGTGATTCCCTGATGGCAGCGGTAATAATAGTAACAGCGCCTTGAGCACCCTGCAGGGTGGATATGTGCGCTATACAAATATAATCATCATCATCATCATCATCATCATTTAGCCAAATTGAAACTAGTTAACAAAAATGATTGTATATGATTTCAGCTAAGCAGAGAACTGCATATAAAACAGGAAGACCTTTAGTTTTGTCATCTTCTTCATGAATTGCATGTCGATACCAAGAATCCTTGGTGTTTTGGTAATCCATTTCAAGAATCATAGCTAGCTAAAATCTGTCCTGCGTTCCTTTATCTAGATCGTCAATACATCTTGCATTGAGATTCTGTCGGCGTCGCCTACATCTGTATGTGCTGGAGGTAAGACGAAGCACGGAGACTGTTTATTCTGTTAGAAAATGTAGATTGCCAAGAACCTAAACAAAGTCATTCCTATAAGACCTAAGATCTGCCTTCCCAAGATTTAAGATCCTCTTGCATATCAACTTTAGCAGCAACCGTCCTCAACCGATTTTAACATTCTTGTTCCAGCCACCCACTGTGTTAGTGCCAGCAATAGTTCAGACGCCTCCATTTTGTTGTGGGTCGATTTCACAAAGCGCTGACCCTTCTTAGGAAGGGTTATACGCTTCTTATCTTGGAACGTTGGTATATCAATGGGAATTAGGACGCATTGAACTCGTCTTAACTTTAGGGAAATCAATCCCAGGTCTCAGAGGTTAGTTGATAATTTGGCGAGACCTGTTACTTGATTTAAATAATCACTGTTTATTGTTTTTGCTCTTTATCTTGTATTTGCAGAGACCTTTAACGTGAGCATCTCTGGCCACGGCTTCACAAAAACTGATGACGTCAGCAAAGTCACCTGTAACTTTAGACTCAACGACACTGATAATCAAGGTCTGGATTTCGAGATTACCTCAAATATTTAGTCTCCAAAACCCTTCTAAATATGAAACCCTACCCTCAATACATACTTCAGATCTTGCAGAAACCAATCTTGCTTCTAAAACCCATTTTATATTTCGATATTTTGCAGAGGTGCAACCAATTTCCGTCTCAACCAGTCACCTCTTGTGCCCTGCACCAAAAATTGAAGGACCAGGAAGGTAATGTTTGTTCGGTGAAATGAAATCAATTTTATATTTTATTTTTCATGTTTGACTTCAAATCAGAACTCCCAATATGGTGTTTTTTAATCTGACATGTTTGACATGTTATTGTTCCTAGTTTATACAGGATGTGGTCTCAGACTGATAAAAATAGAAACAAACTATATTGTCATTTCCCTCTTTGTTCACAGTTTTGTGGTGCTTCAAGTTTCCGTCAATGGAATTTCCTTTATTTCCAGCAATGTGACTATTACCGCAACAAACTGCGAAAAGGTTTGTGCCGAATGACAATTTTTATTTTGGTTCAAATCTTAAAGAACACACAACAAAAATCTGAAGAAAAAAAAACGCTCACATCAAATTTCAGAATGACTTGAACATGTCACTATAAAATACTGCTATATAGGCCTATAAGCCAGTGGATCGCTATTCAGATTTGTTTATATTTTTATTTAAATCTGGAGAATAACTAATTTGGACAAAACACAGACAACGAATGAGGGAATAGGGAATTTATGATCATATACTGATTTTAAAACGGGATGGCTTGAAAAAAAGAAATCAATCAAATGTATTTTTTCAAAGGACTTGAAAAAGGATCGAGGTAAAGTCCGGGACAGTGTGACCTCCTCCCTACACCCATTTTTTTGTGGCACTGTTTTGTGAAAGCATTATTTTAACTAATTGAAATTCCACCTGTCTCCTTGCGGTTTACCATTAAAGGAACCGTTTTCCCCTTTGTTTCCCTAGCCTGATGTCACTGGGGCCGTATTGGGATTCTTACTGGCCTTTCTCATTCTTGGCCTACTAGCCTTCTGGTGGTTCTGGAACATTCTCTGCTGCGTGGTAAGCGACAACTTCAATTGGACTTAATACATGCACCTGTCAGCTTCATGCACCTGTTACTCTCTATGCCTTTTCCCCTTCTTAGGTTGTGAAGACGCCGCCGCCGCCACCGCCGGAAGAGCCCCAGTCCCCGTCAGGCAAGAAGTGGCCTGCCGTCAATGCCTCGGTGTATGGAGGGGGTGGAGTAGGTGGAATGAAACCAGTTACGGTGAGTACAACATTCTGGAGAAATATATCGCCAAGAATAGACCAAATTCTTCAGAAATTGTCTTTGAATCTTTGCAGCGTGACTCAATTTGATCACAATTCCAGAAAATGTTCCTGTAATAAAAAAAAATGTGTTGAGTTTAGTAGAAATGTTGTTGCGTGGTGTAACGAAAGTTAAGATGTCTTGACTCTTGAGACATGCCAACTAAGACATCTTGCATTTAAAAAAATCTGTATCACAACCTTTCTTAAGACTTGCGAAATACCTAAATTCAGGTATTGAGGTGTCTTTGACTTAAGATTGTTATATGTCAATCACCAGGTTCGCTGGGGTGACAAAGGCTGCACTGAGGCAGGGTCTCATCTTGAGAAAGCTAAGGACGCCCAAGTAGTGAGAGAGGTAGATGAGACGCCAGACATCAGGTACCAAGGCCCCGGATGTATGGATAATGTCAAGGTTGGTACACGTGTTATTAAAAAGAAATGTGGTGCTATAGGGTATAAGCATCCACACAGCTGAGAATACAGTACAGCCATAAATAAGAATGTTTCTGGGATTTGCAAAAGATGTGCAACGATATTTTTCCTGAAGGATTTATCATTCACAAGTTGGAAGAAAGGTAAAAATTACCAGAGTGTGTAGTAGAAGTCAGAAAAAATGACCATAATGCAGTCACAAATCTTGTTTTGTAAATAGATGTGTATTTGAAAGGATGTCGTACATTATATACAAATGAAATCCAGTGTCTATGAAAAGCGGAAATCTGAGTATTGTCACTAAATGTCTGAAGAATAATGGCAGTCTCCTATGGTTTTTGTTTCTTTAAAACAGAAAGGAATCGTGGCTTGTTTCACACCAATCAAATCCCTGTACGATCGGATCTCTGTCAATAGGCCAACGCCTGGACAAAAGGTGAGATGGTTATAATAAATCCAAGGGTAGCTAAGACAAAACCCTGGGTGGCATACCAATCCATTACAGGGGTTCCTTGATATTATAAGTGGGTGGCCGGATAAGTAAAAAGACGACATAGAAGGAAATGTCTCAGAGCTGGAAGTTGTCTATGCTCTAGTCCTACAACAGGACTTATAAGACGCATCTTAAGATGTTTGTGAAACGAACTCCGTGATTTCATCCATCAACTGTTCGCTAAGATTTGATCTGCTAAACCACAACACCACAGAAGCAAAGCATCTGGACACAAGTCAGTCCCTAAAGAATCCTCTTCTCTTTCCAGGGATGTTGTTGCCGAGCTGAGAACAGTCCATTCCGCCTTTAGATAATGGTAATGGCACCGGATCAAAACAGGATCAGAACCGGATCGGAACACGATCAGAACAGGGTACAGTCAGGATATTCAAATTTTTAATCAATCACTAATGAGTGACAGTGACTGGCTCGTCCCGTGGTCCGGAAAACAACACGAACTGGATTCGTGTTGTTTTGTTTTTTAGTACAGTATTTACAGTAAGATTGCTGGCAATTGTATTTTACTTTAAAAATTTGATTTTTTGCGTAGTTCCATTTTTTTTTCTGCTGTCAAAATGTGGTGTAAAATATATCACTTTGGTTTTAAATTTAGGCCCAAAAGTTATGAGGGATCGAAATACGAGGATGGACATCAAGAAAGAAATTGATCACACGGAGACTTTTTTTATTTTTATTTTTTTATTTAATCTCTCTTTGGAGTTATACAGTTGTTAAGCAGAGGCTGACAATATTTTTTTAATCTTCGGATTTGAACAGCGAAGTAAATGGTCAAAAGATATATCCGGTTGTAATTTAATTGAGTGGCAAGCAGTTCGTTTTTCTTCCATATAAATAATAATGATAATAATGTGATTATGCTGTAGATAATGCATTTCATTTGCAATATTTGCTGAACAGTATATTGGTAATGCTTATAAAGAATTCTATTTCGCCGATTATAATTTCATAACAATGCTTTCTTTTTCTGCGTACAATTTTGCAAATGAATCTTTACGTCCATATATATTGCTTAAATTGCTAAAAACGATTTTGAAAATTGGATGTGACGAATGTTACAGCCACATAAAATACAGAAATTTTCTTTTTCTTGAAAATTCTGGCTGTTGAATGATATTGAATAACTGTCAAAATTCATATTTTTCACTGATGTAAATAAATTTGATTTTGCTTTTTTTGTTTGGCATTTAGCACAAAAATCTGATTGCACTACGAGTGCATTCTTGTTCCGCAAGAAACACAAATCTTGCGGCTTTTTGAATTGTTTTTCAATACTCTCAAATCATGCTTGAATATAGAGTTGTTTTGTGAATAAATCACGTAGTCTCCTTGATAAGACATTTTTATGAGCTCCATTTCAATTTGACGACATCTCAAGTCTGGTTCTCCTTAACCATGTTCTTTTGTGACCAACTGGTCAACCAACTTCTTGCAAAACTGCTATTGGATGGCAACAATTTAGCAGTTACATTTAAATATTCTTGACAACACTTACCATAACGCTGTGGTCTTAATACGCTTTTTTCGTAATGTATGCAAATTCCATGCATACTTTAGTCCAAAATGTTGCTCTTAACGACCACAAAGCTCATCCGGGGCTTGTCCTACCTAGCAACAACTAATGTATGCAAAGCGAATTTCAACCATAGAAATCAAATTTAAAGTAACAGGTGAATGAAATAGCTCATCACTAGGCAATGTCACAAGAAACATCCATGAATTTGGATACATTAGGAAATACTGGCGGTGTTACGGTTACATTACAAACAGCCCAAGATGCAGTGTAAGGGTTTCACATTTTTGCCGGGGTTAAATATCATTAAAAACATATTGTCATATGTACCCAGCCCCTACACCTCAACACACTATTCCCTTTTGTTAATGTACCAACTCTCCCTTCTCCCCCAAAACCTAAAAGGATTTCAGGTTAAAATTCCTTGGATATTTGAGGCACAATGCGGGGGAACAATGGAAGAGAAGGGGGTCCCTCTATCGCATATCGTGCTGCATGTTGCTGTATTTCAGTTCTAAGACACACAAAGCAGTGTGATGGGGCTTGGCCATTTAACAAGCATCTTCTGAAACCTGAAAGGAATTCCTTTAAAATTGCTTAGATGTTTGAGACACAATGGGGGATACCCTCTTTCTCGTGCATGTTGCTGTATTTCAGTTCGGAGACTCATAAAGCTGTGGAGGCGCTTGGCCATTTCGCAAGTATCTTCTGAAAGATGTGGAATGTGGAAACGGATGGAATGCAAAAGCGTAAGTTCTTTGTAATGAGAAAACACAGTCAACAGGGTACCATTGAGGAATGCAGTGTGGATCATGCCATGTCTCACATCAAGATGAACAACTTCGTGAAGTACATTTTTATTTTACATGAAATGCCAGTGTTTACGACTGTAAACCAAAAGGGAAAGAGAACACAAAGATGGCGGCATCCCCAGGAGTCCTCACAAGGCAGAAATAAGGGAAAATGTCTTGATTTGTGACTTGACTCGGACACAACTGCCATGGGACGAGTACCACTTTGCACTCTCGGTGTGGAGGAGGCTTGGCCATTTCACAAGCATTTTCTGAAAGATGTTGATCATGTGGAAACGGGCGGAATACGAAAGTGTAAATGCTTCAGGATGAGAAAACAGAACCATTAAGAAGTGTAGTGTGAACCAGTATATCCAATATCAAGGTCTAGGAGGTGAACAATAACTTCGTGAAGTACAGACGGTGTTATAACAAGAATGGTGATTGGGTTCACAACTGTAAACCAAAAGAGCTAAGAGAAAGAAGAGGACACAAGATGGCGGCATTACCAGGAGTCCTCACAAGACAGAGTTGAGGCCTGATTCGAATCATCGGGAAAATGTCTCAATTTGTGACTTGATTCGGACACAACGCTGCCAAAGGGTAAGCAACTGCACCTTGTACTCTTCTGGTTATTTTAGTGATTGTGTGAATTTCAACCGGTGATGTTATTTGAATTGATAACTGATGTGATGTGTGTGTATTCTGTTCCTCCTCATGCATTATCCGTGTTAACGAATATAAATCCGGAGTAAAGAAAACCTGCCCCACTAAAAAATAATAATAATAAATAAATACATTTTGGTATAATTTCCGTTCACTTGTCGCCACTGTGGTGCCGTGTTAAGTCTGTAGAACATGGCAGACAAAGTATTTTCAAGGAAATTGTTCAATGTTTTTCACTCCTAAATTGACTTCCCTTTATCATATTAACACGTTTTGGTGTTTATTGAGTCGTATTGTAAGGAGAATAAGTGGCGACCAGTAAACGGAATTATATCCCTTATTTGCGATTGGACTAAGATTCTTTTGACGTTAGGCCTAATGGGTCTCAATTAAAACCTGATTCTAAACGGGAATCCTAATAGTTTTTACGAATTATTGGACAAATCTTGGATGGTCTTTTTGAAAGTCATAAAGGGATTTAAAACTAAACATATCTTCCTAAAAAATATTAATTCACTTTTTTTTGTGATTAGACAGAATCCAAACTTAGTATATAAGAGGGTAAAATCAAAATAATGTTTTGGAGTGGAATTCTATGAATTTTTATGAATGATTGGACTTAAAAACCTAGATCTTTTTATTCAGTGTAACAGTAGCAAAAATGAAAATCTTGAATAATGTGGAAATTCTAAATGTGATTGGACCTAACCTAGATAATTGTTATTTACTAAAGTCGGGTTCTGGGGGAGGGGGATTCTAAGTAATCATTTTTAATGTGAGATGGGATAAAAAACCTTATAGATGCATCTAAATAAGTGCCGTTTGGTCAAATCCAAAATGAGATTGGGGGATATTCTAATTGTTACTTGTGATTGGACAAAACTTAAAATATTTTTTCTTTGGGGTGGGGGATTCTATTAATTTTATTTTTGGTTGGAGAGAAACTAGATGCTTTTTATAACAGCACATGGTCGAATTTTAAAGAGGAATACCTATATGCAATTTAATAATTATTTAACCTATTTACTTAATTTAACCTACAATGTAATTTAAGGGCAAAGTAAATTTAAATTTGGGTGAAAATTCTACTAATTTTTTGATCATGGTTAAACTTAAAACCAGATGAATTTGATACTAAGCTATAAAATTAGAGTTAAGTGGGCGATTGTAATAATTTCAATTTTGTGATTGGGCAGATTATTTTTCATTAATATATTTTGGGGAAAATCCTATTCATTTTTTTATTTGTGATTGGACATAAACTTTGATTATTAAAAGGGGAATTAAATAAATAAATAAATTAAATAATTCAAAAAAATAAATTTCAAAATAAAATTTAAAAACAAATTAAATAAAATAACAAAATCGTGAATGATTGGGCTTAACCTACATTATTTGAGTGGAGAATTCTATTCGTTTTAATTTTTTATCATGGTTGAACTCAAAACTAGATGAATTTGATACTAAGCTGCAAAATAAAATTAGAGTTAAGTGGGCGATTGTAATAATTTCCATTTTGTGGTTGGGCAGATTATTTTTAATTAATATATTTTGGGGGAAATCCTATTCATTTTATTTGTGATTGGACATAAACTAGATGTCTTTGATTATTAAAAGGGGAATTAAATAAATAAATTAAATAATTCAAAAAAATAACTTTCAAAATAAAATTTAAAAATAAATAAAATAAAAAAATCGTGAATGATTGGGCTTAACCTACATTATTTGAGTGGAGAATTCTATTCGTTTTAATTTTTTATCATGGTTGAACTCAAAACTAGATGAATTTGATACTAAGCTACAAAATAAAATTAGAGTTAAGTGGGCGATTGTAATAATTTCCATTTTGTGATTGGGCAGATTATTTTTAATTAATATATTTTGGGGGAAATCCTATTCATTTTATTTGTGATTGGACATAAACTAGATGTCTTTGATTATTAAAAGGGGAATTAAATAAATAAATTTCAAAATAAAATAATTCAAAACAAATAAATTTCAAAATAAAATTTCAATAAAAATATAATAAAATAAAAAAATCGTGAATGATTGGGCTTAACCTACATTATTTGAGTGGAGGATTCTATTCGTTTTAATTTGTGTTCAGACAAAAACTATAGCTGTGTTATATGGTGTTCCAAGGTAGGAACTAATTTTGCTCAGAAATTCTTTTCGTTTTTGTTTGTGATTGGACAAAAAAATATCCATTTGATATGAGTTCAAAACATAAATTGGATTCTATATACACATCTTCGCATGTGAATGAACAGAACCTGAATTGGAAGTGATTGTAAGACCAGTTGATTTAAGTTTACTGATGTAAAATGACCTGGGAACTTGTTTAATGCTGTTTAGTGGATAGAGCTCTTGACTGGCACATAGCAGGTCTCATGTTCGATTCCCGGTATAAGCACCATTTGTGAGACATCAGAAAGGGCGTTTGGTTTAAAAGGTACCTCATTGTCAAAACCATAAAGTCCCAGAAATGAGCACCGTCTAAGTCAAGAAGCAATTGAGAGATGACAAATCAGAGAGGAGAGAATATGTGAAATGGCCAAGCCCACATTGATGCTTTTCTTGAAGTATACGATCTCAATGCTAAAACCAAACAATTCCAGAAATTGTCACCATCCACGCCCATGAGAAATTGGCAGATTAGGATGTACAACCACGGATGAGCATGTGAAATGACCAAACCCACTTTAATGTTTTCGTCCGAGTATGATGATTGTGAAAATCCATTTTTAAGTTGAAGTTGAACCGAGTTTTACAAGTATAACTAGATACGAACAAAATGAATGCTGTTTGAATTTTGCTGAATTCTTTTTTCCCCCTTTTTTTTGATGATGTGAAATGACCCAACCCAAGTATATTTTCTCGGTGCTTGATGTAAAAATCCATAATTAGCAAGTTGAATCTGAATTGATTTTTACAAGTTTGACTAGGTTTGGAAAAACATAATGTTTTTGAAAGTTCAATTTTGTATCAACCGAAGTTTGTTCATTTGGAGTTAGTAGTGACCTGACGGAAAACTAACCCTATGAAACACTGCATCTTGGGCTGTGAGAAGTCAAGAAATTTATCTAGGCGAAGACGGTGACAGTAAGATCATCCAGGGGAATCTCAACAAAGTCAGAATCGGTTGAGATTCGTTGCTTCAAGTCCCAGTCGCTGTTGGTGTTTTTAATGATGTTCTTAATCGGTGCCACGCTAGCAGTAGACTTCTTGGTGTGGATGGAATGCTGGGAGGTCTTCTTGCCTTTACGTCCCTTGGAGGGAGAGGGGACTTTGCGGGTTGCCGGGTTGGACTGAGTCTCATTTAGGGTCTGAAAGTGAATTCAATAAAATAATGTTTCTTTAATTATAACCAAATAGTTTTGGACAGAAGTTTGTTGTAGTTCAACAAATTAAGTATGCAACATTCAGGCGCGGATCCAGAGGGGGGGGGGGGGGGGGGGTCAAAACCCCCCCCTGCTCCGACACCAAAAAATATAATGTAATGCATTTTTTGTGTGTCTGCCTGTCCGAAACAAGCTGACATAAAAATCTGACGGGCAAAACCCCTCCCTGGTGGCAAAACCCCCTCCTGGAAAAATTCCTGGATCCGCCCCTGACATTACATGTTAACAATCTGTGCACCCAATTTTGAAATGTTGTTGGAATTCCTTTATCCTGGCTAAAACTGGTAAGGATTTACATTTAATTCACTCGGCAGTTATTTTAACACTGGCTAGTGTTTCTGAGGAAAGACAATATCAGATATTCTTACCTGCATTGTTGTTTGTCCCTTCTGCACGCAGAAGACGGAGTAGTTTGGTCCAATTTTGGGGGTCTGTGTTCAAATCACAAAAAAGAAAAGAACATTGCATTTTTTCTTTAGATTTTGTAAACATCACAGTTCATGTATGGTTGATTTTTGACCCATACCCCTTTCCCATTTTAAATACCACAACATTGATGCATTGTTTATAGCTCTTATTCCCTTGTTTTATGTACAAACCCTTCTCTAGTGCTCCATAAACTGATCTTAATTGTAATCTTATTTTTAAAAGACACTCACTGTCACAATAGGCTGAGACTTCTCAACACAAAAGAGCGAGTAGTCGATTGGTCCAGATTGGGAACCCTGCACCCAAAAGGTAAAGATAAGAAAATGTTAGGTCCCAAGTATCTTTTGTTCTTCATTTATCCCAATCCTGTTCAAACAAGGTAAATTCCACGGGCCTCTTAATACAGATTCGACGGTATTCATACATTGGAAGTTAGATTCGAGTCCACAATCTTTCTTTTTTTTAAATTAAAGATTTTTAATTAAATAATTTGTTTTAATTCAAGATTTTTTTTAATTCAAGATTGTTTTTAATTCAAGATTTTTTTTAATTCAAGATTTTTTTAATTCAAGATTTTTTTAATTCAAGATTGCTGCTAACAACTGATGGTACATTTGATTTTATACATTCTGAGTTGAACCAAATATATTCAGGCCTATGAACAAATGCATGTGAACATTTTCTTAGTGATTAGAGAGGATACTAGGTTTTTACTTTCTTGGAGAGGGGGTTATTCCCTGTGACTGCACCTGATACCTGAAGCATATATGACTGACCTGTGGTTGAGAGCCGTTGGTACTAGCGTCTTGGGCCGAGTTGGATTCAGACACGGCGTGAAGTGTTGCCGAGACGTAGTTGTTAACCATGGGTTGTCCGGGTCCAGACAGGGTGTATGGCTACAGAAAGGAAAGGGGCAGGAATAGTTACCAAAATATAGGCACCAAAAAGGCAATTCCGCACTGTGTCCTACCATTACCATTGAACAGTACAGCTTTGTGCCACCACTGTGTTATCGTTTTTAAAAATCTGTGTCTCTTTTAAAAATCTTGCTGCAATTAAAATTAATGCATTTCAAACACCGATATTAATTATTGGTTTGAACGGGTAATCTTGGAAAAAAACAGTTTTACAAAAGAAATGATTTAAGTTATAGAAATGAAGAAAGAACTTTTGGAACAATATGAAGAAAAAAAAAAAACAATGGCAGAGTAGGCTCCACTACCAAGATCTAAAACCACAGTACAATCAAGCAAAACCTACTATAGGATTAAAATCATCCTTTCAGATAATAAACATGGTACTTTCTGTGAATGTTTCATACTTACTGCTGGCACTGTGACTTTGGGAGTTGGGCAATTCACAAAGATGTTAGTAAGTGAACGAGACAGCGGTGCCCCAATCAGTTGGTTCTCTGGATCAGTCGGGTCATTATCGTCAAGAATCATGGCTGCAACCTGAAAACAAAAGAACCAAGAGGATCAAACTAATAGCGTCAATGTTTGGTTGAGCTTGGCCATACTCAATAATATGCTCAAAGGATGGTTTAGGGTAAAACTGTGCCATGGCAGAGCGGTTTAGTAAATCGTATTATTTCTAAAGGTTGTGGGTTCGAATCCTGGTCCGGTTCATCCATGGACTGTGTGTTCTTGAACAAGGCACTCTGCCACAAATTGTTTCCCTCCACCCAGGAGTAAATGGGTACCTGAGAGGGCAGCGAATGTTAATGTGTTTGATTAGCCATTGAGCTCCTAAGGCAGCCGGGGCTGTATACTCCCCAAGGGGCTGAGATGGTATATAGAGTGATTTAATGGAGCCCTATGATCAGGTGTACTAATAATGTAAGTGCCTTGAGTGAGTTTCTTGGATAGGTGTGTGTGTAAGTCCATATTATTATTTTTATTTAAAGTACCTGGTTGGTCTTGATGTGGTATGGGAAATACTCATTGGTACGGTCAGGTCGGGTCAGAACAAGGAATATCATGTGACCAAGGAAGGTTGTTGTCCAGTATACACCACTCACGATCTTGGCTCTGCGCCAGAGAAAAATAAATAAATAGGGTTCCAATTGAATGATCGTGTCTATCTTGTAAGATATTAAGAATTTATTTACTTTTGTTTTCACAACTTATTTCAGTTATGTAACACTGATAAAAAAAAAACATTATTTACAGGGAAACCTGCGGGAGTATACTAAGTGCCTCATAGCTCATCTGTTGGTAGAGCATCTGCCCGGTGTGTCAGAGGTCTCAGGTTCAAATCCCTATGAGGCCGGCCAATACAATTTTTGTTTTCTCATTCCATGCTGGGTTGTTTTATTTCAGTGGTTTTTAGGCACCAAACCAAATACTGTGTTCATTACTTTGCAAGGTCTCGGGTTCGAATCCCGATGAGGACCATATATGATTATTAAACAATTTAAGTTCGTGATTGTGACTGACCTGGTGTACTTGGGAATAAACTCATTGGCAACTCCGATCATGACAGGCTCGGCAACAAACCACAGCACAAAGAAGAAAGCGAACATCACGTAGAACCTCATCTTGTTGCGGAAGTGTTTGACGGTGAAGATGACATTGTAATGAAGCCACAAGATGCCTACAAAGAAGTCGTACAAAAAGCAGCTATGAAACTTGACATTCACACAACATCTTGGTGGAAGGAATTACATCCAAACAGAATGGGATGAGAGGAAATTCATAATGGGCCTCATTGGGATTCGAACCTGAGACCTCTGACTCTCCAGGCAGATGCTCTACCAGCTGAGCTATAAAGCACAGTGGTATAATCCCTCAGTTTTTCCATCTGAACCAATTTTTTTCTCCTGGTGTTGCAAATTAGGTTCTTAGGGAAAACCTGAAAGAGCATCTGTGTGTCGGAGGTCTTGGGGAAAACCTGAGGGAGTATACCATGTGCCTCATAGCTCAGCTGGTAAAGCATCTGTGTAGTGTGTCGGAGGTCTTGGGGAAAACCTGGAGAGTATACCACTGTGCCTCATAGCTCAGCTGATAGAGCATCTGCATGGTGTGCTAGAGGTTTTTGGGGGGAAACCTGAGGGATATACCACTGTGCCTCATAGCTCAGCTGCTAGAGCATCTGCCTGGTACGTGTGTCAGAGTCTTGGGTTTGAATCTCAACAAAGCCCATGTTTGGTCGTTTCATTGCAATGACAATTAGGCACAATATTGCATTTATAAGAGGAAGCTTAATTATAAGATGTTTACTGACCCACACAACGAAGTCCAATAAGTGCCAGTGCAGCCGGGCTGTCATAGATGAACATGACATCTCTTGGGTCAAAGGCCATTTGTGCGTAGACGTACAGGAAGACAAACATCAAAGCGTAGATGCTGATGAAAATGGCGAGTTTGACGCTGCCGGAGGTACTGATGCGGCCTCTGCATAAGAACACAGCGATAAAATGGGAAAGATCCTCGGTAAAATCAAACAATGTGAGATAATGTTGATGAAAACTTTTCTGACAAAAGATAAATATGTCGATGAACTCACCGAGTGATGGTGTATCCTTTGCCAACCAGCATCAACATCAGAACGAAAATCACGTCTCCGAGGGATGAAATCACATGTCCTGGCCAAACAATTAGGTCAAACAAAAAAGTTAGAGTTACAAATAATTTAGCACATTTTAAACAAATTTAGAATCTTCATAAAAGTTTCATAGGCTGGTTATCTGATAGGGGGTGGTTTTATCTAAAGGGTGGACCAATTTTCCCCAATGACGTCATGATAATAAGCTAAGATTTTATGGTGAGACTGAGACACAATGCACCTCAAGCTCCAAATGGGGGTTTGTTTGTTTGTTTGTTCGACCCCCAAACACTTCCCTCCTCCAAGTCCATAGGCCTGTAAGTCAGTCTTAACTGCCCTCCTGTTCCCTGATCAACCTACCAGCGGTCTTGATTTTGGTCATTTCAATGCCGTCCGAAGCAAAGCTGGCCAGGGCAATGATGATGAAGATCAGGGCAGCTAGCTGGAGGCAGACTGAGGCGAAGAAGAGCTGGTAGGTGGAATGAAGGAGCCTCTTCTTGGCCAGTTGGACTAAAGAAAATAAACACAGGTGATATGATATAAAACTTAATTGTCAATTCATCTAGGGATGTCTATGTCTTAAATGAGTCAAGATGTCTCTTCTTGGACAGTTGGACGGTCGGGAAACCACAACAATCAAATATTGGATTCTCTTGGAGTGGAGACCATGTTAAGGTCATCTTTTTATGATGTTGTAGTTCTCATTTTGGTGACATAAGTATTAATTTTAATTCGTCTAGGGATGAGTCTATTTCTTGAATGAACCATGTTTAAGGTTATTACTGTAGTTTAGTGTCAAGACGTTCACTTACCTCTGTAGTATAGCCCAATCAAAACCATCATAAAGTACAGCACAGCGAAGGCAATACTTGTCTGAAGAGTGTCTGTCACAACCACAGAAAACAAAACGTTAAATTACCAAACATTATTTTCCTTGGAGAGTTTTTGGTTAGGTCAATTTGATAAAATGTTTAGGCATTTAGCATCTAAAGTTATGGTTGCACGATTTTGTTCTTTAATTCTATTTTCAAACTAAATATTTCTTGTCTCTTCCAGAGTACAGTTAATATGATCTAATAAAAACTTTATGATACTAATTTGATCAATTTCAAGTTATGTAGGCAATGACTTACAGCGTTCGTCAGCGGAGAAGTGTTTGTCTAGGGAGCGCTCTCCATTGGTCATGTTGAGTTTGTACTGCAAGTGGATTCCTTCTGTAGGACTCATTCCGTTACAGTTGGCCACATTGATAAACCACCATCGTGGGCGAGGGGACACAAAGTGACGAGTGCCGGAACAAACAAGCATCTTGAAATTTGGAACAAGAAGTGAGCAAAATGTTTACAATTACTTTTTTATCTATTGTATTTTATTTATAAAATTTATCAATTTTTATCGAAAAAGACAATCAGAAGAGATTGTAATTTTTCTTAAAAATTGTTAATTTGATTATTGATTTTCATTTGGGCCAATATTGATTATTTACCAAATTATTTACTATTTGAGCCAGTAATTTAAGAAAACAAAATTTGTGGGGAAAAAGAAAATTTGAATGTGAATTTTTCTTTACCTCGATTCCATACTCAGTGATGTTCTTGCAGTTGTAGGGCATATTCAGTGTCACTTTGGTGTTGTAGTTGTTTGGAATCTGAGCTTTCTTCTCAACACAGGTCTGTCAAACAAACAACATTTTCAGAATGTTCTCTAAATAAGTTCAGAATTTTAGAGTGAGTCTTACTTCAAGCACACCTTATGAGCAAACAGGTTTGTTAATAAGATTTGTTAAACATTTCTTAAAATTTGTGTACTGTCTGCAAAAAGCACACAAGTTTTGTGTTCTCAGAATTTGAAGAACTCGGAGAAATGTTTAAGACATTTCCTTTTTACCAAGAAAAAGGAAATAAAATTGTCGTACACGAATGATGTATTTTTTTAAAACAAATGTCTAATTTAACAATTTTAAAAATCTCACACTATACTCACCAAAGTGTCTTCATTTTTCCTCACATAAGGCCATTGGTGGTCATCGTCATTGAACATTATCATTTGGTAGCAACATTGTGCCTGAACACACAAAATTTGAAAAATAAAATAATGGAAGAATAAATTATCTATCCTCACAATTCTGGCTGCCAAGTTCCAAAAGATTCTCTCAACTGATTGCAAATTGATTGCAGAAAACCCAGACTTAGTTTAACACAGTTTGAGCCAAAAATATTTTAATGAACTTACCGCAGGGTACTTGAATTGATACCAAAGTTGTCCGAGTTGGTCAGGTTCGAAGACGAATCGTGCCAAGAATTCCATGTCCTGCAAGAGCGGGGAAAAAAGAATCTCTGATCTCGATTTCGAAACTTTCGGAAAGAAATTTAGCCAAAGCAGTCACACTCACAGGTTGCACATAACTGTAAATTTGTGTGAATTATTAAAATGTCAAATCCGAACGAGAGAGGCGATGGTCAATGCGTGTTTTGTCTAGGTCCGGGCCGGCGTCTTGACCATGTTGACCTCGACCGGGCTTCCCCGGGCGCGGACCGTGCGATTAACCCACCTTGCTTGTGTTCACAACACCTTCCACGTACTTCCCGTCGGTCGGAGTTGGAGTCATGGTCAGCAGCAAAGCTGCCGCCAAAATCGCGGCAAAAGTCATACTAACTCTTGCCAGCAGGTAGTTTCTCTTAAACAAGTGCTTGTTTTTCGAAGAAATTATCTCTAAAATCGCGAAAATTAGTCCCAAATTTGAGACAAGAACAAAAAGTAGAATGCACGTCTGATCAGCTGAGCGATCAACTTTTTTGTTTGTTTAACTTATGCAAATTTCCCTAGTAACTTTTTCATGAATATTCATCATATAGCGCCCTCTTTGGCGGTACTGTGACGTCATAGAAGTACTCGTTGCGCGACAACGCAGTGCTAAGTGGCTACGGCTTAGAATAATACACGAGTCTATAGGAAGTGACTTAACTGGCCGCGCGCGTCACGAATGTGATACACGCATATCGCGCAACGTGCAGAGTTGCCAAGGAAGCAACTAAAAATGATTTCTGTAAACATCCAGTGCCAAACACCTTCTGTGCTGCCCAAGTCAAATGGAAGCATCTCATTGGTGCAGCAATGTGCGTTCGCGCCGTCAAGTCCACAGCACGCACAACGCGAATCATCTAACCAATGGAAACTCTTTGACAACAGTCAACGTCACAGAAGATGGGAACGCTAAAATGAATATTCGGCAAAAAGTGAACACAGATTTGCACTGATATGGGAAACAACAGCCAACATCAACTTGGACTTTTTTATTAATCTTATTTACCTCGATCTGAGGATTTCTTCACAGATTGACAAATATTCCAGAATTTTGAGAAAAAAATGGCATCTTTCAAATTTGTTACGAAAGGGATTACATGTACAATGTACAACAAAAAGTAGAGTCAAAAATGAATGGAAAATATTCCTGTGATATTAAAATTAACATTAAAATATAACTTAAATATGAAATATAGTGTAAAATAGAATGCAAAATACAAATTTCCCAATTATTTTCCACTATATACAGGGCCAGGAGCATCGTTTCATTTGAATGGAAACTCACTGTGGCAAAGTCATCCTTTAATTCTCTATTTTAGCACAAAATTGGAAAATATTTTCTTGACATTATGGCTTTAAGAATGAACTTTATAACAAAGTTTAACTGGAAATGTCACTTTTTCCACGTTTTGTCGTTAAATAAGTTGTTCCTTATGTGGAAGGGAAAACTCACACTCGGCACTTTAACACTTGTATGCACTGTACCTAATGTGTTTGCATTCCGTACATTAGAGTTTAACTGAAATAAGTTTATCCCCACAGCATTATAAAATCTACGTCTTTCGCCTTGTGATGTGATCATAGATGACGACCTGTGTGTACTGTGGGCAGCTGAGGGGAGTGCGTGTGGAGTTATCCCCGGGTGATGCAGCCTGTATAAAAAGAATCAGCGAAAAGTACAAATAAGTATTTTAGATAGGTCCTGGGGTCAATTTCATGGCGCTGCTAAGCACACAAATTTGCTTTGCACAGGATTTATTTGCCTTATAAAACGGATTACAAGCCAAAAATATTCGCCAACTTGTGTTCTTCGCAAGAGTAGGAGAATACCTTTCAATACACATCACTTACGATTTTGGCTGACAATCCATTTTTGCAAAATAAGGAAACAAATCCTGTGCTAAGCAATTTTTTGTGCTTAGCAGCGCCATGAAATTGGCCCCTGGTCATGTGTTTTTTCTTCACAGAATACTTGTATTTTTGAGCTCTAAGATGGCAAAGGGCCAGTTTGACTTAAAGAATGAATTATTGACATTAATAGTTTGACTGGAATTCCAACTGAACAATTAGTTTGTTTTGAATACTGGATAATCATTGGTTGATCATGCGTTAAAAGCTTGAATTGATAATTTTGTCAAATCTCAAAGGTTTTCATTAATCTTGAGAAGTCAAAAAGCAATGATCAGCTTCAAACTGCAGAAGAAGAAAAATATCGATATCATACCAAAGTGTGCTAATTCAGAAATTTGTCAGCGAAGATCACTTCGAAGATCACAGCAAGAAAAGTGGTCAATTTAACAAGTAAGCAATACCCAACTTCTTCCAGTGTCGTCTTACCTTTGGATCCACGTTTAGAATCTTACGATCCCTCTTATTCTTGAAGAGCAGTCCTGATGCATTATCGGCAATCACTTGGTAGTTAGGGGTGGGATTTGAAGTCGAGGTTTGAGTCTCCCAGTTGTAAAAGCTGTGCCAAATGACAAAGTAGATAAAAATAACATGTTACAATTTGAATTAAATTGAATTCAATTAAATACACTTTATTATCCAACAAATGACAAGTATAAAATAGAAAATTGTATTGAATTTCAAAGAATTGACACAACTTAATTATCAATAATCCGACAACTGAGGCTTTGCTCAATGTCCTTTAACAAAGAGGACAGCCTTCATTGAAATTCAGCCAGTTCCAATGATCTAATGCCGACATTCATAAAAATCCTTGGGGCTAAAACAAGGGCCCTCATTTGGTATTTTCCAAACTGTAATCCTCCAATCGTGTCTCTAACCTGAGATCTGAGGGTCTAGGGAGCAACCTCTTCCGGCCCGAGAAGTACGGCTCAAAGTCTTCGGTCTTGAGCCTGTGGGCAAAGTCGATGTAGCCCGATATCTCTTGCCCCCTGGCGTTCTTATCTCGGATGAAGATGATAGAGGTCATCTTGCCGCTGCGGTTTGCCTCCTCACGCTGGGCCAAGGCCTTGAGAAAAGGGTTCTTTAGCTCCTTGCCCGAGCTGGCTAGAGCTCTTGAAAGATGATGAAAGACATACAAAAGTATTTTATTTTATGAGATGATTTCTTGAAAACCTGTGCAGGGGTAGAAATTCCCTCAAAAAATTACTTGCGCCTTGCGCAAGTTGGCACTGGAATTAACTTGCGCTTACAAAAACTTACTTGCGTTAACTTAGATGACAAGTAAGAATCTGAATCCTTCTCTGGAACCTTAGTTACCGAGTCTGTTTTTGCGCCGGAAATTTCTTTCCGACCCAGCAGTGTCTAAGCCAGTGGTCTAAGCCGATGTTTCAGTATTTTCGTCACCCAACATTCCACTCTGCCGTCCAAAAAAATAAAAAAGCGTTTTATCTTCTTCCCGTGATCGTTTCATCATGGAGCCTAGCCATGAACAATTCTGCAGCGATGTGTGTTTACGTGTGAACTGTCAAACGATGCTTGTTTTCCACGTGCATTGCACTCGTATCCAATACATTGATTTCCAAGTGGGAGCTAATCGCAGGGAGCGAGGTTATGCACATGCATAGACTTGAGTAAAATCTGGAGTCGTCGGGAATCGGAATCGCGATACCGTCCTTTGGAGAAATCTTTTACCATTATCTTGGCGATTTCAGGACGTACCTGGCGACTCTAAATGTTACAATTTGGCAGTGTTTTATATCAGGTTTTCGAGATATGTTTCTAAATTACCTGCCAACGTTTTGTTTTGAAAAACGGGAATGGCGATTCGATTCCGAAAGTATTTAAATCGCCGAGGTTGAGTTCGGGCGATCATGGATTCTCGCGTGCGATCCTGTATGCTCCGAGTGCAGTGTTCTCAGATCGTCCTCCCACCGTTCGGGCGCGAGAAGATTGTTCGCGTATTCAGACCGCCCGAACTCGACCCGAAGCTCACATGCGCACAGTGTCTAGTTTCCAACACATGTGTGGTGAGCAAACTTTATCGATGCATCGTGTCTGCACGTACCATACTACATTGTATGTGCCAACGATCACACTGACAGCATGACAGCATGAATACATAAAACACGGACCGGCGTAGATGACCGACACAACAAGGAAGACAAAGAAAGGAACTTCAAGTAAACTCGTTTTTATTCAATCAAACATGTGTCAAATCATGGTCAAATCAAGTAAATTTTAATCAGCAAAGTAATGTTGAGGTGCAATAAAGTTAAAACCGTACTTTATGCCAACTTGCGCAAAGTGCAAGCTTGTGCTTTGGGTTACTTGCGTTCGTTAATTTTTACTTGCGTTGCGCAATCACTTCAATGGTAATTTCGAGCCCTGCTGTGTCTTAAGATGTTAATTTCCGAGGCTGTGTCAATTGCATAGGCCTAAATATCTGATACAAGTTCTTAATTAATGCCAAGTCGTGAGGGAAAAAAGGACTTTTAAAGCTTGTGCCTACTTTTGTTGACTTCTCTTTGAAAGTCTGCTTGCCTCCGCTGCCTGTTTCCTGGCTTCAAATTCTTCTCTCTTTAGCACTTCCCCACTGCCACGGTAACCAAGCTCCACCAGTTGCCGTGCAAGTTCTTCATCCTGTGGGTTAAAAAGGAGTATCAGTATACATTTTCCATTCCGACAGCAAATGCAATGCTCATATAACGGTTTGCTCTTCTGGCCATACTGGCCTGTAACATGATTATTTTAACACTAACATAGTAACATAATAATTTTTTTAAATGTAACTTTGCAAGACAAAATTAATTTAATTCTTTTGTAAAATTTGTTAATGAAACATTGCGGAAGAGGACTTACACAACTGCGTAAGGTATGAAATCGGCTGTGGATAAAATTAGTTCGCTAAACTTCGGTGGTTTTTTATATGGTAGACAATGATATATGGAAATATACGGATTCAGAGTGCGGAATTTCAGAATGGCAATGAGAAAAGTATGACACATGATATAGTTGCAAAATCTCGGACCCGTGTAAAACGCGGAACGACGGAATGACGGAACGACTAAAACTGGGTGTTACAACAGATATTGTCCCCCATACATCGATATACACAATTTGCACTGTTCATACATAATGATATACGTCTGTATAGAAATTCATTTTTTCGTATCAACAACGCTTTGTTCCAGAATAACTTTTACTGTTTTGTATTCCACAGTCCTCGGACTATCCTTACATCATCAGGAAATTATGGAACAACCCGTCCCAGGGGTCCTAACATGGCCATTCCGTAACGGTCATTCTCATTGCACGCAATTAGTGCGGTAACTGCATTATAGGCCTACATTTTACGTCTGCATAGAAATTCATTTTTCTGTATCAAGAACGCTTTGTTCCAGGATAACTTTTACTGTTTTGTTTTCCACAGTCCTCGAACTATCTTTATATCATCGGGAAATTCTGGAACAACCCGTCCCAAGGGGCCAAAAACGGCTATTCCATAACGGTCATTCTCAATGCACGCAATTAGTGCGGTATATAGGTCTACATTTTACGTCTTCATAGAAATTCAATGTTCCGGTTCAAGAACGCTTTGTTCCAGGATAACTTTTACGGTTTTGTATTCCACAGTCCTCGGACTATCTTTACGTCATCGGGAAATTCTGGAACAACCCGTCCCAAGGGTCCTAAAATAGCCATTCCGTAACGGTCATTCTCATTGCACGCAATTAGTGCGGTAACTGCATTATATAGGCCTACATTTTACGTCTGCATAGAAATTGATTTTTCTGTATCAAGAACGCTTTGTTCCAGGATTACTTTTACAGTTTTGTATTCCACAGTCCACGGACTATCTTTACGTCATCGGGAAACTCTGGAACAACCCGTCCCAAGGGGCCAAAAACGGCCATTCCATAACGGTCATTCTCAATGCACGCAATTAGTGCGGTATATATATATAGGTCTACATTTTACGTCTTCATAGGAATTCATTTTTTCGTATCAAGAACGCTTTGTTCCAGGATAACCTTTACGGTTTTGTATTCCACAGTCCTCGGACCATCTTTACATCATCAGGAAATTCTGGAACAACCTGTCCCAAGGGGCCAAAAACGGCCATTCCATAACGGTCATTCTCAATGCACGCAATTAGTGCGGTATATATATATAGGTCTACATTTTACGTCTTCATAGGAATTCATTTTTTCGTATCAAGAACGCTTTGTTCCAGGATAACCTTTACGGTTTTGTATTCCACAGTCCTCGGACCATCTTTACATCATCAGGAAATTCTGGAACAACCTGTCCCAAGGGGCCAAAAACGGCCATTCCATAACGGTCATTCTCAATGCACGCAATTAGTGCGGTATATAGGTCTACATTTTACGTCTTCATAGTACGGTAATTCTCATTGCACGCAATTAGTGCGGTAACTGCATATAGGCCTACATTTTACGTCTGCATAGAAATTCATTTTTCTGTATCAAGAACGCTTTGTTCCAGGATAACTTTTACTGTTTTGTTTTCCACAGTCCTCGGACTATCTTTATATCATCGGGAAATTCTGGAACAACCCGTCCCAAGGGGCCTAAAACGGCCATTCCATAACGGTCATTCTCAATGCTCGTGGAATAGATTGTCGTTGGATGACCTCGGACATTGTTAAACTCTCCATCACTCTCCACTTCTAGTGGTTGTCTGGATACATTGAATGATTATAGAAAAACCATAGATCACGTTACTTTATTAATTATAAAAGCTAAACGTGAATATTTTGATCATGTGTCAGCTAAGTAGGCCTATAGTATACAGTAAGAATCCTAACAAGTTATGGCATGAGGTTCACAAAGTCACGGGAAATAATCAATTTATTAACAGACGTATCCAGATCTTGTTCTGAAATGAATGATTTTTTGTACTTGCATTGGTAAAAAAAAATAAATAGCTCACTCATTTAAAAAGGCTTCTTCAATTTGCAAGAATCCTGAGTGTATTTATACTCTTCGTTTTGACCCTATCCCTGAGGAGTCTATATTGAAGTCCTTATATACGTCATCCGAGTGCATGTAGTAATCTTGATGTTTGGGACTTTGATACTAGACTCCTCAGGCTATAGGTGCATAATTTACAGATCACTCTGCTACATTTTTAATCGGTCTCTTATAAGAGTGGATTTATTCCAGATGATTGGAGATTTGCCCGTATACCACTCCGATTTACAAGGGAAAGGTTGTAAAAAGGATAAAGGTAATTACAGACCAATCTCTGTTGTTTGTCATGTTGCTAAAATTAAGTTTAGGTTCAACTTCTGGATTATCTTAATACCTATGATATATGTTTACAGCTGATCAATTTGCATTTCTTAAAAAATTAACCACTCTACAAAGTCATGTTTACATCGAGTTATTTATGACTTTTATAATGCCTTTAATGAACATAAAGCTATTTTCTGTTTTCTTGACAGGTTGTTCCAGAATTTCCTGATGATGCAAAGATAGTCCGAGGACTGTGGAATACAAAACCGTAAAAGTTATCCTGGAACAAAGCGTTCTTGAAATGGAACATTGAATTTCTATATGAAGACGTAAAATGTAGACCCGCACTATACCGCACTAATTGCGTGCAATAAGCCTTATACGTATCTGGCGGCCATCTTGAAAATAGCGCCACCATTCGACTTGTTGGAGACAGTCAAAGGGAACACTTTGGCTGCTGGCGCTCGTGGATTACGCACGTTTGTATGGTCATAACAAATATTAGGTAGGTTTATTGCCAGATTTTGCAATTTATGCTCATTGTGCATGCCTTTTGTGCCAATTTTTGAGTTTGTACGGTAATATAGAAGGAGTAAAAGCAAATTTTATCGACTCATTTTTTTGTAATTTAGACAAAAACGTGGATCAAACAAATAGTTGTTTTGCCCGGTTCCGCAAACGAAAATTGTCCGAGGCGCCCGGCCGCACAAAAACCTACTTTTATGGAAAGGTAATCAGCCAGAAATATCCGAAATTTATTCAGCTATCCAAGACACTAAACATTTTTATAACAATCGGTTGGAAAAAATGCTTCCGAGCAATTTTTAGAGGTAGGAAGATTGCCCGGTTTCGCAAAAGTTTGCCGGTTCCGCAAATAGCGCCTTAGTATATAGAAAGTCTTGTATTTCCGACATGGCCGGTCGTGTGCACGCTCACGCGCGTGTCACGGTAGCTCAGAATGGTCATTGCTTCATTTCAAAAACTCGTGCATTTTGCCGGGATGTGATTCCTCTGGATTTTCCTGAAACTTAATTTGCTTTTTTATCATTTTTGTAAAAAAATACTTAACCAACAAGTTGATGTGATGTTTCCTGATGGAGGCTTTGCCAACTAAATATCTATCAGATTCAGATTTGGTGGCGACTTTGGGGTTGCCAAAATGCAGGGATTTTAACAACTATATAATGCTGGTTATTTTTAGCAACTCATGTAGCCTAAACTTGTACTTCATCCATGCTTTATCTCTGTTTTATTCCAGACCATCATTGCAGAGGAATACCGAACATCATCAGGATTTGGTGCAACTGCTTTCCTGCATTTTTAGAGATATTATCAGTGGAAATTTTCACTCCCAAAACATGGGGAAGATGCTGAATTAGCCATTTGCATGTTTACATGAATACTTCATTTTTATACATGTAGTCATGTACACTAATTATCTACTTCACCAGACAAAAATGTTGTTGCTATGTGGAGGCTATGCAAATGTAACACTCAAAAGGCCAATTGGATGAAATGAAAACAATTTACCTCTGGCTATAACAAAAGAAAAATAGAAACAAATGCACGCTGCAACAATGAACGATGCATGAAAACAAAGCGTAGAGTATCATATTAGTACCGTGTATTATGTCGAACTATGTAAAATGTTTGATTTAAGATAAAGAGACACATTAACAGAATTTATAAATCAAGAAACGGTCACCAACAGTATAAATGGAATGTAATATGTGTCTTGTAGCTGTTGAAAGTTTTAAAATGTTCCGACACATGTATATAACAGCACTCTAAAATAAATTTAAAAGCACACGTTGGAGGAACATTGTCTAGTTTTTCTATTGACAGATTTTTTATTCTTTGACCGTAATATATGTTGTATGAAATTCTTTAATCAAACCAACTCGTCTTAAGGGTAATAATGTTTATCTCTCCATTAGAAGTAGCTATGCTGTCGGTCTATACAACTGGAATCTGAAAAAAATAAAATACTAAAAAGCTTAATATAATAGCAAATTGTATGCTTCATCATTCAGGTCGCACACGTGTTGTCGTGTGCAGCTACAAGACTTTATATGCTAAGGCGCTATTTGCGGAACCGGGCAATCTTCCTACCTCTAAAAATTGCTCGGAAGCATTTTTTTCCAACCGATTGTTATAAAAATGTTTAGTGTCTTGGATAGCTGAATAAATTCCGGATATTTCTGGCTGATTACCTTTCCATAAAAGTAGGTTTTTGTGCGGCCGGGCGCCTCGGACAATTTTCGTTTGCGGAACCGGGCAAAACAACTATTTGTTTGATCCATGTTTCTGTCTAAATTACAAAAAATGAGTCGATAAAATTTGCTTTTACTCCTTCTATATTACCGTACAAACTCAAAAATTGGCACAAAAGGCATGCACAATGAGCATAAATTGCAAAATCTGGCAATAAACCTACCTAATATTTGTTATGACCATACAAACGTGCGTAATCCACGAGCGCCAGCAGCCAAAGTGTTCCCTTTGACTGTCTCCAACAAGTCGAATGGTGGCGCTATTTTCAAGATGGCCGCCAGATACGTATAAGGCTTATTGCACGCAATTAGTGCGGTATAGTGCGGGTCTACATTTTACGTCTTCATATAGAAATTCAATGTTCCATTTCAAGAACGCTTTGTTCCAGGATAACTTTTACGGTTTTGTATTCCACAGTCCTCGGACTATCTTTGCATCATCAGGAAATTCTGGAACAACCTGTCAAGAAAACAGAAAATAGCTTTATGTTCATTAAAGGCATTATAAAAGTCATAAATAACTCGATGTAAACATGACTTTGTAGAGTGGTTAATTTTTTAAGAAATGCAAATTGATCAGCTGTAAACATATATCATAGGTATTAAGATAATCCAGAAGTTGAACCTAAACTTAATTTTAGCAACATGACAAACAACAGAGATTGGTCTGTAATTACCTTTATCCTTTTTACAACCTTTCCCTTGTAAATCGGAGTGGTATACGGGCAAATCTCCAATCATCTGGAATAAATCCACTCTTATAAGAGACCGATTAAAAATGTAGCAGAGTGATCTGTAAATTATGCACCTATAGCCTGAGGAGTCTAGTATCAAAGTCCCAAACATCAAGATTACTATCTGCACTCGGATGACGTATATAAGGACTTCAATATAGACTCCTCAGGGATAGGGTCAAAACGAAGAGTATAAATACACTCAGGATTCTTGCAAATTGAAGAAGCCTTTTTAAATGAGTGAGCTATTTTTTTTTTTTTACCAATGCAAGTACAAAAAATCATTCATTTCAGAACAAGATCTGGATACGTCTGTTAATAAATTGATTATTTCCCGTGACTTTGTGAACCTCATGCCATAACTTGTTAGGATTCTTACTGTATACTATAGGCCTACTTAGCTGACACATGATCAAAATATTCACGTTTAGCTTTTATAATTAATAAAGTAACGTGATCTATGGTTTTTCTATAATCATTCAATGTATCCAGACAACCACTAGAAGTGGAGAGTGATGGAGAGTTTAACAATGTCCGAGGTCATCCAACGACAATCTATTCCACGAGCATTGAGAATGACCGTTATGGAATGGCCGTTTTAGGCCCCTTGGGACGGGTTGTTCCAGAATTTCCCGATGATATAAAGATAGTCCGAGGACTGTGGAAAACAAAACCGTAAAAGTTATCCTGGAACAAAGCGTTCTTGATACAGAAAAATGAATTTCTATGCAGACGTAAAATGTAGGCCTATATGCAGTTACCGCACTAATTGCGTGCAATGAGAATTACCGTACTATGAAGACGTAAAATGTAGACCTATATACCGCACTAATTGCGTGCATTGAGAATTACCGTTATGGAATGGCCGTTTTTGGCCCCTTGGGACAGGTTGTTCCAGAATTTCCTGATGATGTAAAGATGGTCCGAGGACTGTGGAATACAAAACCGTAAAGGTTATCCTGGAACAAAGCGTTCTTGATACGAAAAAATGAATTCCTATGAAGACGTAAAATGTAGACCTATATATATATACCGCACTAATTGCGTGCATTGAGAATGACCGTTATGGAATGGCCGTTTTTGGCCCCTTGGGACAGGTTGTTCCAGAATTTCCCGATGATGTAAAGATAGTCCAAGGACTGTGGAATACAAAACCGTAAAAGTTATCCTGGAACGAAGCGTTCTTGATACGGAAAATTGAATTTCTATGAAGACGTAAAATGTAGACCGCACTAATTGCGTGCATTGAGAATGACCGTTATGGAATGGCCGTTTTTGGCCCCTTGGGACGGGTTGTTCCAGAATTTCCCGATGATATAAAGATAGTCCGAGGACTGTGGAAAACAAAACAGTAAAAGTTATCCTGGAACAAAGCGTTCTTGATACGGAAAATTGAATTTCTATGAAGACGTAAAATGTAGACCTATATACCGCACTAATTGCGTGCATTGAGAATGACCGTTATGGAATGGCCGTTTTAGGACCCTTGGGACGGGTTGTTCCATAATTTCCTGATGATCTAAGGATAGTCCGAGGACTGTGGAAAACAAAACAGTAAAAGTTATCCTGGAACAAAGCGTTCTTGATACAGAAAAATGAATTTCTATGCAGACGTAAAATGTAGGCCTATATAATGCAGTTACCGCACTAATTGCGTGCAATGAGAATTACCGTTACGGAATGGCCATTTTAGGACCCTTGGGACGGGTTGTTCCAGAATTTCCCGATGACGTAAAGATAGTCCGAGGACTGTGGAATACAAAACCGTAAAGGTTATCCTGGAACAAAGCGTTCTTGATACGAAAAAATGAATTCCTATGAAGACGTAAAATGTAGACCTATATATATACCGCACTAATTGCGTGCATTGAGAATGACCGTTATGGAATGGCCATGTTAGGACCCCTGGGACGGGTTGTTCCATAATTTCCTGATGATGTAAGGATAGTCCGAGGACTGTGGAATACAAAACAGTAAAAGTTATTCTGGAACAAAGCGTTGTTGATACGAAAAAATGAATTTCTATACAGACGTATATAATTATGTATGAACAGTGCAAATTGTGTATATCGATGTATGGGGGACAATATTTGTTGTAACACCCAGTTTTTAGTCGTTCCGTCATTCCGTCGTTCCGCGTTTTACACGGGTCCCAAAATCTCAACGTCAAAAATGTGGTCACGCTCCTTTAATTTAAAAATAATTTCTCACCTCCAAATAAAGCAAATCTAAAGACGTGATTTGGGAGTCCAGAAACTCTTCGTATGTATTAAATTCGGTGACAATATTGTCACTTCCTGCCGTTACTTCCTCCTCCATTGCAGAAATTACAGTAATCTGGTGTGATCGAGTTTTAAAAAAAAGCTCTGTCCGCTCGATCGTCTCGCACTCAATCGCACTATTTCCTAGCAACCGTAAGCCAGCTAAGAATAGTCTGTTTACCAGATCATAGTCCACCTCAATATGCGCAGGATACGTTTGGATATCAGACCGTATTTCATGCTTAGCAACGTGGTAATTACACAGCGCCCTCACCGACAGGAAAGTGTCAATCGAGGTGCAGGTACAGGTGGTAAGTTCGCACGTTCGCAGTCCGAGTTTTTGATCAAAATTCGTTTTAAATACAGTGAGAATTGAGAAATTGTTCCTTAATTTTCCCTTAAAATGACCTGGCAAGCATCAGTAACTGCAGATTTGGTAGAAAAAAGTTGCGTGATTTTATTTTGATTTTAGAAAACAGTTGCTTGATAAGCTAATTGATTTGGTCCCAATTTTTCAGCCAATAATTCTCAACCTGTCTCAATAATACATTATTGATTAGGCCGATGAATGAGGCTGTGCTTTGTTAATTGTACAGGTTTTTTAAAATCCAAAGTCAACTACCTACTCGATTCTTTCCTTTCCGTCATTGTCTGTTGTCTTTTTAATTTTCCTAGATCTTTGCTGTTTTGTAAACTCGAGCTCGAGTCTAAGAAGAGTCGGCCATTCCCCGACCAATACCGAGCAGAGAGGCCAGATATATCAGTATGACAAGCAGCAAGTTAGTGATGCCATTTGATGTTGGCCAAAAGATGAAATCCCAATACGAGACCCTAGCACCCTTTGAGAACGACGAGGGAGAAGAAGCCAAGAAATATGCAGCTTTCCTCAGGTGAATTCTGTCGGTCGCCACCACGTCACTTCCTGTAGGGCTGGAGTGAAAACAACTGTGTGGCCATGGTGACAAGCGAAGGAACAAAGCCGCTGTCTACGCAACACGTACACGTATCTAAGCATGAACTAATTTGTTTTCACTCCAGTCACGGTGCTATGCCCGTATACAAAGGCATATGACACTGGATCACAAAAGTGTTTCATTTTTAAATTGTGGTCAGAAAACGGCTGCAGCCGATTGCACGAAAAGGTGCGTAGCTTGTGCAACTTTTAAAAATGGCATAAGCCTCGTAGTTTGCGTGTAATTATTGCAGGAATGCTGCACAACTTACATAATAAAACATTGCGCAAATGGGCTTACGCAGTGCGTAAGGTTTTCGTGAAATCTTGTAATTATATTTTGCCTGATGTGTGATATGAAACTTGTGATGTGACCTTTAAATTTTTTGAATTGTTACTTTTGATTGTTAATTATGATTCTTACTTTATATGGCGTTTAATACAGGGAACAGGAAAGAAAGTGTGGCCCAGAGGGCTTCCTAGATTCCAAGAAGTACACACATTCCTTCCACGTCCGAGGTAAAGTCTTGGAGTCCAAAAGCAACAAACCCAAGAAAGTTGATGATGAAGAACAACCTAAGCCAACACAAGTATGTATACGTCAGACAGAGAACAATTTGTATGTGTGTTGTGCACTTTTAAGAAAGAGGATGCAAGTTATAAATACCACTCCAGTCCTATCCCAAAGGAACGGAAAGAAACTCTAGGACTTGGGTAGTTGCAATTGTTATCAGTGTTGACAACAAAACTACAATGTGAAAATGCCAGAAAGAGATTAAAAGTCATTGTAATGGCTAACTGTGTTTGACCAAAACCTCGCTATTAAAGGAGCGTGACCAGATTTTGAGTTTCGTTCTAACCTAACAATCATGTAAAATACCTCCCTAAAGTACTATCCATGGGAAGAAAACAGGAAATTTCCAATCCCCAATTTGGATGTGGAAGCAAAACAATTTTTCTAATCACTGCACTACTTTATGTAACCGGATAAATTAGTTTACTAAACTTTGGTGGATATTTGACGATATCCCAAGAAATACATCGATTATAAGAGAACGAAATAAAATGCGATTTTCCCCTTTTTTTATTTGCAGGTTGGACTTACTGGAATCAATAGCACGGCTAATAAGACACCAGAGCAAGAAATAACCAAGACAGACACGGTCGTTGACCTCCTGAACAGAGTTGAGAAAGACAAAGAAGAATATGAAAAGAGAATGAAGATTATCGAGGTACGTTAACAATAAAGTTGTATTGAACAAAAAAACTTGAGCATCTGTTAACTGCACTCCCTTAGTAGTGAAAAACTTTGTATCAAGTCCTTATTTATTCAGTATCTCAACTACTGGTTGGTTTTATTGTCTAGCAATAACCAATACTGGATTGTCACAAAAGCATTAATAAAGGCATACGAAAATGGCCGACAGTATTAACGTAATCTTGACCGTAGTAATTAGAAATGGTGTACGCCATCACCTGATGAAGACTTGTCGATAACAGTAGAAGCGTCATTATTAAGGCATACCGAAATGGCGGACCGTATTAACGTAATCTTGACCGTAGTAGCCAGAAATGGTCTATGCCATCACCTGATGAAGACTTGTCGATAACCGTAGAAGGAAGCGTCATGGTCCCCATCATTGAACACAACTAATTTGAATACTGATAAACCGTTTTGTTATAAAATGACCAGGGTTTGCCTCTGGGCCTTACCAGATGAACAGACTAGTTTCTTAACATTTCTCTTGTCATTTTCTTTTTAAGGATCACATGTGGCAGCACAAGCAGGAGGAGCGCGAACTCAAGAGGTCAGAAGGCGATATCATTAAGAGTCAACATATGCTGCGAAGAACCATCAAAGACTTTGAAATGGGTGAGAAGGGGGTCATCCAAAGTTGTCAACATTTTCACGGTTCTACAGAGCGTAGTATTTTTCAAGACCCCCTCCCTCCCCCGAAATACTACTTATTAAAAAAATTTTGTCACTACCATGAAATGTCAACATTTTACAGTAAAGTCGTACTCGGCCCTCTACCCCTCCCCTCCACCGCCCCCCTTCATACACTTCAAGAACCGTGAAAATGTTGACAACTCTAACTAGACTCCGTACAGATTTCTTTAAGTTGGGAAACATATTTACAGTGGACGGTCCCAGCACTGCTAAATGAATCATTCCTGTTAATTCTTTATTTTCCTTTAGCCATAAGTCGCAAGAAACAAGCAGAAGCCAAGAAGATTTTGGACAACAAACAGAAGGAATTTCTCATCACGACGGACCACGTCCATAAGAAAGAAAATGTAAGTCACCATCACGAAGAAAAATAATCCTGAACCGTTTAGAAAACAGTTATCGTGCTCAGAAACGTGCTTAAAGTTCAAATTTGTTTTTCATTCCGCCATTTGATTTTCAGCTAACTAAGGATAGAATCGAGAAGTCCATCAACCGAGACCAACAGGTTAAAGATGAAGACCGGAAGGCATTCCTCTCCATGTAAGATTTACTCTCGGCTCTCTGCCAATTATTCACTCTATTCCTTGGGCCGATTTCACAAAGCGCTAAGATGTGTCTTAGGAAGGGTCACTCTTATCTTGGGACGTTGGTATGGGAATTAGGACGCATTGAACTCAAATTAATTTTTGTGAAATCGATCCCAGGTCTTGGTGGCTAGTTGACAATTTTGTACTAACTGGCGAGTCCTGTTACTTGATTTAAATACATGACCAGGGGTTGATTTCGCAAAGCGCTAAGACGCGTCTTAGAAAGGGTCTTCTTATCTTGGCACATTGCTATTGGAATTAAAACGCATTAAACCACTGGTTTATGAGAAATTAAGCTGTATGTAATTCTGTCTGTACAACTGTTTTTCTAGAGTTAGTCAATTAACTTTTGGAGTCGGATTAAATTTTATAAATTTGATCGCTAAGTGGTCTAGTGCACCAAACTCAAGTTTCCATATCGGGGTTTGCTGTTTTTGCTTACAGGTGTACATATTAAATTTAGTGTGCTTACGTTTGCCAGCCAAGGTACATTCCTAACCAGTATGTCTCTTGAAACTTGTTCCTCTGAGCAAGGCCTTTTATCACAATGCATAGTTCCGAGATTGCCCAGTTAACCCCGCCCCTTAGATACTGTTGCTATGTGCTCACAAGCCATCGCAAAAAAATATGGCGACACAACGTACAAAGCAACGAGACTCGGCATGGAAAGTACAGAGTCATTGGAGAAAACTCAAAGGTATTTATGTTTTAGGGTCGACAGTTACCGTAGCACACACTGAGCGAAGGGCTAGTAATGCAGGGATGACATATATTCATAAAAATGCGCTTTCCTACCTTTGAACAGCGAATCGCTCGACATTGAAACCAAAATTCACCCGGTCACTGGCGCATACAACATACAAACTGTATGGGCAGAAAATCGCGTGATAGTTTGTGATGATCGATTGCATCACTTTGACCTATGTGGGCGCCGTCTGCTAGCTCTGTTGTGATTGGTCGGCGGGTTCGGCTTGATTGACAGGTCGAAACTATGCATTGTGCGATCTGCAGATTGATGTGTAAATGATTTCTAGATCTATAAAACATCTGTATAAAGATTAACAGCTAATTGTTTATGTTCATATTTTCATAAAGCGGAGACCTCGAAAGGAAATACCAGGCCAAAATGTCCGAGATTGAGCTGCGACGAACCGAGGTACAGAAAATCAGCGAGGAATTTAGCAACAGAATGAAAGCTAAAGAGGAAGAGACATTTAGACTCAACAAGGAGTTAGCCGATATTGCGCTGACGATCAACATGGAGGCACAAAAACAGCGCAAGATGGCCACTGGCACGACAAAGTGAGTGCAATTTGGAATGAGAATTAAACCATTTGGTAACAAAATTGATTAAAAAAAACCAACATCAAAATTATTTATTTCTTTAACTTTTTTTCAAACTAATATTTTGGCAGCTTTTGCTTTCCAAAACCAAAATTGGTTGTTTTAGAAGAACTGTTCGTCTGTAATGAAACAATTTTATTTTGTTTTAATACAGAGGAGGCCAGAGTGACTCAAAAGACAAGATTAAGACGAATAATGAGATGGACACGCAGTTTGATGTCAAGTTAAGGTGGGTAGTTGTCTTAGGCCAAAAAAATGTTTACTATATCGGCCTTACTTTGTACGAATCTGTGTGCGATGGAGGGGGGAGGGGGAGGAGGGGGAAAAAAATACAAAAACGCGTCGCCGCATCAATTCCGGAACTTCGGTTTGACCAGAGACAGAATAACTTTTTTTTGGCCTTATGAATATCATGTAATTTTCACTAGACATTAATGTGTAAGTCAGAGCGGTCTAGTGGATCGTATTCGAGACCTTGGTTAGTTCTGAGGTTTGTGGGTTCGAATCCCAGTCCGGTCTATCCAGTGTGCGCCCTTGAGCAAGTCACTTTGCCACAAAATGGGTACCATGAGAGGGTAGTGAATGTTGATGTGTTTGATTAGCCATTGAGTGCCTAATAGGCAGCCGGGGCTGTATACTCCCCAGGGAGCTGAGATGGTATATGGAGTGTTGTAATGGAGCCCTGTGATCAGGGGTAATGATGTAGGTGCCTTAAGTTGAGCCGGTCTCCCAGATTAAAGAATGATATAAGTCCATATTATTTCCAGATAGACAGGAAAAATGTATTCATTCATTCATTTGTTTTCATTGCTGTTATTTCTTGGCAGGAGGAATCTAAGCAAGGCAGGGCAGTTTGAGAACAACAAGCGACGCTTGAGTCTTGACTTGGTCCAGTTCAATGTTAACATGCTAGAAAAGAACAGAGATGGTAGGTCTGGGCCCAATTTCATAGAGCTGTTTAACAGCCCATTTTCCGTTAACTGAGCGTCAGGCTATTTCATCGTTAACGGTAAGCAACTGAAAACCTGCCTTAACAGCAGAGCCAAATTTTGCTTAAGATAGTGACGCAACAATGGCGGTTTCCAGGCACGCGCATGCTTAAGCACGCCGCGGCCGTAAAATAGCCTTAACGTTAGCACAACTTTTCTGCTACAGTAAGCACACGCTTTCAGCTATCGCTTAAGCAGCTCTATGAAATTGGGACCTGATGACTAAATGACATTAAAGTATAATGAAATCAGCTGCATGTAAGCCGCTCAAACATTGGTCTGGCACAAACTATTCACATTTCAGTCACAAGACAAAAGTTGGCCATAAGACAGTCACAAGTCACAGGACGATCACAATGACAGGTCGATCATAGGGTTGCAAGAAGCTGAAGATGTTAATATCAGAATATTTGAATTCTTGAAAACCGAATATCTGAACAGTCGATCCTCTAATGGTTATTAGTGTTTACATGCCTCAGGCATGCTGGCTAGGTTGGCCTCAGAAAATGTATTTGTTGAAGGGGCAGCAGGGTCAACTTAGCATGGCATTAGTTGAGCCCGGTTTCCATATCATCGCAACAAACGCAGAGAGTACCGCAAACTAGCGACGCAAACAGTAACGCTGACAGTCGGCAAAGTTGAACCAAGTTTAACTTTTCCGATTGTTTCCGTGTTGCGGTTGTTTGGGTCTAGTCTGAGTGTGTGTGTGTTACGATTATATGGAAACTAGGCTTTAATGTCAAGCCCTATGGTTGTATCCCATCAGGTGGTCGTCAGCTTTTGGACACTCGGAACCGACTTCAGGAGAACAGTCTTACCCAAAGAAAGCTCCAAGATGCAGCTTTGATCACCAAGCTGGACTTCACCAATAAGAAGATTGAGCAGAAACTACAGGTATGTGTGTGGCCCTGGTTCGAATCCAGTCCGGGTCAGTATGTGGGTTGTGTTAATTCTCAGTCCCTGCTTGATTCCGTGGGTTTTCCCTATAGACTCTTTGCACCGGCAGCCATGACAGGGGGCATGTTTTTTCTTATTTAAATGATGTGACAATAGATCCACAAAGTGCCTACTCGTGCATGACACGGTGACAATGTGACTCCCCCTGTCATGGCCGCCCGTGCAAAGGGTCTACTCTATACAGAATTGTGCAGGGGTTTTCCTCTCGCCTCCAAAACTGAGCATTTCTTCATCTTTTTTGTTCACAGGTTTCTTCAGGCTTATAAGCTACAAATCCATAGGCACTTTTAAGGAATCCTTAGTTTCAGTACCAGAAAGAATTCATAACTTGCTTGGGTTTATCCCAGTAGCCGAGTTTAGGCGGTCTGTTCTTGTTATGGGTTAACTCGTTCTCACGCCTGAACGACAGGAACACGACCCAAGAACACTGCACTCGGAACAGGATCACACACCCCCTATTAATCAAGAACAAGTTGCCCATGTCAACAACAGACCGCCCTAACCCGACCAGTGTGTCTGGCACAGCTGTTTAGAGCTCTCCCTGTCTTTATTTTGATGGTTAGACAAATTCTTCTTAAGTTCAGTTCCAAGTTTAAATTTTTCTTCTATCATACAGAGCCACGACATCAGGAAACAGCGCAATCTGCAGCACATCACGGCTTTGAAAAAGAAAGAACACGAGAGAGAGTTGAAGGAATGGGAAGAGCGGTTTGACAAGCGACATTACGACGCGACCAGGAGAGAATATGAAGACACGCTGAAACACGCTATGGTAAGATGTGATCAGAATTAGGCTTGGTGGAATCCGCTCTGATGTCGATCAGACTCGATTTCAAGTTTGGAATCTGAAACGTTATCCTTATCTTGGGACGTCGCTATGAAACGTGAGATGCACTGAACTTGTCTTAACTTTTGTGAAATCAACCCCAGCTCTGCTGTCATAGACTTCTGTGAAACCTCTTTCAAGGCATACAGTCAGGACTTAATATCAAGTCATCCACTGCAAAGGGGTTAGGAACAGACAATTAATATATTTTAAAAATGATAAAAATGCTTGCAGTAAGGTTCATGGCACGATTCAATCTCATTTCTCTCACTCACTTAACATTTTCTTTCACAGAAAACCGTCACAAAGCAAGAAGAGGTCGAACACGACCTGTCCAACCGCGTACGAGCCAGCGAGTATGCTCGCAAGCAGAGGGAACAAGCATGCAAGCGAGTACAGCAACAACTAGCCGAGCTGAGACGCAAGAATGACCAACAGATAAAACAGCAGATGATTGAATGTCATCAGAGGGAAAAGGAGCTTGAGCAGAGACTACTACGGGAGCAGTCCGAACTATACAAGGTATGTTTGCAGTCTGCAATTACTATACATCTTAATGCAGAAAGCGCATTGAGAGATCCGTCGGATCTGTAATGCGCTATATAAGGAGCTTGAGCAGAGACTACTACGGGAGCAGTCCGAACTATACAAGGTGTGTTTGCAGTCTGCAATTACTATACATCTTAATGCAGAAAGCGCATTGAGAGATCCGTCGGATCTGTAATGCACTATATAAGGAGCTTGAGCAGAGACTACTACGGGAGCAGTCCGAACTATACAAGGTGTGTTTGCAGTCTGCAATTACTATACATCTTAATGCAGAAAGCGCATTGAGAGATCCGTCGGATTTGTAATGCACTATATAAGGAGCTTGAGCAGAGACTACTACGGGAGCAGTCCGAACTATACAAGGTGTGTTTGCAGTCTGCAATTACTATACATCTTAATGCAGAAAGCGCATTGAGAGATCCGTCGGATTTGTAATGCACTATATAAGGAGCTTGAGCAGAGACTACTACGGGAGCAGTCCGAACTATACAAGGTGTGTTTGCAGTCTGCAATTACTATACATCTTAATGCAGAAAGCGCATTGAGAGATCCGTCGGATTTGTAATGCACTATATAAGGAGCTTGAGCAGAGACTACTACGGGAGCAGTCCGAACTATACAAGGTGTGTTTGCAGTCTGCAATTACTATACATCTTAATGCAGAAAGCGCATTGAGAGATCCGTCGGATCTGTAATGCACTATATAAGGAGCTTGAGCAGAGACTACTACGGGAGCAGTCCGAACTATACAAGGTATGTTTGCAGTCTGCAATTACTATACATCTTAATGCAGAAAGCGCATTGAGAGATCCGTCGGATCTGTAATGCGCTATATAAGAACTGTCTATTATTATTATTATTATCTTTGGGCAAGTTAACAATAGTTTGACTAATTCCAAATGAACGCAGTCTAGTTAACGATGGTTATTCGTGTCTGGTCGATCATTTGGAACCAGCCTACAGGGGATGGTGGCGCTGGTCACTGGTACCCATCAGGTATTGAGTTGATGCAGCGTTTTGCACGGAACCAGTTGACTAACCAAAGACGTTTAAACTTGAACGTTTTTGATAATCCCGCGTCCAGTGTTTCGTTAGCATGAGCCATGTTTGTCTGTCTTTTCACAGTCTCACGTGAATCGTGAGGAGGGCTACGTCACGCTACAACAGCACCGCATAATGATGAAGGAAGATCACATTATTCTGGATGAAACTTCAAAGGTAATACTGCCCTCTAGGTTGCGCTTTCTTCAAATGTCGTCTTCTGATGATGGAAAGAGAATACTGTTCGAAATGTCAAGAAACCAATTGGCTCTGTTCAGCCACACTTCCCCAGAAGAAATGAAACAACCAAACATGGGATGGAAAAATAAATCATAATTATGATCCCGAGACCTTTGACTCTCAGGGCCGATGCTCTACCAGCAGAGCTATAATGCACAGTGGTATACTCCCTCAGGTTTTCCCCAAGACCTCTCACACACCAGGCAGATTCTCTACCAGCTGAGCTATAATTAGGCACAATGGCATACTCCCTCAGGTTTTCCCCAAGACCTCTGACACACCAGGCAGATTGTCTACCAGCAGAGCTATGAGGCACAGTGGCATACTCCCTCAGGTTTTCCCCAAGACCTCTGACTCACCGGGCAGATCCTCTACTAGCTGATCTATGAGGCACAGTGGTGTACTCTCTCAGGTTTCCCCCCAAGACCTCTAACACACCAGGCAGATTGTCTACCAGCAGAGCTATGAGGCACAGTGGCATACTCCCTCAGGTTTTTCCCAAGACCTCTGACTCACAGGGCAGATGCTCTACCAACTGAGCTATGAAGCACAGTGGTATACTATCTCAAGTTTTCCCCCAAGCCCTCTCGCACACCGGGCAGATGCTCTACCAGCTAAGCTATAAGGCACAGTGGTATAGGCCTACTGCCTCAGGTTTTCCCCAAGACCTCTGACTCACCAGGCAGATGCTCTACCAGCTGAGCTATGAGGCACAGTAGGTGTACTCCCTCAGGTTTCCCCCAAGACCTCTGACTCACCAGGCAGATCCTCTACCAGCTGAGCTATGAGGCACAGTGGTGTACTCCCTCAGGTTTTCCCCCAAGACCTCTGACTCACCAGGCAGATCCTCTACCAGCTGAGCTATGAAGCACAGTGGAATACTCCCTCAGGTTTTCCCCCAAGACCTCTGTCACACCGGGCAGATGCTCTACCAGCTGAGCTATGAGGCACAGTGGCATACTCCCTCAGGTTTCCCTCAAGCCCTCTCACACACCGGGCAGATGCTCTACCAGCTGAGCTATAAGACACAGTGGTATAGGCCTACTGCCTCAGGTTTTCCCCTAAGACCTCTGACTCACCAGGCAGATGCTCTACCAGCTGAGCTATGGGGCACAGTTGTATACTCCCCGTGCTGATTAGGTAACACACTAAATATTGCATTCATCCAAATCTGCTAAGATGTTTTCAAGTTTGATGCAGTTGAGAAAATTAGAAATTATTACACAAGTTTTTACAAATTCTCTTTTTATAATTTCTCTCTTTACATTTTTTTTTAAAAATTTTGCAGGAACATCAACGACTACTAAAGATTGGTGAGCGAACAGATCTACTCAACAGTTACTCTTGAACATGAATAGTCTTATATTTTGTGGTCCGTTTATTGTGATTTGGCAATAAAAAAAAATTTAAAAGTTGCCTGTACACTCCCAATAACTGAGAAAATGGCCAGGGGGAATTATGAGGACTTCCACATAAGGTAAAAATAATATGGCTGAGCCAGAATTCGAACCTGAGACCTGTGGTTTACGAGGATGTCAGTATGTGATGTTATTTTGACTGCATCAAATTTAACACATTGAACAAAATCGGAGACGATTGGACGGTCATAATTCAAGCATGTGTTTTGACAATAATGGGAGCATCTGTTGTGGTCAGTGGAACATCAATAAGTCTAACTTGATCCAGAGCAGATATTCTGGTCCAAATCGTCAAAAGTTAATATTTTTTTCTTTGTATATTATTGTAGATCCGTCCAAATCATCTTCCTAATATATCATTGTTTTCCTAAAATATTTCCACACTACATAAACAAATTTGTTCACATTTTTAACCTTTTTTTTATCCTTCACATAAGCAAGAGGCGCCTTCCAGTGGCCTTAACATAATTACTGAAGTTTGTATCGTTTTGCTATTTTTATTAAATATGTAAATTACTGTGTTAAAGGTCAAATATATATTCTATATTTCAGTATTCTTCATGGAAATTATTGATTGCAGACATTTTTCTACTTATCTGGTATATTGCAAATATTTAGTGTATCAATTTTTTGTCGCTCATCAATATACGTAATTTTGTGTTTCAAAATATTTTTCCTGCAGAAATGACTTTTTTTTCTCGTTTTAACTTGATTTGTTTAACATAATATTTTTATTTGTATTCTATTTGTTGTGACTGTCAAAACATGCCAGTTATATATTTCTGATAATTCTTTTAAAGATAAAAACGGGATTGGTAAATTGTTTTAAAAGGCGTTAATTCGACTCGTAATTAAAACCCTATGTCCAGAAAACTGCCTTGTAGAAATTCCAGCCACATAGATGCAGTAATACTTAGGAAAACCATGGAGGAAGGTCTTTCCTTCCTCCATGGGGAAAACCTTCAAAATCCATGCATGGTTTTTGTGTTAAATTAATGGTAAAAAAAACTGTCTGGAGACAACTTTTACAGGATTGCGATAACTTAAAGGGATTCCAAAGATTTCGTGCGGAGAAAGTTGGGTAGAGTTTTCTTACTAGAGGTTCCTTCCTCCATGCTTGGCGCTACCAATGTATTCGACTTGCCGTTCAGAGTGAATGGCAATTAACACCGGCGGCCATGACGGAGGGCGGTCACATTGTCGCCATAGACGAGTAGTCACTTTGTGGATCTATTGTCGCATTTAAAATACATGTATGAAAACTGTCAATTGCACGACCCTATAAAATGTCAGTCGGTGATTCGGCTGACACTATGATCCCATTCCGGCCGAGCTCAGCCAATCAAACGTTGCCTTTCGTAATCTCCTGGAGCCAATGAACCGTTGAACCCTTTTCGGGTCTTTTTTTTTACTGGATGTACAATTGCTTCTAAAAATAGTACAATTGATATATTACCGGTCAAAGTCAAGGTCAAGGACTTATTTTTAGAGCCGGTAATCATCGAACGCAGGCGGTATTTTACATTTCGAAAACTCGGGGGTGTGATTTTGTTCCCGAATGGAAACACGCAGCAGCCAGAAGTTCTAAAAGAACGGCAGAACGTCTTTTTCGAAGGATTGAGAAGTCGGTTTCATTAAGTAAGAACTCGACAGATCATGGCACAAAGTATTGTGTTGATCACCGGGTGTTCGTCGGGTATTGGATTGGCAACAGCCGTTCACTTGGCCAAGGATCCCGAGAAAAAGTACAAGGTAAAATTAGTGATTGTTGTCTGTGTTGTTTTAAAGGCAATGCTCGTCGGCAATGCGCGCGCGCCAAAATCGTGCCACGAAGTACGCAGCTCCATGCCTTTGTTATGGAGCTGCGTAATTCGTGGCACGAAATTGGCGCGCGCGCATTGCTGACGAGCGTGCCTTTAATATAATTTAGTTGATGGAATCTGGGATGGGTGTCCTTATTTATTGTAGTGACTCGAACTCTGAAAGATCGGGACATGGGCTCCGATTTTTATTGACTTAATTATCTCGAGTCTCAGACCTCAAATTACCTGACTTGGACTTTTCGGCCCCGGGGCACTGTCTCAAGTTTGGTTGCGAATAACTTGATCAGGACTCACTTCACTGACAGAAAATGCAACATGACCTTTTGTGTATTTATTCACCTTTTGGCTAGTATACAGCCTTTGCACGGCGGCCATGATCGACGGGGGGCAGTCACATTGTCACCGTGTGTCATGCATGAGTAGGTGCTTTATGGTTCTATTGTTACATCATTTAAATAAGAAAACCTGCCCCCTGTCATGGCCGCTGGTGCAGAAGCTCTATTGGGCATCTACCTCCAAGAGCTACTGTATGAGATAAAAATATATCCCCCAAATAATATATACCCCATAGGGGTTGGACACCACAACGAATAATTTATCCACAAAACATCGTTTTGCAAAATTAACTTGCTTTAAGTTCCACAAACTATGCCCAATTCGATAAGCATCCGGTCATTGTTCCGTAAGAAAGTGTAAAAGACTTTTCTGTCTCTGGTAAGGGCCGCTTCAAAATACAAAAGAGGCAAAGATGAGTGGCTAAATCACTTGTGGATAGGCCTATACCACTGGACGATGAGTCGTCGTGCCGTGCCTCTGTGCAATGGCCTTTAAACCCCATACTATTACTCCCACAGGTTTACGCCACCATGAGGAATCTGGCCAAGAAAGACAAGTTGGAAGCGGCAGCTGGAGATGCTCTCAATCAAACACTCTTCATCCGGTTACTTGACGTCACTAAAGAGGATACAGTGGCTGCCTTGGTGGATGACGTCATACGTGAAGACGGCAAGATTGACGTACTGGGTGAGTAGATGTGCTGCAAGCCACTAGCCTGGGAATATGCGCGTGGGCATATGCAAATGTCCAGTAAGCATTCAAACGATGATTGCACGCGAGCCAATAAGGATTCGCCTACCGGTTGGGACACGATTTGATTGATTGAAATAATCCAAAATAGCAGCTCTATACCTCCACATACTTCCAAGGGCGACCAAAGAAAGGGTTGGTATAAGGACGAGGCTAGGAAGACATGCCGTATATCTTCCTATAGCCTCGTCCTTACAACGAGGCTTGGAATGCGTTGTCTTGTACCTTTTTAATGAGCAGTGCAGAAGTTTTCATAAAAATGTACCTTTTGCACTGGCGGCTATGACGGGGGCAGGTTTTCATTTAAATGATGTGCAATAGAATCCACTGAGTGCCAACTCGTGCATGACGCTAACCCCTGTCATGGCCGCCGGTGTAAAGGCTCGATCTTTATTCATTCCTTCAGTAAACAACGCGGGCACGCATGGTGTAGACGGCATCCTCCATAAGTCACTAGAATGGTGTCAATCATTAATGGAAACTAACTTCTGGGGTGCAGTGCGTGTGACTCGGGCTGTGCTGCCTTCTATGCAAGAACACCGAGCTGGAAGGATTATCAACGTCAGCAGTACCTCAGGAATGAATGGTAGGTGGAAAACATCTCCCAATAAACAACCAAAAACAAACAAACAAAGAAACAAACACTACCGACCGACATCAATCTCATAATGACAGTATCGCCGAATCTTCTCTGATCTCGATCTGCGCTATTGTGAAGAATCCATTATGGCCATGAAAGAATCCTTTCACTTGAAACTTTGCTTGTTTTTCCCCCCTGTTTCAGGCATGCCCTTTTTCAGCATATACTCCGCTTCCAAGTTCGCCCTAGAAGGGTTTTCCGAGTCAATAGCACCTGTCCTACGTGATGGATACAACATAAGGTAGCCAGAGGCATTTTGTTTGGTAAAATTTCTTTGGAGAAAAAATCCCAATTGTATAGACACTTTTTATGGAGCATTTCAGGCATCATTTTAAAGCATGGTTGGACGCCGGATGCTTGACGTTTGACGCACATGCACCCAGTGTCGGCTTTGAGCTCAGTGATACGGCAGGTGGACTCTGTTCGTGGATGGTTAAAGGAGCGTGACCAGATTTTTCCAAAATGGAAGACAGATTTTTCCAAAAAAGATAAAAAATGGATTTCGTTCTAACCTAACAATCATATAAAATACCTATCCAAAAATATCCATGGGAAGAAAACAGGAAATGCCCGATTTGGGTGTGGAAGCAAAAAAGTTGGTGTAATGCACTGCTTTATGGAACCGGATGAATTAGTTTACTAAACGTCTGTGGATTTTTGATGATATCCCTGGAAATATGGATTGAAGGCGCGAAATTTCAGAATGGTATGAGAAAAATATGACACATGATATGGTATCAAAATCTCAACACCCATGGGAAAAATGGGGGCTCAAATCCCACTTGTAACCATTTTGTGATTCCGTCAAATAATAAATGTTCCCTCCTTGCAGGGTGAGCTTGATAGAGCCCAGCGGAGTGCTCACCGATCTGTTAGCCTCATTCGCCAGCGTGCCGTACGAAGAGCATGCCAAAGATTTCGGTGATGTCATGAAGCCAATGTTCTTGGGCTTCATGAAGGGAATGGAGGAGCATTCGGCCAAGACTGGCCCGCTCCAAACTGGAGACGACTTGGCTAAGATCATTAAGGAGGTGATTGAGACGGATAACCCGCATCTTCGGTACCAGGCCAACGAGCAAGTCAAGCAACTGGCGGGATGGAAATGGACGGATCCAACTGGGGATAGCTACCTCCCGTCACTGAAATAGAACACAGTTCCATATAGACTTGAGACGTGATGACGTCACGCTTTGCTTACATGTGACTGTGGATTTCTATGAGCGTATTTAGGGAACCATGCAGTGTGTAAGACCATATGAAAAGATACATGCACACAGACTATCATGTTGTGGGTCCATTCAACCACGCATACAACTAAAATGGACAGGACAAAAAAAAAAAATCATTCCTGAGATGAGAAGAAGAAAACAATTGTTGTCCTGTTTTTGAGAAACATGTCACATTTCGACCGTCCGTCTTACGGACCCAACCCCCGTAGTTAAAGTACACCCCTTTAACATGTTCAGAGTTCACTGTAAAATGAAATTAGACCAGTAAGGAGACGGCCAATATTGAAAAACGAACTTTAGGTTGTATTGATAATTTTATAAGTTTATTGATAAACTGGAAATTAAATTACATTAACTTAACTTTGGTTTTGAATGAGGCAGAGACTCTGCCTACGGAAAATCACAAAATAATAAAACATTAATTTATTAAAATTTACGAGACTTTGAGAGTTTTCAGATGTATTAAATCATGAGGTACATGATATTTGGGATCACCGTGGCGCCTAATTACCATAGCAACAAAACAATGAAAAGCGAAGATGAAATAAAACTGAGATTTTAACCTGCATACATCATTATTATAGACATAATATTTTGCATTATGCCGAATTACCGCAGAACTTAAGTAACTCAAAAATAGGGCAAGAGTAAAAGTCCACGTGGTCCTCAACAAAATTTGAAGTTTTGAACCCAAGACGATATCTGAGAGATCGTGGAGGAAGGACCTTTTCCATGAAAAAACGGTCACACTACGTACCACTCCCTCCCCCCAACCCCCGCCCCTGGCCCAAGCTATAGCTGTTTTCGAAACAGCTGGCTTCGTTTTGGGAGCACCCCAATTATCTTAACGATGCGATACTAGAGGCATCTGATTTTAACACCAACCTAAATTATTCATCTATTTAACATAATCAAAACTAGACTTCACGGAGAATACCCCGACGAGACAGAAAACCTCAAACTGTACCTAAAGCCGAATCAGTGATTTCGAAAATATCCTATGACGCCTCACGTACCTGTAATAGCGCCACCTATAGGCAATACGGAACTAGTTGGATTTTTTGCTAAAATTAACTTGCATGATTTGGAACGTTTCGCCATGCGAATTTGGGAGTGAATGGCTCACAAAAAGTGCCTTAATCACCCCTGATGACTAATTTTCTCTCTGGATAGATGACCAACAACAACTGGCAATCCTGGCATCGAAAATGAACTTTCTCTTGTAAGTATTTGGTATGGGAAATGTGCGCTGCAAAAACTGCAGTGCAGTGTGTTTTCTGTACAACTACAAAGCTTGCGGTACCGTACCGGCAGGCAGCTAGCCGGCCGGCGCGGCAGTGCATGCAGTCGAGTCTGCAGATTACAATTAATGTCAAAAGACTTTGAGTTCGTACGAAGACCCAGGGGACATTTAAGTATTGTGCTTTTATTTTGTTAATACGTACGTACGTGATAATAATAATAGGCCTACGTACATACGTGATAATAATAATATTAATTTGTACGTAGTCATAGGCCTATGACACGTATCCTCGATCCTCCATAATCTGCGCAACTTACGCTTATGTACGCGTGCGCATTGGCCGGCAAACATTAAGGCGAGTGCGTAGAAATAGGACCACGTGGATTTAGGGGTTCTGACGATACATATACGTATTATTATAACGTACGTGATAATAATACGTATATGTACGTAGTATTATCACGTACGTACATATTAAAAAAACTAAAAAACACTGCTTAAATGTCCGGTCCCCGGCCCCTCTGGGTCTTCGTGAGTTCGAGACATGAAATGTTGTAATGTAAGACTTTGGGTATTTTTTTTCGTTTACATTGGACACGGATTTTTATGTTGCAATCGATAGCTTATTCAATAAACCCTTTTACGGTTATCGACGCGAATATGTTGTTCACGGGGCAGTTCGAACACGCCTTAGGCCATCGGAATGAAAGTCATAGAATACTGTCCGGAATATTTCAAAAACACACGAGGCTTTTTCTCATTATTAATTTTTCATTATTTTGTAAAACAGGTGCCAGAGGGGTACATAGACAATGATAGAGGTGCACTTCAGTCTTCAGATCGTTTTCACGTCTGCCATCATTGCATGACAGGCAGACACCGATGAGACGTAATTTTTAATTGGCCAAAATTCGATGTTGCGATGGCAACAGCCAATCAGATGACGGAATACATACGTGTACAGAACGTCCGAAGATTGCCGAAGTGAGATCGGGGGCGCGTTCAATAGCACAATACATACGTACGCCGGTATGGGTATTTTCCTATACCTTCACCGTTGAAGGTATTGTCGGTATGCATACGTATTGTGCTATTGAACGTGCCCCGGGACTTCAGTCGGATTTGCAGTCTCGCGCGGCAACACCGAAACACGAACAGTGGCATTGTGTGTCAGCACTTGGATCTCGCGCTCAAGACTATCGTCTGCCGTCTGATTTCGAAAAATCTGGTTGATTGGTCGGAATTTCTCGGTTTGGCGCCATATATATCGATTTCTTTTATGAACAAGTATGAAAGTACGTTGAAGTTCCATATTTTTTGAAATAATGAAAAATGTTTGAATAATGAAAAATTTCGGCGGCGGCCATTTGGTCATGCGGGCGGAGGACGGTATTCTATGACTTTCATTCCGATGGCCTTAGGTCACTGTGCATTAGCTACGATCCGCGCACTCACAAGGCAACACGTGTTCGAAGTGCCCCATAAACAAGATGGCGTCGATAACCGTGAAAGGGTTTATTCTAAGATATATGTGTACCTATTCCAACTTGCACTTTTGTCGCAAATGTTGCTTTTCTGTAGAAAAATAATATTTTCTCAAGATAACCATTCCCATACACGCAGTGCCCTCTGTTGTCGCGCTTACGCACGGACCGCTCGCGCCTTAATTTTGTGCATTACTTTATGCAGTAATTTTAACATTTATTTATATCAGAAATGCAAGATTTCCGACAGAAGTGCAAGTGGGATGTATATCTTAGAATTGAATAAGCTATCGATTCCAATATATAAATTTACCAAAATCTACAAAAATACCTTTACTAGTTTTGTGTGCATTCTGTGTGGATGACTCAGTATATTAAATTATCCACATGTGAAACTAACAAGAGTGGGGAGTGGTCTATTTATAGCGCAGGGATCTTAATTTAGCATAGGAAAATGTGAAATGCCTAGAGGAAATAACAGTCATTAGGGGATAGTTAGTGTGTACAATGTGTTACTTGCAGGATCAAAATGCATTGTACTATTTTGGGCATAAGGTAGGGCTGAGGGAAAAATTACTATGTATTCGCCAGTTGAGACTCCATGCACTAAGTCTATGGAGCATGACAATGAAAAACGTAATATTTCCCATTGCTAAAATTATGTTTCCTAACCAAATTTACACTTTCTGGGGCATTATCAGGGAGAATTAGTGGCGAAGGTGTACGGTATTTATACCCTCCTGTGTCATTTGCAGTGACCCAAAATCTTTAAGAATTGTTTTGGAAAACCTTAGTCATAGTGATTAGAGCAATGGTAACAATTACCCGATAAATTCACGCTCTGGTACAGTTAGCAATTGTATTTATTTGGCTTATTGAGTTAACACGTCGTGGTGGGGGCGTTTTTTAAAAGGGACATTTTGCCAGTAACCTAGAAGGGGGCGGGGGTGGAGGTCAACTTCCAAGTGGCCCTGTATTCTATAATTGCTCTGTTACTCCAATTGAGGTGATTTCGTTTTGTAAAAGTGAATATGCACAATCATTTTTTTTAATGTTCATACATTTGGATGTTCAATCAGGGCGTCTTAAAAAGTCTTAAACTCATTTTCTAAATTTGAGGCCTTAAAAAGCATTTAAAAGTATTAAAAAGCATTAAAAAAAGTATTAAATTGTTAGCTAGATTTTGGGCCTGTGGTGGCCGAGTATCAAATTCTTTCCTGTTTTGGGGGTTTAATTGGTCTTAAAAAGGCATTAAAAAAGGTCTTAAAAAGTCTTCAATTTGTCTTGCTGAAACCCACGGGACACCCTGTCAATTGAAAAAAAAAGCTTACTTCAGGCAAAGCCAGTAATTTTATTCACATGACAATGCCTACTAGTTAAGCCTGGACGATATCGAAAATTTTGAACTGCGATATTATCGTCGGATGATATCGCCGATATGACTATATATCGTCAAGATTTTCAAAAAATTAAACAACCTTGTTAACAATGAACCAAACGAGAAAACGACTACGCAAAAACGATGAAATGGCTTGTCATTTAAAATAATATTGCTGAAGTTGAAATACTTTGAAGTTCCATCATAGGAAACAAAGCGGCCGAAGTCTGAAGAAACAGCGCATTATCGATCAGCGGCAGGAGGGCAACAGCGTGAGCCTTCCTCTGTGATCCATTACTCTGATTGGCCAACTGCACTGAGAGCCTGAAAATGGGCGTTATTTTGAGAGTCAAGATGACTGGCTGGGCTGCTGGCCGGGTGTCCGGATTGGCTGTTGGTTTAAATAAAACTTCCCACAACCATGATGTTCGTGACAAACAGATGGAAGCTTATCTTAGGACGTACTTGTACATTGTATTAACTTGTTGTTGTTAGCATCCTTTGTGGAATACCGTCTTGGCGGCGTACAAAGCAATAACCTCTACCTTGTTTTTGGTTTTGAGTGGGGGTGCGGGCGAGTGTCTGCTAATCCGACTGTCAATCATTCTGCGGTCAGTTTTCAGTTCTTATTAATCTCTCCGGGCCTGGGTGACTGGAAAATAATCATTCTCGAGACATAAGGGAGGGAGAGCATGTTTGAAAACAGTAATCAGGCTGTGATTGCGAATCCCTGGTATACCCACTAATTTTTTGATAATAACTACCCTTATGATTTCTAACAACTATTTTCACGTTTACTACTGAATACAATTATGCGGTACAGGTACATGTAGTAAATAATATAAAGGTTATCAGAACATCGCGAAAAGTCACACAATGCAACTTTTTGGGAGAACAAAAAGAATGTTTTTATTTACACATGACTCGATCACAACTTGTTTAAGGCTCAACAAATTAAACGCCAACAAATAAATGAACCCTAAAAAATGAATAAAGAAGTAAACCCTAACATTAAAAAGTTTGTTGTTTAAATAAACAAAACAGATGATGGGCGCCACTGACTGCAGGCGTTGTCTGTGATTTATTGTCAAGACCGTGTTGGCTTTATTCTCTCAACTAATTCAGACGACTAAAGTCAAAGACCCCTTAAAATGTATTTGTAAAGGTTTATTGAATCGTCTTTGTGGCGGCTCCTCTGTGTGTAGTGGCTGCCTAGTTTACCAACTAGGCCTACATGAAAATAATTTGGCGGCGCGCGCAGTCGATAATCCTGGATGTTACTTCTACATCATTTTAACATGGGCATTAATCTACAGTCGGCAGCGGTCGTTCGCGGCAAATCTGACAGATGTTTTTGACGGGCGCCTGGACTGTCATTGTTCGAGTTTTAAACCTCAAAGTTATGTAGCACTTCGCAAATTGACGATAGTTTTAGAATTATCGTGCATGTTTTTCAAGGTTTGAGAATATCGTCTTTGTCACGATATTTCGATATTTACAAAAACAAAGTCGATATAGTCGATATTGTTTTCATTATCGTCAGTCGGCGATAATATCGTGATATCGTCCAGGCTTACTACTAGTACTACATGTACCTTTCTGATAAAGGGGATTCCCCCTTTAATTTGTTAAAACACAGGTAGCATTCATTGTGCATGTATAGTTTATCATTTCCTGATAATCTCTATAGAGATTAAAAGGTCGGGGAATAACGGCAGTAAAGGTGAACATGAAAGACTTGAATCCAGTCCAAAGTTCACGACTATATCCTGTACATTGAAAATGGTGGCACAGCTAGACCATTTTAATTTTTAGGGGGGCGGGGGTGGGGGGATGTACAAGTACATGTACGGCACCAATTTTCAGTGGGGGTGCACCTGACACAAGTGGTGAGGGTAGGGGGGAAACGGGTGTCATTATGCCCTATCTTAGATTGTGACTTGAATTAAGACTCGAGGACTTGTCAGGAAATGTAGTCGAGTCAATCAAAAATCAATGCAAGACATGAATACCACTGAGATGCCCTGTCAAAGTCTATGGAACATGGCAGAAAAAGTATTTTCAAGGAAATTATTGAATGTTTGTCACTCCTAAATTCATTTTTTGATGGTTATTAAGTCATACTAAGGATAATAAGAAGCGACCAGTAAACATAATGTTTCCCCCCGACTACAAAACTGACTTGAAGAAACACACAGGGCCATGTGATTCATTCATAAAGACTTGGGTCTTTCTATAAATTAAGGGTCCAATGTTGGTGTCCCCCGTTACATTTTACATCTTGTTTTTGTAAATTCAGGACACATTCTTTAAATACTTTCCGTCTCAAAGAGTGAGTAAATAAAGTACAATTCATACAAAATGGTTTAAAAGCCATTTTAATGATTTTTGTACAAAAAATAACACATATCAGGTGTAACGGGGGGACACTAAATTTCACACTTTTGGACCCCTAATTTATAGAAAGACCCACTTGCTTAGACTCGAGATGATTCTAATTTATTTACCAATTTTCCCAAGCCATTGACCTCATTAACACATTAAGTATGTTGCCAACTCATACCATAATCTCAATGCTGTTTCATCTGTCTTTTCACAGCGGCAATCGAGGGGCTAAGACATTTAGGCCCAAGAAGAACATTGCCGAGGGGACGCACCAGTATGAGTTGATGAAACATGCAGAAGCCACATTAGGGAGTGGAAACCTCAGGCTGGCGGTCGCTCTACCGGATGGAGAGGACCTGAATGAATGGGTTGCTGTTAATAGTAAGTCAGGGTACCAGACATGGGTGGCCTTGCAAAGCGGCCATCTTAGCGGGTAATCATAATGTCACCGTGCATCATGTATGAGTGGGTCCTTCATTGATCTATTTAAATACGAAACCTGCACCCTAACATGGCCGCCAGGGCCAAGGGTCTATCAACTAGGAAATCACTCATTAAAGCACTCTTTAGCAACAGTAACTTCTGGAGCATTTTTATATTTTAAATATAAACATACAATATCTTCTCTTCTCACTATTCCTTTCCTGTTTCTTTTATTTATAATCTTTTACTTCATTATTTTTTCTTTTAAGCTGTGGACTTTTTCAATCAAATCAACATGCTGTATGGCACCATAACTGAATTCTGCTCTGCCGAGTCGTGTCCCATCATGTCGGCTGGTCCAAAGTGAGTATAAAAGCACATGTGTACAGTCAGGCCTTAATATTAACCAAGGCCACCGAGGCCAATGGCTTCATACCTTACTGAGTTGGCCCCGATGCCCCTTCAAGATATACACTTTCTGGGCCAGCATGCCCTATCCTCTTGAATTTCATGAAGCTTGTATACACTAGTAACGTAACCAGTGCCCATCTGAAAGAAATGTTGCCATGGTGTTGCCTCAGGCTCAGTTATTTTCATAATGTTGAGGTTTTTGGATTTTTGCCGGGAGGTGGGTGGGTAGGGGTTGGTGTGAGTGGAGCTCAAAGTAGCCGGGTCCCCCTGTCAAGCACTTGGCTCTCGCATTAGTGGAAACAAGTCATGTTTTCTCATGCTAACCCCTATTGCTGGTACTGTGTTGCCCCCTTGTTACTGAGAGCTGACAAAGGTGTTGCAAAAAATGAACTGACGTCTGCAAAATCTAGGAGGTTTGAGAGCTCACTGCTTCATTTCTGTGAAGAATTTTAAACATTTGTCAATTTTGATAACTGTCAGGTATGAGTACCACTGGGCTGATGGTCAAACAGTGAAGAAACCCATCAAATGCTCGGCTCCTAAGTACATAGATTACCTCATGACGTGGGTACAAGACCAGCTGGATGATGAGACTATATTTCCATCCAAAATTGGTACGTATGATTTTTACAATTTTTGTTTAAATTGATCTGCAGCTGATTTTACGAAACCTTAAGAGCAACTTTTATTGCATAAGTTGGTCAACAATCTTGTGATAATTACACGCAAGCAGTGTTATAGTTTTTAAAACTTGAGCAAGTTACGTACTTTTTCGTGAAATCGGCTGCTGGTCCTAAACCTATATTATACATCCTCTTCGCAAAAACAGGAGTGAACTTTCCCAAGAATTTCTCAACCATTGCCAAGACGATTCTGAAGCGGTTGTTCCGAGTCTACGCTCACGTCTACCACCAACACTTCTCAGAAATCGTTAAACTCGGTGAGGAGGCTCACCTTAACACCTCCTTCAAACATTTTATCTACTTTGTCCAAGAGTTTAATCTGATTGAACTCAAGGAACTGGCGCCGCTCCATGAGCTTATTACGTTATTTAAGACCAAGTGAACGATCTTAATTTGGATCTGAGGGTCAATATGTGACCTGGGGATGATTTCACAAAAGTTAAGACGAGTTCAATGTGTCCTAATTCCCATACCAACGTCCCAAAATAAGAAGAGTGACCCTTCGTAAGACGTGTCTTAGTGCTTTTTGAAATCGGCCCCCGGTCATGTATTTAGATCAAGTAACGGGTCTCGCCAGTTAGTACAAATTATCAACTAAGACCTGGCATCGATTTCACAAAAGTTAAGACAAGTTCAATGCGTCGTCATTTCCGATTACCAACGTCCAAAGATAAGAAGAAATGACCCTTCCTCAGATATGTCTTAGCGGTTTGTGAAATCGGCCTCTGACCGTACAAAATGAGCAGGATGTTGCACGGTCTGGGCCGTGTTTTTGCAACCAATTCCAGAAAGTGGCGGCTGATCCAGGCCCATTAAATTACAAAAATACAATGAATGTTGTGTTTATTACTTTGCGCAGTAACCGAGAGAAAAATAGGGTCCATGGGAAGTATACCAACTGTGCCTTATAGCTCAGCTGGCAGAGCGTCTGCCCGGTGAGTCGGAGGTCTCGGGATCGAATCCTGATAAGGCCCTTACGATTTTTCTCTCATCTCAAGTTTGGTTGTTTCATTTCAATGGTGATTAGGCACCATACCAGATGGTGTGTTCGTTAAAAATACAGTGGAAACTCTGGGCAGTATCCAGGGTCCAATTTGATGGAGGTGTTTAAGCACATATTTGCTTAAGCACCAAAAACTCTTGCTTAGTAGAGAACATTACCAGTGAAATCCTCATGTGATAGAAATAGTGTATGACCAGTGTTAGAGGACTGTTTCATTACCATGACAATCTCATGAAATTTTTGCTGGTAACCTCATTTTATCAAGCAAAGTTTTCATGCTTAAGCAATTTTTCATGCTTAAGCAGCTCTATGAAATTGGCCCCAGATGATACCCGGGTACTGTTCAGAATGTCCATTGTATTTTCCATTTTATGGGTCTAGTTCCACCGCTGATTTCTGGTTATGGTCGAGAGAACTCAACCAAAACTGTGCAATATCCTACTCATTTTGCACGGTCGGGTCACATATTAACACTCCACCTGCACTGGCATTCATTTGTCATCTTGAAAGGGAGTCGGTCATTGTAATTAAAATGTATATATATTGTTTTAGAAGGTGGGACTGTTTTAGCGTACAGGAGTGAGTGTGCTATTATAGAAATGTTCTCGAGTTTCATTTAGGAGCGATATATTTCTACCATAATCAAAAATATACAAAACAAAAATGACATTCAGCATCTAAATAGTACTGTGTAGGGAAATTACGATAGAAATTCAAATGACAAAAATGGAGGATAACAACTCAAAACGTCCCCAGACAATTTACTGGCTATCTTTCGTCGATAGTTGGGTGTATTTCACATAATTTATAAAAAGGGGTTTTTCATAATTAATCTGATTCATGTCTGAAATCTGGTAGTGACAATGTTGTTTACAGTGTGTGAATAGTATGCTTGGGCGATTCCACGCCGGAGTCGGGTAGAATCGATTTCACCTTAGGAATCGGAATCGCGATTCCAGATTGTTGAGGAATCGATTCCCAGTAGGAACCGATTGCCTTTTAGCAAGATTGGATTCCTAGTGATAACTTACCGATTCCAGAAATTACCTAGCAATTTCGTAGCCAAAACACTAGACTTTTCCGAGTATCCAGCCTCTTTTCCCACATATAGGAACATGTGTGGCACAGGCCGACGTTTTATAGATGTTTAAGTGCCGCTCGGTGCCAAAAAAATAGGTCGTCATCTGCACAATATGCAGTATCGTCAACGTAAGCCTGGTTTTCATATTATCGCAACAAACGCAGACAGTACAGCAAACTAGACAGTCGGCAAAGTTACTTTTCCGATTGTTTCCATCAGTGTTTGCGTTGCAGTTGCTTGCGTTTAGTCTGCGTGTGTGTGTTACGATTATATGAAAACTAGGTTTTAAACGCGCTAAATGTAGTTAATGTTTCCCACGAAAAATAAAATCGGAATCGCGATTGTTTTTTTAAATCGGAGTCAACTCCGAAAATGCTGGAGTTGCCCAAGCCTAGTGGTTAGTGCTTCTAGCTCCTTTGAAACCAAATGAATATTTTTATGATGAATAAGTAAATATACCATGATCTACAGGGTAATTATTAGCAGTTTCTCCACTGCCGTGTGTACATATATTGAAACAAAAATTAGAACATTTTCAAATTTGTAATATCGGCAGGACATTTTATTATTGCGGCGAGTGTATTGATTTTCTGTCTGATAAAACAAAAAAGTGAAAGCAAGACTATGAAATAGGACTTGTGTCCAAAATAAAAACACAGGGAAAGGTTCAGAGATTTTTAGGGCAGAGTTGTTGACTAACTGAACATATTTAAGGCAACGTATTAAATTTGACTCTCTGTTGAGTTTTCATTTATTTTATTGTAGAAATTGTGTTGCACCTTTTGACAATCTTACCTATTAACTTTGGCACTAACTGGTTAAAATATTAAATATTGCTTTTTATTCCCCAATATTGACAAAAAATTGTCATTCTGAATCAAATAGCAATCATGAAAGTGCCTTTTTTACCCAAAGAAAATTTAAAATTGCCATGCACAAAATTAGATTTTTTTTTTTACATTACGCTTTTCTGCCACGTGTGTGATTTGTTGCAAATGAAATTTCTAGTGGGACAAACATACAGCATTTTGCTGTTGATTTCTTTTTTCCTCGCTGCTGTTTTAAATGCACTGCATCAATTAAGGATGCTTTTGTTATAGCAAAATTGTCGATTAGAATGCACACCAAAATAGTACCAACATTTTTTTAGTTTAAGCAAAACTTTCAGCAAATTAAACCTTTGTGACATTTCACTTTACACTCACCCCCATAGTCAGCTGTGCTGCACATCCCCCAATTGTTTAATCGTAACAAATGACACATCATTGTAAAGAGGAATAACAGGGCTTTCCAATGATACTAAATTCAAGGAAAATGACTTGGTAACAAGAGAGAAATCGTCAGTCAGTTTCCGAACTTTTTTTTAAAGAGTTTAGATAAATTGGTTTTTAAAGGACAGAATGCTCTTGTATACCTGTATATACAAATGAATTTAATGTAGTAATCAATCATGGAAAGATGCAATTTCTTATGTGTAAAATAGCTACCAAGTAGCTGGGCAAATGATTTTCAAATTTTGTCAAAACGTTTTGTCAAATTTAAAAAACAATTGTTTTTGTTTGAAAATCTGTCTGCAGTCAGTGGCATTGTATAACCCCTTCGATCACATTTGTTGAAATGGACTTCTTTGTCTGTCTAAATTCCCATGACTGAAGCAGAGGATAATAACTAAAACGGGAAGCAGCGTTTGTAAAATAAAAAAAAACCTTGTTGGGTCTATGAGGGTGGGGCATTGCAGTAGCAAATTGTTGGAATCTTAATTTATCATAATCACATGGGACAGTTAGAAATTGATCTAGATTGCATCGGGGAGACTGAATGTTAATTGGGGTTTGTTTTGCCCTTAACCGACGTAATTATTAACACTGTATACTCGGTGCTTTCCCGAGACACTATGAAAAATCTTCATAGCTTGCTCGGGTGGGACTCGAACCCACGACCTCCTGAAAACAAGGCAGACGTCATTGACGATTGTAACCACACATGGGATATAAAGCACATGCCATAATTTCTTAGAACGTATTCAAAGAGGGAATAAAGTGCAGAACTTTCTCGGCAAAGTGTGTTAAATTCATAATGTCTAAGATTTATGTACATAGTTCGCTAGAGAATTTTATGGTACTTTGTAGATTGGAGAGTTTTCTGTTTAATATTTATGTATTTATTTTTTTGGTTAATTATGGCTTTAATGCAAATAGTAATTTTATTTCCTGTAATTATACATGTAAACAAGAATGTGTCTCAGAATGGGTTTAATTTATACAGAAATTTGCCCCGTAAAGACAGATACTCTTAATTAAAGTCTATCAAAATATTACTTGTGAATCATGTGGTTATATAGCGAGTCAATGGGTGCAGATCAACTCGACTGTCGTGTGCTCGACCGAAGGAGTCAACTCGACCATTATCCAACTTGACCATTTTACAATTAATTGCAGAAGTCAACTCGTCCGTTGTGTCACACTAAACTAGTACATGTACCCGGTAGTAGATGGCCGGCCGGCGACTGGTTTGTGAAATAAGCATCACGTACATTTTTCGTGTGGTGCGCACCTACACACACTAGTCGCCGCTGGCTTTGCACGGCGGTGGCACAGCCCGTGATCAGGATTTGCAAATTTCTACCTCGGATGATTTTGGTTTAAAAAATTTTGTTTTGGTATGACGGTCGAGTTGACTGTAAACCGAGTCAATAGCATGCCACAGTATTTGTTTCTTGATATAGCAAAACAGCATTCTGTGCATTCTATTAACGTTTTCATTAAACACCAACCGCTTCAATCTGTGGCTTAAAGGCAGTATACATGATTGGTATCTCGAAAATCAGAAATGTTCACAGATTTACGCCTAACTTACACAATATAAACATGATGACCGTAGAAAACTTCCCCTCAAATGGTTTTGTCTGAAGTGCTATAGTCTTTGTCTCATGATACGAAAATTTATTTCGCCCCAATCACTTTGCCCAAATGCTACTTCGCCCCAAAACCACAAACCCTGTTTTCTCCAAAGTTAGACGAAGTACGGAACTGGTTTTTGCTCAGGTTGGTTTTAATCATGCATATCTTCAATCATGTATACTACCGGTATCTTTAAACCGAAACCAGGAAACTTATTTTGTCACGTTTTCTCTTTTCCATTGAAATTAAATACAAATATACTTTCTGTCTCAGTAGTTACCAAATGGTGCTATATCTCATCTCTTGTTACAATCACATGACGACACTTCTGGAATCACGCGACAATTTAAGGATATTAATTCTGAAAACTTCCTCGTTAACTCTTCACACCTTGTTTTTATTTCTCCCTTAATATATGTATTTGTCGGAGGAGGTTACACAGACATTTTACTTTATTATAATTTCACGAGCATTTGCATAGTATATTATTCAAAAACTAAACTTGATGCTGTTGGCAGTGTTATTTAAGTGTCTAAATACTGCTGTTTTTTTTCCAGTGGGAAAGAAGAATACACAAACATTTTACGCTTGTTCAAGACATACTTAATTATCCCATTGAAGTATAAATCCGTTCAGGAAATTCTTACAAATAATTTGTTTTTCTGATCATTTGAAAAATGAAATTTGTGAGTTATTTTAGAAAAAGATGATGACATCACTCCAAGATGTTTGCTAAGACTGCACATGTTCAGAATCTTGGAGCCATTCCTAGAAGTTGCATCACAGCACATGGTGTTCCATTTTTAAAACTTACTATTATCATCTGTGGACCAACTGGGCTTGACAAGGTATGTTAAATACAAACCGTTGTGTGTCCGCAGGACGATATTTTTAGCATTTGTTCTTATATTATTCTCCAAGAAACATGATGAAACGGTAGAAAAGACATGCTGCAAGAAAGAAGTTGGGAAGAATTTACAAGTCGGCCATCACTATAAGTTCCTTAAAATGACTTATCAGTAAGTGCAATTCTAATAGAAAAACCAAAATTAAAAAAACTGAGACTTTTGCAGCCACTCTCATAGATTTTGTACATAAGGCCTCAGGTAATGGCTGACTTGCGTCAGTCTCTTTCTTCGATCACCAGCATTACATCTTGTACGAGTTGAGCATCTTGCAGCGTCTTGTCAATGTGCTGCGATAAGTCCATCCGTGGGTACGTTGTGCAGACTGTGTAAAGTTTAGGGTGGTATCCTTGCTTTGTCATCCAATCAAATAAAACCTGAAAGTTAAAGAGAATGTGCAGCTTTGAAATTGTAAAATAATGGTTTACTACATCTACTCAATTGAAACAGCGCCCTCTTTCATTTGTCATACATCTACATACTGAACCAATACGTATGCAAGTGCTGGTTAACTTTTGTAGAGAGTGCCCTCTTGTGGCCAATATACCTTATGTACATAATTTATGAGTCAGACAGCCATAAGCATAGTACATGTGCAATGTAGATTACCAGTACATGTCTGTGGTTAGGTTTCATATTTAATGATGCGATTGTGGAAACATGCCTACTTATTCCATGACTCATTCCAATGACAAGTTACAGTGTACCTCTTAACAATGGGCTATAATTTAGGTTTTTAATTTAAAGGCTAAGGCTTGTCAATGCGCGCGTGAGGCCAAATTCGTGCCACGAAATACGCAGCTCCATAGCAAAGGCAAGGAGCTGCGTATTTCGTGGCACGAATTTGTCGCGCGCGCATCGCTGACGAGCCTCTGCCTTTAAATGTGTAAATTTTCTTATCCAATCTCCAAAATGGCAGACGGTCTTTGCCTTGCGTACCTGAACCTTTTCAGTCAACAGAAATCGTCGTTTTTTTACTGTGTTCTGTAAACCTCTGATGGCAACTGTGATACACTATAAAATAAGGGAAAAAGGGGAAAAAAGAAAATTTGTACATAATCAGTTGGAATGATCATGGAATGATACAGCTGGTTATCACAATCGGCCTAACTCCGTCAGGGGTCGAAATTAACTTGAATTGTATGGTATCCCCACTGGACTAGTCACATAACATTTCACTAGTCCGCCATCATTTATTAGTAGTCCTGCAGAAATGTACACAAATTATTTCTACATTTTGGACATTCGTTAATTGTGTAGTTAATTTTTTTTTTTACAAAAAGTAAAAAAAAAAAAGAAGTCCTGCAGCCGATTTTACGTTTGCACTGCTTAAGCCCACTTGTGCAACTTTTTTGTTGCGCTACTATCCTGCAATAATTACATGCAAGCTATGGTTCTTATGCCATTTTAAAAAAGTTTCGCAAGCTACACATGTACGCACCTTTTCCTGAAATCGACTGCAGATTGAGAACCTGAACTTTTTAATGCCACATCGTTTTGACTGCTTATTGTTTTCCCAACGTTGAAATATTAACAGGAAATATTGTTCTTTATATTGCATAAAAACATGTATAGCAGCATAGGCCCACTAGCCGGTCGGACTACCAACATATGGCAACTACTAGTCCTCTGGCTAAAACCACTAAGGCATAAAAAAATATATGTTATGTTGGCGTAACCCGACCGACCCTAAAAATACGGCCGACCCTGGATATTTTTATTTTTTTAAAGGGAAGAAATTTAATGATTAATATCTATATGTTTCCATCAAGGGAAAATGTGGATCTGCGGTCATTTTTGATCGCTTAAAACGGATAAATTTGAGTCAACAGCTAAGGTTAATCGCCCAGAGCTGCGCCGACGATGTCAAGGTGGGGTACACGGTGCTGAAAATACAATCGTCAAAGGAAGAAGTGGGTCCATACAAAGATGTGGAATCAGATGAAACGGCCAGCATTTTGTCTGATTTTGGTTTCCACTTTTTCATGTCATTTGCACTGGAAGGGAAAAAATAAAAATAAAAAACAAAAAAACAATCCCGACCTACCTACCCTATTTTTTGGGGCCCGTTACGCCAACATAACATTTTTATTTTTTATGCCTAACTACGGGACTATACTGTTAATTTTGACCCCTAGATGTATGTAAAATCATATTGATTTTGGAGGATTGGGTGTTGGGGTTAATATCAGGGGAAAAATCGGTCAAATGCAATGCATTAACAAGGCTTCGTGGTACACGTAGCATGTTTGTGCAGCTGACTTTGTGCAGGAATGGGGATGCAAAAACAACAGCTGCACCGCGGATTGAAAGTGAATTTTGTTACATATACACTGTAGTTATCCATTTAAAACTACTCGTTTTATCACACACACAAACGAAGATATTTCCATTATTTTACAAACTGGGCAGGGGTTTGGGGCGTACATTTGTTTTAACCACTCGACGCCGGAGGACGTTTAAACACGCCAAGATTTCCGCATTGGTATAGCGGAGGACTTGTTAACACGTTTAGGAGGGATTCTCTTGTTACTGCTTTTGACGTCTACACTTAATTTACGAGGAAAATGGGCAAAACAGTTTATAACAAAGCGGCATTGGGGTGTACAATGACGGTGTATCGACATAATACTTTACCGCGCATGGTTAATGAGTTCAGTTGTTTTCCGTCGTCCATGCTTCAATAAATCCGCGCCTATGGACAGCAATGTTTGAAATAATCCCGGCGTTAACTGGGCCCAATTTCATAGAGCTGCTTAAGCGCTAGCTGAAAACGTGTGCTTACTGTAGCAGAAAAGTTGTACTAACATTAAGGCTTTTTCACGGCCGTGGCATGCTTAAACTGCGGTTAAGGCAGGTTTTCAGTTGCTTACCGTTAACGATGTCTATGAAATAATCTAACGCTCGGTTATTGGAAAATGGGCTGTTAAGTGATCTCTGGGGTGGTTATCTCATTGAAGGGTTTATCCCTTTGTAGGGCTTTCTAAGCTCATGTGATAGCCAATCCCAATCAGTGAGGAAAAACTGCAATACCATGTTTCAAGACCACCAGTTGGCTTCATAGCTCAATTGGTAGGGTGTCTGCAAGTTAAGCAGAAGGTCCGCGGTTCGAATCCTAGTGGAGCCAAGTTGTTTTTTACTGCATCCAGATTTCCCAAACTCATTCACATTTCTGTCGAATGTTAAAACATGCCATAGTTTTGTTTCCTGGGGACATCAAAAGCACATCCTGTTCATGTATTCCTAGGTCATTAGGTTAACCCTATTGGAAAATATCAACATTAATGAAATACCAACTCACCCCCTGTTCATTGCTTGTTGGCTCATCTGGGAGTGTAATCACCTGAAATGTAACAATTGCACATAATTAAAATATTCATAACATCTTAAATTATTGAAATATTCCTAACATTTGCACATATGCAACATAATGAATGGACATCTGGTCTACAATATAGACTATTTGCATTGGCAGCCAAGTTTAAAGGAGCGTGGGACCAAATCATACTTTTAACAGAACCCCGCCCCCAGATTTTTCCCATGGGTTTTGAGATTTTGATACCATATCATGTCATATTTTTCTCATTACCATTCTGAAATTTCGCGCTCTCAATCCGTATATTTTCAAGGATATCGTCAAAAAACTACTGATGTTTTGTAAACTAATTTATCCGGTTCCATCCTTTTTGCTTCCACATCCAAATTGAAGATTGCAAATTTTCTGTTTTTATCCCATAGATAGTATTTTCGGGAGGTATTTTATATGATTCTTAAGTGAAAATTAAATCCATTTTCTGGAAAAATCTGAACACGCTCCTTTAAGGTCAGTTTCTCTTAAATGATTACAGTGGGGTTACTAGAGCTGTATTCAGCTCTCTAATGTCCGAATATGTCACTGATGTAGTAAAAGCCGCCACAAGGCCCCGCTAGTCCAGGAGTTGATTTCACGAAGCGCTGCGATCCTTTATCATAACTCAAGATGCACGTTTTGGTGGTTTACCCATTGCAACTGTACGACACACTCCTTTCGCAGTGGTTTGCTCGCCCGGTTTCGTCCGCTCCAACCACTGCTCAATTTTGCAATGTATCCTGCGAAGCGCGTGCATGACGTCGCCCAAGGCCAAGTAAACATGTCACCTGACTGTCACGTGGCATGTTTACTATGGGCGAGTTTGTTTCGGACGGATCCAGATCCTGCGCAGATCCAATTCACGTGACTTAAATTCCTAGTTGAGAGCAGTTTCGTTTGTTTCTGCACGGTATTAAACTCGGAATCTGGATTCGGATCTGTCGTGAAACAAACTCGCCCTGCGTCAGTTGACAATCGTGTCAAGTGTTATCCAGCGTTGGCCTTGGGTGACGTCACGCAGCGCTTTGCAGGATACATTGCGAAGTTGAGCAGTGGTTGGAGCGGACAAAACCGGGTGCGCAAACCACTGCGAAAGGAGTGTACTGTGCGAAGAATCATAGCACTTCGAGAAATTTGGTCCGAGGTTAGAAAAAGTAGTTTCTCCTATAGTTGTTTCAGCATTCATCAAAACCACAAACTCTAGTTACATAAATATCTGGTTTTCTATTAGCCAGCCTTGTTTCCTTGATTATAACACAAAACGTTTTAACCTTCCAGTGTTTTGTTGACAAGTATCTAGTTCTCATGTGACAGGAACTTCAGGAAGTATTTTTGGAGCTAACTGATTGTCACCATGGGAACCAAGCCTATATCACTGCTCAAATTAGACCCTCTGATAATCATCACCTTTTTTGTTTTTGGTTCTTTCACGGTGGCGTGACTTGGTCTGGTGACTGATTCTGGGAGTTTTCTGTCACTTGCGGCATCTTTGCTTGTACCCTGACATTTTTTCCTATTCGAGTTTGTTTCTGAACCTGTTGCGCTGTTTTCAAGATCAGCCGAACTGTCCTGAACAAAAACACACAAAATGCAGGCTACAGACTAATTTGTTTTTACAAAACTGTTTGAACGAAATCCACAAATATGCAAATGAATTGAAGATGTTTAATGATGTGTTGGTTGATTTGATAGTTTATTTTGGAACTTTGTAGTAATATTTATATACATTGATATCTTGTCTTCAATGTTCCCATCAAATTGGAGGGTTTATTCAACAAAGCTAACTAGAAAGAGAAAATGTTCAGTTTTTATTTGGAAAAGTGTGAATGTGACCTGCATTTCCAATGACATAATCATATACACAATGTCATCTTTAAGATATGGTTTATAACAGGTATTATTTGATGAATGGAAGTAATGTATTCATAATGCACCTATCAATTGTTTCCCCCTCACTTTTTGCGTGACAAAATCCCCACCCCTGGGGCAACATTTAGGTGACACAAATCCCCACCCTCGGGCACAGAAAAAGGGTCAAATGCCCCACCGTGGGGGTGGGGGTGGGGGGTGTAGTTGTGGGGGAAACAATTGATAGGTGCATAAGCAACAACAGAAACTAGTAACAGTAATCACTAAATCAACACCAAGTTTATATCTGTACAAAAAGTGCTTATGAGTTTCGCTTTAACAAAATGTTGTGCAATGCTCGGGTTTCGAAAGACACAGATGTCTTTGCTGGAAATTCCCTCCCAAGGACACAATTGTTTTAACATTCTTTTTCTTTATAAAATGGGAATTCCCCATGCCATGAAACCTCAAGTGGGAGTCACATTTCTTGGAAAGCATCCAGGTACGTTCTGCTGTATGGGGTGACATCATGTTGTAGGACCCATGTATTTTTCAGCCCTGATGAAAGCAGAACTACATGTGGGTATTTCTATAAATTAGGGGTCCAATGTTTGTGTCACCCGTTACATTTTACATCTTGTTTTTGTAAATTCACGACACATTTTAAAAATACTTTCAATCTCAAAGAGTGAGTACATAAAGTACAATTCATACAAAATAGTTTAAAAGCCATTTTAATGATTTTTGTACGAAAAATAAAGCATATCAGGTGTAACGGGGGACACTAAATGTCACACTTTTGGACCCCTAATTTATAGAAAGACCCATATTCTAGAACTACTTATCCTAGGCTCTTGGCATTTTCCAAATTCAGCAAAACATGTACTTTAAAAATCATACCTCCCATGTTGGATCTTTATGCCAGAAATCTTTTTGGTAGGCTAGTATACGGTTTTAAAAATGCAAATTATCGGTCAATATGACCACCTCTTGGGGCAAGGCTGACTGCAACAGGCTCTGTAAGAGCCACTGAGGCAGGGTGCGCCACTCTGCCCGAAGTGCCTCCCTGAGCTCCTCAGGCCGTTTTTAAGAGTGGCTCCAGAGAAATTTCACACACATTCAATCAGGTTAAAAACCAAACAAAAAGGGTCTTTGAGAGCCCTTAACTACATGTAGTGGATTCTCCCAGAAACAGGAAATGTCACATTTTATTGTTGTGGGAATCACATTGTTTAAAAAGGTCCACTTGGATCTGGATAAAATCACTGAAGCAGAACAGTCTTGAAAGTAATTCTTAAGCGACTAGTCAATTTTGCATTTTGATCTACCAGTTCACTATATTAAAGGCACAGGCTCGTCAGCAATGGGCGCGCGCCAAATTCGTGCCACGAAATACGCAGCTGCATGCCTTTGCGTATTTTGTGGCACGAATTTGGCGCGCGCGCATTGCTGACGAGCCTGTGTCTTTAAACATTACTCTGATCGAGAATGTATATTTTAAGAAAAATTATAAAATGCAAGAAAAACAGACCTCCATCTGATTTGGGGTGGTCATTTGACACCCCCCACCACCCCACTGTTTTATCAAACTGAATATTTCAAGGGAAATGGGCACAGACAATACGCCTTTAATGCTGGAATTCCCCGGCTGCATTTAAAATGCACTTGCTCTTACTGGACATTTTCATGCCTTAAGGTTTCTGGATTTTCCCGCCTTGTTCCAAGAAGCGATTGGGGGAGTGGAATTTCCCGGGGTATTTGCGTAGGTTTTTTTTTTATATTTGTGGCCTGTTGTAATCGATCTTTCTACATGTATTAGACATCAGGAGTGGATTCAGAGGGAATGGGACAGTTCCTGGGAGTCCTCATACATTTTTGTTAAGCGGTTTGAAACCCTTATTGTAACCTGTATTCTAGTAAGCAATTTAGATTTCAATTTGGTTGTGTATTTTAACTTTCAAATCCACGGATAACTAATTAATATATAAGTCACAAAGTTTAAAACAGTATTGGGTGGGGGTGGGGGGTGGGGGGGGGGGGGGGGGGGGTGTACTTTAGCCCCACCCATTTCTGAAAGGGGAGGGGAAGAATAAAGTGATATTTTGTGTATCCGAGCATGAGTATTTATAAAATAATTATTCTACACACATTTTATTATGTTTTTCTTAACTTTTCAGTAAGTGGAGCGGACATAAAAATCACCTTCATATTAAAAAGGAAATGGTAAAGGTAAAACAAAACATTTCTTAATTTCTATAAAAAATAATTAGAATTGTTTTCAAATATTTAATCCTACATGTAGCTGACTTAAAGGTAGTCTACTTGTTTGGTAATTACCCTCCAAAACAATTTCTGAATTATTATCTTTAAGCTTACATGTACTTGTTATCAAGATGGTAATGGTAGTAATCATCCTGTGACAGTATTTCGTCTGAATTGCCCCCATTCATGAGTAGGTGCTTTGTGGTTCTATTGTTACATCATTTAAATAAGAAAACCTGCCTTCTGTCACGGCCGCCGGTGCAGAAGCTCTATTACCAGTGGAAATCATGCCGTACGTGTTTACAGTTTACCAAACAAGTATACTACCTTTAAAGTCTAGGTCTGAGTTTATTGACAATTTAAGAGTCCTGTATGTTATATTGTCTATGCCAACAAGAATGGACAGCATTGGGAAATCCCGCAGTCTAATTTTAACATTAAAGTAAATTTCTCAGAATTTTCTCCATACATCAGGGATGGCTGGGAATTCCCAATTCTTCTTGACAGATTATATGTTGCCTATAGACAACATGTACTGGTATGAGAATTGAGAAAAGTGTAATTTTTGCACTTTGCACTTTGCACCTCGTGTCTGGCTCCATGGCAACAAACAGATGGTGACTTCGTTGGAATGAATTTACAAAAAGGGTGCATGCTCTTCGAAATAGTTAGTGTGATGGCCACGTGGTGTGGTGCACCAAATCATGTTTCTATGGAATGCGAGTTTGAATTCCGACTTTGTGTCCCCGAGCCAGGCACTTTACCACACATTCTCTATCTAAAGTCATGAGTCCACTATTTTTTTCCCATCTGCCAACAGAAGCCTTTGTTTAATTTAGATATTATGAAAACAGAGAATGAACTTTAAACTTCCGGATATTTCATTGTCTCAATTTTCAAAATATTTGCATACAATGGAAGAGGCATTCAAACATACACACTGAATGTGATACTTTAAACATGCTTGGAAGAATGTCATAAAGTTGGTTGACTAGGCATATAATGTAATACATTTAGGTCAAAGTATATCAGAGGATTATTTTTGAATTAAATCCCAGACACATGCATAGGAAAGGCATTTTCATGGGTTGTGAAGGGGTATTTAGAGTGCTATGGCCGAGCGGGCTAGTAAGTCGTTCTAAAGACCTTGGTTGAATCTTCAGGTCATGGGTTTAAAACCAGGGGCCAATTTCAGAGGTGTTTGAGTACAAAAATTTGTTTAAGTAGAGAATGTTACCAGTGAAATCCTCATGTGATAGAAATAGTGTATGACCAGTGTAAGGGGACTGTTTCGTTACCATGACAATCACATACAATTGTTGCTAGTAACCTCGTTTTATCAAGCAAGGTTTTTCTGCATTTTTTCATGCTTAAGCAGCTCTATGAAATTGGCCCCCGGCCTGCTCACGTCCATGGTGCATGTGCCCTGGCACTTTGCCATGTGTTGCCTCTCTCCACCCAGGAGCAAATAGGTCCCTTTAAGGGCAGTGAAAGAATGTATGATTAGCTCATGAGCGCCTAACAGGTTGCCGGGCTACATACTCCAGAGGGAGTTGAGAAGGCTTAAATATGGAATGTTATCGAGAGCCTAATGACCAGGAGTAATAATAATGTAAGAGCGCCTTGAGCATGGATACGTGCGCCATATAAATTATTATTATTATTTATTTTAGGTGTGGGTGTCAACTTTGTCCAAAACTGTAGAACACTTTTTTGACTGCAATTTTTCTTTGCACAAGTTCTTAAGGCCACCACATATGATAAAAATTGGGTTTTTAAAAATTATTATTTCTCTGAAGTGGATTCCTCTAAAGTGCCCATTGCACTGTCACTCGCAAGCGTGAGGAAACCCATGAAAAATTAGAAATGGCCAGAGACACCGGGGAATCCTCTTGCTCTTCACGAAAGAATGCTCTGGGATCTTTAGAGTGCGTTACCATTACCTAACACACTGGACCAACGGCTTTATATCCCTTCTGAAGGATGGAGCAAGTGTGGTTGAGTGCCTTGCTCAAGGGTACAAGTACCGCAGTGAGAAAAAGACCTAAAATTTCATCATGAACAAGTTTTTGTCAAATATTTCCTGAGTGGTTGAAACTTTGTCATCTGCAAGATTTTGATTTTTGTTCACGAACAAATGTTCATCATCTACTCATAATTCTGACACTTCATTTGTTGATAGAAGTAACCAAACAAGCTGAAATTCTGTAATTCTTTCTTGCTTGTTGTTTTATTAATGGCTTGATTTTGAACATCTTGACTTTTAAAAGAAAGAACTAATCTTTAGATGCTGGTAAGTTAACTTTGACTTTTACTGCGAACAAAACATGTTTCTATTTTATTCTTTGTGTATTAAGTTCAGAACTTTGCCTCAAAGTTTACCCTTTTTTTTTTAAAACTTAGGGCTCCCGAAAAAACATGCCATGAGAATTATTTCTCGGAACGTGGGTTTTCCCGCATGACGTTGCGATGATATAGGTTTCCCGCGAAAGTATTTTCAAACTACATCAATACAACATGAACATTCGACTCTGCCAATGTCATACGATGCGTCAAGTTCTCTGAAATACAAGCCGAGAGCTGTGCTGGGAATTCCCATCTTCAATCTATTGCCCAACCCGCACGTAGCTTGAGCTATGTTACTGTAATGCACCTATCAATTGTTTCCCCCACCCCTCCGGGCTACCCCACCTAAAATCCCCACCCCTGGGGCAACATTTAGGTGACCAGGTGACAAAAATCCCCACCCTCGGGTGCAAAACATGCGCGTCTTGTATACTTTTGACATTTAAAGGCAGAGGCTAGTCAATGCGCGCGTGAGGCCATATTCGTGCCTTGAAATATGCAGCTCCATGCCTTTGCTATGGGGCTCCGTATTTCGTGGCACGAATTTGGCCTTACGCACGCATTGACGAGCCTCTGCCTTTAAATTGGTCAACAATGTAAGCAGAAAAGGTGCAACCATGCACGTCCTCAAGGAACAAAGAAACTGCCCTACAAGATAGCAGCTATTTGATACGGTCTATATCAGGAATGAAGAACAAGAAATTGGGACCCAAAATTTCCCTTGTTTAACATATAAGACGAGTGTTGTATAGACCTTATGCACGGCGGCCATGACAGAGGGCAGTCACATTGTCAGTGTGTCATGCACGAGCAGGCACATTGTGGATCTATTGTCACATCATTTAAATATGAAAACCTGTCCTCTGTCATGGCTGCCGTGCATACGGTCTATTAACGGTGCTCGGTTTGACTGCTCAGAGACAATTTCATCTTGAAAATACAAGTAAAATATAGATAAGTAGCTCTGTTTACTGATGTTATTAATGGTAACCTTTGAGAGAGAAACTCAAAAGATGTTGAATTTCTTGTTTCAGAGACAGTCATTTATTTTCAAACAAAGGTAAATACATCAAAATGCTTGTCTAATCAATAAACGTGCCCGATTCACAAAACAAATTATGTAAAATTAAAATTCACAATAGAACAATCAACAATAACATTTTGGTATAATTTATGGCTTTTGAAAACAACAATCCTACTTACTCCAAGCCGACGAGATTTTCCTTTCCAGGCTGGACCAGCAAACTTGTAAAACTCCTTCTCCAGCTCAGCTTTCTTGGCATCTTGTCTTGGTCTCAAGACTTCAGCCTCGTACCTGGCAGTCTACGATTAAGGCCAAAAGTGTCTGGAGTAACCTTATCATCAAAGAGCAGGGATCAACATTTACAAAAGTTTGTCTGACTGCTGTGGCTCGAAACCGGTCTTCAAGACTTTTTAATTCCTTTTAAACATTTGACTTTAAGAATACATGTATATTAATGGCAAAGTTTCTTTTGTTTTGAGTGCACTTTAGTAGCTTTTAGTCCTGTTAAAACAACTAAAATGGCAATAAATTTTCTGACACTCTACCTTTTGATCATAATCCTTTTGAATCTTTTCTATGGCATCTCTCTGTCGCCTCGATATTTCCTTCGGTGACAACCCTTATGTAAATTTAACAAAACACAAATGTTGTTAGACAAGGTGGAGCAAAGTCCAGCAAGTGTCTGGTGGGTTTCACTAGAACTAGCAGGTTTGGGGTGTGTGTGAAGGGTGATGATCTAGCTTCTTGTATAAAACTAAAGCAATGATTTTACATGTACTTAACAATCTTAAAAACTCTGTCAATGTTTGGCCAAGGACAATTTTTAACAAGTCAACAGGTAGGTTGGTGTCTTTATACGGCGAGATTGGTGTCTCATGTAAACTTTCTATAGCTTTGCATCCCATCCAAAGGATGAAGCACATGTGGTAAAGTGCCTTGCTCATGAGCACAAGCACCACAGTCTTTCTTAAACCACTAAGTACTGATTTATCCACTAAGTGGCTGTGAGGTCAATGACCTTTCCTGCTTGGCAAAGTAATCCAAGGCACAGATAACAAACAAAAGCCAAATGTGCAGAAAACTTTTGTTTCATAACTTCAACTCTACACAGTAACATGCACAGGTACATGTATGATATCTGAACAGTTTTAAAGATGATGTGGGATATTTTTACCTGAGCCCCGTTTTTCTTGGTACTTCTTGCGAAAGAAACGATTTAAAATGTCTTGAAGGCCATCTCCACAGAGGTACACCAAGAACGTGACTAGTCCCATGATAAGTAGGCCAAGAAATGCAGCCTGCACGAAACTTGATACATCTAGATTAACACACAACAGAAATATAATATTAAGCAGTGTGGTACTGAGCTGAGGGGCACCCCTCTATTCCAACTGACATGGGGCGAAGTGACCATTAATAACAATAAAGCGATTGATTGATGTTGATGCCGAGTTTCTTACCAAGTTGAAAGAAAACTAAAATTGCCATCACTACGGATATTCCGAAGACCATTGGCCAGACGGAAATACCCTGAAGATGACCTCGAGCTTCTTTCATATTTACCGAAAAAGGTACGAAGAAAAATTCACTAAAAACTGGGATTTTCCTCGGCTAAATATTGCATTTTTATATCCTGTATGTAAACACGGTAAACTCCACACAGCATTACTAGCAGTACATACCGTATGCGATATGCACATGTACATGTCATCATTGTTATGATAAGGCTAAACCAAAATAGAGAGGGGTTGACTTAACGAGTGCACTTATAATTATATCATTTTGTACATGCTATACAGATTTCTCTTCGATTTTTCTCCTTAAAACAATTTTAAAGTTGTAGTTACAACAGTTCTTTTTATATTTTAGCTCCTTGATTGGACAAACTATTTTCATAAACTCTGCCTCTTCATTTAGAGAATGTTGGATTTACCTTATTACAAATTGACCAGTCCATTGATTACATTATCCATGTACAGTACTTATATTTTAATGAACCTATATTTTATTAAAAGTTCAATATATCGTTTTATAAATAAATACAAAATATCTATTTTACGTATAAAATAATTTCAGAAAGTGCATTAATCTTAATAAAGTTTACAAATTGTTTTAAATCATAGGTTGTAATTATAACTTTTTACCAAAGGGGAACTCGGCCAATCAAAACTCTTCTTTGATACCACCTGATATCCAGAGAGGGACTAGTCATAAAAAGCATGAGTTCCAAGGGGAAACAGTCTTTTGGTTCGCGGGTCGCAACCGAGAAGCACGAGGCACACAGACCACACAAAGCGTGCACGGCACCACAATATTAAATACCCGAAAGCAACCAAGATCTTACCAACGGTGTTAAAATGGCTGACCAAGAAGGAACCACGTTTCTTTTCACCTCAGAATCGGTATCGGAGGGTCACCCAGGTAAGAATGATTGCGAATGCAACTTTCATGACTTTGTGACATAGTTTTTTTGTAAAAAAAGTAGGCGTAGGCTATAGGCCCATCTCGGGCAATTTCCACAATTTGACAAAAAAGGTGGAATCTTTTGTGCACAGTTGAATGTGATTTTCCTGTGTTTGCCTCTTGTGACATCATGACCGTGGTCATGAATATGCATATTTTCATTAGCCTAAAAACCTTTGAGCAAGTTCGATCAAGCAACTAGTATAGTTCACTATAGTCGACTAGAGTCCCTCGAACAACGGAAATTACCCGTTATTCGAGGGACTCTAGTCGACTATAGTGAACTATAGTTGCTTGATCGAACTTGGCCTTTGTTTTAACCCCCAAAACAAGCTCCAAATAGGATTTTTATGAATGTAACTAGAGTGTATTGGTTTTATAGCATAGATTTCATTGATAAAAATCCCAAATAAGAGGCCCTTTAACTAGGCTACATCATTTGCATTTCTGCTGTTTAAATGGGTGACCTGTGAACTTGTGTGTGAAAGAGAAATATCCTAGTTTATTCGGCTAAAAATAGACAAACTAACCAGATAACCATTTTGGGGTTTGTTAAAGTTTGTATCTATTGCAACATCCTTATCCATTGCAAGTGCAGTTGATATGGTACATGTAAGACCTGCAATTTATATAGTGTAAGGAGTAAAAGTTGACAATTACTATTTCTAGCATAAAATGCATCAATAAGTGCAGATTTGATAGAAAAACACAAGTTTAGGGGTGGGAAAAAGTTTCTTGGAAAACGCTTAAAACAGAAAGTTGACTAGATGGTTTCAGACAAGAGGCTGGAAAATTTACAAATGTTCCCTAAGAAAATCTTTAATTTTTCCCACTCGTAAATTTTGGGTTTTCTGTCAAATCTGCACTTTCTGATGCTTGACAAGTCATTTTAAAATGAAATCCAATGAAGAAAAAATTTGGAGGGGAAAAAAATATGAAGATTTTACTTGGATTAGAATTGTTGAGTTTTCCCATTGGCATTAGGTTTAGTGAACATTTAATTGGCTCTAAACATCATGGCCGTCAGAAAAAGTACCATTGCAAAAGCACAGGAACAGAGTTCATTGATTTTAGTGTAGAGCCATTGCCTAGGCAACTAACAAAAGATGACGTATTCAGTGTTCTCCACTGCTAAACATTTTGTCCAGGCGCACTGAGCAGCGCCCTCATGCGGTGAATCGGTGTTCGCCACATGAGGGCGCTGTTCAAAACAAATGCATGCAACTGCTATGCAGTTATCGACCTCGGATTGGTTCGCTGATGCGTGGTAAGTGAACGATAATGACACCAGTGGCTAGCGAATCATGTTTGGTGGCCAAGTTTTGTCCGGGCGCAAATGGTACCTCTGATTTTAGTGGAGAACACTGCGTATTCACTTAGGTAGTGTATTGAATTAAATGGGCCCATTGTGGCATGTTGGGTCAGGGTGACTGCAGTGAGGCGGAAAAAAATATTCTGGTGTATTTTAATTTGGCATGATTATCCGGCCATGCCATCCTTCATTTTCAAATAAGCTAAAGTAAGATAAGATGATTAAAATCTCATGCAATTTTAAAAAAAGTTTCATCAGAAAAGTAATAAAGTTTTTCCAATGGCCGCTGTGCTGTGAATTATACATCATATCACATGTCACTATTGTTTGGAGGTCAAGGACCTCGCACAATGGTTGGGGTCATTTACAGTATTCTTGGTACTAAATGGCAGTGAGCTTGACCTGTTATCATATTTAACACATTGCCAGTTGCCTTACTAGAGTGCTTTGTGTGATTCGTTGTGCCTTTCTTTAATTTTTGCTTAAGAATTGAGTAGTTGACCATGACTTTAAATCTTCAGACTGGCTAAAAAAAAATTACTGTTTAAGAAAGTCTCTTAATTTTGTTCACTCCTAAATTTACATTTTTCTATCAAATCATACAAGGGAAAAAGTAATCTTAAGAGTAATGCCTGCAGTTTTCACACACCTTTGGAAGTTTCTTTAAACGGATTTAAACCATTGAACCTTTAAAGATAGTATACATGATTGGTAAACTGAAGTGGTTTTGGGGCGAAGTGGCATTTGGACGAAGTAATTTGGGGCGAAATGGTTTTGGGGCGAATTGAATTTTCATCTCATGAGACGAAAACTAATTGTTTTACTCATTTCTCGGACTATAGCACTTCAGACAAAACCATTTCAGGGGAAGTTTTCTACGGTCATCATTATTATTATTATTATTATTATTTATTCGGCCTTCAACAACAAGGTACAAAATACAAACATACAACATACAATTCCAAAATAAACTAAACAAAACAACCCTATCCAAGTTGGCCTGGACTGACAAAAGTATAATAAAACACTTTGACTCGAAAGCCTGCCAATCATGTTTATATTGTGTAAGTTAGGCGTAAATCTGTGAACATTTCTGATTTTCGAGATTACCAATCATGTATACTGCCTTTAAAGGCCCTATGTATCGTTTGCAAGATAACACTTTTTACAGATTCGTGGAATAAGAGTGTAACATATCTAAGGAAGAATGTTGGTAAACTAGCCTGAAGAAATTTTAGCTATTTACAGTAGATGCATCAATGCTTCAGAAAACCTTGAAAATCTGTATATGGTAGGTGTCAAAACGTGCCCAAATTGCTAATTTTGAATTGTTTCCAAAGAATTGTATCCTAAACCGTGCACAGGGCGTACATTCAAAGACCCTCTGGATAAAACCACTTGTCTGACAGTTGGGGTTAAAATAATCTGGTTAACCTAGCTGAGGTTACCTCGGCTCAAATTTTATCATGTGGTTATCTAATAGAGCCGAGGTTACCTATCAACATGAACACGCTATCTGAAAAAAATTCAAATCAAAATGTGTCATTTTCTCCCGGTCCTCATATTCAGTCGTTGTATGTGGAGCGGGAACCAGTCTAACCGTCACGCCACTATCTACAACTTAAAGTTTTGTACACGATCCGAGACAACAACGGCTGTGAGCATACCCATTTGTTTCGCTGGAATTGTAGGCTAAATCTTCATCGTGGCTTGTTATTTCCCTCAAGGACCTGCGTAGTGGTTATGCCTGACAAGGTTGGGGTGAGTCCCAGGGGGAATTAGTGTCACGGGAAGAAAATGACAAATTTGATTTGAATTTTTTTCAGATAGCGTGTTCATGTTGATCTAGGTAACCTCGGCTCTAATAGAAAACCATATGATAAAATTAGAGCCGAGGTAACCTCAGCTAGTTAACCTTAGAAAATTAAAAGGTTACGATCATTTTGTTGCAGACAAGCTATGTGACCAAGTCAGTGATGCTATCCTGGATGCACACCTAGAACAGGACCCCTACGCTAAGGTCGCCTGCGGTAAGACACTGTTATTAACCCAGTAATACTCATTGGTAACAAGTATGTCTTGATGCTACTCGGTGCTTTTTGGAAGTACATGTAATGTTCCTTGTCAAGGTCAATAACCAGAGTTATCCAATTGTTGCCACCCTTACTGAACACAATATTTGAAAGGGGATGAGTCGAGCTACGAGTACATCCCAGGGGGGCCACTGCCCATTGACGAGTGGATATCATGGGTGACCAAAAATCCTTATTCCGCTTGAATGATTTAGTATATGATTAGACAATCGTATCTGCATGACAGACACCTTGTCACAGGAATAGTGTCATTTGAAAACAAAATCCAAAATTGAACCACACCAATATCCCTAACTTATTGTGAGCCATATAACTTTCACATTGTTGTTCTCTTTTTGTTTACAGAAGCAGCCACTAAGACTGGCATGATAATGGCGTTTGGGGAGATCTCTTCTAAAGCCAGGGTCGACTATCCACGTGTGATTAGAGATACAATTAAAAGAATTGGCTACGACAGCTCAGAGAAGGGTGAGATGGAAATCGTCAAAGGGATAGAGAAGATAAAATAAATAACAAATTTGTGGCTTTTAAGGAACTTCAATTAATTCGGTCACCGTGTTATAACAGGAACCTTGTATTATCAGGAATAAAAGCATTAAGAAATTAGGATCTACACTACCCATCAAAACTTTGGAAACGCCTTGAAAGTTTTAGGTTTTTGAGAAGGAAGTATTATTTTGTTTATTCATAATAAACTAAGCTATTAAAGCAAACGGAGGTGTAAGGGGTATCTGGAGAGAAAGCAGTCATCTGGAGAGTGCTGTCTATCATGGAATGGCCTGCCCAGTCACCTGATCTCAATCCCATTGAGCTGCTCTGGGAGGAGTTGGATCGTAAGGTCAGAAAGAAATGCCCAACCAAAAGAGGCGTATTTCCACTGAATGTTTGGAGAAACTGACAATCAGGATGCAGAGATTTGATGAACATCAAGTTTAGCCGTTTCTTTTTGCATGCTCTCCAATTTGTTGATAAAGCCCAAGGCTGAGGCCGAAGATTGCACTAAAATTAATATATATTGCTTTTTGTTCGAATACACCTACATTTGCTTTCACAACATTAACATTCACAAAATTTTGTGATAACGAACTTCATATTGAGGTTAGATTGTAGTAACATTTTATTTCAATACTTTATTTTTTTAAAAAGGATTTGATTACGACACATGCAATGTGCTCGTAGCCATAGAGGAACAGGCCCCTGAAATTGCAGCATCTGTGCACCTCAAGAAAAAGGATGAGGATATTGGCGCCGGGGACCAGGTATATAATAGGGCCTAGTCAATTCAAATAATTTAGTAATAATAATACAGCATTTATAAAGCGCATTTGGTCTGTGAGAGTATTATTATTGGTCTAGTTGGACATGTACAAAATCTCATTTCTTTGTGAATGCATTTGAAAATGTGTCTTTAGTTGGTGCTGAAAGATGTTGATATTATCTATTTCTCTGAGAGACTGATTTGGCCTACATGTAAATTTTGATTTAATAGGACGAACAATTTAATAATGCCAAATTAAATCCACTGCATACATTTGGAGCACCACTGTTTGACCAACAGGTCTGACCTTTGCTATCCTTTTTTCAGGGGTTAATGTTTGGCTACGCGACAGACGAAACAGAAGAGCTTATGCCTCTGACGGCCGTACTATCTCACGGCTTGACAAAGAAAATGGCAGAACTTAGAAAGAATGGCACTGTTCCTTACATCCGACCTGATGGCAAGTCACAGGTAGGAAGAAATGAGATAGGTTGAATTTATCTAGAAAGTTTGTTTGTTGTACAGAATTCATTCCACCAATCACGGAATGAGAGAAATCATATAGGTCTCGGCTCATTGGGATTCAAACCCGAGACCTTCCAGCACTCCAGGCAGATACTCAAGCTGATCTATGAGGCACAATAGTATACTTCCTTTTTCTTACAAACTTATTAAAGTAACGGTACATTCTTAAATGCGTTCCTGTTCACGCTACTGGATTATGTGCAAAGTAACGTACACATCATTTGGTATGGTTTCTAATTAACATGGAGAAAAATTGGCATCTTGGGTAAAATCAGAAGGAATAACCACTGTGCCTCACAGCTTGGCTGGTAGAGCATTTGCCTGGAGTGTCGGAGGTCTCGGGTCTGAATCCTGATGAAGACCGTATGATTTTTTTTTCATGCCCCATATTTGTGATCTGTTTTACAAATATCGCATGGCCTGAGCAGAGTTTTTGCGACCAAGAATTCAGTGCCTGATATAGAATTGTTAAAATATGAAAATACAATGGGAAATTCTGGGCAGTACCCAAACATTTCAGGTGGTACCTGGGTACTGCCAGAATGTCCTTCACATTTTAATGTGATCTCTTATATAGACCGTATCGAATAGCTGCCATTTTGTGGGGCAGTTTCTTTGTTCCTTGAGAACATGCATGGTTGCACATATTGTGCTTCCATTGTTGAACGGTTTAAGTAACAAAAGGTGCCCACAAAATGGCAGCTATTCGATACGGTGTATAGACCATCTTGTTGGGCAGTTTCTTTGTTCGTTGAGAACCTGTATTGTTACACATTCTGTTGACCAAATTAAATAATAAGTTGCCACACAAGATGTCAGCTACTGGATACGGTCGATTGTCGTGAACTCGGCCCAGACTGTACGACTCATTTTGCACGGTCGGGGCACATTTAGTAATATTTGCCTATTCTTGCAGGTTACAGTCGAGTACAAGTCCGACAATGGGGCCGTTATACCACTGCGAGTACACACCATCGTCATCTCAATGCAGCACGATCCTGACGTCACACAAGACGAAATACGCAAAATGCTAAGGGAACAAGTCATCAATGCGGTCATACCTGCTAAGTATCTGGATGACAAAACCAAGTACCATCTTAATCCTTCAGGGAGTTTCATTATAGGTACGTGTATAGACCGTTTCTAATAGCTGCCATCTTGTAGGGCAGTTTCTTTGTTCCTTGAGAACATTTAAGAGTTATTTTATATGATTGCTAGGTTAGAACGAAATGGTCATGGTCATGTTCCTTTAAGGCCTTTTTAAAATGCATTCATCTTGAATCTGACTGTAGGTGGACCCAAGGGTGACGCAGGCCTGACCGGACGTAAAATCATCGTCGACACGTACGGTGGTTGGGGTGCCCACGGTGGTGGGGCATTCTCAGGGAAGGACGTTAGCAAGGTCGATCGCTCTGGTGCGTACGCTGCTCGTTGGGTGGCTAAGTCGCTAGTGGCTGCCAAACTGTGCCGCCGAGTCTTGGTTCAGGTAAAAAAAAAAAAAAACGGACTGTCTAGTAAAAAAAAGTAAAGCACTTTTTACATACATGTACAATAAACTCTCTTTAACATACAAAGCTCTTTATTCATGTAATGTAAAGCTCTTAAGTCCCAGCTGCTACACTATTAATTTAGTATGCATTAGTTATAGACTGCCAAAGTGAATACGTTGCCTATGCAATTGGCTCTAAACTAAAAATCACTGAACCGTGTCCCTATGCTTTTGCAATGGTACTTTTTCCGACATCTGTTAGTTTAGAGCCAATTGCCATGGCAACCCACGTCACACTTCGGCTGTCTATTGCGCTGTCTGAATAAAAGGCTCGCATAAGTTTGGTCCCTTAAAGAGCACTGTGAATCCAGGGTGACCTTAATTAACTAAGGTAGCAGAAAGTACGTTCGTTCATTCGTCTTTGACACAAAGGAACACTGGGCTGCCTGAACCCACCAATGTATTTTGGTCAAAGTAAACGAATCAGATTAAGGGTCAGTGATAAACTTTTGTAAGGCTGATTCCATTATTTCACATTTTAAAGGAACGAGCCAGCACCAGTTAAGACTAGTCACAACTTGTTCGTCACCCATGCTGTACTAAGTGTATTTACTTTAAGTTTAGGGCAATTTAATAAAATTTTACATAGAATCAATAGACCTGTAACATAATGACGTCACGCAATGTTTATGGGTGGAATGTGGGGACAAAATCTCTGCATCGCTACTTTGCTCAATTATTGCAGGGCCATTGTTGCCGCCTTTTTGAGGCCTTAAAAGTTAAAACCATAGTTCCAGCGTCCGTCGTGGGCTCGATACTTACGCAGTCGCAGATACAACTAAGTTGACATGAACCATTTTATAAATTTACGATCTTCGTTTTTGAGGTTTTTTTTTCGCCAGCGAAGCGGTTAGTAAAGTTCACAAAGTTACGTGCATAATAGGCTAGGCGCTATGCATGCAACGCACGCAAACTAGAGATGCAGAGATTTCGTCCCCACTTTTCACGCATAATGCACCGCAGTAAACATTGCATGACGTCATTACGTTTCAGGTCTATTTGCCTAGTAAGTATTTGTGATGAGTGTTGCTTTGAAGTATCTGATTTGAAAATTAAGTTAAAAAGACAGAAATCTTTCATTAAGTTTAAACATTTCACTGTTTTTCAAAGTGCCAAAGAATAGTGGAAAGGGATCACAAAATGTTTGTAGAATTGAAATGCCCTGGAATTAGTAAAAACGTTATTAATGACCTTTAATTTTGTTTATTCTCTAAGGTTTCCTATGCAATCGGCATAGCTGAGCCTCTTTCCATTAGCGTGGACTCGTACGGAACTTCCAAGAAGTCAAAACAAGAATTGCTGACTATTATCAACAACAACTTTGATCTACGCCCAGGCATAATCATCAGGTAAATTGAAAGTCCATTCATGTACAGGATTTTATCAACTGAGGATTTGAATTTTTAAGATTCCCATTCAAGGCTCACAATACACATTTTAAAGATGCCAGTATTGTTTTTGTATCATTTGCAATGACTCGATGTTGTTTTTCATGAGTTGACAAGAAAAACCTTACTCAAAGTGTTGGTAGCAATGGTAACAAACACCACATGAATTTATATCCGTCCAAAATCTAAGCAGCTAAAATTTCTTCAGGCTAGTTTACCAACATTCGTCCTTAAACATGTTACACTCTTATTCCACGAATCTGTAAAGAATTATCTTGCAAATGATACATGGGGCCTTTAAACTAAATATAAATATGTTCTTTCAGGTTTTTTTTGTTTTTGTCTCTAATTGCGGGTATACAACAGTGGCAGATCGAGGCTTATTAAAAATTCAGGAATACAATACCCCGTGTATTCCTACATATAGACCGTATCGAATAGCTGCCATCTTGTGGGGCACCTTTTGTTACCTGAACCGGTTCAACAATGTAAGGACAATATGTGCAACCATGCATGTCCAAAAAGACTCTCTGCATTGCCATCAATGCTAAAAGAGGTCTACCCCCGGCCCCCGGCTGGACAAGACCCTGCGGCCGCCCAAGAACATCCTGGTTAGAACAGCTGGGAAGGCCTAGTGAGGTTGACAACATGTGGGATGAGGCTGTAGGACGTGGGCACAGGAGATCGGCGCGACGTACCCATGCTGTCTTTGCGGTCGAGTGAGTGATGCATGTCTTCAAGGAACAAAAACTGCCCCACAAGATGGCAGCTATTCGATACGGTCTTATTCCTGAACCCGCCACTGTAGAAGCTCTGCACTAGGAATAACGTGGGGAGGTTTCCTATTCATACAAACATTAATTTGTTTTAAATTCTTTTTAAATTCAGAGACCTGGATCTGCGTCGTCCAATTTACCGCGACACCGCTACTTACGGACACTTCAAACCGGGCTACAAGTGGGAGACGCCAAAGACACTGAAAATATAACGCCGACGATTTGGCTCCAGACATCACGAAATAAAGTGCCTCCCAAGCCGCTAAGATTTGTCACCGTGCACCACCACATTGGGGAGTTGCACAAAATCGCACAAAACAAATTACAAATGCATGTATATTGAAATGCTATAGACAAAACTGAGCCTGCGTTAATGAAAAATTCTCTGGATTTTAAGGCGAGTCAAATTTTATTTTTGACCCACTCTGCTGAAATGAGCGTTGCACAGTCAGAGCTGAGTTCTTGCGACCATAACAAGACATATTTTTGACGTAATTATTGGTTTCGACCAATGGACAGGTTTAGGCTTAATCACTCAAACATCATTATTGGTAAAATTTATGAAAAATATCAGATTTCTTGTTGTGGTAGCAAAAACTGTGTTCATTACCATGCATGGACACCCAGCATTTTCCTTGTTTTGACATATAAACCATGTAAAACCGCAATTAGGAGGGAAAAGTATCATGAATTTACTAAGGAAAACTTAGAATTGTTGAGTAGTTCCATAGGTTTAGCACATGAGGTCTCGGGGTGTCTGTGTATGGTAATCTTTCCCACAAACGTTGACCCATCGTGTGTGACATTGGACTCGTTTTTCCAGAGCCTGTCAAATTTTAGGTAAGGAAATTTCAGGATGTTAATGAGAAAAATGACACGTGATATGGTATCAAAATCTAAACACTTATGGGAAAAGTTTTGACATTTTGATATCACGCTGATCATGTATTGGATCGTGTATCGAGCGTCTAACATTCTGCTTGTAACGAGGACAATTTCAGATACCAATTCTTTGTTCTACATTCTTTCCCTTTCTAATAGTACAAGGTTCCTGTCATAACGAGATTTATGAGGTTGGACTACAGAAACAAACGCATTCCTGTGGCGAGTGAATTCAGACACTCGGGTTAATGTGATGTAATTTTTTTCAAGCATTGTTTTGGTGATTGTTTTTTTTTAATGGGAAATGGGAAAATGGGACCTATTAACCCAACGAACAATAGACAAATGTTAAAATAGCAGTGACAGCATCGTTTTAGACGCTGACATATTGTATTTCGTCGAGCAAAAACGAAAATTTGCAAAATGTTGCACAAGTCTCTCATTGCCAATTTCAAATTCAAACGCTATTCACCACTTGCGTGGTTGCATTCAAAACCAGGTTTTCCTGGCATACGTCATATTTTACAATGGACAAAAGTCATGGTAACGACGCGAGGGAGTCATTGTTCATGCAAGAAAAGCCTCTGTGTTGTCAATATGGCGGTTCCGTGCAAGTGGTGAATACCAGCGTTCAAACCTCACCGTCTTAAGATTGGTGTAGCTTTTTGGTACTCCTTATTTATTTAGTCTAAGAAATTACTTGCACCTTGTGATTGTAATTAACGTGTTGGTGATGCAGATATATCGCTATTGCATGAATGTTGCACACACTCTATGTAATCGGATGCTTTATGTCAACCTGCGTTGACGCTAAATTTGTCATTTTATATTATATGTGATGTGAATGCCAAAGGCAGTAAAGTCATTAATGTACGTAGTACAGCTTTTTGCTAAGGCTAGGCTTGTATAAGAGCATGTAATACAACTTCCCAATAACCTTTTACTTGGGAGCAGGAGAATTTCTGAAAGACCAGATAAGGCTGGAGTTTTAACAGGCATGACTTTATGTTAATTTGGGTTTGTTTTGCCCTTAACCGACGTATATTAGCACTGTATACTCACTGCCTTGTTTGCAGGAGGTTGTGGGTTCGAATCCCACCGAGCATGCTATAAAGTTTTTCACAGGGAAAGCACCGAGTATACAGTGCTAGTATACGTCGGTTAAGGGCAAACGAAATAGGTAGCCTATTTTACCTAGTTAGCCAATTTTGACGAAATCTGTATCCATATGATTTTAAAACAATTTGGAATAATTTTTAAAAACAAAATCGCTTGGAGCATTGTTAATTGGAATATACACGTAAATATAACAAATAAACGATTGTAAAAACAAAAGCGCATTGTTGACGGCGGACATTTCTCGTAAAATAAAATTAAATTACAAGACATTTTAATCCGAAAAAAGATATTCACGGTTGCGAGGTGGCTGAAACGACAATTACCTTTTTCCCCCATTCTCAAAACCAAGCGTGTAGACGAAAGTATTCAATCGTCTATTAAATGTTTATTGGTTGTTGCGACACATTTATAAACTAGTTACTTAACAAAATTGGAGGATCGGACTATTTAGTTATTTTTCAAAAAGTGGATTATGAACAGAATCGCCGTGTTAACATGTGACTGGTTGTCAACGGGCCAATTTCATAGCACAAACAGTTCTTGCTACTAGAGAATGTTACCAGTGAAATCCTCATGTGATCGAAATAATGTATGACCAATGTTAGAGGACTGTTTCATTACCATGACAATCTCATGAAAATCTTAGCAGTAACCTCATTTTATCAAGCAATGTTTTTCATGCTTAAGCTATTTTTTATGCTCAAGCAGCTCTATGAAATTGGCCCCAGACATAAACCACTGGAGTTCAGCGTACGCTTCATCACTTGGACATTTTGAGGGAAAGTCTTATCAATACACTTTGGTTACGTGCTGTATATCTTCTGTACAACCGTATTTTCACAAGGTAGTTTATGAATTTTTGAAAATAAGACGAATGCTGAAATTATGTACCGAAAGTTTGAAATGACTTTTTATAGACCGCATCGAATAGCCGCCATTTCGTTGGGCACCTTTTGTTACTTGAACCGTTCAACAATGTGCAACAATGCATGTCCTCAAGGAACAAAGAAACTGCCCCACGAAATGGCGGCTATTCGATACGGTCTATAGATGAGGAAATGTTTCAAGGCTTCGTTCTTGTGCATGTATACACGAATCCGGTTGCTAAGGACTCCTTCCCTGCAAGTCCGCCATAGCTGGGGGCCATCCACTGCCATGGATCACTGGGCGCTTTGTCTTGTTGTTAAATCGAACAGCGCACAACGCGTACGCGTACACAGGCTTCGCAAGCAAATAAACGCACAAAATTGTTCGAAGTGACAACATAATGTAACAGCATATCATCAACACAAAACCCACAGTTCATGGCACTGGATGGCCCCCAGCTATGGCGGACTTACATGGACCATGACTTTGCAGCTCGGATTGGTGTATACTTTATATATTTTTCCTATCTATTAGTTTGTTACGATCTGAATTAATAACTTAAATGTTAGATTATTTTGTTGGGCTGCGGAAATGTTAATTTTCTATTTCATATTTGCATTAAATGATATTATATTGACTGTCGGTTACTGTGGTGTGAATCTGATTTATTGTGGAACTGTGTACTATGGCTAATTACAGTGTACATATGTATTCATAATGTATACAGTCGAAATTCGATAAGAGTGCTGTTAATATTACACGATATATCGTTCCTGATATATAAGACAAAATTCCTGTTGCAAAGTCACGTATTTGACTTGATTGACTTGACTTGTCTCGAAGATGGTTTGACTTGACCTGGGACTTGAAGGCAGTACTTGACTTGACTTGTATTGGGACTGTAGCAGCGGGAGACTCGTTACATACATCGCGAAACCTGTCTGACCAGGTCTCAGTGAGTGATTAGTTGACACTTTTGGACTAACTCGCGAAACCCATTTGACCAGGTCTCAGTGGTTAGCTGACACTTTTGGACTAACTTGCGAAACCTGTTTGACCAGGTCCGTAATATTTTTGAGGTTAATGTGTTCCGTATTTCTTGGGGGAGAGTGGGCCGGGAGGGAACATGCTTCTTGGGAAAACTTGCACTTATACCTGCTGTTAAATTGTGGGTTGCCGATTTAGTCTGTGGCCCGTGAATTTAAAAGAGATCTAGTTTATGTCATTTAGGTTATCCGGAGGTGACAATCTTTCATCGGGTACAGGTACGGGTCAAAATCTTGAAGGAGCGTGCCCATATAACATTTTTGACACACCCATTTTTCCCATTTTGATTTTGATACCACATCATTTGTCATATTTTTTTCGTACCATTGTGGAATTTCGCGTTCTCATTCCGTATTTTATATGATTTAATATGATTGTTAGGTTAAAACAAAATAAATTTTTCTGAAACGCTCCTTTAAACCTCCAAACTTACTAGACTGGCTCCCGCTCCACATATTCCACATTCTCAAAATAGTCGGGATATTTTGGTCTGGGAACCAGACTACAAACTTGCGTGTGCGATGCATGCAACAGAGGTCATGTGACGTCAGCGCGCGCTTGTTACGACACGTCCAAGATTTGCATGCATTTCAATGACCTCATGCGCCCTCTGACCAATCAGCTATCTTCCCGCGATTTGACAAGTACTCCCGCGAAAAATTTCGCGCAATATCTGGCATTCATAGTCTGAACTAAGATCAATACGGACGTTTGTTCGCTTTCAACTTCTACAGCCATTTTTCTGCTTCCGTTTTTTACTTTCCGTGATTGAAACTAAAGTTAATCTTGACGTTATTTAGACGTGGAAGTGCCTGTGAATACTACTGTTGCTGTTTTAATCGTTTTAGTCTTCGCAAACCACAGAAAAATCCAAAATGTTTGAGGCAAAAATGTTGCAGAGTTCTGTGCTCAAGAAGATCATTGAGTCATTGAAAGACCTGTTCACAGATGCCAACTTCGACTGTTCGTCTTCAGGTAGGCCTAAGCTAAAATTGGTGACCTACATTTGTATGCTCTTATTGATTAAATGTGTTAATTTATGGGAAAGAAACTCGGCAGTTTGCCCTAATTTGGGGGCCAATTCATTGCGGCCATTTTTTAAAACAAAAGGAAGTGAGAAAAACAAAGGGTCCCGCAGAAAGAATGGACATGATAGAAAGAATTGAGCATGTTGATTTACTTAACCTGCAAACATGATAAAACTGTTAAACATACGAGAATTGCTGCATGCTGAAATATGTTTTGGTCGAGGGCAGTGTTTTCTATGATAAAACTAGTAGAAAAATATTTAATTTTTCCTTGGCCTAGTGCCCGCGCCCTAGGCCTAGGCCTACTCCAAATTAATTTGGGAAAGAATTCCGTTTACTGGTCACCACTTATTCTTCTTATGATGACATAGGCCTAATACTAATAACCACCAAAACATGTAAATATTTTCAAGGTTTTAGGAGTGAAAAACATTCAACAATTTCCTTGAAAATAGGCCTAGGGCCTACTTAAACCTTTTCTGCCCTGTTCCATAGACTTGACACTCGGCGTCTCCGTGGAGACCAGTAAACGGAATTCATATCTAAGTGTGTTTGTTTGTTTTTTTAGCAAATCTACATTTACCGGTGTTCGCTATTAAAGCCACTTTATTAAAAGAATATTAAAATCACCAACTTGATTCTCGCATTGTTAATTTATTGTTTTTGAAGGTATCACACTTCAGGACATGGACTCGAGTCACGTCGCGTTGTGCTTCTTAAAATTGAGAAGCGACGAAGAGGGTTTTGAAGATTACCGTTGTGACAGGAATATAACACTCGGTGTCAATCTTGGACTGTAAGTTTTCATTGCAAACTCTCTAATTTCTTAATTTTTTGGTATAAATACCACACACGTACACGTTCGCCAATAATTCTTCCTAATATAACGCAATAATGGACCAGCATTTCTTGGTATATTTAATGGTTGGATTCGTCTCATGGATATAGCCTGAAATTTTTTTGAATTAGCTGATCTTTTTTCCCCTCGTAGGATGTCGAAAATTCTCAAATGTTCCGGCAGCGATGATGTCATCACGTTGAGGGCAGAGGACGAACCAAACACACTCACCTTCATTTTCGACTCAAAAAATGGCGACAGGGTTTCAAAATACGACATCAAATTGATGGAAATCGACTCAGAGTTGCTCGGAATTCCAGTAAGGATTTTTGTTTTGGATTCATAAAAGGCCTGTTCAGTCAAACTTGATATGTGATATCAGAACTGTAAATGTTGAGTGAATGTAACATGTTGGCCACTAAATGAGTGTGTTATAAAATTTAGTATTGTATATTTATTGTATCACACTTTAACGCACAAGTGCAAATCTTCAAGATCAAGCAAACTAGATGCACAGTTAAGACAAAATGTGCAAACTATCGGTAAAACCAATCCGGAGATATATAGCACATACTGTACACGTACAAAATGTACATGTATGTGCATACTGAGAAACAAAATTTGCAAAGCAAGTTTTAAATAGGATTTGGAAATTTTTTTAAAATCAAAATATTTGTATGAACCGACGCAGTGAGAATCACGAAAACCCTTGACGCTGCAGTAGTTTATTTTGTGGTTTTCAGTGCATTATTTCACTCAATTCTCTGTGCCAAATTTTACTGAAGCAATGTGCGTCAAATTTACACACATAATGTGCGGAAATTGTTCAGTGTGAATCCACCCTAATTGAATGTTTTATCGTTAACAGGACACAGAATACAGCTGCATCGTAAAAATGCCCTCACATGAATTCCAGAGGATCTGCAGTAATCTGAGCCAATTGGGCGACTCGGTGACGATCGATTGCCACAAGGAGGGCGCAGACTTCAAAGTGACCGGGGAGCAAGGGTCGGGTGCAATCAAACTCAAGCAGAATACGACCGTAGATAAGGAAGAAGACCAGGTAAGGTTACAATCTGGGAGTGAAATGGTCACGTGAGTTGCGCATTATCGAGATACAAGGGTGGGTGGCGCCATTGGCAGCCAATTGACCTTTATTACAGTGCGGCCATCTTTGTCTTGTTCCCCATAGTACGATCAATGCCGCTGTTGTATTGAAAGTATCACTGTCCGCACTGCGCGTTCTCTTGATCGCGCAACGCATGTTCTATTTTTCCTGCAAGACTCGCTTTGGTTACGAGGGGGGGCGGGGGGGAAATCCCCTTACTCTTAAAAGAGTGCTCTTTGATGTTTCCAGTGTGTTATACAATGGACCAACAGCTTTAGATCCCTTTTGAATGATAGAACAATTGTGGTTAAATGTCTTGCTTAAGAGCACAGGTACCACAACTGTGTAGGTGTCGAACCAGCAATTTATTAATTCATGATTTTATTGGGTATTCAAGGCATGTAACAGTTTCGATAACCTAGCACATTAACATCAGAGCACAAGATTCCAAGGAATACAACGTGAACAGAAATTAAAACAAGATGAGGCAACTGGGATTAAGTGCATTGCCCAGGGACACAGACACATTGGTCATAGTGGGGCTTGAACCCACAACCTCTGATTGGGAGTCCCGCTTCATACCCACTAGACCACACGCGCTTCCAACACTAAGTAGTTAAGTTGTTTTCACCTGAATTGTGCGAGTCAACGACCCAAACGACAGCCTAACATTTTCTGATATTTTTGTTCCAAACCCAGGTATCAGTGGAACTGAATGAGCCAGTCACCCAGAGCTTTGCGCTCAAGTTCCTGTGTGCTTTCACTAAAGCTACATCGCTGTCCGACACCGTTACGCTCTCACTGACGCAAGATACGCCAATCGGTAAGGTCACACACACTGACTGTCCTTACAAACCCTTCAATTGTTGTTGTCCAAGTTGCCCATTACAAGGCCTACAGGCCACTTAAGGTAAGGGCTACCAAAGCCAAGTGCAGAGAAACCAGCCCCTCACACCGAAACAAGACCGGAATAAACCAGTCTCTTTACAATACGAGTGGGGCTGGGAGGGGTAACTACATGTAGTCCGCATCGAGACAAATAAATTGCTTCTGCCCTAATGCTAAGAAGCATGGTAAAGTGCCTTGCTCAATTGTCACAACCTGTCATGGCCAGGATTCGAACCCACATTACAGCTGTCTGAAATAATTGTCAGTTTTAATGTGGTTCCCCCAGGTCAGTAGACCTGTAAAAATTCATGAACATTTTTTTTTTTGCATACCAAGTTGCACCTGTCCAAAAAAATGTCCAAATTAAAGGCAAGGCTCGTCAGCAATGCGCGCGCGCCAATTTTGTGGCACGAAATACGCAGCTCCACAGCAAAGGCATTGAGTTGCGTATTTCGTGGCATGAATTTGTCGTGTGCGCATTGCTGACGAGCCTGTGCCTAATTAATAGATCTATTTTATTAATACAGCTATTTTCATTTTTTCCCCTTTTGCAGTTGTGGAGTACCCCATCCCCCAACACGGTTATCTTCGCTTCTACCTTGCCCCGAAGATCGAGGAAGAGAATTAGGTGTTAATATTTAACTTAGGTGTTTTACCTCAAATAAACCAGATTTTGTACAAAGTTCACTTTTCAGTAAAAGCTATCTTTTAAGACGCCCATAAAATATAAAGTGAAATATTTCGAACGGATGTCCACTGTCGACTTTAAAATATTTGACGGAAAGAGTGTTGGTGTTGGACGCAAGAAACAAGAAAATATTTACATAATTGTGTCCGACATTCTGTTAATGTACTGTTTATATTGACACAGAATACATGAACTAATAGACCTTTTACATCGGCGGCCATGACAGGGGCAGGTTTTCATATTTAAATGATGTGACAATATATCCACAGTGCCTACTCGTGCTTGATGCACTGTGACAGTTACTGCCCCCGTCATGGCCACCCATGCAAAGGGTCTATACCAGATTACATCACATTTTAGCTAAAGCCGTTTTTGCAAAATTTTAATACTGGTTAATTGTACGTACAATTTATATGCATGGTTGCACGTTTTGTGCTCGCATTGTTCACCAATTTCATAAACGGTTGCGCTTCAAGATGATGGCTATAGACTGTATCAAATAGCTGCCATCTTGTAAGGCAACTTTTGACATTTAAATTGGTCAACAATGTCGGCACAAAATGTGCAACCATGCCTGTCCTCAGGGAACAAAGAACTGCCCTACAAGATGGCAGCTATTTGATAGTTTACATGAGAGAAATTGGCTTTTAAAGCCAGAGGCTCGTCAATGCGCGCGTAAGGCCAAATTCGTGCCACGAAATACGCAGCTCCGTAGCAACGGCTCATTGACGACCCTCTGCCTGCAAGCAGAATCTATAACATTTTTTGTCTGAGGAATGTTCTCAACTGCCCTAAATTATTGGCTTTTGTACATGTACCATAATAAATTTGTTCACTCCACCACAAGTTTGTTGCGTTGTTTATTTGTATTCCTTTTCTGTAGCATATAGTGATAAAAGTTGTGTAACTTAATTTATTCAAGGCAATTTGCATAATGCCTGACGTTGATTTAAATTGATGGCAAAGTAAATGGGGAAAATTTCTGTTGATATGGTTCTAAAAATCGCCCAAACTGCGTTTATGAGTCGCCATTTCAAACGACAAAGCAATGTTAGGAGCCATTGTCAAAGTAAAACGTCACACACCGGTACTTTATATTGGTGAGCAATAAGATCAACGTGAGAGGGCGATGTTTAACTTTAATGGTTTGGGTGGTGGCTCGAAAGAGGGCGCTCTTCAATCAGACCATTACATTTTTATTTGTTTCATTTGACTATTTATTTCCTCGTCCCGTCACGGTTGACTGACTCCGTTGTCTGTCACAGCTAGCTTCCTCCATAGCTCAACTCAATCGGTTGCTTCCGGCCGGCCGTTTGCACTTTGTGAAACTAAAGACACCCCATGAAAGATGCTATTATCTGTCATCAGGTTGGCTAGGCTGTCTGAAACTCTGAATGCGTGCACTGAAGCATGAAAACACAAACTGTGCATGGTAAAAGGTGAACGCTCGGGGCCGCTTTTTGCTCCAGCCGTCTGCTACGCGGTCGGTATACGGTGTGGTTGCGATATGCACACCAGGCACTCAAGCGCAGCGGTCGGTCGTTGAAATTTGCTAACTTTACTACGGTCACCGGGTGCTGTTTTCTACCAAATATCCTCTTGGAGGAGGGCTCGTAAACTGGGGCCAATTCCTTGGATTATTGAGTGCCCTCGTGGAAGTCTACGTGTGTTTGACATCGTTGATTTGGGGGGAAATTTTGGCCGAAGTGACGAGGTTTTGAAAACTTTGGACTCGTCAGTCGGTTCAGCGCCGCCGTTCGACTGTGGTTGACCGCAGTTCTGTTGCGCTGCGCCCGGTGTTGATTGGAGGACCGCTAGACTGCTGTGTGCAGTTGCAACTTTTCGATCGAGAGGTGTAACTTGTGTTTCGTCTCACGTCGGGTTGTGGTTTAAAGGATGTTTTTCCTGTGTTTAGTGTATTAATTTGTGGATAAATTATAACTCAACAAACTGCTCCGATCGTGTGTTATGGATTCATTCTACCTGTAGCCTGTTGTGAAACATTTTTGTTCAGGACGCCAACATAAACTTGGAGACAATGTCACTTGTGGATTTTACTTTGATGAACTTCAAAGCTGCCGGATGGAAATGAGAGTTTTGACTGTGTAAGACTGGATTTACTCAGATAAATTTTAAGAAAACCACTGGCAGCTGAATTTTAACAATTAGTTTCCTGTCTTGGTTTTTCTGAAGTTTCTTACTCTTACTAGTCTTAGCAACCAAGGAATCTTGGGAATCTCTGCCAAATATAAATATCCTCCAACTTCCAAGAACAAACAGTCGTGCTTTTTGTGCTGCACTGGATTATAAAATTCCGATCATGTTTCTGACACCGAGGCTGTGAAAATTGGAATTTGTCTCTTGATGAGAAATCAAAGGAAACAATGACGGGAAGGAATGTGCTAAGAACTTACTTAGCGAGATGGATTCTTCTGAGTACTTGGTTGTTGTGGAATGCTGCAACTGTGCAAGGTAAGGGCAAAATGTTTGGTTATTTCCTACCTCCATGGTTATTTAATTCTTTCATTAGGCAATACACTGAGCAAAATCATTTTAAAAATTTGTTTTAATTACATGTAAAATCATAATTTTTGAATTTAAAATAATAAATTTTTGTTTTGCATCCGTTTTTAGAAGAAAATTTGTTGCACCTGTTTAGTAATTCTCATGCAAAGAAATCATTTTCCTGTAAGTACTTGTACATGTAGTTGAATTGTCACTTTGTGAATTTTGTACAATGTCCTTGATTGCTGTTTGCACATTGTGTTTTTTGTACCCACAACCTTGAAACTACAATTTTATTACATATATGCATTTATCTAGAGAGTACAGGTACATATGGGAAAGATTACTAAGTTTTTTCTTTACAGTTTTAGTAAATTCATGGAAGTTTTCCCTCATGTTGTTTTTCATCACACCATGGAGGTAGGAAGGATCACACTAACATTTTTACATGGGTGTCTGTATGAATGGTAATCTACACGGTACATTTTAAATTTACAACAAAGTTTTTCACAAAATGCAATTTACTAGAGGAAGTTGACTAGTAGTAGTACCCTTTTCCCACTACAAACTGCTTAACCCGGAGTTTTGCCGCCCCGGGTTAAGCTTTTCTTACCCCGGGGTTTGTTAACCCCAAGTTCTGTTCCCATTTGTTTCGTTATCCTGTTTAGCCATCCTGTTTAGCCGTACTGCCCTTTAGGCTTTACAGTCACTTCGCCCCCAAACCACTTCGGCCACACACCACTCGTGCAAATAAAATTTTGTCCAAACATCCATGACCCACGTGGCAAGCAAGATTAGACGCACCACGCGTAGGCCTATACCATTAAAATGGGGCTGTACATGTACGGTATTAAGACGGTGTTTTCTCAGCCAGGCCTATTTCTTTTGAAAATGTTTTCATCAAGTTGCATATTTGTCAGCCGTGAGCAGGCACAGACGTAGGTTACATTCGAAGAGTGCCCCTTGGGTAAAGTAGCATTTGGGTGATGTATTCCTACCTCCATGATTGGGCAAAGTGGTCCAGCTGAGGACGAAGTGGTTTGGGGGTCTTAACCCCGAGATTGCTTGGGGAACACTTAACCCTGCTTGGTTTCCCACTACAATGCTTACCCCGGAGTTTAGCTGTTAACCCTGAGATTGCCATCCTTAACCCCGGGTTAACGAGCCCCGGGCTAATGGCCGATTTTTGCATCTTAACCCGGGCCAGCAAAAGAGTAGTGGGAACGCTCGCGCTGCCCTGGGGTGTCTCGGGGTTAAGGATTGCCGTTACCCCCGAGTTAACCTGGAGATTTTGTAGTGCGAAAGGGAGTATGACATGACTTCCCTGGACTAGAACCATATTCCATAAATACGTAGCCACCTAAGTGTTCTGTTTATTGGAGGTCTTGAACTTGGCTGAACGATGCAGACAGAATCAAGACTCCAGCCACAACAAGCAAGTGGAGCAGTTTATCTTATCTCCAGAGTCCTCTTTGAAACGTCTTGAGGACTAAGCTTGCCACCAAAGATTTATGAACAAAAGGGGGAGGGGAGTTAGTGGGGGGAGGGGGGGAGAGCTGTGTTATAACCAGCTGCATACATTTTTATATAATGTGTCTGGTAGTACATGTTATTTACAAAGGAATACAAATTTATTACTTCTAAGGATCTGTTTCTCATTTTGGATAAAATGCTGTTTTTAGTCTGTCATGAAAAACAGAAACTGTTTAAAGGCAGTATACATGATTGGTATCTCGAAAATCAGAAATGTTCACATATTTACGCCTAACTTACACAATATAAACATGATGACCGTAGAAAACTTCACCTGAATTGGTTGTCTGAAGTGCTATAGTCTTTAAGAAATGAGTAAAAGAAATAGTTTTTGTCTCATGAGATGAAAATTTAGTTTCGCCCCAAAACTGTTTCGCCCAAGTGCCATTTCGCCCCCAAACCACTTCGCCCGAGTGCCAATTTCGCCCCAAATCACTTTGTCCATACACTACATCGCCAAAATGCTACTTCGCCCCAAAACCACTTCATGCACAGGCTGTGGTTTAGGGCGAAATGGTTCAGGGCGAGGTGGTTTTGGGGCGAAATGGCTGCAAACCATTTTTTGACTGTTTTCTCAAAAGTTAGACGAAGTACTGGTACGGAGCAGGTTTTTGCTCAGGTTGGTTTTAATCATACATATCTTCAATCACACAGGGGGATAAAACTATTTGTAACAGTTGACCAATCATAGTATACTATCTTTAACCCTATTAAACCCCTTAATCCTATGAAAAATTGTGACGTGCAAATTGGATGATTTTGTAACATTATGGTTGCATGCAAAGCAATTACACATTTTTACCCACCATGTTGGTTTGGTAAGAGGTTACCAGTATTAACATTGAACACAATTTTGAACATGAAAATTTTGAACATGACTGTGGGGTAGCTATAAATTATTTAACCCCAAATTTTTCTGTTCCCCAAATTTTACAACAAATAAAACTAATTATATACTTGTACAAAGTCTTTAATTTTATCCAGACGCAATTTCGGTCATAACAATGTTGCATATATCCTCTTTTTTTATTTGTTTGGTCTCTGTCCTTCATAGTTCAGACCCAGCGGTCTATTATTATTTAACCCCATATTTTTCTGTTCCCCAAATTTTACAACAAATAAAGTCTTTAATTTTATCCAGACGCAATTTCCGGTCATAACAATGTTGCATCCTCTTTTTTTATTTGTTTGGTCTCTGTCCTTCATAGTTCAGACCCAGTGGTCTATTATTATTTAACCCCAAATTTTTCTGTTCCCCAAATTTTACAACAAATAAAACTAATTATGTATGTAAAAAGTCTTTAATTTTATCCAGACGCAATTTCCGGTCATAACAATGTTGCATATATCCCCTTTTTTATTTGTTTGGTCTCTGTCCTTCATAGTTCAGACCCAGTGGTCTATTATTATTTAACCCCAAATGTTTCTGTTCCCCAAATTTTACAACAAATAAAACTAATTATATACATATAATTTTGTCCAGACGCAATTTCCGGTCATAACAATGTTGCATATATCCCCTTTTTTATTTGTTTGGTCTCTGTCCTTCATAGTTCAGACCCAGTGGTCTATTATTATTTAACCCCAAATGTTTCTGTTCCCCAAATTTTACAACAAATAAAACTAATTATATACATATAATTTTATCCAGACGCAATTTCCGGTCATAACAATGTTGCATATATCCTCTTTTTTTATTTGTTTGGTCTCTGTCCTTCATAGTTCCGACCCAGTGGTTACTAATAAACCCATTTATTGATCATTCACCCCAATACTGACCACTGACAAATCCATTGGCTGTTGTCTGTGTGCTTACAGGAAGTGGGAAAATAGTTATCACAAATAGTTTTGTTTGCTAGACCAGTAAAAACCACAAAACCAAGCAAGTGAAGAATACGATACCAAAAACTATTGTTCTTGACACAGCCTTGGGGTAAACAATGTACATTATCTGGACAAAGCAATAAAATGAACAGTATGTATGTACTCAAAAACTAAAAAAATAATTGTGTAATCGTTGTGGGTTTAGAATCTGTTACATGAATGTTTTAGTGTAAAGGTCCATCCAATATGTCAACCTTTTCACAATTCTACAGAGTGTAGTATTTTTCAGGACTCCCCTCCCCTCTACGCTCCCCGCCCCCCCCCCCCCCCCCCCCCCTCTACGCGCCCCCTCTACCCCCCACCCCCTACAAATACGCGGCCCTCAACCCCTGCCCCCTGCCCCTCTTTCCTACGCTTTGTAGAACTGTGAAAATGTTGACAGCATTTGGACACTCCGTGACGGTCCCTAATTTGCCTTGCGTGCAGTACAAAGTCAAACCTCAATATTTATTAAGAGCACTATAAATACAACATTCTGCTTATGACAAGAACCATTTTACGTCCCAGTTCTTCATTGTTTTCATTCCTGATAATACAAGGTTCCTGTTATAACAAGGTAACCTTCACTGTCACGAGGACCTCTTAATAATATTGGTATGTCTTTGATGAGTACGTAATTTCACTATACCGACGAGGAAACATAACTTTATTACTGTGTGGCTTCCACACCCCCTGATTGTCTCAGTTTTTGGCACTCTGCATGTTTCAAGTGCTCCCTATGATTCATGTCTATCCTGCCATCAGCTAGAGGGTCCTAAAAACCTCTCACCACACTAGTGCCATGATTTGCTGGAGTTTTAGCTTGGGGGCACTGGGCACATTAATGACTATGCTAAAAGCAAAACTGACCTGTGCCAGCCATGTGTATAATCAACTCTCATTCATCATGTTGTACTAGGTACGGTACATAGATGTTTAGACTGGTCTGTCTACATGTACATGTATGTTCAAATGTTTTCGGATCTTTGTGCATTTTCTGATACAAGGTTTAATAGCAGTCAAACCTCGTCAAAGGAGCATGACCAGATTTGTTTTCCATAGAATATATTTCGTTCTAACCTAACAATCACATAAAATACCTCCCCAAAAAAATATCCGTAGGAAGAAAACAGGAAATTCCATTTCCCAATCTCCAATTTGGATTTGGAAGTGCTCAAAAGGGCTGGTGTAATCACTGCACTGCTTTATGGAATCGGATAAATTAGTTGATAAAACTGGTGGTTTTTTGACGATATCCTTGAAAATATATGGATTGAGAGCATGAAATTTCAGAATGAGAAAAATATGACAAATGATATGGTATCAAAATCTCAACACCCATGGTAAAAATGGGGTGCTCTCAAAAATGTGATTTGGACATGCTCCTTTAAAGTGCAGTCAAACCATGCTTTTAATAAGAGGTCCTTGGGACTTCTACATACGTGTACATGTAGGCAGGTTATCTTGTTATAACAGGAACCTTGTATTATCAGGAATGAAAGCAAGGAAGAACAAAGAATTACGACTGAAAATGTTCTTTGGTACTAGCAGAACATTGTATTAACTGTGTCCATACCGGTACTAGTATCACGGTTTGACTGTAGTGTGGGACTTGTTTTTTTAACAATAATAAATAACTTTGCACACTTGATTTTTGACGTCTGTAGTATTGCAATTTGGTTCTGAAAAAGGATCCGTTTGAAGTGACATGTACATTGGATGAAACATGGGAATGATATGTTTTTAGTCCAGTCTATCTTTGTTTGAATCTGGTCCGTATTGACATTTCGTAGGGTCTAGGAGCGACGGTGACCCCTGTAATGTTTGTTGGCCAGCCAGTCATTTTCCTGATTTGTGTGCATGTCATGTTTGTCCAAGGTGAAGTGGTCTCTTTGTTCAGTCTAGGTTCAATGTGCAGTGTGATTCTAAGAGTTTGATGTAGTTTGAAATGAGCGGGTTGGTTTTTACTGGTCAATGAACCTCCATGTTGCCTTCAGCCTGGTATGGAGCTTCTGCACGGGCGGCCATGACAGGGAGCAATCACAATTTCACCATGTCAGGCCCATAGTTTACTGCAGGGTCGTGTTAATTTTATAGGGCGAAACTGTTCCCAATGGACTTTTCAAGGGCCCTGTAAAACTCCTGTGGCTGAGCAGAATGTTTCCGAGGCCTCTCTCACCCTGTAAATTGTACATCGTGGTCGCGGTAACTTTACAGGGACGCTAATTCTCCGTGCATCCCCATTGGACTTAATTTTGTTACTCTCCTGCACAACCACGGGAGATTTACCCAAAAAAGTCCAATGGCAACACCACTTTAAATCAAACATGAACCGCATCTATGGTAATGCCAACATTTTACAGGTGGGCAAATATTGTAACATGCTGGTGGCATTAGGATGTTGACTTTGTGAGGTCAAGACCAGAAACTGTCCAATTGCAAAATGCTGTGGTTTTGTCTGACATAATTGAGCTGGTATTCTTATCTGGGTTGTAGGGGCTGAACCCTTAAACCAGCCAGCGGGCTTCCTGTTTTCTAATGTGAAACATATTTTGTCCTGTCTAAAAAAAATTGCATACATGTACATGTATGTAAAAAGTGTATGTGGGTCTTTTCACGCTAATGGGCCTATTTGAAAAATAAGTAAAAAATTTCTTTCAGCTGTCTTCAGTTTATCTCAAAATTCAAGAAATTCCATGTACTGTTCTCAGGAGATGCTGCCCACAACATACATTTCTGTAAAGCTTGTGTACATATTTTCCATATACGTCTGTAACAGTGGACAGTGACATTTAACGGTGACATTTTTGTCTGTCCACCGTTACATTGTACATACATAAATGATAAATTTTTACACAAGCATTTCAGAAATGTATGTTGTGGCAGCATCTTCTTACTTTTTTGGGCAAAAGTTATCTTCTGAGAACACAGTACAAGGGAATTTCTGAAAGGAATTATTTACTTATTTTTCAAATAGGCCCATTAGCGTGGAAAGACCTAAGTCACAATATCACTAGGCCTACATTGATCACAAAATTCACAAAATTTCTTAGCAGCGCCGTGAAATTGGGCCCAGATTGTCAGTTACCAGTAGTTGGTTGCTGCGGGCATAGGGTCTTGCTGGACTATTTGTAGGCTAATATTGAATCAATTCAAGCCGTACTTGTATTTCCCAGGTGCTTTTTGTGACAACATTGCCAGTGGCATTGAAATTTAATGGATATTCTCGCTCCATTTGGACATTCTAGCATTTCATGGGCCCAAAGGATAACTAATGGTAACTCCATAGACTTGTGTGTGTAAAATCATATTGCTTTTGGAAGATTGAGGAGTGTTCGGGCTAAGGAGCATTTTAAGGGGTTTGAACAGGCTTCAATGGACACAATTTACTCTTTGGACAGTCAAAAATTTAAATTATTGTTATTTTTCTCGAAGCTGCTTAATTCACAAAATTCACAAAAGTAAAAACTTCACAACATTTTGTTGTTAAGGAGTATGTGCAATGATTTATTAATGCTAAGTAATAGAGCTTATTTTGTGCAATGCATGAACTGTAGCATGTAGCTAGTGGTTTTCAGATGTCCTGCAGTGATACCGATTATTCTCCAAGGGGCTTCCTTAATTTCTGGTTGTTCAATAGGAACTAAACACTGGGTGGTTGCAGTTTCCTATGCCCTTTTGAACTCTCGTGGGCCTACCTGCACTGTAGCTGTGAGGAACCACAGTTAAGATGTTGTATTGTAACATTTGTGGTTTCAAGAATGTTCCACCTTTTCACTTTTTTTGTAGGAAACATGACGGATTTGCCGCAAAACGTGCAGCAGTCGGGCATTTTAATGCACAGTATTTAATTTCGGAGGTGTTACCTTCAGTTTTTACTAAATTATTCCTAAAATGATCCAACACAAAGATTGCCCTTAAAAGTTAAAATAAAAAAGAATACAGCAGCCAATTTAAAGAATCCTTGCGCACTGCGTAAGTCCTCTTGCGCAACGTCTTTATTGCATAAGCTGCGCAACATTTCTGTGATAATTACACGCATGCCTATGGGGCTTATGCCATTTTTTTTTAAATCGGCTGCAGATATTATTTTGATTACAAACAAAATATGCACTTGCAGTGTTCCCTTTTTAGCACAGTAACTTTCATATAATGATGCTTAGTGCAAAGACTGTTTCTGAATCCGCTTGGCCTCAGTTGCTTGATTCTACGTGGTATTCGCATTGCCAATTTCCGCATGCCACCATTACTAAACCTAACAAACCTACAGAACAAACAAGCAGTGTACCAGATGTCATGAATGAAATACCAGTCGGTGAAACGTCCAGCCTGCTATTTTGAGGATTGGTTTGATTTATGGTTTTTCAAGGGCTGTCAGATTGAGCTCAAGTGTTCAAATATCATACTTGACGATTTCTTAGGGGCCATCGTTGTCAACATTTTCATGGTTCTAGAGTGAAGTATCCCCTCCCCTCCCCCTTGCACCCCCTCCCCCTCCTCCCCCACCCCCAAACTCCCCCTTTCCTAGCACACATCTGTGCTGTAGTTCAGTGTTAACATGAACAATGTTGAATGTATTATTGCTAAAAATCTAACTTGGAATGAGAGAAAAATCGTAAGGTCCTCTTATCTCAAGTTTGGTTATTTCATTTCAATGGTGATTAGGCACCGTACCAGACGTTGTGTTCGTTGCTAAAAATCTAGCGATATAAGGTTATTAAACAGTATAATCAATTGCACTTTCTGTGTGATAACGTTTTATATAGTATTGTTAGTACGTTAGTATCAATACCTTTGAAACCGATATCAACAATTCCATATCGCTCCATTTCTAAGCCCCAATTCTGTGTTACATGTGAGTTAGTTGTAAGGAGTGCCCAATCCCAAAAGGGTGCTCCGTTTGACCCCAGGGGCAGGTTTAATGCCCCATTCTTTCCAAAATAACCCAGTAAAAAAGGAGAGATTAGGTGAGGCAGACTTATTTGAAGTGACTAAACAGCCCCTATTTGGTATCGGAAAACACAAAAAAACATTTGTCCTTTTGAAATTCAATTGAAGTTTTCAACAATTGTATTGAGTTGAATTCGGAGTGGCGTGCAATGCTTCACTCGAGGATCAGAAACTTGCAGAGTTCTGTATGCGCTTTAATCGCCTGTGTCCCGAGGTGGGGTTTTCTGCACAATGAAAAAAACTTATGGATTGGAAAATTTACCCTGAAAATGTTGAAAGATGAAAAGGCCGTCTTAATTCTTGGGGTTTGAGTCTGTGTTGGTGCATGGAAGTATTAAGTTAAAGGTGAATACAGAAATAAGACTTATTTTTATTTTATTTTTTATTTTTTTAAATTTATTTATTTATTCACCAAAAAAAAGAGAGAATCTCAATGAAAGAGTGTATCATTCGTTCACAGAGTGTTCAGCTACAACTTGTTTGCTTTATAGCTCAGCTAGTAGTAGAGCATCTGCCCAGGGTGACGGAGGTCTCGGGTTCAATTCTAAATGAGGAAAACATAGGACTAAGACTAAAAGATTTCTCTTTGTGCTCAATCATGAAATGTAGAGTTTTGCTGAACCTGTCCTGAACTTACTTTTTTCCCCTAAAATTACCATCACCTAGTTCTCCCCATGTACCCTTGAACCTCCGAAGACTCATTTCTGTTCTTGATTACCATCGGAGACCAGTAGTTTCCCCAGGAAAGTGGTTTCGCTGCGAGATTAGCAACACATCTTGGCAAGAATTACCCGTACTCTGCACATACTTCCATTCCATGTTGTGCTGTACTTGGCAGCAGAAACTTTATAATTAATGTACCAGGGTACTAAAACACGGACTTCCTGTAATATCCTGAGGTCCTCCAGCATCCTGGGATCTTTGCGTGTCATGATGGTTCATGGCAGGTGAAATAGGGATTGCTGTACCTCGCGGTGTGCTCAAACTAGGTCAAAGATAATGTGAAGGGATAGCTGATTTTGTTTTGGGTAGCCTCTTGTTCTTTATCGAGATGTGTTTGTTTCTTAATCCCCTTGTTTATCCCTTCCACTTAAAGGCAGAGTACATCATTTGCAGTGACCCCAATTTTTTTCATGAGTTGACAAGAAAAACCTTACTAAAAGTGTTTATAACAATAGTACCAAACACCACATAAATTTATTTCTGTCCAAAATGGTATTTTGTGTGAGAAAATAAAGATAATTAATTTAATTGATAATTTTCTAGAAACATAAAAGTTATTCACTTTCAAATGAGACATCAACGAAAACAAAACGACCAACGTTTAGTTATCGAACAATTACTGTCCAAATTTCAGAATTGCCCGTGCTCGGTCCGTACACCGAGCAATAAAAGTAGCGCTAACATTTTCTCCACCTTTTGATTAAAAAATGCAGTCAATTTGAGAGTGGGAAATTTCAGCACACAGAGAAGTGTTATGCAGATATAATAAAGCCGTTATGTGAATATTTCTATGTCAAAAGAAATTTTCAAAATTTGAATAAAGTGAACGTTTTCATTTTTTTGTTTGCTTAGTATAGACCGTATCGAATAGCCGCCATCTTGTGGGGCAGTTTCTTTGTTTCTTGAGGACATGCATGGTTGCACATATTGTGCTTACACATATTGTGCTTACATTGTTGAACAGTGTAAGTAACAAAAGGTGCCCCACAAGATGGCAGCTATTCGATACGGTCTATACCAATTCAATAAATACTCTGCAGAAAATAAATACCTGTACAATGTACGTTATTATAACATCATTTGCTAATGAGTTACCGTAATTATAATTCTCTACTTTCTTTGTTTTTACATGCAGGTATCTGCTTCTTTGAAGGCCTTCATTATGCGGTAAGTCTTTAAAAAAGGAAAGTATGGGGAAAAATTATCTTTCACAGGTTCTTGAACTCTACTCACAATAAGTTGGGGGGTATTGGTATGTTGTGTTTTTGGATTTTTTTTTCTTCAAATAACTGCTGTTTTCACCTATTCCTGTGACAAGGTGTGTCTGTCATACAGATACAATTGTCTAATCATATACAAAATCATTCAAGCGGAATGCATACCCTCAATAAAATATCTGAGTACACCCCACAACATCCCTAACTTATTGTGAGTACCTCCTTGGTACATTTTAGCACCTGTGAGGGCTTCTCCAAGATGGTATTTCCTGTTGTCATAACCCAAGGGTCTTGGAAGCTACCGGGGTAGTTTGTCATCTTAAATATTTGGCAAGAGTGTCTTGGACTGGGTCAACTAGTGGTGGGGTTTAGTAAACACAGATAAATAGGAACTAAGCATTTATCTGTGCTTGATGTGACGTAATAGATCTTTTGCAATTGGCAGCCATGTTTGTGGATAGGTTTTTTTATTTCGTGGAACAATAAAGAGGTTCAATTTTGATTTTGTTTTCTTCAAATGACTGTTTTCACCTGTTCCTGTTACAAGGTGTGTCTGTCTAATGTACCCTCAATAAAATATCTGTGTACACCCCACAATATCCCTAACTTTTTGTGAGTAGTGTACACGTATTTAAGAGCTCAAGAATGGCACATCCTGTGTGACCTGATTGACCCTTCATCAGTAGCCAAGCTAGTGTCACATAAGTCCCTGTCCTAAATTACTACAACCTCCCATGACATGCCCCGTCCTTCACGCTCAATCGCCACTGTCTGGCCTCTCTTCCTTTACTGGTTGTGACTGATGGTAAACCAGTTTTAAACCTCACAATTATCTGGTAATGAGCAATAATTATTTTTAGCTGAAAATTGAGTTTTCAAAGAGGCAAGAAAACCGGTCAAATCTTTAGGTTGTATTTTTCTGTTAGTCAGTCTGCCTGTACTGTTATGATTATAATTCAGAGTTCTTTATGAGACAGACCACTTTACTCCGTCAGAAAAGTCTTCTCTGACGAAATCTCGAAAACTGGCGAAAGCTCAAAAACTTGAAAGCTCTGTTAACTGCTGCAAGCACAAGTCATTTGAATGTAGAGAAATGTCCTCAAAAGGTCCTTGTCGAAATCCCCGAACGTTCATGGGAAAAAGTGCTTTATTTTCTTTGGTAATTTAGGCACCACTGGCATATGGAGATTTATCAAAACATTGCCTGCTGGGTAAGGTATAGAGTCCACTTTAGAAAGTTAAGGTCACTTACGAGTGGTCAGTTGATCACCATGTGGCCAATTTAACTACATGTACCACCAGTACAGTATGTAGTTGAATTGTACTAAAAAATAACAAGTAAACTCATGTTATTGGCCGAGGCCATAACAAGGGTGAAAGAAATACACGTTTTATTTATTCTGTCAACTTTTCCAATTGGCCAATTACTGTTGCCCCTTGGACCCTGGAATGGCCTGTTTGTCCCCATCAATCTTTGGATAGAGGGTTGGGTACTCATTCCCTAAGGTTCAAGCCAGTTTGGGCATTTTCTAGGCCCTCATTAGAGCAACATGTTTTTAATGGCAAGGGAAAATTGCTGCTTAGTGGGTGGGTCGGAATAGGTTAGGTCCAGGGAGCTGGTGGGGGTTCGTTTATTGAGACATCTTGGGGGAAAAAGGACAGTAAACCTGCACTGACCACCCACATCAGCAAGAAAGAAGCAGATTTTTAGCTTGGATAAAGAAATTTCACATTGTCATCAAAAACGAGGGTGCTTTTTTTGGTGATAAAATTTGCAAATAAAAAAGACGTGTGACGTAATACAATGGCTCAACATCTGGGCCCAATTTCATAGAGCTGCTTAAGCGCTAGCTGAAAAGGTGTGCTTACTGTAGCAGGCTATTTCACGGTCGCGGCGTGCTTAAGCATGCGGGCGCTTGGAAACCGCCATTGTGGCGTCACTATCTTAAGCAAAATTTGGCTCTGCGGTTAAGGCAGGTTTTCAGTTACTTACCGTTAACGATGTCTATGAGTATGAAATAGCCTGATGCTCGGTTAACGGAAAATGGGCTGTTAAACAGCTCTATGAAACGAGGCTGCCAGTGTTAATTTGAAATTTGTCAGTTGGTTTTCTTTTCTCATTTGAGATTTCAGACGGAGAAATTGTTCATAAAGGTGTAACAAAAAAAGGGTATTTAAGATTGATTTTAAATGCCATGCGAAATTGAGAATGGAGCACTTTTTTTTACAGTAAACCTAAGCAAATGGACACAATTAAATCAATCAAACAGACCAGACCGTAGCATTGCGGCGTTAACTCAGACACGCCCCAGGATGGATAAATTAATCGCTATAGCTGACATAAAATTGAGACATTTCCTGGAGAGTCAGAAGGGCCAACTGACTCACTTTCATAGACATCATTCATCAGACACCGTGTTAAACTTTGCTTAAGATACTGATTGGATTCGTTTATGTGCAACTTTTGGGCTAACACTGTGTGCGAATGGTTAGCTACCCGGTACATTTGACAGGAATAATACTGCGGCGCTATCTTGAAAAATCAAACTTTTCTCATAAATTTCTCCCCACCCTCTACTGGCTCAAGAACATCAGACGCCTTGATCGTAAATTAAACCCAGAACTCAGACACCTCCCTAAACCTGATCCTAAATTCATGCTGTCAGACACATACATGTAGTTCATGCCAACATGGAACCTCTGTGCTATGTATTTCATGCAGGGAAACCTGATGTGTCCTGTAACATAAACCACGTTTACAGTGAAGCCAATTTTGTTTAAATGTTATGTTGATAGATTGGTAACACACAACCTTGATTTGACTTTTTCCCTGAACATGAATGCAACTTTTACTACAGAAAATTTACATGAAATTCAAGTTGTGTTTTTAAATTTTTAACCCCACTAACTTTTCAGGAAATTATTTTTCACACAAGGCTTGCTTCTAGTTTAGAGATAATTAGATAAACACAGGCAGAGCTACCAAGAAAATTTGAATATTCCCCCCCCACCCCCTCCCGAAACATAAACTTGACTATTCCTGACAAAACCAAGGCATTCCTAACTAATTGAGTCACCAGTCTTTGTACACAATCATTCTCTGTTAGCACCCTTGACTGGTCCCCTGACCCTGAGAGTTCAGGGTTTTAAGAGCTGTGTCATTATTGTGGTTGGCCTGCATTGAAGAAACCCAGAACTTTGTCATCTCAGAGAGTATGGGAGAGAATAAACATTTGGTTTTTGTCATGAATGTAAGATTAATCACCCATGAAATTGGAAATTTGTCAGGAAGTGTAAATTTCAAGTTCAAATTAATGCAAACCCATGAAATTGTTTTGCATATATTTCCTTATAATGTCCTTGGAATTCCCTAGTGTTTTCAAAACAATTAGAATACACATGTAGATGTCTCATTTGTGCAATATCTTCTGAATTTATGTGTCATAATGCTGTGGTTTTAGTGACCCAACCTGTCCTTATAATAATGTGGCTTTCGTTGAGGGATTCTGTTTGCTCCCTCATCTCATTTTCAACCCAAGCCTGTCAAAAAACCTCTTCTGCCAAATGCCAAACCAAGATTCCAGTATTCCTCTGCAGTCACGATGGTATTTCTGCATGATCTATCATTCTGAATAGCTGCGATGCCAGCAAATGCACACGGCAATGTATTATTCCAACATTATTAGCAAGGCATAAATTGATGCAGTTTCTAAATCAGGCTTTATCAGCACTGCATGGGTAGTGCTTTTTGAAACACAGTGGACGGAAGTTGGATTCTAACCCGGAACCTCCTGCTTTCTGCAGGTATTTTATTGCAAACATTTTGGCACGTAATTCCGAGTTGCTCTTTATCCTAAGCAATAGACCTTTATCACGGTGCGTCCATCTTTGTCTTGTTCCCCACTGCATAGTACGTGTACGTGTCGGGCATGATCAGTGCGTGTGCGTATCTGCGCGGTAGCGCGTGCAGTCTTCAGTTGTTGTTTTGAGAGAATCACTGTCCGCGCTGCGCGTTTTCTTGATGAAGAAACCTGCAATGAGTTTTCAACTTGCAGGTAATTTAGTGCTCTAGTAAGCACATAGAAAAGCACTGAGGCCTAGATTCTCACATCCATGGTATGGTACGTGCACATTCATTATAGCAACATGCCTAAATATCATTAGAGCGCCAATCCATCATAAAGAAATATCATACAAGAATTGGGCTTCGCTCTGGTGGAATGTTATCAACGATGCATGAATATGAAGCTAAGACATGGCCGTCATATGAACTTGTGGTATGAATGTCATATACAGGATATCTACTTCATTATCAATTTTGAAAATTGTTGGTAGTCCTCGACTATCAGAGGAATGTGTACGAATAACCTAAATTCTTAGGTTTCATCAATATTTGTAATGAAGATACAGGACTCATTTTTTAAGGAGGCCAGAAGGCGATTACCTCTGTTGCACCTGTTCTCTGCCTTGCAACCATTTTGCAGTCACTACAGGCTTTTTAGATTTTGTAATGGAAGTGCCCTTTGGAAACATCGCAAGTGCCCTAAAAATGGGCAATAGACCCATCCATTAAGCCCCACCCACACAAAACGCGTCAAGAAACAACATGACCAGCACTTGTATGTTATCTCAAGACATAATCAGCATTTCGGAAGTAGGACAAGGAGAACGTCTGTTTCAAGCATACATGTGTTCACCAGATGGATGTTGTCACAGCTAGAGATCTTGTAGTGCTGGGATTTGTCCAAGACAATTTATCTGATTCATTTAAATTGACTGGGTCAGGTTAATTAGGCAGAAACTTGGGGTGGGTGAGGGGTGGTGTAGGGAGTAACTTAACTGCTCTTGAGAAAAGTACATGCACCTAACAGGAAAGATTCTTTGGTTGTCTTACTTAATATGGAGAAAAGTGAAAAGGGTGGGAAAGGTGGGAAAGGTGAGAAGTGGGGGGTGGGGGGGGGGGGGGGGGAGGGGGGGGGGAGGGGGCGGGGGGGGATGGGTTACAGTGTAAGCCAGTTGTGGTTTTACCAACAAAAGTTAATGTACTAACTTTGACACACTCACTGGACATTTTTTTTTTGTGTAAAAGTTTTGTTTGTCTGTATTTTGTTTACATTTGTATAGTTTGATTTAATGAATTAAGTGCAGAGAGTCTGTAAATGAATAAACAAGGTTTGTAAGTCCTGCTTCAGGAATGTCCACAGTTTGCAGTAACTGAGATTTATTTTCTTAACGACTTTGCTCAGGCTGTAAAGTCAACTTGACCTCTGCCTGGCAATTACTTTGACCTCTGCTGGACCTTTCAGCAGCATGAAAGCAAACAAGATGTCCAGTTTGTAGATTTATTCCCCTAACTAGGATCTCGGGTTTTGTCTATCTCAGACTCTTCCAGTAAATTGGCAAAATATTTATTCAGAGATTTCAGCAATACTTTGCACTTTGTGCCAGCGAGATTTAGGGCCATTTCAGAATGATTTGTACCAGTATGTCACAAAATTAGAGCTAGGATTGCCCTTTCAACTATAGGTGTGTCCACATTAAATTTCATTCGGATTTATTTGATGCTGTTAAGCCATGTCTGCCTGGGAGGTTTTACCGAAACGTTGGTAAAATGAAAAAGGGCTACATTTTACTGCTTTCCGCATTTGGACTTTTTGACATGGGAAAATTTTACCGAGACCGTGGGAGAGCATGCGCAGTGTCCCTTCATAGTATGACCTTCACGGCCCGGACGTACGCTTCCAGAGCACTTTTACCGACTCGCTGTGTCCGCACTGGACCTATCGTCTCGGGAAAAGTTCCCTGGTCAAATTTTCCCGGGCAGCAGTTGGCCAGAAAAAGAAACCGCTGGACTCAGAAAAAGTTGCTAAGAGGAAAACGTCCTAGGCTGTCCGCACTGGACTTAAAATGGGAAAAGTACCCATCGTCTCGGTAAGTTTTCCCAAATAAGTCCGATGTGGACAGGCCTTTAGTTTTACTGAGGCTATATATGGTTAAAGTAACTGTTCAGTTGGCCAGTAAAAATAGACCCTGGGCATGGAAAAGTAGCTGACATAAAAGCATCCTGGGATGTTCACACTGGGCTTAATTAGGTTAAAGTAACCATCCGCTCGGTCAATTTCACCAAAAAGAGACAGAATTTAGGCTAAGTGGCTCTCGGCCCATGTCTATCCTGTTGCACTTGTGACTGAACTTGTCGCAGACTTGTGATTTTATTGTCAGCCAGACAGGTGATGGATCGAACTGAACAATACCAGTTCAACTCTCCCCTCAAGAGAGAAATAAAGATAAACAGGACCGATGAATTTCAGTCAACGTCCATTCCAAGCAGCCCAAGGTGGGAATTTGTCAGTCTATTCATTTGTTGTCACCAGCCTCCATTAATCCGTGTCTCCTCCCCCCATCGCCGCTGGCCAAACAACTAACCAGTGATTTGGAACTCAAAAAGGAAGAGCTATATAAACATAATTTGGGGCTATTTTGTCTCCATTTCTTCCTGAGGATATCCTGTGCTTTCAAGTATCATTCATGGCATTTCCTTTTCCGTTGTAAAGCCCCAGACATGACTGACTGACTCAGGGCTACCCAAACACTACACTAACAACAAATCTGTATGCTCGTTATAAATAGTAACCAATTTAAATGTTATCACATACCTTCTACTGTGGGCTTGTTATTCCCATAACAGACTGGCATGCAATCAACCATGAAAGAATCACTGATGTGTAACTACATGTAGTTCTCTTTTGCACTGTCACTCGCAAGCGTGAGGAAACCCATGAAGAATTAGAAATGGCCAGAGACACCAGGGAATCCCCTTGCTCCTTACGAAAGAATGCTCTGGGATCTTTAGAGTGCGTTACCATTACCTAACACACTGGACCAACGGCTTTACATCCCTTCCGAAGGATGGAGCAAGTGTGGTTGAGTGCCTTGCCCAAGGGCACAGGTACCGCAGCCAGATTCGAACCCGCAACCCCAAGTTTTCACCTATGATTGCGAGTCAATGACCCAAACCGCTCGGCCACGGTACCCCATGTATATGGGAATACATGTAGTGTAAAAGAGAACCAAGACCAAGGGTACGGGAGCCAATTGCAGGCTCCAATGTTATGAAAATAAGGAGCAGGTCACTCAAGCCTTGATTTTGTCCGAATTTCAAAGGGCACTGAGGCAAACTAGAGGGGCATCACTGCCAACTTTGTTCCAAATGTGTACTGGTTATTAGTATAAGAGCTTAATGAATTTTAAGAGGATAGAGCATGCTGGCCAAATTGGCCTCAGAAAGTATACATCTTGAAGGGGCATCGAGGCCAACTCAGCAGGGCATGAAGCCATTGGCCAAGTTGGCCTCAGGAAGTGTTTATCTTGAAGGGGCATCATGGCCAACTCAGCAGGGTATATAAAGCCATTGGCCTCGGTGGCCTTTGTTAATGTCAAGGCTTTCAATTGTAATTTGAATGTGGGGTGTTATGGCCGAGCGGTCTAGTGCGTCGAACTTAAGTTTCTGTGCTAGTACTAGAATGTAGGTTCGATTCCGGGCCGCGACAGGTTGTGGCACCTGTGCCCTTGAGTAAGGCACTCAGCCACACTTGCTCCCATTCCTGTAATTTGGTATTGTAATATATTTGATCTTGCTTGCGGCTGGTCTTCATTGAACAATAGAGCAAGGAAACAGAGGACCCAAGGGTGTTTGTAATCAGATTACTTAAAGATGACATTGATCTATCCATATCAAATGTCACAGTGGCTAAGGTTTCCCTAATCGACAGCCTGATTTCAATGATAGATGGTTTTATCTGCTGTGGCATCAATCCCTGCAGGATTTGCCTGTGTATTAAGTCAATATAGAAGCTTAGAAGGATGCAGAATATTTGTATGCATCAGTACACAAATATTTGACATTCACATGTGCATATTTAAGATGCATCAAAATCTCTGTAATATACAGTATGAAAAATCAGTCTTATAAAAAGAAGCTCGCCCCGCCCCCTCCCCTCCCCCCGCCCCCTCCCCTCCCCCCGCCCCCTCTCCTCCCCCGCCCCCTCCCCTTTCAGGAATAGGTATTTTGCTGCACTAGTCATTGTGATCTCCACACATGATTTTGTAGGAAAGTGAAATAAAATGACAATATTCAAAATAATGCACAGCACCAGTTTATAACTCGACAAAGGAGTGCAGCTGATTAGCTCTAATGTGGTATTTCAACCAATAGACAGCCGAAGTGTGACGTGGGTTGCCATGGTAATTGGCTCTAAACATCATGGCCGTCGGAAAAAGTACCATTGCAAAAGCACAGGGACACGGTTCAGTGATTTTTAAGGTATAGCCATTGCCTAGACAACTAACAAAAGATGACGTATTCACTTTGGCAGTCTACACAAAAATTGCATCTTTCCTTTTTTAAAAATGAAAACCATTTTTCAATTGCTTCACAGAAATCAGAATGAATTTTTTAACATGTCCCCAGAGCCTCATAGGTACCAGTATGTGTGTAAATTGCCAACCTTGTTTGTCATCCAATCCCATAATGCCTTGGGAACATTTATAAGATCTGTTGGCAGGAAATGTCTAATTTTCAATGTTCTTGGCACATGTAGGCCTACATGAATGATATTACAACAATAAAAATACAAATACTAATTACTAATTGTTAATTCATAATTCAAAATTGTGAAAAACCTTGTTTTTTCCCTAAATAATGACTGCTAACCATGGCCTCTGAGTTGCATTGATTTCATGGTATGTGAGGCAATGGTTCTATCTGGCCTCTTCAAGTTAAGAGCGGTTACCAGCTTCACCCGTCGTGTTTGGGGTTCACGACATAATACGTCCCCTTTGCACTTCGGTGCGAGTTAAGAGCGTTGCTGGTTCCACTCGTCGTGTTTAGGGTTCACGACTTAATACGTCCCCTAATCGAACAAAAGGCAGAATTAATAAATAAACTATTAAAATAACATAATGCAAATTAAAGTCCAATTCGTGGTTTTTTTCTTTTAAAGATGGTGTCAGTACACACAGCTCCATCAAACTAGGGTGTGATGAGCTTGTTCTGGAAATGTGACCTAAATTTGACCCTCTATAGACCTTATGGAATAGCCGCCATCTTGTGGGGCAGTTTCCTTGTTCCTTGAGTACATGCATGGTTGCACATATTGTGCTTACATTGTGCTTACAGTTTAAGTAACAAAAGGTGCCCCACAAGATGGCAGCTATTCGATACGGTCTATAGCCCACTCCTATTAGCACCAAAGTTTACGAAGGCTATTTCCACTTAGTTACTGGTTATTATCCCCAGGAATGCAACAACACAATGTGACATTTTATAATGCTTTTCCAAATTGATCCCTAGTGAGACATTAATCATGAATTGTTACATTTGACATGTTTCTGGGGTTCTTAACTAAATTGACACCTCCCCTGTGATTTGGAACATTGTATGGGATGAATACTGTACCATACCGGGTAGTACATGTATGTACCTCCCAGTATCAGAAATTGGTAAGAGTGTAGAAGTTGACCCGAATTTGTTTTTCTTTAAAATGACCCATCTAGCATTGGAATGTTTAGATTTGATGAAAAAACCCAAACTTTTGAGTGGGAAAAATTTCAGATATTGTGAGGAAACACTTATACATTTTTCAGCCTGTCTCATACATGTATGTTTTGCACACAAGGTCTGAAGCCATGATCAACTTCTCAATTCTTTCCTCAGAATTTGTATTTCATGTAGGCCAAGTGCAAAATAATTTGAAGTACATTGTACTTGTACTTGTACATGTACCATGAAACTTGTCTATAGTGGCCACCCTCGGGACCGTAAAAAAACTGGCCACTATAAAGAGGTGGCCTCTTTATAGAGGTGGCCTCTTTATAGAGGTGGCCTCTTTATAGAGGTGGCCTCTTTATAGAGGTGGCCTCTTTATAGAGGTGGCCTCTTTATAGAGGTTTCTTAAGCATTATACACATGGCATTTGGGACCAAAGGTGGGTGGCCACTATATGCAGGTGGCCTGTTTATCAAGGTGGCCTTAATAGCAGGTTTTACTGTAGTACTATTAGGGTGATTTACAAGTTAATGAATGCAGGAATTCCGAACTGGAATTTGTATGCCCAGATATGGGACTAAAAATTTGAGAAACGATAATGATCCTTTAAACGTTGGTCAAATGCACATTGGAAACTCCATTAAGACTGGATGATTAAGACCCATGTGCTACCTGGACTCCATGAATATCCTTCCTCTAAAACCCACCCTTTACTTTCACCAAGTACTAACAGGAAGACCAAATTTAGAATGAGTAAGGCTGGTTTTAAAGGGGACTTTGTGTCTCCTTTCATTTGTTGAAGATAGTTCAGCTGAGTGGCCATGACATGCAAGGGGCAGGGAATTTACAGAAGCCATGGAGGCCATGGTTTTCCTTGGCCCTGGTCTTGGCATTGGCCATTGATCTTTTGATTTCCTGATGGAAATGCTCTTCGGAAACAAACATTTTCCCCTCATGAACAACTGGCATTGCCCCTTTAATTCAAGTGCTGCACTTGCATAGGGTGACAGTTAATTTGAGTATGGAGAAAGGAAAGTCTGTATAAATTTGCCAATATTGAAAAACAAAACTATCAAATAAACACCTTAAAGGCACAGGCTCGTCAATGCGCGCGTAAGGCCAAATTCGTGCCACGAAATACGCAGCTCCATGCCTTTGCTAGGGAGCTGCGTATTTCTTGGTACGTTTTTTTGCCTCACTCGCGCATTGACAGTGTTCTCCACTGCCGGTTTTGTCCGGGGGCGCCGCCCGGACAAAATCCTCAGAGGTACCGTTAGCGCCCGGACAAAAATGTGCCGCCCGAACAAAAATCTTGGCCGCCCGGACAAAAAAAAAAGAACTTCTCCCCTAAAACACTCTGAAAGTACAGCCGAGTCATTCCAAAATGCGGTGTATATTCACCTAACGTGATTCGGTAGTCACTGGTGTCATTATCGGTCATTTACCACGCAAATCTATCGGATCGGCGACCCAAATTCGCATCAATAACGGCCATGACAGTATGCATATGTTGAACAGCGCCCTCAAGAGCCGTTTTTGTTTTACTATTGAGGGCGCTGCATGCCAACCACTGTGTCGCGACGTACGACCGGCCGGGTGCGTTCGTGCGTTTGGGTAAGTACGTGTTGTAGTGCTGCCGCTGTCGTCGCCAAACCCCCCCCCCCCCCCCCCCCCCCCCCCCGCTGAGCGACATCGGCGCGCGCGCCCGGACAAAATTTGGACCAGTGGAGATCACTGATTGACCTATTTGTGATGCACTCGGTGAAAATGAGCTGCTTCTCCCACACCCTGGGCCGAGAAAATGTAATGTACATGTATGTATGTAGCAGATCATCCAGGCTTATTAAAATATAAAAATACAATGGAAAATCAACATGGTACCTGGAAATTCAAGGCGGTATGCGAGCACCGCCAGGAGTTTTCATTGTGTGTTTGTATTTAATCGGCCTGGATCCACCACTGACTTCTAGTTGTGGACTTATGGTCGCAAAAACCCAGGCTGTGAGAGTAGTCAGTCTCTCAGAGGGTGTCACTGATCGTAAATCAAAGTAAATACATATCATGGCATGAATGATGTGCTGTCTTTTTTTTTTAAGTTGGATTTTGTAGACTACTATGTTCCCATTTAATTTGATGGTCCTGGGAGAGTGTGCAAGGTCAATAGAATCAATGATTGAAAAACTTACTGGATGAGTCACTGGGGGATCATTTGCAGCCAGATATATTTTAATTCACAACTGCCCAGAGGTGATTGTGGAAAGGTTTTTGAATGACAAAACTCCATAGAAATGCCAAGCAAAATCGCAAGCTGGTTTTGTGAAAGGTCTGCCCCAATTACCTTCAGCTAGAAAGGTTGAGTTGAAAGATGGAAACTTATAAATGACCAGACCATTGCATGCTGTATGATGACAGAAAATGGCCTAATGACCCAAGGATTTGTCATTGGTCCAGTTTGCAATGGTATTGGTGTTTAAAAAAAAATAATAATTAAGGTAATGGTACCACATGTACTCCCATATTATTTCCATTGCAGACAGCCTTGGAGGTCAGTTACACCCGTTTCATACTGGCGCACCAGAGTCGCGCCGAACTAAATTATCCCAGAAATTTGAATTAAGTTCGACGTATGAAACAGTTTGGAGCGACTTGGTTTGCCAGAAGTCAAAAGATCGACTGTACCAGTCGGTCAGAACGACTGAAGAGCGACTTGGTTTCAGATGTCGATCTTTAGTGTGCGCATGGCTTGAATTAAGTATGCCTGTCTAAAACAAAATTTTAATCGGAGCGACTCGAAATACAATTAGTTCGGTGCGACTCTTGTGCGCCTGTATGAAACGGGTGTTACTGTACCAGCTGTAGCCCTGGAAGTGTAGAAGTGCAGGAGGCACTTCAGGCAGAGTGGCGCACCCTGCCTCAGCGGCTCTTCTGCAGGCTGGTGCAGCCAGCCTTGCCACAAGAGGTGGCTATAACATTACCGACTGATAAAATGTCGCATCGCTTAGCCTCCGCATACATTTTGAACCGTGTGATACTGCAACATGGTTCCCCAGACAGTTGTAGGTTCTGCATTGTACATCTTCCACAATCTTACAAATTATGAAGATAATATTGAAGGACTGGGAAAGATTAAAGGTTGAACAGTTGTTGAATAGTTGACTATGGCATAGGAAGTGGCTAAGCGTTGGTCCTTCATCCCTCAAGGGCATTTTATTTGAAAAAAGTAAAAAAAATTCCGGTTCATTACCAAACTTGTTCCACTGTCAGAGTAATAATAATATTGAAGTTCCGTTGAGAAAACAAAAAGTGACCAGCAGATCTATGTTGACAAGAGATTACAAGTAGGATTTCCCTTCCGGCGTTTATCCAAACAGACTGTTTGTCGTCCAATTTGTGCGAGACTAATTTTATTCCGGATTTAATTCCATTACGCTTACATGGTTAATTCCTGCTTATATGTACACCTGATGCCTTTTCATGTATGTGTTTATTATTGTAAGCCGAGATTACTTGATTTTGATATTGCTATACAGATCTGACCTGCCTTATATTCCTCCTGTCCATTTCTAAAATATATGGGGAATAAAAATAATAAAAATGCAAGGGACTGAGGTACATGTACAGAAGTGAATCTTTAGTGTATACACATGCCCTGAAGACATTTGGGAAACCTTTTCATCTCTTGACCAAAAAGCTTGTGTCCCTTTCATATTCAAAACCCTTTGTGTGTGGGGGGGGGGGCTGTGTTCTTTGTAAGCCATTCCCCTAAGTGACCAGTTGAAAGTCGGGGCCATTAGCCGTACTGTGAAACAGGTCCATGCCCCCATGGTCGTAAAAATAGCGTCACAGCTAGCTTTACAGTCATACAAGTAATGCTTGTATGTTCTTCCCTTCTTTAGAAAATATAATGTCTGGTACACCTAAATTTACTTAACATGCATTTAAGGGCAAGTTTGATTGATGATCAACTAGAGTCCCTTGAACAAAGGAAAGTAGCCATCATTCGAGGGACTCTAGTTGAATTTAGTCGACCATACATGTAGTTGCTCACTTAAACTTGCCCAAATATGATTTTTTTTTTGCCTCTTTCTAAAACGAAATCTCAACTCTAATTTCCAGTTTAAAGGGCCCCTTATTTAGGATTTTTATCAATGAAATCTATGCTCTAAAACCACTTTACTCAGTTAAAGTCATAAAAATCCTATTTGGAGCTTGCTTTGGGGGTTAAAACAAAGGTTTTTAGTTTTTATGCTAATGAAAATATGCATATTCATGACCAAGGTCACGACGTCACAAGAGGCAAACACAGGAAAATCACATTGAACTGTGCACAAAAGTATCCACTTTTTTCTCAATTTTCCTGAAACTTTTGTAATCCATGGCTGTTTGAGTTTGTTTTACATGTTGCCTGCTGTAAGCCATGACAAAACTGGGGATAGAAACTGCAGCAATTTGCCACAAGTCCAACTTGAAGTCTTATGTTTTTTCTTAACTTTTCCCTTCTGTCTTCCTTATGTGATGCACTCAAAACAGCGCCCTCTGTCTGTGATTTATTGCAATGAAATCTTCAAAGTTGAAAAATGCCACCTTTTATTGATTTTACATCCAAACGAACAATAGTATGTCTTGCTGGACAAGTAATCCGGCATTATGAAGCAAAGCTTAGGCACAAAGTTGTTTAGCATGTCACAGGCCCTTTAAACAGTCAAAGGGAATCCTTCAGTATTGAGTCCAAGTCGCATTCATTTTTTCCTCCTCAAAATACCAAGCTGAATTTAAACAAGTGTGCTATAATGTCCAACTTAATACTCATGGGAGAAAAATGGTCAACTGAGCGACACTTCAAATGTTTGTATTTGGAGGGAATCTGCTCAAATATCTTTCAGTGGTGTTTTGGTTTAAACCCCGGAGTTCTTGGCGAGTGTTGTTCTTGTCATCAGCGAGACATTTGCTGACCATAAGCTATTTGTCCAGTACCAGTAAGTATTGCCTGACCAAACACAGTACCAGTGACCTGTTGGCCCCTGGTACCTTGCCCAAGAAGATTTGAATCCCTGTCCTGCCACTTGTCAAAATTAAAGCCCTAGATCTTTTTTTAAGGGTTGGGTGGTAGGATAACCCAAAGGCTGTTTTCTGAAAGGGTGTGCCTGCCTGTTTTTGGTGTGGATTTCTTTCGTCAATGGCCTACTCTCTTGAGAGATTTCCTTGCTAGAAAAGTACACTTTAAGTGGTTGTTATATTTCACCAAGAGTTAATTTACACAATTTCACCTTGAAGTTTGAAGACTGCCTTTTTAAAGAGCAATCTTGAGACAATAGACTGCATGAAATAGCTGCCATCTTGTAGGGCAGTTTCCTAGTTACATGAGGACATACATGGTTGCACATTTTGTTGACTAATTTAAGTGACAAAGTTGTACTACGGTACAAGATGGCAGCTGTCTGATACGGTCTATTCCTGCTTAAAAAATAGGCACATGATTGCAATTGCATTAAGGTGGACTCCCGCTGTGATTTTGCTATGAGTCTCCAATGATTAGGCACAATTTGTTGTGATTAAAGGTACATGTACATGAGAATATGCTATTATCTCAACAAATCTTAACCTTATCTTGGTTAATTTGTAGCAATCACTTTTAACTGTTCGTGTGCAGAGTGTCTTTAGCAAGGAATTTAAATTTGAAATGTTGGCTACATCTTCAAGGCTTTAATTTAACGCTTCATGGTTAATTTATAAAGAATCCTTGAGGGAGGGTTGTATAAACCACCTTGACACAGACAGAGTTCATTGACCTATGCAAGAATAAGGCTTCAATGTACATGTACATGTAAAGAAGATGACCTCTCCCCTGCCTGCCCCTTTAGCAGTTGAGTCATAATTGGTTGCTGGGCAAAGCTGGGTAATTTTTAGCCCTGGTTGTGAGGCAATGGCCCTCATTCTTAGAGATTGAAATTAGAACTTGCTTAGGCCAATGAAATGAGATTACTAGTTTCTCGTCAACGATTTATCAAAATCGGTGATTGATTATTCATTATTTAATCAAGGAAAAATACAACCCTTTATACATACATGAACTGCCATTTAGAAACTGATTATTAAGGCTTTAAAGTCATTCAGAAATGGTTTGGTGTTAGTATCAATTCCAATGAGCTATACCGGGTTATAGCTTGTGTTTGAACTTTGAAGGAACAAGTTAAGATGACAAAATCATGAGAAATAACAAAGAAGATGTCTGGTTATGAAAGAGCAATATATTTGAATATAAACACAAAAGCTACAAAACACAGATCGCGACTTCACAACTTAAATGGAAAATTTTCGCTTTGGAGTAGTTTGCATCATAATTAAATTTTGGTAAAATAAACGTTTTTGGCGCGGGGTCAGAATCACATGCGGCACTAATGCCAGATTGGTCAATTAAATCTACTACACTGTGAGCACCGCCCCAAGGACACTCAAATTGCCGAATCTGTATTCGGGTAGCGTTTACATGCACTACAAGCGACCTTGACAATTGCAGGATTCAACCCCACCCCAAAGGTGAATTGAAAAAGGTGAATCAGACCCGGGTCTGATCCGGCTTTTTCAATTCACCTTTTGTGTTTACACTTATCGCCTACCCCTTTTTGGAAATTGCGGAGTTCGATTCGGCAAAGGCGAATGGGGTGTAAACAGGCCCTTAATAGGATTTGGTATGGATTGGAGCAACATTTTACCAAGTAACTTTCTTTCTCAACTGAGTGTAGACACCAAAGCCACTGCCAGTAGTATCATTGCAGGGCCACCAAATTCACTAAAAGACAAACACTCTGTGTCTGTTGAATTGTGTCCTGTAAAGCCCATGCATGCACTATAACGCTATTATGCAGCTCATGAATAGAAATCCTAGCAAATTTACTGAACTGAAAAGAAAAATAGCAGGCTAGCCCTACCCATTACCTAGGCATTGTACACTTAACTGCAGCACTAATAGTGCCATGGGAACAATCCTCATTACCATGATAATGTATGTTTGTTGTGCAGGATTGGTGTAGGCCTACCACAGAAGAGCTCTGCAATAGGGTTGGTTAACCAAAATAGGATGGAACATGTTGTTTTTCTTCTCATTCTTGGGAGAAAAAGCGTAGGTAGAAGTTTGTTCCATGGTTTAAAGGTGTGTTACTCGCGAATGAATGGTATCACCTTGAAAGATAAATCTTAAAAGTTGGCAGTTTTCTTGTTTTATCAAAGTTGTTAGCTTTCAAATGAGAAAGGCTATCAACAAACAAACAAACAAACAAACAAACAAAACCCAAAAAAACCCACAAGAATTTATGGTTCAAAGGATGTAATTTCCTAGTAATTTAATTTTATGAAATTGACAAGAATCTGTGTACAATTTTACCAATTGACTGAAGTACAGTGTCGACGGGACTAAAAGAGAAAGTTAAGCCTTGCGTACATCGACATTGCAACTGGAAGCAACTCGATGTGTCGAGTGTGCGTAGTGCGCACATCGACAGAAACTGATTAGTTCCGCAACTAGCGGCAACTGGGAGCATCCAGCTATATCTACATTTCCAGAGCGCGCACATCGACACAGCAACTCGGTAAAGCGCAGAGTGCATTGCCCTTGCAACTTGAAGCAACTGTGCTTGCAGTTGCTGTCGATGTGCGCGCACGTGATCAGATGCACGCGAGCAACTGGCAGCAACTAGTTGCAAGTACGCGTACATCGACGCAACTGACCGCAACTGGGTACAGCTAGTTGCCAGAAAGTAGAACATGAGCAACTCGCCGCAACTGTTGGTACTGTGCGTACATCGACCTCTTTGAGCAACTGATCAGTTGCTTCCAGTTGCAAGGTCGATGTACATGTGTACACTAGGCTTTAAGCTCATAAAACGAATTATCACAGAGAATCTTTTGTCTCATTACAGCTCAGAACTCAGGTCCTAAAAATTACCAGAGCACGAAGTGCCTTCTGATGCACCCCTGTTGTTTCTCACTGACCCTAACATACCAATCAGATGATATGACAGTTTTACTACAACTTACAAGGCCCAATTAGAGCACAGAAGTGTAGTTTTTCAAATATTTGTGAGAAAAACTCCTTTACAACTTGCACTATTGCCCTTCTGCATTTTTAAAAAAGGAGGCTTTGTTTACTGAATCTATAGTAGAATTGACCTACTGTTTTAGGAGTCTTTGACATAGAATAGTCTACCTCTAAATCATTTGCAACGTGTGGGCATATTTATTGATTGTTTTAAACATCAAAGTTTGAAAATATGAGATTGTTGAAATTGTAGTCTGAAACCTGTTATGATGGACCAGATTTAAGCCTTGATATTTTGTGGGAAAATGACAGTAACATATTTCTCATCCTGTAGGTGCTTTGAAGTCTTACAGAGTTCTTGTCTGTCAGTCAGTCACAATTTTCATGCAGCATTCTTAGTTCTAGGGTATCGTTTCCATGGAGTCTTGAGTGGGGACATGGTACACATTGGGGAAGTTGGCAAGAAGTCTTTAAGAACTTCACTGTAAAACGTTTGCTACCTTTCAAGTTCCATAAGAGCTGTGTATGCCCTTGAATGGCACTTGCCTGTTACATCATGAAGAAAAGGTAGTGTCATGAATGACAAGTTTTATGAATGGAAAGAGTTTCCATGGAAGCATTATTTTGGAGGTCAACTGGTATTCTTATGGGTTTGGATACAAAAGAAGCTCAGTGTTTGAAGCAGGCCCTGGGTGTCTGTGGGAAACTAAAGAGTTGATAAAAACCTTGACAAAAAGAAGTGATACTCGTATTCATTAAATGTATACAGGCAGAAAGTGTTTTGAAACTGTCTGCAAAATCGATTGGTTCAAGTGGCAGCCATGATACAAATGAACATACGTAACTGGTTTGATTCGAGGTGGTTGTATCATGCACACCTTCTGCTAAAAACATGTGTGAAAATAAAACTGTTTTATTTTTCATGTTTATACTTATAATAATTACCGACAATGGTGCATTTGGGAGACATTTTCGGGAAGTGTTTTAATTAGGACCACTCAACTCTGGGTAGAAAGCTCTCTAAAAACACTAATTTTCTTTAAAAAAAGCTTACAAAAGATGGTTTTCGACCTAAACGAAAATGGTTCTCGACCTAAAAAGAATAGTTAAGAACCTAATAAAAATGGTTTTCGACCTAATAAAAATGGTTTTTAACCTTCTTGGAATTAGGGAGACATGGTAATGTCTCCCTAATACCCTGTGTCTCCCTAATACCCGATAATAACCCTCTCGTGTCTCTCTAATACCCTATATGTGGTTGTAATGAAATGACATAGTATTAAACTGTAACTTAAAAACTGTGCTCTGGAGTTATGTTCTATAATAAATGTATAAAACAGTATAGAACAGCCGTGTTAGTCTGTAGATTAACAAAATAATTCAGAAGGTAGCACTTCAAAGACTAACTAAAATAAGTATGAGCATAAGCTTTCGTAGCAACAACTACCACCGTGTTTACACTGGTCCTGAGCTCGGGATCAAAATTGGTCCTCCGATATGAATGCGTCAGTTTTAACCGCAATGATCCTGAGTGCCGCGTTTACATTCTGTAGTTGATCTCGAGCGCGGTGCCAGAAGTTGCAGTCAAAGGTCATGCTCTGTGTGTGCATGTACTGATCAATGTGTGCATGGGTTGTGCATATATGTACAGTGTATGTGCATGTACTGATCAATGTGTGCATGGGTTGTGCATATATGTACAGTGTACAAGGCCACTTAGATTTCACGGGCTTTTCCTGCCCTCCGCTACAGCTGTGGAGCGGATGTGGCAGGTTGCAGTAAGGATTAATTGCTTATCTAACCGCAAACTAATCCCGAGCTCGAGATCGAACCCTCCGCCAACGCGAGACCAAAATCTCGGGGTCTGATCCGGGGCCAATTTGGTTTCGAGAGCGTTTACACTCAGTTGTGATCCGGGGCTGATCCTGAGCTCGGTGTTCACACAAGTGTAAACAGGGTGTACTTCATCAGATGCAATGAAGATGGGACAAACTGAGCAAGGCTTATATTTTAAATACACTGGAGTTAAACAAGTTAAATAAACTGAAATAATGTACAACATTTCATACCTCTGTTAAAGTTTGGAGTGATCCAGAAATATGCATGGGTTGTGCCAGTCAGAATCGCAAACTCGTGAATTTTGGTAGATTTCTCAAAACTTTGATTTCCCATCTGTAAAGCGATATCATCATATGTGATATATTATTTTGAACTTTGCCATCATTGAATCTGTTAAACAATTGAAGCTTATAAATATTCCAAGATTAATTTATTTTGTGATTAGTCATATCATGGAGTTGGTCATATCAGAATTAACAAATATTGTTTCTATAAATCAACAAATGATTGCCCAAGTGCTGTTTGTTCAGACACTTGATTGCCTCTTTAATTACATAGCAAATAATACTTTGTTCATAATCTTTCGCAGATGAGAGCCTGAACGACTGGCTTGGCTCTTTTCTTGGACCAACTTGTCGCCAGACTCGGGGCATGGTCCATATTTATCGTCTGAAATTTTGCAGTGCCAGTAACTAATCATTGAAAATTAATCGAAACTCGATGAGGCTTAATTTTAGCTCACAGAAAGTCATCCAGCCACATATAACTCAGTTCACTTTGGTCAAGACCCGGGGGCAATTTCATGGCGCTGCTTTTAAAGCGCTAGCTGAAAACATGTGCTTACTGTACAGCAGAAAAGTTGTGCTAATGTTAGGGCTATTTTAGGGCCACGACATGCTTAAGCAGCCGCGTGCTTGGAAACGGCATTGCCTCTGAAGCTAGCAAATGTTCAGCAAGGCTTAGTAAAGTATATGGTTTTAATGAAATAGCCGGAGCCTCCTTTAGCACAAAATCAGCTACTAAACAGCGCCATGAAATTGGCCACAGGCAGTCAAAAACCAAGACCTGTCTTGACAACTACAAGGCTGGAGTGAAATCCTAAAAAAATCCACATCAAAACCCATTTCCACTGAATTACAACAAACTACGTGTACATGCACAGTTTTGGTTTTGAAAAAAAATTATGATTAAAGAAAAAAATGAGCCTGAATTTTAGATTTCACTATAATTTTCCTTCACCAAAACTAGATATATAAAGGATTGTTAAATTCCTTGCTTTGTTGGCCAGAAAATATTTGTTAGTACCCCGAGCCATGCATTTCTAAAAAACCCAGCTTGAACCCTACATCATGCTGCTCAATATTATCAAGTACGTGTCCTATCCTGCTGTCGTCACCCTCTTTTTACAAAGACTATCGGAACCGTTAGTGTGGATTTTGCAGAGAATCTAGCTATTGTGATTGTGTGATAAAATGTCTGAAGGATTTAGGTCATGCATACAAGTGGAGCCGGAACTTATCACCGATATCAAGTTCAATCTGTGATCCCTTTCGACCGGCTAAAGTGTTTCACAAATCACTGATTGACTGACACATAAAAAGGCCTGAATTCTGATGTTGCTGAGTTGGTCAGACATGCTGTAGACTATTTGCACGACGGCCATATTGGGTCCACAATTAAATATGAAAACTAGCCCTTAATATGGCCGCTGGTGCAAATGCTCTATAAGGAACACTGGAATCGACCACACAGTTTACAGGACAAGCAGTCGAACAGGTGCATTTTGAAATTGGTTTTTTAAAAAGACAAGTTGTAGTTTCCGTAGTTTGTGATTAGGCAGCTGTTTCCAAATGTTGCAGGACACATTATGGACGACTCCGTAGAATTGGACTGGCATTTTTTAGGAAGTTGAAACAATGTCCTCGAGTTGGGAAAATTTGGGGCCCATGTGTCCAAGTTGTTCTCATGTCCTTGAAGTTTCTTTTGCAAATTCAATTATTAAGACAAGCCACTTTGTGTTAAAACTGATTCTGAAACAAATTGTTAAACATCCTTTCGTGGAGGACAGAGTATAAATTGTATTTTAAAATGCACCTGTTAAGTGTTTTATACTTGTGGGAAAAGAGCAAAATCTGTAAAGTGCATTGCAACAGCCCTGAGTAATATAGTAATCAGAGTACATACACTTATTTTGTCATTTTTAAAGCTTTGGCCTTGAATTTTTAATTCTCCTGGCCAAGTCCCACATTTGTAACTTTTTGTCACTTGTGGTCAATAGTATCATTCAGGCGTGACATTTTGAGCTGTTTTTCGGCCAACAATTTCGGCACAAACTCGGATAAAACCATTTCCTAACTTTCCCCCACTGAAGGGGGAAAGTTATTCAAAAGAGATATTGCAATTTTCGCAATTTTTAACAGTGTTCTTCTGTTTATTGTTTCCATTCTATATATCCGGAGGTGTAGCTTTTTAATTCACGGTGTCCGGAATTCCACCAACTTATCCATGCAGTTTGATACCCACCGTTGCTTCCTTTTATCCAACCAATGCAAAACATTTTTTTTTCAAATTGGTTCAACTATAAATACCCGGCATGAAGTACAGTAAAAAGATTGTCGGGTTTTTTTATGTAAAAGGTGAAAGAACCGTATGTGTGGCAAATCTGTGACAGTTCATGCCCTAATCTTGCCAATTTCCAACACAATTGAGGGTTAAATTCTGGTGGGGAAAAAAAAACAAAAAGAAATTGGCCTAAATTTCCACCAATATTTTTGTTTGTGATTCAGTGATCCCCCAAAGCTAGAGCAAGAAAGATAATACATACAAACAAGTGTTTGTCAGTTGTTTTACTTCCAAGCAAATGGAAAAGACAACAAGGTTACAAGCTCAGAACTGGCCTAAATATTCTTGGCCTTGGGGGCTAGATGATGAATATCGCACAGAATTGAACAAGCTGTCCAGTAAGGTCAATTTGTTGCTAAGCTTGTGAAAAAAAAAACAGATGTAAACTGTCCTTAAAACAAGTTTCTTTGGGAGAAGTTTTATGACTTCTTTGTAAGCTGATGCTGTAGTCTGTGGTCAAACTGTCTTGAAATTTGCTTGGGATTTTTCTTTGGCTAATGTTTGGAAAATACATGTAGCTCCTGGTTCAACAGGTCTTCATAGATCTCCCATAAAAGTCTCCGTAGCTGATTTAATGCTGAATATAAAGAACCTGACATGCAACATGTTACAGCTCCACATTTGTGACATTTATAGTGCCTGTTCTAATACAAGTATGTTTCCCCTGAGGAACACACAATTTCTGTTTTATGGCTACAATAATTGGTGTTTGGTTGATTTTTGTTGAAAATAAAAGCCACAGTCAAACAAACTGAAATGAGGAACCTCCTAAAAGGGGCATTCAACTTTGATTTTTGATTTGTTGGCGTATTGGATGATACAGGACTTGAGGGCTAATTAAGAATAATTCTATAGCTGTGTTCAGAAGGTCAAAATTCCATGAGGGATTCTCAGTTTTGGATAAGTAACCTTCTCCCGCCCGCCCCAAGTCGCATCCATATGATAATAACCCTCCAAGTTTACATGGTAAGGGCCTAGTCTATTCCTCCAAGGGGGTGGGGGTCTGTCCACACGGCGCAACACCCCAAGTTTACTTGGAGGATTGGCAGGAGTCACGAATCCACCAAGATTTTTAGGGGGAAAATCCCCAGAATGCATCCACATGGTCTAATCCTCTTAGTTTTCATTCGAACCTCCGAGGGATCGTCCTCCATGTGGACATGCCTTTTGACAGAAGGGCAGTCACCTGACACCTCAAGTTCCCATGGTTATCTAAACTAAATCCAGCCCCATGATGTCATCCTACTTTAGTACTTAGTACCTAAGACAACAGAGTCTCTGTTCTGACTGGTGCGTGCCAAGTTCAACACAAACATCACTCAATGCTTGTTCCTTGGTGCCAGCAGGCCTTGTAGTCCGTTGACAGATAGGCATCACCTGGCAACAATAGAAGCTTGTCCTGGCTGCCTCAAAGCAGGTCCAAGAAATCCCCAACCTCTGACCTCCGTTAATGGGCCCTCTGATGCTCGGTAACCTTCCGTGGAACTCCTTAAGGGAGATTCATTGTACTCCAATTTAGGCTGAAGAAAAAGGTGGAGTTGTGTTGTAAAGTTAGAGAGAGGCCTCACCATTTCATGTTAAGCAGAGTCCTCTTCAAAGACAAAAAGACTAGAACATGGGAAAAAAACAGCACATTGAAACGGTAGAGTTTTGACTTTCTTCACTTTGCAGTTTTCAAGTCGTGGTTCTATCAAATTTTCAGCTCCTTTGGCTTTCCAACCAAAATCACAAATTCCAAAATCCACAGCTTTAATTCATATAAACAGTGATGAGTCAAGTCTTCTCATCAAATTTAAAGCAACCCATTAAAGTACCCTCAAGACAGAGCCTTAGCAAATTGCTCAGTGGACCTCTCAAGAGACATTATATAACTGTAAGCATATCTTAGGTGGCACTTCAGGGCAGATAAGAACGAGTGGTCTTAACAAGGAGTTCATCTCTTTTCTTGATGGCATGCTAAGTGGGCTGACAAGGTGGTATGTGGAGGTAAACCCCAAGAGATTCAAAAAGACATGAGGTATTCTCTGAGGCTGTACATGTACCCCGGTATGGGTGCAGACAGGGTTGCATTAGCTGCAGGTGAAACAAATAATCCATCCTCTAAAATTATCCAGAGGTGCTTTTCATCAAATGACAACTGTGACCGGCTCCAGCAAAACCCAACACTTGTGATGAAAATTCAAAATTTAAGTTTTGGTATCATCTTAGTGTGCATACAAAAAGGTATCTTTTAAAACATGTTTGAGGAAATTCTGATAATTGTTGGCGAAGTTATGACCAATTAAAGTATGACAGATCAGAAAAAGTGAAATGGAGCTATTGGTCTTTAAAGTTTGACAAACTAGTTGATTATTTAATTTTTTGTCAATAATATGAGGAATTTTGAGACAGTTCAAACAACAAAACAAATCTTAAATGTATCCCGATGTTGATTCTGCTAAATGTTCAAGTTGGTCCCAGAGGCCATTTGTTAAGGTTGTGGGCCCATATCACGTAATGAGAAATGCCGAGAAGCGTCGGGTTTTGCCAGAGTCGGTCATAACTGTTGGTGCTTGATTCAAACTGAATCTGTACTGAGACAAAGGTTTCCCTCCTCAGCAGTCAACACACAATGTTTCTGTGGTCCATTGGACAGACAAAGCATACTGCAGGGTCCTGATAACTTTCTGTGAGGTATAAATGAAAGAGAAAGTCCAAAAGGAACACACCTTAAGACAATAACATCACTTTTTGTTTATAGTTGTACTTTTTCCTAAAACTGTAGACCTTCGTGCATATTCATTTGAGATAAGGTAACCAATAGAACTTTTGCACTGGCGGCCATGACAGGTTGCAGGTTTTAAATGAAGTGACAATAGATCCACAAAGTGCCTACTCGTGCATGTTGCACAGTGACAATATGACTGCTCCCTGTCATGGCCGCCGCGCCCGTGCAAAGGGTCTATTTTCATGACATTGGTTTAAAATTAAATCTGTCTGAATTTGTGATGTCATTTAGTCAAGTATGGACTATCTCACCAGTAAAATATGCCTCCGGCTACTTCAATAATTGCACTAGAGGGCATGCTCCCACTTAAAGAGGATATCCCCTTGCTGTAAGAAGTGCATGTAGGCCTACACACGTTACAACCCAGATGTTACAACCTAGATTTTGAGGAGAAGGTTTAATGAGACTTGCAAGATCACAGAGTCCCAATGTTTTATGCAGTGGACTGTTTGTGTGGCGCAGTTCTTTGGGGAATTGTTCTAGCTTTTTGATCATACTTCTATCACAACCAGTTGAAAAGTTATTGCTTGTTGTTGTGTGAGATCATTTGAAATAAAAAAAAGTCGGAATTTGTATATTTGTAACCAGTGCTAAAACAATCTTAGCTCAATTTGTTGAAGGGACACTTTTGGCAGTCATCTTTGTTGACCCTGTTCTTGCCCTCATCCCAACAACCCAAAACACTTTTGATTTTCTAGTGAAAGTGCCCTCAGATTGTGTTTACAACAGTGCCCTTTCAGAGGTTTGAAGCGTGGGATAAGAGGACAAAAAATAATATGGTTATCCTCAGGATTAGAACCAGACAGATGATCTACCTGCTGAGCTATGAGGCACAGTGGTATACTCCCTCAGGTTTCCCCCAAGACCCCTGACACACCGGGCAGATGCTCTACCAGCTGAGCTATGAGGCACAGTGGTATACTCCATCGGGTTTCCCCAAGACCTCTGAAACTCCAGGCAGATGCTCTACCAGCTGAGCTATGAGGCACAGTGGTGTACTCCCTCAAGTTTTCCCCAAGACCTCTGACACACTGGGCAGATGTTCAACTAGCTGAGCTATGAGGCACAGTGGTATACTCCCTCAAGTTTTCCATGCGATTTTTCTTTTATCCAATGTTTGGTTATTTCATTTCCACGGTGATTAGGCATCATGCCAAACATTGCATTAGTCATCAGCTATTATTGGAGTTACTCGGATTACATGTAGAATACATATTTGCCAGGTCACATGACAACTTTAAAATTGCCTTTGGCATTTCCCAAAGGATCTAGTCATAAGGACCAGACCCTCCCGATCACTTGTCAGGAGGAAATTGTGTTTATATTTCAAGTGGAATCCATCATTAACCCCTTCATGGCTTCAAAAACCACAGATTTCTTCCTGGGGTCATAACCATTCTTCACCCTGACCCCAACTCTCTAATTTGGTTTCGGAAGGTTCCAATCATGAACTTAAGATGGCTTTTAGTTGTTGAGCATTGCATTTTTGTTTTAATGAAAGACTCCTATTGTTCAGGGTTTTTTTTCTTGTAGAAATATGTCGGTATTAGCCCATGGGGCAAAACAACTTTTAGTGGAATTGTTTTTTTGTGGCAATGTGCCAACTTTGGACTGCGTTTTGATTTATTCCATATGAGGGTGCACTACTGAGGGGTGGGAAAGAGGGGGAGGGGGGTTGGGGAATGAACATTAGGTTAAACGTAACAAATTATTGATCAAATAAAAATGATTGATCAGTTAATGCAACCCACAAAATTCGTGCCACGAAATACGCAGCTCCATGCCTTTGCTATGGAGCTGCGTATTTCGTGGCACGAATTTGGCGCGCGCCCATTGCTGACGAGCCTGTGCCTTTAAGCAGCAAGAACAAGCAAAACAGACCTGTTTAATTTTACCTTCATTTTTTTTATTAAAGATACAACAACAGAATTTCACCAACTTCACCTCAAAACCTTGAACAATTATATTTTATTCTGAGGGCAGACAAACAAAACTGGTTGCCAAGTGCTGAAGAACTCTGCAAAACCACTGTGCTTGGCTCATTCCAAAACAAGTTTGTGGTTGACTGAAGTGGATAACAATATTTTCTGTGCCTGCTGAACCTTGGTTTGTGGTTTAGACAAGGTTATTCATTCATTAGGCTTTGAGTCTGTAATCTGGGAACAGTTTCCTGCCAGCTAAATGTATGCACTTCCTGACTAATTATGAACTGTTTGTGTTTTGGGCAGAAAGTAGTTGGCTCATGTACATTAGAATATATACATCATGGAGGTTCCTACAGTGTACCTCAATGTATACATGAAGGTAGGAACCTCCATGATGTATATATTCTAATGTACATGAGCCAACTACTTTCTGCCCAAAACACAAACAGTTCATAATTAGTCAGGAAGTGCATACATTTAGCTGGCATATACTGTGTATCCTTGTAGGCTACTTACATGTAGGATACACAGTATATACCCCTTTCCCACTACAAACTGCTTAACCCAGAGATTTGCCGGCCCAGGTTAAGCTTTTCTTACCCTGGGGTTCGTTAACCCCGAGTTATGTTCTCATTTGTTTCGTTAACCCGTAGTTTTGCAAAACCTGGGGCGAGCTTGCTCCGGGTTAGCGCAGTGCAGTTTCCCACTATAGACGTGGGCATATCTGTATACAAGGACTGGAAGAACGGAAATCTGCAAACATCTTTAATTCGATTTTCGAGTAGTCCCATTAAGTTGTTACTGAACTTTATTTGGTTTAACTTTAAGCAATGTCTACATTCGATTTTTTTTTTTTGGCAGATTTTATGAAGAGGATAGTGGGCATGTTAAAGGAAGAAAACAACATGATTCATATCAATTTTAGAAAGAGGCTATTTTTAAAACAATTCCCCCAAAAACTGCCACTTGTGTCTGCTACTGTATTTAATGTAGCACTGGTGTCTGTCTCGCCAGGAAATGAACTTGTTTGTGCTTGATTGAGAGATAATTGTAGTCCTTCCTGGAATGCGTATATTTGTGGCATTTTCCAAATGGAGTGAATATTTTGCTCTTTTAGAGTGCTTTTTCACTCTAAAAGAGAGTTAAATCCCACTCTAAAGGAGTGAAATCTCCACTAAAAAGATTGTCACTCGAAAACAAGCTGTCCCTTATATGGCTCTTGAAAGAGTGCTTTTTGCTCTTTTACATTTAGAGAGTGGGCTGTTGGGAAACCCAATAGAGTACTTGTACTTGTATTGATAAGGTTACTGGATCTACCATAGAGTAACAGCAGTCAACCATACTCCTTTGCTTTAGTGGGTGTTTGAGGGAGCAGCCAATGTTTAGATAAATGTTTACTGGCCTCACGCCTCAGTAGTCTGTTGGACAGGGAGGGGAAGGGGAGGGGTGTAACAGGGAGGGGAAGGGGGAGGGGTGTAACCCTGTGATAGAACGGTTTCCCGTTCAGGAGGGTTGCAATACTCGAAGTTACAGAAATCAGCGATGTCCGAGGGCCGTCTACCCTTTAGTATGAGTCACAGTGATCCTGAAATACCATTAGGCAAAGGAGTGTCCTGCAGACACAGTGGGATAGAAGACATTTCAACAGAGGGTCTGTCCATCTGTTGCCCAGATTGCCCCCAAACACCTTTCCAGATTGCCAAGTATTCTATGTATCTGTCAGTCATGACTGTCCAGTCAGTGTATAAAAAGACCACCTTATTGGACTTTGATGAAAGTTTGGATACTACAGAGACCAATTAGGACCCCTGTTGGCCTCTTTGTGGGTGTCAGGGGGTCAGAGACTTGAAACAGGGGGTCAGGGACTTGGAACAGGGGGTTTCACCTTTTGCAGGTGATGATTTTTTTATGAGTAAAAATGATGTGGGGAAAAACTGAACTTTTGCCATCTTGTCCCAACTGACTTCTTGTGTGGAGGAAGGGTCTTCTTGAAATCCCATAACTTAAAGACGTTAGTTTATAAATGGTTGTAAAAATCTTATTAAAATGGATAGATTGTGTTGACTTTTTAATTTAAGGAATTACATAACATTTCTATTTTTAGCAGATGTTTGCAGAGCTGCCTCCTTCCAAAATCCTCTGAAATGCAAAGATTTTTGTCAAGAATCTCCTTGCTCTCGATAGTGTATTTTTGCTACCAGTTACTTAGAAGTGCATCTTGCCAACTTAAACACTTTGACACAAAGCATTTTTATGATACACCTGCTTTAATTTTGTACTGTCTCTTATGAAATTTGAGATTGGAAATGTCTTTTTAAAAAGTATGTTTTTCTTTTTTGTTTGATTCTATGCAGAATAACACAGTGTGGACGGCAGAGCCTTGTACTACCTGCTCATGTCTTGGTGACCTAGTTATCTGTGAACCCAAACAGTGCCAAGATCCGAAGTGTGATTTTCAAGGGGTAAGTAACAGAACACTCGAGGAACTCTTGAAACATTTCCCTTCCGTATCTCATCAAAGCCAAGAGTGTTTTTTATCGGCCGTTTTGGCACTTGATTTTCCCTCACACAACATTCTGTTAAATGGTCTTTCAACTCTTTGGCCATTCTTAAGAAAATACACATTTGAGAATTTCGTGAATCATGATAGAGAAAAACATGCAAGTAGAGCTTCTGCTCGGTGTGTCAGAGGTCTCAGGTTCGAATCCTGATGAAGACCATTTCTGATTTTTTTCTAACCTCATATTTGTTTGATTGAAGGAATTGATAGTTTTTAACTTAATAACTTGGTTTGTAGATTACCACAAAGTGTTTCCACTGCCAAAACCGGGCGCATATTTGCTTTAAACTTGCATTTTAAAGGCCTAAACCTTAGCTGTATAGTGTCTCTTTAATCGAGAGGGAACCTAATGACACTTGGACGTTTATTGGCTGCACGCAGGGAGTCCCATTCCATTCCACACTCTGACAGTCTAAACCATGGAAGATACCCACCATAGTTAACGAATATCGCCTAGTCAGCAATGACCCATCGAGCTAGGCCGCAAAACATGTAACTCAATTTTACGCGATGCATTACTCTATGTAAATATCCCGCTGGGGCCACATACAAGCAGAATCATCTTCAACAGTTAACGTATCCTGCGTCTCTATCCGCCAGTTTGTAAAATCACCACACCTGGTGATAAATTTGTTTCAATTGATTTTTAACCACCTAAGGTTGTTATAATTGCACGGTGGATGCCATCCCTCCTACTGGGAGGGTAATACCAAACAGCATGATGTGAACCACGATATGTTATCGGAGGTCAAGTTCAACTGAGATTCTTATTTGGATTTCTTTTATCACTGATTCAGATTGGGAGTCTTCAATTCTGCATTAAGATACGTAGTCCAAGATCGGTTACTAGTACTATGTACACACTTATGTAGCCATTAAGAAAATAGGGTTGTGGTTTCGTTGGTAATATGTGCAACATGTTTACAAAATATATGCAAATCGTACATTTGTTTAAGTCAATAAATCACAAATGAATTGTCTTAGTCAAGTGATCATTAATAAATTGCAGACAAAAGAAACAGGGCTGCTGCATGGTTCATACTTAAAGGTAGTATACTTGTTTGGTAAACTGTTATAAACGCCGTGATTTCCACTGGTAATTGAAAGCCTAGGTCGAGAAAACTATATTGTACAAATTTCAGCCACACAGATGCAGTAATACTTCAGAAAACATGAAAAATCCAAGTACGGTTTTTGTGCATGAATGAATGTCTCCAAATAGTTTTTTTATTTATTTTGGGGGCACTTTAGACGAAATAATTTCACAGGATAATTACTATCATTACCATCTTGATAACAAGTAAGCTTTTAGATAATAATTCAGAAATTTTTCTGGAGGGTAATTACCAAACAAGAACAAGTAGACTACCTTTAATCCCTTTCTCAGGACACTCCTTAAGAAATTGCTTAATTAACAGTTGGGATGCAAAGGTACCAGGGTCCTTTCCCTGGTAGTGTTCTAGGCTTCTCGGAACTTTGTTTCTTAAGAAAATTGCCTCTGCTGAAGGTGTAGTGTGCCGTATAGGGAAGAATTTCCCACATTGCAGTAAATGACATCATAGTCTTTTGTTTATGGGTGATCCGTAGATAAACAGTCAACTGGCTCGGTCTGATCCCTGAAAATCCTAGTTTGATCTCATTGCAAATAAGCATTGAGGGTTCAAGGTACTGCACCTGTTTACCTTTTGTCATTCTTTCATAACAGTACGTAGAACAGAATAAATAATTCTCACCCAAATAATGTTTTCGCATCAAAGTTTCTTTCAACCATAATATTGTCCTTGAAATAACATTCCTCCACAATTATTAGCCTGGTTCAGATGGCATTTAACCAAATTGGCAATAAATTTACAAATTGTACACATAATACTGATGGCAGTTGGAAAAAGAACAAAAATATGAGCAAAATGTTGTGGTTCATTGCACTTGATAAACTTCTGTCTGACCTTTTGCTCGTGAAAAAATGTTTGCAAGCAAATTATGTAGACCTATGTGAACAAATGTTTGTTGTCTGCTTTTGGCTGAAAATGCACTGTAAAGAAATCCAGAATAAAATATGTTAGATTTCTTTAGTTTTTTTTAGGATAGGGCCTGTTCAAATTGCAGAACTGAAAATGAATACGTTTTAATTCCAACTACATTCCGAGCCTTAGACCAACTACTGGTAAAATACCAATTTGGCCACATTTTCGCATTTTGAGTGGCGTCCTACTGACTGCCCATTGACCAGAACATGTAAATTGACCCCGCTTGGGAAATCAACTGTTCCAAATCATATTTGGCCAAATTCTAAGTGGAACTGACAGATCAGTTTTGTCCAGTGGGGGATAAAGAATCTTCTTAAGTGCAGTAAATTCCAAGATCCTCGGCATATTTCTTGGGTTGCATTTCAACAGCACTTAGGTTACTGTAAAAGCTGAAATATTCGTGGTGGTTTTATTTTCGCGCATTTCGCGCACCAGACAGAGCCCGCGAAAATAACAACCCGCGAAAATATTATTTGCAACAATTGTGGCGATTCCTGTTTTAAGGTGACATAATTTCCATCCGTGAAAATAGCAACTCGCGAAAATGTCAGTGATGTTGAAATGCGCGAAAATATCTGTACGCGAAAATATTGGCTTTTACAGTATCTGCTACCTAACTTGAGATGGACTCTGAAAGGCTTTCTAAAGACTTTCAGCGAATATTCTAGGATAATCTTAAAACTCTTTGGTAGTTGAAGGCGGCATCGAAAATGTTTGAATTTACCAGCCATGTAATTAACTTTTTATGTATAATTGTTTTTAAATGAGGGCAAAAATATAGATATTTATTCAGTTGTGTAGCTTAAATTTTTAGGAGGCCAGAAGAAAAAAGCCTCAGTAGCGCCTGCCTGATCTTGGCCATGTTGGCCTATTGCGGTTTTCTCATGTAAAAAAGGACCCTTTTAGAGATAGTGAAAAAGTATTTTTAGAGATAGTGAAATTTAGCCTGCATGTCAAGCGTAAAGTTCGAACCATTACAATAATTCAGAATGCAAATTGTAGGCTAGCCGATACGGTTACAGTAGGTTGATTTTCTGTGGAATTGATGAGGGCACTGCACTCTGTGTGCAATGGAATGCTTCAACTGCTGGGGGTAAATTCAGGGCTACATGTACATGGCTGGGGTAATTCAGGGCTACAGGGCTGAAGCCAATTTCATAAAGCTGTTTAGCAGAACAAAATTGCTTAATCCATTGATGTGTATTACAATTGACTGGTGTTCTGCTATACTTACTAAAAACACAAGTAGACATGCAACTTTGAACTATTAACCTATTTTATAAAGCAAACTAATTTTGGATTATGCAAAAATTTCTGCTAAACAGCTTTATAAAATTGGCCCCTGGTCTAAAGCAAGTTTGGCATTTTGGTACGTCCTTTCTGGGCATAATTTTGTATGGACCAACAAGTTTAGATTGAGTCTTTTGATTGAAGGACAGTGCCATGCTTGAACATGTTAAACCAATTTACAATTTGATTTTTCTTTTTGCTTAATTGTTTTGTTTCTTCTGGTAAGTTACCAGTGTTTGATTTGTCGTTTGAGATGTGATTGGTTTGTGAAACCCAGAGCAAATCACAGGCTGTGTCCAGACTCTACTGTCTTTTATGTCGGCTTATTCTGTCGGTCGCACATCCTGGCACTTTTGTGACCCGGTGTCATATGCCTTTGTATACAGGCATAGCACTGTGACTGGAGTGAAAACAAATTCGTTCATGTATGTGTTGCGTAGACAATGGCTTTGTTCCTTCGCTTGTAATTGTCACCATCGGCACACCATTGTTTTCACTCCAGTCCTACCGGATGTGACGTGGCACTGACCGATAGAATTTGGAAAAGATGAACTGCCAAAGTTTTCATGTATGTGCCTGCCAAATTTAAACTACCGGTAGTTTATTTTGTTACCTTCCACCCCTAACCGCATCTTGCTCCCTCTCCAAATGAAGTATGAACGAAACACTCTTTCAACTTGTGCCAGCTAGCTGAGTAATTTTCACCCACTGGGTGGCAAAACATACACTGTGTCCCCTTGTTCCCTCTGGAGCACTACACAAGTCTAGTAACTTGACATCTTTCAAATCTTAAAAAGTTACCAATTGCAATCCCTTCGAGGATATTTGGTCATGTCTGTACAAAAAGGGCGACAGCCGCAGGGTTAAGAGGTTGCCAGGTCCAGGATTAAAGATCATTGTTGACTTGTAACTGTGTCTGGGGTGCAATTAGGGGTATAACATTCCACCTGCGCAGATGGTTTTCATACTTCTCCGAGAGCCAAGATATGATTGCGGAAGTTGTCCAGTTTGGTCAATCCAATTCTGATTGATTGAATTTTAGGTTTGTAAAAATTTAAAATTGAACCCAGAACATTTGAGCAAAGAGGATTCGAACCTGTGCCTCCAGTTTGATGTACCAGCAGTGAAATGGCTCCATTGAGAAAAATTGTTCAAACAGCTACAGTTATTAGATGTTGCTCGTCAAATTTCCAACTTGCTGTTTTGCACACAAACATGGCTCGTAACGAGTTGCTGGTTTTTGTGAATTGTGTCGAGTTGAGTATTTTTGAACAAGTGACTCAAGTCATATCAAGTGAAGTTGAGTCCACTCGACTTGATTTGTCCCAGCTCAAGTCATTGAGACATTTCGTCAAATCGTCGTCTCATCAAATCATAATAGCCCTGCAAACAGTGAAGTTTTTTCAACTGACCAAAGTGCCACTTTGATGTTTATCTAACAGCAAAATTTTTGTCTTTCTTGTATTTTCACAGGGGGAAACTTTAAGAATAGAACCCAACTTGTGTTGTCCGCAGTGTGCGCCCAGCACAGGCTCTTGCGAGTATGAAGGAGAAATAGTAGGGGTAAGTTGATTGGCTGACAGTTGATTCTATCAAGTGATGCTATTGGTTGAAAGGTTTTATGCAAATGAGGTGTACTGTTTAAAGAGCTCTGACTCAAATAGGAATTTTAACTTCATCAATGTGAAGAAAGTAAGTTTTTATAACGTTGCTGGAAGTAGCTCTCTCTTTTCCCTTGCTCGCTCACATCCCTCCTCACCCCCTCCCTTGCCTGTCGCCTGTCGCCTGTCACCTTTCTTATGCCCGCTTTCTCTCCAAACTTGCCTGTTTTAGGCAAACTGTTTATGGAAACTGTTAAAGTCATCAGAAAAAAATAGTGCAAATTGTTTGCCGGTCAGGACAGAGTATCTGTGCGCACTTGTCAGTTGTAATCCTACATTTCCCCATCTGAGAAAACAGTGAACAATTTGTATCATTCAGCGTAATGCCCAGGTAATTCCCCAAGGGATGGATTGGGGCAAACAGAAGCCAACAGATGTTGTCCATCGGCAAAAAAATCTGTCAAAGTCGCTGAGTGTCTTTGTTAAAATTGGGCCGAAATGCTTTTGGGACCATTTTATCTTATTTAATGCCTTTTTGTTACCATTTGCAAATCTGTAAATCGTAAACAAGGCATCAATTACTTGCAGGGTACTACATGTACTTTGGAGGGGTGTAGGGGGTAGGAAGGTACAACTTACGCTTTTAGTGGACCTGTACTTTTTTAAAAGTCTCCAGGTAATTTGGGGCAAAATTTGATTTCAGGAAATCATCTCAGATTTAAGTCAATATATTTTATAATGGTCAATTTTCCAATTGGTGTCATTAAACTTGTTTTTCCAGAACAAAAGTGCAAGCTTGTTGCAAAGGGTGTCATGGCACTTTTTACATATCAGGATTTCTGAACTGGAAAATTATCGTTATTAATTTTTTTTAAAAACCTCCAAAGGATGATATGCAGCAACCCACTAGCACACAGAAACCATTTACATGTACATGTAATGTTAGAGCAATTTGTGGTTAAGGACAAATATGTTGATAGGCCTATGTGCAAATATGTGAGTAGAATGTGTCCAAAAATTAGGCATTTTAAATTCTTTTTGAAATGAAAAAAAAAGGAGCCAGTGTCATTAAAATCATGACTAAATAGGATATCAGATAATCAGTCGATTTCCTTTGAGAAGTGCAGTTGATTTTCCTTAAAAGTATGATAAAAACATTTTTAAAAGAGAATATTTACCACACAATGTATTTCCTGTTTACGAGAAAATTACGCACTGCTGCACGCACCGGAACATTGTCCCATTCATGTACTGTAGCCTGTATATTGGGTCGGGAAACACCTGTTAACAATACATGTGATTGATATGACTTTCAATCCATGTGATGGTTATAGAAAACTAGCATAATGTACAAGTAACTCTATTTATAGGCCTATGTACGTCATGATTAGTATCACCATGTTTTCCTGCATGTGTCAAATCAACATGTCATAGTTTCTCTCTGCACCTACCGGTAGCCACTAACTCAAAATGTCGTCTGAATTTAGATAAACAACAACACTGTACATATTCTACATTCAAGATATTCAACTTATACACGGTTAGAAATTGATTTTAGCTTGCGTCGGAAAGACCGAATGTGAATTAGGATTTGTTTTACCCTTACCCGACACGGTTAACATGGTTAGCCTACGGTACATGTTATCATTCTCTCAGTTCTAATTGTATTTAAATGCCTTTTCAAGTCAAATAACACCAAATGAGCCGATACGCGCTAATCCAAAACGGAAGTCCAAGACAGCCTATGTGGATTTAGCATCTTGAAGGTCGATCAAGATTGCATGCCAAGGATGTTTTTCAAGCTGACAATTAAAGATGTAACGCTGATGAGTGACAATGTTACCTTAGGTCATAACTCAGTACATTGGGTTAAATTCTCTCTGTCAGTATTTTTGTAAAAGCTTAAAAATAGCTGCTTGGCACTGTAAATAATTTTTAATTTTTCAGTTGTATTTTTCTTTTCTTTTTATTTTTCATGCCTCCCAGTCTTGGGTTGGGGGAGGGTCTTTTTGGGGCACATAATTCTCAAACGAAGTGAGTTGAGGCCAGTTTAAAGGAGGATGTTCAGATCACATTTTTGAACCCCATTCTTCCCCCTTGGGTATTGAGATTTTGATACCATACCATTTGTCATATTTTTTTCAGGACCATTTTGAAATTGTGGGCTCTCTTAAGGATATCGTAAAAAAACAAACAGATGTTTGTAAACTAATTTATCCAACTCTGTTATTCAGTGCAGTGATTACACCAACCTTTTTGCTTCCACATCCAAATTGGAGATTTCAAAATTAGTATTTTGGGGAGCTATTTTATATGATTGTTAAGTAAGATCGAAATCCATTTTCTGGAAAAACCTGCTCCTTTAAGATCAATTCTTTTATTATTTCTTTGCCCGGTGTAGCATAATTCACAGTGGAGCCCCTCACGCTGCACGTCATGTTACTGCAATAACGCTGTAGTTCAGTGTCGGAACCAAACCTGCGGGATCACGCAATGCAGGCCAGGCGAGGTCTTACACCAAACTCAAGATGAGTGTTGCCCGACTTGCATCAGACCGGGTCGTAAGTAGTTTGTCAACCTATTAGTCCTTGAAGTCCCCAAAACTGCCCTTTCTCCTCAAAGCGCCCAAACATGTCTTGTATTTCTTCCATGTTTAACTCAGTGAAATTCAAGTTTCTGCAAACACACCCTCAATTGATGGGCATGTACTCATAGCTTGACTCATCCTCTTTCAAATCTTGTATTCATAAAGGTTGCTACTATTGGATGACTGTGGTTAATGACCTAAACAAGGAACATTTTTAGCATTTCTAAGACGTTTTTAAGTAGTAATAAGACACACTACTTGTTACCTGTGAGTGCTATTGGATTGAAAGCATCTCATCTCATTCACTAAAATAAAACAAACCACTCTCAGATGTTTTACATTTTTTGGTACATTTGTATTCATTTGCAAATTTTTCCCTGCCAGGATCTTGTACATATAGAGGTAAAACTTACAGAGATGGGGCTGAGTGGTCAACAGTTAAATGCACTAAATGCAGGTGTGACAATGGGAAAACCAGCTGCTTCGTCGCTGACTGTCCACCGTTATTTTGTAGTCAAGTAAGTAAAAGACACAATGATATGAAAACTGGCTTTTTGTAAGTCGTTTACGAGCCCACCCTGGCTCATACGGCCGGTACTCATCCCTGGTGTCCATGACATGGAGTGACTAGGAGCATTGCTACTTCTCCTAGATGGGATGCCAGTCCATCGCAGGTCTACCCCCAGCAATTAGTTGGGGGTAGTTGTCTCCACGTTGTCTCTCTCCTGGACGGAGAGAGACAACGTGGAGTGAAGTGTCTTGTCCACAGACACAACGTTGTGCAATGACCAGGGTTTGAACCATAGACTTCTCGACCGAAAGTCCAACGCGCTATCCACGAGACCACCATGTCTCCACCAGTAGGGCAGTAGTGGTGGTGTTTGTTTGTTTGTACGTGAAATTTATACTCTGAGACATGTAACATGTTTTACCGGTCAGTAACCTGTATGAACACCTCTTTTTGCAAGGCTGACTGCACCAGCCTTTGTAAGAGCCACTGAGGCAGAGTGTGCCACTCTGCCTGAAGTGCCTCACTAAGCACCAACACTTCTAAAGCTCCAGAGATCAGCTCATCCCAGGCAGGTTTAATCGGGCTGAAATCTCAAGGAGAACCATTTACTGTTTGTTTCAATAACATCTTAAGATGCATCTAAGTGGTTCCTAAATCTTATTCAAGGACTTAAACACAAAAACTCCAATCTCTAAGACTTTTTCTACTCTTTTGTGAAACGAAGTTCTGTGTCCTGTGTCGTGTTCAGACTCATTTTTCCAATTTATTATTATTTTTTTACTTTCAGGATGAGGAGGCAGTACGACAACCAGACAAGTGCTGTCCTGTTTGCGTCGGGCGGTCGTGTGAATTAGACGGTTTAATTTATAAAGTAAGTTCATCATTCAGTTGCATTCTTGTACTTTTTTGTGAAGGTTTTGTGTCTCTGTTGTTAAGTTTCTGTTGATTAAAGCTTTCACTATTCGACAGTGTGATTTTTAGTAAGGAAACAATTTGAGAAAAACACCTCATATTTCTGGTTGCACAGATGGAAAAATGCTGGGATGTTAAATATTTTGAAAAAAAGCAAAATGACATAGTCACATTGTCACCGTAGGCACTTTGTAGATGTGTTGTAATGTTATTTAAATATGAAAACCTGTCCCCTGTCATGGCTGCCAGTACAAAGGGCCTATATTGTCCCCAGTCAGTTTCCCATAATGGTCTTAAGCAGATACCTGTGATGGTTTCTATTGGTTTTCCATTTTTTTGCAGATAACTAAAATTGTTTTATTCTTAATTGTTCTCACTTCACAGGATGGGTCACAATGGAAATCTGACCCTTGTACACATTGTAAATGCTATGCTGGAAGGATAGAATGCAAACAACAGCGCTGTGCACAGGACTTTGCCTGTAGACAGGTATGTACTTCACATGTGCTGTTAAATCTCACTTAAAAATAAAGAATTTTATTGATAAACTCGGCCATATTTACTTGTCCGAATTCACTGTTGAGTACCGGTATGTCATACTTGCTTGATGTCACAAACAATAAATTCCTTAAAGTTTTGAACAAACTCTGGGCGGAGTTCACTCATTCAAAAACCACCCATGTGATGCGCCATTGACCAATCAGATTGCACTAAGTGTCTGAGTGAGAATCAAGGAAATGATATTGATTGGTTGTAAACAAATGTTTCAATTATGTTGATGACTTCGGACAGCAACGTCATTTCTAACCTCCTTGATAAATGTTAAGAGTTAAACGTCACATTGGTATGATGCCTTTATTTTGCAGGGGGAGAGAAAAATCACCCGGGATGGTCGCTGTTGCCCGGAGTGTATTTCAGGAGAAGGTAAACTGCAACCATTCCTTGTGATTCTTTCATTGAGAATGGCTAAACTGACCCTAGATCAGTGCTTTAAAAAGTCCAACTTTGGCGAAAATATCGCATAGACTTCATGCAAACGAATTCAGATCTATTGTGATAATTGACTTAGATTTAAAGTTCTGCTGAATTGTGTTTTGTCTTTTCTGAAATGAAGCAAGCATCTTTAGCCAAAGTTTGTTCTCACAAGACCATCTTGTAACCAGATATTTTCTGTGCAAAGGGAAATTTATGTACACTTGCTGATAGTTGTAAATACGCTGTGTATCATCCCCCTGACATAAATATATCTTCTTTGGTTTTGTACATGTTTTGGAATTGTGAACTACATCATCTTGCATTCTTGCTTCAAAATTTGATACTCTGTAAACCATGATTAAACGTCCATCAGCTGTTTACTTCACACGTTTGTTTTTGCTTTGATTTCCAGCCCCTTGCGATGATTCTGGTACTCTAAGATTTAACGGCGATGTATGGAACACATCTGCCTGCGAGTTCTGTATATGTCAACTGGGCAGAATGCAGTGCTTCACAGCCGAGTGTGACAGGTTACGCTGCCAGGAGGTAAGGCGTAGGGCAGTCACATGATCGTCACATGGCCGTCACATGTCATCACGTCGCGCGGACGTCGCGTGGCTGCGACATGGCTGTCACGTGGCCAATGCGTGTCTGTCACTTAGCCATTGCGTGTCTGTCACTTGGCCATTGCGTGTCTGTCACTTGGCCGTCACGTGGCTATCACTTGGCCGTCATGTGGCTATCACTTGGCCATCACATGGCCTGCAAGTCCTTATAAGTCCTTATAAGCTTCAAGCTATGGAGCAGTGGTATTCTATATATATGTCTCGCAGCATGTGGGTGTACATATCAAACGCAGTTTTTGGTGTGGAGCCTAATCACCACAGAAATTCAATTTACCAAATAAGGGATGAGAGACAAATCTTATGATCCTCGGCAGGATTTGAACCCAAGACCTCTGGAACACAGGACAGATGCTCTATCAGCCGAGTTATGAAGCACAGTGTTACACTCCCTCAACCAAAAAAGTATATCACTTGTTTTTGTTTAAGGTCTTGAAGAAATCTCTCCAAAATGTTTTAACACCCAAGACATTTTCAGATCCTGACTATACAACCTCAAGCTTTTACTAAAAACTGCCTGATTCTTTCACAACAGGGAGAGTCTCTCATACATCGGGAAGGCAGATGCTGTCCTGAGTGTTCATCTTCGATGGGTTACTGTATTCATGATAGGATAACTTACAATGTAAGTCTTTTGTCGTGGGCCGTTTAAATTTGTCAAAATGTTCACGGTTCTAAAAAGCCTAGGAGAGTGGGAGGGGGGGAGGGGAGGGGGGGGGAGGGGAGGGGGGGGAGGGGGGGGGAGGGGAGGGGGGGGGGGGGGGTTGGGGGGGGGGTCGACGGGTTGTGGCACCTGTGCCCTTGAGCAAGGCACTCAACCACACTTGCTCCCATTCCTGTAATTGGCGGTCCCTTCGCTGTTGGATGTGGTAAATAAATAAATAAATAAATAAATGATTTAATATATTTTGCAACCCCTAAGGCTAGTAAAAGTTTCAAAGTGTCACATGGGGCGTTTATAATTTTGTTCAGTGTAAATTAATATATTTCAGCAAACATGTGCTATATTTGCGCACTGTATTATTATTCATGACCTCGCTTCTTTATCCAATCAGAGTGGGGATATGTGGGAGCCTGATAATTGTCGGACCTGTGAGTGCGTCTCCGGCGAGGCTAATTGCTTCAAAGTGGACTGTCCGCCATGTTCTGGGGATCATGTACCTGTGGAAGTTGAAGGACAGTGCTGTCCCGACTGCATTCGAGGTGGGTCTAAAAATAGCTTGAAGAAATCTGTGGCAGATCCATGCTCATTAAAATACCAAAACATATTTGCATTAATTGCATATAATTAAGCATTCTTCATTTTTTCTATGGTCACACAGTACAATGTCGTCCGGAGTGCCTAACCTGCGACGCTCAGGGCTGTACGTCTTGTAGAAACGGGACACTACTCCAAGATGGCCGCTGTGTGAATTCTTGCGACGTTGGTTTCTATAAAGCATCGTCATCGTTATGCCAAGGTGAAGACTTGCTTCCTTTCCTCCCAAGAATTAATCAGAACTTGATACACTACAGGGCTGCGTTCGGGCGTGTACTCGTGTTAACACGAGCATACTCCTGCGCGCGCGAACGGCAAGATTAACGACACTCGGGTCGGAGAGAGTATGCTCTCGTTACTCCCCAACAAATAGGGAGTGTGCTCTTACTCCTGACAAGTGTCATGTGATTTGTACGAAGATGGAGGGATATAGGTTGGATTTTTGGTGTACGGTCTGTATTTTCTTCAATTTCTTGTGAGCAGTAAAACAGCTTTTTTTTGGTGTAGTCATGGCAAGAGACGGCCATCTTGACTGATGGCCATTCGCTCATGCGGACTGTGCACTTGCCGTTCGCGTAATGTGACCCGAGTGCAATGCGCACGCATTACTCCGGAGTAGCGAGAACTGCACGCCCGAACGCATCCCAGTAGTTGGCAACAGCCCATAAATGGTTCTATCGTAATGTTTATTTCAACCAATTGATTTCTCTTAAGTGATGTCACTTCCTACAGATTGCCACGTGCATCAGGATCTTGAGTGTAAATTGTTGTGACACGCATCGGCTGCGCCGTATTTCAATCATATTTTGAGCAACACGTGCGCGTGTTTGGAACATTCTCCAGGATGTGCATACGCATACTTGATGGCGATTAATACGTGGTGGTATTTTTCTTACAAAGATGGAGTTTATGAGAGTGGTCAATAATAAAATGTCTACTTTACTCCCCAGCATGCCACGAAACCTGCTTATCGTGTTCGGCGGGAACCGAGTACCACTGCCTGACCTGCATCGATGGACTGTTAATAAAATGGAGTGAGTGCGTCAACGACTGCGGCAGTGGTTACTTCCAGCAAGAAGGGGTCTGCTTAGGTAAGACGTCTGCCTAGTATGCAGGAGGTCGTGGGTTCGAGTCCCACCCGAGCACGCTATGAAGTTTTTCTCATAGTGTCTCAGGGAAGCACTGAGTATACAGTGCTAATCGAGTTACGTCGGGTACTGAAAAACAAACCCTAATTAATATTTATTCTCCCCAACGCAAGCCCAATCGCATTCTCTAATACATTTTTGTCTCGTCTTTGATTTGCTAACCAATAGACTACTAAAATGTGATGTCAGTGTCTATGGTAACTGGGTCTAAACATTCACTGGTAATCTGAAACGTCCATTGCTAAAGCACAGGGAAACAGTTCACTGGTTTTAGTGTAGACCCAGTAACCTTAATAACACACAAAGTGTGACATTTTCACTTTAGTTCTCTATTGCATCAGACAAGCTTGTTTTTTTTTTTTTAAATTAAGCCACTATTTTCTGTTTGTTTTTAAACTACTTTTTTTTCAATTAGACATTTTTCAAACTCTAATTGCCATTTTTGCAATTGAAATCAACAGAGTGCCATGCGAGTTGTCAAGAATGTACAGGTCCTAGGAAGTCCAATTGTTTAGCGTGTACCAATTCAACGAACGTCATCCGTCGAAACAGCTGTGTCTCCAACTGTGGACAAAACTATTATCTTCAAGATGGCCACTGTCACCGTGAGTATATGGCTTCTCATGTCTAGGGATGTCACAAATCACATTAGTCCAATTGCTCCATAAATCACCGAGCTCGTGATCAGCCCCGGATCACAAACTGAGTGTAAACGCTCTCTGGACCAAATTGGCCCCGGATCAGACCCTGAGATTTTGGTCTCGCATTGGCGGAGGGTTTGATTCCAAGCTCGGGATCGGTTTGCTGTTAGATAAGCAATTAATCTTTACCGCATCCTGCCACATCCGCTCCACAGCCGCTCCACAGCTGTAGCGGGGAGAAAGCCTGTGAAATTCAAGTGGCCTTGTACACTGCACATGTACAACCCATGCACACATTGATCAGTACATACACACATAGAGCATGACCTTTGACTGCAACTTCTGGCACCGCGCTCGAGATCAACTACAGAATGTAAACGCGGCACTCAGGATCATTGCGGTTATCACTTAACGCATTTTTATTAGGGGATCAATCTTGATCCTGAGCTTGGACCAGTGTCAACACGGTCTGAGATGCTGGCAAACATGCAATGTGCCATACAGCCACTTGTCTATGTTCCATGTAATCCCCACGTTTATTGGGGCTAGTTAGGGTCGCATTGCTCACAGGAAAAACCCTCGTTGGCTGGGTGTGTTTATGACTCACCCCCAAAACTTCAACATGTTTCCTGTCCCAATCAAAGATACTTTGTTGAAGCAAATACAAACAGTTTGCAGTCAGAATATTTAGGTGTTTTGTCACATTATAGATGGTAACAATCTGAGTACAGTACAGTCTTGGTACTAGGAGGGCACCAGGTACCAATTTCATAAAGCTGTTTAGCAGAAAAATTTGCTTAATCAAATATTTGTTTGCTTTACATGTATAAAAATGGGTTAGCAGTTCAAATCTAATGTGTATTACAATTGACTGGTGTTCTGCTATTCTTGTTAAAAACACAAGTTGACATACAATTTTGACTATTAACCCATTTTTATAAGGCAAACAAATTTTGGATTAAGCCAATTTTTTTTGCTTAAATAGCTTTATGAAATTGGCCCCAGGACGTTGCAGATTACCTTGTTATAACAGGAACCTTGTATTATCAGGAATGAAAATAATGGAGAACGAAGCATACAGACTTAGGATTTTCCTTGTTATAAGCAGAATGTTGTATTAACAGTGCTCTTATAGACCCTTTGCACGGGCGGTTATGGCAGGGGGCAGCCACATTGTCACCGTGTCATGCACGAGTAGGCACTTTGTTGATCTATTGTCACAGCATTTAAATATGAAAACCTGTCATGGCTGCAAAAGCTCCATTATCAGGGTTCAACTGGACTTTTAATGAAGTTCCCATCTGTACTGCTATTTTTCTTGAGGCAACAATCTTTGTTGATCTAGCTTTTTTTTTCAAGTCTCTTATGACTTTAATGATTTGCATCAATTACACCGTCAGAGACAGTTTTCCCTACACTCATTCCTGAGGGAAATGCATTTTGCGGAAGTCTATGTTACCATGTTCATCAATGTCTAAAAATGTGGCTTTCCAACTGTGCCTCACTTCCCGTGTTGTCTAGACTGGTAGACATCGGTGGTTTTTGGGCACCGTGCCTTAGTTACGTGGCAGTTTCAAAACCTTTCCTAAATTTAAAAATAATTATTTTCATATGTTTGTGTCGTTAAAATTCTACAGCTTGTGACCCATCATGTCTATCTTGTCACCATGACAACCCTCGTTGCATGTCCTGTCCAACCAATCAGCTCCTTCAGGATGGCCAGTGTGTGACGCAGTGTGGCATCGGATTTTATGAAACCAGTGACAGGCACTGCCAAGGTAAATCAGCCAATCAGAATCTTGTTTTATGGTCACATGACGGATTTTATGAAACCAGTGACAGGCACTGCCAAGGTAAATCAGCCAATCAGAATCTTGTTTTATGGTCACATGAACAGTAATTTATTAGAAACATTTGCACAAACTGTATTTTCATGCAGTACGTACGTACATCGCTTTAAATTAAGGACAAATATTCCTTTCTTCAATTCTCTGCAAAACCTCAGAATTTTCAACATTTTCATCTAATTTTAAATTTTCAGATTTTTAAATTCAAAATGTTACAATTGATCTAACTCAACACAGGTTATATAAAATCAGAAATAAAAGGAAAACGATCAATTTTCAGCTAGAAATCCATGACATGCCTCCCCCACCCCCACCCCCACCTTCACCCCCACCTCACCCAAAAAGAATAAAAAGAAAACCGACACAATTGTTTCTTTTCAGCATGCCATCCCACATGCCAGCACTGCAGTGGACCTCGTGTGTATGAATGCATCGCCTGCAGCCCGCCACATCACCTACAGAATGGACAATGTCTCTACAACTGCTCCAATGGTTTCTTTGATTCAGACAACACATGCACTGGTGAGATATTGCATTTATTACTTTGCCCAGTTGCGTTCCCATGCAACACCGAGAGAAAAATTTAGGTTCATAGAGAAAACCTGAAGGAGTATACCACTGTTTCTTATAGCTTAGTTGATAGAGCATCTGCCTGGTCAGTCAGAGGTCTCGGGTTCGAATCCCGATAAGGCCCTTACGATTTTTCTCTCATCTCAAGTTTGGTTGTTTCATTTCAATGGTGATTAGGCTCCATACCACATATTGCGTTCAGTACTGGTGAGCATTGTAATACATGAGGTGCAAGCATTAATTGCGTGCTAATGGCGCTACAAATGGCGTTATCTCCATGTGTGATTGACGATGTGTATACTAAAAACCAACTTGAAAAATTTAAAGAAAATTGTGTCCGTGCTTTCACAAAATTGTGAGAAGCCCCCATCCTATTCAGGCTGGTTTCTAGGCTGTACTTCAAGGGAAAACAGTCATAATAACATCTTTTTGTGTCTTGTTTTCTAAAAGCTTGCCATTCTAGCTGCCGTACCTGCATTGGCCCCGGCGAGTCGGACTGCACGTCATGTCGTGATGCCACCCAGGTCGTGCAAGGGAGACCGCCATTCTACGGCGTGATCACGGGACTGTGTACCACCGCGTGCCAGGAGAGTTTCTATGCCGACATTCGGGGCGTCTGTATCCGTAAGTTGGTTCATGAGTAGTTGGGTGTAGTCGACCCACTTTTTGTGAGGACTCGCAGGGCCTTGTGAGGACTCGCAGGGCCTTGTGAGGACTCGCAGGGCCTTGTGAGGACTCGCAGGGCCTTGTGAGGACTCGCAGGGCCTTGTGAGGACTCGCAGGGCCTTGTGAGGACTCGCAGGGCCTTGTGGGGACTCGCAGGGCCTTGTGGGGACTCGCAGTGCCTTGTGGGGACTCGCAGTGTCTTGTGGGGACTCGCAGGGACATGTGAGGACTTGCAGGGCCCTGTGAGGACTTGTCAACCAAAATATTTCAATTAATACCATTATTTTACATTTTCAAAGCTATACATCAAATGTAAGCATTACATGGCTTTTTTCCCCTTGTATTTATATCCAGCTTGCAATCCAACTTGTTTAACATGCACCGGTGAAACCATCGACAGCTGTACATCATGTAGACCACCGTTACTCCTCAGGAACGGACGGTGCGATAGACAATGTATGGATGGACTATATGCAGAAAGCTCTGTGTGTCTTGGTAAGGGTGGCCTTTTCAACTTGCTGTACCTAGTCTCAAGTTTGGTTGTTTTATTTCAATGGCGATCAGGCACCATACCAGATGTTGCGTTCGTTACTTTGCCCAGTTGCGCTACCATGCAACACCAAGGGAAAATTGGGGTTCATAGGGAAAACCTGAGGGAGTATACCACTGTGCTGGTCGAGTGTCTGCCTGGTGAGTCGGAGTTCTCAGGTTCAAATCCTGATACGGCTCTTATGAATTTTCTCTGGATGTTTAATTTCTATGGTGAATAGGACCCGTACCAGATATTACGTAAATGTCTGTTGAAAATTAACTTAAAATTGAAACACGCAAAAGGCTAAATTACTAACCACTACACTCTGTTTGTTTGTGACCCTATAGATTGTCATCCCAGCTGTCGTGAATGCTTCGGTCCTGATCCTGACCAATGCCTAGCTTGTCATCAAGGAGACACACATCAACTGGGTAACTGCTTGACTGGTTGTCCGGGATCACGGTTTATCAACGACTTTGGAGTTTGCCAAGGTGAGTGCATTCTTCTTTACCTCTTTCTCTCTAAAACTCGTCAAAATCTGAGATTTTTTTGACCCAAGCAAAGCAAATGGTTTTAACAAAATGACCTTTTAAAAGTTGTCAAATAGTCCCCTTGCATCAAAGCTTCGCATATCATCAAAGGATATGCTATATATAGCAAGGTAAGTCATGCACGAAGCCCTGCAGGGGCTAGTCTGCATTTCATGAATGGCTGGCTGGCCGTCACTCATCAACGCCCTAGTCCAACAGTCTTGAGTCAGATGTTTTGACTAGACAAGATCAGCGGTGCACTGTGACTGGTTGGGCCGCGTCTGTCGGTTCTAAAGTCTGCACCGCCTCCTCTCTTGAGAAAATAGTTTAATTGGTAGGGCGTCTGCACATTAAGCAGAAGGTCCAAGTTGCTTTTCACTGCATCCAGATTTCCCAAACTCATTTGGACATTTGTCCACATTTGTATCAAACAAAACTTATTATAAGTTTCACAGTACCATGGAAATGATTTCCACGTCTTGTTTACACAGATTGTCACGCCGGTTGCGGCAATTGCTTCGCTTCAGTCGACGGTATTGACAGCACCTCATGTACCGAGTGTATGGACTCAGACTTTTATCCCTTAGGGAATGTCTGTGTGTCAGATTGCGGCGATGGGCATTTCCTGGACCCATACTCCAACATGTGCAAGGGTGAGAATGTGGCTTTCAGGGTTGTGGTAGAGTCCATCACAAGTCCATAGCTGATAAAATCACAAGTCTGTGGCAAGATCCCTCACAAGTCCAGTAACAAGAAGCAAAGGATGAACACGCATAAAAGAATGCCTTTGTTGGATTTCATTTGAATAGCTTGTGACTTGAATTAAGACCCATGGACTTGTGAAGGCTTATGGGGACTTGTGATGGACTCGACTACAACCCTTCTCAGGGGTTAAGAAAGGATATTATTAAAAGAGCTTGTGCAGATTTTTCAAGAAAAAGGTTTTGTTCTAACCTAACGATCATTAAAAAAAAACTCCCCAAAACACTATCCATGGGAAGAAAACAGGAAATTTGCAATCTCCAATTTGAATGTGGAAGGAAAAAGGGTGGTGAAATCACTGCACTGCTTTATGGAACCAGATAAATTAGTTTACAAAACATCAGTAGTTTTTTATGATATCCTTGAAAATATACTGATTGAGAACACAACATTTCAGAATGGTAATGAGAAAACTATGATAAACAACTGTGGACGACCCCTTACATGTTTTGTGTTATGTCTTTGCTATCAGCTTGTCACATTTCATGTCGTACCTGCACCGGTCCCGGTGTGTTTGCCTGTACATCATGCTACTCAGGCGTGGTTCTCACGCACAATGGTCTGTGCTCGTCAAAATGTTATGGAGGATATTACAACGATGGTGGCGTCTGCAAAGGTTAATTATTTACTTGTTCGTTTGTTGATATCATATAGTCTTGATATATTTTGCAATCTTTTTATAACTGATCAATATTTATGTATTTCCAAGAACTAAATCATTTTATAGCTAATTAGCTTTAAAGCCCCAATACATCATTTGCAGTTACCCAAAATTTTTCTTCACGAGTTGACAAGGAAAACCGACTAAGTGTTGATAGCAATGGTAACTTTGTAGAAGCAATTGCCAACGGAAGGTGGGTTTATAAAAAAGTTGTCTGCAGAAATTTTTTTTCCATTCTTTCACACACAAAAACTGCATGGTTTTTTCAGGTTTTCTGAAGTCTTACTGCATCTATGTGGCTGAAATTTCTACAAAGCAGTTTTCTTGACAGGCTTTTATTTACGAGTGGAAATAATGCCGTTTTTAACAGTTTACCAATCATGTACTCGGTCTTTTATTGTTGTTGAGTGTCAATGCTTTTGTCTTTCCCATTGTAACTTACAGCTTGCCAGTCTAACTGCTTGGAGTGTGAAAGCCCATACGAGTGTCTAGTGTGCCGTAACCCCAATGATGTTCTGCAATTTGGGGAGTGTTCGCCATACTGTGCTGATCAGTACTACCTGGACCCTATCACCAGACTATGTCGAGGTCAGACTTCACCCCCAACCCAAAACCACCTTGTAATCTTATCAAAACCAAGCCCCTCTTGCGAAGGGGTGGAGGATGTCATACAAACATTTGTGGTGTCATGTTTAGCCTCCATGGGCCAATTTCGTAGCGCTGCTTAAGCATTAGCTGAAAAGGCATGCTTACTTTAGCGGACGAGTTAAGCGCTATTTCATGGTCAGAATGTGGTTAAGCATGCACGCACTTGGAAACGACTATTGTTGCGTCACTGTCTTAAGCCGAAGTTTGGCTCTGTAGTTAAGGCACGTTTTCAGTTGCTTACCGTTAACGATGTCTATAAAATAGCCTGATGCTTGGCTGTTAAGGGGCTCTGTGAAATCAGCTCCAGAGAGTTAACAGTTCCATTAAAGGCACATTCTATAATTTGGAATGACCCATAATTTTACTTCATGAGTTGACAAGAAAAAAGTTACTTTAATAAGTGGTTGGTAGCAGATTAGCAGTGTTAACCAACACCACGTGAATTTGTTTCAGTCCAAGATGGTTCGTTCTGGAAGACATTAACAACTGAAGGTGGTTTTTAATGAATTGGTTTTGAGTTTTTTACTTTGTGGTTTTTCCCATCAGAATGTGACTGGAGTTGTATAGCATGTAGTGGTCCCACAGCCAATGATTGTACACGGTGTACAGACAGCCTGATGTTGAAAGGTGGAGCATGTGTTTCAGCCTGCAAAGAAGGCTACTATGTGTCAGCTGGAGAGTGCAAAGGTCAGTGGTCAAAGGGCGAAGTTTAGAGGTCAAGTTCAAACCTGCAGTATTGTGTATCATTTTGAAAATTTTTCTTGTGTCGATACAATACAAGTAACCATTGGTTATTAGGTGGCTCAATTGGGATTTTTCCCATGTATGCTTTTTCTCTCTAGACAGGAGTGGGGGTTCGAGTCCCACCTGGGCACTCAATGAAGTGTCTTGGACAAACATTGAGTAATCAGTGCATGTGCAGCCGATCTGGAAAATGTCAAGCAATCCCAATAAGTGTTTATCCCCAGCACAAGTTTTAACATTTTCTTACTCCACTTTCTGGTTTCTTGCTAAAGAAATTGCCAACATTTTTCTTTTATTTTCTCCAAACAGCATGCGGTGACGACTGTAACACTTGCAGTAGCCTGGGTGTATGCACATCATGTCGACCTCCGAGACTGTTACTCGGTGATCAATGTGTCGGTCATTGTGGTGTTGCTTACTATAGTGATTTCAGCAAGCATGTCTGCAGAGGTAATTATTGAAACTGGCGATAATTGGGGCAGTATTCCTAGACATTCCTAGAAGAGTTTTATATAAATGTGAAAAACAACTTGGCTCCACCAGGATTCAAACCGCAGACCTTCTGCCCAACGTGCAGATGCCTTACCAACTGAGCTATGAAGCCGAATGGTGGTCTCAAATCACGGTATTGCAGTTGTTCCTCACTGATTGGGACTGGCTATCACGTGAGCTTAGCAAGCCCTACAGAGGGATAAACCCTTCAATGAGATAACCACCCCACCTAACTAAGATATGACCCAAACCCCTGCCCGGCTTCCCCCAATTATTTATTTTGTTTGTTGGTCTGTTTAGATTGCCCGTGGAATTGTCTGGAATGCGAAACACCAGAGCAATGTACAAACTGCGCCTCGGAGTCTTTCCTTCTGCGTGGTAGCTGTGAATCGGAATGTCCTCAAGGATACTTCACCAACGCCTTCAAGAACCTCTGTGAAGGTTAGTTTATAGGGGCTGTCCAAAGTTGTCAACATTTTCACAGTTATACAAAGCGTAGGGAGAGAGGTCGAGGGACGTGTAGGACTTTACACGCACTGTAAAATGTTGACATTGCATGGCAGTGACAAGAAATGTTGATAAAAAGTGTTTTGGGGGAAGGGAGGGGTGTCTTGAAAAATACTACGCTCTGTAGAATTGTGAAAATGTTGACAACTTTGGACGGCCACTTACTCACAGGCATAATATCATTTAGAATTTTAACTGAAATCAGATTTTTAAAAATCAAATTTTCAGCCTTTTCAGAGCTACAAGTAAATGCTTAGTCATGTAGCTGATTTCACAAAGTCCTTCACAACTACTGTAAAAGCTGAAATATTCGCGGTGGTTTTATTTTCGCGCACCAGACAGAGCCCCCGAAAATAACAACCCGCGAAAATATTGTTTGCAACAATTGTGGCGATCCCTGAAACAAAACATAATTTCCATCCGCGAAAAAAACAACTCGCGAAAATGTCAGTGATGTTGAAATGCGCGAAAATATCTGTACGCGAAAAATATTGGCTTTTACAGTATATAAGCCAACTTATGCCACATTTTATTGCGTAAGCTGCGCAGTAGTCTGCAATAATTATGTTAAAGTAAGCCATTTTCAAAAGTTTGGCGAGCTACATTCTTTCCTGATACATGTATTGGCTACTGAACTCATTGTTCTTCTGTTATGTTTTTCCCCACTTAGTGAACCGTTACCCTCCCACGCTTTTTGTCAACGGATCCTTGAATGCTGAAATTGGTGGAACAACGATCCTAGACACGACATTCTTCACGGCTTACGATCCTGACACAGCAGCGCATGATTTAACGTTCGTCCTCATGAATCCTCCCTCAAATGGTGCATTGATCAAGATCGAGAGAGGCGTAGACACCACGCTAAACGCCGGCGATCATTTCACGTTCCCGGAGTTGGAACGCGGCAGCGTACGGTTCGTCCACGACCATCGACTCCAGCTGACGAGTTTCTTTACCCTCAAGGTTAACGATCGACAGTACGACTCGGCGACGGAGGACATCGGGATCGTTATCTTGTCCCCGTTGGCGCCGTACGTGACACGTAATCAACCTCTCGTTGTTGACGAAGGCCAGATGGGTAGGATCGCATCCGATACCAACCTCCACATCCGCGACGAGGACAACCCCGATATGGTGACCATCACCGCCATCGAAGGCCCACGACACGGTCGACTTATTAAACTCCCCGACAGGACACGGCTTAAAACATTCAATCTTAAAGACCTCACCAGCGGGAACATCCGTTACGTACACGACGGTAGCGAGACACAGTACGATGCGATTGCATTCCAAGTTACGGATGGACACAACGTCATCAATGTTTTATTCTACATACAGATTACTCCAACTGTAAGTTGAAAAATGAAATATCTTGGTTTCAGTATGTTTGTAAACTCTACTTTCAGTTATCAAGGAATAATAAGGGAAGACACTGCAATACCGGCGGTATTTAGCGGTACCCCCTGCACTAAGTGAGCTTTTTTTCGAGCGGTATCGCAGCGGTACTGATGTCGGTACCGGCGGTTAGATTTATGTGTCTTCCCTAATGATCTTGTAAAATCTTAAAGAATATTCCATTTTCATAATGTATCCAAATTCATGGATGTTTCTTGTGACATTGCCTTTCATTCACTGTTACTTTAAATTCGATTTCTATGGTTGGAATTCATTTTGCATACATTAGTTGTTGGTATAGGACAAGGTCCGGACAAGCTTTTGTTATTAATAAAGTATGCATAGAATTTGCATATATTAACAAAAATCACCTATTTTGTGTTTTGTGTTCTTGTATTAAACCCAAGGCATTAAGTATTGTTTGGTTGTTATATTGTTCTAGGATAACAAAGGCCCCATTCTGATCAACAACATACTGATGCGAGTTCAAGAAGGTGATTTGATCCCAATCACGTCGGAACACCTGAAAGCATTCGACGTGGACTCGCCAGATGATCTGTTGATGTTCACACTGACGCCACCCAAGGGGAATCCCCGCAGCGGTAAGTTAATGACATCATTTCCAGTCCGTTATTTGTCTGAAATTAATTCTGAATGTCTGGACATACCCAGGCAAAAAAAAACGATAAGTACATAAACATATAAATGGGTTTGTCCTTGAAGGTGGATCATTTTTGCAACATACCATATCTCAAAAAAAATATTAAAATCCACTTCAGCCAATATTCATTTCGGAGAGAAAATGATATCTTACAAAACGTACTTGGTGTAACAAACTACTGACCCAGTAAAATGCTTTGACGGTGTTCTGTGATGTCCATTTAGCATCTAGTTAAAACAAGAATCGTCCAAATGTGGCATTAGGTAAATTTTTTCTGCTTATTTGTTTCCAACATTAGGTGACATTGTAATGGTGCTACCCATCCCGGATACGGGCGTTCCTATTGGCTGGGAAGACATGCAAAATGGCTTCATGATGCAACCTCTAGTCCGTTTTGCTCAGGAAGACATTAACCAAGGCAGAGTCTATTACCGACACTCTGGGGGAGAGGTTACCAGCGACTATTTCATGTTTGAGGTAAGAGAATGCGATTTGGCTTGCGTTGGAAAGAATGAATATGAATTAGGGTTAGTTTTGTCCTGCCTGACTTAATTTGATTAACACTGTATACTCAGTGCATCTCTGAGACACTATGAGAAAAACTTCAAAGCATGATGCTTGGGTGGGAATCGAACCCAAGACCTCCTGCAAACAAGGCAGACGTTTTAACCACTCAACCACTGAGCTGGCCAGTGTTGAATGGCCGGTTTGAATAATTTAGCAGTGAATACCGCTACTGATGAGAAAATGGGATGAATATTTGTGGTAGAGAAATAGTTTGGTCTTTTATGTATGATTTTGGGAAATGATGACTTCATTTGATTTGCATGTCATTGCTTGAATGTAGTGAAGTATTTTGGCCATAAACTACTCGCAATAAGTTAGGGATATTGTGGTGTGTGCGCATATATTTTATTGAGGGTATGCATTCTGCTTGAATGATTTTGTATATGGTTAGACAATTGTATCTGCATGACAGGCACATCTTGTCACAGGAATAGGTAAAAACAGTCATTTGAAGAAAGAAAAATCCAAAAACATAAGATCCCATTTTCCCTAACTTATTGTGAGTAGTGTAAAAGTGATTTTGTTTATTTGATTTTCCGATGATAGGTGAGGGACACAGCAAACAACATTCTGAGTGAACAAGCCTTCAACTTTGAGGTGTTGCCAAGCAATGATGAGCCGCCACGCCTAGTGACGGGACTTGTGGAACCGTTGTCGATGAGGGTGAGTTACAAGGGCGTTTAAGGGCCACCCAAAGTTATCAACATTTTCACGGTTCGACAGAGAGTAGTATTTTTCAAGACCCCGCTCCCTCCCTGAAAATTTTGACAAGTTTGAACGGCCCATTTGCTATAAAATGCTTGCCTGCTTAGGTGTGTTATCATGGCCCTAGTTACTTTTTTCAAGTTTACCTTCACAACTCTCAAATTGAACTTTTGTTGTTGTTAATTTTATGGCATCTTCGGCAACTAAGGCCCTTTATGCCATCAACTTCGGTATTTGCTTTAACTATACTTTATTATCAACTTGAGATGACGAAGAAGGAGTTGCAGTTTTAGAAGTGGGAGGAAAAACCCAAAGAGAAATGCCCCAGGGGAAAACCACACGGTCAAGTAGGGACTGCAAACCCAATCGAACCCGGGGAATCGAACCCGGGGCACCAAACCCGGGGCGCCAGAGGTGAAAGGGGGAGAAAGAACCACTACGCCAACCTGACGCCCAAATTTAACATTTCTTATTCAAGTTCTTTTAAAACCCATCTTTAATCGGCATGAATGATTTTGTTAATTTTGATTTTTGAATCCATAAACGTTTTCCCTTTCAGGTCATTGAGGGTCAAATCCAGCCAATCACAAGTGCCCAGTTGGCTTACACCGACATCGACAGCCCCGACCCTGATCTGGTTTATAACATCACACAAACTCTTCTGGTAAGACTTATATTCTTATTTTTCAAAGACTTTCTGAAAAATTCCAGATTTTAACCCAATTGTACTCACTGAAAACAAGTAATATATTTTATTACTCCTTGGAACTTTTGGGTAATGTTCCTTGTCAAGGGCAAAAACTCCGGATGCTAGGATAGGGTCGACAATTTGTGTGTACAAAAGCTATATTAGGGCGACATGCTCAATAGAGCGAAATTTTGGTGTCGCCCTAATATTTTTGAGATTAAAAATCATTTGTTTAGATCAAAAACAATTTTTTTAGGTCAAAAACAATTTTTATTACGACTAGATCTGTTTCTTTTTGGTCTGTAACCATTTTTGGAAGCTTTGGGTAAAAAAATAAGGTGTCAATTTATGTGGTTCTTGCCGAAATTTCGGTGGTCCCCGGGGAAATGCTTCCCGAATTGTCGCCCTATTGCGGCATCCAGAGTTCTTACAATAACTACAGTTATCCAATAATAGCCACCCTTACTGAACACAAGATTTGAAAGAGGATGAGTCAAGCTATGAGTACATGCCCATCAATTGAGGGGTTTTTGGCACTTAGAAAGCATGCACGGAAAACCCTTTGCAGAACATCTATGCTATCACAAAGATGGCGACACTTTGACTCATCCAGAGATTTATAAATGGAGATCAATGATATGTCCCTTCATTTACACTGTGACTTTACTTCATTGGCTTCATTGACTTCATTTTTTACTAGATTGGACAGGGCAGTATAGAGTACGCAGACCGTCCATTCCAACGTTTGGATCTCTTCACCCAAGCTGACATCAACGCTGGGAAGGTTATTTATCGACCACCAACCCACACTCTGGGTTCAGACCCGCAGGTCTATAAATTCTTCTTTACAGGTTAGTGACAATCCTAGGCTGCGTTTGGGCGTGTATTCATGTTAACACGTGTATACTCCTGCGTGCACGAACTGCAAGATTAACGACACTCGGGTCAGTGTACTTCCTTTCTCCCCGACAAATGTGGAGCGTGCTTTTACTTCTGACGAGTGTCATATGATTTGTACGAAGATGGTGAAATATGGGTGGGATTTTTTGTGAATTTGCTCAACGTTGTTAACTTGATAACTGAAGGAACAACTCACTAAGGTTTGTTTTAAACGGCATCAATGATTCCGCAAAGATTCTCACAACTTACAGTCATCTTGTGTACAGTGAAACGACATTTTTTGAGCAGTCAGGGCAAGAAACAGCCATCTTGACTGATGACCATTCACGCATACAGACTGCAGAATTGTAGTTCGCGTAATGCGACCCGAGTGCAGTGTGCACGTATTACTCCGGAGTAACGAGAATGGTACACTCGAATGCAGCCTTGATTTGTTATTTTTGTCCCGACAGTTGCAGACAGCGTGCCGGGAGGCAACATGGTGGGCCCCAAACCCTTTAACATCCTCGTCATCCCCAGCGAGAGCACGACGTCATCAACCTTAGAAGATCAATTCCACACCTTCGAGGTGTCGAGAGGTGGCTTCAAACTGCTACGCTCCATGCTGGTGGAAGGGACTAGCACAGACTCCCCTCAAGCCAACTTGGTGTATACGCTCGCTGTCGCTCCCGAGCACGGATTCATTCTGAAGAGTGGGTTTATCGAACTTAGTGAAGGTAGGGCAACTCTGATCTTCTACATTTAAATATTTGCCATACAACATCACTCATAGGTTTAGATTCCAACATTTTTGGAAATGCTCAAAAAAAGCCATGAATGGATTTTTCATGTTTTCTTGTATTACTGCCTCTATGTGGCTGAAATTTCTACACCGCAGTTTTATCAACATGAGCTTTTAATCACGAGTGGAAATAACGCCCTGTAACAGTTTACCAATCATGTACTCTACCTTAGCAAAAAAGTAATGATTTATATTTGAAACATTTTATTATTGATTGTTTTATTCTTTCGCAGGCGATCAATTTACCCACGCTGAGTTGCAACAAGATTCCTTCCACTACGTCCACGACAGTACGCAAACGGAGCAAGACGGTTTCGAGTTCTCGCTTAGTGATGGGACACAAACAGCTAACATCATCCTGGCTGCTGTCGTCACATACACGGACACTCGTAACCCCGTCGTACGACAAGGCTCACTCCTCTCGCTCCTAGTCCCGGAGAACAGCGTCGCCCCGATAACGCGTGCTGAGTTGTCGTTTGAAGATGATAGCTCAATCGACAGTGAGATTGTTTTAACCTTGGACACGTTACCGCACAGCGGGCGACTTCAGCGACGAATTGCCGGGGATTATTACCAGGATATTCCGGTCGGTGGCACCTTCACACAGGCTGACGTCAGTGCTTACTCTATTCGGTAATAAAAGGACTCTTGATTTTTATCATTTTTTGATTATAGAATAGTCTTTTAGTTTGTAGCAATTATGTCATGGGGTATTATATTGTGGGGTATTTTGGCTCAGTGGTCCACCAAACTCGAGTTTTTATGCCAAATGGCTGGAATTTGGGTTCGAATCCTGGCCATGACAAGTTGTGACACTTTCTTAGTGCAAAAATCCTTGGCTTTAAACATATTCAATTAATATGTCCAAAACAGTCACATTTATTATGAATGTCATTACAATCAATTTTTAAGGAGTTACTTTTTTTACAAGGGTGCTTGAAGAACATGTGTTTAAAATTAAACAACTTGAATACACGAAGTATTACAAGCCCTCAAAGTCTGTGAAATGTACATTTCATTTCTTGTATTGCTTATGAATCTCCTTAGATTAAGTATAAGTGTGATTTTGATGATTTTCTGCAGCTACGTCGCTGAGGGCGAAATTGGCAGTCAAGCAGTCACAGATCTCTTGCTGTTCAATGTCAGCGATGCCAATGGTAACGTCCTGGTCAAGCAAGTGTTTCCAGTGACCGTCACGCCGGTCAACGACCAGCCCCCGTCGGTGACTGTGGACGGTAACGGCATTATGGTGAGTTTCAATTCAGTAAAAATTTGTCACTAAATGGAGTGTGACCAGATTTTGTCCAGAAAATGGATTTCGTTCTAACCTAACAGTCATATGAAATACCTCCCCAAAATACTGTCCATGGAAAGAAAACAGAAATTTGCAGTCCCCAGTTTGGATGTGGAAGCAAAAAGGTTGGTGTAATCACTGCACTGCTTTATGGAACCGGATAAATTACAAAACATTGGTGGGTTTTTGACGATATCCCTGGAAATATACGGATTGAGGGCGAGAAATGGTAGTGAGAAAAATATAACAAATGATACGGTATCAAAATCTCAACACCCATGGGAAAAATGGGGGCTCAAAAAATGTGATCCGGTCACGCTCTTTTAAAACTTCTTTGTCATATTTCTTGTCAACACTTTTCTAATGTGATTTTTCATTTTGACTATCGCAGTTAGTGGAAGGGTCTCGTGAAGTCCTGACGACTGCCCACATACGTTCTACCGATCTCGACACCAGAGTAGGCGACCTGCAAGTTATTATAGATTCTGGGCCGACGTTTGGATTCATCGAGAATATTAAATCGGGTATGATGTTTTGTTTTTACGTCAGCAGATTATTAATGCAGGAACTTTTTAAATCTTTGACATGAAACGTAAAATTTGACTATTTCAATGTGGATATGCACTTTTGTGATACATCATTATTTTTGTTATTGGACGTCACCAGCAACTGGTTCCGAGCAGCCCAACGTTGATATCCCAGTGACAGACTTCAGGGTACAAGACCTGATTGACAACACCATATACTACGTGCAGAGCCACCATCGAAATGTGGAATCCACCCAGGATGGGTTTCTGTTTCATATCACGGACGGAGAAAACGACTCACCGCAGTATCGCTTTAACATCACCATAAAGGTACGCCGTGGACAGCTTATTGGAATTTTCTTGTTTTTTTGTTTTGTTTTTGTATTTTTACACTTTTTCAGAATGGCATTACAATCAGTTAAAGGCAAAGGCTCGTCAGCAATCCGCGCGCGCCAAATTCGTGCCACGAAATACGCAGCTCCATAGCAAATTCAGACGTACACCTCAAAGTATTAAAGGTCTAAAGAAAAAACTCTCGGATGTATTTATTGAGTATGTCCGAATCCAAGGGTTTTTAACGTACCACGCTTATTGTGAATTTAAATGCCCTTAGAATGCAAACTATAAATTGAAAAACACAGATGTAGTACACATTTTAAGGTTTGGCAATCAGTATTTTTTGTTTCCGTCTTGGACAGCTAATAAACGATGAAGAGCCTATGCTGATCCCTCACGTGCTCTCCGTACCCGAAAACGAGGGCGTACCCATCAAGAATGCATCGATGTACGCCAGCGACCTCGACACGGATAACGAAGACCTGATCTTCACCATCACTCAGTACCCAGAATGTGGGACGCTGCGTCGTCGTGCGTTCATCGACGACCAGCCGCATTTAGGTCGCATCCTGACCGTTGGTGATACGTTCACGAATCGTGACGTACTGGAGGAGCTCATTGTTTACGTCCATGATGGGTCGGAGGTCAAGACTGATTCATTCAGCGTGGCGTTAACGGACGGCGTCTACACGGTGCTTGGCACTGTGCCAATTGAGATCGGGCTGATTAATGACGAGACACCGCGTGTTGCCGTCAATAGAGGGCTTCGCATTCAGATTGGTGAGGAAATGTCTCTAATATATACACATAACCATTGAAATTGGACAAAAAATGCCCTCTGAAAGGTTATAACTGAAAAGGAATAGGCACAAATGTTTTCTGAGCTAAACAGTTTTCTGAGCTAAGCATACATAATTCGCTATACTCTAGAAAGGAATAAGTTCTGACGTTTGAACTGGTATGATTTTTGTGTAAACAGGTTTTTGACTCTTTCCAAGTTGCATACTTTTAGTATATTTTTTGGTGGAATCACAAAAATTCCCCATAAGAGAGAAATATAGTTAGTTCTATACATTTATTTATGATCAGAAAATTGCTTTGTATTTTTATTTAGAATATTCCGCATGCAAGATATAAAATATTAAAGATCTATAATCCAAAAACTCGTTGATAAGAGAAGAAATTATTCTATAAAGTTAATAACTGAAGTGTTTTTGAAACGAAACGCAAATTTTCAAGTGAAAAGTTGCACTTCGTCCTAACCTTTGGGCGCGTCTTTTTTGGCATTTTGCATTTTCAGGCTCAACAACACCCATCACCGACTACGAGTTACGCGCCGAGGACGTTGACTCAGAGAACATGCAGCTAATCTACACACTGACGGCCGAACCCACTAAGGGGCAGCTGCAGTTTATACGAAATGGAGAGGGCGTGGTTCGAATCCGTATTAATGGCGTCATGTCAAGTTTTACGCAGATTGACATCGACAATGGTAGGTATACAGTAGACCCTTTGTAAGGGGCGGCCATGACGGGGGCAGCCGCATTGTCACCATGGGTCATGCACGAGTAGGCACTTTGTGGATCTATTGTCACATCATTTAAATATGAAAACTTGCCCCCTGTCATGGCTGCTGATGCAAATAGTCTATTGCTCTCAATGCCAATTTTTGTTGTTGTATGGGTTAAGGGTTTGCAAGATATTTTACTGCCAAATTTTATTTTGAAAATAAAATCCGAATCAAAATGTAATTACAATTCATAAATGGAATCAGAATTGATTGCAGTAATGTCAACTTTCACACACTTTTGCCCGATTACTGTTATTGACCCTTATCACAGCGCGTCCATCTTTGTCTTGTTCCCCATAGTACATCGGGCACGATCACCGTGTCTGCGCGACCAGCGTGTCTGCGTGACCGCTCGATAACGTGTCTAACCTTCCGTTGTTGTTTTGAGAGAATCACTCTCCGCACTGCATGTTTTCTTCATCGCGCTAGGCATGTGTCATTGTGATGCACACAATAAACATTTTAAACACGGGACCCAACTATTTTTCCCGCAAGCTTCACTTTGATTACATTCATTTGAAAAGGGAAAGGAACATGGCCGCACCGTGATAAAGGTCTATGGCAGCCAACTATTTGACTTCTCTAGCTAATCTATGCTGCTGTAGCGACCTCCGCAGTGTACAAACAAAAATAACTCCTTATGGGAAATCTTGCTTTGTTTCAGATTACGTGCGTTATGTTCACGACCCCATTCAAGAAGCTGGGACGGATGTCTTCAAGTTTACGTTGTCAGATCCTGAAGGACACGAGCTTATCGATCAATCTTTTCTTATCACTGTCCTTGGTAAGTGCAAATCGCATCTTTATTGGACGCAATTTTATTTTAAAAGTTGAAACTAATCTTCCTCAGTTTTCCAGTGTCTTTATGGAAAAAGTTGGAGGACTAGGACAAAATGTATTTTGAGGAATGAAAGCTGAAGGTTATTGATTGTGAATTTGAGGTCACAGCAAAGTTATCGTGCTGCAAATTCGCAGAGAGTTTAACTGGTTCCAACTTGTGCGAATGTTTGTTTGACATCACGTACCACAATCAGTTCCACGTACCACCAACACATGGGGGAGATAGATCATTTTTACATGCTGGTCCATTCCTGTGGAACAAACTTCCTCAGACCATCCACATGTTTAACCTTCTTTTGTTAGTCTAAGTATTCTGTTTCATTGTTATGCGCCATGAGCGTCATTTATGACGGATACCGGCACAGTATAAATATTCGTTATTATTATTATATTTACGTTAGATGCGCATGGGAGTTCACTTTTGTGTAAAGTATGAGTCGGCCTTTAGAAGGATTTTCACATAGACCTTTCTAACTTTTTTTCCTGTTAACAGAGGACCGCGTGCCACCCCGAATCCTCGCCAACCGCGGTCTAACCCTAGAAGAAGGTTCATCCAAGGTCCTAACCACCAACATCCTATCGTCGACCGACGTCGACAGCGTACCAGGCAACTTACTGTACCTCATCTCGGCCGGACCATCCTACGGCCGATTGGAACACTCTGACATTCCCGGTGTGGCCATTACGGAGTTTACGCAATCGGACCTCGCCGCTAAGACGGTCAGTTACGTTCATACTAGCGATGAGGAGGCGGTTATGGACAGCTTCACGTTTACTGTGGACGATGGGACTAACCAGGTACGATTGTCAGTAATGATACAGATGAGATCTTTTTAAAACTTCTCCAAGATATTTCCAAGACTTTGTTTTTAGGGGATTATCCCGGTGTTACTGGCTGGCAAATATAATTATCATCCACCACTGAAAATGGCCAAAAAAATGGCAAAAAAACTTGATGGGAATTTCCCCACTGTTAAGTGTCTAAATTCATTGTATTTCTTTCTCCTTATCAGGTGACGCAGACGTTCTACATCACGTTAACGCCGGTCGATGATTCCTTACCGCTCTTAACAAACGTAGGAATGACAGTTCAAGAGGGAGTGCGAAAATCCATCACGGAGTTTGAGTTGAAAGCTGAGGACAAGGACACAGCGGTAAGTGACTCTTAGCCACGCCCATCGTGAATATTCATTAATGCATAGCCACACCCAACATGAATGTATTCATTCATTTATGCATATCCATGCCATCACGAATGTATTTATTCATTTATTCATATCCACACCCATCATTAATGTATTCATTCAGCCACGCACATCATGAATATTCATTGCTGCATAGCCAAAAAGGACACTGGCAAGTGTTACTGGCCAAACAACATTATCGAAGCTCAAAATAAAAATGCAAAACACTGCTAAATTAGCTTAACAGTTCATGCAATTTTACAGAAAATCTGAAAAAAATCACAAGCATAAACAGTTGTGGGACAGTGTATTTATCTAACAATTGAATTCTGTCTTAATCATGGTTCCCTTTATTTTCAGGCGGACACTATCATGTTTACCATTCTCCAACGGCCACGACACGGCACCATCGACTACACGCCGGATGAAATCCGCTTTGCCCCCACGTTAACCTTCTCCATGGCTGATATTTACGACAATCGCATCAGCTATAACCACGACGGTAGCAACACGTTGGAGGACAGTTTTGAGTTTATGTTGTCCGACGGAACCAATCCGCTATTCACTATTCAGCAAGGGGGTGACTTAATCACCATGTCGACACAACAGGTGAAAAATGGTTGATTTGGGAAATAGTGGGGTACCGTGGCCGAGTGGTTTGAGTCACTGACTCGCAACACTTGCGTGGAAACTTAGAGGTGCAGGCTCGATACCCGGCCATGGTACCTGTTCTCTTGAGCAAGGCACTTAAACACTCTATTTATTTATTTTTATTTATTTATTTATTTATATATATACATCCAACAGCGGAGGGACTGCCAATTACAGGAATGGGAGCAAGTGTGGTTGAGTGCCTTGCTCAAGGGCACAGGTGCCACAACCCGTCACGGCCAGGAATCGAACCTACATTCTAGTACTAGCACAGGAACTTAAGTTCGACGCACTAGACCGCTCGGCCATAACACCCCACAGCTTCATCCTTCGGAAGGGATGTAAAGCCGTTGGTCCAGTGTGTTGTGTAAAGCACTTAAAAGATCCAAGAGCACTCTTTTGTGAATAACGTAACTGTTATTGACCAAACTGTAATCGAGGTTAAAATGGAACATTAATTTTCAGCTTTTAAAAATGAATCATCTGTTTAATATTCACTTCAAGATTTCTCTTTGAATTTTGTCACCAACAGACATTTGAGATCACAATCCTACCAGTCGACGATGGTACGCCAAGAATTATATCCAACCTGGGTCTCTCCTACTTGGAATATTTGGACGCACAGGTACGGCTTATACTCTTTTTGTAATCTTGATGCCATATTTGTGTGTTAAAAGGTACAAAATATTATGCACTGTTAATTTTTTATTTATCAATCTAGGATATTTTTTATCAATTTAAAAAGATTTTTAAAGATTAAGATTGTTGGTTTTTAAATATGACATTGTAAATAATTGTACACTGTACAGACTATAGACCTTTATCACGGTGCGTCCATCTTTGTCTTGTTCCCCACTGCATAGTATGTGTACATGTCAGGCATGATCAGTGCGTGTGCGTGTCTGCGCGATAGCGCGTGCAGTCTTCCGTTGTTGTTTTGAGAGAATCACTGTCCGCGCTGCGCGTTTTCTTTATCACATCGCAAGCATGTCATTGTGATGCACACAATGAACATTTTCAACACGGGGCCAAACTATTTTATTTCGGCAAGCCTCGCTTAGGTTACGTTCATTTTAAAAGGGGAAAAGGGAAGATGGCCGCGCCGTGATAAAGGTCTATTGAGACTGTAAGTGTATTGGTCTTAAAACAATAAATTTCACAATGTAACTTGTGATGTAAGAATTGCGTGTAACATGTCGTGTAGGGCAAACTTGTAACTGGGTCTTTCTATAAATTAGGGGTCCAAAAGTGTGACATTTAGTGTCCCCCGTTACACCTGATATGTGTTATTTTTCGTACAAAAATAATTAAAATGGCTTTTAAACCATTTTGTATGAATTGTACTTTATGTACTCACTCTTTGAGATGGAAAGTATTTAAAGAATGTATCCTGAATTTACAAAAACAAGATGTAAAATGTAACGGGGGACACCAACATTGGACCTCTAATTTATAGAAAGACCCAACTGATTCATGGATGACATGTGACCAACAAAACTTTCAACCAAATGTTGACTATTGTTCCTCCCCTACCAGGCCATGAGCATTATCACAAGGAAGAACCTAGCAACCATTGATGCAGACACGCCCGACAACCTTCTTGTGTATTCGATCACCACGCAGCCCAATCACGGTATTCTGGAGTCCACTATAAATCCTGGAACTCCGTTAAGCATCTTCACACAAGGTTCGTTTAGTCTGATTGGATTGATTCCTACATCTTAAGCCGTGTCTGCATTGGACTAATTTTTGTAATAAGTTTCCACAAGTCACTGTTAACATTACATTGTAGTTATTCTTCCGTGCGACCACAGAAGTTTGGCTCTGCAGTCAAAGGAGAAGGGTACCGAAGAAACAAAAGACCTTGTGCTCAACAAGTACATCTCGTACATTATTGTAATGCAAAAAACAAGAAATATTACCTACTGAGAAGCCGCCATTTTGTCTCAATATTGGGCAAAGAATGACGTTTTCGCGTACAATGAAATTGGGCCCTGGTTGCAAAAACTTGGCCCAAACTGAACGACATCCGACTCATATTCTACATTTAAGACAATACCATTCATTGTTAATTAATTTTTTCTCATAACAGAGGACATTAACAACGGCATCATCCGCTACACTCTCAACCCCGGGGCCGAGTCGCAACTCGACGATCGTTTTGTCTTCAGTGTAGCCGACAGCAAACCCAACACGGTATCAGGCAACGTGTTCCGCATTCGCTGGTCGTTGGTACACTTGGAGAAGGGTTCATACAACGTCAGCGAGACGGCGGGATTTATCAGCATTCCTGTCAAGAGAACCGGAAACCTTAACCAGGTATGGCTTCAACCGGATTCAAGGCCGATTTCTATTTAGAAAAACAAAATTTGATTTTATAACCCTTTTGTCTTAAGATTTATCTGGCAAATTAAAAAAAACAAATCGAGAAAAACAAAAAGCGAGAGAAAGACTTTTTACAACCTTACAACTTCAAAGCAGTTGCCTTAGAAGGGGCCGATTTCTTATCTTGGGACGTTGGTATGGAAATTAGGACGCATTGAACTCGTCTTAACTTTTGTGAAATCGACCCCAGGTTCTCGGTGGCTAATTGGTAATTTGTACTAACTGGCGAGACCTGTTAAAATTTTAAATACATGACCAGGGGCTGATTTCACAAAGCACTAACACGAGTCTTAGAAAGGGTCACTCTTATCTTGGTATGTTGGTATGGGAATTGGGACGCATTGGACTTGTCTTAACTTTTGTGAAGTGGAGATCACCCTATTATTGGTCCTTTTTCCTCCTTAATTCCAACAGTACGCCATCGTGTTGTGCCGCACCGAGCGTGGCTACGCTTCGTCCGCTGGCAGTCAGCCCGGCGAGCGTGACTACGTGGAACAAGCAGGCCAAGTACAATTTGAGGAGCGAGAAGACACCAAGATGTGTACCATACTCATTAACGACGACTCGGTGTTTGAAGGACCGGAGGATTTCGTGGTTGAACTGAGCATGCCTGCGTATGCGCTACTGGGCGAACCCACGGTAGCTTTGGTTACCATTACGGATATCGAAGATGGTATGAATAGACAATGAATGTAAACTAAACCATGTCGCATCGGGGTCATGGGATTGCTTGGAGTACTCTAATGAAATGGCATATGGGGTATTGACCCCTTTCGAACACGTGCGAATATGCCATTTTGGGAGTCAAATAATGCCGAGTCATTGTGGAAGCAATGTGCGTGCGCGTTGTGTGTGTCTCTGGTGGGCGTAACGCGGTTTAGTTCACCAATGGGAGCCTTAACATAGCGCGTTACGTACGCTATGGACACACACAACGCGCACGCACATTGCTTCCACAACGACGCGGCATTGTTTTACTCCCAAAATGACGTCATTGGCACGAGCTCAATAGACTAATCCGACGAATGCAAACTGCGGTGTATCTCCAAGGTATTTACATGACGTCACAATAGAAATACACCACAGTAACAATGGAATAACCACAAGAGGGCAGGCTCACTAAATGTTGCTCGGACTACACTATAGCGTTGGTCCGTGAATTCAACGTCGTAGGCTCTTCCCTAATGTAAAATTTTGTTACCAAAAATACTTCAGAGACTCGTCGGAGGTGGCTCTAGTGCCAGGGGTTAACTGCATCCTAATCAGTTGAAGAGCGTGATAAAAATTACAGTAAATTTAACATACTCAACATTGTATTTTCATATTTTAATGACCCCGAATCAGCTGCTGATTTCTAAAACTAGTCACAAAAACTCCACCAAGACTGAACGGCATCCGATTTATGTTGCTAGAATTGGTCACAATTTATTATACATTTCACTTTTCTTTGTTGTTACTTTCAGAGCCTAGCATTGAGTTTGATCAACTGGTCTTCCACGTTAATGAGAGTTCAGGATTCTTGTTTGCACCGATGACAAGGAAAGGTAGGGGAATATCTTAAAGAAAAATTTGTGCTTTATACTGACTGAATGTGGCTTGCAGGTTTGTTTTAGAAGTAGCACATGGATGCATACTTTTTAAAACTGTATCCCATTTCTAATATTTCAAAATTCACTTCTAATTTGCGTCTAAATACGCTTCATGTAAGTCGGCATGTTTTGTCAGAGGTCTCGTGTTCGAATCCCCATAATAACCATATGATTTTTCTCTCATCCTGTGTTTGATTGTAGGTGACTCCAGCCGTAGCGTGTCAGCTATTTGCTTCACCGTTCCCGGTACGGCAACTGGCAGCAGTCTTACCGGCCTTGAGTCAGGCTCGGACTACAAGACCAGGGGCATGGGCAGTGAGTTTAGGGTCGTCTTCCCAGCCGGCATCAACAAAGCTTCATGTGATATCAAGGTTTGTAGCATTAGAGGTGCTAAAGTGGAAACGTCACTTTTTATTAATTGCCAAGATTACTGGGTCTACACACAAAATTTCAGATTTCCAGCGAATATTTAGACCCAATTGATCACGTTCACAGACGCCATCTTCATAGAAAAAAATGCTACTGCGTATTGAACGCCATAAAGTACGTGCACACACGGGCTGTAACATGTTCCAAACACGCGCGCGTGTTGCTCGAAATTTTGTCGAAATACAGCGCAAAAAAATACGCTCAAAATCATGATGCACGTGGCAATTTGTAGAAAGTGACGTCATGTAAACGTGATCAATGCATAGTTCCGAGATTTCCCAGTTAACCCCGCCCCTTAGATATTGTTGCTATGTGCTCACAAGCCATCGCAAAAAAATGGCGACACAACGTACAAAGCAATGGGACTCGGCATGGAAAGCACAGATTCATATGAGAAAACTCAAAATCTATTTATGTTTTAGGGTCGACAGTTACCGTAGCACACACTGAGCGAAGGGCTATAGTAATGCAGGGATGACATATATTCATAAAAATGCGCTTTCCTACCTTTGAACAGCGAATCGCCCGACATTGAAACCAAAATTCACCCGGTCACTGGCGCAAACTGTATGGGCAGAAAATCGTGTGATTGTTTGTGATGATTGCATCACTTTGACCTTTGTGGGCGCCGTCTGCTAGCTCTGTTGTGATTGGTCGGCGGGTTCGATTTGATTGACAGGTTTGAACTATGCATTATAATGGCAACTGTGTTGTGGTCATGGCCCCTATAAGGCTCAGCTAGTTCTTAAAAAAAAACTGCAGAATCTACTGTTACCTTTCAGTAATAATAATGAGTATATTTTAAACAACGCTGAATGCCGCAATAGGGCGACATTTCGGGAAGACTCTCCCCGGGGACCACCAAAATTTCGGCAAGAGTCACTCAAAATGACACCTTATTTTTGTACCCAAAGCTTCCAGAGATGCTTCCAGACCGAAGAGAAACAGCTCCAGTCCCAATAAAAATGGTTCTTGACCTAAAGAAAATGGTTTTTGACCTAAAAACATGATTTTTAAACTCAAAAATATTGGGGCGACACCAAAATGTCGCCCTATTGAGCAGGTCGCCCTAATATAGCTTTTTTACACACGATTTGTCGCCCTATTCTAGCATTGATAGTAATTTATGTGTGTGTCATGGCACTTTGTATTTAATAGCATTCTTAGCATTGAACCTTTTCAGCTCGCTGGGGAGTTTACAGCCCCAGCTGCCTGTTTGGTACTCATGAGCTAATCAACCACAACACCTTCACTGCCCTTTTTTTTTTCTTCAGATTATTGACGACGCGATGTTTGAAGAAGGGGAGGAATTTGAGATCGCCCTGGCCATGCCGTCAATGTGGAGTAAACTGGGCCAGAAATCAAGGGCAACGGTTGTCATCGATGGCCCAAATGATGGTAAGTTTCCCCTGTGGATGCTCACGTATAGTACCAAGGAGCGAAGTGGACAAACTGATTGATAAACAGTCTTGATTTCATAGAGTTTGAGATTGCCCTAGCCATGCCATCAATATGGAGTAAACTGGGCCAGAAATCAAGGGCAACTGTCATCATCGATGGCCCAAATGATGGTAAAGTGCCTTGCTTAAGAACACATAGAATCCATTTTTACCATATTGCATATTCTTCATCATCATTACCTTTTTACAGGGTCTGTGCTGTACCTAAGCCACTCAGTGATGGTAAATTGCCTTGCTCAAGGACACATGAATTCCATTTGTTACCATAATGCATCATTATCTCCCTTCAGAGTCCGTGGTCCACCTTAGCAAAAACACGTACATCTTTAACGAGAACGCAGGCACTGTCGACATCGAGGTTGTACGTCAAGGCAGCGACTTATCGCATACGTCCATGGTGTGGTGTGCCGTCAAGCCTAGCGACCCTCCGTCGGCCACCCCGGGGGCTGATTTCGTGCCAAGTACAAGTCAACTGACCTTCCGCTCACAGCAAACTGTTGAGGTCAGTTTTTTAAAGGGGCGTTCACTGTTCAATGACAAGAAATTAAATGAAATTAAAAAATTGTTTCATTGTAGCAGTAGCTCTTCTGTAATAAAGTACTGAAGTGAAAACGTCACCGTTTGTGTGTTGCAAAGGTTACTGGGTCTACACACAAACCATTAGCAAATTAGCAAAAGGCAATTCAGATTACCAAGGTATATCATTTAGACCCAGTTTCCCTGTCAACTGACGTCACACTTTAGTAGTCTGTGCCGTGTTTTTACTGAAATCGTTTCGGGAAAACAACTTCAATCAAAACTTATTTCATAAAGCTATTTAGCAGAAAAATGTGCTTAATCCAAAATTTGTTTGCTTTATAAAAATGGGTTTTCAGTCAAAATCTTATGTGATGTGTATTACAATTGGTGTTCTGCTTTTCTTGCTAAAAACACGAGGTGATGTGCAATTTTGAGTATTAACCCATTTTTATAAAGCAAACAAATTTTGGATTAAGCAATTTATTTCTCCAAAACAGCTTTATGAAATTGGCTCCAGAAGAGACTTGTCAAAAGTGACAATTGAATGGATGTTTGAATTTAGCCAAACAGAGGTGGTACTGATTTGACCTAAAAACCATTGTGTCTATTTGACCAATCAGATTTGTCGTGTGACGATCGTCGACGACACCGCGAGTCCTCAAATGGAAGGCAACGAGACATTTGTCGTTTATCTCAGCTCAGCGATGGGATCCAGTCTAGCGACTCCCCACGAAGCCGTCGTCGTTATTAATGACACAGTCGATGATAGTAAGCTATTACATCATTTACCTTCTTTGGGGCCGTTCAAAGTTGCAAACATTTTCACAGTTTTATGGAGAGAAATATTTTTCAAGACCTCTCTCCCCCTGAAATACTTCTGATCAACAATTGTCTGGCAGTACCATGAAATGTCAACATTTTACAGTGCTTATTAAGTCCTACGTGGCCTTTGACCCCCCTCCTGCTTCCTACGCTTTTTTAAACCGTCAAAATATTGACAACTTTTAACGGCCCCCTAACTAAGGCAGTTGAGATTAAGTGTCTTGCCCAGGGACACAGAAACGTTGGCCACAGTCAGACTTGAACCCACATCTGTGAGATCTGCTTCAAACGTACTAGATCACACATGCTCTTACTTAAAAATAAATAATATTAATTAAAACATTTCAAATTTGAATTTGTTTTTTCAATAGTACCCACAATGCAGTTCTCCATCCACGACGTCAAAGTAGAGGAACACAAGGGGTTAGTTCACATCCCCGTAGTTCGCAGCGGTGATTTGTCGTTTGAGTCTTCGGTGCGTTGCTTTACGCGGCAACGTAGCGCCACTGTTATGATGGACTATGATGAACGACGCAACACGGACGAGTTTAGGATCGTGTTTGCCCCTGGGGAGAAGGTTGGTGTTTGTGCAGAAAGCGTTAATCTACGAAGCTGTTTTGTTTTGTTTTTTCTTTTCTTATTTCCCAAAATCCTTTTAAACTTAGAAATTTTATACTATGTAAAATTGTTAGAACAAAACTTGGAATGAGAGAAAAATCATAAGGGCCTTATCTATGGGCACCATTCCAGATATTGTGTTCGTTACTTTGCCCAGTTGCGCTCCCTTGCAACACTGAGATAAACATTTGGATTCATAGGGAAAACATTACCACTGTGCCTTATAGCTCAGCTGGTAGAGCATTTGCCCGGTGAGTCAGAGGTCTTAGGGGAAAACATGAGGGAGTATACCACTGTGCCTTATAGCTCAGCTGGTGGAGAATTTGGAGAGGTCTCCGGTTCAAATCCCGATAAGGATCTCACGACTTTTCTATCATCCCAAGTTTGGTTGTTTCATTTCAATGGGGATCAGGCACAATACCAGATGTTGTATTCAATAAGGTTTCAAGATGACCCAATTGTTTTTGGTTGTCGTGGTTTCCTGTAGGTTAAGAATTGCACCGTTGGGATCGTTGAAGACGAAACGTACGAAGCAGAGGAACATTTCCAGGTGCGACTCGGCGATCCTGTCGGCAGCGAGTTTTGCCATGCAAAGATCGGCAAGAATACCTCAGCAACTGTTACGATCTTAGACACACAAGACGGTGAGTCAATTATCATAATAAAATAATAGCAGGTTTTTATATAGCGCCATTCCATACAGATCATGACGCTGTTGCCATTTTTACCGCTGCTGTCAGGAAATCACCAGAACCATTTCATTTCAACTCAGTGGCTGCCTGGCCAAGGCGCACAGCCCTATCAGCACTTAGATTGTAGCATTCCCCCTAACAGCTCCCCAAATATCGTTTGGGTTGACAAGGCAATTGAGATTAGGTGTCTTGCCCACAGACACAAACATTGGCACAAGTGGGGCTCGAACCCATAACCACTCGATCACGAGCACAGCTGTGTACCCACTAGACCACACATCTAACTTCCACTTCACTCCCCCTCTGTGAAAAAAAATGACAAGCTTTATTTTTAAATCTGTGTGTTTTGAATTGAAACCATTATTCCTCATAAAGTGCCCAAAACTGTCCCAAATTTCCCTGCTAACTGTTTTTCTAATTTCAATTTGCGTATTTTGTTCAGCCCCTACCATACAGTTTGAGCGAGTGGCCTACAGCGTCCGAGAGCCGAGTAATCCCGACGAAATGTCCACTGTGACCATCACCGTGATTCGAACTGGGGACCAAAACCGCACATCTAGGGTTCGAACCAGTACCAGAGATGGTTCTGCAAAGTCGGGCGTTGATTATGAGGCATACTTCAAAGTCATCAGGTTCCAGCCAGGTAAGGCTTGGTGGTTGTCATCAGGATTCAAACCTGTGACCTCTGACACACATTGAGAAGATGCTTTACCAGCTGAGCTATGAGGCACAGTGGTGTACTCCCTCATGTTTCCCCAAGACCTCTGACACACATTGAGAAGATGCTCTACTAGCTGAGCTATGAGGCACAGTGGCTCTACTAGCTGAGCTATGAGGCACAGTGGCTCTACTAGCTGAGCTATAAGGCACAGTGGTGTACTCCCTAATGTTCCCCCAAGACCTCTGACAAACCAGGCAGATGCTCTACCAGCTGAGCTATGAGGCACAGTGGTATACTCCCTAATGTTCCCCCAAGACCTCTGACAAACCAGGCAGATGCTCTACCAGCTGAGCTATGAGGCACAGTGGTATACTCCCTCATGTTTACCCCATGACCTCTGACACACTGGGAAAATGCTCTACCGGCTGAGCTATGAGGCACAGTGCTATACTCCCTCAGGTTTTCCCCAAGACCTCTGACGCACCAGGCAGATGGTTTGCAAGATGCGTGATTCATAGCTAGGTTTTAATAGTATTTGACTTTGATATTGAAATAATTTCCTCATTCAAGTCAAATTTTTTTCTTCTCCAATTATCAGGGGTACGTTCGGTGGACATCCAGATTCAAATCATGTACAACAAGGACATGGAATGGCACGAGACATTTAGCGTTGTGTTAGGACCCGACGATCCCGTTAACGCTCTACTGGGTACAATCACGACGGCGACCGTTACTATTATTGACGAGGAGGCGGCCGGGAGTGTGGTGCTGCCCTCAACACCTATCGTATGTTTGGCTGCGTTTCTCTAAAAACACACTTTATATTGAGGAGTTTCAAATTGTCACTAAAAAAACGAGTGCTTTCTTTTGTGATAAAATTTGCAAATTTCAAATGTGATTTGTCATATTTTTGATTTTTGTTTTGTTCTAAGGTCGTGTCGTTAATGGATTATGATGATATTGCAAATAGTCTGGACCACGATCCCTCGCCTGGCTACCCACTCATCTGTGTCACAGTAAGTATTGGCTAAAATGAAGAAGTTGTCAAACATATTTTTTTGTCCAAAATATTTAGCCTTTTTATAAAAAAAATAAAATGTGCAACAATATTTTTTAATGCAACATTTGTTTTTTTGTTTGCTAAACACGTTTGCGGAAGTTTATAACCCAAGGTAAGAAATGTAACAAAACAGGAATTAGGTGTATAGCAGTTTGGTTGGGCTTCTATACTACTGCATGTATGTGTATTTCTTTGGTACATATTTCTGGCCATTCATGCTTTACTGCCGCTTTATTTTTAAAGATAGTATACATGATTGGTAAACTGTTACAAATAGTTTTATCCCCCCTGTGTAATTGAAGATATGCATGATTAAAACCAACCTGAGCAAAAACCAGACGCGTACTTCGTCTAACTTTTGAGAAAACAGTCAAAAAAGGGTTTGCAGTCATTTCGCCCCAAAACCACTCCATTTCGCCCTGAACCATTTCGCCTGTGCACGGAGTGGTTTTGGTGCGAAGTGGCATTTGGGCGATGTAGTGTTTGGACGAAGTAATTTGGGGCGAAATGGCACTCGGGCGAAGTGGTTTGGGGCGATTTGGCACTTGGGCAAAATGGTTTTGGGGCGAATTGAATTTTCGTCTTATGACACGAAAACTAATTGTTTTACACATTTCTCAAAAACTATAGCACTTCAGACAAAACCATTTTAGGGCAAGTTTTCTACGGTCATCGTGTTTATATTGTGTAAGTTAGGCATTAATATGTGAACATTTCTGATTTTCGAGATACCAATCATGTATACTGCCTTTAAGGAGCATGTCCAGATCCATTTTTGAACCCCCACATTTTTCTCATGGGTGATGAGATTTTGATACCATATCACTGGCCATGATTTCCTCATTACCATTCTGAAGCTTTGCATCCTCTGTATATTTTCAAGGATATCGTCAAAAACCCACTGTTGTTTTGTAAACTAATTTATCCGGTTCCATGAAGCACTGCAGTGATTACACCAACCTTTTTGCTTTAACATCCAAATTGGAGATTGCAAATTTCCTTTTTTTCTGGGAAAAATCTGAATAAGCTCCTTTAATGTTCATTTTTGTGAATAAACATTTTGTAACTACATGCCTTAGTCCTCTTTATCCACATGCTACAGTAGTCACGTCCAAAATTAGAAATTCTGAAAATTAAATATTCTGTTCCCATTTCAAAAGGAGAAATAGAACAATGTAATGGTCGTAATGCATAATCTTCTTAGCAATTTTTCATTGCATGTTGTGTATCAGTTTGGGTTGTAAACGAATTTCAATTTTTGTGAAAATGTGTTCATGTGACGTTGTTAAACTGTTGCGGGTAATTGCATGTGTTTGCTGAAGTTTGAGTGCATTTTTTGTTATTTGGTAAATTTTATCGCGTTTAATTTTCTGTTAACAGCCATGTGACCCGCACTATCCCGATTACGCCATGACGCGTACCATCTGCGACGAAGCAGGCATCAACATCTCCAATATTCACTTCAACTGGGAGGTCGCCATGCCAACGGATGCCGAGGGCTCGAGGGCGCCCTTCGAACGTGTAGTGGACTACACTCCGTTCACTCGTCCCAATGAGAAAGTCCTGGACAGCGTGTATTTCAGTCGACGTTTCCACATACGCTGCATCGCACAGCCTTATGATAAGAGCAGTCGCCCCGGCGTCCCACTACGCAGCAATATCGCTGTCATTGGCACAGACAATGGCATCTGCCACACGCCGGTCACGGCCGGCATGTCGCGTGGTATTCAGGCACAGTCGTTTATCGCAAACCTCCGCTATGTTGACGAGACCGACCCAGATCATCCAAACACCTTACACGTCTCCGTTGAGATTCCACACCAAGACGGCATGTTACCTGCGATTTCCACGATCCCAATCCACAATATCCGTCTTCTCCTAACGCAACCAATCTACCGGCAACAACACATCTGCTCGAACCTCATCAACGACCAAAACTGGGGCGGACTAACAGACTACAGCTTTCTGACCCCAATTGACCTCAATAACCTAGTCTTAGTACCAGGCAATAACTACCCTTACCAATTTGACCCAGACCTCCGCGGCCAGAACGCCCTAAACCTCTACCAGCATCTAAACCTCAAGAGTTGCACGTGGACGTTTGACGCGTACTACCACATGACTGAGCTGATTGATCTGTGTGGAGGCGCTGTAACGACCGACTTCCAAGTCCGAGACACCGATGAGAGTTATTTGACCGTAACGGTTCCGCTCTACGTGTCTTATATCTATGTCACGGCACCGACCGGCTGGGGAGCTCTGGACCACAGGACTGAAATGGAATTCTCATTCTTTTACAAGTAAGCATTTCGTGTTTATTTCGCAAGTTCATCTTAAAGATTCCTTGGTTTTATTCAAGGAGTTAAAGGAACACGTTGCCTTCAGATTTCACGAAATCTCACGTTTGAGGGTGTTCCTTATACTTATTAAGAGTTGTTCTTGCAATAAAACACATTTAATGTGTTATAATTAGTGAATAGTAATTAAAAAAACAAACACTGACCTCTGACCCCCACTACATGTCCCGCGAAATGTATACGTATTTCAAGCCGTCAATACGATCGTCCGGGTAGTGGGCAAAATGCAGCGACGAGCAGGAGTTAGGTTGGCGCCGTAGCCAGTGGTCAGGTAAACCTATCAGATGAACGCAAGGTACCATACCCGAGACATGTGTGAAATGTAAACACACACACACACACGGAAATTTATAAAACCCGGAAGTCGGAGGTGGTCGGAGATACCCAAAGGTACCCGGAGGTAGATTGTTTTTGCTAACGTGTAGTTGGTGCGTTGACGGTGGCCCGGAGCTACGCAGTATTAAAATAACAAGCCGGAGGTAGGTTGTAGCATGTACTACACGGTCACAACAAATTCTACCTCCGACCTCCGGGTTTCAACGACACCCCACACACACACACCGACTGGCTGTCAAAAAATGGATCGTCAAGAGAACACAGCAGACGCGTCAAAAAAGAAAAAACGAAAACCTCGCCAATCAGGGTAAGAATATTGTCATGGGACAAACCGATAGAAATAATTGTTCAGAAGTATTTCAACAGCTGCGACTGGAAATAAGACTAATATAATTTCTCCGCCATTTATGGGAGTCAAGATTTTGACTCCCATAAATGGCGGAGCGTGCTGCTTCGAGACATTACGCAAAATTGAAGCATTTCTAAGGCACATTTGTGTGGATCATTATATTCTACTTTTTAAACATCTTTCAGATCGTGCTCATTATACTTCAAACGCTTGTAATAGCCCAAAAACGCCCAATAAAGCGCAACCCGAAGGCAACGTGTTCCTTTAAGCATAGACAAAAACTCCTGTCTCTAAGACCTTTTCCACTAAGTTGTCAAATCATATTTAAATATTCCAAAAGGTTAATGAGTAATGAGTTGATTAGTAAATTGGAAGAGAAACGAAATGTTTGGATTTTCTTTAAGTTGATTTAACAGTTGTGCTCCAAATGTATGCAATGTGCTTAATTTTTGCATTTCAAGATTGACTGCACTGCTTTAAAATTTACTCTACAGTATACATTTACACCTAATAAATCATGACTAAATCAGTAAACGAATATTCGGTTAGAATAATCAAAGAGTGAATTGTTCTAATTAACTCGGCCCAACTTTTCTCCCATTATCTAGGACCATCTTATGGCGGACCGGTCTTGAGACGGACAGCGTACTGAGTGGACGTCTTGAAGTGTTAAGGATCAGAATCGGAGATCGAGGCAATCTTATCATCGACTTTAAGACCACGACCAAGTTTAGAGGTCTGTCTTTCAAGATTCTTAAAGTCCCCAATACATCATTTGCAGTTAACCAAATTTTACTTCACGAGTTGACAAGAAAAAAATGACTAAAAGTGTTAATAGCAATGGTAACAAACACCACATGATTTGTTTTTGTGTGTAAAATGGTGCCATTGTGGGAGGAATTGCCAACTGAAGGTGGTTTTGTCTATAAATGTTGTCTGCAGACAACTTTTTAACCATTTATTCAAACACAAAAAAAACATGCATGGATTTTTCAAGTGTTCTGAAGTATTACTGCATCTATGTGGCTGAAATTTCTACAAGGCAGTTTATCAACATTCTTTAGATATGTAATGCTGTTGTTCTTGTTGTATAAAGTTTTCCAATCATGTAATCTGTCTTTAAATCCCCTTCATGGCATCTATGGACCCTTTGTATGGTCAGCCATGTTGGGGGACAACTGATTGCTATGTTTTATTGTGACGATTTCTTCCAATCAGGTTTTCATTTTCAATTGTTTTATTTTTGCACACCCCCCAGGACTTTTTGTAATGGACCACCACACCCTACCGGACTACATCTCTCGGGTTGTACCACCCACTAATTTAGGGGTGGGGTTTAATCTTGCACAGCTCTGGAGTGAGGGGACATTTGACAGTCCTCAGCAACTGTGGAGAGCCACAAGCACATATAATTTGAAGGTATTTTTTAGTTGTCAACATTTTCACGGTTCTACAGAGCGTAGTATTTTTCAAGACCGCCCTCCCTCCTCCCTGAAATACTACTTATCAACATTTTTCACTAGCCGTGAAATGTCAGGTTTTACAGTGCATCTAAAGTCGTACGCGGCCCTTGACCCCCTTTTCCCCTTTCCTACGCTTTGTAGTTCCCTAAAAATGTTAAATACTTTGGACGGCCCCTAAGATCAATTACATAAACCTTTGCCTTGATAAAAACTTAGAACTCGATCAATCCTGAGTACCAAGTTCAACTAGAGCCTCTGCTTAAATCACATTTTAACCTATAAACCAATCCGGTAACTAACTTAGCCATAGGTGGGGGGCGTCCAATGCATGGACTGTGCATTTTGTGCTGCTGTTAGAACGAAAAACGCTCATCCATTACATGCACGAGACGCGCACCCTTCATGTACACGCGGGATGCGCCAGCCTTCGCGTACACAACCCCACAAAGACGCGCAACTTGTTCGAAGTAAACAAATGCAACTTCAGCAACAGCAAAAAAAACATACAGTTCATTCAGTGGAAGCGCCCCCAGGGAAGGAGACCTTAGTTACCGGATTGGTGTATTCCCTCAAGACTTGGGTTAACAAGATTGGAATTCCAAACTAATTTTATAATTAACTTCTTGTCTTAACAGGACTATTCTGGTGATTACGTGATTGAGCTACTTCCATGCACCGTGACTCCGACTCAGTCCTATAACATCATGCCTGACATGCCTGTTGTATGTACCGCCCATCAGCCTGAAAAGTAAGCAGATTTTGTTGTAATACCAAACTGAAATAGTGTATTCTGCAGCTTAAGCGGGCCTCCCACTGTGCAATTTTTGCCACAAATTTCCTACGATAGGGTACGATTTGGTACGATTGTGTGTAGAGTCTATAGACAGTCTCTGGTAATCGTACAAATTCGTAGGAAATTTGTGGCAAAAATCGCACAGTGGGAGGCCCGCTTAAATTGGGTAATTAAACCTTAATATACAGTTGTAGTCAGAAGTTTACATACAACTGTGTTAAAACTGGTGTGCTTAAACTTGCGTTGTCACCATTTTTGTAACAGTCTTTACTAAAGTCATGCTTTTGTGGAATTCCTCATGTGCTTGCAGTACTTAAAATATAGCTTGCACACCTTGCAATGGTTCAGGTAGTCCTGTTTACCATACTATACGTATGTATGTAAACTTCTGACTTCAACTTAAAAAAGCTGCATGATGTTTGCCGCTGATCATTTTACGATTGTGTTTCTGATTTCCCCCTCCCCAACCCCTTCCTTTAGATTTGTCGTCCCCATCGCCTTCCAACAGACCAACCGTCCAGTCCCCGTAGTCTACTCACTGAGCACGGAATTCCATCTTATGAACAATGAGAAGGTATTTCTCATGAACCCTAACAACGCCGCTATGAGTCTGCAAGAAATGGACTACAAAGGTTCCTTTGCTAAAGGTTGGTTTATGTCTTCGTTCTGTTTTGTTGCACAAAGCAGCATGGCTTGGGTTCAGGTCCTGTCCGTGCTGAGAAATCTATTTGCAAAGTTTCTCCACCCACCAAGGTTTTGATTGGACCATTATATGCCTACTGCTGTTTGAAATGTTTCCAACTTCCACAGATTGTTATTCAGAATTTAATCAAACAAATTGAAGTTTTCGCTTTGCGTAAGCTTATCCGCTAATTTTTAACAGTTATTTAAGGCCATTCTGTAAACAGTATTGAATATTAAACATGTCCACCGTTTTTTTTATGCCAGTCAACAAAAGAAATTAAAATATTCGTCAGAAACGAGTTTAACAAAATTTCGTTCCTAAATAAAGTTGCAGACTTCAATTCCCCGTTCTTCATTATTTTCATTCCTGATAATACAAGGTGCCTCTTTAATACAACAATGTGCGTGCCACTTGCGTGAACCATGCGTGAACCATGCGTGAACACTGCGCGAACTCGGCGCGAACACTGCCGACGGTGCGTGTCAATGCGTGCCATGGGGGACATTGCGGGACAATGTGGTACGGTAGACGTGAACAATGCGCGAACATTAATTAACTTATGCGTAAACAAGTCGTGTCATTGCGTGTCAGGGTGGCTTTAGTGTCGGTAGCATTTTGTGAGTTAGCAAAGTTCAACCTCCCAAGATTTCCCTGAATAACGATTTTCATTTTCTTCCTGCAAGGTCAAACAATCTTCGGTCGCGTCTTGTGGAATCCCGATCAGGATCTAGACAGAGCCTATAAACTACAGATTGAGAAGTTGTATCTATGCACTGGCGCCGACGGCTTTGTCCCGTATTACGATCCTGGTGGTCAGATATACAAGGAAGGTCCGCAGTTTGGATGTATGCAGGAGAACCCCAAACTCAAACATCGCTTCTTGATTCTGGTAATGCTTCGGGAACGATTTGGCATCAATTTGAACATTTCACTATACATGGCGCCACCAAGAGTTTCTGTCGGAGAGGGCATTTTTTGTCTGTGCGATTGACAACAGTTTTTTGGTTCATTGTACAAATACCCAGATTTGATTTGATTTGATAAGAAATACCTGTTTTAGAGGTTAAAGTCTATTTAGGAAGCCTAGATTACTGAAATAATTAATGGTGATTCGGAAGAGAACAAAAATCAATATATACCTTTTTCATGCGACATACAATAATAATAACTAGAGGTATGACGTTTGTTGTTACAAACGCCAGGTGATCGGGCTAAATGAACATTTTGTGATGAATTTCAGACGTTGTTATCACATGTGGAATGGCAAAAATGGAAGTTCAGCAGCCGATTTCACGAAACTTTACGCAATTGCGCAAGTCCACTTACGCCATTACTTGCGCAATAGCTTATGGCGTAAGTGGATTTGCGCAATTGCGTAAAGTTTCGTGAAATCGGCTGCTGTATACACTAATCCGGTAACTAATATCTCCTCCCTGCATATCCGCCATAGCTGGGGGGTTGATAGCTTGCACGTTTTGAGATATGAATTGTTGAAATAATAACCTTTGAAATCTTGTAATGTGACACCTGTGACGACATCATGACGTCACAATTTTGTGCACAAATTGTTGAACAATATGTTGAACATCAAGTTCTTAAATGTGGCGAAGGAATCATACCAATATCTGTTGTAGTTTTCAAGATACAGCATTTTAAAACATCTCAGCTCCAAATTTGCGTAATTTGACGTACATTACGTAACCACCGTCCATGTAATGACGTCACCAATGGTATTGTCAAAAGGTCCACATGTGTAAAAACATTTCGTTCCGTAGAACTATGGTCAAATTCCCTACCACTTTGGCTCTATTTGCATTCAAAGTGCTAAACAAGTGTACATTTTCGAACCTCTTCCGGTTTGGACCGGAAGTAGGCGTCACACAGGGGTCATGACATCGTATGATTTGTTCAGTTCATTTAGACTTATCATGTTGTGAAAGAATTGTTCAAGTATCTATTACGGTTCTTGAGATATGAATTTTAAAAATAATAACCTTTGAATTTGTGTAATTTGACACCTGTGACGATATCATGACGTCACAATGTTGTGCACAAATTGTTCAACAATTTGATCAACATCAAGTTCTTAAATGTGGCGAAAGAATCATGCAAATATCTGCTGTAGTTCTCAAGATACAGCATTTTAAAACAATTCAGCTCCAAATTTGCGTATTTTGACACCACATTACGTAACCACCGTCCATGTGATGACGTCACAAATGGTATAGTCAAAAAGTCTACATGTGTGGAAACATTTCGTTCCGTAGAAATATGGTCAAATTCACTACCACTTTGAATCTATTTGCATTCAAAACGCTTACAAAATGCACATTTTCGAACAACTTCCGGTTTGGACCGGAAGTAGGCGTCACACAGGGGTCATGACATCGTATGATTTGTTCAGTTCATTTAGACTTATCATGTTGTGAAAGAATTGTTCAAGTATCTATTACGGTTCTTGAGATACGAATTTTGGAAATAATAACCTTTCAATTTTTGTAATTTGACACCTGATGACGTCATGATTACGTCACACTTGATGCCATCGTGATACTATACATTCTGGTGAAAGTCTGCCGTAGGGCCTATGTCTGTATCTAATTTACTAACGATTCAGCTTGGTTTGATGGGCATTGTTGCTGGTAAGTGTAAAAACTGAGATTCTCAGTTTCGTTGAACTTTGACCTCCAATTGACCCCAGAAGGAAGGGTCAGATGAAAATGCCCACACAAAGAAAATTGTAGCACAGAATGTCATCTGTAAACCTGCCAAATACAAAGATCCTGGGTCACGTGGTTTTCAAGACGGAAGCATTTTAAAATATGCATATTTTGTTTTTTTGGGGGGTGTAATTTGATACTTGATGACGTCACGATGACGTCACGCTTGATGCCATCATAATATTATACACGCTGGTGAAAGTCTGCCATAGGACCTATGCCTGTACTTAGTTACTTAAAGATTCAGCTTGGTTTGATGGGCATTGTTGCTCAATAAGTGCAAAAATTGCGATTTTCGTTTTCGTTGAACTTTGACCTCAGATTGACCCCAGAAGGAAGGGTCAGATGAAAATGCCCACACGAAGAAAATCGTAGGCCATGATCTTATCTATAAGCCTGCTAATTACGAAAATCATGGGTCACGTGGTTTTCCAGACGGAAGCATTTTAAAACATGCATATTTTAGTCATTTTTGGGTTGTAATTTGATACCCAATGACGTCACAATGACGTCACACTTGTATGCACACCTTAACATTGGGGTTGATGTTCCTACAAAGTTTCAAGTTGATAGCTTGAACCGTTTTGAAGAAAAGCTCTGGAAACGTTTGAGTGGAAAAAGAAAAAAGAAAAGAAAAAAAAGACAAAGAAATCGTACGAGAGTAATAGGTGATCGGGCTGTTGGCCCGATCACCTAATAATGGTGGATTCTTATATAGCGCACATGTCCACCCTGCAGGGTGCTCCTGGCGCTGTTGCCATTATTACCACTGCCATCAGGGAATCACCAGAACCATTTCGCTTTAACTAGGTGGCTGCTGGTCAGGCGCTCAACCCTATCAACAGTTAGATTGTGGCATTCCCCTTAACAGCTTCCCAAATATCGCTTGGGTTGACGAGGCAACTGGGATTAAGTTACCAAAAGATACCAAAATATTCCTAACTTATTGTGAGCTATGTATATCTTCAAAATCCAAAGCAAAGATAGCGTATTGATTTGCTCTTTTTTTTCCTTTGTCAGGATCGCGGTGATACTGATGCGGCAACGCAGACATTTAACGACGTACCGTTTGGCGCAAACTTCGCTAGCAACGCCGATAATTACGTCGTCGTCAGCAATATGCCTGGTGTGGATGGTTTTACTATGCAAGTTGATCCTCTGTACAAGGTCGGCATTTATTTTGCTTCTTTGTTGTTGTTTGTTTTTCTTTTTCACTTTTTCACTTCTTTTGTTTTTTTCTTTTCTATCGTGACTATTAATATAAGGGTCTTTCTGAGGTGCAGAGCTAATTTTAGTGACCCGAGATTTTCTCCCAAAATAAACAATTTAACTTTGACTGAATCAAGTAACTTAAAGGCACAGGCTCGTCAGCAATGCGCGCACGCCAAATTCGTGCTCGAAACACGCAGCTCCATGCCTTTGCTATGGAGCTGCGTATTGCGTGGCACACATTTGGCGGGCGCGCATTGCTGACGAGCCTGTGCCTTTAAGCCCTAAAATGGGAACAGATAGTCTGACAACATACCTTTCTAAAAATCACCCTGTACAAATTTCCTACTAACTTACGTCACAAAGACAGACACTTGGGATATCTTGGTCTGTCCTTTTACGTAAGTTACTTGGGAATGGTCCTCAAGATTTTGAACATTATTTCTTAAAAGATTACAGAGGGCAGTTTTGCTCTGTGGGTATTGTTTAGTGCTTTAGGGGTTGTCAATATTTTCACAGTTCTGCAGAAAGTAGTATTTTTCAAGACCATCCTCCCTCCACTCGAAGCCTACTTATCAACATTTGTGTTCCCACTACCATGAAATGTCAACATTTTACAGTGCATGTGAAGTTCTATGCGGTGTACGACCCCTTCCCCTTCCTACGTTTTGTAGAACCGTGAAAATTTTAACAACTTTAGACGGCCCCTAAGTTGCAATGTTTTAGTAATTTGGCGTTAATTTTTGATGATTTGATTTTGTTGTTATTTTAGGTTCAGTCAGGTCATCAGTGGTACATGCAGGTTATCTACACGATCGGTCCTGCTGACTCTACGCCACGTTTTCGCCGTGCTCTCATGTCGGCGGTTTCCAACCCTCTCAACCCAAACAGTCACAAGCCGAGTTCGCATCACAACGGCACCAACATCAAATCGCTTCAACTCAGCGAAACGGACCTTGCATCGGCTAATGAAAGTGGCGTGTCTCTCGTGGTGGCGCCAGTCATCTGTGTTTTGGCATTCATTATGCTCGTAATCGTGCTAGTTTTCTGGCGTCGTAGATACAGGCGGGAAACGATAAGGAAACGCTCGACGATGCGCCACAAAAACGTCACCAAGGCGACAAACTGGGACGCGACGCCGGCCGCGCAGATGCCGCGGTCATCAAAACTCAAAGAGGTTGAAATGGACATGCAGAAAATGGTCAAAGTGAGCACATTGAACCTTTACAAGCCGGATAACCTCACCGCACCGTCCGTTAAGGTCAAAAAGGTCAATCTTGAGGTCAAAATGTCCAACATGGGCGTTGAGGGCGGTACAGAAGTTTGATGCTCGCCTTGCAGCTTCATAGTCATTTTTATGCATTATTTAAAAAAGAAAACTGATTTAAACAAAAAACCGAGGGTGCTTTTTAAATGTTAATTTTTACCGGTACGTCGTCTTCAACTCAAGAACGCGTTTGTTTGCCGCACGAGCTTCAAACGGGAGCAGCGCGACAGCATTTTTCTACCTCTGAGTTGTTTTGTTTTAATATGTTGATACAGTTAAAACCTTTCGTCATGTTTTGTATTATCACTTGTAACTAGTTACTTATTTATGCTGATATTATGCTTAAAGCTCATTGATAGTTTTTTAAGGCATTTGGGTTTTTGTTTTTAGAAATACACTAGGAAAATAGCACTTTGTTGCACTTTGGAGAGGCAAAGAGATGATAGTAAAATAGTAATGTTATGTACTTGCTGAATGTAATTTTAAATTTTATGCAACTTTTTAAAAATGAGAACACATGGAGGCAAGCCATAAACTGTGCAGTATTGTAGTTTTAAAATGAAACATGGCGTAAAATAAGTATGAATGTCTGAATGATGTGTGTAAAATCACTCTAGAACTTATTTATATGATAACTTTTTAAGATAAATGTTTCATTAATTTTGAGCGTAGAAGGAATGATCATGTTTAGCTTTGTGTTTGGGATTGCTAAACCGGACTGTTACTTTTGTTAGATTGACCACATTGTATTGTGCACATAAGCCCTATTTTAGGAACGTTCTTTTTTGACAAAAAAGGGGAAAAGAGTGCTTTGTCCTGTAAAAATAAAACTTTATCTGAGTGATGGGGAAATTTTGTTTCTCTTTAAAAATCTTTAAAAACTTGAATCAAATCAGGGAAACTAGTATTGTAAACGCTAATGCTGCATAGAGGATACTTTGAGATTAATGTGTACAAAGAACACCAAACCATTTCTCAAGAAATAATCTTTCTTCTAGAAAATCACGATTCTTTAAGTTTTATTTTCTTGGAGCAAGTTCGATTCATGACTAGAGTTGACCACTGGCCGAACGTCGTCCTGGCAACACACACATGCGTATTAACGCTCGATTGCAAATGCCTTTGGTTAGTCAACTGGTTCCGTGCAAAATGCTGCATCAACTTAATGCGTGATGGGTACCGGTGTCCAGCGCGACCGTGCCCTGTGGGCTGGTTCCAAATGGTCGACCAGACATGACTGACCATCGTTGACTAGACTACATTCGGTTGCAAATAGTTGAACTATGGTCGTGAATAGAACTTGCTCTTAGTGCTTTTAAATGGGGAGCTTTAAAGTGTTACGTCGGTTGCCAAAGTAACTGGCTCTGAAATATCCAAAAACACAAGGAACATTTCATTGATTTCTGTCTAGAGCCATTTCTTAGGCAACTATTAAAAGATGATGTATTCACATTAGCTCTCTATTCTTACAGCAGGAACTGAGCTCTCTGGTTCCACATGCATATTTGCTGTTGCTCGGAATATCGTCTTTAAATTCTTTCGTGTCGGCTTACACAAACATTCAATTATTATATTCTTTAAAAAAAGCATGGTGCTACGTTTAAGACCTGATGGTGTTTTCATTGTGTCATTTCTTATATATTTGTTTTGTTTTACGTTGTGTATATAGTCGAAGCAACTGAATACCAATGATAGATAGTTTAGCCGAGTGTTAGTTAAGACTGACATACACGTAGCTGAATTAGCAAGACTGGGTTAACACAGCTTTGTATAGACACTTTGCACCAAACGGCCATACTGCATTGCAAATCCGTGCAACACTGGTAGAGCATCTGCCTGGTGTGTCAGAGGTCTTGGGGAACCCTGAGGGAGTATACAACTGTGCATCATAGCTCAGCTGGTAGAGCATCTGCCTGGTGTGTCAGATTTCTTGGGGGAAAACCCCAGAGTATACCACTGTGCCTCAGCTCAGCTGGTAGAGCATCTGTCTGGTGTGTCAGAGGTCTTGGGGAACCCTGAGGGAGTATACCACTGTGCCTCATAGCTCGCCAGCTGGTAGAGCATCTGTCTGGTGTGTCAGAGGTCTTGGGGAAACCTGAGGGAGTATACCACTGTGCCTCATAGCTCAGCTGGTAGAGCATCTGTTTGGTGTGCCAGCACAACATGTGAGACAAAATGCCTGCCCCCAAAATGGTTGCCCCCAAAATGGCTGTCTTGCTTGCAAAGGTTTTAAAATGAGCATTAATGATTTTTATAATTAAAATCTTTCAAAAGAATGTTCAACACACTCTCTTTACTTAGTCTTACAGATCTTTTTATATTTTTTAAATCATATTTTTGTGAAAAAGTAGCATCGTGGGTGAATGGGTGAGAATAGAGTACCAAAGTGACTACGTCACCGTTTATCCAGGTAATGGTTCTACACAAAAATCACTCAACTGTTTCCTTTTGGAACATTGAGCCATCACTGTGAAAGATGACATCACACTTTAGTGCTCTATGTGTATCTGTAGGACTGAAATTTACCGGTACACGTAATATACTTGATATTGTTATAATAGTATTTTCATCCACTTATTTTAGTGGAGCGATGTGTGTTTAATTGACTGCCGCAGTTTAGATCCTCGAGAAAATTGTGGATTTTGGAGAAATAAAGAGGTACCAACTTGAGGGTTATAAAAACGGACATTTTGTTTTTTTTGTCTTTATTCGTGTGTACTCTTTGCAAATTAACTTTCACTGATATTGTGAAGGAATGGTGTCTCAGAGAGGACACCATGGAATAGGAATTTTACTGGTTTAAAATAAATTTAATAAAATCTTTGTTACATAGCCTTTAAAAACAACATCAGCAAAGGTAAGAAGTTATCTATATTTATTTAATTGTAAAAAAAAAACACTTGGAGTGGCCTTGGATTCATTCCGGCATACATACAGAGTGAGCCACCTGTTGTTTATATTTAGCGCTCTCCCCTCCCCTCCCCTCGACCACCTTGCCTTCCCTCCGAGTATGTAGCTCTGGCATATGGCCCCAGCTTCCCCCTCCTCCCCTGTGTTTGCTCCGCCCCCTCCCCTCCCCCTACCAGATAGCCCCGCCCCTGCTTCGTGCCATGTTCGATCACTGGTAACCGATTTCTTTATTACCCGTGCCAATATGGCGCGCGGAGGTGTACCAGTGAAAGATACGCGCAGGGATCCACTAGGGATTTTGGTATTTTTATCTTTCATTCATTGTGACTAGTTGGTTTGCTGGCACTGGTTCAGGAATTCCTTGCATTCCACTTGTTCTTTACTCTCGAGTGTAACTCCTGCCTTGTATTGTTCACTATTTTTTGTTCAATAAAACCACCAGATTCTTTGACATAGGTCAATCATTCTTTGGCTATAGAGTCTTTTACAAAACAGAGTCAGAGCTAGTTGGAATTCCTTTATTGGAAGGACATTCCAAGTTGCTTTGTTGAACCATAATCAATCAAGTAGAACATTTCTATAAAACACCCTGTGGTTGTGTGTGGTGAGTCATTCTGTCTGTCTGTCCTCCTATGAGACTGTTCCTGTGTGGCGTGGCATACATGTAGACCTGCACTGTACAATCATTTGGTGTATCCTCGATCCTCCATAATCTGCGCACCTAACGCTGATGTACGTGCGCGCATTGGCCGGCAAACATAATGCGAGTGCGTAGAAATAGGACCGCGTGGATTTAGGAGTACTGACGATACTTCATCTTGTATGTGCCACACTTCATCAATTGCAAGGACTGGTGCATTAAACTGAGTGTCATTCATCACTGCTGTGTGCTCACATATTTTACAGCGTTTGTTTCCTCCTATCCTGCACAATACTTGTCCATTTTTGCAATCCATTTTTGCAAAATAAAGCAAACAAATCCTGTGCTAAGCAAATTTTTGTGCTTAGCAGCGCCATGAAATTGGCCCCAGGTCTCAGTAGATAGTTGATAATTTGTACTAACTGGCGAGACCTGTTACTTGATTTAAATACATGACCAGTGGCCGATTTCACAAAGCACTAAGACCCATCTTGGGAAGGGTTACTCTTCTTATCTTGAGATGTTGGTATGGAAATTAGGCCTAGACGCATTGAACTCATCTTAACTTTTGTGAAATCGATCCCTGTTGTATCTTGTTGAAACATTTGTCGCTTATGTCGCAGTATAGTAATGCATTACTGACCGTTACAGAATCTTGCAGAGCTTTGACATTTTGATGGCATTCAGTTTTTTATCGAATGAATTTATTTTTTGATTTTCCCGCAGTTGGAAGCAAGACAGTTGCCGATTGAACGCATCAGGATGCGTCAGAATGTGTACCAAATCAACAAGGAAGCTGATTGGGGCCGAGAAATGGGGCGGGACAAAGTTATAGTGCCGGTGAGTAGATTGTCAAAATTAAACTTTTAACCATCCTTAAAAATAGTCCCATTTATTAGGTCAAAAAAAGATGTTCGGTTTGTGGTCCCTGCGGCAGCTAAAACAGCACCCTCTATAGACTACTAAAGTGTGACATCGGTTGCCATGGTAATTGGGTCTAAACACTCGCTGGTAATCTGAAACGTGCATTGGTATAGCGCTTGGAGACAGTTCACTGGTTTTAGTGTAGACCCCAAAACCATAGCAACACACAAAGGGTGACGTTTTCACTTTAGTAGTCTATTGGCCAACTGTCGCAAATATTCCGTCGCTGATACCACGAAGTGAAACCCACACTGTTGTGGGTGGGTGCATGGCTGACGAGCCTATGCCTTTAAATAGCACATCAAGACGTCATGTTCAGGGGTGTAGCTAGACCATTTTGATTGAGGGGGTGTGACCGAAGTTTGCTGAAGGCTGCAATGTCGACAGCGGGCACGTACGCGAACCAAAACAACGTTAGAACATCTTTCACAAGGACTAATCAAGATGAAGAAAGTGTACATGTTTAATGTATTATAATTCCCTTTCAGCTGTCCCATCGAAAAGGAATCTGGAGACCGGAGATGACGATGCAACAGTTCAGACATTTACCGGAAAAACCCAAGTAACTTCCAGGAGGAGTGCGTGCGTCAAATTGTCGGCACTGTGGTCCTGACACGCTACAACAACGAGACGTATCGCGTTGACGACATCGTGTGGGACAAAAATCCCCAGCACAAGTTTCTCTACCATAAAGAAGAGATGACATTTGTAGAATACTACCGGTAAGTTTAGTTAACGTCTTGAATTGTGTAAATTAGATTTTAGTATCTACACCGCACTTTATTGAAATATTTCACAATAGTTAAGTCGAGTTCAATGCATCAGCGTTCCAAGATAAGAAGAGTGACCCTTCCTAAGACACGGCTTATCACTTTGTGAAATCGGCCCCTGGTCATGTATTTAAATCAAGTAACGGGTCTTGCCAGTTATTTATATAATATCGGGTGATATGAGAATATACCGCACTCGTCATGAAAATACCGAACTCGCCTTCGGCTCGTTCGGTATTTTCATGACTCGTGCGGTATATTCTCATATCACCCTCAAAGCCATCCAATATTATTATTGTTATATAAAATGAAGCTGACACACTTGTAACATTTTTCAGACAGTATAATTTAAAATTCAAAATTTTTGAAAGTTCCACAAGCAACAGTAAACATTTCACCCTGGCACCATGGAGCTCCTTTTGTAGCTCCATGCTGGCACATATGGAAACTGTTTTCAGATACTTTCGTATCCCACGTAGGCCTAAAAACTTACAGAGAATCGCATTCAGTTCAATTTTGCTCAAGTCTTCAAAGTCCTCTGACAATGCATAGTTCCGAGTTTGCCTAGTTAGCCCCGCCCCCGTGGTTATTTTTGCTATGGCTCGCACGCTATCGTCAAAATGGCGACACACTACGCACAAAGCAATGGGCTTTTCAATGGAAAGCACAGATTCATTGGAGAAAACTCAAAGGCATTCATGTTTCAGGGTCGACAGTTATCTTAGAACACACAGAGTAAAGGGCCAGTAATACAGGGATGTCATATCATAACATACAAGCTTTCGTACCTTTTGAACAACGAAACGACTGGCCTTAAAACCAAAAATTCACCCGGATCATCGCATACAACACTACAAATTGTATGGGGCCGGCAGAACATATCGCGTGATCATGTTGGTGACATCTGCTAGCTCTGCTGTGATTGGTCAGCGGGTTCGGTTGATTGACAGGTCGGAACTATGCATTCCTTTTCCCTCAAGAACAGCTTAAAAATGTTCACTGCTTTCGTGGTGCTTCTCCGTGTCGCTCCGCTTTCTCTATTTTGGAGGATGTCATCGTATTCATCGTCTTCTATCGTATCAAATCTGGGCTCGCCATTTTCTTTTCATTTTGTGGAATTGAAGTGCGCGCGCGAGCTCGGTTGGTTCCGGTTGTGCATACATGTAGAATCGATACTGTTGTACAGTATTTTTTGTTACTGTACAGTGTGTGACATTTTTCACCCAAAGAGGGCGCTATAACGTACAGTAACAGAAATGCACGGTATCGCTCACAGCTTCATTTTATATAATACAAATTAGCAACTAGCAACTGGGGCGGGGCGGGCGGGCTTGGGATTAATTAATATTACCTGTACTGTAGTACGGTATTTTTTCCCGTATCTCGGACAAAATCGCTTTAAGCCTGTGCCAAATATTCGGAAATAAAATATATTCGAACAAAATGGGAGACTAGAAGTTTTACGATAATTTGGGTTTGAATTCTATAGTCGATATTGGCTTGTGTACGCATTGGCCATTCCCAGTAGTGCGCCAACAGACCAGCCCTTTGTCCGACTAGAATATACCTTTATCACGGTGCGGCCATCTTTGTCTTGTTCCCTACTGCATAGTACGTGTACGTGTCGGGCATGATGTGTGCGCGTCTGCGCAATAGCGCGTGCAGTCTTCCGTTGTTTTGAGAGAATCACTGTTCGAGCTGCGCGTTTTCTTGATCGCACCAGTGGAGGTACCACACATCGCGATCGATCATACAAGCTGCCAGTTCTTCCATGTTTGTTATATCTGCATCCAACAAGAGAGAGTTCACCATCGTCATTGGTGGACGTCCAACTCTCATCTACATGTACATCAACCTTATACATACTTAACTGACAAATGTCTCATGTGCGTCTTATGACGGCGGTTATGTGCATACATGTATATGCCCTCTCGCCAGTATGGGGCCTCATGTGCATGTTTAAGGCACCAGTCTCTGTTAATGTACATTATCACGGTGTTTGTGTGCACGTGGCAGTATGGGTTCTCATGTGTTTTTTTTTTGGAAAATCCTCCTGCAGTTCCTAAAATGATAAAAATAAACAATGATAATGATTGCATCTTACATATGTAGCACACTGTCAATATCATTTGGTGCTTGCTACATGTATATTAAAATGAATAATTAAGGCAAATGCAAGTTTATTGATCTGTTCTTTAGGAAAACATATAACAAAACATGAACATCTTGCAAAATTGTCATTATTCAGAAAAATAAATACTTCCGATAGTTGTGACCACTCTGTCAATGTCTTAATGTTTAAATGGTTGATAAAGAGTCCCCCTGCCTTCTCTCTAACTACATCAGCCTTATATAACTGACAAATGTCTCATGTATGGGTTCTCGTATGTCTCATGTGTCTTTAAGTCTTCAATTCTTGTGAATGTCTTGATGTTTGAATGGTTGATGATGACACACATTTTTCCCAAATCTTGATTTAGAGTCCCCCTGCCTTCTCTCTAGCTACATAAACCTTATGTTACTGACAAATGTCACAAAGTCCCTAGTGCAACACCTTTGAATCGGTCTTGTAATCTAGGTGCTTACATCCACAAGAGGTTCTCATCTACATGTAACCCTAGGTGCTTACATCCACAAGAGGTTCTCATCTACATGCTAAACTCCTTTTTAAGGGCTATCCATATATAATAATATTAATTGTATCTCTTTGGACCTTTCGTAAACTCGGTTTATAGTGCCAATGAGCATGAATTCATTTTTTTTTAAACAGTCAAACTTAACATGTTGCTATCTAGCCAACACTTACATGTAACACTTATTTCAAGCAATAATGGGTTTAACATGCTACACCAACAAATTAGTAAAAAGCAGGTTCTCGTGTGAATATTAAAGGGGGCAAAATTATGCTATTTTAAAAATCATGGTCGGACAATACCAGTACGTCTTCGAGAATATTACATGTACATTTTCAGGCCTCGTGATGAACTTACTTTTCCGCCAATCAACACACCCTTTACATGTGTAACGGATTGTATTGGAAAGTTGTATCGCCGTAAACTGCTGAAATTGGTCAGGGTTCTTCTTCTTGATGTGTTCTGCCTTTATTGAATATATACAATATATGTATAAGTGAGCAAGTGTAAGGCTAGGTATGTGCAGGCCATCTTGTACAGATGTCATAAAATACAGCTTAGAACTGGCCGTGGAAACATTGCCTAAGTGGAGCAATGTCTAAAATACATGCAAGTACAAACTACACAGAGCTTACAAATAGAAAGAAAATAAAGAGCTAAAAACTTACTGCTTGTCTGTAGGAAGGTGGTCCCCCTTTTTTTTTTTATTAAACAGATAGTATTGTTTCATCAGATTAGTACTTTTTGTCGGGCTGAATATTCTCCGCATAGTTAGATGTTTTCTTGGCTCAGTTGGAGGTATCTGCAATTTAATATACCCAATGTTTCATGAGCATTGCATATTAGATTGGCACAGAATAAATGGCACCATGATTTTGCAATATAGACGCGAAATAAATGAAATCAACTTGCAGGTTCAGTTGAAATATACTTGATTACATTTTCCGCCATGACATTTTCTTACACGGCATTATTAGTGCAACTCCTGCTGTTTGCCATGTCTAGATTTCAGACATTTCATCACAGTCCTGTTTAAACCAGGGTTCTAGCTCCATGCTGTCAAGAGAAAGGGGGCGTTGGTTGGCCCAATGGCATAGGCTCGTCAGCAATGCGCGCGCGCCAAATTCGTGCCACGAAATACGCAGCTCCATGCCTTTGCTATAGAGCTGCATATTTCGTGCACGAATTTGGTGCGCGCGCATTGCTGACGAGCCTGCGCCTTTAATTCCAATTGGCTTTGTGCCGTCCACATATTTTCTACATCTTGACACATCTTACGAAGGCTTGATATCTGTTGGTGTAAATCCTTGATCCTAGGTACATATAGCACGAAGGCGGGACTCTAGCATTTAATTCCTTCTTATAAGGCAAATCTAATTACTGGGCCCTGCTTTACCGTTTTAGTCTTACTCCGTATTCAAGCAACACGCAGGGTGTGGCGTGCGTGTACTTGATGGCGTTTAATACGCAGTAGCATTTTTCTTACGAAGATGGCGTCTGTGAACTTAACAAGACATACAATAACTTGTGAGCGGCTATATGTATGTGTAACCGTGGAAAACGACACACTATATGGGGACAATACAGGACAATAGAACTCAATAAAAACGACACTGGGGAGGGAGCTAAGGACCAAGTCGCGAACTGTTTTTAAAGAAAGGTTTAATGAATAAAAAAAACCAAAATGAAAAAGACCAAATAATCAACTAAAATTAATAACTGAACTGAAATCTTAAACTTGAAACCAACTTATAACCAACTAACGTTTATAAAAAACTTATTTGAGAGCAACTAAAAACCCAACATAGTGTAAAGTAAAAAGTATGGAGCAACTGTCAGGGGAACCAGCAGGGGGTACAGACTAGTAGAAATATTCTGGTTTCGGATGGATTGGGGTGGGTCGGGCCACGATGGGCTGGGCTGGGATAGGCCGACCTGGAATGGGCTGGGCTGGGGTGGTATGAGGTGGGTTGGGCCGAGATTCGGCTGGGCTGGGTGGATGGCTTCAGGCTAGGGGGGCTACGGCCAGGCCAGTTTTGACATGTTTGAGCTTGGCTGGGCTGGGAGGGCTTCGAGCTGGGCTTCATGCTTGGACATAATAGATATCACTGGAAAAGTGTTTGCAAATTAGTAAAATTTTCAATCCCAGGTTATGTCAAGTTGGGATAAGCTTGTGACTAACTGCGAGTAATTGCAATTAACCTCTAATAATCAATTCAATGCATAGCCAAACCCCACCTCGGGTTTGCAACGACTGCCTACTGGAACTTGATATTCTGGATATGCCTGCGCATCGTGAAAGATGACGTACTGTAGATGCTTGGAGTGGTAACATGGTCTACCACGCTGTCATATTGCTGATCTTTGTTGCTGGGCTTGACTGGGGGCGCTATCATTCCTTGGCTACCTCCGATGTAGTCCCCAACCAGAACCTTAGTCAAGTACACGTGTTTGATGCCATATGCATTAGGCTTTGCATACTGGTCCCTAGCAGAGTAACTTGCCTGGACTGCAAAGTAGGTACCATTTCCAAATACGGTTGCTGTTGGATAAAAAAATGGAATGACATAAATTTCAAAGACAACTTTTTTCTTAACGTGATCAATGTGGTCATTCCACAAGAGGTTCTCATCTACATGTAACCCTAGGTGCTTACATCCACAAGAGGTTCTCATCTACATGTAACCCTAGGTGCTTACATCAGCTCAAAGTATTCTGTTTGCACTTTAAATAAACGTTTTCGCAGGTGATGCTCTTCTTCCTAGGTGTCGTCATCTCCGGTGACAGCTGATGCTAGATGCTTGGAGTGGTAACATGGTCTACCACGCTGTCATATTGCTGATCTTTGTTGCTGGGCTTGACTGGGGGTGCTATCATTCCTTGGCTACCTCCGATGTAGTCCCCAACCAGAACCTTAGTCAAGTACACGTGTTTGATGCCATATGCATTAGGCTTTGCATACTGGTCCCTAGCAGAGTAACTTGCTTGGACTGCAAAGTAGGTACCATTTCCAAATACGGTTGCTGTTGGACAAAAAAAATGGAATGACATAAATTTCAAAGACAACTTTTTTCTTAACGTGATTAATGTGGTCATTCCACAAGAGGTTCTCATCTACATGTAACCCTATAGGTGCTTACATCCACAAGAGGTTCTCATCTACATGTATACCCTATGCTTACATCCACAAGAGGTTCTCATCTACATGCTGTAACCCTAGGTGCTTACATCTAGAAACTCCTTTTTAAGGGCTATCCATATATAATAATATTAATTGTATCTCTTTGGACCTTTCGTAAACTCGGTTTATAGTGCCAATGAGCATGAATTCATTTTTTTTTAAACAGTCAAACTTAACATGTTGCTATCTAGCCAACACTTACATGTAACACTTATTTCAAGCAATAATGGGTTTAACATGCTACACCAACAAATTAGTAAAAAGCAGGTTCTCGTGTGAATATTAAAGGGGGCAAAATTATGCTATTTTAAAAATCATGGTCGGACAATACCAGTACGTCTTCGAGAATATTACATGTACATTTTCAGGCCTCGTGATGAACTTACTTTTCCGCCAATCAACACACCCTTTACATGTGTAACGGATTGTATTGGAAAGTTGTATCGCCGTAAACTGCTGAAATTGGTCAGGGTTCTTCTTCTTGATGTGTTCTGCCTTTATTGAATATACAATATATGTATAAGTGAGCAAGTGTAAGGCTAGGTATGTGCAGGCCATCTTGTACAGATGTCATAAAATACAGCTTAGAACTGGCCGTGGAAACATTGCCTAAGTGGAGCAATGTCTAAAATACATGCAAGTACAAACTACACAGAGCTTACAAATAGAAAGAAAATAAAGAGCTAAAAACTTACTGCTTGTCTGTAGGAAGGTGGTCCCCCTTTTTTTATTTTTATTAAACAGATAGTATTGTTTCATCAGATTAGTACTTTTTGTCGGGCTGAATATTCTCCGCATAGTTAGATGTTTTCTTGGCTCAGTTGGAGGTATCTGCAATTTAATATACCCAATGTTTCATGAGCATTGCATATTAGATTGGCACAGAATAAATGGCACCATGATTTTGCAATATAGACGCGAAATAAATGAAATCAACTTGCAGGTTCAGTTGAAATATACTTGATTACATTTTCCGCCATGACATTTTCTTACACGGCATTATTAGTGCAACTCCTGCTGTTTGCCATGTCTAGATTTCAGACATTTCATCACAGTCCTGTTTAAACCAGGGTTCTAGCTCCATGCTGTCAAGAGAAAGGGGGCGTTGGTTGGCCCAATGGCACAGGCTCGTCAGCAATGCGCGCGCCAAATTCGTGCCACGAAATACGCAGCTCCATGCCTTTGCTATAGAGCTGCGTATTTCGTGCACGAATTTGGTGCGCGCGCATTGCTGACGAGCCTGCGCCTTTAATTCCAATTGGCTTTGTGCCGTCCACATATTGTCTACATCCTGACACATCTTACGAAGGCTTGATATCTGTTGGTGTAAATCCTTGATCTTAGGTACATATAGCACGAAGGCGGGACTCTAGCATTTAATTCCTTCTTATAAGGCAAATCTACATGTAATTACTGGGCCCTGCTTTACCGTTTTAGTCTTACTCCGTATTCAAGCAACACGCAGGGTGTGGCGTGAGCGTACTTGATGGCGTTTAATACGCAGTAGCATTTTTCTTACGAAGATGGCGTCTGTGAACTTAACAAGACATACAATAACTTGTGAGCGGCTATATGTATGTGTAACCGTGGAAAACGACACACTATATGGGGACAATACAGGACAATAGAACTCAATAAAAACGACACTGGGGAGGGAGCTAAGGACCAAGTCGCGAACTGTTTTTAAAGAAAGGTTTAATGAATAAAAAAAACCAAAATGAAAAAGACCAAATAATCAACTAAAATTAATAACTGAACTGAAATCTTAAACTTCAAACCAACTTATAACCAACTAACGTTTATAAAAAACTTATTTGAGAGCAACTAAAAACCCAACATAGTGTAAAGTAAAAAGTATGGAGCAACTGTCGGGGGAACCAGCAGGGGGTACAGACTAGTAGAAATATTCTGGCAGGAATAGCTTCGAAACACAGTTGAGGAGAGAGGATACATTTAGATGTCTTTACTCTTTGCTGCCAGGTCTGCACACTGACCATATGCGACAACAGTCACAGGCCAGTGACCTACACTAAACCACAAACTAATTTACATAAAAGGGGACACACTACATGAAGGACAAGTTACACACACAAAAATGGGACACGGACAAGACAAGATAAAACGGAGGGACCATGAACAAAGTACACAAGGGGAGGAACTCCTATATAAGAAAGGGAGATAATACATAATAAAGGACTATTTTATCTCTTCGGCACATATGCAGCTACCCGAGCTGTTATGAGGCATTCACACGGAGTAATGTATTACAAAGACACATAAGAATGTATGCAGAATCTGTGATTTGAAATTGCCACAGGGCATCAACATAAAAACACATAAGAAGCTATACAGGTGAGCCGCCCTACATGTATGTGTATGTATGCAGACACTGTGGAGACATATTGGCTGCGTTCGGACGTGCAGTTCTCGTTACTCGGGAGTAATGCGTGCGCATTGCACTCGGATCACATCACGCGAACGGCAAATCCGCAGTCCGCGTGCGCGAATGGCAATCAGTGAAGATGGACGTCTCTTGCCATCACTGCACAAAAAATGCCGTTTCATATTGCTCACAAGAAACTGAGGAAATACAGGCCGTAAGTCGTGAGAACCTTTGACGCCGTCTAAAACAAACCTTAGTGAGTTATTGTTTTAGTTATTGAGTTGACACGTTGAGCAAATTCACCAAAAATCCCACCCATATTCCACAATCTTCGTACAAATCACATGACACTTGACAGGAGTACGAGCACACTCCCCATTTGTTGGGGAGTAGTGAGAGCATACTCTCACTGACCCGAGTGTCATTATTCTTGCCGTTCACGCGCGCAGGAGTATAACTCGTGTTAACACGAGTACACGCCCGAACGTAGCCATTATGGTGCAGCTGTTTTCAATCTGTAAACAATACTATAATGTACTAACCTGGGATGGATCTTGAAGACTTTCCTTTAATCATCTGACTTAAATGTCTTACAACCAAAACTGCATCCACTTTGTTCCATCTCATGTAATTGTCTGTCGCATTACAATTTCAATTTTAAATTTATTGTTCACAAAGGAAATTATTGATATTTACATGGTTTCAACAATATAAAGTTATTTCACTCCCACAAATTAATGCATACATGTAGCTGCACTAACCTTGAGAATGTGATGCAAAACCATTTCGCCCAGGTGCTATTTCGCTTGTTCCCTTTTCTACCACTAGTAATGGCAGAGTCTTGGCCTTAAGTGCAGCGTACTTGACTGTGACTATTAGCCTCTCCCACAATGGGTATACATAACGTCTTAAGGCTGGCTTTACTTGAGCGTATAGCTCGCTCGCCTTCCCAATTTCCTTGAAGATTTGGGATGACACTATAAGGTCCATGGACTCCCAGTATCGAGCTTCAAGCTCCAATGTTGATATTATCTTCAAAACTATTACTGTCTTAGGGTCTTTGTCCCTGACATCGTCAAAAAGCAAGGTATCGTCCTCTAATTCACTTCCTAAAGATAAAGACAAATAAAACAAAACAAATCTTAAGATAATAATGAATAATATAATTTTGAGCCAAGTTTCACACAAGTACATATAAAATGTACATATATAACGAGTTCTGTCTGACCGAAACGAATCTTATTAACAATTTTCTCAAAGTTTTTGCCACGTACGTATTAGGTACGATAAGCTACGATTGTGTACAGAGTATACGTAACCAAAAGCGTAGCTAACTTTTTAATCATTGTGACAAGCCGGATAGTGGACAGTTTGGTTATACATTTTACTGCAATCATATTATTTTTCACTTTTGCCTTGTATTATGGATTTACCCCTCCCCCCCCCCCCCCCCCCCCCCCCCCTCCTCCTCCTGGATTCTGCCCACACTTGTGAGCTACATGGGGGCCTTTTTTTCAGAAATTCCCTCAAGGTTAAAAATCAGTGATTAAAAAAAGAAAAAACATATGCTCTTCGTGGTCACGGAATCCTCAATTTCGACCAACTACATAAACATAAACGTATAATTTGTGCGTGCAAATTTGCAAGGTATAATATAGGAGACTGCTGAAGCAATCAGTCGCATTAATCAATTTTAATATTTTTCCCCAAATCGCCGACACCATTCAAAAATTAAATTGTGTTATCAAAAGAATACAATTCCTTTGGAATAAACTTTACAAATAAAGTGTAATAGAAAAACATTAAACCCGGAAGTGACAGAATCTAAAAGGCTGTCTTTCGAGCTGGGCCAGGCCGTACGCAGCCAGTACGCAGCCAGTGTGTGCCGTACGGATTTACCACAGAAGTCATTATCTCACAGTGGCTCGTTTTAATGCCGTGTGTACATGTAGTTTGCCTGGTTCTACTGTGAGGGAAAACCATTAAGGATAATCGGGAGGCGGTTTTGTTGGTGTTTTTTTCAGCTCAAAGTATTCAGTTTGCACTTTATATAGACATTTTCGAAGCTGATGCTCTTCTTCCAGAATGGATATTCTACGTCTCAATAAATAACACTGGAGCGCCGAAACTGTTTTGTCGTCGTCATCTCCGGTGACAGCTGAAAGGGAATTATAATACATTAAACATGTACACTTTCTTCATCTTGATTAGTCCTGAAAGACGTTCTAACGTTGTTTTGGTTCGCGTACGTGCCCGCTGTCGACATTGCAGCCTTCAGCAAACTTCGGTCACACCCCCTCAATCAAAATGGTCTAGCTACACCCCTGAACATGACGTCTTGATGTGCTATTTAAAGGCATAGGCTCATCAGCCATGCACCCACCCACAACAGTGTGGGTTTCACTTCGTGGTGTCAGCGACGGAATATTTGTGACAGTTGGCCAATTCAGGAAGCTCCGCCCATTTTGGAATTGACCAATAACAGCCCCAGTTCAAGGTAACCAAAAAGTGGACCTCCATTTTGGTGGCCAGAGTCCTCCAACTTACCATCCTGATGAGCTCCACCCAGTAGACTACCTGACTGGCGTCTCTTAGCCTTCTCATTGGTTACTGGTTTTTAAGAAAAATAAGTACAAATAAAAATGTGTAGGAGTTAGAGTTTAACACCATACATACAGCTTTTTTTTGTTGGGGGGGGGAGGCGGCTTGGGATTAATTAATATTACCTGTACTGTAGTACGGTATTTTTTCCCGTATCTCGGACAAAATCGCTCCCCAATACATGTCATCATGTGTCTCTTAAAGTGACCACTCTGTGTGGTCTTTCTTTGGAACCCCTTCTTGCAGTAGCTGCACTTATGTGGTCGCTCATCACTCATTTTCCTATAATAATACATGGTGGGTCCTCATGTGTCTTTATATATTACTCCCGTCAATGAATGTCTCACCACGCTCCCCAATACAGGTTATCAGGTGTCTCTTAAGTGTGGTCAAAATTAGTGGCCTTGTATTCCAACTCCAGCCGAGTCTTCCAAAAAGACAAATTAACTTAGACGACAAAGTTAATTAGTTGTTTTTATTTTTGGATTCCTTTTTTTTGTTGTCTACTTAAATGCGTCTTTGTTGACCTTCGGCTTCAGTTTCGCTGAAAATAAAATTTAAAAATCAAAATTAGTAGCCTTATGTATTCATGTTTGTGGCTGCGATTGACAATCATATTATTCGTTGCTAGCAGTGACACATTTAATTCCAATTGGCTTTGTGCCGTCCACATATTTTCTACATCCTGACACATCTAAGAAGGCTTGATATCTGTTGGCGTAAATCCTTGATCTTAGGTACATACATGTATAGCACGAAGGCGGTACTCTAGCATTTCCTTCTTATTAAGGCACATCTTACTGAGCCCTGCTTTGCCATTTTAATCTTACTCCATAAGATTATAGTTCCAACAAATTTCGAGCAACATGCAGGGTGTGGCGTGCGCGTACTTGATGGCGTTTAATACGCAGTATTGTGAGAGTGGTCAATAACATAGAACGCACACTTCATGACACTGGCCCCCCAGTTATGGCAGACCCGCAGGAGTCATCACATACCTAAGACTCCCGGGGCCATGCGCAAATCATTAATACCATTTTCGAAGCTGATGCTCTTCTTCCAGAATGGATATTCTACTTCTCAATAAATAACACTGGAGCGCCGAAACTGTTTTGTCGTCATCTCCGGTGACAGCTGAAAGGGAATTATAATACATTAAACATGTACACTTTCTTCATCTTGATTAGTCCTGAAAGACGTTCTAACGTTGTTTTGGTTCGCGTACGTGCCCGCTGTCGACATTGCAGCCTTCAGCAAACTTCGGTCACACCCCCTCAATCAAAATGGTCTAGCTACACCCCTGAACATGACGTCTTGATGTGCTATTTAAAGGCATAGGCTCATCAGCCATGCACCCACCCACAACAGTGTGGGTTTCACTTCGTGGTGTCAGCGACGGAATATTTGTGACAGTTGGCCAATTCAGTAAGCTCCGCCCATTTTGGAATTGACCAATAACAGCCCCAGTTCAAGATAACCAAAAAGTGGACCTCCATTTTGGTGGCCAAAGTCCTCCAACTTACCATCCTGATGAGCTCCACCCAGTAGACTACCTGACTGGCGTCTCTTTGCCTTCTCATTGGTTACTGGTTTTTAAGAAAAATAAGTACAAATAAAAATGTGTAGGAGTTAGAGTTTAACACCATACATACAGCTTTTTTTTTGTTGGGGGGGGGAGGCGGCTTGGGATTAATTAATATTACCTGTACTGTAGTACGGTATTTTTTCCCGTATCTCGGACAAAATCGCTCCCCAATACATGTCATCATGTGTCTCTTAAAGTGACCACTCTGTGTGGTCTTTCTTTGGAACCCCTTCTTGCAGTAGCTGCACTTATGTGGTCGCTCATCACTCATTTTCCTATAATAATACATGGTGGGTCCTCATGTGTCTTTATATATTACTCCCGTCAATGAATGTCTCACCACGCTCCCCAATACAGGTTATCAGGTGTCTCTTAAGTGTGGTCAAAATTAGTGGCCTTGTATTCCAACTCCAGCCGAGTCTTCCAAAAAGACAAATTAACTTAGACGACAAAGTTAATTAGTTGTTTTTATTTTTGGATTCCTTTTTTTTGTTGTCTACTTAAATGCGTCTTTGTTGACCTTCGGCTTCAGTTTCGCTGAAAATAAAATTTAAAAATCAAAATTAGTAGCCTTATGTATTCATATTTGTGGCTGCGATTGACAATCATATTATTCGTTGCTAGCAGTAACACATTTAATTCCAATTGGCTTTGTGCCGTCCACATATTTTCTACATCCTGACACATCTAAGAAGGCTTGATATCTGTTGGCGTAAATCCTTGATCTTAGGTACATACATGTATAGCACGAAGGCGGTACTCTAGCATTTCCTTCTTATTAAGGCACATCTTACTGAGCCCTGCTTTGCCATTTTAATCTTACTCCATAAGATTATAGTTCCAACAAATTTCGAGCAACATGCAGGGTGTGGCGTGCGCGTACTTGATGGCGTTTAATACGCAGTATTGTGAGAGTGGTCAATAACATAGAACGCACACTTCATGACACTGGCCCCTCAGTTATGGCAGACCCGCAGGAGTCATCACATACCTAAGACTCCCGGGGCCATGCGCAAATCATTAATACCTGCATAATGACCGTTTCGGAAATCGTGAACATTTCAATTTTGAAAACCGCACTTTTGCTTGCGAAAGGTGATGTGTTTGATTAGCCGTCGATTTCAGCCAGGCCAAATCAACCCCTTCTTGCAGTATAGCTGCACTTATGTGGTCGCTCATCACTCATTTTCATATAATAATGCATGGTGGGTACTCATGTGTCTTTTCATATTACTCCCGTCATTGAATGTCTCGGCGCTCCCCAATACATGTCATCATGTGTCTCTTAAAGTGACCACTCTGTGTGGTCTTTCTTTGGAACCCCTTCTTGCAGTAGCTGCACTTATGTGGTCGCTCATCCGCGGCCAGGCGTAGTTCCCACGCGTTTGAACACTGTCCGTACAAGTTTTAGAATGAGCGACTCATTCTTCTCTCTCTTAATAATAGAAAAGAACATCTTTCTGCTCTTTTTTTTTCATAGTGTCTGGTAAAACATACAACCACGCAGCTACTGGGCATATTTCTGGCTTTTTGGACCAACAAAATTCTTCAAAAATCACATTTTATTTAGGAGGCAAACAAAATTTATATTAAAAATTAATTAAAATAAAATTGTACTATTTCTGGTAATTTGTCATGACCCGACCCAAGTCGCGTCAAATAATAATCAGGCATGCTGATCAATCAGGATAGGTCAAGTAGTCACGGCAGTAAAGCTAATTTCAAAATTAGTCTAAATGCTGGAGCTTACAGACATTTACAGTATTTTTCTTGTTCTGGCCAGGCATGTTCCAAGTTCAAACTTGGATTTCTATTGGTTCTGGTATGATTTTGTCCCCAAATTGCCACAGTGGTCACACCCACACTAAATTAAAGCTTATAATATAATAATGTAACTGGTTTGTTTTATTTTGCGACATAATACTATTTGGGAACCGGTCACATTGTACCTTTCTGCAAGTCAACACGTTGGACATCAAGTGTAGTACGGACTGAAATTCCCTGCATCTGTGCAAAGTCCACTGTTAGTACAGGCCCGTCCTGAAGTTCAAGATGGACTGATAAAAGGTTCTTAGCATATGCGTCCTCAATTAGAGCATTCACCTATTCATCGTAAATATCTATCCCGTTGGCACTAACGCACCTCCACTGCACCTGCCAATACAGTATAAAATACTCAGTAAAAAATTGACAAAATTTTGCGACTCAAGGATGTGATTGCCAAGCTAATGTGACCTTTCTTGATGCAAGACGTCACTGCGGTTCAAATCCCACCCGTGAGAAAGCACTCGGCATCAGTCAGTACCACATTGTGAAACGACAAATACAGTAGCCAATATCAGCATGGACATTACTGAAATGATTAGTTACCTGTTTGGCCAATTGCTCCCTGCGTTGAGCATCGGTTTCCTCCTTCTGCATCTGGGTGAACAACTCTTGAATTTCGATACGAGCTTCCTTTACATCTAAGACACGGCCCTGAACATTTCTAACGCCCTTGCGGTCAATTTTTATCTCCACCTGTGTCTTTTCATATTACTCCCGTCATTGAATGTCTCACCACGCTCCCCAATACAGGTCATCGGGTGTCTCTTAAAGTGGCCACACAGAAATTAGTGGTCTCGTATTTCAACTCCAGCCGAGTCTTCTAAAAAGACAATTGACTTAGACAAGAAAGTTAATTAGTTGTTTTTATTTTAATTTTTTGGCCTCAGTTTCTCTGAAAATAAAAAAAATTAGTGGCCTTATGTATTCATATTGGCTGGGATTGACAATCATATTATTCGTTGCTAGCAGTAACACATTTAATTCCAATTGGCTTTGTGCCGTCCACATTTTCTACATACTATATCTTACGAAGGCTTGATCTGTTGGCGTAAATCCTTGATCTTAGGTACATATAGCACGAAGGCAGGACTCTATCATTTCATTCTTAAGGCACATCTTACTGGGCCCTGCTTTGCCATTTTAATCTTATTCCGTAAGATTAGTAACAACAAATTTCGAGCAACACGCAGGGTGTGGTCTTTCTTTGGAACCCCTTCTTGCAGTAGCTGCACTTATGTGGTCGCTCATCACTCATTTTCCTATAATACATGGTGGGTCCTCGTGTGTCTTCATATTACTCCCGTCATTGAATGTCTCGGCGCTCCCCAATACATGTCATCATGTGTCTCTTAAAGTGACCACTCTGTGTGGTCTTTCTTTGGAACCCCTTCTTGCAGTAGCTGCACTTATGTGGTCGCTCATCACTCTGTGTGTAAAAAAGACATTAAGGCTACCAGAAAGAATTCAAATTAAAGTCAAATACCTTTTTGGATGGCAGCTGCAACAGCCATGTCTTGGCTTCACTAGCACTCGACCTGTGGGAAGGGAAAGCATAATAGTGTGGTAAACATGGTACAGTATGTCACAAAAATTGCTTCTGTAGAATTTTCGTGCTAAAATAGATCTTTGGAACCCCTTCTTGCAGTAGCTGCACTTCTCACTCTTAGAGCTCGGCCGACCGGCGCGGGTCCGGTGCCCGGTGTTGAAATTATTATTATTTATTATTATCTGTTTTATTTATACTGGGTTGCCTTCTCAGTTTATAGAAACTGTTATCCTTAAGGGCCCAGTGTAAAATAACAATACTATTAAGTAAATAAAAAAAAAAACAATTATTTGTGGTATAAAATATAAAACATACATGTAAACATAAAATAAAAAGTAAAACGTAAAACGTAAAACGTAATACATAATACATAGCGACACAGTAAAACTATTAAAGACAAAAGATCTACAATAGACTCACAAATGAAAAAAAAAAAAAACCTTAAGAAATTAGTGGTCTTGTATTTCAACTCCAGCCGAGTCTTCTAAAAAGACAATTGACTTAGACAAGAAAGTTAATTAGTTGTTTTTATTTTAATTTTTTGGCCTCAGTTTCTCTGAAAATAAAAAAAATTAGTGGCCTTATGTATTCATATTGGCTGGGATTGACAATCATATTATTCGTTGCTAGCAGTAACACATTTAATTCCAATTGGCTTTGTGCCGTCCACATTTTCTACATACTATATCTTACGAAGGCTTGATCTGTTGGCGTAAATCCTTGATCTTAGGTACATATAGCACGAAGGCAGGACTCTATCATTTCATTCTTAAGGCACATCTTACTGGGCCCTGCTTTGCCATTTTAATCTTATTCCGTAAGATTAGTAACAACAAATTTCGAGCAACACGCAGGGTGTGGTCTTTCTTTGGAACCCCTTCTTGCAGTAGCTGCACTTATGTGGTCGCTCATCACTCATTTTCCTATAATACATGGTGGGTCTTCGTGTGTCTTCATATTACTCCCGTCATTGAATGTCTCGGCGCTCCCCAATACATGTCATCATGTGTCTCTTAAAGTGACCACTCTGTGTGGTCTTTCTTTGGAACCCCTTCTTGCAGTAGCTGCACTTATGTGGTCGCTCATCACTCTGTGTGTAAAAAAGACATTAAGGCTACCAGAAAGAATTCAAATTAAAGTCAAATACCTTTTTGGATGGCAGCTGCAACAGCCATGTCTTGGCTTCACTAGCACTCGACCTGTGGGAAGGGAAAGCATAATAGTGTGGTAAACATGGTACAGTATGTCACAAAAATTGCTTCTGTAGAATTTTCGTGCTAAAATAGATCTTTGGAACCCCTTCTTGCAGTAGCTGCACTTCTCGCTCTTAGAGCTCGGCCGACCGGCGCGGCGCGCGGGTCCGGTGCCCGGTGTTGAAATTATTATTATTTATTATTATCTGTTTTATTTATACTGGGTTGCCTTCTCAGTTTATAGAAACTGTTATCCTTAAGGGCCCAGTGTAAAATAACAATACTATTAAGTAAATAAAAAAAAAAAAAATTATTTGTGGTATAAAATATAAAACATACATGTAAACATAAAATAAAAAGTAAAACGTAAAACGTAAAACGTAATACATAATACATAGCGACACAGTAAAACTATTAAAGACAAAAGATCTACAATAGACTCACAAATGAAAAAAAAAAAAAACCTTAAAGAAAATAAACTCTAATTAAATGAACAAAATAACTTACAAATGAAAAAAATTTAATACGTATAGAATAACACAAGAAAATTAACATTATAAATATAAAATCTACATTATTTATACAACTAGTCTAATAAAATAGTGAGTCTATTATTACAAATAACATGTAAAAGGAATAAATCAATTAAGTAATGACTTAAAAACCCCGAGAGATTTGGCTTGTCTTTGGGCTGTGGTCAGTTTGTTCCACCCAGTTGTGCCTAAATACTGAAACGTGCGTTTACCTGCATTTGTACGAGGAACAATTGGCAAGTAAAGCGACCCATTTGCTTTGGAACGTGTATTAGCAGTGTGATCTGGCGTAGTGAATTTATTGTTTAAGTAAGATGGATTAAGACCATTAATACATTTAAAAACTTCACACATTCTATGATGTTCCCATCGGGTAGTAAGCGGTAACCATGAGAGAGTCTGGTGCAAGTCACTAATATGAGTCGGAGGATGAGCATTGAGGATTAATCTGGCCAGGCGATTATGTAACTTGGTTAACTTGTCAATATGGCATTGTGCACTGGCTGAACATGCAACGTCACAATAATCAAACAGTGGCAGAATCATTGCACTGCTTAATAATTTAAACGTAGAATTAGGAAGGCAAGGTTTGGCAGATCGCCTCAAGAAGCCAATCTTTTGAGAAATTTTCTTGGTTAAGTAATCAGTATGTTGAATTCTGCCCAAGAAATGTTTTCACAAAAAGAACAAAAGAAGAATAAGTTGGAGGCAAACAAAATTTATATTAAAAATTAATTAAAATAAAATTGTACTATTTCTGGTAATTTGTCATGACCCGACCCAAGTCGCGTCAAATAATAATCAGGCATGCTGATCAATCAGGATAGGTCAAGTAGTCACGGCAGTAAAGCTAATTTCAAAATTAGTCTAAATGCTGGAGCTTACAGACATTTACAGTATTTTTCTTGTTCTGGCCAGGCATGTTCCAAGTTCAAACTTGGATTTCTATTGGTTCTGGTATGATTTTGTCCCCAAATTGCCACAGTGGTCACACCCACACTAAATTAAAGCTTATAATATAATAATGTAACTGGTTTGTTTTATTTTGCGACATAATACTATTTGGGAACCGGTCACATTGTACCTTTCTGCAAGTCAACACGTTGGACATCAAGTGTAGTACGGACTGAAATTCCCTGCATCTGTGCAAAGTCCACTGTTAGTACAGGCCCGTCCTGAAGTTCAAGATGGACTGATGGAAGGTTCTTAGCATATGCGTCCTCAATTAGAGCATTCACCTGTTCATCGTAAATATCTATCCCGTTGGCACTAACGCACCTCCACTGCACCTGCCAATACAGTATAAAATACTCAGTAAAAAATTGACAAAATTGTGACTCAAGGATGTGATTGCCAAGCTAATGTGACCTTTCTTGATGCAAGACGTCACTGCGGTTCAAATCCCACCCGTGAGAAAGCACTCGGCATCAGTCAGTACCACATTGTGAAACGACAAATACAGTAGCCAATATCAGCATGGACATTACTGAAATGATTAGTTACCTGTTTGGCCAATTGCTCCCTGCGTTGAGCATCGGTTTCCTCCTTCTGCATCTGGGTGAACAACTCTTGAATTTCGATACGAGCTTCCTTTACATCTAAGACACGGCCCTGAACATTTCTAACGCCCTTGCGGTCAATTTTTATCTCCACCTGTGTCTTTTCATATTACTCCCGTCATTGAATGTCTCACCACGCTCCCCAATACAGGTCATCGGGTGTCTCTTAAAGTGGGCCCACAGAAATTAGTGGTCTCGTATTTCAACTCCAGCCGAGTCTTCTAAAAAGACAATTGACTTAGACAAGAAAGTTAATTAGTTGTTTTTATTTTAATTTTTTGGCCTCAGTTTCTCTGAAAATAAAAAAAATTAGTGGCCTTATGTATTCATATTGGCTGGGATTGACAATCATATTATTCGTTGCTAGCAGTAACACATTTAATTCCAATTGGCTTTGTGCCGTCTACATACTATCTTACGAAGGCTTGATCTGTTGGTGTAAATCCTTGATCTTAGGTACATATAGCACGAAGGCAGGACTCTATCATTTCATTCTTAAGGCACATCTTACTGGGCCCTGCTTTGCCATTTTAATCTTATTCCGTAAGATTAGTGACAACACATTTCGAGCAACACGCAGGGTGTGGTCTTTCTTTGGAACCCCTTCTTGCAGTAGCTGCACTTATGTAGTCGCTCATCACTCATTTTCCTATAATGCATGGTGGGTACTCGTGTGTCTTTTCATATTACTCCCGTCATTGAATGTCTCGGCGCTCCCCAATACATGTCATCATGTGTCTCTTAAAGTGACCACTCTGTGTGGTCTTTCTTTGGAACCCCTTCTTGCAGTGGACAAAAGTTAATTAGTTGTTTTTATTTTTGGATTCTTTCTTTTGTCTACTTAAATGCATCTTTGTTGACCTTTCAGCTTCAGTTTCGCTGAAAATCAAAATTAGTAGCCTTATGTATTTATATTTGTGGCTGCGATTGACAATCATATTATTCGTTGCTAGCAGTAACACATTTAATTCCAATTGGCTTTGTGCCGTCCACATATTTTCTACATCCTGACACATCTAAGAAGGCTTGATATCTGTTGGCGTAAATCCTTGATCTTAGGTACATACATGTATAGCACGAAGGCGGTACTCTAGCATTTCCTTCTTATTAAGGCACATCTTACTGAGCCCTGCTTTGCCATTTTAATCTTACTCCATAAGATTATAGTTCCAACAAATTTCGAGCAACATGCAGGGTGTGGCGTGCGCGTACTTGATGGCGTTTAATACGCAGTATTGTGAGAGTGGTCAATAACATAGAACGCACACTTCATGACACTGGCCCCTCAGTTATGGCAGACCCGCAGGAGTCATCACATACCTAAGACTCCCGGGGCCATGCGCAAATCATTAATACCTGCATAATGACCGTTTCGGAAATTGTGAACATTTCGATTTTGAAAACCGCACTTTTGCTTGCGAAAGGTGATGTGTTTGATTAGCCGTCGATTTCAGCCAGGCCAAATCAACCCCTTCTTGCAGTAGCTGCACTTATATGTGGTCGCTCATCACTCATTTTCATATAATAATGCATGGTGGGTCCTCGTGTGTCTTCATATTACTCCCGTCATTGAATGTCTCGGCGCTCCCCAATACATGTCATCATGTGTCTCTTAAAGTGACCACTCTGTGTGGTCTTTCTTTGGAACCCCTTCTTGCAGTAGCTGCACTTATGTAGTCGCTCATCACTCATTTTCCTATAATGCATGGTGGGTACTCGTGTGTCTTTTCATATTACTCCCGTCATTGAATGTCTCGGCGCTCCCCAATACATGTCATCATGTGTCTCTTAAAGTGACCACTCTGTGTGGTCTTTCTTTGGAACCCCTTCTTGCAGTAGCTGCACTTATGTAGTCGCTCATCACTCATTTTCCTATAATGCATGGTGGGTACTCGTGTGTCTTTTCATATTACTCCCGTCATTGAATGTCTCGGCGCTCCCCAATACATGTCATCATGTGTCTCTTAAAGTGACCACTCTGTGTGGTCTTTCTTTGGAACCCCTTCTTGCAGTAGCTGCACTTATGTAGTCGCTCATCACTCATTTTCCTATAATGCATGGTGGGTACTCATGTGTCTTTTCATATTACTCCCGTCATTGAATGTCTCGGCGCTCCCCAATACATGTCTTCATGTGTCTCTCAAATTGACCACTCTGTGTGGTCTTTCTTTGGAACCCCTTCTTGCAGTAGCTGCACTTCTCGCTCTTAGAGCTCGGCCGACCGGCGCGGCGCGCGGGTCCGGTGCCCGGTGTTGAAATTATTATTATTATTTATTATTATCCGTTTTATTTATACTGGGTTGCCTTCTCAGTTATAGAAACTGCTATCCTTAAGGGCCCAGTGTAAAATAACAATACTATTAAGTAAATAAACAAAATATATATTATTTGTGGTATAAAATATAAAACATACATGTAAACATAAAATAAAAAATAAAACGTAAAAAATAAAACGTAAAACGTAAAACATAAAACATAATACATAGCGACACAGTAAAACTATTAAAGACAAAAGATCTACAATAGACTCACAAATGAAAAAAAAAATAAAACCTTAAAGAACACCCAAATCCTTGCCCAAAATGGATACCAACGAAGAATCAAATTTTACACCAGTGGTGTAGATTTTAACACCGCATTTTTGGCAGTGTACATACCTGAGTTGACGGAAAAACGATGGCGGTTGGCTTATGTTTCTGGAGAAAGAAAAAAAGAAAAGAAAATGTAGCATTTAACAAAAACGGCAAAAATCTGCTACAAATAGACAGCCGAAGTGTGACTTGGATTGCCAAGGTAATGCATAGTTCCGAGATTGCCCAGTTAACCCCCGCCCCCTTGGATATTGTTGCTATGTGCTCACAAGCCATCGCAAAAAAATGGCGAGACTACGTACAAAGCAACGGGACTCATTTGGATGTATGCTGGACTTGGGCCCACGGACTCGGACTTGGACAGTGTGGACTCGACTAGCAACTTGTTGTTACCTGAAGGCATCTCAACTTTCCTTCAACCATGACGACTGTTTTTTTCTTTGAGTACGTTGATACCTAACAGTGAAAATAAAAGGCAGGTTTTCTCTAAGTTCATTTAAATGTATTTTAACAAACTATGAGAAAATATGTGACCTGTCACCACAAAATGAACTGAAAGTCACAATTTTTACAACTTGGATATTGGTATTTATGAATTCAGCAGAAAAAGAGCTTCCCAGTGGTATATAACACATAAGGTAAAACTATTCCCCAAATGCAACACAGCTTGGTAGTGTTCTAACAAGTCTTACGAATCTATTGGTCTGAGAATGTCCAGCATTTTAGCGGTCTAGGGTTCATACCCCATCGAGAACACATTAAGCGACCAATATCCCCATCCACTTTGTTTTTATTTTTTGTTTATCGTGGAGGTGTACATGTATGTTTCTACAACTTGATAACAACGTGTCTTTTGTTTAAAACGCAATTCTGTTCCGACCCTCTTCACCCGAAATTCTGAAATGCTCGAGGTCACTTTGTTTGTTAATAAACATAATTGTGGTGTCATCCTGAGAAGAACGCAAAACGGCCTGTGCAGTATTGGATAAAAAATAGACGGGGTAAATGTTTATCATGCCTGTTTTGTCCTGTGTTATGTGTCTCTTCAAGGTAGTAGTAGTACTACCGGTACATCTAGAGTAGCTGCAAGCATTCTCACCAGTATGTGTTATGTGTCTCTTCAAGGTAGTAGTAGTACTACCGGTACATCTAGAGTAGCTGCAAGCATTCTCACCAGTATGTGTCATGTGTCTCTTCAAGGTAGTAGTAGTACTACCGGTACATCTAGAGTAGCTGCAAGCATTCTCACCAGTATGTGTCATGTGTCTCTTCAAGGTAGTAGTAGTACTACCGGTACATCTAGAGTAGCTGCAAGCATTCTCACCGGTATGTGTTATGTGTCTCTTCAAGGTGTAGTAGTAGTACTACCGGTACATCTAGAGTAGCTGCAAGCATTCTCACCGGTATGTGTTATGTGTCTCTTCAAGGTAGTAGTAGTACTACCGGTACATCTAGAGTAGCTGCAAGCATTCTCACCGGTATGTGTTATGTGTCTCTTCAAGGTAGTAGTAGTACTACCGGTACATCTAGAGTAGCTGCAAGCATTCTCACCAGTATGTGTCATGTGTCTCTTCAAGGTAGTAGTAGTACTACCGGTACATCTAGAGTAGCTGCAAGCATTCTCACCAGTATGTGTCATGTGTCTCTTCAAGGTAGTAGTAGTAGTACTACCGGTACATCTAGAGTAGCTGCAAGCATTCTCACCAGTATGTGTCATGTGTCTCTTCAAGGTAGTAGTAGTACTACCGGTACATCTAGAGTAGCTGCAAGCATTCTCACCAGTATGTGTCATGTGTCTCTTCAAGGTAGTAGTAGTAGTAGTACTACCGGTACATCTAGAGTAGCTGCAAGCATTCTCACCAGTATGTGTCATGTGTCTCTTCAAGGTAGTAGTAGTACTACCGGTACATCTAGAGTAGCTGCAAGCATTCTCACCGGTATGTGTTATGTGTCTCTTCAAGGTGTAGTAGTAGTACTACCGGTACATCTAGAGTAGCTGCAAGCATTCTCACCGGTATGTGTTATGTGTCTCTTCAAGGTAGTAGTAGTACTACCGGTACATCTAGAGTAGCTGCAAGCATTCTCACCGGTATGTGTTATGTGTCTCTTCAAGGTAGTAGTAGTACTACCGGTACATCTAGAGTAGCTGCAAGCATTCTCACCAGTATGTGTCATGTGTCTCTTCAAGGTAGTAGTAGTACTACCGGTACATCTAGAGTAGCTGCAAGCATTCTCACCAGTATGTGTCATGTGTCTCTTCAAGGTAGTAGTAGTAGTACTACCGGTACATCTAGAGTAGCTGCAAGCATTCTCACCAGTATGTGTCATGTGTCTCTTCAAGGTAGTAGTAGTACTACCGGTACATCTAGAGTAGCTGCAAGCATTCTCACCAGTATGTGTCATGTGTCTCTTCAAGGTAGTAGTAGTAGTAGTACTACCGGTACATCTAGAGTAGCTGCAAGCATTCTCACCAGTATGTGTCATGTGTCTCTTCAAGGTAGTAGTAGTAGTACTACCGGTACATCTAGAGTAGCTGCAAGCATTCTCACCAGTATGTGTCATGTGTCTCTTCAAGGTAGTAGTAGTACTACCGGTACATCTAGAGTAGCTGCATGCATTCTCACCAGTATGGGTTATCATGTGTCTCTTCAAGGTAGTAGTAGTACTACCGGTACATCTAGAGTAGCTGCATGCATTCTCACCAGTATGTGTTCTCATTTTCCTAAAAAAAGTAAAATGATAAAAATAAACAATGATAATGATTGCGTCTTACATACATGTACTTCATCCAGTGATCATATATCGACAGGTTAGCATGGTGTCTTTCATTTGGCTTTAAAACCGTTTCATCAGACCAAAACTTGGCAGTATGCAGTATCCTGAACTCCCATTCAAATTGCTCAATAAGTACTTTGACTTCGGTACCAAAGGTACCCGTCATTAAATGTCTCGGCGCTCCCCAATACATGTCATCATGTGTCTCTTAAAGTGACCACTCTGTGTGGTCTTTCTTTGGAACCCCTTCTTGCAGTAGCTGCACTTACATATGTATGTGGTCGCTCATCACTCATTTTCCTATAATAATGCATGGTGGGTCCTCGTGTGTGTTTTCATATTACTCCCGTCATTGAATGTCTCACCACGCTCCCCAATACAGGTCATCGGGTGTCTCTTAAAGTGGCCACACAGAAATTAGTGGTCTCGTATTTCTTCTAAAAAGACAATTGACTTAGACGAGAAAGTTAATTAGTTGTTTTTATTTTAATTTTTTGGCCTCAGTTTCTCTGAAAATAAAAAAAATTAGTGGCCTTATGTATTCATATTGGCTGGGATTGACAATCATATTATTCGTTGCTAGCAGTAACACATTTAATTCCAATTGGCTTTGTGCCGTCCACATTTTCTACATACTATATCTTACGAAGGCTTGATCTGTTGGCGTAAATCCTTGATCTTAGGTACATATAGCACGAAGGCAGGACTCTATCATTTCATTCTTAAGGCACATCTTACTGGGCCCTGCTTTGCCATTTTAATCTTACTCCGTAAGATTAGTGACAACAAATTTCGAGCAACACGCAGGGTGTGGCGTGCGCGTACTTGATAGCGTTTAATTAGAAGTACATGTAGCATTTTTCCTACGAAGATGGCGTCTGTGAGAGTGGTCAATAATACAGAACGCACACTTCATGGCACTGGATGGCCCCCAGTTATGGCAGATTCGCAGGAGTCATCACATACATTACTACGCCATCAGCTGAGACTCCCGGGGTCATGCTCAAATCATTAACACCTAATGACCGATTCAGAAATCGTGAAAATTTCAATTTCGAAAACCGCACTTTTGCTTGCGATTTATCCACTTAAAACGGACAATTTGAAATAAACAGCGGTATACTCTCTAAATGCAAAAGAGTGACTCCCTTATAAAACCACTGGGAAACAGTGAAAATCACTCTAAAAGGAGTGAAATTCTGTAAAAGGAGTGACAATCACTCCAAAAAGAGTGGGAAAAACCACTCCACAAAGGAGCCATATTTTTATAAAGGACAGCTCGAAAAAGAGCTGTCCTCCATAGATGGCTCCTCCTTTTGAGTAGTTTGTTTTTCACTGGTGGATTTTCACTGTTTCCGAGTGGTTTTATAAGGGAGTCAACGGGGATTCTAGCTCTTTAACAGTGACTCGCGGAAACTTTTTACATAAATTAGTCCAATGTGGACACGGATATACACACCGTCAGTGTACCATCAAATTTATAGTACATTTTCCTCAACACTTTGTAGAAGCTTGCTCCGTTTCATATAAAAATCACTTTATATGCAAATTCCAAATTTTGTGGAAATGTCTACAACTTAATGGAATTACCCTTTATATGTGTTATATTTGAAAGGTTTCATTGCAAAATGCTATATTATTAATTGGCCATCAAGCATTAGGCCTACAGCCAATTTTCGAATTCCAATTAGTAATTTTTTAAAGGTGGATATAGGGGTAAAAAATCCCAATGTTTAAATTTGTTAAATGATTTAATGTTTAGTACCGGTAGCAATAAGTGATTATGTTTTAGGGATTATGACCCAGGGACCGCCGGATTAAATAACGTGAGTTCGGGAAATCTGGATGCAGTGAAAAGCAACTCGGCTCCACCTGGATTCGAACCACGGACATGCTTAACGTGCAGACTCCCTTCCAATTCAGCTACATGTATGAAGCCAACCGGTGGTCTCAAATCATGGTACATATGTAGTGCAGTTGTTCCATGCTGATTGAGATTGGCTATCACGCGAGCTATAATAACAGGCCCTGTACAGAGGGGATAAACCATTCAATGAGATACATGTAACCATTGTTTAGGAATACTAAATTTTAAAACCAGCTGGATTAATTGTAAGTACCAGTAGTTACTTGGGGTGATGTAAAATGTGAAATGTCTGTGAACCAGGCATACATCTGGGTCTTTCTATAAATTAGGGGTCCAAAAGTGTGACATTTAGTGTCCCCGTTACACCTGATATGTGTTCTTTTTCGTACAAAAATCATTAAAACGGCTTTTAAACCATTTTCTATGAATTGTACTCACTCTTTGAGATGGAAAGTATTTAAAGAATGTGTCCTGAATTTACAAAAACAAGATGTAAAATGTAATGGGGGACACCACCACTGGACCCCTAATTTATAGAAAGACCCATCTTGTGCTTTTCTTGTGCTTTTATTATCGAAATTTGACTATTGATTAAAATACCGGTATAAATCCCTTCCTCATTACTGCAACTACAGTGCAAGGAATGTGTCCTTTTAAAATTAACCGTTTTAAATCCTAAAATTTCCTATAATTGAAAACGCATGCCAATGGCACATCCACATGTACGTATGTCAATGTTAAGGTGGAAAACGGTAAAGCTTCATAAAATCACTAAATGTGCATGCGCACGCAAATTTTGTGATCGACAAATGCAATTATAAGATTGATTCAAAATTCAGTGGTACATGTATGACCGTAAGCATAGAAAATAATAATTGTGCAAAAAGTAGTTTGTGGCCGTTATTGTAGTGTTATGGCCGAGCGGTCTAGTGCGTCGAACTCAAGTTCCTGTGCCAGTACTAGAATGTGGGTTCGATTCTGGGCCGTGACGGATTGTGGCACTTGTGCTCTTGAACAAGGCACTTAATTACACTTGTTCCATCCTTCGGAAGGGATGTAAAGCCAATTTTTGCCAATGTTTTTTGTTTTTGACAATACTTTTTGTGTTTTTTAATGAAATGATACCAGCAATTGATGGATTTCCACTGTCAAACACGGTGGTTTGATTGAAATGTATGCCAAATTTAATTCTAACCAATTTGAAGAGCTGGGGATGAAAGACAGCATCCCGTGGCAAATTACTTTTTTTCAAATTGCAATGTTGGCATCTACGATACAAGGGAATGATGGATAAGTAATATTGACTGAAAACACATATAACACTATAAGCAACTAACAATGGAAATTGAACACACACCATTGTTAATAACAATGATTAATGTGCCCAATTTCCATTGTTAGTTGCTCATAGTGTAAGTAGTTAAATACTTCTCTAATTTAGTAATTTTTCTAATTTGGTACATGTAAGATCATTTTCTTTATCAATAGTTTTAAAAACGTTTATATTAGTCTAGGAGGCGCCTGTCTCCTGGAAAGGTCGAGACATCACTGATGCTGGTGGAGGGTTAACCTACATGTAATCCTTCACTGGCGGGACAGGCGTATCCCCATACTTCGGTTTGGGCATTCAAAGTGTTTAGTAGGCTAGGAGGCGCCTGTCTCCTGGAAAGGTCGAGACATCACTGATGTTGGTGGAGGGTTAACCTAATCCTTCACTGGCGGGACAGGCGTATCCCCATACTTCGGTTTGGGCATTCAAAGTGTTTAGTAGGCTAGGAGGCGCCTGTCTCCTGGAAAGGTCGAGACATCACTGATGCTGGTGGAGGGTTAACCTAATCCTTCACTGGCGGGACAGGCGTATCCCCATACTTCGGTTTGGGCATTCAAAGTGTTTAGTAGGCTAGGAGGCGCCTGTCTCCTGGAAAGGTCGAGACATCACTGATGTTGGTGGAGGGTTAACCTAATCCTTCACTGGCGGGACAGGCGTATCCCCATACTTCGGTTTGGGCATTCAAAGTGTTTAGTAGGCTAGGAGGCGCCTGTCTCCTGGAAAGGTCGAGACATCACTGATGCTGGTGGAGGGTTAACCTAATCCTTCACTGGCGGGACAGGCGTATCCCCATACTTCGGTTTGGGCATTCAGTAATTTATTTTGCAGTTGTCATATTTTTTGGGTAGTAAACGTAGTTGAGATTTAAACACTCAGTAGCTCGTAACATCATTTACGTATTTCTAAAGACAAATGGCTTAGGCCTGCTTCAAACGTCGCACTTATGCCTAGTCGATTTAAATTCAACTTGGCACGACGTTAGCACATGTAAGCACGGCAGTGGTTTCAAACGTCGAACTTAATTGCAAACTCCGAGTCCAGCTCAAATACTTCCCACATGGCGGATGAGTATTGTGCACGTCATGGGCACGTTACGTCCATTCTGTCCATTATATGTCGCCATATTTATTATTTTGATGCGCTTATTTGTTGGTTATTTCTTTGATTGCATGCACCCTCCTAACTGTGAACACAATTGCGGCCCAACTTCGAACTGGAATTTAATTCGACACGGCATAAGCGCGACGTTTAAAGCAGGCCTTACTCGACTGCAGATAAGTGAGAGTACAAAAAGCTAAGAGTTGATCAAACCATGTTAAGTAGTATTCTTTTGGAGGGAGGGATGTCCTGGAAAATACTATGCCTTGTAGAACTGTGAAAATGTTAACTTTGGGCAGCCCCAGTTTTGGACGGAAAGTCCAAAGTGTTTTTTTGTTGGCAGGTGCTGCCTTACTGATTTGCCAGTTGGTGATCGTTGCCAATACGTTAACATTCAGTGTTCTCCACTACCGGTTTTGTCCGGGTGCGCCGCCCGGACAAAATCATCAGAGGTACCGTTAGCGCCCGGACAAAAATTTGCCGCCCGGACAAAACATTGTGCCGCCCGCACAAAACATTGTGCCGCCCGGACAAAAAAAATAATAATTTCTCCTCCAAAACACTATGAAAGTACAGCCGAGTCATTCCAAAATGCGGTGTATATTCACCTAACGTGATTCGGTAGTCACTGGTGTCATTATCGGTCATTTACCACGCAAATCTATCGGATCGGCGACCCAAATTCGCATCGATAACGGCCATGACAGTATGCATTTGTTGAACAGTGCCCTCAAGAGCCGGTTTTTTTTCTCTTGAGGGCGCTGCATGCCAACCACTGTGTCGCGACGTACGTCCGGGTGCGTTCGTGGTTGTGTGTTTGGGTGAGTACGCAACCCCCCCCCCCCCCCGCTGAGCGACATCGGCGCGCCCGGACAAAATTTGGACCAGTGGAGATCACTGAACATTGTATAAGCTTTAAAGAATGTGTTTGATCTTTCGCATCAAAGTCGTATAGAGTCCAACTGCGAGCTACATGTAGTGGTTCAAAAATGCGGAACATTGGTTTGGTACAATTGTGAGCTGCCAAAGTCAGAAACTGAAGAGTCATCTCTGCTAACTTACATTTCACAGATCGTAGTTGATCTCGACGCCATCAGCCTTAATCATGATCGGGCTGTCTGTGCTTCACAGGATCGGGCAGGATGGCTGAGACAAATTTCGAGAATTTAAACTAATGGCCACTGGTCACAACGTCTGTCAAAACGGGCTCGAGTAGCGTCAACTATAACTGATCAGGGAGATTCTGTGCAAGACTTGTTGGCTAGGAGTTCAGATGGGTTTGAGAAAGATCAATCTGATTCTCTTTGATGTTTGCTTGGGACAATGTGCTCCCATTTGGGTTATGTTATGCCCCAAGTACATTGACGGAAGTTGTTCTGCAGGGATTACAATGGGAATTGTCTCATTTACTTCGATGACATCATTATTTATTTCAAGGATTTTGATGAACACATTAGCCAGTTGTCGGTGGTCTTCACTGCTTTGCAGAAGGCTGGTCTGAAACTTAAGAAGTGTCTACTTGCACGTCATGAAGTTGAGTATCGATCGCTACAGATCCCTAAATGGCGCGACTACAAGTCCTGTCTCGGAATCAAAACGGTAAAGGAATGTTGTAGCACTTGCAAGTTGTACTCTTTGTAAAACAGAGCAATGTTGTAGCGTAACTAAGGGAGAATTGCTGGCAGTTGTAGTGCTTAAAGTGATAAACAATCGCGACGTTTATGGACCAGGTTTCCTTTTGCATACAGATCATGAGTCACTACAGTTTACAAGATGGTTGTTCAGTTCAAAGGAACTGGAAGGGCAGATTGCATGCTGGATAGACATCTTGAACTCTTTTGATTTCGACATTCAACATCGTCCTGGCAGCTAGAAAACATAGGTACCCTCATGCTGAAGGATGTAGTGCAGTCCATATGCCAAGTTGGAACTAAGAAGACATTGTTAAAGCACAGCACGCTGATGACATTTTGGCACCAATCATCGAATGGAAATGGGCTGGACAAAGACCCGATAATACTGTCGCCACTGACATGGACAGCAAAACCACTACCCTCATGCTGAAGTGCAGTCGATCCACAGTGCAGTCCACATGGAACCAAGAAGACATCGTTAAAGCACAGCACGCTGATGACATTTTGTCACCAATCATCGAATGGAAATGGGCTGGACAAAGACCTGATAGTACTGTCGCCACTGACATGTGTGACCAACTGGAGTTACATCAACAATGGTCTAATGACATTGGTGATGGCTCTCAGACGCTTGGAGTGATGTAGAAACAACTAGCAAGAGATGTCATGAAAATCATTGCTCATGGCATGTCTTCATCTGGGGGTCACCTTGGTGTTGGAATGAATGGAGTCTTTTGCTATGCTCAATCAGAAAGAAGAAACGGTGGCTCAAATTCTTGTAGAGAAAGTAATTTTTCATGTTGGCATTCCAGTGGTTATCCACAGCAATCGATGCGGAAACTTTGAATTGGCTCTTTCAGCAGATTTAAGACTAAAACCACAGCGTTACCATCCGCAAACAGACGGGCTAGTGGAACATTTCAGACTGATTTCAATGTATATCGGAGATAATCAGTTTGATTGGGATGATCATTTGCCATACATCATGACGGGACAATGAGCACTCGTCCACAAAGTGTACACCAAATTTCCTGATGTTGAGAAGGGAAGTCATCTTGATCTGATGGCAGGAGTATAAGTCCAGATTCCTCGGATGTCCCACAGTTTTCATTACCATAACCAGACATTTTCAGTGGACCCAAGCCTATAATTAAAATGTTAACATTTATTACAATTCTGGGCAGAATTTGTTGGTACACTCTGGAATTTACATTATATTTTTCGTATTTTAATGATTTTAGATCATTTTAAGAACTGGTTGCAAAAACTTTGTCCAGATATCCGACTCATTTTGCACGGTCGGGTCATGTACATGTATATGTTCTCAATCTCATGTCAACTCGGTTCAGGGTCGACTCGGTCCCCATTCTTGTATCCACTTTCTCCCGAGTCAGCTTGGGTTGGTTTAAATGAAATGAAAGACCTACGTATATGTTGTGTTTTGGGATTTTTCTTTTCACCTATTTTTTGACAAGGTATGTCTAATCACATACAAAATCATTCAAGCAGAATGCATACCCTTAATAAAATATCTGTGTTCACCCCACAATAGACCTTATGCATAGCGGCCACATTGTCACAGTGCGTCATGCACGAGTAGGCACATTGTGGCTCTATTGTCACATCATTTAAATATGAAACCCTGTCCTCTATCATGGCCGCTACGCATAAGGTCTATATCCCTAACTTACTGGTTTGTAATAAAATGTATGTATGTATGTATGTATGTATGTATGTATGTAATTGTAATTGTAATTGTAATTATTGTGTATGTAATTGTAACTATTGTAAATTACCAGGATTCAACCCTTTTCTGTTTCATGTTCCCCGTTGGCGTCTTCTTTGGGACCCCCTTCAGGACCCCCTTCAGGACCCCCTTCAGGACCCCCATCCGGACCCCCATCCAGGCCCCTCATCAGGGCCTGCATCCGGCTCAGGCACTCCCCCCTCGGGTTCAGGAACACCCCCCTCGGGTTCAGGAACACCCCCGGCCGTGTCGCTAGGCCGAGGCATCGCCGGTCTCTCAGCCCGCGGCACTGCGCCGTTTGGTCGCGGAATCGCAGCCTTGAAACAGAAACCATCTCCCACCGAGACGCCTGCCGAGTTTTCTCCACATAAGCCAATCTCTCCTGCGTCATCAGCTGTTGCTACCGGCAACGGGACGCCACAAACACCGGAGAAGAAGCCTGAAGTACAAATTACTGTCCCGCCACCAGGGACTGCGGGCACAAAGTACGTTGCTTTCATGAACAATCTCCTTTCTTGGTCTGCCCCAAAAATCCTCCAACATCTGTGCTGCCTCCTAAAACACATTCGTCCTCATTCCACCTTTTCATACAACCAAAATGTCAAGTCGTTTGTGTCATTGACTCGAGTCTAAGTCAAGTCATTTGCAACAGAAGTCAAAGTCAAGTCATTTGAGGTTCGAGTCTCAAGTCAAGTCAGTGAAAATCGGGACTCGAGTCGACTCAAGTACCAAATTCTCAAATCCGAGTCATTACAGCCCTGCCAATTTCTACAATCCTTTAAAATTAACCTCATGTCAAACCATCTAGCCTTAATCCCTCAAACCTCTGAAAATTCATTCAGCCTCAATCTTGAAAATTCTTAAGAGTTTAGGAAACTTAGGGTTAAAATGTAGAATTTCTACAATGAGGTATCTCCTTCGCACAATGTCAGTAACTTGTCAAACCTTGATAATACATGAAAGAGCACTTTTAATAGACCTTATGCACGGCGGCCATGACAGGGGGCAGTCACAGTGCGTCATGCACGAGTAGGCACTTTGTGGATCTATTGTCATGGCCGCCATGCTAAGGTCTATACAACATTCTGTTTATACACTGTGTGACTTTTGTTTACATATAAAGTGCCCTCTTTTCAAATCTTGCCTGCTGTTGTGCGCACGCATCATGCTTTGCATAAATTTGCTTAGGGAATGAGGTATTAAAATACAAAGCCGATGTGACTGGCTAACTCATTCCTTATGCAAATTTATGCACAGCAAGATGCATGCGCACAATGTTAGCCACACCCCCAATGTTCTGATACCTGCCGTGACGTCAGAGGTCACACCGTCTATAACAAGAGATTTAAGATCATATTTTCTTGTTCTTCGATGTTTTTATCCTGAATAATACAAAGTTAACTTCTTATAAGAAAATAATCTTAGGACCTCTTAGTAACCAAGTTATTTGTTTTTCCCACACAGAGTCCGAGCAGCAAGTAACTACATTCCCATAAGGTTTGAGACAAGCGCTGTACATGAAATGAAACACCTATGCAAACATTAAGTTTAATATACTGTAAAAGCCAATATTTTCGCGCATTACAACATCACTAACATTTTCGCGAGTTGTTATTTTCGCGGATGGAAATTATGTCACCTTAACGGATCGCCACAATTGTTGCAAACAATATTTTCGCGGGTTGTTATTTTCGCGGGTTGTTATTTTCGCGGGCTCTGTCTGGTGCGCAAAATGTGCGAAAATAAAACCACCGTGAATATTTCAGCTTTTACAGTAGTCTACTTGAGTTTATTATAAAGAGGCTGTATAAATACTTAGACATTCTGCACCAGCGGCCATGACAGGGGGCAGGTTTTATTATTTAAATAATGTAACAATGGAACCACAAAGCACCTACTCATGCATGACACACGGTGACAATGTAACTGCCCCCCTGTCATGGCCGCTGTGCAAAGGCTCTATACAAGATGATACAATGTTGTTACCCAACAAACTGCAACAAATAACACTTTCAAGGATTGGTAGGCCTATTTATGTATAGATTGCCAAAATGCTGTTAAAAATACAGATGTATATTCAAAGCTTATTGAATTTGTTTATCGTAGCCACATGAGGCAAAATAACCAATATTAACATTTCTGTGTTCTCGGTAGCATTACATAATACGCCACGTTTTCGCCGTGCTCTCATGTCGGCGGTTTCCAACCCTCTCAACCCAAACAGTCATAAGCCGAGTTCGCATCACAACGGCACCAACATCAAATCGCTTTAACTCAGCGAAACGGACCTTGCATCGGCTAATGAAAGTGGCGTGTCTCTCGTGGTGGCGCCAGTCATCTGTGTGTTGGCATTCATCATGCTCGTAATCGTGCTAGTTTTCTGGCGTCGTAGATACAGGCGGGAAACGATAAGGAAACACTCAATGATGCGCCACAAACACTTCACCAAGGCAACAAACTGGGACGCCATGCCGCGGTCATCAAAACTCAAAGAGGTTGAAATGGACATGCAGAAAATGCAGAAAATGGTCAAAGTGAGCACATTGAACCTTTACAAGCCGGATAACCTCACCGCACTGTCCGTTAAGGTCAAAAAGGTCAATCTTGAGGTCAAAATGTCCAACATGGGCATTGAGGGCGGTACAGAAGTTTGATGCTCGCCTTGCAGCTTCATAGTCATTTTTATGCATTATTTAAAAAACTAAACTGATTTAAACAAAAAACCGAGGGTGCTTTTTAAATGTTAATTTCTACCGGTACGTCGTCTTCAACTCAAGAACGTTTGTTTGCCGCTCGACTCGCTTCAAACATTTTTCTACCTTTGAGTTGTTTTGTTTTAATATGTTGATACAGTTAAAACCTTTCGTCGTGTTTTGTATTATCACTTGTAACTAGTTACTTATTTATGCTGATATTATGCTTAAAGCTCATTGATATATATTTTATTTTTTTTTGGGTTTTTGTTTTTAGAAATACACTAGGAAAATAGCACTTTGTTGCACTTTGGAGAGGCAAAGACATGATAGTAAAATAGTAATGTTATGTACTTGCTGAATGTAATTTTGAATTTTGTGCAACTTTTAAAAAATAAGAACACATGGAGACAAGCCATAAACTGTGCAGTATTGTAGTTTTAAAATGAAACATGGCGTAAAATAAGTATGAATGTATAGACGATGTGTGTAAAATCACTCTAGAACTTATATGATAACTTTTTAAGATAAGAAATGTTTCATTAATTTTGAGCGAAGAAGGAATGATCATGTTAGCTTTGTGTTTAGGATTGCTAAAACCGACTGTAGTTTTGTTAGATTGACCACATTGTTTTGTGCACATAAACCCTATTTTAGGAACGTTCTTTTTGGACAAAAAAAGGGGAAAAGAGTGCTTTGTCCTGTAAAAATAAAACTTTATCTGAGTGATGGGGAAATTTTGTTTCTCTTCAAAAAAGAGAAATTTCTTTTTTTAAAAACTTGAATCAAATCAGGGAAACTAGTATTGTAAACGCTAATGCTGCATAGAGGATACTTTGAGATTAATGTGTACAAAGAAGACCAAACCATTTCTCAAGAAATAATCTTTCTTCTAGAAAATCACGATTCTTTAAGTTTTATTTTCTCGGAGCAAGTTCGATTAATGACTAGAGTTGACCACTGGCCGAACGTCGTCCTGGCAACACACATGCGCATTAATGCTCGTTCGCAAACGCCTTTGGTTAGTCAACTGGTTCCGTGCAAAACGCTGCATCAACTTAATGCGTGATAGGTACCAGTGACCAACGCGACTGTGCCCTGGTTCCAAATGGTCGACCAGACACGACTAACCATCGTTAACTAGACTGCGTTCGGTTGGAAATATTCAAACTATGGTTAACTATGGTCGTGAATAGAACTTGCTCTTAGTGCTTTTAAATGGGGAGCTTAAAGTGTTAAGTCGCTTGCCAAAATAACTGGCTCTGAACTCTAAACTCTAAAATATCCAAAAACTCATTGATTTCTGTCTAGAGCCATTGCTTAGGCAACTATTAAAAGAATGATGTATTCACATTAGCTCTCTATTCTTCAAGCAAGAACTGAGCTCTCTGGTTCCACATGCATATTTGCTGTTGCTTGGAATATCGTCTTTAAATTCTTTCGTGTCAGCTTACACAAACATTCAATTATTTTATTCTTTAAAAAAAAGCATGGTGCTACGTTTAAGACCTGATTGTGTTTTCATTGTGTCATTTCTTATATATTTGTTTTGTTTTACGTTGTGTATATAGTCGAAGCAACTGAATACCAATGATAGATAGTTTAGCCGAGTGTTAGTTAAGACTGACATACACGTAGCTGAATTAGCAAGACTGGGTTAACACAGCTTTGTATAGACACTTTGCACCAAACGGCCATACTGCATTGCAAATCTGTGCAACACTGAGGGAAAAGTTCTTATGAGAAACCTGAGGAGTATACCACTTTGCATCATAGCTGAGCTGGTAGAGCATCTGCCTGGTGTGTCGGAGGTCTTGGGGAACCCTGAGGGTGTATACCACTGTGCCTCATAGCTCACCAGCTGGTAGAGCATCTGTCTGGTGTGTCGGAGGTCTTGGGGTAAACCTGAGGGAGTATACCACTGTGCCTCATAGCTCAGCTGGTAGAGCATCTGTCTGGTGTGCCAGCACAACATGTGAGACAAAATGCCTGCCCCCAAAATGGTTGCCACCAAAATGGCTGTCTTGCTTGCAAAGGTTTTAAAATGAGCATTAATTATTTTCATAATTAAAATCTTTCAAAAGAATGTTCAACACACTCTCTTTACTTAGTCTTACAGATCTTTTTATATTTTTTAAATCATATTTTTGTGAAAAAGTAGCATCGTGGGTGAATGGGTGAGAATAGAGTACCAAAGTGACTACGTCACTGTTTATCCAGGTAATGGTTCTACACAAAAATCACTCAACTGTTTCCTACTGGAACATTGAGCCATCACTGTGAAAGATGACGTCACACTTTAGTGCTCTATGTGTATCTGTAGGACTGAAATTTACCGGTACACGTGATATACTTGATATTGTTATAATAGTATTTTCATCCACTTATTTTAGTGGAGCGATGTGTGTTTAATTGACTGCCGCAGTTTAGATCCTCGAGAAAATTGTGGATTTTGGAGAAATAAAGAGGTACAAACTTGAGGTTGAGGGTTATAAAAACGGACATTTTGTTTCTTTGTCTTTATTCGTGTGTACTCTTTGCAAATTAACTTTGACTGAGATTATGCAGGAATGGTGTCTCAGAGAGGACACCATGGAATAGGAATTTTACTGGTTTAAAATAAATTTAATAAAATCTTTGTTACATAGCCTTTAAAAACAACATCAGCAAAGGTAAGAAGTTATCTATTATTATTATTATTATTATTATTTATTCGGCCATCAATCAAAACCAATACAAGCACATGAGAGTAGAATAAGAAACATACATAAAAATTAGATTTAAATGTATGTGAAAAGAACACAAACAGGGTGAACAAAGAGAGGGGTGGGCTGAAGGGATATTGGAGGGACAGGAATGGGGAAGGTGGGCACTGGGTTGTCAGGGCAAGCAAAAGGGGAGACGGGGACTCTACAAAAGCATTATAAGCTGGCCTGGATAAACAAAAGTATAATAAAACACTGTGGTCCAAGGACCTGTCTATCCGAACTTAAAATGCCTACACAGAAAATATATTTGCTAAAATTATTGAAAAAATATACATATGTGCATATTGCCTGTGCCCCGGGCCAAGTCACGAAGCCACCGTCAATATATTTATTTAATTGTAAAAAAACAACACTTGGAGTGGCCTTGGATTCATTCCGGCATACATACAGAGTGAGCCACCCTGTTGTTTATATTTAGCGCTCTCCCCTCTCCTCCCCCTCCTCCACCTCGCCTTCCCTCCTAGTTACAGCTCCGGCATATGGCCCCAGCTTTCCCCCTCCTCCTCTGAGTTTGCTCCGCCCCTTCCCCCTCCCAGATAGCTCCGCCCCACCTTCGTGCCATTTTCGATCACTGGTAACCGATTTCTTTATTACCCGTGCCAATATGGCGCGCGAAGGTGTACCAGTAAAGATACGCGCACGCGTAACTTAACTTTAGAAAAAAAATGTTGCGTGCGTTTGACCATGGAGGTAGGAAAAGACTCCATGGTTTGACGGTGACAAAAGTTGACGGATGTTTTGAAGTTGAAACTACACAGTTTGTAAGTTGAACTATAGCCTATATTAATTCAGATTGCTCATAAAATGTACACATTGGCATATATAGGCGTACTTGGTCACAGTGGTTTAAGGAGTGTGTTAGACTTAATGTTCAATGTTATAACGTTGAGGGACTCACTGCGGGACTGGCATATGGAAGTCACTAGAATAACTCCATTGTTGAGACAACTCGACTCCTGACATCTTAAACTTTTGCTAAAGGGTAAATTACCTTGCACAGACACCCAAAAAATGTTAGTTTAATAATGTAAATGCAAAATTAAGAGGAGAAATGTCATGATTTTAGGGGGAGGTGGTTTTTGTGTTTTTTTGGGGGGTGGTGTTTTTTTTTTATTGTAGGTCCTACTTTGTTACTGAGCTGAGGAAAATTGTTCATTGTTGAGAGTTGTCCCCTAGCAGGTGCGTGGGCCTTAGCTAATGTTAGCTTTTCCCTGTGGTTATTCCATGTAGGGCTAATGAGAACAGTCAACATGAACACCATATCTCAAATTCAGTCTGTGCACTAGACAGAATGATTCTGTCCCTACGGGATCTCCCGTAGGGACAGAAGATACCCCTTTCATACACTGGATTGTTGTCATTTTGCCTCGAAATTAGAATCACACCCAACTATTTCCAGCTAGTTGTTTCCTGTAGTGGTTTTAGATATTCTTCATTAGAAGACAAATAAAAAGCACTACTTACATTGCCGTTTTTGAATCAAAAATGTCTATTTCCGACAATCTTCGACGAAGAAATTTCTCGGACTCCTTATCACGATAAAAACGATTGCAAGCGTGTAGTTGTGCATTGACGGACACCCAAAGAGAACGTCAAACGAAACTGTACATTGTATGCCGCGCCGTATAAATGTGCGTGACATAAGAGCGCCAACCGTACTCTCATTGGGCCTCCGTAGAGGCACACCAACTGTACGTTCGCAAAAAAGACCACGTCGAACTTTGGCGCGACTCCACACTAGAATCGATTAGAATGGGTTGTCCTGGACACAATAAGAAATCGCAGTGTACACGTATGTCTTCATACGAAAAATGGAATCTATCTGGAATAGAATTTTGATTCTTTTTTGGAATCGGAGTCGACTCCGAAAATGCTGGAGCGCCCCCAAGCGTTAAGGCTAGCCAACTTTATTTTAGCTGGTCACATCGTAACAACAGATTCTCTCGTCGAAGATTGTCGGAAATAGACGTTTTTTATTGAAAAACAGCAATGTAAGTAGTTCTTTTTTGTTTGTTTTCCAATCAAGAATATCTAAAACCAATGCAGGACACAATCAGCTGGAAATATTTGGGTGTGATTCTAATTTCGAGGCACAATTACAACAATCTACTGTATGAAAGGAAAGCTCACTGACTATGCACTAGTAGTCTGGTAATCGACCGCGCATTGCCATTCCTTTGTACACAAGACCTGAAGACTTGACTTTGTACACATCGGCTGTCATTCCAGACCTCCTTTTTTACTGCAATTGTAGGCTGAATATTCATCGTGGCTTGTTATTTCCTTGAAGGACCTGCGTAGTGGTTATGCCTGACAAGGTTTGGGCGAGTCCCAGGACTCAGGAGGAATTAGTGTGTCACGGGGAGAAAATGACACATTTGTTTTGTGATATCGTGTTCATGTTGACTGTTCTCATAATAGCCCTATATGAAAAACCACATGATAAAGTTAGGGATAAGGTAACATTAGCTACTTTAAATCACATGCCTTTTTAACTTTTGTTTAGGTAAATTTTTGGACTTTATTGGAAGTTTTATTGATTGGCGTTACCATCGGCGGTGTGATTAGTGCTTTAAGATCTGAAGATGGCTGCTCCCGGGGGCTTTGGTCGAGGTGGACGTGGTGCTGCACTACGTAGCATTTTAGAGAACCCAATCCGTCGTCCCGGACACCCTGCCCCGTCTGCCACGGCATCGGGGGATGGCGGCACAGCAGAGCGTGTCTCGCCGCCACCGCAGGGGGCACCGGGGCAGCAGAATGGCCATCGAAGCCCTGACACGGTGCCAACGGCAGCCGTAGCTGCTAAGCCACAGCCGTCTATGGGTAGAGGACTAGCCGGCTTATACCAACAGATGCAGATAAGCAAGGGATCATCAGGGTCATCGACGCCACGGTCGGGCACAAGTGAGTTCAATATTTGACTGGACAGCACTCTGTGAAATGACTTGGATGTCCCACAGTTTTTGTGACCATAACCAGACATTTTCGGTGGACCCAAGCCTATGATTAATATGTGAACATTTATTCAAATTCTCGGAATTTTTTGGTACACTCTGGAATTTCCAATATATTTTTCGTATTTTAATTTATTTTAGATCATTTTAAGAACTGGTTTCAAAAACTTTGTCCAGATATCCGACTCATTTTGCACGGTCGGGTCATGTATATGTTTTCAATCTCATGTCAACTCGGTTCAGGGTCGACCCGGTCCCCATTCTTGCATCCACTTTCTCCTGAGTCAGCTTGGGTTGGTGTAAATGAAATAAAAGACCTACACTAATAATAACACTACTCACAATAAGTTTGGGATTTGGGATATTTTTTTTCTTTTCAAATGACTGTTCTCACCTGTTTTTTGACAAAGTGTGTCTAATCATATACAAAATCATTCAAGCGGAATGCATTATACCCTTAATAAAATATCCCTAACTTACTGTGAGTAGTGTATAAACTGGTTTGTAATTAAATGTATGTATGTAATTGTAATTATTGTAAATTACCAAGATTGAACCCTTTTCTGTTTCAGGTTCCCCGTCGGCATCTTCTTCGGGACCCTCTTCAGGACCCCCTTCAGGACCCCCATCCAGGCCCTCATCCGGCCCCTCATCAGGCCCCTCATCAGGGCCCGCATCCGGCTCAGGCACTCCCCCCTCGGGTCCAGGAACACCCCCGGCCGTGTCGCTAGGCCGAGGCATCGCCGGTCTCTCAGCCCGCGGCACTGCGCCGTTTGGTCGCGGAATCGCAGCCTTGAAACAGAAACCATCTCCCACCGAGACGCCTGCCGAGTTTTCTCCACATAAGCCAATCTCTCCTGCGTCATCAGCTGTTGCTACCGGCAACGGGACGCCACAAACACCGGAGAAGAAGCCTGAAGTACAAATTACTGTCCCGCCACCAGGGACTGCGGGCACAAAGTACGTTGCTTTCATGAACAATCTCCTTTCTTGGTCTGCCCAAAAATCCTCCAACATCTGTGCTGCCTCCTAAAACACATTCGTCCTCATTCCACCTTTTCATACAACCAAAATGTCAAGTCGTTTGTGTCATTGACTCGAGTCTAAGTCAAGTCATTTGCAACAGAAGTCAAAGTCAAGTCATTTGAGGTTTGAGTCTCAAGTCAAGTAATGTCAAGTCAAGTCAGTGAAAATCGGGACTCGAGTCGACTCAAGTACCAAATTCTCAAATCCGAGTCATTACAGCCCTGCCAATTTCTACAATCCTTTAAAATTAACCTCATGTCAAACCATCTAGCCTTAATCCCTCAAACCTCTGAAAATTCATTCAGCCTCAATCTTCTTGAAAATTCTTAAGAGTTTAGGAAACTTGTGGTTAAAATGTAGAATTTCTACAATGAGGTATCTTCCTTACAATGTCAGTAACTTGTATACAGTCAAACCTTGATAATACATGAAAGAGCACTTTTAATAGACCTTATGCACGGTGGCCATGACAGGGGGCAGTCACAGTGCGTCATGCATGAGTAGGCACTTTGTGGATCTATTGTCATGGCTGCCATGCATAAGGTCTATACAACATTCTGTTTATAGACCGTGTGACTTTTGTTTACATATAAAGTGCCCTCTATTCAAATCTTGCCTGCTGTTGTGCGCATGCATCATGCTTTGCATAAATTTGTTAGGGAATGATGTCAAAGGTATCAAAATACAAAGCTGATGTGACCGGCGAACTCATTCCTTATGAAAATTTATGCACAGCAAGATGCATGCGCACAGTGTTAGCCACACCCCCAATGTTCCGATGCCTGCCGTGACGTCAGAGGTCACACCGTCTATAACGAGAGATTTTAGATATTTTCTTGTTTAATGTTTTTATTCCGAATAATACAAGGTTAACTTCTTCTAAGAAAAGAATGTGCAAAGTCCCAAGGACCTCTTAGTAACGAAGTTATCTGTCTTTCCATGCAGAATCAAAGCAGCAAGTAACTACATTCCCATAAGGTTTGAGACAGACGCCGTGTGGCAATACGCCGTCTCTTACACACCACAAGTTGAGAGTAAGAGAATGAGAATGCGTCTCCTCTACACTCATCTAGATGACATCAGCAAGGCTCGAGCCTTCGATGGCATGGTACTCTTTCTTCCAATTCAACTTCCGGAAAAGGTAAAATTTTATTTTTAAATCTTTCCTATTTAACTTGATCTCCATTAGTAGTCGAGTGCCTGGTTTGGCGTCATTCTGTGCTAGCCCCAACTGATCCTTGCAATTTTAAACTCAGTTCATACATGTACTTCACGTGGACACCAGTTTGACGTCACAGACATGTTTTTAGTTTCAAGTTATGCGAATGTTTGCTGTGAAATGTTTAACGTCAAATTTATGTAAAATTCGCAGTGGTGTTTGCTTTCGCATGAAAATGCGCACAATCTTTTATAGAGCACTTTTGAGGAATCCTTGGTATAGAAATAATAATAATAATGTCTACAAAAAACTGACAATTATACTGATTTTGATTATTCTGTTTCCCCATGGCAGGTCACAATATTCAAGACCAAAGGGTTGCACGATGATACCGAGTATGAGGTTAAAGTACAGCTAGCTAAAGCATTGCATCCAAAGGATTGTATTCAGCTATACAACATCATCTTCAGAAGGTAAAAACTGGGATATATTTCATTGCAGTCGATTATTTAATTAGTATTTTTTTAAATGACGCATTTAAACAAAACGTTCTATTACTCGGTGGCTGCGTGTTCAACTGTGCGAAGTCAAATTAAAGAACTTCCACCCCAAATTTACCAGTGTTGTCGTAAGTGTTCAGTTCTTGTGCTAAATAAGTGTATTTAATTTATTTAATGGGTTTAATGTACTTCAATTCGCAGCCCATAGGCTGTCTTCCACCTAAACATCACGATACATAGGTGGGTGGTGCCATTGGCAGCCGATGGCCAGAGATGCCGGGGAATCCCCTTACTCTTCACGAAAGTATGCTCTGGGATCTTTTAAGTGCATTACACAACACACTGGACCAACGCCTTTACATCCCTTCCGAAGGAAGTGTGTTTAAGTGCCTTGCTCAATGGCACAGGTATGAACCCGCATCCCAAGTTTTCACCCGAGTATTGCGAGTCAATGACCTAAACCACTCGGCCACGGTATACCCATTCTTACTTCTTCCAAGTTTTGTTTATTCTTGATAGTTTTTGGTCGTTGTTTTCATTTCAGAGTGATGAAAGTCCTTGAGATGAGCCAAGTCGGACGACACTACTACAGCCCAGAGAATGCCAAGTCCATTCCACAACACAAGTAAACTTATTCTGCACATTTTATAAACCTCAAGAAAGGTTTCATTTTGTTTAAAATTAAAACTGCCTTCTTAAAACTCAAGTAATGTTGCAATATAGTCTAACCCTAACACTCCTCAATCCTCCGAAATCAATATGATTTTACATACAGGGTTAAATGTATCTGATGTTATAATTATGTAAGTGGCATGCCAGATGTATTAATTCTTTATAATTTTCCCATTGTCTAAAATTGAATGCCACTAAAAATCTATCAAAATATATTGTTGCCGTATAAGATTTACAAATGTTGCATCTTAAAGAACACCAAATCTGCAAAATAAATTTACACGTGAAGGACAATCAATCTGGACAAGTTGTTAAATGTTTTATTTGTTGTTTAGATTGGAGATTTGGCCTGGTTATATCACGGCCATCCATGAGTACCGCTCTGGCCTGATGCTCCACCTCGATGTCTCCCACAAAGTCCTGTGCTACGAAACAATTCTTGACACCATGTAAGTACCCCGCCTTTCTTATCTTCACTCTTTGGCAATACTTAAAATAAATATAAATTTTTTAGAAAACCTTAGTTTCATCATTATTACTATAATTTGTATCTTTTTTGGACTAGTGACAAAAGTCAAGCCTGTAATTCTGTTTGCCAAATATTTATTGAACTTTCCATTTTCAAATTTCATTTAATTTCGTAAACTATTTTGTATAAAATTTGCAGTTTATAATTTATTTCTTCAAATTTTGATTGTCCATCTAGGTCAGACATTTACCGGAAAAACCCAAGTAACTTCCAGGAGGAGTGTGTGCGTCAAATCGTCGGCACTGTGGTCCTGACACGCTACAACAACGAGACGTATCGCGTTGACGACATCGCGTGGGACAAAAATCCCCAGCACAAGTTTCTCTACCATAACAAAGAAGAGATGACATTTGTAGAATACTACCGGTAAGTTTAGTTAACGTCTTGAATTGTGTAAATTAGATTTTAGTATCTACACCGCACTTCAACTTTGTCCCGCCCGATTTCTCGGCCCCAATCAGCTTCCCTGTTGACTTGGTACACATTCTGACGCATCCTGATGCGTTCAATCGGCAACTGTCTGGCTTCCAACTACAGGAAAATTAAAAAATAAACTCATTCGAAAAAAAACTGAATGCCATCAAAATGTCAAAGCTCTGCAAGATTCTGTAACGGTCAATAATGCATTACTATACCGCAAAATAAGCGACAAATATTTCAACAAAATACATCAGGGATCGATTTCACAGAAGTTAAGTCGAGTTCAATGCATCCTAATTCTCATACCAACGTCCCAAGATAAGAAGAGTGACCCTTCCTAAGACATGGCTTAGCGCTTTGTGAAATCGGCACCTGGTCATGTATTTAAATCAAGTAACGGGTCTCGCCAATTATTACAAATTATCAACTAGCAACTGAGACCTGGGATCAATTTCACAAAAGTTAAGACAAGTTCAATGCATCCTAATTCCCAAACCAACGTCCCAAGATGAGAAGAGTGACCCTTCCTAAGACGTGTCTTACCGCTATGTGAAATCGGCCCCCAGTAGTATGTGCATAATTGTTTTTATCTCGGGCTTCTTACAGTTACTTTGAGTAGTATTCAACTGTGATTTGGCTGCCCATTTTCAACTCATTTTAATCTCTTGTAATGTTCATCAATTGGTCTACTTTAATCTCTATCTACAGGAAGTCTTATCAGAAGGAAATTACCGATCTTGGACAACCCTTGCTCATCAGTAGACCAAAGAAGAGAGAACAACAAAAGAGCGGGGTAGGTAACTCACCTTAGTTCTCCAATGTCTAAGACAACCATCTTCTCGGCGCAAAAACTTCGCTGTGACATCAATTTTGCAGTCATATTTGTTTTTTATGTATGAACCGAGCTTAATGCGTGTAATGTCATTACAAGTCTACGTTCCACGAGAAATATACATACATACATGGATGCACATTTTGTGCTTTCGTTTTTAAATTCATTTCACAAAATATTCTCTAAAATGGCTATTCCACAAAAAAGGCGGCACAAGGAGAAACTGAAATTGAAGTTGTTTTCCCATTAATTTTAAGGATAAGCCGTCTGTGATCTGCCTTGTGCCTGAGCTGGCTTGTCGCACCGGACTCACAGATGAGATGCGATCTGACTTCAGAATCATGAAGGTTGGTCAATTTGATTTACTTTTTTTTTAAAAGAAAAAAATGAGCTCACTTGCAAAACAAAACTGCAACTCCTGGTCCGAGTAACATTCAGTACACTCTGTAGCTTCCAAAGATTGTTTTATAAAGGAAAGTGCGTTCTGAGAACCAGTTGACGGACGACAGTCTTTTATGAGTTGTATTCTTCAATTGCTCTAATTTTTTGAATGAAAGTTTAAATGAAAGTTATACCCCACCATTTACTGCCAAATAGTCTAGACATTAACCCTTTGCATACCGCATTGTTTATTGGCACATGTTTATTGTGTACCACACGTATCGGCATTGTTACACTCGACATTGGTAAGGAAGCATGATGTGATGTGTGGTCGAGTAAACTCGACATAGGTAAGGAAAGGGTTAAGTGGTTGAAGGCAGAGGCTCGTCAATGCGCGCATGAGGCCAAATTTGTGCCACATTATACGCAGCTCCATGCCTCTGCTATGGAGCTGCGTATTTCGTGGCACGAATTTGGCCTCACGAGCGCATTGACGAGCCTCTGCCTTTGATGAGATTTTTATTTTTATTTTTAAAATTGTTCATGCATCCGTTAGGATCTGGCATCGCATACACGCATCACACCCAACCAGCGACACGCGTCTCTAAAGCAGTTCATTGATAACATCAACAAGAACCCTAACGCAACCAAGGAACTGACCAACTGGGGAATGACTCTAGACAGAGACATCTTGGAGGTGAGTCAACCAATCACAAGGCTAGGATCACCGTCACATGATCGCATTCAGCCAATCATGGATTTGAATTGTTTTGCAAAGCCTGAAAATGAGTGAGACCACCATCAAGGTCTGAGACCAGGGTCCTTTTTCATAAAAGTTAAAAACATTCTTAAGTGGATTTAGGAACAATAAAATAAAATTTTCCTATTTTTAAAAACATGAGTTAAGAATGTTTATTTAGGAATGTTTCTAAATGGGCTTTATGAAATAGGACCCAGGTCTCAGTAGATAGTTGATAATTTGTACTAACTGGCGAAACTTGGTTTAAATACATGACCAGGGGCCGATTTCACAAAGCACTAAGACCCATCTTGGGAAGGGTCACTCTTCTTGTCTTGAGATGTTGGTATGGGAATTAGGACGCATTGAACTCATCTTAACTTTTGTGAAATGGATCCCTGATGTACCTTGTTGAAACATTTGTCTCTTATATGTCGTGGTATAGTAATGCATTACTGACTCTTACAGAATCTTGCAGAGCTTTGACATTTTGATGGCATTCAGTTTTTTATCGAATTAATTTATTGTTTGATTTTCCCGCAGTTGGAAGCAAGACAGTTGCCAATTGAACGCATCAGGATGCGTCAGAATGTGTACCAAGCCAACAAGGAAGCTGATTGGGGCCGAGAAATGGGGCGGGACAAAGTTATAGTGCCGGTGAGTAGATTGTCAAAATTAAACTTTTAACCATCCTTAAAAATAGTCCCATTTGTTAGGCCAAAAAAAAAGAAAGATGTTCTGTTTCTGGTCCCTTCGGCAGCTAAAACAGCGCCCTCTATAGACTACTAAAGTGTGACATCGGTTGCCATGGTAATTGGGTCTAAACATTCGCTGGTAATCTGAAACGTTCATTAGTATAGCGCAGGGAAACTGGTTTTAGTGTAGACCCAAAAACCGTGGCAACACACAAAGGGTGACGTTTTTGCTTTAGTAGTCTATTGCCGTACTGCCTCACATTTTCTAGACTAATCACCAATCCTGTAGACTACGTAAGGAATGGGAACAAGTCTATGTAACTTAAAGGGACATCGAGGCCAATTCAGCAGAATCCTTGGTGCCCTCTGTACATGTCAAGGCTTGGGAATCATTTTTTGCCTCATATTTTGCAGGTGGACTTGAAGAACTGGCACCTCGTATTCTGCAAGCGTGACGCGCCCCGCGCAGGCGACTTCCTGAACATGATGGAGCGATGCTGCCCTCAGTTGGGCATCCGCATCCAGGAACCGGTGCGATTCCAACTTCAGGACGATAAGACGCAGACGTTTGTCAACAACATACGCGATGCCATCAACCCACAGGTTCGTGACTTGTTAAACTCTGCACTACATTATGGGTCACTGGCTCGCAACACTCGAGTGAAAACTTGGGGTTGCAGGTTCGATACCCGGCCGTGGTACCTGTGCCCTTGAGCTTAAACACACTTGCTCCATCCTTCGCAAGGGATGTAAAGCCGTTGGGCCAGTGTGTTGTGCAATGGACTTGAAAGATCCACCCAACTATGGATCTGAATGTTTTTGGTGAAAGACACTTGTAAGCTTCATAAAACCCATTTTAATGAGCAGGGCATAGAACATATGTGACCGGCTCCAGCAAAACCCAACACTTGTTTTGGTATCAGCTTAGTGTGCATACAAAAAGGTATCTTTTAAAACATGTTTGAGGAAATTCTGATAATTTTTTTGCGAAGTTATGACTAATTAAAGTATGACAGATCAGAAAAAGTGAAATTAAAGTATGACAGATCAGAAAAAGTGAAATGGAGCTATTGGTCTTTAAAGTTTGACAAACTAGTTGTAATGATTATTGAATTTTTTGTCAATAATATGAGGAATTTTGAGACAGTTCAAACAACAAAACAAATCTTGAATGTATCCCGATGTTGATTCTGCCAAATTTTCCAAAGTTGGTCCCAGAGGCCATTTTTTAAGGTTGTGGGCTCATATCACATAATGGGAAATGCCGAGAAGCGTCGGGTTTTGCCAGAGTCGGTCACAAATCCATATGGAATGTGCGCAGTATAAATTTAATATTTATGATAATTATAAAAAACAAACAAAAATAGCAATGTAGTTCGAGTGATGGTTCTTCATGACATCAACATTTTTCATTTAATTTCCTTGCAGCTTCAGCTTGTGGTGATAATTTTCCCCACGTCACGCGACGATCGTTACAACGCCGTCAAGAAACTGTGCTGTGTGGAGAAAGCCGTCCCATCGCAGGTACTTACATTGTTTTACACTACGCACAAACGTTAGGGATATTGGTGTGGTTCAGTGTTTCAAATGACTGTTTTCACCTGTGACAAGGTGTGTCTGTCATGCAGATACAATTGTCTAAACATATGGGTCTTTCTATAAATTAGGGGTCCAATGTTGGTGTCCCCCGTTACATTTTACATCTTGTTTTTGTAAATTCAGGACACATTCTTTAAATACTTTCCATCTCAAAGAGCGAGTACATAAAGTACAATTCATACAAAATGGTTTAAAAGCCATTTTAATGATTTTTGTACGAAAAATAACACATATCGGGTGTAATGGGGGACACTAAATATCACACTTTTGGACCCCTAATTTATAGAAAGGCCCATAAACAAAATCATTCAAGCGGGATGCAGACCCTCAATAAAATATCTGCGTATACCCCACATTATCCCTAACTTATTGTGCGTAGTCGTGCATTTCCCTCTGACAAAAAAATCTTGATGACTCAGTGGTTTAATTAGAATGAAACTGGATAGTTTGTTTGTTTGTTTGTTTACTAATTTGTTTGTTTGTGTCCGTGATCAGGTGATCATCTCCAGGACAATCAGCCAACAACAGAAGCTGAAGAGCGTCACGCAGAAGATTGCCCTTCAGATCAACTGTAAGCTTGGCGGGGAGCTCTGGGCGCTCGAAATACCTGTGGTAAGTTTGTCACAAGTTTATGAAAAATGTCTTCAGCACTGGTAAAAAAACACAGCATGTGTGTAACAAAAAAAGAGCATGCACAGTCAAGATTTTAGCATTAACGTAACACAAAAAACCACACACGGATTTCACAGCTTATCAGAAACATTAGTGCATCCAGTAAGCTGAAATTTCTGCAGGCTTTTGTACCAGTGTTCTAAATAAGTAATGCTGATGTCCTAGGAATTCTTAAAAACTTGATAAAATAAGTCTTTAGCAGTATTTGTATAGATCTTTGGACTAACTTTCTCTTCTTATTGTGGGTTTTTTTTAGTCCCAAATGATGGTTGTTGGAATTGACGTGTACCACGACCCAGCCAAAGGAGGGAAATCCATTGGAGCCTTTGTGGCAAGCACCAATAAGTAAGTACTATTCTGCCCCCTCGAATTCCACCGATGTTCACCCAAATGTCTCCCGAGTAACCCTAACTCTTTTTCTACGATGCACCCTTGCGGAACCCATTTAGACAGGGTGCCGTATGTCTGGGGATCCTCAATAGCCTGCCTTCCATTAGATTCTCCTTGAAAACTGCCCAGAATCAATGGACTGTAATACTTCTATACAATGGTTCTTCAATCCTTTTGAAATGTCTCTCATTCTTTTCCTACGTGATAATTGTTCCTTCTGACTCCAAGTTTGTATATTCTTCACAATTCACATGATTATTTTTGATTACTTCCTAATTTTTGAAATATATACATATTCCCACTGTGAACATGGCCACTGATGCCGGCACGACGCTAAACCCAAAACTCACTCACTCTACGATGCTCTGCTCATAGCGGCTTGAGAAACATAAATTTCCGACTAGAATGCCATTTCCAATGGCTTACTTGTACTCGTAGTCGACAGGACAAAGTTTCTAATCTTAACCAGAATATGCTTTGATTCCTGTGCCTCAGGTTGTTAACGCGCTGGTACTCCAGGGTCTGTTTCCAGACCCCCCAACAGGAACTGATTGACGGTCTCAAACTCTGCCTGGTAGCCTCCATCAAGAAGTACCACGAGGTAGGATGGAAACCAGCTAAATTTTAAAATGTTTATCGTGCTATATTTGAGAGCGGCATTTCTTTTAAAATCTTTTTACTAAATACTCTGTAATTTGCGTTTTGCCGTAGGTTAACCACGACTTGCCGCAAAAGATCGTCATCTTCCGCGACGGCGTCGGCGACGGTCAGCTGAATACCGTAGCAACCTACGAGCAGGAACAGCTATCGTCGTGTTTTGACATGTTCGGCGAGACCTACAAGCCGTCCCTGACGATCGTCATCGTTCAGAAGAGAATCAACACAAGAATATTCTCTATTTTGGTAAGTGACGTAATGCTCACAATTCCACCGTCTCCAAACCGATGTTGGGAGTTTAATATTTCAAACTCTGTTTGCCAGGGGGATTTTTCCTTTACTGCAAAACAGAATGTTCAGACGTTTGGCTAAAAACAGTCGGGAAGCTACATCCTGACTTCCGCAAATTTACACAAATGGTGTGTATTAAAGTTTTTGTTTTTTACACCAACAACAACGTGTTGAATGAGTCCTTAACACAAGTGGGTCATAGTGGCGATTTAGACCAGATTTAAAACGTAGACTTCCCCTTTTCAGCAGTCTACATAGACCAGAATTAGACTGTTGTTTTTAGACCATTGGGGAAAGTCGATCCTTGTTAGTGGCAGCACCTCAACTTTGGAATGAATTGCCCTTTCAGATCAGATCAGATCAAGTGATACACTATCCTCTTTCAAATCATGTCTCAAAACCCACCTTATGCACAAGGCATTCAATCATATGTAGTTCTCTTTAATAGTGTGTAATTTGTATTTCAACGCCCTTGAGGATGGATACGTTGCGCTATATAAATATTCATTATTATTATTATTATATAAAACGGCATATTAGAGGGTCTGAAAACATTCTACGTAGACTTCCCTTTTTCGGCAGTCTACATGGACCAAGATTAGACCAAAGTTACAACCGCTTTCAGTAGTGTCTGATTGTACCCCTAGTGCAAGCACCATGTAACCTACGTACTTAAATTGAAGGTTAATGCATAACTACACTCGATTGTTTTAGAACGGCAATCAGTTGGAGAATCCTGCCCCAGGCTGCGTCGTAGACCACACCATCACTAGACCCGACTGGTATGATTTCTTCCTGGTTAGTCAGCATGTCAGACAGGGGACAGTCACGCCCACACACTACGTCATCATCTTCGATACTAGCAAGTTCACCCCTGACCAAATGCAAAGGTGAGGACATGTGATGTTGAAGGGTCAAGTCCCAGTTACGTACGACACTCTCTGCTTCAAAAATCACCACTTATGACCACAAATTCTCGGTAATGGACTGTGGCCTGTGATTATAGGGGGCAGCATCAATTTCTTCAATATTTTGTTTTCTGATTCCTAAAAAATATTCAAAACAAAAAACCATAAAGGCTTATAATTTGTTCCATGGTATTGGATAGGAGTTTGGTGTCCCGGGTTATCTACGCCAATGAAAATTGGCTGTAGAATGAGTTTGCATTAACCCTGGTGCCATATCTACACACAAACATTAAATTTGAGTGGCATTTGTACAAATAAAAATAATTAGTTTCTACTGGGAAACCGCTTTCAATCATTAAAAACACTTGGAAAGCTTAAAAAGCATGTCACACTTTTGGACCCCTAATTTTGGGAATTACCCATAAGCGTTTGCACCGCAGGCAAATCCTCAATAATACTTTTTTATATTAAGAAATGAAGGAATTTAATGGATGTAGCTGTTCAAGAGAGATTGATCCCCGGAGTTGTTGATTTTGAATGTTGATATTTTTTAACCCGCTTTGTATTTTACAGGTTAGCCTACAAGCTGACCCACCTGTACTACAACTGGCCCGGGACAGTCCGCGTACCCGCCCCTTGCCAATACGCCCACAAGCTAGCCTATCAAGTCGGTGAAAACCTGAAAAAGGAGCCCTCGCTTGAGCTGTCGGACCGACTCTTCTTCCTCTGAGAAAACAAGAGAATAGCTGAAAGAGCCTCAAAGGTCAATGGTCAAGTGTTTACATGCTTGGCAAAGTGCCTCCACTGACAAGTTAAGCTGGTCTTGTTTCTGTTTTACGATGCTTTCTTATTTATTTTTAACCCTTTCATGTACAAGTTATTTTTTAGGCTACTATAAAGGCTGGGATTTCAGAGTCCCATCTGACATAAAAGAGTTAAACTACCATCGTATTCTGTTTCGGCAGCATATTTTGATCTGCATATTGATTTTAGAAATGGGGTTTTGTCTTCAGATAATAAAATTGAATATTTCCAGAATGTAAGATTTAATATAGATCTGAGGTAATATTGAGATTAGGATGGTTGGTTTTAAAGTATGAAGTCATCCCCTTGCAACAGTGCCCCTTTAACGCACTCCCCAACTCCTGCGTACAGTGGCCCTGTTAAAACCGGCCCCATTTCGCAGGGGAACAAGCGCTAGACCAATTAGGACGCTTAGCAGTGCGTTGCAGGCATTCAAATGTCACGCGCGCAGATTGTAAACACCGTGCATGAATGTGATACATGTACTCAGTAAGGCTGGCTGTTGTCCGCGTCGGCGATTGGTTGCTATTTAAAGCATACTTGGGAATCCGTTCCATTACATTCGTCAGCATGCATCCCTGTTATTAATTTGAGAAACTGTGGAGTAAATTAAGATCGTCTACGGAAATTTTTGTAGTAATGGGACAGTCATAAGGAACAGAACCCAATACAATTTCTGGAAAGTATAGAAATCGTTTCTTTTCGGCATAACATGACCGAATTTACTAAATTACATCAAAATGACTCGAGCGTGTGTTGTCCGAACACAACAGCCGACTCACTCCACAGATTTGTGTGGATTTCCTCAGGGTATTGTATCGTCGCTCAGCAGAGTGGAAATTCCCTGAGATCTCAGGATGGTATGAAGTATGCCCAGTCCCAATATGTGGCGTACGTCAAATTGTCAAACTTCAATTTAGCTTGTAACGAGACCCAGAGTGCTCAATTTAAGCCCAAGTTTGACAAAGACACATTAGTTGGAACTAAAAATAACCCTTTTATGTTTCCCCTCTCGCGTTCACATAAATTATTTGCATCTTACACGGAGCAGCCGTATTCGTTAAATAGTGAGGCCCAACCACGCATTATGAAAGGTTCCGTAAAATATGACACATGTGTGCAAAGTGTCCATCCCCTAACCCACCGTCTCCGTTAGTTATCCGTTTTTGCCAGTGTTCTGTTTCATCTTGTAAATGATGCTTTTTAGATATGTTCATATTATAGTATAAGTAGTTTTTAACTTTAGAAATACTTTAGAAAAGAAAGATTTTAGTGTAAATTGTTTTTTGCTTTTTTGTTAGCTCAGGGAGCTGAATGTCAAAGCGTTTTTATTTGCACTGCCATATGTTAAATAAATGTTTTTTTTATTTCCCTTAAACTTGTACATTGACGACGGCATTTATTTACCAAGATTTTTTTTCTTCTTTCCGTTAACTCATTTTTACCCGTTTGTTTTTACCAGTCAAGTGCTTTTTAATGTTGCAATTTCCTTAACCTTTTCCCAGCGACTAATCATTTTCCAATTTATTCCTCTGGAGCGGGAGACTGCACTTGTAGTTTTGGTTATATATGTCTTTGGGGCTGTAGACTTGATGACTAGTTTTTATTTCAAGTCGAAAATCAATTTTACTTCCCAAGTGCTGTCACAGGTCATTTTCTGCAGAGTCAAGTCAAACAACAACAAAATGACTTGATCCATTCCCAAGCCAACAAGATGAGAGACCAGCTCTGCCCTGGTAATACTGACCCACAGACTAATTCTGTATATCAGCACTCCAGAGAAACACTCGCACTTAAAACTGCATATGCGTCACTATTTTGACTGTCTGTGCAGATATTCTGATCCATTTTTTGTTCTATTAATTTTAGACCTACATAAAAGTTAAAAAGATCCTCTTGACAGAAATCTGCAGTTTGTTTTTTCCAATCGGCCCGATCTGGACCAGATTGTCCCCGATGAATCAATTTTTTTGATCGGCCCGATTGTCGTCATGAATCGTCTCCAATCGTCCCCTTTTTTTACCCGATTGAGTCCCGACCAATGGACCATGGCGGGGGGACGAATCACGGACGTTCCTTGCGCGATCGACACGTTTCTGGGGTGCAAGTATGCGAAAGTACGCGCAAGACGACCACGGGCTGACGGTTTTTGATCGGCTACTGTTTTTCAACATTTTTAAAAACAGTAGCCGATCACTTTTTCGGTAGCCGACCCTCGGAGGACTGAGGCGATCGCGCCAGATCTTCCCCGAAGGTATAGGGTAGTGCTCGACAGTGCTCGCAGGTTCCCGACTATTTTCGCAAAAATGCGGCCGATCGACCAAAAAAAGGATCAGGTACTATCGGGACCAAAAAAATCCTTGGTGAAATGGCCGCTTAATCCACTTGTAAAAATTTTTTCTGTTTGTAAAATTGAAATAAGTGTATACATTTATTTCAGTTATTTAAGTTGTGCTTAAGATGGGAATAGCTAACGAACCAAGTGCATGCGGGCAGAAACCAATGGAGGCCGTTGCAAAACTACATTATGAAATTTAAAGGAGCGTGTCCAGATCACATTTTTGCCTCCCTCCCCATTTTTCCCCTTGGGTGTTGAGATTTTGATACTATATTATTTGTCATATTTTTCTCATCACCATTCTAAAATTTCGCGCTCTCAATCCGTATATTTTCAAAGATATTGTTAAAAAACACCAATGTTTTGTAAACTAATTTTTCCAGTTAAAAAGTAGTGCAGTGCTTCCACATCCAAATTGGAGATTGCATATTTCCTGTTTTCTTCCCATGGATAGTATTTTGGGGAGGTATTTTATATGATTATTGTTAAGTTGGAACGAAATCCTTCTAGAAAAATATGGACAAGCTCCTTTAAAGGTGTTCACACACTTGTGTTAATACTTTAAGAGTTATTGCTTTAATTTTTGATGTTTAGTGTAATCTGTAGTTTTTACCGAGGCAGAAGAATGCCATTTATGTTTGTCTTCCGTTTTTATGAACAGTATTTACAAACGGTTAAGATATTGACCTTTTGTACCAAAAAAGAGTATTTGCTACTTGCCGTATATTTAATTATTTTATTCATCTTCATGAGAGAAAAATGAAAATTTACATAAATGTCAATTTGTAATTGAGATAGGCAAATGTACTCTTCAAAATAAAGAAACGCAAAATACAGAAAGATTAAGGAGGCTGAGAGATGTAACATTTTATTGGTCAGTAATGTGTCTGACCACCTCTTGTGGCAAGGCTGACTGCACCAGCCTCTGTAAGAGCCACTGAGGCAGGGTGTGCCACTCTGAAATGACTCCCTAACCAGCTGCATTTCTTGGGCTGTCTGGAAGACGCGCAAATGCAGTGGTCAGCTAATCCATTTCAGGCTCAATCAGGTTGATAAACCAAACCAAATTTGGTTTCTGAGAACCCTATTAAAAATGGCAGGGTTCCTCCAGAAACAGAAAATGTCACATTTCATTACTGAGGGAACCAATTTATTCAAATAAGTCCTCTACCTAGAGCCAGGAAATCACTGAAATGGAACAGTCTTGAAAGCGATTCCAAAGTGATTGGTCGATCAGTGCCTTGTTATCTACAAGTTCACTATTCAAAAAACTTCTGTTCTGATCAAGACAATTGCATTTCTTTCTTGGAAGAGTACATGGGAAAGAGGTTGAGTTTCCTGGGGACAAGGTTGATGAGCACCACAAGTATCCATTAATATAAGCTAGATAATATTAATAAAGCTAGATAATAATAATATCAGCTATGTTATTGATAACACATTCCTCAAAAAACTTTGCATTTGAAGAAAAAAAATGGCACCTCAACTCTTTGCCACTTTCTTATGGAGTTCTGTGCACTTCCACACTTGCTAGTTCTGTGGTGCCATACCGGAAATATGGAGGTGCCCAAACGTTTGCTAGAAGGTGCAGTTATTCTGGTCAGTACACGTCTTTATTTCTAGCTTTTAATGGAGTCTTGAGATGGGCACATGTTTGATGTAATTGACTCATGATAATTTGTGAATTATGTTTAGTTTTTTATGGCCAGGAAGTTTTTGTTGTTGCTTGCTTGGAATACACAAGATGTGTCCACTCTTAAATTTGAAAAATAAGCCAGATATTTTTATGAGGTAGATGTTCCATGTAACACCAAAGTGTTGAAAACAAGTTTGTTCTATCTTTCATTTTTTTAAGTTTATCTTTTGTGGACTAAAAACAAAGTCCGAGTTTTGGTCCCAGTTCCTAAAAGACTGGTAGTTAAGTAAATTTTCAAAAAATGCACATGAAATTCATCTGTGTAGCTTTGTTTTTTTTTTTAAATGACAGCTGTTTGGGTCATTGCCTTGTAAACTTGGGGCAGAAACGCCCTAAATATGCAAGTTTGAAACCCCTGAAAGTACATGTACTTGCTCCGACCTTTGGGTGGGATGTACAGCTGTAGGTCCAGTGTGTTGTGTAATGCACTTAGATCCCAGAGCATTCTTTCGTAAATCGAAGGGGGAATTCCCCAATGTGTCTGGCTTGCAATGACTGCCTAAAGCGACACCCACCATGTATGTTTTAATAGACAGTTTGTGTAGTTGTAAAATGCATTGAGATGTCAGAAGACATGAAATATGCTTATGTAAGAATTAGGGGAGTATACCACTGTGCCTCATAGCTCAGCTTGTAGAGCATCTGCCTGGTGTGTCAGAGGTCTTGGGGGGAAAAACCTGAGGGAGTATACCACTGTGCCCTGTGGCTCAGCTGGTAGAGCATTTGCCTGGTGTGTAAGAGGTCTTGGGGGGAAACCTGAGGGAGTATACCACTGTGCCTCATAGCTCAGCTGATAGAGCATTTGCCTGGTGTGTAAGAGGTCTTAGGGAAAACCTGAAGAAATATACCATTGTGCCTCATAGGTCAGCTGCTAGAGCATCTGCCCGGTGTTTCAGGTCTTGGGAAATACCTGAGGTATACCACTGTGCCTCCTGGCTCAGCTGGTAGAGCATTTTCCCCCTTTTTGGAGAGAGTTGTATTTTCAAATGATTTTTGAAAATTGGGCATTTAGCATTGGTTCCTATGGGAGCCCAATTTACTTGGGTGCACCCCTGGTACCAATCCCAACTTGGGATCGATCACTCATTTGGCTTGCCACAGCAGTAGAGGTGTTTGTCTGGGGCCCTGTGTTCAAATCTAGAGTACATGGTTATATTTTACTTCAAAGGTGGCAAGGCACCATAGCATTACATAATTTAGTTCAGTGAATCTTGACTATAGTAGCCACTTTAACAAGTTGCATGAGCATTATACACATGGAATATCGGACCAAAGATGGATGGCCTCTGTATCAAGGTGGGCTTATAATGGCAAGTTTGCAGTCAAGGGAATATGCTGAGTTTTGGGCCAATTTTTTTTAGGTAAATGTGGCAAATCCATTGTTCTATTTTTGGTGGGAATTAATACATTGTACTCGCTTTATAGAATATCGAGATTACAGTGTCATTTTGTGTTCAGATGTGTTTATTATATACTTGTGTAAACTTTGTAAAGACAATTTTCCAACGCTATTTTTGCCAGTTTTTTTATTGTTTGTGAAAAACATTAACAATTAATTCTTACAGTTATAAAGAGTACGAGTGTTTGGTCATTTTTTCTTTTTGACCTAACGTAAATGTCGGCATAGTCGCCAGCAGCCGATTTCACAAAACTTACGCAGGCCCACCTGCGCAACGTTTTATTGTGTAAGTCGCGCAACAAATTAGCGATAACACGCAAGCTATGGGGCTTGCGCCATTTTTCGCAAGCTGCGCACTCTTTCGTGAAATCGGACCTGGCGACTATCCCGACATTTATGTTAGATATTAATTAGCACTATAGAAACACCGAGGCCTCATGATGTACAAAACGTACGAGACTGGCTGAAAAATGTCTGTTTTTCGAAGTAAAATCAGTATATTTCCTGCGTTTCTGTTTAAATAACTACACTTACTAATGGCTAATAATCATTTTATGGAAAAATAGTGATGTCCAACACAGTTTATAGAAGGATTTTTTTTGTTTACCCGGCATGAAAAGTCAGTTATATCTGTGAATGCATTCTTCAACTTGCTTATAGACCGTATCAAATAGCTGACATCTCGTAGGGCAACTTTTATCATTTAAATTGGTCTACAATCTAAGCACAAAATGTGCAACCATGCATGTCCATGAGGAACAAAGAAATTGCCCTACAAGATGGCGGCTTTTCGATATGGTCTATTAGAAACTGAAATTTAAAAACAAATAGAAACAGCACAGATTAGGCTTTCACAAAGATTTAAGATAGAAACTTACTTTTTATAAAATCATTTTCGATTAATACACCACTGCATTTCAAACTGAAATTAATGTGCTCCACATACAAAATTATAATAAATAAATCAAATTTTATACTCAACGTGAGACCATAACCCATTTTACAAAACTTTACAAATAAAAACTATTGGGGATAATGTTGCTTAAGACTAAATCTTTAACATAATTACGAAAACGACCAGTATATTATGTGACCCACTCTGGGAAAAAGGTAGCATAAGTCGTGCAGGCTAGGTCTATTTTTTTGCGACCATAAGAAGAAATCTACGGCAAATTCTCACTCATTAAAATGCAAAAAAGAAAGGATACCGCCTGTTTTGTCCGAAATTTCCTGTATTTTAAACAGCGTGGGTCTGCCACAGAATTCTTCTTATGGTCGCAAAAACTTGACCTAGAGCGGATCACCATATGTGCTCTGAAACAATAAAATTTCTTGTGCATTTATTATCATCCCCACTCACCAAAAATATTTAATAATTTTCTTGTACATCTTAACCCAATTTAAACAAACTTAAATTCTTAACAAAAACACTGCATTAATTTCTTCATCAATTTGAAGAATTTCAGTGGAAAAAAAAATAATTATGTCAATATAAGTTAAAGGCACAGGCTCGTCAGCAATGCGCGCGGGCCAAATTCGTGCTAGAAATACACAGCTCCATGCCTTTGCTATTGAGCTGCGTATTTCGTGGCACGAATTTGGCGCGCGCGCAATGCCGACGAGCCTGTGCCTTTAATGTAAATCCTATCATGGAGGAGAACAAATCTTATTTTCCTTCTTCCATGATCCTATTAAACCTATCGGAAGTTTTGGGTCACCTTCACACCATCTTTATATTTTTTTCCTTAAATAAGATTGGACGAAATTAGTTAATTTTCTTTATAATATTTCCATCAAACGATATTGCTGTGGTTTTCACAAGGTCACTATTGGCACTTAGATTCTGCAATTGCCCAAACACTGGAGAATCATTATATTTTACCTCAATTGACGAACGACATTTTTTTTTTCTTTTAACAATTTTGAGAGAACATAACGGATAAAAAGAAGGCATGTTTTAAAATATTTTTCTCCTAATTAAGGCATAAAAGAAAGCACAAGCAAGTCGTATTTTTATGAGTCAAAGACTGAATTTAGGAAAATTGTGCAAAAAGTAAATTGATACCCCTCTATCAAATAAGGTTTTTTTAATTTAAAAAAGAACATTGAAGAGGTTTATTTGCATCATTCCAGAGGTATTGAAGAAAGACTACGACTCTTAAGTACATGTAAACTACTCAATAAGTTTAAAGATTAAGAATTGTACAGAGAAACTTGGCTTCATTTCAGCAATATTTGTTTACAAAAAACTATCACTTCATGCAAACTCTGTCTGGTACACTGACTTATTATACTTGATAATTAAACCCACCAGACAAAATTTTGGTTGCCAGGTTGCTATGCACGTCCTCGGCAAGATGAGCAAGTGAAGTCAGGGATCTATACCATATGGACAATGAGAGCGAATGGCACAAAGTGACCTGACTATACCCGTGCTGGTGGTTGATATGCATTGTTTGAACTGCCCGAGTCACATTGCAACATAGTCTGTGGACTTGTAAAAGAGAAAAGGTCAGTATACCAGACTTACTTAAATCGAAGTCTCACTTTGCATTGCTATTTCTTTACAAAAGTGAAGAAAAACGTTTTTAAAGATTTAATACTTATTTATAAACGAGGCATCCTCTTTCAACAGGATTGTAAATATTTTACTATTTACAGTTTAACTCTTTCACTACGGCCGCCGTTCACAGCGGCTATCAAGAATTGTCAGAAAGCCGCTGCCAGCGGCTCGCCTGTACACATAAACAAACGGTGGCTTTCAATTAATTACGTCACAGACCTCGAAAAAATTCCGTAGTGAAAGAGTTGAAGGCACAGGCTCGTCAGCAATGCACGCGCACCAAATTCGTGCCACGAAATACGCAGCGCAATTCCCTCTGCTATATGGGGCACGCACGCATTGCTGACAAGCCTGTGTCTTTAATTGCTAATTATTTTGTGTACTTTACTATAGCAATATTTTGTCTTCCTATTAATTACTTGTTAGTTAACTAAATTTAGACACCCTGTTACTCTTTTAAACTGAGGTAAACAAAGTAAAAAATTGTCATATATTGGCCCCCTTCGAACACGTGCAAATACGCCATTTTGGAAGTCAAATAATGCTGAGTCATTGTGGAAGCGATGTGCGTCTCTGGTGGGCGTAACACGGTTTAATTCACCAATGGGAGCCTTAGCATTGCGCGTTACGCACACTATGGACACACAATGCGCACGCACGCTTCCACAACGACGTGGCATTATTTGACTCCCAAAATGACGTCATTGGCACGAGCTCAATTGGCAAACTAATCGTAATGCTTGATTGTACACCAGAGAAAACTCAATATTTTATTTGTTTTGTAGGTGTGCACATTTTGACAAAATCAAGCCTGTAGCGGGGTTATAGTCGAGTCGATCACAAGTTCGTGACCGGTTCTACACAAGTCACTAAAGTCTATCACAAGAAGCAAACGATGAACACGCACAAAATAATAGCTTGTGACTTGTATTAAGACCCAGGGACTTGTGAGGGACTCGACTACAACCTGGCTTGTAGAAAGTCAGTCACCTAATGAAATATCTCTATAGACCTTTATCACGCTGCGTCCATCTTTGTCTTGTTCCCCATAGTACGTCTCGGGTACATGTCAGTGCATCCGCGCGTATCTCCCGTTGAGAATCACTGTCCACACTGCGCGCGCTCTCTTGATCGCGCAACGCCAGTGCCATTGCGATGCACACAATGGTCAATTTAAAAACGGAACCAAACTAGTTTTTTTCTGCAAGCCTCGCTTTGGTTACATTCATTTTAATAGGAGAAAAGGGAAGATGGCCGCACCGTGATAAAGGTCTATTTTTTGTTGCAGTACAGTAATGGTGAAATTTACCATGTTTAATTGTAAATTCTGAAAAGTCTAAAAGAGCAAATTTCAGTAACTTTTCTCAATAATCAAATAGAATTTGAATATAACTTTAATATTCTACACAGGGCAGGCGAGTACTGGACTTGTATCACTTGAAAATGGCATCCATGAAAGCTCTTAAAAAGATCGTAGAAAACTCTTACTTATAATAACTAAGTACAGAGCATGCCATAACATTTACATCTCTAGCCACTTCAAAGGTTAATATGATGAAGTTGTCGTAAATTAACAATATTTTAGTAAAAACCGGTAATAATAACCACAGGGAATGAACAAGTGCACAAAAGAATGCCATTGTTACAGTATATTTCGATAGCTTGTGACCAGGGTTGCATTCAAGTCCATCGCAAGTGGCCTCACAAGTCCAATAACTCCAACAAAGGCATCCTTTTGTGCGTGTTCATCCTTTGCTTCTTGTTGCTGGACTTGTCACGGACTAGCTTGTAACATCAGGGTTGAAGTCGAGTCCATCACAGGTCTTCACAAGTCCACCACAAGTCACAAGCTCTTCAAATGAACTCAAATGTTCATCCTTTGCTTCTTGTTGCTGGGCTTGTAACATCAGTGTTGAAGTCGAGTCCATCACAAGTCCACCACAAGTCCCTGGGTCTTAGTTCAAGCCACAAGCTATTCAAATGAACTCCAACAAAGGCATTCTTTTGTGCATGTTCAACCTTTGCTTCTTGTTACTGGACTTGTGCGGGACTTGTCTACAACCCTGGTTGTGACCTGACCATGGATTTGCGAGGACTAGCAGATCCTTGAGGTACCTTAACTACAGATTTGTTCCTGTCCTTAATAATAAACCTCCAATTCTCCCACAGCTCAAGCAAAGCACACAGGAACGAGGAAGGATGCCCTCTACGGTTCATGTGCAATAATATCGGTAAGTTCACGTTTTCCGAAGCTTTTCGATGAAAGAATGGGGCTAATATGAAATTGTCATTCAGTTACAGCCAAGGACGGGAGATTTACAAACTGCTAGTTTCTTTTTCTAGCGGTGCTGGCGGTGGTTTGATGGGTAAATGTAGGGTCAAGGGGTCGCGAAGTCGTCTCAGGTCATACTCCAGCTAAAAATATGAAAAATTATTGAAACTTAATATTTAAAAATGCACTAATAATTGTTTACTCCTTAGGTATTGTGAAACATGTCTGTCGCACATTTATGATCTGTCTTTAAGTTGTTCAGATATTCGGTATAAATATAGTATAAAGCATAAATCGGTATAAATATTCAAATGACGAATGCCAGAACTTAACAATATTCTGTTAACAATGTGAAGGAATCTTACGTGTGATATTTGATCTCTGAGACTGTTATAATTCTCAATGCTCATATTCTTCTTCTTGGCAAACTTATGGAAGTTCAAGAGGTACTTTCTATCCTCCGCATCTAGATTGGTATAATCCTGCAAGCAGAAGAAGATAAAAACACAATTTATGAAAGAATATTTTTAATTTTCCTTCGAAAGATGGGCCACAAGTTGGCTTGAGAAGGCAATAATTTGTCAATAGACCTATGACATAATGACGTCACGCAAGGTTTACAGCGGTGCATTGTGGGGACGAAATCTCTGCATCGCTAGTTTGCACAATTATTGCAGGGCCATTTTCGCCGCCTTTTGAGGCCTTAAAAGTTAAAACCATAGTTCCAGCGTCCGTCGTGGGCTTCAAACTCACGCCATTACGTTTCAGGTCTATTGGTTTGATCCATTCCCCAAAGGAAAAACATTCAAATTCAAACTTTATTGTGGCAAATTGGTGGCTGGAATTTTCATCCAGTTTAACTGATGCAAGAAACAACTTTAAAAAGAAAAATGTTTAAGTGTCAATCTTTTCAAAGACTAATAAGACCTCATATCTCTGGTGATGAACATACTATATTCAGCAACCAAGATCTGTTTTACTATTTAAGCTTTAACAGGAAAAATGAACTTCTTTCTGCAGTGTATTACAGAAATTATTTTACTAGTTCTTTAAGAAGAAGCCCTATTAAATGATTTAACAATTTGACACGTACCTGTCTGGTCAACACGAAATAGACATACATACAGATCATCCCTCCGTAGGTGACAAAGTACGTAATGGGTTCAACAATATCCCAAGAGTACTCCCACCAAGTTAGCCGGGCTAACAACCCAAACTGTAGCCCCATGTAGCCTAGACCCCCCCACACCCACCAGTTGGCATTACGCGCTGCCTTGCGGTCTAGCTCTTTCTTTAACTGTAAAATATGGGTACAAATGGGTGCAACTGGTTAATATGTAAGTGGGTACAATAAAATGCAAGTGGTTGTCAAATAGGTAAGTACATACGTGTACATGAACAAATGATTACCGGAAAGAACGAGAAAGACAGTTTTAGGTACAGTTTTAGGTAAACAGATGCATCAATGCTTCATGAAACCTTGAAAATTCATGCATGGTTTATGCCAAGTCAATGGTAATAAATGTGTGCGCGCAATTAAAATTTTTTAAACCGCCACCTGGGCCCAATTTCATAGAGCTGTTTAACAGCCCATTTCCCGTTAAACCGAGCATCAGGCTATTTCATAGACATCGTTAACGGTAAGCAACTGAAAACCTGCCTTAACAGCAGAGCCAAATTTTGCTTAAAGATAGTGATGCAACAATGGCGGTTTCCAAGCGTGCGCATGCTTAAGCATGCTGCGGTCGTGAAATAGCCTTAACTTTTCTGCTACAGTAAGCACCAATTTCAGCTAGCGCTTAAGCAGCTCTATGAAATTAGGCCCAGATGTTAATGTTCATGTCCTTTTCGTTACTACTAGTGTCTTGGGAAAGCACTGAGTATACAGTGCTATTATACGTCGGGGAAGGGCAAAAAACAAACCCTAATTAACATTTGTTACCACTGCTTTGAGTAAGTATTTTTATTGTCAACTCATGAAGTAAATTTTGGGTCATTGCAAGAATGACCTTCAAGCGTCATTATGCTGTGCTACATATCCAATGTAAAACCACTTTTTGCATTCTATACGCTTCCCCGACTGCTACCACCCTGAAGACTTTTGCACCACTGTACCTCTTCTAGAGGTTCAATCTCCATTTTAAGATTCTCTAGTTGCCCCCTGAGGTCTTTTTCCTTCTCTAGCTGGTACTGCTCAATGTGTAACGTCGAGTAGAGCTGGTAGATCATGGATTTCACATCGGCCATTGTACGCGCATCCTCACTGATTAGTTTATCTATGCGTCAAAATAGCGAGATGTTGGGTTAGTATAAATATTAATTCTCAAGGCGATTTTCTTAAGCTGTCAAGTGAGACAACTCAATGTTTGAAATTGATCGAATATCCAGTTAGGCCAAACAAAATAAATGGTGTGTTTACGGTAACCCGACCTACCTGGAATTTTTGAGGCCAAATTGCCGACCTCAAATCTTTTTTTTGCCAATTTTCAAGTTGATAATTTTAAATGAGTTATTTGCAATAATTTCCAAAGAACATAACATTTTCTACACTTGTACATGAACATGTTTAATAGTGTTAATAGTGAGTTTCAAACATTGCAAAACAACACGCAAATGCATGAACTGAAATGTAAAAACAAAAGACAAAATAAAATTATTTTTCTACCTACCTACCTGGATTTTGTTTAGGCCGTTACCGTAAACGCACCATTTATTTTGTTTGGTATACCAGGAGAATTCATCTTTTTTAGCAGGTATTATTTCATGCATTAATGACATGTACACTTCAATTTGTAATACAGTGCACAAACTTTATAAAATTAAAAATACAATTTATGCAGCAGAGTATGACATTTTAATTGGATACATAATTTGGGGCAGTAATTAATAATAATGATAATGAAGTCTTGTAATACACCATGCAACCACGTATATTGACCTGACCATGCAAAATGAGTCGGACAGTCTATGTCAAATTTTCAGAAACCGTAGATCCGGGCCTGTTAAAATGTTAATGGACATTCTGGGCAATACCCAGGTACCAACTGAAACATACATTGCAGGGGTAGGAATTAACCTGTCAGTAGGACTCGGTAGATTAGAGAACTCTACTGGTCCTGCTTAAAGTACTTGTGCTTTACAAAATGGCACAGAGATACTGCAACACTTTCTGGTTTAAAGTCATTGGGTGCAGGATAGATGGGATTGCTTTATGATCCAACACTGGGGCATGTCTGGAGAGATCAGAGAAAAAAATGTAGTTGTCTGAAATTGTCTAAAGCAATCAGGAATTGTTTGTGGTAACCAGGAATTCTTCACCTTGAATAAGAAATGTTTACTGTGGATTAGGCATCAGAGAATGTTTCCATGAGTCAGTAAATGTTTTCACTGGTCCAGTCTTTTTGACAGATCTAATGGTCCTTCTGATATTCTACTGGTCTCGGACCACATGACCAGTGTTAATTTCGACCCCTGCATTGTATTTTTGTATATACAAATGGGCCCGGATAAGCCACTGATTTTTTTAGCACTGTTCTCCCAAACTGCACGGCAGCCGTCTTATTTCGCATAGTCATAACACATTTATTATTTATCACTCCTTGGCACATACACATAATTGGATGCTAAACACTGGGACCAATCTCTCTGCAAACTGGAGATGCTGTCTACCCTTTATATAAATGTCACACACACCTCTGTGCCTTCGAGACATTTGGGAGGGGGGTGAGGGGGGGCAGAAGGAGAAGTGGTTCCATCATGTTATGAGAATTTTATCCCCCTTTCGATCTTCCGCTTGATTAATTCTAAACCCAATAACCCAAATCTAATCAAGATTTATCAGCCCTGTGGGTTATGAAAGCAAATGTACGTGTGCTGTTTTCATGTGTCTTCGAAGTTTGTATGTGCACTGTGCACAGGAGTTTTCTTAATTTATAGCTATTTAAAAAAAATCTATTGGCTTTGTTTTGCAGAAATGTGCCAGATAATTTTTCTGTTGGATATATAAGCCTGCTTTAAACACACAAGAATAAAAAAATTTAAAAAAATAACTGTACATTTTGCCAAAAAGCTGTTAAAAATACTATGTATATTCAAAGCTAATTGAAATTGTTTATCGTAGTCACATGAGGCAAAATTACCAATATTAACATTTCTGTGTACTCAGTAGCATTGCCCAATTACATAATTTTGAAGGTCACACAATTACAGAAGCTTTTGAACACAATATTCAGTAGGCACGACTTCAGACATTTAAAGCCCTAGTTTTGATTGAAGATTTTTTATTTAGTAATTTGTAATTATTTATAGGTTAATTATTTGCATGAAGGAGAAACAACTCAATTTAAAGCGTACTGCCTCAGAAAACGCTGACCTAGAAAATTCCTCCCCCAGCCCATTATGCAGCAGACGTTAATATAAATATAACGGTAATTTCTAACACCCGACAACCACAGAATGCAAACTAGCAACTGTCAATTGATGAAAATACCTCGCCGCAGCTTGGGAAAAATCAATACACTGCGGGATGGTTTTCAGTAGAAAGACAGCCCTCAGGCACATGTGTGTGAAACTGACATAATTGATTTTTTTTGACAGGTGGCAATATTAGCACGCTGGAAAATTGGTCGGAAGGATTCTATAAAAAGATGGTATGTCCATTTCAGCAAAAACATTTTTTATAATTTTGACTTGTTTTTAAAACAGTAATACTGTTTTTCGTTTGATATCTTTGGAGCAACCTTAATTGTCAAATTTTAACCCTGTTTCGAGGGGCAAATAAAGTCTAAACAATTTCAAGGCTCGATTAACCTTTTACCTGTCATATTATTTTTTCTAATGAATATTATTATTGTCAAAATTTGTTAAATTGACGGTTAAAAGGTTAAAGGAAATAAATGATGTGGTATAGAACTCCAAATAAAGTGCTTTACCTAATTCTGGAGGTTGAACCCTGAACAAACTTTCGTTGATTTTTAACGTGAATGGATTTCGCATCATTACATCAATGCTGGTAGATCCGGCAATCCTGACACCATCTAGAAAAAGAAAATTGTAACAAATACTACATATATGCAAGGATTTGCATGGCTTGGTTTGCAAAAACAGCCTCTTAAAATCTAATAGTTATGGCAGGTAAGTGAACCAAATCCAAGGTTTTAAATTTGCAAGTTTTTAAAACTTACCTTCGCTGTAAATCCCAGTCCTTTCCACTCCCCCATCTTCTCGTCTAAGATGATTCAAGAAATCTCCAACCGTTTCAGTGACTGGTTTTAGGGTAAACTGGCAGTGTTCTCTCCTGGAAGGCAATGGGACCAGCAACACAGGGAGACCATTGCGATATTCACACACAACGCCTGGGGAGATACAATGGGGCAAAAAATGTTACCTTTTTGTGAAAAAAGAAATGTTCTTTTCTCAAGAATTCAATTTATGTATGAAGACTTTCCTCCACAAAATGGGATAAGGTCCATCAACTACAATGTCAACAATAAAGCAATTTCTTTCATATCTTTCAAATCTTTTGATAGAAAAATCAACTGTCAGATACTATTTTTCATTAGGATGCATTCAGAGGGTCACAAACAAAAACAAAACAAAAAATTGTTGATGAGTTGACAAGATTTGCCAATTTAGTTAGATTTGTGTTTGGTTTTCTTTTGTTTTGTCAAAGGTGTACTAATACAGAGTTGAAATTAAATTTATTTAGAGGTCCTTGGGACTCTGCATTTACCTTTTTATAACAGGAACCTTGTATTTTCAGGAATGAAAACAATGTAGAACATAATATTTGGACAACATTTTTTTTGTAAGGCCAAAAAAAAAACTATGTTCAGCATTAGCGCGCGCGTCACTTTTAACCCTGCGCGTCAATTTTTTTTTTAAATGGTGTTTTGATTAAAAACATGCCTGTTGGGTTCATGTCAACTAGACTTTATTGCTTGGAATCCACTTTTTAAAAAAACATTTAAAAATGAAGAAAAAAAAGCCGCGTCACCGCATCATTTTAGGAGACTTCAAATTACACTATTTAACGAGTTTTGTTTTGCCTAATAAGCAGAATGTAGATTCAATAGTATTCTTGTTATGAACAGAATTTCCTGTTTTATAACACAGTAATGGTAACTGCATTCCCCCCCTACAGTGCTGTGCATACATCAACACCTCAATCCCCATTATAGATTTTGTCTTAAGGCAAACACTCGATGGTTACCGTGGCAACAAAGTACACTGCAATTGCCCCACGAGTAGGCTGTCAATATGTCCGCTGGGGGAAAGCAAACTGACATTAATCAGCGGAATATCGGCAAGGATGGAATGAACTGTCATCAATGGATGCTGAAGAAGGATGCCTCTCTGTTGCAGACGTTATGAGATTAATAATTAATCACCTTGACTCACAAGCACTGTCCATGTATATTTCATGAACACAAACATACATGCAAACATTAAGTTTAATATAGTCTACTTGAGTTTATTAAAGGGGTGTAGAAATACTTAGACATTCTGCACCGGCAGGCATGACAGGGGGCAGGTTTTCTTATTTAAATAATGTAACAATGGAACCACAAAGCACCTACTTATGCATGACACACGGTGACAATGTAACTGCCCCCTGTCATGGCCGCCGTGCAAAGGCTCTATACAATATGATACAATGTTGTTACCCAACAAACTGCAACAAATAACACTTTCAAGGATTGGTAGGCCTATTTATGTACAGATTGCGACACAGCCTTTTTAACGTGTAACCTTCCATGGGTGGTTTATTCAGAATTCTACATTATTTCACTGGAAAGTTAATTAGTTTATCATACCGGTACTTAATAACTGCATTTATTGTTCAAATATGCAGGTATTTTTCATCTTGGAAATTGATTCAAACACGGCTATTTGTGAGAAAACAGACTTTTGAGCTGTGTTTTTTTTGATTAAAATTGATTACAAGGCTGTACGAAATGCGTAAGAAAAGCTGATTATACTGCTTTGAGTACCCTACTGTGGTAACTATGACCTTGATATTACAATGAACCAGACTGTGCAATTTGCGCTCCACCACCTTTGCAGTCTATTTGCAGAAACTTGTTTGCTGAATTTGAAATGACAAACTGACTGTAATGGATCACTGCACATCGGGTTATGCAGTGTGTTTACCATAGACCAGAACACGGCCATACGTGTATCATATATAGACCACAGCTCTATTAAAATGGCTCAAATATTAAAATTGACCCTCAAGTGAATTATTAATCAAACAATAAATATCCGCTCTGCTTCATGAATGGACAGGGGAAGCACTCTACTTTTAAGTGGATACCATGCAGCTACACTGTACATATATCATGAATTATAATTAGTAGTGGTTACAATGGAAAGCAGTTTTGTCTGAATACTCTGATACATGTAGTATTAGGATAATTGTGATATAGGCCTACTACAACATATCCAAACTTGTACATATTTCCTTTGTTAGTGTGATTTTTATGCCTTTTATGATAGAAAAGGTACTATCTAAATGCTTTGTTATTGTTATAGATACATGCTGATTAAATTATTTAGGAAAAAAGGGAAGCGTTAATTGTAGCCTAAGACCCCAGGATCTAACAAAAACTAAGATCTTCTGAGAGAATAAAATAAAGTTAAACATTGCTCATTAAAAGTGACAGGGACAGTAAAAATGAAACTGGAGAATTAAAAATCAAAAACATTTGGGACACTTTAACATATTTATTAATTTAAATATAAAAATCACTGAACGATTTCTTGACTTGTTTACTTGAACAAAACTAATTCTATAAAATATTTCCCCTGCTTTTCTTCGTGTTCTAGTCTATGTCCGACTTGCATATTTATCTTCCATTTCAACTATTTAAAATGTTTATTCAAGGTCTGAATAACATCTTTAACCCCTGTGATATTTACACTCCAACCCCTAAAAAAACACCTCCATTTCACCCCAAAACAAAGTACAACAGCACAGTTTATGTAAAAAATAAAATAAGAAGACTCTTGACAATCACAAATTGGTTGTTATCTCTGTAACATAATGCACTAACGACTGCACTTTGGACCTTGTGTAGGATGTTACTTGCACTTTTGACCGCCAAATGACGTCAACGAGCCAATTCGCCATAAAAACAATTCTATTTTTAGGCGGGAAAAGCAACAAAGTTATCAGTAAACGATGCTTCTGGTACAAAATAGATTTTCAGATGTTAAAATTCATGTGAAAACTTCATGAATTAATTGCGAACATTTCTTACCTGTTTCATCAGGAGCAGTGCAATAAGCCGCTACATATCGCGTCAAGTTGCCTGCGCTAAAAAGTGGCAGGTTCTGCAAGAACAAAAAAGAAAGAAAATAGCACAAACATGTCAAAGAAACAATAAAATACAGGGACACTTTGTACTTGGAAAGTGACCTTTTTAAAAAGTGACTGAAAAGTGATAAATCTCATGAAATACATGAACCTATGTGGTTCTAAGGACACAAAATAATTTATCAATTTAATTTTGATTCTGCAAAGGAGGTTTTTTTTGGTAAAAATATTGTAACATATGGGCGAGGGCAGAATGACGTCGGACTGCATCAGCCAGTCAAAAATTCCATTGTTTCTTACCGTGTCTGCATAGCTAGCTATCGATAATAAAATTCAGTGCACTGAGTTTGTGCGCCAAACTCTTGTGTCCTATTCTCTTTTAAGAGATTGAGCTGAAAACAAGATGATGCAATAATGCGCGTACATGCCCATTCACGCAAGATGTAAAAATAGCTACTTTAGGGTGGGACTCTCTTGTTTAAATCGTCCAAGTACAAACGTTGAAGTGTGCGCAAGTTGGTATTTAAATAGGCCTAGAACTATTAAAACGTGTAATCGAAAAAAATGATGCTGGAACCGAATACATGTAGTTAAAAAAAAACCACGATCATTGCAATTTAATTTTGTTATTTTCAATAGTCGAATACTCGAGTTACCGGTACAAGTCTAATCCACAATACGCGTACGTTTTATGAAACCGGAATGCAAGCTATCATTCATTTCGTGTTGGAAGGCAATCGGTGCACGTAAACACACCAAATTCAAGCCTGATTTAATGTTCAGATGTAAATGCATATCTCACCCCTTTCTTGGACTTTTTGAAGGCGGACAAAGCCAGAAAAACATTTGCTTTGCAACGAAAAACACTTCGAAACGCCATTTCTGTAGTTCCGCAAACGGGATGTCAACTATAGTCTGGTCACTGTTTGTATCCAACAATGTCCACCTAAACGACAAGAGAAGTTACAGGAAACCAGACAGCATTCTCGCAGCCCAGCCCATTTAGACTGGCGCTTTAATGAACTGATGTTTAGGCAGCATTTATTACACATTTACTCGTAGACAATTGGTTTGAAGCAGGTACCAGACTTCATGATATGCAGCTGAAAATGAGAAAAAATGTTTTAGTTCGAGCTGTCAGTTTTTGGGTAATTTTTCGAAGAAATTTGTACGAACAAAATAAATATTTATATTTACGCAGCTAGGACGAAATGAGCTTCGTGTATGCATGTTGAAAATTAACTTCGTATTCGTCGTCATGTGTACTTTTAGCGAGTTGACCGCACGCGACTGCGACCGCACGCACAGCGACGGCCGGTCCGGGGCGCGGCGCGCGCAGGCCGGTTGGTCGAGTTGTCATAGCGGACGAGTTGTCCTGTTGTTACACACTGACTAGTGACCCTGTTTGGCTGTGCTTTAGCAATATTATTTATTCCCAACAAATCATATTTGGTTTGTGTAAGATTTGCAGGCGTTGTAAAAATGGGGAATTCATTGTTTTGTTTTTTTAATTTTTTTTTTTTAGTAAGAGTGGTCAATTGAGGACTGCTGTGCTGGTGTATCAAACGTTCATAGGATGACTGGTTATGTCCGAGTTATTAAAGAGAGCCCTCAAACGTCTGAGGCAGTCATACAACTTGTAAATTATTTCCCTTATAATTTTACGTATTTTAGGCGTCGTTTGTTAAGTCTATGGAACAGGAAAGAAAAGGTTGAAGTATTTTCAAGGAAATAGTTGAGTGTTTCCCACTCCTGAAATCAATTCCCCTTAAAATATTTGCATGTTTTGGTGGTTATTAAGTTATTATAAGGAAAATAAGTGGCGACCAGTAAACGTAATTCTTTCCCAATTTTAATTTACAGGGTGCCATTATCAAGCTTCTTTAGATGAGCAACACTTTCTTCAAGGAAGATGTATCACGCCGTTTCAAGACGTGTCCTTCAAGTCCTTGTGCAGCATCACTGGAGAACGTTCACTAATGCTCAACATGTCACCCACTGTCCGTCGCACAGTACACACAGTCTAAGATTGACCCTCATTGGGACTGGAGTTGGGGTACTCGCGGCTGGGCTTGTGTTGAAAAGGTCAGGATCATTAGGTTTCTGTTGCCTTACATATAGGTAAAATGATGTTGGCTATGGAAAACATCCTTTGTTTTCCAAAAATTATGATAGATTTTTCACAGGAACAACTCAGATTTTTGTCAGAATTGAGAGTTGACCATTACTATTTTTGTTTCTTATCAAGCATTGTGAGAAAAACCCAAATTTAAAAGTGGCATTAATAAGAATTTAGAAGTTAATCATTACATTTTTCTTTAAAATGACTAACTTACATCAAGCTAACTTACAAGTGCATATTTAGTAGAATGACCCAATTTTATGAGTGGAAACAAATTAGAGATTTCCTTAGAAAACCTTTTTTTCCAGTCAGTTTCATGTTTTGTACTCGAGGTCTGAAACGGTGGTAAACGAATTATTTCCACCGAGTTTAAAACAAGCCATATAACTGCTCTATTCAAGTCTTAACCCATGTGTACTTACTTCTTAGGTTCCAAGAAGCAAGTGCTAAGGAAGTGCAACAGACAGACACAGTTGAATCAGTAAAAGAGGAACATGATGAGGAACATAGCATTGAGGTTGGAGGAGAGACTAAGAAGAGGAAAGGACCGGGGTTTAGAGACAGAAAGGTAAGAGGGGCTTGAGCTCAAAAGCTGAACTCAAAATCATACTTGGCTCAAAATTAGAGGCTTATTTCCACGATGCTCGACTATTAAAATGAAATTTGACTGTATTGATAGAGCCAGAGATATTTTTACCTTGCTTTAAATGGCCTAGGGTGGATTGTAATAAGAATTTGTAGATGTCTTAACCCTTAAGACGTCTTAACAAAGACATCCTAAATTAATTCTGTCTTGCAATAAAAACCTGTGTGTCATAACTTGTATCTTGAGACATAAAACGTAGGACACCTAAATTATATTATGGCCAATGATGTGTCTTAGACTTAAGACTGCTATATTGCAATCCACCCCTGTAGTCTTATTAAGGCCAATAAAAAAGAACTATTTTCAGCGCAAGTTAAAGTCTCCCAAAATGATGCGGTGGCGCGGCTTTTTTGTTTGTTTGATAAGTGGATTCCAAGCAATAAAGTCAAGTTGACATGAAGCCAACAGACATGTTTTTATTTGAAACACTCACAACAGCAAAAAAACCTTTGACGCGCAGGGTTGAAAGTGACACGCGCAATAACGATATAGTTTTTTTTTATTTTTTGGGGGTTGTGTGTTTTTACAAAAAAAGCTTTGACGTGCAGGGTTGAAAGTAAAGTGCACGCTAAACATGGGTTTTTTTGGGGGGTGGGGGTTGGGGGGGGGGGGGCCTAATCATGTTTGATTGTGCTGTTTTGTATGTTTGGGTCAAATAAACAATAATAATATTGCACATGGTGTGGTCTTCCCTCGTAGATAATAGAATATGAGAATCGTATCCGCGCCTACTCAACACCAGACAAGATCTTCCGCTACTTTGCCACAATGCGAGTCGTCACAGATGATGGAATGTCTGACATATACATGACTGCAGTAGACTTTATCCGCACTATCACACCGGGTCAGAAACAGCCGGATGGTAAGTTGAGTTGGGTCGTTTAAACCACGTTATGGGTTTAGTATTTATGGCTGGTTTGTGTTCCATGGAGTGACTAGGAAAGGCTTGGGAAGATCCTCTCGAGTTAATTTGAATTTCTTCTTAAACACATTGTTAAGATTGATGTGATGATAAAACTGATAAAATTAATGCTAGTATACATGATTGGTAAACTGTTACAAATAGTTTTATCCCCCTGTGTGATTTAAGATATGCATGATTAAAACCAACCTGAGTAAAAACCAGCTCCCTACTTCAACTAACTTTTGAAAAGAAAAACGGTAAAAAAAGGGTTTACAGTCATTTCGCCCCAAAACCACTTCGCCCTGAACCACTTCGCCCTGAACCAGTTTCGCCCTGAATCACGGCCTGTGCACAAATTGGTTTTGGGGCGAAGTAGCATTTGGGCGATGTAGTGTTTGGACGAAGTGATTTGGGGCGAAATAGCACTTGGGCGAAATGGATTTCAGCGTTCGCCCTTAACTTTTTTCCCAACTGGCCAACAGGGCCAGTTGTATTAAATCTTCACTGGCCCGTCGGCATTTCAAGTGGCCCGGTTTAATACCGTTAAAATTTATGGTTGTTCGTTTTAAACACAGTCGACCATTAATGTTTGCAAAAACCACATTTGAGTGAATAAATTAGGAAAATTTGGTAGTCATAAGGTTCCCCCCATTAAAAGTTTGAAAATGTGTGGTACATTTTAGAGCTTTATGGTGAATTTTAGAGCTATTTTGGAGTCTTGAAAGGCTCTTTTGTTATAAATTCTCAAGGATGCATGTTTTTGTGCACATTAACCCATTCCGACTATAAAAGTGTGAGTGTACTCTTGGGGGCAGTTATACAGAATTAGCCCATAGTACTACCTGGGCAGAGCTGGTCTTTTTCAACCTGTTGGCTTGGGGTCAAGTCAGTTTTTGGTTTTTGACATGTGACTTGACTCTGGAGAAAATGACTTCTGACTGGACTTGGGAAATAAGATTGATTTACGACTTGAAATAAAAACTAGTCATCAAGTCTTCGGCCCCAGAGACATATACAAGTATGTATACTGCAAGTGCAGTCTCTCACTCCAGGGGAATAAATTGGAACCGGCCGTGGGAGTCTGAAGAAAGATCAAAGTTATTTCATCACTCCTTTAAATTTAGTACGGTGTGGGTCTGTTATATTTCAACTGGACAGCCGGACCACTGGGAGGGGTTTCCAGCTGGCCCGAGACCATTTCAACTGTCATTTGGCCAACGGACCAGTGCTAATTCGAACGCTGGATTTGAGCGAATTGAATTTTCATCTCATGAGACGAAAATAATTGTTTTACTCATTTCTGAAAGACTATAGCACTTCCGACAAAACCATTTAAGGGGAAGTTTTTTCTGGTCATCATGTTTATATTGTGTAAGTTAGGCGTAAATCTGTGAACATTTCTGATTTTCGAGATACCAATCATGTATACTGCCTTTAAGGAGCTCATTTCCATTTCTTGCATTCTTGTCTTTCAGGTCTTGGATTGGATCAGTTCAAAAAAGTGGAAGCGAAGGTGGGTGAAAGGACAACAACATTCTTGAAATTGCAAAACTGGACATTTCCATCGTTCCTTACATAACAGATTCTACATATACGGAAAACTCATATTCTTATAAAATTTGATACAAATGTGGACAGATGTCCATGAGTTTGGGAAATCTAGAGCAGTGAAAAGCAACTTGGGTTTTGAACTGCGGACCTTCTGCTCAATGTGCAGACACCCTACCCTACTAATTGAGCTATGAAGCCAACATTTGTATCAAATGTATTCACCCCGGTGGTCCCTGAGTCATAATCCCTAAAAATAATGACTTATTCATGCTTATAAAATATGAGGGTTGTTTTGAAGGGTTTTGGAAGTTTTGTTTAACACTTTAGTGCACAGGGCGGTCACTAGCGACTGCCCAAAACAATAGAGTTCCAAACAAATCTGTGTATCAACGGGTTAAATTGATGTCAAATGTTTTGTACAGATTCACTATTCTCATTTTGAATGGTACAAAATAAGAACGCTTATCTTGAAACGTTTATGGAGCTTATTCTCTGTCCATCCAACAGAAACTCAACCTCAAGATGAAGAGCATACATGACAGCGAGGATGACAGCATCTTTGGGATGTTGGGAGACAACGGACTCATCTCATTCGCTGATTACATGTTTCTTATCACCGTCTTGTCAAGTGAGTCAAACTTGCTAGAAATTTTGAAGTTCAAATTGACCCCATCCCAAAAATCATGTTGTGTTTGTTACCATTGCTGTGATGAACACTTTTAGTAGGGCTTTTCTTGTCAGAAAATGGAGTAAAATTGGCTCCAAACAAAAGGGGCGTTCGAGACGCTTACACTGGGTAATAGGGGGTTTACACCGGGGGAAGACCCCAGAAGATGCAAAACGAACGACACGGGGTCTCGCTTTGAACTCTGGGAACACGTGGTCAAAGGTTGTGGGGCTTTATAAACGCCGTTATCGTTTGACTCAGGATGAAAAATGAAGCCGACGCCGCTCAAAAATAGTTGCCCTAAAGTACCGCAATAAACTTTGTCAATGCTCACAGACATCTACTGATTCAGCAAAATGTATTTACAGCCCTATTCCCTCCTATTTTGTGTCATAAATCTGTGTTTTTCTTCGTACTCGCGTAACGATTCCAAACTTTCCGCCATATTTTACTACTCGCCGTTACTAGGTGACGTCATTACACCTTGCTTTACACCACAGACCCGCCCGCGAGCTCGGGTAGTGGTGGCTGCCACCAGGGCAGACTCGTGTAGCACCTCGAACGCCCCTAGTGTTGACAATTTAAGGCTGAAAGAATTTTGGTACTGTACTTGTGAACATCTAACCTGACTTTACTATAGGCCGTTTGCACCAATAGACATGTTAGGGGGCAGGTTTTCCTATTTGAATGGTTTCCTATTTAATTTGTTGAACAGACTTTTGAGCCACTGTATTTTATTGAACTTTTGTCAGTCCTGACAAGCTCGATTTGAGCTGTTTTATTTCAATCAATGTTCTGTTTATTACATGTATTAAGAACTGCTACTCACAATATGTTAGGGATATTGTGGAGGTGTATGCAGATATTTTATTGAGGGTATGCATTCCGCTTGAATGATTTTGTATATGATTAGACAATGCATAGTTCCGACCTGTCAATCAACCGAACCCGCCGACCAATCACAACAGAGCTAGCAGATGTCACCCACATAGGTCAAAGTGCACTGTCTCACAACAACATGATCACGTGATATGTTCTGCCGGCCGGCCCCATACAATTTGTAGTGTTGTATGCGATGATCCGGGTGAATTTTTTGTTTCAAGGCCGGACAATTAACTGTTCAAAGGTACGAAAGCATGTATTTCGTGATGATATGACATCCCTGTATTACTGGCCCTTTACTCGGTGTGTTCTAAGATAGCTGTTGACCCTGAAACATGAATACCTTTAAGTTTTCTTCAATGAATCTGTGCTTTCCGTTGAAAGTCCCATTGCTTTGTGCGATGTGTGTCGCCATTTTGACGATAGCGTGTGAGCCATAGCAACAATATCCAAGGGGGCGGGTTTAACTGGGCAAAATCGGAACTATGCATTGTATCTGCATGACACACGCCTTGTCACAGGAAAAAGTGAAAACAGTCATTTAAAAAACAAACATACCAATATCCCTAACTTATTGTGAGTAGTGTGTGTTTGTAGTTTGTAAAATTTGTTCTTGAACAGCCAGATAAGTAGTGATAATAATAATGTACATTCTAGCTTGAGGATATTATGATCATCCTCTTGCAACAGTGCCCCTTTAACGCACTCCCTAACTCCTGCGTACAGTGGCCCTGTTTCGCGGTGGGACTAGCGACAGAAATCTTGTCGCCTCTGCTGGACTAATCAGGACGCTTGGCAGTGCATTGCAGCATGATTGCAGGCATTCAAGTATAACGCGCGCAGATTGTAAACACCGTGCATGAATGTGATACATGTACTCGGTAATGCTGGCTGTTGTCCGTGTCGACGATTGGCTGCTATTTAAAGCATACTGGGGAATCCGTTCTATTACATTCGTCAGCATGCATCCCTGTTATTAATTTGAAAAACTGCGGAAAGTATAGAAATCGTTTCTTTTCGGCATAACATGACCGAATTTATTAAATTACATCAAAATGACTCGGGCGTGAGTTGGCTCAAGATAACAGCCGGCTCACTCCACAGATTTGCGTGTGTTTCCTCAGGGTATTGTTACGTCGCTTTGCAGAGTGGAAATTCCCTGATATCTCAGGATGATTGAGACCATTGACTTATAACTTCCTTTTTTTGTCCTCAGCTCCTGCCAGACATTTTGAGATTGCCTTCCGTTTGTTTGATATCAACGGAGACGGTGAAGTGTCCTACGATGAATTCCAACAGGTATGTAGTCAGGACACCCTACTTGATCTCTGTGGAGTACTATGGCCAAGCAGTCTGATGCATCATACTTAAGACCTGTTTCATTCTACGGGTTGTGGGTTCGAATCCTGGTCGTGCCATGGTACCTGTGCCAACATTGCAGAAAGTATCTCAACAATTTTGTTGAAAATGTTTGTTGCCTATTCTGTTTTAAATATTTCTGGGTAGATTTAGTTCGAATTTGTCCATGTTTACATAAGTAATTTAGAGAATTTGTTGTCGGAGGTGAAAAACTTCACATTTTCCTTCGCATTTAATTTGTCAAGCCTCATATATTGTTAAATTTCCACGCCTTTTGCCACAGGTAACAAATGTCATCCGAGCCCAAACCGCCACTGGCAAGCGACACCGAGACCGTAAGACCACCGGTAACACCTTGGACAAGCCTTTCAACAGTTCGCTAGACACGGTCTTCTTCGGCCCCAATCTTGACAAGAAGTTGACCTTTGAAACTTTCCAGAAATTCCACAAGAAATTGAATCAAGAAATTCTAAAGATGGAGGTAATTTATTGACTAATAATAACTTTATATAATTATTTAATTATCTGACTGGTTGCTTTGACCATTTGATAAGTTTGGCCTGTTGGCTGCTTTTTGGCCGCTTGTTTAGCCTGTTGGCCACTTTTGGCCGTCTGTTGGCTGCTTTTTGGCCGCTTGTTTAGCCTGTTGGCCACTTGTTGGCCGCCTGTTGGCTGCTTTTTGGCCGCTTGTTTAGCCTGTTGGCCACTTGTTGGCCGCCTGTTTGTGGGGTGTTATGGCCGAGCGGTCTAGTGCGTCAAACTCAAGTTACTGTGCCAGTACTAGAATTTGGGTTCAATTCCGGGCCGTGTCGGGTTGTGGCACTTGTGCTCTTGAGCAAGGCACTTAATCACACTTGTTCCGTCCTTCGGAAGGGATGTAAAGCCGTTGGTCCAGTGTGTTAGGTAACGCACTTTTAAGATCCCAGAGCGTTCTTTCGTGAAGAGCAAGGGGAGGGATTCCCTGGTGTCTCTGGCCGTTTCAAATTCAACTTAGAAGTTGATAGTTATTCGAATATCTCTGTTAATTGATCCCATTCCTGTAATTGGCGGTCCTTCCGCTGTTGGATGTGGTGAATAAATAAATACACACGTACACTATGCTAGGCCTATGTGTACTAGTAATCCAGGCTACATGCATACACATACACATGGACTTAAAGGCCCTGTAGATGATCTGTTTTTGAGCGATTCTGCGAATAAAACCACTATAAATCAAAAGAAAGACATCAACAAACTCATCCGAAGAAATTTCAGCTTTGTCAAATGTACCACGTTTAAAAAAACAATGAAAATCCATATGCATTTTCCTGGGGCCAATTTCATAGAGCTGCTTAAGCATCAAAAACTTTGCTTGATAAAATGCCTTTACCGGCAAAAATTTCATGAGATTGTCATGGTAATGAAACAGTCCTCTAACACTGGTCATACACTATTTCTATCACATGAGGATTTCACTGGTAACATTCTCTAATAAGAAAGAGTTTTTTTGTACTTAAGCAAATTTTGTGCTTAAATACCTCTATGAAATTGGCCCCTGGTCTTGGCGGGGTGTTTCAAATATTCGTTCTCAGTTGCGTCATGCACTCTGTGGCGCACATACTGCGTGTGCGCGCGATGCATAAAAATGCATCGCGTTAGAACACGCACACGGAGTACACAGCGCCCATGCATTTTGGACCGCGTAGATGCGAACCAAAAATAAGTCAATCGTTTGCAAACGATCTAAATAATTTCATCTTTACGGATTATTTTCTGGTAAAATTATATAATTTTGAGCGAAAACCTTTCATTGGATAGTTGCTATTAATTCAATCTTTACTTTCAGATTGCCACTGGGCCTTTAAGTACAGTATGTACAGGTCAAAGAGTGAAAGGTCATCTATTTTTTTCTCATTTGGTGCCTGGTCTTTTTACCTTTATTATGTTGTTTATTATTTTTTTTTTAGTTGCTACTTAGTAGTAAACCTTAGTAATAAACTTTTTGGCACAATGTTTGTAACCAATTTATTATTTGTTTGCATCATCCCGTGCAGTTTGATAGATACGAACCAGTAGACGGCAAAATCTCCGAACTAAGCCTGGCTAAATTCCTGCTGGTGTACGCAGAACAGATCCCCAAACCAAGGAGGAGTAAAATGCGCAAAAGAGTCAAGAAGAAATTTGCCGATGACGATACTGGCGTAAGCATGTTTTATTTTGTTAAACTACCAATAATTAAGCATTTTTATTAAAATGATGGTGTACAGTTAAGAGTATCCTATTGACCCCTTTCGAACACGTGCAAATACGCCATTTTGGGAGTCAAATAATGCTGAGTCATTGTGGAAGCGATGTGCGTGTGCGTTGTGTGTGTCTCTGGTGGGCGTAACACGGTTCAGTTCACCAATGGGAGCCTCAGCGTAGCGCATTACGCGCGCTATGGACATACACAACGCGCACGCACATTGCTTCCACAACGACGCAGCATTGTTTTTCTCCCAAAATGACGTCATTGGCACGAGCTCAATATAATACACCGTATCAAATAGCTGCCATCTTGTAGGGCAGTTTCTTTTTTCCTTGAGGACATGCATGGTTGCACATTTTGTGCATTGTTGACCATTATAAATGTCAAAAGTTGCCCTACAAGATGGCAGCTATTCGATACGGTCTATAGACATACTCCTCCCTGATTTGTTCCCAACAAACCTGTTACAGCTTTATCCCTGTTTTACTTTTTGTCTCCTATTTTCCACAGGGCATCTCCTTTGATGAGTTTATTGACCTTCAAACATTTTTGAACAGCATTCAGGATGTTAACACAGCGCTGTCTTTTTATCATGTTGCTGGAGCTGCCATTGACCCAGGTAATTAAAAGTGATTATTTGATTTGATTTGATAAAAAATATGCTTCTCGTTTTATTTGAGTTTTGTTATATACAAATGTGGACAAATGTCCATGGGTTTGAGAAATCTGGACGCAGTGAAAAACAACTTGCGAACATTCAAATTGCGAACATTCTGCTTAACGTGCAGACACCCTACCAATTGAGCTATAAAGCCAACTGGTCGTCTCGAATTACAGTAGTGCAGTTGTTCCTCACTGATTGGGATTGGCTATCACGTGAGCTTAGCAAGCCCTACAGAGGGATAAACCCTTCAATGAGATAACCACCCCACCTATTTTTTTGTGACGAGAATGCTTTTTTTTTCCAGTCAAATCCTTGTTTAATGCATGTATTGAGAATTGCTCGATATGTGTCTGTACTTCGTAAAGTGCATTATTAAAAGGTTGGATAAATAATAATCATTCTTTTCACTGGATAGTGTTGGACTTTGATGGATTTCATCCAGTTCTTTGTAGGGGATAAATGAGTTAAGTTATTGCCTGATATGTGACCAGTCACGACGAAATGAGCGTAAAGTCACACTGTGCTATTTCCTATAACGACGGTTGAAAGTCAAAAATTGATGGAGGCCAATTTTAGGGTTTGGTAATATTTGGAAAGAGTAACTCTTGTTCTAGTTAATTTCAAATTTTGAGTGTCATCCAACAATTAAAAGCATAATTTTTAGACCAATTTTGACGATAGCTTTCTTTGTAACTCGTAAGAAATTTTGGGTGATGATGCAAACTACCGCCCCTCGGTGATCTTGAAACGGCAGTCCTGCTATTTCCCCTCGGCATCGGGAAAATGGCAGGACTGCCGTTTCAAGATCACCTCGGGACGATATTTTGTACCATCACCCTCATGAGCAGTCAATATTTGTATAATATCCAATATCCAAACGTTCATTTCGTCGTGACAGGTCACATTTTTCCTTCTGCATGTCACTTTACTCAATCTTGCATACAATCTTGCATACAATGTTGCATACAATTTTCTTTCTTTAGTACAAGTCAGACTTTACACATACTTTGTGTATACAGACTTTACATCAGATCTGACACGGACTTTCATACTTTCTAATATCATTTTTGATCCTTTGCTTTAAGAAACGTTGAAGCATGTTGGCAATATGGTGGCCAAGGTCAAACTTAGCGACAGGGTTTTGGACGTTGTGTTTACGCTCTTCGATGAAAACGGTGAGTAGAAAGCTCATTCATTGGGGAACGTCTAACGTGTGATGCCATTTTTGTATAATGCTCTGATGAGTGCAAGTTATTATTATTACTACTTCTTTCTGGTACTGAAACCAAGGAATACTCAAAAGTGCCCATTGCACTATCGCTCGCTCTCAAACGTGAGGAAACCCATGAGGAGAAGACGATGAATTAGAAACCAGACACACCGGAGAATCCCCTTCCTCTTCACAAATGAATGCTCTTTGATCTTTAAAGGCAGTATACATGATTGGTATCTCGAAAATCCGAAATGTTCACATATTTACGCCTAACTTACACAATTTAAACATGATGACCGTAAACAAATTGAAATTGTTTTTGAGAAATGAGTAAAACAATTAGTTTTCGTCTCATGAGACGAAAATCATTTTGCCAAAAACCATTTCGCCCCCAAATTACATCGCCCAAATGCAATCACACAGGGGGACAAAACTATTTGTAACAGTTTACCAATCATGTATACTATCTTTAAAGTGCGTTACCTAACACACTGGACCAACAGCTTTACATCCCTTTTGATACAGGTACCCCAGTATCAAACATCTTTTCACAAAGTTCCAAACTTTTGAGTTTCAATTTACTCTGTTCCCCAGATGACGGGAAGCTGAGCCATAAGGAGTTTGTGGGCGTGGTCAAGAACAGGGTTCAGCGAGGTCTAGACAAATCCAAGGAACTTGGGCTGTCGCGCATCATCGAGGCTATGTGGACGTGTGCAAAGAAGACACAAATCTTCCCAAGTACTGGGAGTGGGAGCTAGTCTAATCTTCACGTACAGGACTACATGTATTAACTGTCTTGTGGTGCCAGGGGAATAGACCTTTATCACGGTGCGGCCATCTTCCCTTTTCCCCTATTAAAATGAGCGTAACCAAAGCGAGGCTTGCCGAAATAAAATAGTTTGGCCCCGTGTTGAAAATGTTCATTTCATGTGTGCATCACTGTGAAATGCGCGCAGCGCAACCAAGAAAATGCGCAACGCGGACAGTGGTTCTCTGAAAACAAAAACGGAAGACTGCACGCGCTATCGGGCAGACACGCATTGATCATGCCCGACACGTACGTACACGTACTATGGGGAACAAGACAAAAATAGACGCACCGTGATAAAGGTCTATAATAGTTATCCCATTAACACGAGTTGTTTTAAATAGATTGTAATGAGCGGTTTTAGACTGGTCTGTAGCCTATTAAAGGCACAGGCTCGTCAACAATGCGCGCGCGCGTCAAATTCGTGCCATGAAATGCACAGCTCAATAGCAAATGCATGAAGCTGCGTATTTCATGGCACGAATTTGGTGCGCATGCATTGCTGACGAGTCTCTGCCTTTAATGTTTTATATCAAAGTTGCAATAATTTGGTTGAACGAAAAGACTTGTTAAAATAGTGTATTAATGCTGTTTGTAATAAATTAAAGTGATTAATGATCAATTAATTTGAACAGTTTGTCTTGGCTGGAATTAATTTAATATGGAAAAAAAGTAGTTGGGCTAGTTGGGCTAGTTGGGCTAGTTGGGCTAGTTGGGCTAGTTGGGCTAGTTGGGCTAGTTGGGCTAGTTGGGCTAGTTGGGCTAGTTGGGCTAGTTGGGCTAGTTGGGCTAGTTGGGCTAGTTGGGCTAGTTGGGCTAGTTGGGCTAGTTGGGCTAGTTGGGCTAGTTGGGCTAGTTGGGCTAGTTGGGCTAGTTGGGCTAGTTGGGCTAGTTGGGCTAGTTGGGCTAGTTGGGCTAGTTGGGCTAGTTGGGCTAGTTGGGCTAGTTGGGCTAGTTGGGCTAGTTGGGCTAGTTGGGCTAGTTGGGCTAGTTGGGCTAGTTGGGCTAGTTGGGCTAGTTGGGCTAGTTGGGCTAGTTGGGCTAGTTGGGCTAGTTGGGCTAGTTGGGCTAGTTGGGCTAGTTGGGCTAGTTGGGCTAGTTGGGCTAGTTGGGCTAGTTGGGCTAGTTGGGCTAGTTGGGCTAGTTGGGCTAGTTGGGCTAGTTGGGCTAGTTGGGCTAGTTGGGCTAGTTGGACAAACAATGTCAAAGCAAAAATGGTTTAAGCAAAAAAAAGGCCAAATAATAATGGCCAACGGTATACAGTAATGACAGCTAATATGTGCATACACACTTGGCAAATTACACACATAGGTACATACCTTTTCATATTTCAGTCTCTACACTACAGCTTATCCCCTGGGAAAATACATTCACAATAAACATGTTAAATACACCAGATACATGATTAATATAATACATAAACTTGCATGAGTGTATTCTACTCCAAAATATGAGGGGCCACTCTTTAACCCTGAATTATTGCAGGCGACTCTTAAGCTTATCACAATGATATAGCTTAAACCTCAAAAGCCTTAAACTTTTCATTAGTATTTTATACTATCACGACGGTGATGACAGTCCACAGCTATTGACCCTATAGTTCACAGTTCAGTCTCAGAGATCGTCTCTGTCCTAGACAATCATGGAGAAATGTTCACTTAATCATTTACCAACCTTGGCTGAATTAGTAATCCCTGGTCAAAATAGGGTAGCTGTACCTGATGAGTACTAGGGCTTAGATCGCTCATCCACAACACATGTCAAACGTGCACATCGTCCGGATCCGTCATGTCCGTGTGTGCTTTTACTGCGACCTTTCATAGCACCCTCTCTTGGCCCAAGGTCGACACCTCTGCAGGTACGGTTCAAAACCCCGCTACAAAAGCCATCTACGGATAGAAGGTAAATATCCAATAGCCTGATAAGTATTACAGGTAATGCACGAATTACTAATTTAAAGGGCGACGCTGGAACTCATTGGGTAAAATTAATTACACCAAAAAATCAAGGAATTTAAGAAATCAAGGAATTTCAGATATCAACAAACTATATTCAAAACATTTAGGGAAAACTTACGGTCAGCACGACAGGCTCCGGCTTTCTGCCATAATGCACGGCAAATCGCAACACACCAAAGGTGGCACTGCGACAACAGTGACTCACTGCACCCGGCGCTGATGTTGCACTGTTGCAAGGCAAAACAAAATGTCGTCTGATTCAATACCGCACGCTTTCCCTCTCCAGTCCATACCCAGCTTGAAAGAGACCAGTTTATCCATATGGCACGAAGTGGGGAGTTTTGAATTAGGTGCTTAAATGCAAGCACCCCTCAGGCAGAAACAATTGATTGATTGATTGATTGATTGATTGATTGACTCCACAAAACAACCACTCATGCATACCAGAGGTCACACATCATTCATAAAAAGCTGACCATGGCTCATAACACCAATTAGACTTTACCAGTCCCATGGAGGGTTTTAATACAGGTAACTCTGACAACAGCCCCCCGTTTCAAAGAAGATGGTCTACATCTTCTCAACCTGTCAGAGTAAAAACAAAAACATTAGCCTGGAAATTATTCAGACTGTCATTTCTCTTTCAGCATTCTGTGGGAGACAGAAAATTATGTGTTAGTCAATTTAATATATAGTTTCAACATACATTCAAAATGACTTGTAGAATAACCTACTACACTCGCTGAGCCAAAATTGTCAAATTTATAGCTCATTGGTAACTATATGCTATATAGTTGATACAACAAATGTGATCAAAAGGATATATTTAAGAAACTCTGCTAAGAAAGTCGGCACCTACATTTAGCTTACCTGGTATCGCTTCAATGCGGAAGCGGTGGGACTGCAGGGACAATGCCCATCGCATTACTCAGCTGTTAATTAACTTGGCACGCTGTAGGTACAGCAGGGGCTGGTGATCTGTTTCCATAACAAATTCCTTACCTTCCAAATATATCTGAAATTTGTTGATTCCCCACACAATGGCAAGACACTCTCGTTCGATAACCGAGTACTTCTGTACACGAGGTAAGAGCTTTCTACTTGCATATGCTACTGGCAATTTGTAATCACCTTCTTCTTGCAGGAGAACCGCACCAATTCCTGTATCAGAGGCGTCAGTTCTCAAGATGAACCCTTTTCTGAAATTAGGCAGTTGGAGAATTGGACTGCTTGTGAGGGCATCCTTCAGAATATATGCCTTCTCCGTCTTGTCTGTCCGGACTATCTTATTTGGTTCTTTGGCCTTCGTGCAATCAGTGAGAGGTGTAGAGATGGTAGAAAAACCATTAATGAACTTTCGGTAATAGCTGCACAAACCAATGGGTGTGGTGCTGTACGAAACTTCTCTAGCTTGTCTTGTACGGGTTTCAACTGCCCTTCACCCACAATATGGCCGAGGAACTCAACTTTAGAACACCATATTCTACACTTACTTGGTTTTGCCGTTAGATTAACTTGGCGGAGTCGAACAAGCAGTTGTTTCAAAATCCTCAGGTGCTCTTCCCAGGTCTTGGTGTGGACTAGGATATCGTCGATGTAGTTACGGACCTGATCAATTCCCCGAAGGACATATCTCATAACTCGACTAAATGTTGCAGGGGCATTAATAAGCCCGAAAGGCATTACCCTGAATTGAAAGAGCCCTTGCGGAGTGAGGAATGCTGTCTTCTCTTTTGCACTTTCTTCTAGAGGGATTTGCCAATACCCTTTGCTGAGGTCTAACTTGCTGAAGAAACGAGCTGTGGACAAATTAGCAAAGATTTCTTCGGGGTTAGGTATTGGCTCTGCGTCTAAGACTGTAATCCTATTGATCTTCCGAAAATCTATGCAGAACCGACAGCTTCCATCTGGCTTCTTTACAAGAACAATGGGGAGGCGTAGGGTGAATTTGACGGTAATGGCCAATTAGCAAGCCAGTAGAAAGCTTGGTCAGTCATGTGTGAAGCAGGAGACTTTTGAGGGAGAAAGCTTGCCATTTCTTAGCCATGAGAATGATGCCCTTATTACGAAGCCAGCCCCGTGTGTATACATCAACAACCTGACAAAATACACACTTGACCTCCTGGATGAGTATGAACGGTAAGTAACTCAATCCCGTTTCTTTAACTTTTACCCCTAATATCTTGGGGTGTGTGAAAAGTTGTACATGTACTGTAGAGGATTTAGTACTATCCTGATACATAAATGGCAATAACAGCAACATTTATTATCCAGATGTGGAAAACTGATATGGAGTGACAAGCAACCACTAGATGTGATATGGCTTAAAATCGGCGGTGATAAGGGTGGTAGTTCTTTCAAGCTAATGCTTCAGGTGGCAAATGTGGAGAACCCAAACTCCCGACGTAACACCAGTGTCATCTGCCTTTTTGCGGCAAGTGATTCAGCTTCAAACCTCCACTTGGGAATTGACCGATACAAGACACAGGTGGAAACTCTGGCCAAAACAACATGGAGGTAATATAGTTAGACTGTTAAAATTCATGCATACATGCAATGTTACTTCTAATACATCATTCCTGACACTTACCTTGTTATACTTTTTCCTAGGGGAAAGAAGCTGGTCCTATTCCTGTTTGGCGATTATGAGTTCCTGTGCAGAATGGTCGGCATCTCTGGAGCAAGTGGTACCTTGGGGCGAAAATACATTTTCATTTAAAAGAAATGATTTTATTTGATCAAGTTTAATCAGTCTACTTTTGATTTTATTATGTATTTAAATTGCACTTATTTTGACAGGTCGACATCCCTGTGTCTGGTGTACAGTTGCCAACAAAGACATGATATTGCCAAAGGAAGCACACGCTTCCTGTGAGTCCCGAACAATGGAGATGTTACAACTTGATAATCAGCGATTCATTGCAGCAGGAGGGAGACTCAACACTGCCAAAAAATTTAACAATGTCATAGACAAAGCATTTTTTGAAATTCCCATCAATTGTGTAAGTTAAATTGTTTTTGAGCAATGAATTGTACATACATGTATTTATGCTTGCAATAGTACAGCATGCCATCATTTAAGTAAAAATTGAAGTCTTACTTGGATATATGCTTCACATTATCACCAATTTCATTTTCCCTTCAGGTATGTCCTTCCGCACTGCACATAAGTCTTAGACTTTGATTCAAATTCTACACCTTGATGGAAAATGAATGCAAGCAGCTTGGTGAAGAGATTGCAGAATCACTTGCACAATCTCCTGAGGCAACAACTGCTAGCAGAAGAGGTCCCTTTCCTGACACTATGAGCAAGAACATGTACATGTTCATTGTAACCCCATTGTTAGTAACAATGGTGTGTGCCCAATTTCCATTGTTAGATGTTCATAGTGTGAGTATGTAGCCAAGCTTGCCAAGGTGGCTTTGGCTAATACAAGGGTTGAGGAAATCCGCAAAGAAATGAGGGAGCTGCACGAACAGCTGGCACTTGTGGCACTCCTCAATGACAACATTGATGTTGGGGAGGTGACCTCAAGTGTCAAGTCCGACATGAATGAGCTTGGAGAGGAGCTCATCAGACAGGTACACTCAACCTTTATTTAAAGAAATATTTAAAAATGTTTTACTCACCTTAATATTCTTGTGATCAGCTGCTGTAAAATGGTTACTTTGTGCAGGAGGCATTACGAAGTACTAAGGTGCAGAGGCTTCCCGATTATCAAAATCCACTCTTGGTGAGCATGGACAAGTGCCTGCAAGAGATTAAAGTGCGACGACAAGCCTATTATTCCAACACATTCATAGGAAACCATGTCCACAAATGCCTGAAGGTAAGAGTGATTTGCAACATTTTCAACAATTTTAAAACAGTTTTTATGAAGATAAGTTTTGACATTTTAAAAATGTTTAACTCAGTAATGTTTATAGTGTACTTTTGACTTTCAATTCAGGAAATAAATATCACAAAGGTGACGCAAAGCATTGTGGAGGAAACTGCACGGCTCGATCCAACTAAAGTAACAAAAGCTGAATGCATTGCTAAGAAGTTTTCAGAGCTGTTTACCCTCTTTGCCAACTGCCACAATGTATATAACTCTGCAAGACTCCTGAAAGACACAGAAATCACAAAACTTGGTAAGTTTATGAAAAAAACGTTCAGTCATATGCATACATGTACAACACCTTGAAGGAGCATGACCAGAGTTTCTGGAAAATAGTTTTCGATGTAACTTACCAATATTATCAAGTAACTCCCATACACACCTCCCATGTCCCAAAAACCCGAAAACATTCGCGATTTCCAGTAAAAAATTGAACAAAACTATCGAGTCAACTTTCAGTGGATAAACATTGATACTGGAAAATTAGTTTACAAATAATCGGTGGATTTTCGACGATATCCTCGGAAATATGCGGCCTAGAAGCGCGGGAGTTTCAGTTTCGTAATCAGAAAAATATAACAGATGTTATGATATAAAAATCTCATGACCCATAAGGTAAGTCCCGGGGAGTTATGGGTAAAAAAAAGTGATCTGGTCACACTCCTTTAATGCAAACCCTGTATTAAATTTTTTTAAATTGTGTTTACATCAAAGTTTAAAATTCATATTTTTGTTTTTTTACCTTTTGCAGGAGATGACATTTCCCTATTTATGCATTATTACCGGACAACTTTTCCCAGTAAGAGCTTCCCACCAAAGATGCATATCCTAGAGAATCATGTCGTTACTTTCATCCAGAGAACTGGTCATGGGCTTTAATTGGGCTGCTGGGTGAGCAGGGTGGCGAATCAATGCATGCCGTGTTCAACATACTGAATAGGCGCTTTGAGGGAGCACGTAATACCACCAAGAAAGATCCTAACCTCCACAAGATGGTGTGTAATGCGAGAACACCTGCTCACTGTTAATCCATCTGTATCCAGTGTTCGTCCCCAACGGAAGTGTCGAAAAAGAAAGCCCGAGTACTAAATGTACTTACGTCTCCAAAATACGTCATTGAATCAACCCTTCAAATTTGTTGGTATAGGATTTATCAAAAATGATAAATTAGTAGGCCTACTACTGAGAAAAATAATGTACATGTACCTATCATTCAAAATGTTAGCGCTTTCCCCACGTACCCATAATTCTCAACATGCTCAACTAATATCCTACGTGACGTTGCCGGTTGGGGGTGGGGGGGGGGAGGGGAGGGGGAAGGGGAGGGGTAGGGGGGTTTTGGAGAAAACGGGCCAGGGGCAAGCGGCGGTGGATGGGATCGGAGAGGGTCAGGTATATACCATAATCCAAGAAAATTCTCTCTAACAAAGATGCCATTTTGACTCCTTTCATAAAAAAAAAAATTAAAAATAGACCTAATTAATACTGTAAAATAATTAATACAGGAAACATTCCCGTTAAACTAGGTGAAAAATAGTTTTGCGAGACCCTTAGGGCTACAGTACCAGTGTTTACATGCTTCATCACACAGCAACGCATGGGGAGTTCTGCATAGTTATCCTATCGTACACTCATTTTCTAAAAGTAAATACAGAATATCCTAGGGGTCTGCTCACTTAACTCCTATACTAATCGGTTCTCATGAACATTTTCATTACAATGATAGGTCAATTAACCCTAGAATAACTTACTAAGTTGTTTTTGTGAGCATTTGTTTATGTCTGTGCGTAACGCACAGAGCGCCGAGACAACAAAAGTGCCAAATAAACCCACGTAAATCCCGTACCGTATATCCTCTTGTGTATCACTGCAGAGGCTGCGATCTGACATATCATCGAAATTTGAACCTTAACCTCGCCAACTATATGTAAAGTAAATAAGAATATTCAGTACCTTATTAATAAAACATGTTTATTTAGCGAGACACACACGATATGAATATTCATATCTTACGCATTGGCCTCATTGTACCGGTAGAGGGCGCGCTATAAAGCCTCGTGATTGACGCACGCGCACAACCGTTTGTCGCTGAAATAACAGCGGTGGGGTGTATAGGGCCTACTAAATCGACAGCCACTCGTTGGAAGGGAACATCGATGACTGGCATCCTTCCAAGGGGCACTCGTTTCACCCGACCTTTAGACACTGTTTTCTGACATACATCGCATGAACGACAAAATCTGGCAATGTCGGCTTGTACCCCCGGCCAAAAGAAACTGGACATCACTTTGTAGGTGGTACGTTTGATACCCTGATGGCCTCCCGTAACACTGTCGTGAGCCAACTTTATAACCATTTGGCGGTGAGGTAGTGGGACTACAAGCTGCTGGACTTGTTCGGCATTTTCTACTTTATTTCGTTGAAATATACGAAACAACTTACCTTCCTCTTGAATGAAGTACGAAGTGCGACCATATCTCCCACTTTTCACTTGGTCAGTGTTGGCTAATTCTCTGATCTTTTGCAGGGTGACATCCTCCCGTTGTGCCATCTGAAACTCTTCCGAGGTCACATCTGGTAGTGTCGGTGATACTTTCATAGGACGGGTGGGCTTGTTCTCTTTCTGTGCCTGGGACCTTGTCTGTACAGCCATCACTTCAACATCTGTTGTCTCCAAGTGTCACAACCACGAGTCTGTGCTCCCCGTGGTGGACAGTGATTTTTGGGGTCTGGCACAGTGAAGTACAATTGCCAGGCAAACGAACAAATATTAAGGAAGAACACAAAGGGTCAACAAACTTTATACCGAAACAAAATCATTTATTTACACTAAATACATATATAAATAAACATGTTACCTTATTTGTCTTGATTATACATTAAACAACCCACCACCATGGCGCCAGTCCATTCATGTACATGTACGACTAGTCTCCGCACAGGAGGGCAGTTTGCAGTCTCCACACAGGAGGCGATTTGCGGTCTCCAAACCAGAGGAGATTTGCAGTCTCCAAACCAGAGGCGATTTGCGGTCTCCAAACCCGAGGCGATTTGCAGTCTCCACACCAGAGGCGATTTGCAGTCTCCACACCAGAGGCGATTTGCAGTCTCCACACCAGAGGCGATTTGCGGTCTCCACACCAGAGGCGATTTGCGGTCTCCACACCAGAGGCGATTTGCGGTCTCCACACAGGAGGCGATTTGCAGTCTCCACACCAGAGGCGATTTGCGGTCTCCACACCAGAGGCGATTTGCAGTCTCCACACCAGAGGCGATTTGCGGTCTCCACACCAGAGGCGATTTGCGGTCTCCACACCAGAGGCGATTTGCGGTCTCCACACCAGAGGCGATTTGCAGTCTCTACACAGGAGGCGATTTGCGGTCTCCACACCAGAGGCGATTTGCGGTCTCCACACACCAGAGGCGATTTGCAGTCTCCACACACCAGAGGCGATTTGCAGTCTCCACACCAGAGGCGATTTGCGGTCTCCACACCAGAGGCGATTTGCGGTCTCCACACACCAGAGGCGATTTGCAGTCTCCACACACCAGAGGCGATTTGCAGTCTCCACACCAGAGGCGATTTGCGGTCTCCACACCAGAGGCGATTTGCGGTCTCCACACACCAGAGGCGATTTGCAGTCTCCACACACCAGAGGCGATTTGCAGTCTCCACACCAGAGGCGATTTGCGGTCTCCACACCAGAGGCGATTTGCGGTCTCCACACCAGAGGCGATTTGCAGTCTCCACACCAGAGGCGATTTGCAGTCTCCAAACCAGAGGCGATTTGCAGTCTCCACACCAGAGGCGATTTGCAGTCTCCACACCAGAGGCGATTTGCAGTCTCCACACCAGAGGCGATTTGCAGTCTCCACACCAGAGGCGATTTGCGGTCTCCACACCAGAGGCGATTTGCGGTCTCCACACCAGAGGCGATTTGCAGTCTCCACACCAGAGGCGATTTGCAGTCTCCACACACCAGAGGCGATTTGCAGTCTCCACACACCAGAGGCGATTTGCAGTCTCCACACCAGAGGCGATTTGCAGTCTCCACACCAGAGGCGATTTGCAGTCTCCACACCAGAGGCGATTTGCAGTCTCCACACCAGAGGCGATTTGCGGTCTCCACACCAGAGGCGATTTGCGGTCTCCACACCAGAGGCGATTTGCAGTCTCCACACACCAGAGGCGATTTGCAGTCTCCACACCAGAGGCGATTTGCAGTCTCCACACACCAGAGGCGATTTGCAGTCTCCACACACCAGAGGCGATTTGCGGTCTCCACACACCAGAGGCGATTTGCGGTCTCCACACACCAGAGGCGATTTGCAGTCTCCACACACCAGAGGCGATTTGCAGTCTCCACACACCAGAGGCGATTTGCAGTCTCCACACACCAGAGGCGATTTGCAGTCTCCACACACCAGAGGCGATTTGCAGTCTCCACACACCAGAGGCGATTTGCAGTCTCCACACACCAGAGGCGATTTGCAGTCTCCACACACCAGAGGCGATTTGCAGTCTCCAAAAACCAGAGGCGATTTGCGGTCTCCACACCCGAGGCGATTTGCGGTCTCCAAACCCGAGGCGATTTGCAGTCTCCAAACCCGAGGCGATTTGCAGTCTTCACACCAGAGGCGATTTGCGGTCTCCACACCAGAGGCGATTTGCGGTCTCCACACCAGAGGCGATTTGCAGTCTCCACACCAGAGGCGATTTGCGGTCTCCACACCAGAGGCGATTTGCGGTCTCCACACACCAGAGGCGATTTGCAGTCTCCACACACCAGAGGCGATTTGCAGTCTCCACACCAGAGGCGATTTGCAGTCTCCACACCAGAGGCGATTTGCGGTCTCCACACCAGAGGCGATTTGCAGTCTCCACACACCAGAGGCGATTTGCAGTCTCCAAAAACCAGAGGCGATTTGCGGTCTCCACACCAGAGGCGATTTGCAGTCTCCACACAGGAGGCGATTTGCAGTCTCCACACAGGAGGCGATTTGCAGTCTCCACACAGGAGGCGATTTGCAGTCTCCACACAGGAGGCGATTTGCAGTCTCCACACAGGAGGCGATTTGCAGTCTCCACACAGGAGGCGATTTGCAGTCTCCACACAGGAGGCGATTTGCGGTCTCCACACCAGAGGCGATTTGCAGTCTCCACACAGGAGGCGATTTGCGGTCTCCACACCAGAGGCGATTTGCAGTCTCCACACAGGAGGCGATTTGCAGTCTCCACACAGGAGGCGATTTGCAGTCTCCACACAGGAGGCGATTTGCAGTCTCCACACAGGAGGCGATTTGCGGTCTCCACACAGGAGGCGGTGTGCTCACGTAGTGCCCACAGTCACGAACTGTCTCCACACAGGAGATTGATCCAGTTTCCAGAAAGGAAGCATTCAAGTCCGCACAAGGGAAAAAGCCCTTTAAAAGTAAAATAATTACAAAGCTATCAAACACAAGTATACTGATGCCATTTTATAACTTTGCCAACTAACCCACATGTCTATGTATGCAAGTTAAAATTCAACTATTTTCACCATCTTGGAAAACAGAAATCTACTTAGATTTCATATAATTTTATGTCAAGAAATTCTCACTAGCACACTGGCATTTTAGCTAATAGAGAAAACATTGTTATAATACAAAGTAAATCACTTACAGTTTGTAGAAACTGGCTTTCTTGAACCACACCTAAGTGGTATACTATAAGCACACTGTACTGTATAACAATGTGTGCAACAACCACAGTGTTGACTACTAGAAGCACACAGCAGTAGTGACCACTACACAGTACTGCATGTAAAATCACTGGAGCATGGAATCTGCATCACAATACACAGTGCAACATGGTACTCTGAAATGATGCACTATACAACAAAGAGATTAAGAAGCCTGTTGATTTGCATAATAAATACAAGAATTCCCATTTATAAAACACCTTGTGACACCAAGTCAGTTGGGGGTTTCCACTGAAGGTTTGGATCATCTGCTGCTCTGGCATGCTGGATGTTACCTAAAACCAAACCATAAACTGGCTTATTCATACAAATGGCTTCTACTTCACCAGAATAAAAAGGTGTATCTATCTTAATTTTGGCCGTTGGAAACCTGCGAACTGTGCTATCAATCATAACACAGTGCTTGTAGTTACCCGTCATCTGCTCAGACGTGACCAAATCTTGTCGGACTACTACCCCACTGCAACCTGTATCACGAAGTACACTCACCCTAATAGCACCAACCATACCATCAGTGACAGGCATTCCCGTTGGTTTAGATTGCTTGTATATTGCCGACATCACTGGAAGCGTGTGTCCGCACTGAAGTTTAGCAACCCCATCTGTACTGCAGCAATCCTGCAGACTTTGGGTTTCCACCATGCAGGCAGTAGTCTCTTTGTGTACTGTGGGCTTCACACTATGAACATCTAACAATGGAAATTGGGCACACACCATTGTTACTAACAATGGGGTTACAATGAACATGTACATGTTTTTGCTCATAGTGTCAGACATTTGGGACAAGGACATTCGATATGCGGGGTGGAAAGCTGACTCTGATCAGATTTATCTGTCTGTCGATTACCCTGACCTTTCTTCTGAAAATAATTTGATTCTCTAGGTCCGTACTTACCCTTACCTTCGGTTGTCATACTTGCCACTTTCATTGGCTGACTGGTTCCTCTTCCCCAGCAGTCCTTGGCAAGATGTCCTGTCCTACCACAATTGAAGCAGCGTAGACCCTCTCGGTGATTATAAGGCTTTGGAGTCGAGGAAGTATCCTTCTTGGCTTCAGTAGGATGCTGCTGATTCCATCCTCCATATGACTGGCTGGCCTTGCCTGTAGCTGTTGGTGTACGCCATAGACTCTTCCCATGAGCTTCTATATACTGTTGGGCTAGCTCGGTCATATCATCGATGGTTTTTGGCTTCCGCTCCTTAAGAAATAAAGATAAGTGCGGACTTGATCCATTAACAAATTGTTCTCGTAACAACAGATCAATGACGCCTTCGTATGTTTTGTCTGTTGAAGACAATTCCACCCACCTATTAAAATAGTTTTCTAGCCCAACTGCATATTGAAAGGCAGTTTCTCCACTTTCGGGTTTGGCAGTGCGAAATTTCTCCCTAAAACCATCCTCCGTGAGTCTAAAACGCCTTAACAATGCACCTTTCAAAGAGGAGTAGTTTGAGGCCTGATCAATGTGTAATCTGTAATACACATCCAGTGACTTACCCTTGAGGAGGGCACTTAAATTGATTGCCCAGGTGTGCTCAGGCCACCCAAGGCTGGTAGCATACCTCTCAAATCTGGCAAGGTAGGCATCCATGTCATCCTTGAGGTCATCGAATGTTGGGAGCTTCGGAGTACGGAATGGTGCCTTCACATGCTGATGTGTACCATCATTGCCGTCTTCAGAACCTGTAACACTAGCAAAATCTTGTTTTGACTGTAACTGAACTTTTGTCTGTAGAATGTCATGTTTGCAACGTTTAATTTCTAACTCCTGTTGTCTCAATTCCATCTCTTGGGCTCGACTGTCACGTGCCGCATGTTCACGTTCTCTAACAAACTCTATCAAATCCTCACCTGACAAACCAATCTCCTTGCCCAGCTCTAGCCACTGTCTATCCATTGTCGATGTCACACACTCACACAAATTAGGATAAATCACACAGGGAAATCACAGGGCATAGGGGAAAAATAAAAAACACGACGAGACTACGCAGCTGCACACAGTTTCGCAATTTCATAGGCAGCGAGCAACTCATCGTAACAGTACCATCTTCGGTGTCCATGCGCACAAAAACCTTCTAACCGAAAACACGTACTGACCTCTAAGTTTATCCCTGTAAGAACTCAAATAAAAAAACAATAAAAAAAACAATGGATAGTCAAGAAAAATTCACTTAATAACAATGACTGCTCATAAGATGAGAATATACCGTTCAATGAGAATAATTCTCTATTTCACTTCTTGGCCCGACAATTACCAAGATGGGTGTGTTATGGGCTAACGTAATACCCGGATCTTCCACCAAATGTCATGCGCTATATGCAGCAAGCAATAATTGTTTTACACGCGTCGTGAAAGACAGAATTAATATATGCAATGGACAAACTGACTGAAATGAATGAAACACAGATATTTATTTATATGGAAATTAATAAAATAAGCAAATACTGTTATTAATGAGCAACAAATATGTACAAACAAATTTCAAAGCAACAACTTAGAAGCAAACGTAACTTGCAGGCAAATGCAGCTTTAAGTTGGGCAAAACAAATAAGCAAAAAATAGCTTAAGCAATAACTCAAAATAATTATAGCAAACAGTAAACAGTAATGACAGCTAATATGTGCATGCACACACTTGGCAACTTACACACATAGGTACATACCTTTTCGTATTTCAGTCTCTACACTACAGCTTATCCCTGGGAAAATACATTCACAATAAACATGTTAAATACAGAAACTTGCATGAGTGTATTCTACTCCAAAATATGAGGGGCCACTCTTAACCCTGAATTATTGCAGGCGACTCTTAAGCTTATCACAATGATATAGCTTAAACCTTAGCCCAGGTTGGACGTCGTCTTCATTGCATTACGAGTGACGTCCAGGTCACGATGTCTCTAAACAGGGGGACTGAAAGTTCCACATAATTTTTAAGCTATATATTACCTTTTAATGGACGTCAAATTTATGTCCATATATATAAATATAAGGACCCTGGATCATGTGGTTTTATAGAGGGAAACATTTTAAAAAGTGCATATTTTGGTAATTTTCATGATAAAAATCCATGACGTCATGGTGATGTTTTTGCACTTTTAAAAACATCAATTAAGTTACTGTAAAATTAGTATTATTTGTCATAATGTCACATGCCATTATAGGAAAGTTTATCCTGAAAACGTAGTTTAGAGGCAAGTTTTGTTTGCCTTTGCGAATTCTAAACTGTTCATTTTTACTAAATCAATACTCATCTGCCGTCTCACGTTGTAGTCAGCGAAAAAAGATTGTTCATTTTTAGTTTGTTTTGTTCACATTTGGGGTGGAAATCCGATGTTTACTCGAAAAACTTATATAGGCCTACATACCAAAGGCAGAAATCATAGCACATAATTTTTTAAGATTCAAAAGAGTTTGGCCAAGAAGGAACAATTTCGTAATTAGATTTGTTGAAGATGGTTCAATAAAATCCTGACAATGACTTAATGATATCAGGCCTATATTAAGCTTTGCACCTTACTAAACCTAAAAGGAAGAAAACAAACATTGGAATGAATGCTTCACGGCAAAACTATGACATTCCCTCAATAACATACAATTACTTTCTTGTAGAGAGTGGACTCTCTTAAATAAGACTGAAATAACATAAAAGATTGTATCCTACTTACTGTCTTTTTGTTAAACCATCTTCTGTTGAATTACACGTCCGTGTAAAAGACTGCTTCCACGCAAAAAGTTACCGTGTCACCGTCTCGGTGGGCGCCGTGTCACACAGGGCACACGGAATAGACAGCTACGGTAAAAATGTATTTTTGCGAAGTTTGCTCGCATTGAGAACAGTCAAATCTAAAACTAGGCCCCTGGCATAACACTGGTCACTGCTCAGTCAACCGAAAACATAATGACATGATCATGGTGTCATGTTAAAGAGGAGATTCAACCCTAACATATGATATCTCCCGTTCGTTCATACGCGCCCTACTTTAGTTACAATTAGCAATAATATCTCGGTTTGTCTTACTTAAATCCACCCTGTATATACGCAAATGTCGACTTGGCTGAACTTTGCTTTCACGCAAAAAGTTACCGTGTCACCGTCTCGCATTGAGAACGGTAAAATCTAAAACTAGGCCCCTCGCATAAACTGCATGGTCACTGCTCAGTCAACTGAAAACATAATGACGTGATCCATCCTTCGGAAGGGATGTAAAGCCGTTGGTCCAGTGTGTTAGGTAATGGAAACGCACTCTAAAGATCCCAGAGCATTCTTTCGTGGAGAGCAAGGGGGATCATCCCCGGTGTTTCTGGCCATTTATAATTCTAATTCTTCATGGGTTTCCTCACGCTTGCGAGTGACAGTGCAATGAGCACTATTGAGGAATCCTTGGTATGAATACCAGAAAGAAATAATAATAATAATAATAATAATGGTGTCATTTTAAAGAGGAGATTCAACCCTAACAGATGATATCTCCCATTCGTTCATACGCCCTACTTTAGTTACAATTAGCAATAATATCTCGGTTCGTTTTTCTCAAATCCACCCTGTATATCCGCAAATTTTGACTTGGCTGAACTTTGGCCTTCAATTGACCCAGGACGGAAGGGTCAGATGAAAATGCTTACACAAACAAAATTGTAGGCCATGATCAGATCTATATGTCTTATGTTAAAAAGGGCATATTTTGGTAATTTTCATGATAAAAATCCACTTTTGTAGCATTTTAAAATTATTATAATTATGTAATCAGTGACGTCATGGTGATGGTGGAAGTTTATCATGTGGCCTATGCCTGTACCCAGTTTGATCAAGATCAGGCGTACTTTAATAGCTAATATTGCTGCATAAGTACAACAAAATACAAAATATGTGATTTATGACTTGGCTGAACTTTGACCTTCAACTGACCAAGGACGGAATGGTCAGATGAAAATGCCTACACAAACAAAATTGTAGGTTATGATTAGATCTTTATGTCTGCCAAATATGACGACACTGTGTCACATGGTTTTGGCAAGGAAAGCCTTTTAAAAAGTGCATATTTAGGTCATTTTCGGCTTTTTAGGCATGTTTAAACTATTATAATGACGTAACTGATGACGTCACAATGAAGCCATTCTTGGGTGCACACCTCTTATACTATGTCTTTGATGTGACCAAGTTTGGTTAAGATCGAAGTTTGGGAACAACCTAAAAAAGTGGGCAGGACACCTATGCGTTATGTCTATGAGAAAAAAATCAGAAGAAAAATCCGGGAAAAATAAACATTTTCAAACGATTTCAAAGGCTTTTTCGTCCTAGCGAAAAAGCCAATAAATAATCCGAACAAAAACAATACCTTTTCCGCAGAATTTGCGAAAAAGCCAAAAAATCCGAACAAAAACAATCCTTTTCCGCAGGATTTGCGGAAAAGCTAAACAAAAAAACAAATCTCAACGAAAACAATACCTTTTCCGCAGGATTTGCGGAAAAGCTAAAAACATAAGCAGCTACTCTCGACCTTTATGACGCAAATGTCTTCTTTAAAGGCAGTATACATCATTGGTAATCTCGAAAATCAGAAATGTTCACAGATTTACGCCTAAATTACACAATAAAAACATGATGACCGTAGAAAACCTTCCCTGAAATGGTTTTGTCTGAAGTGCTATAGTCTTTGAGAAATGAGTAAAACAATTAGTTTTCGTCTCATGAGACGAAAATTCAATTCGCCCCAAAACCATTTCGCCCAAGCGCCATTTCGCCCCAAACCACTTCGCCCAAGTGCCATTTCGCCCCAAATTACTTCGTTCAAACACTACATCGCTCAAATGCCACTTCGCCCTAAAACCACTTCGTGCACAGGCCGTGGTTCAGTGCGAAATGGTTCAGGGCGAAGTGGTTTTGGGGCGAAATGACTGCAAACCCATTTTTGACTGTTTTCTTAAAAGTTAGACGAAGTACGGAGCTGGTTTTTGCTCATGTTGGTTTTAATCGTGCATATCTTCAATCACACAGGGGGGATAAAACTATTTGTAACAGTTTACCAATCATGTATACTATCTTTAAACTCTTAATGAAAAGGTACATGTAAGCATTATGAAATTAGAATCTATGCTCACATGTATGTTTAACAATAGTTAACACCCACTAGCGTTTTTTTAAGTGTCAATTCGACATATTTTTTATTAACTAGCAAATATAACAACTAAAGGAATGACAGACTATTTTCCCGCCAACTAATCCCCATTGGTTGGCGATAAAATTACGTAATTCTTAGCTGATCATAAGCAATATATAAATTCAAGATTCTGCAAGGATGGGTCCCCAAACATCCATGCATAATCGCAAATGACTAGATTTTTAAAATTAACCCAAAATTTAATTCGAGTTACATGCAAGCAAAGAACAGGTCCCAATATGTCCAATGCTTGAAGATAAAACGAACATCCAATTCTGGGCGAGTACTCGCAAAATTACTAAAAAAATAATGGATTTTATAATAAATGAAAATAAGATTCAGTCAACGTTATAACATACTATTTCACCAACTGCTAAACAACGGGGGCCAATTTCATAAAGCTGTTTAGCAGAAAAATTTGCTTAATCCATAATTTGTTTGCTTTATAAAAATGGGTAAATAGTCAAAATCGTAAGTCAACTTGTGTTTTTAGCAAGAATAGCAGAGCACCAGTGAATTGCAATACACATCACATAAGATTTTCACTGGTAACCCATTGGATAAAGCAAACAAATTTTAGATTAAGCAAATTTTTCTGCTAAACGGCTTTATGAAATTGGCCCCTGGTCCCCGCAATTGTTTTGCCGTTGGTAAACAAAGCAAACTTGTGTTGAGATTGTTGTTAAGAGATGATCCCCATAATCTCTCAACAAAACATCAGCACAATTAATTGATATGACATTATTAAAGGGCACCTTTTAAAAAAGATACTCAACTGGGCCCAATTTCATAGAGTTGTTTAAGCGCTAGCTGAAAACGTGTGCTTACTGTAGCAGAAAAGTTGTGCTAATGTTAAGGCTATTTCACCGCCGCGGCGTGCTTAAGCATGCCCGCGCTTGGAAACCGCCATTGTTGCGTCACTATCTTGAACAAAATTTGGCTCTGCGGTTAAGGCAGGTTTTCAGTTGCTTACCGTTAACGATGTTTATAAAATGGCCTGACGCTCGGTTAACAGAAAATGGGCTGTTAAACAGCTCTATGAAATTGGACCCTGGTCCCCACCGCTGTGTACAATTCAAATGAGGCATAACCCTTCACAAATGGGACAAATGTCCCTCCATATTTTTTACTAACGTAGTTATTCTAACGATCATTTTGTTTTAATTTTGAATATCATCATTTGCCACAACACCACGAATTAGCTACAACTATTGACGTGTATCATTAGGCAGTTTCCAAATCAGTTTAACAACTTAATTTGGTAAATCTTACATTTGCGACATTTTAGATAATCTACAATACACTATACAGACGAAGAAACGTGCTCGATTTTTAACTTTTTTGGCACAAGTACCGAGGGTCTATGTCGGATATTTAGTAACCATTTTTAAGTCATTACTTTTAGTTTGTCACATATCGGTCGCATATTTCTTGACACAATTGGCTGTTACTGTCACAGTTGGCTGTTATTGTCAGAGTAGGTTCGATTTGTAAGTATAAAACGTAGTAATCTTGTTAAATTTCTGGGCCATAGACAATTTTTTGATGCGATCTGAAAACATCCAAGCCTCAGGGCGAGTCCAAATTTTCTTTCTCGTTCTAAACTACATGTCAGATATTTAGTAACCATTTTTAAGTCATTATTTTTAGTTTGTCACATATCGGTCGCATATTTCTTGACACAATTGGCTGTTACTGTCACAGTTGGCTGTTATTGTCAGAGTAGGTTCGATTTGTAAGTATAAAACGTAGTAATCTTGTTAAATTTCTGGGCCATAGACAATTTTTTGATGCGATCTGAAAACATTCAAGCCTCAGTCCAAATTTTCTTTCTCGTTCTAAACTACATCGCTTCATATCTAACAAGTAAATGACCTTGTCTCACCCACTGATACAAAAATATGATCAAAATATAGAAAAAAGGAACGAACCACAATGTTCTGATATATACAGATATAAATGCAATCATTCCCGTATCAAATTCCCAAACAAGATGTAAAGCTATTTATCAATACTCGAATCAATCTATTTTATTTGTCACATTTGTTTGATTTCAAAAAGCCACGTTTTACAGGAAGACAAAACTTGACGAGACAGTCCCCAAAGAGTCGCATACATTGATTAAAGGAACACACCGGCTTTGTTGGGCTATTTTGGGCTCGAAATAGACCCATACATTATTCTGAAGCGCTTTTCAGAGTAATTTGGATATATCCTGAAAAGACGCCGTCAAATTTGGCCAGATTCTGGTTCCGAAAAGTCACATGGTCTTGCGAGTTAGTTTTGTGTCCAGCCGCATGAAAGTTTCTTACTGCAGAACTGCGCCAAATTCAAATCTGATATACCCCTAATATTTATAAGTAATTGACAAAAGAGAGACTATTTATACAGGTATGAAACAAAGTCGAACATAGGTATAAAAATTCAAACATAAATGTTTGTTTCGAGAGTCCGGAGAACGGGAGCGAGCGCGTGCTATGGCAGGCTACCGTGGAGTGTAGGATATTTGCCCCGCGCAGCACGGCAAATATAGCCCGAGTACACGGTACGGCCGGGTGTGTTGTTTCGGTGTATACACGAATCCGGTTGCTAAGGACTCCTTCCCTGCAAGTCCGCCATTACTGGGGGCCATCCACTGCCATGGACTGGGCGCTTTGTCTTGTTGTTAAATCGAACAGCGCAAAACGCGTACGCGTATACACAGGCTTCACAAGCAAATAAACGCGCAAACTTGTTCGAAGTGACAACATAATGTAACAGCATATCATCAACACAAAACCCACAGTTCATGGTACTGAATGGCCCCCAGCTATGGCGGACGTACACGGACCATGACTTTCCAGCTCGGATTGGTGTATACGTTTGTGAAGAAAAAACATGATGCCAACTCTTCAAAAGAAAACAGAAATTCCTATTCAGTCGTCCGGGCTGTCCAGTGAAATCGTGAGCAGAAAATTGGAGATATCCCGAGTAGGAGAAGAGCGAATCGTTTGTGACAAAGTCGTGAGGCTCGCGCGTAGTTGCAACAGCTGGTAAAGCGTATAACCCGTCGTTTGACCGTTTTTGTTAATTTTGCACTTCTTTAGTAAATTACGGGATATTTTGATGATCTTTTTTCACGACCATCCAAAAAGTATTGTCAATGCTGCTACATCACTAAACCATGTAAACAGTAGGCCGGTGTGTACCTTTAAGGTCAAAAGTCACCATGACAAACCATCCCTGCAGACAGTTTTTCACGGCGATTTGTTGATATTTGGGTAAAGGGTCCAGTTTGGATCTCAACACTCCAACATGTTGTCCGTTGCAAGACAACCCTTTGAAGTGAAATCAGATCTTGTTTTGTTTTTTGTTACTGAAAAGCACTACTGATACTTGAATTATTTTCTACATTGAACATTTGTTTCTTTGCCTTGATGCATACTCCAGAGACTGTCAAAATATTGTCATATGTTGGGTAGCTTCCTAGCACCAAGCCCCAGTCTTGGGCTTAGGGGAAGTCTTGGTCGTTGTACTCGTCTTCTTGGGTGGTTGGGTCGTGCTAAGTCGTGAGTACACAGACTGCGTAGTGGATGGGCCTGTGATGGTACGCTCTTCGTCGCACACTGTCCTGGGTTTGGCCTGGGGCCGATTTCATGGCGCTGCTTAAGCGCTAGCTGAAAACGTGTGCTAATGGCCCGGTCACACATAGACGACGCACAGGGGACGCACGGCCCGCGCATTGAAAATTTGCAATTTTGGCCAGTGCGTTGTTGTTCGCTAGGTGTGCGTCATTATGCGTTACTCGTTCGTCGAGCGCGTTGGACCAACGTTATGCATACGACGTCATTCGCTGTGTTCGTCGGGATTTTTGTATGCATGCACACAAATGTGCGCGGAGCTCGACGCATGACTGTACACGTCAAAAGGACGCCAGACACGCGCAGAGCGCGCTAGACCAACGCCAGACATACGCGGAGCGCACGCTGTGTAGTCGTTGTAAGTTTGGCGGCTGAGGTCTAGCGAACGTCTAGTGCACACCTAGCGTGCTTCAAACGCATGTCCAGCGAACATGCAGCGAATATGAGCGTCTCTAACGCACCCAACGTTCTTCTTGCGTGTTCCTAGCGTATACCTGGCGTGTACATAGCATTTACGTAGTGTGTACGTAGCGTGTACGTAGCGTGTAGTCATAGGGTAAATAAGCGGGTCCCGCACCACCTCCTCATCACTTCTCCTCCGACCCTTATGGGTGATGACAGAGGTTCCTACTGATCGTGTCTAGAAGAACCACCTCAGAAGATGAAATGGGTCTGTCCACAGTAATGGGGTACATTTCTGTAACATTCAAGATCTTAGGTCCCAGTTCACTTCGAATGTCTTAATTTTATCTTTAAATTATCAAGCTAAACTGAGGAAATAACTTTTTCACCAAGGAGTAAGAAAAATAGTCCTCCAACATGCATTTGTGAAAACCTCGTGCACAAATTTTCCTATTACGCATGTCCACGTTACCTACGTAATAGGAAAATTTGTACACTTGCTTTTAAAAAATGTATGTTGTGGCAGCAATTTTTTACCTTTTTGGGCAAAAGTTATCTCCTGAGAACAAAACAAGGACATTTCTTTAATTCTGAGATAAACTAAAGACATCTGAAAGGAATTATTGACTTGTTTTTCAAATGTACCCCATTACTGTGGACAGACCCAAATACGATCTACGAGCCGACGCTTTTTATAGGCACAGTCACGTGACTGCTGCCGTTCGCGGGCTGTGCGTTGAGCGCGCGGTGCATGCGCTGGTCATTCGACCCACACGCTAGCAACACGTGATGCATTCGTTGGGGTTTTTGACATGTGCGCTCTGTATACGCTCTGTATACGGTCTGTATGCGCTTTGTATGCGCCCAGTATACGCGCAGTGCGTCAGCAATACGCTATGCATTCGGTGTCAGCTCGTTAGCCTCTCCCAAATCCTGACAAAAGTTGGGCGCACTGATCCTATTTTCAATTTTTTGCTGAATTTTCAGTGCGCGGGCCGTGCGTCGTCTATGTGTGACCGGGCCATTACTGTAGCATAAAAGGTGTGCTAACTTTAAGGCTATTTCACGGCCACGGCGTGCTTAAGCATGCGCGTGCTTGGAAACGGGCATTGTTGCGTCACAAGTGTTTAGCAAATTTTGCCTCTGAAGCTAGCAAACGTTTGCCAGTGCTTAAGGTTACAGTCTCCATGGAATAGCCGGAGCCTCCGTTAGCACAAAATCGGCTGCTAAACAGCTCCATGAAATTGGCCCCAGGTCGTCGACCGCCGAGTACTGACCAATCACGTTGGAGGATGTTGAGACAGAGACTGGTGGGGGTACGGCCAGAAGCAGAGAAAAAAATTTTAAAATATGAAAACCGATAAAACGTAGTAATCTTGTTTAATTTCTTGATGCGATCTGAAAACATCTAAGAATCAGTCCAATTTGTTCTCTCGTTCTAAACTACATCAATTCATATCTAGCAAGTAAATGACCCACTGATACAAAAATATATTCAAAATATAGACAAAAAGAACAAAAGAAGAATAAGTTGACACCGGATGGGGGTGTTAAAGTTTAACACTCTTCTTGGTGTAAAAAAATATTGATTCCCAAATTGGTGTTACTTAACACCCAAATCCTTGCCCAAAATGGATACCAACGAAGAATCAAATTTTACACCAGTGGTGTAGATCTTAACACCGCACTTTTGGCAGTGTACATACCCGATTCGATGGGAAAACAATTCCCGTTGGCTTTTGTTTCTGGAGAAAGAAAAAAAGAAAAGAAAATGTAGCATTTAACAAAAACAGCAAAAATCTGCTACAAATAGAAAGCCGAAGTGTGACTTGGATTGCCAAATTTATTTGGTGTGTTAAAACATTGATATTTTCTTTCACGACTGTAGCTATTTTTGTGAAATCCTGCCTCTCATATGTTGCTATTAGCAGTAGCTCTCCACCATATTTTCCACAGCACATATGCTGCAACCCTATTAAAATAGGAAAGGACTGTTTGTTTTTCGACCTTTTTTCACCATTCAGAAATGTTACATTATGCTAATGATGTTCATATATTAATTCGACTAGTTTTGGAGTATTTTAAGGTACACATGTATATTAGAAAGCTACAAAATGTCAAATTGTAGTCCTGTTTTGCACAGTAAGCTTGCAAATGTGAAATGGGCCAGTGGGTTTAGTTGGAACAAAATGAGGGGGTCAGTTAGAACATGTTTCAGCTAACCCCAACATTTTATAGGTGACGGTAGTGTCTTTTGGACAGAAGTTTTACTTTATTTTCTCAAAATGTGTGCAAGGGGGATAACATTTTACCGTTCAGTTGTTCAGTAATCTACAAACTTGTGTAAAGCTTGGCCTATACATTTCATTTTAGGTTCCCCAAAAGGGGAAGATTTAAAGGCGAGAAATTGTAAGATATTTTACTTCTCATCCTAACCATACATAATTACACTCATTTGGCTTATATCTGGTTTAAATGTATTAGCCCAGCCTGCATACATTTGTGCATTTTTCATCTATTGTACATGTGAATTGTATGGCTGAGGATCTTTACTGTTAAAGTTTAAAAGATAAAGTTTAAACAGCTAGAATCCCCCCCGTCCACATTTTAAAAGTTTTTCTGTTTATCATGGAGGTGTATGCGTCTACAACACCATCACAACTTGTTTTTCACAAAAAATCGACAGGCTTTTGCTTAAAACGTAAAGCAGTTCCGACCCTCTTCACCCGAAATTCTGAAACGCTCCAGGTCACTTGGTTTGTTTGTCAACAGGGTTTTGACGTCATCCTGAGAAACATACAAAACGGCCTGCGCAGTATTGAATGGAAAATACACGAAGTGAATGTTTATCATGCCTGTTTTGTCCTTGTAATTCAAAATACAAACGTGAAAAACACTGCATGTAATATGACAACAATCTACTATTACCCGTTTTGTGAAAAACGATGAAATTGTGGCTCACAATGAAGCTCTTTTGAAGTAAATACTGGTGCATTGTGACGGGTGGTTTTGTCACGGAACGAACGGCATTCACAGCGGTTTGTGTACAGCATGGAACGGTTCCCTGCGGGCGTAGTTCCCAGGTGTTTGAACATCGGCCGGTACAAGTTAGAATGAGTGACTCATTTTTCTCTCTCTTGGTAATAGAAAAGAAAATCTTTCTGCTCTTTTTTTTTCATAGTGTCTGGTAAAACATACAACCACGCAGCTACTGGGCATATCTCTGGCTTTTTGGACCAACACAATTTTTTTAAAAACACCAATTAACAGAGACTGTTTTCCAGGTTTTTTGCGTGTAAACGTATATAGCTAACAATCGTGTTGACTTCTCTTTCTCAGGATTGCGTCACGGGGTCACGCGCATCTCATGAGTACCTAATGAGCGTTTCAGAAATCGCAAAAATCTCGAAAATGTTCGAAAAGCGCACTTTTGCTTGCAATTTATCCTTATTAAAAAATAATAAGAATCCACGTCGGCAAGAGGGATGTTTGGACTATCGAAAAAAGCCTAAATGCTGGATTTTCTTCAAGGGGGATTCTTCCTCTTTAAGAAGATAAAAAGTTAAAAATGTAAAGTTTAGAATCTAAACTTTTAAATCAGAATATTTCAAAGTTAGAAATTTAAAAACAGTTGTATTAAAAGTGAGCAAAAAGTGATCTTAACCGCTTGATACATAAATTGTTTTGGTGCTCTTGTTTTGTGCAGTTCCTAATGACCACCCCCTCCCCCCGGTACCCCAAAGGGTTAATATTAGCGCCCAATTTACAGCTTAAGTGTCCGACTTGCTAACTAGGTTGATTACAGAAGTAATAGTACAGTTTTTAAATGTTTCAACTTACCCCATAGGTTGGGTAAGTCGGAACAGCTGCGACATGGTCATTTTCAAGGTGGATTATATACGATAAACCATCAACGAGTCCTAACATTCTATAGACGCCCATTTGTAGCCCACATATGTACACATGTATGCTTAATGTAGTATATAGTCTGTAATACATTCTGTTAGTGTTTTATAGAAACATTTTCCAACTAACCCCACGATCCCCTACCAAAACATTTTTCCTTTTGGCAAATAATCTCAAAGGCATACCAAATGAGCGTGTTATCACTCATCAGAACCTGATGATCAGATGCCTTACTATCGCTTATGAAAAGTATAAGGGCCACGAAAACTTTATTTGAAGCCTTATTTTTGTATGCAGCGTATTTTACCTGTTGCTAATGAATGCTCAAATTCTGCATTTGCTTGCCTGAAAACGAATATGAATGCCTGAATCCAAGGCTAGCACATTCTTATACACCAATCCGAGCTGCAAAGTCATGGTCCGTGTACGTCCGCCATAGCTGGGGGCCATCCAGTGCCATGAACTGTGGGTTTTGTGTTGATGATATGCTGTTACATTATGTTGTCACTTCGAACAATTTTGCGCGTTTATTTTGCTTGCGAAGCCTGTGTACGTGTACGCGTTGTGCGCTGTTCGATATAACAACAAGACAAAACGCCCAGTGCATGGCAGTGGATGGCCCCCAGTAATGGTGGACTTGCAGGGAAGGAGTCCTTAGCAACCGGATTCGTGTATATGCGAAATCCAATAAGCATGGACAGAATTTGCTGGCGCTACTACGAATTAGCGTGCTTCTTTTTCTAAATTAAATGACCGTTGAAGCAAAGTGAATGGATGTTCTGTAAAATAGAATGCAACCAATTTGAAATTGAAACTCGCTTGCAGTGATGCACTCAATTTCGTGCGAAGTTGAAGACAGTGACCTGCAGTATCAAAAGGAATGTAAAAAGTCAGGAAATGGCCGGAAAACCTATATTAAGCCATGTGCCCATATTTGTCTTGAGAAAAAGAAATGTTGCCATTTATTTTTCCATTAAAAACACAATTTTCGAACATTTATACTCCTTGTACATTTTTAGTGAAGCATCACATCGACCTAAAACTTGGTTTTCTCGAAAAGCGTGTTGTGTCGATGTTAAAATTATCAATATCTTGAAAATCATAATTTTGACCAAGAATGAGGTATTTTACAAAAACGGCCCCAAAATCACCCTTCTCCCAACTTTTAAGCTCCACATCATGCCTATATATTGTACTTTAAGGTTTAGATATTCCGCTACCCAATGGTGTATGGTGCTGCTTTGTGTAGAGTGGGGATTAACTCGCCAACAATGCTGTAGGACTGACTCGAGTCTCGATTTTCAAGGACTCGGACTCGGACTCGGCCAGTCAGGACTCAGACACGGACTTGGGCGATAAGGACTCGAGGATTTGGGCTGAGTCCAGTGGGGAAAAAGATGTATACGATATTTTACAAAAAGTTCATTATTACGAGCGCCGAAAAGTATTTTTAGTGGCTATTATACAAATGCATTTTGAAGCCAAACAAATTTGAACATGTAAAATAAAATCTTGAGGATGTGAAATAAAATAATTGTAAGCGGTTGAAATAATTTGAGTGCTAGTAAAAAAATGTCACTTACCAAAGGAAGATTTTTCTCGGCCTAAAGCAAACTTACGAGCTGCCAGAGATCATACGCACGATCATTGACACTTGATATGTAATGCACTTAAGATTGAAACAAGGACTCAGGGACTCGGACTGTTGGGGATTTGGATGTATGCTGGACTTTGGCCCACGGACTCTGACTTGGACAGTGTGGACTCGACTAGCAACTTGTTTTTACCCTCAGGCATCTCATTGTTTCTTCAACCATGACCACAGGTTTGCTCCTTGAGTACGTTGATACCTAACAGTGAAAATAAAAGGCAGGTTTTCTCTGTAAGTTCATTTAAATGTATTTTAACAAACTATGAGAAAATATGTGACCTGTCACCACAAAATGAACTGAAAGTCACAATTTTTACAACTTGGATATTGGTATTTATGAATTCAGCAGAAAAAGAGCTTCCCAGTGGTATATAACACATAAGGTAAAACTATTCCCCAAATGCAACACAGCTTGGTAGTGTTCTAACAAATCTTACAAAGCTATTGGTCTGAGTAAAAAGTAATGTATAAGGAAAGAAACCTGGGCGTTGACAAGTACACCACTGCCAAAATTACTAAAGAATTATAAGGGATGGCAAAGATTGAATAGCATATGCAAAACCCAGCGACAAAATTAACGATAGCGAAATTCACTCGCCGTTGAGCAAACTCACGCGTGGTTATACAACGGCTAATCACCTGTGGTTATTGCTCGGCGTGTCCCTGTCCTTGTATAGCGAGAGCAGCGTAGCGCACATGGACAGGGGACCAGTCTAGGGGATACTAGCTCCTTAAAATGCAAAATAGTTCCGACCCTCTTCAACTAAAATTCTGAAACGCTCGGTCATTTGGTTTATAAACAGGGTTGTGACGTCATCCTGAGGAGACCACAAATGGAAAATATGTTTATCATGCCCGTTTTGTCCTTTCAAATAACAAACATGAAAAATAAATTTCCGTAATATGTATGAATAAGTGATTATGATCCAGGGACCGCCGGGGTGAATGAATTCGATACAAATGTGGACAAATGTCCACGAGTTTGGGAAATCTGGATGCAGTAAAAAGCATCTTGGCTCCACCGGGATTCGAACCGCGAACCTTCTGCTTAATGTGCAGACGCCCTACCAATTGAGCTATGAAGCCAACTGGTGGTCTCGAATCACGGTAGTGCAGCTGTTCCTGACTGATTGGGATTGGCTATCATGTGAGCTTAGCAAGCCCTACAGAGAAATAACCACCCCTCCCAGATATCAATTAAGATACGCTCCAAACCCCTGTCTGGCTTGCCCCAATTATTTAGTATGAATAAGTGATTATTTTTATTATATTTTGTAAAAAAGATGAAATTGTGGCTCACAATGATGCTCCAGTACATGTATCGTGTGCATAGATGGCATGCACAGTTCGTTTTGGTCCCTTGTCATACACACATGCACCACACGGCAGCCTAGCCGGTACAAGTTTGTCTGCTCCTTAGAACTTTCTGCTTTTTTCATAGTGTCTGATAAAACATACAACCACTGGGAATATCTCTGGCTTTTTGCACGAAAACAATAACCAAGACGGTTCTCCCAAGTTGTTTTTGGCTGTTTTGGCAACAGCTCTTTTTTGTTTTTTTTTGGCTGTTTTGGTCACATGTACATGTAGGTATGGGAATTTACGGTTATTTCAGAAACCGGTTTGCAATTCTTTTAAGTGTCGGTTAACCGGTTAACCGTTCGGCCGGCACTAAAGATTGTTGCTATGCAATGTACACAATACCCCTATATCGGCCCCTTATCTGGTCAACATCGTACTACTCGGTAAACTCCCCACCCATACTTATGTTTAACTTTGTTTCATACCTGTATAAAGAGTCTCTTTTGTCAATTACTTATAAATATTGGAGATTTATCAGAGTTGAATTTGGTGCAGTTCTGCAGTAACAAACTTTTATACGGCTGGAAATACAACTAACTCTCAAGACCACGTGACTTTTCGGAACCAGAATTTGGAATTTTTCAAAAATGCTCAAAAACGGCCAAATTTGACGGCGTCTTTTCAGGATGTATCTAATTTACTCTCGAAGGCGCTTCAGAATAATGTATGGGTCTATTTCGAACCCAAAATAGCCCAAAATAGCCAAACAAAGCCGGTGTGTTCCTTTAAGTAAGCATTACCCTTGTATAAGGGTATGTATTACTCTTGTATAATTATCAATTAATTAATTAACAATTATTAAACTCAATCATGGACATTTGTCCACATTTGTATCGAATTATTTCACCTCGGCGGTCCCTGGGTTATAATCCCTAAAAATATAATCACTTATTCATACTTAATAATTGGGGCAAGCCAGGCAGGAGTTTGGGGCGTATCTTAAATGATCTCTGGGAGGGGTGATTATCTCATTGTAGTGCTTGCTAAGCTCACGTGATAGCAAATCCCAATCAGTGAGGAACAAATTCACTACCGTGATTCGAGACCACCAGTTGGCTTCATAGCTCAATTTTCTAGGGCGTTTGCACGTTAAGCAAAAGGTCCGCGGTTCGAATCCGGGTAGAGTCAAGTTGCTTTTCACTGCATCCAGATTTTACAAACTTGATCATGGACATTTGTCAACATTTGTATCGAATTAATTAACAGCGAGAAACGGATTCGTCTGTCCTTCACAAACATACTTAGGAAAGTCAACCCGTTTAATTCCTTTACCAGGACGTGTACATTTGGTAGGCTTGGGAATTAGAAAATGGTAGCCAACAGAGTCCTTCGTCTTGAATTCGGTACTCATTGCAGCAATATCAGTTGGTCATTAGCTGGCATAGTTTTAAGGTAGCGAAGTACTTTTTCCCACTGGCCCCATTGCAACATAACGTGGAATCGGTGGTATTTTGTTGAAGATGCCCTTCATAAGACGTTTAATCAAATAATGGCTGCCTACAGGTACATAGACCTTTATCACGGTGCAGCAATCTTCTCTTTTCTCCTATTAAACTGAATGTTAGCAAAGTGCGAGGCTTGCCGAAAATAGTTCGGCCCCTTTTTGAAATTTTTAATTGTGTGCATCACAGGCGTTGCGCGATCCAGAGAGCGCAACGGTAGATTTACATGCGCTATCGCGCGGTAACGCAGACGCACTGATCGTACCCGACACATACTATGAGGAACAAGACAAAGATCATCCTGAGATATCAGGGAATTTCCACTCTGCAAAGCGACGTAACAATACTCTGAGGAAATACACGCAAATCTGAGTGAGCCAGCTGTTGTCTTGAGCCAACTTACGCCCGAGTCAATTTGATGTAATTTAATCAATTCGGTCATGTTATGCCGAAAAGAAACGATTTATATACTTTCCAGAAATTGTATTGGGTTCCGTTTCTTATGACTGTCCCATTCCTACCAAACTTTCAAACGACGATCTTAATTTACTCCGCAGTTTTTCAAATTAATAACAGGGATGCATGCTGACGAATGTAATGGAACGGATTCCCCAGTATGCTTTAAATAGCAGCCAATCGTCGACGAACACAGCCAGCATTTCCGAGTACATGTATCACATGCATGCACGGTGTTTACAATCTGCGCGCGTTACATTCGAATGCCTGCAATCATGCTACAATGCACTGCCAAGCGTCCTGATTGGTCCAGCAGAGGCGACAAGATTTCTGTCGCTAGTCCCACCGCGAAATGGGGCCTGTTTCAACAGGGCCACTGTACCCAGGAGTTAGGGAGTGCATTAAAGGGGCACTGTTGCAAGAGGATGGACAAAGATGGACGCACCGTGATAAAGGTCTATTGGGAGATGATGGTGTCTAGAGTCCGATATAGGTTGCCTACCGTTAAGTCCCAGGGTTTCATTTCACAAAAATAGGACTTAGTGGAAAAGGTCTTAGCAATAGGAGTTGACTGTGCTTAAGTCCTACAATAGGACTTACATGTAAGAACCCCTAACTAAGATGGATCTTAAGACGTTTGTGAAACGAACCTCAGACCCCTGGTATGTGTACCGCTGGCAGATGGACTTGGTTCTGCAGGGCCCATTGCCAAATGTTCTTGGCTCTATAATCATCATCTGGTATGACCATGTGCCGCCCTGTCTGCTTATGTATAACACTGCTGTCGAGTTGTCTAACTGCAGACGTCTGTGTGTGTGTGGCGTGGGTTTCACAAGGGTTTGAAGACCAAACCATGCAGACATGAGTTCCGGAACATTTATGTGTAATTTTGTCTCGTCCGTTGACCAAAAGCCATTGGCCATCACACCCGAGTTTACACACATAGCTGGGCTTATTTTGACAAAGACAGTCATACAGCGTTGAACCGTGCCTTATATGAGAATCCAGTGGACCGTACCATTTTTCACTCTTTGAAAACTAAGGGGCAATTTTATGATGGAGGGGCCAATCATTAAACAAAATCCGCATTTAATACCTTATCTACAAGGAACAAGTTATGCAAGATATTTGGAGTTTGGGGGAGTGGGGGTTGGGGGAGTGGGGGTTGGGGGAGAGGGGTTGGGGGATAGGGGGTGGGGGTTGGGGGATAGGGGGTGGGGGTTGGGGGATAGGGGGTGGGGGTTGGGGGATAGGGGGTGGGGATTGGGGGATAGGGGGTTGGGGGATAGGGGGTTGGGGGATAGGGGGTTGGGGGATAGGGGGTGGGGGTGCCGGGGGAGGCAGGTAGTTCGTGGGTTTGGCTCTGTGTGTAAAAAAGACATTAAGGCTACCAGAAAGAATTCAAATTAAAGTCAAATACCTTTTTGGATGGCAGCTGCAACAGCCATGTCTTGGCTTCACTAGCACTCGATGACCTGTGGGAAGGGAAAGCATAATAGTGTGGTATGGTACATGTATGTCACAAAAATTGCTCCCGTAGAATTTTCGTGCAAAAATAGATTTTCCTTTTTTATATATATATATATATATTTTTTTTAAAGGTTGATTTGAGGTCAAATAGTAGGTAAATTGTGTTGTGTTCAAATTTCAAGTTCTGTCACCTGGATGACCGCCTGGGGGCGGGGTCTTGAGTTCCCCCTCCTCCATACCAACCAGGCGCCTATTTTCGGCAATACTGAACCGATTTACACATTATTGGGGTCGTTTTATAGGTCGAGTCCATTTATGATACTTTAAAAGTGGATATTACTGATTTCCGGTGGAGAACTCTCATATACCATTAACATTTTTAGATTCAAGGTCATTTTCACACCACCCTCTGAACATGTTGCTATAGGGTCATTCCGTGTCAATTCAACAAGCTTTTGGACCTGACCATCACGGATTGAAATGAAATTTGGTGTGCTGATTGGACTCCTTGAGAAACCCCGAGAACTGAAATTATATGTAATTCGGTGAATTAATTTTTGAGATACGGGTCAACGAACTTTGGACTAATTAGCATAACCTGCTATGTTTAGACAATTATATCTTTAGCTAACAATTAAAAAAAAATTACGCATTTTGACAAATACGCCTTTTTGCAAATCAAGGTCAAAGGTTATAAATTCACATAACTATTTTGTGGTACGAGATACAATTTTGATTTAATATTATAAACTAAAGGCCATTTCAAGAGCTTTAAAATGATGTAAAGTTTATCTCTGTAGGTCCATTACTTTTAGAGATATAATTGTCCAAACATAGCAGGTTATGCTAATTAGTCCAAAGTTCGTTGATCCGTATCTCAAAAATTAATTGACCGAATTACATAAAATTTTAGTTCTCGGGGTTTCTCAAGGAGTCCAATCAACACACCAAAATTTCATTTCAATCCGTGATGGTCAGGTCCAAAAGCTCGTTGAATTGACACGGAATGACCCTATACGTTCACAGGTCAAGCTTTAAGATGGACGATATAATGACGCAATATTTATTCAAACACTTAAAACATTTAAAAACTGCGCAATATAAGCATCAACCCTGGTTGTCTGTGATATTGTGGCGAAATAGAGAAGACGGGGAAACTACGACCTAGAGAAATCTCACTGCTGCCATCATTGTCGCAAAAACAACGACCACAACAAATGCTATCACAACTAGGGCAAAAAAGAGAGGAGGGAAACCGATTTCCCGGGATCGGTCGGCCGATACGGTATCCGACGATACCCTACAGTAGTGCTGCTAGGCGAAAATGGTTCACAGGCCTAACCTGACGGAGTTCAACCTCTCCGGTTAAGCTTTCGAAGGTGGTCGATGCGGGTCCGGTTTCAACCAACCGTAGCAAACCTTAGAGCCCAAGGTCTAATTACCCAGGACTAATTTACCCAATGTTATGGTAGTTTTACTTTTATATTTTTTTGAGGAATCGATGCCAAATCTATTTGTGACACTTTCAAAGTGACCGGAAGTGGGTATCATTGACCTCCGTTAAAAAGACCAACCATCTTCAGTGACGCCATGACGTTAGACGTCATACATGTACATGGCGTCTGGTAGTAATAAACCTAGTCATAAAATATGTAGCTACTTTTAGTTTTAAGGGTTTTGATGCATGGGAAGTGGACGCGCAATTTTGGTGTGATCTGACCATTCTGTTTAAAGGTATAATAATTTATAATTATGTAAAGGACTTATCTGCCATATAATTGGAATTGTATGAGGACGAGGAGAGACTCACATTGTATTATTGTCCCCTGTAATATGGTTTGCACCACCTTTTGAAGAAATAGTTCGTTCCTTCATTATGTCTGTTTGTAGATCGAGGAACAATTTTACCCTGGCTGAGGCAGGCCTGGGTGGGAGATAGCAGCAGAGCTGAGGAATCTAGGGAGGGAGTGTGAATCTCTCCTCCTCGTAAGTCCAGGTAAGTACTTTACATAATTGGAAATTAAATTTCGTCCTCGTCGTCAAGACTTACATGTACATTGTATAGTTCAAAGCTTTGCCGAAGCCAGGACTGCACATCCAAACTGTTGGGAAGAAGCAACTTTTCCCTTGTAGAATTTGCTGAAGGTCTGTGCCGACGACCAATTTCCCGTCAACAGGATCTGAGCAGTAGATATGCCTGCTCTTGCTGCTGCCGATGTAGATGTTGCACGTGTAGAATGTGCTTTGAAATGAGATGTATCTATCCCTGACGCTGCCATGACTGTCTTCAGCCATCTAGCAATTGTGGACGACACCACTGGATGGTAGGGCGTGCCAAATCACAAAAAAAGTCTTGTATATTTCTGGTTCTTTTTAAGACGAAGTGGTCTTGTTCGCCGAATGTACTCCTTCAGAGTAAAAAAAAACACGCAGATTTGAGGACCAGCTGGGTACTTTTCCAGGACTAAGTTGATAACTGGCTTGTGGGCCGAAGAACATTTGGCATGTGTCACTGGAGTGAATTCAAAAGCAGTTTTACGCTTTCTCATGTGCTGCAAATCCAACGCTGTCAAGGATGACCACCGTCCTGCTGTAATCAGGGCAACCAGCATGGCCAGTTTCAAAGTTAATAGCCCGAGATTAAGATCCTCGTTTTGCGGCAAGGAACGAAGATGTAGCAACAATTTAGCAAAATAATCTATATGGACATGAGCGGAGGAAATTGCCGACCTTGTAGACATTGATGGTTCTATACTGCAATCCATCTTCTGGAAGAGAATTGAGAAACTCCAGTACTTCTGCTAAAGGAGCGTGAACTGGATCACTGTTTCGCTGAACACACCAGCGATTCCAACAATTCCAGGCTGAATCAAACTGGTCGTTTGTTCCTTTCCTCCACAAAGCCATGATGACCTTGGACACCTTTTTCGAAAGTCCTCTTGGTGTAAGAGATTTCCGGATAGCAGCCAGGCGGCTAATTGAATGACTTTCTTCATTGGATGTTCGAGGTGGCTGTGACACAGGCGAAGGAGATGAGGATGCCAAGGCAAAGTAATGGCGTCTGAACAGTGAATTCTAGCAACAGCGAATACCAAGGTTGCGTTTTACACACTGGAGCTATTACAAGAGCTGTGGCTTCGTCCGCTTGAATTTTGTGAAGGCACTTAGGAAGCAGGGCAAATGGAGGAAAAAGATACCCGTTCAGATTTCTCCAATTCATGGAGAATGCGTCCACCTTCCAAGCTTGTGGGTCTGGGAGGCACGACACGAATTTGTGAATTTGCCTGTTTAGCCTTGATGCAAACAGATCGACTGATGGTTGAAAATTCATCTTGTGTACGACTTTTTTGAAGATTGTGGGAAGAAGTTGCCACTCTGTGCGGTCGTTGAAGGTCCGCGACATTTTGTCTGCTGTTACATTCAGACTTCCTGGTAGGTATTCCACCGACAGTGTGATGCCCCTGGAAAGACACTAAGTCCAAATTTCTACCGACAACTTTGTCAGGAGTGGAGACTGTGTTCTCCCTTGTGGGCGATGTAACTCCTCACAGTAGTGTTGTCCACTGGCAATCGAATATGCAGGTTCTTGCGGTTATTCACGAGTGCTTGAAGAGCATAGAACACTGAAAGTAGTTCCAAATAATTAATGTGGTGATTCTGCTCTGTCAGAGACCACCTGCCCTTGTGGTGGCAGAGCACCAAGTCCGGAGTAGGATTCAGAAGTGTTTGGCCATTCGATCCAGGTTTCCAGTTCTCTCTTTGATGCCTGAGAGAGGATTACTTGAGACTCTTAGTGGTTGCTTCTGTGAAGTGCCTCTATCTGATCTTGCTGTAGGCTCCGATAATACAGAGGTGCTGGAAATATCGCTTGTACTGAAGATGACAACCGGCCTATGAGTTGGGCCAATTCTCGAACAGACACTCTGGAAATGCTTTCAAAAAAGTTCCGCTGGTCCGGGTGTACCCATACCCGTGAATCATTTCCAAATATTTGTCATTTATTATTCAAGATTGAGATTAAAGTATTATTAAACATCGATAAATCTCGGTTTCGTTTTTTCTGGGACACCCTGTATTTGAAGCGTAGAGTGCATTATTATTCAAGAGATGACTATCATAATGACTGTAAATCATTTTAAAACTCCAAGCATGTTTGAGATGTGGAAAGAGCACTTTATGACACCCACCTTCATTTGACAAATTTTATGTTCTGCAAAGAGTGATCAAGTGTCTTAAAATCGAAACAACAAAACGTTGAAGCTCTGATATTAACATTTTCTAGTACCTTTATGTATACACTTTCAATAAAAAAGTTAATTTTATTGATACCACAAGTTTCATTTTTTACCCCCTGTGAGACTTTTTTGCAACCTTTCCCGTGAAAATGCCCGTTCTTCCGTTTTCGCTACAATAGTGGCAGCAATGGGGTTTCTCTTAGTCGTACTTTACCCGGCCGTCTTCCCGATTTCGCCACAATATTACAAAGACAACCAGGGTTGATGCTTACATGAAGAAGTCAGGTACAAAGAGTCATAGGTGAACGTAACATGACAGGAAGGCAGTATCCACAGTACCAGTTTTCAAATGTTTGAATTACTATTGCGTCATTACATCGTCCATCTTAAAGCTTGACATGTGAATGTAGTGTCTTAGGTTTCCACAATATGGCTCCATGGTAGCAAAATGTTCCGAGGGTGGTGTGAAGATGACCTTGAATCTGATGTACACGAAAATGGTAACAATATACGATAGTTCTCCACCAGAGGTCAGTGATAGCCACTTCCGGTCACTTTAAAAGGGGCATAAATGCACTTGGCGTCCTCGAAAACATCTAAAACAACTCTAATATTGTGTAAATCGGTTCATTATTGCCGAAAATAAGCGCCTGGACGGTCTGAAGGAGGGGGAACTGAAGACCCCTCCCCCAGGGGGTAATCCAGGGGTCGGAAAATTTGAACCCCACAATTTTCCCATGATTTGACCTCAAATCAACCCAATAAAGCAAACAAAAAACCACTCAATTTTAGCACGAAAAACCTACGGGATGACACGTCATACCATAAGGTTTTTTTTCTTTCTTCTAATGCATTGCGTTGCGGCTTAATTTTGTATGATTGACGGTTAGCACTCACTGGTAAAAGGTACAGTAGTGTCTTATTACTCCTCAGCTGTTAGCCACCATTACTAAACACACGAATCAAAAGAGGATGAGTCAAGCTATGAGTACATGCCTGTCAATATTGAAGGTGTGTTTGCAGAAACTTGAATTTCACAGATCTCACCTTTGTTTATTTCGCTGCGAGGCGGAAGCTCTCGTCTTTCCTGCAGTTTCCTGAAGTAAAATAAATCTAGCATTTAACCAAGCCAGCCAAAATCTGCTACAAATAGACAGCCGAAGTGTGACGTGGGTTGCCACGGTAGTTGGCGCTAAACATGGCCGTCGGGGAAAAAAAGTACCATTGCAAAAGCACAGGGACGCAGTTGAAACAGAAATGATAAATTATAGGTCCTGTTGTTTAGAAAGAAAAAACGTTAAAGAGAATGACCAGATTTTGTTCAAAGAATGGATTTTGTTCTTACCTAAACTTAAAGAAGTCCTTCCCAATAAACAAAAATGTCTCCTCAAACAGAGAATATGTTTATGACCCTACCGACATCGCAAATAATTTCAATGAACATTTTTCAACAATTGGTGTACGCTGAGAAACAAGTTCAAATGAGGCTTTTCACTTACAAAAATCTTCTCTTTTTTTTCAATTTATCAGCAATTTTCTGTTCGTGGTGGAACAGTAGTGTGATTATCAAAATGCCATTGTCCTCATCAGGATTTGAGAAGAGAGAAATGCCTTTATTAATTTTTTTCTTCACAACCCTCTATCTAACGTCTAAGGCATGTAAGGAGTTTACAATAATGATCTAATAAGGAAACCAGTGCAGATAGTCGAGCCATACCGCTAAGTACAACGTGGTGATTATGGTATGCGCAAATGTGAAAAAATGATCAGAAACGCCTGTAGCCAATCAATAGCTGGATTTCCGCGCATACCCACTTACATGTGCAGCATTATTTTTTTAACACCAGAAAAATTACACCAAGATTTTCAAAAATGATTTAAATAATTTGGTGTTACTTTAAAACCAAAAGAATCACGTCAAGTTTTTCATTTTTAAGGTTTTCTACCATGGTCCAAATTCAAAATGGCTGCTAAAAGTATATGTGACCAGCTCTGCAAAAAAGGGTCTGAAGTCGCGCTGGCTAGTATTCTTTTTGCGACCATCAAAAGAAATCCGCGGCAAATCCACGCTCAATAAAATACCAAAACACAATGGAAATTCCTGGCGGTGCCCAGATACCGCCTGGAATGTGTGTTCCCCCTTGAATGTCTGTGTTACGCCTGGAATTTCTTTTGTGTTTAGGTATTTTAATAAGCGTATATTTCTTTTTATGGTCGCAAAAAGAATACTAGCCAGCACGACTTAAGACCCTTTTTTTGCAGAGCGGGTCATAATGAGGAGAATGATATGTAATGGGCCAAAAATAATGGTAAACATGCACATTATACCCCCACAACCAACCCACACCTTTTGAAGGTCCCTTATATGATCCTAAACGATATTTTGGATGTTACCGGTACCAATAAAACAAAATGCTCTGGAGATATCTAAGATGGCGACCAAAGTGGCTGCAAAAATTCTCGAAAATAGAAAAGAATTAGCAAAATAATATTATAAAAGCATATCCCACAATTTAATTTCTAGAGTCATATTTGCTATTATGCTCCAAATTGAAGATGGTGATCACTGTAGCTGCAAAAAGTGGCCAAATATGAGAAAAAAGACACACAATAAAAAAAATAGAGCTACGTTTGTTCTATGAACACAGCGTAGGGCTTTTTCGCATTTTCTTTTAACTAACCCTAACCCCTGCGAAATTAGATGTTAGCTTAAGAACTATTTCACTTTACAACTAGACGAGTGCGTCTGAAAGAAGTTGCAGACGCGAGGTGTTCGGGGATGGGGAATCTTTTTTGAATGATATGCAAGTATGTCATGTGTTACTGGTATTGTATAAACAAGAAAAAAGGAATGAAAGAAAAATCGTTTCAAATTACTGATGGAGTGGCCATCAAAATGGCAGTGCTAAAGTTAGTTTATATTATCGCTGACACAAAGACAACTCGTGCTAAATGTCATTTCTTTGCTAGAAAAATTGAATGTTCCCTCCCTGGTCTCGACTGATATTTTTCAACAAGTGATTTAAAGACACAGGCTCGTCAATGCGCGCGTGAGGCCGGGTTCGTACCGCGAATTACGCAGCTCCATGCCTTTGCTATGGCCTCACGCGCTCATTGACGAGCCTGTGCCTTTAAATAAATTTTTGAGAACAAAGACTTCTTGAAGAAATTTGTAAATGTACCGGTAAATGCTGGTCAGTTTGTTTAAATATAAATACCTATCCGAATGACGAAATTTCGAAGAGATAAAAAGAACACCCATACGCGATGTACTATATTTGCTTTCATTACCAATGCATTAATATTGAGAACATAACTAAATTGCCTTTGTTATAAAAGTCTCACTTTTGAATTTCAACTGTAATATTTGTTATGGTGGAAGTCGCCATGGAAATGAATTACATGTAACCAAACAGGATGAGAAACAAATTAATACAGTCTTTATTGGGTTTTGATGAGGACTGTGGGCAAATGCCGTTGGGTTGGGCATCTGACACTCATCTTAGCAGATTTATAAGGTACAGGGGTCTTTCTATAAATTAGGGGTCCAGCTTTGGTGTCCCCCGTTACATTTTACATCTTGTTTTTGTAAATTGAGGACACATTCTTTAAATACTTTCCATCTCAAAGAGTGTGTACATAAAGTACAATTCATACAAAATGGTTTAAAAGCCATTTTAATGATTTTTGTACGAAAAATAACACATATCAGGTGTAACGGGGGACACCAAATGTCACACTTTTGGACCCCTAATTTATAGAAAGACCCACAGTGGTTTACTGCACAAATGTCCAAATGAGCAAAATGTTGTGCCGACACAAAATATCCCCACCCCCAATAGACTGTAAGTCTCGTTTCAGGTCACACTTCCGGAGATCTGTCGGGAATGGCATGATGGGGTTTTAACGTTGTGACGATCTTCTTTGATTTTTCACTGGAAATCGCAAAGACTGTGTGATTCCGAATCGAGTACTTTTTAAAATGGCCATAATGCCCATAATACACTGCGGCAACATTTTTGCACCAATTGCAGACTACCAGCGACGCCGTGTCATGGCGGTGTGGTTTTTCCATTACGTGTAGGGTTACCAGTTTATGCCAGACGGAAATATTTAAAATGTTATTAATTTTTTCCCACAGGTGATAAATGAGATTTTAAGGATTTTTATACTGGACCCCGAATCGGTAGGTGATACCATTTTGACACCACGTCAAAATTAGCAGTAACGAAAAAACTGTCCCCACGCGTGATATAATTCATATCTAAGGTCTCCGGAAATCGACGAGTCTCTCAGAGTTCTGCTCGTTCTCGAGGTCAACTTACACGGTCTATTGTGGGTGCACGTGCCCACTTTTGAAGGCACAGAGTTCATCCGGCATACAGAGTGCACCCCACCACTCAGTTGTCGTGCCCCAATAACACGGTATGCACATCACAAATATACTATTTAATAGTGCCCACATTATTACCCCTGGTCACTGGGCTCACTGGAGATCATACAGCCCTGGTTGCCTTGGACTCTCATGATGAGAGCACAACAATCAAACACAACAAGTTCACTCTTATACATGTACCGTACGGTACAGTACATGTAGGTACATGTATTCATTTGCTCCCGGTGAAACCAGATAGTCCATAGATTCGAACTAACAACCTGTAGAATTGAACAGGTATTAAATATGACATATTAGACTGCTCTCCTTTAGTAACATGTTGTATAATGCAATTAGAATTGAGCAAAATATTGACCTTTTACAAAAATTCAAAAAACCATGAAGGAAAAAAGATACCAAACCAAATTTTGTACCAAAGATAGATTGGATGCAGTATTTTAAGATACATACATGTAAGTTTCAATCGTTTGGGTAGTGACCTATCGGGGGAACCACCCCTCAGAAGAGGAGGCTTATTTTGCCATTTTTCTTTGCGGACCCACTTTCTAACCTTCACCACGCCCCCAAAAAAGGGTGGAATTGCTTTATCCTTGATATGAAGCAAACCCATGTGCCTACCGATAGTGTGTGTGCATATAAAATATGAAGTCAATCTATAACCATCCATGTGGGCACAATGTGGAGCCAAAAATGAAAAAAAAAGTTACCACAATAATCATGAGTTTTCGGTTAGCAATCTTTCGAAAGGGAAACGTGGTACCATACTTTTGATAACAGAATCATCAGATTGGATGCCAATCTACATGTATGTGTATAAATTGAGGTACAAATTCCTAAGCATTTTCGAGCTACAGCTAGGCCTCCAAAAATGTAAAAAAATTCAATGGCACGGCTTTAATTGGGAAAAAGTGGGTAGGGTAGGCATTTTTTGGAGGGCATATCCCAGCAACGAGTTGGTCTCTAAAATTTTGTACCGGTACATGACATAGGTCGAGGTATTTTTAGAAAAGGTTTCGTCAAAATATGAGTCGGACCCCTGAAAAATTTCTGAAATCTAGGGGATTTCACACGGAATGACCCGCATGTTTAATTTAATATATTTGTTTTAAGAGTGTTTGCAGGGCCCCAATGGAAACCAGTTGTTGTACATGTAAACTTTGGAAACTGTTTGGGCAAGAATACGAGTACCGGTATACTAATATTAACACTTGTACAGTACCAGGTTCTGCCACTATGAGTATATATTCGTAGAAAATGAAAGGTTTTTGTATTGTAAACATGGTAAATGGAATACGTACACTGGCATCACTGATAACGCAACAAATACGCTGCTGGCAATAGCGAGAATGTCTACAACTGCAGCATATTTGTTATACGTTATCAGTGCTGCTAGTGCATTCCATTCACAATACAAAAACCTTTTGATTTTCTACGAGTATACTTGTATGAATAAGTGATTATGACCCAGGGACTGCCGGGGTTAATGAATTTGATACAAATGTGGACAATTGAATGAGTTTGGGAAATCTGGATGCAGTGAATAGCAACTTGGCTCCACCAGGATTCGAACCACAGACCTTCTGCTTAACCAATTAATTGAGCCATGAAGCCAACTGGTGGTTTTGAATCACAGTATAGTGCAATTGTTCTTCACCGATTGGGATTGGCTACATGTATCACGTGAGCTTACATGTAGCAAGCCCTACAGTTAAATAACCACACCTCCCAGATATCAGTTAAAGGGGAATTATAACCAACAAACAAAAGACCTTGTGATTTTACTGAACTTGGCACTTTCAAACCGAACCTGACCGAATCGAACATTTCACTCAGTTCGGGGGGGGGGGGGGGGGGGGGGGGGGGGGGGGGGGAGCGGGGCGTGAAAAAAAAAACCACATTTTGTGCACACTTTTACTGCTTAAAGTGGTTAAATATTGTCCCAGATCGCACCACAGACTCATCTAGAATCCATCTGGAAGCCGTTAGGGCTTCGCGCTACGCGCTCGCTATTTCATTGTCATCAGCATTTCATGCTTAAAAATTTCACGCCCCCCCCCCCCCCCATTTTCAAAATCCTTGATCCGCCCCTGCATGCATACCTATATAGCTTTGTGCCCAAATAATAATCCAGTGAAATATGTGGTCTACATACATGTAGGCCCACAATTGAAGTTCGTGCAAGTTGATTACTTCCGAAAATCTTTATACGTACATGTGTGCACACATGTATACCTATAGCTTTGTGCCCAAATAATAATCCAGTGAAATATGTGGTCTACAATGTACATGTAGGCACACAATTGAACCTTTGACTCAAGCTCAAAATCTGCTAAAAGTGCTTTTCACCAAATCCATATCTAATTTTCAGAAGCTAATAACTTTTAATGCTTTATCAAAGCCTAAATCTGATGCCAGATTCTGAAAGTGTGGGCAGTAATTAGTCATAGTAGCAATTTTCAGCTTCCTATATGTACATGTATGTATAATGTTTAGAAATGACGTTATGACCTTTCAAAAACCCTCACAAATCAGTGCAAAAAAGCGGTGTGGCATCCAAAATTTAAAGGGATCATAACTCTGAAACCAAATTGAATTTTCCACTGTAACTTTGGGATTTTATATTTTGCAAAATCTGAGATGGTCACTATGCAGCTTTTTGAAAAATGTGTTGATTTGTCATGGAATGACCCTTTAGATTTCCTTTTTCCCAATGTTTCTTATTTTCAAAACTATTGCCGTCTTTTTCCCAACTTACCTTAGGGTCTTTGTTTAAAACATCGCCAAGATATCCTAAAGATAAAGAAAAATAAAACAAAACAAATCTTAAGATGATAATGAATAATATAATTTTGAGCTAAGTTTCACACAAGTACACATAAAATGTCAAACGTTTCTATCCGAGGATCTTCATCAGTGACTGACAAGAACGAGTTCTGTCTGACCGAAACAAATCTTATTAACAATTTTCTCAAATATTGTCCAAGTTAAAGGTACACACAGGCCTACTGTTTACATGATTCAGTGATGTACATGTAGCGGCATTGACAATACTTTTTGGATGGTCGTGAAAAAAGATCATCAAAATATCCCGTAATTTACTAAAGAAGTGCAAAATTAACAAAAACAGTCAAAAGACGGGTTACACGCCAATCTTAAACACATGTTTAAAGCCAGCTAGGGGTCCTGGGCACTGATAATGCCCGAGCCGCCAGGCGAGGGCATTATCAGTGCCTAGGACCCCTAGCTGGTTTTAAAAGGGTTGTTTAAGATTCGCCAAACCTACTTTTAATCCCATTCATAAATACCTTTTCGTGTAAATCGGTAAAATTCAAAATTAGCTCGTCGTTTTGCCATCTTTTGCATTCACTTTCCTATGCCTACAGTCTCAACACGGCGTTCGTACAACTGCTAGCTGTGCGTGATGTTGGTTTTGTTCGATCGCGCGCGCTACGCGTAACGCAGGCTTGTTGCTCGCGCACGCACACGACTGGATATAAGTCACATATATCTATCTGTGATATAAGTGCACAATTTGCTTTCTGGCGGGTGCAGTTTCATTGTGCATGTGCGTGTTCCATATATACGCGCTGACTTGGGCACAAACGCGGGACAGCCAGCCGGGCATTATCACTATTCTTCATCGCTAATTTAAGACTGCCCACGTGACGTGCTCTCAGCCAATAGAGATGCGTAAACTGTCCAAGGTACATTTTTGTATTTATGAATATGATATAGACTGCTCTCATGTTGTATACTGTATATAATGCAATTAAAACTCGCGTTTTTTAGTAATATATTGACCTTTTACAAAAATTCAAAAAACCATGAAGGAAAAAAGATACCAAACCAAATTTTATACCAAAGATAGATTGGATGCAGTATTTTAAGATAAGTTTCAATCGCTTGGGTTGTGATCTATCGGGGGAGCCACCCCTCAGAAGAGGAGGCTCATTTTGCCATTTTTCTTTGCGGACCAACTTTTAAATTGCTTTGCCCTTGATATGACGCAAACCCATGTGCCTAGTGTGTGTGCATATAAAATATAAAGTCAATCTAACCATCCATGTGGGCACCATGGGGAGCCAACAATGCAAAAAAGTCACCACGATAATAAAAACTGAGGGTTTTCGGGGAGCGACATCTCAAAAAGAAAACGTGGTACCGTACTTTTGATAACAGAATCATGCAGATTGGATGCCAATCTATGTGTATATCAATTTTCAGGTAAAAATTCCCAAGCATTTTTGAGCTACAGGCCTCAAAAAATGTAAAAAAATTCAATGGCATGGCTACGATTGGGAAAATGTGGGTAGGGTAGGCATTTTCTGGAGGTCATATCTCAGCAATGAGTTGGAGTTGGCCTCTAAAATTTTGTACATGTTCATGACATACATGTAGGTTGAAGTATTTTAAGAAAAAGTTGTCAAAATCCGAGTCCGGACCCCTGACAACCTCTAGGTGATTTCACACGGAATGACTCTAAACCGTGTTTTCACTCAGCATTTTTATAGACAACAGACAGAATTTTGTAGCTCATGTTGATTTTATTGTGAAGAAGGCGAATCGTATCATTGGTTTAGTGTGGCGAAACTTCCGACATTGTAAAAATGAACATGTACTTCGAACACTGTATTGCTCCCTTATCAGACCTCAACTGGAATATTGTACAGTAGTGTTTAACTCCATTTCCCATTCACAATCTTACAGACTTGAAAGACTGCAACAATGTCACTTATTGTTTATGTACATTGTGTACATGCAGGGTCCTACACAATGATCAATGTAATTTGTCTTTACTTACTCTAAACCGTGTGAATTGTTTAATTTGCCAACACTTGTCCAAACATGCCAAAGGAAAACAGTTAATGATTGCTTATTTCACTATAAACTTATCCATTACCATAAGTACAATTTAATTACCACTGCTAATCCATTTTCTCTTCATGTTCCAGAATGTCGAACCAGATCTGCCCCCAAACACGTCATGCAATGTTCTGTGGAGCTGGGTGGAGGTAACCAAACAAGGCTTTGTTTCAAGGATTTCATCTACCTACCTACATGTACCTACCTCCCTCCCTCCTTCCTTACCCCTACCCCCACCCCCATCCTACATGCATACGGACACTCACCAGTATGGGTTCTCATGTGTCTCTTCAAGTGGCTACTCCGTGTGAATCTCTCATCACAGTGGCTGCATGCATATGGCTGCTCACCAGTATGGGTTGTCATGTGTGTCTTCAAGTGGCTACTCCGTGTGAATCTCTCATCACATTGGCTGCATGCATATGGCTGCTCACCAGTATGGGTTGTCATGTGTGTCTTCAAGTGGCTACTCCGTGTGAATCTCTCATCACAGTGGCTGCATGCATATGGCTGCTCACCAGTATGGGTTGTCATGTGTGTCTTCAAGTGGCTACTCCGTGTGAATCTCTCATCACAGTGGCTGCATGCATTTGGCCGCTCACCAGTATGGGTTCTCATGTGTCTCTTCAAGGTGCCACTCTGTGTGAATGTCTCATCACATTGGCTGCATGCATATGGCTGCTCACCAGTATGGGTTGTCATGTGTGTCTTCAAGTGGCTACTCTGTGTGAATGTCTCATCACATTGGCTGCATGCATTTGGCCGCTCACCAGTATGGGTTCTCATGTGTGTCTTCAAGTGGCTACTCTGTGTGAATGTCTCATCACATTGGCTGCATGCATATGGCCGCTCACCAGTATGGGTTCTCATGTGTCTCTTCAAGTGGCTACTCTGTGTGAATGTCTCATCACATTGGCTGCATGCATACGGCCGCTCACCAGTATGGGTTCTCATGTGTCTCGTCAAGTTACCACTTTGTGTGAATGTCTTATCACACTGGCTGCAAGTGGTACTCATTTTCCTAAAAAAAGTAAAATGATAAAAATAAACAATGATAATTATTGCGTCTTACTGTACATAGCCAATGCCAATATCATTTGGCGCTTGCTACATGTATATTAAAATTAATAATTATAGCAAATACAAGTTTATTGATCTCTTGTTTAGGGAAAAGTGAAATTTTTACGTGTCTGATTTCGAGACCGTTCATTTTGTCACAAATTGCTTAATTGCGTGATGCACACATCTATTACTAATTAGTCCGGGAGCCAAGTGAGATTTAATGTGGCTTTTGCGCCCAAAAGATTTGACTGCTAAAATGAGTTGTATGGACCGTACACTCTCAGAACGTTGGTTAAAAATTTTAACCAACTTGGTTAAAATTTTAACCAACCATGTACATTGTATTACCAGGTGAACATCCAAACAGTTGGTTAAAACCTTAACCAACCCAGGTTGGTTACATTTTAATACGTGGTTGGTTAAAAATTGTAACCAATGATTGGTCAATTAAATTTTAACCAACCTGTTGGTTAATGGGGAGTTGGGCAAATTTAAACCATGCAGTTGGTTATACCAGAATGGTTGGGCAATTTACTTAAAGGAACACACCGGCTTTGTTGGGCTTTTTTGGGCTCGAAATAGACCCATACATTATTCTGAAGTGCCTTCGAGAGTAAATTAGATATATCCTGAAAAGACGCCATCAAATTTTGCTGTTTTTGAGCACTTTTGAAAAATTCAAGGTCACGTGACTGCACTGGTGAATGCTGCCATTCACCAATGGCAGCTTTCGCTGGACACCACGTGACATGCTTGGGCGATTTTGTTTTAACCAACTTCGCTTTGCGGGGGGTCAACATTATAACCATAGTTGGTTAAAATACAGCCCTCCGATCTTATATTTTACATAACCCGCAGTTTACCCAACCAGAAAGCAGAATACATGTACCGGTATTTCTTAACCAACCCCTCATAGAATTTAACCAACATTGGGAGGTTTTTAACCAACTGATTTTTAACCAGTGATATTTTAACCAGTGTTCTGAGAGTGTACATGTAACTGTGAAAAGGCAATTCTTGCAAAACAGGGGTACGGTGGTGCGTTGGGGGAGGGGGAAGGGGGACTCTGACTGACAAAACCCCCCCAAAAAAAAATCATTAGACTTCCACACCTAAGCACAATTCTGGCATTATATGATAGCCAACAGCGTGCGGATCACAGACAAATAACGTAACCCTTACCAAAATTTCCAATTCATTCCAATTGGAAATCCAATTGGAATGAATTGGGTTTAATTGGTTTTAAGTTGGTTTCAGTTGGTTTGAATTGGAGTGCTCAGTTCCAATTGGAAAAAAATCACTGACCAACTCGATTCTTCTGGAAACCCAATTGGTCTGAATTGGTGTTTAATTGGTTTTAGTTGGAAACTGTTGGAATTGGGTTTTACCAATTGGAATCCCGTCTATCGTTCCATTCCCAATTGGAATCTCGTCAAATGGTTTCATTCCCAATTGGAATCTCGTCAAATGGTTTCATTCCCAATTGGAATCTCGTCAAATGGTTTCATTCCCAATTGGAATCTCGTCAAATGGTTTCATTCCCAATTGGAATCTCGTCAAATGGTTTCATTCCCAATTGGAATCTCGTCAAATGGTTTCATTTCCAATTGGAATTCCATCTATCATTTCATTTCCAATTGGAAGCTGCAATTGGAAGCTGCAATTGGAAGCTGCAATTGGAAGCTGCAATTGGAAGCTGCAATTGGAAGCTGCAATTGGAAGCTGCAAAACCAATTGCAACTTCCAATTGGTAATGAATTGGAAATGTTGGTTAAAAATGCAATGCATTGTGGGATTCATGTAACTGAACAGATTTACTGTGTAAAAAAAGTAAATTGCTTCAGTTTTGGCAGTTGTTTTGATTTTTGTAAATGGGTTGTTACTTTGATAATAGGCAAATTGGCAATTGTCGGGAATGAACAAACTCAAAGTGGCGAGAGATTAAAATTAAATTAGTTAATTTTAGTTAATCGGTTAGTAGGTGTGTGCCAACCATGGGTTACAGGGTGCAGGTTTTTGTGGAGCATAAATAGAAGTTGCGCATAAAGATAATGTATGAGTAGTGTATAAGTAGTGTATCAGTAGTGTATGATGTGTATCAGTGGTTTATCAGTAGTGTATGAGTAATGTATAAGTAATGTATGAATATGTAATATAAGTAATGTATACGACCTAAATAAGATGTCTTTTTCCCAATTGGTTCCAATTTTTTTTTTTCAATTGGTTTTTTCCAATTGGTTCCAATTGGTTCCAATTGGTTTTTTTCCAATTGGTTCCAATTGGTTAGTGCCAAAACTCAATTGGTAAAATTCCCAATTGGTTCCAATTGGAAATTCCAATTGGAAATTTTGGTAAGGGAAGAATGGAAAATATGGTGCAAATTTGGTTTAAGAACGGTCTTAATTAGTGCTAATTTCGCGCGCGCCGTAATATAGTAGGAAACAGGACAACTCGTACCCGGGACAACTCGAACCCAAAAAAAGACACTCTGGTCGACTCGTACCCGGGACGACTCGTACCCGGGACGACTCGTACCCGGGACGACTCGTACCCGGGATTTCAAATTATGATGAGGCTTTTTTTCAAGTGAAGCAGAAGCTTGGCCTATTATTCCTACATGTAGATAGATGCAAGTCCAAGAAATGAATCACTTTAATAATGTTAATAGTCTCGACTGTCATCTAGTTGTCCCTTACCCCTAGAACTATGGGGGATAATGTATCCCCCATAGGTATCTAAATTCACGCACATGTAATTTCGCGCGCGGACGCTCTCCTTCGCCTAGGGAATGCAGCTCAGAACGTTGTCCAAATTTTGTCCAATGTTTCCAGACATCGTAGATGGCCAAATTGACGATTCCGTAAGCATTACTGTTATTTTATGAAACACTAGACTCTCAGGATTACAATGGTGTATGTGAAAGTGCTCGGTCTGATGTGCTTCGGACGATATTTCTAGTAGAACTTTGTCAGATTTGAGCAGTTTCAGACTTGGTATTGTCGTACATCCCTCAATTAGGGCTGTGAATTTGCGACTAAATAAGTCAGATTTGAAAAGCGAGCAATTCACAGCCCTAATTTTAGGGCTAGCCAAATTTAAGCTGGCGTCGTACGGCGACGTTACTCTTTCTTGAAATTTTACTCCCAGGTAGGGTTGGACATAAGGAATCTGACAAAGGAGCCTAAAGGTTCTTTTTGGCTGCTTTATTGTGGTCAAAACAGTGATAAAGGCTTATGTGCGTGAAAAATCATGACTCGAGGATAATGTTGTTTTTTTCCAATATGTAGGGAGTTCAGTGAAATCGCGTATTTCGTATTTGTATCTGTTTACACGGTAAAACTTGACTTAGTTTATCGGCGATAAAATTGATTCAAGAGCACATTTTACCGTTCGGAAAAGATCTGCTTGTAGATCAGAAATGCCTCTTTCAGATGATGGAAAGCAATACAGAATGTGAAATTCCAACGTGACCGAAGAGCTACAAAATCGCGTTTTCACAGGAGGTCGCCATTTTAGAAACTATCCATCACCCCGTGAACTTTGACACCACTTCCTGTCTCACAGGGGGGTCCGTTGAAAAACTGGCGATTATCGTCGTATGCGGTGGATCTCGTGCTTTCGAACGATACCAAACTTGCCAGCATTTGCGGGAATTTTCGGCTGCGTCACTCCTTCAAACCCAGCAAGGGTTCTTTGGCGAGGAGGCGCCAATCTTTGACAAGTCCTTTAAGAAGACGACTGAATCTGGAGCAACAAGATTAGTGAGAACAGCCTGCAAAGCTGTATCTCGAGGTGGAGACGAGAAATCGAGCTGCCATGGCCGGTTTCTAGACTTTGCTCGGCCCTGGTTAAAGGAGCACGGCTTTCACAAGCTTCCTGTGGAACAGTTTCGAGGAAATAGGTTTAATATTCTATTTCAAAACGCAGCAGGAGTGTTCTGCATGCGTGATAAACTGACTGAATACCTGGAGAGTAGCGCCGACAATAGGCTTCTCAAGTCCGTGCTGCATGATTTAAAAGTCAGTGAGTATTTGGCAGGATGTAAGTCCCTGGGGCTGGTGTCATATCTCTTAACGAAACCTCTGTGGCAATCCATTGAAGATACGGACATTCATCTTATGGACATAGGTTTGCGCTACCAAGCTATCATTGATTTTATTCATGAAGCTATTGAGAATAAAAAAGACTTCATGGAAGGGTCCATGAGACTTCCGTTCACTGATACACAGTCACTGGATAGTGACCCTGTCTTTAAGTCACTTATCAGTGATACAGAATTTGATGATAAGACTGAAGCTGTCCTATCAAGCATGCTTGCCGCCATGGCTGAACTTCTTCAAATAATATTTGCTGACCACCTGGAAGGTGGCATGATGTCAGTCCTCAAGAACAGGAGAAAGTTAAATGCCTTCCTAAACACAACAAATTCTCTGAAAGTATCTTTGGTCACCTAGACAGGCTTCTCAAGGAGAAACCAAACATTTCTACCATAGCAACAGAGGCATACATCATGTTTGCACATAACAAGACACTTGCATCATGGTTGAGAAAGAAGACTGATGCCGAGAAGGCCAGACTGTTCGCGAAGTCGCGCAAAGCAGTAAAAAACATTCACCAAGCTTTCAAAGGAGACAGAAACAGATACAACAAAGCCGACGTGATGCTCTTGCAGTGAAGATGAAAGCTGCAGACCGAAGAACGTGTTGATGAGGCCCTGAGTGTGCTCAAGACAAAAGCTGACAAAATGAAGACTCTAAAGGCTCAATTGAATTTCAGGCATGAAGTGTTACAACAGAATCCAAGGGACAGTTCACTTAAAGATGTGTATGCCTTTTCAAAGAAGGTTGAAACAGGTCGGCGTGTGGTCTATGAACCTGAGAAACTGGCTGAAAACCTGAAATGCCTCATCAGGCATTCATTCACTGTAGTTAAATAGAAGAGCGAGCAAGTGGATCAGGACATGAAAGTTCACTAATCTTAGTGGGAAAGCGAATCCGTCATAGATTCGTGACAAAGGGAAATGAAGAATTCCACACTGGAAAGGTCATCTCACAGGTGTGGTATATAATGAAATGTCATGCTACAGTTCAAAAAGCTGCACATCATCATCATCATCACTCAGCTGTCAAAGAGTTGTGACAGTTCCATGTATTTGCTTTTACAGCTGTTCGCAGTACGTACGCGCGGCCGACAGAAATTTTCCAAGCTTGCTGCAAACTTGCGGCAAGCTTGCAGACAAGCTTGCCTGCAAGCTTGCAAGGTTCCAAAAATGCAAATGAGGGCAAGCTTGCCGAAAGCTTGCCGCAAGCTTGCCGCAAGCTTGCAGACAAGCTTGCCTACCTGCTCACAAGCAAGCTTGCTGCAAGCTTGCTGCAAGCTCGCAGCAAGCTTGCCCTCATTTGCATTTTTGGAACCTTGCAAGCTTGCAGGCAAGCTTGTCTGCAAGCTTGCCGCAAGCTTGCCGCAAGCTTGCCGCAAGCTCGCAGCAAGCTTGCCGTATAGCTTGCCGCAAGCTCGCAGCAAGCTTGCCGTATAGCTTACCGCAAGCTTGCCTACATGCTTGCTGCAAGCTTGCCTACATGCTTACCTACCGCTCGCCAGCAAGCTTGCCCCAAACTTGCCGGGATTGGAATTTTTTAAATTTTGCAAGCTAATATATGTAGGCCTACCGCAGGGACAACTTAGAACAATTTGAAGCTTTTGAGTTTTGTTGACAAAACCTAACAAGATAAAACTGCATGTTCATTGCTCTATGAGCAGCTGAAAGGAATGCATTAATCATGTTAATTGCTAAAAAATAAAACTCAGTCCTACAAAATGAATTTAGGCATAAATCCGAGCATAAATGAGAAGATCACAGTACACATGCAAAACCAAGGACATGACCGATTGAGAGTGCATGGCTATCCTGATACATGTATCACAGCATCTTTTTTTCTGCTGAATTTAAGCTTAACTAACTGCTTAATTTTTATGTCAAATTTACACTTCCTGACACTGATACCTAGTGATATTTGTAGGTAAAATAATTATCTAAGACTAAATAAAACTGTTCTAGCTAGTGTCCTACAATGAACAATGTTGTTCTATGAACATGATAATGAACAATACAATGGTTTGTCTATACACACATGTAGGCCTACAGTACATGTAGCTCCATAGTCCATGGTCTACACAAGAAACAAATGGATCCTGCTCTGATCTGTGGCCAAATATCCATAAAATAAACTCTTCATTATTTCAGTTTTGTTAATTTGTGCAAGTATTACCTTAGTAAAGTAAAAAGAGGCCTGATAAAGCTGATTTCAGATGAGAAATATCACCACATTTGGATTTCCAGCCCTTGCAACACTTTCAAACCAGCATGCAGTTACAAAAGTCTGGTTCCAGCTGCTACTGTATGCTCACTTGTTTAATGTTGGAGTCAGGGAACCAGAGATAGTGTATATCCCTAGACTGGTTCTCAATCTTTATTGTTAAAAGTGTAGGATATTAGGCAAATAAATGGAACCTGGCATTGCATTCATTTTTTTCTTTTTCTTGGTCTAAACAAATAAAAGTAAAAAGGTTCAATAATTTTATTATCAACTAGTCTTATTTATGTTGCTATAAGCTGGAAGCTTGTTTGTTTTCCAAACAAGTTTGGACAATTACTGTATGGACTACAGAACTTAAGGATTTATATTTTTCTTTCTAATTAAGGCAATTATTTGTTGCAGATCTAGAAATTAATTTATATGAAGAAAAGGTTTACAAAAACATTTGTAAAAAAATGCTATTGAATTGAGAAAATGCAAATAAAAAACATGGATTATTATACGTAGGAAATTATTATAGGAAATTTTTTCTTATCAGGCACATATGTATGCAAGCTAGCTGCAAGCTAGCTGCAAGCTAGCTGCAAGCTTGTACGCACATGTACATGTAGCTTGCTGCAAGCTCGCAGGCACACATATAGCTTGCTGCAAGCTTGCAAACACACGTGCAAGCTTGCTGCAAGCATGCAGACTCGCGTGCAAGCTTGCTGCAAGCTTGCACATGGCCTGCAAGTTTGCAGCAAGCTTGCTGCAAGCTTGCACATGGCCTGCAAGTTTGCTGCAAGCTTGCTGCAAGCTTGCAGGTGGCCTGCAAGTTTGCTGTAAGCTTGCTGCAAGCTTGCAGGCCACGTGCAAGCTTGCGGCAAGCTTGCAGGCACACATGCAAGCTTGCGGCAAGCTTGCGGCAAGCTTGCGGCAAGCTTGCAAGCTTGCGGCAAGCTTGCGGCAAGCTTGCAGCAAGCCTGCAAGCTTGCCGCTAGCTTGCGCACAAGCTTGCACACAAGACTGCAATCTTGTACAAGCTTGCGGCAAGCTTAATAAGCTTGCAGCAATCTAATTACAAGCTTAATGCAAGCTTGCGGCAAGCTTACATTTCTGTAAGTACTGCCATTTTTATTCTTTTGTTTAACTGTTGTTAATGCATGTGGTATTAACAGGTGTTTTATATTTTCTTTCCATCCTTAAAGCCACTATCTTCTCCAATGTGTTTTTTTCCCACTCATGAGTTTGCAAGTAGTTCTTTAATTCATCAATTCTTACATTTGTAAAAATGTTTTTGTTTCAGGTAGGTGTTAATAGGTAGGGTTAGGTTAACACAGGTAGGTCAGAAAATCAGACATTCTTCTGTACATCATATTCCTATTGCCTCTCTATAACAGTTTCCCCTAACCTATCTAATAAGTTGTTATTTTAATTTCATCCAGTTATTCCTGTTTTAATTACTATAACCTGTTCCGTTTTGATAATCTAATGTTCTATTTTTGGAACTTTTTCAATTACTCTTTCTAATTTGTTTGGTATTTATGAGAACACAAGATTTCCTATTATGAAAGTTTTATTTGAAATAACCGTGTTAAACTTGATATTGTCTTCATGTATCCACGAGGAAGGTATAATGACGCACTTAAGAGTTTCTCCTGAAAATTTCGGAAAACTAATGAATGTATTGATACTTTTACATTATATTACTTTTCAGTAAAGTATCATCTCGTATCATGAAGATTTTCCAGGCTCAATCTCATCTAGTTTCTGCTACACAAGCGAAGTTTTGCATCATGCGTTTCCAGATGTGCACGGAAGTTGGGCATGTATAATGACGCACCGTGCTAAAGGCTGAAAACTACGGTGGCCAAGACAAGCTACTTTCTTCATAGAAGCAAATTTGATTAAATAATAGTCTTCTGTCAATAAAACGTGCAATTTATGTGTAGTTTATAGCACTTGTAAAGTTTTATTTGCTGTTATATCAGACGACTTGATAATATGTTGCCCGATCTGAAATCAAACAGTTGTAACTTTTTAAACATGCCTATAACCATGAAGCTACATGTATGGTATAACCAATTATCAATGTGCAACTTTTATATATTTTCGTAGAAACAAAATAATTATTTTACAAGTTCCACTGGTTCTCCTAAAATAATTTTTAAAATGACAATTTAGAATTTATAAAACAATAATACAAACTGGGTACATTAAACTTGCAACACGGCTCTTTGCATAACTTTACAATTAGGAGCTGCTTTTTGCACCGCTTTACATAAGAAACAAGTGCCACTTGGGGACCTGTATTAAATTAAAAAGACCAAAATGGACTCCATTGTCATATAATAACGCATGGTTAAATACTGGCCGGCAGAGGGTCGCCTTCTAGAGTTTCTTATGGCCGATGATTAGTTTTATGAGCAAAAATTGCCTCGCATTATTTGTATCTTGTAAATTGGCTACTAAAATAACAAAATTATCAATTTTATCATATCTCACCGGCAAATCCTTGACTTTAGCCAAGCAAACGAACAAATATTAAAGGGGCTATGTCACGGTTTGCGCATGCGCTGCAAAACTTGAAAAAGTGTGGCGAACTTTTTCAAGTTTTGTCGCCAGGTTTTGCATATCCTATTCAATCTTTGCCATCCCTTATAATTTTTTAGTAATTTTGGCAGTGGTGTACTTGTCAACGTCCAGGATGTCCTGATGCATTACTTTTTACTTGGAATCGCACTGTTTGCCGTATTTTTAAGCCGCCAAACATCGACATCACCGTGTGTGCGGCCGTCGTTAAAAAGATAGTTTTTTCATCCCATCAAAAAACTCCACAAAACATGACAGAAACGGCATCGAATGATATGAATGACATGGTTGAATACAGCAATTTACTTAACCTTGTTTTTCATCAAAACTGTATGCTTATTTGGTCCTGACAGCAATTTTACAGCATACCTTCTGTCCTTGGAAAGACACAGTGGCCGCCACCGCTGTACGGCGATTTTGTTTTGATCGAGCAATCGCGCGCGAGCGATGCCAAATCGAACAAATGCGCGCACACGATGCACAATGTAGTTGAATTATGCGTATTGTAAACACTCATGAACAAACACACTGCCCATGCGGGACGTGCCAAGTACACGATGTACACAACTTTAGCACACGCACTAATGGCGTTGTGTAACGAAATTGCACTACATTCATCTGATCCCGCACGTGTGTCAAAATATGAAAGGATTTGGCGCATGCGCAAACCGTGACATAGCCCCTTTATCAATCGAGAGATTGCAGGTTCGAATCTCCTATCGAATCTCGTATTAAATTTTTTTTTACTATTAATTGAGGAAAGAGTGTGGTATGGTGTGGGGTTATGTTGAGGTAGTTATCGACAAAACACATCAGTATGCAACATATGCATAGGGGTTAAACCAACCTGTTTCCCTGGAAATTACTGGAAAGGCCCATTATTTACATATGGAGTCCTCCCGGTCATTTTCCAGTAGGTTTTAATCGGTTACCTCATGAGCTGACCTAGGTCAATATGGGCGGGGCATTTCGGAGGGCCACTGGCAGGGGTACTCCACCAATGGAAATTACTGGAAAGGCCCATTATTTACATATGGAGTCCTCCCGGTCATTTTCCAGTAGGTTTTAATCGGTTACCTCATGAGCTGACCTAGGTCAATAAGGGAGCGGGGAATTTTGGGGGGCCACTGGCAGGGGTACCCCACCAACGGAAATTACTGGAAAGGCCCATTCTTTACATATGGAGTCTTCCCGATCATTTTCCAGTAAGTTTCAATCGGTTACCTTATGAGCTGATCTAGGTCATCCATGAGGGGTCAAATATTAATGACTGGCAAGGGTACCCCACCACCGACAATTACTGGCATTGGCCATTTGTTGTTCTTGGAGTCATACCTGACATATTGTACTTAATTTGATGTGGTTACCAATAAAAGCTGATCTAGTTCAGCTTTTATGCAACTTTTTAATTACCCCCGTGGCCACACCCACCACAGCAGGCTTGCCAGTCGTCAGGTTTCATACACTGGGATGCACTGGGAACATTGTGATGTACAAGGCAATTGGTTACCTTTCCAGCTAACCAAACCCCCCTGGGCTCCTGCTCTATATGTTTTGAGGTTATACGGGCGTCTAGGGGTGGAATTTTTGAGATAACTGTCGAAAATATGTGGTTACGGTATTGCGTGAAGCCTAGCGTGCATGGCGTTGCCAGTCATGGGACTCACTACCCATGACTGGCGACGCCATGCACGCACGGCTTCACGCAATACCGTAACCACAGATTTTCGACAGTTATCTCAACATTTTCACCCCTAGACGCCCATGTAAGCCCTATACAGATACTCAGTAGGTTGAATCTGTATCTGAACTCTATATTACCAGTTGTTATTTTGTGTCAAAAACACAAATTCACCGCGTTTTACGAGTTTGAAACGGCCAAAGGCGTTACTCGCCATATAAACACGTGTACGTAAAATCGACTCAATTCATTTCCGCCTACCACGTGCATAAAATTTGAATTTATTAGTGAAAGGGTCTATTGTTCCATGAAAATATGCATATTGCATCCTTCTTCACATCCTCCTTTTCAGTCTTTGGCAAAGACGGGGTTTTGTTTGTTTCTGTAAAACGGCTTTGTGCCTTTTGCGCCTTTCCTCAGTAGCGCGCCCTCTTGCGCCAACATTACAAATTATTCGAAGTCGGACTTGGTCAAGTCTAGTGGCTGTTGTATTTTTTCAGCCGGGAAGAGGGCGCTATACAGGCGCGTCGATGGCGCGAGCACTGTGAGGGCGCTATACTGGCGCTTGTAAAGCACAGCCTCAAAAGGTACCTTGTTATGTTCTCCTCGTACTTCTCCTCCTCGTACTTCTCCTCCTCGTACTTCTCCTCCTCGTACTTCTCCTCCTCGTACTTCTCCTCCTCGTACTTCTCCTCCTCGTACTTCTCCTCCTCGTACTTCTCCTCCTCGTACTTCTCCTCCTCGTACTTCTCCTCGTCGTACTTCTCCTCGTCGTACTTCTCCTCGTCGTACTTCTCCTCGTCGTACTTCTCCTCGTCGTACTTCTCCTCGTCGTACTTCTCCTCGTCGTACTTCTCCTCGTCGTACTTCTCCTCGTCGTACTTCTCCTCGTCGTACTTCTCCTCCTCGTACTTCTCCTCCTCGTACTTCTCCTCCTCGTACTTCTCCTCCTCGTACTTCTCCTCCTCGTACTTCTCCTCCTCGTACTTCTCCTCCTCGTACTTCTCCTCCTCGTACTTCGGCAAAGACGGGGTTTTGTTTGTTTCTGTAAAACGGCTGTTCCTTTTGCGCCTTTCCTCAGTAGCGCGCCCTCTTGCGCATACATTACAAATTATTCGAAGTCGGACTTGGTCAAGTCTAGTGGCTGTTGTATTTTTTCAGCCGGGAAGAGGGCGCTATACAGGCGCGTCGATGGCGCGAGCACTGTGAGGGCGCTATACTGGCGCTTGTAAAGCACAGCCTCAAAAGGTACCTTGTTGTACTTCTCCTCCTCGTACTTCTCCTCGTCGTACTTCTCCTCGTCGTACTTCTCCTCGTCGTACTTCTCCTCGTCGTACTTCTCCTCGTCGTACTTCTCCTCCTCGTACTTCTCCTCCTCGTACTTCTCCTCCTCGTACTTCTCCTCCTCGTACTTCGGCAAAGACGGGGTTTTGTTTGTTTCTGTAAAACGGCTGTTCCTTTTGCGCCTTTCCTCAGTAGCGCGCCCTCTTGCGCCAACATTACAAATTATTCGAAGTCGGACTTGGTCAAGTCTAGTGGCTGTTGTATTTTTTCAGCCGGGAAGAGGGCGCTATACAGGCGCGTCGATGGCGCGAGCACTGTGAGGGCGCTATACTGGCGCTTGTAAAGCACAGCCTCAAAAGGTACCTTGTTGTACTTCTCCTCCTCGTACTTCTCCTCCTCGTACTTCTCCTCCTCGTACTTCTCCTCCTCGTACTTCTCCTCCTCGTACTTCTCCTCCTCGTACTTCTCCTCCTCGTACTTCTCCTCCTCGTACTTCTCCTCCTCGTACTTCTCCTCCTCGTACTTCTCCTCCTCGTACTTCTCCTCCTCGTACTTCTCCTCCTCGTACTTCTCCTCCTCGTACTTCTCCTCCTCGTACTTCTCCTCCTCGTACTTCTCCTCCTCGTACTTCTCCTCCTCGTACTTCTCCTCCTCGTACTTCGGCAAAGACGGGGTTTTGTTTGTTTCTGTAAAACGGCTGTTCCTTTTGCGCCTTTCCTCAGTAGCGCGCCCTCTTGCGCCAACATTACAAATTATTCGAAGTCGGACTTGGTCAAGTCTAGTGGCTGGTGTATTTTTCAGCTCACCGGGAAGAGGGCGCTATACAGGCGCATCGATGGCGCGAGCACTGTGAGGGCGCTATACTGGCGCTAACAAAAGAGAAGAAGGATTGAGAAGAAGGATTGAGAAGAAGGATTGAGAAGAAGGATTGAGAAGAAGGATGAGAAGAAGGATGAGAAGAAGGATGAGAAGAAGGATGAGAAGAGGGCGCAATATGCATGTTTTCATGGAACAATTTGAGCAAGTTCGGGTGGGCGACTATAGTTAACTAGACTAACCTACCCCAAGGGCTTGGTTCCTCTAGTCAGACTAGCTAGTCAAACCACGCAGCGTTCGGGTACGGGTGACATAGAGCAAGTTCGGGCGGGCGAATATAGTTAACTAGACTAACCATATTCGAACTAGATGTCACTCGAACGCTGCGTCGTTTGACTAGCTAGTCTGACTAGAGGAACCAAGCCCCGGGGGTAGGTTAGTCTAGTTAACTATAGTCGCCCGCACTGCCCATATCAACTATGGTTAAGTCTAGTCACCCACCTGAACTTGCTCAATGATATTTATATATAGTCCTACTTATATTTTATTGGTTGAGTAAATGCTAAATTAATGAAATCGAATGACTATTTTTGAATGTAAGGGGTTTTATTTCGTTTTCAAATGAAATCAAATGAGTTGGATGTTTAAATTGCATGATCTTTTTGCATACATATGCATACATATACATACACAATTAAATACGACTGTCATTTTGCAATTAAATTCGACGTTTGACGCAAGTGCAAACACCGTCGCGCTTTTGCCGCACCTAAATGAATTGCATTTGACATGGCAGAAGCACGACGTTTGACGCAGGCCTAAGCAAACATTGATCAAATGGCAGACAGTGATGAGGTTCAGGTGACGATTTTTGGCGTGGAAATCTGCAGATTTAAAGAAATTCCTGAGAGAAAGGGATGTTCCTGTTAATGATGAAAAATATGCTAAACTTGCAGAGAAAGTATACTGGTCAGAAAAACTTGGACTACGAGTGAAATCCACTCGTGCCGAGGCGGAAAAAGGAGATCGAGGAGGCAAAAAGTAAAAGCTGGTTTTTGACCGTGGCATTATTCAGCTTCCCAGACCCGAGTCTTTATGTGCTGGCTGGGAAGATTGTAGCCCACCTGATTCAACGAGGGATCATCTAGATAGCTACATAAAAGCTGGTAAATAAGCAGGGCTGCATGCAATTATTTTTAAAAAATATTATGGAAGAGTTTACAAGTTCGAACTACGCCGTATTAGTAAACACACTACCGGTACCATTACCATAGTTAAGGTGTAACATCATCGTGTTAAATTATTTAAATTTATTACAGGCGAATAGGATTGAAGAAGACAGAAGGAAAGCGAACACTTGCACTAGGCATGCTAGGGAAGGGACTTTATATGTCGGGACACATCAGGTCTCTCCAGTACCATGGTATAAGTGGAAATGTGAGCTACTGTTTTGTTCGGGGAAAGGTAAGTTAAAGTATCAGTAAAAGCCCAGAGATGTTTAATTTTCATAAAGTTCTTGGGCAACATTAATTGCAGGTACAGTGAAATCTCAGCTCGAACCTCAAGAGAATAAGTCAGAGGTTTGAGTTGAACATTTTCAAACGGCTGATTTGTGGTCAAATTTAAAATCCAAGTTTATTTTATTTTACAGTGTGATTTTTCCTTTGAAACTGGTCTTCGCAAACAACTGAAGTGGTAATTAACTTGTAAGCTATTACAGAATGAAAACATGGGATACTCAATATAACATTTTCATTCATGTGTAGGTGATTCCACAGCAAAAAAAACAGAGAAACAGCTTACAACACATGGGTTGTTCTTCAGAAGGAAACTGGTCAGGTCTGTACTGCGGAGTGTTCTTGGGTAAGGAACAAGCTTAAGGTTAATTCATTTCTGTGTACATCGCTGACTGAGTTAAAACGACAGCTTCACGTAAATTCATGAAAAGGATAAAACAAATTAGGATAAAAAGTCATAAACATGCTCTATGGAAAGTATTATTCAGTCGATTAAAAATGCTGGCACCACCAAGAAGTTGATGTGGAAAGGCTATACATGTACATGTATTGTGAATTGCAAAACATTTTGGTTTCTACATGTATTTCCAGAATCCAGGCTACGTGCAAGCACATTGCTTTTTGCCATTCTTGAAGCTGTAGAGAAGAAAATGGTGTCATCTTGCTCAAACGTATGCACAGTTATGTCCAAGTGCAAATTCAGATGTGGACAACCAATTACAAGTGGTGTGATTTTGTGGTCAGGACAATCAGCAGAAAAGACAATTTTTTTGTGGAATGTATTGGCTTTGATTTTGATTTCATTGCAACAGTCCGCCCCAAACTTGAACTATTCTTTGTGAGAGGCATTTTAGCTGAACTTGAAACTAGGGCTGCTGCGTTAGAGAGACTGTCAAGACTGTCAGAAGTCTAGGGTTTGAATCTTGATGAGGACCATATTTTTCTCTCAGGTACAATTCTCAAAATGGGTTAAACCATCTAAAGAAATTACATATTTTCAATTACAAAGGCAAAATGAAGTTGATTTTAACAATTTCAGATACATTTGTGTCACAACGAAATAAGCGTAAAATCAGAATTTTCAAAAATTCAATACTGGTATTTTTGAATTCAGTAGAAAAAGGGCTTTCCAATGGTGTGTATATATATATATATATATATAACACTAGGTAAAACTACTCCCCCAACGCAACACAGCTTAGAGAAGTGGTAGTGTTCAAACAAATCTTAAAACAAAATTTCTTTACGAGGCACTTTGAAAGCTATCGTGAAAATTGGTCTGAAAATGATGTTTTTATTTGTTGAACGACGCTAACAATTTGGAATCAAATAGAATAAGAGTTACTCTTTCCCTAATATTGACCTCCCTTAAATTTTTGACTTTAATCCGTTGTTATAGGAAACAGCGAAGTGCGACTTTACGCTCATTTCATTGTGACAGGTCACATCAATTGTGTATCAATTATATACATTTTTAATACAATATGCATAATTTGGAAAAGCTAATATAAGTAGCGTTTCAAGTGACGCGTCTTATCTGATTAAACCAAGACGTCTCTTGAGCGTTTCTATCTCAACTTGTAACTTCTGGTTTCGTTCTTCAGCAGCACTGCGAGTGGCTTCCTGTAGAAAAAAATGGGAAATAAGAATTGAGTAAAATGCATAATTGTGGAAATTATGCACTTTTGAAAATACTCCTGTAGAGCAATTTGTTGGCCGAGTTTGGGCGGTCTGTTCTTGACACGGGTTAACTCGTTCTCCCGCCTGAACGACAGGAACTCGACCTGAGAACACTGCCTTTGGAACAGGATCACGCACCACCTATCAATCGAGAACAAGTTACCGGTGTCAAGCCTTCACAAATCCACACCACAAGTCCCTGGGTCTTAATTAAAGTCGCAAGCTATTCAAATGAACTCCAACAAAGGCATTCTTTTGTGCGTGTTCATCTTTTGCTTCTTGTTACTGACTTGTGATTTTATCGGCTCTAGACTTATGAAAGACTTGTGGTGGACTCGACTTGAGTACATACCGCCCGATCTTGACCAATGGGTCAAGAGAGAACTGTAAGGCCAGGGGGCGATTTCAAAAAAGATGAAATCGTTGCAAACGTATGACTACTGAATGGGTAATCACAACTTTGCAAATAATAATAATAATGATTAGATTATGAACTGGGATTAAGTGCCTTGCCCAGGGACACAGACACGTTGGTCGAAGTGGGGCTCGAACCCCCAACCTCTGATTGGGAGTCCCGCTTCATACCCACTAGACCACACGCGCTCCCAGGGTTCTGCAGGCAACTATTAAAACCTGTCGTAAATTTACTTAGAGTTTGACAAGCTGTGATGAGTTTGAGCACTTATGTCTGTGTAAAACAAGTCTTTGTTTCATACATGTTTCCAAACTTGTGCATTCATGGTAAAAATGATTAAGTTACAAGTGCTCAAATAAATAGGATAAATCATTTAAAACCTTAAATACAACATTTTACCTCACAGTTTCATAGCAAAAATTGGACTAAGGGTTGATAACAATGGTAGCAAACACCACATTATTATTTTCTCGTGTAAAATGGTACCTTTGTGGAAGAAGTTAAAGGTGTTTTTAAAAAAAGAAAGTTGTCTGCAGATAACTTTTTTACCATTCATTCAATACAAAAGCTATGCATTAATTATTTATGTTTTCTGAAGTATTACTGCATAGATGTGGCGGAAATTTCTACAAGGCAGTTTATCAACTTTGTTATTTTAAAAACATGTCTTACATGTAGATAAGTTTTTAAACATACGTAGGAAATCGACAACCCAAGCTAATTTTTAGATGTCTTACAAAATCAGAGATAGTTTGCAGCCTTGCCCGAACCATGCTCAATCAATTGACCTACCTCAGCAACCAGTTTGACTCTCAGAGATTCCCGTTCCCTCCGAACTTTGTCCAGAAGTTTCTGTTGTCTGACATTCTCTTCTTCTTTTTGCCTGAGCCGTGCTCGCAGTCCCTGTGAGGGCGCCATTGTGTCGCCGCTCGGTATCGCTTTGTGGCCATTGGTATAGTTCGTGCCGGATGCATGTCCATTAATCCCGTTCCTGTTGGAATGTTTTAAGGGCTCCTTGTCTTCAGTTTTGTAATGCAAGTTTTTCTGCGTGTCTCCGTTGAGGGCAGTCCTAAGGACCGCTTTTGGTGGCTTCAAAGCTTCGACTCCATTCATTCTGGGGATTGACGGTTTGCGAAATGTCGGCTGTAAATAATCGTCATCCGGCGTAGTCACGGCTTTCAAGTCTCGGATCAAGGCATTGTGTAGCGGGTTAGGGTTCTGGTAGACGCTCGTTGTGCCATTACACGTCTCATTTTGCTGTTCCTTAAAGGAAATAGCTAGCGTTTTGACGTTTTGGTAAGTTGACTGGATCTGACTGTGCACATCTCCCTTCTGGATCTTGTGTTTCTTCCCTCGTAGGAGGAGATTAGAATCCTCAGACGTGATGGTATTCAGTTTGGCAGCGGGACCACCGCTAGAGTGTCGACGATGTCCGTTACTCATAATGGCTATGGATGCAGGATCGCGATACGACACGCCGTATCGCTTCACTTTCTGTTCGCTCTCCGTTGGGGGTTTATTAGGCATTTCTGAGATGCGGTTTTTCAGGGATTCGATCAAAGATGGTCCGTTGGTCAGATCCAGATTTTCATAGATGCTGTTGACGTCCGCTGGTGTGCCGAAATCGTCTCCTAAAAACTCCAACTCGTAATTGCAGCTTTCCGCTTTTTGCACTCTACTCGTCCGCTTACTCTGAACGTCCGCACTTTGATCCTTTTGTTCGAGTAACTGTGGGATGATTTCGACTTCGTATTCACAGGAACTTGTCCGCTCATAGAGACTCCCGGATGAGTCAGAACTTGATGGAGGCGAAGGCGCTTCAATGACTTCATAGTCCATCTGTATGTCGCTCGTCGGTGGGAATAGCTTATCCTGGTGATGAATGAGATAGTGGACTAATCGTAAACTGAGGGCGGTGCTGCCCAACAGGAACATGCCCTGTGCGTGTTTCGGTCGTAAGATATGCGGAGCGAAAATATTAGCCAAGTTACCGAGTCCCATTTTGTTATACGCCTCCTGCCGATGTACGTCATGAAGAAATTGACAGAGATATTTGAGCAAGTTGTAGTTAATGCGAGGAAGGAGAGCTAGTTGGATGATCAGTTTATGTCGTCCTTCGTTTTCATTGTCCTGTAGTTGCTGCATGACTGGTATGAAGTATTTACAATGTCTCCAGGGGATTATGGGTTCGGGCAGGAGTTGTAAGTAACGTTTGAAAAGCGAGGCGATCGTGTGAACTCCAGGAAGGAGGTCTTCGAAGCAAGGTTTCTCACCGCGGTCAAAGCAGTCTTGGAGTTCCTGAACCATGCTGCTACGCCCGTTGAGTCTGAGAAACAAAGACACCAAAGTGGCAATGAGCCTCCACGAAGCAGGAAATGAAAACTCAATCATTTTGAAGCAGTATTGACGCCTTTCGAACATGTGCGAATACGCCATTTTGGGAGTCAAATAATGCTGAGTCATTGTGAAAGCGATGTGCGTGCACATTGTGCGTGTCCCTGGTGGGCGTAACACGGTTTAATTCACCAATGTGAGCCTTAGTATAGTGCATTACGCGTGCTATGGACACACACAACGCACGCACATTGCTTTCACAATGATGCGGCATTATTTGACTCCCAAAATGGAGTCACTGGAAATGGGTCAATAACTACTCTTTTCTATACCGAGCAATATATTAAAAAAAAATTCTCCACTTTCTGCCTAAAAAAGCAGTCAATCTGAGAGTGGGAATTTTCAGCACACAGAAGCTTTATGCAGTCAAGCATAATGAAGCTGTTATGTGAACATTTTCATGTCAATTTAATTACAAAGGAAATTTTTAAAATTTTGATTTAACTGAAAATTTGTGTTTCCTCTGTTGCTTGGTAGATAAAATATTTATATAATATTGGATGGCTTTGAGGGTGATATAAGAATATACCGCACGAGTCATGAAAATACCGAACGAGCCGAAGGCGAGTTCGGTATTTTCATGACGAGTACTGTATATTCTCATATCACCCAAAAAGACATCCAATATTATTATTGTTATATAAAATGAAGCTTTGTTTTGAAAGATTTCCGCAAGATTTTTGTCTGTTTGGTGTTGAAAACGTCAGTTTACAAATGCACGCACTTTTGTTACTGTTGTACAGTATTTTTTGTTACTGTACTCTGGCGCTCGTTGTACATGCACACAATCAATTCCCTCGATCTATGACGCGCGCGTACGCAAGTGTTCGTGGTGCACCTAGCGTGCACGCACATCAAATCTGGGCTCTGTGCTGCACAGTAACAGAAACGCACGGTGTCCGCAAAAGCTTAATTTTATATAATAATCCTCTTTACTGGGAAATTAAAGACAGAGGCTCATCAATGCGCATGTGAGGCCAAATTCGTACCACGAAATACGCAGCTCCATGCCTTTGCTATGGAGCTGTGTATTTCGTGGCACAAATTTAGCCTCACGCGCGCATCAACGAGCCTCTGCCTTTAATCTATTGTTGTTAAATGGGTTGAAACCAACCATTTGGCACCAGCGAACTAACATGCTCGTGGTCGAGTGGTTAAGACATTTGCCAAGTAATGAGAAGGTCGAGGGTTCGAATCCCACCCAAGCAAGCTACATAATGAGGTTTTAGCTTAAATCTTGAGGAAAAGCACACAGTGCATGGTGCATATACTTGCACAACTTTTGAAAATGGTATATAGTTTGCAATGAAATTAGCAACAGGCATGAATTCCTCCTTAGAATGTTTTGTCCTTGTTTTACTCCCATGTCTACTTGGACTAACTTTCTTACGTAACGTTTGTTAACTGTTCCCTACATGTATTTTGCCCGTTTGTATTTCCTATTTTGGCTGAATAAATAAAAATAACAATAATAATAGTTTGTTTTGCCTCAATTGTCATAAAATTTAATTTAAAAACCTGCCCACAAATATAAATAATCAAATAAGGATATCAATTTTGTACCTGAAGATTCCTTCCTCCCTAATCCCATTGTTCCTGATGTGATTGACGCACAGCTCAACAACGGATGGGATGATCTTGGTGCACGTATCGCTCTCATTAGTTATCGTGTCCTCAAGACTCTGGCCAAACACGCCTGTGACAAACAATCAACAGAAAATTTGATTTAATTTGTGCTGTCAATTGTTTGGGAGGTTAGGCCGTGCGAAGAGGGTTAAAAAGGCATTGCATATGAAATTGAGGACTGCTATTCTTGTTTATTTTTGCTGAAACACCACCCACACATGTTTTCCTATAGGTATAGGGCTTTTGGAGTCAGAATTTGCATGGTTGCTAAGGACTTTATGACTTAACAGTAGTACGCCATTTTTTTCTAAAGCGCTTCTTAAAAAATTTTGCTCTTGGTCATCACGGAAATGGCCATAACTTGGTCAATTTTTGACAGATTGACACAATGTTTGTAGTTTTGTGAAGCTTATAATATACTCTATCTTATTAAGTCATTAGCTCCATATTCATTTTTTTATGCAAGAGCCTACTTTTGGGGGAGTGGCTCACAATTGGGTTCATTGGGAAAAACCTGAAGGTAGAACATCTGCCCGGAGAGTCATTGGTCTTGGGTTCAAATCCCAGAACTCGGACTAGCTAGAAAATTGTGTTATTGTTTGCGGGGAAATTTATGGGCAACACATCAGGAAGGCTCTTCTCTTTCAGTCCTCCAATCCTGATTGTCCTCAGGAGATATTACTAAGGATATTGACAACAGGAACCTATAACATGACTCACAACACCAGAGGCATGGAAGGGGGGGGGGGGGGGGGGGGGGGGTTGGGGAGGGTCAGGACTTCATCAATTCAACAGCATTGTATGATATTTCCTTAATAGCATTAGACTTCTCATTTCAATATCGTTTAGTCTGGGCACGCTTCCACAACGTGTCCCCCTGGATTTCATCGTGACCGACTCAGAGGGTAGGTACGCCCCCTAGGGTACCCGTCCAACAGTTCAAGGTAACGTGATTCAGCACATTAATGGCGGAAGACTCGACCGCTCGAGTTTGTTTCCTTCCAGGTGTAAAGACAATGTGACACTCGAGCTGGACGCGGTCTGTTTAACTTATCCGTTCCCCCTTACGCTTTTTCTCTCATTCCAAGTTTCATTGTTTCTCTCTTGGGTCTTCTTTTTGGTCTCCTTTTTGGGATAATAAAAATAATGCGCTAGGGTACAACAAATAATGCGCTGGGGAACGAAGCATTCTTGCAAGTATAAGAAGTCATTTTGAGTGCATTTTTGATGTTCAGGAAGCCAGCTCTCTTTCATATTTTTCATTTAAAATATGTAAGATGTGAAATCCAAAGTGAACCAATCCCAAACAGCCGAACTGAGTTAAATGTTCAGTTCGGTTTGGTTCGGTTCGGTTCAGTCCGGTCCGGTTCGGTCCGGTCCAGTTTAGTCCGGTCCAGTTCAGTTAGGAAGTGCCAAGTTTGATAAAATCCTGTTCGGTTTGTCCGTTCGGTTACAGCATTAGATAAAAGCACAAATCATACGGGTCTCATTGGAACTCGAACCAAAGACCTCTGATTCTCCAGGCAGATGCTCTACCAACTGGGCTAGTAGTCCGTCAGGAACTGTTTTATTCCTCTAACATTTGGTACGGTGCCTAATCACCATTGAACAACCAAACAGGCGATGAGAGAAAAATTATATGGGCCTCATCGGGACTCGAACCCAAGACCTCTGATTCTCAAGGCAGATGTTCTACCAGCTGAGCCAGTGGTCCATTAGTTTCGTACCTCCCCTAACACGGCGTATCTCTCTTTCCCAGTGTTCCAACTCAAGCAGTGTGGACGTACACACCAGAAACGGTTTGGTGGCTGAACTCTGATGACTGCTTCTTTTACCTGTACAAAAAAATGACAACAGAAAAACATGATTGGTCATTCTATCATAAAACAAGAAAAATACAATGGTGCCATGCGACCACAATATCTTGGAGGACGAAAAAGGAAATGGTTTCAAAATAAAATAAGGTAATATGACAAAAGTTTCTCCAGATGATTTTAACCCCAGCCCAGATGTTCTAAAACTCACAAGTTTTAAAACATTATTGGAAACAAACTCCAATTTGATTCGTGTAGGAATAGTGGAAGAATGCATCGAGAAAGCGCTACCAGGAATTTGCGCCATAAAGTGGAACTGCACCAAGGTTTGTCTGCTTTCCGCACATTTTGCCTTAGTTTAAAAAGTTATAAACAAAATACTTTCTACGAAAACAGTTAAAGGCACAGGCTCGTCAGCAATGCGCGCGCGCCAATTTCGTGCCACGAAATACGCAGCTCCATGCGCTGCTAACGAGCCTGTGCCTTTAATTAATTTGAACATCTCTTACCGTCAGAATTTTGTCTGTCGTGCAATGCTCCTCGTTTTGATGATCTGTTTGCTGTCAACAAAATAAAATGTTAACAAAATTCATTAATACTGTTTTCATATATGCAGTTCAGAATAAATTGGTTATTATGCTGCCCGTATTTTCCATGACAAGGCACAAAAGAACGAACAAAATTTCACAGAAAACTGGGTGGGGCAAGCTTATTCGTTAGTAACACCTTCATTTTTCCCCCTGGGCGAGAGGTTAAACTTTGACAAAAGCCAGAGGTTATTTACACAAAGAGCTGACAGCGCATCATTTAGGCGTGGCGTAATGCGTTGAATGGCGGCCAGCCCATACCCCTAAGGTATAACACCGTGAGTCGTAACAATCCCAACGCACCATGGAGACGGCTGACTCAAGTTTGTGGTTTGTAGTGTCACACGAGAATGTCTGATGAACGAGGGGTGAAAAAATAGCGTGTGCGTTGCAAACCGACTGGTCATGTCGCGTAATTAAAGGCGTGAAGATGTCTGTACCGTTATTAATAATTTGACACCAACTGCAATCCGTCAATCGACGCGGGGCAAAATAGATTACTTGACCTTAATGGTCAACATTGTGCAGCTGAGTTTCAAGTTTGATTCAGCATTTATGAAAAATGGCAAATTAAAGGCCAAATATAAAATCTGCAAGATAAAATCTATTCCTGGAATAAGGGCATAACATATCTAAAGAAGAATGTTGGTAAACTAGCCTGCAGAAATTTCAGCTACGTAGATTTCTCTGCTTTAAAATCCTTGCATGTTTATTGTGTCAAGTGAAAATAGTGAGGACTTGGTAAGCTCACGTGATAGCCAATCCCAATCAGTGAGGAACAATTGCACTACTGTGATTCAAGACCACCAGTTGGCTTCATAGCTCAATTGGGGCAGCTGCACGTTAAGCAGAAGGTCCACAGTTCGAATCCCGGTGGAGCCAAGTTGCTTTTCACTGCATCCAGATTTCCCAAACTCATGGACATTTGTCCACATTTGTTTAAAAAAAAAAAAAAAACTTTCAGTTGTGAATTTAAGCTTAAAAAAAAAAGTCTTGGACAGAAATAAACTCATGTCGTGTTTGTGAACATCGCTATCAATTTATGAAGTAAATTGTAAGACAACAACCTTCAACTACAAATGTACTTTGGTTTGGGGCAACATGTGGAAATGAGTTTTGAATATGTAGGACGATGTTTTCAAGACTTACTCAACGTCAGACCTCCTTTTTGGATATTCGTAGTGCACCCACATTTAAGCCAGCGGATCAATGAATGTCACCATATAGGATTTGAGTTTGATCGATTCCGCAGGGCAATACGACACCCTGAAGCAATCCAAACCGCATGAATCGTCACAATTAAACCAAAAACACTGCACTGGGACGATTTGTTGTGACTCAACGCCGTGGTTACAGTAAACAGCTGAGGATTAGACCATCGCCTATGAGATTAAATGATGACCCTCGTATTCAGCAAAGTCCCTGACCAAAGATCACATTTAAATCCCTCTTAAGATCCAATGGGGGATGTCTATGATATACCGTCATGCAACAGAGTATCTAGTTTGCACAGTATATCTGTGTCTCGCTCTGCAAAAAGGTACAATAAGTCACGCAGGCTAGGTTGAGTTTTTGCGGCCATAAGAAGTCTGCGGCAGATCCACGCTAATTAAAATAGAAAAACACAATAGAAATTCCTGGCGGTGCCCAGATACCGCCTGGAATGACGTGTTCTGCCTGGAATTTTCATTGTGTTTTTGTATTTTAAGAGCCTGGATCTTCTGAAGATTTCTTTATATGGTCATGAAAAGTCGACCTAGCCTGCATGACTTATTCTACCTTTTTGCAGACTGGGTTACATTCTGCACTATGGAAAGTGGCGAACACTTTCTAAAACTGAACATTTTATATAGCCAAGCTACAAAAGTGACACTACGTATCCAACTTAAGAAGAAAAAATCATATTCTTTCTTTCTCTTGGTAAAAACTAGAACAGGAAAGCAAAAGGAAGGATGACGGGATTGTCCCTCAGAGCTTTGCCGAGGGTTGGAAGCAGGAAGTGAGCGTTTCACTCAAAGGAATGGTAATGACGATAAACGGTCCTCTAAAATAACAATTCCCTCCCCCTCGGTTTCTGACTGGAACCACCTCATAAAATGGTACCTTTGTAGGAGGAATTGCCAACTGTAAGTGGTTTTTTTTAAAACGTTGTCTGCAGACAACGTTTTTACCATTCATTCATACACAAAAACCATGCAACGTTTGTCAGGTTTTCTGAAGTATTACTGCACCTAGCCTATGTGGCTGAAATGTCTACAAGGCAGTTTATTAATATTATTTGTTAGTTATGTAATGCTGTTGTTTCTGTTTTTAAAAGTTTCCCAATAATGTATTCTGTCTTTAAGAAACAGGTAGATTTAGTCTTAGAATGTTTATTTAGGAATGTTTTTAAGTGGGCTTTATGAAATAGGACCCTGGCCTTCTTAATTTTTGACACTCACCTAACTGCTCTTAATCTTAGACATTAACTTTCAGAAACTAGATACATTATCTATCAGATAAAAACTGACAATATTCTTACAAGAAGTTTAAAAGATTTATAAAATCTAATCAGTTGAACCTGAACAGACAAAGCTAAGTACTTTGAAAAGTACAAGCTAGTTATACACTATTCATGTTTCGCAAGACTTGCTCGCTGGCCGACAGTTGGTGAAACTGACTGGCCACGACAGGTGCCACTCGTTTGCAACGGAGACATTATCAGCAACCGCTAGTCATACTGAGTCATTCTGTTCGTTAATCCCCTCTGAGAGAGAGGGAATATTGGAGAAAAAAAGCCATCATATCCTGTGAGTCCAAAGAGAAGGAAAATGATTTGACATTTCATAGATCGAGACACAAGCCGTTAGATTCAAGCTATGGTGGACCTAATACCTAACCCAGCACCACTCTCGGCAAGCTTCCAGTGATAGTTCCCGGTGGACCGTTTGGAAGTAGACACCACAAGATACAAAATACTTTAAAATAGTTCCTTGAAATTTAAATCAAACATTTAAATCTGATGGTCTTTCGAAAAGTTCCATCTACATTAAAACTACACAAATGACCCCTGGAGCAAATAATCCCAAAATTCCTCGGTATTAAGTGTTAAACTTGAATGTTCTGCTTAGACAAAAGTATATTCCTACCCTCAAACGAGTCAAGCAGCGTGTGAATGACAATCATCCAATATGGCAGAACTAAAACTTGTTCAATTTTTCAATGCTTGTTGCTTCTATTTTTTTATGAACTACATATTCAATGAAAATATGAGAATTTAGGTAAAAATGCGAAAAGAGCTTTTTGGTAATGTTCCTTGTCAAGGCCAATAACAAGAGTTATCCAATAATAGCCACCCTTACTGAACACAAGATTTGAAAGAGGATGAGTCAAGCTATGAGTACATGCCTATCAATTGTGGGTGTGTTTGCAGAAACTTGAATTTCACTGAGTTGAACTTGGAAGAAATACAGGGTGGTTTGAGGACTAATGAGCTAAAAAATCAGTTTTAAACTGAGATTAAAACAAAAGTTTACATATTAGAGATTCTTACTTCTAGAGTGATCTGATTCTTGAGATTTCATAACTTAAAATCGACTTCCTAAACTAAAACCTAAAGTTTCGCAATAAGTGCCTAAATTCAATTAATTTTTCTTCCGATGTAAAAATCCCTCACACCCAACAAACACCTTGCGAAAGAGCACGGATGTTTTGACCACTACACGATTCCAAACAAATCCTCCAAAAGGAAAAAGGAACAAATTGATTTATCAGCATCCGCCGAGTGTTTACACATTTTCAAGGAACTGCAGAGTCAGCCGTTTTTTTCACAGGAAAGTCCGACTTTCCGGTCAGGGTGCCAAGACGTCAACACTGTCTGTGCTTTCAACACGGACAGACTCACGCACATTATCCTTAGTAGCAATAAAGCGATGACGTTACGCAGATATTTCCTGTCATTACTAGGGGAATCCATGAGTTGTAAATAAATAGTGCATGCCAAGAAAAATCAGCTACACTTTGGAGGTGTTAATTTCTGGGCTATAAATTCAGATTTAGGTCTTTCTACAGTAAAGGGGGCATTTTGGCAACACAGACCATATTTTCCAGAAAATACCTTTGTCTGGTCTCAAATTCCTCAAAATAATATAAATAAGTTTCAGTTGTTCTGAAGAGATAACTTAGGCCCAAAAAGGGTTACAAATAGTGTGACAACATGCCTTTCTAAAAACCCCGTGTACAAATTTCCAATATACGCTCGTAACCGGGACGGCCTAAAATGTAACACAAGTGTCCGCACGTAACATTCCCTAATTCCCACACCACAGGAATGCATAAAGATTCACGACTCTAAGCTTGAGGGAAGGGGAGTTTCCATAAAGGTCGTGCTCGGGCTTCGATGGAATTTCCCTTCAGTTTCCTTGCTAGATCAAGGAAACTGGAGGGAAGTTCCATGAGTAACCGCAAAGCCGCAGAGTTGACATATAGTCCAAGTCCCTGTGATTACCTAAGCTAATGGTATAAGGGACTATAACCCAACACGGATGGATTGTTTAATCCGTGTAATGCCTCAAAATACTTCAAAGTTCACACCTGTCTCTTTCTCTTAAGCTTTGTTTTTTTACTCTCTAGAAAATGTAAAGTACATAGTTGAACAAATTGAAAATAGATGAAAATGTCTATTTTTTTAAAATTTTGTTGAAAGTTTGAAATAACATAGATGACCAACTAAATGAAAATCGGGTTTGAAATTAAAAGCCTGCATGAGGGACAATTAACTTAAATTTCAGAACACAGTATTTTATGTATGTGGCACTTAATCACTACAGCACTGAAATGCCCAAATATGGGACGAGAGAAGAAAACAAATCGTACAGTCCTCATCAGGATTCAAACCCGAGACCTCTGTATTAACATTGATACTCTACCTTGTAGCTGAAACAGTATCTGTCTGTCATGTCAGAGGTCCCAGGTTTGAATCCCACAAAGTTTACTCTCATCTTAGATAGACCTTTTACACAGCGGCCATCTTAGAGGCAATCACATTGTCATCCTGTGACATGCAGGAGTAAGCACTTTGTAGATCTATTGTCACATTATTTAAATATGAAAACCTGCCCCCTGTCATGGCCTCCAGTGCAAAGGGTCTATGTTTGTTTGTTTGTTTGTTTGTTTCTATCAACAACAACAACAACAAAAGCTCAACGTACCTTGGTGAATCTCCAGTACGTATCCCAACGGCTCATTATCGTTTGAATTACTGGTTCTAGATACTAGTCGGCAGCCTTGTAGCGACATACTGCCTTGATGCTTGAAGTAATGCAGATGACCGTTCGCTAGAATACTCCAACTACGCTGCCAATGGCGTGAAAAGAATTGTGTCAGGCCGTGATGCGTGGAACGATTCAGTAGCCAGCCGTTAAAAGTGGCGTCATGACGCGAGAAGCGTTTTAACTCCATCATGCTGTTTGGGTATTGGTGACGTTGACAGTAGCGCAGAAATTTGTCAGTCGCGAGTTGCTTGAATTTGACGACTCTTCAATTTATCTCATCACTGGAAAAAATGAAAAAAGAAAGAAAACAATTACTTTACAAGTATATTAGGGGGCATTATAACAAGAGTGTATGTATCAAAGAGTAGGATACAAAATACCTACCTACAAAACACAGACAACACAACTTCAGATGTACAAGTGTCCACGACAACTTTCTGAATCACTGCTCGTTCAGGCTCAAGTACTGAACGTTTTAAAGGCCTCCTCCCAAATTAAAACTGGTGGCTAGCGCTTCTAGCGACCATGGCTAGTTGACGAAGCCAACACGTTACTTTCCTCCAGAGATGGCCAGTCCCACTGAGGCTAAAGTCACCAGGCAGTTTCTCGGACCACAGAGATTATTCGGCAAAACCACAGAATGACAACACAATCTTTAAACAGCCCTTTTTTGTCACGCTGGTCAGCTAGTCAAGTTTTTATACAGCAGTGGTGTTTCATCAAACTGAAATATTATTTAGCCATGTGTCAGAGGGACACTATAACACCCCGCGCCTCTTTCTCCAAAATACGAATCCTAGATGAGTCAGTTCTATGTACACTTGTTCCAACAAGAGAGGAAATGCTGTTTTTGCTATTTGGAACGCCACCAAGTAATGTTGCAATTTTCTTAAAAGTTAGGGTGGTTCGAATCTAACCAAGGCACCTTAAGCATTGAGCAGATGGATAATTACAACAAGACACTTTACTAAGTGGGTTCTCAATTGAATCAAATATGTTGAAACCAGACAACCAAATTGAACCAACTTAGTTCTGTAAACATCTCTCTCTTTTCCCCCGTTTTCAAGCAATTGCCCAATAACCCAGGAACTGGAATGATTCATCCTTAATACTCCCTGAAATGCAATCTGTCAACACCGTTGTCATGCCAATGGGGTAGAACTGTGTCAAGCAACCCAGACATTTGGATCAAGTTCAACTTATCTCTCCCAAGACATTTTCTTTGTTGTCAAGACCTGCTTGTGCTTTCAGATCGAAAATAAAAACATGTGTTTTTTGACAATTCTAAAAAATGATTTAGTGTTCCATTTTGGATATTGTAGACCTATCAGACTTTAAAGTTAAAGGCGGATGATTTTCAGCCTGGTCACTACAACCGTGTTATGTCCTTAAGCAAGGCATTTTACTCCATATTACAGTAAACTCTCCTTATAACGCCCCCTGATATAAATCTACTCCCGACATAAAGCTCCTTTTTCTAAGTCCCGTCCGTTATTCTCTTCATTGTATATGCATTGGTTATAGCGCTCTCTGGATATATAAAGCTCAAATTATTTCGGTCCCTTGAAGAGCGCTGTAATAATAATAATAATGGTGGATTCTTATATAGCGCACATGTCCACCCTGTGGGGTGCTTCTGGCGCTGTTGTCATTATTAACGCTGCCATCAGGAAATCACCAGAAACATTTCGCTATAACTAGGTGGCTGCTGGCCGGGCGCTCAACCCTATCAGCAGTTAGATTATGGCATTCCTCTTAACAGCTTCCCAAATATCGCTTGGGTTGACGAGGCAACTGGGACACAGACACGTTGGTCGAAGTGGGGCTTGAACCCACAACCTCTTATTGGGAGTCCCGCTTCATACCCACTAGACCACACGCGCTAATGAGAGTTTACTCTCTCCACTTTGTATCGGTAATCCTTGGGGAAACCCAATGAAATATTAAATGTAACTTGCGATAGACTAGCATCCCATCCAGAGGAAGTAGCAATACTCCATAGCCACTCCATGCCAAGAAAACTTGGGATAAGCCACTACGCTCATAGAGCATTGTTACCTTATCTCACTTATGTATATATTACAATCTCACACTGGAAAAAAAATGCCATATTAAGCTTTTTTGCGGCCTAAAAATTCAGACAATGAAAAGACCAAACATACTTTTTAACTTACGCCATTAGACTGACAACTTCTGACAGGTCGTGAACCATCTTGGTCTACGAGTAACAGATTTCTGGTAGGAAGTGGACGTTAATTTGATGATTGTCAGAGGTGCAGCTACGAGGAGTGTCTGTATGACGCATGGTCTGATTATGGTATTGTATACGTGGTCTATGTTTACTCATCATTGTAATGCTGGGCACGAGTCAATGACTGTTTGGATTTAGGTCTGACACAAGTCGACCTCAAAAATAAAAGGGCAGGCTAGAAAATGTTAAAATAATTTTGTTTTAGAAATTGAAAGTTTTTAAAGATAGAATACATGATTGGTAAATTGTTAAATATAATAATAATAATGAAAATGAAAATTTAAACAACCCTGAATGCCGCAATGGGGCGACATTTCTGCAAGACTCTCACCGGAGACCACCGAAATTTCGGCAAGAGTGACTCAAAATGACACCTTATTTTTTTTACCCAAAGCTTCCAGAGATGGTCACAGACCGAAAAGAAACAGCTCCAGTCCCAATAAAAATGGTTCTCGACCTAAAAAAAATGGTTTTTGACCTAAAAAAAATAATTTTAAACTCAAAAATATTAGGGCGACACCAAAATGTCGCCCTATTGAGCAGGTCGCCCTAATATAGCTTTTTTACACACGATTTGTCGCCCTATTCTAGCATTGATAGTAATTTATAATGCGCCAGTATCCATAAAAAAAAATGCTCATGGCATTATTTCCACTCGTAATTAAAAGTCTATGTCTAGAGAACTTCCTTGTAGAAATTTCAGCCACAGAGATGCAGTAATACTTCAGAAAACTTGAAAAATCCATGCATGTTTTTGTGTTTTAAATTTTAAATTAATTCTATTATGTAGGTGCTGAACCACAAAACTTAAATTTGAATCTTAGCTTGGTCACATTGTCTATACTCAATGTGATGTGTTGGTACTTCGCACAGGTCAGTGGGTCACATGTAGGCCTACCTTGTCTAACACTTTAGTTGGTTTCCCATATTTAAAATAAATTATCTGCAATGGCCTTTGATTATAATCTGCTTTTTATAGCCATTGCTCATACAAAGCCAGTTACATTGCATTGGGAGTGTAATGGTACAAATAGATTTAAATTGGGCTTGGTCTTATTGATTTAGTTGCAATTTCCTGTGAAGTGTCGGCTTGTTTTTCCTCTGTCGTTCTTATGAAATGTCCATTGGTGGAAAGGGTTATTTGCATAAAATATGTGAAAGGTTAAATAACAATTTCTGCCGAGTTACCCAAGTGACACTGCTGGCACTCAGTGGTCGAGTGGTTAAGACGTCTGCCTTGTTTGCAGGAGGTCGTGGGTTCGAATCCCGCCCGAGCACGCTGTGAAGTTTTTCATAGTATACAGTGCTAATATACATCGGGTAAGGGCAAAACAAACCTGAATTAACATTCATTCTCCCCGACGCAAGCTAAATCAATTACTGAACAAAAAAAAATCATCATTCAGATTCGAACCCGAGACCTCCGACACACTGGACACAATAGTGTAATTGGAAAGCCTAGTACTCCAGACATCAAAATTTAACCCATACGTTCCTTACTAACAGAAACAAACCAACCAAATGTTATTTTATAATTTAAAAAAAGGAAAACCTCATTATTTTATGATTTCAAATTTTCCACTTTATCTCTACAAATCAATTTCAATCAAACTCGAATCCACCTTAATAAAAGACCATGAACTTCCATCTAACTTTTGTTAATTCTGCTCCAGACAGTTACGGGTAAAAGTCTCGTGCGCAATGGTTATTTTTAGTCGTCCAATCCAGCGGCGTCGTGATTACACCAAAGCAACCGGCAATGAGTGTTTGCTCTCTGGAGAGCAATCCACCATGACTAAGGCCCAATCGGAGTACCTCGACTAAAGGTTATCTTACCTTGGCCTACGTTTACCCCAAAATGTCATCTGTGCAAGGAGTTTTCCTGTGGACCCTGGACTTGAGAACATTACCCACGTACCTTGTCAAATAGCAGGCCCACAAATATTCCACAAAAAATGTGCTGTTCTGTGTCTATCTTTGTTACCAGGATAATTACAATCAAAGCTTGATTAGTCCTGGGGGTTTCCTACCCTAAGTGTCTTGGGTTCGAATACCGATAAGGCCCTTATGATTTTTCGCTCATCCCAACTTTGGTTGTTTTATTTCATTGGTGATTTGGTACCATACCAGATAGTTCTGGGTGTGAGATCATTTGGTCGAAATTCAATTGTACATGAGGCATGCAATAAGGCACACCATATTAAGAATGTGAAATACTTTTTTAGTCTCAGATATAAAGTACCCGGTATTGGCCAAAAGACAGTTTACTAGTTGACATGCAAACATGAGAAAAACAACATCATTGCCGGCTCTTGTTGGTAAGGGAGGCCACAAGCCCACAAGCTAGGGAGCCTACCAGAAGGGCCTCGTGATGAACCCAGTGAAAGCCTACCATAAGAACACTTTTTATTTTCCGATTGTTTTTGCCGATTGTCCTTGTCCAAAAGAGTGTTTCAGCATTAGGTACCATGTCTACAAGAAACAATTTCTTTCAAAGCATTCTGCGATACTTCAAATCATCTGGGAACCTTAAAGTTCAAAAGGATGTCTTAAATCCATGAATCATCGCCTTCACCTGGTCAAATCAATCTTGGAATCAAGCTGGAAATAAAATCTGGCAGTCCGACACTTGCAAAGTGGGAGTTCAAGGTGGGGGTAACCTACGAATGTATTTTGCCAATACTTTGCACAGAAGCTTAAAAGATCTTTAATAATCCTCTTACTTTTGCTAGTGTAGGCCTACTCTTTCAATCATTTTAGAGGTGTAACAGTACAAGAGTTAATGTACACTACTCACAATAAATTAGGGATATTGTGGGGTGTACACAGATATTTTATTGAGGGTATGCATTCTGCTAGAAGGATTGAGTATATGATTAGGCAGTTGTATCTGCATGACAGACACACCTTGTCACAGGAATAGGTGAAAACAGTCATTTTAAGAAAATCCCTAACTTATTGTGAGTTGTGTATATGAAGCTACTGAATAAGATGGCAAACAAAATGGCAGAAACTTGACAGAAATTGTGCCTACAGGTCAAACGATGTGGAGAGGTTTGCATGTAAAAAAACAGCTTTACTTACAATCTTCAACAAAAGTTAACCATGATTTTTTTGAATGTCAAAAACATTAATTATACCAGATTAAAAACTGAGAGTGTACTTACCTAATGTAAATGCATGGTTGTTTCCTAAAGTCGAGGGATTGCTGGACGACTGTGCACCACAATGCCAAACTCCGCAGAATCCTAGTTGGGCTAATGTTCCCAATTGGGGCGTTGGCATGCTAATGAAACGACACCACAGTTGAACGGAGCACCCTGCATCAGACTGCACAGAGAAATCCAGACACAGTGATCCAGGCACGCTTTAAAAGCAGTAGAGTCAATTCTCATTGGTTGACAACTCTCGTTTTTATGTGCAACGTCAACAAAATGTCAGTTCCTTTTCTGCGATTCTTAAAAGGAAGTTCTTAACTTTAAATCCATATCGTGAACTTTTGAAAAGGTCGGTAATAAGTCGGAGTTTCCAATCAAACTGTGGTTTTTCTAGCTTGATGAGCTCGTTTACTGGTGCGGTTGCGGCAGCGTACTGGGATAGAATATATACACACAGACCATGTACTAACGAGTATGGTCATGCAGCGAAAGGATATGACACGTTATGAGCAATCGTTTGGTGTAGTCGTCACCAGGGGCCCTGCATGCCATGACAACTTGATGCCAAATGCCCTGACGTATCCACGCACATGGGACATGTAGACACATTAAAGGGACACTTCCACATGTCAAACCTTTCCGGAAACCTTCAAGGAGGTTTGACCAGAATCCCTCGAAAAATGGATATTACTTGTTGTTCAAGAGTATAGTCTCATTGACTACAGCACTGAGACCCATGGAGTTGTGAGGACTTACAGGGCCTTGTGATGGCCTAGTGAAAGCCTCGACTACAGCACTGAGACCCATGGAGTTGTGAGGACTTGCAGGGCCTTGTGATGGCCTAGTGAAAGCCTCGACTACAGCACTGAGACCCATGGAGTTGTGAGGACTTGCAGGGCTTTGTGATGGCCTGGTGAAAGCCTTGCCTACAGCACTGAGACCCATGGAGTTGTGAGGACTTGCAGGGCCTTGTGATGGCCTGGTGAAAGCCTTGCCTACAGCACTGAGACCCTTGGAGTTGTAAGGACTTACAGGGCCTTGTGATGGCCTAGTGAAAGCCTCGACTACAGCACTGAGACCCATGGAGTTGTGAGGACTTGCAGGGCCTTGTGATGGCCCATTGAAAGCCTTGACTACAGCACTGAGACCCATGGAGTTGTGAGGACTTGCAAGGCCTTGTGATGGCCTAGTGAAAGCCTTGACTACAGCACTGAGACCCATGGAGTTGTGAGGACTTGCAGGGCCTTGTGATGGCCCAGTGAAAGCCTTGACTACAGCACTGAGACCCATGGAGTTGTGAGGACTTGCAGGGCCTTGTGATGGCCCAGTGAAAGCCTTGACTACAGCACTGAGACCCATGCATATATTTGAAGACTTGCAGGGCCTTGTAATTATAGCCCTGGAAAAACCATGACTACAAACATGGTACTACTGTATCTCAATGCTGAATCAAATTTACACAATTTCTCGTGTGTACACAGGTTATGAAATTTAATCTCCGGCCACACCCTAGATAGGAAACTTTGACCATTAATTGACCATTACACATCATCAATGTCTCACCTTACTGTGTACACAATGATGACACCGGATCAGGGACTTGCGGCTTGGCAGCGGTCTGAAGACAACATCACGCAGTTACCGCTTCCGACGGCTCCATGACACCACGGTTCCTTCCCCCGGAGGCTTGTGACGAGTTCAATGAGGCACGGAATTCCTCTTCCCTCTTGACAAACGCGTGACTGGTCAGAGATTTACCGTGACGGGCTGGCTTTGGGGAAATAGGGGTGGTCTGTTGGACGAAGACAAGGAGAATAAATTATAAAGTATTTTGTAATTCAGGAACATATTTACGTCAGAAGGATGTACTATACCAAATGCTTTTCCCGAATACACGCTACAAGCTCATAGTGTGCTCAGGTGGGACTCGAACCCACGACTTCCTGTATACTTGTATGCAGGTGGTCATGGATTTAACTTCAGGGTTATATGAGATGGCTCATATAATATATAAGGTGGCTTTTTATAATGGCTAATTTTGCATGTTTTTTGGGGTGCAATGGAGTAGCATTTGGACTTGTGCCACGAAATACGCAGCTCCATAGCAAAGGCATAGAGCTGCGTATTTCGTGGCACGAATTTGGCCTCGCGCGCGCATTGACGAGCCTCTGCCTTTAAAGGAACTTTTATTTCAAATATAATCTCTCATGGAATTCACAGAATGGCCGGGGTTTTGTAGGTTTTAGGGCCCTTTCAACTTGCCAGACAGTTCCGCAGAACACAACTCAAGCCCAGAGCAGTTATCAACACTTTGAAAACTTTCAGGACAAGCTTTTCAACATCAGGATTAATATCAACAAAGACAGGATGCCGAGTCATGAATTCTGAGTCAAAGGATTTCATTTCTGCTCGGATCACAGGCTCCGAGAGTTGTGCAAGACCACACGTCCCAAAACCACAACATCCCGAAATTCTCTCTCCTTGCCACAAAACCTCAAAACTCCCACGATATACTTTTTCCCTCTACTCAAAGTCTTAATGATGTATTTTCCGTTGCTAACAGAGACACAAGCATCATTTCAGAGTGATTTCCAGACCACAAGGTACTGACGAGGGCTGGTATAAATAGCAATGACAACATACTTTAATAGCCGCAGAAACGTACCCACGATTGGAATGTGTTAAGCCCGGATTTTAACCGCAGTTAACGAATTCCAGGTACCGTTGCGGAAGGAGCTCGATGCGTAATTTTGGCTTCGTTTCGAGTTTTTGCATGGTACAGAGTGTCACGTGTACCAAGGGGCTGTGCGCTGGGGGATGAGATAGATCTGAAACATATATTGGCCCCCAGAAAGAAAATGTTGCCAAGAAACGCGAAACTCAGCGCAAAACTCCCGTCATTTAGAATGCTTTCCCACAACCCCAAGTAATACAGTACAAAGGTTTGGAAGGTCATTCTACTAAAAATCACAGCCATGTATTTTAATTTATTACAAAAGAAACTTACCCAAGAGACGGCAACACGTTTGCATATAAGCCAATCTTCTGCTCTGAAAAAAAAAAAACTAAAAAAACTAAAAGATTAGGGCTTAATGTGTTTACATAAATTCCACTTTTGTAAACTTTATTGATACCAGTTTCTTAATTCATAAAAAAAATAAAAACTCACCTTTTGTTTACAAGACGTTCCTCTTTCACCCTTCGTTAGCATAAGCAACTTCAGTCGACAATGTCATGCGTTTCCTTACCATAGGTAAACCATAACACTAACTGAAACTAATGTTAATTAGGGTTTGTTTAGTTCGAATCATTTCGCAACGGGGATCGCAATTAAGCAGAAATTTATTTAGCTTACGTCGGGGAGACTAAATGTTAATTAGGATTTGTTTTTGCCCTTACCCGACATAATTATTAACACTGTATACTCAGTGCTTTCCAAAGACACTATGAGAAACTTTCGCTGTGAAACGATTCAAACCGGTTATTCAACACCGGCTAGCTCGGTGGTCGAGGGGTTAAGACGTCTGCCTTGTTTGCAGGTCGTCGTGGGTTCGAGACCCACCCGAGCACGCTATGGAGTTATTCATAGTGTCTTGAGAAAGCACCGAGTATACAGTTTTAATAATTACGTCGGGCAAGGGCAGAACTAAAACTGTCAAGAAAAACTGAAGTGCCATCAGAGCCATACAAAGATTTCAACAATCTTTTGTTAGATTTACATTGTACTTAAATTTATGCCAATTTCTGATAACTCTTCGATTCCTCTTATGAAACAAAATAAAGTAAACTGATAATAGACCCTTTCCACCGGCGGCCATGACAGGAGGCAGATCATTATATTTAAATGATGTGACAATAGATCCACAATGTGACTGCCCCCTGTCATGGCCATTCTTGCAATGGGTCTATAATAATCAACTGACAATCAACAATATGCATTTTACAACATCAAGTAGTGTTTTTCCTGGTTTTTTTTCCATCACTGTTCACAGTATAGATTTATTTAACAACCTACGTTGTGGTAACGATGCTTCCAAAAGAAACAAAATCTTACTCCTTTCCTTAAAAAAAGTACCATACTAGCACTAAACCTCCTTGCAAATTTTGACAGTACATACAGGTACGTCTGGGGCTGCTTTCGAGCGCGGCACCAGGGATCCCCGGTGTTCCCTGGTGCTTGCCTGAAAGCGTGTTGGTGCACCAGATGGTGGCACCAACTGCTCCCGACCTCCGAGTCGTCGGGACAACTGGGAGACATGCGCAGATGCGCGTACTCGTGCATGACTCAGCGAAAATGGCTGGCGCGTCGTAGAATAATTCTGGAAATTTGGGTTGATATTAAAAATGTTCAAGCTTCCACATCGAAACCAAATGTTGTAAATATTTTCATGATTTATTTTCATCAGATATTTCTGTGATTTATTATGTGGAAAACCAAGATTTTATTAGCGGGGATGTAATTTCTAATGACCGTGGTGCACCTGATAACACTTTTGGGCGCTATCGCTATACGCATGTGTGTAACGCAACGTTCCCAACGCCTGGGAGCACCAGGGACGAGCGCTCGAAAGCAGCCCAGATTGTTTTCAATTCAATGACATCGTCAATTTGTGGTTCATATATGAATATTTATATGTTAGTGGAATCTAGACTCAAATACAAGTCATCGTTTAATGGATCAGTTGGAAAATACGGTCATATTCGGTCTGAAATTATTGCCTTTTGAGTAAACTCCACAGAACAGCCATTTTGCTGAGTAAACAGGAGGTTTTTTTGACAATATAATATATTTAGTAACCGCATAACACCGCGAGGGTGGAAAGATTACAGCTACATTTCGCTACATTTTTCTTTTTAAACGATAAACAATTGCTAAAGTCATCAGAAAATGTGTGTACTTTGTTTGCATTACACAATTAGTCTTAAGCATTGACGACTCCACCGCTGGGGCATGCAAGATGACGCAGCTTGCACATGCGGGCATTCGTCCCAGACAGTCCACCACGTGGTGACCGAGTGCACCACCCACAAGGCACCTGGCTCCTTCTTCACTCTCATCAGCCCTGATACCTCGAAACGAGACTGGATAAGAGACCTCTCGATCGAACTTTGATTCATGAAACTAGATTGTCTGTGCAAACGATTATATATACGACTGCAGGTGCATTGCGCAATATAGAAAAAACATAATGCACATACAGCCAGTTTGTTGCAGACGTGTGTGTCCTGTGAATTACGCCAGAACTATGCCACACTTGCAAGGAGGTTAGTGTACAGAAGAATAAGGAGCAATTTCGGTAGTCCGTACTTGGGGAGTGCTTTCCAACCAAGTACTACCAACTTAATGCCTACAATGTACCTGGGGCGGATTGCAATAAAGAGAGTTAAGACGTCTTAAAGGCATCTTAAGGCGTCTAAAAGGTAATCTCCAAAATCAAAAATGTTCACAGATTTACGCCTAACTTACACAATAATAAACATGATGACCGTAGAAAACTTCCCCTCAAATGGTTTTGTCTGAAGTCCTATAGTCTTTGAGAAATGAGTAAAACAATTAGTTTTCGTCTAATGAGACAAAAATTCAAATCGCCCCAAAACCAATTCGCCCAAGTGCCATTTCACCCCAAATTACTTCGTCCAAACACTACATCGCCCAAATGCCACTTCGCCCCAAAACCACTTCGTGCACAGGCCGTGGTTCAGGGCGAAATGGTTCAGGGCGAAGTGGTTTTGGGGCGAAATGACTGCAAACCCTTTTTTGACCGTTTTCTCAAAAGTTAGACGAAGTAAGGAGCTGGTTTTTGCTCAGGTTGGTTTTAATCATGCTTATCTTCAATCACACAGGGGGATGAAACTATTAGTAACAGTTTACCAATCATGTATACTATCTTTAAGTGCCTATATTTAATTATGACATACGATGCGTCTTAGAGTTAAGTTGGTTTGATTGCAATCCACCCCTGCAAACTTAAAAACGGTATTACATCTAGTAGTTTGAAACTTAAAAGTACTAACATAGTACTTTTTGTTAAGGATTCTGTCTTGTTTCAAACCAGGATTTTTATAAGATGTTTGTTGATTCATACACAGTCCCAGAGTTGTATAGTCAGAGAGTTGTGACAAGATGTGTAAACAATTTGGAAATAAAATGGCGTACATGAAACAAGTTTATCTTGTGTTCCAGCAGCCGATTTCACGAAAGATTGCGTAGCTTGCGCAATTTTTGAAAATGGCATAAGCCCCATAGGCTTGCGTGTAATGATCACAGGAATGTTGCACAGCTTACGCAATAAAAAGTTGCGCAAGCGGGCTTACGCAGTGCGTAAGGATTCGTGAAATCGGCTGCTGAGGCAAGAACTTCTTTCTAGAGAATCATTTTTCTTGTCTTATATAGCACCTTCACATCAGCGGCCATGTTAGGAGACATTTTTATTTATTTAAATGATGTGACAGTAGATCCACAGAGTGCCCATTCATGCATGATGCACACTGACAATGTGATTGCCCCCTAAGATGGCCGCCGTGTAAAGGGCCTATATTGAGCATACATAATGTGTTATGTGTTACATGCGCTGTGAATCATTCGACAATTATGGAAACAAAATGGCTTCTAATTTGAAGTTGTCACAACTCTCTCAATATATGTCTCTGTATTTTGTTTTTAGTATCCGACATACACAAAAGACAAGTACTGAATTACATAAATACAACACTTACTGGTCACAGCTTGTTCATTTTTATGTAAAAAAAAAACAAAGACAGCCTGAAATGATCCATTTTAACTGCCCCTGTGAAAGGTTTCACGGCTAGAATTAGTGTAATATTCGCGAAACAAAATGTAATGTTGAGACAACATCCCAAACAAAGAGAAATAAAATGACAATCAAACTCAGCCTGTATGTTGGGATAACCTGGAATCCTGTCTTTCTTCTCCAAATTAAACCATGCATCAGGTTAAACAAACTTCTAAAATGGATCACACCAGGCTATCCCCAACACCTCACATGGTTTGCCTATTTTGTTGTTACGCAAATGGAAAATGTTCAGTGAGAAATTTGACGGATAAATGTGACTAACTACTTTCAACTTACTCGTTTTGAACATGGCATAATTATAATACTTGAGTGGTGTCAAAAGTGCAAAGTGGATGACTAGGCCTTGGTCATTGTCAAGGTGTTGTGTCTCTAGGCAAGACAATTTGTCTCTCTCCACCCAGGTGTGTAAATGGGTACCAGCAAATACTGGATGGGAAACCCAACTAACTGATGGGGGTAAACCTGCGATGGACTGGCATCCCACCCAGGGGGAGTAGCAATGCACCCAGTCACTCCATGCCATAGAAACTAACGACCTGTTGGGGAAACCCAACTAACTGCTGGGGGTAAACCTGCGATGGACTGGCATCCCATCCAGGGGGAGTAGCAATGCTCGTAGTCACTCCATGCCATAGAAACTAACGACCTGTTGGGGAAACCCAACTAACTGCTGGGGGTAAACCTGCAATGGACTGGCATCACACCCAGGGGGAGTAGCAATGCTCCTAGTCACTCCATGCCATGGAAACTAACGACCTGTTGGGGAAACCCAACTAACTGCTGGGGGTAAACCTGCAATGGACTGGCATCACACCCAGGGGGAGTAGCAATGCTCCTGGTCACTCCATGCCATAGAAACTAACGACCCGTCGGGGAAACCCAACTAACTGCTGGGGGTAAACCTGCAATGGACTGGCATCACACCCAGGGGGAGTAGCAATGCTCCTGGTCACTCCATGCCATAGAAACTAACGACCCGTCGGGGAAACCCAACTAACTGCTGGGGGTAAACCTGCGATGAACTAGCATCCCACCCAGGGGAAGTAGCAATGCCCCTAGTCACTCCATGCCATGGAAACTAACAACCTGTTGGGGAAACCCAACTAACTGCTGGGGGTAAACCTGCAATGGACTGGCATCACACCCAGGGGGAGTAGCAATGCTCCTAGTCACTCCATGCCATAGAAACTAACGACCTGTTGGGGAGACCCAACTAACTGCTGGGGGTAAACCTGCAATGGACTGGCATCACACCCAGGGGGAGTAGCAATGCTCCTAGTCACTCCATGCCATAGAAACTAACGACCTGTTGGGGAAACCCAACTAACTGCTGGGGGTAAACCTGCAATGGACTGGCATCCCACCCAGGGGGAGTAGCAATGCTCCTAGTCACTCCATGCCATAGAAACTAACGACCTGTTGGGGAGACCCAACTAACTGCTGGGGGTAAACCTGCGATGAACTACCATCCCACCCAGGGGAAGTAACAATGCTCCTAGTCACTCCATGCCATGGAAACAAGGGATAACTACCACCTGTTGCAGTGATACCCTAATTCCCAAATTAAATGTATGTAGAATTGGTTGACCATTTTAAGACGAAATATAGACATTATCGGTAAAACACGCCCCATATGAGGTACCGTATATGTGGAATCTTGTTTTTACTTTAAGCCGTTTACCACACAAAGACACGATACTTAACAAGTCACTTTGCACTGGTTTCACTATACGCTAAGTTATGTACAATTTTACACTTGAGAGGAAAAAAATAGTAACAACGCTCAGCCCAACGCAGGCCTAAATACACAAAATACAAAATAATTTTTCAAAACCAGAAGAAAAAAATAACCTTCTTGAGATGCGGTTCTCGCAAACTTGTGTCAACATCTTTCAAAAAAAGTGAAAATTTTTACCACTTTTTGAATATCGGCAAGAAAATAAATTTACACACAACAAAATATGCCTTGGCATGAGTGCAAGAATGCACTCAAAACGTGTGCGCGATCGATAACTTCTTTTATCAATTCAACACTTATTAACAAATAATATTAATTGGTAGACTGTTGTGTCTTTTAGGGATTTACTCTGCGCAAAATGTGAAATTCCAATTAAGCAGAGTTTCAATATTGAACAGAGTTAGATGAAAGAGAAATTTTAAAATGGCAGCCAAATTAAGGTTGCCGGGGCTTTTTTTGTGAGCATACATTTTAAATACTTGAGTTGACCAGAGATCTTGGGAGTTCTAATCAAGCATTTCATAAAACACTCTGCCTATTTTCCCTGTCCAGTTGACACAGATGCATTCGGTTATTGTACACAGAATTCAAATTTGATTTGGATTTTTAAAAGAGGGGGCAAAAATGGATAACAAGAAAAAGTATTTAATTTTAAATAACAAAATTGACAAACAAATTATCCCAAAAACGTCAAGAATGGTGATCACCACAGCAGAACTCAAATCACTGCTGAATTTCCAACATTCTAAGCAAACATCTCCAATGGAAGACAACCGAAAAACCAAACAGAAAGTTAATCATGACGATGATGTGGCATTCACGGCCCTTCAACCACGATCATGTACATTAACCGGTATTAACAGAAGTTAATTCTCAAGTGTCATTCAAGCTCCTCTCTTAGATTCACTAAACACAAGAGGGCGACATTCATATTTTATGTGGTTTCACAAGGATAGGATACATGTAAGTGTAAACAATTTGTTGTGCCGTTTCCCAATTATGTGTAGAAAAATGTGACCTTTTTGGATTGGGTATTAGTCATATTTTTGGGGTTCAAATTTGAGCCTGTCTCTTTCAAATTACCTTCAAATTACTCCACTAATGAACAAAAGTGTGCTTGTTTTGCTAAAACTTTGAGTGTGGCCAACACTGTTCCTGTGCCAACAGGACTCAACATTTCCTACGTGTAAAGTGTAACAATAGTGAGGTTTCGGTGTGCATGGTTAGTGATTACGACTACGATTAGCCAAACCTCAAAATCGTTACCTTTGGCTGTCTGTTTTTTACTAAGGTGTAGAGGCGTTGCTATCAGTGTGAACAACAAATCAACACTTGGAATATTTGTGTAAACGCCCAAATCGATGACGTAAAATTCACTAATAGTCGTCGTTTTGCCTAACCATATGCGACCGAAACCTCCCCAATAATTGCCAGATTTAGACAGATTTGTGTGTAATTAGCTATCCCTTGTTCCAGCAAGCTAAAACTTGGACGCTGACCAGTCATAAATGCTGTCTCACACAAGACAGTCTAACCAGTCACTAAGTTGAGAACAAAAAAGTAAAATAAAAATGCAAAGAACTTTCTTGATAATCTTGGAGAAAAAATTACCAACACAAAAGAGTCATTCTCGGGATGTGAATGACAATGGGGGGGGGGAAAAACCCAGAAAGATGAAACCATATATGTTTACAAATGACTGTCAAACATATGCAACATTTTTGTTTGTACAGAAAACCCAGGCTGGAAAATCCCCTCTAAAATCCCGTTTCGGCACTTTTCTTGAAGCACGACACACGGAGCAAGTACACACTGCGTTTAATTTCAACAATTTCACTTACGGCGACCCCACATAATTTTTTCCTGCACTTCACGACAATTTTGATACAAGCACCTTTCGTTTCAAGTCAACACTCATTGGGTCAAAGTTCAAGGTTTAAAGGTCATGCACAGTGACCTCTCTTCTTCACAATATTTTTTTAAATGTTCAATTTGGAATTAACTCATGATATTTAAACACTTTAACGTTAACGGTCCCTTGTGACCGTGTTACATACGTGGCTAGTGGGCTCCGTGCGCATTGTGCATACTGTTGGTGGCGCTGTGAGCGGCCGAATGTGACGCACTGTGTGATGTAATGTGGGATGCCGCTGTCAATATCCCCGCCGCAGCTGTGTGGGCAATGTCTAACTCGGATCCATAGTTCTCCATGGCTGGTGACAAAAAGCACAATGACTGTTATTTAAAGAGTTGTAATTAAATATGTCACATTTAGAGAGGTATACCCAAGATATAAAAGCTTATCACAGTTCTACAGAGCGTAGTATTTTTCAAGACCCCCCTCCCTCCACCCGAAATACTACTTATCAACACTTTCAGTCAACATTCTACAGTGCATGTAAAGTCCTACGCGGCCCTCGACCCCCCTCCCTACACTTTGTAGAACCGTGAAAATGCTGCCAACTAATGAAGTGCAAACTTGTACATTATTAGGACTCGTACAATGCATAGTTCCGACCCGTCAATCAAGCCGAACCGGCCGACCAATCACAACAGAACTAGCAGACATCGCCCACATAGGTCAAAGTGCATTGCCTCACAACAACACAACAATATGCATATACTATGCATTAGGACTTTGGGACTTGTGGGCTGCGTTCGGGCGTGTACTCGTGTTAACACGAGTATACTCCTGCGCGCGTGAACGGCAAGAATAACGACACTCGGGTCAGTGGGAGTATGCTCTCGCCACTCCCCAACAAATGGGGAGTGTGCTCGTACTCCTGTCAAGTGTCATGTGATTTGTACGAAGATGGTGGAATATGGGTGGGATTTTTGGTGAATTTGCTCAACGTGTCAACTCAATAACTGAAACAATAACTCACTAAGGTTTGTTTTAGACGGCATCAAAGGTTCTCACGACTTACGGCCTGTATTTCCTCAGTTTCTTGTGAGCAATGAAACGGCGTTTCTTGTGCAGTGATGGCAAGAGACGGCCATCTTCACTGATTGCCATTCGCGCATGCGGAATGCCGACTTGCCGTTTGCGTGATGTGACCCGAGTGTAATGCGCACGCATTACTCCCGAGTAGGGAGAACTGCACGCCCGAACGCAGCCGTGTAGTCTTGGTGGAAGCCAGCCAGTACGTATGTCGCCCTCTCTTGGCAGTTGTTGGTTGCAAGACTGTATATTAGCATCTTGTACCAAGACTAGGGCTTGTGAGGACTAATGAGGAGTTGTAAGTGGCTTGTTGTTGTTGTACAACATAATGCCACAATCTAAGTGCTAAAAGGGTTGTGCACTTTGGCCAGGCAACCACCTAGTTGAAGTGAAATGGTTCTGGTGATTCCCTGATGGCAGCGGTAATAACGGCAACAGTGCCAGGAGTATCCTGCAGGGGGAATGCCACAATCTAAGTGCTGATAGGGTTGTGCGCCTTGGCCAGGCAGCCACCTAGTTGAAGTAAAATGGTTCTGGTGATTTCCTGATGGCAGCGGTAATAACGGCAACAGTGCCAAGAGTACCCTGTAGGGGGAATGCCACAATCTAACTGCTGATAGGGTTGTGCGCCTTGGTCAGGCAACTACCTAGTTGAAGTGAAATGGTTTTGGTGATTCCCCGATGGCAGTGATAATAATGGCAACGGTGCCAGGAGTACCCTGTAGGGGGAATGCCACAATCTAAGTGCTGATAGGGTTGTGCGCCTTGGCCAGGTAGCCACCTAGTTGAAGTGAAATGGTTCTGGTGATTCCCTGATGGCAGTGATAATAATGGCAACAGTGCCAGGAGTATCCTGTAGGGGGAATGCCACAATCTAAGTGCTGATAGGGTTGTGCGCCTTGGCCAGGTAGCCACCTAGTTGAAGTGAAATGGTTCTGGTGATTCCCCGATGGCAGTGATAATAATGGCAACGGTGCCAGGAGTACCCTGTAGGGGGAATGCCACAATCTAAGTGCTGATAGGGTTGTGCACCTTGGCCAGGTAGCCACCTAGTTGAATTGAAATGGTTCTGGTGATTCCCTGATGGCAGTGGTAATAATAGCAACAGTGTCAGAATTATTCTGTACGTAGAGGTGTGCTATAGAGCTTCTGCACCGGCAGCCATGACAGGGGGCAGGTTTTCATATTTAAATGATGTGACAATAGATCCACAAAGTGCCTACTCGTGCATGACGCACTGACTTCCCCCCGTCATGGCCGCCGCGCAAAGGCTCTATACAAGAATGCACCATTATCAGTAATTATTAATTAAGATTAAATATAATTAATTATCGTTATTACTTACAGTCACCATCTTTGCAGTTTCGTACACCGACGTACACTCCGGTGCTTACCATGTACGACATGACTTCTTGATATATAAGTGCTGCAGTTTAAAAAAAAATCACATAAAGGCATGTCAATTTTATGGACACTGCAAAAATCTACTATGAAATGTTTCAGAAACAATAGTGATATTTGGGTTGCACACGGTTAGCCAATATGAAACTTGTGTTTTTTTACGTAACCGGTCTGCGTTTACTTATGGTGTTTACACAAATCTTCTCAGTGTAATTTTGTTGTCAATTCTGACAGCAATGTCTCCACATTATATTTTCTCTAATGCATAGAGTTACGGTACAAATTTGTACGTTTGACGGTTGAACAGAAAGCAAAAGTTAGAGATTTTGAGGTATTACTAAACATAGCTGTGATCACGAAGCACGTATGTTGAAACCTCTCTATTATAAGACCGCAGCACAGTTCTGAGTTAAAGGCACAGGCTCGTCGTCAATGCGCACGCGCCAAATTTGTGCCACGAAATAAGCAGCTCCATAGCAAAGGCATGGAGCTGCGTATTTCATGGCACAAATTTGGGGGGCGCGCATTGCTGACGAGCCTGTGCCTTTAAATAACTTTACCTTTCCATTGTTCTACCGTGTGTTCTCGTTCATCTATTGAGTGGTCATATGTTATTGGCACAGGCTACAATAAGAAACAGAGGAAAAAAGAGATTTAGTTTTTTGTATAACAGTAGAAAAAGTGTACAAAGGCAAGCCTGACTTAAAGTTCACGTTTGCCTCAACTCAAGCCTGAAATTGGATCAGTTACTCAGCACATTGTGAGAGTAGCATTTGAGGTTTGAACTAACGCATGCCTTCAGCGTTGAAATGAGGCCATTGTTAAGTGGACAAATTTCTTTGGTCGACAGAACTTCAAATTCCTGTTCGCAAAGCCCTCATCCAACACCCCTTGTTCTTGAATGGTACCTTCCCCTTCGACCTCTGCCGGATCGTACCATACATTGGTGTAGGGGTGTTCTAGTGCTTTGTCCACCAATATTCTCTTCATAGGATCTATTTACTAACATCTTGGACAGCAGCATTCTCATACAACAACCCCTGTTCTAGAATGGTACCTACCCCTTCGACCTCAGCTGGATCGTACCACACATTGATGTAGGGGTGTTCTAGTGCTTCATCCACCGATATCCTCTCCACAGGATCTATTACTAACATCTTGGACACCATAATTCTCACACAACAACCCCTTGTTCTAGAATGGTACCTACCCCTTCGACCTCAGCTGGATCATACCACACATTGATGTAGGGGTGTTCTAGTGCTTCATCCACCGATATCCTCTCCACAGGATCTACAACTAACATCTTGGACAGCAGCATTCTCGCCATGTCAGCTATGAAATAATTGGAAATAAAATCACAACATGAATCTTTGCCCAACTTAAAATATCTGATCCTTCAGTTAAAATTATTTTTGCCAAAAGCTTAGCTGTGTTTTTACCCATATTGTTAATAGTGGGGTGTTATGGCCGAGCGGTCTAGTGCGTCGAACTTAAGTTCCTGTGCTAGTACTAGAATGTAGGTTCGATTCCGGGCCGCGACAGGTTGTGGCACCTGTGCCCTTGAGCAAGGCACTCAACCACACTTGCTCCCATTCCTGTAATTGGCGGTCCCTCCGCTGTTGGATGTGGTATATAAATAAATAAATAAAATAAATAAATAATTTGTGTACAAAATGCTTGCAAGACACTAAAAAGTACACAGGAACTTCCCCTCCAGCAATTACTTTTCCATTTCTCATTTTACCATTGTCTCGGTAAAACCTGCCGAAAAACAAGTCCATTGCGGACACGGCTAAAGTCTCTGAAATGTACATCCCAATTTCTGGAACCGCCATTTTATCAACACTAAAGGTTGCCAACATACCGAATGAGCCACGTATTCAAGACATTAAGATTAATCAAACAAACCCCATGGTCTCACCGTTGAGTTTCTGAGGTTCCGTCAAACTCTGTTCTCGTTGAAACAGCTCATTAGGGAAGAGCGAAACAAAGGCATGCCCCTGATACTTGGGTCTGTTCTCCACGTAGGTCCGGACGGTGGGCTGAAGACGTTCCATAAACCTCTGAGATGGACTGCCTAGAAGCTGGATAATCTTGTTCCATTGGTCGATGTCTGAGGCAACAATTACTCAAGGAAGCATCTTATAAATATTGTTTCTTTTATAAATGGAAAAGCAAAATGTTGCAAACGTAGCTAACCCGCTGCTGATTTTTAACGAAAAAAATGTGTACCTTGCATAACATTCGAAATGGCAAAGCTTGTATATAGACCAATCCGGTAACTAAGGTCTCCTTCCCTGCTTAACTGCTATAGCTGGGAGGGTCCAGTGCATGGGCTGTGCATTTTGTGTTGCTGTTAGAACGAAAAGCGCTCATCCATTACATGCACGAACGCGCCCCTTTCAGGTGCACGCGACGTGCCTCCTTCGCGTACACGCAACCCTACAAAGACGCGCAACTTGTTCGAAGTAAACAAATGCAGCTTCAGCAACAGCAAAACACATACAGTTCATTCAATGGAATCCCTCCAGCTATGGCAGATGTACAGGGAAGGAGACCTTAGTTACCGGATTGGTGTCTAGTTACAGAAGATTGTTGCAAAGATTACAAAATCATAAATGTGCGAGAGTTTGGTGAACGGACCCTTTAACAAATACTGCTTGAGTGGACTTGGGAAAAGACGATACTGAATTCTGAGAAGGTTGTCTGATCACTATCTTTCCCAGAATGCAGTTCTGTCTTTCATCAAAGAGTATTTGCGAAAAGGTCTATTTCTGCATAGGCTTCACATTAGAAAAATCTTTAATCTTGTGGTTATTTCAAAATTTGAACCAAGCTGCATTACAAAGGATACGATCCATGCCGGGAAACATGACTTGACCACGGATCATCTCACCAAATATACAACCGATCGACCAGATGTCAACTAGAAATATAAAAAAAAGAACAAAAATCTGTCAAAAACAGAGCAAAATTTCACCAACTATACCTCCAAATTAATAGACCACTAAAGTGAAAGCACCACCCAAAGTTGTCAACATTTTCACAGTTCTACAAAGAGTAGTATTTTTCAAGACCCCCTACGCCCCACCCCGACCCCCTCAATACTATGTATCAACATTTTTCTGTCAGTACCATGAAATGTCAACATTTTACAGTGTATGTAAAATCCTACACGGCCTTCGACCCCCTCCTTCCTTACCGACCCCCACTCCCACCCCCTCTCTTGGTAAAACTGAAAATGTTGACAACTTTGGATGGCCCTAACTTGGTGTACACTAAAACCAGTAAACTGTTTCCCTACGCTTTAGCAATGGATATATTAGATTACCAGCGAATGTTTAGTCCCAGTGACCTTGGTAACTGTCAACATAATTTAGTAGTCTATTGTCATGTTTCTCACAATGTCTTAAAAACCACAAAATCATACATGTATGTCGAGGTCAGTACATTAAGATTTCAGATAGGTAAATACTCAGTCTGAGTTCCCAGTGCAGTGACCTTAGTCGGCCCCTCGATACCACGCAGCCGATTTGGGGAAGGAGACGGTCAATTAAGGTAGGCTTTGGATAACTTCCGTTTTAGATTACGGTTTCAACTTGATAAGTCCAGGCATCTTAATAACCCCCAACTGCTGCCAAGCACTGGGGACCTGGGCGGTGAAGGAAACGTGTCTGGGGCCGAGCTGGAGACAATTTAACAAATTTGTAGACAGCAAATTTGAAACCTGAGCTTAATTTATTTCCCCCGTTCTGGTGTCAATTGGGCATAGCCGGGAGACGCTTCTTGGGGTAAATTCCGGAATTTTACTGAACGTTCAAATGCCGACTTGTCTAAAACACGAACACACTTACAATTTTGCTACATCACGTAATTGTACTGCTAGTTTGTGGTCTCCAATAGAGACATTGCATATTAGTCCAGGGATCGATTTTACAAAAGTTAAGACAAGTTCAACACATCCTAATTCCCATACCAACGTCCCAAGATAAGAAGAGTGACCCTTCCTAAGACGTGACCCTTTGTGAGATCGGCCCCAGTCCATATATTTAAATCATGTAACAATTAGTACAAATTATCAACTAGCCACCGAGACCTGGGATCGATTTCACAAACATTTCGACATCCCAAGATAAGACGAGTGACTCTTTCTAAGAGTGACTCTTTATGAAATCGACCCCTGTGTGTTTTGGGTACAATGTACTAAGATACTCTTTAAAACGTGACCCGCTAGCCACCACGCACCTGCAACCGTATATCCCGTATGTGGAGTTTGTTTGCAGTATGCTACAGATACAGAAAAAGTGTTTGTTACAATAAAATTGCTTTAATAAAGGCCAACTGGAGGGGCACCTTGGCCATCTTTGTTCCAAATGTGCACTTGTTATTAGTACTTACAAGCCTCATGAAATTTAAGAGGATAGGGCATGCTGACCAAGTTGGCCTTAAAAAGTGTATATCTTGAAGGGGCATCGGGGCCAACTAAGTAAGGTATGAAGCCATTAGCCTTGGTGGCCTTAGTTAATGTCAAGGCCTGGGATGGGGCATGCTGGCCAAGATGGCCTTATAAAGTGTATATCTTAAAGGGGCATTGGAGCCAACTCAAAAAGGTTTGAGGCCATTGGCCTCAGTGGCTTTGATTAATGTCAAGGCCTGGGATAGGGCATGCTGGCCAAGTTGGCCTCAAAAAGTGTATATCTTGAAGGGGCATCGGGGCCAACTCAGTAAGGTGTGAAGCCAGTAGCCTTGGTTAATGTCAAGGCCTGGGATAGGGCATGCTGGCCAAGTTAGCCTCTAAGTGTATATCTTAAATAGGCACAAGGGCCAACTCAGCACGGCATGAGGCCACTGCGGCAATACTGCACAGCATTTGACTTAAAATGTGCCAAGATTTTAGCATTATTCTTCTACCAATGTTGAGCTCACCATTTTCTTTATATCCCATGCCTAGAATGACCTCAGGTGCCCGGTAGTATCTGGTCACTACGTATGGCGTCATCATGAAGGTTGTGCCTGCTGTACGCGCCAGGCCAAAGTCCAAAATCTTTAGAGTACAGTCCGACTTGACAACTATGTTGCTCGGTTTTAAATCCTGCAAAAAAGAAAGAAAAACCAAATTAGTTAATTACCACAAATGGACATTGTTTAAGATGAGCCATAGTGAACCATTAGACTTTGTTAGAGTAGGGAAATAGGTGACTGGTCGTGCATGGTTGGCTTGTAAATTCTGCCCCTCGAACTACCATTTACTCACAAGTTCCACAACCATTTTCAACATCGTAGTTTTACATCATGGATGAAGGGCTATAAAAAAAAGCTAATAAAATATTTTCTGAAACAGGGTGCGATTTGCTTTTTACTTGCAAAAAGAAATTCTCGTTAAGGCTTGTGGTGTGTTTCGTTTAGGGACACTTTGGGGTGAAACACAATTATTGTTGTCAATAAGGAAATGCGAAAATATTTAAAACAAATTTACACATTTTTGCCACTTTCTACTGGTAAGATTTATGGGACTGTTTTCCCTTACCCTATGTATGATTCCAGCCGAGTGTAAATGCTTAATACCACACAACATTTGGTACAGTAGATACGACAGCCGTTCGTGGTCTAGGTCCATCTGGATGACTTGACTCAGACTAGCATCCATTAATTCCATCACTAGGTAGACATCGCTGAACTCGTCAAACGTGTTTTGTGGTGAGAAAACATTCAAGAGACCGATAATCTATGCAATGGAAGAAAGTAGAACATAATGTTACCATCTACATGTAGGCTGTGTTCCACTTGCGGTATTTTCATGACGAGTGCGGTATATTCTCATATCACCCGAAAAGACATTCAATAATATTATTGTTCTATAAAATGAAGCTTTGTTTTGAAAGATTTCCGCGAGATTTTTGTCTGTTTGGTGTTGAAAACGTCAGTTTACAAATGCATGCGCTTTTGTTACTGTTGTACAGTATTTTTTGTTACTGTACTCTGGCGCGCGTTGCACACGCACGCAATCCATTCCCTCGATCCATGACGCGCGCGTACGCGTGTGTTCGTGGTGCGCCCAGCATGCACGCACATCGAATCTGGGCTCTGTGCTGCACAGTAACAGAAACGCACGGTGTCCGCAAAAGCTTCATTTAATATAATAATTATATAATATTGGATGGCTTTGAGGGTGATATGAGAATATACCACACGAGTCATGAAAATACTGAACGAGCCGAAGGCGAGTTCGGTATTTTCATGACGAGTGCGGTATATTCTCATATCACCCGAAAAGACATCCAATATTATTATTGTTATATAAAATGAAGCTTTGTTTTGAAAATTTGGTGTTGCAACTTCAGTTTACAAATGCATGCGCTTTTGTTACTGTTGTACAGTATTTTTTTGTTACTGTGCTCTAGCGCGCGTTGCACACGCACGCAATCCATTTCCTCATTCAATGACGCGCGCACGCACATTCGAATCTGGGCTCTGTGCTGCACAGTAACAGAAACGCACGGTGTCCGCAAAAGCTTCATTTTATATAATAATGTGTTATTGTTTGATCTGTACATTTTTATGACGTTATAAAACTTGGTCTTGGTTTCAAACCATCCTGATCTCGGTCTTGGATTGACCAGTCTGGACACTGTCCAACTTACATTTTTATGATTGCACGTCTTCATGAGTAGGAGCTCCCTGTATGCCCTCTTAGCGTGGGTGACATTCTGAAACGGTCTGCTTAGTTTCTTTATTGCAACGTTCTGCTTTGTGACTGTGTCGTAGGCCGCTCTGTAAAGGACAAAAAAAGACAATCACAAGAACTTGTTAAACATTTCAGGATTATACATTTTAGGGATTGAGTTGACTTACATGTAGGGGCTGTCCAAAGTTGTCAACATTTTTACGGAACCACAAAGCGTAGGAAGGGGAAGGGAAGGGATCTTGAAAAATACTACGCTCTGGAGAACCGTGAAAAGGTTGACAACTTTGGACGGCCGCTTAGTTTTAAGGATTGGCTTACACGTCTTGGCATTTTACAGCACTGCTTAAGGATTAGCTGCTTACTACAGCAGACGATCTGTGCTCAGCTTAAGTGCATTTCATTATTGCAAAATTCTTGCACCTTGACATAACACTAAAAAGGGATGCTCATGTCACAAGACTGAACAAATTGTGCGAGTTTCATCAAAGAAGCAAAACAATTGCCGACTAATTTGATACCGACGCAGCTTGGTCATTAGTTCCTGTGTACATAAGCTGCACAGGACTGCATACTTCCCAGGGAATTGAGAAGGATTAAGGAATGATACTACTGAGCCCAATGACCAGGGGTAATAATGCAGAAAGCACAATAAGAGTTCCGTCGGTTCTGAAATGCGCTATATAAGAACTGCCTATTATTATTATTATCATTAAAAAGCCAACTATTCTGTGTGATTGCACGGTTGACCCGATGGAGGCTTCAGGCATAATGGTCCCACGTTTAAGAGGAGTTAAATACTCACACTACAAGTCCCTGCGCTCCTGCGCCAACCGATCTGAGGCTCTGGTACCGATTGAGGATAAGGAAAAGTGTATCACCGACGTCGACGCTGTGAAACTGGCTCAGAAACTTGGCCGAGCAACTACTGTTGCTGCTGCTGCTAGCGGGTTTTACGACTGCAGGAGCCGCTCCTTGGAGTTTCTGCACTGAATGGGCCATTCTCTGGAAAAGGGAAAACAAAAAGAGTAAAAAGTAATGCTAAAAAAAAAAGAGTAAAAGAAGAATAAAAGAGAAACATGAACACAAATCCGACGTAAATTAGATGACAAATATTTTGTGGCAAACATTTGCACAAGTTGAAATAAGTTCAACTTTCTGTGAATTCACAGCGTGAAAACTTCGCTGTGACATTAAATTCACATTCGCTTTCGCGTTTAGTAAAAAAACAAGTGTCATGAAAATATTTCTCAATCAAGTCTAAACACTAGGAATAGAACGGCCAGGTGATGTATAAAACGTTTGATTTGCTAAGTTTAGCAGGTGTTCGCACTGCACTGTTAAATGGACAAGGGGATCAATAAATTACTGAGAGATTGTGAAAAAGGGGGCACTTCTCAACAGCCCATAAAAGCCAACTTGAACTTGAAGTTCAACTACATGTCTCCTAAAAGCCGCAAGTTTATTTAATGTAAAGCTCAGAATTGACATTTTGACCTCCGTGGGAGTTTTGCCACAAGAGTGTTTACATTTTGGCAATGAGGTTGCTAATCTTTCACACTGTGACATTAAAACACTAAAAAACACTTCTTTGGTATTGAAACCATTGTCTGTTGAAATGCCCGTGGAGATTTTAACTCATGACCTCTGACACCCCAAACGGATGCTCTACCAGCCGAGCCATATATTGTATTTTGTGAGGCGCAAAGTTATGACATGTACATGTATGATCTCTTTTTTTTTCTTCTGTTGTTAAAGATAGTATACATGATTGGTAAACTGTTACAAATAGTTTTATCCTCTTGTGCGATTTAAGATCTTCATGATAAAAACCAAACTGAGCAAAAACCAGCTCCGTACTTTGTCTAACTTTTGAGAAAACAGCCAAAAAAGAGTTTACAGTCATTTCGCCCCAAAACCACTTCGCCCTGAACCATGGCCAGTGCACGAGGTTGTTTTGGGGTGAGGTGGCTTTTGGGCGAAGTAGTGTTTAGACGAAGTGGTTTGGGGGCGAAATGGCACTTGGGCGAAGTGGTTCAGAACAAAGTGGTCTAGGGCGAAATGGTTTTGGGGCGAATTGAATTTATGTCTCGGGAGACAAAAAAATATTGTTTTGCTCATTTCTCAAAGACTATAGCACTTCAGACAAAACAGGGGAAGTTTTGTACCGTCATCATGTTTAGATCATGTAAGTTATGTGTAAATCTGTGAACATTTCTGATTCTTTGAGATACCAATCATGTGTACTGCCTTTAAAGAATTGAACAAGAGCGCCATTAACTTCCGAACCACAGTTGAGTAGTGTACAGTACTTACATATTGCCTGTCGTTCATGCTACAATCACTGTAGACTGTTGTGGCTGAATCCAAAGCCCGCTTCTAGATATAATGTACTATATCAGGCACAGTACTGGATAGAGACCCTGAAATTGAAACAAAAAAAACAAATTCTGCCATAAATTATCATATTTTAAGAACACAACACAAAGATTTCTCATTTTTTCATTGTGTTTGTATTTTGAGTAATTTTTTCTGTAAATCAATCTCCGCCTGGTCCTGTAGCAGGGCTTGAATTTCTTATCAAAATTCACTCAACCACAGGACTAGTGACTCAAATATCTTACTAGACCAAAGATATATTAATTAGACCATACATGTAGCTAGACAAATATACAACGCTGTTTGAATTGGAGCAAAATGGCAAAAACTACTGAACCGTTGATCTACATGAAGTGCAACTCAGAAAATACTAGATCAACGTTTAAATTACTAGACTCGGTCCGGTGGGTTTTTGAGCCCTGCCTGTACATGTACATGTAGGCCATCAGGATGCAAAAATTAATTTTGACAATAAATTCTTTCCTTTTTTTTTGGAAGTTTAATTATTTTAATTTTCTTCCTTTAGAAGAGACAATATTGCAAAAATGTTACCCTTGAGACCGCTAAGGAAGAACAAAATCTGTGCACCAGAAGGTTAATACAGTGGTTTTATTAAAGAGACACGACTCTTCAGGCAGGAAAAAAAAAATGGAACAATTTCTATTCGGAATATCCTTTTGAGGCAGAATATAATCTGTTTGGGGGAAAAAAAAAAATCAACCTTCAGATTATCAACCCGTTTCCTAGTTACGATTTCTGTTTGTATACAGCACTCCCAAACTATTCTGGTTTACGATGCGCCAGCACACCCGTATTAAATTGTTGGTCTAAAAAATATCAGTTCGCGTACCGGTATTTCTTGACATATTTGACCGATTGTAAAATTTTCCATAAATAGTACATTATGAATTTTGTTTGTACATGTACGTACACTACTGATTACCGGATAGGATACCGTATACAGCTGCCTATAATGCTAATCGGCATGCAGCCCAGCCGAAGCCAGCCCTGAATCAGACTACAATTACTCAGTGTGTGTCACTGTGCATAGCACAGTGTTGTTGACCAGCGATGGCCCTAAACCATGCCAAATGAAACAGTCATGATTGGTGACTGTGTGCTACTGCTAACCCATGGTGTGTACCCTGTACATACATACACTGTGCAGACATACCCGGTAACCAATCTACTGACAGATCAAACGCATACAGCAAGGTCACATGCACACTGTATTTTGTGTTTATGACTCGCTGTTTACTGATAAATAACGCCCACGCATCTTCATGTTTTGTTTTTGATTTTAAATATCAAACAGAAAAATAAACTATGTACATGTACCGTAGTTCTAAAACAAATTTTTCAAATGTGCATGTACTTGTAGGTACATGTACCGTACATTGCACCATGGAGCACACAAAGAGACTGGGGAAAAAAGGGGAAAAACCAAATGTAAAACGAAAGAAAAATCTGCTGAAAACAGAATTCAAATGCCTAAACAAATTTTTTATCTCACACCATGGAGCTGTTTCGAAAAATCCTTTCACAAATCTTCTTGCACAAAAGACAAACTGCATTATGGGAAGAATAGTACGTGATCACTGCAATTCTTTTGTCCAAGTCCACTCAAAACAGTATTAGCGAAAAGGTAGATGACCAAGCACATCTGGATAAATGTATAAACACCACACACTCTCCCCATGCGCATGGGTACAATGTGCTTTTTATGCTAAAACGAGGGTTGCTATAATGTTATATCTCTTACTGCACAAAATTACTTTAGCATTTAAATTTTATTGCATCTTTAAAAATTGATGGTATTCTCAATTTGATTAGGAAAATACACAGCCAGGCTTGTGAACGAACATGAAAACATATCCACTTGCATACATGTACCGGTACCGGTACGGCAGTGCAGTGCATTCACCCATGCAAGTAGGGTCTACATCAGTACATGTACCGGTACATGCTACGTCAATAAGCAAGATCGTACATGTACTCCCTGCCCAGACAAAAACTGTGTGCATTTGGTTTTGTACAGTGTGCTGTGTAAAAACATTTCTCTGGAAATGGACGCTGCAAATCCGTAGTAAAGTACACTTCTGACTCATGATAATTCACCGTGAATCACAAACAAATACAGCACCAATTTTGGTCGAAATCAATATGATTAGCCATTATTGGGAAACTGAGATGGGTCATGATACATATATGTGTAAGTAATGATGGTTTGGAATTTTTAATGCTGGAACATGTTGAACTCGGGAGTACATGTAAGTAGGAAATTTATACAAATGGGTAAAAGTTGTACATGTATACTGGATTTAATATCGAAAAGGTACCATACAACAAACTGAGGATTGTTCTTTTGGCATACATTTAAAAGAATATTTAGTATTTAGTATTTATTTTATATTCCGGGATATACACTTTACATGTCACAGAACAACAGACAAATAATGATCATAATAAATAATAAAGGGAAAAGAGGGGGAAAATGATATTGCTCAGTATACTATTTTAAAGAGGCGTTTTAAAATCATGTGGTTTAATCCATAGCCAGTACTAAAGTGTTGGGTTTCAGTAATGAACATTTCATAAATTTGTATATACCGTACCGTACTCCGAAATTGGTCCCTTTAATTTCGGACCAGGTTCGTGTCTTGCCATTAAACAGATCCTCGCCCCACAACCACAGAAGTCTTATGTGTGTTTGTACCATTCTGTAAATTGCTGCAAGTGATTCTTTTTTCTCTAAAGGTCACGCAGTCAGTCGGAACAGCTTTTTGCTGATGCTAAACGGCAAATGTGATTTAATAACCGACCGAATTCTATTATGAAAATGTCGGCGGGCAATTTGGTTTTTTGCTCAGTGGCTGAATTTAAATACATGGTATTAATACAAAAACAGAAATGACGTTAGTAATGTGGTATTTAAAGGTAATTCAGAACATGACCGTTCAAGTGAACACAGCATTTATATAACACTTCAATTTGCAGTTGCACTTGGGCCCTGACCTGTATGCAATAAACATGGACGTTTGTTTTTCTAGTAATAAAATATATGAAATACACGCAGCCGATTAATTCAACACTTGCTGGTACAGTGTACGGTAGCACTTTATTCACACTGGAAAGCAGGGGGATTAAGATCCGACAATTACATGACAACTGCAAATCTCCAAATGTTGAGATCTGGCTTTGACGTTGCCTGCGGCTGTGTGGAACAAATGAAGAAATTGTATGGGGAGGGAGCAGGACTGGACAAGGTTTTGAGTATTATATCAAGCTTTGCTCTCTATTAAATCACTGGTTTTTAATCGTCTGTTGATCCCTGCTTGGGAACTGCCCCAAGCCAGTTACCATAAGGGGAAGGTGAGCTGGCTCCACCCCACCTCCGTTCTTGTTTTCTGATGGTGGGGCTCAAGTGTGATTTGGCATTCAGTTAGCCACAGTACCGGTACAGTATGTGCCGGTACACCCATAACTGCAGGTGTCTCGTTAGGTCGTATGGGATGGTCAAGGTTCTGCCAAAAGTTACCAGGAAACCATGCGGAAATCAACAGGACAGAAAGGCCGATGCCACAACATTATTTAACACTGAGGTCATTGTACTTATGTGTTGTTTACGTAATTACAATGATTTTAATTTTTGCTGTTTCTTAAAAATTGCTAGACTCGGGAAAAGTTACTAAGAGGAAAACTTCGTAGGCTGTCCGCACTGGATTAAAAATGGGAAAAGTACCCATCGTCTCGGTAAATTTCCCCCAAAAAGTCCAATGCAGACAGGCCTATAGATTACACAGCCAACGAATTTGAACTTGGCCTACATGTAAGTGTCCACAGACATACTTCTTGTGCATAAGAGATGGTATGCACAGCACATACATACTATGTACAATGTATTTGTACAGTATGTTTAAAGTAGGTTTAATGTTAAGTGCTCTGTCTCTGCTGTACAACTACAAGTAGGCCCCTATACCCTAGATGCTAAGTGTATTCATTTTTGTGGTCTGTAAGCTGCATACATGTACAGTACATGTACAATGACCACATTAGGGATATCACGTATTTCAGAATGACCAAAATATGCTGTATACTACACTACACCCCTACAAATGGAGGGACGAGATTGTAAATGTACATTCTTGTGGCGCACCACACCTTTGCCCTGTAAAACAATCGCTTTGTTCTACATTGTATACAATAAATAAATGTATGTTTTAACCTTGTTATATATGTGCACACATATAATATGTATTATTACAATAGACAACATTCTAAACCTAAATTTTGCAACGTTAAAATATATGATAATTAAATTTCTGTTCAGGACCATATTTGCAGACAAAGTATAATTACATTTTTTTCATTTTTTAGAGTGTCTTCTTGACCATTTTCCCACTTGATTAAGCATTACATAAAACCATTTAGAAAATTTAAAATTCAGTATTCTTGAGTCAGTTAAAATCGTCATTTGACATTTGTTTCCCAATAAATTTGCCCATTATAAACATTTTATGAAATAAAAAAACAAATTCATCTATGGGCCTTTCACATCATGTAATACAACATTTTAATGAAATGAAATGTTAATTAACTGTTATAAATATATTATTTATGAAATTAAATCTTTTAGTGATTTAAGAAATACACGTACCATGTACGGTACAAATCATTTGGGTATCATAATATTTCAAATACAATGAATTCTTTGAATTGAATATTCTGTGGGCATTTTTTGTTTTGTGGTTTTGCATTTATACCCGTATTCACAAATGGATATTTTAAGGTAGCTTATTAAGTTACTCTATCTGTTTTGGCGCTGCATACAATCGACTCAGCCTGCGGGCAATTCAACTGCACACGCTGTGTCAAAAGCCGTCAGAAATATAATACGTATGCATAGCTTGTGTGCATACAGACGCGGCCATTACGGGCATGCACGTCAATTGATAATTCCGCCTGTAGTGCAAGGGCCACCGAAGATTACAATTTGGTCTGGATTGAGATCTCTGTGGAGACTTAAATCAGTTGTAATCATTAAAATCAGGCTTATTATACTCCAGAGAATATAGATGACACTAATATGTACATGATGTACAGTACATACAATATACTACGTATATGCATACATGTACATGTATGTATGTACATGTACATGTATGTACAAGTATACATGTAGTATTGTATACCGTACATGTACATGTATACATGTACGTACATTCCGTACACATGTACCATACATGTATGCATTAACGGTATACTGCACATAATTTTAGACCATTATTTAACAGCATCTCATCTCATGTTTGGTGAATATTTTCTTTTCACAAGCTTTAAATGTGTAAACAAAATTAACAATTTTGGCGCTAAAAATCAATTGTCCTATTTTAATTGAAAATGGCTGCAATGAGGAATATAAAATCGTTAATGCTAGAGCATTTGACTTGACACAATACAATTTACAGGTACCCTACTTCTTTCTCAATTGGCGAATGCCTTTGTGAGATTTTTGTGTGTGGATCAAGGCCAAACTTTTATAATTTATTTCACAGGCATGCCAAAATATAAACACTATTTGCAGCTTTTTATTCCATTTCATTGAACTCATCCAGGGGCTTTTAATCATAGCTAGCAATACATGTATACCGGTACATCTACATGTACATGTAGGTGGAGGGGAAAATGATAATTTTCGGGCATGCCATACTATACTGATGTGCCCTTCCTTAAAATTAAAAAATTAAAAAAACGAAATAACAATATATGTAAATGTAGCATGCTCGAAAGGAAAAAAATTTTGCCCCCTGATAATTGTGTCTGCTTTAAATTTCAAAAAGTGCTTGTTTGTATGGAGAATTATCACATTTTGTGAGAAAATGATGAGACACCGGTCCATTGAACAGAAAGAGGGGGCGGGGCAGGAGTCCAATTTGGGATCAAATTTCCCCAGGAGCATCTGACGAGGCCATTTGCAAAACATTCAGTGACATGCTGACCTCAAACACCTAACAAGTTTGACATTTTGCCCTAAATCCCACGCAAACACTGCAATTTAAGTTCACCTATAGAGCCCAGTCATATTTCATCACACACCACAAATACGACCATCTTTGACCTCCCATAAAATATTTAATATGCCACTACACACCCCGTTTACACTCAATTCGCCTTTGCGGAATCGAACTCCGCAATTTTCAAAAAGGGGAGTTGAAGCCGGGTAGGCACTAAGTGTAAACGCAAAAGGTGAATTGAAAAAGGCGGATCAGACCTTTTTCAAGTCACTTTTGGGGTAGGGTTGAACCCCGCAATCGTCAAGGTCGCTTGTAGTGTAAACGCTACCCGAATACAGATTCGGCAATTTGAGTGTTCTTGGGGCGGTGCCCGCAGTGTAGTAGATTAATTGACCAATCTGGCACTAGTGCAGCAACACCTAACAGCTGACGCATGTGCTGCAGTTACATTTAGTGGTGACTTTTGCGGTCTCTGAAGCGAGTTGAAGCGATTTGGGGTGTAGTGTAAACGCGGCAAATGTTCAGTTTTGTGGTCGCAATAAAAATGCTGGATCTGTATCCACCTTTGCCGATTCGAGTGTAAAAACGGTGTACATAGTCAGGGCTCGAAATACATGTACCCACTGGACCGAGGCCAGTAATTTAAGCCTCGGTCTAGTGCTTTCTCTACCGTACTAGACCAGTGGTCCAGTCCATTTTTAAACTAACGAACAGTAAATCCACGTTCCTCGTGGCTTTGGTCTTGTAAAAATAGCGTCGGTCCAGTAAATGATTTTTAAAAGCTACTAACCCCGTGGTCTAGCAGATTTTTTTCATGAAATTCGAGTCCTGAATTAGTAGATGTAGGCTATACACACCCTACCAAAACTACATGTGTGTACTGTTAAAATTCCATCGAAAATTCTAAGTTTAAAAGAAATTAACAAACATAACCAAAAACTACAACTTCACAACTGCCTACCTTTAAAATCCTTGAAAATTAAACATATTTGCAGTCTCCAAATAATGTGGGAATCCAAAAAGGAAATTCTGCTTGTCACGATAAAAGCTGACCAAACATGCCAAATGAACTTCGTGCCGATGAAAGAACAACTTTCACAAGATTCACAAGTCACCCAATTTCAGACCAACAGCCGAGCTTTCACGAATGGTGGGCAATTTAAATGTTGGCCAATAACTCCCTTGGGATACAATGAATATGATATACACCGGACGGTCTCGACGTTCATGTCTCCATTTCCATTAGGTACAGGCACCCACTAATCTACCGGTACCGGTACATGTATAAACTACACCCAGTGGTTTCACACTAATGGCACAATTGAGAGGATATCCGTGTAACATGTGAAGTTGGTTCCTCTATGTTCTGGCTGACAAACCTTATTTGTTCCAGAACGTACCAGTATGGCGCCACCATTCAAAATGATCTGATTAGGCTGCACACAGTACATGTACATGTACTTGTACCAAGCTTTTCACACTGCTTACATGTATATCAGTCTAGAAAATTGTTGAAGCATACATTTACATGTATATTGTGGCCAAACAAATGTTTGATCACTAAGGAAATGAAATCACTTGGTCCTTATCAGAATTCGAACCATAGACCTCTGACACACTGGGCAGATGCTCAGGCAGATGCTTTACCAGCTGAGCTGAGGCACGGTGGTATACACCCTCAGGTTTCCACCCCAAGACCTCTGACACACCAGGCAGATGCTCTACCAGCTGAGATGAGGCACGGTGGTATACACTCTCAGGTTTCCACCCCAAGACCTCTGACACACCAGGCAGATGCTCTACCAGCTGAGCCAAGGCACAGTGCTATACTCCCTCGGGTTTTCCCCCAAGACCTCTGACACACCAGGCAGATCCTCTACTAACTGAGCTATGAGGGACAGTAGTATACTCCCTCAGGTTTTCCCCAAGACCTCTGACACACCAAGCAGTGCTGTACCAGATGAGCTATGAGGTACACTGTACAGTGGTATACACCCTCAGGTTTCCACCCCAAGACCTCTGACACACCAGGCAGATGCTCTACCAGCTAAGCTATGAGGCACGGTGGTATACACCCTCAGGTTTCCACCCCAAGACCACTGACACACCGGGCAGACTATGCTCTACCAGCTGAGCTGAGGCACAGTGCTATACTCCCTCAGGTTTTCCCCAAGACCTCTGACACACCAAGCAGTGCTCTACCAGCTGAGCTATGAGGGACAGTGGTATACTCGCTCAGGTTTTGCCTCACAGCTCAGCTGCTAGAACACCTGCCTGGGTTGCCAGAAGTCTCGGGTTCAAATCCTGATGAGATCCTGATGAGGACCGTTTTTCTCTGATACCATGTGTGGCACAAACAGTAGATTTCTGGATATTCTCTAGTGTCATTTCTGTTCAATTAATGGAAGGACAGAGGGGGGAAGGAGAGGGGGACGGGAAGAGGGGACAGAGGGGGGAAGGAGAGGGGGATAGGGAGATAGGAGATGGGGGTCAATGATCTTCCGCAAGCTAGGTATCCGATCTTATCAATGTGGGTGTATACACCCAGGTCTATTGCTATTAAAGCCCTAAACCCCTTCAGACTTGCTACACCCTACATGCAAGTTCCGTCGCCACAGGCCTAGTATGCTACTCTATCCTAATCGAATTAGACATAGCGGAAATTATTGTAAGTTGGGGGAAGGAGGCAATGAGGGCATAGGGGGATTGATAATGTGCATCGTGATACAGCAGCTCTGCAGATGAGCAGGTTAAACGAGGCTGCGTTCACACTGTACACTGAGGGGTACATGTAGATCCTGGTGAATACATGGAGGCAATGAGGGCATAGGCGGATTGACAATGTGCATTGTGATACAGCAGCTCTGTGGATGAGCAGGTTGAACGAGGCTGCGTTCACACTGTACACTGATGGGTAGATCCTGGTGAATACATGAGGGCACACAGGGATTGACAATGTTGATTCAACAGTGATCATGATACAGCAGCTCTGCAGATGAGCAGGTTGAACGAGGCTGCGTTCACACTGTACACTGAGGGGTACATGTAGATCCTGGTGAATACATGGGGGCAATGAGGGCATAGGCGGATTGACAATGTGCATTGTGATACAGCAGCTCTGTGGATGAGCAGGTTGAACGAGGCTGCGTTCACACTGTACACTGATGGGTAGATCCTGGTGAATACATGAGGGCACACAGGGATTGACAATGTTGATTCAACAGTGATCATGATACAGCAGCTCTGCAGATGAGCAGGTTGAACGAGGCTGCGTTCACACTGTACACCGAGGGATAGATCCTGGTGAATACATGTACCGGTACATGGGGGCAATGAGGGCACAGGGGGATATTGACAATGTGGATCATGATACATGTACAGCAGCTCTGCAGATGAGTACAGTAGGTTGTACGAGGTCGCGTTCACACTGTACACTGGGGGTGAATGATCCTTGGGATTACTTCTCATGTGAATACACTTTAACAAACGCCCAAAAAAAATCTGATCCTCATAAAATGCAAATCTTCGAAGCTAAAAAGTCTTGTGCAGATTCATATAAATGACCTTAATTAACCCTCCCACAATGAATAATGCACAAACTGATACGAATCAACCCCAACATGTCTTGTCTTGTCGATACTGCACAAACCGCCACTGTTGGGATATCAACGTGCACATAAAGAAGCAAAATATGCATGTAGTACTCGTATGTTATGATTTATGATGTCAAACTGTACGCTGTATAACAAAAGTTGCAATGTACATCACAAAATATTAAACTTATTTTCCATGTTTTATTTTTGTATGCATGCATGCCACTCCAGCCAAAATCAATCTTTGGATTGAGACAATTCAATTTACCTGGTGTACAGTCTGAGACACGGAAACGACAGCAAATGCCGGATGGGCGGATCCCCAACATATGGTAACCTAGCTTTCCCACCCGTCTGACCCTAGAGTGAATATTGGACGAGATGATTGGGACTTATCTTGTCTGAACATCTGTGTTCACGCTGGATATTCGTGGTAAAACTTACAGGAGACACCATGAAATTTAATTCCATAAGATAGTATACGCACACATCCCAAAAGTCACACTTGAATAATCAGCTCACATTTTAAACTTTGCACCAATAAAACATGCAGATTTGCTCATGAATATTTATCACTAATAAAAACAGTTTAAACATCTCTTGGTAGTCAGGTTTGCATTGAATACAGCTTTTGTTGCTATGGTTTCAAACTAATTTCAAAAAGTGTTTTTTGTAAATTATGCACGGGCCCCAACAAAAACATCTTAACCCTTGTTGTTGTTCTAACAATATAAAAATGGACAAACCTTTCTTTAAAATATTATCTTAAAAATAAGAATTCTTCATTATAATTAAGACGTTTCTAAAAATAAAGACCGCCCAGCTTCATTTACTTTTTCTTTTTAGGTACCCGGTATTTGAAAGAAAGCCTGCGCGCAGGCCAATCGCATGGCACCACAACCCGTTTTGAGACGTAATCGGTGTTTCCCAGAGATGTCAGCTTTGAGCTTTAGCAGGCCTGCGTGCTATTCAAGTACCACTAAAACAAAAGGACCAGTGGGGAAGTTTAACATGTATTTTTCAGGTATGAATTCCATTCACTTGTCGCAACTGAGACGCCGTATGTTAATGAGTGTATGAAACATGGCAGAAAAAGTTTAAGTATTTTCAAGGAGATTGTTTAACGTTTTTTAACTCCTAAATTCACTTCCCTTTAGTTTCAAATATTAACACGTTTTGGTGGTTTATACCGGTATTCGGTTATTATAAGGAAAATAAGTGGCGCAAAATGACAGCTTCCCATTGGTCGCACGCCCACAAAGGGTGCTCTACTTTGGCGCAGAGTAGTTTATTCTTAAGGCGTTCTTACATACTTTATTATTATTATTATTATTATTTCTTTCTGGTATTCATACCAAGGATTCCTCAATAGTGCTCATTGCACTGTCACTCGTATTACGTGAGGAAACCCATGAAGAATTAGAATTAGAAATTAGAAATACCGAAGCTATAGTTCACTGGTGAGTGCGTTGCAAACATGGTGGTTGTACGACGTGATGAGCGTGTTTCTAATGCGAGTATGATGAGCATCAAACTAGTTAGGCAAAAATAGTCCCAGTTTGTTGTCAGTCACGTTGGTTATCGTCGCGGAACTTTAGGCAATGCGAGTGATAGGGAATGGTCACAGGCTCCCATTGACGATGTGTAGCCATTTCGCACCAAATTTTCCCGACTTTCTTTTGGCAATAATTTAATTTATACTGGACGAAACATGCTCATGTTACATACGAAACATTCTCATGACACATACCTACTTCATTCACAGGCCTACCGTTCAGTGTTCGGACAACAGACCCGTTTACTGGATCAAAAATTGCATAGGAGTTTTGACATCAATCGAATGACAAATTTGCACTACGATTTTACAAATCATTCTATAAAAAATCCAGAGCAATTAACTTACCTTTTTAGAAGTCAGGATAATGCCAGCTAGGCTACCTCAGTTGTGACATGATACTTCAATTTGGGGAATTTTTACAACAAAAATATTAGATCCTGACGTCACCAGCAGCGCTTCCAAACAATGCGGTCAATGCAATGAATTGACAGAATTCAATGCCTGACACAGTGACAGGGACAGCCGTCGAAAAACGAGTTCGTCGAAAAATAAACACTTGTAATTACACGAATATACGAGTACTTGCAAGCCACACCCGCATCAGTATTGCCTTCAGATAATTTCCTTTCAACTCGCTACGGAAACCCTGCTTTTAATTCATTTTCTGAGTCGGTAGTTTCCCAAAATCACGTTATGTCACAAATACTGCTCGAATAAAAATCCGCAAATGCCAACAAACACCGAGTACTGCAGTACAGAAGTACGTACAGGCGTGTGCTTTACGTCAGCGTTTCGTGTGTAGGATAGTCATAAATTGTTACCAGTCGTATTGTACAAAAATGGACGCAAGTAGTTATTTAAATATTAGAAAACGTGAAAATTTCGCAAGAAAACCAAAGCAAGAGTACACATCATTTCTCTAAAATAAGGAATGTGCTAAAATTTATCAACAGGGTGAATTATAATTGAAAATAATCATAATATAATGACAATGTCAAGAAACAAAACAAACAAGGGAACTGTAGCTACTCTATTTAAAGAAGCAATGTCAACAACAGAGGGCGATGTTCGAAAATAAAGTTGATGAGACGTGGGTGTGGTCGTCGACCAGATTTTTCTTTCATCCAATGTCATTTATACACTTCCTTATTTTATGGAAATTTGCATAATGTCTTAAATAAACTTCAGAATAAAAGAACTAAGGAAAATTTGCTTATATGCTAGTGTACACTAATATCGCAACTGCTAGATGAATTAAAATCCACACAATAAAGACAAAACAAAATAATTATTTTTTACTTTTTTCTGGATATTTATTTACATCATAACTTCTGGCCCCAATATGTAACATAATGTCACCTCAAAATACTACCGAGTAGTTTAAAACTGTCAATGATAAATTCATATGGAATAAACACTTTCATCCAGACAATATCATGATTAGTGAATGTCTTTTTCAAAATCATAATTGGATATTCATAAAAGAAGTACTCGTTCTGTTCAATTACATTTTTGCCCTAAATTATCCAGGCAAATTTTAAGAAAACTTACTTTTTTTCGCCATATTTCAAGGATAAAGAACTTGAAATAACTACATATACTGCAAGTAATTTACTAGTTTACAACAAAAAAAATGCTCCCTCCGGTTTATTGCCGACTTTTTTTGTGAAGGCACAAACTATTGCATGTTTATGCATAGCTTATATTAAAAATGGCATATTTAAAAAGGGATCAAAATACTAAGTGTTTTTCTGTCACAGACATTTTGACACATGTCAGAAACAACAATAAGCGTACTGTACAAGGTGAAAACTTGTGTTCATCCCAAAACGAATCTCATAAACAAGAAATATAGAGAAAATAAATCTGAAGGAGCTAAAACAATATTTCACAAAATTTTATGCCAGGGTCACACAAATCTCGTAATTACTCTATCATGATACAATCATTATAGAATGAACGACGAGAGCGGTCACACGCCAATCTATCATGATAGTATCACAATAGAAAACAACTCGATGAGAATTCTCGTCGTTCACCTATCATGATAGATTTGGGGTCACACTGATAAACTCTCGTAATGCTACTATAGTAATACTATGATAGAGTGGAATCTCGTAATTCGTGTGACCCCAGCCTTAAGTACACTTCCGAATCAGACGCAAATCTTCCATAGACTTGTATCAGCCTAGAAACCGCAATCTTTAAGATATAAAATGAATACATGTACATGTATATACAAAATGCTATAATATAGGCTACTATTTTGTAAATATCATTGAAATACATTGAAGCCTCTTGTTATTACATTCACAGAGTACATGGGGTGTGTAATAAGTATTTATTGAATGCATGATGAATAGTATGATGTAGTTACAGTATACATATATCCAAAGGCAGATTGGTGCTGGAATGTTGACTACAGTGGCACACAAGGCTAAAAATATTCAACTCCTACAATATATACACTCTTATAATACTTTTCTCTCAATAACAGGAAAATAAAACACCCAAAGTCCTCGGTAACAATCAATTTGCCACAAAAAGTATGGGACTTCTTTGGACCACCCAAAATAAAACAATAAAATCTGTGCATTAAAAGGTTAAGGAAATGCATGCAAATATATAAAGTTAAACAATCAGAACCCACAGATGCAAGATTCAATTGTCCATTTTAAGATGAAGTACATGTAATTAAAATTGATAATTAACCCTAATGCTAATGAAAAAGTACAATTTTCTCACACACCCAATGGCACACCCTGTTAATCCACAAGTGGACAGCAAATTTCTAATCATGCTAAAAATATAGTTAGTTGTTTAGATAGATACATGTATATCTCACAAAGAATACTGATTACAAATGACATAAGAGATTTTTAATTAATGTTAAATAAATTTAGTTAAAAGGCACAGCATAAAAACGAGGCAAACCAGCAATGTACTCTATTTGTCAGTTAAAGGCACAGGCTCGTCAGCAATGCGCGCGCGGCAAATTTGTGCCACAAAATACGCAGCTCCATGCCTTTGCTATGGAGCTGCGTATTTTGTAGCACGAATTTGGCACACGCGCATTGCTGACGAGCCTGTGCCTTTAAGGGGCAACAAATGCTGGCCTACATGTCACAGTAATGCATGTTGGTCCAAAAGTTGTTATCGCAATGCTATGTGAACAAAAGTTAAATACAAACTTGTGTTCTCTATAACACACCTCTTGAATGTTTTTAAATGAGGACGGAATTTTAAAAATTCAAATTTTTACTTCTTTAGTCTTTTATTGCCACTGGGTTTTTGAAATGAAAATTTAAGCATTGCGGAATCTTAGGTTTGGGAGAAGGATAATGTTTTCTTACTTTAAAATGATAGATTAAAATTATAATTTTGCTGCACATTTAAATAAAAACATTGTCTCTATTTTTTTGCCATGATTATTTGGGACGGAGTTAAGTACTGAACATTTGAGTACATGTAGTTTGCACTAAGATAACTCCAATCAAGAGAACATTTAAGTTGTATTGTCCACTTATAGAGAAAAAGACGGCAGTCTACACATACTGTAAAAACACATATTAACATAAAATAACTGAAATCGTTTCAAGTTAAAATATATTAAAATTTTCTGTATAACAGAATAATTCAACTAAAATGGACAGGAATATGTCTGAAAACAGTGCCATAAATAAATTTGCTCATACCACAAAGTCTGGGAACATAGCTTTCAGATTTGACAACCGGAGACGTTAACTTAGACGAGCGTCTTCAACAGTTCGATAGCTGCCTTGTAGCAAAACAGATACTGGTCCTGGGAGCAACAAAAACAAAGCATGAGTTATGTAATGCCTGAATTGATCTTTGGGATTTGATTGGTGAATAACGTATCACATGACAAGGAGCATTAATTGAGGTTTTGCCCTACCCAACGTAACTTGATTAGCATATGAGAAAAGCATGCTATGACAAGGAGCATTGGGCATAATTTGGGAGCTCTGGTTACAGGAGCATGTTCAGATGTTTTTTTCCAGAAAATGGATTTCGTTCTAACCTAACAATCATGTAAAATACCTCCCCAAAGTACTATTCATGGGAAGAAAACAGGACATTTCCAATCTCCAATTTGGATGTGGAAGCAAAAAGGTTGGTGTAATTACTGCACTGCTTTATGTAACCTGACAAATTAGTTTACTAAAATTTGATGGTTTGTTAACGAAATCCCCAAAAGTACATGTATACGGATTGATAATGCAAAATTTCAGAATGGTAATGAGAAAAATATAACAAACGATATGGTATCAAAATCTCAATACCCATGTGGAAAAACGGGGAGCTCAAAAATGTGATCTGGACACAGAACTCTTACCTTAGTTTGAATCATGCCCAGTCGTTGGGTTCGCAAATTCCTGACAATATCGACGATCTTGAATGGCTCGTTGCGTTCGATGAGTCCCATCATGGCATCGATGGTGATTAGCGTGCCAGTCCGACCGATTCCCGCACTGCAGTGTACCACGATCGGGCCGCTGGCGTTGATTCTGCGCATGTACTTGGCGTAGCGGAGTAACGGTACGGATGACGTGGGTACGCCGCTGTCTGTCCATGCGGTGAAGTTAAGATGGGTCACGTAATGGACTGCACTGGTCTGTAGGAATGGCGAACAATTAACAGTTGTAAACAGTAAAAATACAGTTAACTTAACATAGAGTACACATGTAGCTAGGCCCTGCAACATTATAAAAAATAGGGCGGCCTTGATTTTGTCAAAATTTCAAAAAACACTGAGGCCAAATGGAGGGGCACCACAGCCAACTTTGTTCCAAAAGTATACTGGGGTCAATTTCATAAAGCTGTTTAGCAAAAAAAAAATCTAAAATATGTTTGCTTCATAAAAATTGGTTAATAGTCAAAATTGTATGTCAACTTGTGTTCTTAGCAAGAATAGCAGAACACCAGTAAATTTTAATACACTCACAAAATTTTAACTGTTAACCCATTTCTATAAAGCAAATAAATTTTATAAACATTTTATGAAATTGGCCCCTGGTTATCAGTGTACACAAGCCTCAAGAAATTTAAGATAGGGCATGCTATCTTAAATTCATTGAACTGAATTTAAGGGGAAAAACGTCCTATCATACCTCGGTATCGGTCATGGAAATCTTGCGGATATCGAAGTGGTCGAGCGTTTGCATAGTATCCAGTCTAAGTTGGTAACGGCCGGCCACAGTGATGGGCGTTTCCATGGAGTCAGGCCAGTAGCGATCACATTTTACCTATAGGAAAGATAGATTCTTGTAATGTACACATGTCTACCCTACTGGGTACTCCTGGCACTGTTGCCATTATTATCACTGCCATCAGGGAATCACCAGAACCATTTCACTTTAACTAGGTGGCAACCTGGCCAAGCATTCCCCCTAACAACTCCCCAAATATCGCTGGGGTTGACGAGGCAATTGAGATAAAGTGTCTAGCTCATGGACACAAACACGTTGGCACCAGTGGGGCTCAAACCCAAGACCTCTTGAATATGAGCATGACTCTGTACCCACTAGACCGCAACCAGCTGACCATATTAGTGGGAGTCTCTGCATCATGTTTAAAGATAGTATACATGATTGGTAAACTGTTACAAATAGTTTTATTCCCCTGTGTAATTAAAAATATGCATGATTAAAACCAACCTGAGCAAAAACCAGCTCCGTACTTTGTCTAACTTTGGAGAAAACAGTCAAAAAAGTGTTTCGCCCCCGAACCACTTCGCTCTAAACCTTTTCGCCTTGAACCACGGCCTGTGCACGAAGTGGTTTTGGGGCGAAGTAGTTTTGGGGCGAAGTGGCATTTGGGCGATGTAGTGTTTGGACGAAGTAATTTGGGGTGAAGTGGTTTGGGGCGAAATGGCACTTGGGAGAAAGAGTTTTGGGGCGAATTGAATTATCCGAAAACTATTTGTTTTACTCGTTTCTCAAAGACTATAGCACTTTAGACAAAACCATTTGAGGGGAAGTTTTCTACGGTCATAATGTTTATATTGTGTAAGTTAGGCGTAAATCTGTGAACATTTCTGATTTTCGAGATAGCAATCATGTATACTGCCTTTAAGAAGCAATAATTGATTACGACAATAATAAATTGATCATATGTCAATAATCTGATACACTACCTTGCTATTTTCCACAGCCAAGGTCACCATAGCAATAACATCTGACCTCTGCTCCCAAATCATATGCCAGAAATCACTGGTAGTCTGCGGCAGTGGTCCCTGGCACGCAATGTAGCAGTACGTATCTTTACCGAGTCGCACGTCAATGTGATTAGCATTGATGTAGGAGGATGACTGTCCTGCCTGTTGAATCACGACTCGTGTTTTGTCATCTGAGAGTAAATAATATTTAAAAAAGTCATTAAATGTGGCATGATAGACCTCAATGAGATTAAAACTTGGGACTTCTGACACACCAAGCAGATGTTCTACCAGCTGAGCTATGAGGCACAGTGGTATACTCCCTCAGGTTTTCCCCCAGACCTCTGACACACCGGGCAGATGCTCTACCAGCTGAGCTATGAGGCACAGTGGTATACTCTCTCAGGTTTTCCCCCAGACCTCTGACACACCGGGCAGATGCTCTACCAGCTGAGCTATGAGGCACAGTGGTATACTCCCTCAGGTTTTCCTCAAGACCTCTGACACACCAGGCAATCGTAGATAAAATCTTTCAGACTTACAAGGCAGCACATTGCGATATCGGTTTTTGTCCCTGTTGTTCGGTTTCTTAGCCTCCTCGCAGTTGTCTGCAGCTTTCACGTTGCGGAGTGTCTGCAATTTAACAACAGTAAAGAAAAATGTTTGAATAGAAAATAAAATATTTGAGACAAGTTTTAACAGGATTTTTGTCCTCAATCTAGAGAAACTTCAACAAACGACTGCTCTAAAGATGAAGAAAAAACAAACCTACCTTAAATTCATCAGCCGGAACTTGTTTATCCACTTGCGTCTGCAGTGAGGCGATGAAGTTTCGCAGCGCCTGTCCCGCATAGCGCCCTCCCGTGACCGGACGAACCAGCTTCATGCCTCGTAGTTGGGCATCACTGACCGCGCTTAGGATAACGTTCTTGTGAGTTGGGGGCGTGGCTCTGAGGGTGGGGCCTCGGTCTGTGGAGAGGGGGATATCGATGTCTGTGCCCCATGAACTGGAATCTTCGTCGCTTTCAGGGATCATTGTACCTCGAGTCTACGACAGAAATGATAATGTGTCTTTGAGCATGTTTCTATTGCGGACATTGGCATTGAATTTCTAATCTGATCAAGAATTCATATTTCTTTTTTTTGTATGACTATAGTTATCATACTCATTTGCCCAACAATTTTTTGTTTAGCATACCTTCAAAGCTTGACCAAACTTGACGGCTGCAAGCCTTCCTTGGCTCCTGGATTGCGAGCTTCTCCCTGTATCTGACCGAGTCGTGTTTGCATCATCAAGGAGGTCAGTAGCAGCGTCCATGTCGAGGTCAGTGGCAGCGTCCATGTCGTCATCAGTGTCATGACCTTGAGTTCAAAGGATGGTCAAATAGAGGTCAAAATATCAATGTGTTAGGTCAGCTGTCATGGTGATGGTGGTGGTTCTAAACAATGACCACTTGGTAAAAAAAGTCCACTGCATAAGCACAGGGAAATGGATCAGTGATTTCAGTGCAAAACCATTACTGTGGAATCTGGCAAAACGTGATATAGGCACTTTGGTACTCTATGTTTATGAGGTTGACAATACAGTAAATACACTAGCCTTCCAACAATATTGGAAAACAGCAAAATTAAAAAATTCTTGGACCACTGACAAACTGACAACAAAAATAATGTACACAACAATTTGTTAAGGAATGTCTTATAGCAATATTTGATGTCATGTAAGGCTTCTGAGCTAATGACTATTGTCTAAGACCAAACATTATAAATTTCAAGGCCGTATGTGTGACTGCATAACAAAAATCCAACAGCAAAACTTCATCAAAATCAAGCATCAAATGATGTCATGTATCAATTTGCCTGTTCAGTAAGGCTGCGTTCGGGCGTGTACTCATGTTAACACGAGTTTACTCCTGCGGGCGCGAAGGGCAAGAATAACGACACTCGGGTCAATGAGAGTATGCTCTCTCTACTCCCCGACAAATGGGGAGTGTGCTCTTACTCCTGACGAGTGCCATGTGATTTGTACGAAGATGGTGGAATATGGGTGGGTGGGATTTTTGGTGAATTTGCTCAACGTGTCAACTGGATAACTGAAACAACAACTCACTAAGGTTTGCTTCAGACGGCATCAAAGGTTCTCACGACTTACAGTCTGTATTTTCTTCAGTTTCTTGTGAGCAGTGAAACAGCGTTTTTTGTGCAGTCGTGGCAAGAGACGGCCATCTTCACTGATTGCCATTCGCGCACGTGGACTGCAGACTTGCCGTTCGCGTAATGTGACCCGAGTGCAATGCACACGCATTACTCCGGAGTAGCGAGAACTGTACCGGTATGCCCGAACGCAGCCTTAATGACTGATGGAGAATTTGGAGGGAGGGAAAACAGCAAGAACCAGTAGATTTAATAAACCAATTGCAGAGCGGCCATCTTGTTTGTTTGTTGGTGCATTTACCTGAAACGTAGCCCATTCGGAAGCCCGGGGGAGGTGGAGTAAAAGCAATGGAGGACAGTACGCCACCCAGGGGTAGGGAGTGGGAGTCAAAATGGAGACTGGTGCTTATATCAAACTCGGATAGATCTGCATGCATACCGTGGGGGTGGTACCGTGACACCAGACATGGTAGGGGTGGGGAATGATGTATGAGAGTGTTTGTCATGGGGGTGGGGCATGATGTATGAGGGTGTTTGTCGTGGGGATGGGGGGAATGGTGATGCAAAGTGTGACAAATAGAGGGAGACAAAAGAATTGAGAAGGAAAGTGAAGGTGAAAAAAAAAGATAGAAGAAATAAAAAATCATGGAAAATGTGATGTTGATGAAAAAATTGAGACAATTAAACAAGGCAAAATAGTGATGTTAACCAAAAACTTTAGTCAATTCAGTGAAAATAACCAAATAAATGCTGACTTTATGATCAACTTAAAAAGCAACACACTTCAAAAATGTTTTTAAAATACTTTTTGAATGAACAATAAATGAAACAAAAGGAAACACTACACACAGTGGAGAAACATGATTATTTTTTTTGCACTGCACTCAAATAAAACTGTTTGAATTCTCGTACAATTTTTGAAAGCAAACCACAGATTAAAATTGTAGCAATTAAGGGTGCAACATATTAATTATTTATTTATTTCACACACAGCAATGTGCAGTGTATTAGTAAAGTGTCAAATTTGTTTGTAAATACATTATCTTTAAAATACTGATGAGAAATCAGATAAGAAATCACACTGAAACATTTCTGCAAAATTTCAATAGCAAATTTATTTTTATGATGATTTTAAAATTATTGAAAGAGATTTTGATACCCTTACCTCCATCGTTGAGTTCAGCATCTCTTGCTGACTCGGTGTAAGACTGAGCCTGGGAATGACCACCCTCATCGTCCTCGTTGTCGCTAGGGGGGAGGTTTAGGGGTGGAACAAGGGGAGACTCACGGACGGGCATGACTGGAGCTTCCTGGGGCTGAACAGGGGCAGTAGGAGTGCTGCGAGATTTGGTCAGCTGTCTGGAGGAGGAAAAAATGTGAAAAGCAATTGTATAAAGAACAGTGTTGTTGTTGAGGCTTCCAAAAGGCTTTGACGAGGCTGCCATGGGGCTTTGAGGAGGCTGCCATGGGGCTTTCCTGAGGCTGTCACGAGGCTGTAACGAGGCTGCCACGAGGCTACCTCAAGTAGGTCACGAGGCCACCACGAGGCCACCATAAGGCATCACCATGCAAGCTTAAAATGAAGTGTTAAACAGACAAAATCATTCCTGACTGTTTACAAAGGCTGTTGTTTTTGAAATCACTGAATTCGGTTTCATACTCGGTCTTTGCAATTTTCAATCTTACACTGTGTGCAGTTTACTTGTTGGCGTTGAAACCACAAGTTTCTTTAGCTACAATAATTTATTGCTTTCGATGATGTAAACATCCGGGAATGTGTGGTGGGCAACAGTCACGCGCGTACACGCGGGCGCCAATAGACGCACATGAACACGCGTAAATACTCGCCAGCGTATTTTCATTCGAAGATGCCGCACACGGGCGTTGTGATACGCTTAAATTATTGAGCATGCAATCAGCTTGTAAAAACGAAAGTGCTTTTAGTTGATCGCGATTTTTAGCCTGAAGAAATGCGTGTTTATCTTTCTCGATACAACAGCCATGGCGCAACAACATAAAGCAAGGTTAAGCAACAGAGGTAAGTGCAACCAATGCGCTTTTCTTGCTCTGTTTGCCGGTTATTACTCGAGCCACGTGGGTCATGAAAAATGCCCACCAAAATGGTGGATGGAAAGCAATCAATAGGGAGTTTTAGATTTTCACGTCGACTGTGCGGACTAAGACGTGATGACATCATGCACAAAGCCTCGAAATTACGTCATCATATTGCAGTATACAAAGATGACGAGATAATTTAAGACTCCCTAATGTTTCTGTGATGCAGGAAACCTGAGCCAGAAAATCTGTTTCGAAAATAGCCATGATATTGTGGCCAACATTGAGTTCGATGTACTATTTCCATATAAAAGTCTTTACCTGGTTACAGCCAGTTTGACCACCCCTCTGCTCTTCCTCAACACTCCAATGGCCTTATTCTGTGTCATACCAACAAGGCTCTCTCCATTCACCTAATAGGGGGAACAAGAAGAGGCGACCAACAGAGGGTGAATAATATTCCATTATTAACGAATCAACACCTCAAAGAATCTTTTATTTAAAAATTTAATCTTAAGATCCTTAACAAGCAATAAATATGCAAAAAGAGGCGGGAGGATTTCATGACCGCATATTGAATCTTAAACTTCTGAGCTACAGGAACAAGAAATATACTTTTATTTGGTAAAAGTATGAAGACAATTTACTGACCTGTAAGAGTCGATCGCCCACTTGAATTCTTCCGTCGATTTCAGCCACACCCCCTGGTGCGATGGTCTTAATAAAGATGCTGGTTTTGCCACCCTTCATGGCCCCGATCAAGCTAAACCCAAGACTCCCACTGGCTGGTTTCTCCAGTTCAATCCAGATCACACCACCCTATTGTACATTAGCATATATGAATATTCATAAGTGGGTAGTTCATTTTGGCCACGCCCCATGGTGCAAGGGTCTTAATGGTTTTGATTAAGGAATTTCAAATTGTCATCGAAAACAAGCGTCTCTGTGCTTTCTTTTGTGATAAAATTTGTAAATGAAAAGACATGTGACGGAATACAATGGCTCAGCATTTGTAATGCGACTACCGGTGTTAATTTGAAATTTGTCAATGGCTCAGCAGCCGATTTCGCGAAGCCTTACGCACTGCGTAAGCTCACGTGCGCAACTTTTTATTGCGTAACTTGCGCCACATTCCTGCAATATTTACACACTAATATAGGGCCTATGCCATTTTCAAATGTTGCTCAAGCTACCCATTTTTTCGTGAAATCGGCTGCTGGTAGAGCTAATGTACGGCTGCGTCTAAATTATATGGCCAAGTTATGAAATTATACACAGTTATGAAATTATATAGTCAATAGCAGACACTAGGTAGCTTGATCACTTTCCAAACGTTTGTGTTTAATTACAAGATGTCATAATTAAAAAATGGCCTGAATGATAGTACAAGCGCCCTCGTCTGACAGCACCTCTCTCACCTCTGCCTTTGCTACTTGTCCCTTGGCTTCGTTCTCTCGTTTTGCCCCAATCGACGGACTTTGCATTATCACGTTGTCCGTTCGGTCTACAAGCTCCGCATCGCTAGGGGTGCGCCGAGGCGCTTCTATTGCAATGAATGATGCTGCCATGGGTACGGGTGATTCTACTTCAGCAGGAGGGGGTGAGAAGGGTGGGGTTGGGACGTCCGTTTGGGAGGTGGAGTCAGGGATGGTAGCTGGGAGGGGTGGGGTGAGGGACTGAGTGGGTATTGGTGGACCGTCTTTCTCGGACACTTCACTTTTGTCTTTTTCAATCTGGCAAGGGTAACACAGGTGATAAAAAAAATAAGGTATATATTTAGTCAATTTCCGTTAAAGGAATAATTGTGTAAATCGTCATGTTCTGTTTTTGGGCTATCATTTCATATCTTGTAAATTGGGTTTGTTTTTGCCCTTACCCGACGTATACTAGCACTGTATACTCAATGCTTTCCCGAGACACTATGAAAAACTTCTCGCCTTGTTTGCAGGAGGTCGTGAGTTCGAATCCCGCCCGAGCACGCTAAGAAGTTTTTCATAGTGTCTCGGGAAAGCACTGAGTATACAGTGCTAATATACGTCGGGTAAGGGCAAAACAAACCCAATTTACGTTCATTCTCCCCGACGCAAGCTAAATTAATTACCGGTTTTTATATCTTGCTACAAGTTATTTTTATCGCCGACAATTCCCTAACCTCAGACAAAAAGCACTTTTAATGATATCCTTCTGGTTGGGAAACAGTTTGTGTACATCCAGCCCCACTATGACCAACGTGTCTGTGTCCTTGGGCAAGGCACTTAATCCCAGTTGCCTCGTCAACCCAAGCGATATTTGGGAAGCTGTTAAGGGGAATGCCACAATCTAACTGCTGATAGGGTTGTGCGCCTTGGCCAGGCAGCCACCTAGTTGAAGTGAAATGGTTCTGGTGATTCCCTGATATGGCAGCGGTAATAATAATGGCAACAGCGCCAGGAGCACCCCGCAGGGTGGACATGTGCGCTATATAAGAATCCACCATTATTATTATTATTATCCTAAGACTGAAGAAGTACATTAATAAACACAATACTTGGTATGGTGCCTTATCATCACTGAAATGATAGATACAACCAAACATGGGATGAGAGAGAAATCATATGGGCCTCGTTGGGATTCGAACCAGAGACCTCTGACTCTCTAGGCAGATGCTCTATCAGAAGTACATGTGTCTTTCTGCATCGTGTCTTCTTACCTGTGAGGAGTTACGACGCGAGAAACTTTTGGCAGTCGCGTCAGCCGCCTTGATTTCATCAGTGAAGCTGATGCCATGTTGTGCCTCCAACGAAGCTAAAATGGCGTCGACGTCATCCAAATGCTCCCCATCACTCTCAGAAATATCCTACAAAAACAAAATCACAGCCACCGTTAGAAAAATATTTGATTGCTTTTCGAGAGTGTGCTTTCTTTAAGTATGGAGGGACAAAAGGAGAGGGCACAATTTTATTTGGGTATGATTTTTTTGTGAAAAAAATGTTCAGTATGTAAAAGACATCCAATTTTTTCCACATTAAAAAAACCAAAATGGCACCTCATAAATGTTGCGAGCAAGTTGCAAAAATTAAATGATACAATGGATTGCCAAAAAAATTGATAAACTAAAAAGATAAAATAATTGCAAACCTCCCATTCCGTTTCATCAATCTTGTCTGACGACACGTCCCCATGATCCAAATGTAGCGATTTCATGACTCCTTTCATCTCCTCCTCGATTGAGATGTCTTCCGGCTGGGAGAGAGACTCGAGTAGTCCTTGGCTGCTGCCAGACCAGGGCATTAGACTAGGGCTACGCGGAGTGGGGAGCTTTCTACGTGGGTGTACTGGTTGGCCGTTTCTGTTTTGGCGGTGAAAGCAAGCGGAGTAATAAAGTGAAAATGTCTCCCTTTTTGTGCTTTTAAGGTTACTGGGTCTACATGAACTGTTTCCCTACGCTTTAGCATTTGATCACGTTCAAATGACGTCACTTCCTACAAATCGCCACGTGCATCAGAATTTTGAGCGTATTTGTTTGTGATGCGCATCGGCTGCGCCGTATTTCGAACAAATTTCGAGCAACACGCACGCGTGTTTGGAACATGTTACAGCGTGTGCGTGCGCGTACTTGATAGCATTTAATACGCAATAGCATTTCTTCCTACGAAGATGGTGTCTGTGAACGTGATCAATGGACATATCAGATTACCAGCCAGCGACATCACTAAGGGTGGGACACGTGCCCGAAAAAGTGTCGTGCCCCCCTTGTGCACCCCGACCCCCCCCCCCTCCCCCCATAATGAAACTTTGCACAACTATGTGTAAGCTGCTTTGCATGCCCCATTCCAATGTGCTGTGCCACCCCTTGGTCCCTCCCAACTCCCCCACTTTGCAAAGTCTGGCGACGCAGCTGTTACCAGCAAATGATTAGACCCAGTTATCCTGGGAACTGACATCACACTTTAGTAGTCTTATAATGCACTTCACAGCAAACATTCAGTACAAGTGAAAGTTAAGTTACAAGCTCAGGATATGGACTTGAATCTAGGCTGCACCATAGTGCATGCATATATGTGACCCGCTCTGCAAAAAAAGGTATTAAGTCGCGCTGGCTAGTATTCTTTTTGCGACCATAAAAAGAAATCCGCGGCAAATCCACGCTCAATAAAATACCAAAACACAATGGAAATTCCTGGCGGTGCCCAGATACCGCCTGGAATGTCTGCGTTCCCCCTGGAATGTCTGCGTTACGCCTGGAATTTCTTTTGTGTTTTGGTATTTTAATGAGCGTAGAAATGCCACAGATTTCTTCTTATGGTCGCAAAAAGAATACTAGCCAGCGCGACTTAATACCTTTATTGCAGAGCGGGTCACATATGTTCTTGGGCAAGGCACTTTGCTCTAAAATGCCTCTCTCGCCCAACACCCACCTTGTCAGTTTGAGTTCCACGGTGCTCGGGGCCGTCTCCAGAAGTCGTCTTGCGGCCATTAAACTCATTCCAGAAAGGCTCTTGCCGTTTATAGCATGTATGAAATCCCCTGGTTGTATACTGCCCTCTCTTGAGGCTGGAAGTCCATCTATGACATCACTGACGACGATTCCAGATTTACCGGCCCTCACGTCGATCGTCAGGGACAGCCCGATCTGCCCCGCCAAGTTACGCAGAATTCTGACAATTGGGAGCTTGTCCACATTAACGAAGGACTCAAAGTCCAAGTTGGCTGGGCTCTGGGTGCCAGACGTGGGGAAGAATCCGGGGGAAGCGGGAGGGGACGAGGTGGGGACCGGAGGCGGGACGAGGGTTGGGGTATGTGGGGGGCGCTCTCCGAGACGTAGGACCTTGATTGTTACTTCTTGTGGCGTCATACGCAGGAAGGATACTGCATCAAAGTGACTCATACAACGCATGTCCGTATAGTTGACCTGTAAATAGACAATACAAACATTGGAAGTAGGAGTAGTTTAGGTCATTTCCAGGACAAGCTCATGACTGCCCCCTGTCATGGCCGCCATGCAAAGGGTCTATAATAATTCTGCCTTTTGTTCGATTAGGGGACGTATTAAGTCGTGAACCCTAAACACGACGAGTGGAACCAGCAACGCTCTTAACTCGCACCGAAGTGCAAAGGGGACGTATTAAGTCGTGAACCCCAAACACGACGAGTGAAGCTGGTAACCGCTCTTAACTTGAAGAGGCCGGATAGAACCATTGCTTCACACACCATGAAATCAATGCAACTCAGAGGCCATGGTTGGCAGTCATTTTTTTGGGGAAAACATGGTTTTTCACAATTCTGGATCATGAATTAACAATTAGTAAATAGTATTTGCATTTTTTATATTGCAATATTATTCATGTAGACCTACATGTGCCAAGAACATTGAAAAAACAGACATTTCATGTCAATATACCTTATTGATGTTCTCAATGCATCATGGGATTGAATGACAAACAAGGTTGGCAATTTACACACAAACCTATGAGGCTCTGGGCATATTTAAAATACTCCCTTATTTATTTATTTATATATTTCTTATATTTAACCAGGGTTGCCCATTAACAGGAGTATGTGGTCTTCCATGGGACCCTGCATAATAATAAAACAATAATATGAGTAAAATTTAATAAATAACAAATATTTATAAAAGCCAAAACGGTATAAAATACTTCATGGATCAAAGAAAATTTGATAAAAAAGCTAAAAGATAAAACTTCAAAATAGGGACTAAAATAATAGAAACATATAATCTATAATTAATTAAAATTAAAAAATCACTTAATACTAAAAAATACATAATACATGTACATGTACCACTTTACGTACACAACATAAATACAAACACATACTCAATATTATACAAACACACATGGTATACACTGCAATTGCACGTACATGTAAGTGTACTAACATGTACTAACACAAACGTACATACAAAATCAAAATCCCTTCAGCACAAATTCTATGCTTAGCAAATTCCACTCACCATGATAAGTTTGTCTCCCTTTCTGAGTCTGCCATCTGACTTTGCGGGATCTTGAATAATATCCTTAATGTAACATCCTCCGGAATTAACTCCGCCAGCGACCGTAAAACCAAGGCCTCCCCTGGCTGGCTTGATCAGTGTCACCTCAAAATAGTTCACATGGTCCTGGAAAAACAAAAAAATATAAAAGATTAATACCAACCCTGTCTCTTTAAATCTGAAGAAAATCTGACATAAAACATTTCAAACACTTGAAACTAGTTCAATTTTCTGTGAGATTATGGCGCAAAGACTTTGCTGTAAAGTCAAATTTGAGTTTGCGTTTGCGAATGATTAACCATTTAATTCCAGGATTAACTGGCAATCCGGTGGTCGATTATTTTGAGATGAAAAACCAGATTAATTCCAAAACACAATGGCCAAATTTTAAAATTATTATAGGTGCATGTAAACCAATTTATCAAAATAGCCATTTGTATGACGTCTGGCTATGAGCAATGTTTGTAATGTGTATAACAAATAGACCTGAAATGTAATGACGTCACGCAATGTTTACCGCGGTGCATTATAGGTGAAAAGTGGGGACGAAATCTCTGCATCTCTAGTTTGCGTGCATTGCATGCATAGCGCCTAGCGTATTATGCACGTAACTTTGTGAACTTTACTAACCGCTTCGCTGGCAAAAAAAACGTCAAAAACAAATATCGTAAATTTCTAAAATGGTTCGTGTCAACTTAGTTGTGCCTGCGTGAGTTTTAAGCGCACGACGGACACCAGAACTATGGTTTTAACTTTTAAGGCCTCAAAAGGCGGCGAAAATGGCCCTGCAATAATTGTGCAAACTAGCGATGCAGAGATTTCGTTCCCACATTTCACCCATAATGCACTGCGGTAAACATTGCGTGACGTCATTATGTCATAGGTCTATTGCGTAGTTACTCATGATAAATATTCAAATGTTCCTAAGTATTTTGTATATCTGCATTATACTTGCCCCATTCATGGACTCCGACATCGATCTAGCCAATGAGGTAATGCTATTTGTTCTTGATCTTCCAATCAACGATTCCGCATCCTTGGCGAAGGTCTCCGGAGCCAGTTTCAGCGAGAGTGACAGTGTCTCAGAGTGCGAGAATGAGACCGTGGGGGAGGGAGGGGGCGATTGACGATCTCGGTTGGTTAGGAGTTGAGGGGAGGGGGGAAGGTCCTGAGTTTGGCATTCCTTGGTGACTTTTGGGTTGAAGGGAGACGGAGAATTCAATTTGTGCTCAAGGATCTTTTCGTCTTCCTGAAATGACAAGAACCTCAGGTTAAGCTTCTTAAGCATCCAATCTAAGACAATAAATTTCTGGGGGGAAAAACCAACTGCAAAAAGGCTTAAAGGCACAGACTCGTCCGCAATGCGCGCCCGCCAAATTCGTGCTCGAAACACGCAGCTCCATGCCTTTGCTATGGAGCTGCGTAATGCGTGGCACACATTTGTCGGGCGCGCATTGCTGACGAGCCTTAACACATTTCACATACTAACTTAAATTAACCATAAAAGGAAAATATTAGAAAACACAAAACAATATCAAGTTAGTATCTTAAAGACGTCTTGTGTTTTTACCTGAAGAGTAATGAGGTCTAGTTCTTCCTCACTTGGCCGACAGAGGAGAAGGTGTACGTCTTGGGGTGCTCCGCGAAGAACAGCGACTGTCTCCTGTCAAGAAACAAAAGGGACATTTTATAGTGGTACTTTCCTTATCTTCCACCTTTGTGGCTCTGGTTCGAATCCTGTCTGCAAAGGTTTGTGGATTGAATTTTCATTCCTTGCTAGATCTGTCGATTTTTACTATATTCTTGTGGAGTTTTCCTTATAACCCTAAAACTCAACATTTATTCATGTTCATTTACAGACCAATTTTCAAAAGACATCACTAATAATGCCATAGAAATAGTAAGTGAAATATATAGGAATGATCCAAGAAAATTGTCAAAAGCAGGATTTGAACCCAAGACCTCTGGTGTGAAGCACCAGTGCTGAACCCACTGAGCTATCCAGCCCTGCAATAGACGAATTTCACATTAGCCCAATCTGCATTAAAACCGAGGCTGTTCGTGTCAAATCGTCAATACGAGTGCACTACAAGTACAGTATTGTACAGTGACTGAGTGTGTACGTGTGCTGTTCTGCGTGTCGTTTAGGAGTGATTGTGCATTCACTACGTACATTAGTTCACTCCAGTTGCTAAATAACACAAAGAGCCTCGTTATCAAACCCGGAAGTGCGCAGACCGGTCTCAAATCGGTTAATTTGGGATTCGTCTATAAACAAGCCATGAACCAGTTCAACTCACGCTGTGTGTCATATCATAAACCGGCTGGTCATTGACCGTCAGTATGACGTCTCCCTCTTCAATGAGACCACTAGCGGCTGCCGTCTGACCAGCGAAGACCTTCTTGATTCGCACCAGGCACAGCCTAGGGTCCTTGTGGATGCCCTTGCCTCCCTGCACGCTGAAGCCTAGACCCACCTTCCCCTTGGTCAAGTGGACTTCAAAGCAGTTCTCTGAAGAAGTAAAAAGATGTTTGATATCATAATCAGGTAGTTCCAGAGGCATTGTTAGGGGAAGACACATCTATCTGCCGGTACGGACAGTGGTACCGGCGGTACCACCTGCACGAAGGGAGAGTTTTGTCTGTTTTGTGTTGAAACTTCAGTTCTTTTAATGGTTTACAAATACAGTATTATGTGTTATTGTACTCACACACGCGTTGCGCGTACACGCACAGTGCATTCACTCGATGCATGATGGGTGTGCCCAGGGCGCGCCCAGCGTGCACGCACATCGAATCGGGGCTCTGTGCTGCACAGTATCAGAAACGCACGGTATCCGCAAAAGCTTCATTTTATATAATAATACAATGTTCCTGTTCTACATGTAACAACGAAATCTGTAAAGTTTAACTGTTAATGTTTTCAAAATGAAATTTTAAAAATTTGAAGAATAAACAAACCTGGGGTAACAAACGGAAGATCAGGAAGCTCAATCCCCATAGTAGAAAACATCGTCTGCGTAAGTGACAGCGCGAGCGCCCCCACACTACCGATTGATGATGTCGGTGACGGTGGACCAGAGTCCGGTAACTTAAGGAAAAGGTTGTTTGAGATGTTCAACGGGGGCAAGTCTGGGGTTGGGCTGCGACTTAAGACTTGTTCCTCACTCGGTAGCGGAAGACTGTTGTCTTGAGATGCAAACGGTGATTTGATGGAGTTTAGAGAATCGCTCCCGTGGCTTGTTGGGTTAGTGGGTGTGGCAGTGGGTGTGGCAGTGGGCGGTGACGTCTTGAGGATGGGCGTGTCAGGTGATTTCACACTAACGACGGTGTCATTGGCAACGATGGAATCATGTAAGATCGGTGACGGCATTATACTGCCCTCACCATCGCTAACGAAATCGTCGTCGTGGTTTGATCGGTCAACCGGGGATGGAGAGCGTGACCTCTCATCCTCGCTGGACGGTGTAGAGTACCGGTTATCCTGGTCACCGCCATAATCTGTCCACTGGTCAGACATTTGGTCGTCCGTGCTCCGACTGTAAACACCAAACCTTTCCCCCTTCCTCGCACCCCATAGGCCCTTCTCAACACCACCCTTAGGCGTGCCCTTCAAATCCAGACTAGTCGTTGGAGTCAGGGTATCGGCCTCGCGGATGCTCAGAACTGAAGAGGCGTACTCTAAGTCGGATTGGTCCATTGGATTGGGGGACTCAGAACGGCTTGTCGGAATGTCACTTTCGACCTCGATCCCAGCAAGAGTATCTTCATGGTTATTGTCCTGTAACATAGCAGAGAATGACAAACAAAAAATCAACAATATTATTCTCCTTTCAACTAAACATCACAAAGTCAAAATTTGTTCATTCAAAGTTAAAACCTACTTACTTGAAAATCTGAACACAAACACATTAAAGGCAGGGGCTCGTCAGCAATGCGCGCGCCAAATTCGTGCCACGAAATACGCATGTAGCAAAGGCACGGAGCTGCGTATTTCGTGGCACGAATTTGGCACGCGCGCATTGCTGACGAGCCTGTGCCTTTAAAGTAAAAAAGCAAAGAAAAACCTAGTACAATATTGCTTGAGAGAACCGGTTGAAACTCTTGATGAAATTAACTGTGGCTGCCAAATGCCACATCGGCCCACTTACATTAGACTTCAGCCAAGACAATTAAGCGTAGTACAAGACATTACTCAGCATGCTGTCCAAAGTTGGGACCTAGCTGCAGCCTTGAAAGGAGGCTAGTGTTAAGTGGACAAAGCTCAGGGGCCGATTTCACTAACGCTTTGCGATGATCGCTAATGCCCAAATCAATCGCTAAACTCGAAATCCATCTCAACTTTGCGATCAACTTCGAAAAGCGATTTCACAAAAACTTAGCGATGGCGTTGGCCATCGCTAGTTGTTATTTAGCGATGAATATTTAGCGACGACTAATTTGTCATCGTAAATGGAAACATTCATTGCTAAAATACAATTTCGCGCCATTTGTTTAGTATTTTGAAGGTTTGGTGATTTTCAGTGTGTCTCGAAATGGCATTTCAGTTGTTGTACATAAACAACGCAAGAGCATTACCGAGAGAGAGGGTTTTCAGGGACAGGACAAGCCCTCTGGATTCATACAATGACAAAAAGATGCACAAATATTATCGGTTTATGGGGAATGGTGTCATGAGAATTATTGACATTTTAGAGCCACATCTTCGCCCTTCAACTCTTGGGAGCCACGCAATAGATGCAACCGTTCAAGTATTAAGCTCTCAGGATGCTTCTATTCCACAACATTCGAGCATCATGGCATATCTGTCGGTATATAGTGTCGCTAGCTGCAGAATCGTGCATCAAGTCACCGAATTTATGGTTGTTTACGCGTTACTAAGCGATCGTCCTCGTCCAATAAATTTATTTATAATTAATACTCATCGCTATTGCGACGGCTTTCGTGAAATGCAAAATCCATCGCCATCGCAATAACGATGGATTTGAATTTAGCGATCATTCTAACGATGATCGCAAAATATTGTGTTAGTGAAATCGACCCCAGGTGTTGTTTCAAAAAAAGTTTAAAAACAGCTCAGATTTCTGTGCAGACTTTGCTAGTGCAATTCTATTGCAGTTTGAACTATCCCACACCGCATAGTTAATGACAACAGTTTATCAAGCATACCTTTAATGTTTGCATAATGGGCGTGGCCTGAGGAGACTCCGCCTCCTCATCAGGAGGCAACGGGGAATGCCCATCGTGAATACTATCTAGATCATCTTGGGGCTCTTCCATTTCCAGTGGGTAAACGAGAAGTCTTCTGACTGTTGAATCCCTGGACGACGTACTATGCAACCATTCGTCATCATCCGAGACGTGGGGTGGAGAGGCTTGTGACACGTGGGGTGGGGAGGCCTGTGACACGGGGGGTGGGGAGGCCTGTGACATGGGGGGTGGGGAGGCCTGTGACACGGGGGGTGGGGACTCCTGTGACACATTGTGTAGGGAATACTGTGACACATGGGATGGGTAATCCTGTGACATTAGGGATGGGGCAGCCTGGGACACAGTGATTTGTTCCTCCACGGGTGATGCAACATCCGACGACAGAATGGGCGTGGTGTCACTTTCTCCCTGGGTCATAGGGGATGATGTTAGGGATGTGTCAGTGGGTGTGTGTGGGTGTCCGTCTCGGGGTGTCTCAAGCTCAGCATCGGTCAAAAAGGCATTACTGCTTAGCCTTTCTCCTGTACAGAAGTCGACAAATTAAAAAACAAAAAAGATTAAAAACTGAATTTCTTGACACAAAATTGCGGCCTCACAAAATCTTTTTGACTATACACATTTATTTGAATTTATAAATGTCCAATTACTAAAAACCGAAAGGGTAAAATTTGTGATCTTTTAAGACAGTAATTAAAATATACTATTAAGGAAATAAATGAGTGGTTCATTCCAAGCAGAATGTTTAAAACATTAATTGTTGGCAGAAATGTTCACTGCAAAACCACAGGAGAACCAAACTGAGTGATTTCAGTGCAGAACTAATGTCAAAATAAAACAATACCTGGCTCTGCACTGCCCGTGGAAGTCACCTCACTAGAGGGCGCTTCGATGCGCGATGTGACAACCACTGCCTCTCTGATCTCGCTCACGATCGGTTGAGGAGTCGGGGGTAGGTTATAGGCCCTAGCCGGGGGGACGCCTCGCTCTATGACCAGGGTAGAGTGCTCGGGGGCGCGACGCAGTGATTCCACGGCCTGCCTGTGAGTGAAACCTTCTAAGGATTCGGAATTGACTAGAAGAACACGGTCACCTGTGGATGGATGTTTAACGATGAAGAAGAAACTTAATCCTTTGTTCTAAGATCCTCCCCCACCCACAAATTACATAAACTAGTACAAAGTACTGGCACACACTTTCCAAGTATACTGAAACGCAAAATAAAATTACCACCTTTTAAACCAATAAATAGCAACAATAACACTGCATGTAGTAATGTGTGAACTTATTTGTGGACAATAGTGTCCTCGCTGTCAGACCAAACGGTGTCTGATGGTCACTTGAATCTTCAATGGTCACTTCATGGCACAGCTGTTGAACAGCTGTTTTGACTGTCAGTGATTAGCCAAGGGGTATGGGATGATTGTAATGAGCTGCACGTGATGTCTTGATGTTGGCTTTAAAAAGGCCAGTGCAAAATGGGCATTTCAAGCAACATGCCACGATTGTCGGGGATCAACGGCAGCGTGCCCTGGGCATGCTGCAAGGCGGACTGAGCTACCGTGAGGTGGCACGTCGTCTTGGCTGTTCACACCAGAGGATATCGGCCCTGGGGGACAGAGAAACCCTCCACAACTCTGCAGATGACAGACCTCGATCAGGGAGGCCAAGAGTCACCAATGTTTCAATTAGCAATTGTTGGTTTGCTTTATTTTGAACTGTTACAATTTCATTACATTTTAAACAAGTGGTAATTTTCTTTTGCGTTTCAGTATACTTTCCTCATGGTGAAAGTGCCAAGTATTCTTAACAATCCAAATAAAGTGACTTGATTTAAACCCACTTTGAACAATGTATAATTTTTACTACTCCGGGATTCTTACCGATTTGAATTCTGCCTTCTGTTTCTGCGGAACCACCGGGAACCATGGACTTGATGTAGACTCCGCCATGCTTCACACTTGTGTTAACGCCTCCCTGAAATTAAACAAGTAAGTAAGATTTACAACTGTGTACCCTGGCTGAGTGGTTGGGGTCATTGACTCGCAATCATGGGTGAAAACTTGGGTTTGCGGGTTCGGATCCGGCTGCGGTACCTGTGCCCTTGGGCAAGGCACTTAACCACACTTGCTCCATCCTTCAGAAGGGATGAAAAGCCGTTGGTCCAGTGTGTAAGATAATGGTAACGCACTCTAAAGATCCCAGAGCATTCTTTCGTGAAGAGCAAGGTGATTCCCCGGTGTCTCTGGTCATTTCTAATTATAATTTTTCATGGGTTTCCTCACGCTTACGAGTAACAGTGCAATGAGCACTATTGAGGAATCCTTGGTATGAATACCAGAAAGAAATAATAATGATAATCAAATCTCTGAGCCTGAGATTTAATACATGACATCATTTTCGAGCAACCGTCTTGAAGGAAATCCTAGATTTGTACAATTTTCTTATGTGCGAAATGATCCACTTACTGTAACACTAATGCCCAAACTTCCATTGGTTTTTTTCAGCTGAACTTGATAAACATCGCCAGGTTTCAATTCATCGTGACCTTCGACGTCCACTTCCTGTGAAGCTCCAAGATTGGTTTCCTTACTCTCTCCCTCTGCTTCTGTTTTGGTTGTGACATCCAAGTTGTTTACGCCCGAGTCAGGAACATCTACTGGGGATGTTGAAACATCGCTTTGAGGCGAGTTGGCTAAGGCAGCGAGCGACCCGCGACCAATCAAGCTAGGCTTGGCAGAAGATTTATCGTTTCCGTCAGGGAACAAATCGTCCAAATCTGAGCTTCTCGGAGTTGGAACATCCTCATCATCTGAACTGAAATGAATATCGCTCTGATCATCTGGCGACCTTTGACCTCCTGATCTTGACCTCTGACCTCCAGGCCCTGATCTTTGACCTCCATGGGCTGTTGACGCTTCTTGTCTGTTTTGGTTGTCCAGACGTGATTTGGGTGGTCGAGCGTTTTTGGCCGTCAACAAACCACCAGCTCTGTTTGGCTTGGGAGAAGCCTGCGATGCGCTGCCGTTACTGTTCTGACTCGCGTCCGACATCGCACCCAGGCTGTAGTTGGAGTTAAAACTCTGGGGGCGACGTTTGGGTTTCCTCGGTGGCGTGCGTTTACGTTTCTGGCTTCCTGGGCTGCTTGGCTGGCTGTCGTTATTGGATGGGATGGGGAGCTGTGATTCAGATTGGGATGCCGCGGATGGGGTGATGACCTCGTCAACTTCAACGGGAATGTGTTGTTTCGGTTTTGAATCTATGAAAAAATTAAGAAGAAAATTTACTTTTTACAGAATAAATTCTGATAAATAAAACCACCTTGTCACAAAAAAAAGTCACGTTTTGCCCTTTTCAGAATAAAGCTTAGAAATGAATTTGTTGCCATGCAACACCGAAAGAAATGTTGGATTCATATGGAAAACCTAAGGGAGTATATCACTGTGCCTTATAGCTCAGTTAGTAGAGCATCTGCCCAGTGTGACAGAGGTCTTGGGGAAAACCTAAGGGAGTATATCACTGTGCCTTATAGCTCAGTTGGTAGAGCATCTGCCCAGTGTGACAGAGGTCTTGGGGAAAACCTAAGGGAGTATATCACTGTGCTTTATAGCTCAGTTGGTAGAGCATCTGCCCAGTGTGACAGAGGTCTTGGGGAAAATCTGAGAGAGTATACCACTGTGCTTTATAGCTCAGTTAGTAGAGCATCTGCCTGGTGTGTCAGAGGTCTTGGGGAAAATCTGAGGGAGTATATCACTGTGCCTCATAGCTCAGTTAGTAGAGCATCTACCCAGTGTGGCAGAGGTCTTGGGGAAAATCTGAGGGAGTATACACTGTGCCTCATAGCTCAGCTGGTAGAGCATCTGCCTGGTGAGTCAGAGGTCTTGTGGGAAAACCTACATGTAAGGGAGTGTACATGTACCACTGTGCCTCATAGCCCAGCTGGTAGAGCATCTGCCTGGTGTGTCAGAGGTCTTGGGGAAAATCTGAGGGAGTATACACTGTGCCTCATAGCTCAGCTGGTAGAGCATCTGCCCGTTGTGTCAGAGGTCTTGGGGAAAATCTGAGTATACACTGTGCCTCATAGCTCAGCTGGTAGAGCATCTGCCCAGTGTGGCAGAGGTCTCAGGTTAAAGTCCCGATAAGGCCTATGTTTGGTTATTTCATTTACCTGGGCTTGATGATCTGGCTTGTGACACAATAAACTGCACTGTCGGCGGTGCGTTGTTTAAGATGGTTACGGCCACTTGGTGACTTAATCCTTCAAGACTTTGGCCGTTGATTGAGATGATGCGATCGCCTGGCTTAAGACGTCCGTCTAGGTCCGCTGGCCCACCAGGGATGATGGACTGGACGAACACTCCTAGGTCGAGGTTGCGGGAGTTCTCTCCACCTACGACCTGTAACCCTGGGAGAATGACAAGAAGGTGTATGTTAATCATTTGCAAGTTGTGGGAAAAGTGCTGTCAGAAATTATGTTAAAGTCTTGTTGGAAGTTGCTTTACAAGTGATGGGGTAAGTCACATTCATAAATACCTCATACAGTTTACGCATCCCTATTGGCTGAGGGCACGTCACATGGCCAGTTTTAAACGGACGATAAAGACCGGCCAACCAGTCAAACACTTTCTAGCCTGACCCGCGTTTGTGCCCGTGCCCTAGTCAGCATGTATGGAACACGCACACAGAAACTTCACGCGTCCGAAAGCAAAATGTGCAAAGTACCCCATCGTGTGCCTGTGCATTACAACAAGCCTGCTAATGAGGACCTGCTAATGAGGATATGCTAATGAGGATATGTTGAGGATATGCTAATGAGACATACTAATGATACTAATGAGGATATGCTAATGACTTATGATTTAACTTATTACTGATTTGTGATCGACTTTCTTACCTAAACCATGCTCAGTGTCTTTTTTGAGTGTAACAATGGCAATATCTCTCTCTGGCTGCGCTGGAGGGGACAGGCGATCCAGTCTATCTTGTAGTGTCTCGCTGATCACGTCAGTACGGTCGCCAAGAGTCGTAGGACGAGTACGTTCGTGGGTCCGGATGCTGGCCTCTGAAGATTAAAAACAAGACATAACGGGCAATTAGGGACCTCGTATGAAAACAACCAAGTTTATTTTGTAATTATCGAGTTTGGGTTTTGTTTTGGGATCGATGTAAAACTTTTGAAGAAAAAGTATGTTTTAACGGTAAAAGGATGACGACACATTTTTGTTGGCTTACACAATCAATTTTTTTCCCTTCAAGATACCTTCTATGGCAGTATTGATTTGTTCAAAAAAAAGTTTCAAAAATTACTTTTGAAAAATAAAAATAAAAAAATCTGAAAAACTTTACCGATTACATAAGGTGCATCAACTTCATCCAGTCCCAAGATTTCTCGTCCATTTGAGTAATCATCGTCTTCTGTGGAATGAGTTGAAGGGAATCTTAAATCACCAACACTTGCGTATGGATGTTCTTCGTCATAATCCCTGTGTCTTGGTGGCGTTATTGACGAGTTTGGGTCAGGAGCACGAGTCTTGGTTCGCGATGGTGAACGTCGAGTGTCCCTGCTTGGGGTTTTACGGTTTGCTGCGACACCACCATGGCCGTTTTCTGTTTGTGTGTCATTAGAACTCGTGCTGCGGAAGCTGAGATGTTCATTTTGACGTTCCAGTCGACTACTACGAGTCTCAGAGAGCCGGCGTCCTTGCGATGCCTTGCTTGTTGATCTTCCCACCGGCGGAGTTTCTCTGTACGGAATCGTCTCCCTACTGTGATAATTTGTTGGAAGGTGTCTGTGATACTTCTCTTTGCGGTTGTCTGAGCGTTCCCGATGCGGTGACCTTTCTCTTGGCTTCTCAGCCTCGTTTTGCGTTTGGCTGGGAAAAGCCGGCTGATTCTGATAGACAGGAGGCTCCCTGTTCTTTTGTGGTCTCTCGGGCGACGAGGATCGACGAGCCGTAGCGATTTCCTCGTAAAGAGAAGCGGGATTCTGCCCATTGTGCAGATTGTTTTCGTCTTGTGCGAGCAGGAAAAGACTTTCAGGAATGGAGTCCTGGAGACTGCCATTTTCATCCTCGTCTGAAAACTGAAGCTCTTCTTCGTAATTGTTGTACGGCTGAAGAGAATCAGAAAAGGCTGTTCTCTCCACTGGAAAATCTGTAAAAAACCATAGAAAAAACGATAAACAAAAATGATTCAAATTTCAATTATCCAGACTTTCCTGGCAATGTATTAGTTCCGTAATCACATATTTCAAGACTCGGAATCAAAATCTGAGTCCATTTGTTTACCTTGACCAAACTTGCGTGATGTGTTTGCTTTCAGTCGCATGGCCATTTGAAACCTGTGCTGGGATTGGCACAGTTGGAGCATGTAGCGCCCTCTGTAGACAGAAACAACAAGGCAAAGTTACACTTGAAAGCACGACATAATAATTCTATTGATCATATTCCTGAATGCTTGAGGGCGCTGTCAAGTGGCCCGCGCCCATTATGTTCAAACACAAAATGCGCTACATGCGCACGTGTTCCAAATGTTTCTTATCTAGCTTTTAATGGAAATCTGTGCCCGCGCCAGCAGCCCGGGCCCATGCTATGCATACGCGACTTTCCCCCATTTAGAGCGCCCTCAAGTGTTCAGGAATACGGTCTATAGACAAAGTATAAGTCTTTGAATCAATGCCGTAGTCGAGTTACAAGTTAAGTATCAAGAGTTGATCCCAAGAAAATCAATGTTTTTGTTGACACTTATTTAAACATCTCGTCTCTTAAAGGCACAGGCTCGTCAGCAATACGCGAGCAAAATTCGTGCCACAAAATACGCAGCTCCATGCCTTTGCTATGGAGCTGCGTATTTCGTGGCACGAATTTGGCGCGCGCGCATTGCTGACGAGCCTGTGACTTTAAATTAACGCTTGGGGACTTGTGAGGACTTGCGATGTCTTGTGATTACCTTACAGGTTTGTAACATTAGCCTCAACTGCAATACTGCTGATTTAAAATTATCATACCTTAAAGTTCTCAACAAAAAAATGTCTCAGATTTAAATGATATACGTTTGATTTACTTACTTCTTGTAGTTCTCCGTATAATGAATGTATTTGCTGGTTGTTCCGTCATTGGCCTCAATGGAGAACTTCTTCCGCTGTTTATGAGACAAAAACAAAAACAAATATATGAACCAAAAGTACTGCGATATTACTTGGCATTTTCTAATTTAATCAAGCATCTCTGTAAAAATGACTTAATGATTTTGAATTTTTGTATTGGAAATGACACAAATCAATGGGTTTTTGATACAGATTGCCGTTTAATCTAATTTTTATTTTGTAAAAAATATAAAAATTGTCATCGATTTGAAAGATTGATTCGGTGACTCGTCTTACATTGAACGCAATCTTCCGCGTCAGATGCCAGGGATGTGCGTGGATCTGCTGTCGCGTACTGCCATGTTTCTCGTACACGATGATGCCGCGTGTGCAGATTCCCAACCAGATAGAGGCACTGGGGTCCTTCTTGCTACGTGACGCTCGATGGAAATGGATGCCGTATTCTTGGAGCTTACGAGCTTCCTGTAAAATGAGCGCAGTAAATATGGGTGAGAGAAAATCATATGGTTCACAGCGGGATTCTAACCCGAGACCACTGACACACCGGGCAGAGGCTCAACCAATTCAGGACTTCTTACCATTAGAAACTCCATTTCAGCCTGAAGTTCCCCCATACTGACATGAGTCGCGTGCATTGGTGGTAACGTTTGCCTGATACGCGGCACCCCCGCCGTGTCGATAATGGTGGAGGGAACGTAGTGCTCTGGCAGGAAGTAGTTTCGGCCCATGGTGTCGGCGCGGTAATCTCCCATCTCTGCCTGTAGTGCTAATGAAGCCAGCTGTAGGGCACCTTGCTGGTCGCATCGCGTCCGCTCTTCCAAGATATCCCTCCGTAGTTGCAGGAAGTACTGGTGTCGGGTCAGTTGGTCCCTGCAAATGAAAAATTGAACATCAGATTTGAAACATTTTTTCATTCATTTAGTAAAAATAAAAGTTGTGCGAAAACAGGAAACTACCTGCTTGGAACACCGTGAAATATTAGACGTAGTTTTTGATACCGAGAATTTGATATTGAACAAACCAAGGGAGGTTTAGATACACGTAAAACGCAAACGTGTAGATGAAATGGTTTAAGCACTGGTCATATTTTTAGGAGGTCTCAGAACCCAGGTTCGAATTTTTGTCACAACAAAAGAGTTATTTTGCCACGAAAATCACATTTGTGGATTTTTGTTTTCGTCTGTACTAAACTTCTTTGAAGTAACAACTCGAAGTAGTGTTCAAAGCATTTTGCGTTCACGTTCGCGTTTTACGTGCGTCTAAACCTCCCTACTATTACTTACTTCAACATGGCCGTATTTTCCAAGTAAAATTTAATCCTGAAGAACAACGTGAACTTGTCCCTAGCGATGATCTTCTTTGACCCTTTCTTGACCTCTTCCTTCCAAGATTCTGGTCCAACTTTAAAAAGCTTGGTGTCCGCATCCAGAAAGAAATATTCCCCATCTGGAAGAGAGCACACACAGAAAGTCATTTAATATTGACGCTTGTTTCTCTTTGCAAACTTGTATTATCTTCCAAGGATGTTAGGGGCCGACCAGAGTTTTCACGGTTCTACAAAGCGTAGGAAGGGGGAGGGGGGTTGAGGGCCGCGTAGGACTTTACATGCACTGTAAAATGTTGACATTTCATGGTAGTGACAAGCAAATATTGATAAGTAATATTTCGGGGGAGGGAGGGATTCTTGAAAAATACTATGCTTAGTAGAACTGTGAACATGTTGGACGGCTCCTTAATTTTAAAAAATCTTAGAAGAATAAAACAGTTAACAAACCTCTAATGTATGCAAGTCCAAAATAGACTTTCTCGCCAAGGCCCATGTGCGAGGTCACAATGTCAAACATCTCCTGACCTTTGGTTCCCAGGTCACACATGAGGTCAAGACGACGGCCATTCAGCAGCACAACGGTCACCTTCTTGCGATCTGGAGGGATTTTACCCGCTTTACACTGGATAAAAGACAATGGGTTAAAAAATTAGGATAACATAATATGGATTTGATAAAAGTTTCAGTATAAATCTCTCTTTTTTTTATTTAGAAAATGCTTCACTAAACTTAATTTTCCGAAACCAAACAGATAGGCCCCCAATACACCTCATAAAGAAAAATAGAAAACTTCCTCTGAACTTCTGAAAGATAAAGAATTTTTTAATTTCAATATTTATCATCTCCATTGTTTAAATTACACCCTCAAAGACAATTTTCCTTGAGGATTGTGGAACATCTGTGTGACTTGCAGTGAGCTATTATTAGAAAACACAGGTTGAAACTTTAAAATGTCCCTTCTTACAAGTTTTGTGATTGCATGTCATACACTTACCAAAATGGAGGGGGACATATCCAGGGACTCATTGGCAGTACTGCTCATTACCACAAACTCAGGTCCGAAGAACTTCTGCAAATTTAACAAAATGTGTGTAAAAATGCCATTACAATTTTGTCGCCATCAATTTTAAAGACTTGTGACAAAAGGAATTGCAAAAAGCTCACTGTAGCACCTAAAACTATCTGAGCACTCCATGTTTTACTGTTTTTTTTCAATAAATAAAATAATACAATGCATTAAAACTTGTTAATCTTGTAGTTAGATGAATGTGGGTTTGCTCTTTTTATTGACAGACTCGGGTGGAATACACTAAAAAGCAAACACAATGCAATTCATGATGTGTTTGTTTATACAGCGGCCATTTTCGTATGCTTAACATTTTCGTAGATCCAACAAAAGCTTGTGACAGAAGTGTTATAAGGCAGTGCTGAAAATCGGCAACATTCTAAACAAAACTTAACTGGCTTTGATTTGATTTTTTTTTTAAAATCCCACCTTAAGTTTCCTCTTTCCTGCTGGCGGATCCCTAGCCACATTCTGCATCTGTGGTGCTTGTCCATTCACCGGTACTCTCTCGGCCAGTTTATTGGGGGCGCTTTCCACTCTACGTAGTGACGAAGGCTTTGATGATGTCACTGGTTGCGTTTGGGGATCCGGTACTCGGTGATCGGTCCCCTGAGGTTCAGCTCTGTGGTTCCCACTGCGATGTGGTGGACCACGGTCCATTGACAGAGACTCGGAGGAGGCGTACTGCTGCTGGTCAGGGTAGAAGCTCCCTGGAGTATGAAAATGTGAAACTTTACAACTACTTCAATATATTTACCAACTTTGTATATCTGGGACCAATTTCACAAAGCACGCGTCTTGGTTGATGATTTGTACTAACTGGCGAGAACGGTTACTTGAACTAAATACATGACCACGGGCCGATTTCACAAAGCACTAAGACGTGTCTTAGGAAGGGTCACTCTTCTTATCTTGGGACATTGGTATGGGAATTAAGAACGCATTGAACTCGTCTTAACTTTTGTGAAATTGATCCAACCATAAATATGGTACTTATTCTGTACTGATTCTGTACTTCAGACCTGCCGTGTGCACCAGGTCATAGCAACAAACATTTAGTCTGGTCATCTGGATGGTCACTGTGTATGTGAAAGGAAGTACATCACTACATCAGATGCTATTTATGTGAAACATGCAAAAAGCCAATTAACTGATTTTGACTCATCACTAATATTTCAAATTTCCACCAACCTTCTTGTGCTGACTCCATCGACATCAACGACTTGAGTGACCTTGCTCTGGACCTTGGCTGGTGACTGTCCGTAACCACACTTCCATCGTCGCTAACCGTCCCTCCATCGCTGTGATACCCAAGCAGCGGTCTGCGGATATCGAGGTCTTGGTGTCTGATGCCGAGTTGTTCACGGAGTAAGCGTAATCGTTCCCGTCTCTCAAGAAGTCGGTCGTACACTGCATTGGCCTGGGAGTGCCTGCTTTCGCCTGAGGGTGGAGATCGCGATTTCTTGCTGGCTCGGTCTGGGGATCCCGCATGTAACCTGTCATGTGACCTCTCTCGTGACCTGTCATTTGACCTTTCCCTCGATGAAAGCGTGGGAGTAAAAATATCCGACAAGTGATACGATCGACCGGTTTCTTCTACCCCCGGTGTACGGTGTGTCCGGTGCACGCGTTGGAGCTCGTGCGCGCCGTCGTAACTGTCTCGCGAGTCAATCGTGCTGGTGCTGAGATTGGATGGGTGATGCGCAGTCCGAGAGCGGCCGTGATGACTACTGCCATCTCTTGCCGAGCGAGGGCGTCTGCCGGGTGTTGCATTATTGTTTACGTTCTGATGGTGTCCAGTTCTGATTGGACTTACACGCCCTGAAATTTAAAAGTAAAAGAGTGTACACGACTCCAGGAAGTACCAAAACATTCTGAATAGCAGTAGTGAAGAAATTACAAAATTCCGGGGAATTTGGCAGTGTTTTGTGTCAAGTTTACTATAGGGGCGTTCGAGATGCTTACCTCGTGTAACACGGGGTTTACACCGGGGGAGCCCCCAGAAGATGCAAAACGAACGACACGGGGTCTCGCTTTGAATTCTGGGAACACGTGGTCAAAGGTTGTTGCCGGGTGGGGCTTGACAAACGCCGTTATCGTTTGACTCACGATGAAAAATGAAGCCGGTGCCACGCACAAATAGTTGCCCTAAAGTACCCAAAAAAACTTCTTCAATGCCCAGAGACATCTACTGATTCAGCAAAATGTATTTACAGCCCTATTCCCTTCTATTTTGTGTCATAAATAAGTGTTTTTCTTCGTACTCACGTCGCGATTCCAAACTGTCCGCCATGTTTTACTACTCGCGGTTACTAGGTGACGTCATTACACCTTGCTTTACACCACAGACCAAGCCGCGAGCTCGGGCAGAGGTGGCTGCCACCGGGGCAGACTCGTGTAGCACGTGATGGCTAAAAGAACGCTTCGGTGTAAGTTGGTGTTACCCGGTGTAAGCATCTCGAACGCCCCTAATATATTTTATTAAAATTTAGAGCTAACTTTTGTTTTGAAAATATAATCGAATCAAAATGAAATTAATTTCAAAAATGTTGAAATCGCCAAAGTCTTAATACACCACACATCAAGAACAATTTTAACTAGAACTGTGTCCCCTTGTCAGACTTACACGGACAGAAAGCGGGCGAGCAGCAGGAGCAAGGCTGGTAATCGTGGAAGCAGTAAGGAGGGGGCAAGTTTTGATAGAAGGGTTGCACGTCTTGGTAGGGTAAGTACGGAAGAGCAAAGAAATAATCTAAGACATAGGGTGCCCAAAGAAAAGGGTGGAAAGTTAGTACACCAAGAAAACAGCCAAGTGGGTTAGTCACTCAATTAGACTTGAAAAAGAAATAGACCTTTTGCACGGTGCCATCTTGGGGGCAATCGCACTGTCACTGTGCGTCATGCATGAGTAGGAGGCTTTGTGAAGCTATTGTCGCATCATTTAAATAAGAAAGCCTGCCCCCTGTCATGGCCGCCGGTGCAAAGGGTCTATACAGAATTGTTCATTTGAGAGAATAGAACTAATAATAAGGCAGGTATTCTGAACTTCCCAAATGATTATTATACACAGAGTGACATACCATGAGACCAATGTACTTAACTGCTACCCTATTTTTTGATAGTGGTACCAAAATCTATTTTTAAAAACTCTTTTTTGTTATTCCATGTTAAACACACAAGTGAAACTATTGCGTGCACAAAGCATGTAAAGACGTCAAGAATATAGCTTGGATGTGTAGTTAAAGTTTGACAGCATACACATGCATAGTGTACGTGTACATTCAAAGAGGGTTAAAACAAAGTGTTACTGTTTTGTTCCAAAATCGTACCATTTGGGGTGCTTCCGTTGAGCGGGTAGCTACTGTTGAGATCAGCGTCAACCTCATCCCCAGGGCTGGATGAATGAACGAGTTTATCCAGCTACAGCACCACAAAACAACAAAAGCATAGGATGAGGCCAATTAAGGAAAATGGACAAAAACATAAATGTCATGATAAAAAAAAAAATTTTACATTAACATTCGGGAGTTTAGGACGTTTCCACACATACCTCAAACACACTGCCCATAACAATTCTGCACAGTTTCATCACGTGGTGTGCATACGGTAGACCACTGTGTGACTGACGTGCATGCAGTGTACATGCCTGAAAAAACAAAAGGCATTCAACAAAGTTGGTTAATTTTAAGCTGGTCCACATACTATGGTTGTAGGGTCTTTCTATAAATTAGGGGTCCAGAAGTGTGACATTTAGTGTCCCCCGTTACACCTAATATGCGTTATTTTTCGTACAAAAATCCTTTAAAAAGCCTTTAAACTATTTTGTATGAATTGTACTCTATGTACTCACTCTTTGAGATGGAAAGTATTTAAAGAATGTGTCCTGAATTTACAAAAACAAGATGTAAAAATGTAACGGGGGACACCAACATTGGACCCCTAATTTATAGAAAGACCATGTAGCCCGTAAGAAAGGCGTTTAAGTCTTATGTAATACCTCCAATATGTGTACAAGAGCGACTCTGGAGTCGGCGTTGGCGTTTGTCATAGCAAGTAGAATCGCATGAAGATCGCGGCTTAAAGTTGGTCTTCGGCCGGATGGAGCGACGTACTGCGCTGCCCAGAATAACGTAGTACCCAGGGAATACACGAGCATCTGTGAAGTAAACCCAAACAAACAAATGCACTGATCATCATTGTAGTTTGCCCATCATAAATCAATTATAATCTAGTTACATACGATACAAAAATTGTGATTTCATCATAAAACCAGTGACAAATAAACAGAAAAAAAGTTTCTTTAAACTATTCTCTGCCAGATTCCTGAAGTACCTTGACACAAAAAGCGCCCTCATACTCCCCAAAAAATACACACTTATTGAATAATTTATTGACACATGTAACTGAAGCTAACAAAAAGATTGAACTTTGGAGAATTTTGTGACTATCAAGCTTAAAGGCCTATGTATCATTGCAAGTTAAAACTTTTCTAAGGAAGAATGTTAATAAACTAGCCTGAAGAAATTTTAGCTACTTAGATGCATCAATGCTTCAGAAAAAAAGTCCTGTGCACGGGATTTTTTTAGAAAACCACCTTCGGTTGTCAATTTCCAGCATGTCATTTCCATTATTTTGGACAAAAATAAATTGATGTGGTGTTTGTTACCATTGCTATCAACACTTTGGTGTTGTCAACTCATGGAAAACAAAATTGGGTCATTGCAAATGATACAATGGGCCTTTAAAGGCTATTGACACCAGGATGATTTTGAACGGACATGCAAGCACCAAATTTCAGAAAATTTAGGGTCAGGGTTAGTAACAACTTTTTTTGTTAAGTAAAATTATCTGTCCCCTAAATGTAAGATTGCCTGGAGTCTGATTCATTATTTCTGGAGACCTTTAAAAAGTTTACAAAAATATCAAATTCAGACGAGTATTGACCTTTTCTACAGCCACGTCTGAGGGATTCAAATGGCCAGCCAACACCTCCGGCGACAGGAAATTCCGGATGTCGGGAAGGGTGGGGTCGATTGTCTCTGCAAAGGTCACACGTCCGTTGGGCATAAAGTGAAGGGTGTATGGGCAGAGGACGAATCGTGGTGTGCCGTGGCTGACTGCCTCGCCTGGTGAAAGAAAACAAAAAGTTTTGAAAGACAGATGGCCTAAATTACAAAAGAAGACAAAATAATGTACTGGGCATTAACACACTAGGGACCATTAGAAAGGGTACGCGTACGGGAAACGTGTGCGGCTTGCAAAATCTGGGTTGTTATATCACAATTTTGCGTGGCTGTTCAAGAAATGTGCGGATGTGTACATGGTTATATTGATGTAAAAAGTCACAATACCTATGCTGTGCAGACAAAATAACCGCGCAAACTGTTGGTACAACCATCCAGTTTTTCCCAGCCGCATACGTTTCCCTTACGCGTACCATTTCTAATGGTCCCTAATGTTCCTTGAGACCAAACCCACCTTGCAAGAAGACATCTTGCAGCGCCTTGGCACTCTGACACAGCACGCTCCATAACTCATCTTCATCTAGTGGCCCACTGCGTACCTCCAAAACCTCGCAAAGGGTGACCTTCACTGTCCCCTGGGATACTAGACTAGACACCGGCATGGCTGCCTGTGAAATAACACGACCAAATGTAGAGTTCATTTGCAAAAACACGTACCTCAAGATTTAAAGTTATACTTTTCAGAAAATACCCATCAACAACGAAGCATTCAATCTGCTCAAGAGACTTGCTTTTACCAATTTTATTTACATTTTGTTGGATATTTTTTAAAGGCCACAAAAACAACATATTTAAAGTACAAGAAATATCTTGAACAGTATTTATCTGTTTTTACAAGGCCTCAAAATTCATTTTCAAAAGGGCATGACAATTTTCTCTTAGGGCGTGTTTGACAGATCCGAATCCAGATCCCGAGTTGTTTTACTGCGCAGAAACAAACGAAACTGCTCTCAACTAGGAATTCAAGTCACGTGAATTGGATCTGAGCAGATCTCAATCTGGATCCGTCCGAAACAAACACACCCTTAGTAAAGGGCACCTGAATGAGGAAATTGAAAATTTGTGTTGGAACTTTTTCAGGGCAACACGGCAAAAACATGGGGTACCTAGCTATGTTAATTTGCAGTGGTGCTGTGGGTTATTTCAAGGTCTGAACTCTTACAGTTGGAACCAATGTGATAGATGGGGTGGAACATTTACATTTAACATTTACATAATCAAAAACATTACCACAGATAGCACTAATATTGTCACTGTTACAATATATATGTTATAAACAGTTATCACATACGGTATTTTGACAAACAAATATGTATCAACAGTGCGGCCACATTCGTGTACATGTACCGGTACCTGTACACGAATACACAATTCTATTTCAATGGCACCTACTTAGCGTGCGATATTATTTTCTGCATATGACAATTCTTCACAACAATAAACACAACTTGCCTCAATGACCTGTAACTAACCCCAATCATTCATGCTTGACAGTGTATTACAAGCAACACCAAGCGTTGCCATGGCATTGGGATAAAGTTAGGAAGCTGATAGTGTGAAGCATGTAGAAGGTGTCAAGGACCATGTAGAAGGTGTCAAGGACCATGTAGAAGGTGTCAAGGATCATGAACTTGAACATTTTTTTTGGGAATTCATGTTGGAATGGAGTTATAAATAAAGTATTTATTTCCTTTTTCTTCAGAATATTTTACATCTACCAGTAAAATGTGCAAAAAGTTATTACACTTTCTTTTAATGCTGAAAATATGAGATTTGAATATATGTGTTATGAATTACTAAGTGTAGGCCTGTACTGTTTGTAAACACGGCCCTTCAATTCAAAAGTTTTATAAAATATGAATTTAAAATAATGTAAAGATAATTAGACTAAATCTTGATTTAGCCAAAATCATCTGCTAAGTTCATTTTATAAATAAACAATGCAGAGGTACCCAGTCACATGTGTTATAATAAATCACATAAATAAATTAGGTGTTAGAGCATTTAGTTAAGCCTATTTACAATTAATAGGCAAAATTAGAAAAGGCAAAATGAACAAAATGTTGAATGATACCAAGATAGATCACAAGTGAAAATTTTATTTTAAAAATGATTCACAGACAGGTGAAGCAAACACCTAATGATACACAGCATAAAAATTAGTAGTGGGTGGTATATGCTGTTAATTAGTTTGTACTCATAATGAACAAACACCAGCTGCCTGGGTGTGTCCATAAGTTATGGTAATTTGGGTGTTTCCATACATTAATATGAGCACCAAATAAAGAAGCATGTATTCTAGGAAATTTACTATTATCTGTGTGAATGACATCAATGGTTTTAATAATGTAATATTGGCTTCAATTCAATGATGAACGAATTGAGCTGTGCAATAGACATACATGTAATTTCAAGAGTGAACTTAAAACACACATGTTTAACCTTCTTTTGATAGTCTAAGTATTCTGTTTCATTGTTATGCGCCATGAGTGTAATTTATGATGGATACCGGCGCAGTATAAATATTCGTTATTATTATTATTATTATTAATTAGAATTGTACACAGTGATTTGCATTGTAATAGCCCCAATGCCATTGCACTTATCAAATGAACAGGTGCAAAATGGCATTGTATGAGAGAAATGGAATTAACATAACAAAAGCAACTTCACACAATTGGATTAGGTTATGATTCATAATGCATTGATTCTTTTATGTTTAGGAAAAAAAAGGCACTGGCTTTATAATTGTGTGTACACACAAATATTTTGGTTTCATATTTTTAAAATATCTGTAGAGGCAATGGTTTTTCCATCTTAAAGGAGCGTTACCAGATCACATTTTGAGCCTCCCATTTTTGTCTTGGGTGTTGAGATTTTAATACCATATCATGTGTCATATTTTTCTCATTACCATTTTGAAATTTCGCATTCTCAATCCATTTATTTCTGGGGATATTCAGTTGAAGTCAGAAGTATAAATACAACTGTATGCAACCAAGTGTTAAAACTGGTGTGCTTACACCATTTTTGTAACAGTCTTTTCTAAATTCTTGATTTTGTGGAATTCCTCACATGCTTGCAGTACTTAAAACATAGCTTGTACACCTTGCAATGGTTCGGGTAGTCCTGTTTACCATTTTGGGTGATGATGGTAGTGGTGTACATGTATTTAAAGTTTAGTAAACTAATTTATCTAGTTAATACATAAAGCAGTGCAGTAAATTACACCAACCTTTTTGCTTTCACATCCAAATTGGGAATTCCAAATTTCCTGTTTTCTTCCTATGGATAGCACTTTGGGGATAAATGTACGTATTTTACATGATCGTTAGGTTAAAACTAAAAGGAAATCCATTTTCTTGAAAAATCTGGACAAGCCCTTTTAAATTATATACTTATACTTTAATGGGCAAGAGCCTTTTTCATCATATTCTAGGTCCCAGCAGAATGATTTTTGTCATTTAAATTATTCAACAATACAAGAACAAAATGTCAACAAACTGCTTGACCTGCTAAACAGACTGTACTGTAGAATACACAGAATACCAACCTTATTTTAAAAATGCTTAGACTAACAGTATGTGGCTAAAACTGCCTATCAATATTTTTCCCCTCCTCTCCCCCCAGCCTAGCTCGAGGGATGCATTAGTACAACACTTGTTTTTAGGTCTAGGCCTAGGCCATACTTAAAGATAGTATACATGATTGGTAAACTGTTACAAATAGTTTTATTCCCCTGTGTGATTGAAGGTACATGCATGATTAAAACCAACCTGAGCAAAAACCAGCTCCGTACTTCGTCTAACTTTTGAGAAAACAGTCAAAAAAGGGTTTGCAGTCATTTCGCCCCAAAACCACTTCGCCCTGAACCATTTCGCACTGAACCACGGCCTGTGCACGAAGTGGTTTTGGGGCGAAGTGGTCTTGGGGCGAAGTGTCATTTGGGCGATGTAGTGTTTGGACGAAGTAATTTGGGGCGAAATGGCACTCGGGCGAAGTGGTTTGGGGCGAAATGGCACTTGGGCGAAATGGTTTTGGGGCGAATTGAATTTTCGTCTCATGAGACGAAAACTAATTGTTTTACTCATTTCTCAAAGACTATAGCTGTATAGCACTTTAGACAAAACCATTTCAGGGGAAGTTTTCTACGGTCATCATGTTTATATTGTGCAAGTTAGGCGTAAATCTGTGAACATTTCTTATTTTCGAAATACTGCCTTTAAAAAAAAAAAACGGCGTTCCAAAACGCCCTGCACAATCAATGCACTACACACACAGTACACAAACATGACAAACTGGTTTCTGAATCTGAACATTTTGGTCAGACAGACCTCGTTTAAAATCTTTTCAAAAGTAAGGTAAAATCGGTTTAGGATCTTACCTGTCAAGGTACGTGGTATCCTGCAACTTCTCCCGTTACATAAAACATCTTCAGCACATCCAACGTTATTTAAATTCCATTTGTATTGACATCGTTTCCAACCAAGCGAAATTCGGTTTCCACGTAAAATTATGACTGTCGTCCGTTAAATATTTTTATCAGTGTACCTGTATAGCGCCACCATACGTTTCATTTCAGACAGTGGCCGTCAACTAAACTGGTTTCCAGTCCTGTCGCAAGATCACGAAAGGGATCGATGGGATCGGAAACCAATCTAGCCGCCAACGTAAACTAGTTTTCAGTCCCTACAAGTTCAAGTTTCATCTGCAAATTTTAGTATTTTTCCCATATCTGACTCATTTTTACAAGAAACTCAAATTTCCCACCATAACAGAATTAGGTCAAACACAAACACTGTTCTCTGAACATCTTCAAACAGTTTATTTCTTTACTGGTGATGGACCAATGGTGTGGACCATGGCTGACCTAATTTACATATCAGCTCATTTACATACAAGATACAAATTTGAAAAATGTTGAAAAATTATTACAATAATCTGCAGTATTACACTATACAAATTATTCTTAACCAGATTATAACACTTAAGTATATTGTACATTAATTTTAAAAATAATTTTTAGGTACATGCCATATACACATTGTTTTTCATGTCACAGGATTTTTAAAAAGAAATCCAGAATTTGGATGAATAATAAATGAACAATACTTTGTCTTCTACAAGGAAGCCAATAGAGCCTTTGCACGGGCGGCCATGACGGGGGCAGTCACATTGTCATTTGCATGAGTAGGCACTTTGTGGATCTATTGTAACACATTTAAATATGAAAATCTAACCCCGTCATGGCCGCTGATGCAAAGGGTCTATAATTTTGTACATCTGCAATTTACAATCATGTTATAAGGCACATTATGGGATGTATGTAAACCCCTCAAAACAAGTTTCTCTCTTGTTACAAAATCATTTTCCTTGAATTTGGTATCATTGGAAAGCCCCGTTATTCTTCTTTACAATGGTGTGTCACTCGTTATGATTAAACAACTTGAGGACGTGCAGCACAGCTGAATATGGGGCTGGGTGTAAAGTGAAATGTCACAAAATGCATTGCTACTGTACATTCGCATCCTCCAAGCAAAAGGGGAGTGCACTGCATGACAGTGTATTTTGTGACATTTCACTTCCCACACACCCCTGTATTCCGCTATACTGCACATCCCCCAATTGCTTAATCATAACAAATGACACATCAATGTAACTTAGAGGAATAACCGGGCTTTCCAATGATACCAAAATCACAGGAAAGGATTTAGTAATATCGTCAGTCAAACTTGAGTTTCTGAACTTTTTTTGAGGAGTTTATTTTGATCATGCTAAAAATACACGACCAAAACCTTAGATCTTTGTACTTGACTATCACCCTGTTTACACTTGATCCCGAGCTCGGGATCGAACACCGAGCTCGGGATCAGCCCCGGATCACAACTGAGTGTAAACGCTCTCGGAACCAAATTGGCCCCGGATCAGACCCCGAGATTTTGGTCTCGCGTTGGCGGAGGGTTCGATCCCGAGCTCGGGATCAGTTTGCGGTTAGATAAGCAATTAATCTTTACCGCAACCTGCCACATCCGCTCCACAGCCGTAGCGGGGGAAAAGCCCGCGAAATTCAAGTGGCCTTGTACACTGTACATGCACAACCCATGCACACACAGAGCATGACCTTTGACTGCAACTTCTGGCACCGCGCTCGAGATCAAGTAAACGCGGCACTCAGGATCATTGCGGTTAACACTAACGCCTTCTTATCAGGGGATCAATCTTGATCCCGAGCTCGGGACAAGTGTAAACACGGTGTATTTGTTTGAAATAGATGTAAGTAAACCAGGTACTTTTTAAAAACTTTTCCAAGGACAACCACAGGTATTCCATCCTTATCAAGACAATACGTTACAAAGATATATACAAACATAAGAGTGGTATTACAATAGTCAAAAGTAAACCATGTAAATTAAAAAATTAAAAATAAAGAAAAAACTTACACTATACAGTTTTTTTTATACATGTATTACATTTTCTATAGGAAACCCTTGCAGTTAAAGGCACAGGCTCGTCAGCAATGCGCGCGCGCCAAATTTGTGCCACGAAATACGCAGCTCCATAACAAAGGCATGGAGCTGCGTATTTAGTGGCACGAATTTGGCGGGCGCACATTGCTGTCGAGCCTTGCCTTTAAATGCACAAACACTAAAGTAGACAGATTTATGTATAATACAAATCTTTACTAATATGTCCAAAAATAAAACATCAGCACCACCACAACTTTGTTGAAATCGTGACAATCAAAATTCTAGGCACTTTCATCTAAAGTGCCTAGACATTTTCATCTAAAGCAAGGTTTATTCAATTTTGTAATTCTGTCCTGGAAGAATTTGCATTAAGACTGTGCCTAACGAATCAATTATTCGAATATTCGGTCGTCTATCAAATATTCGTATAGCATTTTACCAAATCGAATATTCGATATGTGCTTTTACCACTCCAAACCAAAAATGTCTTTCAGCTAGAAAGAAGTAAAATGAACTTTTTTCTTTGCCTAAAAGACTGCTTTGATGTCATATTTGCGTCCAACCACAAGTCCAGTGTACAACGGCCGACGATAATTTCTGCAAAAACCTCTTCGGGCGAGAGACTGCTAATTGCAAGTTACAACATGAAGTCTATAGTTTAAGCACAGATTAGTTTTTGAGGCGGCAAATTCGGCAATAAAAAGGCTGCTGTATTCTTGTGAGCTGTGAGTTCGGATATGTGCCAAAATTAATTAATTTCAAATATTCGATCGAAAATGAAAAATTGCATTGCCTTTTTACAGTACACAAACATATTACAAATTGTTGATAATCTATAGTGTAATCCGAGCAACATTTAGTGAGCCCGCCCTCTTGTGGTAATTCCATTGTTACTGCGGTGTATTTGTATTGTGACGTCATGTAAATACCTTGGAGATACACTGCAGTTTTCAATTGTCGGATTAGTCTATAAAATGCAGGCATACGTTTTTGTTTTAAAGCACTTTAAACTGTCCTCACTCAGCAGAAATGCGTGTAGTAAAATTTGTAGAAAAAATTCAACATAATAGTTTGAATGAAAAAGGCCCAAATGACAGTACCGTAATACTGGTTAGTACACAAGACAATAGTGAACAAAAAGTAGTGTCTGCCAAGTTCTTTGTAAAACAAATTTGAAGCACCACTATGTAAAGGTTAATATAAAAGAAACTGAATACCGAGTTTCCTGTTATGTCGACAAACACAACATCTGGTATGCAACGCTATACGGTGCGACTAAAATGGTCACATTGGCGTCTAAAAATGTTCACATGCGACCAGTGGTTAAATTCTTATCGCCATTGGCGACCACAAAATTCGCACATTAGTCGCCCAAGGTGGGTATCAGTGATGTTTATGGGTGGTACAATATATTCAAGTCCAGTGTTCTGCTCTCTCACTTGCGGCATGCAAACGACGATAGCTATCACTTCATTATTTTTCCATTTCGTCATGCCACGGCCACAGCTTGGGTGGACCGTGGCCGGGCCCCAGACCAACTCAGCCCCAATTGTCTTGTGTGCAAACTCAGCCCCAGACTGACTCGGCCCCAATTGTCTTGTGTACAAACTTGACCCCAGACTGACTCGGCCCCAATTTCTTTGTTGCTCTCTTTCCAAGACTTAAGTTGGCCTATGTTTCAATACGTTTATTTTACCAGTTGAAAATAAAAATGCTGGCGCCCATCTTTTTTTCCTTAGGAGCCAGTGGCTCCTTATTTTATTTTTCTCCGTACAGCGTTACTGGTATGGAGCCTGATCGCCATTGTAATGAAACAACCAAACTTGGGATGAGAGAAAAGATGGTTATGTCTAGAAAGCCTCTTTTTCTAATTACACTTACATGATCACACAGAGTCTGAGACTGGTGCCTGTGGTAAGACCTTCTGTAGAGTTTATGTAATACCTTGCAGGAACTAGACCAAGATGGCCGTCGTGCTATTTGGGGCCATACTCCGCGATGAAAGCGTTGAGTTGTTTCAGGAGTTGTTTGTTCCTCTCCTCTGTTGCCTTTTTGGCCGATTCCTGGAAATAATCGACAAATAGGAAATCTCGGAATTCTGTGTGAGCTGAGCACAATAAATGTTTGCAATGTACCGAGTGTCTAATCTTGTTATCAATTTTTACTTTGCAGTTCCCAATTTCATGATGTTTTTTGGAGAAAAAAAAATTGCAAATTTTCATGCACAGTGAAAGTAATAGAGATAGCATGAGATTTTAGTTGGTAACTTTTTTCCATTAAGCATAATTTCCGCCACGTAGTATTTTTTGCCAGACAGCTCCATGTAATTTAAACCCAGGAAATCTCTTACATTAAAGGTTTGACGGATGTATCTCGTAGCTGGGGGAAAAATTATTTCATTTAGATACCCCAGGCATTGAGTGGTTAAATTTGAGAAGTGCAGGTGCTAGAATGTAAGGTGCTGGTAAGCACACAAATTTGCTTAGCACTATTTTTTTTTCTTCGTCAAAGTGGATTACCAACCAAAATTGTATGCAATACATCCAATTGATTGTTATTATGCTACTATTGCTAAGAACACAACTTGACATACGACTTTTGCTGGTAACCAATTTTTGGCAAAGCAAATACATTTCATGTTAAGCGGGGTTTTGTGCTTAGTAGTGCCATGAAGTTGCTTACCTCATTAGCCAACTGGATCTGCATTCCTTCACATTTGATCTTCCATTTGACCAGTTTCTGTTCATATTCTTCCCGTCTTGCCCGCATCTCGCTTCTTAAAGTACTAATCTCCTCAAGAAGTTTGAGATTCGAGGTCGATCGCTCGACCGGTGGGCGACTATTGACACTCTCTGAGATGCCTGCAGTTAAGTCAACTCCCATGGAGGCAGAAATGGCATCGGAAGACGCAAATTGTTGATTGGTTGGTGGGAGGAGAGGGGAGGGTAATGATTGGTCTTCAAGGCTGCTTAGTGCTTCCTTGTGACTCATACGCAATCTGTTCGGCGAGACTGGCGTGATGGTCGCGTCCAAGTCTACACTAGAAGTGTTCATTGAGCTGGGCTCGGAGGAACCGCTCAGATGGTCACTGCTCGACTCGAGAGTACTCGATTCGGACAATGACGTATCGTCGTGAAAACCAAAAGCACCGTCCACGCTGTAGCTGCGCTTTGTAAATGCTGCATCAGCGGAAACCTTAATCCAGTCATCCGCTGGTTCTAAGTCAATTAAGAGACTTGCGTGATTTAATTCCGTTTTCCTTTCACGCGGTGTCGGGACCGGAGCTGCCTTAACTTTAACCTTGAGTTCTCTCAACAGGTCCAAGTTTTCAGGAGACGCCACGGTATTCCGATTTGCTTTCCGCGGAGGCGGCCTGGGCCCCTGGACAGAACTGTTACTATTGAAGACAATTTGATCATTCGGCGGGAACATGTCACCGTGCTCGCGAATCAGCAAGTGTAGGAATCTCTGGCTCATAGTGGTAGTCTCCATGAGCGAAGTGGCGCTTTCTAGCGGCGGCCTGAAAATGTTAGGACCGAAAACCGTGGACAGGTTAAGCATCCCCATCTTGTTGTAGTTTTCATAACTTTGTACATCATGTAGAAACTCGCACAGATACTTAAGGAGATTGTAATTGGTGCGCGGCAGCAACGCGAGCTGCTGGATCAAATCTTTCCTTCCGTCGTCGTCTTGAGTTTCGTAGAGTTTGATGGCATCATAGAAGCTCTGATAGTGCTGCCAGGGGATCAAGGGCTCTGGTAGCATGCGTAGGTAAAGCTTGAGTAGCGAAGCGACGGTGTGAATCTCAACATTCATGGCTGTAAAGTTGGGTTTCTCACCGCAGTCAAAGCGTTCTTGGAGCGCTTTGATCAAACTGACTCGCCCTGGAAGTCTGTGTGGAATGGAAAAATGCAAAACTTTAAAACTACAAGTAGCGTGGCCGAGTGGTTTGGGTCACTGGCTTGCAATACTCGGTTGAAAACTCAGGGTTGTGGCACTTAAACACATTTGCTCCATCCTTCGAAAGGGATGTAAAGCTGTTGGTCCAGTGTGTTGTGTAATGCACTTAAAAGATCCCAGAGTACTCTTCCGCTGACCAATCACAACATTGCCTTACAACAAAATACAGTTTGTACAGTGTTGATATATGACATCCCTGTATTACTGGCCCTATACTCAGTGTGTTCTAAGATAACTGTCGACCCTGAAACATGAATACCTTTGAGTTTTCTTCACTGAATCTGTGCTTTCCGTTGAAAGTCCCATTGCTTTGTGCGTAGTGTGTCGCCATTTTGACAATAGCGTGTGAGGCATAGCAACAATATCCAAGGGAGTGGGGTTAACTATGCCTTAAAGCCCACCATTTTGATGAAAACATCACTGACAAGCAAGGATGGACAAAACCTGATCTAACCTGAAGATGCCTTCTTCTTTTAGCCCGCGTTCTCTAAGCTGCTCGACGCATTGCTCCACGATGGAGGGAATCTGTTTGGTGCATGTCGTACTCTCATTAGTGATAGTATCCAGTAGGCTCTGACCGAATATACCTGTAAACCGGAAAATGTGTGAAGACATGGTTGGAATCAGTTGGAAAAGAATTGAGTAGTTGATCATGGCTTCAGAACGTGTGGACAAAACACATGAGACGGGCTAAAAAAAGTGTGTTTCTTTAAATTTTGTTCACTCCTAAATTTTGGTTTTCCCATCAAATCTGCACTTACCAATGCTTGTTTAGTCATTTTAAAGAAAAATAAAATTGACCAACTTCTCAACTCTTACTATCGGTTGAATCCGAGTCAGCCTGGGTCAACCTGAATCAACCTAGGTCAACTAGGGTCAATGGATTAAACCCAAGTCAAACAGTTAAGGTTAAGGCACTGCAAGGCTGCCACAATGCTCTGCAAATCAAAATACATCCAATCCGTGTAAAAAGTGTTTTTTGGTTTTCAAAAAACAGAGCAACAGAGCCTGAAGGAAGACATATATTATTCAGCGCAACTGCATTGTTGAACCAAAACAAAAAAATCTAAAGATAAGTGCAACCAATATGCTTTTCTCACTCATTTTACTGGTTAGCATTCAAGCTACGCGGGTCGTGAATATCAAATTACACAAAATGGTGGAAAGCAGACATCAGGAGAATACTATCTTGACTTACCCCCGCCCTTTTCCTTATAGATAGCTCTGCGTATGTACTGCAGCCACGTATCTGCCTCTTTCTGCGAAGTAGCCCACAGGAGAAATGTTTCATGACTGCTGGTGATCTTGGCTGGGCCGTCACTCCCTGTAGAAACGAGTGTAACAAGGGCGAAATGGTGACATTTTTGGGTAAGTGGAGAAACATAGCTGAGTGAGTTACACTGAAATAGGCAGATCCAGTAAGCCCCACCCATGTAGAAATGCGTGTAGCAACTTTAAAGTGCGCAGAATCGATAGATTGTTTGGATCTCCAAAAAACCATGTGGATCACCATTGTCCTTTAAAGTGATTGGTTGGTGGACATTTCTGGGGCGGGGCAAAAACGCTTCTGGATAAGTCTCTTGCAGGCTCCTAATGGAAGAACCTGGGGGTGTGCGTTCCACCAAAAGCCCTATTCTCGCCCTGACCAAAGTATCAACAACACTTACTCCATCCTTTGGATGGGATGTAAAGCAACACGTCGAGTATCCTGTGCTTAGCTTAAATGCACTTAAAGGTACATGTACATTGTCTGTCCTCATATCTGGTCTAAACATTTTATTATGTCTTTGAAAAAAAAGTAGCTAATTTTAGTAGCTATCCATTTTTGAAGATGTCGCTAAAAACAATTCAATCTACTAATGGATAATTTTTGAAGGAATGTACAAATTATGAAAATGTGATGTCCCTAAATAAAATACTGAATTCAGGCAATTCAGGTACATTGTACTTTTGGGGAAGAGAAAGGTGTCCTTCACATGTTGGCACAGTGCAGAGTCTGTATGTACATGTATGGAGTTCTTGGTAGACATTTCAGGAAATAGGGAAATTTAATTTAATACGAGGCTAGACAAGAACTTGAGAAAGGAAATGGTTGGGGTTTTCCCTTAAAATAAAAAAGGGACTTCATAGGAAGCGAATACTTGGTTTAATCACCCAAAACTAAACATTTTATAAATAAAAACACTACCTTACCTGGTAAAATCTCAAAGAGATATTTGCTGGGATCGTCCAAACACAGAGGCTTTTTCTCCACTTTATTGTTCTGCAGCGGGATGGTTCCGAGAGGACGTACATCGTCCTCTTTCAAGAAGTAATGGATGTAATCGCCCTGCAGCACAAAGTAGCGTCGTTGCCACGTCTTAAAGGGCCCTCCCTGCTTCTTAAGCCAGCCGGTGTGAGTAATGTCATCCCGGGAATGATTGAAGACGCGATCGGTCATTCTGCGATGTGGGTAACTCTCCTGAAAAAATTGGATGTCGAGTAAAAATAACAAATTGTCAAGGATGTCACAGACACATTGCGCGCCCAGTTGCTTGGTTATCCAGCTAAAGACCAATCAGCACTCAGTAAAGTGATCATGTGATACCTGCCTTCAGCCTTTACTTCATAAATGGTTTGCAAAATAATACAGAAGGTAGCACTTTAAAGGCTCAGGCTCATCAGCAATGCGTGCGCGCCAAATTCGTGCCACGAAATACGCAGCTCAATAGCAAAGGCAATGGAGCTGCGTATTTCGTGGCACGAATTTGGCGCGCACGCATTGCTGACGAACCTGTGCCTTTAAAGTGCAAGTCAAAAGTGAAAGTCAAAAAGGAGAATCAATATTTCTTTGTGTTTATTCATTGTATAAATGTACACCAACATTTTTGTATCTGTATATTTTTGCAAATTTGATAGTTCCCAAACACTTTTACTTCTGCTGCTTTGCAGGTCAAATTTTTCGCATGTTTTTATTTTTGCCCAAGTAAAAAAACCTCATGAAAGTTTCCAATTTTATCGCACATGCACTACCTGTCACCAAACATTAGTAGCACAATTTTGAGCAAAATTAAGTTTTATAGGAACGGAGTTGAAGAATCAATGTACGTAGCTTTACATAGTACTAGTGACTGGTCACACACAAATTATATACGTACACAAAGTAACCACAGCAATTTTACAGGAATTGCAAAAAAGCTCAGTCTAAACAGCTATAAAACATAACTCTCATATGAATGATGTAAAATGCTTTAAGCCTGCCGCACACTTTTGCGATTTACCGGCCCATCGGACACCGGACCATGAAAAATCAAACAAGTTTGATTTGCTCCGGTCTATAGCGTACGATCAGACCGGCCCGATTTGTTTCAGCGCACACCTTTCCGGTATGTGGTCCGATGATCCGATTATCCGGTAAATCGCAAAGGTGTGCGGCGGGCTTTACCGAAACAACCAACATCTTTTGGCCCAACATGCTGAATGCACAAATATATGTGTGTTGAAATTTAGTGAAAGTTCAAAATGGACAGTAATTTCACTAAACAGAGAGCTGTGGTGAACTTTGCACAAGATTATGAAAATAACACCTAATAGATACACGGTTTAAAAGTTCCCTTTGAAATTTTTCCAATTCTAACTAGAACCAATCATGGCAGTATTTATACATTTACTGACAATTATGAAAATTACTAGTCTAAATCTGATGATTTGGAGTACATGAGTTGACAGATTAGTACAGCTTTTCTGATTAAAATCAATTTCCCCAATGCAACTAAATGACTCTCTGGCCAGGCCCATTCACAGGAAATTCCATCTGATCAGCTCTTCTTGCCTGTTAACAGAAGGCTAAAATTAGAACTACATGTTGTAGGCATCACCACATGATGAATTTCAATACATGTTGTTTTTACACCAAAAGGTATCGCTCTACAAAAGGTGTGGCCCCCTTGGCACTCATTTTGACCAAACTACTTAAAGGGAACAGTGGCCAATTTTCATGACACTGTTTAGCACAAAAATGTGCCTAGCACAGAATTTATTTGCCTTCTATTGCAAAAAAATGGATAGCCTGCCTAAATCATATATACTTGTGATGTGTACTACCTACTAAAATTTGTCTACTCTTTCTAAAAACACAATTCTTTAATACCAAAATATGGGTTCATTACCATGCACGGACACCCAAGATTTTCCTTGTTATGACATATAAACCATGTAAAAATGTTAGTTTGATGATAAAAATGCAAAATTAGGAGGGAAAGTGTCATGAATTTACTAAGGATTATAATTTGTGAGAGTTGCCCCATGGGGGTCTCAGAGGGTAACCCTGCATGGTAATCTTTCCCACAGAACATTTGGGTTGTGATGAATGCACTCACACTAGTTGACCTCTGGCTCTAATGCTTAGTATGTGGTTTGTGGAATAGTTCGACTTCCTGAACACAATTGTACAGTATGTACGGTGATCTAAATCACACAAAGAGCATGGGTTCATACCTCCATGGTGGGTTTAACAAATACCAGTAATATATGTCATGTATGTACTGGTACAATGAGTGTCATCTTTGGTTGATCACTTGGGGGAACTGTGGGACGTCAGGCAAAGTTGTGAAACAGGATTTTATAACAAGGAAAATCTTGACTTATTTCAATGCGAGTCTTTCCACGGTAAAGGGGGCATTTTGGCAACACAGACCATATTTTACAGAAAATACCTTTGTCTGGTCTAAAAATAAAAGAAATAAGTTTCAGTTGTTCTGAAGAGATAACTTCAGCCCGAAAAGGGTTACAACATGGAGAAAGAAACATTCTCCATGGTTACAAATAGTGTGACAACATGCCTTTCTAAAAACCCTGTGTACAAATCTCAATAATAGCTCGCGCTCGTAACCGGGACGGCCTAAAAGTTAACACAAGCGTCTATCCCGGTTACGAGCATAGAAGGTAGTTTGCAAAGTCTCAAAAACCTCTCATAAACGAGGTTTGTAAAACTTGTACATGTACACTAGAGTATGAAAAGGTACGGGGAACAGACATGAAATTAAAAAAGCGTGCCACTTCCATTTGAGAACTAGTGGCTTTTCACAGTAAGAATTACAATGGTTTTACTGCTGAAATTAACCTTCAGATAGACCTTATGTGTAGCGGCCGTGATAGAGGGCAGTTACATTGTCACAGTGCGTCATGCACGAGTAGGCACATTGTGGATCTATTGTCACATCATTTAAATATGAAAATCTGCTCTCTATCATGGCCGCTACGCATAAGGTCTATTAACTATCTCAGGTTCGAATCCCAATGAGACCCATGTGATTTGTCTCTCATCTCATGTTTGATAGTCATTACCGATATGTCAAGAAAAGGAGAACAAGTAGCTGTAGATCCTGCATTCTTTCAGAAATAGTTGCATGCGTGTGGACTGACAAACCTTTTGCTTTCGTGAACTTCGCCGATGATGTCCATGCCGAATGTGAGGGGCAAACCCAAGACTGTTTAACGTCATGCTACGCACTTTAGTCTGAATGTTACAAGTCTCATCGCTACGTTGTCGACGGTGAGCATACTTAGCAGCACGGGGTGTCTTAACACGTTCCATCGTGGCAAAGTAATGTTCCTTGTAGTCGGCAGAGCTTGGGTACACAGAGGCCGCGTCGAGACGAATAACGTCTGGCGAGCATGTCTTAAAATGGCAACGTAGCTACATCATGCGCTCTGCCCCGCCGCGGAAATCAATTAACCACGTGCTGAAGGAGCGGGTTAGTAAGGAACTGGGGCTGCGGTCTTGCGGACACAGAACGGGAAGTTGCAATCTACTTAATCAACCTTTCTTTTCTACTTCGGTGAACCATGAGGCGCAGCAATTTCCCCGCGAGTCTACTTTTAGAATCTGACTCGCAGAAGCTTCTCAAACTAGTTAATGAAGTGTTTCCCTTGCCTTGAAGTACATGTACCACTCGCAGAGACGGAGTTACTATAAAAATCATGTTTTCTTTTCATTGATCATTACAAGCGGAAGTTGCAATCAATTCTATTCACATCCAAATCTACCTGTTGCCACATAACCTAAAAAGAGTCTTGATATGAATGCTTTCAGTTTCATGTTGCACATGTTTGCACGCACTTTATGTTTTTGGTCAACTGGGGGTGACTGTTCACTGCGTACGTTGTTCTGTACTTTGCTTGCTACAGAAGTTTAAAGGGACAATACAGAAACCAGCCACACTCAATTGTTGGAAACCATCATCTGCTAGACTATGCCATCTATAACAACCACAGATGGCAAACCAACAGGTATGTATGGTACTTGTCATTACTGCAAATGGCTTTGCAGCAACCCGAGGTTTATTCTGTCGTCGCACAATCCTGGACCTTTTCTGACCCGGTGTCATATGCCTTTGTGTACGGGCATAGCACAGTGACTGGAGTGAAAACAAATTCATTCATGCTTGGATAGTGTATATTTTTTTTAAAACGCTTATAAATTTGTGAAAAAATATCATACACCCTCGCCAATTGAGACTCAATGCACTAAATGTACCGGTAAGTCTATAAAGCATGACGTGGGGTACCGTGGCCGAGTGGCTAGGGCCATTGACTCGCAATCATGGGTGAAAACTTGGGGTTCGAATCCGGCTGCGGTACATGTGCCCTTGGGCAAGGCACTCAACCACACTTGCTCCATCCTTCGGAAGGGATGTAAAGCCGTTGGTCCAGTGTGTTAGGTATAAACGCACTCTAAAGCTCCCAGAGCATTCTTTCGTAAAGAGCAAGGGGATTCCCCGGTGTCTCTGGCCATTTCTAATTTCTAATTCGTCATGGGTTTCTTCACGCTTGCGAGTGACAGTGCAATGAGCAATATTGAGGAATCCTTGGTATGAATACCAGAAAGAAATAATAATAAAAATTCTAAGTTTTGTTAACGCTCACTGCTTATTCATGTTTCCTCACCATATTTACACCTTCTGGGGTGTTATGTCTTATTATGACGAATTAGTGGCGAGGGTGTACCTCCATGGGTGCATGGTATTTATACCGGTACCTAAATTTTCTCTGCCGTGTTCCATAAACTTTGCACATGTGGACAACATTTTTTTTAAATTTAATGCTGACAATTCCCGAAAGGGCCTACATGTACGAACCCTACCTGATCTGTCGGCTCCATGCATCAAATCGCACACACTTTTAGAATAGGAATACTTACATGCATTTCCGTCGCAAAGGCTTAGTTTTAGAGAAAAATCACGGAAAGAATATTGCATATGATTGCACGCAAAGCGGCCGGCCAGAAACCAAACGGATCATCACGCGCACGCCCTCTTTCTTCGCGCGCTTCACATACTGCCTTAGCCGGCAGCAGTTTCACACACTTTTGTATGGAGGCGGGCGTGACAAAAACCATTTTCATGGAAATGCAACATTTGCGACGGAAATGTCAATGGAAAGGGTATTTAAAATTCATCCAAGCTATCGATTCCAATAATTATTTTCCTTAAATTCGAGTTGTGGCATAAACTAAAAAAATACCGATAATGGTATTAATGTCTTACTGTGTATTTTGTTGGCAACAATCTTTTTGTTTGCCATTTTGGCAAAATAGGCCTAGTTGTGCAAGTTCTGCAAAATTAATGAAAATGAATCATTGATCGTTGATAACTTGATTGATCCAGATTGGTCAAGAACAGTTGAATGCCAGAAATGGCAGCAAAAATACTCACCTTGCTAAAATTGGTTGAGGTCTATGACGAGTCGCCTCAAAATATTGCATGTAAAATGCAAACAAACGGCGCTAAATAATATAAATACAGAGAATAGTCATAACAAAACTTTCACCAACTTTCTTCCCGACAGTACCTAGAAACGGACTCACTTCCGGTTCCGCATAGCGCATTCTCGCATTTTCACGAAATATCCCGATCCCGTAAATAGACTAGTTTCCAGTCCTCGTGTTCGTATGTGGAGTATGTGGACTGTAAACCAATCTAAAATATAATTTTCAACAGTCAATGGTGTAGACTAGTTCCCGCTCCACATATTCCACATACAACGAATGAATATGAATAATCGGAATCTTTTGGAGCGCCCCTAGAGGACGTAGAAGCGTCCCTAGAGCGAGTCCATAACGATATTGTACAAGGAGCGCCCCTAGAGGAAGTAGGAGCGCCCCTAGAGCGAGTCCATAACGATATTGTACAAGGAGCACTGCCCTACTGGACTAGGAGCGTCCCTGGTAGAGCGAGTCCATAACGATATTGTACAAGGAGCACCCCTAGAGGACTAGGAGCGTCCCTAGAGCGTGTCCATAACGATATTGTACAAGGAGCGCCTCTAGAGGAAGTAGGAGCGTCCCCAGAGCGAGTCCATAACGATATTGTACAAGGAGCACCCCTAGAGGACTAGGAGCGTCCCTAGAGCGTGTCCATAACGATATTGTACAAGGAGCGCCCCTAGAGGAAGTAGGAGCACCCATAGAGCGAGTCCATAACGATATTGTACAAGGAGCGCCCCTAGAGGAAGTAGGAGCGCCCCTATAGTGAGTCCATAACGACATTGTACTAGGAGCGCCCCTAGAGGAAGTATGAGCGCCCCTAGAGCGAGTCCATGACGATATTGTACAAGGAGCGCCCCTATAGAGGAAGTAGGAGCGCCCCTAGAGCGAATCCATAACGATATTGTACAAGGAGCGCCCTTAAAGGACGTAGGAGCGTCCCTAGAGCGAGTCCATAACGATTTTATACAAGGAGCGCCTCTAGAGGAAGTAGGAGCGTCCCCAGAGCGAGTCCATAACGATATTGTACACGGAGCGCCCCTAGAAAAAGTAGGAGCGCCCCTAGAGCGAGACATCAATAACGATATTGTATACAGGGAGCGCCCTAGAGGAAGTAGGAGCGCGCCTATAACGATATTGTACAAGGAGCGCCCCTAGAGGGAGAAGGAGCGCCCCTAGAGGGAGTAGGAGCGCCCCTAGATCGAGTCCATAACGATATTGTACAAGGAGCGCCCCTAGAGGACGTAGGAGCGCCCCTAGAGCGAGTCCATGACGACATTGTACTAGGAGCGCCCCTAGAGGAAGTATAGGAGCGCCCCTAGAGCTAGTCCATGACGATATTGTACAAGGATCGCCCCTAGAGGAAGTAGGAGCGCCCCTAGAGCGAGTCCATAACGATATTGTACAAGGAGCGCCCCTAAAGGACTCCTTTAAAGCATGAAAAAGTGGCTCACTCTTGTATATTTGCAATGTTGTAATGTGCAAGTGGTAAACAAAAATACTGACTATCATCACACCCTAATACATTGTATTTTCGGCAGAATTTTTTTAAAGCAAAATAAAGATATCTCCCACCTACCCACCTTGGATTTTTTGTCATGTACATTTAGGCCTAATAGGGGAAACAGGTATTTTTTGTCTTGGCCCAATCAGCTCAAATATTCTGCATTCAGATTTGGCAAGCAAATATTTGACAAGCAAACGTCCTTTTATTTATTTTCGGAAATATTGGGAAAAGAGGGCGACTTTTCCCACATTTGACAATTTTTAACTTTCACCGTTTCCATGAATTCCTTTGAATCCTAACCGTTCGAACTATGTGGATTGGATTTTCAATCTCTACTTGATCCATTGGGTTTCCCCCAAGATGCATTTGTGTATAGACCGTATCAAATAGCTGCCATCTTGTAAAGCAACTTTTGACATTAATTAGTCAACAATGTTAAAACAAAATGTGCAACCATGCATGTCCTCACGGAACAGAGAAACTGACCTACAAGATGGCAGTTATTTGATACGGTCTATAGGGTTTCCTCTATAAAAAAAATTACCGTGGCCAAATGGTTTGGGTCATGGACTCACAATCATATGTCAAAACTTAAAGTTGCGGGTTCGAACCTCCCCCTGGCTGCGGTACCTGTGCCCTTGAGCAAGGCACTCAACCACACTTGCTCCATCCTTCGGAAGGGATGTAATGCCGTTGGTCCAGTGTGTTAGGTAACGGTAACGCACTTTAAAGATCCCAGAGCATTCTTTCGTGAAGAGCAAGGGGATTCCCCGGTGTCTCTGGCCATTTCTAATTTATAATTCTTCATGGGTTTCCTCACGCTTGCGAGTGACAGTGCAATGGGCACTTTATAGGAATTCTTGGTATGAATACTAAAAAGAAATAATAATAATGATCGTTTCTTTCTTGCATACTTCCTTGTTATAACAGGAACCTTGCATTATCAGGAATGAAACGATGACAAACATGGGATTAGGACTGCAAATTGTCCTTGTTATAAGCAGAATGTTGTATTAATAATAATGGTGGATTCATGTCCACCCTGCGGGTGTTCCTCGCACTGAAATCACCAGAACCATTTCGCTTCAACTAGGTGGCTGCTGGCCAGGCGCTCAACCCTTTCAGCCCTTAGATTGTGGCATTCCCCCTAACAGCTCCCCAAATGTAGCTTGGGTTGACGAGGCAACTGGGATTAAGTACCTTGCTCAGGGAGGACACAGACACGTTGGTCGTAGTGGGGCTTGAACCCACAACCTCTGATTGGGAATCCCGCTTCGTACCCACTAGACCACACGTGCTCCAAGTGCTCTAATGCATAGTTCCGACCTGTCAATCAACCGAACCCGCCGACCAATCACAACAGAGCTAGCAGATGTCACCAACATAGGTCAAAGTGCACTACGCTCACAACAACATGATCACGCGATATGTTCTGCCGGCCCCATACAATTTGTAGTGTTGTATGCGACGATCCGGGTGAATTTTTGGTTTCATGGCCGGTCGTTTCGTTGTTCAAAGGTACGAAAGCACGTATTTCATGATATGACATCCCTGTATTACTGGCCCTTTACTCAGTGTTCTAAGATAACTGTCGACCCTGAAACATGAATACTTTTGAGTTTTCTTCAATGAATGTGTGCTTTCCGTTGAAAGTCTCATTGCTTTGTGCGTTGTGTGTCACCATTTTTGAAGATAGCGTGTGAGCCATAGCAACAATGTCCAAGGGGGCGGGGTTAACTGGGCAAAATCGGAACTATGCATTATCAAGGTTTGAAAGCAATGATTAAAAATAGAAAACTTGTCAGGGAGCGATTTTTCTAAACTTGGGTACATTTCAAAGTTTGTGAGGACTATGAACAGAAACATAAATACGGCAAGGGGTTTCCATTTTTAATCCAATGTGGTTGAAATTCACGCTGGCTTTTCTTCAAGTTTTTCCTCCAGTTTCTGAAATTCTTCATTGACGACGTGATCGGCCTCGTCTTCAATCTGAAAGTCAAATGAATCAATATCACTAGAATGAATCATTCAAAGAAAGGTGGGAAAATAAAGTTGCAAATTAAAGTTCCCCATAGAATTGTGTTTTATACCTGTTCAACGCCGACAACTTCGGGTACGTAGAACTGAAGCATGTTCTGTACGCCGCTCTTCAAAGTCAGAACTGAACTCGGACAGCTGGTGCATGCTCCTTGCATCTTGAGTTTAACGATCCCATCTTCAAAACCCTAAGTCCAGAAAATAAATACAAAAGCTGACTAAAACTTGAAAATTCTTTGACAAAAAATTCTGACATGATATTTTTTTGCATTGGTGAAATTAAAGGAGCATAACCAGATTACATTTTTGTAATTTTTCCCATGGGTGTTGAGATTTATATACGATGTCATTTTTCATATTTTTCTCATGACCATCCTGAAAGTTCCACCTCTCATTCCGCATATTGCCAGGGATGTCGTCAAAAATCCACCGAAGTTTAGTAAACTAATTTATCCGGTTACATAAAGTAGTGGAGTGATAAATTTCCTGTTTTCTTCCCATTTGGGAGGTATTTTATACGATTGTTAGATTAGAACTAAATTTATATATTTTTTTCGATACAAATGTGGACAAATGTCCATATGAGTTTGGGAAATCAGGATGCAGTAAAAAGCAAAAACAAAAAAATGTTTTAACGAAAAATCTGGTCACGTTCTGAAAAATTTGATGCAATTAAAAAATATAAAATCCCAAGGAATACTTGAAATCTTACCATGTAAACGATGTCTCCCCCATCTTCCTGAACCGTGGGTCGAATCCTGGTGTCTAGAAGCTCCTTAATCATAGCAACTGTCTCATCATCCTCCTCATGGATTTCTTCATCATCATAAAAAAAAAGGAAATTATTCAGTTATGTGGACATTTAGAGAGAACTAAATAAAGTTACAATTTACTGTGATCATTTAAGATTTTTGATGTCTCCAATTCTTGTGAGGTAAAAATTTTTTTGCAAAATTCCAGGAGACGTCTTTGTTTTGACTTTGTACCAGTTCATGAAATATAGATTCAAATCTGCAATCTTTAACATATTGAATGGACCTTTCTACCTGTGTCTGATGCTGGCTGTTCATTTGTCATCACTGGTAGCCCACTTGTAAAGAAATCCATGATAGTAGCATAGATTTCAGGTTTTAGGATGGACCACTCTGTCGTGTCATCATCGACTTTTGTGATGGTTATAAAATCCGAGCCAAAAAACACGCCCTTGATGCCGTCAATGCGGAACAAAAGCCTGTTGAAGAAAATAAGTCAAGCTCAAGTTTATTATTATTATTTCTTTCTGGTATTCATACCAAGAATTCCTCAATAGTGCTCATTGCACTGTCACTCGTAAGCGTGAGGAAACCCATTAAGAATTAGAATTAGAAATGGCCAGAGACACCGGGGAATCCCCTTGCTCTTCAGGAAAGAATGCTCTGGGATCTTTAGAGTGCGTTACCATTACCTAACACACTGGACCAACGGCTTTACATCCCTTCCGAAGGATGAAGCAAGTGTGGTCGAGTGCCTTGCTCAAGGGCAAAGGGACCGCAGCCGGATTCGAGCCCGCAACCCCAAGTTTTCACCCATGATTGCGAGTCAGTAACAAATACCAAACGTCTTTGTTACAGATGACATCAAAGCTGTGACTTGAACTAAGACCCAGAAATTGTGATGAAGTTGTGAATGAGTTCAATTTAACTTGGTGACTTGTGACGAACTTGTGAGGTTCTGTGAAAACTAAGGGTGTACTTCTAAAGACTTGCGTTGCCTTTGATACATGTGGGCTGTAAAATGTTTAGCTTAACCTTAAACCCTTCCAGGTCCTTTTAAATTGTGCACAATAATAAAGGATTTCAGCCTGATTACAACTGATTATTGTCTACTAACATCACTGGGATTGCAATGCACAAATTGTACGATTATTTGACCTACCTTGCAAGAGGCGAGGTGTGTGCTGTTCTAGCATTGGGGAAATCCACCGTTCCGCTTTCCTCTAAAACTGCAACACCTGGTATGAACTTGAGGCTGTTGGGGTTCGGTGTGTCCTGGGTCTGAATAAACATGCTCCGAACTGCAAGTCGGCAAGAGAAAAAAAATGACTTATCAAGCATGCATCAGTAAGTGCAGATTTGACATAAAAACCCCACGTTTAGTACCGAAAATACTCATGTTTTGCACCCTTGGTCTGAAGTCTACTAAATTCTTTTCAAAAGAAGTTTTAATTAAAGAGAACGTTTAATAGCAGTGAATTTCTGAGAATTTTACTATTAAAATGAAGTTTGATACCTTGCTGAACATAAGTCTTTGATGTCCATCTTGGGAGGAATCCATTAGTTGTGTTGTTGACATTGACTGGCTGCTGACGAGTGTGGATGCTAGACGAAATGGCTGGGCCTTTACGCTGCAGTTTGAATGCACTGCGAGGTGATCGGAGAAGCGGTAAGAATTCAGAACAGTATAAATACCATACACATTCGCCACTAATTCTTCATAATATGACATGGTAATGCCCCGATGATTTCTCACAATTGGGTCATTCCATGTCAATTCAACAAGCTTTTGGACCCGACCCTCACAGATTGAAATGAAATTTGGTGTGCTGATTGGACTCCTTGAGAAACCCCGAGAATACAATTTTTATATCATTTGGTCAAGTAATTTTTTGAGATACGGGTCAACGAACTTTGACTAATTAGCATGATTTGCTATGTTTGGACAGTTATATCTCTAAAAGTAATGGACCAAGAGAGATAAACTTTACATCATTTTAAAGCTCTTGAAATGGCCTTCATTTTATAAAATAACATCAAAATTGTATCTCGTACCACAAAAAGTTGTCCCGTTGAGAGTTGCAACTTTCACCGACACGGGTTGATGGCACTTGTGTCAGTTCACCATTACACAAAATGCAAAACGAACATGGAGGCAGCAAGAAATATTCAACTCGTTCAGAAGACGCGGGGTTGGAGTGCATGGAATGGGCATTGTCAATAATAAACTTGCACAATTCAATATCAGCGTCCAGAGTTTCGCTTAGTATGTGAGGACTGAAGGATAGAAATTCACTGGTTTTAACCGCTGTTAACACTCTCGACACCTCCAAATAACCAAATTTGGAAACTACCACTCCAAACAGTTCATTGATGCTTAGTTCGCGAAATGGAGGCAATGAAACATCAACGTTTTGTAACGCTTGCCGGTACACGTCCACCGACCTGTCGGCTTGTTCAAGCTGGTGAAAGTAAGTTGAAAAATCAACTTTGGCCACTTTGCTTGACTTCGGCATGTTAAATAAGCCACCACATACTCGACGTTTTAATAATACAGGAACAGCGTTAATAATATTTGTAGAAAAACGATAGAGAAATCCGTACACGTGGCTCGCAAAAATCGGTCAAAGTCAGAATAAAGGACGCTAAGCAAATTCCCTGTGCTCTTATACGAAAAGTACCAGTTAAAACCGTTGGCCATCAGTTAAATCGTTGGTAATCACTGCGCATGCTCAATTATGTATAGCATGTAGCGTGCTACAAAAAGCAAGGGCAACTCAGCTTGCCAGATATCGTGCACCATTTGTGCATTGAGAACGTCGAAAGGTTTATTTATAATTTAGTGCCCAGACCGATGTCGGTCACTTCGCCCAAAAACCACTTCGCCCTGAACCACTTCGCCCTGAACCACTTCGCCCAAAAACCACTTCGCCCAAAAACCACTTCGCCCAAAAACCACCTCGCCCAAAAACCGAGACCACTTCGTGCGAAAAACCCAACGAATTAGTCAAGTTTCCTACTGTTTTTGCCCGCTGATTGAGTTCATGACCGTGACACTTTTCGGGTTCACAAATGACAAGGTAAAAACAAACCGCTATTTCAGCGCGTGTCTACGAGGAATATTGGCCGTCCACGCACCGCGTTGGCCCCACGATGGTAGCGCGCAAGCACGGTGGCGCTGTGGTAGTGGCGCGGTATGCAGTTTTTACGCTTTTTGGTTGAGAAAACAGCCTCTTTTTTAAATGTCGATATTCTCTTTTGGTTTGCCAGCTTATGTGGCTAGCATGCAAGTAGTAGGCTACATGTAAAATGATTTGGGAGTAGGAATTTCTTTTTTTTTCTTTCATGAATTTGGAAAATAATTCGGAAAACAAGCATGGGCTATATTAGCCCTAAAATTAGGGCTGTGAATTGCTCGCTTTTCAAATCTGACTTATTTAGTCGCAAATTCACTAAATAAGTCAGATTTGAAAAGCGAGCAATTCACAGCCCTAATTTTAGGGCTAGGGCTATATACACATTCGCAAACTGTTGAGGTGTTTTCAAAGAAAAACTTGATATGTTCTCCTTGCTAAAATAATTGTCTCTTCGTTTTTACTAGGTTTGGGCGAAGTGGTTTTTGGGCGAAGTGGCGTTTGGGCGAAGTGGCTTTTGGGCGAAGTGGCTTTTGGGCGAAGTGGTTTAGGGCGAAGTGGTTCAGGGCGAAGTGGTTTTTGGGCGAAGTGACTGTAAAGCGAAATAAGCGCCCAGACATGCCAGACGATACAACACCGTTTTTGAGAAACAGCCACTAGGCCTACATGACGAGGGTGTTCACAAGCTATTATACCACTAGCTCTAACAACAGACAAAAGAAGGGTTTATAACTTACCAGCCAACCAAATTATTCGTCGAAATTCTTCGAAAAACTTTCTGCATGATCAACGACGATGCACTGGAGGCCGCCATTTTGTTTGTTTGTTTTTTATCACGGCAAGAGCCACAGCGCCCTCTGTCGAGGCATTCAGTGGAGTAATGCTCGAGGATCTAGGAACAAACGCATCGTATCCAGACAACAGTACACAAAACATGCAACTTCATTGTCAAATTCGTACTTCAAAAACACTATTAAAGTTTTTGTAAAAGTGTGTGATATTTTTCTCCATGGGGCACTGAAAACGATTTGTAGGGGTTCCATTATGCCTAAGAATGCGACAGTTACTCTTCGGTACGGTCCGTATCGTGCGTGTGGAGTTGTTGAACATAGGACGTCTAGACTGGAAGGCATGCAAGGTAAACAAAACAATTTAATCAAGGCCAGCCCACTCCATAGATCCACAACGCAAGCCTTTACTTTTTGACAGTTTTAAAGATAAACTTAGTGGTACATAGGCCTATACCTTTAAATTTAGGGATATGCAACAATGAAATCACAACAGGCACAATAAAATACCTGATCAAATCTTTACTTTGCATAGCGTTAAAAGTAAAACATATGTAAAACAAGGTTTAATATGCAAGCTAAATTAAACGTTTGTTTGCAATTAATATAATAATAGCAAGTTCTTATATAGCGCATTTCAGATCCACTGGATCTCTCAATGCACTTAACAGTCAAAATTAATGCAAAAGAAAAAATAATGGTAAAAAAAAGCTGTGTATCAGTTGGTTGATGATAACAGTCACTGAATTCCGACTTGGCAGTTGGACCACGTTTCTTCAAAATCTGGTGTTTCTGCCTCTAAAGTCAGAGTTCAAATTTCACTTGGCTTTTTAAAAATGTTCATGAATTATAAGAGCACAAACCACACATATGCTAAAGCTATTTTTGAAACTTTAATTGTCGTGGAAGTGCAGCATATTGTGTAATTCTCTTGAATTTTACTCTTGTTTCTGCAGCACTTCTATCTGGGGACGGCCACACGGTGGAATTTAGCCCAATTGACGACTGGAATACTGTGGAGCTGATTGTGAATGGCGAGATGGTATATCGCTGTGACATCACGCAGATGGATTATGGTGTGTTGCTCGTCATGCCCTAACTAGTACATCTGTCCCAAGTTGAACCATCAAAATAATACTTGGCGTGGTCTCCAAATATCATTTGGGGCATTTCAACATTATATAGACCCCTTGCACGGCGGCCATGACAGGGGGCAGGTTTTTATATTTAAATGATGTGACAATAGATCCATAAAGTGGCTACTCGTGCATGAGGCACTGTGACAATGTGACTGCCCTGTCATGGCCACCGTGCAAGGGGTCTATTGGGCAGATGACACCTTAATTCGAAAATTTTTTCCTTAAAATGTTTCAAGTACAGTAAACTCTCATTATAGCGCTCTTCAAGGGACCGAAATAATTTGAGCTTTATATCCAGAAAGCGCTATAACCAGTGCATACACAATGCAGAGAATAATGGCTGGGACTTAGAATAAGGAGCTTTATATCAGGGGGTGTTATAACGAGAGTTTACTGTACCGCCATTTTTAACCTCCTTCTGAACACCAAAATATTCAAGGAATGTCTATTCCTACATTGCCCGTTTGTGAATGGGGAACTCGGTTAAGTCAATAAACATGCAAATCCTTTTACCAATAATCAGGCATGCAACTGTGTCATTACACAAAAAAAGAGAAATGCAGAAAATCGCCAACTTTGTACAGTGATTTTTAATTTTAAATAGGACAGATGGGCGGAAAAAAAAGAAAAGGAAATCAGCTGATCAGCTGAAAAGTTGCATGCCTGAATAATGTATTTTTGCCTTATTTTTCAACTTTGTTTTAGGTGGTGATGGTCAACTAGACAAGCTGTGCCATGATGCATTGGATGCAGTCAGGAAAGCATTTTAGATTAGATGCAACCCGCCGGCCAACTTCAACTTGCCTTTTTTTTTTTAATCAACACAAAATATTCCTTTTGCCAGAAACCAAATGAATCCAGTGTGTAACTTGTTGTTGGTATTCTAAGCTCAAGTATCCTGTGCTTAGCTGGTTTTTGCACCCGTTAATTTTTACAATCGAAAACAAGTGTGGCAAGTTTTAAATTGTACAAAGGTAAAAATTGTACCACAACCATAAACCTTGGAGGCTGGCAAGTTTTGCCGCCCCAGTCCATGGTAGGGTTATCGCCACCGGCTTGCTGGTACACATTTATTCACCTGGGAGGCTAGGTGAAGATAATTAATGGCATAACGTGGCTTGCCTGAAGACACAAGCATGTATGTACTTAAAGCTCATGTGCTATCCATTATGATCAGTTTTGAGCGATGTAAATGGGGTGAAACCTGTCCTGCGTTTTCGCAGAAAAGTCTTTGTCACAAACCACCGAGACAGACATTTCCGCGGAAATGCAGAACAAGTTTCATCCCTGTGTAAATATGGAGCATTTGTTATGAATAAAAAACAAATTTATTATCAGTTCCCAATCAGTGTCAATTTGTGTATTGGTTCAACAGGAGTAATTCTAGTTTTGGCAAATTAACACAAATTAATCAAAGAATTGAACATGCCAACACATTTTCCAAACTCAACACTGGTTTATATTTACATTTTTGTACCAACTGAACAAATTTATTTATGTTACATAATGATTATTTGTCCAATGTACAAGAACAATTTCAAAAAACATACACTTAACGCTTTATGCTTACACTCTTAAAAAAAGGAACAGAAATATATGAATTAAGTGTAACAAAAATAACTGAAGCGTTTCAAACACTTATTCAACTGAGGTATAAACAGGAGCAACTTCACACTACTAAATTTGAGTTATTAAATATAAGACTTTTTAACAAGGGGGACGATAATCTCTTTGGAGAGTATTCACAAATTTTGAAAAAATACAATTTTCATTTGGCAAAAAGGAAGCGTATTGGGTAGTGTACGATTGTGCCATCTTACAGAACTGGAAGTGCCAATCCAAAACTGATGGCTTTAAAAAATACGCTGTACATTGGCACAATCATTGTCGTAGTTCACTTTTGAAAATTTGGTTTCAATTAACTAACGGGACATTTATGGATATTCTCGACTAGTATTTGAGTCTTTCCACGGTAAAGGGGGCATTTTAGCAACACAGACTATTTTCGAGCAAATACCTTTGTCTGGTCTCAAAATTAAAAAAAAAGTTTCAGTTCTGAAGAGATAACTTGGGCCCAAAAATGGATACAAATAGTGTGACAACATGCCTTTCTAAAAACCATGTGTACAAATTTCCAATATGCGCTCGAACCGAGACAGACACTTGTGTTACATTTTAGGCCGTCCCGGATATGAGCGTGTATTTGAAATTTTTACACAGGGTTTTTAGAAAGGTATTTCCTTGAAAATATGGTCTGTGTTGCCAAAATGCCCCCTTTACTGCAGAAAGACCCATTTGCCAATTTTCCATGTTTATGTAGCCAGTTTCATCCAGCACAGTAATCCTATCTTGAAAACAATGCCAACTGTCATAAAAATGGTGAACAGATTTCTGAAATTAAATCACAAAAAGCCATTTAGCAAGGCTTTTAAAGTTGTATAATGAGCTTAGCATCTTTTGAAAGCAAATAGGGACCAAAAAGATGAGTTTGCTAGTGTTTGTTAGTACTTTGTACATACATGTAGCTTCAAAAACAGACATTTACTGTACGGTATGTACCCCATGTGGTGTTTTTAAACAATTTAAAGGTATTTTGAAAAGTGCTTGCAGCATCTTCCTTAAAATTACATGTACATGTACATTAGCTGACAAGCAAGACTGCCTTCCACATTCACAATGTTCCCAACTTTACACATCTTTTTTTAAAAAAAAACATACTTTGCATTGAGATTTCAAAAGAAATTGTTGCCACAAACTGAATGCATCCCTCTAAAATATTTTTTTTTAAATATCATTGTGGCTTCAGACTAAATTTTGTGACGCTGAAAACTGTTTGATTTTGGTATTGCCAGAAGACACGGCTGAAAGCAGGAAGCTTAGTAATTCTGAACTCAATTTGACTAATCATTGCCATTTTAGGTAAGAAACACTTTGAAGTCTATACTATAGACCCTTTGCAAGGCAGCCATGTTGGGTCCAAGCGCTTTGTCCCGATGCATCACACATGAGTAAGCACTTTGCATTTTCAACGCCACATCATTTCCATAAGAAAACCTATAACCCATAAACATGGTCACTGGTGCAAAGGCTCTATGCTGGGAAAAAAAAAAACCTTAAATTAAATCTCCATGTTTGATAACTCAATGTTCAAAACGCTCAACATACCGGCAGGTCTAAATTTACGAGTCGTAATTTACAAAGTCTGCATTGATAGTCACAATTGTCATGATTCAGTTTCGATTTTAAAGTGTAAAATGTTCTTTAAGATAGAGCTACAAGTTTCACTTGTTTTGTATTACTTTTACATGATTCCTTAATTTTGCTGAAAATCAGCCAAATTCTAAAATTGCTTGCAAATAATCACAATTTTTGAATTACGTTGACATGATTTGTTTCATTGATTTGGGATTTACAATACCCAGACAAGTTTATTCAACTAGAACTGGGACACACGGAAAATGGCATGACCATACTCAAATAGCAGATCACAGTAATAAACTTGTCAGTAGTGCAATGGCTTATTCACACAAAGTGACTAAATGTCTTTTTGCCCCAGTTCCAAGCACCCAACGTACTTTAAAGAATCCAGGGCATACCTATTTCAGACACAGCCCAGACCCCTCTCCCCCACTGGGCAGAAATTACCCAAAACAGACAATCCCAAGTGAGTATTCTGGACATTACCACAAGTCCACTCTGGAATCATTTGTGCTCCCCATACACCATTTCTAACTCAAGTTTATAGACCCGGAAATTATACTTTGAACTCCGATATGCAAACAATCTTAAATCAGTCGCCACTGGCAGCTTTGTTCTACCAGTTCGCACCTAATATTTTGTACGTGTTTACTTCGCTCAAGCAAAATATTAGTGAAATATTTTTATGCCTGGGAAGCTACAGCTTAATATGTGAAAATTAATATGGAAAAACATTGTTTGAAATTTGAAGACAAAAATGTGAAAAACTGATTTTTCAGAAATTGTTTACGAGGAAACAGTTTAAGTGCCGAGAAATACAAACAAATGAATTAAAAGAGATGTTTGCTGCAAAAAATGGCAACTTCTCATAAAAGCTTTGGAGCTATTCTCTGAGAAAATTTTAAGCTTCTTGATAATTTCTACGGCATTTTTCTATTTTAAATCGAGCAAATCTGAAGCATAAGATGGTAAAATTAGTTGAACTATAAAGTAAAAATTGCATGCCTATTATACGTCACATTAGCATAATCAACTGATCGGAGTTTTGATTTCTTCGTGGCATAATTTGGTCAGAAAAATTCATCGAGTATTAAAATTTTCCAGTACAAATCTTTGGTTTGAAATTTGAAATATATGAAGGACTGTTTTTATGCAAGATTGTGGTAGAAGCTGGAATTGGAAGATCTGTCAATAGCTGAAGTTAGAGAATAATGACAAGGGAGAGATATTTAGAAAAAAAAGCATAGTGAACTGCATCCTTTAAAAGGCACAGGCTCGTCAGCAATGCGCGCGCCAAATTTGTGCCACGAAATACGCAGCTCCATAGCAAAGGCATGGAGCTGTGTATTTCGTGGCACGAACTTGGCGCGCACACTTTGCTGACGAGCCTGTGCCTTTAATGTTCTATTGTGGTATGAAGTCATTTTCACGCAGAGAGAGATGTTATATTGAATGTGCAACAACCGAGCTGGAAGCAAATTTGTTCAATCTTATATGAAAGTATTTATTGGTACTGTAGGAGGTATTTCAGATGGAGTACTATGGGATTTTGAGGCAAAGTTTAAATCAAACTCCTCAAGAATTGAAGATTAAAAAATATCTGTTTAAAGTTTGTACAGATAATTGCAGAAATCCAAAAATATGAGAGAATGGGATGAACAATGTGGGAAGTTTTTCTTTTGCATAAAAACTGTTAAAAATCTATCGGATACCTACTTTTATTTCTAATACAAAACAAGTAAAAAAATTCTATACAGAATTTTCTCGTGAAAAGTGGACTTTTGGTGTAAATACTCTAATATATGAATACGCAAGATTAAATATCCATTATTCACTAGTGGGGGCTGGTGCCTTTTGAGAAATTTTAAAAACGTTAAAGATTTGGGAGAGAAAATTACATCATGAACCAGTAATCTCTTATTCAATGTGGTTGTCTGTCAACTAACAGGGCCAATTTCATAGAGCTGCTTAACAGGCCAATTTCATAGAGCTGCTTAACAGCCCACTTTCCGTTAACCGAGCGTCGGGTTATTTTATAAACAACGTTAACGGTAAGCAACTGAAAATGTGCCTTAACTGCAGAGCCAAACTTAGTGACGCACCAATAGCCATTACCAAGCGTGCGCATGCTTAACTACACCGTGACAATGAAATAGTGCTTAACTCATCTGCTACAGTAAGCACGCCGTTACTGCTTGCGCTTAAGCGGCTCTATGAAATTGGCCCCTGACGTACAGAAAACCACACATTGGAGGCGTTTACAAATATTTTAGTTGTATGGATCTCATAAAATTCCTGCATTAACTTATGTTTGGAAGTTGCGAGTCCTTTTTAAAGATTTGCGGTCTTACAGGAGAAATAACAGTAACTTACTTTCAACTGCTTAAAATGGAATTAAGCACGAGGCTTAAAAATTAAAGCCGGACTTAATCATTCTGAAAATAACAACTACATCTGGACTACACCATATTGCATTGAGAAGGGGTTAAATCAAGATGCATGAACATAATTATTTCTGTAAGCTGAAAAGAGGTATACTTTACAGAAGACAATGTCCTCGGTACAAAAAAACTGCTAAGCAAACTCCTAATAAAGTGAATCAAGCTGCAAAAATACACTGGATGAAAACATCGCAGGAAATATCGGTAAGCATAAAAAAACAGATCCCAAGATTTGGTTCGTTTTCATCAAGAGTCCCCATGTTCTTTGAAGGAAGGATGGAATCTTTATCAACAATTGTGGCTTTTGTTTAAAAAAAAAATAATAATAATAGAACTGCTTTTGAGATCTAACAAAATTCCTCAAAATACAGGACAACGGGGCATACAGCCGGTGGTAAACTTCGTAACGACGTCTTTGTTTAGATTTATCTTGCTTTTAAGTCTTCTATGTACAACAGTTTAACTTATGAAACAATTTCAAATTATAAACATTAGTTTTGATTAAATGCTACGCAGTGACCGTTGCCGATTTCATACTGAGGTCTTGCGGCATTTCTGGTGTTGGCGGTGGACGCGATTGCGCATGGAGTTGTAAGAGTCCATGCGGCGTTAGCCCATTTGGGAATGCGGGGCCCCTGAGCATGTCGCTATGGTGGCTCGCGTGCGCTGCGAAGAGAGACTGTTGCGATGGAAACATCATCATCGGCGGAGTACCACTGAAGGACATGTGGTGACCGGAGTGCGAGATGGTGGGGTGTGGGAGGTGAACGATGGCGGGCGATGTTTGCGTTGCTAGGGGCGATGGGGGAGGGTGGAGAGGTGCCGGTGGATGGGTACTGCTGGTGGTTAAAGGGGACGCGCACGAGGAGGAGGGGGAAAACACCTGGGTGTGGGATGGTACCAGTGGCGGCGCACTGCGTGATTCAGATATCGACGACGAAGTTGAAGCCAACCTTTCCCTCTGTCCATTATGCGATGACGTATGTTGGTGGTTTGTTCCCGATCCCTGCGGCACGGATTCCGATGTCGGCGATCGAGTCGACTCTTGACTCTCCTTGTTTCCCAACCCATTACTTGGCATCCTCTGGTTATCTTCGGCCGGATGCGGGAAATCTTGTTCGTCGTCGCTCTCGCAACTGTCATCTTTGTTCTGCCCGTTCTCGTCGGAGCAAATGTAACGGATGCATTTCTTCTTTCTCCTGTGGCGTACAATTATACATTTTGGTAAAAATCGTTTGTTTAGGGGAGAGGGGGACATCACAAAGACCAATCAAAAAGATTCAGCTGAAAAAAGTGTATGGAAAAATTAAGCAAAAACTGGTAACACACCTGCAAGGTTTACACCAAAACTCCTGCTGGTCCACGCCAAAACGAGCACGACATTTCTTGGGGGTGGAAGGTTCTAAAAGAATCATAAAATTAAACAAAAATTGCATGGTTGAGATTCACAGTAATACATGACATATTCAGAGTAAAATGCTTTGCAGTTCAAGTGTGAGATCTACCATAACGGGACAATTAAAACAAGAACAACAACTTGATCAGTGCCCAAAAGACACCCATGTTGCAATTTTTGATGCAAGATCAAGTAGGAGCCTTAATTTGAAATATTGGTGTCATTGACTTATGAAGTTTGATTTTTTGATTGCAAAAATACCAAATTTGTTTTTCTAAAAGTGTACATTTTTCAAAATGCTGGCTGACTAGTTCACAATAACAGGCTGTACAAAAGTAAGACCGGATGCATTAAAGAAATGCACAAGGGCCTGCAAAACATTTGGTAAACAAACGATTGTTGGTGTCACTGACTTTTTAACCGCCAAAACACCAAAATTGTTTTTAGTTTCTCTAAAGCGTACCCTTTTTTCTAAACTGTTTTATTAGTTCACAAACAAAGGCTGCACAAAAGTAAGACTGGGAGCATTAAATAAATGCATAAAACCTCTCAAAACTTTCGACAAACAAACGACTAGTGTTTCAAAAATTAACTGGCAAACTTCCAAAGTACAGTGACCCCCCCAAAAAGCCACCTGCTCAAACCCCATGACGTGGACAGTGCATATCAATCATGCCGCCCTCACCCCCCTGGAAAAAAAAGACAGTTGAAAGAACCAAACAAAAACCCAGCTTAAATTGTCAGAAGTAAACTTCACATAAATCATCTCTAGATAACTATACAATGCTCATATCCTGCAGTGCAACTGTACTTTCCAGCGAGTTAAATACCCTTCACCTTTTTAGGAGTGGGACAGCGAACAATTCAAAAGTCTACTGATATACATGTAGTCCAATAGCCCTGGGCACTGGTGCAAAACTCATGGTCGAGCTGGTCTTGAAAGCTAATTTAAAAGGTTTCTCAGTGCTTTCAGAAATGCTACAAAAAGTCAAAAAAGGCCAATGGTAAAACAGCTTAACACAGAAAGTACATCTTAAAATTGTTTTTAAAAATGTTTCTCTCTCCAAAACTGGTTTCTCTCTAAAAACGGTACGAGACAATGAAATACAATCACACATTTAAGAACAACGCCGAACGAAATGTCCACACCATCGTATCGCCCGATGAAGAGTTGCAAATTGCTGTCAAAATGCTACGGTCCCAATGATCTATTTTCTCCTGACTTTCAAAAGAAATGCCCCACCAAGCTGGGGCAAAAAAAATGGGGTGGGGGCAGGGGGAGCGAGGGGGACCAACCATAAATCATTTCATATGTCAACCCCCTTTTAGTAATTGTGCTTTCATTTCTAAACAGTCGGCCACGAATCCTCCATAGAATGAGCGCCTCGGGTGAGCAAACATTACACAAATTACTTCTTCCTTCCTTCCTTTGGTGTGGAGATAAAAAGTAGACCACATGTGGCACCTGATCCCAACACGAGATTCAAATCAAATGTTTGAACAAAGATGGTGAAAAGCGAGTTGAGGGTGGGTTGGAGGATCAGGCGCGGATCCAGAGGGGGGGGGGGTTTTGGGGGTCAAAACCCCCCCCCCCCCCCCCCCCCCCCCCCCCCGCCCCGACACCAAAAAATATAATGTAATGCATTTTTTGCGTGTCCGCCTGTCCGAAACAAGCGGACATAAAAATCTGACGGGCAAAACCCCTCCCTGGTGGAAAAACCCCCTCCTGGAAAAATTCCTGGATCCGCCCCCGAGGATGAAGCGCCATTTTCCTGATTTTGCAGAATCAGAGCTCATTACCTTGATGATGTTTGGTTTAATGAGATTTTACCGTTTTCATTTGTGCAGGTTTTTCACTTTTTCTAAGTAGCTTTAAAGTCTTTCAAAGTCTGCATTTAAAAAGCCTCATGTACTTACTAAAATCATCCCCACATTACTTCACACATTTCAAAGTACTGGGTGGTGAATAAAACTCATCATAACCGCCTTCCCAATTCTACAAATTTTTGACAAGACCACATTTTTCTTTGTCAAACACAGATTCTGTGTTGACTGCAAAATCACGGCAGCACAAATAAAACTGTTTGGTTTGCAAATTTTACAGTTAAGGAGCCACGACAACAGTGTATCTTTGCTTGATTAGCCTAACACTGCTGGGAGTTTGAAATGAATCCCTTCCCACTTTCTGTTCTGCTTAGCGGATTGCTGTCCCCAGGCCGATCACCCCCTAAAGCATAGATTACCCATAAGGCCGAGTTTGGGAGGGAAACCATAACGCTGTCTAGAAGAATAGATGAGACTGGAACACACGTGGGCTTCATGTCCGCTAGCAGATTTGACTCTTGCAACAAATGTTTCCTTTGTCTGTCCGGAGAGAGCGGATTGGAGGGAAAAGCAAAAGCTAAGAGAGAGGGTATGAGACAGACAGACAAACGGGCAGCTAGGGATCGAAGGGCTGAAAGCAACCGAGGAAAGATAGAAGAATCCTCAACCATCCGCCTAATTCCAGGGAGGAATCTTGTGAACAGGAATAACCTAGATTGGACGACTTCTTAACCCAATAATACAAATCTCTTGCCCACGGCTGGACAGGCATTTCAAAGGGGTCTTTGGAGACGCTAACAAAAGTTTCCTTTTTCCTCTGTGTGTCTTACTCCCATTTGTAAAGAAGCGAATCACTAAAGAAAATGAAAAATCCAGTCTGAAAGTTGTTGCCTTTTTTTTTCCAGTCCAGCTCTTTTACAATATTGCACCAAGTCGGACTACTTTCAAAAATTGAATTTGTAATCTGAAACTCCGTATAAAGCATTGTAGGGAATTCTTTTTTTTTTTTCAAACTTAGAGCGAAAATTCAACAAAAAAAAATTCATCAGGGTAATGTAAAAGCAATTTGCAAATCAAAGAAAGTACCGAGTTTTGGGGTTTTTGACTTAGCGGACATTGACTTCTAAGGTAAATTTGTTGAAAATTCATGGCGTGCCTTTAACCCCAAGTTTCTTTCATCCTAAGTAACAATATATTACCATTAATTAGGGATGGGACTTTTAACCGGTTAACCGAAAAAAAAATGAAAAACCGGTTTTGCCGAACGTTTAAACTAAACCCAATTTTAAATAATTTACAATAGTTTTCAGAGGGTTATTTGTAATGACTAAAAATAAATTCATCAGGGGTCGTAGTAAAATTATGACCAGATAAGGGTTCATGATTATTTTTGGGGCCTGGGGGTATTGTGTACATTGCACATGTATATAAACACCAGCAACAATCATTAGTGTCGGCCGAACGGTTAACCGACGCTTGAAAGAATTGCAAACCGGTTTCTGAATTAACCGGAAATTCGCATCCCTACCATTAATCAAAATGTGGAGTTGTGTTTTGGAAATCAACCCATTATTATATTAAATTGTATAAAAAGTTACCGACTTACAAAATCTGTCCACAATTTTGAATTAGTCTTTTCAAACATTCGCCAACCTCAGACAGAATTTACATACATGAAGCAGAAAGCCATCTTCTCGATCGTAAAAGGCCCAGGGGCAAAATATGACACTGATTTATCATTGTGATTTCTAGCTAGGCCGAGGCATGATTTACAGCTTATGAATTCTCATGGTGTTCCGGGCTGGAGAAATTACTTGATTTTTCAATCAGTGCTTCGAGGCGTGACCCAAACAGGTTCGAACGAGGGAAATGTGTTACACATTTTTAAATATCTCGGTACATCAAGTCCCTAACTCAACACGAAGCAGGATGTTCTTGTACATTCATATTCATGCCAGAAAGTACAGTTGCAACTCCTTCCTAAAAGCGAGCATAAAAATCAACGTTTTTGTTATGGCTGTTTCCACCCACGCCTATTTCAAAATATTTAAATGAGTGGTTTTCATTATAGAAACGGTCCACATGATTTCAGAATATACTTTATCAATGCAACATAATTTTTTTCCCTGCACTGGTTATACAATGGATGTATGGTATTAACCAATTCACCTACATCGAAAGAAAACCCCAGAAGGATGTACATACACAAATAAATGTTACAAAATTTATCGCATCCGGAATGAAAAATGTATAGAATTGGCAAGAGCAAGAATAAATGTAACCAACCAGCCAATCGAACACCTCCCCCCTTCCCCCGGGCCACAAACACACATGAAAGATCGGCATGTGATGGATGACTGTTAGTCTTGTGCACGATTCCATTTCCGTTGGATTATTCAAAAGCCGCATCGGGGCAATCCTGACCATCGCCTATCTGTGACAGCTTACAACAAGATTGAGGATCAGCTCTGATCCCCAATTTGTGTTGCGAATAACGCTGGGGAGGGATTGTCATCTATTGGTCACCGTTTCCTTCCTACTCCCCCCACCCCACCCCCCCCCCCCCCCCCCCCCCCCCCCCCCCCCCCTCCCACTCTCTCTCCCCGAAACATATCTACCGTTAAAGCCGTTGTTATATTCTTATCGTATTATCACTTGCCGCTGGACAATACATGTTTTGTTTTTATCATGGAACGTGTGCAGACTGCAATTTTCTTTTTTAAGGATGCATGTTTGCTAGAGCATTCATGGGGTAAAGTACTGCATACAAGAACTCCACTAGGCCACTGCCACCGCTTAAAAATATGTGGCAGTAGTCAACCACGTGCTATTAATTAAACTGCAACAATGGCATTTGTGCATGTTTGTATACACATACCCCGTTTACACTTGATCCCGAGCTCGGGGTCGAACACCGAGCTCGGGATCAGCCCCAGATCACAAACCGAGTGTAAATGCTCTCGGGACCAAACTGGCCCCGGATCAGACCCCGAGATTTTGGTCTCGAGTCGGCGGAGGGTTTGATTCCGAGCTCAGGATTAGTTTGCAGTAAGATAAACAATTAATCTTTATCGCATCCGCTCCACAGCCGTAGAAATTCAAGTGGCCTTGTACACTGTACATGCACAACCCATGCACACATTGATCAGTACATACACACATAGAGCATGACCTTTGACTGCCACTTCTGGCACCGCGCACGAGATCAACTACAAAATGTAAACGCAGCACTCAGAATCATTGAGGTTATCACTGACGCATTCTTATCAGGGGATCAATCTTGATCCCTAGCTCGGGACCAGTGTAAACACAGTCTCAGTGGCTAAACATGCGGTAGACTCACATTTTTGTCAATGCTAGCTTCAGAAAAGCCTGATGAAAGAAATATTCCTGTCCCGGAAACAAATCTGCTTAGTGGAAATTGGAATGATGGAAGGTGCAGAGACAAACCTATTTTGTTATTTAATATGTCAAAACATTTGTGTACTTTTGCCCTGAGCCAACCTCATTTTTGTCCACCAATGAAATATACAAGAGGTCAAAGTTCACATTGTGGACAAAACTCAACACCCCTTCCTTTCAATTAAATATTCTAAATGAAAATAATAAAAAATTATTCATGAAAATTACCTCTATTAAAAGGTGCTTTTCTGAAAGCCCAATATGAAAAAAAATATTTCCCCCAAGTCCTGAATTCTTACCATTAAAAACAATTCTGTAATGCCAACAATAGCGACAATTAAAACAGAATTAGCACGTTCGCGACCTCTCAAATCTGTAAAAAACTGCGAAATCCGACCGTGTTTACTGCCGATGAAACACTGATAAGTGACCGAGCTGTGCGAAGGACCGTATTAACACCACAACGACCCTGAGTAACCCTCGCAGTGCAGATTAATGACTAGGATTAGTAGTTTATTCACCCTGTTGGCAAGAGCCCTTAGGGAGAGGAATATGGAATATTTGACACTCTCTGAACTTCACAAAGAATCTGTAGCAACTTCAATGTGCATTGGCCTACCCAAAACAAAATGTTTGCGGGGGCCGAGATTTTTTCAATATTCGCATGTTTAAGTTGGAGAATTGTGGGATTTTCTACAATTTAAAAAGAAACTCACTTGGGAGTTCATTGTGAGCTTTCATTTGAAAGACTATTAAAACAAGCATCTATCGTAATAAAACTTGAATAATTTTGTAGGAAAATGAGACGAGCGAGAAATTGGAAACTCTGAACTCAAAGACTTTGTCTCGGAAGATTTTAATTATAAGTGTTTAATGTTTATTATAACAATGGCTTTATTTGTGGCATCCAGACAACCATAAACAATGAAAATCTATCTTTTGCAAACAAGTATTCTGGAATTGTTTTAATTTTTCTGTACTTTTATTTTTATTATTTTCCGCCAATATTTATAGGTGTGGCATTAACAGTGTGGCATAAACAAGGGCATTGCATAGCTACTAGACCTACGGGTTTTCCAGCCCTTGTGAAGAATGGAGCAAAATCCAACTGTAAAACCTATGAATTTGGCATAATTTCCGTATTTAGGTTGAATAATTAGCCAAACCCACAGGGACATGAGGCATTTCAATATTTGCCTTTCACTTGCTATGAATCACTAATGCTTTCCATGACCACAATGCTATTTCCCTCATGAAAAATTGGTCACTCTTTAAAAAAATGAAAAAAAGAATATAACCCCGCTATCACGTTTACACGCGAGTAAAATGACCGAACAAATCGCTGGCGTCGTTGTCTCACATTAACGACCCCGGAATACAAACTTAATGCAGGGGAGCGCGGGGTACCGTGACGCGTATGTGCTGCTGCGCTTGCTTTAGCAATTTCTGTGCAGTAATGAAATTAATGATTAAGCTGTTGTGGCGACAGGCGGGTCCCCGATGGATGCTAAATGGTTCCTGGTTTGTGTTAATGAATAAGCCAGGGGGAAAAAATCCGACATGTTCTAGAGAATTCGCTCATTGTTTTATTTAAAATATTCAAGAAATTGTGCCGACTTAAATGCTCAAAAACTTGCTGAAAGTAAGACAGTCCTTTGTTTAAGATGTTGTCAATGCAGGTAATGTAATTCATTTGAGAAATTAAATTAAATTATTAATTTTGATTAATAAGAGCCATGGTGAGAAGCATATAAGCATATTCCTTATGGAGGTTAATGGACCATAACATTTAAGATGTTTTGTTCTATTCCCACAGCTCTCCTTTAGCAAAATAAAACAAAACAAAGGACTGACCATTTTGTCTGGGTCAATCAAAGTCCCAGACCTTTCCCTGATTTGAGGCATTTTTCTCTGATTTTTCCCCCGACTGGAAAAAGTAAGACTCATTTTCCAAGTTCTCTCTGATTTCCAGGATAGCTGGTAAACCTGCTCGGTTTGGTTCCATTAATTTTAATAGGGAAAAAGGCAAGATGGCTGAACCATGATAAAGGTCCCCTGATAACATTGGTTTTTTCCCCGACAACCTCTCAGCTCTAAAGTACCATCTGTCTGTACAGGGGCCAATTTCATAAAGCTGTTTAGCAAAACAATTTGCTTAATCAAAAAATTTGTTTGCTTTATAAAACTGGGTTAACAGTCAAAATTGTATGTCAACTTGTGTTCTTAGCAAGAATAGCAGACATTCTTGTGAAAAACATTTTGACTATTAACCCATTTTTATTAAGCAAATTTTTCTGCTAAACAGCTTAATGAAATTGGACCCAGGTCCTGTTTCGGAAAATTCACTTTATTTGAAACTTTTTAATTTTAACGCCCTAAAAAAAAAAACCAATTGTACCTGAGCTATCATTTGGATTCTTGTCTTTCTTCTTTTTCTTTTTCTTGCCGTGTACCGCGTAGTTGTCGCGCGCAGACCAGCTCGGATACAGCTGCATGTGTAACTGTCTCTCCTTGCGCGCCAACTCATAATATTTGGCTTGTTCTTCTCTTGATAACGCGTGCCACTACGGTATAGAAAAGAAAAGGATAGGATTGATTAAAATAATTGAATTAACTGTGAAATCGTGGAGTACAAAAATAAAAATCAATCGGCCAGTGTCATGCTTGAAGTCCGGTTATTGTAAGCTGACCGACCTTCAACTTTTATCTGTTTTGTGTCATTTTGACGTCGTCTTTCCTGTAATGCAATAATGTCCATTTGTAAAACTAGCAATTGATCGATTAAGCCGTCTTAAGAAAAGGCTGAATGAGATAAAAACTTGTTTTTCTCCCAAATTTTCAATCTTGGGATGTGGGCACGAATTTCCATTCATTTGAAAAAATTGATTAAGGGAAGAAAAATCAATGATGACGTATGAAAATCTAGCTGTAATCAAAGTATGGTATGGTATCCATTGTACTCATTGATGTACAAGCAAGGTTTTTGTTTTGTTTTTTTTAAAACTTTCAGCAATATTGACATTGTCGTGACTAATCTAATTTCAAGATTATTTTGGGGTGACTTGCAGGGGTGTAGTACAAGACCTTTCCATAACTTTTTATAAGACATATCAGAATAATTAAGTAGAGATGAAGAAGTAATTTTGATGATTAATTTTGTGGGGAAAAGTCTTGGCGACTCTTTTCCAAAACCTTTACAAAATTATCTCGAGAACGTTCTCTGAAAGTCCAGGACCACACCCCTGAAAGCTATGGAGATCCAAAGGGTCGGTAGTAAACATATCTGAATGTGCTCTTCCAGATTATGCGAAGGTGTCCCATAAAAGTTATCTTCCAACTTCCAGCTTGTGTGCAAAATCTCACAGAGAGCTTTCTGCGGTATCTACAAGCTGCCAGCTCCGTCTATGAGACAGTGGACAATGCAAGGAGGTTCGTCTAACTTACCCTCCTGCCAAGGATCTGATTAATTGCAGCACTTTCCTTCAACGTACACTCCTTAACCACGCTAGCTCTCATCTCCTTCATGTACAGCATGAATGCGTTGAGAGGCTTCTTAATGTGAGGTACACGGCGTTTCTCGCTACTCGTCATTTTGGGCTCTTTTTCTTTCGGCGGTGGTTGTCTGGAGTCGAGAGAAGAAGAATATGATTTCATATAATATACAGTTGTAGTCAGAAGTTTACATACAACTGTGTTAAAACTGGTGTGCTTAAACTTGCATTGTTACCATTTTTGTAACAGTCTTTACTAAAGTCTTCATTTTGTGGAATTCCTCACGTGCTTGCAGTACTTAAAACATAGTTTGCACACCTTGCAATGGTTCGGGTAGTCCTGTTTACCATTTTTGGTGATGATGGTAGTGGTGTACATGTATGTAAACTTCTGACTTAAACTGTAGGTTATGTCCAAATTGTTTAGCTACGTCTTGAAATTAGATGCCATGAGATTTTGGTTGGTAACCTGTTTTTGCTAAGTACAATATTTGCGTGGTAAGCAGCTCCATAAAATTGAGCCCTAGGTTGTGTTTTTATTCTACAGTAGTTATAGTTACAGTAGGGTGATTTTACTGTCATAGGCGTAGCAAGCTCTTAAAAAGTGGGGGAGCAGGGGCGCACAGCAGCCGGGTCGCTCAGCGTGGCATTTTATCAGCGGTGTTATATTACTTTCCTTAACTTTTTGCCGACAGTACCATGATTTTGCCGACAAAATATGAATTACATCATTAATGGGTGGCAAAAAAGTGTGGGGGTGCAAATTGACATCTTTGCCCCACCCCCCACTTTTGAAAGTGGGGGAGGGCATCAGCCCCCCGTCTCCTACGCCTGGCCTATGGGTTGATCTGTCTAAATTCTGGGGCCAATTTCATGGCACTGCTGAATCTCTAGCTGAAAACGTGTGCTTACCGTACTGCAACAAAAAAGTTGTGCTAACGTCAAGGCTATTTCACAGTCACGCCGTGCTTAAGCAGGCGCGTGCTTGGAAACAAGCATTGTTGTGTCACTAGTGTTTAGCAAATTTTGCCTCTGAAGCTAGCAAATGTTACGCAGTGCTTACGGTTGCAGTCTCCATGGAATAGCCGGAGCCTCTTTTAGCATAAAATCAGCTGCTAAAAAGTGGCTCTTGATCACAATTTAATATATTACTGAAATTGATATTCCAAACTCAGTGTGCTAGCTATTACCTATCGTTACTCTGTTGCTGTGTGTCTTGTTGCCTTGAGCTTGACGTAACGATTGCCGGATGCGGAATACCAGTGACGGCCATACCGTGGTGAGGTGGGGGGAAACCTGGGTGACCGATTCGAGACATACTGGACGCGTTGATGAGTGTTGGATAAGGGGACCTGAGAGCACTTGTGAGGGGGTAGAAGGGTTGCCCTTGCCTGTCGGAAGAAGAAAAACAAGAAACAAAACACTGAGAAGCGATGTTACATAATTATAATTATTACATTAATATAGCACATGTTCACATGCGCTGCATATTATGAGTTTATGGAGCTTGATTTTATAGCCTGTACATAGTTGGGTGGCAGGTGATGGCCAGAGACACCGGGGAATCCCCTTACTCTTCACAAAAGAGTGTTCTGGGATCTTTTAACTGTGTTACACAACACACTGGACCAATTGACCACTCTCTCAGAGACGCCATCTTTGTAGGAAAAATGTTACTGCGTATTAAACGCCATCAAGTACGTGCACGCACACCCTGGAAAAAGTTCCAAACACGCGCACATGTTGCTTGAAATGTGTTCGAAATACAGCGCAACATAAGCGCGTCACAAAAAAAAGGTGGGAACGGACCTCAGCTGGGGGCCCCCTGTGTTACGCCACTAACTGTTTCATTTCAAAATAACAAAATTTGTTTTGTTTAAAAGTTGCAATTCTTACCACTGCCTCGTGGTGGAGGTGGGAACGGACCTCAGCTGGGGGCCCCCTGTGTTACGCCACTAACTGTTTCATTTCAAAATAACAAAATTTGTTTTGTTTAAAAGTTGCAATTCTTACCACTGCCTCGTGGTGGAGGTGGGAACGGACCTCAGCTGGGGGCCCCCTGTGTTACGCCACTAACTGTTTCATTTCAAAATAACAAAATTTGTTTTGTTTAAAAGTTGCAATTCTTACCAAGGCACATTGTAGACTTCTAGGTGATGCGGCACAGTGCCTAATGACCCAGGGGATAAAGGATGGTATAATGGAAGTTCTGATGAATGTCTTGCTCGAGGAATACCTGTTGAGTAAGAATCAAGACACGTGATTGGACGAGGCAGTGGTTGATGAGTCTCGCCAGCCAATCAGAGGAAAGATTAGAGAGATGTTGGGGGAATTACAGACAATAATGCATAAGCAAATAGCCTTAGCAAATGCATATAAGTCTGTTTTCAATACTGGAGAGACTTTTTCACCAGGATCATAACTCTGTGCAATGCCAGTTATCTTCTCTCTCAAAAAAATAAAAAATCTTGAGACAGATCTAAGAAGATAACTTAAGCAACAAATAGTGCAACAACATACATGTACCTTTCTTATAACCATGTGTACACATTTCCTATTTAACGTATGTAACATAGGACACATACATGTACTTTGTGACATTTTTTGGTGTCCTTGTTACATACGGTATATTAAAAATGTGCACACAGGGCTTTCGGGAAGGTATGCTGTGGAACTATTCGTTGCAGTTCTTTAGCTGAAGTTATCTTCTTAGATATTGTTTTGAGAGAAGATGAATGACATTGTACAGAGATATAATCCTGGAGGAAAAGGTCTCTCCAGTATTGAAAACAGACACATACATGTATATAAGCATAGCCTTCCACAACTGTGACTCTGGTTCGAATCCCATCCAGGTTATGTGGATTGGGTTTTCAGTCCCTGCTTGATTCCATGGGTTTTCCTCCTACTGTATGTGTGTAGGGGTTTTCCTCCCACCTCTAAAACTGAGCATTTCTTCATCGTCTTCTCTTCACAGATTTCTTCAGGCTTACAAGCTACAGTGCCTCGGGCACTTTTGAATTAAGGAATTCTTAGTTTCAATACCAGAACAAATTCTAATTAAATAAAAATGGGCATGGATCGTGGAAAAGAACTTGAATGTTCACCTGTTTTGGCATCGACTTCTATCGTTCCTGCCAGATGGGGCGGGGGAGGCGTGCCGGGCGAATAGTGGTCCTGGTTGTACATCATAAGGTGGGCCAGAGAGGGCGGGTAGGGGGCGCTGGGGTGCACCATGGGGATTTTGCCTCCCTGCACAAAAAAACAAATTATAGAAATGAGCTTTTTCAATAATTGGAAATGTCAGAAAGAGAGTGCCCCCGAGGAAAGATCTTTTGGAGTTAGTCGAGGCTACCTGGTATGTAACCCAACAATTTGTTACAGCTCATGGTAAAAACCTTTTGCTCGGAGGGGTGAAATGTTGGCTTTGGCCGCCCTGCAGAAAAGAAACTAAGCCCATGTAACAACTGAACAATTTGTTACAATTCATGGTAGAAATATTTTGCTTGGAGGCACTCAAATTTGGCTTTCTGGCATTCTTGCAGAATAGATTTCCAATACAGTATGATTCGTTGATCCATACAAATAAAACTAACAAAAATCCAAACGTACAATGCAAAAAGAAATAACACTTTCCGCATCAGTAACTTCATCCTATACTTTCTAACATTCAAACTCCAGTTTCAGCCACCCTCCTACTGTACTTTTGATCCATAGGCTTTTAGTGCCAGGGTAAAGCAGTGTAAAGTACAGGTCCTCTCAGTACCACAACTAGACCCCTGTGTTTCTCATGTTGTTCAGCTTCCCCTGCGGAAGCGCTGATTTACGTTGCTGGCATTGAATAGGGAAAGGTATGGGACAAAGGGAAGAATGAGTGCTCAGTACGCACAGTTAGTTCTTTTCAACTATGGTGACACGGCACATCTGTCAACATAAAAAATATTATGGGCCGCCTGGCTTCTGCAAGCTACATGTAGGTTAACAATAATGGTTTTATAGTCTATAACTTTATGTCTCTACAAAGCTGTGATGGGGCACCGTTTGTGACCTGCCCTACCAAAATGTCAGTTTTGACGAGTGTTTTGTTTCACGTTCTCAGACAATGATCGCAATATTTTGTATGGCGCCTTAAAATTACCATTCAAATAATTTGAAATTATTGGAAAAATTACTTGGAATTCAAAATTGTAACCTTTTACATTAATTGAAAAACAAAATTAAGAACTGAAATTAGTTGGGATTAAATTTTCAAAAACTATTTAAAATAAATTTTGGATACAAATACTGGATCAGAAATACTTTGCACCACTCTTCAGCCTGAAGTTGATTAAATTAAGTGAAGAAAAATGACAAAGTGAACGAGAAATTGGTGCCAAAAATAAGGCATAAAATGCATTCACACTAAAAAATGCAGCAGCATCAATCTATTATGATTCTGCACATCAACTATCACAGAGTTCTGTATCCTTCGGTGACGACCTTGGTGCATGAAAGAAGTTTCCACAAAGAACTGTGACTGGCAAAAGGCCTCCAGACTAATCCGGAAATCTCCTTAGAAAAATCAGAATCAATCCGACTAGTCTCCCGCTAAGATGACAGCCAGACAAGGGGGAAATCCACTCCTATAGAGACTCGTATTGTTTTACATTCTGTCAAGATGTACATGTAAGCATACAGCACCCCCACGCCCTACACCCCCACCCCCCCTTTCCCCAACCCCCCAAAAAAAACGAAAACACCTAAACAAAACAACAACGAAACAGTGAAATTGTTATGTCAAACTTGGTTTGCTCACATAGAGAACCCTGTTGGCCCCTATAGACCGTATCGAATAGCCGCCATTTTGTGGGGCAGTTTCTTTGTTCATTGAGGACATGCATGGTTGCACATATTGTGCTTCCATTGTTGAACGGTTTAAAAGGCACAGGCTCGTCAGCAATGAGCACGCGCCAATTTCGTGCCACGAAATACGCAGCTCCATGCCTTTGCTATGGAGCTGCGTATTTCGTCGCACGAATTTGGTGCGCGCGCATTGCTTATGAGCCTGAGCCTTAAAAGTAACAAAAGGTGCCCCACGAAATGGCGGCTATTCGATGCGGTCTATACCATAATAAAATAATATATTTTACCATGTTTAACTCAAAATGTGACCTTATTCGGTTGAATTTACACAAATTGGCCAGCAATTAACAAAACTTGCTTAAAATGATGTGACCATAAACTACTACCGGTATGAAATCATCATTCAAGTGATGTTAGTTTTCATACTATTTGAAGAATGATCTGAAAGAGCTCATTTTAAAGAGAAAACTCGTAAGACCATAAACTATTTGTTTTAGACATTATATCTCGATTACATCACATGCTTCAGCCATAAGATTCCATACTTCTTTATTCCTCCCTCCCCTTTCACATTAAAAGCAGCTATAGCAGTTTCACTTTTCATATCCTGATAATATTTAGAAGTATGGGTCATAAAATGAGATGACTCGGATTCAACCTGCGTGGAGGTTTCAATAAATCAAATATTGTGATTTTAGTGGCGGTTGTTGATAGCGAACATAAAAGTCAATTCAGATTTTTCATTGTCAGATTTTATTTACGCAATACTACCATTACTTTGAATATCACCTTTTAAAAACACTTCAAATGTACACAAAAATTGGCCTTTCACATAAATTAATCAATTTCGGCTTTTTAGATTATATTTTACTTTCAAAAGCAGTTGGTTTTAGCATATTTCTGATACTGCTTTGAAAGAAATGTTTGGACTTTGACTGATTAAGATAAAATATGATTTGCACAGTCTCAGTTTTATAGAAAGCTTTCTCTGGGAAAGGATTATGTGACTTGCATTTTGTGTATAAAAAGGAAAAAACTAGAGAACCGAGTGATCATGTCATCTATTTGAATTTACTCGTGAAATGAGGTGAATTAGACAGTTGATGGGAAAGTCACGATGTTGATATTTGCTCTGTTCACATTTGACTTCACACAAGACAGCCTAGTGTATCATTTGCAATGACCCCAAAAAGTAATCGACGAGTTTACAGGGGAAAGTTCTGAAAGTAAAGATTGAATTAATAGCAACTACCCAATGAAAGGTTTCCGCTCAAAATTATATAATTTTATTAGAAAATAATCCGTAAAGATGAAATTATTTAGAGAGTTTGCAAACGATTTACTTATTTTTGGTTTGCATCTAAGCGGTCCAAAATGCATGGGCGCTGTGTACTGCGTGTTCCAACGCGATGCATTTTTATGGATCGCACGCCACAGAGTGCATAACGCAAGCCACATAGTACCCGATCAACTGAGAACGAATATTTGAAACACCCCGCCAAGACCAGGAAAACGCATATGGATTTTCATGTTTTATTTAAACGTGGTACATTTAAAAAATTTCTTCGGATGAGTTTGTTGATGTCTTTGTTTTGATTTATAATGGCTTTATTTGCAGAATCGCTCAAAAAAAGATCATCTACAGGGCCTTTAAGCCGTGTCCGCATTGGACTTGTTGTTGGGAGGTTTTACCGAGACGATGGTAAAATGAAAATTTTTACTGCTGTCCACATTTAGACTTTTTGACACAGGAAATTTTAACCGAGACCGTGGGAGAGCATGCGCAGTATCCCTTTGCAGTTTGACCATAACGACCCAAACGTACGCTTTCAGAGTGATTTTACCGACTCAGTGTGTCCACATTGGACTTATCGTCTCAGGAAAAGTTCCCTGGTCAATTTTCCTGGGCAGCAGTTATCCAGGAAAAGTAACCGCTAGACTCAGGAAAAGTTACTGAGAGGAAAACGTCCTACATGTAGGCTGTCTGCATTGGACTTAAAATGGGAAAGTACCCATCGTCTCGGTAAGTTTCTCCCAAAAAGTCCAATGCGGACAGGCCTTTAAAGACCCAAAAACCTAAATCTAGTTGTTACAAAAACCTTACACAAAGTGATCAAAGCAATGCCATCATAACAGTTACCCTGCGAAGTTAGTCCACCTTAGTTGGTATTTTGTTTTCATAAAAGGAGCGATATAAGTTGGTTTTAAAAAGATGAGTGCACCCTCATTTTTTTGGTCTTATGTTCAATATTTTACTGTATTCATTTTCAATTCTCATAACATTAGCAAGTATTTGTCAGTTGCCATGGATTCACACACACGTCTAACGTTTCTCGTCTTTTTTTACGCCCTTGGCTTTTTATGTTAAGTGGCTTTTTTTAGCCTTGTTATTCTGCCAAATTATGCCACGGTGGTCAAGTTGTGATATTTGGTCAAGTTGTGATATTTCGAGTCCACAGAAGAATTTGTCCCCGAGCCAAAAACAAAAGCAACTTGCCAGCTGCACTTTTGACACCTCGCCGACACATTTATGCGGTGTCACCCTAACCTGTCGTTTTCCCACCGACCAACCACCTTACGGACCGAGGATCCTAACCAATGACAACTAGAGGCAGTATACGGCTGCTGCTGTCGGCTGGCCGGCCGGCCAAGATGAACCTGCCACCTATGGTGTCTGGACTTCTCAGTGGTGGCATTTTATTGACTGAACGGTAGGGTGACTGACCGCCCGTTGTTAAGGAAATCGGGCGAATTTTTTTCTGAACAATTTCTCGCCAAAGTATCCTATTGATTAGATATGGTGTATATTTTGTAGTGACTGATTAGTGATAGACCGTTTGCACGAGGAACCATCTTTGTGGATAATCTTTTTGTTTTTCTGCAGCAGGCATGAGTAGACCTGCACACAGAAAATACAATGTAACTGTCATTTTATTTTACTATTCAGTTGAGTTTTAGAATCTGATATTTGACTGAATATACGCTGTTCTTAAAGTGTAAAGAAATTGATATTTGTTCTATTGGACTAGTGCTATTACTCGTGAAACTTTATCCCATTTGAGAATTGAGGATGTACGTAATCATGTATATTCAAGCAAGGCCCCTCCTTGATAACTCTAGTAGACAACGGTTGGCAACATGTAGAACTGAACGGCCCCTGAGCAAGTTACCGTCGTCAGCCACAAATAAACATCAAAGACGCCACTAGCACCGACCGGAAAACCCCCAGCGTTGAAAATCCCCCAATCAATCCATCACGCACAATGTCGTACCTCGATACGTCGCTCTCTTGTTAAGAAAAAAAAGGCACAAAAAACTCCCCCGAGAGGCGAGTCACACTGTCTACTGGCACGACTTCTGCAACGCGCAAGTCCGCCCCCGTTGAGAGGCCAATAATCCTTCTGAAAATCGTCTCGCGCCATTTTGCCGTTCTAAGATGAGGAGTGAAAAGATATCTGATGTTGACATCGATGACTATAAGATACCGATCTGTTGGTGCAAGTCCATGTTAGGGGGAAAGAAAGGGGGGGAGGCGGGAGAAATCACAGATCATCATAGCTGACTGATGGTGGTCATTGAACCGTCCGGATTTGCTAAAGATTCAAACTGCCGCTACCGAGTCTGCTTTTAAGAGTTTCAGAGACTCTACGGTTAGAGGGGTTGGGACTTAGAGTGAAACTCAAGATGAAACTTAAAACTAACCGAGGAAAATAGGGTCACGGATAGCCCTAAACCATCACCATTACAACTTGTAAAAAAAATAAGATATAAAATACCCAAATAAGTCGCGATGCCGGCTTGTCGGTGATTTTGAATCAGAGCAAATGAAAGTTAATACGCATCAATTTGTTGGGGTGGAACACAAGAAGGTATATCAGGATCTGCGCTGGGGGGCGGGTGCCTACAATCTGATGTAGCGCAAGAATCATAATTGGGTTACAACAAAAATCATCTCCACTCATGCCATTTACGTCTGGATATTTGAGCGTGAAATAAGCACAAATTCTTACGGGCCTCAATGGTCTCCGTCAAATTCATTCTAGGTTTTTACATTTGATACCTAAAATAAACTGAGCATTCGGTAAAATGAAATTACAAACCGCAACCTAATCCTGTCGTGTACGTGTATGTGAACGTAAACTGGTTTGTTCTTCAGGTCCTGTTACATCATTTGGGATCAGGTTTGTAATCCATACTTGCTACCTCTTAACCCTATTATTCCATGCTTTAATCTGGTTGCGTCTCTCGCATTAAATGCAACACCCATGTGACGTGCAATGCTTTTTCCATTACATGCTCAGTGCAATATGTACGCACATGTGAGTCTTTTCACGGTAAAGGGGGCATTTTGGCAACACCGACCATATTTTTCAGAAAATACCTTTGTCTGGTCTCAAAAATAAAAGAGATAAGTTTAAGTTGTTCTGAAGAGATAACTTAGGCCCAAAAAGAGTTACAAATAGTGTGACAACGGGCCCTTTTAAAAACCCTGTGTACAAATTTCCAATATACAAATGTCCGTCCCGGTTACGAGCGTATATTGGAAATTTGTACACAGGGTTTTTAGAAAGGCATGTTGTCACACTATTTGTACCCCTTTTTGGCCTAAGTTATCTCTTCTGAACAACTGAAACTTATTTCTTTTATTTTGAGACCAGACAAAGGTAATTCCTCGAAAATATGGTCTGCGTTGCCAAAATGTGTGTAAATGTTTGGCTGATTCAGGGCAAAGCGGTCATTGTTTTTGTTACGATATTTTGTAATTGAATCGGTAGCTTCTCTCTCAATTTATAACAAACAAACAGTGTAAGCTGCTCTAGAATTTTGACTACAAATGTGCACCAAAAACCAAAATAGAGTAAAGCGACACAAACATTTGTGACCTAGTGAATGTGTGACTAGAAATTAGGAACTCTTTTTTTGCTTTTTTCAATTTTGGCAGCCATCACGCTCTATGCACGTATTACGTACACTTGGCGGGCTCCGACTGGTTTGTTGGTAAATCTCGTTTCTGATGTTAATCAAGCCAGACAAGCGAAAGACGGGCACGTGGGATGTGTTTTAGGTTGTCTCTACTGCCTTTTATGCTCGCGATGCAATGAGGTGTGGTCATCGTTAAGAAAAGGGGTTTTGCAGTATGAAATTAAATGCCACGCTATGATGTCAGTTCACGCTTTACACTTTAATCGTCCTGGGTACAGAGGCGGCTTCATTGCAAATCACAATTCGGTCACGCAGTCGTACATAGGAAAGATGGTTTTTCCTCGAATTCTAATTTCAAGTTGTGCCAAGAAATAGAGGGAAAGAGGTCAATGTGGCCTTGTCCCAGTGTGGAAAAATATGCTAATTTATTTTCACTTCATTCAAGAAAATTAGGGGGCAAAATGATGTGTATTAACGGAAACAAAACAATTGTTTATAATGCACCAAGTCAAGATTGTGTGTTTAGCTGGAATTGGGGTTAAATTTCTCGCCATGAATGGTGTCATGTGTCCATGGGCAAGACACTTTGCTGGAAGAGCTACATGTAAACAAGAGCTCCAGGGCCTTACTACTGTACATCATACTACTGGACCCAGTCCAGTATGGTCAAGTGCTTTATGTTACTTCATTCAACTGGCAGTGCAGTGTTTTTGGCCTCTATTTTACCTACCAGTTTTCCCGGGCTCTCAGTGAGAGAAAATATATTTCCCGACTTGGTCTAGTACATTTTGACCTTAAATTTGAGCCCTGGTTAACCCACTGAGAAATATTTATTGTACAGAGACTTGCAACTTGCATTTATAAAAAAATCTCCAAAATGAACGAAAAGTAAAACATGCCTTTCACTTTTATTATCAGCGATTGGCACAAACGATAAATTGTGTATCACTAGAAAAGCGCTTTTCATTGTTGCTAAAACAAACAGTCACAACACCTGTGTCAGTAAGAAAGTGTCCTGAATTGAGTACAGTAAGATAATGAAACCAGATGGTGGAACACGAATGTTGAACAGTGAAAGAGAAACAATATAAATGGGTTATCAGCATGCAAAAAGAAACCAGGGAAAGGGGGTGAGATGAGCACAACATTTAAACATATGGTTTTTAAGAAATAGACAATGTAAATTTGTTTTCTTTGCTGTAAACAATTCGTCACCCTTTGTGTGTTGCCATGGTTTTTGGGTCTACACTAAAACCAGTGAAATGTTTCCCTGCGCTATACCAATGGACGTTTCAGATTACCAGCAAATGTTTAGACCCAATTACCATGGCAACTGACGTCACACTTTAGTAGTCTATTAGATGACTGAAATACTATATTTTCCGGCCACTGAAATCTGCATATCGATCCATTCTGCCCGAATTTTAAAGTCCAATAATTTTTGAATTGGTGGTCATATTCACATAGCCTTTATACTGAATGAAAACAAAGTTTGCTTTTTGCACTACTAGTACTGTAAAAGCGGTGGTTTTATTTTCGCGCATTTCGCGCACCAGACAGAGCCCGCAAAAATAACAACTCGTGAAAATGTCAGTGATGTTGAAATGCGCGAAAATATCTTTACGCGAAAATATTGGCTTTTACAGTATTCCATTCCTTCTAAATAAAAAGTAGCAAGTAACTTCGCTACTTTTTCAGTGCGCGTACTTTTTAAACGTCAACGTAAATGTTGGCACTCGATAAACTATTCCAACAGCCCCCGCATCTTGGGAAACAGTTTTCTGTAATTACAACAGAGGAATTTGGATGATTTTTGGAGGCCAAAGTTCCTTCCAATGACCGACATATCCAGAGATATTTTCTCTCTTAACAGGACATCAAGCTTTAAGCTCGGCCCTAATAATAATTGGCATCTCTTGGACATGAAGTCTTTTGACATCCAAGGAATTTTGATTTCTGGTCTCGAAGGATTTGCTCGGAAATCCAGCTAGGGACAGAGTAGGATCATTAAGGGTCCGTTGATGAAACATGATGGTTAGCCACAGTTATTTGCTGCATTCTAGTTTGAGTTTCAAATTGAAATGCAAAGACAATGAGAGGGGGAAAATGATGTACAAATAAAGGATAGACTTTAATGAAAACATTGGAAGATTTGTCGTCAAATCCCACGCAATTGCAAACGTCTGGAATCGTGCTGTTTTAAGGAAGGTACACATGTACATGTATTTGGGTCAAGTGAGTATTGGAAAAATGAGAGCGCTGATAATACAGAAGTAAGACAGGGCACTGATTCCTGTATTGCAAAAGTGGGCCCTAACAAAATCTGGGGGAAATAAAACGCTCAATTTTTTAGGAAAAAAACTGCTCAAAAAATTGAAATGAGGACTTTTGTATTACTGACACAGAAATAAATAATCCTTAAATATTTTACACTTTTCATTCATGGAATTTTCACAACAATGCTGCAAAATATGTGTATCTTAAGGTTTAATCCCATTCCCCTCCCACTATGAAACAATTTTCTCCGATTGGCCTTTCACACAAGAGCCTCTTAATCCAGGTTCAAAACCTGTGATGTTTCACACTTGCAATTTAAACCTCGGTATAAAACAGAAAATAAAGCTGAACACCCAACACCTTGGCGCCAGATAAAAAGTCAAGTAGCACAACTTAAATCCTTTTTACTTCTGAAATTTTTTATATCAATACCAGAAGAGTTCCCAACAACATTTTATTTCGTGAAACTCTGGTTTTAGCAAATAAAACTTCAGACGGTTTACATAAATGATGAAATTGCCTTGTAGAGACACGAAAGTGTCCTACCCAACATTGAATGATAAACATAAGAAAATGAGAAGAATGAAAATATGACAGGTAAGAAATTCAAGTGCAAAGCTCTAATTCTACAAGCAGTTATAGGTCACTTAAAGAACCATGTTGCTCCGACCCACATTTGGAAAAGGTGGACAAGGTTTTGTAATGTTTTATTGGAAAAGCCTTATCAAACGACCTAATTTTGGAGTTTGATGCGAAGAGTGTGTTGCAAGAGTGGCAGGAATCATTGCCAGGAACACTTTTTTGTTTTTGGTGAAACAGCGGATTAGTGCTTGGAAGTGAAGTCTCTGTGAAGTGATGTCATGATCCCTTTTGAAGATTCAGACTCCAGAAAAAGATTTTGGACTTGATGCATTCCAGCTGTTACTGATGTTGCTTCAACTCCAGTCCCAAATAGCTCAGGTTAAAATTTTGTATTCAAAATTTACGTACAAATTGTTTTTACATGTTATCAGGTATTTATTGCATCGGTCCATGCAAACTTTTATTCGAACCAGCCTTTTAGCAACAACAAGCTCGGTGGTCCAGTGGTTAAGATGTATGCCTAGCATGAAGGAGGTTGTGGGTTAGAATCCCAGCCGAGCACACTACAATTTTTGCAGGAATAGCATACCAAGTCATATAAAGGCAAATAAATTCTATAAAGATCTTTAAAGTTGAGACATAGATCTCTGCCCAGTTAAAATTCCAAGTTTTCATGCATTGCATCGAGGTTAATGCACTGTTCAAAATCTAAACTGTGGTTAACCGGTTGTTTCAGTATTAAAAAAAAAAAAAAAAAAAGATTGGACGTAAAACAAAAAGGTTGAGATATTAAGACATCCATGATGACTTTTCTGTGGACAACAAGATTGAACTGCCTGTGTGATTTCATGCCCCACCAACTGGCCCACTTTGTAATTGTCATGTCCGCTGCGAGCGGCACGCTCGGCTCTAACTAGGCCAAAGCCAATTTTCCCGTTGTCTGGGTGTAATTCCCAGAGAGAAAACCATCTCCATGACAGCCTCTTTAGAAGAGCTAAATCTGCTGTGACTCTTCCAAACAACCCCTCGTCCCTTGATTGTTCTCACGCCCAGGTTTGAGCCAATTAAAAATTAAACCGAGCTGGTCCCAGCCAAACGGGGGCCCTGGCCTGGTTGGCCGGCTAGAGATCGCTTTCTGAACCTCTAAGGACGGGTGACAATTCCTTTGGCACGAGGGCTACTATTGCATTTGTTTCGTCCGACTTCACCGAGCTTGGAAGCTGGGGACATAGTCATCATGATCATCAGCAGCACCATTCTATAGTCGAGGTGGCGAGCCTGGGTGACTCAGACAATCACGTCACTCAATGATGGACAAACATGTAGGGGGACCATGCACAGATTTATTCTTCAAATGTAACAAAGTGATTTATCTTGTTAAAATATGCAGTTTCAGCGTTGACACTTTAGACTCGGATAAAATTCTACACCACGATCAAAATATCAGACCAAAAAAAAAAAGAGTCTCTGAAAAAAATTGTCCAAACAAAATCTTCATATTTTTCCCAACCAATTATTATATTTTTTACTAATCTAAATAGATCTGCACTTAAGGATGGTTGGTTGGTTGTTAATTAAAGAAAAAAAAATCAAGATAAAAATGATGAGTTTTGAATTTTGATTGCAATGATACATGTAAATCATGCTCAAGTTTGATACAGCATCAAGAATTTGAACATCAACATTCAATTCGCTTCATAATCCAACATCTATATTTTTTCGATTTTGTAGAATTCTACTGCTAGTGTGTTTCTTAGGATGTGGTATCACCAAATCATGCAGTACTTCGTTTGAATTTAGAGCAGTAATAATCAGTAAAATTTGGGGTTAGAAATGAAGGAAAAATAGGCCCCCTAAAAATCAAAGTTTGCCCACGTTTTTCATCTCAATTCTGACGGGACGGTGCAACCAGACAGTTCAATTACCGGCAGAGCTGTAATTCGGTTAGCATTATTTACGCTTCTATCGTCCAGGGTCCCATGATCAAATCGATACAAACCCGGTCAAACCGCTGCGTTTTCCCCTCTTTCGCCCATCTCTTTTCTGCCGTTCATATTTTGGAATAAACCACCCCTCTTGCAAACCTTATTTTTTTAACCCTTCAGCCTTAAGCCCTCCAGGTACAGAATTCAACCGACCAATCAAGCAACAATGATCGAGGAACCAAAAAAAAAAAAAAATGAAGAGAAAAAAAATTCCCTACTTGGCTAATGATGGTGCCGCTGCATCAAACCCACTGAAAATAAAGAATGCTTCAATTAGGTACATGTACTTCCCAGTACTCGCCATGAAAATGAAAAGGGCACTTACATGTACATTAACAAATCGGAAAGTCTTTAAAGTTATTAAAAGAGAATGGATGCAAATATCGTGGGTAATAAAATCCATGGTACCGGTACCTTATTTCTGGAACAAATGAAAATTAGTGCACGGGCATTTTTATGTTTAAAATGTTTACAAAATTTCTAATAAAAAATGCGTGTTCTCTTTGTACATGTATACTTCCGCAATCCCTTTAAAAATATTGAGGGACAAATGTACTACATGTACATTTTAAAAACCAATTCACATTCAAAATGCCACTGTATACAGCATGTAAGTCCCATCATAACAATAATCATTTTATTATTCCTAGCATGCACATTATTAGTATTCATGGCCGGCCATCCCAAACCTGCCATAACAAGAACACAACAAGCAGATCACCCAGATACAACCTCAGCCCTCGTCCAAGAAACGAAACCACGGTGGTTTATAAGCGGATTCGCAATTTGGCGCCCTCGAGCCAAATGATATCACTCCACTGCCCTCGCCTTCTCTCGCACTCTACGCTTTCAGCCAGCATCTCAGACATTTTTTTCTCTCTCTCCGACAACAACCGTGCTGACGACGGGACTTGTACACACATGACTCCACCTGCCTCTGATTTTTTCCTTTTTTCTTCCCACCCTACATTTGAGTCATTGTACTTTTTCATTGTGTTGGGCCAGTAGGGCATGCGGGGAAGGGGAGCATAGGATAGAGGTACTGACTGACACAGGGCCCCTGACTGGTCCAGAGAAGACACAGACGGGGCGAGGGGGGAAAAAGGTGGCCGGGTAAATCGGTGGAAAGATAAACAACGGATGTGCGGACATAAATCCACCGTGTCACTCGGCCACTGCACTTGACTTTTCATTTTGATGTATTGTGCGGCTCAAACTAACCAATTCACCTGCCATCTCCATTTGCTAATTATGATTAGCAAAATTGGAAGGAAAGGTGGTGGCGATTATTGGGGGGAGGGGGTGCTTGTCCTGATCTGTGATTTATATTTTTAGAGTGTGAACCTTCTTTGTTTAGAAGGGATTTTTAGGTCACTTGATGCAGGACCAAAAAATCAAACAACCCATGTGTATTATGAGCCAATAAAAAGCAAAGTGCAGTTTTATTTTTTGAAACATGAATAACAAGCAATAGACCGATCCAGTAAGCTCCGCCCATTTAGAAATTGCATAGCAACATGCCACACATGTGAGGCACATGTACAGTTGAGGCACATGTACAGTAGAGTCGCGTGGCCGTGCTGTACGTCAGCGCCCGCGCCCTGGTCAGCATGTATTGAAACATGCACCAGACACAGAAACTGCACACTCGAAAGCAAAATGTGCACGCACTAAAGTATTCAGTCGTGTGCGTGCACATACAACATGCCTGCATTACGCGTAACGCGCGCGATCGACCAAAAACTACTCTACACACATCTAGAACGCAGTGAATGCACAACATAGCAAAACGACAAGCTAATTTTAACGAGTTTTTCCCGTTTACACAAAAACACATTTATGAAGGGATTAAAAGTAGGTTTGGCCAGTCTTATACAATCCGTTTTAAACCAGCTAGAGTCCTCTGCGCTGATAATTATGTTTATGGTGTTTTTGGGTCACTCGTGCTGCATTTCGCCGTAGCTCTGTGCACAAAATTTTAAGGAATCAGGTAGCCAAAATGGCGATCTACTTTTTGGCTACTTGAACCCGAGGCTGTGATTGGTCAATTCCAAAATGGGCGGGTTGCTTACTGAATCGGTCTATTCTTTAAGTTTGTCAATTTTGGAAGTGGAAAAATATTAAATTCTTGCATTGAGCAAATGTTTCTCTGCTTAAACCAGTAAATTCTGTAAATGTGGAGAAACTTGCAGCATTTATTGTCCGACATATTGATGTTCTAAAAAAGAAATCAGTATTTGAATACAAATCAAGTTAAATGTGAATATGTAGGTTATAGCACTATAACATTAAATATTTGTGATAGAATGTTTTTATTATGCCACATGAAAAGTACGACAGACGGGCAGAGCAGTAGAAAAAAAGTGCATTCATTCCAAAAAAAATTAAGCATGACCCTCAAATTTGCATTTTCCTGACATTGCTCCCCAAAAAACATTTTTGTAAAGAATGCCATAAAATTCCCAGTCCACAACAACGAACAAGAAAAAAAGCTGAACAGACAAAAAACTGATGAAGAAAGGAAGCGAAATATTAAAATAAAAAGGAGGTAGAAAAAACCCCCCGAGGCTAAAAGTAATGAATGGGGAAATTGAGGAAAAATCTCCAGCGTATGGTCGGGACTTATCTAGCGAGTGCGGCGAGACCACTGCGATCGAATCGTTTTCTTTAGGCAGGCCGCCCCGAGGGGGAGTTTTGCTAATCGTTCTCTTCATGTTGGTTTGTTCAGCAGTGCCATCATTGAAAACACTCCTGGATAGAACAAGGCGGAGGTTTGCAGTTTTTGTTTGGCATGCAGGGTGTGGAAAGACGGAGACAAAATACAAGTGTGGGTGGTGTAGCGATTGAAAATAATTGGTAGCAAGTACGTTTTGTCACTGGAGAAGAAAATCTAAACCTTGTGAATAAACAAAATCTACATGTATTTAATAATTGATGTTTGCTTAAACAGAGTTGGGTCTTTCCACAAAAAAGGGGGCATTTTGACAACACAGACCATATTTTCGAGGAAATACCGGTACCTTTGTCTGGTCTCAAAATAAAAGAAATAAGTTTAAGTTGTTCTGAAGCGATAACTTAGGCCCAAAAAGGGTTACAAATAGTGTGACAACAGGCCTTTCTAAAAACCCTGTGTACAAGTTTTCCCAATATACCGTACGCTCGCAACCGGGACGGCCTAAAATGTAACACAAGTGTACGTCCCGGTTACAATAATTGGAAGAAATTCCGAATCGAAACACCTATATTATTTAAATGACAAGTATTTGCAATGCTGATGCAATTTACACTCCGTTAAATCTGAGGAAGGGGGGGGGGGGTGGGTGGGGGTTTAGGTTGCATTTAAATTGCACCATATCGAAAATTCAGACACATGCATACGACTTTGGGTAATCCAGCTTGATTGCACCTCGTTCACAAACACTTCATCAATCGTTGCGCTCCCCGAGTCCTCCCCGATCCATCTTGTTTTTCTTTGCCGTTCTGGAAGCTCGCTACTCTGCCTTATATAAACGTCCCTTGTCACCACTTCTTCAAGTTTTACAGCTTGATAGACAGATGCAACTGGGGTTAGTACCAAGCTAAACTCGGTGATTACGCCTGGTAGCGAGTGCTGAGGACCACTTTGGCTAAATTGAGCTACTGAAACCAGATTCCTTTTCCTCAGTTTTATGTAAGGAGGGATTAAACTTAAAGGTGCATTGTCTTTGCTTTGGGCTGATTTAACTTGAAATACAGTGGAAGAAAAGTGGATAATTTTATAAAGTTTTTCAATTTTTCACAGGGAAATCCAGCAATGGGACGTCATGGGATAAACAGTCTAATTACACGTGTAATTTATCAAAATAGTGCCTGTATTACCACTTGTGGACTATTTTTACTGCTCAAAATATTTAAATTGCTTTTGACAGTTTCACTATTTCCGTCAATTTAATATCCTTGCTGCATGTACACACATACCATTTTAGACACAAACTGCAGTTGTCCTTCAAGGCTTCACTTTTTTACAGTGTGCTTTTTGACAAACTCAGAAGCATTGCCAAGTCAAAGAGTCTTCTTTCTCCCAAAGGGTCCGTTATTTCAACTCCCTCAACATAAACAGTGCAAACTCAAATACCAAAGACTGGCGGTTATAAAATATCAAGAGCCGAGAGGAGAAAAACAAAAGACAAGGGTAGGAAAAACCATCCAACGATTCACACTAGAGGAGCGTGAGTTTACATGATAAATGCCTACTTAGGGTGCAATAAAACCACGTTGTGAAGGGGTTCAACGTTCACTCTGCGCGCCATTAATCACGAGGTGGCTTCCTCGTTCCGAGTGCCCAACAGGAACTGGCCAAGATAATGCACGCACGCCAAGCACAAATTTATATTCCATTTTGGTTAAATATCAAATGCCTACTTACGGAGGCTGCCGTTTGTGGGCAGAAAGTTAAAAGAGGGAAAAAAGAAGCAGTGAGGGAAAGAAAAAGAAATTTATTTTTCACACTTTGAGCCTTTCATCTTTTAGGAGGAAAAAAATGTTTGCGGAAGGAAGCAAAAAGGCCGAGAGTAAGATGAACTTCTTTAATGACGACAAAAAATGAAATATTGTGCCAACGTACTTCCAAGAACTTTATATTCTACTTGAGAAGAATACGGCATTTGCATGATGGCCATTGCAAGTAATTTAATCAAGTTGAGTCTCGGCGGTCTGAAAAGATGAGACTACGAACTCAAAAAGTTCAAGCTCTTGACAGGAAATGAAGAATGCGCACAATGCATTTAACTTAATAAGAACTAAACAAGAACGGTGTTTAAGATAAAAGGATGTGGGCTTTGCTGGTTAGTCAAGCAAGGCGGCAGAAAGGCCAATAAAGACAGGAAAAACCATTAACCTAAATGCACTTCATGCCGTCGGTGCAAGGTGATGGATAATACTGCCGGGCTTAAATCCACTCAAATTGCAGTCTGACTCCTCGTTAAGAGTAAAATTCCAAATAAACCTTCCAAATATAAAAGCAAATAAACCAAAATCCATCTGCAGATGGATATGCTTTAAATATTAACCAGAATAAAAAAAAGGCAGCCGCAAGAAGAAAGAATAGAAGCCAAGAATTATCTCTTGTAAATTTTGAAATCGCAGAAGCCGCGGCCATAATGGATAATCCACGCAATCGCAGGTGACATGTCGCAGTCCTTCGATGCACTTTCCTATCTTCCCTCCTAATTCTTAATTGACTCCACAGCCGGCGCTTCACACTACCTTAGTACAGCGTCATCATCATGATCGTTGAGCTTAGATCTACAGCTGCACTTAGAGGGGGGAAAGTTCCATGCTCTATGGTGCAGGCTCCTCATTATCCTCCAAGTCCAAGGTCAATTGTTCCATCTATGAATGGAGAGAGGACTTCAAATCTTTTGTCAAGGTCTGTGGGGAGGAGGCGAGGGGGGGTGAGGGGAGAGAGACAGTATCGAGCGATCTGAACAAGGTAAATTACACTACGGACTGCGGGACGCTCACAATGGCTCTTAGGGATTCTCAGCAAATACACAAAAAGTGTAGCAAATCTCCAGCAGTGTGGAGATCACGCGCAAATCCGTTTAGCGTGATGTCACCCGTCCTGGGTATAATACAATTCCCCAGCATGCACGCTAAAAATCAATGATGCCAAGAATGGGAGGGCAGACCAACCAAAGATTTATTTTTCTGTTTTTGTTATTACACATCGTCTTTATGGCATGCGAGGATTGCGCGTCGATTTCAAACAGTACATCCGACCTTTTAGGAAGTTGGAAAGGCCTGGCCTTGTGGATATGATAGATGAATGGACCAGAGATTGAGCCCAAGTATTGATAACGTCACGTCTGCCATAGTAACTCGATATGAATACACTCAGAAATTCAACATTACACTGTAAGTCCGCAAACAAGATTGCGTACACAAGGACATCTTGCCGACCCGTGGTTGAAATTAATATTTGTTAATGAGTGAGCTCTTTTCTTGGGCCATTCGTGACAAACCAATGTAGGGACTCAAATGGCATATCACGGAACAATAATTTGTTTTCAATCAATCCACATTCACTGTCCAGCATTCAGCTGACAAAGTGCACTGGAATACACAGTACTGTATTGCACATGTAGGAATCCAAAATGGGATTTGAAGAGTTAAAGTGTTGAAGACACATATCCAAAGATAAATGAGTGTAGTCATTAGTGGCCTTAACCACCTCCCTAGGCCTATTAAAGTGCCAGGTCGGCACTCATGCTGAGTTGAAAGGCTGCGGAACTGATCAGCGCGAATAAATCAACTCCTGTGGTGTGCTTTCTGACAGACTTGAGTGACGGTGTATAGTAAGGCCTAATCACCGAAAAAAGGTTTCGCGAGCCATAAGCCATGGCCATGATGTGAAAAAGTAGCCCAACTGTGGTAGCCTTCAAAAGGTGACAAAACTACAAGGAGGAATTTGCATAATTAAGACAATCAAGGCTTAGGAAATGTAAACTTTTTGTTACCCCAAAACACATCCGATACTCAATATCCAACTGCCCCAAACTACAATGTTTTTTCCTTCGCACACAGTACAGTCCAGAACTTGTCCCAATGAAAGCGGGTGAGCAAAATGTCTATTGTAAATTTTCAAAGGGCACGAAAATTGGAAAATAAAAAAATCTATGAAATGGTTGCAGAAGGGCAGAAAATGATTTGCCGTGCGACTATGCTCTCCATAAAAAGCAAATAATTTTATAAATCTAATTTTCAGATGATCACTGAAACAACACAGTGATCAAATTGTAATGAAGATGCCTCAATCTGTGGGATTGATTACGGATACCCCTGCAAAAAATTAAGATTTTACCCCCCCAAAACTTATCCCCGAAATTGAGGCCAATGGCCTCAAGGTCCAATCTCATTTGAGTGTTTACATTCGAGTTCGTTGGGGGATTGGGGACGAGACATTTAGCCAAAGTAGGGCTTCTACACGGTGGAAATGGTTCACGGAGGCTAGCCTGCATTAAAAACCCCTACCATGTTATTCCTGTAGGGGTTGGGGAAACGTTAAATAAACCCTGGCGCGGATGGCATTAGGACCTTAATTGCTAATAGGACCTGATTAAACCCAGCACGGATCGGGCCCCGATGGTAAATAGTCTGTCTGTGTGTCAAAATGTGCGCAAGGCAGCCACGACAGCGGTTATTTACGGTTTGGTTGTCGTTGAGTGGCATGACGGCGCAGTAGCTGGCCTAAATCGCACAAGCAAGACGATAGTCGGATACCGAGGAAGAAAGAAAACAACTGAGCTGCTAGGAGCTGTTCTAATTGAAATTCCTGCATTGTTGCAATGAAAATAAAAATTATCTTGTTGATATGGGCACCCAAGAATCTGTTTGGGGGTTCCGATTGATCTTCGAATGGAAATCCTTTTTTCAACATTAAATACCGACGAAAACACGACATCTTGTAAACAAATGTTCAACTTTAATTTAATACATATTCTCTCAACCTTGGTATTTAGATTGTTAGTTTAATTATGATCCATGTTTATCAGGACACCAACCTCGTTCAAAGAATTTAAACTGAACAACCAAATAAGTAAACCCGAGCCATTTTTCTTTAATTCCCATCTAAGGGGCCGTCCATAAAGTACGTACGCACGAAATGCTGACTTTTTAGACACCCCCTCCACCCGTACATGTATACTTTAACGTTGGGTGTACGCATTGGCTCTAACCCCCCTCTCCCCCTCCGTGCGTACGTACTTTATGGATGGCCTTTAACCTAAAAATGTTTCGATATTCATTTTTATAGCAAATGATGCCACAAATGTGTGGAAAATGTGCTGAATATCTACGGCAGTGCACAGTAGAGGTTGGTAGAATATTTCCGTTATGGGAAAATTAAGGACATCACTAGGTTCAAGTGATAATAGAAAGGTTGAAAATATGTTCCAATCTTCTAAGATGATCTTCCCACACTGTCCAAGTCTTGTAAGGAGCCACTGTTCATGGTCAACCGAAACACTAGCATCTCTCCGACCCAGTGAAGATGTTTTTCAAGATTCTGTTAAAGAAAGGTCGTCTCCACAAAGTGGGAAGTGAAACAGAGGATGGTTCTACGAGTCATCTCGACCGCGACTCCAGAGATGATACCGCCACGATGGTGCTTGTCGTCTCGAGTATGCCCATCGCCCGAGCTTCGAGTGGCAAAGTGTGTAATTCAGTATTCAGCGACGAAGAGTTGTGTCTTTTTTGTCTTGTAGTGCCAACAGCTATTGAGTATGTGTGTAGCGCTTTGCTGTCCATGGCTGAATATTGGGGCTTCCTGCTCGTCAGAATGTCGGGTTTCGGAGAGAGAGAGACCTGGTCTAGACCTGAGGGGACTGTCAGGAAAGGTTATTATCCAATGCTCCTTTTGGAATACGGCAGTAACAACAATAGCCCGTTTCGATATTACAAGTTCATTTCTGGCGAAATTAGTCCGGTGTCGTGCAGTATGGGTCGAGTTCTTTTACCAAAACCAGAAACGAGTGGCTGATCCCGTTGTCATTAAAATATGAAAATCAGTGAGGAACAACTGCACTACCGCGATTCGAGACCACCAGTTGGCTTCATAGCTCAATTGGTAGGGCATCTGCACGTTTTAAAGCAGAAGGTCCGCGGTTCGAATCCCGGTGGAACCGAGTTGCTTTTTACTGCATCCAGATTTCCCAAACTCATGGACACCTGTCCACATTTGTATCAAATATGAAAATACAATAGAAATTTTGAGCGGTACCTAAACAAATCCAGGCGGTACCCCGGTACTTCATTTCACTGAAGTGGGTCACATTTTATTTCACATTGTCTCTTCGTACAAGGGCTAATACTAACGAAATACATGTAATCACTGGAAGAAACCTTATGACGAACTGTGCCAGGCTTTGAAATTCATTTTCAAAAGGGCACAGCAATTTTCCCTTAGTCAAGGGCACCTGAATGAGGAAATTGAAAACTTGTGTTAGAACTTACATGTAGGGCAACACGGCAAAAGCATAGGGCACCGATGGCAATTTGCCATGGTGCCGTGGGTTATTTTAAGACCTGCTGTGCTATCCAAATGAATAGCAATACCTGGTCACTATATACAGAAACGGGAAGGCCTACAAAGCAACGTCACAACTCCAAGATTGCTGAACTGCTCAACAGAAGAAAAGAAAAAAAGCGAAACTCAAAAACAGAATTTAACAGCCAATGTCCTAAATATTACTCAAATGTAACCAAAATCACACTAGTCACTCTCCCCTTGTAAAAATCCAGGGCCACCCTCCTCCCGAAGCAAGAAAACACCGCAAAATACGAACCAACATTGCATGTGCCACCAAAGGCACAACTATTCCAGGTATGTTTTCATGAATGGGATATTTGTTTATCCCTCGTCCTCCGAAGGGGGCAAGCAAAATGTCATCCCCATCAACCCTCAATCATACAACTGATTTATGAATTTATTTTCTTCATGTAATATTTATTTGTTCTTGCGAGGCAAAAAATTTACAACCTGTGCCGTTAGACTTGTGAGAGATGGGTGATTTTAATAATGTTTGCTTTGGAAGGTAAAATTTTTTGCGTTTTGTGTATCACTTTGAAATAAATTTTAACAATGCATCTTTAAACTGCCAATTTTTCTTTGCGTGTCTGAATTTAGGAACACAGACTCATTGCGTGTCTGAATTAAATTTTAACGATACATTGTTGCAAAGTATGTTCCACTCTTTCTTTTGATTTTTTGTTCATTTTCCTTCCCCTCATGTGACGTGCTTCTTTAATCTTGCAGTCTCTATTCCTACTTTATGTTCCCGACTTTAAGACCAGTCACCCCATTCCCCTCCCCCTGTCCCAACCCCTACACACCTCTCCTCCTTCTCCCCGGTGAATGCACTTATCTCGCCTCTCCCAGCCCGCTTCATTAGACAACGGGGCCAAGGCGCGGCCCGCCAATTAGATTTCAGCACAGGGACCCCGCTTCTAATTGGTTTATTCAAATGAAACGCCGTCATAAACCAAATCAGAGTGTGTAAAGTAATTTGGCCGGTCACGGGGGACGGACTTTCACTCTCACAGCTGCGAGAGGATCGGACGGGTTGCGGTTGCAGATCACTTAGCAGTAAAAACATCATTACTAGAATATGTTTTTTTCTGTAAATTAGATAAGATCTATAACTTAAATATAGGTACTTACCAGACTATTTTAAAAAACCTTATGCATACAGTACAGCTCATCACTGCCTGACGAACATTTACGTAAACTGGGAACATACATTGACTACGGGTATCTAGAATTTATGTAGAAATTTAGTGTCGCCAACTGATGCCATTTTATAATTTTGGAAGTAAAATGGTGAAAACGTCCACTATCACGCCAACTTTAATTTAACACACTAAAATACCAAAGTATGATGTCAGTTGACGTGGTAACTGGCCGTCTACATTTATGGTGAAAAACAAAATAAAAACAGTGCTCACCGAGAAAAAACAAGAAAATATGTTTATTTCTCTCGGTGAGCACTGTTTTTATTTATTTATTTTTTTCTTGTAATTTTTTTCTTTTTTTAAAACTTTGGTGAGAATTTACAATGCTACGCAGCATCATTTTGTTTCTACATTTATGGCGAGTCAACTAGAATATCCATTGCAAAGACACAGGAAAACAGTTCAGTGATTCTGGTGTTGACCCATTACCATGACAACTAACAAAAGGTGACATTAACTTCAGCATTCCTAAATCTGCCAAAGATTTATTTTTGCAAACATATTTCGAACCCAATTCAGGAAAACTTGCGATTGTAGACCCTCCCGCTTCACCTCCAAATTGGGAATGATCTACATGTAGCCCTAGTCCTAATCCCTCCACGATCCAGAGGGGAACCTAGTCATCTACGAATTGGTGTACATGTACATGTATCGGGTGACTTTGCCGATTTGCACAACCAGGGGCTAATGAATCACGCAAACTGCAAAATACAATTTTCTGGCATTAATACGACAGCTTGATGTCTCAATAAATCTAGAAGGAGCCCATTTAGGAGTTAGATGACAGCTGATACACTCCAATACTTTTCACATAAAAAAAATATTGAAATAAATTGCGACTGAAGAGCGTTAAATACTATACAGCCCTGAAAGTCTGGATAAATTTAGTTTTTGCTTATTTACCGCTACAACATGTAAATGTCTGGGTTTAAAGATTTAGACATTTCTGTAATAAAACCAGCGTCCTTTTTCATAAATATTAAAAACATTCTTAAGTGGAATTAGTTACAATAAAATATATTTTTCCTATCTTTAAAAACATGAGATAAGAATGTTTATTAAGGAATGTTTCTAAGTGGGCTTTATGAAATAAGACCCAGGTGTCGGTGAAAAGAGTTCAAATTGATATCTGTAGATTTTATCAAGATTTCAGTAGGTTTTAGAAATCACAAGATACGTTGTGCCAACTACATGTACACAAATTAATACATTGCCTACATTACCAGGAACCGAAAAATATGGATCATGAAAATAAATTGTGATTGGCAAGGTCTAAATAATACACTTCATAAATATGGTTTATACGTGCACTAATCTTTACCCAGCTCATAAGTCTTTCAACCAATTTTGCCAGTAAACCCATTCACAGTCAACGTTCACCGAGGCATTTTCCTTCGAGCCGTGATTGTAGACAAAAGCTCAGGGCACTCCGAGCAGTGCGCTATAAAAGTTTATAAATTTAGATAGAAAGCGCGAGAGTGAGTGTGCGCCTGCTATTGAGAGTTTGCCAGGCTGCGGGGCATACACGGTATATTAGGAAGATTAACAAACTCGCGCTCATTATCATACACGCGCTGCGTTTCCCTTTTCCGCCGTTTCCCAACCTTATACCTCCCCCGTCCAACAAAAAAAAAGGGACAAGTTTTATTTGGACAACTGCAGACGAGCCATATCCCCTGTGAGATTCTGTACACAGTAGGATTTCATCCGCTCCGAAATGCACAAAAGCCAATCATTTTCCTTGGAAGCTTTTCTCTCTTTCACGCCGAAATAAAAACACTGAACGCGGGCCACAATGCTGACGCAATCATCCCATGTCCCGTTACCTCGCACACACTATGCCTTTCACGGCATCTCAACGGAGTTCTGCATAACAAGAAACGGCACCAGGAGGAAATCGACACAAAAGTACCCAGGAGTGTCGCCTGTGTTCCTGTAAGGATCGGGTTTTGTTGTCGGTGAAAATTTAATATCGGTACGGGCTTCCGGATGACAAGATTTCTTCAGATACAAAACCATCCTGAACTATGTATCCATTTGAACTCTATTTCCTCTTGGTTAGATCCAGGAAATAACCATATTATATATCTTTCTGGATCTAAGAACATAATTTCACCATTTAATATTCTAAAAACATAAATAAAACCATAATTTTGTTTTTGGGACAGCTCATTTTTTCCAACACTCATTACATTTAAGCTTCAAAAAAATTTAAGTTTGAACAAAAATAGGAAGTTCGGTTTTAGATCACTTCTCGCGAGCCGCATCATAATTGTTCCTGGTCCTAATTGTTTGTTTTCAGAAGATGACCCCTGCAGCCCACGGCATTTATTTTCACCCTCCTATGGGTTGAGCTCTAAACTCCTGTTGATGCTTCTCCTAGCCAGGATGGTTTTTCTAGTTCTTATTGTTTATTTTTCTTGTATAAACAGCAGGGGGTTCATTTCACTTTTGTCTACATGTAGCTGGCTCCCTGATTTTGGGTCTGCATTTTTAGCTACCGATAGTACTGTAAAGTTGAACACAAGGGAACCAGCTGAATGCCACTAGAATCGGGAATCATGTCCACTAGATACTGACAGTGTAAACTGTCCAAAAATACAACCAAGAATTTGAAATCTGAATAAGAAGTCAGATTCTTAATATAACTAAGGAATTATAAATTGGAATCTTTTTAAAGATCCAGAAATCTGCATGTACAATGTGTATTATGAAGCTCAAAGGCAAAACTAAAAACATGGGAAAGAGCCAAAACAACCTCTAAAACAAAAACTCTTTTGGACAGACCGTAATTAGCACAAACTGTGAATGCCAAAACCGAGCACAAAAAATGTAAATAATCCAATCCCATCTCCATTGGAACAATCCCCACAGCCACTCCATTGACTAAAGCCTGTCCCCGCACCTTCCAAGCACCCCCTCCCCACCAAACATCTCTCACTCCCCATCACAATAGAGAGACGTGCTTGCTGCTACCCGTACGACCACGGCACAATAAAAGTGCACGAGCGTGACATTTCAATTGGGCAGTGCCATTCGTGGCCACAAGAATGACTTTCCCCCCTTTTTTCTTCGCCTCTTTTGGCCCAACAATCCTGCTTTATATGTTCCAGAGCTGGATGTGTAGCAATTAATCAAAGTTCAATGCACAGTCAAATTGCCCCAGCAAATTCTTCTTTTTATAAATTTCAGGCGCAGGCTCGAGTGTCCTGGATAAGCTGGCATTGACTTAAATTGGTAGTTCCTGGGTGGTGATATTTTTAAAAAAAATTATTTCTCGTACAGTTTGAACAGTGGGTCAGCTTTTATCCAAACTACATGTATCAAGATTAAAAAGGAAAAATGGAAAACAATGCCCTCCTTGATGAGATAAAAATCTATTAGTTGGATAAAAATTGAAATAAAATAATTTAAATTTTAAGGACAAATTTCCCAATGGGTGTCTAATCACAAAGACAAGAGACAAATGGAACAAATCTCCTCTTTGCTAAAAAACAGATCAACAGACTTCAATTTCTTTGCCTATTTCCTGAGATTTCAGGGACATACTACAAGGAGATTTTTTAGTCAAAGTGCCTGGATTAAAGTCTTGAGGAAATAAACCCTTCATAATGAATAAAGAAATTCCTAAAATATTAGTATAACTCTCATGGGACAGAAGTTGCCCTGCAGTTATCCACATACATGTAGGCTCAGGGGAAATTTAGTTTGGCCATTAGCCCACTCAATGAAGCCACAAACAACATAGGCCTATGTACCGGTAGCAGGTTGTTTCAATTTCATATCAGATCAAACCCCAAACAGTGGAAGTTTTCATCTCACATTTTACAAGGTTTATCGCTGCAAGTTTAAAAACTAGCTCTTTAAAGGCCCAGTGTATCATTTGCAATGACCCCAAAAAGTAATCGACGAGTTTACAGGGGAAAAGTTCGGAAAGTAAAGATTGAATTAATAGCAACTACCCAATGAAAGGTTTCCGCAGAAAATAATCCGTAAATATGAAATTATTTAGTTACTTATTTTTGGTTCGCATCTACGCGGTCCAAAATGCATGGGCGCTGTGTACTGCGTGTGCGTGTTCCAAAGCGATGCATTTTTATGGATCATGTGCAAACGCAGTATATGATGTGCGCCACATAGTGCATGACGCAAGCCACATAGTACCCGATCAACTGAGAACAAATATTTGAAACACCCCGCCAAGACCAGGAAAACGCATATGGATTTTCATGTTTTTTTTAAACATGATACATTTGACAAATCTGAAATTTCTTCGGATGAGTTTGTTGATGTCTTTCTTATGATATATAATAGTTTTATTCGCAGAATCGCTCAAAAACAGATCATCTACAGGGCCTTTAATAAGTACAATCCCATAAAATTTATGTTTACAATATGACATGAAATCATTTATGCAGCAGCCGGAACATCTTTTTGCAAGACACATTAAACTTTCATTTTCACCAATTCACCACATTTATTCACGTTTCCGGATTTTTTTCCCCCACATACAGTTAACACGTAAATTGCTACAAGATCCTTGTGTATTTCCATGGTTACGAGTGATATTAAAACTTCCTAAAGGTCAACGCAAACCTGTATGCTAAGCTCATTCATCCAAATTTCACTTCTTTCACACTTTGTTCCTTGCCCTGGGAGAGTATTTCAATTCCCTCAGGAGAAATGAATAATTTTGTTAAATGGATACTTTTTTTCTCCCGTAATCCTGCAATGATGAAGCGGGGATCAGTCACAGCCATGGCTTAGGCAATATTAACCTGCTGTAGCAACAATGTAAATTCATAAGGGTTGGGGCCACGCAGTGATATTTCTTGTGGATAAATATTTGTAAGCAAAATCTTTTACCTCTAGTTCAAGGAAGCAAAATGTTTTAAACCCTTAAGAAGTTTAAAATATCAATACAAATATAGATTAAAATATGCACAAATAATAGGATAATGCTCAAAGAAAGGTTTATTAGAACAACAATTTTTACAGTTTTTAATACAGATTTTGCCATTTTTATTTTACTCAAAGATTAACTGTGAGAAAATCTCCAAGGTATTACATAAAATGTAGCCTACTTGCTGAAATAAAATACTGCGGTATTTGAACAAAACTACACATATGAATAGCATTAGCTATGCCCCGGCTACATCTCTACAACAAAAGCTCAATAAGACAAGTTGCACTCGACCCTCCGCGGTCATACCACATCCAACAAGCCATCGAGATAAAACTCGTTTCTTCAAACCTCGCTCTGCCCGCCCTCATCTTCAATAGCCCTTAACGCTCCTGAGATCACTCGCCAATCGCTGGTGCCAAACATCATGCTGCGTTATTGTCTGCTCGCCGCTACTCACCCCGCGAGACGGCGGCAGAACGGGGCAAAATTGCCGGATTTCTTACTCCAAAAGGAGAGAAGATGGTTAGTTTGGAGAGAGAAAAAAACGACCTGCCTTTTACAGAGGAGCTGTAACTCTAAGCCACTGTCGGGCGCCCAGGCAAATGGATAGTTTTTGGTTGGATTGTGATTACTACGGGCTATGTTTCCGATCGCGATATTCTATCCCGTCCCGACTGGTACAACTTGAGTAGACGTCGCTTTAGGAATTGTGCTCTAACTAGGACTATAACAATTGCAAAGCCCTGATGCAATCCTATCTGCCGATAATATTTAGTGCCTCAAAAGAGTAAAGAAAGGTCGGACAATGAAAGAAATACGGAAGGGACAAATATAAGCAATGGAATGTTTCTTTTTTTCTTCTTCATCTTTCTTTCACCCTTTGCTATCACTTGAGTAACGAGCAAAATACAGATGAAACGAAATCTGTTTTGTAAAGTCTACAAATTTAAAAGCTCCTTAATTTCGTATCCTCCTACAACCACCCTTCATCTTAGTAAAATTTTTGGCAAAAAATCATGACCATTCTGCAAGATTCATGCTTAAATTCTGTCCAAAAAACTTGACAAGTGTCCTAAGCATTGTAACCATAAATTGGCAAGCAGTGATCTCCAAATCTGCTCCAACTCCTGAACGAGTTCTTTACGCAAGCACCTCAGTTGAGGTAAAGTGCCAAACTCAAAGCATTGTAAACAAACAGGCTAAAGCACTTGTTATTACAATTTACATCAACAGTATTTTGTAGCCTTAGACGAGGCTACGGTTAAAGGCGCTGGTTTCCCAGCTAAATTTTCTCCCAGCGATTATCCAACAGAAGATCTTATTTCGGCCGAGATCCTCAACTGCTCAATACTGTTAATGACAAGAGTATCCACGATTATTTCATCTGCTTCCGGCATTGTTTGTGCATCTCGAGGCTAACTCGAATCTCTGGTATCTGATAGGCTGTTTCTATAGCAACGGGAATCCGATATCATCCCCATTTATATTACAGCGACACCTATATTGGGTGCGTTAATGGAATGAATAAAATTACTTGCGATGTCCGCATCAAATACCGAGGAAACTATTCAGGTGATTAATGTTCCTGAGATGGAATTTCAAAGGTTTTGAAATGGACCCTTTGCACAAGTGGCCATGACGAGGGGGGGGGGGGGGGGGGGTGGTGGGGGGGGGGGGGGGGGGGGAGGAGGGGGGGGGAGGTGAGGAGGGGGGTGCGGGGGCAATTGCATTATCACTGTGCATCATGCCTGAGTAGGCACTTTGTGGATCTATTATACTTTCACACAGGATGATGGCTTAGCCTTTCAAAAGAATATTCAATTTATCTGGAGAAACCCTGTGTCAGGTCAAAAACATCATAAAGAATGTCAAAGGATCTATTATCACATCATTTAAATATAAAAACCTGCCCTCCGTCATGGCTGCCGATGCAAAGGGTCTATAGTTGGTTGTGCATGAACAGCTGCCGTTTTTATTAATGAAAACAAATTGAGGACATTAGATCTGTATAAGTGTCAACTTGCTTCTAATACCTTGATGAAGTTACCCAACCAATTGCAATCCTATGAAAATAAATTCCTGTTGACTAAATTCAAGGTTCAGTGGGGTGTGGGTGGGGCATACATGTATAGCAAGGCCAAGATCAGAGATCTGCAGTGTACACAACATTATCAAAAGAACTGGGTACGTCTAAAGGAAGATAGTACAGTGCCTCAGTGTTCACGCTCGGCCGGTGAGCTTAAAAGATGAGATAATGTAAATTACAAGCGAAGCTCCTAAAGTAATGATCGTAGCATGACGCGCTAGATCCATCATTTGTAGCTGTCGCTGTGTGTACGGGTCTGGAATAAATACGATACTGGCATGCGCAGAGAATGTGCAGCGATTATTGGGACGTCTTTAAGTGGCCATTTTGTTTTATCGCAGTTTGATAGAATCACCGTTATTGTTTCCGTGAACAAGAAAAATGAAAAACTGGTTCATGATTTACGACCAATTAAATGTTCAACCCAGTGAAATAAATATCTGCTTGTACATGTGTACATGTATATTCTGATATGAAACCACAATGTTGACGGATAAGACTTATCAAAGTGCCATATTAAAAAATGGAAAACTAAAAAAATAAATTTAGTAAATAATCACATTTTAAAAATCCACCAACCCTTCTAAAAAGCATTCTTGAAATTTCCCTCAGAATTCAAACATGCAGAGCTTTGTAAACACACGCACGCATACTCAGCCGAGAATATACAAACAGTTCTGTTTTTCAGTTTGACAATCCTCTGCATGCATTCCCCTATAATGACTACTCAGCAGCGTAGTCGTTATATTTGTCTTAATTAGAATCCAATCATGGCAATTCATTTGGCATCGGCTGTATGGCGCGTGTGCACGTCGGCACATCGAGCGGCAGGCTGCTTTTGGTCCTTTGATCAAGGGGTCATTACAAGGGTCTGATTCGGCCAGAATGGTTATCAATCACTGCATTGGGGAGTTTGGGACCATTGAAGAACATGGCGAGATTAGGAATCTGTGCCGTCAGTAAAATATCAGTACATTGTAAATGCAGTCAAATTTTGGGAATTTTCTTATTAATAAAGATCAGTGAGATTTGGACATTGGGGAGTTTTAGATTTTTGGCATTTAACACAAAAGCGAGGTTTTAACACCTTGCATTTTAAGATGAAGTATTTATTATAAATGTACACAAACACATACATGTAGGCCTATACTTTTCTTATTGTACCGGTACAGCATACTTAATTTTACATGTAAATTTACCATTCAGATAGCAGAGAGATACAATATTTTAGTGGATATACCATAAAATACCATACTGTTTATGGATAGCTGATTATGCATAATAACACCAACATCACAAAATAAACTAGAGATTTGCAACAATCATTTTCATAACACTTTGTTTATTGAAGATTTTTCCTTCAACAGTCCTTCATTCCCTTTCCTCCCTTTGCCGTTTATTCAGGGCAACATGTCCCTCCCGGTGATACATGCAAGCACTACTACAGCCTACCATTCTATCTCTTAATTTCCTGAATACTGACATCTTTCTTCAACGCAAGAAATTAATTTCTCTCAAGAATGTCTGCAGGCAACGGGGGGTAAACTTGTACAATACTGCATGCTGCTGCACACGTACATGTATGCATTGTTTTATACAGTACATGTATGTTGTTAGAAGATCCCTCTATTTGCGGTGATATTTTACCCCGATAATACCTCTTAGAAAACATAAGCTCAGGTTTCTATTCACTATGCATAATGTGTTAATTAACTTTACATTGATGTGCAAATGTGTATGTGATTTGGTACGGGCCCGTGCGCCATTATACAAGCATTCTAGCGAGAGGCATGCCATTAAGACGATTGTGTGAGCTTTGTCCGTGCCCACTCTTAAGACATTCTACACAGGGGTATGGTTCTTTTTGCCTTTACTAATGGTCCAAGAAAAAGGGGAAAAATGGAAATGGACAAGGAAAAAGTCCAATTGAATGGGGAAAGTTCAACAACCGCACACAGTGGCAAAACACATAAAGGCGATGTGCCTCACAATAGTTAGAAAAAATGAAATGGAATATTAAAGCAAAATGCATTGCGTATTTGTATACTGTATACTGTATTTCAGGAACCTGAAATATGTATACGTATAGGACCTACAGTTGAAGTCGGAAGTTTAAACATACAAGTACACCACAACCGTACCACCATCACCCAAATTGGTAAACAGGACTACCCGAACCATTGCAATGTGTGCAAGCTATGTTTTAAGTACTGCCAGCACGTGAGGAATTCTACAAAATCACAACTGTTACAAAAATGGTGACAACGCAAGTTTAAGCACACCAGTTTTAACACAGTTGTATGTAAACTTCAACTACAACTGTACATTTAAGCAAAACTACGTCCCTCGACTGCCAAACTATTTATAAATTGTCCAACCCATTTCTAATCTTTGTAACACGAGAATCAGGAGCAATTTAGGGTGACAAATATTACCAGTAGTGAGCAATACTTCATTATCAATGTTGTTATCTAATGCACAGACTGCAATGAAACACTCATCAAACCGTCTTATTCCACCAAAATGGTGACCAGCGCCAACGTTTTATCAACTTCCGATCGTAAATCTAATCGGGCACTCGAAGCCAGCATTTAGGGCATATCTTATTTCTTGGCTCTTTTTCTCTTAAAGAAAGGGAGGCGAAAGAGAGTTCACATTCTTAATTAAGAGAAAAAAAATGGGGGGGATTTGCGATTCTCTCGATTGGAAAAGCACATCTGGTAAAGTGCAGTTGCATCGATGGCCCAACGTCACTGCCAAGGTCAGTGTTATTAAAGGCACAACGACACACGCTAAATGTGGCAACAATCAATGGCAACACCGCACATGTCCCATGAAATATTCAGGGCGAAGGCCCGTGTTTGTCCACTTGTCACAGCCTAGACTAATTAGGTCCGTTTCGGTTTAATATTCAACCAGCACCTCGGTTGTTTACTTTCTACCCCTTGTAGAAAACGTAAGCCAGGGGAAGGGCGCATAGCTCCACATGTGTGCAGTTCACTAACAACGAAGCGATGTTGTAATACAAGCGTTGATAAATGATGACGTATGCGCAGCTTGGAAAATTGAGCAACACAAACGTGTGTGTGCATGACCTCATTTATTTTATAATCTCGGTACAATTATGCTATCGCATTTTCCAATGCCCAATCCCACAGACCAATTTCTCTTGTGAACTTTTAAATTTAAATACACAAAGATCATTGTAAAATTATTAGGAGATGGGCTGTGTTTGTCAAATATGCAATCGGATTACAGTGAACTGCATACATTGTACCTGTACTTGTGCAGCAACAAGGTATTACATTCCATTAGATTCAGAAAGATTTTCATTTCCACAGTAATCGTGTGAATATGAAATTTCAACAAATATACATGTACCATATCAGTGCATTAAAATTGTGAAAAACTTAGGCCACCTGTTTAAAATTACCACCATCAATTTATACCACTGTGGCACTACACAGGTACCCAGGCGAATGCGTGCTGTAAGTGACATGTGACCACGTTGGACCGATAGGAACGCAATCCCTGTTGCCAAGCAAACTGCACTCTCATATCCCACGCACTGAGACTGAGAGTGTGGGGTCAACTCAAGCTGACCTCTCTGGGTCACCTCCGACCTCAACCATCCAATTCAATCAGACAGCTTCCTGCTGAAATACTGTACTGGCAGACCAGACCCACACCCCCAAGAAACCTAGCTACACAAAGGTTTTCAGAAGCTTAAATTTCTAGCTGCGTTGCCAGACACTGTGGTGGCAGCATGTTTGGGTTTATCAGCAAACTAGCTGACCTAGAACAATGGTCGTTCAGGAAATCTCTTATTAGTATCACAGATTTATAGTCCTGTGAAAGTTGAAACTTGCTGTAGTCTTACTACATGTACCTTGATGATGAAACAAATGAATTTAAAGTGGTTTCAATATCACATGAGGAAGTAACAAATACAGTACCGAGTATACTATGGAAATGAGAGAAAGATCTTATTCACTCTGTTTACACTTCATACCGAGCTCGGGATCAGCCCCGGATCACAAACCGAGTGTAAATGCTCTTGGAACCAAAATTGGCCCAGGATCAGACCCCGAGATTTTGGTCTCGCATTGGGGGAGGGTTCGATCCCGAGCTCGGGATCAGTTTGCGGTTAGATTAGCAATTAATCTTTACCGCATCCTGTCGTATCCACTCCACAGCCGTAGCGGGGGGAAAGCCCACGAAATTCAAGTGGCCTTGTACACTGTACATGCACAACCCGTGCACACATTGATCAGTACATGATACACACATAGAGCATGACCTTTGACTGCAACTTCTGGCACCGCGCTCGAGATCAATTACAGAATGTAAACGCAGCACTCCGAATCATTACGGTTAACACTGACGCATTCTTATCAGATCAATCTTGATCCCGAGCTCGGAACCAGTGTAAACACGGTCATTGTCCTTATCAGGATTTGAACCCAAGACCACTGACACACTGGACAGATGCTATACCAGCTGGGCAAAATCTGTTCAATTTGGGATTCAAACCCGAATCTCTGGTTTACTGTACAGTAGCAGAGCTCTACCAACTGAGTTATTCACAATTTCGTGTTCTCTAGCTAAGTACATACTGTACATGTATCTTTTTCAAAATTACAGAAGGCAAAAGTTTGTACCTCTGTACCTTCTAGGCTACATGTACATGTAGTTCAGCTGGTGCACCATCAGCCTGATGTTTCAAAGGTCTCGGGTTCAAATCTGGAAAATATTGGTACATCATTTTCAAGTGCACACCTTTTAAAAAAAGGAATCAGCGTACACATTTTCCTGAATTCCTACATGTACTGTAGGTCGGACCATAGTCGTAGTCAAAGTACATGTACTGTACATTAGCGTGTTTGTCACAGAACTCTCAAATCAAATCGTCAAATTCTCTCAAGGGAACAAGAGGATAATGCGTTAGCATTGACACAGCACCGCGAGCGGAAGTTTTCTCACACGAAGTCGTATTGCGATAAAGACCTCCGAAATGTTAGTTTTAGCCAGATGGTTAAATTGAGAGGTCTTCGAACCACGCTGGCTTTTACCATTAGAGTATCCTGTTCAGGCACAAAGCTACGATGAGCATTAGTGACGCATCTTGGGTACACATGAAATGCGTATGGAATAGTATGCTCAACCAAAGGACATGTATACAGTTCAGGGAATACACACCGCCATGAACAAATGTTTAAGTTTGCAGTTCGCAGTTACAAAACTACTGTCAATAAAAAACTTCACACTATATTTGACTGATAGAGCAATGCCAGTGCAGTTGATCGTGCCTCATTGACAGCACAAAGTACTTTATCTGTCTCAGTGTTTTTAACAAATTTTAGGTACCGGTAGTCAACCACTCCAGAGAACTTTTATAGAAAATGTAAATTTAGCAGAGCTGGCGTTTCACGAAAGTGGTGTTCCCATTGGACTATTTTTGGTAAAACTCCCGTGGTTGTGCGGGAGAGTAACAAAATTTAGTCCGATGGGGACGCACGGAGAATTAGCGTCCCTGTAAAGTTACCGCAACCACGATGTAAAACTTACAGGGCGAGAGAGGCCGCGGAAACTTTCCGCTCAGCCGCGCGAGTTTTACAGGGCCATCGAAAAGTCCAATGGGAACAGTTTCGCCCTGTAAAATAAACTCAACCCTGCAGTAAACTATGGGCCTGCACAGCAAAAGTTTACTGCAAGGTCGCAGTAGCTTTCCGCATGGAACTACAAGTTAATACTGCACATAATTTGTTTGGATACCCAAAATGCCCCCATCCCTCTCTCCACAAAATCGAAAGGTATGGCAACTTATCTGGCAAAGAAAAATTGCAAAAGGTGACAAACGGCAAATCGTGGTACTATTACTAGTATTAGTTTAAACTTTAGAACATCTTGAAAGATGGCAGACAAATGGAAGGTAAACTTTAAGCTTCGCTGCGATCTGCAACAAAACAACACAATACAGACAGGGGTCACCAAAAACCGGCGCGGCGATAAAGTTACCGTTCACTCAGTTGGTCCCATTTTGGCCTGAGGGGGCTAAATAAAACGAACAGTCTATAGGACACAGCTACTGGAATTGTGAATGAAATAATGCACTTTTTACTTGAAATCACTGCGGCTTTATACTCAGTTTGGCCGACTGTTTAGAATCACAATCTGAATAGAATAAGACTAGAGGTTTGGGAACAACTAATGGAATATTGTCCATGTCTAAAATAACATTCTAATCTCTCTCAAAATCAAGTTGCTGCAAACAATTTGCAAGTGAAAAAGAATATGTGGTCCAAAATAGGGTTACTAATTTTAGTGTCTTTATAAATTTGGCCAATCTGTGAAATTTCACTGGATTTGCAAACCGTGTTTTTAATCAGGGCAAATGGCTCTATACCTTTGCAGCTGTTAAATAGTTGTACGAAGAATGCTTTTCAAGTATGAGTAAAGTGAAACTTGTCAGGTTTCTACAGACATTAATTGGTCAAATTGTGGCCAGTTCCTTTCATTAGCATCAAGTAAATCACCCACAGCACAGCAAACAATAGGCTATTTTGTACCAAAGCCCTTTTAGCACTGCACATGGCATGAACTGGAGTGGCAGTGTGGTTTTTGTGGGCTGCCAACAACACAATGCTGGGGTTTCATGGAAAGCTGGCTCATGGGGGCAGAGGTATGAAACTGGGCCTGCTCAATTAAGAAAACAAACAGGTCAAAGGTTTAGAGGGAGCTGTCAATCATTCGCCTGGCTCCAGAGTAGAGTCTGGATGGAGACCATAAGTTGGACTACTGTGCCAGCTTCATTCGCTAACTATACATGTATAACCATGGGGATTCCTCCATTTTATGCAAGACAACTCCGAATGAAATGACTTGGTTTTTTACAGCGAAGATAAATAAATTTACGCATAATGTACACGATTTAACGTGTTTATGAGTGTATTTGTGTAAATGCAAAAGAGATAGTGTGCTCCTAGTCCTAAGAAACAAATATAGTTAATTCAGACAGGCCAACAGTTACCAACTTAGGGGCCATCCAAAGTTGTCAACATTTTCACGGTTCTACAAAGCGTACATGTAGGAAGAGGGGAGGGGGAATCGAGGGCCGCGTACGACTTCACATGCACTGTAAAATGTTGACATTTCATGGTACATGTAGTGACACAAAAATGTTGATAAGTAGTACGCTCTGTAGAACTCTAACAACTTTGGACGGCCCCTTAGTGGCAATACTACATTATAATCTATTTTTCTTATCTATCATATTGCAAAGTGTACCTTTAACAATAATTTAAACAGATACCAAAGTCCCTTGGCAGGAATGAATGATTTGTCACTGCTTTCAGCAAACTGTCGCTATAAACGCAAGCACACAACGTCCTGAATTATCAGGGAAATAACCCCACGCATGCTCCAATGTCGGCCCAGTCTCCACAGGCGTCTAAACAACATCACATTTCCTACAATCAACATTGGATCTCTCAGGGTACTCCTTATAAAACGGTGCAAATTTGTGGCCGATAAAAATCTGCAATGTTTGATGATATTGCTTAGCTTTGTTTTAATACATGCATGCTTCTGTGTGATTATGATCAAGGGGTAATGCCTGCAGGGCTGGTAAATTTCCAGTGGCATTCTGAGTGATTTAAAGGGCCTCGTTTGGTGGTGCAGCGATTTGCTTGTACAGCTAATGTACACTACGGAGTCGGGACATATTACCCATACACGCATTCCCTAGCTGGTTAATTTTTAATCGGATTGTTTTAAACACACTACACTGTTCATATATTGCACAGACTGCAGAGAAATTGTGCAAAATTATGTGTGTAGCTAGTCTTAATATTAACTGAAATTCTACAAACCATACATTAGACTAGGCCTACATGTTCTGTAAATCCACACAGATCCTTAAAATAAATTTTCAAGTGTGCTGTTAAAAGGGAATGATTGATTTATGTCGGCGTATTGTAAACCTAATCCCGTCAACTGGAAAATGTCGCTGCACTTTTGTAGTAAATACGTATACATGCATGACAATTTCATAAACTCACATACATGTAACACCCCACCCCCCAAAACCCAAATACGGGTAACACAAGCCATTTTTAAAAAAATTGGGCATTCAAATTTGATTGTCCACATTTGTTTCACTTGATCAAACCATTTTCTGTTTATTATTTTAATGTTGAAACCTTTTAGACCTGCCAGCACATTCAAGAATGTGAAATAAGCTTTAAAACGTGTGGCATTTATGTGCAGGTACAAACTCTATGATGAGTATACAATGTATACTGCATGCTCTGTCCACAATCATGAAAATACATACAGGTACGTACATGTACAGTACTATCTGGTAGAGATTGATGTATTTATTTTTTAAAACAAATTTAAATGCAGTAAAATTCTGATGTATTTTTCTGCAAAAGTCTCTTAACCTAGTTGCCTAAATACACAACTACCGGTACCCTCATAATTTTTACTTTTATGTAGTTCAGAAGTCCAAACTTCGTTCAAAGTACAAACATTCTTTCCTCCAACAGAACTGACTCGTCTTGTTGCAATTTCTTGGCCTCAGTGCTATTGTGCCAACTTTTTACAGACTAATTTTATAAGGAGGTCATGGAGGCCATTGCCTCTGTTGCCCCTGGTGCCCTTTTGGAATCCTTCCCATACTGGTGGACTTTCATTTTCTAATGGAAGTGCCCTTTTTAAACTCCAGAAGACTGTTTATTATTTTAATGTTGAAACCTTTTAGACCTGCCAGCACATTCAAGAATGTGAAATAAGCTTTAAAACGTGTGGCATTTATGTGCAGGTACAAACTCTATGATGAGTATACAATGTATACTGCATGCTCTGTCCACAATCATGAAAATACATACAGGTACGTACATGTACAGTACTATCTGGTAGAGATTGATGTATTTATTTTTTAAAACAAATTTAAATGCAGTAAAATTCTGATGTATTTTTCTGCAAAAGTCTCTTAACCTAGTTGCCTAAATACACAACTACCGGTACCCTCATAATTTTTACTTTTATGTAGTTCAGAAGTCCAAACTTCGTTCAAAGTACAAACATTCTTTCCTCCAACAGAACTGACTCGTCTTGTTGCAATTTCTTGGCCTCAGTGCTATTGTGCCAACTTTTTACAGACTAATTTTATAAGGAGGTCATGGAGGCCATTGCCTCTGTTGCCCCTGGTGCCCTTTTGGAATCCTTCCCATACTGGTGGACTTTCATTTTCTAATGGAAGTGCCCTTTTTAAACTCCAGAAGACTCCTCCAAAAACACAAATGGCAGTGCCCTTTCAGTGACAAATTTCCTACCTGTGTTCTATTGGAAGTTTCCTTTATAAGAATTATCACCACTGATACCCCTTAGAAAACACACGACATTGACCTTTTGCTGAAACCAGAACCATGAATTTTAAACAGGCCTACATGTGGAAGCCAGCACACAAATCACACAGCTTGTCTCAATGAGTTGGTACAATAACTGCCAGGCCAACTAAGTTCAACTTCAGTGCACAGTTTTCCAGTATGAAACACCAGGGCCTACTGTACAATGCAAAACAGCGAGACTGCTGGTGGCACACACAAACAAAATGGCAGGCCTGCTTGGCAGCCCGGGGTCAGAGGTCATCTCCATTCAGTCTTCAGGCACAGCTATGTCAACAAAACAATGCATTGGGACAATTTGGCCAAACAGAGGGGTTCTTTTAAGATCCAGCCAAGTTTCTGTTGACACACAAAAAACCCCATCAGGGTAAAAATGACACCATACGCAGTGGAAAGTCTGCAGAAATTTAGAGTGAACTCCATTGCCCAGTGACACGGGCTACTATTAATATAAAGGATTTCAGAAGTACACCACAAACACATTTTGCAAAAATATAATTAACAGCCTCGAATGCATTTTTTCTGTGAAACTCAAATCAATCAGTACTACTAACCCCAAATCAATCACATGCAGAACATGTTGTCCTTCATAATACTAATAGAGGATCCTAAATTGGGCTTAATTCGCACATCACGACATTGCTACTGAGCCGTTTAGACAATAAAGTACAAAGCAATCGTGCACTGCATGACTTCACTTTAGGCAGACAGTGTGGTGGTGGTACTACACTTCTGTGCATAAATGGCCATAATTTAAGGCAAAATACACAATGGCAATGACCCAAACAAGGGATTGAAGGGTTCAGTTTCTGATGTTAACCTATTAAAGGTTAAAGTTGCCACTAAGCAGTCTCATTTGTCATCTCCGAAAAAAGTGCTCAAGAAAGCGCCATAAATAATTCCTCCAACACCAATAACAGAATTTATAGACTCATTCAAGCATCACCCTAACACCATAACTGAATTTGGGGTGTTTTTTTTGTACACAAGTTAACTCGATCTTACGCCCCAATGACTGCAAAAACGACCCAAGAACACTGCACTCGGGACAGGATCATGCACCACCTATCAGTCGAGAACGAGTTACCCATGTCAAGTACAGTCCATCTGAACTTGACCCATAAGATTCAGACACCCTAACAACCACTCCACCACGATCATACATGTAGGCACTGGACATGTAAATTCCCGTTTACACTCGATTCGCCTTTGCCGAATCGAACTCCGCAATTTCCAAAAAGAGGAGTTGAAGCCGGGTAGGCGCTAAGTGTAAGTTTTTTACGCAAAAGGTGAATTGAAAAGGCGGATCAGACCCGGGTCTGATTCTCCTTTTTCAAGTCACCTTTGGGGTAGGGTTGAACCCCGCAATTGTCAAGGTCGCCTGTATTGTAAAAGCTACCCGAATACAGATTCGGCAATTTGAGTGTACTTGGGGCGTTGCCCGCCGTGTAGTAGATTTATTTGCGCTGCTGTTACAATCAGTGGTGACTTTTGCGGTTTCCGAGGGCGAGTTGAAGTCGAATCGAGGTGTAGTGTAAACGCGGCAAATGTTCAGTTTTGCAGTCGCAATAAAAATGCTAGTTCTGTATCCACCTTTGCTGGTTCGAGTGTAAACACAGTGTAAGAGTAAGCTGCTCAGGTCATACAGTATCCAATATGTGATTGATTTATAGCCCCTATCCACATAAGGTTCACCATTATTTCCGGTGTGTTTCCAACTCAGTCCAATAAACATGTCTGTTGTGTCTGTTCTATCTCGCTTCCTATTGGCTTAGCCACAATAAGACTTATGTCTGGTTACCAGATTGTGTGCAAAACTAGAAAACGTCCAGTGTCAATGACATTATCCAAAGAGTCTATCAATTGAGACGTTTATGAGCAAAGCAATGCACACTGATTGTGCAACTGTGCTACTGCATGGCATGGTTGTAACGAGTCTCCCTCTGCTCAAGTCCAAAGTCAAGTCAAGTCAAGTCAAACTGCCTTTGAGTCCCAAGTCAAGTCAAGTCAAACTGCCTTTGAGTCCCAAGTCAAGTCAAGTTGCCTTCGAGTCCAAAGTCAAGTCAAGTCAAGTCAGGCATGTTGGTCAAGTCAGTTAAGTCAAATAGTCACAACAGTAAAACAAATTTAAAGCTAATTTCATAACGACTCTAAACGCCGAAACTTGCATTCATGTAGGGTATTTTTTTGTTCTGGCCAAGAATGCTCCATGTTAAAAGCCTTAGTGCTGAAATACAATTCAGTACTCAAAATGACAAAGTAATTTTTGGCAGACCCGAGTCAAAAAAGTCATTTGAGGTTCGAGTCTCAAGTCAAGTCGGGTCATTTGAAGCTAGAGTCTCAAGTCATTTGAGGTTAGAGTCTCAAGTCATTTGAGGTTAGAGTCTCAAGTCATTTGAGGTTCGAGTCAGTCTCGAGTTCGAGTCATTACAACTCTGCTGCATGGTACATGCAGGAAACTTTGCTGGTACATTCTCAAGAGGATACAGACTAAAGCTGTGTTTCAGTAACTTTGGAGTTTGATTTTGCTTTCTGCGCAACGCTTTGCACACACTTCAAGCCAGGAAAACGTCTTGCATTAATTACAAAATGAATTTAGGGTACTAATCAATTTAGGGTAATTTTTCAAACATTCTTTACTAAACTGCATGGACTATTATTTCGTAGGCGAATTATAAATTCAAATTTATGAAAAAGCAAGATATTTAACATCAATGCCACAGTACACACTATGCAAATTTGCAGACATCATTAGGCCAGGGTAAAATTTAACAGTATTTGCTAAAATTGTCTTTGTAAGTACCTTGTCTGTACTTTTTTGGGAAAAAATTCCCTGTGTCAACTTTCATATTGCTAATGACAAATTAGACGGGATAACAAGTACTTTATTTCCATATCTTTGTCTAAGTGACAGCTCTGCATATGCCATGTTTCCATCGTTTACGAGGTTTTTATCTTTCACTTTGTCATCTCACGTCTAACACGTGTGGTTGTTTAACCAAGTCACGAGCGTGCAATTTCTTTCATTTTTAATTTGTATAAAATTCTGTAGGCCTTATGCTAGCGTTGACTGGAAAATACATACATTATGTACTAATGATAAGGCCTGTCTGATTGGACTTTTTTGGGTCAAACTTACTGAGACGATGGGTACTTTTCCAATATTTAATCCAGTGCGGACAGCCAAGGAAGTTTTCCTCTCAGTAACTTTTCCACAAGTCCAGCGGTTACTTTTCCTGGCAAACTGCTGCCCAGGAAAATTGACCAGGGTCCTATTTCATAAAGCCCACTTAGAAACATTCCTAAATAAACATTCCTAACTCATGTTTTTAAAGATAGGAAAAATGATATTTTATTGTTCCTAAATCCACTTAGGAATGTTTTTAACTTTTGTGAAAAAGGACCCAGGTAACTTTTCCCGAGAGGATAAGTCCAATGCGGACACATCGAGTCGGTAAAAGCGCTCTGGAAGCGTACGTCTGGGCTATGAAGGTCATACTGCGAAGGGACACTGCGCATGCTCTCCCACAGTCTCGGTAAAATTTCCAGTGTCGAAAAAGTCCAAATGCGGACAGCAGTAAAAATGTAGCCATTTTTCATTTTACCATCGTCTCGGTAAAACGTCCCGAAAAACAAGTCCAATGCGGAGTCTATAGAGATACTGTGGTACACACATACAGTAATATGACCCATTTATTTTAATTAATTTTTAGAATTTGATACGTCACCCAAACTATTTATATTTTTTATGAGGGGAAGGCGGGGGAGCGAGTGTAATGGATGTTCTGCCACATTAGTGTATTTAAAAAAGTTAAATATAATTTTCAAAAAATTAAAGAGAATGTCAAGAAGGGCGTAATACATGTATCTATACAAAATAATCTTCGAAAAACCAGGACCGCCAGGTATTGAGCGTTTTGCACAAGGAAATAATGAGTGGCGAATGTGAACTAAACAGCCTGTTCGAAACCATGCATCCAACACTAACTGCCACGAGTACAAACTTTCAATTCCATACCTCTCTGATAAATTGTGTCTAGCGAGCGCTCCACATAAACAAACACTGAGGCCCCCACACGGAAATACGGAAGTTGCTAGGCACTTGATGCAATATCGCAGACAGGGGAAGAAAAAAACCGAACGGCCATGTTCGTAGTACGGAAGAAATTTAATAAAACAAAAGAGCACTCGGTGTGTGTACCGTGTGCGGCATGAATGTAGGTCTTCCATTAAATTTTAAACAAGACACTGTGTGGGTGAGAGAGAAAACTGTTTTCTTGAAAGAAAAAAAATGTGTTGATTTTTATGTGTTGATTTTTAGCGACAACAGCACTCGCCGTCACCGGTGTTCATAAAACGCATTCCTGGACCTACATACCACAACTGTTGGGTATGTATATAAAGTAAGATTCCACAAGTGCGCTTAAAACTAATTGGGTAGCTCAGAGAAACGCTCATAAAATAAGGGCATTTTCAAATTAACTTTATATGTTTCGACGAAATTTTTAAATATCATTTTGACAAGTTTAATTAAATTTGGTCATTCATTAAGGGCAAACGGTAAGATTTCTTCACATGAAAACTGTGTACAAATCAATAACATTGGTTGTTCACTGGGATTAGAGGCAGAAATGTTCCAACGTGCTGTCAAACAGGTGCAGCGTGAAAAATTAATTTAATGGACAACACAAAACCCCGCAAAAACGGACTGGTCAATATTCTTCACACTCCGAGTGATGCATTAAATTTGTGGAGGTGTTAGCACAGTGTTGTAGCCTGCAAGGCCAAAATGACCAGAGCGCAGTGTGTACATGTACATGTACCAGTCATTCATTCCCCGGCCCTTCGCTGAGGTCTCCGGGCAGTGCACATGGTGTGACAGTATATAACCAAATGGAGGAAGAAAAACAATCCCTGGGCTAAAAGACAGGTACGAGTTGCACAAACACAGCGTCCGCTGGACTGAGGGGGTACGAGGAACAGGGCAAGGGTAAAGGTCACTGGTGCTGGCTGTGAGCTCAACCACTGCCATTACGCACCAGGTGCATGGGATAGAATGTCAATTTGTGTTTTGTTTTTTTACTTAATCTATTTGCATTTCTAATACTTTGTCTCACTACACATTTGAAAGTAAAAACCTATTCAACGTTCTTGACAGAATCCAATATGTAACTCTTATCCAAACAGTAAGTTAAATTTTGAATCTTTTTAAATATCATTTAAGTGAAGAAAATTTATTTGTACGACGCTCACATTGGCTTCAGAAATGTTTACTTTTGACCAGAAGGCCACTTATTTTTTTTTGGGGGGGGGGGGGGGGGGGGGGGTGGGGGGTGGGGGGGAGGGGGGGGGGAAACTGGGGAGGGTTAAAGCAAGGTACATGTACTTATTGTCGAATCTACTAAAAATTAGCTATCCAGCTATCCATAATACAAATCTAAGATCTCTGGTTTACTCTTGCCACTTTGACAACGACATTTATCAGCAGATATGAAAAAGATTAATTTGCCACGGGACACCCGTGTAATTTTATAATTACACCCAAGCCCTACTTAAACGCCACATTTGAAGCTATGCATTATAGAATTATGTCACAATACTGATTGTCACTGGCTGAAACAATTGTACAAACTACCTCTAAATCTTAGATGTTGGCATCTCTGCATCAGGGAGGAAAAATTCAAAGCAAACTTGACGTAAAATTAGCATTAAACTAAAGAGAAACCAGTTAAAAACTGGGACTTACCGATGATCCGTGAACCATTGCGCCATTTGGATGGTAACCACCGGCGAGGATCGCCAAGTTGTTGTATGCAGCAAACCTCGCAATTTCAAAATGATCCGCTTTGCTCCCTGTTTTGGGGGTAAAAATTCGTAAAATTTATAGATAAATTTTACTGCAGTAGTACTCAAGACATGTGCGATGCGAACAAGATATATTGATTGATCTAGAACAAAAACTAAATAATGGCCTAAATTCATTAAAATTCTCTTGTCCCCACGACACAAGTATTTTCACCGTTTTGGAAGATGGGGAAAAAGAATTCCAAGTTCAAGTGATTGATTTGATGTTATTAAGGCAAATGTGGTTTTGTAGTTTACCAAGGTCCGTTGATCTTGTAATAAGCATCAGATCCCGTCTGGCCTTGGAACAGAGATACACGTACATACTTACGCCCAATGCTTTCTGCATATGCCAGAGAAGATGGCACGACAGCACGTAAATTGCTTTAATTCCCATTACCTGCCCCAATCTAGCTCTGCTTTTTAAAAAATATAAACTTGCAACTCAAACTAAGAATCCCATTAAACAGGCTTGTAGATTTGTGAAAGGGGTAGTAAATTTAAAACTCGGAATAAAGTTTACAGATCCCAAAGCAAAACCGTAAACAGCATCTTCCAAAGTCCAATGACACATCTGTATTTTGAAACTGTTCAGTTCTTTTTAGAGACTATCCCCCACATAAATCAATGTCTGATGACCATTGAGTCACAAGGCTCTTCACACCATGTGTCACCTGCTAAATTGTCGAATTCATGAACTAGAATAAAAGTGGACTGTACTTTACCGTTTCTGTACTCTGCATTTTTCTGGGCTTCAAGTAAAAAAAGTTTAACAGTAAATAAATACTAGCCAATGACGTCTCTTGCTTGAAGTTAATTATTCTATGGAAACCACCAATATTTGCAAGAAATAAAATATCCTTTCTCTGGATGTGACTGTATTGTGTTTTATGAAACCAAGTAAATTGCCTAAACTGTCGCACGACGAATTAATTAAACCAAATACATGTATGTACGAACAGGCTAGTAAACCAAAATGGGCTATTAAAATATGCAGTTAGCTACATGTATACATGTAGCACAAGGGAAATAGCCAAGATAAAGTACAGTACATGTATGCACAAAGTTTGAAATTCTTTCTTCTTTGGTTTTTGTTGTCGAGTTCAAATGCTAGGCATGTCCGTACAGTGTCGATTGCTAAAAACTGCATGCACGCACGGATGGCTGCACGATCACACTAGCACTAGCATTCACGCTTGAATGACGAAATACTGGTAGTGTGTAAGGGTGGGTGTGCTAAGGTCAAACGTCTATCAGTCTGTCAAAACAACCATTATGAGCATGTAAATGATAAAAGTGCCAGTAACATTTTATGAAGTGCAAGGGCACAGTAGGGAGCAGCACAACACAGTAGTACAGTGGCACAGTGTCAGTGGTACCGGTACATCTTGCCAATTTTGTAGTTTTTGGAAATTTTGCGCAACTACAGTAATAAAATAACTATGAATTGAATTTCATTCAATCCATCTTGATAGTAACGAGAAATACATAAAAGTAGTGAAAATAATCACACTGATTGATTTCTAAAACAGTATCGACTTTAAAGGCACAGGCTCGTCAGCAATGCGCGCGCCAAATTTGTGCCACGAAATATACAGCTCCGTGTAGCAAAGGCATGGAGCTGCGTATTTCGTGGCACGAATTTGGCGCGCGCGCATTGCTGACGAGCCTGTGCCTTTAATTGGTAAAGTGGCAACTGATGGTTTACAACAGGTATTTTTGACAAATCATTTTTGGCATCAGCCACTGAATTTAATCAGTCCTAATGTGCATTTGAAAACACTACACATGTATTGTATTTATCAGATTGTGAATCATGCAAAATGGCTGAATATGCATCATTCGCGTACCGTGAAATGTTTTATGCCAACATCTGCAAAAGTTACTTCTTAAATCCCAACTTGGACCATAATCGCCGAGAGACCACTTTGTGCCACACCTCAATTTTTTTGCAGGCAAAAGCAAGTTTATCTAAATACTTGTGCGATAAAATGTGAAATTGAGATACACTGTACCGCTCCTCCGAGTTGGTGCCTTTATGTCTAAATGGCAATTGCGAATATGGGCGAGGTGGAAAACCAGACAATGAGGGTCAGGGGCCAAGACAAGTCGAGACAGAAGACCTATGTAACAAGGGATAGACGAAGAGTAGGGGGTCCATAAAATGGAATGGGATTCAAGCAAGGAAAGACAGGGGGAGCAGACAAAGGGAGACAGGAAACCAGACGAGAATGAAGGTGCGGTGCTTAGGGTTCACTGCTTGCTAGTCCCATAGGGAGACCAGAAGGTGCCAAGCTAACAGGTGTGCAAGGAGGGTGAATGGGTGGATGATTTCAATCAATGTCATGATCCATTGCCATTTCATGCATCTTGATTCGGTGCAAAAAATATTTAAACGGAGTAAGAGACCCATAATTTTAATGCACTGATATACATGTATATTTGTTGAAATTTCCTTTTCACACGCTACACCCGTTTGACAGAAAATGTTAATTTCTCGGAAATGGGGTTTACGATTATCGGTGTATCTAAAATCCAAGGGTTTATACGTAAAGTATAAAAATAACCATTTAAAATAACTATCCGATTATTGTTCTTTTACTAATGTTCCTTTCCTCAATTGTACAGTTTGGTATTGACAATACATGAAGAAAGGCTACACACATGTACAGCACATATCGTGTGTACCGACTGTTGATTGCATGCTGCATGCTTCAAGCATTCGGCCATTTTGACAATTTCTGCGTAATTCAGCCCTACACCCGAGCTCGAATTTCACATGGTTCTCGGCCGCATGATACTAGCAATGCCGAGTGATCGGCCATAGGACATGACACTTAACGGGGTGCACATGCAAAATGGACTGTGTTTAAGCCGCCAAAACCACCAGGTCAAATCGTGTATTGAGTCATGACACACACGTACACACAGCTACAGACGGGTATTGTGTACTGTACAAACGGAACGGAACACCCGTGGTACACAGCGCCGCGTTTTGCGGCGTGGTAACACTACGCACCTTCGCCATTGGGAATACCATGATGATGCAGGCCTACTTGATGTAGTTTTTTCGTCCGCACGTCTTTACTCGACTCCACATAATCGCTTGGTCCAAGCCGTTTATTCCTCTAAAACACAAAAACAAGTAAAAAGAAGTTGATTTTAGTGTAGTTGAGGAATTCAGGAATCCATATTGGGGCGTTTGAAGCGGCAAAAAAGCCGGCGTTTGAAGGTTACATACCTGCGAAGTTGAGTTAGTTTTGCTGGAGCTCGCGTGGCTGCTAGACGATTCGCCCTCGTTCACCAAGCTCGACTTGATGTCGTTGAGATGGTCGAAAGATTCCCGGACTCCCACGGCATTCTCGATGATTTTCTCCGAATCTTGTTCTCCTTCGGTGTGGTAGGTCTTGGTCTCGTCCGGGGGCCCATCGTCTTCGCCACTACGGCTGGGCTGCTGTGGCATTGTACAACCGGGTGAAAAATCCACGGGAAAAAAATCGCGGCGAAACCGTTTTAAGTTGACTCCACTTTCTTTCCACGTCCCACGTCAATGAACCCCAACCATTCAGTTGTGTACAGACGCAAAGGCGACCGGCCAACATCAAACGACTCCGCAGTCCGTGATTGACAGCCAGCCGTGTCAGCTGGGGGCCAGTGTAGCCAATCAATTAACGAAGCATTCTGTGATGTCATGCACACCAGATTAATATTAACTACATTTCCGTCACGATTGAAGGCCAACTGACCAATCACCGTCGCATCAGCTTGATTTATGTGAGATTATTAATGAATATGGAACAAAATTCCAGACATTCCAAGCCCCTGACACGACCACACTGTGTCGTACTGAACGCACTCTAGCGGCTAGATAAACAAGTGATCTGCGATTTCCCAGTTTCTAGCAGATAGGTGGCGTTGTACGCGCCGACAGGAAAGGCCATCCACGAGGCTTTGTTGAAATATGACACCGACGTGCTAATTGTATGTAAATTACGCGGCATCTCGCTCATTTACCATTTACTATGCGGTCGTCCTTATCCATTAAATCCTGCTAAATCTGAATCACAAAAACACTTAAAATCCATCCATCCATTCACTGGCTAAATCCAACTGACTGTATGTACTGCAGGTTTAAATCTGGCTCTGGTCAGTGCAGTGTGACCGTGTAACACCACATTATGCACGGGACGAACTCTCCCCATGCACCGCACAAGGCCGGATGTTCCAACGGTGCGTGAACTTGAAATAAACAGGCAGCAATGGCACACTTGAAGCGCTGTGTCACTCATAATCTTATCAACTCGCATATCTCGGTAGTCAGGATTTAGCTTTGTGCGATAGAGCTTTGTCACATGTCGAGGTTTATTAAAGGTGTATACACCAACCCTTGCAGAATATAGACCATAATACTACCCTGCGTCCGAATTTTATGGCTATGGCTTGAAATTATACACGAGTCAATGGTAGACGCGAGGTAGCCAACTTGATCACATCCCATAGACTCGTGTGTCAATCATTTCAAGACATGGCCAGAAAAATCGGAAACGACCACGTGCATCATTTATATTGCGACCACGTGATCATTAATATTGCGACCACATCCACATTATTTCAACAACAACAAAACAGCAATACGCAGTTTTATTTACCAAAGGAAAACAAAATAAAAATCAAATGAAAGCGTATTAAATTTCGAGCATTAAATACCTTTAAATTAATATAAAAAGGTGAAATAATTATGATCAGCTTTTATGTGCAAATAGTGTTACTAATTACAATTTACTGGTTAATATTTGAAACATTGTTCTTTAGTGTGTAGAATATATATACAAAACGCGAAACATGGCCGTTCAACATTATCTACATTTATTTCATAATTCCGAAAAGGTATTTATTTCCTTTTCAAAAATGTAAAAATTAAAAATTAAAAACACAAGAAAGAGATAAAATTAATTTAGTTTTCTTTCCTTTTTTCTCAAGCAAGGAAACGAATTTGGTTGTTGTAATGTTATGTGCAATTACAACAAAAATATGATGGACAATTAAAACAAAAGCCCCAAAAAACAAATATTACAAAGAAATATGTACTGATCTGTATTATAAATGTGCCAGGTGGCGCGGCCCGCCCTCTAAACCTAAAACCGTCAAGATTTTGTGGAACTTGGGGATTATTATTATTATTATTCTAATAATTGAATTAGAATAACAAGGAGTTGCCAACTGGTGACTGCAACCATCAACCGCCAACAACAAAAACGGTCAATTATTGGCCCAGTTTTTATTGACGCTTTCTTTCCCCACGAGTCCAACGGGTTGGCCCGCCCGTGTTTGTTGGTACGTTTTTCACGGTTGGACGGTTTCGTTATTTATCGAGCGGGGGAGTGTGTCGAAATTAATTTGGACTGGCAAATAACGCGTTTATCGCGTGTCGGGGAAATATTACAGAGGAAGGAAAAAACATACCAGAGAATATAAAGAGCCCCGGCCGGGGTTGGGGCGCCCAATCGCCCCCGGCCGACCGGCGAGCAACCCGCCCGGAGTCACCCCATAGCCGACGACCGATTTCAGGGTGTGAGGTGTACTTTTTCACGCTATATTCTAATTTCTTTCGGCTAAGATGTACTTTTTATTTTCTCCATGCAGTCATTAGCTCGAAAGCTAGATTTTGACATTTGCATTATAGGCCTGTTTTAGTGTCTTCGTACTAAACCGCTTTGTTATGGAAATTTGTATCGTGGTGATGTGTTTTGTCAGCGCCAGGGCAATGAAATTTTAGAGATGGTCCAGGAAATTTGATTAATATAATTTTCTTTTGTCGAATCAAAACAATTGTTTGTATTATTCACTGCTGGGGAGAAATGCGGAGTTAATTAAATAAGTGTGAAAAGATGTTCCCGCATCGAACGTTGATTCCATTATAAAAATCAATTGAAGTTATTGTTTTGTGTTCGCACCTGATAACTTCCCTTGGTAGATTCTCAGTGGATTTTATCATGAAAATCTCATGTGGCTCAGTATATATTTCCAATACAAATGTGCGTATCACCATGGAGGTAGGAAAACCTCCATGGTGTCACCAATGGTATCACCAATTTCGAGTTGTACCACGGTACGTCACAAGAGGGCGGTGTTCTGCTCTTGCGTTCAGCATGCTGAAAGGGTAGCCAGCACTTGGTTATTTGGCTATGTCTTGCAATTATTAAACACGAGTCTACGGAAAGTGAGCCGCATAGCGCTAGCGTCTTCTATTGAAAAGGCAAAAACGAGACAATCGCGAATAAATAAAACGATTATGAATGAAAGCAGCGGGTTCAGATTTTTCCAGAAATTCGTTTTAACCTAAGAATCGTATAAAATACCGCCTCAAAATACTATCCTTGGGAAGAAAACAGGAAATTTGCAATCTCCAATTTGGATGTGGAAGCAAAAAGGATAGTGTAATTACTGCACTGCTTTATGGGACCAGATAAATTAGTTTACAAAACATCTGTGGTTTTTTGAAAATAATATACGGATTGAGAACGCCGAATGGTAATGAGAAAAATATGACAAATGATATGGTATCAAAATCTCAACACCCATGGGAAAAAGGGGAGGTCAAAATCGTACCTACCTGCATATACGCTAATTTTGAAAGCAAATTGAAGCCCCGCCCCGCCCCGCCTCCAAAAGGATCTTCCATATGATGCATACAAACTTGAAAGTTGGCCATGTATTATTGAAAGAATACAATGCTTTTAAGTAATTTCTCCTCCCTCTTTTTCTACAAACGAAGAAACTCCCGTTGAAGTAAGATTTCACGCTTTTGCGAACGATTACGAAAAGACGGAGCCAAACAACCCGCCGGCGAGTGTGGGACTAGTTCCCCTACATACAACCCCCGACCAAGTCCTTGCATCACGACGGGACCAATGCTTTCCCCTTACTCCATTAGAAGACAAAATCATGAACCAAGTCTAGGTCCAATAATTTATACGTGTCATATTTTATGAAGCACGACGATTATCATTGACCATGGATAGACCCAGATGTTGAAATCTTGTGTTTGGGAAAACGGCAACCTGACCAAGTGTGAGATCAGGCAATGCACTTTGCATCACTCGCATCATGGAGGAAAGGAAAAAAAGTACGCGGCAGCGCTAATAATGCACAACATGATCATACAGGAAGGCCTGTTATGAAAGCAGTGGCAACGTGGTGAGGTTATCTCAAAAGCGAGCTGGAGCTGGAGTGTTTTGCTTGTGGAGTGGGAGATAGAAGAGAGAAATCGATCGATGATGTGATGTCGATGACCCTTTGTGCTATAGGAGAGCGGTTGAACACAGCCTGGGGTCGGTCGGACAAGGGGCTATAGGCTAGAAGAAACCATAACCGACGCGCGGCAAGAACTATCCGGTATCGTCAATGCGTCAGTTCACGCTCCAACGCGCGGATCCATGGGCCACCATCAACCGACCTTTCGCTCAGATTTATCGACCCAAAACTTGACAATATGAGGACGGTTCAAGTTGAGATTTAGGCCGAAATATTTTTAACGAAACAAATGCATGTGTACGGTCGCTTCTACGCCGATTTTCTTGGCTCGGAATATGATCTGACTGATTCCGACCATGGACATTTCCTTTATGGTGCAATAGATTACTAAAGTGTGACGTCATTGCCAGGGTAACTGGGTCTAAACATAACGCGTATAGGGAATTCAAAACGGATCACTGGTTTTAGTGTAGACTCAGTGATCTTTGTGGGAAAACACAAAGGGCTTGGTGCTGTGTAACTTTTCGCATTTATACTGGGGCAAAACCGGCTGAAACTCGAAACCTGCCGAGCAAAAACCGAGAATTCGAAGCCTAGTGTGGAAAACATTCTCCGCAGCATACAATTTACAAGCGATGAATAATGCCAATCATCTCAGCGGGGTGCTACCAAACGCCACATGGAACCGTGGAAGCTTCCATACTAGCCTACTGCTCACGGTAGCACGAGATTCACACTCTATTAGCGGCACTCCCTGCAATCTTTAGCCCTGGTTGCAGCTCTAAAACCACGGGGAGCGATCTGTCCCGGCACGCACTCCCCGTGGGGGTTCGTAACTTGACAGCCGGTAGGGAAAAGTCAGATGACAGGTCACAGAAAAGGCAGGGATGTTTTGTTTGTTTCCTGGTCCTTCATAACAGAAATGAGGGGGAGGGTGGGAAATTATGTAAAATACTTTCATTTTTATGACTGTGGCAACTTCAAAAATCACAAAATAGATGGGCGTCAATTTTCTGGAAACACAACTCGGCTCGTTTCGAATCAAACAAGTCTAGAGATCTTCAAGTGATATTCAGTTTAAAGCATTGTACGCTGTGATTACGTCACGAAGGAAAACTCTATGTACGGTATCTGATTGGTTAAAACAATTCCATCATGGCGACCAGGTACCTGGCCATTTATGACGGCCGGCGTAATGGCTTTGTCGGACTAGCAACTGACGGGGTCAGGGACCAGACACCATGCCGACAAAGTGCAAATCGAAGGGGCGGATATCGGAGTCTGCTGGAGCCGAGGCGAGCGCGCCGGGCGATCGAAAACCTCGCACCCGGCCGGCAGCTGGTGCCACGAGTGGTGAATGGCAAACTGTAAGACGTTTGTGACGGAGGAAGACGCTTTGACAATCACCAGGCATCGACTAGAGCCGATGATCTTAGGCCGAGGTGGAGAGAGAAGACATGTATTGAGATGAGGCGAGAGGAGATATGGGAAGGAGATCGGTGAATGAATGAAACGGGGATGGTAGTAATATCAGAAGAGGGTGTATGAGTGTGATATAACAGCGGGAGTTAGTAGCAAGAAGTACTAAAGAATTATCGAATAAAATGGATGGTGTGTTGTTCGAAAATGAGCAGAGGTTGTCTGTTTATGCAGGAAAGGGGGAGAAAAATAAAAACGTGAAAACAAACTAGAATGCTCGTGCTCGTGTTATTGGTTTGTTTGATAGTTAATCTCTATGGAGTCTCGTATGGCGTGTTTGTCCAAATTTCTGGCTTGGTGCTAACCCAAAAGAACCTTCGATATTGGATTTTGATTTTCAAACACAATCTCCACGAATTTTCCATGAGGTGCAAAGTTTCGGTAGATTGGCTGAGGAAATACTTTACTCATAAACTTGTGATACCACTTGTGACATGGCTTGCGACGATAGACCTAGTTGCGACATCTTGTGACGTGCTTGTGATGTCTTTGTGTGGCGTGTGATAAAACTGATGTAGATGTAGATGTAGCTTATGATCTGATTTACGACCATGGGACTTTGATCTGAGATCTGATTTTGTGAGGAGACCATGCGACTTGTGACGGTAGGCCTACTTGTAATCGGATTTGGAAATTACTTGCAAATACCACTGCATCTATCAGTGAAGTTAAACAATAGAGCTTCTGCACCGGCAGCCATGACAGGGGGCAGGTTTTCTTATTTAAATGATGTAACAATAGAACCACAAAGCACCTACTCATGCATGACACACGGTGACAATGTGACTGCCCCTGTTATGGCCGCCGTGCAAAGGCTCTATATGCCTACATGGAATCATCATCAAACATTGTTCGTCCACTCCAAAAATATAAAACAAACATGTAAACCGAGATTATATACCAGATGGCCCCGACGACTGCGTACTGAGTGCACTAGATAGAAATAAATGGTCTAAATGCAACATAGATCAGCACAGAAACAATAATTACACGCACGCCACCATACGGGGCCGGGGCTAGGCAACGCAAAATGGCGCAGTCAAGCCCAAATCGGATTGGACTTCGGATCAGCAGGACAACAAATCATTTGTCCAGAAATTATCGATGCGCGGTTCCTTTTTATTTCACGTGGCGAGAATTGATTTTCAGAAGGCAGAACAGCTTGCGTGCGCTAGAGCACCGTGACAAAACCAGTACGGGTCGACTCGGTTAAGTGTGTGGACCGTTAGTTGCCTCGTAATAATGTCAACGTCTATTAGCGATATTACTCCCATTTTGAACGCCTAAACACCCCCGTGAAAAGAACCAGCCTAATAACGCTGCAAACTTCACACCTTGGAACAAAGTCCCTAACCGCTTTTTCCGATTAGCCGTGACCCCTAATGGTCTCTCTGACAGACCCTATTTCGAGGGGGCGTGACTAGACCTTTCTTTCTCCCTGCCGAGGTGTCGTAACCGGCACGCTTTGATGTTACCGAGGGCCGGCTGCCTTTGTATGCCCAAATATGGCAGCGTGGACGCGGCAAGACACAAAGGCCTCCATGTCACGTGAAATTCAGAACCCTGCGTATCCACAGAAACTCTTATTGACAAACGATGTCGGGTTAGAATACGATATAATTAGAAACTAATCACGGCAATGATTTTATTACAAAGGAGTGGTGTCTGTAGCAGAAATCCACTTGCTAATTGCCCGTGAACTCTTCCTCCAGCGGTCGGAGAGGCCTAATTGAGTTTGCGAGGAGGGAAAATCAAATGAAAACAGCTAATCTGTCATTTTCTATGAGTAAGAACCGTCAGATTCTACACGGCTCTAAGTGACATCATTGTGACAAAATTAATAAATAATGTATTTCTTGTCTGGATAGACTGAAGATGAGTAGTCTGGCTCCCTGACTCGGCGATTTACTAGACTCATGTGAAATTATCGGTCTAATGGCCACCAACATCACATCACATCACGTCACCAGGCCAAATCATTTTTTTGGAAGTCCTGGAATGTCCCGGGAATCTTCGAACTAAATTCGCAATTTTTGAATGGCCCCGCCTTCAGCTCTACGAAAATGCGCACAATCGGTCACGGGGCGTCTAGAGGGCGCTGTTTCAATTTTGGTTCTTCGTAAAAAGCGGCGAGGCAACCAACAACCATGGAGGAAGAAATGCAACAACGGAGCAAAAAGCTACAGAAAATTAAGTTGCCTTGAAAATTTGACCCCAAAAAATACAGACATCCAGTTATAATAAGTCGTGTATTCACATAACATCATCCTAAGATCACCGTTTGACATTTTTCTCCGGTTATTCTCAGATCACCGACATCAAAAGACGCCGACACTGAGAACGTTGCTGGCCCCGGGCGTGGCGGTCAATTTTCCAATAATTCGGTCGGTCAACCATGGACCGGAAGCGTTGCAAATGACGTAATCATTTATTTCAGCTATTAAAAATCATCATATCAGAAACGCATCGCGGTAATATAATTAAATGGCATGAATTTTCAGGCCGGGTGCATTATTTATGTTAGCAACCAACCTGTAGCTCCGCCCACATAACAACGTCACTAGCAAGTGCGCATGATCAGTGAATCGGTGACCATTCAAACGGCGGTGATTGGTCAAACCTTGATATCTGAATTATGCGGCTACGTCTTGAAATTACACACAAGTGAAAGGTTGGGGCTCGGTAAATAGATTCGTGTTATTTCAAGTCGTAGCCAAATGATTCGGACACGGCTTTAATTCTGAAAATCTAGTTCAACGCCGACTTTAGAGGAACAAACCGAACAAGACATTTTTTAGACCTGCTGCGGCAAATCTGCACCAGATTGTCCGAATCTGGGTCGACGTCTCCACGACCAGTTCATAACGACGGTTACTAATAAACCAAGTCGCGATAAAGCCATTTGGTCGTCACCCTTTCGCGGAGTTGTAGCGAGCGAAGTGTCAAATCCAACGCCTCGCAACCGAACGCGACCGAGCGGAAGATATGCCTTAAAAGCTACGGGGACGGACGGTCAAATGAACCCATTAACCTCGATGCATAAATTGGGCATGCTTGTGGTTTCAAGCGACACCTGAGTTATTAGCCGATATGACATTTATGGCCGAAGAAAATGCATTGAAACATGATGCATAAAAGGATATCTCAATTTCTGAAATTGTTTCTTTTTTTTCACGAGGTGGAATATTTTCATGACGGGTAACTACTAGCGGTGGGAATTTTCGTTTAATTCAGTAAACGTTTTGTAATTCTTTCATGGACCGGTTAACCGTTCATTTTATATGTTGCTGGCCGTTATTTTAATTTTATTTATGCACGTACATGTACGTATACACCACTCAAGGCTACCAAAATACGTGAGTAAATTAAATCACAGAGGAAGGAATTCATTGATGATTAAATATAAACACGTACTGTACAAAAAGTTAAATTAATCCAGGGGTTGCAAAGTCCACTTTTACTCATTACAAATAAATAAAAAACTATTTAATTCTTTTAAATTGGGTTTCATTTAAACGTTCGGCAAAAAAGGTTTATTATTTTATTTTTCGGTTAAACGTCCCATCACTAGTAACTACTGTTCTGTGTTCGAAAACAGTTTTACCGTTGCATCATTACACGGTTCAAGAATATACATATAATTCTAAGGAATTTAGCTCATTAGGTCCACATTGGATGCAGAATTGATCAATTCTGTTCATTACTCCAAGATATAACAAATATAGCAATTTTTTTGTGAATTACAAGCTGTGCCAGCGATCTTTTTTCTTCTGTTTAAAGCTGAAAAAGAGTACAAAAATGAAAGAAAATTCATCCTTTACACAAAGTTTACTTGCCCATTTTTTTTTTTTAAACGGCAAAAAAGTTGAGTGGGACTGTACACTCCATCTTACACTGCCCCACAAAAAAACATAATTTCAACAACAGTCAAACAAATATTGCCATCTTCATAAACAAATGGTTCTTCATGGGTATATTTAAAGGTAGTCTACTTGTTTGGTAATTACCCTCCAAACAAATTATGAATTATTATCTTTAAGCTTACTTGTTATCAAGATGGTAATGATAGTAATCATCCTGTGAAATTATTTCGTCTGGATTTCCCCCATTCATGAGAAAAATGACAATTATTTGAATCTACAAAGATCTTTGGAGCCATTCATTCATGCACAAAAACCATACTTGGATTTTTCAAGTTTTCTAAAGTATTACTGCATCTATGTGGCTGAAATGTCTACAAGGTAGTTTTCTTGACATAGGCTTTCAATAACCAGTGGAAATCATGCCGTTTTTAACAGTTTACCAAACAAGTATACTACCTTTAAATTGGTTGCCTCAGTCGGTCTGAAACTTGCCTTAACAAAATAACCATTGACGATACACAAATCTGGGTAATCTTGAGTTGCATAAACTTAACGTTTTATCAAAGTGTTTCAATGAACCGCATCTTTTTGTGACATAATTTTCCATTGATAAATTTGTTTGCCAACCCTAACAGTATCAAATCCTCCAATTTGTACATGATTTTCCATAGAACTAAGGAGTTAGGATTAATAAAGCTGGTAACTTCCAATTTCCTCTTCTTGGCAATATTGGCCCCAAGGGAGAACACGGGAGGAAATGTACCTTTAATTTCAGTCATACTTAAAGATAGTATACATGATTGGTAAACTGTTACAAATAGTTTTATCCCCCTGTGTGATTGAAGATATGCATGATTAAAACCAACCTGAGCAAAAACCAGCTCCGTACTTCGTCTAACTTTTGAGAAAACAGTCAAAAAAGGGTTTGCAGTGAGTCATTTCGCCCCAAAACCTCTTCGCCCTGAACCATTTCGCCCTGAACCCCGGCCTGTGCACGAAGTGGTTTTGGGGCGAAGTGGCATTTGGGCGATGTAGTGTTTGGACGAAGTAATTTGGTGCGAAATGGCACTTGGGCGAAATGGTTTTGGGGCGAATTGAATTTTCGTCTCATGAGACGACAACTAATTGTTTTACTCATTTCTCAAAGACTATAGCACTTCAGACAAAACCATTTCAGGGGAGGTTTTCTACGGTCATCATGTTTATATTGTGTAAGTTAGGCGTAAATCTGTGAACATTTCTGATTTTCGAGATTACCAATGATGTATACTGCCTTTAACATCGCAGGATAGAGAAAACCTACCAATCAAACTAAATCAACACAATTCAGGCAGAGCGGCGCACCCTGCCTCAGTGGCTCTTAATGCAGCTGCTGCAGTCAGCCTTGCAACAAGAGATGGCCATACACATTATTGACTGATAAAACTAGCTACATCTCTTAGCCTCCTTGATCTGTTGGTCAGAGTATAGTTTATGTTTCTTTTTCTGAACTTTTTATAAAAAAAAGACGTGCTTATTGTAACTCACATCAATTTGATCTTACAGCAAAGATCACATTTAGGCAATTTTGAGGTTGGGCCGGACAAAGTCCAGCAACAATGATCCAAATGAACCAAAATTACAAGATAGGGCATTAAACGCCCATTCTTCAAACCTACCCTGCAGGGATTCGAACAGTAGCCAATCCATTCTGAAATCCAGTGGTTCCTACCTAATACTACCCACCCTAGTCCAGTGGGAGTGCCGTGTGGAGAGTGCCACCTGGCTGCAGCAGTTTAGTGTCTCGTGTCTTTTGCAGCGAGGTCAGAAGGTCGTCCATGTTCACAGGTCGCAGGGACTCGTCTGATGCCTGTTCATTCGCCCGACTGCTTGGAAGAGAGGGTGAGGGGGGAAAACAGCAACTTAAATATGGCTCTCCGGCACAAAATCGATCACAAGGGACAATTCTTGAAAAATGAGATTTTGGGCTCTCCTGAAGGGAATCCCGAGCCATTCCATTCTAAACCAATCAGCTGAATAAATCACTGAATTATTCATGAACTGTGTGAACTCTGACCTGTTTTGCGCTGCGTGGTTTTTCATGTAGTCTCTCATTGTGTAGATGCAAGCATTGCGACACATCTCATGAAGATCACTCCCAGATAATCCGTCTGCTTGGTCCGCAACTTTAGACAAATCAACTGAATCCGACACCTAGAAAAATAACGGCCTAGTCTTATATAGAGCATGTTTTGCAACATTTACTCCTTGACATTGGGCACAACTCCCTTTGGGTGTTATGGCCGACAGTCTAGCGCGTCGAACTCAAGTTCCTGTGCCAGTACTATAATGTGGGTTCGATTCCGGGCCGTGACGGGTTGTGGCACTTGTGCCCTTGAGCAAGGCACTTAATCACACTTGTTCCGTCCTTCGGAAGGGATGTAAAGCCGTTGGTCCAGTGTTAGGTAACACACTTTAAAGATCTCAGAGCATTCTTTCATGAAAAGCATGGGGATTCCCGGGTGTCTCTGGCCATTTCTAATTCTAATTCTTCATGGGTTTTCTCACGCTTCCGAGTGACAGTGCATTGAGCACTATTGAGGAATCCTTGGTATGATTACCAGAAAGAAATAATAATAATAATAATAGCCCCGGCAGGCTGACACAAGCGCTCAGTGGCTGCAACCCTTGAAGGTACCCATTTACTCCTGGGTGGAGAGAGGCAACTTTTGGCAAAGTGCCTTGCCCAAGGACAATTTATAGTCTAAACCAAACTGAATTAAGACGAACAGGCAACAGCGTAGCATTATTCCAAATAATGATATCAAATTGTGCATTATGAAGTAAAATTCACACTTTAATTGAGGTTTTGCTGAACTTCAAAATTCAGGTAATTATATTTCATGATTGTTTTTTTAGTCCTCCCAGTGTAGTACTTTGCTACAGAAGAGAGAAGTCAACTTACTTTCTCAGAACGAAGAATTATATTCAGAATGCTCTCACGCTCTCTCTTACCCTGCAAAAGTATATTAAATAAAATAAAAGTATTTTATTTGATCCAATCAACGAAATTATATTTTAAAATAACATTTTGTAAGGATTGCTACTGGATATCAATTTGTTTTAAGTTGTGAAAGCAGCCATTGAGTGAGATACTGAATCAGTAAAAATCAGCTGAACAATTTAATAAGCTGAACAAGTTAATTCTGAGGGGTATACTCAACCGGTTTGCTGATGTTTATTTTAGGAGACTTACCGGTAGACCAATGTGAAACGTAGTGGGCATTCTTCGCAAGATAGCTGGGTCCACATCTCTGGGTCTGTTGGTAGCTCCCATCAAAATGACCTGGAAAAAATGAAAAACACCTTTATTTTGACGATTTCACGCCACTCTCATAAAATAATTTGCGACGAGCCAGCAACACTCCCACGTCACATCCATTATCCGTGACAAGGCCATGCCATTCTTACCTCACATGCATTGTCTGTGATTAGCCCATCCCAAATGTTTATAAACTGTGCTTTCATCATGGCGGTGGCTTCATGGTCGTGCGTTGCCCACGCGACAAGCAAGCAACACTCTCATGTCACATGACTAGATCATGCCATTCTTACCTCACATGTGTTGTCCGTGATGAGCCCATCCCACATGGTCATAAACTGCGCTTTCATCATGGCGGTGGCTTCGTGGTCATTAGTTGTGCGGGATCGCAAGAATGAATCAATCTCATCGATGAAGATGATGGCTGGTTGTAGTTTCATCGCCTGTTTAACAAAAATGAAGGAAAATTTGAATGTTTTACATTTCAACTGAAAAAAAATCAGCGTTTAAGGAGACCTTCCAACAAGGGGAGCAAGTAGGAGGGGGGCTTTCATTCGGTTAGTCTATACTACAGGCATATAGCGCACATGTCTACCCTGCAGGATACTCCTGGCACAGTTGCCATTATTACCGCTGCCATCAGGGAATCACCAGAACCATTTCACTTCAACTAGGTGGCTGCCTGGCCAGGGCGCACAAACCTATCAGCAGTTAGATTGTGGCATTCCCTCTAACAGCTCCCCAAATATCACTTGGGTTGACAAGGCAATTGAGATTAGGTTCCTTGCCCCCAGAGAGAAACATGTTGGCACTAGTAAAGTTCGAACCCACCACCTCTTAAATCATGCGCACGGCTGTGTACCCACTAGACCACTTTGGCAGGTCTTACCAATGAGAAGACAGACGATGCCAGTTTCTGCGACTCTCTATACCACTTATAAGTTGTGGGTTCGAAACTCACCCGGCTGGGGTACCTGTGCCCTTGAGCAAAGCACTTAATCACACTTGCTCCATCCTTCGGAAGGGATGCAAAGCCATTAGTCCAGTGTGTTAGGTATTTGTAACGCACTTTAAAGATCCCAAAGCATTCTTTCGTGAAGAGCAAGGGGATTCCCCGGTGTCTCTGGCCATTTCTAATTTATCATGGGTTTCCTCGCGCTTGCGAGCGACAGTGCAATGGGCACTTTTGAGGAATCCTTGGTTTCAGTACCAAAAAGAAATACTAAAAATAAGAGGTTCGAACCCACAACCTCTAGATCATGAGCATGGCTATGTACCCAATAGATCATGTGCAAGTCTTACCAATGAGAAGACAGCCGAGGCCAGTTTTTGTGACTCTCCATACCACTTATCGGTGAGATTAGCAGCTTGTAGATTAATGAATCGACAACCTGCGTCCTTAGCAATGGCTTTAGCTATCATGGTCTTGCCGCAACCAGGTGGGCCATAGAGAAGCACTCCTGCGGGTTGAAACCAAACTTGCCCATGATTTAACTGGCTTATAGAAGACAACTTTTTGAAACTGCCCTTCTAAAACCACTACAGCTGGAAGCTATAATTCAATTTTTTGAGCTGATCAATTTACAAGATCAAGGTTATTTACAATTCAGGTTATTATTCTTATCGGCACAACTTTTCAAAAAAGGCCGCTATTATTTTCTTTTCGTCCAACTAGAAATGTCCACTTAACTAGACATGTCTGCTCAACTAGACATGTCTGCCCAACTAGACATGTCTGCCCAACAAGAAATTTCTTTATTGACATATTGCTACATGTATATTTAGACCCAACAACTTTAGACACAATAAAGGAACAAGTTATGAGCATACAGCAGCACTAAAGGTACAACCTGAAAATACAAACAATTCCCAAAAAAAATTAAATAAGTTCGAACCTTTGGGCGGCTGGAGGAGCACCGAATCCCTGAACAAGTGTTTATTCTTCATGGGTAACAAAATGGTTTCCTGAATTTCTCTACAGATGACTCCAAGACCCCCAATGTCACCCCACGTGATGGACAGGGTCGTGGGGTCAACTAGCTGGGCTGCAATGCTCATCTCGTAGTCTGTTAGCTTAACGCTTTTCACTCCGATGTTCTTCATTAACTTTTCAGCCTGTTAAAAAAGTAGGTGCGAGTAAATGCATTGTATGTACCGATAGTACTGCGCATGTGCATTGTGCCGTTGAAGTACAATGCGCATGTGCAGTACCGTTGGTACAGTACTCGATGCATGGAGTGTCGAATGCAAACGGTGAAATTTCGGTAAAATTCCCGCTGGATTTTCTTGAAAAGTAGGGAACGCACGATACCCTGTTCTCAGCGAAGTAAGGTAACAATAGGGTGGGTTACGGCTTCTGAAACTGTGTAGTTTTAATGCACCTGTTGTCCGAGCTGTTCGCCAAAGGCCCATTGCGACGCCACTGTGGCCAAGCCTGGAGCGCAGCGTCGTCTTGGCCAGAGTATGGGGCTAATTTTTCAGCAGCAGCGCCACCCATTTTCTAACCTGCTCTTGAGCCTCCTGTTTTTGTTTACGCGTTGGATCCATGGTCTTAACGATCCACCTGACTCCATAGTACGTAGACACACCCAGCAGGGCAAGACGGAACAGTACTCCAAAGATCTCACTCTTTGTCAAGTTTAGCTTGACGCTTCGTGCTACTTCTCCTTCTGGCATTGTGGAAAAATGGTGAAGCTACCAAGTTGTGAGTTCAATTATTTGTCGTCACTGCAACTGTGAAATAAATAAATGATTGGCCGAATTAATTAATTAATTAATTGTTGAATGTTATAGGGGGACGCAACTTTACCGGAAGTTCCGGTTCTGTGATCTCGAGCGCGGTGAAAACAAACGCCTGCTCGCATGTTGCTCTATTCGAGCAGGCGTTTGTTTTCACCACGCTCGAGGTCACATGCAGAACCGGAACTTCTGGTAAAGTTGCGTCCCCCTATACATTGAATTGTACTGGGAAGGAATCGAGCAGTTGACCATGGCTTCATTCAGACCTTGTGCACAAAACATTACGACGTCTACGAGTACGCGGCGCGGCTTGCTGGAAATTTTTGTTTCCTATTGAAAAGTAACTCTTTTTTTCACTTCTAAATGTGTTTTTCTATCAACCATGCACGTACCATGACGTACTGTTTAAGGAATCATTTTAAGGAAAATATTAATGGTCAACCTGCCAATTTTTACCAATACAAATGCAGCCTGCAGCCTTCTTCAAACAATGAATATCGGCTGAAAATATTTTGGGTATTCCCAAAATGACGTCATCGTTCTGTTCAATACATTGTCATTGTAAAAACAATGTCCACTCACTCTCTCCAAAGTAAATTTAGATTATTTTGTTTTCAAGGACCGGTATAGCTTGGCCTCTTCTCCCAAAAAGACGAAATAGTATTGACATTTTTGTAGAAAAACTGAACTGAAATAACACGAAACGTGCACAATCATTTCATCCGAGCCGCTCATCACACATTTAATATCAGATGAGGGCGCACTACCACTTTTGTTGTGGTCGCCGATTTTGGGTTGTGTGTGATTGCGAAACAATGCTCTCTTTCGACAATAATCGATATTTTGTAATCGACCGAGATGAAAGGAGTCGGAGAGTTTTCCTTTTTTGTCTAGAATTTAGCAGTGTGTGCCTGTGGCAGCCTAATTTATGTGAAGTTAATAGCAGTGCTGAATATTTAAGCCTTTTGTTTTGCGGGCACGACTAATTCTGGATTACAAATGAAGGAAATAAACACGGTTTTAAAATCGATTCTTTTGAACCCGACATTTGCAAGGTCGTAAAAACCGAATACTAATGCAACCACCCCATACCACGTTGCGCTGGGATAAGTTACCACGTGTGTTTTTAAACACTGAATCGAAGTTGTTTTTTTGTAAATCCGTCTGAAACAGAATCAATTTCACGATGAGTTCGGTTCCAAGCAAGTTATTTTCGTACATCTATGGTTTTTTGACTGAAAACAAGCTGACGAAAACAGCTAAGGTTTTGCGAAAGGAAACGGGATCGGTGAGTTTGTCCAGTTTCCGGACAATGGAAGTTGCGGTTTGTTAAATTGTTTGCAAAAAATGCACACAAAGAAAATGTTTTCCTTATATTTATTCTGTCAATTGTTCATAAGCCAGTGCTTTAATACTTGCAATAGTGAAATTCTGATGAAAAATTCTGATTTTTTATTTTATTTTGTTAGCGTAGAAAAATTAATACAGAGTTTAACTTGGTATAGTTTGTTATGTCTTCATACTGTTTGTTCAATCTTGTTTTATTTATTCCACCCAGTCTATACAAGCACTCGGACCAGAAGACACTGACCTGGTGGAAATGCTTAAGTCGTATGAGCATATCTCTCCATCCGGTGGAGTAAAGCGAAAAGCCAAGCCGAATGAAACACCGCCCACAACACCGCCCACATCGAAGAAACGGCGCAAAGATGATGTCTCGGGTAAAGGGCCGAAAACTCCTAAAACACCAAAAGAGTCTAAGGAGAAGGTAGCAGCCAAAGCAGTGCAGGAGACACCACCAGCCAAAACGCCAAAATCAAAAACAACAAAAACAGAAGAGCAACAACCCTCCAAAGCATTAAAGAAATCATCCACAAAACCAGAGGCACAAGGAAAAACACCATCGAAACAGGGGAAAACACCGAGCAAGACACCAAAGGATGAGGGCAAATCTAAACCATCAAAAAGAAAAAAGGAATCCAGCAGCGAAAGTGAGAGTGAGAAAAACAAGAAGCCCCAAGCTAAAAAAGCTGTCCTGGAGAAAAAGAAGTCACCAGAAGCTGTTAAGAAGCAGTCCAAGGAGTCATCAAGCAGCTCTGAGTCAGGGAGTTCCAGCTCAGAAGATGAGAAAAAGCTAGCACAACCCAAGGCCAAACAAACACCGGCTAAACCTGGCAAACCCGGTGCCAAGCATCCTACAAAACCACTAGTAAATGGCGATGGGAGTCTGATAGGGTCAGAAAAGAAGGCCAAGAAAAAATCGAAAGTGGCTGCCAAGAAAGATTCAAAACCTAAAGTTGAAAAGCAACCTCCAGTGACAACACCAAAGAAACCAGAAAGTAGCAGTGAAGAAAGCTCAAGTTCAGATGAGGATGATAAGCCACAAAAATCAGAAACCAAGACACCTGCTTTTACCAAAGTCCCGGCAAAGCCTCAAAAAGAACCACCGGCGAAGAAGAGCAAAGCAGAGTCTTCAAGTTCAGAAGAATCCAGCTCCGAGGAAGACTCCAGCTCTGAATCGGAAAAGAAAAATCTATCCAAACCAGCTGTAAAACCAGCTCCCAAGCCCCAACCTCAAACCCAGACCTCAACCAAGACACCGGCTAAAGGAAATAATTCCTCGATGACCAAGACACCTGCTAAAGGAGATGATTCCTCAAGTTCCGAGGACTCGAGTTCTGACTCTGAAAGCGAAGATGAGAAACCAAAACCAGCCACAAAACCAGCAACCCAAACGACACCGGCGCAGAAGAAAGCTGACCCCAAGGTTGCCAAACCCAAAGATTCCTCCAGTTCTGAAGAATCAAGCTCTGAATCCGACAGCGATGATAATAAACAAAAACCTCAAGCAGCCAAACCAACACCCAAGTCGCAAGCTAAACTAACACCCAAGTCACAAGCTAAACCACAGTCCCAAAAAGTGGAAGACTCGAGCTCGGCTGAATCTAGTTCAGAGTCTGAAGAAGACACTACCACCAAGAAGTCTACCCCAGCACCCAAACCAGCTCCTAAACCAGTCACGCCAGTCTCCAAAGCCAAAGATGCTTCATCAAGCTCCGAAGACTCCAGCTCAGATTCAGAGAGTGATGCTGAACCCCCAAAACCATTGACGCAAACTACAAAGACACCCACGAAACCAAAATCAAAACCACAACAGGCCAAACCAGCTCAGGGTGCATCCAAGAAGCCAGATTCAAGCTCTAGTTCTGAGGAGAGCGACAGTTCTGAAGATGAAAAACAAAAACCGAAGACGTCAGCTGCTAAGACGACTATGACTGATGTGCCTGTGAAGCCTCTTGTAGTAAAATCGAAGGAAGACTCAAGTTCTGAAGATTCCAGCTCAGAGAGTGAACCAGAGGCTCCCAAAATAGTCGCAAAACCAACCCCAAATATCAAAAAAACCTCTAAAACTCAGAAGGCAGACCAGTCTAGTAGTAGCTCAGAGGGCTCAAGTTCTGATGATGACGATAAAAAGCCAGTAACAAAGAAGCAACCACCTGCTAAGCCAACACAAAATTCTAAGCAGGCAACACCGACGACACAAAAGAAAGCCGAGAGTTCAAGCGAAGATTCAAGTTCGGATGAAGAAAGTGATGATAAAAAACAAACGACAAAGCCTACAGCTAAGCCAGTCCAGAATAATTCAAAGAAAATGCCAACAGTGGCAAAAAAGAAAGCCGAGAGTTCAAGTGACGATTCAAGCTCGGAAGAAGAAAGTGACGATGATGCAAAATCAAAGTCAACAGCTAAGCCGGTCCAAAATAATTCGAACAAGACGCCAACAGCGACTCAAAAGAAAAAGGAGAGTTCAAGTGAAGATTCAAGTTCAGAGGAAGAAAGCGATGATGACAAACAAGTCGCCAAAACAAAGCCACCCGCTAAGCCAGTTCAGAATTCAAAGCCAGCGCCACCAAAAACGGACAAAAAAGCAAAAGATTCGAGCAGTAGCTCTGACAGCTCAAGTTCGGAGGAAGATAGTGATGAAGCAGAAAAAAGCAAAACGTCAACCACCAAACCAGAGCCACAGAAAACACCCGCTAAAACAGCCCCATCTGCAGCCGTTAAAAGAAAAGATGAGTCAAGTTCGGAAGAGTCCAGTTCAGAAAGCGAAACAGAAGCAAAGAAAGCTCCTAAAAAGAAATTGAGCAAAGCTGTGAATGGAAAGGGTGCGGTAAATGGCGTTTCTAAGACGCAGAAGAAAGACCGTAGTGACAGGAGTTCGGATGAGTCTAGTTCAGAGAGCGAAGCGGAGAAAAAGACCAAAAAAGTTTTTACAAAGGTTAGTATATTTTGTTTCTAGCGGTCCTTTTTGCAAAAATGTGAGCGGGGGCTACGAGATAAGTCTAATTTCATCTGAGAAATGTTTGCACACCCTTTTTGAGCATTCCGATTCCTTGCAGAATTCTTAATTTGATATAAAATGTATACGTTTGTTTCAAATTTGTGCTGTAAACCTGCAGAAGGCGACTCCTAAACCATCCTCGTCATCTTCAAGCGAAGACAGCGATGACGAGGAAGATAACGCTTCCAAACAAGGCAACAAGACGGCGCCGCTCACTGGAACGCCAGCCCCAACCAAGGCTAAAGGAAACCCTGCAACCGTGCCAAGAGCGGTAAGTAAACAATACACATCTTAATGGTTATTTATCATTGTTGGCTAAAACATCTGTGGAGGTGTTTTACAGTAAACAAAATTTGAAACCCTAAACTTGCTTTTTTGAGGCTATGTCAATAGACAAATTTCATTAGCCCGTTCTGCGCACTTCCGCATCGAAACCAAGGCTCTTCGTGTCAAGTCGGCAGTATTATACAGTGACTAGGTGTACGTGTGCTATTCTGTGTGGCATATTGTGCATTCACGTGCGTACATTAGTTCACTTCAGTTGCTTAACACGAAGAGCCTTGTTATCAAACCCGGGAGTGCGCAGACCGGTCTCAAATTGGTTAATTTGGGATTCGTCTATTGATCATTTTATCTAAAAACTACATGTGGTTGTCTTTTGCGTCTTGCAGAAAAAACCTGAGCCATTCAGACGAGTCAAGGAAAGTGACTACGAGATTGACCCGCGATTGAAGGATAATTCCTTTGAAGCAAAGGTAATGTACTTGCATTGATGTGTATAAATAGCATCCAGCAACAAGCATGTATGACCAGGGGCCGATTTCACAAAGCGCTAAGACACGTCTTAGAAAGGGTCACTCTTATATTGGTATGGGAATTAGGATGCATTGAACTCGTCTTAACCTTTGTGAAATCAATCCCAGGTCTCAGTGGTTAGTTGATAATTTGTACTAACTGGCGAGACCCGTTACTCGATTTAAATACATGACCAGGGGTCGATTTCACAAAGCGCTAAGACGCGTCTTAGAAAGGGTCACTCTTCTTATCTTGGGACATTGCTATGGGAATTAGGATGCATTTAACTCATCACAGGCCTGCTAAATCACTCTATTTAACGAAGGGAGTACATGTACTTGCATTACAAATTTGCTTTGTTGAAAGAAGCGATATCTTCCCCACATGACGCTGCTTTGTTTCATTGGTTAACTCTGAAGATTGTTTTCAGAGAAATAAAGTCCACTCACCTGTTTCGATGACTATTTTAAAAAAGTTGGTCAATTTTCTTGCAGAAAGGTGCCTGGGGTTCCTGGGGTGACAAAGCCAACAAGGACCTAAGAACCGTCCGAGGGAAAGCGTTCCGACATGAGAAAACTAAGAAGAAAAGGGGTAGCTACAGGGGAGGGCAGATCTCAACCAACGTCAACTCGATCAAATTTGATAGCGAGTAAAAATGGGGACATAAGGGACCGTCTAAAGTTGTCAACATTTTCACGGTTCTACAAAGTGTTGGAGGTAGAGATCGAGGGCAGCGAACGACTTTACATGCACTGTAAAATGTTGACATTTCATGGTAGTGACAAAACATTTTGATAAGTAGTATTTGGGGGGAGGGAGGGGGGTAACCGTGAAAATGTTGACAACTTTGGACGTCCTCTAAGGAGATAATGGTTTGGGGTTTTGGTGCTGTTAGAATCGTGCGTTCCCATTATTTTGACTAATTTCGTAATTCAAGCAGTATCTTTGTGGTGGAAACATGAAGGAAATCAACTGTTTAAGTGTTTGTTTCTCGTCTCAGCTTTTTTTTCTTTATTGTAAATAATTGTCTGATAACTTGCTTCTGTATGTTTAAAACTCAACAAAATTACACGATGAGTGTTCGATATTTCTAAGTTTTGAGCTCATTATACACAGATAGTGAAAAGTAATTTTTTATCTGAGACAATATTGGTCAAAGTGACAAAACACCAAATGATCTTCTTTTTTTTCTTTGGTAGTTTACAAATGATATGCGTATTCCAATTTTCATGAATTTATTCTACGTTTAAACTTTAAAGAAATGCTCAAAATGGTCTGGGTACTTAAATTTTATGTATTTACTTATCGACCCGGTTCATTCTGAATCTTTCAAACTAAAAGTGAAGTTTTCAGTTTTAACGATTACGATTTTAGAAACATTTTAGAAAAACGGTGTTCTGCAGAAGTGTATATTTGTCAATCATTTAAATAAGAAAACTTGCTCTCAAACGTCGAGCCAGGCTGGGCTTTTCATTGGTGTGGACTTGTATTGGGAAAGAATTCTGTTTACTGGTCGCCACTCATACTCTTTATAATGACTTAAAGGCACAGGCTCGTCAGCAATGCGCGCGCCAAATTCGTTCCACAAAATACGCAGCTCTGTGTAGCAAAGGCATGGAGCTGCGTATTTCGTGGCACGAATTTGGCGCCCGTGCATGTGCCTTTAATAACCACCAAAATGTATAAATATTTTAAAGGAAAGTGATTTTAGGAGTGAAAAACATTCAACAATTTCCTTGAAAATACTTTTTCTGCCATGTTCCATATACTTAACACACAGCGTCTCATCAGTGGCGACCAATGAACGGAATTAATACCTTGTACATATTGCCCTTATTGTACGTCCTGTAAATTTGTGACGGTGTTATTTGCATTTCGTAACATGATAATTGATTATGAATAAGTTGGGATATGTGTACATGCATCAGTGTTTCGGCAATTAGGCGTGTACATTGATTCTCATTAACATAAAACTTTCCATTCCTAATTAGTAAGTGATGAATACTTTTTATCAGTTTATTTTATTAAATCGTAGTGTAAAAGTAAGGGTTTTTGTTTAAACAGAAAATGGATACGAGAAAATATTGAATCTTGCATTCTGTTTTTTATAACCAAGCTGAACTTCAACTTGCCTAAATGACGGTCTTAACTACTGTATTCAGCCCTACGCACTTGAGGAACTACGAATTTAAAAGTTGACCATTACCTTTTTTTCCCCCGTAAATTGTCTTAACCAACAGTAAGTGCAAATGATTAAATTTAACAGTGAAAGATAGGAAGACTGGAAAGAGTACCATACCCGGCCACTGCCTGGAACCCCATGCGCAAAATTATAAGTTTTTCCTTCGTAAAAATTTGACATTTTGCTGCCCTCCTAATTTGTGTTTTTGTCATCAAACTACAATTTTTACATGGTTTATAGTTTTATAAGACATCCCATACACTTACTGCATAAGATCTCGGGATTGTACGTATATGTAATTTTGTTCCCGAAACATGTCTCATATATTTGTATGCAAGGTCTGAGGTAATGGTCAACTACTAAATTATTTCCAAGACGAGAACTAGTTGACCATGGTTGTAAACTTGGTGTACAAACATATGAGACTGGCTAAACAAATCCTAAATTGTTCTACTGCTACACGTGTAAATTTAGTGTTTTTTCCTATCAAATCTGCACTCACCGATGCTTGTTAGGTCAACTTCTGAAGTCTTACCTTGATTAGGACTCTAAATATGTTCTGACTTTGCTCAATCCCGATTTAAACGACCCACTACATAGAAAATGTCAAAAATAGTCTTTATTCAGTACATGTACATTTCAAAAATACAGCTTGCATACTTACTACATGTATTACTCTTGCCATCAACTTAACTCTTGAAGAGTGACTTAGAAAATGGCGTTCCTCGACACTTGTCCCCACAGCACAAATTACCCTGTCAGCCCTTGAAGAATGCAGTACTGCTTGGCATAGGTCCTCATGCACAACCCTCTCTATCGCACCCAGAAGTTGAAATGAAGGATCAGTTTTCAGAGCTCCAATTAAATATTGGTACTTTCTTTGAAAATAATGGTTACCGGCTAAATGCCATATAAACTACATACTCGAATCAACTGGTACCCTGCAAATTAAGCCTGGTTACCAGCTAAAATGCTGTGCGTTAAATATAAAGGAATTAGCTGGCTCCCTGCATCACTTTACCCTGAATGGACCAGATTTCTGAGATCTGTCTTGACTATAAGAATTGCTCTATCTTGAGTGTCTATGATGCAGCATAACTTGGGATGAGAGAAAAATCATAAGGCGCCTTATCGGGATTCGAACCCGAAACCTCAGACTCACTGAACAGATGCTCTACCAGCTGAGCTATAAGGCACAGATGGTATACTACCTCAGGTTTTCCCTATGGATCCATGGAAGCGCAACTGGGCATAGTAACGAACGCAAAATCTGGTATGGTGCCTGAGAAATGTGTTAAACTCTGACCAAAAGGAGGCTGAAAGATGTAACATTTTATCGGTCAGTAACGTGCATGACCACCTCTTGTGGCAATGCCGACTGCACTAGCCTCTGCAAGAGCCACTGAGGAAGGGTGCGCCAATATGCCTGAAGGGCCTTCCTGAGCTCCTGCATTCCAGAGCTGTTTAAGAGACATGTATCCACATGTCTCTTGAACAGCATTGGTCAGCTCATCCCATGAAGGCTCATTCAGGTCGACAACCCAGCATTGGTTGTTTGAGAGCCTAATAAACAGCAGGATTCTCCTGGAAACTGAAGACGTCACATTTCATTACTGTGGGAATTCAAACAGGTCCAGTGTAGTAAAGAGTCCTTGGCTATTGGGGTTCACAGCACTGTTTGTGTATTTAAGCAAAAGTAACTGAATCCCAAGACCATTGATAAAGTTATCGCAAGCATTATTTGCCGTTATATGTACATGTATGGACTTAATGCATACATGTGTACACTGATCATGTGCAGGTTATGTCTGAATAGAGAGTTTTGTGGAATAAGCCGTGCTTCATTAATTTGGCCATCTCCAAGGGGATGGGGCCTGGTGGCACCCACCCCCCTCCCCCTTCCAATGTGCTGTGGCACCCCTTTGAACCCCTTCCCCAAGCCTTACTTTCAAAATTTTAATTGTGCGTAGTAGTCAGACCTTGTGTTCAAAGTAAGAAACATGCTTTTGTGATAACAAAAAAACCACTCAATAAAAGACAAACTCGAGGCTGCATCATTGTCACCATGGGTTTGCTTCTTGTAAAATTTAATCCTCTTTCACGGTTACCCGATATTTAAAACACTGACTTGGTCACATGTCTAACACAAAAAAAACCTAAAATTCAAACCAAACGTCAATCACAGGTCTTGCACTAAAAACAAAACGGGGAAAAAGTAACGAAAACATTTATGTTTTGGTCAACAACGGTCGTTCTCAAATAGCTCTAAGTCATGGTTTTTTGTGTATCCCTAAAATAATATGTATACTGTTTTTATGTACATAATTATACATATAATGTATATTACACATCTGACAGGATCTAAGGTGCATAATGGAGGTCCATTGGTGCATTTTACGTTTTTCACTTTATACATTAGAGTCGGTAAATCTTTGTCTTACCAAAGAAAAATAAGTACATGTACAACTAACTTTCACATAGAATTTTACTTTTTTACGTTCAATGTTATTCAAAAATGTGGTTAGAACAGTACATTTTACTGGCTTGTGTTAATTTAATGGGCTGGTGACCAGAACGTTAACCCTTGTTCAGTTTGACCAGTTTGTACAAAAATTCAATCCAATTTTCCTTCTATAACGTCTAAACAGACTTTATAACCATCCCAGCCGTCTGAACACAGTATCCTAAAGTATGCAATCCCTTACAGAAATTGCCGTAGAAAAAATCCAAACATTCATTAAATTATTCATTGATTTTGCCATTTGATCCTAAAAACTTTTTTTAGTGTTGCCGGCGAGGCAAGATTTTGCATGAGTTTCAAAATTACAACGTCATGATACGTCTACACTCCAAATAATTTAGTGTAAACAACTAAACACACAGGGTGAGGGGAGGGGGAGCGTGTACCCCTACTGGATCCGTCCCTCTAAAGGGACCCTGAAATTGAATTATTTACTTTGATCCATTCTAGATAATTGTTCCGCTCAATCAAAGTTATCAAAACTAATTTTGAGACCAGGATTGAGTGAAGGGGTAATTACATTTTTTGGTTTTATGCTAATGTAATTTCCATATTCATGAGCAAAGTTGTGATGTCACATTTTCAACCCACAAATTCCAAAAATTCTAGTTCTGACCTAATTGAGGGGAAATTTCATTTTCTTCTTGCAATAAGACCCAATCCTTCCACAATCGTCTCGACAATAAAAGTACTTGATACAGTGGAAGAAGTTATTCTATAAGACTACTCAATTCACCAACAGCTAACAAACATGGTACAGTATTTGTCTGTCAATATGTAAAAACACGCCTATAACAACAGTGATAATTAAAATCCTTTGGCAAATTCTTTGCTGGTAACACACACGCACCTCTACATACGTTGTTGTAAAGTTGTTCAATAGACCGTATCGAATAGCCGCCATTTCGTGGGGCAGTTTCTTTGTTCCTTGAGGACATGCATGGTTGCACATATTGTGCTTCCATTGTTGAACGGTTTAAGTAACAAAAGGTGCCCCATGAAATGGCGGCTATTCGATACGGTCTATGGGGAGTTTTAGATTTGGACGATGGATAATTCACGACGGATGAACGACAACTTTTGACCAAAAACACATTTTTTGATCAAATGACTGATCACAAATTGTCGTGAAAATCTAAATGAATTCAAAGTAGGACGGAACGTTTTGTGCAACGACGTGGTCGCGGTCAGATTTTCGACCGTCGTGTTTCTCTCCGTCGTCCAATCGAAACCTCCTCAATGATGTGTGTGCTACAATCCCTGACGTATTTCACAGAGGGACAAAAATTAAGCCGATTTTATAGAATTTTCCCATAAAGACGCGTTTGGAGAGGCATGTTTGGAGAGGCATACCGAGTCGACATACTTTGGGCAATATTAAGCTCCCCAAAAACTGGCACAAAATAATGGAAAAGAAGATTAATTTAAAATGTGTCATGTGGCTGTAATGTCCCAGTAAAGCTACAATTTGCAGTTTCGATCAGAAATTGATTTAACTGAATGTTAATTAGGGTTTATTTTGCCCTTTCCTGACGTAATTATTAACACTGTATACTCGGTGCATTCCCAAGACACTATAAAATGTTTAGATGTTTTAGTTAACTTTTTCACAAATTTAAATTTATCTAAATGTGACAAAATATGTATAGTGTCGGGAGTACAAGGAGGCTTTTTCAAATCACGGCTTCGTCTCCGTCTCCGTCTCCTTGTGGTTTACATGGAGCCGGAGCCTGAGCCGGAGCCCAAGTCGAGATTTGGAAAAAGGCCCATAAAGAAATTTACGCTTCGAGGCCATAAAATAAGAAAAAGGGCAAACAAACTCAATTTTTGTCCCTCCAAGTTTCCACTTTGCTACCTATCAATATGCAACAATACAATTATTTCTTTAAATACAAAAACTAGGGTTTTGTTAAGTTACAAGAAATTTACACTCTCTGTTGAACTATTAACAATGGCCCTGTACAAGCATGTACTCTAAATGTACTGGTACATGTACATATTTTGTGCACTACATCACGACTTTGCATTGCAGGGTGCACAGTGACTACAGGAAGGCTTCTAATTGGCTGATTTATGATATCGCTGACCAATGACATTTCTTGTTTTTTTGGAACAAAAATTTGATTTAGCTAAACAAAGATTTGTTAACACCCTGCAACATTAAATAAAAGAGGGGGAGGGAAAAAATCAACCAAAATTTTCATTTCATGAAAAATAATTCGTGAGAATAATTAATTTCAAAATATGGTAGCCAGTTTTGGAAATTGTGAAATGTGATATTACGGTATGTATGTGTTTCCACAGCATTGTTTAGCGCAAATTGCTTCGAATAAAAGAATTGAATATTTTTGGTATAATTCTAACTAAAAAGTGTAATTTTAGTAACCAAGTACAAGCCTTCTCACTGAAAATTAAAAATCAATGAAAAATTGAGTTATGGAAGAGAGGCATTGGACAAGTTGCACATTGCTGGGCTGGGGCGGGGCCAAGGGGCGGGGCCAAGGGATGGAGCAAAGGGGCGGGGTAAAGGGGAAGGGCAAAGGTGGGGAGAGCTTGATATCACATTGTCATCCAACAAACTATTTTGCTTGGGCCGAGGGCAGAGTAATATAGGGAACATTCAGATTATGAAGGGGTGGGGGTAGGCGGGGTGGGGGGAGGGGGAGGGCAAAGGGAGGAGACGGAGGAAATCGGGGTGAAAATGACGAAATGGATTAAAGAAGCTACCAGCTGCTTCAAATATAAAGTACTGTATCATGATATAGATATAAACATTTACATACAATATACAATAATCATTTTAGAGCCTGTCCAAATGACGAGCTTTAAAAAAATCTGATTTAAACTCTGTTGGTCATGAGCCGGTAAGTACGTCATAAAGGGCATTGAACGAGATGGGGAGATTCTACATTTCAAAACAATTACGCTTAGTTTATACTGTAAACTAAAAACAAAAATTACATAAATATGGATGGAATGCCATTTTATCCACTTGAAATAGTTTCTTAGAAATTAACTTGCCATCTTTTGGAAACGCATCTGAAAGATGATTTTTTTTTTGCATTCAGCCTGCAAAGTTCATGATTTCACGCAAGGCAGGTCGACACCAGTTCGGGAAAGAAAAATCGTAATAAAGTAGTCTGGTACCCTTCTGGAGACATACACAGCAGCATGACTGTCAGTGGATGCAAGTATGGACTCCACGCACGTCTAGACACGAGAGCATTTGATTGGGCAATCATCATACATACGTTGTCGTCCCATCGTCCCATTCGCAAGTTTCGTCTTCGGACTCCGATGATTCGATTTCCAGCAGATCATTAGAGCTACCGCAAGGACTTAAGTTCTGCTCTGCATTCGTTGGTCCTCCGTCAATGTCGCCCTCGCTACCCCGTGTGAAGTATAACCTTATCTATTGAAAACCGTAACCAAATTACAAGTGAATTTATGGCATCCGAAAATGTCACTGCAACTTAAGGCCACAGCGTACAATATTCAACCAAATCATGAAATATTCAAATAGTACAACAAACTTTTCTTTTTGTTTTGTTTTTTGTTTTTTTAGTATTTATTTCATTTTCCAGGATATACACTTAATGTCACAGAACTACAGACAGATAATGATCATAATAAATAATAAAGGGAAAAACCTTATCACAAGCCTTCACAAGTCCACCACAAGTCCCTGGGTCTTAGTTCAAGCCACAAGCTATTCAAATGAACTCCAACAAAGACATTCTTTTGTGCGTGTTCATCCTTTGCTTCTTGTGACTGGACCTGTGCTGGTCTTGTTACTGGCCTTTTGCTGGACTTGTGATGGACTCGACTTAGGACTACAACCCTGGAAATGGGTTCAACACTAAATCTGCCCTCCAAAATGGCCGCCAAAGCAAATTTACCTTAAGATTAGGAGAGAAGAATTTATTTGTCTTGTCCTTGTTAGCCTTATCCAGCGCATCTTTGTTTAATCCCATGACCAGCTCTTCAGTACCGTTCGCTAAGGGGATGGTCTCGGTGTAGCAGTTTCCTGAGCCTGGCCGACCCTGCTCCGTCACGGGATGCACAACGAAGTACGTGTTGAACCAAAAGTGGAACATGGGTTTCTTGTCCTGACAACGACAAAAAGAAAACGAGAAAGGTTCTGAATAAAAAGTGTGGTGACCACTGACCTAATACTTAGGGATATTGGCATGTTGTCAATTTTGGATTTTTTTCTTTCTATTCCTGTGACAAGGTGTGTCTGACATGCAGATACAATTGTCTAATCATATACAAAATCATTCAAGCGGAATGCATACCCTCAATAAAATAACTGCGTACATCCCACAATATCCCTAACTGAGTAGTGTATACAATGGACTGGGTAAGCAACTTCCTGTATTAAAGATATTATACATGATTGGTAAACTGTTACAAATAGTTTTATCCCCCTGTGTGATTGAAGATATACATGATTAAAACCAACCTGAGTAAAAACCAGCTCCATACTTCGACTAACTTTTGAGAAAACAGTCAAAAAAGGGTTTGCAGTTATTTCGCCCCAAAACCACTTCGTCCTGAACCATTTCGCCCTGAACCACAACCTGTGCACGAAGTGATTTTGGGGCGAAGTGGCATTTGGGTGATGTAGTGTTTACACGAAGTAATTTGGGATGAAATGGCACTCGGGCGAAATTTTTTTGAGGCGAATTGATTTTTTGTCTCACGAGACGAAAACTAATTGTTTTACTCATTTCTCAAAGACTATAGCACTTTAGACAAAACCATTTCAGGGGAAGTTTTCTAGGGTCATCATGTTTATATTGTGTAAGTTAGGTGTAAATCTGTGAACATTTCTGATTTTCGAGATTACCAATCATGTATACTGCCTTTGATGAGCAACCGTCCACTACCTTTCTGCTTCGCTCGTTCCGACCGCCCATACTGGGCGCTGGTACAGGCTGATGTGCCTTTATAGATTTCTGTGATAGAAACACGTGACACAAAGGTCACATATACAGACGCGCGGAGCATTGTGGGTTGCTTACTGCCAGACGAAAAATTAATAAATAGTATATTAACACTTATATATCAAGTGCAAAAATCAAATTTACGAATAAAATGAGTGTATTGTGTGCAAGACCTGCCTTGTCTGCAGGAAAATAATTGTTTTTACGTCAGTTTACAAGAAAAAGACGTGACCAAAATTTTTGGCCAATGAGGGCACAAACAGATTAGCCCTTCCCAGCGCCCAGTGTGGGCGGTGGGAACGAGCGAACCTTTCTACAGGCAAGTCAATGCCTTTCCTAGACTTACCAGCATGGGTGCTTTATGGAAGAACTCAACCTTGACATCATCGCAAACTGGAACCGTCGTCGGAATGTCAAACTCGATGATTCTCTCTCCTCGCTTAATCCCCTACAAATAACAAAGGTTTTTTTATTATTTTTATTGAAAAGAAAACTTTGTGGGATGGGGATCAGGTTGGTGTACTGGTAATTTCCTTGCCTTCCACATCTGTGGCCCAGGTTCGAATCCTGTCCGGGTCAATGTGGATTTGATTATCAGTACCGGCTTGATCTTGTAGCTTTTTTCCCAAATGCATGTGTGGGGTTTTCCTCCTAACTCTAAAACTGATCATTTCTTCCTCATCTTTTGTAAAATACCAATCTGTAATTGGCGTTGAAGAGGCTGTTGATTTGGTGAATGAAACAAATAAATAGGATAGAAACTAACAAACTGAACTGCAAAAGAAACGTTGGTTTTTCAAATGTTGATAAAACCTCAACAGAAACATGTCCTTTCTTTGTCATTTCGAGTGTGCTTAATTTGACATGTTGTACCATTACACTTAAAAGTTCAACCAAATGCCCAGCTGAATATGCTATTTTTATAATGAAGCTTCCCTTGTCCAGATTCAAGTGACATTTCTGTTGTGGTTTAGAATAATTTACCAAATCTCTAGAATGATCCTGGAGAACTGAAGAAATTCCAGATTAAATTCCAGACATACAAATAAGAATTTAAAACCTAAGAAAGCCAGTAATTTTTCCACAAAGAATGATGAAATCTAGGCTTGGCACAGATTTTTTTAAAGTTTTACATTATTGAATTGTTAACACTATAATATATTGCCTTAAAGGGCCCCTTATTTGGGATTTTTATCAATGAAATCTATGCTATAAAACCAATATACTCAGTTACATTCATAAAAATCCTATTTGGAGCTTGTTTTGGGTGTTAAAACAAAGGTTTTTAGTTTTTATGCTAATGCAAATATAGATATTCATGACCAAGGTCACGATGTCACAAGAGGCAAACACAGGAAAATCACATTCAACTGTGCACAAAAGATTCCTCCTTTTTTCTCAAACTCCTGAAACTTTTTGTAATCCATGACTGGTTGAGTTTGTTCTACATGTTTCCTGTTGTAAGCCATGACGAAACTGGGGGAGAAAACTGCAGCAATTTGCCACAAGTCCAACTTGAAGTCTTATGTTTTTTCTTAACTTTTCCCTTCCGTCTTCCTTACGTGATGCACTCCAAACAGCACCGTCTGTCTGTGGTTTATTGCAATGAAATCTTCAAAGTTGAAAAAGGGTACCTTTTATTGATTTTACATCCAAACGAACAATAGCATGTCTTGCTGAACAAGTAATCCGTCATTATGAAGCAAAGATTAGGCAGAAAGTTGTTTAGCATGTCATAGGCCCTTTAAATACATTAAGACTAGCCAATTAGCAGAGGAATATGTTACCCTAACAACGTCCGACATGTAGACTTTGACTTTCTGCTTGTAGATGACAAAGAACGGCGCGCATGAGCCGTTGCTGATCATGGGAACCGTCTCCAACTGTACTCTCTGGAGCAATAGTGTGACTGTCTTATATGTCAGCTTGTTTCGGATGATTTCCCCGTAGTACTGTACATAGCGCCTTTGGCTTGGAATGGTTACGCCCTGGGAGGGGGAAAAAGGGAGCAAATATGAACAATATTCATAGAAGTGGACGGATGACAGGGATTTCTTTTGAGGAAAGTTTTGAAATGACCCAGTTTAGCTACGGCCGTTTACTTAATGTTTGCTCTTCGCTGTGGCTTTTAGGCATCTTTCGATCTACATGTGTACTGTGCATACCCGTTTGTGCAAAACCCGATCTTGTGATATTGCGCATACGGTATTCCTTTCCATATTTACATATATACTGTGTGAATATTCCGATCTACCATCAATCGTTCTATGCAGCAAATCTGACGCAAAGCACGAAAAACAAAGGCACCTTTAGGCATTTCATTAGTTACAGTGAAACTTTTATATAGTGGCCACCCTCGGGACCGTTAAAAACTGGCCACTATAAACAGGTGGCCTCTTTATAGAGGTCTCTTAAGCATTATACACATGGGACCAAAGACGGGTGGCCACTATAAGCAGGTGGCCTGTTTATTAAGGTGGCCTTAATAGCAGCTTTTACTGTAGTGACCACGAGTTCCACCAGCGATTTTACTACAAGTATCTAAAACAGGCTTTTTAGTTACGATTTATTCAACAACAAAAATGTTTTGTTTTTGTTTTTATTGCCGCCTTTACTAAAAAAAACCACTAAGTACAGGTCATTTAAACAGCATTGAACAAAATCTGATTTGAAATGTACATGTATTCAATTATAGTTCTTAAATGTCAATTTTAATATACTGCTCTCTCCATTTACACTAAGGCTGGCTGATCTAAAAGGACGCTCAACTGCTATGATTGATGAATTTGACCAAAACTCACAGTTGAGTTGACAAGATAAATACCAAGCGAGCTAAAAGATTGACACTGCCAGTTTTATCATGCGATTGCACATAGGTACATGCCGTAATATGATATTCTGCCACGCTGCATTTCTCTTACTCCGATAAAACAAACATTCTGTTACACACAATTGTTTTTCTTTTAAATTCTGCTTTTTTACGTGCAAGCCTTGCAGCATTTGCAATTTTAGAAAAAAAATCACATTTGGTTAAAAATTACCTTTGGCAAAACAACATCGAATATGGGTTAAAAATAGCATTCCCATATGTCTAGTTACCATAGCAATGGCAGCCATATTGGATTAAAGTTTAGTTTTTTTATTGGATTGTCATAATTACCAATTCCTAAAATTGATAAACTGAAAATTGAACAACTTCGCAAATGGGTCATTCTATAAATTTGGGGTCCACTTTTTCTGTCCCCGTTACATCTAACATCTTGTAAAATGTTGTATTTTGTAAATTCAGGACATATTCTTTAAATGCCTTCTATTTCAAAGAGTGATTACATAAAATACAATTCATAAAAATATGGTTGGAAGGCATTTTTAATGATACTTGTATGGCAAATTGCAGTATGTCAGGTGTAACGGGGACAGAAAAATGTCACACGTTGGACCCCAAATTTATAGAATGACCCAAATGCCAAATTATGACTTTTGTACTAATCTAAAAACTTTGCATGAACAGCTAGCTGTGTACATTGGTTTCGAAAAGGACTTATCAACAACATGGAGGCTTTATGGTTCATTTTTCTGCATTTCGCGTGTCTTGTTTACATTTTCACGTACAAGTTTGCAAGAGAAATTGGATCCTTTATACAGGAATTACTGGAATACCTAACGAAATGCAAATCCCTGGGATCATATTCAGCCCACTCACCGGCTTTACCCAGCAGTTAAGAAACCGTCCTTTGAGGCCGTTATCGCTGACAAGGCTTAACTCAATAGTTGTATAGTCTATTACAAGTCCATCTCATGTTGTCAACGACAAATCCTCGTTACAAATACCTCATGACAAGCCCAAAAATGAGACTCAGCACAGTTGGTGAAAGATGGACATTCGCTGAAAAATGTACGTCTTGCGGTACAATGCATGTTTAAAAAACAAATATGCCACTCTTTAAATGTACATTTTAACTTCTTAGTACTTGAATTTATTATTTTTGTGACCGTTTTGTGACACAAAATAAGCTAAAATTCGGAATTCTATAAACAACAACTGGATATTGGTATTTTTGAATTCAGCAGAAAAAGAGCTTTCCAATGGTATATAGTAAAACTATTCCCCCAATGCAACACAGCTTGGAGAAGCGGTAGTGTTCAAACAAATCTTACAAATCTTCAAACAAAATCTCTTACGAGGCACGAGCTATCGTCAAAATTTGTCTGAAAATTATGGTTTTAATTCTTGGACGACGCTAAAAATTTGGAATCAAATAGAATATGAGTTACTCTTTCCAAATATTACAAAACCCTAAAATTTACGTCCCCTTTAATTTTGACCCATCGATATAGGAAATAGCTGAGTGTTTTCACCAAGATTTTATTTGTTCATGTGTTACTCAAATTCAAATAAAACTTCATTCCTACTGTGACAATTTTACACAAAAGCATACCAAAACAGCAAAAATTCGGTGGCATGAAAAATTTGATCTACTAAAACATTTTTCCCTGCGGTAATTTTATTTTTTGTCTCCCCGATTTTAATCATTTCCTGCATCAGACAATTTTAATTCTTGCCGGGTCAAAATCCGCCGGCCGGCGGAAATCGCATGGCAACACTGTCAGCTGTCCGTAACAAGCTAAACTAATAATCAAATTTTCAATAACACTATTTTGAGAGACACACGCGAAAATTTAAGACACAGATCATAAAGTGATGGTGTTTAAAAATAACGTTCTCCCTCCAGTCATTCGCTTTTCACTATTTTTAACTACGTTTTTCTTCCGTCTCTCGCTAATAAATTGTATCATGTCGAGCACAATGGCTTGCCCCCACAAAGAACATGTGGGACCATCTGTGCCTTTTTATTTCAAGCAAAAGGAATAGAAAAACGTATCTGCGAGGTAGATGACCCATTAAAATGAACCGGAATACAAGATTTGTTTTTTCTCTCAATTTTTTTTCTTGGCTGGGATTGATCCAGAAGTAATACGACACGGGATGTATTAACGCAATCTAAATATGTCCGTTGAATCAGTATTGTGCACATGGTTGGCGCTCCAAACACGCGCTGAATATTTTTATTTCCGGATGCATCTTGTTCAGAAAAGGGGGAAAATCAGCGAAATCGTGACGTCTTGAAAGTGGATGTGTGACAATGGCTTAGTTGAATCAAATTTGCTGGCGCCATGATGACTACGGAACAAATCACCGAGTGATACCATGTACTGCTAATTTCCTATAATCTGGTTATCAATAGTGAAAGGATTCTCTGCTAAGTGAAAGGATTCTCTGCTAAGTGAAAGGATTCTCTGCTAAGTGAAAGGATTCTCTGCTAAGTGAAAGGATTCTCTGCTAAGTGAAAGGATTCTCTTCTAAGTGAAAGGATTCTCTGCTAAGTGAAAGGATTCTCTGCTCAGTGAAAGGATTCTCTGCTAAGTGAAAGGATTCTCTGCTAAGTGAAAGGATTCTCTGCTAAGTGAAAGGATTCTCTGCTAGTGAAAGGATTCTCTGCTAGCAAAATCGTTCTCTGCTAAGCAAAAGTGCTCTCTTCTGAGAAAAATTGTTCTCTGCTAAGGAGACATTCTCTGCAGAACAAAAAGCCGCGACTATTACAGCAAAAATTTTCGCTGCTAAACAGGTTTTTATTTTTTATTTTTAAGTTTATGATTCTTAAATATACAGATGCCAACATTACAAATAAAAAAATTAAAATAAAAAAATAAAAAAGTAATTTGCGGCAGGAAATTTTACAAATTCCACCTAAACCTTTTTTAAACCTTAAATTTAGAGCTTTGCATTGCACAATTCTATCACAATTACTGGTCGTAATTGGTTGAAAAATTTAGTAAAATAAGCCTAAACCTTGGCATTTCTGAAACACGACCAACCCTCACCTTTCCATCTCTCGTCCTCTTCTCCCCGTATTTCTCCATAGCCTCTTCAGCCGTTTTACATTTCCCCTGATGGAGCAGCAGTGCGCATATCATTACGCCCGTCCTTCCCTTCAATAATACAACACAAGGTCCAGAGAATATTGACCACAGTGACAAGACGGGAAATGAAGGACTGGTCAAAATATGTGCAAATGCATTTAAGACTTGGCCGGATTTTATGCTATAACGTCAAGGATTTTGCTTCAAGGGGAAAATTCAGTTTCAAACAGAGCACAGTAAAATGATCATAGCAAATTTGTACAAGTGGGATTCGAACCCGAGCCCAAGCTTTTATTTTTTTGTTAAATGTACTAGTATTCCACAACTGGGTGACCCAAAATGTCCCAAAATGACAAGGGGTGAAGTCAGAAACCGTGAATTTGTGATGCATTTGTTGGCTTTAGGCCAATTTTCTCGAAGAAAACTATTTTTATTTGAAACTAAACAATACAATAATTGCCTGAGCTAATTGGATAATTGAGCCTTCATTAATCACAGAGACCACACCTTTTAACATTCTTTTAAGGGGCCGTCCCAAGTTGTCAACATTTTTCAGGGGGAGGGAGGGGGGAGGGGGGAGGGAGGAGGTCTTGAAAAATACTACGTTCTGTAGAACTGTGAAAATGTTGACAACTTTGGACGGCCGCTAATGAAACAGTGAGGAGTGAAATAAAAAATAAAAAAAGGAATTCTTGTGCTACCTTTCCAGCTTTGCAATGGATAACTGCAACATTCTCCTTATCTTCCATTAACCACCTTTCGACGTCATCACAAAATGGTTTAATCAGCTCAATCTTGGGTGGGTTGTGGTCATCAAAGGGGTAGTGCGCCACTCTGTTGTAAAACTTGGACGTATCGTAATTACGTTCTGAGCATCTGTTGAAACATGAAACCAAAAATGTTTCAAGAGTTGCGCTTTCACAAGTAAGCCAAAGTTCAGATTATCCATATGGAGTACTGGCAAATTTTTAAATGATAAACATCTCCCGTTAAAATCCTTTCATGCTCAGCAATTTGGCTAAAAACAATATAAACGATAACAAAATAAGTCTTAACATTTTTTTTTTTAAAGCCAAAAAAAAAAAAGAGAAAGTTTGACAGAATCAAAAATTCAAACTTAGGCTTCTAGTTAAAATCCTAATGAAGTTAAAATAAAAATCTAGACAATTTTCTTACAAATTGTTTTAAAAACCAAGCGCTGTGTAAAAAATAATTTTATTTTAACATTTTGTAAGCCTCTTTCCAACAATGTAAAATACATTGCGCATTTTACTACTTGTATTAGGGTCAGCGTGAATAAACTCAATTCAGCTTATTTAATATGGGATGGTCTTCTTCGGATCTTTCCGTGGGCCTACACGCACATGGGGGTCTTTCGTCCGCTTGCCGGACTATCGTACTGTACAAGCTTATACCTGTACGGACGTCACTTCATGTGCACTTAAGAACACCTGGGTCTCACTGGCCAGAGAGACCCGTATACGTTACCAACATTATGCAAAAAAATGTGCCCTATATCTGTAAACCTTTTTGTACCGAGACATTTTCGACGGTTAACGTCAGTTTTTTAGCAACAAAATTTGTCCCTTTTTATCTGTAATAAACCTGCTTGATTTCTGCTTTTGGAATTTCAGGAGAATTTTGAAAGTTAAATTGTCTTCACTATTTTAAAGATGCAGGCTCGTCAATGCTCGTGCGAAGAGCAAATTTGTGCCACGAAATTCACCGCTCCATGCTACAGAGCGGTGAATTTCGTGGCACGAATTTGTTCCTTGGGCGCGCATTGACGAGCCTGTGTCTTTCAACATTTAGGAATAAAAGTATAAGATTCCTGAACATTCCAAGTTCATGTACACAATGTACATATACATAATTCCTGTAGACTTCCTCAAAGTCTTTTTATAAATCATAAGATAACCCTAATACATTATGATAAAGAGAGAAATGTATGTTTACATAACCTTTTGTTTAGGTTGCACAAACCACAAAACCACAACTAAAACTAAAATTGATCTTCCAAAACTAACTTTGTTTTACTTTAAATAGCATATTATATTATAACAAACTAATGTACATCAAAATTGACTTAACGGGCAATCACTTTAGAAATAAGGAAATCGAGTATAGTTTTGCCAGTAATTTGGTTGTTCAGATTTTCCAAATGTTCTAAATATTGACTGCTAAAAGTTTTCATTTACATTAGTATGTTTCTGATCAATTGCGATATTTATTTGAGTTGGTGGATATTTAAATACTGCACAAATGAAGCGAGACCATGGGAGAACATACTTTAATCAGAACAATCGCTTTTATACCACATCCACTAACATAATTAAAGGCCAATTTCCTGGGGAAATTTATGGGTTTTTTTTCTCTCAAGAATTACCCAGCGTAGCGAAATTGGGTCATGTGTTTTTCTTAGAAAAACATAGCATGGTGGACTGTTATCAGATTAAAATCACGGCCTCTGTTGACCATGGTATAAGAAATTTACGCACTAGGTTCAATGTATTACAATTCTCCATATTTGGCTGTTCCGATTCGGGTCGGAATAGCCTTTGTTTTCGTTACAATTTTTTATTTTTTTTTTATTTTTTTTTTTCTTTTCCTTCTTCCACTTTTTTCGGACGCTATTTCGGGCACTTGCACATTCATGATTGACTTCAAACTTCACATGGACATTGGTCACTATGTGAAGTTGTGCACAGTACTAATGACGTAATGATGACGTCATCACGTGTCAGATTAAAGGCGCATGAAGTTTAATAAATTAAATATTCAAAAATCAATAAAAAATCAACCGTTTGACCTACGATCTTGATTCCTTCGCCATATACGATGACTAACAAAAGTCTTTAAGATGCGCACACGCCTTGACCTCTGACCTCGTTTCCTATTGGTCAAACAGATTTTGCCTTGCCATTTGAAAGTGGTGCAAGATATTTGGACAAAGTCACTTGTGTTACACTTCGACTAGGGTGGGGTATCTAAAAAATATGTTGGTGACCTTTGACCTTGCTCACTTCCGGTCGAAACAGGAAGTGGCCCTTAGTTTGAAAGTGAAAGGAGGTATTGAGATGGGGTCAATGGTGTTATGACCAGAGGCCCTTAAGCTTTCCAAAAATATGAGTGATGACGTCATCGTACGAAATAGCGCCCTCTAGCGACAAGATGATTACGTAATTAAATATTCAAAAATCAATAAAAAATCTACCGTTTGACCTACGAAATTGATTCCTTCTGCATATACGATCACTAACAAATGTCTTTAAGATGCGCACATGGCTTGACCTTTGACCTCGTTTCCTATTGGTCAAACAGATTTTGCCTTGCCATTTGAAAGGGGTACAATATATCACGATGGGGTCAACTGTGTTACACTTCGACTAGGGTGGGGTATCCAAACATATAGCAACACCTTTGACCTTCCCTATATGTCAGATTAAAGGGGCATGTAATAATATTATATATTTAAAAATCGATAAAAACTCAACCGTTTGACATACGATCGTGATTTCTTCATATGCGATCACTAACAAAGGTCATCCCGAACACCATATATGTTTATAAAAAGGAGGGGAACAGCCATGTGTTCGTTGTCAAGAACGAACACAGGTCTAGTTTATTTTTATGATACTTACAAATTGTACACTTTGTAGTGGTCAGGGTGCTTCTGATCCAAAAACCTGAGAAAACACAAACAAAAAATGAACATTTGATTATATTTCCGATGTAGCACTGAATGTGACCAATTTTAAAAGAGGCACTTAAAGGCCTGTAGATGATCGGTTTTTGAGCGATTCTGCGAATAAAACCATTATAAATCATAAGAAAGACATCAACAAACTCATCCGAAGAAATTTCAGCTTTGTCAAATGTACCACGTTTAAAAAAAACATGAAAATCCATATATGCGTTTTCCTGGTCTTGGCGGGGTGTTTCAAATATTCGTTCTCAGTTGATCGGGTACTACATGTATGTGGCTTGCGTCATGCACTCTGTGGCGCACATCATTATACTGCGTGTGCGCGCGATCCAGAAAAATGCATCGCGTTGGAACATGCACACGCAGTACACAGAGCCCATGCATTTTGGACCGCGTAGATGCGAACCGTTTGCAAACGATCTAAATAATTTCATCTTTACGGATTATTTTCTGGTAAAATTATATCATTTTGAGCGGAAACCTTTCATTGGGTAGTTGCTATTAATTCAATCTTTACTTTCAGAACTTTTCCCCTGTAAACTCGGTGATTACTTTTTGGGGCCATTGCAAATGAAAAAAGCATTAAAATTATGAAAAAAAAAATTACATTAAAACTACCTAAACAAATTATTTCAAAAGAAATGAGCGAGACAATTCCCTAGAAAGTGCACTTTCCTCGAGGTTCTGTAGCACTTGTCTAGTTTCGCTCGTTCAATTTCAGCGGAGTAAAGGGGCACTGGATTTTCATTTTGAATGATTTAAGATGCAAAGTAGCACACAACCCGTTGATAAGAAGGCGTGAACAGAATTCATAATATGCACTTTTGTGATGCGAATTCGAAATGGCTTTTAATCTGTGTCACCTAATTTTTTTCTTTCTTGGGATGGGTGGGGGTGGGGGTGGGGGAACCCGAGTTAAAAGTCAAGAGTCTACCTAAAAGAATTCAGAAAGCATCCAATCCAGAATAAGACTTTTACATGCATGCTGTACACAGCGGCAAAATACGTTCCGCATGCAGAAACATGCCTGCGAATTTTAACTTGGTACGTGTGCACTGCACAATGCACACACGTATGTGCATGCACGTTCATGTTACGCCTTAAACATGCATCTACAGTTGGTTTCCATAAGTTTAAAGGTAACGCTATTCCAAGAATGTTTTCTTCTTTTCTTTGCACAGGGGTCCATAAATTTGTCCAATTCGCTGGTTTTGAAAATTTCAAAATTATTTTGTACTTCCAAAACTGTACTTTGGGCCAGGGGTGAGAGAGCACTGCACTTTTCAGAGCTCACACTGAACAATGTGCATCCAACATACAATACATTCATTCTTCAGAAATGTTGGGTTGAAAATCTAACATAAAACGATTTACAAAGTTTTATTTTGTTCCGATTTGTTTGTAAAAAAAATGCTTTGTATTTAGTTCACTCTGTGAAATTTAGACTAGAAACGTGGGAAATACTCTGTGACAATCCCGACTTGAAAATATAGGAATTTAGACACAATTTGGTTTAATTGGTTTAATCGACAAGCTGCTGAATGTTTGGAAAATTTTGACCCATTTTAAAAACGGAAAACAGTAAAAACTGCACATTTGTCGATTTTAAAATTATTCATAAGGTCCACAATTATTTAAATTTTTCACTTGAAGTGTTTTGTCTACACAAGCTGTCAAATGAAGTAACCCCAGCTTAAGAATTGGCAAGTTCTGATTGGGGTTTTGCATTTTTGAGGAGAAAGATGAAATATAAGAAGGGGAAGAAATTCATCCTCTCGAAAAGAAAAGATCAAAATAACCAACAGGAGCAAGATATTCCAAGAGCACAAAAGGCCATAGTTGGCCCAGGGGCGCATCTTTTTACTTGAGCATCCCTTGAGGGTGCCGTGGATAGGTCATTAGACGTCAGTGACATTTTCTGGGAAAATAAACCGAAGACGAGCTGGGACAACAGAGAAGAAAAACCTGATCAGCCTTCTTTGTGAGTCCGAGAGGACAGCGAAACTTGCATTTGGATAAGAGTATTGTACACGTCCCTGGTTATAAAGCAAACTGACCAATGCGCTTTGCATACATGTGTAAGTGCGTGTAAGACACACACGCACGCGACTGCCACATATCAAATTTTGTCTATTTTGACAAAATGTCATGAGGCACGGGTGTCATGTGTGGACACAAAACATGTGAACGTGTGCATGGGTAGGCCTTAAGGTGCGATTCTCAATGTTCAAATATGAAGATCCTTACAGTTTAACCTTAATAATAAAAGTATTGTTAATACCGGTACATTTTAATTAATACCGGTATAAGGGAAATACATGTACATGTACATGTAATGCATTACCGTAGGTCCAAAGTACATACATGTATGCTTTTCTTCACATGCATTCTGTTATAAGAAAATAATCTGTAAAATCCCAAAAACCTTATTATCATGATTGGATTGCAAAAATACCGCGCGCCAAATTCGTGCCACGAAATACGCAGCTCCATAGCATAGCAAAGGCACAGAGCTGCGTATTTCGTGGCACGAATTTGGCGCGTGCACATTGCCGACGATTCCAGCTTTTGCATCAATTTTCTTTGAAGTTTGACTGGACAGGATTAATTAATTTTCATTTGTGAGTGCAGAACTAATACATCACAATCAAATTTACATAAAATATGCAACTTGTGCGGCATGTACAGTTAAAAAGTAAATGTTATGAGTGGAATAGACCATATTCCTTGAATAATGCGTGAAGGCACTCGAACTGGGGGTGACTAGGGGGAAAGTGAGGGAAAGACGCGTACGCGCAATGCGGGCCTGTGGTACGGGCAGAGATTCCCATTAAAAGTAAAGGTTTGGAACGCGTGCGTAATGCATCTTGTGTTCGAACATAACGCGCGATGGGTGCGGGCCACTTGACAGCGCCCTCATGCATTCAGAAATACAGTTATTGAAGTACATGTACTTACTTTACGACGGATTCCATGTCATTTCTGTAGACACTCTCAAGGCTTTGTGCTGGAAACCCCATTGCTATAACATTGTCACATATATCTGATTAACACCAAAGTTAAGGAATACAAGTTCATGGTTGTACATTTAATAAGTTTGTCAAAGATACGTTAATCCATGTATCGTACTGTCACCATGTAAATAGACATGCTTTGCTCGCTTGTGTTTTCCCAAGAAAAAACCCTAACTTTGGGATTATCTCCCTTGCAGCTACATGTATTCCATAGTGATTCCTGGACGAATTCCCCAGGTCAAAGTAGTGTACAGTAGTGTCAAAAAGGTTAACAATTTCCTGGAAAGGGAAGGAAGCATGTTAACACTTGGTGACAGACAGAGTCAATATTCAATGCGATGTCTCCCTGGCTACATTAGTATAATCTTAATATCAGATTAACACTTTGGATTTCCAACAGAAATGTTTCTGCCTGTTAAATATTCACACGTACATTTCTATAAATCTTCATATCTTATAGATAATGTACATGAAGGGTTCATTTGTTGCAAAAACAGATAAATCCATTTCAAGATATTTCATGTACCTCAAGATTTTCTGTTATGTTTTTCAGAAAATACCCATCAAAATGCAACGAGGCATCAATCTGCACAAGAGACTTGCTTTTACCAGTTTTATACCTATTTTGTTGGATATTTGTTTGATAGGCACAACCAAAAAAATTGAGGTACATGTACATGTAATTTATCTATTTTTGCAATTGAACTCTTCACACGTACTTGCTCAGTCTTGTTCAATGACAACATGGCATCTTTAGCCTCATAAAGAAAATATTTTTACGACTTCAGCTAAACAATTCAGTACTTGTGTAACATTTCTGACACTAATCGCAACATCAATACCGGTATACATGTACATGTAGGTGTAGAACACCCAAGATATCTAGGACGAGGGTAAGTGGAGACGTGACCATGCAAGCTGAATCTGTGACAGTGCCCCTATTAGGTCTTGAACTATAAGTAAGAACTCTTAGATACATGTCAAAGGAATCCTTTTTAGTGCAAAGTCCCAACTTAGAAACCACATCCGGTATTGTACATCCCCTGACAGGGGTCCTTAATCTTTTCTTATTTCTTCAAATGAATCTCAGCACATAGTTGGAGCACGTTTCCGGGTCTGAGCGCCTGTAAGGACCTCGAGATCCTCCGAGAGGAAACTAATAAGATGAGAGCAAGGTCCCAGGTCTCTCGTGGGAAGGGGGTGAGGAGGATGACTTCATTTCCTGGTGCTACATGTAGTATGATAATTGGGCGGAAGATGGGGGCCGTAATGAAAGGTGGGAGGGGGAGGGGTATGATTGTATTATGAGAAAATAACTATATCCGGTCATTGCCCACTTCATATTATGGGCTGCCTTATTTGGTAAAATGTGTACATGTACATCATGTACATGTACACCTGAACATCTAAGATATTGTACATGTATGCAATATAGGGCAGTTTCACATCTGTCACGGGTCACTAAACCTTCCTGCGTTTGTCTTCCAGATTGAGGAGAGAACAATACATGTAGAGCCATGTGGGGAAACGCACGTGGCTGCTAGCAGAAAAGCACGAGGCTCTATTGTTCTCTTCCCTTCTGGAGGACAAACACGAGATGTTTAGTGACCCGTGACGGCTGTGAAATCGCTTTAATTACTGTACACATGTACAAATGATATGCAATATTCAAATTTCGTATGCTTTTTCTATTATGTGACATACTGAATTAACACAAACGGAAACGATTTTCCTACCCACTCTAAAATGTTCAACCAATTCATTTTCAATGAATTAATGCATAAATGCAACAATGTGGCCCCGATGCAAGATTTTTGGGGGGACCGAAAACATTTTTCCCCCCACAAAAAAAACCAAGAATCTCCCACTTCTGTAGATTGCTTTTTTTTTTTTAAACTGGATAGGGTATTTCTTCAAATCCTCTACCATGATTATTTTTTTACATAATCATAATCACCGATTTGTGTTGTGGTCGGACTTTGAACTGTGTATTCTGAGCCAATGTGTACACAGCATATTGTACATTCTGCTAAATGAATTTTAAAGAAGAAAAACTTCCTTTTATTTAATCATCATGAAGACATTCCGAATAAGAAAGCAATTCATTTCCTTCCTCATTGTTTAGCTTTGCTTTCGTAACCCAAGTTTGAACAGGACTTAATTAAAAAAATTAAAAATAATCCTCGTGACTGATTTTTAATGTTGCAGAGTTGATTAATTTCAGTCAACTAGAAGTCATTCACTGTGTGAAGCGTACTTTTTCTGCACTATATTTTTACTCAGCACTACATTTATTGGAACTAAAAACCCAATCCACATGACCCGGACAGGATTAGAACCGGTGCCTCAGAGTTGAAAGGCGAGGAAAGCACTGTTACACCAATCTGATGATGTCCCGTACCAAACTTATTCCCAATTGATGACCAACTTTAGCAATTTGACATGTCGAAAGAATACTCACATTTGACTTTAAACAATATCTTTGACTTAATAATTCATACAAAAAATATCAAACGTTTAACAGGAAAAAAATATAAAACTTTCGATAATGTCTACAAAGACACTGTATCGTACATGTATGCATGACTTTGCTTCAATTACTGTGGTGTGACCATTCCATCTTCCAGGTCCCTTATAGGCATCACGGTTGACTAAACAGGGGAATGAATATAACTGTCCATTAATGGGGAAGTCTTGACACATGGGGCTACCATAAGTGCTAATATGTCAAATTGGACATGTAGGCCTAAAGTGGTTATAATGGATGCTAATTATGGTAATGATGCATTCATACAGTTATATGAACTTAAGTGTTTCAGCTAAACAATTTTTTGATCGCTATTAATGCATTCATTGCGTCTACTAACCCTACAAAAAAATACACACAAGTATGCTCTATAGATTGCTCTCGGCCATGTGCAACATCCGGGAATGTTTGGGTGTCAGCATGTACACGCGCGCGCCAATAGACACGCACGAACGTGTGTAAAAAATTACCCATCAGCGTGTTTTTATTTGAAAATGCCGCACGCGCACGTCACGATACGTTTAATTTATCGAGCATGACTCGGCTTGTTAAAACGGAAGTGTTTTAACATTTATCATTCATTGCATTCATTGCGTCTACTAACCCTACAAAAAAATACACACAAGTATGCTCTATAGATTGCTCTCGGCCATGTGCAACATCCGGGAATGTTTGGGTGTCAGCATGTACACGCGCGCGCCAATAGACACGCACGAACGTGTGTAAAAAATTACCCATCAGCGTGTTTTTATTCGAAAATGCCGCACGCGCACGTCACGATACATTTAAATTATCAAGCATGACTCGGCTTGTTAAAACGGAAGTGTTTTAACATTCATCACGATGTAGCCTGAAGAGAGACATATTTATCTTACTTGGCGCAACAGCCATGAGGCAACAACCTAAAGCAAGGTTAAGCAACAGAAATAAGTGCAACCAATAAATTTTTTTCACTCTTTTTTCTTCTGGTTATCACTCGGGCCACGTGGGTCATGACACCCAAAATGGTGGAAGGCATGACGTCACCACAAAGCAGTCTATGGATTCCAAATTTTGGAAAGAATTGCCACCGGAATTTAAGTACATGCACACATCTGGACAAGTAAAGACCAAATTACCGGTACATACGGAAATAAGGAACGCAAATATACACAAAGAAAATTATTGACCATCTGAATGCAACATCAACTGTTATATGAGTTGATTGTTGCCAAACAAATATGTTGTTGTCATGGTTACAGGGATGTGTAAAATAGTGTCAATGTCGCAAAGGACATGGTTTCGTTTAGCAATATGCTGAAGCATAGCACTTAAATTACACCTAAATTACAAGCATTCAACCAATCACAATCGGACAATGCTGAAAGATCAGAAATTTTCAAATGCACTTGGAAGCAAAAAATCCAAATTTTAATAAAATAAACTTGGGATCAGGAAATTCACCCAGTGCTGGCGGAAATCAAGATAACGCACCACACATCCTGTTCTGTCATTCACTTCTACATGTGTAAATGTACATTTAGATCTACATATGTACCAAATGTATGTCTTTATCACAATTAAAGGTACATTTATTAAGGCTTTAAGCCAGAGAATGGGCAATTTGGGGTGATAAAGCGCCCCTAAAACAGATGCAAAATATTCCTTCAAAATGTGTTGTTTGGCTGCATTGAATTATCTAAACAAAATACATTGTACATTATGTACATTGTACACATTTGAGGAAGGAAGGAAACGGTCTGGAGGAAGGGGGAAAGTTTTAGGGAAGGGACATTATTTTAGATTCTTCTAAGAATGAGACAGTACAATGCCATCACTTGAGTACACGTAGGTAGGTCATTGGAGACAAAAAGTTTTGGTGCCTGACCGGTGTGAAGTTGGTTACTTATTCGACGTTCAATATTCAATAAGGAGCTGTTACTTACACCCCGTTTACACTCGATTCGCCTTTGCCGAATCGAACTCCGCAATTTCCAAAAAGGGGAGTTGAAGCCGGGTAGGCACTAAGTGTTTAAGCAAAAGGTGAATTGAAAAAGGCGGATCAGACCCGGGTCTGATTCGCCTTTTTCAAGTCACCTTTGGGGTAGGGTTGAACCCCGCAATTGCGGGGTTGAACCCTGCAATCGTCAAGGTCGCTTGTAGTGTAAACGCTACCCGAATACAGATTCGGCAATTTGAGTGTCCTTGGGGCGGTGCCCGCAGTCTAGTAGATTTAATTGACCAATCTGGCACTAGTGCAGCAACACCTAACAGCTCACGCATGCGCTGCAGTTACATTTAGTGGTGACTTTTGCGGTTTCTGAAGCGAGTTGGGGTGTAGTGTAAACGCGGCAAATGTTCAGTTTTGTGGTCGCAATAAAAATGCTGGATCTGTATCCACCTTTGCCTATTCGAGTGTAAACGCGGTGTTATTCAACATTCAATTAGGCACCTATCAATTGTTTCAGTTAGTGCACAAGATAACCATTCACGGGCATGCGCAGCGCCCTCTGTTGTCGCGCTTACGCACAGACCGCCTCGTCGCGACATTTTGTGCATTACTTTATGCAGCAATTTTATCATTTATTTATCTCAGAAATGCAACATTTGCGACAGAAGTGCAAATGGGAAGTATATCTTAGAATTTGATGATCTGTTGATTCCAGGAGGTAATTTCCTTAAAATCTTTGTTCAATACGAAAAAAATACCTATGTACATGTATAGTGTTACTCTTTACCTTTTTCTTCATAATGACAATTATTTTTGTGAAAAGAGGCCAGGGTTTTGATTTTTTAGGTAAATTGTGGAGTAAAAACAGGAATAACTGGCCAAAGGTGTAACAAATTGAAGATGTTGTTTTATGCTCAGTATGGCATTAAAGGCCGTTTTTGATTGGCTGAAAAAGGTCTCAGTTTAATACCCGGTCTCTGATTGGTCAATGAGTGGGTGTTTTTTACAAAATCAAGTAAGTTAGCAATGTTGAAGCTGACAAAACAGGTAACAAAAATTGCAAGAATTATTGTCCAAAAGTTGCAAAACTATAGTTTATAGGAATGAAGAAATGTTAGTTGTTTCCACAAAAGTGACTTAAAGGTACAGGCTCGTCAGCAATGCGCGCTCGCCAAATTCGTGCTACGAAATACGCAGCTCCATAGCAAAGGCATGGAGCTGCGTATTTCGGGGCACGAATTTGGGGCGTGCGCATTGCTGACGAGCCTGTGCCTTTAATGGCAAAAAAAAAATCAGTTTTACAACTGTAAAATCTACTACAAAAAAAGGTGGCCTAAAATAACTAATTCAGTGCTGGTTGGAGAGAGAATTTTCACTTCAGTGGCAGCTGAGTGCCCGCTGACACCAACTGATACTTACCTGTGAAAGTGCATGTACAATCCTTACAATGACTTAAGGCACAGGCTCGTCAGCAATGTGTGCGCCAAATTCGTGCCACGAAATTCGCAGCTCCATGTAGCAAAAGCATGGAGCTGCAAATTTCGTGGCACGAATTTGGCGCGCGCGCGCGCATTGCTGACGAGACTGTGCCTTTAATAACCACCAAAATGTGCTAATATTTTAATGAGAAGTGATTTTATGAGTGCAAAACATTGTCCACTTTCTTTGAAAACACTTCAACTTTTTCTGCCATGTTCTATAGACTTACATGGCATCTCAGTGGCGACCAGTGAATGGAATTTATGCCCAATCCTGAAAACACAACAAATTTTACAAACTGACAAAGAGGGGTTATTATTGGAAAAAGGATACATGTCAAATCCAGGTCGAAGTTCCCGTCAGTGTACCGAGTCTTGTTTCTGCTGACGAGTTCTCGTAGCTTGGAAGCCATGGCTTGAGTCCAGCTCATGTAATGTACGTATTTTTCACAAAATGATTTCTAAAAAGGCAAACTTCTCCAATTTAGAAAACAATGTCACATGATCACTGTGTTTTCTCCTTCCGAATACCAAGAGATTATGGAAGCAGTTATGTTTTTAACTTTCGTTTTGCTGGCACCGATCTCATCCGCGTTAAAAAGGACATCATTCAGCAAGATTAAACATGTTAAAGTTGACAAGCCCAAGGTCATTCATACATCATTATCTTGACTTTGTTGAATTAAACTCGGCCTCAAATTAAGAAGAAAACTCAGTGCCTTTGCTGAGCAATTATCAATGAAGTTGACGAATTATCTGCGTACGTGAATGCGGCAAAAATGCCTCCACATTCATGATGCTCTATGGCCGGCTAGCTATGCAAGCCCACATGCAGCAACTCAAGTTGCTGCACTGTATACCGCTCAATGCAACCCGTGTCAAACACACACAGTTTCCACAAAAATTCCCAGGTTAGGTAGTTCGCTAATCCGAGCAATTCATCACTAAATCTCCTCTTCAGAAGAATTACAACAAAAGCAGTTGATGCATATGACAACAATACCTCATCACTTCTCACCGACTTAAAGAAGAAGGTGTTCCTGTCATTTCTTCATGGTGAAAAGTAGCAATTTCCCGGACATTTGTCGACCGCTATATGCAAAACTGTGCGAGGAAAAGCCTGATTTGACCCTTCACCTTTTAATATCATTCCGCTTGTAAATCGGCTTTGCTAGACTCTTGCCACCCGTTCATCCGTTTAATGTGAAATACCTGTTTATTGTTGATATTAAATTCAATAGTTGCATTTAAATTTTCTTTTTAAATTTGCTTTTACCTTATTAACTCAACAAATTGTACTTTTATACCCAATTTGTTGTTTCTGTTTGCAAACTTAAAAAGTCACAGTAAAATAACCGACAGGAATATAGAATAGCAATTTGCTGAATGCATACTGGAACTAGTTCTTTTGCTAACGGGTCATTACACAGTCTCCACATTTTGTTTAATTGGTCGCAAGATATTTGCTTTTTATCGATGTAAAAAGAACTTATTTTTCTTTGCTCAAAAGTTTATGAGCGAAATGTTTGTTTCCTAAATTGAAATGGTGTTAGTTTTTTGCGCGGATGCCTACTCGACTATGGCTGGCGTTTCACAATGTTATGGTCACGTGACTAACTTTTCCTGCGACGCATGCGGCGTATGCGCATGCAATGTGACGTGCAGCGCAGAAGAATAGACTGGTTCCCGCTCCACATATCCCACATACAACGACTGAAATTTTTTTTGGTCCGGGTACCAGACTACGCAGAAGAACCGCTAGATTTTGGCAAAGTGACGGAAAAGGAATAGAGCGCGGAAGTATGTTTCCCTTTTGTGGTTTGGGCGGAGTTGAAGAAGAGGCTTAAAGGAACACGTTGCCTTCGGGTTGCGCTTTATTGGGCGTTTTTGGGCTATTACAAGCGTTTGAAGTATAATGAGCACGATCTGAAAGATGTTTAAAAAGTAGAATATAATGATCCACACAAACGTGCCTTAGAAATGCTTCAATTTTGCGTAATTTCTCGAAGCAGCACGCTCCGCCATTTATGGGAGTCAAAATCTTGACTCCCATAAATGGCGGAGAAATTATATTAGTCTTATTTCCAGCCTGGAGAAAGAAATTATTTTTCCTTCCTCCGTTGCGTGTGATGTGCCTGTTTTTTTAATTCGTGTCTACAATAACCATTGGGTATAAATCATCCAAGTCCTTTCTATCGGTTTGTCCCATGACAATATTCTTACCCTGATTGTTTTTTCTTTTTTGACGCGTCTGCTGTGTTCTCTTGACGATCCATTTTTTGACAGCCAGTCGGTGTGTGTGTGTGTGTATGGGTTTACATTTCACACATGTCTCGGGAGGCGGAGAATGGTATGGTACCTTGCGTTCATCTGATAGGTTTACCTGACCACTGGCTACGGCGACAGCCTAACTCCTGTTCGTCGCTGTATTTTGCCCACTACCCGGACGATCGTATTGACGGCTTGAAATACGTATACATTTCGCGGGACATGTAGTGGGGGTCAGAGGTCAGTGTTTGTTTTTTTAAATACCATTCACTAATTATAACACATTAAATGTGTTTTATTGCAAGAACAACTCTTAATAAGTATAAGGAACACCCTCAAACGTGAGATTTCGTAAAATCTGAAGGCAACGTGTTCCTTTAATACTTATTATTATTATTATTATTATTATTATTTATTTCTGGTATTCATACTTAGCATTTGTTTATGGGTACACAGCCACGAATGACCTCAAAATTTTTGTATGAACATTGACGAAGGACGAAGATTGCAATTAAACATGGATTTGTGTTATTATTACGAATACATAATGTATTAATGATAACTAAATATATTGTTGATAGCCCCTATAACGTGGCGCACTTTACTTTTCGTTCTCTCTTGGTGCAATAAACAATCTCCCCCACTTGACATTAAAAAAAATAAAGTTCTCAAGTACCTTCATAAATTCCAAAACTCAAATACAGAGAAGAATCATTCAGTTACTAGAAATTCACCGGAATGTGAAGGCATCGCTGTTCGCTTCAGGTTGTCATGACACCATACACGGAAGCCTGTAATAGGCAATTTGACGTGAATAAAACCAGGCATACTGGCGTTGTGTACTGTGTCACGGTGCGTGCGTTCAAATGGTCTTTATGGGCCATCGTAGCATGGTTCTTAACATTTTAGCCAATTAGCGTCGAGTGCGTCACGTTAGGGAACAGTCTGGGCGATTTCGGGAATTTTTTTTTATTGTTTTGTCCTTATTGTTTGTGTTATTTTGTATGATGAGTCAAAATATTAAAGTATTACTTTTTCTTGGAGCCTATGAATTCTACTGCACAGTATGGGCGGTGGGAACGAGCGAAAGGCTGATGTGCCTTCACATTTCTGGGTACGAGCGAAAGCGAATGCTAAGAGTACAGAGCGCCCTCTATGTCATTCATGCACGGATCTATATTTAGCACATTCGACCAATTTTCGAAACTGTTTGACAGTCTTCTGTTTAAAAACTGAAACTGAGGCTGGATCCGAATTAGTGGCTTTGGCTACTGTTGCTATGCTGTTTCTAAGGACTGTCATTGTTCGCCCATAGTAACAGCATAGCAACAGCCATAGCCACAGCCAAAGCCACTAATTCGGATCCAGCCTTAATCACAAACACAAATTTAGGTTATGTCGCTTTATTTCAAGCATGGGTGGGATGGCGCCCCGTGTGCACCCCGGAAGAGAGTGCCTCTTTAACCCACCCTGAGATCTCAGGATGCATGGGACAGGCCATGCAGCGGAAATGTTACACGGTCGGTATCTGTGCATTGTGCCACATCCAGGGTAGTTACCTGACTACGTCATCGTGACGTCACTGCGGTCAATGAAATGCCGCAGTTGGCGCCTCCATATACGGCCGTACGATTGTTTCACCGAGCGAGATTTCGCCCCTCGGTGAGCAGCGCGCGAAGCTTCCCCGTGCATGACGTCAACGCTCCCTCGGTCCTTTGGCGCGCGGACAACGGCCCTCAAATGGCTAAATTTAGACCTATTCATGGCAGATCGGATGAACACCGAACGTGTGAATTCCACTGAGAAAAGGAGTTCACTAGAAGCGATCGCCATAACTGGCAATTTCTCTTTAAGGTCGCTGAAAAATGTACTAGTAATTTGGCAACTATTTTCTTAAATATATGCATATTTAGTTACCATGTTACTATTATCGTCGTAGAGTACATCAATATTTATTATGCAAATTATTGCAAAGTGGGCGGCTTGAGTTTCTAGTTTAAAGGGCCATGACATGCTAATCAACTTTATGCCTAGTCCTTGCTGTATATATGGTGGATTACTTGTTTAGCAAGACATTACTATTGTTTGTTTTGATTTAAAATCAATAAGAGGTAGCCTTTTTTAACTTTAAAGATTTCATTACAGTAAATCACAGAAAGAGGGCGCTGTTTGGAGTGCATGACTGCACTTCAGGATGTCACAAGGGAAGAGTAAAGAAAAATATAAGACTTCAAGCTAGAATTGTGGCAAATTGATGCAGTTTCCACCCCCAGTTTTGTCATGGCTAACAGGAAACAGCCATGGATTACAAAAGTTTCAGCAAGTTTGAGAAAAAAGTGGAATCTTTTGTGCACAGTTGAATGTGATTTTCCTGGTTTGCCTCTTGTGACATCACAACCTTGCTCGTGAATATGCGCTAAATACCTTTGTTTTAACCCCCAAAACAAGGTCCAAATATGATTGTTATGACTGTAACTGAGCAGAGTAGTTTCATAGCATAAAGTTCATTGATAAAAATCCATAATCATTAGCGGTCATCTTAGAAACGTCACTAAAAATACGGACCTAATGGGCCAAATTTCAGGGCACTGTTTAGCAGAAAATCATACTTAAGCAAATGTTGGTGCAAGTATCAATCAATATAATATGGCATGTGCTTTTAGCATGCAAATTAGCTTGCATTTTTCCCCTGTGCGAATAAATATTCAGTGTGAACAGAGCAACGTAATTGGCCCCTTAATCGTTCAACTACGATGACGCAGCCGCACGTGGGCCAATGAAATCCCCTCACTGAAATGTAAATAACATACGTCATTGGTATGAATTATTCATTATTTCCTCGCACGCTGCAGGTAGCCAATTACTATTCACGTTCCAGGCGCGTTTCACTGTTCCTTTCCCCTTATAAAACATAAAAGGGCTGTCACTTTCGAACGTCGAACAACAATAAATTAACACATAAAATAAAACACGGCAAACTATACTTTTTTTCTTCTAAATTCTGTTTATTTCCCATAAAATATATACATGTATAAATATCTTACATTTAAAGTGCAAAATACATTCCCATCGATTTTATTTTAAGCAACAGAGATTGTTTTGGTAGAAGCCACGTTTGACAATCCGAATTCACTGGCTTTGTCTCGAAATGACACGAATCTATGGATCTTGATCAAGCCGGCTACCATAAGCGCACGTGTAATTTTAAGTCGCAGCCAACAAATAAACATACGTTTTTTTCCTATGGCCCTAGTTCGTCTGGTACCTTGAGACCTCCCTATAGATTTGCACGCATGTAAACAAACCGTGACGTCATTATGTTTCAGGTACATTTGGGCACAGCCTATAGCACAAACAACATAATTTAGGCACCCCCCCAAAAAAAATCAATGTTTAGCGTAAGTTGAAGTCTCCCAAAATGATGCGTAGACGCAGCTTATTTTGTCTTGTTTTTTTTTTTTTTGGTAAGTGGATTCCAAGTTTTAATCTAACCACTCAACAACAAAACCTTTGACGCGCATGGTTGAATGTGATGCACGCGCTAACGCTAAAAATAGTTCTTTTTGGGGGGTGCCTTATATGGCCAGTACCTTTTTGTTTAGTTGTACATGTACTTTGAAATTAAAGAAAACCTGCTGTTATAAGTTTTGAGTTGTTAAGGTCAGGGGTTAAATTGCAATGATTACGATCAACGTACAAAATGAAATTGTAGTGTAAACTAAAAAAGGGAAAGACAAACATACAAATAAAACAAACAGTACAGAACGAGGCCGAGTGGTTTGGGACATTGACTCGCAATCATGGGTGAAAACTTGGGGTTGCGGGTTCGAATCCGGCTACGGTACCTGTGCCCTTGGGCAAGACACTAACCACACTTGCTCCATCCTTCGGAAGGGATGTAAAGCCGTTGGTCCAGTGTGTTAGGTAATGGCAACGCACTTTAAAGATCCCAGAGCATTCTTTCGTAAAGAGCAAGGGGATTCCCCGGTGTCTCTGGCCATTTCTAATTCTTCATGGGTTTCCTCACGCTTGCGAGTGACAGTGCAATGAGCACTATTGAGGAATCTTTGGTATGAATACCAGAAGGAAATAATAATAATAATAATAATATAAAACAATGACTAAATAAATTACAAATACTTTTCGCACAATGCGTTCACATGATCACTTCATGATATAAAAACATGTGTCAAAGGGGACTTTGTACAACCCAGTTTATTAAAATAGCCGATGGACATGCCAAAAGTAAAGCCATGCATCTTCCATCTTGGTACAGGCACAACAATACTTTGCCTAGACTGGTCCCCAGTCCACAAGACCAATTTGTGAAGATAGCGAGCTCACTCAATCGAGTGTAAGTAACTTCAGAATGGAATGTTGCACCAGAAAAAATGAATTAAATAATTTATCCTTACAATGCTGGCTTCAAATTTAAAAAAACATAAAAATCTACATATTGACATGAGGCAATCTTCTTTCAATGAAATTGGTCATATTTGATGAACAGAAAAGGTTAACACAAGCAAACATATCTGGAACATATTATAATAGCTTAAGTACAAACATATACACAACAAGGCAGGCAAGAGTGAACTATTATTTACAAGGGATTTTGTTCGGTTTGTAAGTTTTATATTCTGAGTTTCTTTTGTTAAAGACAAATTATTTATTCTTACTGGAAATTATTTAGTCACTGGAAATCTCATACAATCACAAGAACATTACTGATTATCTTAAACTGGACATAAACCTCAGTATGTGGCGACCACAAAAGTTGAGTAAAACAAAAAACAATCAAAACAGATAATATTCTTACTGAAAAATATAAAAATCTATAATTACAAACATAACAATATTCAAACTTATTTTTTCGAAGATAGAAAATGGATCAAGCATTCAAACTCTGCCAGACTTAAATCTTTTATTATGGTTATTTATATTTGTTGTAAATGTTTTTATTGCCCAAAATAGCTAGTTTTAACATATGCAGCACGATATGTGGCAGAGGGTATCCCCCTACCATTGTATCCCCCTACCATTGTTTCCCCCATTGTGACTCAAACATCCAAGGAATTCCTTTCAGTTTTTAGGGGGATTGGTGCGTTAACAAAAGGAAGAGCGTGTTAAGGTATAGGGGTGTTAGGGGTCCCTCTGCCACATATCGTGCTGGGTATACGTTTTAAGTAGTGTCCTGTGTATACATGGAAAATGGAAAACTTTCTACAAAACTGCTCCTAGCACCATGTTTGGTTTACTGGAAAAGCACGTTATTTTCCACTTTTTGGAAAAAAATGAAGACGTATTTTTTTTGGAACAAATTTGCTTTACCAATGAATTTGTGAGAAGTCAGTTGATCTCCAAAGAACAATCAATGACGCAGTATTTAAAGCCCCATGTACATGTAGGTTAAATTAGCCAATAAGGTCTAGATTCTAATGGATTCTAAACTAGAGGAAATGACACATTATGTCGTTTTCTTTGATAATTTGAGATAAATACGCACAGTAAACAGCAATTTAATTGTATCAGTGATCTTTTTCCAAGACATTAAGGTGCAATTACACATTATCAAACAGATTATAAGCATTGTATGCTACTCTTCAAGTAGGCTTGTACAAATCTGGGTAAATAAAAAGTGTTTCTCAAACTTGATTAATTAACTTAATAAAATTAATATATTCTTTTAAAACAAGCAAAAATCTGCCTTGGTATTTTACAGTAAAAATGATTTTGTTTCATGATTTGGCATGAAATATTGGACCCAACATTAAGTTCCAAATACCTGGAGATAAATTTTAGAAATACAAGAAATTGCAGTGCCTCGACTGGGATTCAAACCCAGGTCCTTGGCATACATGGCTAACTGCTTTACCAACTGAGCTATCTCGGCATCACACTGGAGCACCAAAACAATCTCATGCTTGCCACTCTTTTTCCAACAATGCAGTGGGGCAAATCCATGCCAACCAATTTCGCTACACTGATGGCCTATCGTGAAGAGAGGTCTTACATGTACATGTACATCCATACCTTTCCAAATACCTGTTTATTCTTTTCATGGTTGGCCACTTTCTAGAATATTCAGTGATTTGAAATTTCATGAGGCAAGGTCATCACAAGGGCCTGCAAGTCTTCACATTAGTGGGTCAAGCCACTCCTAGATTTTCAGAGCAAGTGTCAATTTTGCTGTGTTCAATATCCAGTAATCAATGTCAGTTTTTCCAATATTAGCCACAGCTGGTCCAATATTTCCTACTTGTTGGTGAGTTGGTCCAATTTTCAGAGTTTTTGTAATACAAAACTGTAAAATTCACAATGGTGAACAGATGGAGACGGTCACTGTATGGAGATGGTCACTGTTTGGGAACGGTGTGAAAGACCTAAATGTGGATAGCACCAGTTTTATGATCAAAGATCGAAACTTTGACAAAATCTAACTTAAGAAAATGTGTACAACCTCCAAAAAAATGACCAGTTGAGTCGATAGAGAATAGATTAAATGTCACATCAGTTTGGGTAGTATTTCCAACACTAATATTCTTCAAGTATTTTCAAAAGAATGAGTATTTGGCAGAACCAGGATTGAAACCTGTTCCTCCGATCTATGTCATCAACATTTGTATTTAAAAAAAAAAACTGCCTGCAAATATATTCACTCACACAAAGGTCACATGCTTACGACCTTGGATCGCTGAAATATTCCGTGTTTTTTATACCCACTTGGAAGAACTGATAAAAAGTCAAAACTCAGCCCCGTTTAAGTCAAAACAGACCATGGGGATCAAGGAAAATTTGGTGGGAAATATATCCATGTATAAAAACAACACTGGCAGTAAAAATCACTGAATGTTCAACAAATGAAATAAGAGTGGTGTTAAATGAGAAATGCAGCCATGTTCTGTTCACGGAAGAAACAAAAAAGTTTACGACAAGTTTTCAATTCAAAAAGTATATGAACTGAACTTAAACCAAATGTGAATTTACACTGTAAACTTGATTGGTACGCATCAAATTTCAGTAAATCGGCGTACATTAACTGAGTAAATTATATGAAATTCCAACAAAATGCATTTAACAATTTGAGATATTAAATTCTGTTGGAATATTATTTAATCATACCTCATTACGAATGCAGACATGTGGGTGACTTCCTCTGTATTCCATTTCGACCGCAAGCCTGCTCGTGATATATCCTGCAGTTTACTATGGTCGTGATGTTTCCCCGTGCCAGACGACCGACCGCCAAATTTCATCTGATTTTTCCGGTGAGAGGCGTGGCAGGTGGGCGTGGCAGCAATCATACATGGGTGACTTCCTCCGGACTCCATTCCGACTCCGAGTCCGTATCCGATAGTTCCTCGAGTTCACTATGGTCACTTCCCGTCCCGGACGACTGCCCGCTGTCGGCCGATGTCCGTCGCAATTTCTCACCTTCGACATTACTGAAAATGCACGTCACCTACAAAAAGTGAAAGCAAAACCAGAGAGATGACATGTTTGACCAAACATCAACAGATGGTTAAACTGGGTTGCGGCTGTTGAACTCTGTTTACCCTTTACAGGGTTCCAAAACTCTTTGAATATAAACTTGCCATTTTGAAATAAGGAGCGCGACCAGATCACATTTTTGAGCCCCCAATTTTTCCCATAGGTGTTGAAATTTTGATACTATAATATGTCATATTTTTTTCATTACCATTCTAACATTTGCACTCTCAATCCGTATATTGTTAAGGATATCGTCAAAAACTACCGATGTTTTGTAAACTAATTGATCAGTTCCATAAAGCAGTACATGTACAGTGATTACATCAACCTTTTTGCTTCCACATCCAAATTGGAGATTGCAAATTTCCCGTTTCCTTCTCAAGGATAGTATTTTGGGGAGGTATTTTGTATGATTGTTGGGTTAAAACGAAATCTCTTTTCCGAGGATTATTTTGACGTTCACTAACCAGTTTTTGTGGGAATTCTCTGAAATTAAATATTCCCAATTTACCTTGAAGTTTGGCGAGAATAACCTATTGGTCTTGTCCTTGTTAGCTTTATCGACATCTTCCTTCTTCAGTATAAGCACCATGGTGTAGCGGCATTCTCGCTCGCTGCATTCAATGGGACACTGTCCGTTGGTCAGCTCAGGGCTCTTACACGATGGCACGAAGAACGTGTTCAGCCAGAAGTGGAAAAGTTTGTCCTGTGTTTAGAAAATATTAGAAAAAAATTATGGTGAATGACAATGATAAGTAAAACCTACAGGATGATGGATAAAATTTAAATTAAGCTGATTTTTCAGTTGAAGAAAACGTGGCAAAAAATTGGCTGGCAGGTAATTAGTGTACTAAAGACTCTTATGCTAAATCTTGCTTTTTATATTGGTAATTTTTGGATAAAAATCAACTTCTGTTGATTTTGTTTCCTTGTACATTAATAACCAAAGTGCCGTTATTGTAAAGAATGTTCTACTCTGTTCTTCTATACCATATTTCACACACAGTATCAGTGCACTTATTATCCCTGTTTATTGATATCATTCCTCAAAACCTCAACTCCCTAGAGTGCAGTTTATGTGCTCCGGGACTAATCAAGCACATTGTCTTTAACTACCCTTACATGTATTCCTGGGTAGAGTGGGACAAATCATGGGAAAGTGCCTTGCCCAAGGGCACACATACAATGATCAAGCCGAGATGGGATTTAAACCGAGATGGGATTCAGTACAAACTGGTACCTTTTTGATCATGTTGTGCCGATGGTGGAATTCAATCTTGATGTCACCACAGACTGGTACCGGCTGAGGCAGCTCGAAGTCCCGACTCTTGACTCCTTTTCTTATACTCTGATGTACAGTAAGACAAAGAACACATTAACCTATTAGACCTGGTAGCACCCAAAACCGCCCTACAGGTTTCTCCTCAAAGCGCCCCAAACCGACTTGTATTTCTTCCATGTTCAAGTCAATGAAATTCAAGTTTCTGCAAACACACCCTCAATTGATGGGCATGTACTCGTAGCTTGACTCATCCTCTTTCAAATCTTGTGTTCAGTAAGGGTGGCTACTTCAGGGAACATTACTTAACACGATCAGCTCGTCAGCGTGACCTCGTGATAGCGCGTGTAATCTACTGTTGTTGTTTTGAGGGAATCACTGTCCGCACTGCACATTTTCTTGATCGCGCTACGCGTGTGTCATTGTGATGCACAGAATGGTTATGTTCATTTAAATAGGGAAAAGGGAAGATGGCTGCACCGTGATAAAGGTCAATTGGGTTAAAGCCTGTACTTTCTCAAAATTTTAGTCAACTATTTGACTAGAAAAACCTTACTCAAATGGAAAATAGAAGTGGTTCCAACTGTCCAATGCAATGATTCCACCCGAGACATATTTTTTTGAGAAAACGGTAATTGAAAATGAATGGATATAAATGTGTCTGCACTTTTTTACAAGGGTACTCTCATGTGAAAGGAACTACATGTAGGACCCTGACTATCATAGTATTATGACTACCACAGTATAACCACGGAACCAGCCTAAATAGGACGGCGGCTTCACACAATTTCTCGAAAGCATAGACATGGTTTTTCATTATTTTTTCGAAAAGAACAAACCGTAGTCCAAAATCCACTTTTGTGAACAGAGCGCAAGTCCTGCTGAAATTCTACGACTAATTTTCGCAAAAACAAATAAAAAAAAAACACAATTCAGTTTTTAAGACCACCCACATTATAATTAATACAGGTTGCCAAATTAAAATAAAAAAGGAAATGATACGGTGCGTGGGCTGTGTCAGATAGAAACTAATCGCTGCCAAGTATTACAAAGTTGAACCTGCGGCCACTGGCTGTATGTGTGTGTGAATCTTATTGTTGTTAATCCATATCTGTTACACCGGCCCACCCACGCATATTGTAACCTAAAACCCACAAGCCAATGGAGGCAATGAATAGATTTCAGCTTCACAATACTTGGTATGGAACAGTGACGTCTGTGGGATTTGCAGTTTGAATACGATGGAAATCAGACAAGAATTGAACAAAAAAAATCATCACAAATAGCAGCGGGTGCTTTTTCTTTTAAAATTTCCTGTGGCTAATGTCATGTACAAGTGGTTTTCAACTCTGCAGAATTGTGTGTTCGAGAAGGATACTAAAGTTTCATTTTGATTCATTATTTACACATAAAAAAGAAAAAAAATTCCAAGAATTAGGATTTTATGGTCAATCTTTTAAAAACTTGTGACATTTTCCTTTCTGGATTTTAACTTGATGGGTTAGTGGTTTAAATAAAGTTTTCAGGCTGTGGCAATGGGGTGAAGGTGGGGTGGGGGTGGGGCAGCCGAGGGGCGGTTCGCATACAAATTAAATTAAAGGAATCATACCTCGTATGTCGGCGATGTAAAGATCTTAACCTTCTGTTGGTAGATCGTGAAAGACGGCGTAAAAGCGCCGCCACTGATAATCGGTATCGTATCCAGGCGAATCTTTCGCAGCAGTAACGTGGTTGGTTTGTACTCGAGTTGCCTGCTGACCAGCTGGCCGTAGTATTCCACGTATCGCTTCTGTGAGGGTATCGTGATTCCCTATATGAACAGCAAAATTTAAGAACTTTAAAAAGAACAGCCTGTTTTGTGGGGTGTTATGGCCTAGTTGCACTGAACTCGGGTTTCTATGGCAGATACTGGAATATGACAGGTTGTGACACTTGTGCCCTTGAGCAATAGACCAATCTGGTAACTGAGGTCTGGTCTCCTTCCCTGTATAACCGCCATAGCGAAGGGGGCGTCCACTGCATGGATTGCGACTTTGTGTTGCTGTTGGAACGAAAAGCGCTCATCCATTACATGCACGCGACGTGCCCCCTTCAGGTACACGCGACGCGCCCTCCTGGCGTACACAATCATTGAACTCCATATATATGCTAATGTATGTAAATCTTTGAACACAATCCTACAAAGACACGCAACTTGTTCGAAGTAAACAAATGCAACTTCAGCATCAGCAAAAAACATACAGTTCATTCAGTGGAAGCCCCCAGCAGCTATGGCGGATATAAAGAAAAGGAGTCCTTGGCTCTCGGATTGTTGTATCAGGACAGAGGCAACATGGTTGTCTCAATGTGGTACTAGATTACCCTCTAAGCCCGAATCGTATTATAAAGAGACAGGTAAATCCAATATTGTGTCGGTATGAAGGGCTGGTTTCTCTGCACTTGACTTTGGTAGCTCTTACCGTGAGTGGCCCTGTGGGTCTTGAACTGGGTGACTTGCATTGAAAAACATTTTGAACATTTTATTTCGGAATTACAAAGCAAATTACCCTTCCCATATTTAAATTAAAAAATCCTACCTTTCCGTTCCTCGTTCTAGCGGAAGCGTAGTGCTTAAGAGCATCATCGGCCGTCTTAAACAACCCTCTATGTAGCATGTATGCACAGATCATGACACCAGTCCGACCCTGACAAAACAACAGATAGATACAAATTATGCATTTGTTGGTCCATTCTATGGTGGCTATAGACTATATCCAATAGCTGCCATCTTGTGAGGCAACTTTTGATATTTAAATTAGTCAACAATGTAAAGGGCCGTCCAAAGTTGTCAACATTTTCAAGGTTCTAGAGAGCGTACCGGTAGTATTTTTCAAGACACCCTCCCTCCCTCCGAAAAATTTATTAAAATTTATTTGTCACTACCGTGAAATGTCAACATTTTACAGTGCATGTGAAGTCGTACGTGGCCCTCGACCCCCCCTCCCCCCTTCCTACGGTTTGTAGAACCGTGAAACTGTTTGGACGGCCCCTAAGCACAAAGTATGCAACTATGCATGTCCTCAAGGAACAAAGAAACTGCCCTACAAGATGGCTGCTATTTGATACGGTCTATAGCATCGTGGATATTCGGAACTTCACACTACATTGCTAACAGAATTGGATCAGTATGTTCAATAGTTTTTGCTGTTCGCACTGAAATTTGATACTAAAAATTTGTCATTGCCAAGAACCGAAATCAGCCAGTGATATTGAACCAGCCAGAACATGATACAAAGTTTCTCCCAACTCTTGTCTGACGTACAAAACCTGTAGAAACATTTCAGTAGTTTAAATTATACCTTGCCAGCTTTGCAGTGAATCGCTGCTACGTTCTTCTCACTATCCGCTGCTAACCACTGATCCATATCCTCACAGAATGGTTTAATGAGCTCAAATCGTGGGGGGTTGTGATCGTCGAAAGGGTAGTTTGCAACCCTGTTGCAGAATTTGGAGGCATCGTAGTTTCTCTCCGAGCACCTGAGGAGGGGAAAAACAGTTCGATCATGGAAACTGTTGAAATTATAATCGTGATTTCTAGTTTGGGACAATGAAATACTTGAATAAGAGCTACCGGTATGTTGAGTAAAATGTCACAATTGGACAAAAGGACACAATTGACAAGCTATCCACTGGACCATTGCACCTACAATAGCAAATTATACATGTACAAATAAACTAATTACAATAAGTTAGGGATATTGATATGTGTTTTTGGATTTTTTTTTCTTCTTTCAAATGACTGTTTTTACCTATTCCTGTGACAAGGTGTGTCCGTCATACAGATACAATTGTCTAATCATATATAAAATCATTCAAGCGGAATACATACCCTCAATAAAATATCTGCATGTACACCCCACAATATCCCTTATCGGGATTCGAACCCGAGACCTCTGACTCACTACCGTAGGCAGATACTCTACCAACTGAGCTATAAGGCACAGTTGGTATACTGTGAGTAGTGTGTACATGTAACTATGGATTATAAAATGCATGTACCGTACACCAATACACTACATTTATCTCCAAAGATGAAAACAAATTACGATGTTTAACAAAATGGACACTATGATTAGTGTAATTGACAATTTTCCCCAAGATGCTTCCAATGGAACAGATCGTCTTTAATCTGAAGACAGGTGCAACAAATACTGGATTATAATTCTACGGTTAGTCCAGGGACCAGCTCTTACCGGTACAGCTACAGACTTGCAATCCTGACAACCAATATTACCCGAAGCTACTACTTCATTCCAAAATCTCCTCAGAGGAAATGGCTCAGAACCATCCATCATTTTCCTAATTCCTTTCTTCGCATTTGGACAATCAACTGGAATTATCGCAAGACGATGTCGTCTCCGTTACATCCCTGTGGATTTTTTCTTTAATACGGCAGTCTTAAGATCGCCGCACTTGTCAACATGTAATATTGGTTCATCTTTATCAGTCAGGTCTGGAGACCTTTCTGAGACCTTTTAAGGGTCACCGCAGAAAGTGGACATTTGTTCGCAGGCAAATAGTGTTATTTTTGTTAAATATTAAACACTAAGAACAAATAAACCTTTTGTCAACTTACAAATTGTAGACCTTGTAATGCTCCCCATGTCTTTCTTCCAAAAACCTGTCCAAAAGAAAAAGAAAATGCTTAAATTTTTATCTTAAAATATCTTTAAAATTATGTGCACATTTCAATTACTATCAATGCTAGAATAGGGCGACAAATCGTGTGTAAAAAAGGTATATTAGGGCGACCTGCTCAATAGGGCGACATTTTGGTGTCGCCCTAATATTTTTGAGTTTAAAATTAATTTTTTTAGGTCAAAAACCATTTTTTTTAGGTCGAGAACCATTTTTATCGGGACTGGAGTTGTTTCTCTTCGGTCTGTGACCATCTCCGGAAGCTTTGGGTAAAAAAAATAAGGTGTCATTTTGAGTGACTCTTGCCAAAATTTTGGTGGTCCCCGGTGAGAGTCTTGCCGAAATGTCGCCCCATTGCGGCATTCAGCGTTGTTTAAATTATAAAAACTGACAAATGACTGTCATTTATTTCAATGTGACAGTTTTTATTTAACAACTGACATTTCTGTTGCAATTGGCTTAAACCGAAAGGGGTTCAGGCTGTATATTCCACGAAAAAATAACTACGTGTATTTTCACAAGGAATAGAAATGATCTGTCAAAAAAGTAAACTAATCTGACATAAAGCCATCTTGATACAATAATTCAATTTCAATAGCAATTGTGACTTTGGAATTAATCAACTTCATCAAATTTTAATCGATGAGTTGACACTTCTAACTGAAAAACATATTAATAATATTAAGATTGTTTGCTGAATAGCCGACATGAAAAAGCAATTCTGCATGCACTGCAAACTCCACACAGATAGACATTTGTAGTATCGATAGATCACACAGGAAATGTATCGTCAAATGTAATTAATGTCAATGTGAGTGAATGACCGTGCAGATTTATTCACTCAAATGACGAGAAAACGGGTTTGTGTGATGGTACGTAATGCGTCTGTTTGTATGCTTGCAGTTTACACATCAAGAGAAGGATTCGCATCATGGCTACAGTATTAGTTTCGAGTCAGGTGTAAATTACATAACTGCCGTGTCATACTCATGTGATGTGCCAATGCATGTGGTCTTACACAACCGGAACGGATGGCAATTTGCTCTGACATAACACTACTAAAGAAAAACCGGGGATTAGTGTGCACAAATGAAAGGCAGTGGTGGATACAATTGAAGGCAGAGGCTCATCAATGCGTGCGAGGCCAAATTTGTGCCACGAAATACGCAGCTCCATGCATTTGCTATTGAGAGCTGCGTATTTCGTGGCACGAATTTGGCCTCACGAGTACATTGACGAGCCTCTGCCTTTAAGGGGAAATCATCACCACAGAGAAATTAGGGAATTTTGTGTGTAAATTGTCTGACATGTAAGCACAAATTTTTCTTGCTAAGCAGAAGAGATTACCAGTTAAAATTACACTGCGATAGAAATGTTTTGTAACTTGGGGGCAGTTTGCTTAGCATAACAATCACATGAAATTTCAGCTTGTAACCTCATTTTATTAAGCAAGGTTTTTCATGAACAAGCATTTTTTTAAATTCTTAAGCAGGTCTACCCATGAAATTTCCCCCTTGTCCTATGGTGGGGCTATAACTGACATACCGGTACATGTACGCTGTCATACATGACTGTTTGTGGATTCATGTTTAAAGATCTCCAACCCCTTTCGCCTTTTCCAATCTAATCACCCGTACCCCTTACCCCCCCAAAAAAGCCACCCAATGTAGTCAGACTGTGAACAGACAAGGCCATGCATAAGAGTAGACAATCGAGACAAACCCAAAGGATAATCCCTGTCCACAAAACCCGACTTCCTGTACATGCCAGACTTCTCATAACTTGCATGCACTCATCTGTGACGCTTTTTAAGACTAAGAGACAGAATTTACTGGACCAAACCGAGAGCAAATGGTGCCAAATTGACTATCATTTCCTGTGATTGGACCCCTGCCTCCACGCAACACAAAACCCATTGACCTGCCAATCCTACAATGGCTCCTGACCGCAGACAGACCCATATATCCGGCCCCCTGTGTAGATGAGGTTTTGTGCATGATCAATAGCATAGATGACACTTTCATTTAACACTGAAACATCCACAGCAGAATAAACTTTATAAGTTAAATTCTGCCAACCGAAGTATGGGATTGAACTTTTGAAAACAATTGTTCGACTCACCTTCCGATTGTTTCAATGTTGTTCCGATAAACACCCTCAAGCTTCTCTGCCGGAAAGCCCATGGCAATAATGTTGGGATAAATATCTAAACAAAATTCATGTTAAGGATCTGAACACTTCAAGCACGTATCCCAATTCAATATTCAGCAACCAATACATGCAAATATGTATGGCGGTCTGGGAAAACCCGTCGGATGGTCAAATTTATATAATTCTTGTTAAGCATTTAATAAAATAATACACCCTTTACTTATCTCAGAATAGTTTAAATAAGTTCAATATTCAAACCACAACTAAAGTTATGACCTTTCGAAGACGGTTTATTCTAAAACCCACAAACGGAGAAATCAGGCTTCAAAGTTGGCATTTTCTACTTATTTCTAATTGTGTTGGGTTTTAAAACACTCGCAAATTACATTTTACACTTTGATTTTTCAGAGGGACTTCACGAGGGAATTTAAAGACCATAACTTCACTTTAGAACTAAAATCTCAAAAATGACATCAGGGCGATTTATTTTGTAAATCGGCCCATAACTACAAAATGTACGTGGCGACTTCCGACGGGTTTTCCCAGACCGCCACACATATATACATGTAGGGTACATTTCATAAACCTGCTTGTGTAATTCTGTCCTAATGCAATTCTCTCCCAAAATGTAAAACAGGAAATGGGCATTTTTGTGTAGTTTTACAAAAACTTTACAAGTTTCAAAAACATACATGCGCATGCAGGTACATACAAGATAAATATTATTCGGAAGTAAACTGCAACAACCTTTAGTTTCGATGTACGTATGTACTTGCTCTCCTACCGGTACTTGGCACAGGACAGTACATGTACGGTATTGTTACAAAGTTCATACAATTTTGTTTCAACTTTCGTTCTGGCAAATGTTCAATTTTGAAAGTTTATACAGTGCTCAGTGAGTTACCTTACTGACGAAATGGGGAAAAAACCTTCATTTTCACATGTGAGCAAATACATAATTTTTAAATACCAACTGTAATTACCACACATATATAAATTTGGTCAAATTGATTTTTCAATGCACGCGAAGACATAATGTTATTTGCTCTTTGAGAAAAAAGGAAAATTAGGACATCTAGTTAAAAAAAGAAAAGAATTAATACTATGGCTTTAAAATTCATATTACCCAGAGATAACCACAATATTATTCGATCCTACCAGTACATGTAAGATACTAACATGCTTTATAACAAGACAAATTTAAGTGTTCAATCTTTTGTTCTTCATTGTCGTCATTCCTGATAATAGAGCCTTTGCACGGCGGCCATGACAGGGGGCAATCACATTGTTACCATGTGTCATACACGAGTAGGTGCTTTGTAGTTCTATTGTTACATCATTTAATTAAGAAAACCTGCCCCCTGTCATGGCCGCTGGTGCAGAAGCTCTATACAAGGTTTCTGTTATAACAAGGCAATCTTTATAGTCCAGAGAATTTCTTATTAACAAGGTTGAAGTATAATCAATAATTGGCGTTTTGTGGGACCAAGTTAAAAAAGAAAAGAAAATGGATGGTTATATTTCCATTTTACATGAAAGTCTTTATTTTTGTTCTTGGAACTAAACTCCAATTATGCCTTTTTGGTAGCATTTTGTGGGACCAAGTTTCAAAAATGATGATTGTAACATGTCAATTTCTCGTTTTGCGTACATGTAAAAGGCTTCATTTCTGTACCGCACTGCATGACCGTTTTCTGTACCTCACCACACAGGCTGTTCAAACACAATAGCATTATTCAGCAAGCATAAATCACGCTGCTGGTTGTATCGGATTACAAGCACAATGCATCTATTATCCCTCACAGAATGGCCAAACTTTCAAGGGTAAACATTTGTAAAACACCCACATTGCACAATCTGTAGGCTAAACTTGTGGGAAAATCCCAAAAGGCATTTGTTTTCTTGAAGAGAGTAATTTTTCCTTTCTTTCCTATGCGCAAGTTTTATTTTTGGTGTGCCCCTTCCCCTCACCCCCCAATGGTTGAAAGCCTTATCTGAACCCAACATGTTGGGCCTACATGTACGTCAGCAAAAAAATGAAAATAAAAATGTTACACTTCCTTGTACATGTACCTCCCCACAGTACAGCTATGACGTTTGTACAAGTTCAGTCAACCAATATTTGCATAAAAAGTGGGAATTAAATTCGCTAAATAAATGAAACACCCCCACTGCGCACCCCCACTGCGCACCACCACACTCCCCCTCCCATGCGAACACAGTGCAAGTTTGCCTATAAACCACTACCACACCCTCAATTTGATCCAACAAGAATGCATGTATTATAATTATACACTGCCAGCTTTCCCCTGGCCCTAACTCCTAGGGCATAAAATTCCTCCCATATCAACCCATCCCCCGTTGACTGACAACTTCCCTGAAATCCCCATCACCTCTCATTACTAATGAAGGTCGCTGCCCTTCCATGACCCTCAGCAAAAGTCAGCTATACCCCCCATTAAGGTTTCTCAGAGGCTAAACAAAGAGAAACAGTGTTATATTATCCAATTTATAAATTCAGGTACTGTAGAAGTGTACATGTAGCATTATCATTGCTGTGCAGTCCGGGACTGTCACAATTTCAATCATTGACATTTTTCTTTCTGGTGCACAGCCCTAAGTCAGGAAGGAACTGATGTAATAACTAATCTTCACTATGACGTCCACAAATGGGTACATGATTAGCTATCTACATGTACATGTGTGCAGTATGTAAATGTACATTGGACATACCTCTGTACATTTATTTTTGCTTGTAAAATTAATAAATTAATTTGTGGAGAAAAGATTTAGATTTCCAAATCTGAAAACTATTTCCCAAATTGGTATTTTTTTCATATACATTGAACACGGATTTGGGTAAATTTATATATTGGAATCGATAGCTTATTCAATTCTAAGATATACTTCCCACTGACACTGTCGCAAATGTTGCATTTCTGAGATATATAAATTATAAAATTACTGCATAAAGTAATGCACAAAATGACGCGGCAAGCGGTCTGTGCGTAAGCGCGACAACAGAGGGCGCTGCGCGCACGCGTGAAATTTTATCTTGTGCACTAACTGAAGGCAATTTTTAAAGAAGAAAACGTGATTTTTCTACAGAAAAGCAACATTTGCGACAAAAGTGCAAGTGGGAAGTATATCTTAAAATTACATTATGTGTTGATTCCAGGAGGTAATTTCCTTAAAATCTTTGTTCAATGTATACGAAAAAAATACCCCCAAATTTTGTTTTCCTCTATACACTTTGTGTATTTCAACCTTGAAAGAGGATTAATGATCATAATGAGAAATTGGTGGTGTCCGGCTGAGGCAATTCACTTGAAATGGAACATCATTTGGGAACAATTTAGTACCGGTAGTCGATCATGGCTTTAGACCTTGTGCACAAAACATACATGTACCGGTATGAGACCGGCTGACAATTTTTAAAGTGTTTTCTAAAAAAATCTTTGATTTTTCCTACTATTTTTCTATCAAATTTACCGGTGTGAAGTTGGTTACTTATTCGACGTTCGACGTTCAATATTCAATAAGGAGCCGTTACTTATTCAACATTCAATAAGAAGCCGTTACTTATTCAACATTCAATAAGGAGCTGTTACTTATTCAACATTCAATAAGGAGCTGTTACTTATTTAACATTCAATAAGGAGCTGTTACTTATTCGACATACAAATGCACAGAACATTTTATTTCAAAGGGTCAAATGCCCCACCCTGGGGCATGAAAAACGTGACCAAACCTCCACCTAGCCTAGGAATGGGGCAACGCGGGGGGAGGGGGTAAGTAACATAAGTAACAGCTCCTTATTGAATGTCGAATAAGTAACAGCTCCTTATTGAATGTTGAATAAGTAACAGCTCCTTATTGAATATTGAACGTCGAACGTCGAATAAGTAACCAACTTCACACCGGTATCAAATTTGCACTTTCTGATGTCTGATAGACTAAATCATTTTAAAGAAAAATAGTAATGATCAACTTTTCGATTCTTAATAGGCCTATATACTGAAGACAAACAAAAAAACAAATAGGCCTAAGAGACATGTAAGAAAAGGGACGGCGCATGAGATAGGACAGAGGGAGAAATAACTGGAAATTGCTATAAATAACTATAAAAAGGATACAACTCAAGTCCAAATCGAACGTCCCGTCCACATATCGTCGTTTCTTCTTGCTGACGATACCACGGATCTTGCTTGCCGCTGACATCATGGCGACTGCCTGTTCAGCTCGGCCTCGATCACTCAAATTATAAAAGTCAAAGTCTTGGAGACTTGGACGTCAAGTTGTACGTAGGCACTTCACAAAACTCGTACTAGCTAAATGTCAATTTAGAATACTTATGCACGTCAGTGCATGCAGTGTGACTAGCAAGTAGCAGTACAGCTAGTACAGTAGGCGTAGCACAGTGTACAATGTCAATGTGTGCGGCGCATTTTGTTCTGCATTCTCGTACCGCATAGGCGCACTGTGTACAATGTTTATAATACGGTATCGTGGCGTGAAGTTGTCAGTTACGGGGTAGGTAGTTACACAAGTTTTGAAGCTCGTTTTCGCGGATACCACAACTTTGTCACGAGCCCAAACCACTTCCGACGATTTCCTCGACGTTGTATCTCATCAGATCTCGTTTTAGAAATGAATGTTATGCATCATACGTAAGGGAATTTTCTATCTGAAAATCCCTCGTGCCGTGTAGGTGTGTGTGCTCCCTTGCCTTATCTTCCGCATCCGAAGTACAGAGTGCATGCAGCTATGCAGAGCGCGCGCGCATGACAAAACTGCTCTGTGCTATTTTTAGAAAAGACAAAGTTTCAGACTTTCAGTATCGATTCTTGCTGAGTACATGTAGGTCTAGGTCATAGGGCCAGGGTGTGCGCGTTTCCCGTTACGTTTAAATACAGCCTATTTTGTTGCTAAGAAACACAATTTTTGTTGGGTTGTGATTGAACCTGCGTGGAATTATGAGCTGACCTGCATTGCACCACGTGTCTCCCAGCCCTAGAATTGCAGGAGCTCAGGAAGGCACTTCAGGCAAAGCATGGCACACCCTGCCTCAGTGGCTCTTACAGGAGGACTGGTGCAGTCAGCCTTGCCACAACAGGTGGTCACACACTGACCAATACAATCTTTCAAATAGTACTAAGCGTTCAGAGACAAACAAAATGAAACACAAAAATTGCTCAGCTGACAGAATGTAACATTTTATTGTCTGTACATTATACAAATTAAGATAAACAGGTGCATGGGTGCGCAGATTACACAACTTAGCAGGTAAATGGAATTTATATTGCTTTTTAAATGGTTCACTGCAAACAAAGATCTTGCACATAAATTAATCAACTAATAATGCACCTGTCAATTGTTTCCCCCTGCGCTGCCGCTGCCCCTCCCCCTAGGTGGGGTTTGGTCATGTTTTGGAGGGGGGTGGGGGAGGGGGAGGGGGAGGTAGGCGGAGGGAGGGGGGGGGGGGGGGGGGGGGGGGGGGGGGGGGGGCGGGGCGGGGAAACAATTAATAGGTACATGAGCTTTGCATAAGAATTGGTACACGGATGGACAGATTGTCTTTAACTGACGCTTAGAGATCTGTACTGGATATTTTTAAAACTAATTAAAGCATTACATGGCATAGTTTCAAAAGGTTTTGTTTTCTGTCAAAGCAGGTGACAAATGACATAAGCATAAGGTATCTTACATGTAAATTTGCAACAATTGCACAATAAAAGTATGTGGACAAATTTTTGTACAAAAAAGGTAAATTTCTTGGACAACTGGGTCCAACGTGATTTTGCAAAGAAAGCCTAATAGTTCCATGTTAATCTGCATTTTTTGCAGCCGATTTTACGAATCCTTACGCACTGCGTAAGCCCGCTTGCGCAACTTTTTATTACTTAAGCTGCGCAACATTCCTGTGATAATTACACGCAAGTGCTTATGCCATTTTCCAAAATTGCGCAAGCTACAAAATTTTTCGTGAAATCAGCTGCTGAACTAAAATTAACCTTTTCTAAAATCATGCATTTAGTAACGGACAAAACATTACTCTGTTCAACAGAGCACGTTTCTCATCAATATCAATATAATATCTCATTAAATAAAAAAATGCCATTGAGTAATCAACAAACGTTTGTAATATATTATGCTTAAGATATACACTGTACAATGTTTACATGGAACAGGTGACTGGCAGTGTTGTAGGACTTTAGTCCGACTCGAGTCACAATTTTCATGACTCGGACTCGAGTCACATGTGAAAATGACTCGGACTTGACCATGATGACTCAGACTCGAACATGGTGACTTGTAACTCACGAGTCATATTTAAAAAAAATAATAAAAATCTACAGTTGAAGTAGGAAGTATATATACAACTGTATGCAACCAAGTGTTAAATAAGTCTTTACTAAAATCTTGATTTTGTGGAATTTCTCACGTGCATGCAGTACTTAAAAACATAGTTTGTACACCTTGCAATGGTTCGGGTAGTCCTGTTTACCATTTTGGGTGATGATGGTAGTGGTGTACATGTATTTATACTTTTGACTACAACTGTATATTCGCGCGATCATTGCAGAATTCTTCATGTGAATATGTACATTGCCCCACCAGGCCGGCAAGGAACGCACGAGCATGTCATCATTTCACATTGTGTGAATGAAACTATAGCATATTCAGTTTCATTGATGACTCGTGACTCGGACTCGAGGCTGATGACTCGAGGCTGAAGACTCGAGGCTGAAGACTCGAGACTCGGAATCGAGGCTGATGACTCGAGACTCGATATTGGCGACTCGACTACAACACTGGCGACAGGTCTACGTCAAAGCCTATATATACAAGATTTGCAATGTCCCAAAATTTTAATCAACCTTACTCAAACGGAAGATAGAAGTGATTTCAACTGTCCAATGCAATGATTCTCCCGAGATGATATCTCATTAAATAAGATTTCTCGTCATTGCAAATGAAATAGTGGCTTTTAAGTTAATTAACAATACTCAGATGCATTGAGAGAAAACAAAAATAGCACCTCTAAATGGCATTAACACCAATCGTTAAAAACGGGCCTTGACATTGATCGAGGCCACCAAGGCCAATGGCCCTTATGCCCCTTCAAAATACACACTTTCTGAGGCCAACTTGGCCAGCATGCCCTATCCTGAAATTTCACAAGGCCGTGGTACCCCTCCAGTTGGCTTCAGTGCCCTTTGGAATTTAGAAAAAAATAATTTCCAGTGTGACCAGCCGCTTTTTTCTCATAATGTCAAGGCCTGGTTAAAAACAAGAATTACAGAAATCTGATAATATGTAGCACTTACTGTCAAAAAACAGCTTTCATTGCTTAAATGTAGAATTAATTTACCAAATTACCAATAAGGAAAACTAAATTGTACAAGATGTTAATGCGATAGAACTTACATGTACATGTACATTATACTTATGTTAATTTATTCATGAGACCAGGTGTTTTGAGATTGTACAGTTCTTATAATCCTACTTAAGATTTAATAAATACAGAGTATGTACTTGTCTTGAAACAAGAGTCTTGTGATATTTGTACTGCCAGATGGGTGATTTCTTCATAATAACAAGAAAAAAAGAAAACAAATACGTGCGCCACGATTTGAATAAGCTGACAAATCCAAATGTACCTTTCTGTACACACAGAGGATTAGGCATGAGATTTTATTGCCAAGTTGCACCAACAGTGGCCAAAATATCAGGCAATAATCACCTTTTCCAATTGACCACTCTCACAGACGCCATCTTTGTAGGAAAAATTCCACTGCATATTAAACGCCATCAAGTACGCACACGCACACCCTGGAAAATGTTGTTCGGAATTTGTTCAAAATACGACGCAGCCGATGCGCGTCAAGATCCTGATGCATGTGACAATTTGTAGGAAGCGACGTCATTTGAGAGTGACCAATACTGTTGGTATTAGTATTTAATAGTGCGGGCTATCGATATTGCAACGGAATACCAAAAGTGGTTATCACCCAACACTAAACCAGCGTAGACGTTTCCTGCTACCATAGATCAGAAAGGAACATTTACTCAACAAAAAGGAAACGCACATTTTTGCAACTGCCAATATTTTGCAAATTAGCCACAACAGAGCAGCGACATTTCACACCATTCATGTGAAGCATTGTCAATTTCATTTGCACCAATTGTCTAGGCTTGTGACCTTGTTGGGTCTGCCAGACATGTGTTGCGTAACTTTTAGGAAGTTGTATTAAAATGGGCAGAGGACTGTACGTTTCTTTTTTGTTGTTGAGTATATTACGGACACAGAAATCAACATTGCCATGGTGATAACCCTAGAGATGTTACCAGTACCCCCACTGTATATGGAATTCGGTGTCCTTGTCCGTCCCACATGCCCCGGCGTCGTTTGCGTCATCAACACCGAGGGCGCACTCCTCCTGTCATGTGGGTCTGTCGATGATTGCCACGCCCGAGTAGCTTCGGACAGTGGTCATGCACGACGGAAGGACGGTCCATACGTCGGAGCGCGAATCATAACACTCGACCGATGAGAGATTTGCCGACCCGTCGTCCCCGCCCACGACGTAAAGGAGGGTGTTAACAGCTGCCACGCCTAGAGAGAAAGAAGATGTTAAAGATTTTGTTTGTCCAAAATGCACGCTTATTGAATTTTCAAGGTACAGTACATCATTTGCAGTGACCCCAATTTTTGTTCATGAGTTGACAAGAAAAACCTTACTAAAAGAGTTAATAACAATGGTACCAAACACCACATGATTTTATTTTAGTCCAAAATGGTATTTTGTACTCTATCTTTAAAAACCAAACATGTATAAAGTTTGTTAACGATAACAAGACATGAGATTTGTAATCTAACCCGCATTCCTTCGACAATGCGTCATATCGCTCACACACGTCCACTCATTGGTGTCAGGATTATACATCTCAACGCTCTTACGAACCATCGGGCCGTCATGTCCGCCCACGGCGTATAACATGCCGTCCACTACGCCAACACCTGCGAAAGAAATGTCCGGAAACTTACAAGTTAGGTTAGGGGATGAGATCAGCGTAGTAGTACTTTCTACCTATTTGGTCCTGTTTTGAATCTTTTCAGAAACCATCGTGTGATTGAGATGACCGCTTTTAGGGTCACCTTTACTAAAGTGGGCCTTCCACTGTGCGATTTTTGCCACGAATTTCCTACGATTAAGTTCGATTAAGTACGATTGTGTGTAGACTATAAACAATCGTACCAAATCGTAGGAAATTCGAGGCAAAAATCGCACAGTGGGAGGCCGGCTTAACTGCCAAGTGATCCTCGTTTTCACAGCCATGCCGACCATATGATCTCTGACTGGACTCCCGCTCCTCTTTTTAGGCCAAATGTTTCTATGTTATTTGGGTTCGAATCCCAAATTAGATAAATTCGCTTTGCACAATTTGAAACTGTACCTGAGTCGGTTCTCTTTTTATTATTATTTCACACAATAAAAATTGAAATTTTAATTACATGTCATGAATTTCAGAATTGTCGATATGTCCTTGTTATAAGTAGAATGTTGTATTAAAGGCACAAGCTCGTCAGCAATACGCGCGCGCCAAATTCGTGCCACGAATTACGCAGCTCCATGCCTTTGCTATGGAGCTGCATATTTTGTGGCACGAATTTGGCACGCGCTCATTGCTGACAAGCCTTTAACAGTACTCTTATTATTAAGGGTTGACTGCAATATTAACACACCTGCTCCGCTCCGTCGTGTGTTCATCTCTTTAACCGGTGTCCATTCGTCTTTTACAGGGTCGTAACGTTCCACTGAGCTTAGACAATGTCTAGATGCACCGTCGTACCCGCCGACTGCGTACAGATAGTCTGAACACGTAAAAACAATGATAGATGATAGGGTTACAAAGGCCAAGTAAATTACTGTATGCTTCTACTTAACCCCCAAACATTGCTCAAGAACATACATTTCATGACTGGCCATTGACAGGAATTGAACCAACATTTCAGCTACATGGCACTGCAACATGTATGTAAGAACACTAGGCCATAACACCTAAGTTGAGTCCCAAGGCCTGTAGGCATCTACTGATCAGCCTGATCAATTAACGACTTGATCATTATCAACTTGATCATTACCAATTTGACCAATGTGATCAATTGCCAATCCATGAATGTTATTAATTGCCAATTCCATAAATTTCCAATTTGATTAATATGATCAATTATAAATTTGATCAATTATAAATTTGATCAATTATAAATTTGATCAATTATCATTTTGATCAATTATCATTTTGATCAATTATCATTTTGATCAATTATCAATTTGATAAATTTCCAATTTAATCAATGTGATCAATTACCAATTTATCAGTGTGTTCGATCACTGATTTGATCAATGCGATCAATTACCAATTTGATCAATATGGTTAATTACCATTGAGTACTGCAACTCCAACACTACTCCGTCTCGTGTTCATACAAGCCACTGATTTCCATTCATTTAACTTGGGATCGTAGGTCTCCACACTGCTCAGACCTGTTTACAAACAATGATTCAAATATTTAAAAACAAGATTTTAAAAAAGAAAATAGCCTTGCAAAATTCCAAAGTCTTAAAGGAGCTTGTCCACATTTTTTTGCAGAAAATAGATTTCGTTCTAACCTAACAATAATAATATAAAATATCTCTCAAATACTAACCATCATTCCATGGGAAAAAAACGGGAAATTTGCAATCTCCAATTTGTATGTGGAAGCAAAAAGGTTGGTGTAATTACTGCACTGCTTACAATGTAATAAGATAAATTAGATTTAAAAACATTGGTGGTTTTTTGACGATATCTCCGAAAATATATGGATTGAGAGTGCAAAATTGCAGACTGGTAGAGAAAAATATGACAAATGATATGGTATCAAAATCTCAACTTCCTTGGAAAAAATGGGGGGAGGGGGGTGCTAAAAAAATGTGATCTGAATACGCTCCTTTAAGCGCCATTGCTATAATGAGGGAATAATACAAATGTATTTACCCGTTGTGCCGTCAAACCCTCCAACTGCGTAGATACGATTGTGTAATACGGCCACGCCGAGCGTACTTCGTCTAGCCTCCATGGACATGACAGACGACCACATGTTTCTAACGGGGTCGTACACGTCAACGGTTCGCACACGCAGGGAGCCGTTGAAACCACCGACGGCATACACCAGGCCGCTGAGTACAGCAATACCTGGTTAAATTTAAAATATATTGTTGTACAACACCGAAATAATTTATATCCCCTCTGAAGGATGGAGCAATTGTTTAGGGGTGGGTTCACATTGCACTATTTTTGTCCGTCAGATGTACGTAAAATTGACGTACGTCGTCTCCGGTCCGTTATTTTTTGGTCCGTTGATACATTTTTAATGTGAACTGTCTGTGAACCGCTGGTGAAGACGTACGTAAACATGACAGAATCTGGAACAAATTCAACTTATCTGTTTTGACGTGTTGCTACGCGACGGACGGGGGCACAACAGAAGTAACGTACGTCTGACGTAGTGTGAACCCGCCCTAAGTACCTTGCTCTATAGCAAAGGTATGAGGAACGGGTATCGAACCCGCAACACCAAGTTTTCGCCTGAATGCAGTGCGTCAATGAGCCAAACCACTCGGCCACGGCATCCCATTAAGCTATACTGTGCTTTGTAATGCAATTAAATAATCCTAAAGCATTCGTTCCCAAAAGAGGAGGGGGCATGGGTGTAGTGGGGTTGTGGTTGTGGGGTAGGCTTTCTCCTACCTGCCCGACACCGCCGTGATGGCATTTCAGCAGCCTGGGACCATTTTTCTTCTTTGAAGTCAAAAACTTCCACACTGCGGATGGCCTTGGGGGCTTGTCCACCAACAACTAGCATCAACTACAAAACAGAACATTAAAAGTATAATCTATGGGTCAAGTTTACCTTACGAAAAAAAACCCCCAAAAAACAAGTTTGCTAAAATTATCAGCTTTGAACGATAGACGGCTTAAACGAATATCAACCAGCAGGTAGTTATAAAGGGGACTCAATCAGGTTACCTTCCACTTTTGTGGCCCTGGTTCGAATCCCGCCCGGGTCAGTATGTGGATTGGGTTCTCAGTCCCTGCTTGATTCCGTGGGTTTCCCCCCTCTCAAAATGTGTATAGGGGTTTTCCTCCCACCTCTAAAACTAGGCATTTCTTCATCGTCTTCTCTTCACAGGTTTCTTCTTAGTTTGGAGCAATCCTTGGTCTTGGTACCAGAAAGAATTAATTAAAAATTTCTTGAAAAGAATTTACAAGTCGGACGTCACATAAACCCTCCCGCACTAAACCTACGGGACAACTCAGAAGAATATTTTTCCCCTCCAAATTTTGTTTTTTTCATTAGATTTGCACTTATTGATGCTTAATAGGTCATTCCGAGTATGGAATTATTTCCGATTTCTTCATAATTTCTACCAACCTTTGGCAGTCCAATCGGTGTCCGTGGTTTGGTCCTAGGGTTCTTAATAAGCACTCGTTGCTCCTTGGGCACGAGATGATACTTCATAGCCTCAATCAGGTAATCTTTGCAGCTGCTACTAGATTTAATCAGGGGTTCCTCCTCGACACGTTGGACCAAGTAGTCACGGGATAGCAACGGAAGGCGTACATGCTCTACTAGACGCGGCATGTAGTCACAACGATTAGTAGGCTCGCTGTTAACCCAGCTTACAACTGCCTCGAAGACCTGAACCAAAATTGGAAACTCGCATTTAAAGGCCTTTAAATATGTTTAATTTTAATGCTTTGCATTTCAATACAATAAGTAGCATATATTATCACCTTTAGAAAAAAAAATTGAATAAAATATGAAGTTTTCTCAGTTTGCCATAAATCAAAACAATTCTTTGTGGTTTTATGGATTGTAAAAAGAAATTACCAGTACTAAAAGGATAAATATTGAAATTCGTGGGTTCGAATCCTGCCCAAGTTCCGCCCGAGCTCCGCCTGAGCATTCTTTGAGGTTTTTGGCATGTTCTCGGGAAACGCACTTAATATAGTGCATGTATCGCGTCGTTTATGGGTAAATTACATCCATTTAACATCATTTGGACCGACGCAATAATTCCTTACTTCTTTGAAATGTACATGTACAAAATAAACTACAAAAAAAAAAATAGATTGCTTTTGACGAAACCAAACCTTGCTTGGTATTATTATTATTATTATTATTATTATTATTTCTTTCTGGTATTCATACCAAGGATTCCTCAATAGTGCTCAATGCACTGTCACTCGCAAGCGTGAGGAAACCCATGAAGAATTAGAATTAGAAATGGCCAGATACACCGGGGAATCCCCTTGCTCTTCACGAAAGAATGCTCTGGGATCTTTAAAGTGCGTTACCTAACACACTGGACCAACGGCTTTACATCCCTTACAGTGTGATTAAGTGCCTTGCTCAAGAGCACAAGTGCCACAACCCGTCACGGCCCGGAATCGAACCCACATTCTAGTACTGGCACAGGAACTTGAGTTTGACGCGCTAGACCGCTCGGCCATAACACCTCACATAACACCCCACATAACACCATTGGCCGATCAAGGTCATGAATATGCATGAGCTCATTCATATGCAGCATGTCTTGTTCCTCACCTCTTCCTCGGTGGGTACTGTTAGATGATCACTGCTGATTAACTCGCTAACTTGGTCAGCTGACAGGGCAGTGAACTCGTCACTGTGCACGACAGAACTGTTAAAGATGGATACAGGATTGGAAAACTGTTACAACGGCATTATCTCCATGTGTGATTGAGGATGTGTATGATAAAAACCAACCTAGAAATGGTGCAAAGCCATTGTCCTGTTTAGCCTGGTTCCCTAACTATACTGCACAGAATTGGAGCCAAAATACTAATAGGCAAGAACTTTAGTTGTATGCACCAGACTATTTCACTGGAGTAAACGATACGTTTGCACAAACAAGAGCAAAGAATATGTAAGCACCTGAAGTGTTGCATGGTGTAGTTTTGTGCATAGTGGTAGAGTTCGCTGCATGAATGCACGTCGGCAAACGCCCTGATGCCCAGGCAGTTTGTTGGATAGAGCTGCTTTTGTAGAAAATCGCAGCAAGCGCTACGAACGTCGATCAGCTGTAATAGGCTGGCAGCTGGGAGGAGTGTCTGGAGAATAAACAGTAACAATATACTTTAATTATATATTATTGAGACCAAGATTTCCTCACAAGTGTTTCCTCACAAAATCTTAAAATTCTCACTCCTGAATTTGGGTTTGGTATTTTTTTAGTTTATGTCACAACTGGAATTTGACGAAAGTAATTATTGGAATCGATAGCTTGGATGATTTTAGAATATGAATACTTACATACATTTCTGTCGCAAAGGCTTAGTTTTAGAGAAAAATCACGGAAAAAATATTGCATACGATTGCGCGCAAAGCGGCCGGCCAGAAAGCAATTCACACACTGCCTCGGCCGGCAGCAGTTTCACACACTTTTGTATGGAGGCAGGCGTGACAAAAACACAACATTTTCACGGAAATGCAACATTCGCGACAAAAATGTCAATGGAAAAGGTATTTCAAAATCATCCAAGCTATCGATTCTAATTATTATTTTCCTTAAATTCCAGTTGTGACATAAACTAAAAAAATACCAAATCAGCTCTTACCAATGCTTAACGAGTCATTTAAAAAAAACAATTCCGATCAACTTCTCAACTCTTATCAAATCATCTTCTGAATTCACAACAAGAGGAATATCTTACCTGAACATTTTCTTCCGTCACCTGTATTTCCGAGGTGTAAACGAAATCAAGCAGCAAGGCCAAAGCACTGCCGTCTATTTCTTGAAGGATTATCTTCTTGGCGCGGCATTCTGACAACTCGCTAGTAAACATTGCTGAGAAGTACGGACTGCAGGACGCTAGCACTGCGCGATGGGCGGGGAGTTCAACGCCCTCCGCTTCTAACGTCACGTCACATAGGATGTTCTTCCTGAAAGATGTAGACATTTTGTGAAATGCAAGCATTTGATGAATATTAAAAAATAGATTGCATGATTGGAAAACTGTTGCAAATGGTGTTATCTCCATTAAGGACGTGTATGATAAAAATGAATGTGGGTCTTCCAATGGTAAAGGGGGCATTTTGGCAACCCATATTTTCCAGGAAATAACTTTGTCTGGTCTCAAAATAAAAGAAATAAGTTTAAGTTGTTCTGAAGAGATAACTTGGGCCCAAAAAGGGTTACAAATAGGGCAACAACATGCCTTTTAAAAAACCCTGGGTACAAATTTCCAATACAACGCGCATAACCAGGACGGACACTTGTGTTACATAACATTTTAGGCCGTCCTTAAAACACATGGTTTTTGAAAAGGCTTGGTTTTTGAAATGTTGTCACACTATTTGTAACCCTTTTTGCCGAAGTTATCTCTTCAGAACAACTGAACCTTTGGTCTGTGTTGCCAAAATGCCCTCTTTACTGTGGAAAGAGTGACCCATGTTTTAAAGTTAGCTCAGTACCTCATCTATATACTGAAAAACCAGTTGTGAAAAACAATGAAAAACTGTTTCCATGCTTTCAAGAAATTGTGCAAAGCCACCGTCCTATTTACTTAGGCTGGTTCCCTGGCTATACTGCATGGCAAACAGAAACAGGTAGTCAGGGGCCAAGATGAACTCACTTTCTGAAATCGTTGAGTAGGCTAAAAGCCCTCTGCGTGTGCAGACTGTTGCGATAGGGCGGTGGATCTGTGGGTAGCACCTCCATGTCCTCCATGATGGATTGTGGGACTGACGAGGGGGCGCGGCACGGACTAATTAATCTGGATGGCAAATAAAGTTCAAAATTGGCCTAAACTTTAAGACTGTCCGATTTTACCATCTTGTTTCATGAATAAAATGTAAAATAATGTTTTACTTTAAATAATTCCTGTATTATCCTATATTACAGCTTATCAACTACCAAAAAGTGAAAATTGGAGGCCATGATTTGTTTTATTTGGAGAAATTCCATAGGGTTTGTGCATGAGCTGCAGGTACAGCCTACAGCCTAGGTAGGCCGACAGATTTATTAATTGCGGTTCTTGGTCACTGATCTTCATTAATCCAGTACTACTTACCAAGAATATCAAACTGATTAGTCATTTTGAAACTCAACATTTTGCACGATTTCTTTCAGCGGTACCACGGCGAAATGACATGACCAAAGTTCCCAATACAAATCCATAGGATGAAAAGTGCGCCCTCTATGTCGTGTTTCAGGGAGGGGCGGGGCGGGGCGGGGCGGAGGGGGGAGGGGCGTTGGTGTGGGGTCACTCATATTTCACCCCAGAAGATTGTTTAAATAATCAAAATTTTATTGCTAGACCAAGAAAAACAAGTTATTATTTTTTCTTTCTTTTAGTTTTTAACCTCGTGCAGAGTTGCAATGAGTAGGCTGGATATAGACCTTCTGCATCAGCAGCCATGTTATGGAATAAAAGTGCCTGCGCCTATCATGTCTGATGGACCCATTGTAACAAAGCACTTGTCCTCAACATGGTCGCTATGCAAAGTTTCGTCCTGTGACATAAGAACTGTGACACTATGGGGCAAAAAATCCGGTCCACACCAACATGTTTTTCTTCTTCAAATTTCCCCCATATTGGGAGCTCTTAAATTTAGCTTTTTGCATGTAATATTTGCACTGTGACTGGTGCCCTGACGTCTTCACCTTCAAAAGGGGATGCAGTTTAGGAAGTCCACATACTATACTGTTGTTGCTACGTGGTGCACGCCAATACCTAGAAACCAACAGTATAGTTGCTTTATGCCATTCCTCCAACCTTAAACATGTATAGAGCTTCTGCACCGGCGGCCATGACAGGTTTTCTTATTTAAATGATGCGACAATGGAACCACAAAGCACCTACTCATGCTTGACACACAGTGACAATGTGACTGTCCCCTGTCATGGCCGCCGTGCAAAGGCTCTATTGATTCTGTACTTCACACCTGCTGCGTGGACCAGGTTATATTACCATACATAGCAATAAACATTTAGTCTGGTTATCTGGACACTATGTGAAATATGCAATAGGCTAATCGAGTCTATAGACCGTATCGAATAGCCACCATTTCGTGAGCCAGTTTCTTTTTTCCTCGAGGACATGCATGGTTGCACATATTGTGCTTCCATTGTTGAACGGTTTAAGTAACAAAAGGTGCCCCAATTGCATGATCTTATGAAATGTACTCAAAATATTTGAAAGAAAGTGAAAATTGCAGTTGAAGAAAAAAAACTACCAAAGAACCACTTTTTGTTGTTTTACATGATGAATTTTTATTTGTGGCTAATCCGACTCATAAGCATTTGCCCAAAGCTAAGCCAATTAACAAAGGTGTGGGGAAGGTTGGACATCCAGCACGAGGTTATCATAAAAAAGGACAAAAAAAACTTATTCACAATTTTTAGTACAACGCGATGTAATTTAAATGCAAATCACATGTGACCTCCAAAATACCACTTTGTGTGCATGACAAGTTTAACTAAAGAGAACACACATCTGATTGCCTATTGTTTATGAACACATTCGGGTACAAAAACAGCAGGAACAAGTCACACGTGTTATAACTAAACTCCTCAAAAAAAGTTCGGAAAGTCAAGTTTGACCGACGATTTCTCTCTTGTTACTAAATAATTTTCCTTGAATTTGGTATCATTGGAAAGCCCCGTTATTCCTCTTTACAGTGATGTGTCATTTGTATATGATTAATTAATTGGGGGATGTGCAGTATAGCGGAATACAGGGGTGTGTGGAAAGTGAAATGTCACAATATTCACCGCTAATGTCATGCAGTGCATTCCCCTTTTGCTTGGAGGATAGCAATGCATTTTGTGACATTTCACTTTACACCCGTCCCGGTATTCAGCTGTGCTGCGCATCCCCCAATTGCTTAATCATGACAAATGACACATCATCTTAAAGAGGAATAACAGGGCTTTCCAATTATATAAAATGCAAGGAATATTATTTTGCAAAAAGAGAGAAATTGTCAGACAAACGTGACTTTCCAAACTTTTTTTGAGGAGTTTATAAGTGCTTGCATATTACATTATAAACAGATTGAGACTAGTTACTTCATTCATTGCCAAACATCCAATTATTTTGTTGCATGGTTTCTATCAGTAACAAACCTTTGCCAAAATATGTCCCAACTCTGGTTATGTCCCAACTCTGGTTCCATTCCCATGCACACATATAGCCGATGTGAGTTGCATATTGTGTACAATTTAGTACAAAGTCGCTTTCAGCAATACAGAGTTTATACCAATGGCAAACACAAATGCCTTTAAATACAATTTAATTACAAGGTAAACAAAATTTACGAACAATTTATATTTTTTGCAAATTGGTGTTTAGTGACTGAAAAAGACTGAAAACTGGACAGTACCTGCGAAAGAAAGAACATCTTGACTTAAAATTTTGCTTTGGACTAAAGTATTATACTACTTTTCTTTCAAGTGAGGCAACCTCAAACAACAATACACGCCGTTAAAGTGAAGTTTTTTGGGAGACAATTAATAGCTTTTTAACAATTCAAAAACTTAGATATTTCAATAACGTGGGGCAAAACGATGACTCAAGAATGAGGAAAAAACAAAAGAAGCATTTAATGAGCTGCATGGAAAACCTAAATTTTCGATGTTTTTAGTAAATTTGAAAAATGAGACTAACAATTAGTGGATGTATTTTTATATTCTGGATCACAGTTCCGTTACGCGACCATAAGATTCCCGAAACACGTCCCTTGACGAAATCACATCTAGCATGTAACAGCATGAGCTTGAAACAAGGAAAACGAAGAATATACGTATGCACGAACCAAACCCATCGAAACAGGGCGACATATCCATTACGATAAAATGTGCAAATACATTGACACAGAAAGAGTGGTCCCGGCTGGAAAAACAAAAGTTATTCCGTGGATTATTACTTTTCTAATTTAAGTCACGCTCTCTTCGGTTCAAACTTACCTCAAAAAAATTGGGGAAAATTTCACTCATTACAACACAGCATGTTCGTTTCCTACATATCAGAGCCTCGTAACAGTTTTGAATAACTACAGTACAAACCAGAAATTCTACTCCTATTTTTTTCTGAAAGAGTTTAAGAGGATTTATATGATATCGGATCGCTTTGAGGGTGATATGAGGATATACCGCAAGAGTCATGAAAATACCGAACGAGCCGAAGGCGAGTTTGGTATTTTCATGAAGAGTGCGGTACATTCCCATATCACCCAAAAAGACATCCAATATTATTATTGTTATATAAAATGAAGCTTATGCCTTCTTTGTTTTGAAAGATTTTCGCAAGATTTTTGTCTGTTTGGTGTTCAAAACTTTAGTTCTTTTCCAATGTTTACAACTGCATGTGCTTTTATTACTGTTGTACAGTATTTTTGTAACTGTACTCAGCACGTTGCGCGCACAATGCATTCACTTGATGCATGATGTGCGCAAAGGCGTGTGCTTTGCTGCGCCCAGCGTGAATGCACATCAGATCAGGGCTCTTTGCTGCACAGTATCAGAAACGCACGGTATCCGCAAAAGCTTAATTTTATATAATAATAGGGTATATTGGACTTAAGATATTGTGTTCTAGCCTACTTAAAGGAAAATGGGAGCACAAAAGACCTTTAAGGAGGGTAAACAGCATACTTGGATAAAGCATCTTGGAATTAAGTGCTGTTGATCAAATTAAAACAAATTCTCAACGACTGACACAGAGCTGCCAACCCTCCCGGATTATGCAACAAATTCTTCGGAAAATGACTAATTTTGTGAGTCCTAACATGGATAAAAACCCTTGGGGATTTTTAAATGTGTTTGGAGTCACAGAATGAACCCGTTTTCCCAGATGTCTCCCTCAAAATCCAGGAGGGTTGGCAGCTCTGCCGCCTGTGATAAGATTTGACTAGGACCATTTCAAAACATGTCTAGCACGACAGCACTGAATACTCCAAAAGATGTTCTGCTTTTGTTGGTCACTTTTTTTTTATCATATGGGTAATTCCCAAAATTAGGGGTCCAAAATGTTTGGTGTCCCAGTTACGTACGACACTCTCTGCTTCAAAAATCACCACTTATGATTACATATTTCCAGTAATGGACTGTGGCCTGTGATTATAGGGGGCAGCATCATTTTCTTAAATATTTTGTTTTCTGATTTCTGAACACAAAAGACCATAAAGGCTTATAATTTGTTCCATGGTATTGAGTAGGAGTTTGGTGTCCCGGGTTACCTACGCCAATAAAAATTGGCTGTAGAATGAGTTTGCATAACCTTGGTGCCATATCTACACACAAACATTAAATTTGAGTGGCATTTGTTCAAATAAAAGAAATTATTTTCTACTAAGAAACCACTTTCAATCATTAAAAACACTTGGAAATCTTAAAAAGCATGTCACACTTTTGGACCCCTAATTTTTGGAATTACCCATATCCATATTGCTCGGGTATTTTTGCAGCAAATATTCCTAGTTATAAACGAGGTGGTTTTTAAATCGAGCTGCCAAGCTGTTATTTTAAATCGAGCTGTTATAAATGGCCCTACTCAAACTCAAACAAAATCTAAAAGTTAGTGCGTGATCTGACGGGGCAGTTTTAAAATGAGGACTTTACTCTGCTCCGCCCCCTCCCAAAAAAATTGACACATAGGAAAAATATTGTAAGTAGGACAAAAACTAAGGGCTTAACAAATGCTCCCTGATCAATTGTGCTTACAATCGGCTGAAAATTTTTGTTATCTCCCGTGGGGTGAGGGGAGAATTTTCTCCCTCCATCATCTACTAACGACAGCCGACTAGATCACATGGCGTACTTTCTCGTCCACTCTTTAGCTGTATCATTATATTTTTTTCTGTCTGTCTTGTATATGCGGGCTATGTCCGGAACCAGTGGGTCATCTGGGTTGGGATCGCCTAGCAGCGAACAGATTGAAAGTAACACTGCAGAAAGAAAACAAAAAAACGGAATGGTAAAGAAATGGTAAGGAACATGACATATGAGGGTTAAGGTTTAGTCGAGGCATGGTTCGACTCGACTGTCGGTAAGAGTTGAGAAGTTGATCAGAATTATTCTTCTTTAAAATGACTCATCAAGCATCGGTAAGTGGGTTATTTCCAATACACATGTACGCTCGTAACCGGGACGGACACTTGTTACATTTTAGGCCGTCCCGGTTACAAGCGTACATGTATATTAGAAATTTGTACACAGGGTTTTTAGAAAGGCATGATGTCACACTGTTTGTAACCCTTTTTGGGCCTAAGTTATATCTTCAGAACAACTGAAACTTATTTCTTTTATTTTTTAGACCAGACAAAGGTATTTTCTGGAAAATATGGTCTGTGTTGCCAAAATGTCCCCTTTACCTTGGAAAAACTCGAGTGCAGATTTAATAGAAAAACCCAAATTTGGGAGTGATAAAATTTTAAGATTTTGTGAGGAAACACTATCTCATATGTTTGAACACAAGGTTTAAAGCCATGATCAACTACCAAATTCTTTCCTGACTGTATTAAAATCACTTTAAAAACTTCCCTAATCAAGTTTCCTGCATGTGCTATGTAGTACTCAACAGCGAGGTTTGTTTTACACTTAGAGGCCAAAACATGGAGGCTCTGTCTTGATCATTTAAAATCTTATTGATTTAATGCAAACGTAGGGAGGAATATAATAAAATCCTCATAAAGATTTGGACTCTAGAGTATATGCCTGGTGTGTGGAAGGGCTCTGGTTTGAATCCCGACGAGGACTATATAGTCGACTTTTCAAAAACAACTACCGTTTCAAAACGGCTTCCAGATTATCCGCATTATAAAACTGCTCGATTTGGGTGGATTTACGTGGAACCAAAACAGGACTAACTGCATGGAGCAAATTCCACTTGGCACAAGAAGCAATATACCACACAAAAATCAGATGTCCAACTTTATCGATCAATAAACACTGAAATATTTGTAATGGTGTGCGAGGTATTACCTTTTGAAATTGTGAGAGCGGGCGACCACTGTGATCTTAGGATGTCTAGACAGATACTTCCGTTGCTGTTTATGTTTGGATGGTAGATTTTTGTCGTGAAGGCCACCTAATTGAGAAGACAAAAATATTGAATGAGAAAATGAAGTTTTGTTTCCTTTAAAAAGGCACAGGCTCGTCAGCAATGCGCGCGCGCCAAATTCGTGCTACGAAATACGCAGCTCCATGCCTTTGCTATGGAGCTGCGTATTTCGTGGAACAAATTTGGCGCTCGCGCATTGCTGACGACCCTGTGCCTTTAACATGGTTTTGCCACGATACATTTTTATGACGTATATATTAATATTCATCAGGATATACTGCCAACTTGCACACATCCAACTTGCTTCAACATATGTTGGTCAACAAGGTCCAACTGATGTCGGCCGACCAAAAGTTAGATGGTGTGGACGTCACTCCAGACAACACCCAACATCATCCAACAAGTTGGTCCATGTTGGAACATGTTTCTATCGCCCGACTTTGTTGGAGTTTGTTGGAAAAACAGACCAATAGCAGATTAGAACGCCTGTCACGTGAAGGCAGCAACAAACTGCGGTCAAGATATGTTGGAACATGTTGGTTCACGCGGTCAAGCACATCCATGTACTGCCCAACAAGTTCCAACTTCATGTTGGTCCTTGTTGGCCAACAAATGTTCGCTCGTGTAGACGGGCCTTCAGTATCTTTGTGCACATCATAAATCACATGGGTCTTTCCACAGTAAAGGAGGCATTTTGGCAACACAGACCATATTTTTGAGGAAATACCTTTGTCTGGTCTCAAAATAAAAGAAATAAGTTTAAGTTGTTCTGAAGAGGTAACTTAGGCCCGAAAAGGGTTACAAATAATGTGACGACACGCCTTTCTAAAAACCCTGTGTACAAATTTCCAATATACGCTCGTAACCGGGACGGACACTTGTTACATTTTAGGCCGTCTCGGTTACGAGCGTATATTGGAAATTTTTACACAGGGTTTTTAGTAAGGCATGTTGTCACACTATTTGTAACCCTTTTTGGGGCCCAAGTTATCTCTTCAGAACAACTGAAACTTATTTCTTCTATTTTGAGACCAGACGAAGGATTTTCTGGAAAATATGGTCCGTCTTGCCAAAATGCCCCCTTTACCGTGAAAAGACTTGCATTTCAATCTGTAAGACTTTATGATTTATATTATAGTCAGTTTGTGTGTACATACTCACCTTGGGTGGTTTGAAGGGGTAGTCTGTAGGAAAGTGTATAGACAGGAAAAATACACCGCCTTGATAGGAACTTTCCGGCTGTGGATAAACAATGCACTTGGATCAAATACTTTGTTCACATCACAGAAATTGCTTCATTCAACGAAGATTAGTATGCGGTTACATGTGACTTAACAAAGATCGGTCTAGTGTATTGTACTCTAGTTCCTATGCCAAATACTGGAATGTGGGTTCGGATTCTGGCCGCAACAAGGTTGTGGTACTTGTGCCCTTGAGCAAGGCACTTTACCATGCTTGCTCATAATAGGGGCAGAGGCAACATGGTTGTCTCAATGCGGACAGGTTACCCCTCCCAGCCTCACTTGTATCGTAAAGATTAGTAATTCTGGTCTTGTTTCGGTGTGAAGTGCCGGTTTCTCCGTAATCAACTTAAAAACACTTGCCAGGTGCCAATATATTACCAAGGAAAAACCTGGAATTTTTTGAACTTGTCCCATAGGCTTTGTGCTTGGGGTTGCAGGTAGTGGCCGGGTATGGTATCCTTTCCAGGGCCTTTTATTCTTGAGCTTCCTTATTTCTTTCTTATAGACCTTATGCATGGCGGCCATGATAGAGGGCAGTCACATTGTCACAGTGCGTCATGCACGAGTAGGAACATTGTGGATCTATTGTCACATCATTTAAAGGTACACACCGGCCTACTGTTTACATGATTTAGTGATGTAGCAGCATTGACAATACTTTTTTGATGGTCGTTGTGAAAAAATATCAAAATATCCCGTAATTTACTAAAGAAGTGCAAAATTAACAAAAACGGTCAAAAGACGGGTTATACGCTTTACCAGCCGTTGCAACTACGCGCGAGCCTCACGACTTTGTCACAAATGATTCGCTCTTCTCCTGCTCAGGATATCTCCAATTTTCTGCTCACGATTTCACTGGACAGCCCGGACGACCGAATAGAAATTTCCGTTTTCTTTTGAGGAGTTGGCATCATGTTTTTTCTTCACGAACGGAGCAACACGCCCGTGTGTGTGTGTGTGCACTCAGGTTATTTGCCGTGCTGCGCGGGGGCAAATATCCTACACGCCACGGTAGCCTGCCGTAGCACGCGCTCGCTCCCGTTCTCCGGACTCTCGAAACAAACAATTATGTTCGAATTTTCATACTTATGTTTAACTTTGTTTCATACCTGTATAAATAGTGTCTCTTTTGTCAATTACTTATAAATATTTGGGGGGAAATCAGAGTTGAATTTGGTGCAGTTCTGCAGTAACAAACTTTTATACGGCTGGAAATACAACTAACTCACAAGACCACGTGACTTTTCGGAACCAGAATTTGGTTCCGAAAAGTCACGCGACCTTGAATTTTTCAAAAGTGCTCAAAAACGGCCAAATTTGAAGGCGTCTTTTCAGGATATATCTAATTTACTCTCGAAGGCGCTTCAGAATAATGTATGGGTCTATTTCGAGCCCAAAATAGCCCAACAAAGCCGGTGTGTTCCTTTAAATATGAAAACCTGTCCTCTATCATGGCCGCTACGCATAAGGTCTATTGGATCATGAATTCTGGAGTGATCAATACTTACTGGACCCATTATAGTCGCTTGCCAATGAAACACTGCAAGGGAGACAGAGAAAGAAAATATAATTTGTAAATTATTATTTTATTATTATTGCACTTATATAGTGCATATTCCATATGGATATGTTCACATGCGCTTCACATTATAATGGGTTTTTACGAAAACTAATACTCTACCTAAACATCGAGATACATGGGTGGGTGGTGCCATTGGCAGCCGACAGCCTGAGACACCAGGTAATCCCCTTACTCTTCACGAAGGAGTGCTCTGGGATATTTTAAGTGCTTTACACAACACACTGGACCAACGGCTTTACATTCCTTCCAAAGGATGGAGCAAGTGTGTTTAAGTGCCTTGCTCAAATTTTCTTTTCAAAATCATCTTTGAACTTATGGAAAAAGTTTACTTAGGATTACAGGTTTTGTGGACAAGGTCTCGGAGAGTGGCAACAAAATCAATTCCTAGTAACTTACTGTCGTCTCCTACTGGACCTGCAGAACATTGTGCTGGAGGGTCGCGCCCCAAATCTTGCAGTTCCTGAAACCAAAAATTAAAACAAATCCAAGTTAAGCCAATGTCCGTGCATGGTAATGAACCTGTGTTTTATTCGGGCCTCTTTTGTAATTCATGGGGACATTCAGTGTACATGTAGGATTTCATTTGCCAATTGAGCACAATTGCAGAATACCCCGCAACTACAAGTCCAGTACAGTAGCACTAGCAGCAGCATTCGGTAGACTCTGTGGTTCAGAGGATCGTTTTATAAAGGAAAGTAGGCCTACGGTCCGAAAACCAATTGATGAACAACTAAGCATGCGCAGTAATATCATTTTTGAGTTGAAGGGTTTTCTGCAATTCCAATTGCTCCGTAAATTGTACGGCATGTATTAAAAGCAGAGGCTCGTCATTGCTAGCCCCGCGAGCAGTGCTTCGGAAAACCTCAGCCCTGTCGCCTAATCTACCCCAAATCTGTGGCAAACTCACGCAAATGAAATTTGTCCCATGGCTCTGATATTTGCTCAATAGGTGCACTCACCCCAGTTTGCAAATATTCCGAAGAGTACGCATCGATCCTATGTCTAGTTTCGGTGAAATCATGGGCAAACTTGAGACCCTCCATGCGATAAAATACATGCCAGTTTGCACAAAAATCAAATATGCGCATGCGCGAGAGCGGAGAGGTCAACACAATCTAGACTGGTTCGCTGTCCTCATATTTACTTCCCTTCAATCTTACGACGAAGGGAAGTAAATCGAGGATGTGGAACGGTCTAGTGTTGACCTCTCCGCTCTCGCGCATGCGCATATTTGATTTTTGTGCAAACTGGCATGTATTTTATCGCACGGAGGGTCTCAAGTTTGCCCACGATTTCACCGAAACTAGACATCGGATCGATGCGTACTCTTCGGAATTTTTGCAAACTGGGGTGAGTGCACCTATTCAATTTTTTAGCAAATATCAGAGCCATGGGACAAATTTCATTTGCGCGAGTTTGTCACAGATTTGGGGTAGATTAGGCGACAGGGCTGAGGTTTTCCGAAGCACTGCTCGCGGGGCTAATCAAGGGCGTGCATGCATGGCGCAATACAATCACAATGTCGTCATCACACAACCGGCATTTTCCATTCGAAAACACATGACAGACATTTTCTCCGAAAATTCTGCCGGTCGCCATTTCGAAAATTGAAGTCAAATTAACGCCATAGATCACAATTTTAACACAAATGTCAGTATCATTACCTTATTTATTCTCTTTAACGCCATGTCTGTAAAAATGTGTCGTTATTTGGGCAGAATTTTCTCGCAAGTCAGAACAACGTCCGTCTGCGACTTCCTCCTCTCCTTTCTTTTTTTGCTCGCGTTTTCGCCGTTTTGCCTCGCTCTGAACATCCAAGAATCGATTATTCGTGTTGTGAAAGTTACTCAGAGGCCAGTATCGATAAATAGAAAACGGGAATCCCGTATTTTTTAATCGTGTAAATCTTAATAAAAATTCATCAGTCTTTCAACTTTAGTCTATTTTAATTTAGAGTCGGTCAAGTTGTGTCTAAAAATAACAAAACTACAGAAACATCAAAGCATTCATTAGCAAAGGTTGAAAAAAGCAAAACAGCTCAGCAACCAGGTCCAATTCATTAAAAGAAAAAGGACAATTTCATTTTTAAATTTCATTTAGAATGTCCCAATTTAATTTTCTTTCTCTGGTGACTGAATCTTAAAATCAGAGCAGATTAAACTTTAAAAAGAAAAGAGAGAAACAAAACTACTTGTCTCTAATTTAAAGAAACACCTTCTTGCCCGGATTATAAAAAATAAAAATAAAATTATTTTGGTTGTTAAAATTCAAAAACCATTTCTGTTGGGAAATTCCAGATTTGTTAATTTTTCAGAAAGGGCTAAAAATAGCGGGATTTTCCCACTCAAAGCAAAATCCGTTTTGCTGTGATCGATTCTAAGGTGTGCGATGTAGTATCGATTCTCACCGGCAATTGCGTGCATGCATTGCACGATACATGCGCCACTGACTAACTACGTTCAATATTCATGACTTGAAGCACGTGATCACATATTTCTATGACGTCATAATTTTTGTGCCAATGAATGCACGGCATGATTTATCCTGAATGAAATTTGGACAGTCATGGTTATTATTAAAATAGATACTGAGCGATGGTGCGGGTTGTATGTTTGTTTGTTTCTTTGTAAAAACTTTCAAGCGCGGTAAAAGCGAAACTTTATAGACTATCAAGATGATTTGTATCAACTGATTTGCATAATATGCATAATATGCATAATTATCTTTATTCATTCACATTTTTGATAATTATTTTGTCCTGTTGAAAACAATACAGCAATTAACGGATGGTGCATCGTTTCTTGCTAAATTAAGGCATAAAAAACCCAGCTTTTTTAAAACTTGAATTCTAGCACAGGCAATTATAATAAATTATAATAAATTATAACAAATGAATACATTATAATAAATTAAGATTTCTGAATTGGAATGTAAACCTAAAGTTTCCAGTTTAGCGCACCGGACAATGTCCCAACCCCTACAAACTTAGAAATTAACAAATTTAAAAAAAGTGTTCACAATTAATAAACATTTACAAACACACATTGAAATTTTTGCTTATGAAACAGCACAAACATTTTTATTTCAAGACTTCAGTTGTGCACAATAATTCACTCACTTTTGCAATGTGTGCAAAGCTCTTAAATTCATACCATTAACTAAAATAATAACATCAACAAACTAGTTTTTAAAAATAACTACCGTCTTTAATAAAAATGTTGACGCAACATTATTGATCTATCACAGATTATGTAAAAACAAATTATCATCCAATTTATAATGCTTGTCAGAATGCTTTCCAATTAATTTTGTATCTTTATCCCGTGCGCTGCAATGAAGGCACAAGCCTCTTCTTTCAAAATGGCAGCATGCAAAATACATGTTACATAAATCAACACTGATATTATTTATATAAATCACTTATATTTGAATTCTGCAAAAAACAACAAGCATTGCACTTGATAAGCTAACTGTACAAAGTTTATTCAGCCATTTTAATTTACTCCTTATATCAACCAATAATAGTTTTCACAGCTGGCACGGGTCACTAAACATCTTTCATGTTTGTCCTCCAGATCATAAGAGAACAATAGAGCCCGTGCTTTTCTGCTAGCAGCCACGTGCATATCCCCACGTGGTTCTATTGTTTTCTCCCCATCTGGAGGACAAACACAGGAGGACAAACGTTTTGACCCCATGTGAAAGCGCCCTATACACAAACACAAAACCTGTAAAAACTTGCCACACTTCATGTCTTACATGAGAGTAGACCTCAAAAATTGTCTACATTGTAATCAACATCTATTAAATATTAATTTCAATTAATTTCAATTAAAGACCATGTTCATTTTTATGGAAGTTTTTGTTTTTGGTCACTTTTAATTCTAGTTATTGGATGAAACAATTTATCTGAATTTTCACTCCATGATTTTAAAAAGTCTTGTCTGATACAGAGGTATTTGTATGGCTACAATATTATATTAGGCCAAAAAAAACCAAACTCTGTTTAGCGTTAGCACGCGCGTCACTTTTAACCCTGCGTGTGAAAGGCACAGGCTCGTCAGCAATGCGCGCGCGCCAAATTCGTGCCACGAAATACGCAGCTCCACACGTTTGCTATGGAGCTGCGTATTTTATAGCACTAAATTGGCGCGCGTGCATTGCTGACGAGCCTGTACCTTTAAAGTTTTTTTTCTTCTAAAAAAAACTATATCGTTAGCGCGCACTTCACTTTCAACCCTGCGCGTCAACGGTTTTTGTTGTTGGTTTTTTTCAATTAAAAATATCCTTGTTGGATTCATTCAGAAAGAAAAGAACAAAAAAGCCGAATCACCGCGTCAATTTGGGAGACTTCAACTTCGCTAAACATAGTTCCTTTTTTTTGGCCTTACATTTGTTTACCCTGTAGTTGATTCAGAATATTCTATTCTATCACATCACAAAGTGACATATTATGTACAAATATTTGTCCCAAATAGAAACGGAAGCACTTTACTTTTCATCCCAATAGTATCGAGCATTGTGCAAGAAATTTTGAATCACTAAATATTGCAAATTTTCGTTATTTTTTTCGTTTGGTCTTACTAACAATGGGGCTAGTGTTTTTAATAAGAAAATTGCAAAACATTAAATAAACAAAATATTTGGCACGATGCCAAACTGGGGTCACTTATGTCGTCATCATTTTTTAATGGTTGGCATGATGCCAAAAGCTACTGATGATGTCATCATGACAGAAAGATTGGCATGGTGCCAATATTGGACTACTCTGTGACATCATTGCTGTAACTTAAAATAGGATGAGAGAATATCATATGGTCCTCATTTTGGCAAAATGCCAGAGATATTATATAGAGGTCCAGTGATGATGTCATCTTTTTACAGTCGTATTAGAGCTAGACCACAGCTCACGTCATTGCGGCAAATGCGGCTACACCGTTGTGACGATATCAGTAGGATCTACCTCGGTAATTGAACCACTTGGAGGTCGAATAGCGATCACGTCCATCGTCTGGTGGAAAAAGGATAAAAAGCACAGTTTAAAAAACATGGTAAAACATGGTACATACGCATCATAAATTGTGTCTTTAGGCACTAAAGTGTATAAATGGGTACCAGCAAACTGTTGAGGAAACCCAACTACCATTGGAGAAACCCAACTACCATTGGGGAAACCCAACTACCTGCTGGGGGTAAACCTGTGATGGACTGGCATCCCATCCAGGGAGAGTAGCAATGCTCCTCGTCACTCCATGCCATTAGCCTTTTTGGACACAATAGGAGGGCGCACTTTGAAGTGGGTATACAAATCGAAAAAAATGCAATACTTTGCACTTATTTATTTTATTTATAATTCTGTCTCTGTATTATAATTGCAACATGAAAATCATGTTTTTGGAAAGACTGAATACAATTGTTAAAAAAATTTGTACCCAAATAAAATTGCGCCCTCTCCTTTTGTTCCGCCATATATCTAAAAGGCTAATGGAAACAAACAACCTGTTGGAGAAACCTATAACTGCTGGACTTGTCAAATGACTTTACTAACCGTTTCATCGGGCTTGCTTTTCTTTTTTAGAAACTTCCGCTGCAATTGACCGCTGCCCATTCCAATCAGCGGGGAGTCGGGCCCTGAACTCGCCCCGGCCAGGAACCGATGACCTTTAACCCCTAACATCTCCTCATTATGCATGTCTGGTGATGCCTCTCCACCGCTGGAAGGGGCGCGTTGACGTGACTCTTTTGGCGTGGCTGGAGCTTCGGGAGGAGGAGGAGGGGGCGGGGCAGAAGACTGGGCTCGTCTCCGCCCACTACCTGCTGGGTGAAATCGAATCAATATCAGAAAGATGTTTAAAGTTTTACAAGGATTACAAATTTGATAACACGATTTTTCTCTCATACCAAGTTTGGTTGTTTCATTTCAATGATGATTAGATATTGTGTTTGTTACTTTGCCCAGTTGCGCTACCATGCAACACCGAGAGAAAAATTGGGATCATAAGGAAAACCTGAGTGAGTATATCACTGTGCCTTATAGCTCAGGTGGTAGAGCATCTGCCCGGTGAGTCTGTGGTCTCGGGTTCGCATCCTGTTAAGGCCCTTCTGTCGCCCCCTATTGACCATAGCAATATTTGAGTGGCAGGGAATTGCGACAGCGACCATACAACCCAACGTGTCTGTCCATTTGAGAAGCCAACTTACCCAGTGCTTTGATAGGCACATAACGCCGATACACGCTGTACTTAGTAGATCGTGGAATGCTTGGGGCTACAGTCAGGCCCAGTGTAGAACGCCGCTCTGCGAGAATCTCAACAACTTCGCCGTTTAGGACGCAGAAGAAAACAAAGAAGAACGCTCCCTGAAACAATAATTTTAAAAATGGTTTCATTTTTATATACCTACTAACCAGGGTCTATCACGAGCCCATCACAAGTCGACACAAATCTTTAAATGAACTCCAACAAAGGAGTTGCTCCCAGTTGCCGCGAGTTGCTTTATTATTGGACTCGTGACAGACTTGTGCGGGACTTGTCATGGACTGATTTTATCGGCTCTGGACTTGTGATAGACTTGTGATGGACTCGACTATAACCCTGCTACCAAGTTAAGTACTCATGGTGTCTTACAATATTACAACCTCTGGTCATTGGGCTTAATTATAGCATTCCTTAAACCTGCCGGGGTACCGTGACCAAGTGGTTTGGGTGGTTGACTCTCAACACTTGGGTGGAAACTTGGTGTTACGGGTTAGATACCCGGCTGTAGTACCTGTGCCCTTGAGCAAGGCACTTAAACACACCTACTCCATCCTTCAGAAGGGATGTAAAGTTGTTGGTCCAGTGTGTTGTGTAATGCACTTAAAAGATCCCACAGCACTCTTTGTGAAGAGTAAGGGGATTCCCCGGTGTCCCTGGCCGTTGGCTGCCAATGGCACCACCCACCTATGTATCTCAATGTTTAGGTGGAAGACACCTGTAAGCTTCATGTAACTCAGCCTACGGGCTGTAAAATGAATTTCTATAAATTTATTATAATGTGTAAACATATTCATATGAAATGTGCGCTATATAAATAAAATAATTATTGTAATCATTATTACCTGTAAGATAATAAACATAGCGAAGAGAATCTGTGGTATAACGCTGTACATGAGAATAGACGTGACAGCGAATGCCCAGGTTATCAGCATTAACACACTTTGAATCCAGCAGCCTTTGCAGTGATTTCTGTATATCAAAAACAAGAACAAAGTCAGCGTTAAGCCTATTTTAGAATGCTAATTAGCAGAAAATGTGGCTTAGTGTAGCAACGCGAGTATTACTAACCACTAGTTCAAACTAGTTCAAGTGTCTACGAATTAGCGTTATAAAAACTTTCCTGTGTTGCTAAATTTGCTTACCGCATGAAGCATAATCTCAGCTTTACACAGAATAACTCCAGATAACATGTTGTTTCAAATTAGAGTCATCCAACTCTTGTACACTGTTGAAAATCATTGACAAAGCTAACATTTCATCTTGCAATATAAGTCTGTTTTCAATACTGGAGAGACTTTTTCACCAGGATCATAACTCTGTGCAATGCCAGTTTGATCTTCTCTCAAAACAAAAGAAATATCTTGAGACAGATCTAAGAAGATTAAGCAACAAATAGTGCAACAACATACCTTTCTGAAAACCCTGTGTACACATTTCCTATTTAACGTATACACATACTTTGTGACATTTGTTGGTGTCCTTGTTACATACGGTATATTGAAAATTTGCACACAGGGCTTTCGGGAAGGTATGTTGTGGCACTATTCGTTGCAGTTCTTTAGCTGAAGTTATCTCCTTAGATCCATCTTAAGATATTTCTTTTGTTTTGAGAGAAGATGAATGACATTGTACAGAGATATAATCCTGGAGGAAAAGGTCTCTCCAGTATTGAAAATAAATATTTTGAAATGGACATCAACAAACTTACCCAATGACCGTATTTGCCTCTCGATCTTTTGAGTAGGAGCTCTCCATTATTGCTTTGCCGGTGTAAACTAACACAAAGACTGTTACCTACCAACCAAAAATTCGAAAAAGTTTTAAACACGTATACAAAGAACTGTCTCAAAATGTCACTAATTGTAGTGTTTCATGAGTTACGTTGTTTTAACTCACTGAAATTTCTTTTAGTATATGGTTGAGGCGGTATAGTTGGTGAAAAGAGAATCTGAAGGTTTAGCATTCATGGTTTTTTTTTACAGAAAAATTTGATCAAATACTTACCGCCCATAGTCCAACAGCTGGGCCAATCAAAAACCATATATGTTCCGTATCCAACAAACAACTGAAAGAAAAAGAGCATAAAACATGCACAAATCAGTAGCTAGAAAAGCCTGGCAAGTGTTTCAAATCAAAAATAGAAATATTGATTTTTGATCAGAACAGAAGTTTGTCGAATATGGTGAACTTGTGAAAACCAAGGCACTGATCGACCAAACACTTTTATAATCACTTTCAAGTCTGTTCTGCTTCAGTGATTTCCTCCAGGTCCAAGACGACCCGTTTAAACAGAGTGATGTTTCACTTACACAGCTGATGAGAAATACGTGTCCCACTTGATTTTGACGAGGGCGCCAACAAGAACTACTGGAAACGCTGTTGAAATGAGAAGATAAAAAATGTATCAAAATATTTTTTTTTTTTAAATTACACATCCTTATTCAACAATAAAAGAAATTCAAATTGTCATTGATAACGAGGGCCTTAGTGCTTTCTTTTGTGATAAAATTTGCAAAATAGAAAAAGACGCGTGTCATAATACAATGGATCAGCATCTGCAACGAGGCTGCCAGTGCCAATTTGAAATTTGTCAATAGAGTTGGGTTAATGATCATATCATCAATCAGAATTAGTGATGCCCAGATATGGAAATCTTTCTAAGCCAGTTAACACAACAAGCAATTGGCCATGTAAGCACTGCAATTTTCTTGTATTTGAAATTCATCTTTTAATCATGTTACATCAACCCGCCGCTGAGTTTGTGTGACATTTTTAACGTTTAATGAGCATGGTTAAACGCCTCTGTTGTTTACTGACCGTAACCGATGATGTAATATCTGAGCATGTTGCGCTGTTGTTGCGTATCGGCGTGTATCGAGTTGACGACCTCCATGTACAGATTGAATGCTTCGTTACAGATCCACCCAAACGTTGAGAGGCAGAAGAAATGAATGGCAATGGCAAATACCTTGCACACAGTCTGCAGAAACAACAAACAAACAAACAGAATGTAGTTGTGTTACGTGAGTGGGAGATCTGAAGGGCAAAATATTTTCATGAAATAATTATTTTTGTGAAAAAAATCTGGCCCGAATATTTTTAAGTTTTAGCATTTGAAATCCTCTCTGTAGAGTATACAGGTGCTCAATTGCAAATCAAAAACATCAACATTTACAGTCCTCTTAAAGGCCCACTATATCATTTGCAATGACCCCAAAAGTTAATCAACGAGTTGACAGGGAAAACCTTCCTCAAAGTAAAGATTGAACTGGTAGCAACTACCCAATGAAATGTTTTAGAACTAACTAAGGTCTTGAATATAAGTGGGGTGTTATGGCCGAGCGGTCTAGTGCGTCGAACTCAAGTTCATGTACGTGCCAGTACTAGAATGTGGGTTCGATTCCGGGCCGTGACGGGTTGTGGCACTTGTGCTCTTGAGCAAGGCACTTAATCACACTTGTTCCGTCCTTCGGAAGGGATGTAAAGCCGTTGGTCCAGTGTGTTAGGTTTCGGTAACGCACTTTAAAGATCCCAGAGCATTCTTTCGTGAAGAGCAAGGGGAGGGATTCCCTGGTGTCTCTGGCCGTTTCTAATTCAACTTAGAAGTTGACAGTTATTCGAATATCTATGTTAATTGATCCCATTCCTGTAATTGGCAGTTCTTCCGCTGTTGGATGTGGTTAATAAATAAATAAATAAATAAATAAATAAATAATAACCAACTAGACCGTTCCGCCATGGCACTCCAAGTTGTTATATAAACCTTTTCTCACCTGGTTTTCATCACGAGTAATCCCGATGAAGTAACACAGCTGTAGACATATCATTGATATGCCCAGATTACGATGCACGGCTACTGTGTCTGTTTGACATCTGCGATGAATGAGGGAAAAATTAACTTTTAGACTAATGATTAATAACTTGAGCAATCACAATATGAGTGGATTATTGTAAAGCACACATGTCTACTCTGCAGGGTACTCCTGGCACTGTTGCCATTATTATCACTGCCATCAGGGAATCACCAGAACCATTTCGCTTCAACTAGGTGGCTGCCTGGCCAAGGCGCACAACCCTATCAGCACTTAGATTGTGGCATTCCCCCTACAGGACACTCCTGGCACTGTTGCCATTATTATCACTGCCATCAGGGAATCACCAGAACCATTTCGCTTCAACTAGGTGGCTGCCTGGCCAAGGCATCCTATCAGCAGTTAGATTGTGGCATTCCCCTTGCAGGTTACTCCTGGCACTGTTGCCATTATTATCACTGCCATCAGGGAATCACCAGAACCATTTCACTTCAACCAGGTGGCTGCCTGGCCAAGGCGCACAATCCTATCAGCAGTTAAATTGTGGCATTCCCCCTACAGGGTACTCCTGGCACTGTTGCCATTATTACCGCTGCCATCAGGGAATCACCAGAACCATTTCACTCCAACTAAGTGGCTGCCTGGTCAAGGTGCACAACCCTATCAGCACTTAGATTGTGGCATTCCCCCTAACAGCACCCCAGATATCGCTTGGGTTGATGAGGCAATTGAGCTAAAACAAGCGTCTTGCCTATGAACACAAACACGTTGGCACAAGTGGGGCTCGAACCCATAACCCCTCGATCATGAGCACGGCTGTGTACCAAACTAGACCACACATGCTCAATTATTACATGACCAGCGAATTTGGGTAAGCATACCTGAGATATATAAAAACAGCCATTGACGTTGTAAATAGACTCAGTGATATGACAATTCCGATGTAGGACGCCACAGTCAGGTAGAAATGGGGAGGCTCACCTGGGTCCCACTAACAGAAACAGAAAATATACAATGGAGTCAGGGTAAAAGACGTTCATAAATCATGGCTGATAATAATGGGAAATTTCTATATTAGAAATAGACTACTAAAGTGTAATGTTACTTGCCAGTAACATTAGCTGGTAATCTGAAAAGCCCACTGGTAAAGTGCAGGGAAACAGTTCACTGGTTTTAAGCCTAGCGTACATCGACATTGCAACTGGAAGCAACTCAACTGAACAATTGCTGTCGATGTGTGTGTAGTGCGTGCAACTAGTGGCAACTGGGAGCATCCAGCCATGTCTACATTTCCAGATTCCAGAGAGCGTACATCGACACAGCAACTCAGTAAAGCGCAGAGTACATTGATCTTGCAACTGGAAGCAACTGTTGCTTGCAGTTGCCATCGATGTGCGCGCACGTGATCAGATGCACGCGTGGAACTGACAGCAACTAGTTGCAAGTATGCGTACATTGACGCAATTGACCGCAACTGGGTACAACTAGTTGCTAGAAAGTAGAACATGAGCAACTCGCGGCAACTAGGATTTTTCCAGTTGCCAGTAGTTGCAAGTGCGCGTACATCGACTGATCAGTTGTTCCCAGTTGTTCCCAGTTGCTTCCAGTTGCCGGAAACACCAGTTGCCACTAGTTGCTTCCAGTTGCAATGTCGATGTACGCTAGGCTTTAGTGTATACTCAATAGTAAACGTGACAACATACAAAGGATGACGTTCTTACTTTCGTACTCTATTCAGGTATGTGACAGTTAATAAATTTTGCATTTTACAAGCAAATAAACTGAATGCATAAACAACGTAGCTTTGCTTACATTGATGTCGTACATGTCCGTCGTAACGGCAAACACACCAAGATGGCTACAACTGCACTGAGCATGCTCAATGTCGCTCTCCGTCACTTCGCAACCACTGTCCATCCACGACCAGTCTTTTGGACTAAACAAAAAGGAAGAATCAATTGTTTTTATTCGAGTTAGTGGCTTTCTTTTAACTGGGGGTTATGAAATATTCTGTGTATGCATTACTCTTAAACACAAATGAATCATGGTGTAGTTTTACATATAACATTTGTCTATCCTACAGGATAGTCACAGTGCTTTACAACATTATTACCCCTGGTCATTGGGCACAACCTCCTGGGGAGTATGCAACCCTGGCAGCCTGACACAAGCACTCAGGGGCTGCAACCCTTGCAGGTCCCCGTTTACTCCTGGGTGGAGAGGCAAGTCATAGCAATGTGCCTTGCCCAAGGGCACACGCACCATGGATGCAGCTGGGAATCGAACCCACAACCACTAGAATTAAATGTTTTGAGTTCACGTGACAAACTGCTTGACTATGGTACTACATTGGCAAACAACGCAGAATTCATTTCATTTCAATGCAGAATTCATTTTAGCTTTAACTAAATTTTAGCTGGTAAGCTGTGTAATCTAAGCATTTTTCCCTGTGCTAAGCAGTATTTTCTGCAAAGACAAAGCTAGCTTAGCATAAATTGCTTCGGTACTTACGCAGGATTAGCTTCAAGGGTGACACACTCAGGATTGGAGATGTTCAGTGTCTACAAAAAAACAAAAAAAGAATCATTAATTTTTAAAAATCAATTCTTTCACATTCCATCTATTACATTCCATCTTGAGAATTAGAAAAGAAAAAAACAATTGAAAAGTTCAAATCGGCTATTTTTATAATGTATCCAAATTCATTGATGTTTCTTGTGACATTGCCTAGTGATAAGCTATTTCATTCACCTGTTACTTTAAATTTGATTTCTATGGTTGGAATTTGCATATATTATTTGTTGCTAGGTAGGGCAAGCCCCGGACAAGCTTTGCGGTCATTAAGAGCAATCTTTTGAAATAAATGCGACAAATTTATAGACACCTACCATTTTGTATTTCATGACGTAGCTTATAAGCTCGGAGGTATTGGTGAAAACAATGGCGTCATCTCGTAGGTGCACTCTGGTCGCTATGACGATGCTGTTAACATTGTCCTCTTTATGCAAATGTTCCTTGGCTTTGTCACGGTACAACTTGACAACGACCGGCCTGAGATAAAATCATGTAACTGATTAGCGCGATCTGATAACAGATCAAAAAGTCAATTTTTAATAATAATTTTCATTTTTGAATAATAATTACGCTTATCTTACTTACACTGGATGATTGGGGAGGTATTCTGGCAAGGTTGTGTTGTATCTGGCGTAAGATATGGCCACATACTCTGTGGGGAAAAAAAGGCAATTTTTTTTCAAGGGTATCAAATATGGGAGAGGAAAAATAATCATATGGTCCTGATTTGAATTCGAACCCGAGACCTTCAACACACCAGACAGATGCTCTACCAGTTGAGCTTTGAGGCACAGTGGTATACTTCCAAAGGTTTTCTCTCAAGACCTCTGAAACATCGGGCAAATGCTCTACCAGCTGAGCTATGAGGCACAGTGGTATACTCCCTCAGGTAGGGTGCCTAATCACCATCAAATTGAAATAAGCAAACATAGGGGAAAAGAAAAATCACATTGTCCTCATTGGGATTGGAGCTGGTAGAACATCTGCCAACTGTGTCAGAGGTCTCGGGTTCGAATCCTGGTCTTACCTGGCCATCCTGTTTCTGGCATTTCGTCAAAGAGTGTGTCAGGAACATCAACGTAGCCATTTTCATCATTCAGCGTGGACATTCTGGGAGAATCGTCTGGTAAAACTAAGCCCTGAAAATTCTCTGGCTGGACAATGCGGACGGTAAATGCTGAAGAAAAAAAAAAGGGAAACTTAAAATTCACCAAAGTTCTCAAAAACGTTTGGTTTAACAAATAAAATTAGCAAATTTAGTTTCGTTTTTGTCAAGTTTTGCCGAAACTACTTACCAAAATTTGAGCCTGTGTGCGTAAACATCATGTCCTCATTTAACTGTGCTGCGCCCGTAGCTAGGTGATACATTAGACTATCCGCCACCAAGTCAGTGAAATCATGAACGGCTTGTAGGACTTTAATGGCCGCTGCGCCGCGCGGTGCAGTTCCACGCCATGCTGGATGGTTACGCTCATCAAGTAGGATGTCAAAGATGTTGCAGGCAACCTGATTTAATAATCAGACAATTGTAATAATATAATCAACTTCGTCAGCAATGCGGGCACGCCAAATTCGTGCCACGAAATACGCAGATCCGTGCCTTTGCTGTGGAGCTGCGTATTTCGTGGCCCGAATTTGGCACGCACGCATTGCTGACGAGCCTGTGCCTTTAAACTTATCAAATAAACTACTTTCTGTGATGTACATGTACGATATCCGGGATCCTCTGGGTGTCACCGGTTACGTGCACAAAGAATACCCATCCGCCTGATTTTGTTTGAGAATGCGTTACGATACATTCAAATTTTGAACATATGCTAAGCTTGTAAAAACGGAAGTGTTTTTTACTCGATCACAATGTAGCCTGAAGAAAGACATTTTATCTTATTCAGCGCAACCGCCATGGCGCAACAACCAACAGCAAGGTAAAGTAACAGAGGTACGTGCAACCAATACGCTTTTCTTACTCATTTTTGCTGGTTAGCACTCAGGCCATGTGGGTCATGATTGTTAAATGACACACAAAATTGCAGAAGGCATGACGTCACTGGACATCTGTTTACACGCGTAAACTGTTCATGCATCTTACACGGTTTTTAACTGCACTTGTAGCAGTCCATTCTTACCGTGGCAAAGTGAAGAGTTTGCTCTCGTGTGGGGTAACTCATTATCGCATCTACAGATCTCTCTGACCGTTTTGCAAGTCCACGTAACAGGGTGGAGTTCTGCACTGCGACAAGTTGCCGCACCCCATTGATGTCCGCAGTCAGGTCGGTCGGGTTAGAGCGGTACTGCACGGCGTTGCGATACAGCTCCTCAAGCAGGGTTATGACGTGAGACCGATTGTAGTCAAGACCGCTGGAGATGTTCTGATGAAAGTCTTCGATCTGTCCCAATAGATGTCAAAATAGGATGCTTCATTCAACTGTACCTTAAAAATGTTAGGGAAAACCTGAGGGAGTATACCACTGTGCCTTATTCGCCACTTGCACTGTTCCGCCAAACAACGAGGCTTTCCTTGCATGAACAATGACTCCCTCGCGTCGTTACCATGTCGGTTGCTGTGACGTCGACTTTCATCCATTGTAAAATATTATGCATGTCAGGAAAGCCTCGTTTTGAGAGCAACCGTGCAAGTGGCGAAGAGCTCAGCTGTTAGAGCACCTGCCCGGTGAGTAAGAGGTCTGGGGTTCGAATCTCGATAGGGCCCTTATGATTTTTTCTCATGTTTGGTTTTTCATTTGAGTGGTGATCAGGCACCGTACCAGATGTTGCGTATGTTACGTTTATGTACTCACATAGGGTACTCACACCGTTACCCCTGATCTCCGGGCTCGATTAGATTATTCCATTAATCCTTCTCAGCTCCCCGGGGAGTATACAGCCCTAGCTGCCTGTTAGACACTCATGAGCTAATCAAACACACAACACCTTCACTACCCTCACAGGTACCCATTTACTCCTTGGTGGAAAGAGGCAAATTATGGCGAAGTACCTTGCCCAAGGACGCAAGCATCATGGCATGGCCTGGATTTCAACCCACAACTAGTTAAATTAAACAGGTTTTGAATATGATACATCAATTTGCTCAGCTACAGTACTCCAAATCGCTAACAAAAGCTGCAAACATTCCTGACCTCAGATTGTAAAAATCGAACGTCATCAGACAGACACTCCATTACGTCAGCACTTGCCCATTCCCCGAGGCCATTCAGACAGGTTCGGTTACCGCGTTGCACTGCAAGAATAAATTATGTCAAATATATCAGTCATTTTAAGCTCTCAAATTCCCAAACCAGTCTGATGCAACAATTTCATGCCCTCCAAATAAAAAATGGTCATTGACACTGTTAGCGTGTATGCATTCATAAAAACGTGTCTTTAACACAGGGCCCTGCAAGTCCTCACAACTCCATGGGTCTCAGTGCTGTAGTCGAGGCTTTCACTAGCCTATCACAAGGCTCTGCAAGTCCTCACAAGGCCCTGCAAGTCCTCACAAGGCCCTGCAAGTCCTCACAAGGCCCTGCAAGTCCTCACCAGGCCCTGCAAGTCCTCACAAGGCCCTGCAAGTCCTCACAAGGCCCTGCAAGTCCTCACAACTCCATGAGTCTCACATTTACTTACCGTCCCCAGTCTGGCCGGAAGCAGTGCCATCTTTCAAAGTAATGAAAGAATCACCGGGACAAGGCATAGATGCGACTTTGCCAACTGGTGTACGTGGCCACTCGATATTCTCCGAGAAATCTTGTGGGCATTGTGGACCTGAAGAACCAAGACAAAAGAATTAGTGTTGTAATTGAGAATCTAAAGTCCTTACAATTCTTAATGGAGTCTTTCCGCGGTAAAGGGGGCACTTTGGCAACACAGACCATATTTTCCAGAAAATCCTCTGTCTGTCTCAAAATAAAAGAAATAAGTTTCAGTTGTTCTGAAGAAATAACTTTAGGCCCAAAAAGAGTTACAAACAGTGTGACAACATGCTTTTCCAAAAACCCTGTGTACAAATTTCCAATATATGCTCGTAACTGGGACGGCCTAAAATGTGTCCCTCCCTGTTATTTTGAGACCAGACAAAGGTATTTCCTTGAAAATATGGTCTGTGTTGCCAAAATGCCCCCTTTACTGTGGAAAAACCCAATTGTGTTTTGTATGTTGTTACAAGTCAGATATGATTTGTGACAGTCCTCCTTAATCAAAATTGTGAACAATATATAAAGATATGTTTGAGGTTTGGAAAGCTGCTGCAAAGAGTGTTATGTCCATATGTGATTGAGGATGTAGATAAAATTGTGTGTAACTCAGCTCAACCAAATAAAAACTTTCCAAAATGACAGTTCCGATGGTTTCTTTCAAGTCATCTAATACCTAAGATTGTTTCTAGCTTACCTAGAGTTGCTGTACAGTAGGACTCACAACCTTCCAATTTACTGCTTGTACAAGATTCTAAAAAATAAATTTAAATTCCATGAAAAATTTAATACCTTCAAAGTATACCAAGCAACAAAAGAAATGCAAGAAAAATCTTAACTTTGTGATTTAAAAAGCAGTCAATCTGAGAGTAGGAATTTCCAGCACACAGAAGCTTTATGCAGTCATGCATAATTAAGCTGTTCAACCTGAATATTTTGATGTCAACTTGATTACAAAATAAATTTTTAAATTTTTAAAATTTACATTTCTTTTGTTGCCGACACAATTATGACAATATGGCTTTTGTAACAACTGCCATAGGATTTGTACAACCCAAAACTAGAGGAATCGATTTATGTACATTTATAGAAACTTACCAAAAACTCCAGAGGGCCACCGTAGCTTCAACTCGCCCCGTGTTCCCGTCCTAAAATCAACCCATTCCACGACATCTCCGCAGTACGTGAACGTACAATCCTCATGCATCTCCGCAATGTGTTTGGCTTCCAATACACCGTTCCACATGTTGAAGTAGCTGATCTGGCCCTTGAATGACACTGCGTAGTCGTAGGTTAAGTTGCTGAATGGATTAACGCCGTTCGCCCTCCCGGATGTAGTTATCGCTTTGATGTTGTGGCTGCGACGAACGCCGATTTCTAGTTGGCCTCCGGCTTGAATCGTCTCGGATGTAGCTAAGCCAGCTCCATTTCGGATGAGGCGTCCGTCAATGTATAATGACCACTCACCACCTTTTAGATAAAATAATTAAAAAACAATTTTGAATTTAACTGATTTGGAGACTTTGAAGTGTGCATTAAAATCCAAGCGGTTTAGGTCACATGACTCACAAACTGCAGGATACGAGTTTAAAAATCTTTCAAGGTACTTGTGCCCTTAAGCAAGGTGTATTTAGTTGCTCCATCCTTCAGATGGGATGTAAAGCCATAGGTCTAGAGGGTTGTGTAATGTACTTAAAAGATCCCAGAGCATTCGTTCCCCAAAAAGGTGTTTCTGGCTTGCCTGCCGAAGGTGCTGTCCGCCTTTGTATCTCGATGTTCAGTTGGAAAGTGCATCGAAATGTCGGAACTCGGAGGACATGAAATACACTACATACAACTAGCTATTAACATTGACATTTTTCCCTCACCATCTGTGGTCCAAGTGCAGACCACGTGCATCCATTTATCAAGCGTCAACTCTCTGCCAAGCCTGACGCTAGACTGCTTGCCCCGGATCCGCATCGTGAAACTGGACCCAAAGCTGATCCATAATTCCTCCTGGTTCTTACTGGGGAAATTATAGGACAAGATGGTGCCGTTTCGGCCATCGTAATCAGCCGAATTGAGACGAAGCCACAGGCCGATGGTGAAAGCATCTAACGAGGGAAAGTTCTTTCCAAGGAGTATTGCGTAACTATCCCCCTCGGTGTTTGTGAAGTCCAAGTGCGAGTCCACCGATTTTGCTACAATGAGAGCAGATGTATACCGTTAGTCAGGGGTCAATGTCAAGGTAAGAGTGACAAGTCAAGTTACAAATGGCACTCAGTAATTACCATGCACGGATGGACGCCCAGGAATTTCCTTGTTATGATATAATCTCGGTATTTTTTTCGTATACATTGAACAAAGATTTTAAGGAAATTACCTCCTGGAATCAACAGATAATCTAATTTTAAGATTAAAGATATACTTCCCACTTGCACTTTTGTCGCAAATGTTGCTTTTCTGTAGAAAAATCATATTTTCTCCTTCAGAAATTGCCTTCAGTTTTAATAGTGCACAAGATAACCATTCACGCGCGGGCACAACGCCCTCTGTTGTCGCGCTTATGCACAGACCGTTCGCCGCGTCATTTTGTGCATTACTTTATGCAGTAATTTATCATTTATTTATCTCAGAAGTGCAAGTGGGAAGTATATCTTAGAATTTGATGATCTGTTGATTCCAGGAGGTAATTTCCTTAAAATCTTTGTTCAATGTATACGAAAAAAATACCATAATCTCTAACAATCATCACATAAAAATGTTGGTTTGATGATAAAAATGCAAAATTATGATAGGCCCTATTACTTTTGTATTACTATTACTTGTCTTAGTAGGCATGATGATAGGCCTACTTAACTTTGCTTAGGCTAGCCCTGCCCTGGCCCGGGCCTGGCTAAAAGTAAAACAAATAAGTTGAATTTTGTTTAGGAAAAACTTTTTGACCAGGTCTCAGTGGTAGTTGCTAGTTGCCAATTTTGTACTTACTTGCAGTGTTATTAATTTAGATGCCACCAACGTAGACCTACTGGTAAGTATTTAGTGGCATAATATAGTGGCTTTCCGATTTCCCCAATGCCAAAACATGAAAAAAAAACCTGCGCTATGGGCGCCGCCATTTTGTAACAAAGTTTCAAGAGAGGGCGCTTTTGTATACTATAGCGCCCTCATGTGGTCACATACATACCAACACACTGTTTGCTGTTCCATTCAAAACCCGCACCGCACTTGCAGTAGTAGCTTTCTGGTGTGTTGACGCATTGCGGTGTTTTGTAGAAATTTGGGTGGCACTGCCTACCGAAATGACCTACAACAATGAAAGTAACAATATTTATCCCTTCCATTCAATCGAAAAAAGACCCTTTTTGTTAAACGTTTATGTGAACATATTAGTGAGGTTTCGGTGTGCACGGTTAGTGATTACGACTACGATTAGCCATGAATTAGCCAAACCTCAAAATCGTTACCTTTCGCTGTCCGTTTTTCACTAAGGTATAGAGGCGTTGCTATCAGTGTAAACAACAAAACTACACTTGGGATATTTGTGTAAACGTCACAAGTACGCACAAATCGATGACGTAAAATTCACTAATAGTCGTCGTTTTGCCTAACTGTATGCGACCGAACCTCACTATTCATTTCAAATGACGCAACAACAGAAACATTTCTGCAGGCTAATTTATCGCCATTCCTCACGTTTTGTTCTCAGCTATTTTTTTGTCCACTAAAGACGAGCTAAAATGGCTTTAAATCCACACCATTTGAACGCTAAACAAACTCATTATGCACGACTCGAGAGAAATCCAATTTCATCTTTGCCACGTAAGGCGAGTATTGAATTCCATAGCATGAGCATTATGGTGCGCGGGAAATTAGTCGCTCGATAAATTAATTTGTCGCCTCGTTCAACGGCACCGTGGCGACGTTTGCTCGGCAAATACACAACGGTCTTGGAATATGTATTTTGACGCTACCAATGGCCATGTTTGCCGTATGTTTTTAATTATAATATGAAAGCAAACTACAGTTAATCTCAGCATATATTATGCTTTAGTAGAACTGTATGTCTTCACAATACCACACAAAAAAATCTTTCTGGTTAGGTATAGGCCTACTTGACAAGCCAATTCGCGAGTTAAACAGCCGTTGGCCGTTTCGCGCGACGCCATTTATTGAGTCGTAGAATACCTCGAGAAATTTAGAGATTTTCTTTTAGAGAGGAAAAAGGCAGGTAAAGTGCCTTAGAAATATCACTGTCAGCAGTAAAGAAACCTCCGTGGCAATATCAATAAATCAAAAATGAACATATTAGTGATATTACCAACGACATTTAATAAAAAAATATTTCACGGTATAGACGGACATTTTTTCAGGCGCGGTTGTGTGCAGTGCATTCTTAGGCAAAGCATAATTTATCCAACGTTGTAAAATACGTTTAGACTTGAGTAAAATGTCATGTTGTTCTCAAAGCAAAGGGTACAAAATGTTACATGAAACTGGTCTTAATTGCCTCGGTGTTACCAATCGTTACAACAAACATGCAACTCACCACAGTCCACAGACAGCAAGGGAGCGATCAACATGAAGAACAACGCCGTCAAATCCATCATCCTCTCGGTAACAATCTATTGCAGACTCCACCTGTTAATACCAACCAATTAATTATGCTAATTTGCTCGTTTTTACGGTTTATAAAATGCTTGAACTTTTAGTTGCTTTGGTATACATTTTATGAACTCTCCCAAATCGATGTGATAATATTGAAGATGGTGCTGTTTTTCAACATTACTACAAAATGTGACGCATATTTAAAAACCATACAAAACTGAGCGGGCAATATACAACACTTGCTCATTATAATGATATCCAAAATTGTATTATAATATAAAGTCACAAATTGTGAACAATGAAGTTGGTTCTGTTTCACTAGCTCAGGCAACCCCAAAATGAACAAAATCATTGATTTTTGCAACAAATTAGTATTCACTATCCGCACTCAGCATCTTCCAAAAACGGACAGAGTTAAAAGCACACATTTGGCATTCGAATCACGAGGCACATGCACAGTGCTCCGACTGCTTCCCTTTCAATTATTAGATTTTCTCGCGGTTGCTAATTCCGATTTTCCACTGGACATGTTTCACAATGAAATTTGCGTAACTTAACTGTAGGCCACACTGTGTACAATATCGCACAGTTTTGGAAGAAACAAAATTCTGCAGACGAAATCGGTTTCGCGCCCCTTTTTTACATCTTTATAGCAGGCCTTGACTCTGGTTTGTTCCAACTTCAAGTGATTTTCCTTCCCAGAGCATTCCCTTCCCTTCAAGAAACTACCATAAAATTGCATACATTTGCAAACGAGATTGAGAAAATCATAAGACACAAAACGATCGCTTGAAGGCATTCAAGGCCAAACAGAACGCTTGGCACTTCTCAAGTGTACGATTTGTCACTCTGCATGCAGGTGAGATATAGCAACTTGGAAATGAAATACGCACTGCTTTTTCCTCCCACAGGCATTTATAATATGCTAATGAAATTATCAATTCGTCTGATGCGATCGCATGCAGTCTGAAGACGTCGAGTGGAAATTTCTCGTTTGATATTAGGATTGAATTATCATGGGGTTTGTTTTCGAGAGCACAAGCAGAAACATGTTTCTAACGTATCTGCGGATTCAACCAATGGTTATCTTCGGTCTTCGGCAAACAAAGGCGATCATTGGATGAACCGATGATGACGTTAGGATCATGTTTCTGGTCAAGGTGGCGAAAACATGCCCCAGCAGTCATTACAATGCAATCCTAAATTGTATATTAAATTGTGCATTATTTTGCTGAGTTCTGTTAATATATTCCGATATCTATAAACATAATTTTAGTTCGAAGTTAACATGAGTGTGCCTCACTTCAAAAGAATAGAACAATACACCAAAAACAAAATTTTGAACAATCTTAGTGGCGGCCATTTTGAATATGTTAATTAATATTCATGAATAATCGGTTGTATGTTCTGTTACTTTCAAATAAAGCATACATTCGTTTTGCTAAGAAAGGTAGTTGCTGCTAGTTGAAAGGTACATCAAAATGTTAGAGCACAAATTATGTCACCGGAATAGAACATGAATACAATGTAAAGAATGCTAAAAAATGCGCAATTGTCGTTGGATGAATAATGAATAATAATTATGCCCTGCAGCTAAAATAAGCGTCAACAATTTTATGCAGACTTAATTAGCCTATGCATGGCTGGCTGTTTTGGGATATTCCGCAACTGATTATCATTCCTTTATGTCAATAAATAATACACCTTTCAGCGAGCATTTTAATAAATGCTCTATAGTATTACCTTCACAATTGATCACGCACTTAACGACTGTTGTCTGTGGCTGTCGTATTCCACAACCGTTACCATCCATCAAAATCAATCACCCTAAACACTAATCACACGCATGCGAGCAATTAAAAACGAAAAACTCATCCCTTACCTGAACGTGAAAAACTGTTCTACAACCGCACTGCTAGGAAAATAATATGGCGTCCTGAAAAACGCAAGACATTTTTATCCAGCGAGGAACATGCAACTCGCATCTCACGAATAATTGTCAAAATATCCTATATACGTGCTCCCAGCTCGCAGTCTAGTAATACACACATTTTTCTGACGGTGATGCAGCACTGCACCGTTGCATTTCATTACACAGCTATTTTTATCGCAGTGGAAAGGTCACAGCTGCTCTCGCACACACAGTCTGTTCTGCATCATCATTTTCGATCCATTCCCGCATCCACACTGAGTGTATCCTACTCGTGTGCGTGATGAAACGAGCGGGTTTTCTAATCGAGTCAAATCGATTTTGCGTCCGTACTGCTAAAGTAACAGTCATCTCAGGTTTCGGCGTTCGGACTGCCAGTTCGGATAATGAATTATGTTCAAGTCTCGCAGAACGGAACGTGTATTTTAATCAGTACGGGCTTTTGATTTCAACGGTGTTTAATTATTCCACCTAAAATAAATCATATCGTAAAAACTACAGCCATGGTCATGACCGCAGTTACAAATTCCAGAAAAATTTATAACAATGTTTAACCAGTGTAGTCTCATATTAATGGTGGGATTACAAAACTGGTGGTCTTGGGGACATTTTCGGTACATGTACCTCAAAATTATTTCTGGCAGAACAACATTTACAGTCATCCTTTGTGACCGCTTTAATTTCCAAAGAAGATCAGAACTGCCATAACTACGATTGTGACGTAATTATTAATTCGACCAATGATAAGCTTCGGTCATCAGCAACCAAGGCCGTTCATTGGTTGAACGCTGATACGTCAGAAACATGTTTTAGTGCAGTGACCGGTAGCTTCCAACGGCGCCCTCTGTTGGTCGTTTGTGCAACACACAAGATCTGCTTCATACCGTTTGCCGAATTTATCCAAGAGCAAGTTCGGGCGGGCGACTATAGTTAACTAGACTAACCATGGTCGAACTAGATGTCACCCGAACGCTGCGTGGTTTGACTAGCTAGTCTGACTAGAGGAACCGAGCCCCGTGGGTATAGGTTAGTCTAGTTAACTATAGTCGCCCGCCCGAACTTGCTCCAAGTTGTAAACCTGGCTTTGGACAGCTGTGGGTTGGGTCAGGGTGTTTTATGATTTGATGAATTCTCCTCTGGCCCTGTCAGCAAGCTTCTGCACCTGAAGTTGGTAAAACAACACTTATTATAGGGCACTTTATGGGCAACCTTTGACCTCTGTATACACCAATCACAGTGCATGGGCTTGGTGCATCCTAGCATGCTAACACAACGTGACGATGTACAAGCAGTTGACAGAGCAGCATGCATGAAGGCTCTCTGTGGAAACTATGAAAAATATGGAAAAGTTCAAAAAGTTTCAAATTTGTAAAAAAAAAACCACATTTCTTAAGCAAGAAATATATTTTTCGTTTCAAGGCCGGACGTTTTGTTGTTCAAAGGTACGAAAGCACGTATGTCATGATATGACATCCCTGCATTACTGGCCCTTTGCTCAGTGTGTTCTAAGATAACTGTCGACCCTGAAACATGAATGCCTTTGGGTTTTCTCCAATGAATCTGTGCTTTCCGTTGAAAGTCCCATTGCTTTGTGCGTTGCGCGTCGCCATTTTGACGATAGCGTGTGAGCCATAGCAACAATATCCACGGGGGCGGGGCTAACTAGGCAAATTCGGAACTATGCATTGTGATTCAGAGAGAATTTAAACGGACTGAGCATTTGACGGGAGGAAACACTGTCGGTTCTGAAGCGATTCCATTGGTTAAAAACATCAAAGATGGCAGCTCAATACCCGGCCACATCTATAAGATGGCCATCGGAATGCCATTCATACATCCACGTACCTAGACAATCACGTGACTCCATCGTGACCATTCTTCAGCCTTTCGTTCGGCAAGGCACGTCATACGAAATCGTCATATACAGGAAAAATAAAAATGTAATGGACAGATTTATAGTTGACAGCGCGCCGATTACGCAAAGCAGCGACACGGATACCGGTTACCGGGTCTGCTTTGCTCGACCCCGGGGCTCCTTCGCTCTTGAACCCGGGGTGAGAATGAAATTTGTACGCTCTTCTCGATTAGCTTCCGGGTAATTTTTGGCCAGGTACCAGGGTAACCATCAAACAATGCTTGCGGCACTGTGTTTCTTTGAAAATGTCGATGACTGTCTTGTTTTGTAGTATTGTTTCTTCAGTTTTGGTAATTACTGACCAAGTTACAAATTACCACCCTCTTCAACCTGGTCGTGTGTACACGCAACCCACGTCTAAGATAATCAATTCTGGAATAATGACAACTTATTTGTCAGAAGTTACGAAATTTCTTTTGTTTACAGCATTTCGCGGATTGGCAAGTTCCAAGTCGGCCCACGTGCGTCACACCGTGTTCAGTTCCCTGACGGGTACTTTAACGGTCCTATTATCCCATATTTCACCTCACAAATCACACCAAAACAACCAAAAGAATGATGACAAAACATCCTTGTTTCCAGCTAGTAATAAAACACCGCTATTGTTTCGTAATTTGCGGAACTGGTTTGCTTAATTTGTTTCCCTGTAGGCCTATATACCTTGTTATAGGAAGTTAAAAATCCACGTTTGCACGCAATTTCAAGTTGGTCAATGAACGTCACTGAAAAGTGTTCATTTTCTTTATGATTCTCAATATTATTTTGTGATCGTGCATAAAAAGCTTTAATTTTACAACAAAAGCTGAGGTGTAAGTACTAATTCAAATCCACCATCTGAATTAAAGGCACAGGCTCGTCAGCAATGCGCGCGCGCCAAAAAAATTGCGTCCATTTGTTTTTTGTCCGTGAAATTTTCCGAGTCTTTCGCAGTTCCACAGGAGTTTTTGAAATAGCGCCACCATTTTGTCCAAACCGAAAACTGAAATTGTTTGAAGATATATCTCACGCTGGCGTTCTTGGGAAAAAAAATCACTAACAAAAAGTGACCGCTGGTCACTGATCAAGAAAATAACTATATCTCCATCTGCGCAGATCTTATGATTACATAGAATATTGCAGTTGTTGACAATGACTTCCGGGCTAAAACGCGATGGTTTCGGTTGAAATAGTCTGTAAAGAGACAGGCCGACATGCAGTCAAATACTACCGCACGCTGGTGTTTACTTCCCCTGAGCAAATTTGGCTTTCATCCCCGTCCCCCGCGCCGCCTTCGCCGCCTTGGGCCCGTCCGAAGGCGCCTGATGACTGCCCACAAAAAAGGCGCGCAGACCGAAAAAAAGTGCGAGACACTTCCTTCGTGGCCGCAAAGAAAACATCCACCAAAAAAGAGCCGCATCTTGAAAGACTTGCAAACTTTGCTGCCATTATTGTATAAACTCTTTAAGTTTATTTTCTTGTTTGATGGCCAGAAAAAAGCTTGTAATACGACTCATACCTCTTAAGTAAGTGATGAGTGACGAAGTTTTAAAGTAACACAATAATGCACTAGTCTAGATTAAATGAACTTTCGAATATGACGCGTTTTACATTGTAACAATCTAAAGATTGTTTTCCACCAGCCAAAACATTATCAGGTAAACAAACTTTTCAGGCCCCAATACAAGAACACAAAATACAAACCACTGATTTCTGGGCCATCTCAGACGTTTTGCGTGTTCAATTGACAATGATGTAGTGTAATAGTCCAATCATCCGAATGTTATTACGAAATGCGAGAGACTTCATCCAAGTTTTCACTCGGGCCCAAAAACATATCCAATTGCACTCCTTACGGCCCATTTCGCCATCATTTGAGACAGCGAGAGCCGAAAGGTCGAACAAACAAAAAGCCGAGTTGTATTGTTTCATGCCCGTGATATTCATGACATTGTGGGTCCCCTTTCTGAGGCAATTGGGGCGTGAAACATGGCCGGTGTGGGCCGACAGAACACCCGGGCGTGCGATTCCCCAGCCGGTAGTTCAGCCGTTAAAATGTAGACTATCATACTATAAAGTCTAACCGAAACACAATATTTCTTGACAGAACATTGCAAAGTTGAAACTTAGACGAGAAAAAGCAAAATCAGGTGTGGCGACTGTGGCCCTGTCTGCACTGCCCACACGAGTTGAACAATAATGTTGGAAATTACGTCATAAGGTCAGAGTCATGACTAATGAATGAACTAATTAATTAATTAGCCTCTATCGTTTTGAGGAGAAACGGCAAAATGACAAGAAAGTCACAAGAGAAATGCTGAAGATATCTCAAGTGATAGCCCAATGGGCACTGTGGTTGGCATAATTCAACTCCCAAACTTAGCTGGAAAATGTGCCTTTTTTTCTCCACTGGCGAAAGTAAAGTTGAAAAGTTCAGGATCAAGGCAGACGTAGTGTTGTCATAACATTGCGTCACGTCTGAAAACATTCCATCCTATCTGCCAAAATGCACAGGGAGGAATATGGGCTATCGGTGTTGGTTCGACAATAATCTTTATCGCAAAAAAGTTCCAGATCAGCGCTTTCTTATCAGACTATAATCCTGGGCCATTCTGGAATGTATCCAATGTGCTATATAGTTCGAGCTTCGTCAATTTGGGTTAGACATGTTAGAAATGTGTTATAGTCTTTGTTTTATTTCCATTATAAACGAAGAGAATCGATTAATCCGGTTTCCGCAGTGCAAAGGGGTCATATAAGCACTGATCTCTACTAACTGGACGGGAGGTTATGAACACTGGATGTAGCCACGTGGTCGCCATATTGGTGTGTATGATCACCAAACAATCGCGTGTTAGTTGTATACATGTTAACACAAATAATATTTATACTCGCAAATGATACTTTCTAGCATCGGAAAATAGCAAAATGGAAGCACGTGACCCCACACAAACGCGTTTCCAAAGCCTTTTGCTCACACCAATATGTCCGCTGGGAGGCCTCAGTCGATAGTGCACGCGCTATACACGCGTTTCATATCCAGTCAGTGTATTAGAGTTCAGTGGTCTTTCAGCCAATTTTGCAGTAAGATTGGAAGAGATCTTGGTAGGGACCGTTGTACTTTTTAACCTTGACAAAAGTTGTGTCTGTGTCTTGAAATGTTGTAAAATATTCACTGCGTTAAATTAAACCAAACCTACGATAAGGACAGACATTAGATGGTCACGTGATCATGAATACTAGGGATTTATAGTTGAAGTTTCAGCTACCGGATTTTCACATGCATGACTATCGCATAATTTCACATGATTTCCACATGATGGGCGAGGTTTGACGGGTAAAAAGGGGCGCTGAATTTTAATCTCGTAAATGGAACTGTAAACTTTCCAAAGGTTTAAACAACATGAAATATAACATTGGAATGGCTGGTAACTTATCCTCTGAAAGCTGATACCATACTATACAAGAAAATGATTCACCTTCAGTTTCTAAACATTTTTATTTTTCGATTGAAATTTGTCCCAAATACAGATAATACACCTTTAAGCAATCTTGGCTATGTATCGATTAGCGGTTTTCGACACCTTGACCAAGGTTGGTCACTCGTATAGCCACGGATAATTTGAAAGCTCGTGAAAATGACCTAGTTTATCCGCAAAAGACCATCCTATCGACCAGCCGAAACGTGGGCACTTCTTCAAACATGAACTTGAGACCGAAACAGCCGTGTGTTTTGCTCAAGTATCTGAGATTTCAAGGAGTGGTGCCGTGACGGTATGCAACATGGAGCAATTAACACGCAGCGGGTGAAGCGGCGCGGCAGGGCGGTGTCAAAGGCGCGGCAGACGGTATGGTGGACATCGTCTGCACACGGTAAGACGGTTAGCGAGACGTGACACCACGGGGGTGATTTCTTGAGGGGGGCGGGGGAGCACGATTTGCAGGTGTTGATTGCAAGGCAGGGTTCCTAGTCAGGAGGAAAGTTTGTTTTTCAATCTTGAGTGGTTGGAGCGAAATACGACGGCATGTGACAGCTCCATGTTTTTATATTCGGGCGAAGTACTTTCCTTTAAAGCAGACGAAAGTCGGTGAAAAAAAGGATTCAACTCTTTTTGAACGCTATAGCTAACGTAAATTATGCTGAAGAAACGAATAGTCAGAACTATGTCTGCAGGAAGAAAATCAACCACGAAATCAGCCTTCATGATACCGCTCGATTTGTTTCCTCGAGTCTGCCTTGACCTGGGTTGATATTGCAAAGTATTATCATTTAGACCATAAAACAATGTTACGTCGTGCATGTGGACCGTTGGAAGCTAAACGAACTCACCCAGAGATAAGATGTTTTCCAACAACCGCGCCAAAATTTACGGAAAATTCGTCAGCGTCGTTCAGGTGCATGTGCGTGTTTCTGACACGCGCGATACGAAAGTAGTTTTGCACCAATTGGAAGCGTCCTTTTTGACTATACCAAAATGGCCGTCCTCTGTGCAAGGCGTTTAATAATACAAACGTATTGAACCGGAAGATTGTCGTGGTAAAAAAATTGAACTGATAAAGGCAATACAGCCTTTGTTTAAAATTAAAAAGCAAGCTACGAGAAAATTTGGCAGTCTAGAAAATGACTGGCCGGGTGCCAACTCTCAGGAGATTTTTCACCCAAACCGGAAAAGTCTCGCACCAATCCGAATCCGTTTAATCCCCAGCGGATAAATACTGAATCGTGTGGTGTACCTTCCTCTAGCTCTGTTGATCTTGCGGATTGTACATGATAAAGAGTGGCTTCCGACTTCCGATTTAGTTGGTGTTTGCGGGCAGGAAGAGCAGTCGGCAGGCTGGGGGCACGGCGGCCTGGCGACGGGCAAGTGAAAAGATCGTCCGGCTTCCGGAAAAACATTTCGTCAAATTTAGTGAATCTGACAGACAATATTATGTTGTGTTATCACCCACCCGACCACAAAAATAGCGCTTCGTCGCTCCGAAATTATTTATATAAATTTTGAAATACTCGAGGGCAGCAAACGGCGGTAGACTACTTGTACCGTAACCCTTCGGTACTCATTAAAAAATACAAACATAATTTCAATTTTCAAAAGGGGCTGGAAATACATTTCACGTTTTTATTGTCATTCTCAGATTCTTAACCATAAAACCACTGTGTAAATCATTTTAATTTTTTTATTTATTTATTTATTTTTAACATCTGTACATTTTTGAACGTATAGTGTACCGGAAACAGACGGTAAATTATCCCCAAAAATTCAGGGAGGAATGCCATGCGGTTATTGTACAGTTTTCCCAAACCAATTATTAGTAATAAAACAAGGCTGCCTCATTAACGGTTCTAAATATAGGTAATTGTGTTGATTGAGATGAATGAGTCTGTCCCAGTTTTTTCGGTCCAAGATTTTTTATGGTGCCAAGGTCATTACGCCCGCTCAAACAGTGTGAACATGTGACTCATTACGCATGTGCCATTCCAAGACAGCCATCTTGTTCGTAAACTTAAAAGCAAATCAAAATATCCGGGAATCACAGTCATTTTTCGTACAGCCTATGACTCAATGATTGGTCATCTAGCGTCGTGAGGAATCCCATGCACGAAATGGATCATGCATGCAATTATTGGGCAAGCGTGGTCTCATTATGGTCGCACCTTTGTTTATATTTGGTCAAAGGGTAAATACTGACCAACCCGTGGGCCAAGTGAATTCCTTTGATGTATCACCGGGGTGTCGTCACTTAAGATGACCATTATTCATTCAATCCACATAACATACTCATAGATATGACTTGTGATGATCTGCCATTGGTATGTTAATGGACCAATGAGAATTCATCGAGGAATACAACGAGCCAATGATAATTCACCGGCAGAAAAGTGATTTGATTGGTTAAAACATTCAATATGGCGACATGATACCTGACAAAAGTACATTCCCACTACAGGCGCTAAAGTTCTCCTAACTGAACAGAATTTCCTTGGTTTCTTTTTGTTAATTTTATAGTTTTTTTCGCGCACTATAGCAGGAAAAAAGATCAGCTTTACACCAATAAAATAAGTATATATTCAAACAACGGAACTATAGGCTAAAATACTGCCAGACGGGTGGGCGGGTTAGATCATGGGTGTTCTAATAATTAGTCACTGGCGAGGGAATGCCGTTTTCAAATTTTCCGAGGAGACCCATGCACATCCTTAAGTTTCCTGAAAATGTCTCGTCCATAAATAGACCAAGGAATAATCTAAATTTTGTCTCAAGATTTTAAGGCTTTACTGTAAGATGCGAGAAGTTTCTTAAACGCTGTCTATCCCCGTGGAAACGGCACAGACCTCTTTCTTGAAATCGAGTGCTCAGTCCGCGGAACCGAGAGTATAGTCTATACACAAACCCACACTGTTTAGAGAAATCCCCCCTGACAACGTGGGTGTGACGTCACAAAACAACCTGCTGCATACACACGACGAGTGTTGCGTGCACCCATATACGGTACGCACAAAGATAGGGAGATATAAGACCCCTAGACTTGACTGGCTATGGTATCAGTGTTTGAGGTGCCGAGGTCGGTATAAGAAAGCTGTGTTTCAGAGTGTACGCCACACCAACCTGTGCACGCGTCAAATTACGTTCAAACTTCGCTCTATTCCTCAACGTGTATATACACTCGAGTCAGTCTTAATACGCTCGCCAATGGCGCAACGTATAGCGGTACGGTGCTCCCCGTGACTTCAAACATTGTATTCCAAGTTTTTAGGGACTTCTTATAACTGCAACTTCGCATCAGCAAAGGAGCTTTTTTGATTTCTAGAGAACGCCCATTGGGAAATATTCCGGTGCAGTCGGCGGGGAAATCGAACGTTTCTTCGGCGGAGCTTGCCCACTGAGCGCTGCTACACAAGTTATTGACTGAACGCACAGTGAGTAATTCTTAGAGTTTATTTATCATTTTATCAGTGTTAAAAATAACTTTATAAAACCAGTTTTCCCCCCAGTATTTTTATTATAGCGAAACCAGACAGTTTGTGTTCACATTAATAGGTATTCGATTTTATATTTTTCACTCTTTTCTTAACACAATCGAATGAAAATTTCATCGCGATAACGTATGCATAATATGTAATAAGTTTAAAAATTTAAAAATGTGTTAATTGGGCTAATAATTTAACATCGTTAATGTTAATTACGGTTAGTTAGAACTGTTTCGATTTAATCTATTAACGACCCGGGCAATACAAAATCGTCACCTTATTTTACAAATATATTCAATTTTTAGTTCAAGTACTTTTACAACGATAAACAAGTTTTTGATCATAAATGGATCTTAATTTTAGACGAATGTGACATTTTTAGCTTCAGAGGGCTAGTATATTTTCATCTCAAAACTTCTGTTTTTGAATTACGAGGTTGGTTCACACCGGGACCTCCCATGTGCCCCCAACATGGAACCCAACGATCCCACTGGTTTAATGTCCGCTCGCCAGCCGTGCTGTGCTTATTACGGTCCACAACATTTAACAACAAACTGGTGTTAATCATTGCTCAAAACGATGTATTGAATAATCCGTTGTTTGTCCGGGTTTACGTCCCCCATGTGCCCCAGCATGTACCCGTGGTTTCTCCCCGTTTCACCGATGCCAATAATGAGACATTTCCTCTGTTAGCTCGTACTAATTTTCTTGTCTGCTGTGTTTACGTTTTTGTCACGCCAATAAACACACACTGTCCTTTTTTATTGTTGTGGGGTGGCACCATTCAACACATCCTTTTTGGTAGCTTGTAAGTTTATTTCTGTCGCGTGTCTGGCAGTCGCTAGGCGTGAAGCATTTTAGGCTATCGAAATGTCTTGCGCATATATAGCCACTGTATGGACGCCAAGCGATCGATAACGCCAATAAACTATAAATTCATCGACAAACGCAAATTTAAGGTCAAAACGCAACTTACCACGATAACACTTCGTATATACTGCATACCGTGTCGTATTAGGTCAAATAGATTCCATTAGGGGAATTTCGTTTAAAATTTATATCTCCTTCACCAATCATACCTTTTCACCAAGTTTGCAAACTTACAAACTATGACTTGTATTCAAATGAAGGGTTTTGCTTCCAAAAATGGGCAGTAAATTGGAAGATAATTTGGTGCCACACTCATACTTTTTGAGGATACAGTCTCAACATAAATTTTTCTGTTGCCACTGGGCGAAATTTCCTTTCGAAGTGCTGAATCACTCCTTTGAGTGGCGAAATTAAGGAATGACAGGGCGGTCTAAGGAGGATTTATAACGTGCTAACAATTAGTAATTTGTTTACGCTCAATTTGGCAAGACGCGTCCTGACACAAGATTGACAAGGGAGTGGAATGGGGTGGGTGGGGTGTTAGAAAGCCGATAATTTTCTGTTAAGCTGACAGTTGATACCGTACACTCTAAAAACAGATTGGTTAAAAAAACTACCAATCTAATTGGTTGACCCCATATTGGTTGTTTCCAACCAATATATTGGTTAACTAGTGACCAATACGTTGGTTGTTCAGCAACCAATGACATTGGTTGAGTAATAAACCAATCCTTTAACCAATACATTGGTCAATTCTGACCAATATGTTGGTTGTCCAGCAACCAATGGCATTGGTTGAGTAATAAACCAATCCTTTAACCAATACATTGGTCAATTCTGACCAATATGTTGGTTGTCCAGCAACCAATGGCATTGGTTGAGTAATAAACCAATCCTTTAACCAATACATTGGTCAATTCTGACCAATATGTTGGTTGTCCAGCAACCAATGGCATTGGTTGAGTAATAAACCAATCCTTTAACCAATACATTGGTCAATTGTGACCAATATATGTTGGTTGTCCAGCAACCAATGGCATTGGTTGAGTAATAAACCAATCCTTTAACCAATACATTGGTCAATAACGACCAATATGTTGGTTGTCCAACAACCAATCACATTGGTTGAGTAATAAACCAATCCTTTAACCAATACATTGGTCAATAACGACCAATATGTTGGTTGTCCAGCAACCAGTCACTAGTTGGTTGAGCAATAAACCAATCCTTTAACCAATACATTGGTCAATACGACCAATATGTTGGCTGTCCAGCAACCAATCAAATTGGTTGAGCGATAAATCAATCCTTTAACCAATATATTAGTGACCAATATATTGGTTGTCCAGCAAACAATCATATTGGTTGAGCAATGATGAGCAATTTGTTTAATACATAGGCGAAATGACGGTGACCAATTAATATTGATTATCCGGCAGTCAATCATTGTTTTAGTCATTAACCATTGATTTAAACTTTTGTGATTGGTTGTCAAACAACCAGTCACATTATTCACAATTCATTATCAGATATCAAGCAGCCTTTCAGCAATTAACCAATCTCCAATGGTTGACATTAGAATTGTGGCACAATCACATTGGTTCAGATATTAACCATCGTTATATTGGTAATTAGTTCACACATGAGCCAATCTTCAATTGGTTTCAACCAATACCTAATTGGTGCACTGAGAGCTCTGTTAGGCTGATTGTCCGGTAACCAATCACATTGGTTCAACTATCAACCAATCCTTGTTGGTTGCAAGTAGGACCGATTCCACTATTTTGGGGGAGGTCACTGGTGCAAGACGATCCATTCCAAAGAGAAGTAGAACATAATTGTATATTCAAACTTTGTCATGCAATATCAAGGAATTGAAATTATTGAAATTTCAGTACGTCCTAATATTTTGTCAAAGATTTAAAGCATTATAGCCTTTATTTACTCATTTCTTAATGCATTTGGAATGACCCTGTATGAAAGTGGAATTACCATGAGCCACGAGGAGCGCTTCATGCTGTGGTCAGCATTTTTACTGCATGCAGTAGTTTCAAACGGTCAAACACTAGTCAAACTGTTACCTTCGATCCTCTACAATCCGCTGCTTTATTGCATCCGTTGTCAGTTTCCTCTGCTTTTCACCCGCTTTTCAGGTAGGATATATGTTTACATTTTATTTTGTATCAATTAACTTGGACAAAAGTAATAATTGTATAAATTATATGTGTATCTTCCGAATAGTGTGGTCTAAAATTCACCGTTTTGTAGAGGTTTTGAAATGAGAGCACGAAACCGATAGAATAATGGGAGAAGCTTTTGGTATATTCATCCGACATAAATGAATATTTGAGAAAGATAAGCGATGTTAAGTTGTAATTTAGTGAGTTTTTACTTTGAGGACAGTTCTGACTTTTTCAAAGTTGCATGGCATTTTGAATTTGATTGAAACTATTTGAGGTTAAACAAAGTACATGTAAATACATTATAATATGGGACGTCCATACAGTACGCACTTTGTATATTCCTCCATGGTATATGTAGTGGTCAGTCCAATCCCCCTCCAAGGACGGCCACCGTGTGCATGCTGTGTGGAGGCTCATGACCAGTTCTTGGCATGGGGTCCTGGTTAGCCTTGAATTTTATAGCAGTGCAAACTGCAGTATTTGTGTATCAACTTCCACAGTTATGTTATGAGACAGTTTACATTATGCCTGTGAAGCAATCTTCCCTGCATATTTTAGCGTGTTTTTGTTGTTGTTGTTCATTTCATAATTATTGCGTATCTCAGATTGACGTGGACTTCGATCTCTTTTCGGGGAACAGGCTGACAATCGAGGTACATATGTAGCAGATTCATGGACTTCCATGAGCTAGACCGCTAGCTGTAATGACACAGCTGTGCGTCTTGTAGCAGATTTGAATAAACCACATGGAACAGAATGATGATGCAGAAGAGGATATGGATGCCGACTATACTCCCCATTCTCAGGTTAGTTTTGCTCTCTTTATTAAGCTTACTTTTTTGCACAGTATTTTTTAAAATATGACAGAGCCTAGCGCCAGTGGATTCATAAGAATTGGTCAGACTTGGACATTACACAGAAAAGACTGATTTAGAAGCCCAGGTTGTATATATTAGACTGGAACTTCTCAGGAGAAGGGCTCTCGAGAAGTACTACAGCAGTGCACTTGCAAGACATTGCTTTAAGGAAATTCGCCATTTATTTTGGTGTGACCACAATCTAGTGATATGTTATTAATGCACTCCTATTTATCATTCCTTTATTACTTCTTTGCAGAGGACATTATACTACATGTGTAACACCAAGAACAGAGTCTACCTCGAAGGAAAAAAGGTGGAAGCTAGCCAAGCATAGTGGAAAAACGGAGAGCCTTCATTGCACTGAAGGTAATTGGTACCATTGAAGATACTTTGGTTTTTGAGGTTTTGGAAACAAAATGTATGCGACATATGTTAAATGCCGTCAGTTAGCATAGACAGGGTTGGCAGTCACACACATGCATGAAAAACTTGCGGTAGTATACTGTATCTGAGAGTCCAGATGTAAGGAAAAGAGGACCCAATTATAGCAGTTAATGCTTTGCAAGTTTGTGATATTTTACATTGTGTGAGCCTGCTGACTGAATACTTACACCTATGTCAACAGTTTAACAATTCCGAGTTTCAAATTTGCTAACATATATGAACCTTGCTTTTCAGCGTGGAGCCGACTTTGCTGGCTATATCCAGGTGAGGGACGAGGAATGCAGAAAGCGGGAAGTGACTAGGCAGCTACAGGTCCTCATTCTTAGGAAACACAATGCTGGATGGCAAGGAATTATTTGTTTGTATTAAACAGTCAGGTTATAAATAGAGTGAATTATCTTGTGAAGGCAAGAAAAGCCATCATCATGTTTGCCTATTACTATTTCTTAAGGAACAATAACGTTATCAGGATACAACAAATTAATATAAAAAAACAAAGTGACGCAATAACGTTTGTTTACAAACACAGCTATAGCGCCAATCAAATATGCATGTGCTCAGTGACGCTCCAGACGCTTGCGTCTTTTTAAAAATTGTAATATTAAATTAAATGTCCACTCCATGCATGCAGTACAGAGATAAATAATAATCATCTTTTCAACTCTGCAGCTGTACTGTATAGTATGTGAATCCATGCTCGGTGTCCATTTTAAATGTATATGCAGCGATATTCTTTAAAATAAAACATGTACAGGATGAACCCCAGCAATTATGTTGGTCTATATTAAATCATGTTGTTCTGTAAACAAATTAAACCAAACCACTTGCCTGGCAACTTTAACCAATAATATTGGCCATTCCAGCCATTATGTTGACAATTTGTTGGTCTTTTGAAGCAATATATTTGGTTATCTTTAACAAATATATTGGTTGTCTTGACCAATACGAAATGGTTAGTATTCTAACCAATATGTATTGGCTGGGAATTTAACCAATCAAGATTGGTTATGGATTGGTTAAAACGTTAACCGATCTAGATTGGTTAAATAAACAACCAAGATATGTTGGTTAATATTCTAACCAATATGGATTGGTTAAATAAACAACCAAGACATGTTGGTTAATATTCCAACCAATATGGATTGGTCAACTAAACAACCAAGACATGTTGGTTAGTATTCTAACCAATATGGATTGGTTAAATAAACAACCAAGACATGTTGGTTAATATACCAACCAATATGGATTGGTCAACTAAACAACCAAGACATGTTGGTTAATATTCCAACCAATATGGATTGGTCAACTAAACAACCAAGACATGTTGGTTAGTATTCTAACCAATATGGATTGGTTAAATATACAACCAAGGGATGTTGGTTAATATTGTAACCAATATGGATTGGTCAACTAAACAACCAAGACATGTTGGTTAGTATTCTAACCGATATGGATTGGTTAAATAAACAACCAAGAAATGTTGGTTAGTATTCTAACCAATGTGGATTGGTTGAAAAAGTAAACCATATCGGATTGGTTATTTTAACCAATAGATTGGTTGGACACATATCTACCAACCACATTGGTTGAATTTGACCAATATATTGGTTAATTCAACCAATCTGTTTTTAGAGTGTACCTTCTTTTCCAAATGTTGGCATGTAAAATGCACAAATGCTGTTCATACGAAATACTGCTGGATTATAAATGTTTACTGTCCACTGATACACATAGGGTAAGGGATAAAATATTAGCTGGTCCATGCCTATTTTACTAACTAATTCAACTGCATCGTCGATGGCAATTACAGATAATGAGGAAACAAATAATGTTCAGTTTTAGCCTAAGGTGGAAGGAAAACTCCTACAAGCATTATTGTGGGAAACCCACACTATATCAAGCAGGCCGGGAAACCCAATCTACACATTAACTTGGAAAGGATTCGAACCGTGGCCATTAATATAACTGCCATATTGTTAAAAGATCGTTTTAGCTTTTAAAGGCAATGCTCGTCAGTAATGCGCGCGCGCCAAATTCGTGCCACGAAATACGCAGCTCCATAGCAAAGGCATGGAGCTGCGTATTTCGTGGCACGAATTTGGCGCGCGCGCATTGCTGACGAGCCTGTGCCTTTAAGTGATGGAACAAATCTTTTGGTCTGTCCACAACTAGATTTGTATAATGATTCTTCGGTGGACTTTTCACAAACCAATTTTGACACAATAGCGAGCAATAATGTTTGAGCATGATGTTGCGAAAGACTCCCTACAGATTTTTCAGACATTTCCGGTAAATCAGTGTGGTACAAAAAGGTGTGAAGGCCGAAATGTGTGCAAGATTAGTTGTCATTAGTTCAAGATGTACCTTTTACATCACGCAGGCAACTACTAGGCCTACACAATGTATGTTTTGTTTCCCGATTATAGGCACTATATCTCGAATCGGACTTACAAAACCGATTGATGGTGACAACTTCGGCAAATCGAAAAAATTATCGAATTTGTTTAATTTTATTGTTTTATCATTCCTTTAAAATTATATTGCTCCATGTGGATGAAATTTCAGCAGGCTAGTTTACCAACATTTATCTTTATATATTCCGGTAATTTGTGAAAATTAAAATGTTCCCGCCACTTTGAGCTGACAACGCAATGGCGTGCGTGAAGTGTGTTGTTGGTTTAGAGATTCCACCGGCGAAATGTGATCGAGCCAAGGAATTGAACAAAGTAAACGTTTCAATGTCAGGGCCTGTTTTAGGCCGGCTCGGCTCGGAGAGCGGCCCCCGGCCATGTTACGGCGGTGCCCTGGGAGTGTCCTCTGCACTTTGGCGGTAACTGGAGTCGAGTCGTGTTGTTGTTGGGGAAATATTCTATCTGGGCTCCCTGTAACATTCCTATCGTGTAGAAATTGGGCAGGGCAGGGTTAGGATAAAGCAGGGTTAGGATGGGGCGGGGCTTGAGTGCCAGATTCACGCGTTTGTATATATGGTCGTCTGCAAAGGACCGTGTTCTGCGCACTGACTTTCAATTTTCTGCCCTATTGTTATACAAAAGTTAGTTTTAAATCTGTCATTTCGCACAAGATCCGTAATCTCTAACAGTTATATAACTGAACAGGCTGTACGTCGTAAAAATCAACCATCTATTTAACGACTTATTAAATGGTCCTATAATTTGCTTTAACTTTCAGGCTGAAAGACCACCAAAATGTTAAAGTCAATCTACCAAGGTCTCGCCTGCAATATGGTGGATTGCTGCTTCGGGATGAGGCCCTGCCATCAGGTTATTTTCCCGTGCATACGGTGCTGTTCGTACAGCGACCGTAAGATCTTCTATAACTACGATGGGACGGAAACCGTTGAACCACTGGTGGATTACTTCAAGCCCACCAACACGCGTGTCAAGAGGAATATGATTAGGGGTAAGTAAGATTTTAAATTCATTTCCTCGGAGTTTAATTAATGTACATTACCAAGGATCTGAACTAATCTATGTTACACACGATGGAATTTGTTACTCCGTGGTTTGAGAATCTGCTCCGAAAATGTAGAAATACATAAGAATATGATATCAAAGCCTGAGGTCTCGAGATCAAAGCAAGGTTTGGTTTGATTGGTGGAACATGTTCGGTTAAACATCATCCAGGTATCTGGTAGAGGATGGTTGTTGGACTACAAATTGGAGCAGATTTGTCAGGTCGAGGGGTACGGGGCGATCAAAGCGAACCGAATTGGGATTGCGTGTGACCGTGAGACACGCCCCAAGGCCACGGCCATAGGGCGGCTTCAGACTCGCCTCAGATCGTCTTTATCACCGTGTGGAGAGAGTATAGTGAACCATCTAAAGCAACATACAGCTAAATGGGGACACACCGGCGTGGGTTTGGCTAAACTTTACAGGATTCCATCAACCTTTTAGGAGGAAAACGAAAAACGAGAAGGAACACATGAAGCCTGATTCATGCATCTGCCCTTGGGAATTCGGGAGACCTTGGGACGATTTCAAATAGTACAGTTGCCCACACACGCATCATACGGCGAGCCAGTGTATTTGTGTAGGCCCAGTGTTGTGAAAATGCCACACAACGTTGAGTGGTTCTCCAGATGGAATTTGGCTTTCTTATTTCACGTCTGAGGATAAAGTCTAAATTTGACTACAATTTGTTCAAGTACAGGTGCTAATCCCAGAGCTCCGCGCCAAAAGACTCTGATGCTCCCTAGGGGCTATCGTATCGTCGGGTCTAAATTTGGGGGCAGAGGAACTGATGGGGGTGGGCTGTGCACTTTTCTGAGCGGTAAAGTTCTGCCGAAATCAATGTGTAGTGAGAAAAAGTCTACGTAACCTTGCCAGGGACTCTCCAGTTCTAACGGCGGTGTTTAGCGCGCCGAAGACCCGCTAGCCCATGGTTAGGACACGCTGGCAAAGTTATTGAAATGCTTGAGGGCATAAAAATATGAAATCAAAATTCGATATTTTCCAAAGGTCCAAGGTCGTTCCTCATAAACGCTGGCTCGGAATTAATGAAAAGGAATTTGTGACAGGCATGCGTGGGTATTTGTTTCGCCGCTTTGTTTTTAAAGCTATTTGTTGTTTCAGACAGAGCAATTTTTTGAAATATTCGACGGTATATAAATATAAATATAATTTTGTTGATTTTGCCATTAAATGTATTTGTATTTTAGGGATGAAATTGGACAAAGCCGAACTCAAACGTGGCTTGAACGCTGTACAACAGATAGCATCCATCGTTCGGTTCGCTCATCAGAAGGATCTGAAAGTTCGGGCCGTCGGCACGGGTTCGTCATGGTCAAAGCTGACGAACGTTCGCGATGTGCTCATCGGTAAGTTTCGGCTAGTTTTGGCTTACTTGAATGACTGTTTAGGACGCATGAAATTTGATGTAAAATTGGCAACACCATCATGCCAACAGTATATTATAATAATCGATAATAACATGTGAATTGATTAAACTGGTGCATAAATCAACAAGTCGTATTAAATTAGGACGTTAGTGCAACATTACATCCGGGCTTTTTACATACTGGAATGGCGCCCGTGCTGATAACCTAAAATCTGTAGAGTCCCCAATATTTATCCATGTTATATCTTTGTTTCTTTTCGTATTCAGATATGACTGAGCTGAACCAGATACTCCGCGTTGAGAAGCAGACGGAGGACGGATCTTTGTATCACATCGAGGTCCAAGGAGGAATGAAACTCCACGACTTCGTCCGTGAAATCGACGAAAAGTATGGCATGAGCTTACCGTGCATGGGAAACTACGCCGGCCAGACCATTGCCGGTATCATCAGCACGTCGACGCACGGTACTGGCCAGGATTACCCAACAATGGTAAATTTAGTTTTTACCAGTCCAAATTGAGACCGTTTGATAAAAACTGTGAGCCTTAAGAGGCTACATAGAACAGAAGTTTGACGTCACGTGTCAGGGTGGTTCTATTATAGACACGTTGACTGGTCGGTTAAACCATGGAGCTATAGTTATATTAAACGTTTATCGGGAAACATCGGGAAAAGGTTTCGTGTTTTCAGTGGTTTGAGTCTTCACTTCACGGTCATACTTCGGATCTTTGTCAATTTTTTTGCAACACCAATGCTATTTCCCCACTTTATAATGCGATGTGCATAATTTTACTTTCAAAGTCCTCATGCATAAAACGCGCGTCTGAAAACGAATTGATTTCGTAGTTGGGAATCGTCTTACAATGGTCTCATATTTCGGCGTGTGTTAGTTCTCAGTTTCTGAAGCTGTCAACAACGGCCCAGCACCGCCGTAAGTCAAAGCCTCAAGGGCAAGGCTTTCAAGGTTGGGCGGTGAAGAGGGTGTTTCGATTAAAAACCAGACCTTGTGAGATCAAGACAAATCCTCCAAGGATTGTTGGTGTTTAGACGTGCGCCGACAGAACTTGAACCTGGCACACTTTTTTTCCCGACACACACGGCGTTTTCCCGTGGGACTTCACCGGCAAACGGAGCCACGCCAACCGGTAATTTTCCCATCATGGCCGGTTGGGATGCGACCCTGACACGGTGATCGAGAACTAGTAATTCCTTTCTTTTGATTGATGATGATGTGCGTTTGTTTTCGCCGATTGTTTGCCAAATATGTTTTAGTTTTTTTACAAACACCAATTTGTACAACATATTGCAGATGAGAACGTGCTCCTATAACGGCTTAATAAATTTTCGATCGATTAAACTGATATTTGTAATCCCCCGACGACCTCCCGTATAGGCCTAATGAGATTTTGTCTTCATAAAAAAATGCAACGTTGCTGTCTTTACATACTCGAAAACGATCATGCCGGCAGTTGCATATTTTACATTAAGGATGGGAATTTATGGTTGATTCAGAAACCGGTTTGCAATTCTTTCAAGTGTCGGTTAACCGGTTAACCGTTCGGCCGACACTAAACATTGTTGCTGGTGTTTATAGATGCATGTGCAATGTACACAATACCCCTATAGGCCCCCAAAATAATCATCGAACCTTTATCTGGTCAAAATTGTACTACGACACCATTACAAATAAAATTCGTTAAAATTGGGTTACTTTCGTTTAAACGTTCGGCAAAACCGTTTTTTTCATCATTTTTTCGGTTAAACGGTTAACCAGTTAAACGCCTATCTTTTTATTTTTATTTGCGTACTTTTACAAAAAATAAATGAGCCAGAATTAGAAGGAGAAATATATTGATTACAATCTGTCTTTTTTCTCTGTCACAGTCGAATTTTGTAGCAGAGCTTCACATGATCATCTGCGGCGGAATCGAAGTGCGAATCCGCATTCCAAGGGAAGGCGAAATCGACGAAGATTTCGACACTGTTCGACAGAGAGTCGAATCTGCCCAGTACGGCGACCCTGTTGTCGACATCCACAGCACAGACGTGTTTCGAGCCGCCGCTGTCGGCTTTGGGTCATTAGGAGTCATTTACTCCGTCACGCTGACGTGTGTTCCAGTCTACAACATCCGAGAGACCAGGCACTACATCGAGATGGATTGGCCAGAATCGGAATCGATTCCAGACTCCACGTTACCGATCACGCGAGCTCCGAGCGCCAGCTGTAGAATCGATTCCTCGCCGAATGACACGAACTCGGAAGATTCGATACCGAGAGACTCGACGTCTTCACAAAACAGTGAATCTGTTTTTAGGATACCGGAAACGGTCAAGAATATGTCGGCTGGGCAGGGGAAGTACTTTTCGTTCTTCGTCAATCCTTTTCCGAGGAGGAGCCGTGATGATCCGTCTCGGAGCGTGCTGAAGAGTGTCTATCTATCGGGGGAGAGGACCGATTCGACCGGCAGCTGTCAGTGTGATTGCTGCCTCAACTTCCAGTGCTGTGCTTGTACGGGATGCAGGGGGCAGAGTGCTTGCCAGATAGTGCAGGTAGGTTGACTCCTTAGATGTCAAACATGCATAAGAAGAAAGGTTTAAGATGCTCATTTCTGGAGGAAGAATGTGCCATACAGCAGGGCTTAGAAACTGGTAACGGGTTCATAATATTACACACCAGCAGAGTGGTTCTTATTTGTATACTGCTAGTTTGAAGTGACGATTGTGTTATTGAACTTGTAGCCTATACACAGCATTGATGGACAATGGTCACGAGAAGAGACGATCGTGACATTGAAACTTAATGCCGTAAAAGTAATGAAATACCGTTATTCATTTTACAGACAGACTGTTCTGCGTCATGCCTGCAGCTCGGAGCGCACTGCCTGCCGTCTTGCATCCCGTGGTTTGCTGATTGCGGCCTGCACCAGTTCGCTAGAGAAGCACCCTACATCCAGAAATGGTACAACGTGCTTACATTCACCAATGGAAATCTACAGTAAGTTGAAGTAATTAGTCAGAGAAAACAACAAAACGACCCTCATTTACAATATTTAGTAACGATATTAAATGGTGGATTCTTTTAGAGCACACATGTCTACCCTGCAGGGTATCCCTGGTGCCATTATCGCTGCCATCACGGAATCACCAGAACCATTTCGCTTCAACTAGGTGGATACATGCCCGGTCAAGGTGCACAATCCTATCAGCACCTATATTGTGACATTCCCACTATTGACAGATCCTCATCCAAATCGCTTGGGTTTACGAGGCAATTGAGATTAAGTGTCTTGCCCAGGGACACAAACACGTTGGCGCGAGTGAGGCTCGAACCCAAAACCTCTCGGTTATAAACACAGCTGCATACCCACTACACCACACGTGCTCCACAATTCAATCAATAATTGTTGCCTTTCTTCCCTGACAGCATTAAGACTGCCGAATACTGCATACCCCTTGAGGACCTCGACGCGGCATTAGCAGACATCGTGAGAGTCTTACAAGACTATGGCAAACTCTACCAGACCTACACACTGCTGCCGATCTACGTGCGAATGGTTAAGGCAGATGATCTCTACATGAGCCCGGCCAACAGACACACGCCTGACGGGGGAATATGTGACAGATACTGCTATATCGAGGTAAATACAATGTTGGCATTCCGGAACGATACCATGCACATAGGGATGTGTGGCTTAGTTGGTAGAGAGCTGGTACGTTTAACCGAAGGCTCAGGTTCGAATCCCGGTTTTCAGCCAAATTTTATTTACCTTGTTTAACTTCTGATGATTGCATAGCCAGAACATATTGCAGTTCAGGATCGATGGCTTGTATGCCCAGAGGTCTCGTCTATTTTGTAGAAGCCACATTTTAAAAACAAAAATACAAATGTGGAGGGATATTTTAATTCATGGCGTCCAATTTCATTTTTTTTTTTCGTTTTACTGAGCCTAGCCCTGTACAGTTGCGAAAAATTCCATTTCAAAAATCCGATTGAAGCAATCTGCAGCTGAAAACATTCACACACGATTCTTTTGTTTCGGTTCGTCCCCTCATAATTCCACCTTTAACTCGTATTTTACCATCGTTTCGCGACAATCTGACACCGATATGGCACATTAAATTTAAGAGCTATTTTTGTTTGCACTTTTGGACATCCCGAGGAGCCCGGGCCCGGCAATGCAGCGATTTGTCCCCGGGGAAATCACCGGTAAATTTCTTGAGGAAACAAGGCATGGTCCAGAGCCAAGTTTTGGTTCCTCAGCCCGTAAATAAAGACGTGATTGGAGAAAGCAACCCAGTCGGGGGCGATTTGCTCCATTAGGACCCTGGAATAATCAGCTGGGAAACTTATTCTAGTGTTTATTGTCAGAGTGTTTAAGGGCGCTGTGATTCGATTTGTTAACGGAGGTCACAGGTTGCGGGCTTGAGGGCCCAAACTAACCGACTCGGCGTCCGTTCTGTTAGGGGCTCGTTCAGGGCGTAATCGCAGGGCTGATGGGAACTGTCGTGGCGAGTTAGGGTCGACGTTGTCGTCTAATTTGACGATAAACGATCGTGGAATGTGAAAGAAAGTGCCGATGATTGCTATTATTTTCTCAAGTTTTGTTTTAACTTCGGGAGCCGTGTACTGTTTCACAAAGGACGCATGTCTTCAGCAAAACACCTGAAAACTGCACGCACATAATTTTTTGGGTCGAACAAGAACGGTCATCCGTCTGAATACATAGGCCTATATGTGTTGTAATTAATCTGGACGCTCGGGGTCAAAACGAATTTTTGATCGATAAATTTGAAAACCATTACAATTCATTTAACTCATATAATTTCGTATAGACTGTTATTTTGCTAACCGTAATTGAGTCATAGTCTAGGTCAGAGTAAATTATAACGGTAGCCTGCAGCCGAAAAACAAACGAACACGACACAAAACATAATGAAACTATTAGTGTAATAGAATGTTTTGAAGGTTCTGATGTTCCCATACGGGAAAGTCTGAAACGAATTAGCCACTGAATTGGCAGACTATTGGGTCTAGGTTGAACGATTTTGCCGCAGGACGATTTGGACCAAATGACCTTTCGGTGCAGCTAATTAACCGTGATTCCAGAGCAAGTTTCGCTTGCCTTTTTGTACAATGGATTGTGAAGATTTAGAGCTGCTCATTTTTTAAAAAAACAAATTTCTTTGATTTGGCACAGAATCGTGTATATTGACTTGGATGTTTTGGTATATTAGCCTATTTGGTGTGAAACTGGTATTCCATTGTTCATTAACTGGTACCCACACGTGTTCACTTATCTGCTGTGCTAGCCGAGCAGATGACCAGCTAAACTTTGCACGAATAGGGTCAGTAGTGCAAGTTGGCGCGAAGTGCATTGTACTTCCTTGGGCGGCAAAAAAAATACAACACCCGGGTCACAATTGGCATTAGGACAACAGTACTGTCAGCCAATGATAATAATAATACTATACTCGTGCCAAATTCTTAGCTCTTCAAAAACGCGATAATGACACGGCATCTCTGTAATGCTCCAGCACTGCCGTTGGGGGTTTAGGGGGAGAAAGAGCCTGTTTCCGTCCCCAGTCGGTCCGGACTTTGTTGCCACAAATTACGAGCGGACCGACCGGTTTAGATTTGGTGAGTCGCGGACGCTCGAAAACCCGGCGTTTGGCACGTTCTCTAGCCGGGGCGCACGCGGCGCTGCTCCGGGCGACGTTCGGCTCGGCGTGTGGTGACCAACTACGGAACCTGACATTCTGACCCTGTCATGGTGGTATTCGTCACAATAAAGAAATGTTTCCCCCAAAACACGTTGATAAACCTTCTCAGACCGACGGCTGTGTACAAACACAATACTACTCCACAACATAACACTCTTTCTCAGCAGATCTACTTGTTTCTCAACCGGCTTTGCCCCAGAAAAATATCCCCAGTGTACGCTCCTTTGCACGCTAAAGCAATAATTGTTTCACCAGCATTCGTGACTTTAAGTTCTCGGTTTTCAGCGCAGAATTTCAAAACTAACACATCATAAAAGTTTAGGAAGGTTGATCACATGCAATAAATCACAAACACAATGTGGCGGTTCTTCCCATTTATTGCTTCGCCCCCTCTAGAGACCAATAATTTCAAGGTCAACCAAACATTGCCAAAACTATACGATCGTAGAATACAGTGCGGTGAAAAAGAAAGAGTTCGATACTGAATTTCGTTGTTGAAATAGATACAAGGAATCGATTATTTGCATTTTGGTTTGATTGTACCCACAGGTGCCGTTTCTACCCGGTGCCTACGGAATCGATGAGTTTCATAAGAAGTTGGAGGACTTTCTTTTCACCAAGTATCGAGCACGCCCTCACTGGAGCAAAAATAACTTCTTGAGCTACAACAGAGTGGAGCGGCTGTATCCGCATTTAGACAAATGGAGGCGAGTTTACACGCTATTCAACAGCGACGGCACATTCGACAACGAATTCACGCGCAAATGTGGCTTCGACGATTTCCACCTCCAAGGGGAGAGGAGGTTGGACGGCGAGGAGGGAGGCACGCCCGGGGACACTACCTCGGCTGACCGCGGCCGCTCTAGCCCCAGGGCAGAACGTTGCTGTTGCTCGGTCCAGCCCAGTAGCGTCAGGTCAGGTGTAATAACGAACCAACCGCGATCGTCATTGGTGCTTTCGGAACGTTCGTCATCGCCAGATTGCAATCGGGTGCTGGAACCAAATGAAATCACAATAGAAAGGACAGAAGTAAGGGAACCTGACGATGACGTCATAACGGCGACAACGAGCGATCAATCGGAAAACCGGTAGAGGGCGTAAGCGTATGCCGCCATTTATACAGTACTATTCCGACTGTCTGTCTAAAGGTCTTTGGCTAAACAATTGACCATAAAATGACAACTGTGTCCCATGCATCTCCGAATGGGGCTTTTCTACATATCTAAACTGACATAGATTTCAAGCCGCGCCGCGTCTGAATCAAAGGTGGCAGTCGGACATTTCCAGCAATACAACTTCAAATGTGTTTGTGGATTTGGTGGATAAAAACATTAACTGACTTTACTAATTAAATTTAAATGATGTACTAAATCATGCCCCGCAAATCGGCGGGAATAGTTCCGGAGGTCAAACCGAAAACAAAACATATCTTTCAAACCATTAGTCCACTTCCTCATTCCCTATACAAGCACGCTAAGTAGGCAATATGGGTCACAAGAGCTATTTGTTGTAACAACAAGCAAATATCTCCACCGTACTAATAGCTTAGCAGTCCACAAAATGATTTAATGAGTGGTAAATTGTTACTGGGTCACGACACTTCATCCGCCATGTTAGTCATCAGTACACCGCCCCTTGCGGTGAAACCGACGATGTTATATACCGCCATCCACCCGCACCCTTCGCCCAACCGCAGCTAAAATTTGCGGCACAAAACCCGATTTTAAATTTCCGCAGACATCAATAAACGTTTCAGAATATTTAAGAGATCTGCCATTTGTAATTAGCCTCATTTTTGCGGTGTACATAATACTTAACTAGGCCGGGTTACCTAAACAAACTAATTTCAGAAATCCCTGACCCGTTTCGTGTTGGCTTACCGTTTTAAGACGACTCTTGCTGACGTCGCTTTTGTTGTCAAGGTCGATTTTAGCTACTACACCGTTCCCCCTAGCGGTTTGAAACAAAGTTATTATTAAATATTTCGAAATTGACGTTTGTTAGCAGAAGCCAACGACTTCTGAAGCGCCTCATTGCCTACGTTGCAGCTCAACAGTTGTGCGCATGCTTATAAACGGTTTCAGTCGAATGGTGTTTGCTGCCACCAAGAGTCCAGAAAGGTCCAGTTCGGCTTTCTGTCAATGATCTCTTTTTTCCCGTTGGGGATTGGACAACATGTGGGTGGCCTGAGAATTCCCTAAGTACGCAACCCGTACGATATAAATGCCAATGATTGAACATTTTCCTAAAATTTTGATTCCTATAGGCCTAACGATTGAAGACTTCAGTGCGTTCGAACATCGTCTAAAGTTAGACTGGTGCACAGTCCTTTTCAGGGAAATTTGGAACCAGTCTAATTTCAAGTTGTTTAACATTATCAGATGTTAATTACAATGTATACTCGCTCGCACTTATATTTATAGAACCAATGTTGTGAGTTTATTCCGTCCATTTCTAACTTGCCAAATTTTTACGGTGGTAAACATGTTTAATGCTAAATGTAATTGGGCAATCTACTATAGAGAAAGGGACAAGAACATAATTTGTAGAGAATAAAAATCATTTTGTTAGCCCAAAAATTGTGGGCATTATCGTTAAAATCAGATATTTGGATTATAAGTCGCCGTCGTTTTAAGTCGATTTTTTTTTCATTTAATATTTTTGAATATCTTTATGAATATGTTTCAGTACACAGGGGAAAAAAAGAGCGGGAAAAACAGAAAGCTTATTATGGAACTGAAATTTCCCGCCACAAAAAGGCAACTATGTAAAGTTTTTAGTTACAATTGCAATATATTTATATTTTATGTATAATAATTTAACAAAATACGAGACGCAGTACCGATAGTGTTACGTTTGCTTTGTAGTGAAAAATGCCATTAAAGGCACAAGCTCGTCAGCATTGCGCGCGCCAAATTCGTGCCACGAAATACGCAACTCCATAGCAAAGGCATGGAACTGCGTATTTCGTGTCACGAATTTGGCGCGCGCGCTTTGCTGACGAGCCTGTGCCTTTAAGGCGAAATAATATTAATTTCTTTGTCAAAATTATGACTAACTTGCGTGTAAAATTGTTAATTATCTTTCAGTATACACATTTTTTATGTATTTATGATAATTTTGACATTTTATGTCATCGTGATGTAATTATGTAATTTATTTGTGGTATTTTGCCTGTAAACCAATTTCTCATTTTGTTTTTATATAAATGGACGACATAATAAAGGAGCATTTTGTATTATTTGCAAATTTGTTTTAATAACTGTGTACTTTTTGCGCACATACTTTTCTCGTTTAAATATGTGTCTTTTTATATTGGTCAATTATTGTTTCAGTTGGTTGGCTGATTGGATGATAGCACCACTTCACAAAGCGTAATATTTACAATTTTACGGCCCTTTTATGTATAGAGTAATTTTTTAGTCAGATAAATGTCACATTCGGTGGTTTGCAGTGCACTAATTAACTCATACAATGAAAGATAGGTAAGTAGGCCTAACTGTGCTACCAAAAATCTTAAGCTAAAAGTTAAACTAGAATTCCTCGAACAATGGATAAGACCCTTTCTTCGAGGTGCTTTGGTCTGCTATGGCTAACTATATCGGGTTTACTTGAAATTGCCCCAACCTGTTTATTTAACATTCATCACTTTGACACATGTGGGACAATTCTTAAACTGTCGTGTGAAATACAAACCCAAACTGTTAGTTCTAGTTTTCATAGTAATGGGCGTTTGGGGAAATGGTTTAACACACGTGCAATAAATCATGCATATTGGCATTTAAATCGATTGACCCCACAATGTGCTTTAATGGTGGTTGCATTTTGGGCGCGATCTAAATTCCCAGTTTCCACTCGCAAAAAAAAAACTGGGACATTTATGGTTCTTGGAGCGAAACACTCGTAAAAGTGTCACATCGACCCGAATAAAATGCTGTAAAAGAACAGAGCTTCTTCTCACATAGTCCTACATAGCGCAGTGGCCTGTGCTGTTGCAATAAAGTCCCATGTGTCTTTTAGGGTTGTGCAAGAACTGCCAAAATGCCGTTTGAGTTCCCATTGTGCCCATTAAAAATAGGGCCCTATTTTTATCTGCTGCTTTCAAACTTTCATTCTGAGATAAACAGAGATGACACACCGTGTTATGATGTTATATACATGCACTTGACATGGGCGGATCCAGAATATTTTTAGGGCGTAAGAACTGTCTCTCTTGGAACCTTGTACGTCACTTGTCTCATCTAGCCCCTGCGCCTCCACCCCACCCCCCATAATGCGCACAAAGATTGAGACAACATGTTAATTGTTCAAATGTTGTGCAAACAATTCATATTTGATTTGTAAAGAGAAAACAAAACCTATGCCCTATTGTCTTAAAACGTGCTGTAATTTCCCCCATAATGCACAGCGAAAGTAGCCTTTCCACACCAAACTCTTGGTGGCGCCTGTATCGTGACTCGCCGTCGAAATCAATGGCACATATAGAACTTCGTATCATACCGTTCACAATAAGACGTCGACCCGCCCAAGAAAGTTCGATTTAAGCTCATCAATAAGGTACAAACTAAGAAATGGTTACCTTTCACGTTCAGTCATTATTTGAACCATGGCGGAAGGCTTCATCCATGTTTGGAAGCAAATATGCCCATAGGCCCTTGTGCATTTCCTGTTTTTTGGTCGGCGCTCCACTGGGACCCTTTCAAACGTACATGATGAAAACTTGATGTGGTTATGAATACGTCTCCACTCGCTTAAATCATTTCAATCGAACAAATATTATGCTATCATGCTACATCATTTCATCACATTATTCCCTCGTGTAACTTGGGCTTTCCTGTCTGCGGTTTCGGTCCGATTTTCACGGATTTTAATTGGATGTTTCTAACTCGCGAAGAATTCCCCGTAATATGGTGTTGATAAACTGGTAACAGACTGCGTGGTTTGTGGTCGAGTTCATTACGGTTTGGGGTCGGGGCCAAGACTTCCGACCGAAACTTGACAAAGAGGTTCGCAAAATGCACAAATAATCTTAAATGACTGGCTGTATAAAACATCAATTGTTTCAGAATTCAATCTAATTGAATTATCTAACCACAGGTATTTACAATTGTTTCCGTCGAAATAATATTGTATATAAATAATTGGTCAAAATGTAACTCCATTGTGCGATTAAAACAAAGTGGGCGCCCTTACCTTGCGCGCGTGAACCGTGATAAGTGAACGAACTGGAGCGGGTTTAGGTAAAGTATTTATTAAGGTAAAGCTTAAAAGCATCTTGTTTTAATGTTGCAAGATTAACTGTTTACATTTTACATAGTTACTGGCCCAAAAGATATTACAGTACACCCCATTCACTGTAGGAATTGAAGGAAATAAAAATTCATAGGCGTAGAAGACGGGAGGGGCGGGGGGTGGGGGGCGGAGGGGGGTTGGCAAGGAGTGCTGATGCCCCCCACCCCCACCCCCACCCCCACCCACCCACACACACACACTTTCAAAAGTGGGGGGGGGGGTGAGATGTCAATTTGCACCAGAAGGTTCTTTGAACTAAATTATTAAAAAACAGGAGGCACAACAATTATTTATTTCTGGCAAAACCTTCAACTTTTGAAGGCCTCTAAAACAACACTAAAATAGCCCAAGGTTCGTGAAACTTAAACACTACTTGTCACTGTTTATGTCTGCCAAAGAAATGGGATGTTTAGAAACTGGTCGGAATGTTGATGCACACATTATTTTGTCCATCAAATTACCAGTCCACTTTGTAGATTAGCTCAAAGGTAATTGACATGACTTACTACATGTATAAACATGACAACACAGGTCCATCTCAGATTATTCCAGTAAGCAGCAGTGCTATAAGCAGAGAGTGGATCATCTGGTTTTATTACTAAGTTGAGAGTGCAGAAATTTGACATTGTATATCCGAACCACACCATGGAGGTAGGAAAAGAGCGCTCTCATTCATCCATCCTCTTGCAACAGTTCCCCCTTAACGCACTCCCCAACTCCTGCGTACCGAGGTACGTTGAAACCGGCCCCATTTCGCTGGGGAACAAGCGACAGAAATCTTGTCGCCTCTGGACCAATCATGAGGCTTGTTATATGTAATTTCGGTGTTTTCCATGATCCACCTTGTTACCAGTGCCAACTTCCAGCTGTCCGATTTAACGCGCTCGCCGATTGGTCGCTATTTCTATTAAACAGGACATTATGTTACTCGTTCTAAATGCGTAGTAGATAACAATGTTGCAGGAATTATCGATATTATGAACGTGACAAAGAACAAAAACTCAAAGCAATTATGAGAAAATATAGAAATTGGGAATTGTCACTAAAACATGACTAATTTCATTTAATTACATCCAAAAATGAGTCGGGTATGTGCTCGCTGAATTCAACAGCCGGCTTACTCCACAGATTTGCGTGGAATTCCTAAGGGTATTGTATCGTCGCTTCGCAGAGTGGAAATTCCCTGAGATCTCAGGATGTCATTCATCAGGCACGATCAGTATCGTTGTGTGAAGTCATGTGCCTGGTCAAGTGGTGGCGCTCTCGGAACATTTCACCACAACGTTCGCACTTGAGTTTAGCTTCATCGGTTCGTTTCCCAACTGAGCTGTTCAGCGAAGGCGCTGACGCGTCGGTACCACCGTCAGTACAGTTCACCGAACGCTTGTGCTGCGTTCGCATGTGGTACACCAAATCGCTGGTCATCCGAAAGCTGGCGTTGCACTTAGCGCACCAGTTGTCGAGATGCGGAGCGGAAACGCTGGAGGAAAGTGGTAGAACATTGGCGGGAACCAGCGGTTGTTGCAATGAAAAGGTTAGATTGGGTGTACTTCTTTCAACCGGCGAAAAGTACCGCAATGGCCCGAACTGCGTGCCGAACGCAGCTTTGGCGTGTTCGTTCGCCACAAAAGAGTTGTTAAGAAAATCCATGCGTGGTTGACTTTTCAAAGCAAGTAACGAAGAGGAACCGAACGCCTCTTGAGGTTCGGCCGTGCTGTTATGATACGCACAGACTTGGCTGTTTTGTGCCACGGCAGCCATATTTTGTGTCGGGTCGCAAAACGAGGCGAACGGTGCCGTTTTTCTGTAGTCCAAAGTTTCGGTCTTTTTTAAAAGATTCGGCGTCATATTTTGGAGCCCCTCGTTCGGATTTGTCCCACATGCCTCGGTCACACCTGTTTCGCTGCGCTGCCGCTTGTTGTCACTGCGTCGTTTTCCAACTTCTCGAAACGCACTTCGTTTTTCCGACAGCACGCGCGGCGGATGCGTTTGACGCACTTCAGACGTCGTTTTCAGTAAATCGCCTTGGCCGACAGAGGGCGCTGTTTCGTCCGCCCGTGTCCCGCTTCGCCACAGCGATAGATTATTGAATAGCGAATTTCTAAAATCGTTCGATGTTTGTGGCGAAACCCCAGGGTCGATTCTTTGTCGTTCGTTAAATGACGTCTGTAGGGGTTCGGCCATTTTTGGCGGCCACACCCACAAATTCTTTGACGGATTTTGAGTAGGATCGTGCATTGTCTCACACGATGACGAATTTATACTCAATGAATCCGTTGCCTGTCGTAGTTCTGTGCCGTTGCTTTTGAGTGCCACCGGTTTAGCAATCCAGTGACTGGAACAAAGTCCAAAAGCAATGCTTGACGTTGCTGTTGTAGCATTATCAGCCATGTTATTTTGCCTAAATCGTAGATATGTTTCTGGTCGCACAGATCGATGAAAACTCTTTCGCCCTCAGTGGATACTGTCGTGTCCCTTTGTTAGACTTGTGGAAATTGTCTGAAAGTATGCCTGCCAAAACAAGATACACAGTATGTTACTACTATCGCAGGTACCCATAACTTTCGGATGGTGAGAGGCAATTTGATGGCAAAGTGTCTTGCCTAAGGGCATAAAGAGGCGGCCAGACCCAAACGCATAATCTGTATAACTTAGTCTTAGTTCGATCATCCGTTAGAGGACAACAGTATTCCTGTCCGATCGAACGAACACAACAGAACTTATTATATTACCCATGATACCTAGATCTAAAAATTCATCACTATATAATGGCCTTTCCCCAAATCTCGACTTGGGCTTAGGCTCAGGCTCCGGCTTCAACTTTAACCTTTTTGCACATACTGATTGAGTGAACTTAGACAAAAGACAGAGCTGTATTGTGGGAAGGTTATTGGATCGCTATCCGCTTCCCACAATGCAGTATTGTCTTTTGTGCAAAGGTGTATTTGTGAAAAGGTGTATATGGAGACGGAGCCGGAGACGGATGCGAAGCCGAGATTTGGAAAAGGGCCTATATAACACGTTTTCGCGCATTTCCGAGACGCACCACCTGAACGTTATTAATTGATGGGATGACGATACAGCGAAAAGCCATTCGTCAAAATATGGAAGAAAAGATCAAAGGCCTAGCGGGCTTTTCGTCAAGTTCCGACACTAACTACACGTTTTCAAGTGACAAGTCACAATTCTTCGCGTCTCGTGTGGTGCTGACATATTAATAGTTAATTAGGCCAGGAGTTCCCGCTGTGTCTTTATATTATTACCGAACATATTACATTTTTTCTCAGACTAAAATGGATTTTGAATTTGCATTGCAGGTTGCATTTTGAACTGTGTTTCAGGGCTTTCTCGGGGAATCAGAAAATTAAATGGTTGCAAGAATGACGTCATCTTTTGTTTATAATGTACAGTTTCCTTTAGAAGCTAGTTTGGGACAGGATCAGTCGAGCTCCTATAGGAAAGCACACATGAAACCAAAGCGTGACGTCATTATATTTATGTTTACAGCTAAAAAAACAAAGAATAAATCCGAAAACAACAATGAAAAGAACATTCACCTTTTTAGTGTGAGAACGAAAAATCGAAACCAGATAGTTACAAACCTGTGTGCTTACTGGGTAAGGTTTTCCTTGCTCACTGATGACGAGATGATTTGAAATGTTTCAGTGTTTCTTTGCGACTTACAAGTGCGCTTTAATTCGTATATATGGCAGAGCCAAAATTGATGCGAAGTACTTTTTGCAGGAAAAACAGTCATTTTCTGCACGCCGTCCTTTTGGTGATACAGAGGCTTCGGAAGGTAGAGCGAGATAGATGACACTGCAGGAACTCATCGGCGAAATTCTGCGGCGCAAGTTTTTCACTGTCCGAAAACAATGTTGTATTGTGAAAACAACGGACGATTTCAATTTCTAATCTGGCGTTGTCTTTCATGGATGCGTTTCAGCTCAACTGGAAACATTTTCTAAATCCAATTTGGATATCTGATGCATGGAGTCCTTTTGGCGTCTGCTTTCCGTAGTCACTGTACTATATGAACATGTCTTGATGAAGCATAATAATCACAAAGAATATCTTCCGCCAAAATCAGTATTTTACTCGGCCGTTGCATTATCGTTGAGACGGCACAGATTGCCTGCTTCGGAACATCCCATCCTCTTGATCTCTTCGTGTGAGTGCACAACCCTCCAGCTCTCAACAACTGCTCTCGTCCATTGGCTAAAGGCATCTAAATAGATCAGTGTCAGCAGACGATATATTGCGTGCTGTATCGTGCACATTCTGCGCGCGGCATACGTCAGGCGAAAATTGTCTTCGGGCGAGGATTATCTCCCGCGTTTTTTGGTCGTCAGTCGTCTGCTGTCGAGCTACGCGTGCGCGCCGTTGCCATGATGTGCAATTTCAGCCAATCGTGTTGCGTCATTTACACAACTGTGCATCGACAATGACCACCTCCCGTGTATTAAATATATAGGCATAAATTTGAAATATTGAAAATTGTACAAAATTTTGTTCGAATTAATGCATCAATGTATCATGCTCAGTGGTGTATTCACGCTGAAGCCACGTATCAAATCCAAACTGTACGACAAAAAACGCCGGCCACAATAGCACGGCATATGTCCCACTCGCCGCTAACTACCGCCAAGTTGACCGGCCGAACCGTCGGTGCATTACCCCCAGCATATGCTGGCTCTAATTAGGGCGTCGTCTGCACTCACACACCGTACCGGAGTTAGCAAGCGGGCGCCGGGCCTCACCCTGACGGGGCGACAAGGCATTTGTCACGGTAGGCCGTTGGGCTTTAATTGATGGGTCTCGGTTGAGCGTCCGTACTAATGGCGCTCGGGGATTTATCTTTTTCGCCGGACCATCTGCCTCCCGAATCACCATGCCACTTTAGGAAGCCCCATTCCATATGCAAGATCATCTTCTTTGTCACTAGTATTAGCAATTGCACACAAGCGCACAGTATACCTCCAAATTACAAGCCGCCTTGTAGAATAATTTAATTATCTAAAACAAACGCAGACGCAAATGGCTCTCCGTTTCAATTAGGTATACATGTATTGAATTCGCAAAGATAATTTTTAGAAATTAATGTTTAATGGATCGCATAGGCCTATTTTGGTAAATAGCGCGTTTAGCACGACTGCGCAGTGGAATGGTATGGCCAAACTATTGGATAGAGCAAGCGCTGTTACTGATAAATTACACGTGATGTAATTATTGACAGAAGATGAAGGAATTCACACGATTTTACACATGCAGAAATCTTATTTTTGTTATATACTGCGGAAGCCGGCGTTACATTTTCATTTTGTTAAAAATAGCGATTTGGGTGAAAAAAATACAAACGCATACACCTGCATTCTAGCCAATCATGGCTCAGCTTTATTAGCAAGTGCTCTAGTCAACCAATTAAAAAGAGGGTTTGCACAGGCCGCGACGAGATAGTACAGTCTGTGAGGTCTTTGGGCCAACAGCCTCATCAACCGAGGCTGCAATCACGGAAATAGCTCTTTTAACGGCAGCTGCTGTAAGCTTGATCGTCAAAACGTTTTTGAAGAACAAGAAATGTAGCAGTCGTGGCTTGAATCCATCGTTATTAGGCTAATGAAAATCGTGGCATTGACACCACTTGCTGGGCCTATGGGATGACTGCGCTCATCCGTAGTTGAGAATATGCAGACATGGATGTAATCTAGTCTATCGTTATTGACTTGACTTCAAGTCGCTTTTGTGAATTCTATACGGGAGTTTCATGCACTATATGGCTGCCTCCCTGCATTCTTCACTTTTAAATAGAGCCCGAGGTGCAGTTTAGAAAGTCTACATACTATGCTATTGTTGCTACGTGGTGCACGTCGATCATGATATCAATCAACAATCTGGTTGAGTATGCAATTCTCCCCTACAGTGAACACAGTATTATGTGCTTCACACCTGCAGTCGCGTACGCCATGGTCACATTACATAGCAACAAACATTTAGTCTGGCCGTGTGGATACTAAGTGTTCATGTGAAAGGAAGTAGGTCAGTAAACAACAGCCGCTTGATCTATTTATGTGTGAAATACATAAAAGACTACGTAACATGCACGCAACTGGAATAAGCGGCTTGAAATCAAGTCTAGAGCCGGGTTTACTGATTGCGTTGTCAATTAGCACTGAGTGAAATCAGCGCTGGCGGCTCAGTGCTAGGGTTGGACGAGACGCCACGGGGCTAGGCTAGGCAGGGAGGAAACAGAGATATAGAAGACGTGATGATGGAAAGAACTGCATTGGGAACATTCCTACAAAGTGGATATTAGAACAGACCCATCATTCGAGCTATACATGGCATGTGTGTTACTGACAGTTACGCCATTAGCACAACCCATCACTGACATTTATATCGTACATTGTAATGTACAGCATTAGACCGACGGACAGGAAATGTTTGACCCATTTTTTAATTTTCCATACGGAATACAAAAACATTTTCTCAGGAAACGGTAACATTTGTCTTCAACCACTGCTCAGGGGCCAATTTCATAGAGGCGTTTAAGCACAAAAAAGTTGCTTAAGCACAAACAACTCTTGCTTATAGTAGAGTATGTTACCAGTGAAAACCTCATGTGAAAGAAATAGTATATGACCAGTTTTAGAGGACTGTTTTATCATGCATGACAATCACATTACATTTTTGCTGGTAACCTTATTTTATCAAGCAAGGGTTTTCGTGCTTAAGCAATTGTTATGCTTAAGCAGCTCTATGAAATTGGCCCCTGGTGTTCCGCTAACCATAATCAAAAAAGGAGAAATGGTTCTTTTCGTTTCTGCAATGATGAACGGAATGTTTTCCTTTGAAATCTGGCCTGTTGTTGAAACATCTCGGTACGGTCTCGACAGCAGTTCCAGTCATTGACAGTCGTAGACAAATGACGTCACAAATGTACTAATGATGTACGCTTTCCTATGACTAGTATATATGAGGGCCACAGGGAGCCACACAGTTTGTTGCACCATAGGAAAGCGCACAGGTAAACAAAAAGTTTGGGGGCAGTGACATTAATCGTGAACAGCGACCTCATGCGGCTTACAGTAACCATGTAAGGTCGTGAAGCTAAACTAGCTTCCAGTCCTTACATTGTTACGACACAACTGGTGTCCACAACGATACAGCAGTAAATGTTTGGTTGTAACGTGTATGTACTTTGCAAATTCAGCACATTTTCAAAACATTTCACGGGGTACCGTGGCCGACTGGTTTGGGTCATCATGGGTGAAAACTTGGGGTTGCGGGTTCGAATCCGGCTGCACCTAGTGCCCTTGGGCAAGGCACTCAACCACACTTGCTCCATCCTTCGGAAGGGATGTAAAGTCGTTGGTCCGGTGTGTTAGGTAATGGTAACGCACTCTAAAGATCCCAGAGCATTTTTTTCGTGAAGGGGATATTCTCCGGTGTCTCTGGCCATTTGTAATTATAATTCTTCATGGGTTTCCTCACGCTTGCGAGTGACAGTGCATGAATGACAGTGCACTATTGAGGAATCCTTGGTATGAATACCAGAAAGAAATAATAATAATAATAATAATAATAATTGTAATCATGCCCTCAATATTTTGTTGACCCTCTTTTCTATTTTTAGAACACTGCGATTAGATTATGATCTCGTGACAAACAGATATGAACGCGCCAAAGGAGTTCATGTGATCATCATGCCACTAAACGTAAACACAGATGTCATAAGCTTTCACCAGTCGTCTAAGCACTATTACGCGCACAGTTTTTACGCATTCCCCACACTTACCCTTCACTTTTTAACGTAGATAAAAATACTGTAAGTGTTTTTTTATAATAGTGTAAGTATTGTACGGTATATTTGTGTATATTTTGGCTTGATTTTGTGGTGTTTTGTTGATGAGTTGCGTTGACATCGGCGAAGGAATAGGTGAGGTTTGTTGATGTTGTTGTGGCACCCATGCGCACACACGGCTTTGTGCATGTGACACGCATAAACACTGCCCCACGATAACGCCACGGTTAAACCACGGGCCGGACAGCCACGTAACATAACACAAAACTAGAGGACTAGCCACACACGGTACCCGCCACACACATGACATGCATGATGGCTCGCGGTATTTTATAAAAAAGTTGACCGCCAAAATTCATGTTATAGAAGGAGTGAGCGAAATCTAATCATTTCTGAAATAAGTTTCGTCGTTGACAGAGCTACAGCTACAGCCACTCCACGTCCAGTTACCAATAGTCCGTCCATATTGTAAACAAAATTCTATCAATTTAAGTTCTTACACAGCTTAGCATACAGCTGACAAGGTAAGCCCAACGTTAATCTTTATGATGTTTATTTTTACATTACAATTATTAAAAATGAATGTAACTTGACCGATTGACACGAGTGAGTTTTGTTTGTTCCCTCTGCAAAATCCTAGCGAAAATTTAGCTAAGATAATCTCGGCTCTTTTTTTATCATTTTTCATTGGGATGTGGTCTTTTCATGCTTTTCACGTGTAGAGCTGAGAGAAGTTATGAACATGAACCCGCCATCGCAAAACAGACGTTAAGGTCAAGTCTGGTAACCAATGCGCATTGGTATTCCTTTGTACACAGACTAGGCAGATAGACTTTTTAAACACAACATGACAACGGTTAGGCTGTGCGCATACCGGTTTGTTTTGCTGGAATTGTTGGCAAAATAATCATCGTGGCTGGTTATTTCCCTCAAGGACCTGCGTAGTGGTTATGCCTGGCAAGGTTTGGGTGAGTTTTAGGGGGAATTAGTGTGTCACGGTGAGAAAATGACACATTTGTTTTGCGATGGCGGGTTCATGTTCATAACTTCTCTCAGCTCTACACGTGAAAAGACCACATCCCAATGAAAAATGATAAAAAAAGAGCTGAGATTATCTTAGCTAGCGAAAATTGTGATTTCTTTTTCTTCTTCAGCTACGATTTTTTAATACTGTTTTGTTTGTTTCATCCTCAATGCATATGGGATTGGATGACAAATATTGCCCGGCCAAGTGTGTGTAAACCTATGACTAGTAATAGGCGGATGCCAACTCGACAACTTTTAAACTCATTTTCACATAAACCTGCACTAGGCCTATTAAACATACTGACAAACATGTCCCGAAACAAATGTTGCAAATGCGAGAAATCATCAGAGATTCCCTCTGTAATGAGGAGTTCAAGTACCGCGCTTGCAGCTCGGTATGCGCAATGCAACATGCGCCGTTTCGGCACGGCGTGGTTTGATTGAGTGTGCTGCACTGCGAGTCCATGTTACATTACACGGACTCCCTTGCCACGAAGTTCATAAGTCGTTATGGCTGGTTTACGAATGCTTTGGTTGTATTTTAACTTTTATTTCACAGGTGCAAACTTGGCGAGGTAGGGTAGAAGGGGGGTATATTCGACCAGATAAGGAAGATGTGCACATATTTTTCTGTCAAAGAAGAGAATGAGTCTAATTTTAATGCATATTCAACAACTATTTATTCATCTTTAATTTTATGTATCACAACCTTGTGTTGTCATCTGGGTGTTTGACCTTTGACCTCCAGTTTAATAGGTTTGTTGTGAGGGAGAATTCAACCACCTTGTGGCAGTATTCGATCAGAGGGCTGAAAATGTTTAATGGGTCAAGAAAATTAGGTACTTTGGCATCATTTTGGATAAATGTGTGCTTGTTAAATCCAGAAAATGATATTCGTTTATGTAAATTTTAATGAGTTTATTAGTAAACATGCACATATCAATGAAGATGCATTCAAAATTGATGTTTATCCAATTAAAAGCAACAAAATTATGCATAATACATTTAAATTAATAGGCTAGTTTCCAATGCAGAAATAATAATTTAACTACAAAATTGGATCCAGGCTTATTAAAATATAAACACAATGTCTAGTAACACTGTGCCATCCAAACTACATGTAATTGTGGCCCCCAATTTTTGCTTGAACCATGCGGGTGACAGAACAATCCAGGTACTGGTTGGCACTGTGCCCATGTACAGCTATAGTGTCCTTGTCTGTAGCCCCAAAGGGGGGAAAACTAGTAGTTTACTCCACCCAAGACTAGTTCGAACAGGTTTCCCAGAAAAAAAATCATGAAATCAATTCATGCATAAAATTACTATGCATAGGATGCTGCACAAATGCTGGGCGAGCTTGTTTCTATTGTTAGGCCCACCTGCCTGTCAATAAAAATGCAAGAATCACCCCACTCCATGTCCTGTGCAGGTACCCCCTCCTATTGTTAATACATGCTACATGTATTCCAATAAAGAGGTCCCAGGTGTGTGAAATAGTTGTTTAAAATGCTTAGTTGTGGTGATTGATACATTGCTATGCAGCATGATGCTAATTCACAAATTTGTGCCAATCAAAGAAAGTTTTATTTTGTGTTAGAAGGCTTTAAAAAAACGAGTCTCTCATTGCCAGAGGGTTCTTGGAACTAAAGTTATTGTTGATTTTCTTCAGTAAAATTTGACTCCTTTTGATATACAAAATGATACAAAAAAATTTCAACTTTTGAGGGCCTCTAAACCAACACTTGGCATTTACTCACACTGATGTAATGAAGTTAATTGGTTGATTTTTATATATGAGGTATCCCTTTATTGTTCGACATAACATTTCTTGATACTGTTTTTGTCTCCCAAAGAAATAGTAGGTTTAAAAACTGGTCACAATTTGCATTCACAAATTTGTATACACACATGTATCATGGAGTGCGCCCTCAATATTGCAGCTTGTGAATCTAACTAACGAAGTAAAATGCAACTTTCAAAATTCACTATTTTTAGAGCAATATTAATTACCCAGTACAGTTTAACTTTGTTTAAAAGGTCCTTGGGACTTGGAAGAAAACCAATCTTTTCCAAGATGTACGCAATAATAAGAGACCATGAGAGGACTTGGGATCATTAAATGTTTCATTTTGGTACAATTAGTTTCACTTGCAAATGGTCTGGCTGCGTCAATGTGCAGACATGAACCTGCATATGCATTGCACTATCATGACTGTGGAATATGGCATGTATGTATTTTATGTACATGTCCATGTACATGTGTATTTTGTGGAACAAGTACGCGTATGCTTTTTCAGACTGTGCAATTACATGTATGTGTTGAGGGTAGTTTTTAAAAACCTGTGGTCACGCATGGCATCCACTTGTAAATGAGCAGTGGCGCCCCTCCCTAGACTACCATGTTATGTTGTTATTAGGAATAAAAGATGAACACAAACTTGGGACCTAAACTTGTATGTATGAGCAGATTGTTATACATGTGTATTACAACACTTGCATACATGTAGTGCTCTTATTAGGCGAAATAAAAAAAAATACATGTTTCTCGTCCCCGCCCTCTTCCTTTTTTGAGGCCGCCTGGATTTATTTTTTATTTTTTATTTCCAAAAAATGAGACAAAAATATTAAAAACTACAACAAATCCGTCCGAAAATAAATACTTGCGAGTTCGAAGTCTTCTATATAGACTCTCTCGGTGACTTTCTACATCGTGTACCTGTAGCTACTGTACCATCGCTAAATATGTCTTCGCACGAGTCTATTTACCTGCAGCGGCCTAGAAATCTCTAATGGCAGTCATCTTGAAAAATAAAAATTAAAAAATAAAAAGCCCCTCTTCCTCCTTTTTTTTAAAAACCCGGACGAGAAACATGTTTTATTTTTTACTCGGCCTTATGCACCTATCAATTGTTTCCCCCCACTCCCCCCAACCCCTAGGCTGCCCCACCTAAGAGGTGGGGATTGTCACTTTTCGCGTTACAAAATCCCCACCCCTGGGGCACAATTTAGGTGACAAAAATCCCCACCCTCGGGTGCAAAACATGTATTTAAATGGTCAAAATCCCCACCCTGGGGCACGAAAAAAGTGACCAAACCCCCACCTAAGGGGTGTTGCAGGGAGGGGGTGGGGGAAACAATTGATAGGTGCATTATAAATACAAGTTCAACTGCATTTGTTTGTATTCTTGTCTAGTTTACTGATCAAAATCTGTTTCATTTAATTATTTTTATATTTTGTTTATTGACAATACAGCTTTTATTACTAAAGGCCAGTAAAAGAAAATGTTAAATTCACTAATCACATAGCCATTTTGTTTTAATATAGAGCCTACAGTAAACAGTTTAGCTTTAAAATAAATTAGCTTATAGGCTTGCAAATTTATTCAGATCCTGCCCTGGTTTCCCACAGTAGTTCAGCAGGAACGGCCTTGTCGGGTTGCTGGTTTGGAGACCGGTTTCAACCAGTCTTGGTCGGAATGAACTGCCTGAACAGCTATATTTAGCTCCGTATGTTGTATAATAGTGTGATGGCAGAATGCCAACAACATGAAATGAAAGTGCGCAATCATCATCAGATATCCGGACCTGCCCTCTGAATTTCATTTTCTGTCCAGACTTTCAACTGTAAACAACGGTTTTGGAAATCGGGAATGTAGAATCAAAATAAGAATTTATCCTTGTTTATGTTGCTTTTTATCAGGATTTCTTCACTTCAGCTTTGTAATTTGTGCAAATTGGCATTGAACAATGGAGGCGCTATCCAAAGAAGCGACGCTAGAGCTACGAAGAAAACACATTGGGTGAGTATTATTTTCACCATTTTTTCCCTGAAATTATTTAATTTATGCACAATGCTTTTGAATGTGAATAATTTTTTTTTTGGGGGGGGGGGGGATTGGGTGCTAGGGCGGTGGGGCAGTATATTGTTCTTAATTTATATAAAAAGATGTTTGAAATATAATTATTTTTGATCCCTGCTACAGAATTGTTTGCACCTAAATTTAGTAGTTATTAGGAGTTGAAATTACAGGATCACTCAAGTTTTATGTTAATGAAAAAATTAAATATTTAGTACAAAATTATCATAAGAAAAAGAAATCTGATTTCCTTCGCCCTAATCCTGTTCACTTTTTATTTGTGGCTTCCAGCCGTTAGCTAACTTGTATCGACACCCTTCTAGTAAGGGGATTTTTAAAAATCTCGTTAACTTAAAAAAACAAACGAATAGTAAACACTAATGCTGAATAAAATTAGTTTGAATGGTGACTTAATCAGTGGCCTATTAAGGAAATATGGAATTGGGGTGCTTTTGATGGTAAAAACAATTCAAATAGTTCTTTGTATCCCGACTTAAACTGGGGATAAAAATGATCCAGCTAAAATCTTGAAATACAGCCATCAGCCCATTACGTCATTTTGCCGAGAGTACTGTTATTCAATCCACTGATCCATTATAATACTAGAGGCACTCCCAGTTTACATTGGCCAATAGCGACTCGGAAATTGAATAATATGCAATTGAGATCAAACATTTGGGGCTCAGGAGTGAGCATGTGTATTGGAATGTTGCCAAGAAGGTTGGGCTGGTAACCGCTTGGTCTATTTGCATACTGCTGAACACAATGCTTCAGAATACAATGGTATTTACCTTTCAAAGTTTCATGGGGACAACACCCTATTTTTGATCAACAAAATGTCTGTATTTTGCCCTTATTTGGCACAAGTTTAATTTCAGACAATTGGAAAACTGTGACAAACAAATTTTCATATTCTGTTGCCCGGAAATTCTCAAAGTTTTGAAAATGATTACAGTTGTTTATTGCCTGCTTATCTCCAGTGTTCTCCGCTGCTAAAAATGTTGTCATGCAGCGAACACTGACAACCCCCTGTTCACGCGTGAGGGCGCTGTTATAGATGCATGCAACTGTCGTGGCCGTTATCGATCATGGATTAGGTCGCCGATGCGATAAATATGCGTCATTAGTGAACGATAATGACACCAGCGTCCAGCGTACACCTAATTTTGAAATGACTCGGCAGTACTTCTGAAGTGTTTTAGAGGGGAAATGGATTATTTTTTTTGAATTTTTGTCCGGGCGCTATTGGTACCTTCTTTGAATTTGTCCATGCGACGTGCCCATACAAAACGGGTAGTGGAGAACACTGTATCCCAGAATAATTTGCATACTGTGAGAAAGATTAATGCATTGTCCTAGTGGAAAAAAATACCGAACATATACCGGTATGCAGGGCAGGAAATTCGTCACTGAAAGGCCACTGCCATTTTTATTTTTGAAGGAGTCTTTTGGAGTTTAAAAAATGCAATTCTATTGGAAAATGAAAAAGTCCATCATGGGAGAATTTCAAAAGGGCACAAGGCCAAGACCAGAAGCAATGGTCTCTGTGGCCTCCGTGAAAAGGGTAAACACTTTTAAAAAGGTAGAGTTGAGACATTCATCAACTTGGTTATAAGAAAATTTAGAATTTAAGCATTTAATTATAGCCCAACCCATCTTTTCTGAAATATACTGGCTTAATTGTCCAAAATCAGTTGGCAAAAATGGCTCGCATTCACACAAAAGTACACAAACATCGGAAGATGATTTCAAAAGCTTGTCAACAGAAAACAGGGGGTTTGCTATCCTTCAATAACCCAATTTTATTTACCTTTGGTTGATTGATTGCTTGCTTTGTACTTATCAAATTAGAAGTCAAATATACATTTCTGTACTTTCAAACCTACTTATAGATTTTGATAACGGTAGCTGCTTCGATAACAATGGGCGTTACCTCACCTGGTACACTTCTGTAATCTTATCTACGATAATGCTTGCATATGATATGAACAAAAACATGTTTGCTTGTCTTTGGAAGGGTTACGAGGTGATACTGTTATTCTTTCGTACCAGCAGGAAACGTTGCACAATCGAACTTGACATAATAATATGACTTTCCAACTGTTTTTCTTCCGCCCTGGTACGGTACATGAACTTTTAGTCATGTGACTTGTAGTTTGTCAGTTAGGCATGTAATTTGTAAGAATCTGTGCCAACTTCTCTTTAAAAGTTCTTTACCGTTTTAATTTTGTTCTGCCTTGTCGAAGGTTCGCCTTGGTTTGTGATTTTGAGAAAATTTTCTCATTTGCAAAAGGCACTTTTATTAAATTAAAAGTATTAAAAGATTGTGAAAGGACACAGAGACCAGGGCAGAGGAAGGATTTTCACTGTTTAAAGAATTGTTCCCAGACCTAAATTTACCACAATATACCGAGGGGGGTATGATCAAAACATATGCCAACTTTCAAAGTCGGAGCTCTATAACCACTTGATATGATTATTCAAGTCAATTATTTGATAATTGTGAGTCGATACATAATATTATTTTGAGACTTTTGAAAGTAGTAACAAAATTAAGCGTAATTTAAATTTCATTTTGTATTCATCAGAGCTTCGTGCAAGTTGTGGTACCCAAGTCGTCCACTCAAGATCGTCCGGGCCAAAGGCCAGTACATGTTTGATGAGCAGGACAACAGGTACCTGGACTGCATCAACAACGTATGCCATGGTAAGGATCACAGGGGCACATTCTAAAATATGTTCAATTCTAACCATGCTAAAACATGAATTATACAAATACTTGGTACATATTTAACACAAATTTTGCCAAATAACTTACAAATATTTAGCAGTTCATTGTACAGTGAAAAATTGCTTTAACGAACACCATTATCACAAAACATTCTTTTTAGTTAACACCAATCATGTTTTGTAACTATTAAATTGTAGTTTACACATTTTTTTGTATACTTCAACGAATGACCAAGTAGGCCGTCCATAAAGTATGTACGCATGAAATACCTATTTTTTAGACCTCTCCTCCTCCACACGCAAAATTTGTGACGTCACCCATATACTTTATTGTTGGGTGTAAACATTGGCTTAAACCCCCTTCCCCCTCTGTGCGTATGTACTTTATGAACGGCCTTTATTATATGAACGCTCAGTCTCTACACTTTCCCCCCGGTTGTTTTTCCTTTTCAGTGGGTCACTGTCATCCTAAAGTGGTCAAAGCAGCCGCAGATCAAATGGCAATTGTCAACACAAACAACCGTTTTCTTCACGATACCATGGTGCAGTACGCAGAGCGGCTGGCGAGAACTATGCCCGAGAAATTGTCTGTATGCTTCTTCGTTAATTCTGGGTGAGTAACGTGTCTCGGTTTCACCACTCAAGGAACATTGTCTTTTTGGAAAGAATATTTGTTTGCAAAGCGCTCTTCTATAAGGAAAATATTTATATTTTACTGTATTTTATTTTTTTCTTCTCCTTTTTACTTCAAGGTCTGAAGCGAGTGATCTGGCTCTCCAGTTGGCACAAAAGTTCACGGGTCACAAAGATGTCATCACACTGGATCAGTAAGTACTAAAATGTAGCCCATTTTTCCAATTGTTTGTGTTTGATTTCTCGTTTGCCAATTTTAACATTTCTTCGAAGCAAAGACCTATAGTAATGTTGCTTGCCACAATTTAAACTTTGCCACTGTGACATCTTGTTAAATCGCTTATTTTTGTTATACTTTTAGTGCCTACCATGGTCATCTTACGAGTGTTCTTGCCTTCAGCCCCTACAAGCACAAGTACCTCGGAAAAGACGGGAAGAAAAAATGGGTGCATGTGGTAAGTTTCTCAAAGAATCATAAATGAAATCAATAAAATTACTGTCCAAAAATTCCTCACATCTAAATCTTGCTACTAAATCATCAATAGAATAGAGCAGACTTGTAACAGTTCTTCCAGCAAACCCTTGTTTTTCAGCAAATTTGCTATTCCAGCCAATCAGAGCACAGAGCTTCATTCCATGAACCAATCAAAACATAGCTTGTATTTGCTGGCTTAAAATTACTATTGAAATAAAACGGCCAAATTTGGGATATCGGAGAATTCATCTCAAATTTCGTAGCTTAAAATTGTAATTGTGTTCACTATCCTTTTCTAGTGCCCAGAAATGTCCGTTTAGTTTAATGACTCAAATTTTGTCTCATTTTGCTTGTTTGCGAAAGTATTACACGGCAAAGAAAGCATTCGTTTTGGATTTAAAGTTTGACAAAACAAATGCATGCATGTATGTATTTTTAAAATTTGAAATTTGTGGTCTTTGCTCGTTCAGGTCCCGCCGCCAGACATGTACCGTGGCAAACACTGTAATGCTGAAAACCCTGGAGAGGCTTTCGCCAACGAAGTCAAGGTAGCCATCGACAAAGCACACGCAGATGGAAGAAAGGTACGTTTACCGGGTTTCCAAATTTTGTTTTTATTTTCTTTATAAAACAGGGTGGTTTTTGTCACAGTAGCTGGACCGGCTGATTGTCTACTGCCGACTGTCCTTTTTTCCCTCCAAAATTCACGATTTTGGACATGGGGTGTAATTCGGAAAGAATTGGGAAGTTGATCGTGGCTTCAGACCTTGTGTGCAAAACATATGAGACGGGCTAGAAAATGTCCGTTTCCTCACAAAATCATAAATTGTTCCCACTCAAATATTTTTTGTTTTCCCCCATCAAATCTGCACATTCCAATGCTAGATGAGTCATTTTAAAGAAAAACAATTCTGATCAACTTCCCAACTCTTACCCAAAATTCTAATTGAAATATGTACATGACACAAATCTATCGGGAAATAACTCGGAGTGTGGGAATTTCCAAATTGTGAAAATTGGAAATAACTTGGAATTTCCAAATTAAAGGTTATCTCACCCTTTATCTTTTTATCGAACCATTAATATTTGGGTCTTTCTATAAATTAGGGGTCCAAAAGTGTGACATTTAGTGTCCCCCGTTAAACCTGATATGTGTTATTTTTCGTTCAAAAATCATTAAAATGGCTTTTAAACCATTTTGTATGAATTGTACTTTATGTACTCACTCTTTGAGATGGAAAGTATTTAAAGAATGTGTCCTGAATTTACAAAAACAAGATGTTAAATGTAACAGGGGACACCAACATTAGACCCCTAATTTATAGAAAGACCTATTTGGTTGTGTTTTCTAATTTATTTGCACATTATTGATTTGAGTAATTTTTAAATGTTTATTTTGTGATATTTTTTCATTAATGCCTGGCTCGATGTTGACCTTTGACCTCTGACAGGAACAGCTAAGTCATGGGGAAAAAATGACTTTTTGAATGTGACATCACATACTGCTGTATTCAAATAAATATTGCCATACCCATATTTGCATTTTCCACCTTTTGAAGTGAGTTGTGAGAATATACCGTTTGCGTAACAGTAGAACTGTGGCTGTAAACGACATCCAGACAGGAGTACTTCTGTATTCAAATTGGGAACTGTTTTATACATTTATGCTTATTTCTATTGTCCCGAGGTCCCAAGATTTACCCGGTATAGCGTGCCTTTGGTGTAATACTATAATAATACTATGTTCCTTTTTCGTACATGGTGGTAATGAACTCATTTTTAGGGACTATGGTGCACCATAAGACAAATGGATATATATCAAATAAGATATATATCTTATCAATAATCATGTATATTTTCTCCTACCCTTTTAAGAATTGAAATGACTTCAATTCTTATGAATATTCATAGAAATTTGCAATCATTATTCATTCATTCACATTTACATATTCACTCTACATATTCAGCATTTACATACATTGCATGACTTCACAATATCGAATCCTTATCGAACATACATGTAAGACATGTATGTATTCAAGCCATAGTGTCACGAGGCATTTCAACCTTTATTTTCATGTTGACATGCATGTTTGGACATGTTGGTAGTTACATGTACCATACATGTGGCTGCATGTACGTTATGCATGGAAAAACAGGAGTTTATGCAAACATGACAAACTTGTGTGCATAAGAACTTGTAATTGTACCTGTTATGTAGTATTTGTTTCCTTCATGTGCAAAAGCACTAGAAATAGTGTATTAAACAGTTCCCTTTTGAAGGTAAAAATGTGTAATGCAAATAAGGTATGGCGACTATTTCTTTGTATACAGGTGTGTGTGCCTGTGTGTACGTCATGGAATATATTTCTATCCCACGATCGATCAGCCCAAAAATGTAGCCAGAATAAGCAGTGAAATTTTGATAAGCCAAACTGGAAAGTATCAGCTCAAAATAAATTAAATTGATGTGATTCAAAACTTGTACACAGTAAAGGGGGCATTTTGGCAACACAGACCGTATTTTCTAAAAAATACCTTTTGTCTGGTCATAAAATATATCAGTTTCAGTCGTTCTGAAGAGATATCTTAGGCCCAAAAAGGGTAACAAATAGTGTGACAACATGCCTTTCTAAAAACCCTGTGTACAAATTTCCAATATATGCTCGTAACCGGGACGGCCTAAAATGTAACACAAGTGTCAGTCCCGGTTAGGAGCGTATATTGGAAATTTGTACACGGGTTTTTTGGAAAGGCATGTTGTCACACTATTTGTAACCCTTTTTGGGCCTAAGATATCTCTTCAGAACAACTTGCCCTTGTCTGGTCTCAAAATAAAAGAAATAAGTTAATTTCCTCAAATATAATAATAATAATGATTAGATTTGTATAGCGCACATATCCACCCTGCAGGGTGCTCGAGGCGCTGTTACCATTATTACCGCTGCCATCGGGGAATCACCAGAATTATTTCGCTTCAACTAGGTGGCTGCTGGTCGGGCGCACAACCCTATCGGCAGTTAGATTGTGGCATTCCCCTTAACAGCTTCCCATATACATGTATCTCTTGGGTTGACGAGGCAACTGGGATTAAGTGCCTTGCCCAGGGACACAGACACGTTGGTCGAAGTGGGGCTCGAACCCCCAACCTCTGATTGGGAGTCCCGCTTCATACCCACTAGACCACACGCGCTCCCATAATATGGTCGGTGTTGCCAAAATTCCCCCTTTACTGTGGAAAGACCAACATAATTTGCACATTCCACTGGAATGTATAATTTGTACTTTTGAATTAGCAAGAGTTGCGATTTAGCCATTTTAACTTATCAAAATTTCACTGTATTTATTTGACATTTGACAGCTGCCTGGAAGTGGACAATCGTTCAATGTTGAGCCTTGCATCCAACACGGGTTTATTTTTGTTTCTATGTCTACAAAGGATCTCTACTAATTCTTCCTTTTCTTTCCAAAATCTTTGTCTCTCCTCATCCAGTAAATTACGGTGGCTTCGAACTAAACAAGACCGGTCAACATCAGCAGCCAATCTTCAAATTTTTGTAAACTGTGTCACTTAAGGTATCTGAAAGGGTAGGCCTCGTTGTATTTTAATTTTTCTTTCGCAGAGTTCGCCATTTTTTCTGCTGGCGAAGCTTCCGAGACCCATTTTTTATTGGACGGTTTCTGGGAAGTACATGTAGTGTAAGTTAACCATGAACGTTTCAGAGAAAGGCAGGATTTGTCACATGGGTGACGAGGTGATTATTCTGTCCTTTCCGCCAAGTTGTCATTTCTTCAAGCGTTGGTAAGAAAATGTAAATTTAAGGTAATGGTAAGGATAAATTACCCTTTCAAGTATTTGGTTGATCAAACTTTGCGTCAACCTCCATGGTTTGTTTTGTTGCAGTTATCCCCACTTTTTCTCCCTTTCCCGCTTCGTTGGACAGCACGGAGCCTCAATTCTTGACATAACAAACCTAATCCTCATATTTTGCAGATCACTTCTGAACGTTTGGCTCAGAAGCTGTACTGTTAACGCAAGGGAAATCTGCACATGTGGTGTTATAAAGTATTTTCCCCCCTTGTGCAGAATCGCGGACAGTGAGGATTGAAACACGAGCATCGGAGATCTCTCCGTGTCGAGAGGAAACATTTTCCTCTTTTCCTCTTACAGAAACGAGTGGATAAGAGGATCGGCCAGATGAATCTACCACCAGTTTCCCTCGACAGAAAATTTTTTTTTTGCGCAGTTTCAGTAGTCTAGTTTTAACAGGGGTTTTACTTTTTTTGGTCAGTATTTCCTGCGGAAACGGTACATACTAAACAGGGAATATAATATTACGTTCCTTTTCCTTTCCCTTTCTTCACCTTTCCTCAGATTGGTGCCTATATTGCCGAGTCGCTTCAGAGCTGTGGGGGACAACTCATCTACCCAGAAGGATACCTCAGGAATGTCTACAGGTAAGAAACTTTATTTTTGACATAAAAACAAAGAATAAGTCTGATTCACACCCCTATATTACTTCAAAATGTCAGTTTTTAACTAATTTCCCACCCCTATTTGTATGTTTGTGTTTTCAATAGACAGTCCTAGCCATGTATGGAAAAGTTGCAGCCTTGACAACGGCACTGTCCGTAATACCCCGTTCACACAGCTCTGCGACCTTACAAAGACCATGCCGATCATCATTTTGTGCACGTTCAAAATAAGCGTGGGGAGAGCGTGCAGCTTCCCGACCAAACCACGCTCATGGAGATCCTCCCATGTATTGGCCACGATCTCGGCCACTTTTCCATCGTAGTAGAAGCGGCGTCTATGTGTGAACAGGGTGTTAGCAAAGTCTGAAATAAGCAAACTCTAGTTTAATTTTGTTCTTCCTTTAAGGCATGTGCATGAAGCTGGTGGTGTTTGCATTGCTGATGAGGTGCAGGTTGGTTTTGGCCGTGTCGGCACACACTGGTGGGGTTTCCAAACACAGGGACCAGGTAAGCATTCCCTAGAAATTGATTTTCATACAAGTAGTACTGTGTTTAAAGGCACAGGCTTGTCAGTGATGCTCGCGCGCCAAATACGCAGCTCCGTGGCTTTGCTATGGAACTGCGTATTTTGTGGCACTAATTTGGCACACGCGCATTGCTGACGAGCCTGTGCCTTTGATAAAATGGATAAAAATTGTTAAAGTTGTGGTTTCAAGTCCAAGTGTGGCCAATGTTTGTGTCCCTGGCACATAATCTCAATTGCCTTATCAACCCAAGCAATAATTAGGGAGCTGTTATAGAATGTTACAATCTAGGTGCTCGTAGGTTAACCCTTTCAATACCAATGTTGAGTTTACTCGACCACACAACACATTATGCTTCGTTACCATTGTCGAGTTTACTCGACCACTGACCTCATAGGTTTCCACACATTTGCCCATAAATGTGGTACACAATAAACAATGCGGTATGCAAAGGGTTAATAAAGCACTATGACCAAGCGAGATGATTCTGATGATTCCCTGATGGCAGCGATAATAAAGGCATCAGCACTTTGATACTTCGGCGATGAAGCTATTAATTTCCTATTGGATACTACACTTTATCTTCCCCTAGTAAATACCTCCATTCATATTATTTGAATGATTGCTATTTTTTTGCAGACATTGTTCCTGACATTGTTACAATGGGCAAGCCCATGGGCAACGGCCATCCAATTGCAGCCGTCATAACCACACCAGAAATAGCAGCTAGCATGGCACGTGGAGGATTCCAGTATTTTAACACGGTAAGTCGTCTTTTAAAAAAATAATAAGATGAGATATCAGTAAAAAAGCAGGGAGAAATGTTGCAAAAGACGATGTAAAATTGAATTTTTCTGAAATGTTATCAAACTTGGGCATCTATCAGTTGTTTCCCCAACACTACCCAGGTCTAATCAGCGTTTGCCCTAAACTTTTTTCCCATCTTGCCAACAGGACCAGGTGGCTTTAGTCTTCACTGTCCCGTCGGCATTTCACATGGCCCGTTAACATTTCTGGTTCTTTTGAAACATACTCGACTTTTAATGTTTGCCTTAATTGTGGTTAAGGCAAACATTAAAAGTCGAGTATGTTTCAAAAGAACCAAAAATGTTAACGGTCTAAAGGAATATAAAAATTAGGAAAAATTTGGTAGGCATACTTAAAGTTCTCCCCAGTACAAGTTCGGTATCGGAAGTGGTTTTTATGACCGTGGGACTCTGAAGAATGATCAAATTTTTTTCATCAATCCTTAACGTGGTCTTTTTTTACGGAAGAAATTTTATAATTGGCGAGGGTCTCTTATTTTAACTGTCCAGCCGGACCATTTGAAGAGGCTTTCCAGCTGGCCCGAGACAATTTCAACTGTCATTTGGCCAGCGGACCAGTGCTAATTCGAACGCTGCTAATGTGGTTATTTGATGTTCAAGCCCTGGGTGGGGATTCTGTCGCCTTGAAAGTGGCAATCTCCTGTTTGGGGCAGCTTGGGTATAGGGCAATTGATGCATTGGGAAACCTAGTAATTTCAACAAAATGTCCGAGAGATTGTTCGCCAATACTTGTTTGCAGCTATCCCGCTAACACGTTGACTGCCGAGCATAGTTTCACAGGGGGTATTCCCATTTTCTACGAGTATAGTGTAATCCGAGCAACATTTAGTGAGCCCCGCCCTCTTGTGATTATCCCATTGTTACTGCGGTGTATTTCCATTGTGACGTCATGTAAATACTCGTAGTGGCAGAATCCGGTACACCTGTTACATGTACTACGAGTATACTCGTAGTCAACGTGTTAAGTGCCTCCGACTGCATGCTTGGCGCAAACCCACGTTCACACCTGATAATGTTCCACATCTTTTTACTTTCAATCATACAGTACGGTGGCAATCCCGTGTCGTGCGCTGTTGGTATGGCCGTCATGGACGTTATCGAAAACGAACATCTGAGGGAGAACGCCACCCGCATCGGCAACTATCTCAAGGATGAACTGCTTCAGATGAAGAAGAAATATCACACAGTTGGCGATGTCAGGTACTAATTCATTTACATTAGGAACGTCTTGATTTGTGCACTGAGACATGATTATGTTATGTTCAAGTTTGAAAGAGAATGCCAAAACCATACTTATTGCATTCCCTTAGTAGATAGGAGAAACAGCTTGACACATGCACAAATGCCTCAAAATGATGTCGTCATGTCACAGTCCACATATAGTTGATGTGACAATCTAAGAATCCCAATATCTAATTGCCACTAAATGAGCTGCTTCACTGTTAATGAATACTTTAGTTTCAAACTCCAAATATTGATATCGGGGTTGTAGTCGAGTCCACAAGTCCCTGGTCTTAATTCAAGTCACAAACTATTCAAATGAACTCAAACAAAGGTATTTTGTGTGTGTTCATCCTTTGCTTCTTGTTACTGGACTTGTGATGGACTTGTGTGGGACTTGTGATTTTATCGGCTATAGACTAATCCGACGATTGAAAACTGCGGTGTATCTCCAAGGTATTTACATGACGTCACAATACAAATACACCGCAGTAACAATGGAATTACCACAAGAGGGCGGGCTCACTAAATGTTGCTCGGATTACACTATAGACTTGTGATGGACTCGACTACAACCCTGATTGATATTTTATGGTGTGTATTGTCTGTTCCATTTTGACATCTTAACTCCAAGCTGTGACGCCCATTTGCTTATTTTTGGTGTCTTTTCTGCAGGGGATATGGCATGTTTCTTGGTATTGAGATAGTAAGTGACAAAGCCACACAGAAACCAGGTCCACATGAAGCAGTCTACATCATTGAACAGTAAGTAACACTAATCATAATAAGTTGGGGATATTGTGGGGTGTGTGCAGATATTTCTTTGAGGGTATGCATTCTGTTTGAATGATTTTTGTATATGATTAGACAATTGTATTTGCATGACAGACACACCTTGTCACAGGAATAGGTGAAAACAAAAATTGTAAACCAACGGCTAACACCCATTGGATAGCGATTTTGTACTTGCTTGCTAAAATTTCCTTTTTGCCAAATACGAATTACGTCGAGAAATGATTAAGGGATTGCACGGGAAATATGGAATATTCTTTTTTTTTCAGATTGCGAGACAAACTTATTCTGCTGAGCACCGAGGGTCCACACTGCAACGTGCTGAAGTTTAAACCCCCGATGTGCTTCTCGATGGACGATGCGCGATACCTACTGTCCTGCATCAACGGGGCGCTGCAGGACATCGAAGGGCTCACCGCTGACGAACTGGAGACGTTCGCTCAGAACAGACGTATCCCACAAACCGCGCACGACGATGACCTCGTGCTTCCTGCATCGCATATGGATGACGACGCGCTTTCTGACGACACTGCCAGCATTAAATCCGGCCCGTCTAGTCCAGCGAACGACTCTGGCGTTGAGCTCTCGCCGCGTACGGAGATCAAAGAAGACGAAATCTTGAAGATTGACGATGACTTAGAAAGTCGCCCAAGAAAACGACAGAAGCTGGAGACCAATTAAATCCTTAAACTTTTTTTCTTTTTTGTTTTGTTTAATTTATTTTTGGGAGTTGTTAAAGATTTGAACATCTATAGTGTTGCATTTCGCAGCTTCCAAATTAAAGGGGGGGGAGCCTATGTCTTTAATTATAAAATTCCACTGCCATTTTAAAATTGAATTTTTAATTTAAAAAAGAACTAGCTTCTATAATTGACCAGTAAATTAGCTGCTCATCAGTTACCAATATTGTTGTTTAATATAAAATCTGTCTCCACATTCATTTGTAATAAACATTGAATAAATCTTGATTTTTATTCTACATATTGATTCAAAGATGCTCTCTTGTAGAGCATTTTAACAATATATAAATAAGAAATCGGGTTTTATTTATTTGTGAATGAGCAGTGACTTTTGTCAACATTAGTCGGGCATTTGTATTTAAAGGTTCAAGACATTTCATGTTTGGGCTATTCAGATTGAACCAAAGTGATGTACATAAAATTTTAAACGGCAGCTAGAAAGCCAACGCAGCTTTAATTGTTGAAAAAAGGTTACGGAGTACAACAAGTATTAAGTTACTCTAAATTAGTTACTCTTGCCTTTGAAACTTGTTGCAATGCTAAAAGTCATTATATCCTTTATAAGGAACTTCATAAATATCTTGCTTTTCAGACGAGGCTGAACTTAAAATTGTGTACTCTTTACTTGTGTATTTACAGTTGGATAAAACTACTCCATTAACGGGCAAAAGGGAAAGGAAATTTATTTCTTTATCTTTGCAGTAATACATGTTATAAAATTGCCCTGTTTGTCGCAAAATAGACATACTGTTAAGATTTATGCAGTAGTTTAACACTTGACCAATTTATATACCCCTAGTATTTTCAGCAATACCAATAATTAGCTATTATGGCGTGTGTGTGTGTTTAGAAATTTCATGATTGAACAAGGAATTAGGAATTTAGAGTTGGGTGAGTTAAAGGTAGTATACTTGTTTGGTAAAGTGTTAAAAACGGCATGATTTCCACTGGTATCTGAAAGCATAGGTCGAGAAAACTACCTTGTAGAAATTTCAGCCACGTATAGATTCAAAACATTTTGTCATTTTTCTCATAAATGGGGGCAATTCAGACGAAATAAATTAATTCACAGGATGATTACTACCATTACCATCTTGATAACAAGTAAGCTTAAAGATAATAATTACCAAACAAGTAGATGCCTTTAAGGCCATATAATCGGGACGATGTTCGCCCGTTTGAAGGGTGAAATCTTTTAATATCACCATGGCTATATTCTTTGATATTCAAAGGCTGCCTGTCAGTGTGGTTTATGCACGCGTGTTTAAATATATTTAATACTTGTAAAAAAGAATCCTTCGGGAATATTGAAGTGAGATTTCGCAATAAATGCGGAAATGGGAAAATTGCTTTGTCTTTTTTTTTTTACAATTAATCTGCACTGCCTAAATTTATTAACTCCATTTTTGACGCTGCATATGCGCATGGCGATGTCCTGGAAAGCTTGAATATGGCTGCGTTCCAAATGCATGTAGGTCGACGCGAACATACGCCAACGTTTGCAAACGTTCGCGTATGTGGAACCATGGAGGAAGAAAACGCATCCTCCATGGTGGAACGCAGCCCTGGGGCCAATTTCATAGAGTTTAAGCACAACAATTTGTTAAGTACAAAAAACCCTTGCTTAGTAAAGAATGTTACCAGTGAAATCCCCATGTGATAGAAATAGTGTATGACCAGTGTAGAGGTTTCATTACCACGACAATCTCATGAAATTTGTAGTGGTAACCTCATTCTATTAAGCAGGTTTTTCATGCTTAAGTAGCTCTATGAACTCGGTCCCTGGAACCCGGCTTTCCGTAGACGAGTGCACAAAAGCACTGTACCATAGAGGAAGGAAACTAGACTTGGTTCCAAGTCCGAGATCCTGTTTTGTTTTCCTTTTCCGATTTTTGAAATGTATGGACAGGGAACTAGTCTATTTCGGTCGAGATGCTGAACCGAAATAGACTAGTTCCCTGTCCATACATTTCAAAAATCGGAAACGGAAAACAAAACAGGATCTCGGACTTGGAACCAAGTCTAGAAGGAAACAAGATAGGCCTTCGGCCAAACGGGCCAATTTCATAAAGCTGTTTAGCAGAAACATTTGCTTAATCCAAAATTTGTCTGCATTATAAAAATGGGTTAAAGGCACAGTCGTCAGCAATGCGCGCGCGCCAGATTCGTGCCACGAAATACGCAGATCCATGCCTTTGCTATGGAGCTTCGTATTTCGTGGCACGAATTTGGCGCGCGCTCATTGCTGACGAGCCTGTGCCTTCAATAGTCAAAATCGTATACCAACTTGTGTTTTTAGCAAGAATAGCAGAGCACCAATTTTGACTGAAAACCCATTTTATAAAGCAAACTAATTTTTGATTAAGCAAATTTTTCTGCTATTAAACAGCTAATATGAAATTTGCCTCTGGTTGGTTAGCGCATAGCGAGACTGAAACAAGTCTAGTTTATAAAGTCTAGCGCGTGCGTTTGAGGGCGCTGTGAAACTTTTAAATTTTTGAGACACGAATGTCGTCTGCGCGGTGTTGCACTTTGCCATTCTATGTCGAATCCGGCTGCATCTTCGGTAAGAATTGAAAACAAATATATATATATTTTTAAATTGACTCATCAAACGTCAGTAAACACGGTAGGTCTAAATTTGATTGAAAAACACAAATTTTAGGATAAAAGAATTGAAGGTTTTGTTCACGCCAATTTGACATGTTTGACGGCGCGGCCCCACGTACGTTTTGTATCACACTGTAGTGTACTGTCATGACTGTAGGCCCTACTTCATGACTTCTAAAGCGAAGAGCTGAGGTGGGGTGGAGCTGCCATGATGGGTGGAGGGACTAATAAATACTAAACACGTTCGTCACTAATGCATAGTTCCGACCTGTCAGTGTCAATCAACCGAACCCGCCGACCAATCACAACAACAGAACAGAGCAGAGCTAGCACCATGGAGGAAGAAACAAACATGCTAGCACTAAAGTAGCACTAGCAGCTAGCAGACAGCGCCCACATAGTCTGCCCTAGCCTAGGTCAAAGTGCATTGCCTCACAAACGACATCACGCAATTTCTGCCCATACAGTTTGTACAGTGTTGTATGCGGTGAATCGGGTGAATTTTTGGTTTGAAGGCCGGGTGATTCGCTGTTCAAAGGTATAAATGATTGTCTACAATGGTCTATCATTATAGAATCAAATTTTTTTTCTCATTGCAGTTTAATAGCACAATGGCAACTTCACAAGACAACAAAACTTCAATTTGTAATGACACCATAGTGGACACGAAAGAGGGTTTCCCAGTTTCTAAGAACCAGATGAAGAAAATGATGAAAATGGCTGACTGGAAAGAAAAACGGATAGTGAAAAGGTAAGCTACAAAAAAATTAAATATTTGCTAAAAGATTTACTTGATATTTTCCACTGTTCCATTTTGTTTTTATCTCAGATTTCCACTGGAAAGAATTTACAAGTCGGCGTCACATATGCCCTCTTGCACTAAAGTGTCTAAACCTATGGGACAACTTATAAGTTTATAAAATTATAAGTTTTTCCTAGTGAAAATATTGCTCCTCCAAATAGTGGTTTTTAAAATTAGATTTACACTTATTGATGTAAGTCATTTTAAGTACAGAATTCTTTCCTTTCTAATAACTAAATGCCACTAAAATAGTAGTGATATCTTGGCAGATGTTGCTGTACTCGTCTTTATTTTGCAGATTAAGAGAAAGAGAAAAAAGGAAACTAAAGAAAATCCAAAACAGAGAGACCCAGCCCAAACCGTCTGACGATGGACAAGTACAGGTCAAAAGACGTCGGATGAATGACCCTGAAGCTAGCGACATCAGAGTGGCTATTGACTGCACGTATGATAACCTCATGAATGATCTGGTAGGTTTTGTAATCTGATTTCTCTGCATTAGACTTAGGCAACCCTTACTTAGCCTTTCAGTGCAAATTGTATCAAAATCTCTGAATTTGTTTCAAATGGAAGATATTCTATAGTTTTGATTGGGAGATTCTTATTTCTAAACGTTGTATTCTGGGTTGTTATTCGGAAAGATAACCATTAACGGACACACACTGGGACCCCAAGCAGTAAACCTATAGACCAATCCGGTAACTAAGGTCTCCTTCCCTGTATATCCGCCATAGCCTGGGGGCATCCAGTGCATAGGCTGTGCACGAACACGCCCCTCCGCGTATGTGCATGCGACGCGCTCCCTTTGCGTACACGTGACGCGCCCCCGGCTTTGCGTACACAACCCTACAAAGACGCGCAACTTGTTCGAAGTAAACAAATGCAGCTTCAGCAACAGCAAAAACATACAGTTCATTCAGTGGAAGCCCCCCAGCTGTGGTGGATGTACAGGGAAGGAGACCTTAGTTACCAGATTGGTGTATAGGACAACGCTGAAAAGTTCCAAGTTTTTCCTTAGTAAAAATCATGACATTTCTACATGTTTTATACATCATAAACAAGGAAAATCTTTGGTGTTTGTGCATTGTAATTTACCTGAAAAAATCCATACCTGGTCACTGCCTGGAGCCCCATGAGTAAAATGCACGGGACAGGTTTTTCCAAGTAAAATCTTCGTATGTTGATTCCCCCACCTTAATTTTGAGTACAGTAAACTCTCGTTATAACACCCCCTGATATAAAGCTCCTCTCGATATAAAGCTCCTTATTCTAAGTGCCAGCCATTATTCCCTGCATTGTGTATGCACTGGTTAAACCGCTTTCTGGATATAAAGCTCAAATTATGTCGGTCCCTTGAAGAGCGCTATAATGGGAGTTTACTGTAATATCATCACTTTTACGCAGTTTATAACAATCTAAAGCCTCATCAGTGGCCAGATATGGAATTTAATCTGTTGCATTTTGTCATTTTTTGATTAGGAAATGAAGAAACTGTGCAAGCAGATCCAGCGCTGCTATGCCGAGAATCGTAGTGTCAGTAACAAGCCACTACAGCTATACATCTGTGGCCTAGGGGGACGATTCCAAGAAATTAGCGAGCAGGTCATAACAGGGTACAAAAGCTGGGATGTAAGTTAAGGGTCTTTCTATAAATTAGGGGTCCAAAAGTGTGACATTTAGTGTCCCCCGTTACACCTGATAATTATGTGTTATTTTTCGTAAATAAATCATTAAAATGGCTTTTAAACCATTTTGTATGAATTGTACTTTATGTACATGTACTCACTCTTTGAGATGGAAAGTATTTAAAGAATGTGTCCTGAATTTACAAAAACAAGATGTAAAATGTAACGGGGGACACCAACATTGGACCCCTAATTTATAGAAAGACCCTTAAAGGCAAGAAAAATATTCCACATTGAATTTAATTCCTTTAATGAAACACTTTTGGTATCCTCTTTTCCCTATAAGCTCGGGACCTTGAGTGGTCCTTATAAATTCAACAAAATGCACATTTTTTATCAGCTGCCAATATTTTGCAATTTAGCCACCATGGAGCAGCACAATTTCACACCATTCATGTGAAGCATTGTAAATTTCATCTGCAGCAATTGTCTAGGCTTGTGACCTTGTTGGTTCTGCCAGGCTTGTTACGCAACTTTTACAAACATCTCAAAATTTCAGATGGCAGTAGGTGTGTTCAACTTATTTTTTTGTTGAGTATAAAACAAAATCAACCACCGAAGATCCGTTTTGGTTTGGTAGGTCCATTGGAAGACGGACGGCCCTGAGACAGCATTTGGTAAAGAGAACATCGTTTATCTAACGTCCGAGTCACCCAACGTACTAACAGAGCTACGGTCTGATCGGGTGTATATCATTGGTGGATTGGTAGATCATAATCACCACAAGGTATGAGCACCAGTTGTATTCACTGGTAACCTGCATTCATACGATCCTCTTTCGACTAACGTCACTGCCGAGTGACAAACTAGAAAGCTGACTCTAAATTTTGTCATTTTTAATTAGGGGGACCGTCGAAAGTTGTCAACATTTTCACAATTCTACAATTCTACAGAGTAGTATTTTTCAAGACCCCCTCCCCCTGAAATACTACTTATCAACATTTTTTTGTTGACATAAAATGTCAATATTTTACAGTGCATGTAAAGTCCTACGCAGCCCTCAACCCCCTCCCCCTTCCTACACCTTGTAGAACCGTGACAATGTTGACAACTTTGGACGGCCCCCTACATGTACTTGCTGTTTTCGTTCAACCAAATACAGGTATGAAAAATGTTCAATTCATTTACATTGAGGAGAGTTTTTTTGCCGAGACAGGATTCAAACGTGGCCAAATTTCTCAGACAAATATTCAAAAAAGGCAGAAAGTATATGGATAGAACAATATAAACTTGCCAAATGTCAGCTTATTTGAAGACCTTTTTTTGTCTAATTTCACACCCAATTACATGTAGTGCTCAGGTTTTTCTAATTTCTCTTCTAGGGTCACTGTTATTCACTGGCTGAGGAGAAAGGCTGGTCACACGCACAACTCCCTATCAGTGACTATGTTAAACTGAGGGACAGAAAGGTTCTGGCCATTAATCATGGTGAGTAGAGTCAAACCTCACTTGGATTTTGCAGATTACTTTGTAATATCAGGAACCTTGTATTGGAAAGTAGATAGCGCGTCAAACTTTCGGTCGAGAAGTCCATGGTTCGAAGCCTGGTCATTGCACCACGTTGTGTCCTTGGACAAGACATTTCACTCCACATTGTCTCTCTCCACCCAGGTGTATAAATGGGTACCACCAAATACGGTTACCCAACTAGTTGCTGGGGGTAGACCTGCGATGGAATGGCATCCCATCAAGGAGGAGTAGCAATGCTCCTAGTCACTCCATGCCACAGAAACCGGGGATGAGTACCGGCTGTATGAGCCAGTATGGGCTCATAAACGATGTACCTTGTATTATTAAGAACTTGAAAACAATGAACAAGAGATTAAGCCATGGGGCCAATTTCACAGCGCTGCTTAAGCATTTGCTAAAAAGCCGTGCTTACTATAGCAGACGAGTTAAAGTGCTATTATTAATGGTTGCGTTGTGGTTAAGCACGCGTGTGCTTGGAAACGGCTATTGTTGCGTCACTATCTTAAGCAAAGTTTGGCCCTGCAATTAAGGCACGTTTTCAGTTGCTTACCGTTAACGATGTCTATGAAATAGCCTGATGCTCGGTTAACAGAAAATAGGATGTTGAGTAGCTTTGTGAAATTTGACCCTGGAATGTTCCTTTATTTAAACAAAATGTTGTATTAACAGTGCTCTTATCACGGTTTGACTTTAATACATCTTTATCTCATTTATTCATAAACTTTCGATAGTGTATGAGATTCTCCTGGCATATATCAAAACCAAAGACTGGCAGGAGGCGTTCTTAAAGGTCTTACCACCGCGGAAGGTGGCGGCCGTCAAGGGGTCATCGGAGGTCAAAGGGGAAAGGTCAGATGATGTGACCCCTGAAACGGAAGGACCATCATTGGAAGAAACGGCCAAGGACACCAGCTAACAAAGGTAAATGTTTCTGTCATAAAATTTCAGTACAGTAAAATCTCGTTAAGTCAAAACCGAATAACTTGAATCTCTGTTTACCTCGAAGTACTGTGACACTACCGACGTAAGAATAGACTTTTGTGCACACGTACTTTTGTACCTACGTAACTCGAACTTCCTACACTAATTCATCTGTTTACCTCAATTTTTTTTCGGCTAATCCAAAAAGAGACTGCTACTGAAAAGATCACAAAGAAGTGTGAGAAACTTTCAATAAGTCTTATCTGTCAATTTCGATCTTTCTTTTCGTCAAGAGGTGCAGCATGGTGCACACTACCTCTGTTAAATTAGGGCCTATGCCATAACCGCAACAAATCAGGCTTCCTGACATGCTTGAATGGTACCGACGAGCCTGCATTGAACATCACGTCCGTGGTTGATGCATCAACAAAGTGCACACTGCCATTATGTTAACAGTGTTTCTTATGCAACTGGACGCTGGGTCTATGGCTAGACCATGCACTGTGCCACCAACGGGTAATGGTAAGAGCGCCTTCTTCAGGTACAGGACATTACCAACCACGTGACCACACAAACCATACGCCGCACTTATCACCCCGTTTACACTCGATTCGCCTTTGCCGAATCGAACTCCGCAATTTCCAAAAAGGGGAGTTGAAGCCGGGTAGGCACTAAGTGTAAACGCAAAAGGTGACTTGAAAAAGGTCTGATTCGCCTTTTTCAAGTCACCTTTGGGGTAGGGTTGAACCCCGCAATTGCGGGGTTGAACCCTGCAATCGTCAAGGTCGCTTGTAGTGTAAACGCTACCCGAATACAGATTCGGCAATTTGAGTGTCCTTGGGGCGGTGCCCGCAGTGTAGTAGATTTAATTGACCAATCTGGCACTAGTGCAGCAACACCTAACAGCTCACGCATGCGCTGCAGTTACATTTAGTGGTGACTTTTGCGGTTTCTGAAGCGAGTTTAAGCGATTTGGGGTGTAGTGTAAACGCGGCAAATGTTCAGTTTTGTGGTCGCAATAAAAATGCTGGATCTGTATCCACCTTTGCTGAATCGAGTGTAAACGCGGTGTATGGCTCCACACCAGATGCATGAGGCAGTAATTTACGGTGGAAATTATTAGCGAATTGGGACCTCTGCTTATCTCAAACTCTGGATACCTCGAAATTTGTATCCATTGCCTTGAGTTTTGACTTAACAAAGATATTTTACTGTACATGTACTATGTTTTTCTCTGAAAAACATAAGTGATGTAAATTTTTGTTTTTATTTTATTATTTGTTATATTTGTTATTTTATTATTTGTTTAGGGTGTATGGGCATGGAGCAGTGGGGGCGTTGAGAAGAGCGTGAGGCATTGTGGCCCACAAACGAGGTGTGCTCAGTACCATGTGTATTGAGTAACAAATTCAGAGAATCTGTTTACAAGACATGTATGAATCATACATGAATTCTATTTAATCACACTTATTTCTGAATCAAATACTTAACACCGCTGTTGATTTTTCCATAATTACATTATTCCTTGTTTTTTAATACATCACTGTAATTAGGAGAGGCTCCAAAACTGCTTGTCTTGCAAAACTTACTTTTAAAATATCTACTCAATAAAAACACCATAATGCTATACACAGAGCTAAATATTAAATACAAGTATTTTTTTTGTGATTTAAAAAATGTGGCACAAGAAAGCACACATTGCATACAAAACATAAAGTGCATTGAAAGAAGATTTATACATTATGTACACGAGGCAACCGAGAATTTACATATTGCTCCTCAAAAACACTCTTTTTGAAAACACTGCAGTCATGATTTCCTTGAATAAATGTGACACTTTGAGAAATAAATATTGGTAGTTTAGCGTGAACAAAAATAACACATAATCAATTGGTGTTCAATTTCTTTTAAGTTGCAAGTACGGCTAAACACGAGTGCAGAAAAGCAACACCTAAAATACCAGCAAATTAAATCCAACTGTGCAAAAAAATAAAATAACAAAACTTGAAACACTTAAAAGCAGTGGTAACAATTACAACAATCCCATAGTTACATTGATGCATGTGGGTGAGGAAAACTAACAAATATTTGACCTGTTGGAAAAATGTATTTCTAAGCTTGACCTTTAGTAAAATTATCCAAAAAGGTACTTTAGTTAAGCGATGCTGTTGGCTTTCCACGGTAGCTTTATAAACACACATGAAGCATTAACCGCCATCGGAAAAACTCATTTTATCAGAAAAAAATAGACAAATTTTCCTTCTAAATTACTTATTCAGTGACTGTGTGTGGGTTTGCCGACTGTCCTTCTTTGGGCGTAGAGATGTAGCGAAGCTTGGGTGTTTGCGGCTTGGCCTGGGAGGCTGGTCGTTGATCATGTTCAATCCTTAAGATGTCCACCTTGCTGCTTCTTTGTCTTGATCCTAAAACGTTTGTAACATTTGACAAGATAGCAATGGAATTGATTAGAGTTGGCCTCGGTTTAGTTTAGGTTTTTGTCTATAAGCAGCTAGCATGTATTGAATCAGCTAGGACTTGATACAGAGTTTGCCATTGTCATGGGGTTAACGATACATTACAGGATTGGAAAACTGTTAGTGTAAATTCCATGTGTGATTGAGATTGTATGATTAAAAACCAACCTGTGTGTAAGTCGGCTCAGTACTTCATCTACGCTCCAAGAGAACAATTAAAAACTATGAGTGCTTTCAAGAAAGTGAGCGAAGCCACCATCCTATTTAGGATGGTTTCCTGGCAATACTTAACAGAAAATGGAGCCATAATACGTAGTCGGGGGTGCTAGTTTCATTCTCGTGAGGGCGCACTTGACTACTTCTATCTTCCATTTGAAGAAGGTGATTCAGGTCAAATGGTTGATTAAAATTTTTTGACATTGGAAATCCGGTAATAGAGCTATTGCACCAGCGGCCATGACAGGGGGCAGGTTTTCACATTTAAATGATGTGACAATACATCCACATCCGCATGACACACGGTGAAAATGGGACTGTCGTGGCCGCCTGTGCAACGGGTCTATACGGGTGTTTTCAACCAAGGACGTTACGTACCATGAATGTCCTGGAGCTTTGCTTTATCGGTGCTTCCAGCCATCCGTCTGTCCACCTCCTGCTCATACGAGTACCGCGAGTAGCCAATTGGGGCACCAGTCCTCTTCTGCACCCCATCGTCTGTCAATCCGAGTGTCGGGTCTGGTCGGTCCAACTCCCCGTAGCCATTTTGTAGGTTCATCATGGTCGGCGGCGGGTGGCTGTGAGGGCGCTCTTGTGCTGCCATGTCGTAGTAGTTCTGACTCTGGTTCCGTTGCCAATAATCTTCCTCATTTGCAACGGCGCTGCGGATCATGTCCAGCACTAGGTCTTTTTCTGTATTCAAACGATGATTTGCCACAATTACTGCAAAGTTGTGTGTTTTACCTCTACAAAATTACCATCATTGAGTCTTAGAGGGCACCATGGTCTATTGAACAGAATCTTGGAGTGCATCCTTGTAAACCAGAACTGAAGCAAGTAGTTGACTGATGGTGGAAGCACCATCAGAAGAGGCATCAACATTATGAAAATGAGGCAAGTCGATCCAGCCTTGATATTGTCTGAATTTCAAAGGGCGCTGAGGCCAACTGGAGAGGCACCATGTTCAACTTTGTTCCAAATGTGTTCTGGTTATTATTGCATGCAAGCCTTATGAAATTTAAGAAGATATTGCATGCTGGCCAAGTTGGCCTCAGAAAGTGTATATCTTGAAGGTGCATCAGGGCCAACTCAGCAGGGCATAGCCTTGGTTAATGTCAAGGCCTGGTTAGAACTTCAAGAGGAAAAAGAACTCGAAAAAAATATAATTTCGTACCTCTCTGTCCAGATGAGCAGAGCCACGATTGAACCGCATTGATGGAGTCTGTTTGCAGTATCTGACACAGCATCTCCATGACCTGGAAAGAAAATGAAATATCAAAGTCTGTCAACATCTCAATGAGTAAGACCAGTAAAGCAAATACATGTATGAAGTAGTATAACTGTCAAGAACTGTGCTTCATAGCTCAGCTAGTAGAGCATCTGTCCTGTGTGTCAGAGGTCTTGGGTTAGAATCCTTGGGAAAACTATGATTTTTATCTCATCTCCATAGAGGGCCTAATTTATCTTCCAATCTTACCAGTCCTTCTCTGTCTACATCTGGTGCAATGTGATGAAACAATTCCCTGGGACGTTGCTTCTGGCGTGAGAAGCCTCTAGACATGGCTCTGGACGGCGGAGGAATAAGCCGGCCGGTATCGGCGGAGTAGATGCTGGTCCTTTTGGGTTGGGCTTCTTGTTGCTCCTTGATCTCCTTCGGGAGTCCCAGACCAGCTGCCTCCGTCAGTTGACACAACTCCTCACGCCACATGTCTATCATTGGGACTGTACTCAACAGTGGAGAAAAATGCAGTCAGTTTGTAAGGGCTTCTTTCGTGAGTGGTTGAAATTTCGGTGATAAATTAGTCGTGATTAACTTAACATTCGAGTAGGGAGAAAAAAACAGGTCTATTGTCAAATAGACCGATCCAGTTTGCGCCCTGCCCATGTAGAAACGCGTCTAGCAACATCAAAGTGCGCAGAATTATTAAATTGTTTGGATCACCAAAAGACCACGTGGATCATCATTGTCTTTCAAAAAGATTGGTTGGTGGAAATTTCGGAGGTGGAGCTTAAACGCTTATGGATCGGTCTATTTAGGAGTTCTGAATGTTCTTTTGGATGTGTTTCTGGCATGTGTCCCAACAGATCACTGTGCATTCAAGATCCTCTTGAAACACATCATTTTGTTGTTTTATGGGTTGTTTTGTTACAGCATGGCATTGGTAATTTCGGTTGGGTGACGAAAACAGCATTAAGTGATAACACTGCAAGCGCATGCACTGCACACTGCCACTGCAACAGAAATTTAATACAGGGTTTTCCATTGTGTATACACAGTTCCGAGAGCTGAGGACTCTTTTCTTTATATCCGCCATAGCTGGGGAGCACTTCCATTAAATAAACAGTACGTTTTGTGCTGTTGCTAAGCTGTTACATTTTGTTGTCACTTCAAACAAGTTGCGCGTCTTTGTAAGATTGTGTACGCGAAAGGGGCGCGTTACGTGCGGGTGTAATGGTGAGCATGAGCACTTTTTGCTCTAACAGGAACACAAAACAGTCCATGCACTGGAAGCCCCTAGCTATGGCGGATATATAGGGAAGGAAACCTTAGTTACCGGGATGGCCTATATGTGCTAGACTTTAATGAATGTTGTGAATTATGTCCAAGATTTGCTCTCATCTGTTATGTGGTTATTTCATTTCTGTGGGGATTAGGTGACACAGCAAACATTGTGTATTAGTTTATGTAAGTAAAACCAAACCTTTGAAATGAATGCAAAAATAGAAAATTGCGAAATGCAAGCTGGAAATTTTATTTTCAAATGAAAGCATAGATAGATTGTAATGCTGTTGAGATGAAATGTAAAGAAAGGGAGAAACAGACTTATTTCAAACTATGAAGTATGAATTGTAGAAGTGCACTCCACAAACACGGCAAACGGAACACACTCGATTGCGTGCAAACAAGCCAGGAAAACCACTCACTAAGCCCAAGTTTGGGATCTGCCTTTTCCTTGAACCCGAGGGGGTACGTGCTGAGTCCGGTCAGAGTATTCATGGGAAACCGATGCGAGTTGAGTACAGGATTTTGGTTGTAGATTCGGTATCGGTGCTGATTGAGCTCCGGTATTCTGAATGCGTACATCTGACGTGATTCTGACATGGACGGTTGTCGGAGGATGTTGCGGGCATTGCTGCTCGCTGGGTGTTCATCGTTAACGGCGCAGATTGGCAAACCGTTTAGGCCTGGGAATAGCAATACAGTCGTGGGGATGGTCGTCGATGCAAATGTGCATCGATGTTTGCATGGTTTGTCCTCGGAAGGCTCTGTCACTGCAACCCCTCAATCGTCTTGACCACGAATATGGCACCCTCGCATGACTGAACTAGCCCGTGACCTAGTACGTGACCTTGTTAACATCATCTACATCAGTTATGGTCAGTCAGTTGGCTAAGATGTGATCATTAGGATTTGTTGGATTTGAATATTAAAGGACCTGTATGAGTTGAGCTAGTCTGTGTAAATGGTGTTAAGTTATATCAGGCGACGGGCACTAACATTTTGCCTGCCCTGTCCATATTATACACATGCAATTTGTTCTGCAAATTAGTTAAGGCTGTTGTTGAATTGTGTGATCCTTGACAAAACAAGAATCATGTACATACTGTTGGTTAGGTTTGGAAACAGGGTGGTTAAGATGTAAATAAGTGCTAGATGGTCTACATGTTTGTAAGATAATGTATATTGGGTGCTTTCACAGGGGGTCAAAAGGTTACGGGTCACTATTGCTTGTCCTTCAGATTGGGAGAGAACAATATAGCCACATGCTTTTCTGCTAGCAGCCACTTGCGTTTATCCACGTGGCTCTGTTGTTCTCTCCTGATCTGGAGGACAAGCAATAGTAAGTGACCCGCGACCTTTGACACCCTGTGAAAGCCCCTATAAGTTGTGAAGTAATGAAAGTGAAATTGATACGCATAAGAGTTTAAATAGGTGGTTTTGTCCAGTCGTACCAGTGTGGCATAGCCGGTATCTTGAACATCGTAAGTAGTTTCAGTATGTTAAAGAGAAAAGATCATCAGACGGCTAGGAAAAATGGATTAGAAATGGCGTAACTTGCTTCGGTGCAAAATGAGTATTATTAGCTATGCAAAATTAATCCATGAGGTCCAGTTTATGGTTGAGGTTAAGTTTTAGGATAGGTGACATTTACAAAGAAGGTAGCTATAAGGCGAAAAGCACTACACATGTATTAGCAAAAGCATTTTCTCCCGTACTGGTAGTTGTGTTAAACATTGTCCGACGATAAGAAAGAACAGCATAGCACAGTCCATACTTGGTAGTTCAATAACCATGTATTTGGCTGGTTAAATTGTTATATTGTTAGTAAAGCTTATTTGTCATTTTATGTTGAAGATGGCAGCTGAGTTCCTCAACAGTTTTTAGTGAAGGTACATATCGCTAAAATGTTAGTTCTGCAAGGAATTAGTAAAATTAGCTTGGCTGTCCACATATCACCCGTGATGTTTTTTTTCTTCCTGTAATTGAAAAAACTTACTCAAGCCAAACCTAGGGTCAGCCCGTTCCCGCATGGAAAGCGGGAAACGGCGGTACTGCGTTTTGGCTTCAATGTGGTTAATCCTGTGAGTTTGCAGAGGGGGGTTGATGTGGTTGGGATGGTAGTTAATGGATGCGACCGGCAGCCGGGCAGCATGGGGCATCGTCTGGTCTGCGAGGGTGCCCGTGGCTGGTCGTCGCATCTGAAGACGGGGGTTGAGGACATAGCCTTCGTCATGGACGGAACAGATGGGAATATCGAGCAAACCTGGGCAATTGTTTAAAAAGTAAAAATTTAGTAACAGACATACATGTAACTGATAAGAATTTTCAAACGTGTAAATATGCACACGTGATACATTGCATTGTTGCCTAATCACAGAACTTTAAGCAAGCCCGTAACCAGGAGGGGATCTGGTGGATCGGACGATCCCCCCGCGGAACAGGGAGTTCCGCTCTACAAAATAAAAAATTCAATAATTCGAATAATTCAATTTTTCGTCGCACAATATAGCCAGTTGTTATTGTATTATGTTGTTGTATATCACACAGTGATCATATCTGAAAGGGGGTCATCTAATTATCCATGCATTCTTCGTTATGTATGCAATGTTATGTATAGCCGGCATTTTACTGTTTAAAAACTTGTGCCTGACGGCACTATTCGATCACCCCCGCAAAACTCGCTGGTTACGGGCCTGTTAAGACCTAATCATTTGCAATGACCAAACAGGAACAGGAGGATATTATTGTTGTTAATTGTTGTTGGTATTTTCGGCAACTAAGGCCCTTTATGTCATCTACTATACAGTATTCGCTTTAACTTTATATTTATTATCAACTCAAGATGACGAAAAAGGAGATGCAGTTTTAGAAGTGGGAGGGAAAACCCTCAGGGAAATCTCCTGGGGAACAACCGATGTGGTCAAGTAGGGACTGCAAACCCAATCCAAATACACATCCAAGAATCGAACCTGGGACACCAACCCATGTTACATTTGGTTTACCTTTGATGTGTCGAACCCTGCCCGGGTGGGGATTGTGTCTGGCAAAGAAGGCACTCTGACTCAGATTACCAAACCTTGCACTGGCCATGGTGGCCGGTCGGTTCCCTGCAAAGTCCTTCCTGGTTTGGGGCATATGGTGATTCCGGGAACTGTTCTCTGGCACTATGCCCAGTGTACTGCGCACTACGAGTGGATCACCGTTGGAAGGGATGAAAACGGGCATGGTTTTTGGTGGAATTTAATTCTGGACAATTGGGAGAAAAAATGTAGTCAAATTGGGTTATTCAGTCAATGAGGATAAAGCATACCGTTAGTCAAACCTTGATAATAATAATATCATTAATACAACATTCTGCTTCGAACAATTGATAGGAGCATAATACAATCTGTCTATATTCAGGTACCGCTTTAAATGAGTGATCAGTGTCTAGAACCAACACTGTGGCCAATAATATCATACTTTGGCTCTCTATACATCGACAAATGTTACACATCACTATTCAGTGTGTGCTTAAACAAGCCCACTTGTCATATTTGTGAAGCTTTTGATTCTCAAACCTTTACTGTAGAACCCGGTGCAATGTTACCAATAAACCAATCTGGCAAGCATTTGATTAACTAAGGGGAGGGAGTGTTGCTATATTTGTATTCTCTCAGCATAATGACCCTCCAAGCCGTGGTGGCATGGCTACCATAGAGTGATGAATTGACATTGACTCTATCGCACTTAACCTGTGAGTCAATTGACTGTAAACATGGGGCATAAAACATAAGGTTATCTGCATTTTTCGTTATTTTTTTTGTACGTTTTGAGTTTTTCAATATTTGTTTCTAACTCTTATAGACTATATTGAATAGCTGTCATCTTGCAGGGCATTTTCTTTGTTCTGTGAGGACATGCATGGTTGCACATTTTGTCCTTACTAGGGATGGGACGTTTAACCGGGGAAAAATTTAAAAACCGTTTTTTTGAACGTTTAAACGAAACCCATATAAAGAATGTAAAATAGTTTTCAGATGGTTATTTGTAATGACTTCATGAAACTGTAATAAATTCATATGGGGTCGTAGTAAAATGTTGACCAGATAAAGGTTCAATTATTATTTTGGGGGCCTAGGGGTAAATGTGTACATTGCATGCATCTATAAACACCAGCAACAATCTTTAGTGTCGGCTGAACGGTTAACCGACACTTTTTGAATTAACCGGTTTCTGAATTAACCATAAATTCCCATCCCTAGTCCTTAAATTGTTGACCAATTTAAATGTCAAAAGTTGTGCAGCTATTCAATACGGTCTATTGTTTTGTTTCTTTTCTTGTTTATTTTGTTTGATTGATTTTTTAGTATGCATGCGCAATTTTTTGTTTAATTTTATTTTAATTTTATGTGTTTATTATATGTATTGTTTTTATCTTATTTTCAGGACCCTTCGACAGACTGCATTTCAATGTTACAGAAGCTACTCCTGGTTATGCACCTATAAATTGTTTCCCTCACCCCTCCAGTCGGGCTACCCCACCAAGAGGTGGATATTGTCACTTTTCGCGTGACAAAATCCCCACCCCTGGGGCAAAATTTAGGTGACAAAAATCCCCACCCCCACGTGCAAAACATGCACGTTCTTGTATACAGTCGAGGAGAGGGGGGGGGGGGGGGGGGGGGGGGGGGGGGGGGGGAGAGGGAGAGGGGAGAGGGGTGTTTGGAGAATTGATAGGTGCATTATTAGATATCAAAAACAAATTGTATTTAATGTTATGTTATTTATAAGATAGCCATATCAATGATGCAACTTGTATCATTTGATTTTTGGTGCCTTTAAGCGTTTACTTTGTTTTTTTAAATATTTATTTTTGTTAGCAAATTAATGTGTTAGCCCTGCAGGCAAATGGCATGGTTTTTGTTGCATGTATCTGTTCTTAATTCTACAAGAATTTACTTAGCAGTAAAATGTACTGTCAACATTTCTTTCTAAGAAGCTTTTCAATTCTTTAATTTAAAGGAGCATGTCCAGATCAAATTTGTGAATCCCGTTTTTCTCATGGGTGTTGTGATTTTGTAACCATATGATATTTGTCATATTTTTCACATTCCCATTCTGAAATTTTGCATTTCAATCCGTACGAAGGATATCGTCAAAAACCACCGATGTTTTGTAATTTATCTGGTTCCATGAGGTACTGCAGTACACCAACGTTTTGCTTCCACATCCAATTCCAAATTTCCTGTTTCTTCCCATGGATAGTACTTTGGGGAGGTATTTTATATGACTGTTGGGTTAAAACGAAATCCATTTTCTGGAAAAATCTGAACACGCTCCTTTAAAGGGCCTGTGACATCCTAAACAACTTTGTGCCTAAGCTTTGCTTCATAATGACGGATTACTTGTTCAGCAAGACATACTATTGTTCGTTTGGATGTAAAATCAAGAAAAGGTGGCATTTTTCAACTTTGAAGATTTCATTGCAATAAATCACAGACAGAGGGCGCTGTTTTGAGTGCATCACATAAGGAAGACAGAAGGGAAAAGTTAAGAAAAAACATAAGACTTCAAGTTGGACTTGTGGCAAATTGCTGCAGTTTCTACCCCCAGTTTTGTCATGGCTTACAGCAGGCAACATGTAAAACAAACTCAAACAGCCATGGATTACAAAAGTTACAGGAAAACTGAGAAAAAAGTGGAATCTTTTGTGCACAGTTCAATGTGATACTCCTGTGTCTGCCTCTTGTGACGTCGTGACCTTGGTCATGAATATGCATATTTTCATTAGCATAAAAACTAAAAACCTTTGTTTTAACCCCCAAAGCAAGCTCCAAATAGGATTTTTATGACTTTAGCTGAGTAAAGTGGTTTTAAAGCATAGATTTCATTGATAAAAATCCTAAATAAGGGGCCCTTTAAGCAATAAATGCAGAGATGACAAAGTTAATGTGCAGATACATTGAAATATGATTGAAATATTGAAAAACACCCCAAAAACAACAGAAAACGGTTGCTTTTTTAATTCAATTTTTTTTAAATATTTAATCAACAAAAACAAAATCTGATGAAAAAAGATGTTCTCTGACAACATGATTTTTCTAAAGCAAAATTTTAAACGTGATTTATTCCAAGGACAGAATTGAGTTGGAGTTTTAAAATATCTTTAAACTGAAACTAGACATTAAACGATAAAAAAATTCATCTTGGTGTTTTCAGTCGTTATAAATGTCCATGCAGGTGACACTAAAACGGTATTTATACTAGTCTGTTGCCGTGATAAGGACAGACGATAAATCACAACAGTACAAAGGTTTTGCCCAAGCTGGGGGTAAAATGCAGGTCCATGTGGTATTTTTATCACTGCAGAACTCGTTTTGCATGTCAATAAGTTGAAGCCTGTTTTAAAATTCAGTTTCTGTTCGATGGATTTAAATTGTTTTTATTTACTAACTAACCTATGTTGTTTTTTGTGTTAAAGCATGCATTTTGTATTTATTGTTATTTTTTTTTTTTAAGTTTCAACAACAATGCTGTAGTAGTATAAGTTATTGGACACTATGATTTGGCGCACAATCAGTACATAAATAAATCGCCAAGTATGGAGTTAAAAAAAATTATCCCATCTCGAAATCAGAAATACAACTAACACTGTATACCTCCCCGGGGCCCTATACTGTAACTGTATCCTGCATACCTGTTTATTTTTTTAGCGAGCCAAAATAGTCGGTTTCACGCTTTAGGATCTAATTATCACATAATTGCTTATCAAATAGCATAGTCAATTTATAATCACTTTGGGGGCGAATCAAAGTCCGTTGTGTCAACACATGTTAATAGGTCTTAATGTGAAATTCAGGCGTTGGTTGGCAGAATTTGTGAAGCAACAATTTAGCAAACTACTGTATTTTTTTATTTGGCAATACATAAATACATTTGCGTATGTCGAACCTCGTTATTAGGAGGTCCTTATGTATAATTTGGAGAATATACTTCGTTATAAGAACAACCTGTGTATTATCCAAAATTGAAAACATGAAAATCAAGGGACCTAAAATGTTCCTTTTTTATAAGCAGAATCAGAAATGGATTTAGCTTGCGTCGGGGAAACCGAATGTTAATTAAGGTTTATTTTGCCCTTACCCGACGTAATTATTAACACTGTATACTCGGTGCTTTCCCGAAATACTATGACAAACTTCATAGCGTGCTTGGGTGGGACTCGAACCCATGCACGACCTCCTGCAAACAAGGGAGACCTTAACCACTCGACCACCGAGCTAGCCGGTGTTGAATGGCCAGTTCGAATAATTTCGCAACGGGGATCGCAATTAATCAGAAATTGATTTAGCTTGCGTCTGCCTTGTTTGCAGGAGGTCGTGGGCTCGAGTCCCACCCAATCACGCTATGACGTATTTCATAGTGTTTCGGGAAAGCACCAAGTATACAGTGTTAATAATTACGTCGGGTAAGAGCTAAACAAACCTTAATTAACATAGGCTATAAGCAGAATGTTTTAACCTTAAACATCGATGTTTGATGTTCGACTGTACGTAGTTCTGAGGCAGTTGAATATGGCAGAAAAATGACAAACATCGGCGTGTAAAACCTTACCCAAATAGTTTGTTTTCGTGTGAAATAATTCAGATAAATTCACTTTTTAGCGTCATAATTCAAGATAGATCTTACCTTTTCTTGGTTAAATAATTGGGCTGGGGGAAAACCGTCAGTATCTGGCAAAAATGGAGCAAACTGGTCGAGTGTCGAGTCCCTAATGTGCGCAGAGTTGGCGAGCTTCTACCGTGTGTGGCTGTGTACGTGTGAGGGCCCATCGACGTTATGTCCCGTTGCTAAGGGACGCAGCTCCCCTAGTGTTCGGGGTCGACCCAACGTAATGTACCGATGAATCGATCGACTAACCTTATTGACAAAAGACACACAAACTACAGGGGTGAAAGATCGGCCCCTTTGTTGTAATGGGTGCTGGGTTCTGTGTTACCCTCACTGATGTAACTGGTGCTCTGTATTAAAGGGGCTTTGTAGTGTTTGTCCTTAATAATAATAATAATAATGAATATTTTTAATGCGCATGGTATCAGAAAGATGCTCAGGACGCAGCAATACACAAGTATGAAAAACAAATGTAAATATCACAACCAATGTACTAAAATATTAAGTTAAGTGATGATTTAAAGGAGGCCATAGATGTTGAGAGTTTGATGTGTTCCGGTATCTTGTTCCATAGTGTTGCGGCTGCTGATGCAAAGTCCTGTCACCCCAGGATCTCCTAGACCGGATTTTCTTGAGAAGACGTTTGTTGTTTGAATTGGCACAGTGGATGTGTGTTTAGAGTGGTTTGGAGTTCAAACGCTATACCATGCAAGAGCTCGTCATACCGCGGACCGGACGCGTTGATGCCGATTTAGTTTAGTTTCGCCTTGCCGAATCATTCTGTAGTGTTTATTGTCAATCGAAATTTAAGTGTATTGGTACCAAAACTTGGACCACGTCTTTTCGCGAGATTTCGTTGATGTAATTTTATTCACAATTACAAAAAAGGTTTTACACGTATATTGGTAACTTCAGGTTTAACCCCATTTTATCAGAATGACATTGTGCATGGATTATCCTCTGACGCGTAGCGAAGTTGACTTTGAATCATGTTTGTTTATGTGTCACGTCTTAAAATGTGCGTATAGTCGTGACAATCTAAGGTTTAAGTATATAAGTTCCGAACGCTTGTTACCAACGCCCATTGAGATGGCGCAGTGGATGTGCACTCTGATTCTCACTCCTGTGGAGTTGAGTTCGAATCACATTTAAACCACATCTTAATTGGCTCCTTTGTGATTTCTTTTCATCATCTGACTTCGTTCACTTCAATTTGTTTCATTGTAAACTAGGTTTAAGTATAAGTTCCGAATGGGTGTTTCCGGTTCCAAAGAAACCCGAGTTGACACATGTGGATGTGTAATGTGACTATATATCAAAGGTCCGAAGTTCTCTATTCATGCCCGTGTCCGATTGTAATTTCTTTTGATGTATACTTGGTTCTATTCAAGATGTTTCATTGCAACCTATAAGGTTTAAATATAAGTTCCGAACACCCTTCTTCTGGGAAGACTGTGGCACAGTGGATGTGTATTCTGACTCTCGATAAGGCGATTTCAGTTCCTGTCGTGAATGTGTGTGTGTTTTATCTACTTGGTTAAATTTAAGATGTTTCATTGCAACCTAAGGAAGACTAAGATGCCAAGTGCATGTGTACTCTGAATCCCGATTGGAGTGCAATTCCCGCCCTTGTGAAATTGTATTTTCTTTTTATTCTGCTTGGTTCAATATAGACGGTATCGAATAGCCGCCATTTCGTGGGGCACCTTTTGTTATTTAAACCGTTCAACAAAGAAACAAAGAAACAAAGAAACTACCCCACGAAATGGCGGCTATTTGATACGGTCTATGCAAGATGTTTCTTTGCAGCCTTTAAATACAAGTTGGTGTCGCTGTGGCAGTGAGCGGAACACCGAGGCCTGAGGACCCCCCGTTCGGTTTCACGTAGCACCTTGGAGTGATCAAGTTTTGAAGAAAAAAATGACTAAGTGCGGACTGGTACCTTTAAGTATTTAAAATTCGGCGCAATTTTCGGCGAACGGTATAGTGGCGCTGCGAGCGGAACTCCGAGGTCGTGGACCCCTATATTCGCTTCTTATACAGCACCATAAAGAATGATCAAGTTTTGAACAAATGACAGTGGCGCGTGGTATAGTAAGCGGAACTTAGGTTCCTCGTGCACACCACCGTGGGATAATACACAACAATTAAAAATGACTAAGTCCGGACTGGTACCTTAAGTATTTAAAATTCGGCTCAAATCTCGGCCAACGGCAGTGGCGCTGTGGGAGTGTGCGGAACTCCGAGTCATGAGGACCCCGGTTCGGTTCCTATACACAACACCATTGAGTGATCATGTTTTCAAAAAGTGACTAAGTCCGGACTGGTACCTTAAGTATTTAAAATTCGGCGCTAATTTCGGCCAACGGCAGTGGCGCTGTGGGAGTGTGCGGAACTCCGAGGCCTGAGGACTCCGGTTCGGTTCCTATACACAACACCATTGAGTGATCAAGTTTTCAAAAAGTGACTAAGTCCGGACTGGTACCTTAAGTATTTAAAATTCGGCTCAAATCTCGGCCAACGGCAGTGGCGCAGTGGGAGTGAGCGAAACTCCGAGTCATGAGGACTCCGGTTCGGTTCCTATACACAACACCATTGAGTGATCATGTTTTCAAAAAGTGACTAAGTCCGGACTGGTACCTTAAGTATTTAAAATTCGGCGCTAATTTCGGCCAACGGCAGTGGCGCTGTGGGAGTGTGCGGAACTCCGAGGCCTGAGGACTCCGGTTCGGTTTCTATACACAACACCATTGAGTGATCAAGTTTTCAAAAAGTGACTAAGTCCGGACTGGTACCTTAAGTATTTAAAGTTCTGCGCTAATTTCGGCCAACGGCAGTGGCGCTGTGGGAGTGTGCGGAACTCCGAGGCCTGATGACCCCGGTTCGGTTCCTATACACAACACCATGCAGTGGTCAAGTTTTGAAAAAAATGACTAAGTCCGGACTGGTACCTTAAGTATTTAAAGTTCTGCGCTAATTTCGGCCAACGGCATGGCGCTGTGGGAGTGTGCGGAACTCCGAGTCATGAGGACCCCGGTGCCGTTCCTATACACAACACCATTGAGTGATCATGTTTTCAAAAAGTGACTAAGTCCGGACTGGTACCTTATAAGTATTTAAAATTCGGCTCAAATCTCGGCCAACGGCAGTGGCGCAGTGGGAGTGAGCGGAACTCCGAGTCATGAGGACCCCGGTTCGGTTCCTATACACAACACCATTGAGTGATCATGTTTTCAAAAAGTGACTAAGTCCGGACTGGTACCTTAAGTATTTAAAATTCGGCTCAAGTCTCGGCCAACGGCAGTGGCGCTGTGGGAGTGAGCGGAACTCCGAGTCATGAGGACCCCGGTTCGGTTCCTCGCGTGCGCAGCACCATGGAGTGATCAAGTTTTCAAAAAATGACTAAGTCCGGACTGTACTGGTGCCTTAAGTATTTAAAGTTCTGCTCAAATGTCATCCAACGGAAGTGGTGCTGTTGTTAAGTGCGGAACCCCGGTACCGAAGGCCCCGGGTTCGAAACCCGCGGAAGAGTTTTTATATTCATGTTCTCCTGTTCGGGCTATACCTTAAATATTATAAAAACGTTCTTCTCGCGGGGGGACCCAAGATGGTGGATGCGGTTAGAGTGTCGCCCCCCAATCGGGTGTCGCGGGTTCGAATCCCCCGGCTGACAGAAGCTCCCAGCTGACACGATCACGCGGCTGACACACACCCGTGACAGTCCGAGTTCCATGGTACTCCGACATCCACTTGCCGTGAATCCCCCAACTAAATAAAATAAAATAAAATGAGATTTTGCTAAAATTGTATACAATATTTCCCTTTAAGTTCAATAAAACTCCTACTCCTTGAAGGATCGCTCTTAAAACTCCCAAGGTGACGGCGCCGAGGATCGAACCTCCGTCAGCTGATCGGGAGTCAGAGTACAAATCCACTGTGCCAACTCAGTCTTCCTGAAGAAATGTGTTTGGAACTTATATTTAAACCTTAGGTTGCAATGAAACGTTTTCAATTGAACAAGGTAGATCAAAAGAAACTACGCTCCTCACAGCGACGGGATTCGAACCCCAGTATAGCTGATCGGGAGTCAGAGTACACATCCACTGTGCCAACTCAGTCTTCCTGAAGAAATGTGTTTGGAACTTATATTTAAACCTTAGGTTGCAATGAAACGTTTTCAATTGAACAAGGTAGATCAAAAGAAACTACGCTCCTCACAGCGACGGGATTCGAACCCCAGTATAGCTGATCGGGAGTCAGAGTACACATCCACTGTGCCAACTCAGTCTTCCCTGAAGAAATGTGTTCGGAACTTATATTTAAACCTTAGGTTGCAATGAAACATCTTCAATTGAACAAGGTAGATCAAAATAAACTACGCTCCTCACAGCGACGGGATTCGAACCCCAGTATAGCTGATCGGGAGTCAGAGTACACATCCACTGTGCCAACTCAGTCTTCCCTGAAGAAATGTGTTTGGAACTTATATTTAAACCTTAGGTTGCAATGAAACATCTTAAATTAAACCAAGTAGGTGGGAAAAAAACCCAACAATACTGACACCGATGGGAATTGAACCCCGATCGCCTTATCGGGAGTCAGAGTACAAATCCTCTGAGCCACCTAAGTTTCCCTGAATAAATGTGTTCGGAACTTATATTTAAACCTTAGGTTGCAATGACACGTCTTGACTTAAAACAGATTACAATCCTTACTTGGTTTTTCAGTGGTGGTGTGAGGAACCGAACGGGGGTCCTCAGGCTCGGAGCTCCTCTCTCTGCCACAGCGCCACCACTGGCTGTTGACAATTTCGCGAAATTTTTAATATTTAAGGTATCCGTCTGGACGAACTGACAAGCTCTAGCCAGGGAAGCGCAAAGCTAGCTAAGCAGTGCTATAGCGCTAGCTTTAGTGTTATCGTTAGTCTTAGCCGACCCTGTCGTTTTGTTGGCAAAGAGCTCCAAATCAAGAGGACATGGGGAAAATCATGTGGTATTTGTTAATACCAGATGCTGTCCCAGATATTTCCGACTAATTTTTCCAAAATATTTCTTAGATTTTTCCAAAATATTTCTTAGATTTTTCCAAACATTTTCTTAGATTTTTCAAAAACAATTACTAGATTTTTCAAGGAAATTCGTGGCCAAAATCGCACAGTGGGAGGCCCGCTTAAGTCCAGACTGGTACCTTAAGTATTTAAAATTCGACGCAAGTCTCGGCCAACGGCAGTGGCTCTATGGGAGTAAGCGGAACTCCGAGTCCTGAGGACCCAGGTTCGGTTCCTCATCATGCATGCACAGCACCACGGAGTGATCATGTTTTCCAAAAACGACTAAGTCCGGACTGGTACCTTAAGTATTTAAAATTCGACTCAAATCTCGCCCAACGGCAGTGGCGCAGTGGGAGTGGGTGGAACTCCGAGTCCTGAGGAACTCGGTTCGGTTCCTCATGCACAGCACCATGGAGTGATCAAGTTTTCAAAAAATGACTAAGTCCGGACCGATACCTTAAGTATTTAAAATTCGGGTCAAATCTCGGCCAACGGCAGTGGCGCTGTGGGAGTGTGCGGAACTCCGAGTCATGAGGACCCCCGTTCAATTCCTATCAACACCATGCAATGGTCAAGTTTTGAAAAAATGACTAAGTCCGGACTGGTACCTTAAGTATTTAAAATTCGGCGCCAATTTCGGCCAACGGCAGTGGCGCTGTGGGAGTGTGCGGAACTCCGAGTCATGAGGACCCCCGTTCAATTCCTATCAACACCATGCAATGGTCAAGTTTTGAAAAAATGACTAAGTCCGGACTGGTACCTTAAGTATTTAAAATTCGGCGCCAATTTCGGCCAACGGCATGCAGTGGCGCTGTGGGAGTGTGCGGAACTCCGAGGCCTGAGGACCCCGGTTCGGTTCCTATACACAACACCATTGAGTGATCATGTTTTCAAAAAGTGACTAAGTCCGGACTGGTACCTTAAGTATTTAAAATTCGGCTCAAATCTCGGCCAACGGCAGTGGCGCTGTGGGAGTGTGCGGAACTCCGAGTCATGAGGACCCCGGTGCCGTTCCTATACACAACACCATTGAGTGATCATGTTTTCAAAAAGTGACTAAGAACGGACTGGTACCTTAAGTATTTAAAAATCGGCTCAAATCTCGGCCAACGGCAGTGGCGCTGTGGGAGTGAGCGGAACTCCGAGTCATGAGGACCCCGGTTCGGTTCCTATACACAACACCATTGAGTGATCATGTTTTCAAAAAGTGACTAAGTCCAGACTGGTACCTTAAGTATTTAAAATTCGGCTCAAATCTCGGCCAACGGCAGTGGCGCAGTGGGAGTGAGCGGAACTCCGAGTCATGAGGACCCCGGTTCGGTTCCTATACACAACACCATTGAGTGATCATGTTTTCAAAAAGTGACTAAGTCCGGACTGGTACCTTAAGTATTTAAAATTCGGCTCTAATCTCGGCCAACGGCAGTGGCGCTGTGGGAGTGAGCGGAACTCCGAGTCATGAGGACCCCGGTTCGGTTCCTCGCGTGCGCAGCACCATGGAGTGATCAAGTTTTCAAAAAATGACTAAGTCCGGACTGTACTGGTACCTTAAGTATTTAAAGTTCTGCTCAAATGTCATCCAACGGAAGTGGTGCTGTTGTTACGTGCGGAACCCCGGTACCGAAGGCACCGGGTTCGAAACCCGCGGAAGAGTTTTTATATTCATGTTCTCCTGTTCGGGCTATACCTTAAATATTATAAAAACGTTCTTCTCGCGGGGGGACCCAAGATGGTGGATGCGGTTAGAGTGTCGCCCCCCAATCGGGTGTCGCGGGTTCGAATCCCCCGGCTGACAGAAGCTCCCAGCTGACACGATCACGCGGCTGACACACACCCGTGACAGTCCGAGTTCCATGGTACTCCGACATCCACTTGCCGTGAATCCCCCAACTAAATAAAATAAAATAAAATGAGATTTTGCTAAAATTGTATACAATATTTCTCTTTAAGTCCAATAAAACTCCTACTCCTTGAAGGATCGCTCTTAAAACTCCCAAGGTGACGGCGCCGAGGATCGAACCTCCGTCAGCTGATCGGGAGTCAGAGTACAAATCCACTGTGCCAACTCAGTCTTCCTGAAGAAATGTGTTTGGAACTTATATTTAAACCTTAGAAACATCTTCAATCGAACAAGGTAGATCAAAAGAAACTACGCTCCTCACAGCGACGGGATTTGAACCCCAGTATAGCTGATCGGCAGTCAGAGTACACATCCACTGTGCCAACTCAGTCTTCCTGAAGAAATGTGTTCGGAACTTATATTTAAACCTTAGGTTGCAATGAAACATTTTCAATCGAACAAGGTAGATCAAAAGAAACTACGCTCCTCACAGCGACGGGATTTGAACCCTAGTATAGCTGATCGGGAGTCAGAGTACACATCCACTGTGCCAACTCAGTCTTCCCTGAAGAAATGTGTTCGGAACTTATATTTAAACCTTAGGTTGCAATGAAACATTTTCAATTGAACAAGGTAGATCAAAAGAAACTACGCTCCTCACAGCGACGGGATTTGAACCCTAGTATAGCTGATCGGGAGTCAGAGTACACATCCACTGTGCCAACTCAGTCTTCCCTGAAGAAATGTGTTCGGAACTTATATTTAAACCTTAGGTTGCAATGAAACATCTTCAATCGAACAAGGTAGATCAAAAGAAACTACGCTCCTCACAGCGACGGGATTTGAACCCCAGTATAGCTGATCGGGAGTCAGAGTACACATCCACTGTGCCAACTCAGTCTTCCTGAAGAAATGTGTTCGGAACTTATATTTAAACCTTAGGTTGCAATGAAACATTTTCAATTGAACAAGGTAGATCAAAAGAAACTACGCTCCTCACAGCGACGGGATTTGAACCCTAGTCCTTAGGTTGCGATGACACATCTTGACTTAAAACAGATTACAATGCTTACTTGATCTTCCAGTGGTGGTGGTGGTGTAAGGAACCGACTACGGGGGTCCTCAGGCTCGGAGCTCCTCTCTCTGCCACAGCGCCACCTCCGACTAATTACAATTTCGCGAAATCTTTAATATTTAAGGTATTCGTCTGGACGAACCGACAAGCTCTAGCCAGGGAAGCGCAAAGCTAGCTAAGCAGTGCTATAGCGCTAGCTTTAGTGTTATCGTTAGTCTTTGCCGACCCTGTCGTTTTGTTGGCAAAGAGCTCCAAATCAAGAGGACGTGAGGAAAATCATGTGGTATTTGTTAATACCAATTGCTGTCCCAGATATTTCCGACTAGATTTTTCCAAAATTTTGCTTAGATTTTTCAAAAAAAATCCTAGATTTTTTCAACATTTTTGCTATTTTTTCCCCCAACATTTCCCCAGCATTTCCCCTACATCGTTATAATCCGCCGTTCTCCCCGCGCACACCTATGTGGTCTAACACGGACACACTTGTGGGGTACCAAACACAATGGAACAATGGTACCCCATAAAGAAATTCTAAAGAAAAGGGAAAATAGGACAACAATGCATGTACCCCATAAACCCCTGTGTGCCCGTATGTGTGCGTCAACTGTGCGTTAAACTCGCGCTCGTGGGAAAACAGCATAATGTAGTGCGTCTGCTTCCTATATACCATTTGGTCTTTGGCCTCAGATTATATGGGACGCAGACGCACTACATTATGCCCTATTCAACTCGCGGACCATTTCAAGTTTCGTTACCGGATCTTAAGATTCGCGCTTGCGGTGGTGGCATTAGGAAATGCTTAAATTACGCCACCAAGAGGTGTATTGTCTGCCAGGTCGCGCACGACAGTTGTCACAAACATTACTCGAACCAAATCTTAAGATCAGTTACCGAAACTTATCATTTCAAGAGTCGTTGTTCGAATCTCGAGAAGTGAATGAGAAGTGAATGAGAAGTGAATGAGAAGTGAATGAGAAGTGAATGAGAAGTGAATGAGAAGTGAATGAGAAGTGAATGCAAAATTAAAACACCATTGTACATGGATAAAAACAACTCGACACGTAGAATTTAGCGTTTCACTCATGAATGCTAATTTATTGGGTGTGCTATGGAGTAAATTGTACTGTCTTTACGTAGTCAAAAAATAATATATAAAAACACGGCTCACCACCTTGAATTCAATTAAATGTTATTAGTACACATGATAAGAGGTTTGATAAAAAGCTACATTTCAAATACGCATAAATAGTCACGGAACAGTCATTGAGGGCGCTAATGGCAGCCGTCGACATGTTACACATCTTTCCAATCTTTACATTCTTATAAATTCACAGGTAATGCGAGAAATTCAAACAGTTTCACATTTTTATTTTGCAAAATGAAAATCACGAGACAATTTAAGAATTTAAGATTCAGGTTAACTAAAAATATGCAAATTCTTACATTTCAAAGAATTATTTCAGGCATCCGTAACACCTCATGTTTTTCTGGAAATTGAAAATCTAATTTAATTTCAAAAATTTGCAGTTTCACACCTCAAAAGATGAAAGTGAATTTGGAAAAACAAGGTGAAATTTGGATCATCAATTTATTACATAAGATAGATTCACTTTTGCATAAAATGTATCCGCTTTAGGCTCACAAATCACACGTTGATTTTAATACATTGTACATAAAATTGTCAAAATAATTTATCCACAAACACAACTCCTCAAAATTGTCAAAACTGGTTGGTTTGGACAAAACGCGCCGGGTCTTAAGAAAAGTTGCAGACTTGCTAAAAACAAGCTATGGACGATTATGGAACATACAAATAAAAAATGTAAATTCAATAAAGATCATTTGGCCTTTTAGGAGTACCCCCATGTAGAGATGGACAGCTGTTAGAGCACTGGTGTCTTAACACGCAGGCTCTGGTTCCAATCACGATTAAGGCAAATTTTCTTTATTCAATAAAAATAACCAACGGTCGGCATTTATGTGTAGGAAACGGACCATAAAGAGAGACCAACAATTTTTTTTCTTAGAAGGAACAAAAAAATGTTACTTCTTAAAGATATTTCCTCTCAAATAATGGTAGCTATCGGGAGTTGTCCCCTTTGATGGGAACGTCATTAAAACTAAACCGTTACAAAGAAAAATCAATTCTAGAAATCTAAACATAAAAAGAATTTCAGGCACTATTGGGAGATTCCACAAGCAAGGAAAATAAAGTATATATTATTTTAAAAAACAAAAAACCCAAAATAAAAAACAAATTAAATCTAAACACAACTGTCAATAATATCTCAGTTTATGTACAAACATAATTACATAACAAAAGAAAGTTTTCAACACAACCCACTTCCTGAAGCAAACCAATGTCCCAATCAAAACTAATTCTGCAGAAACCTTAAACTTGGTACTATTTTAAGGAGAGGTACTAAAATAAGCACCCTATTAAAACAAAAATGGAACTGAAAACCATGGAATCCTTTTCAAAAGGATAGCCATAAATTAATGTTCACCTCTTTCCCACTCCATATTTTCAGTAAAATAATGGATAAATTGGGTCAACTTCCACAAGACGGTATGAATGCTTGGGAAAAGTTTGGTTTTTAATATTACTGTAACAATCAGTACTGCATATACAAGGAATAAAACCAACTTACACACTTGAAAGCTCCCCCGACCTTTCATAACGATTTACATATATGCAGCTCGATATGGGGCCGAGGGTACCCCCTCTACCATTGTTCCCCCATTGTGTCTCAAACGTCCAAGGAATTACAAATGAATTACTTTCAGTTTTTAGGGGGTGGTACGTTAACAAAAGAGAAGAGTGTGTTGAGTCATATAGGGGTGCTGGGTATAACGATTTTGGGCATATCAGTTATCCCTTCTGCTTGTAAGACTAGTTGATATACAAATGTTTTTTGATTACATGATTGCTTTTTACTTAAAGGAGCGTGCTCAGATTTTTCCAGAAAATGGATTTTGTTTTAACCTAAGAATTATATCAAATACTATCCATGAGAAAATTTGCAATCTCCAATTTGGATGTGGAAGCAAAAAGGTTGTTGTAATTACTGCACTGCTTAATGGAACAAGATAATTTAGTTTACAAAACATCGGTGGTTTTTTGACGATATCGTTGAAAATATACGAATGGTAATGAGAAAAATATGACATGATATATCAAAATCTCAAAACCCATGGATAAAATGTGGGGTTAAAAAATGTGATCTGGTCACGCTCCTTTAACATGTTTTAAGTTAGTACTTTTCAGTATGCTGTAGTGATTTTTACGTCGTGATCTTCTTCAATGCATAGTTCCGAGTTTGCCTAGTTAGCCCCGCCCCCTTAGATATTGTTGCTATGGCTCACACGCTGTCGTCAAAATGGCGACACACAACGCACAAAGCAATGGGACTTTCAACGGAAAGCACAGATTCATTGGATAAAACTCGAAGGTATTCATGTTTCAGGGTCGACAGTTATCTTAGATCACACCAAGTAAAGGGCCAGTAATACAGGGATGTCATATCATGATATACATGCTTTCGTACCTTTGAACAACGAAACGACCGGCCTTGAAACCAAAAATTCACCCGGATCATCGCATACAAATTGTATGGGGCAGAACACGCGTGATGTTGTTGTGAGACAGTGCACTTTGACCTATGTGGGTGATGTCTGCTAGCTCTGTTGTGATTGGTCGGCGGGTTCGGTTGATTGACAGGTCGGAACTATGCATTGGCCACTTTTAAAAAAATCTTAAAATGACCTTTCCCAACACTATATTCAAAATATGCATAATGCTTAAGTATACCTCCAGAACAAAGTTGATGTCAGGATTTTTTTCTTCAGTAGTACTTCAATATTTTCATCTCTTGAAAATGTCTTGGAATGCGCTTGACTACAGTGCTGTTGGGGGCACACACCATGATTACACTATGATTTCATTGATTTGTACAGGTAACTTAAATCACAAAATAAAATTATCCACTCATAAAAACGTCACTTTCAGTCTTAAGGATATACGTTGCACCTCATATTATTAGGTTACTAAATCCACAAGCTTGACCAACAATTGCCTTTGCTGTAGTGAAGCTCCACAGATATATGCATCTCCATGTTTAGATATCACAACTTCTGCCGAAACAAGCTTTGGTGTGATAAGGGGTCCAACAGCAACACTCCATGAAATTGAAGATGTGAAGTAGAACGTCACAACTGACGACCCACGTCTTCTGTAGCGTAGACATTATATATGCACTGGTTGACTGGTGCGACAAATAAATTCCTTTCCCATTTTTTTTCCCCAGCTTGCAAAAAACATTCCATGATCCTGGCATACTCCATACAGAACTCTCAGCGAACCACACGTTGCACTGCTGTACTTCAAAACACAAACCATAGCACAGACACACAAAGACAGTCGATTTATCTCCTTGCGTCAATATCTTAGCTTCCATAGGATAATTAACTGGCAGTTGGTGGTCATAAATTGCTCAACAATGTCAGACCTAGTTGATTCTAGTCAGTACATTGAAGTCCTACTCGCTGGTGAGCTGGGAAACTAGACTTCAAGGCATAGTTGAATGTATCCAAACTAAGTAGGGTGGCGACATCTGCATATACGTTAGCCGGGGTGTTAATTTGCACCCCTACGACTCAGTCTTGTCTCTCCATGCGAATCACAGACGGTTCTAGACACACAAGCCCATGCCGTCAACAAACAGACTGGTTAAAGAGAGACTTGGCATTAACAGTCGTACAACGACCGCTCACTGTACACCGATTGCTTTATGTTTACTGCGTGCATTGAGGCCACACCTCAAGGCATGCTGCATGGTGGGTTCTTCAGTTTTAGAAGTCTTTATCCCAACCGGACATGTCATCCGGGGGTACAGGATCTGTGTCTGGTGGGTAATCATCGAAGTTTGAGATGTCGGAGTTGGACCGGATCTGCAGCATCAAATTGGAAGGGGAAGGGGAGGGGGAAGGGAGGAGCGACAAAAAGAAAAGAATTTATCAAAAATGAATCAAGCATCTATAAATAAATCTATGCAAATGATTCCATGACTGTTCTTTATTAATTTGATTAAAATCTCAAGATGCTTGTAAAAGAAATAGCGCACATGCATAAGTAAAAAGGAGAAAGACGTTGCGTAAGGAGTTGATAATTGAGCATTTTAAAGAGTGGATTAGATTGTTGGGGGTGGGAAGAAGGTTGGGTTAACTCCAAGATGCCAAGCATAATCTTGTAAGTTTCCAATGACTCACTCCATGCTGGTACGGACCTTTATCACGGTGCGGCCATCTTTCCCCATTAAAATGAACGTAACCAAAGCGAGGCTTGCCGAAATAAAATAGTTTGGCCCCATGTTGAAAATGTTCATTGTATGCATCACAATGACATGCGCACAGTGCGATCAAGAAAACGCGCAGCACAGACAGTGATGCTCTCAAAACAACAACAACGGAAGAATGCATGCGCTATCGCGCAGACACGCACACGCACAAATCATGCCCAACAATATACGTTTGTAACTTAGTACGCGACTTGTGATATGACTCTAGCACACTCTGGTAGCTAGTGCGAAGGATTAAGTGCACCAAAAACTTTGGGGGAAGGACAATCTGAGGTTTCAAATGGGGTACAAAGTCTATTCATTTCTGACCTTTCTATTGTATTGTGCTAGTGAGTTGACCTTAGGCAAAACAAGATAAAAAAAAACATGTTTTAGACTAAAACAAGATTAATGAAATCACATTTACTCGAAAGATTTATTCAAATCTTTTGTGGTTTTTGTCAAGTACCTCAGAAACGGGAAAATACTAGGTTTGACCTGGACTATATTTTGAAGGAGGAACTGTGGCCATGGTTCGAATCCCGTCACGGTCAGTATGTGGATTGGGTTCTCAGTTCCTGCTTGATTCCGTCGGTGTTTCTCACACGTCTGTGTGGGGTTTTCCTCCAACCTCTAAAACTGAGAATTTCATCCTGTTCTCTTACACTTGGGGTCGTACTGAAGAACCTTCTAATTGGTTACAGAGAAACAATTAAAGTCGGCTAATCTTAACAATGCAATTTCTTGAGGGGAACATATAAAAGGAGTAATTTGTGAAAAGCTAACGGCCACTTACGTGGGGTATGATGGGAGGTGCGAGTGTCCTCTTCTTCAAACCCTCCCAGTTGAAGCCATCAAACCATTTGTGTTTCTGGATGTCTTTGAGACCGTTCTTCTGGTAGCCGAGCCGCTCCGTCGGGTTGTCGCGACATAACTTCTTGATCATGTTGGCAGCGTTTCGTGTAATCTTGCGCGGGAATTCGATCATATCCATTCCCTTTAGAATGATGTTGTAGGTCTTCATAGGGTCTGTCCCCGTGAATGGTGGGCTAGGAGGCAAAAGTAGTAGAAATGTCAACGTAATGCATCTAAAATCATACAAACAATGTTTACAATAGCTTCCACAAGAAGCGTTTTATTGTGTATACCGTCAGACACCTTTTTAAAATTTGCTAAAAGACGAGCTGAACTCGATTTGGCAACTTCTTGGCCAACAGCTTTCAACTTGCCGCTAAAACATGAACTTAAAAACTGCCGCAGAGGGAGGGTTTAGCAAGTGATTTTTGATTGAAAATGTTAACATTTACCTTCCCGTTAAGAGTTCAAACATGAGAATTCCGAGCGACCAGTAGTCAGCCGAGAAGTCATGACCTTTGTTTAGGATGATTTCAGGTGCGACGTACTCTGGCGTGCCGCAAAATGTCCACGTCTTGCGGCCCATGTTGATCTTCTTTGCAAATCCAAAGTCGACCTTAAGAATATCAATATAAGGAGGGTGAGTTTAAAGCAACGTCTCACTAAAGGGGGACAAGTACACTGATCCCTTTATAAGAATGGGACTGGAAGGGGTAATTTGTCTCCGTTTCCAAGATGGGGATGATTAGTGTGATCAAGTGTCTTACTTATGGGCACAAAGGAATCAAACCAGGAATGAAACCCACACTCGAACTATACACCATAATAAAACACACAATCAGGTTTGCCAAGCCGTAACTTTCTCGTCTTCCACGTCTGTGGCCCTGGTCCAAATCCTATTCGGGTCAGTATGTGATTTGGCCTTTCAGTCCCTGCTTGATTCCATGGGGTTCTTTCTTCAAGTACGCTCGTGTGTAAGCGTTTCCTTTCCACCACTAAAACTTAATCTTCTTTAAATGGCTTTGATAATGTTGCTGCTGATTCGGAATAAATATCCTGAAAGTAATGTCATCCCCAATTTAATAATCGTACCAGTTTTCCGTATCCTTGAACGTCTAGTAAGATGTTCTCTGGTTTAAGATCTCGGTAAATTATGCCTTTATTGTGAAGATATGACAATGCTTCGATCACACACGCCGTGTAAAACCTCGTGGTGCCATCGTCGAAGGAACCTCTGTAATACAGAAAAAAACATAGACGACTAGGTTGGCATTTTGCAAGTACTTGACAAAGGCCAGATATTAGTTACGACTATAGTTAACTATAGACTATAGTTAACTATAGTTTGACAAGAGTCCTACTTGCTGCTCCATAAGTGACCATCCTGGCCAGAATATAAACCTATACTTCACTGTAGTAGACCACTGAGCCACTCAAATCCAGCCTGCAAGAGCCGGCATTCAAGCATGGTGGTAGTGGAATTACAATGTCTAAGACAGGGGAATCAGGTTGGCATAGCGGTTCTTTCCTCGCCTTCCACCACTGTGGCTCTGGTTCGATTCCCGTCCAGGTCGGTATGTTGATTGGGTTTTCCCCCACACGATGGTGTGTGGGGTTTTCCTCCTACCTCTAAAACTGAGAATTTATTCCGGTTCTCTTGCACTTCGTGGCCGAGCTAAAGAACCTCCAAGGTGGCTATAGGGCAACGACTTGAGTCAACCAATCTCAGCAACCAGATCCCTTTAGGGGATCATACGGAAAAATAAGAATGTCTAAAACTTTCCCAAATATCTTAAACATAACTCCCTAGGGTGTATGCAGAATTGTATTGATTTTGAAGAATTGAGGAGTGTTGGGCCCTAGTCACACGAGGCAATTTTTACAACACTACAGGCAACTTACAGCACTGCAGGCTACAGGAATGCTTGAGTGGCACAAAGACATTTTTTGTGACAATTTATTGACATTACAAAGAAAATAATGTGAAAATTGCTTCTTGGAGATTGCTTGGCATTGATTGCCTGTAAACTGCCTCGTGTGACATGGGCTTTAGGGTCAAGCTAATCGACTTACTTATCCCTGAGAATAGTCCAGAGTTCGCCTCCTAGACAGGCCTCTAGCAGCATGTACAGGTATTTGCTGTCGCTGAATGTGCGATATAACCTACAATATGAAAAGAAAAACAAAGTGTATTCATGCTCCCAGAAAGTCACTCCGAGGATCTACCACTTAAAACAATTACACTCTCACAGCATGCTCGGATGGGACTCGAACCCACGACCTGCAGCATACTAGGCAGATGTCTTAACTTGATCACTGAGCTTGCAGCAGACAACTATTTGCAAATTTTCAGTGTAATAAAAATTTCTTTTGTAATTAAGTCAACATCAAAATGTTCACATAAAGTGTGGAGAAAATGTTTGCATTTCTTTAGCTGCTCGGTATACTTTCTTTTCTGTCTTTGCTTTCATTGGTCGTATCATTTGTACAAAACCTGTCCCTTAACATGGCCACCACTAAAAAGGCTCTATACGAAGACTTGGACCAAACAAATTGCAATGAGTTATCTTTTATTTCTCTGTGAGTGTCATCACCTGACGATAAAATTGCATCTTGATTCCATCATGATTTTCTTCTCGGACATGATATGTTCTTGTTGTCTCGTCTCAACGATGTGTTTCTTCTTCAGTTGCTTGAGGGCAAAGGTCTGGTTGCGTCCGTGCACTCGTACCTTGGGGGAAAAAATAACAACGCTTGATATTTAACCACTTGCCACCGGAGGACGTTTAAACACGCCAAGATTTCTGCATCGAGGTAGCGGAAGACTTGTTAACACGCTTAGGGGAAAATCACTTGTTACTGCTTTTAACGTTTACACTCGCAGTAATTGACGAGGGAAATGTTTATAAAACAGTTTTTAACAAAGTGACATTGGGGTGACAATGATGGTTATCGACATAAACAACAATACTTTACCGCGCATGGTTAATGAGTTCAGTTCCTCAATGCTTCAACTAAAAATAAACCCGCGCCTACGGACAGCAATGTTTGAAATAATCCCGGCATTAACTGGTTAAGATGATTACAGTGCAGAGGTTAAGAGAGTTGAAGCAGGGAGGTTAAAGATATGGTATCTATGAATTTCACGATATATCTTTAACAAATTTTTGCTAGGGATGCATTTCAACAAAATAGAAAAACCACGACCACTCAAAGGAACATAAATCTCAACAGTGCTTTCACTTCCACGACTGTTTTTTTTCTCCCCTGCTCTATTTTGGGGACGTCCTTGACAAGGATCTGATCGGATTCCTGTATTACTGTGATCCTATCAGCACCCCAGTCTGCAAGTTTGACCCGATTTGCTGAAAAAAGTGCATGATTTTCATCTATTTGAGAGATATATGCGAGGGTAATCTTATGTGCACTTCATTCGTTGCGACAGATTTGAAATGAGATAGCACTGCAGCAGTATGCTAAAAATACTGAGGAAACGGACTTTGAGAATATATATAGCTTTAGACGTGGAGAAGATTAAATCTTAAGGAGAGAGCAGCTGTAGCGTGTGTAGGCCGTGGGCCAATTCCCCAAATCGTTTCTTCCGTAGGGCAGTTTGCACGACTACTTTCCGTTCACATTTTCCCACAGAAAATAATACCTCTTGTTATTTATTGGATGTTCTTTTTGTCAACTCTTACACGTTGATGAGCTAGAAGCGACAAACAGCGTCAGTTTGTGGTATTTTTTGTATTGAATGAGCCTAAAATTTTATAGTCTGGCGATGATCACAGCGGTCATGACAGTTAAGTTGTGAGGCGTCTGGGAACCTTGCACACTTTTCGCGCAATTTATGTGTGCCGACCTGCCGTTTCGCGCGAGATGTCGATTTACGTTTGTGCAAGATCGACGACCACAGATGTCATTAAGTGTGTTTATTTATGTTTGAAATTTAACAAATCAGTAAACATACACACGCATGACGCACGTGAAATAGGATTTGTCACACGTTGTCGCCAGTAGTACTGGAAACTATATTTTTGGGCCAGAAGACGGAGTTTTCCAACGGAGTTTTCGTTTGAACACGGACAAAGTGTCAAAGAAAACGATCACCGTGCACCGTACGCGTACCATGTACCATGGTCAGATGGTACCGTGACCACATCGTACGTGTACATCGCGCCGTCAAGAACCCCACTTCCTCATGGAATGAATTGGGTAGGTGGTCATGGCTTCTGATTTTGTACACACAAAATCCTTTCATACATTTTCTCAACAACATTGCGTATGATTTTAAATGGCAACTAATTTTTAGGCACACAAATTCTGTTCTAAGTAGACCTTTGTGCCAAACAGCACCATGAGATTGGCTTCTGGTGTGGTTTTTAAGCAAAAATCTTGAGCATCTTAAGTTCCTCAGCATTTTTTGTTTGTGCTCGGACAACCATGAAAGTACTACTGATAAGATCCACCTTCTTTTGAAGGGGAATTGTACCCAAGAAACCAAAGACATTGTGTGGACAACGCAACCCATAAATTACATAATATGCAAAGAACCAGAAATATTACCCACTGAAAAGCAAATACAAACTTTGTAAAGTATGGCAATTTTGGTGATGCATCGCACCATGGCATATGGATATAATTCTTGTTGAAGATGTGCTTATATTATAACCAAATTCTTAAAGCCTTAAAATAATTATGAAATTCTCCCTTTTTTCACTTTATTACACAGGCGAGTCATGCAGTATTGAGTACCGTATGTACAGCACCAAACTCGTCTCGAAGGAAATGCTTGACCAACTGACAATCTTCTGGGACTAGCCAAACCACTGCTACTCTGACACCAGTACAATGGAGACAGTTTGAAAGGACTATTGGATTAAACAGACAGTTATGCCCAGTTCATAGGTGGATCCAGTTACACCCCTTGCTTTTGAAATTTAGCGCATGTCATGTGACGGTGGACCAGCTATATAGGTTCTATTGCGCCTTAAACATCCAAGGTATTCAAGAGAATCTTTTAATTCTTTTGTGGAGGCGGCCGGGGTTTGGCATTAGCCTTTTAGAAGAATGGCAGGACAAAAGGAGAGGGCAACATTTTATTTGGGTATAATATTTTTTAATAGATGTATTTCTTTCTAAAAACTTGATTTATATGTTGCAATTATAATACAGAGACAGAATTATAAATACAAGTGCTAAGTGAAAAGTGCAGTTGTTTTGCTTTTTTTTTAAATATTCAATTTTATATCCACTTTAAAGTCCGCCATACTTCCAAAAGGCTAATACCAAAAGGCTAATAACAAATGGGAAGAGTGTGTTAAAGTAGGTGTGGAGGAGACCCCATAATATCATGCTTACTATTTTACTGTAACTGGAATAGATGGGGGCAGTTAGGGCAAAACATGTCATACTATACTCACAATGAGTTAGGGATAATGTGGGGTGTATATGCTGTTTTATATTGAGAGTATGCATTTTGCTTGAATGATTTTGTACATGATTAGTCTTTTTATAATTGTATCTGATAAGACACACCTTGTCACAGAAATTGGTGAAAAACAATCATTAAAAAAAAAAATTTGACAACATACCAATATCCCTAACTTATTGTGAGTAGTGTAGGCCTATACTACATGTACTCGAAAATTTCTGAGGGATCATCTACTAATTTTGTTCAAATTTTTCCTTAATGTTGGAATTATTGTGTATAATCTGTATTTTTTCTCTTAAAGATTGTCAATTACATGTGTTACAATAAAGAATATTTATGCTTGTATTGCGAACATGAGGTCTGCTTACGAGCCAACAGCGAAAGTTGGGGGTAAGACCAAAAAAAGTCCACCCCTTGCATCTTGTAGAAATAGTTAAAATATGCAGGTGCAAAAATTCATGCATCAAGAAATTCGTGCCAGAGGCCAGGGCGTTGGGCATTTACCGGGTATTTAAAGTGTCTTAAATTAAGGCAGGTCATTGTTGGTACAAACAAGCTTTGAGAGACAACATGACAAAGTAAAAAAAGAAATGTTTCATTCTATATTTTATTTGTTTTAATTGTGCCTAGTACAATGAGATTTGTACAAAATGCAAGATTAATTATTAAAAAATGAAGTCCGATAGCATTAGTACACTGTATTACAGGATGTGAAAGTCATTTTCGTTGTGGAATTACAGCTTGTACATTCAACAGAGCCCTTGCATACATGATTATGCCGGTGTTCCTTGCTTTATAAGGAGTGGAATGCGGAATAAAAAGCACGTTTTCGTGTCTGCAGTCATGACAGTTGTTCCCCAAATACCTCTGTGTTGTGTCTTTTCTTTTGTCCTCTGCGCGCGCGAGATAATAGATGTTTCAAAAAAAGTACTGAAGAACGAAGTCGGAATCTACAACGTTATTCGACATAAGTGATAGGATCGGACACCAGTCTATGCTTTCGTACGTAATCTCCTTTTGGTGCATGTAGTCTAGATGTTATGCGCGTAATTTTGTTCGGCTATTTGAGCGCGGTGTCTCACGCGTTGAGCATGCCATTACGCTGGATATCGGAAGAGGAACCAGACTCGTCGCCGTTTCGACACGTTCACAAACTTAAAAAATGACTGTTTTTGTGAGAATTTCTGGCTTCCGTACACTAACGTGCAAAATGCTACAAGAAGAACATCGGCCATTCATCCTTCCTCGTTTTTCTACGACCGCCTATGTTATTATCAGGTAGTCGTATTAACTGCCCTACGGAAAATAAAAACGGCTTCACTTTTCGAAATTGGCCCACGGCCTAGTGTTGGCTGTTCACTGAATAATAAAAAAGGATGCTCATAAATGATCCAGATATTTTTGTTAATCATTTTGAAACAAAACAAAATTATTTACTCTACGACTTGGCGATAAAGATCAGTTGGCCGGGTTTTAAACACTGTGCTCATGGAAAATGCGCACAAAAAAATTCATGCAAGGCCTCCCCAAAAAAAGAACTATGTTTAGCTCACGTCACTTTCAACCCTGCACGACAAAGGTTTTTTTCTTCAAAAACACCACCCCCTCCCCCCCAAAAAAAACTATATCGTTAGCATGCACGTCATTTTCAACCATGCGAGTCACAGGTTTTTTTTTACTTAGACCGCACCGTCTACATGATTGGTATCTCGAAAATAAGAAATGTTCACAGATTTACGCCTAACTTACACAATATAAACATGATGACCGTAGAAAACTTCCCCTGAAATGGTTGTCTAATGTGCTATAGTCTTTGAGAAATGAGTAAAACAATTAGTTTTAAAACCATTTCGCCCAAGTGCCATTTCGCCCCCAAACCACTTCGCCCGAGTGACATCTGGATCGAGTGACATCTTGATCGAATATGATTAGTCTAGTTAACTATATTCGCCCGCCCGAACTTGCTTTATGTCACCCAAACGCTGCGTGGTTTGACTAGCTAGTCTGACTAGAGGAACCAAGCCCGGGGGTAGGTTAGTCTAGTTAACTATGGTCGCCCACCCGAACCTGATCCAAGTCCCTAGCCGGTCAATAAACATACAGTTTAAGACCCTCCACCCACACGTCTATTCCCTTATAAAAGCATAAAATATATGAAGCAACAATCCTCTGAGGGCGTCTTAGAAATTCAGACATGTACCCAAAGCGTGACGTCATCAGTACTTGGACAGCTACCATGTTGGTACACGTGTACTTTCTAATAATGAGCTCTATGAGTTCAAATGTCTCAGGTTTCACTTCATCATGACTTGAATTTCAACCAACTCCAACTGAGTTAGAAATAAACAACTCAAATTTCACCTAAGTGAATTTGAAATAAACAGCTCCCGAAGATGTCTCAATCATTTCCCATAGGATTATGGAACAACCTGCTCCAGATGTTTTCTAGCTTTATTTACTACACCCTTAGCTTATGGTTTCATTGCTTAATCCCATGGGCCATAGGTAGGTTTTAAAATAGACCATTCGTGTTTCCAAGTCTTCTCTAAATGTCAAAAAAACTACGAAATGGTGCTGCGAGATTTAGTTTTAATAATGATACGAGTAGAATTGTTGTAAGGGGGAGATTGTAATTATGTTAATTTTCCTCCTTTGTTTTCACTTTTGACTTTTTTCCCCCAGAACTGTTGCAAACTGATTTTGAACACTTTAGAAAAACCTTTAAAGTTGGAAACTTGACATGACATATACTCACTAATTCTACTCTGCCAAATCCACCCACACCAAGCGTTGCAATGACGCTTATGTGTGGTAGCGTAATATCGGCAAACTCGGAATCCACTCTGTAAAAAAAAGGGGAAAATGTACTGAAAAAATGTTTCACAAGAAATATGCTGTACGGTGAAATAACGATCTGTACGTACATGTAGTCATTTCATGAACAAGCAAACTAAACTGAAACGGAAGATAAATGCATTTTGTGAACTTTACATGAGATCAGTATACAGCTTATAAAACACACAGCCGCAATAAAACATGCCAATTTATGTATGCCCAGTAAATTCCTCTGAATTGCAACTTTTTCTTAAGCTTACACTTCAAATCTCCTGTTAATTTGTGGCACTAGACGTTATTGACTATTCATGAATATATTTCAGCGGCCGAGGACAAATGGAAATTGCCAATAAATGCAAAGGGGAAAACATGATTAATACATGTATTCTGAAACACTGTAGACTTGCAAAACTTACTTCTTATTTTTGCCGTCGTCGACATTCTTTGAAATAATAGCATCTGAACATCCGGTCGCTTGCAAAAAGGAACTGGAATTATGTGAGAAAAACAAATAGATAATTATCAACTCTGGTTAACGGTATTTGTAAAGGTTATAACTATTCCCAGACCTTTGCCCAAAAATTTACCCATTCCTTTAAATTAAAGTACCAATTATTGTGTCGATAGAAATGCATAAAATAATACAGAAAACGCACTAGTGTTTAATTGACCAGTTTTGTTTTTTGTCATATGAACAAAAGTCTAATTTTTAAATTATTACCAGGAGGAAAAATAGGAACGTTGGATTTAATTTGTTTTTCAGCAGAATTTTTTTTCATTTCTTGAATAGATCTCAAGAATGCCTCGACTACAACAAGGATTTCGATGTCATTTTGAACGTCTTCAGGGTAAGCTAACATACAGACAAAGTGCTCCGTTCTTTATGACAACTCTAAGACCATGGATAATGGAACATGGAAGAGGATTAAGTAACCACTGGACAAATCCCCTCACCCGTTCCCCCTGGGGTGGGGAATAAAAAGGAGGGGGAGACTCTTCTTGCAGAATTCTTCTCTGCATGTCCGTTTGCTTCGATTTACTCACTAACCGCGGGCCACGGATCAGCACGGAGGATTGACAAACTGGCAATGGCATAATGGAATACCTTTCCCTTCTAGTCAAAATAAATCTTTTACGGTTGTGGAATCAGAATGACAGATGTATGAGACCGGTTATCTACGCATCTCTCACCCCGAGGCATTTCTTTGTGCTTCCGAGAGCAAGTCATAATTCCTATTCTTCAGACTGTCAGTTGATATTTAAAAACCGAGGCCTGTACTCGTGAAACCTAACTCCCAAAGTGAAGTCTGTATGTTACAAAATTAAAGTGATGCTGCACGCCAAAGAATTTACGTCACTAGTCTATCACTGCAAGTCCTTAAGAAACTATCACAGGATCTCGAGTCTTGAATCAATACACAAGCTACTTGATGGACCACAACCAAAACCTTCTTTTCTGTGTGGCATTTGTGGTGGTCAATCTGAAATCAACTGGACTGTAACAACGTTTGTAAGAATCACGAAATCCAAACGTAGAATCATTCCATTTGTACTCACTCTCTGTCCACCGTTAGACAAACAATTCCCTCCTCAGCTGCTATGACATTTGCATCCCGCTTTTCGTCTCTTCTGTAAAATAAAAAAAGAACTTTTTATAACAGCTTTGTAAACAGCCAGTTTCTTCCGCAAATATTTTCTACAAACTTTTACCGAGTCAAAGGATTCATTGTTGAAAGATTCAACATTGACACTGTACTTCAAAATCGTTCGTACGTTGTGTACTCCGGCTTCAACTCTGAATGCCAGATGAGACGTACATACAAAGGTTTCCTGTAAGTTTCAGAAAGAATGTGTGCACACAATCTTGAATTGTACGCGATTCTTTCCACGGTAATGGGGTCATTTTGGCAACACAGGCCGTATTTTCCAGAAAATATCTTTGTCTGGTCTCAAAATAAAAGAAATAAGTTTTAGTTGTTCTAAAGAGTATCTTAGGCCCAAAAAGGGTTACAAATAGTGTGACAACATGCCTTTCTAAAAACCCTGTGTACAAATTACCAATACACGCTCGTAACCAGGACGGCCTAAAATGTAACAAGTGTCCATCCCGGTTAGGAGCGTATATTAGAAATTTGTACACAGGGTTTTAAAAAGACATGTTGTCACACGGGCATAATTATAACCCTACCTCATTTTCAGTTGAAAACAAAAATGATTATTTTCCTTTGCATTCCTCACAACAACAACTTGAGAATCAACAATTTTAACAAGGATAATGTTTTTAACCCCGAGACTCACCCATCTAGCGAGCTCTCCCCAAAGTAATCACCCTTATGTAACGTGTTGGTGAGTTTCGTGGTTCCCCCAGACCCCGGTCGTTGCGTCACATTGCACTGCCAAGAAAGACCAACAAAGATTATATTGAAAAGGGTAGTTTACAAATGCCTAACAAGTCCAAGAGTGTTAAACAAGTCACACGCTGTTTAAATGAACCAGAACAATGGAATATATTTGTGGGTGTTTTTTTCGTTACTTCTAGCCAGACACACGACTGGCTATTTATCGCTATTTTCCCAGACTATAACAGTACAGCAGGCTGTGTAACTCTTTCAACAACTTCCCAAGCAAACACCTCCCCATTTCTGATTTCCCCTCCCTAAGGAACAGGGGACTGCGCATGCTAATGAGTCAGAGCATTACCCATCTAGTTAATAAGCTGCAGTCGAAATACAGAGAAAATAGAGATAAGAAATTCACTCCCAAAAGCCAATGCCTGCAAGGTATTTGTGCCAGATCATACATCTAAACATCGGTTGGATGGAAGATAGGACAAGATCCGGTCATTGACATTTTTAAAAATGCATCCGAGCCACCAACGATGAATTATACAAAGTTTAGAGTAATCGATTTGGCAAGTTCTTTTCTTCCGTTTCTTTTAGAATTAATAGTTAATTTTTACATGTGCATGTACAAAGTAGGATGAAATCTGGTCATTGACATTACACAAAGGTAGGGGTTGTCCAAAATTGTCAACATTTTCACGGTTCTACAGAGCATAGTATTTTTCAAGACCCCCTCCCTCCCCTCGAAATACTACTTAACATTTGTTTTCACTACTGTGAAATGTCAACATACAGCGCATGTAATGTCCAATGCGTCCACCGATCCCTCGCCGCCGACCGTACTCCGCCTCACCCCCTCCACCTTCCTACGCTTTGTAGAACCGTGAAAATGTTGACAACTTTGGACGGCCCCTTAGGAGTAGTCAATTTGGCAAGATTTTCTCCTCTTCCCCCCAGAATTAATTGAGAATATTGTCTCTTACAAATGATGAGCTCTCACCAATCTTTTGGCCGCGAGGCATAACGTTTAATACTGCATAAATTGGATGTTTATTGAATGCTATTTAATGTGCCAGCACAAACTTCAAAGTTGCATTCACACTGTAGTAACTTTAACCCTCGGTTCTCAATATCAATGGTTGAATTCACACTGCTTTTTTATCACCCAGGGTTAAACTATTGGCAGACACCTCTACACCTGGCTCATGTCCAACCCCGGAAGCTTACGGTAATTTTGCTTCTTTGGATATTTCCGTAGGGCACATTTTTAAATGTAAACAATTCTAGGGTCATTCCCTTTGCTGGTGAAGTGACTTATCCCATTCGGGATGTTTTAATGAGATGACCTGTGTTTAGTCTTGACTTGATTAAATTGACCTGCAGCCAATTTCATGAATCCTTACGCACTGTGTAAGCCCGCTTGCGCAACCTTTTATTGCGTAAGCTGCGCAACATTCCTGTGATAATTACACGCAAGCCTATGGGGCTTAAGCCATTTTCAAAAGTTGCACAAAGTACGCAATTCTTTGTGAAATCGGCTGCAGGGAAATGCTGGAAAGTTTCCTGGGGTGTCCTGCAGTTAACTATGGATGAAGTATCCATCAATGAGTTTTGCCAGTAAAATGTCCAAGTCGCAAACAGGAATTAACATGGTAATGACAAAGTGGGTAAAAATAATCAATACCGTAACATCCAAGGGGTTACCTTTGGGGCGGCAGGTGAAGGGGGGAGAGGGGAGGGAAAGATTAATCGAGGGCAGTTGTTTATACCTTTCCTTTCTGGATTATGTACATTGTGTCTCCTACTGCTCCTTGCCTTACGATGTAGTCACCTTCGTCGTAATATGTCTGGATTCAAATTTGAAAAGGAAAAAAAACCCATAAAATTAAAGAAAGTGGAAAACAATGTTTATCAAATGTTTTGTGGTATGTCAAATGTTGTGTGGGTTATAGTACAATACCTGACATACACCGTTGTGTACATGTATCGGGTTTTCTTGATATGTATTTGAAAGATGAATTTAGAAACAAGAAAATTGCAGTGTCCCGACTGGGATTCGAACCCAGGTTCTTGGCTTACATGGCCAATTGCTCTATCAACTGAGCCGTCTGGGCATCCCACCGGAGCACCACGGACCTGGGTTCGAATCACAGTCAGGGCACTGCAATTTTCTCATGTTTCTAAACTCATCTTTCAGTTATCAATCCTGTCATATACATACATTATATACCTTGATATATTTGTTAGTCTATTCAGGGGAAGTTTGCATAATTTGTCAAAGGAGCCATATATCCAGTTTAAAAACTGTCACATCCTCTGAATGTGAACGAGTGAAAATACCTCATTTGGATTATTCCACACGAAAAAATAAAAATAAAAAGACACCTGGGACTTATCCATGGAATGAACTTAAATGGACCTTAAAGCTAAACACTTGTTTGTCTTATTTACTATCAGATAAAAATAGAACCTGCATAAACAGTAACGACAGAAATTATGTGTGCCATTTTAGTTTTGTTATGAATGCCTCTGTAGATAAAGTACTTTTGTTTAAATTTATCTCAAGTTGATGCCAATTTACACATACAAGAAATTAACTATGCTTGCAAAATGGAACAAAGCAGTTTTGGTTTTGTATTGCTCCCACAGATGACGTTGCAATTTTGTGTAGATCAATTTCGGGGAGAAAAAAAAATGTAGTATTCTGTCTGCACAAATTGACATCGGTGTTACATGTAGGTTGCACGTCACAATATGCCAGCGATGATGGGGCTTTTACGTAGGATAACTGAATGGATGGAATTACATATAAATGTGTTATTTTATCTCTACTGGCTACAAAAGATTCAATGTGACCGATTTAAGGAGAGAATCCACAAATGTCATTTTTGAAAAATGTATTTTTTTAAAAATCTGGTTGCGACAAAAAAATTATACTCAGCAAAATGACGCTCACTTTCTGTAAAGTTTCTGCAATGTATTAGATGTATTTAGTAATAAAGGACAAACTATATTTTGATTTATAAAAATCTTTAACCTTTGACCTGGGTGCATACCTCTTCTACAACATCGGCTATTTTGTTGAGTGTCTCCTCTGGAAAATGCTGAAATATTGGTACTCTGTAATAAAGTGTTTAAAAAGGTATTTATTAGGAGAAACTAACCACAGTGGTGGACTGGCATATAATATTTCAGATGGACTCACAGAAGGTGTAAACATTTGTGTAAAAAAGTGGAGCTACATAAAATGAAATAAAGAGAAATATGAGATGAATTCAAAGGGGGATTAATTTTTTGTCCGACTCTTGATGAGTTATGACAGATGGTTGAGCAATAATGACAGGAAATGTTAACGAGTCTGCATCACACTTGAGAGCTTTCACTGAAGAGTTTTTGTAAGATGCTTCAAGGATCATTGAGAAACCGACAGTAAAAAAACATACCTATGGGATACTCTATTACCATCTGTGGCACTCGAGGCTTTAACAATTATTACCATTGCAAAAAAGGCTTGATGAACCTTCTTAGGTTACAAGCAACATGAATGTGATAACGAAACACTGACGTCTATAGACCAATCCGGTAACTAAGGTCTCCTTCCCTGTATATCCGCCATAGCTGGGGTGCATCCAGTGCATGGGCTGACTGTGCATTTTGTGTTGCTGTCAGAACGAAAAGCGCTCATCCATTACATGCACGAACGCACCCCATTTGCATGCACAACCATACAAAGACACGCAACTTATTCGAAGAAAACAAATGCAACTTCAGAAATGGAAAAAACAAATTCATTCAGTGGAAGCACCCCCGCTATGGCGGATATACAGGGAAGGAGACATTAGTTACCGGATTGGTGTATACAGTCCTAAGTACCATACTCTTGGATATGAATGTGACAAAGTGCCTTGCCCAAGGACATCATATTGTAGATTCTTTTGTAACTTACTTGCCGAGAAGATCCACAATCTCTGCTTGTCTGACCAGGTTGGTCTTCATCATGATTGCCTGGAAACATGGTCGGTCTATTGCCCATAGCTTCGTGTTCGTCAGAGCTGTGTTTTAACAAGAAAACAGATAACCGGGCCTGATCATTTGTGTCGCTGTAAGAAATATTACTGCTAGAAATTATTCTCTAACAACATGGTCCATCTGGTGCCTGTAGCTTAGTGTTGGTTGTTGTTACATTTATGTCAAAAGAATGAATGTACATGTATTGTAACTGTTACGAGTGCAACTTTAAGGTTTTGTTTTAATATTCATCACTATTTTTTAATATAAAAATTGCAACAATTCCTAATTAAAATGATACAAATCACACTTGGTCCTACAGTGCCATAATTCTCGGCCTAATATACTGAGGTCACCTTTCTTTCTAAAAGGTTGTATTCGGTAGAAATTATCCCCATTAATGACATTAGACCTAGATAGCTCAGCTGGCCGACTCCACCAGATGAATGAGAGGACCAGGGGTCAATATTGGATGTGTGCTGATTGAAATTCTCTGCATTCCCAGCCTTTAGGATGGCTCCCAATCTCCCATCCCAGATCATCAGTCCTCAACCTCGATGACAAACTGACATCACAGTTGGTTATCGTGTTAAGATCTATGAACCATGCTTTAATTTGCTTGCACTGTTCATCAGAAAATTGTTGCATACATGTACTTGTAAGCACTGTTGTGCTATGTAGTTCAGATTCTAAGTACATTCCAAAGAAACTGCTAATTTCTAATGAAATGTGTGTCACCCTTCCTTCCACCCCTACCCTACATTTTGTACTCCCTACTCCCTCAACATCTAATCTGAATGTTTTTCAACTTTATATTCTACTTTTAATGAGTCACAGTTCTAACATAATATCTTGTCGATTTGAAATACATTTCGTCTAACATCACCATCCTACCGGTAAATTGATTAGTTAAACATTATGGCAAAGAGCATTTCTGACAGTATTGATTGCTTTCTGTGACGTAATGTTTGGTTGTCAGCGTACACTCACCAGCGTACTTTCATTTGAAGATGCCGCACACGCGCATTGCGATAAAATCGAAAGTGCTTTTGCTTGATTTTTAGCCTGAAGAAATACATTTTTATCTTTATCGATACATAGCTCCATGATACAACAGCCATGGCGCAACAACTTAAAGCAAGGTAAAGTAACAGACGTAAGTGCAACCAATGGCTTTTATTGCTTTTTTGGCCGGTTATCACTCAAGCCACGTGGGTCATGAAAACTGACAACCAAAATGGTGAATGGAAGGGGTGAAGTCACCGAAAAGCAATCAATACCTTCCAAGTAGCTTACTTTCACACAGTAAGTAAACAAATAAATTACACTTTATGTAAAGACAGTAGTAACTCATACAGGAAACCAAGTTTTTAAATTACTGTATGTTTACCTACACATACAAATATTATGCCGATTGGAATGTGCAAATATTTCTCTCTGCATGCTGTAACATCCATGCAAAAACATTGTTTTTCTTCTTTCCAATTTATAATTTATAAGTTTATTAGTTTAGGCAAGTTATTTTAATGTAAACAAATTTGGCATGAAGTCGGGACTGAGAGAATGTGTAGATGTTTTGACCCGAGTAATATTTCAACGTCAATGTCATGAAAACATTTCTAAGATTGCTACACATGGCATACAGCTCCTTTGAATGACATGGCCAAACTAGTGACCACACATTCTGACGCTAGTATGTACAATCTTTTTGACTAATTTGTCGAGCGATTTTTCACAGGTACAGTTGTATTGACTTTCACTAATTACATGTGCTTTCAGGCCTCGAAATTCATTTTCAAAAGAGCACGGCAATTTTCTCTTAGTAAAGGGCACCTAGCTGAATGAGGAAATTGAAAATTTGTGTTAGAACTTTTTAAGGGCAACACGACAAAAGCATAGGGCACCGATGGCAATTTGCCGTGGTTCTGTGGGTCATTTCAAGGCCTGTGCTTTGTTTTTTTTAACAGCAGAGTAGGGCCTACAAAGCCCTTTTTACCAACTTAAAAACCATTTACGGTACAAATAATGTCATTACAGAAAGAAGAATACGGTCTCTGTAGCGAGATGTATATCAGTGCACATATAATTGAGACCTCATGTGGGTATAAAGCTATTGACCTACACAACCCCCATGGCAGATCCAATTTGTGAGTAATTTAGAAGATGACTGTGCTACTGATACAAGCATGTGAGCGATCATTCCAGGTATGTGTATTCCATACAGTACTCTACAGCACATTGTAGAGTAGATGGATTGAGAATTGAATAGAATACTCTTGTTGTGCTAAGTTTTATCAGAGAATACAACAAAAATACCTTTGATCCTGTTTTGATCATATTTTAATCTTGTGTTGATCCCGTTATGAACTTGTTTTGATCCTATTTTAATTGTTTTGATCCTATGATGATCCTGTTTTGATCCTATTTTAATCTTGTTTTGATCCCGTTATGAACTTGTTTTGATCCTATTTTAATTGTTTTGATCCTATGATGATCCTCTTTTGATCCGTTTCTTTATTACCAAACGGCATTCAACAGGTCAAAAACAAAAGTCAAACTGTTTTCTTCACACTTTCTGAACTTACAATGTAGCAAACATGCCTGAAAACTCAAATTCTAATGTAGGTGCCCTTTGCGAACACCATAATGACCCAGGGCATAATTTATCCGGTATCGCATCGCAATTTGCGATGCATTTGACCCTCCATAGCGATGCAACTTTGTCCTTGTGTAGCAATGATTGCGATGCATTAATTATAATAAAACATCAGACGAGTATATGTTTGAACTTCGTAATAAACCAATTCGTAATAAACCCAATTTGGCGAGCGCGAACGTTTGAAAAATAGTTCTATGAAAATTACGAACGTCGAAATGTTTTGGGCGCCATTTTGAATAGCGATCACACGCGCGCTGGTTTCCATACACATACCAGTATATCAATCAACACGCTGGTGCCCTGCAATAGTAGTATCGATACTGTACTAACCGAAAAACTTGTTTATGACATATACCTGGTTCCCAGACGTTTTCAAGCATATTATACCAACATAAGTACATGATAATAAAATATCGATTCCCGTATTTTTCGATGTTTCGGTTACTTTGCAATAAAATCAACAAAAGTACATGACAAAAAGTATCGATCTCAATCAACCATTTCGCCACGTGCAACACACGGCCACAGTTCCAACGAAGTTTGTGTGCAATATACGTGCATACTAGCAATACACGCATCTGGTATCCGACTGCGGCCCCAGACTGGCTCGGCCCCAAACTCGGCCCCAGACCAACTCAGCCCCCATTGCCTTGTGTACAAACTCGGCCCCAGACTGACTCGGCCCCAATTGCCTTGTGTACAAACTCGGCCCCAGACCAACTCGGCCCCCATTGCCTTGTGTACAAACTCGGCCCCAGACTGACTCGGCCCTAATTGCCTTGTGTACAAACAAGTTGAAAAAATAAAAATGCTGGCGCCCATCTTTTTTTCCTAATTATTTTATTTTTCTCTGTACAGTTGGCAGCTATGAAAAAGTATCGTGTCATTTGTGACACAAAAGACACCGGTCTGATTCTGAATAAGTGCTCTTTTCTCATTAATTTAACATTTCTATGATGATGGTTAGTAGTAGGCCTACTAGTAGTACACAACATTTCAAAACTGCTACACAAACTTTCCAAACTGCTACACAAAATCAAAAGTGTATAGCAAAATTGCTATACATTTTTTTTGCTGTAAATTATGCCCTGTGACCCCATACAATGTACAATTGGCAGAGCCTTTTCGGTGGTGAAAATTTGAAGCTTGCAGTCTACACATGCCCAAATGCTTCAACAGAATAAGTAAACACTGAAAACTGGACAGAACTGTTTGGTCTGCAAACACATTCCTGGCATTTTGCTTGCAGTGTGCACTCTGGAGATTCTTTCCACACGAAGAAAGAATCCAGCAAAGTAAACTCAATCATTTGGATTTCTTTACTCTTTCCTTTCTAATCAGAACTCCCTTGGGTTTTCTGATATTTATTGAACGAACAGCACTGAATCCAGCTAGTTAACTCAGTTTATATAAATATAATTCGCCCACGATTCTGTCCCTAGGCCCAGCCCACCAGTCTACCCATTGATGCTGTGTGGGAAACGAGCAACCGTGATGTGGTGCAAAACGTGATATTGTTGACACCTGAAATAAACCGTATCAAATAGCAGCCATCTTGTAGGGCAACTTTTGTCATTTAAATTGGTCGACAATGTAAGCACAAAATGTGCAACAATGCATGTCTTCACGGAACAAAGAAACTGCCCCACAATATGGCAGCTATTCGATACGGTCTATACTGGGGATAAGGGGTGGCTGGTGTTCTATCCAATACAAATCAGTCTCTTTCCCTTTACCTCGACTTACGATTAACGCTCGCATTGTAACGCATACCGAGAGCTTGTTTGAGAAACGAGCTGGATGACTGTGAAGTAAGGGGCCGTCCATAAAGTACGTACGCATGAAATGCCGACTTTTTAGACCCCCCTCCCCCTGTACGCATGGTGTACGCAGTGGCTCCAACCTCCCTCCCCCACCCCCTGTACGCCTACGCATTCCATATATAGTACCTCAGCATTGGTAAGCATTGGTGAGGTTCAGTACTACATGTATAGTGTTATATACTACTATATACTAGTAGTACGATTCGCATGTCGCCTCCAAAGCCTAAAATAAATGACAAAATGCATACATTCCTTTTGCATTTTAAAAAACTTAAAATGACACATTAAGCATCAGTGTTCTGCAGATTTAATGGAAAAACCTAAATTGAGCAGTGAGAAAAAGTGTGAGATGTGTGAGAAAAATGTGTGGCCTGTCTATTTAGTATTGTACATAAGGTCTGAAGCCATGATCAACTTGTCCATCCTTTCTCGATTTACTAAAAGGAAATTTTCGGTTTGCGTACATATGCATTGGCTTGGACCCCCCTTCCCCCTGTACGCATGGTGTACGCAATGTCAACAAACCCCCCCCCCCTCCCCCCTTAGTGCGTACGTACTTTATAACCGGCCCCTAATCTGATTACCAGCTGCCTAGGAGAAACATGCAAATTATGGCTCCAGCTACAATTGACGGAACATATATGCAAATGTCCTAAACCAGAGTTGTTAGAACAGTCGGCCTGAGGCAGTATGTCTTACACTGATGCATCACACCTGCACTGAACAGGTGGACGCATCATCACATGGCAGACCAATCAACTGTCACTCTTTATTAGAAATTCAATGGGACAATCTCATAGACAATCATAGAGTGATCATGTTTCATTTGAGAAAACAGGATTGCATGACAAGAATTAAGAATAAGGTAATAAAGACTAGAGGCAATTGAGAGCTAGGAACTAAAACATCAACAAAAATTTACCCAATGTAGACCCTAAATACCTCACCACATGATAATTTCTTGGCCATTACATGATGATGTACATTGAGTTGGTCTGGAGTTTAAATGCTAGGCCATCAATATATTCTTCAATTTGGAAGATGTTTATTTCTTTGTTTTTACCTTTAACCGTGGCCGTTCTTGTGCAGTTGTAGAGGATAGCCAGCTCCCCAAACACTTTGCATTTGCCCATCGTCGTCAGGAATTTGCCATCTTTCGTTACTTCCACTTTTCCATCTGTTTAGACAAAAAGAGATATGATTAGATAAATCTTAAGTAACATTTAACACGAGAAGTCAATACACTCGCACTTGGGCCCTTTAAGAAAACTGCCGTGCCCCCTGACAAAATGTATGTGTCTACCCCCCTTGGCAAGCTGTTATGCTCACCCCTAATTCTGCTAACAATCCTGGGTCCTTTTTCATAAAAGTTAAAAACATTCTTAAGTGGATTTAGGAACAATAAAATATTATTTTGCCTCTTTTTAAAACATGAGTTAAGAATGTTTATTTAGGAATGTTTCTAAGTGGGCTTTATGAAATAGGACCCTGGTCATCTTGGGATGTTTAAAGAAAGTTGTAGTAAGGCTGGATCCGAATTAGTGGCTGTGGCCGTTTCTAAGGACTTTCATTGTCCGCCCATAGCAACAGCATAGCAACAGCCAAAGCCACTAATTCGGATCCAGCCTTACTTTCTTTAAGGTAGCTGAAAAAGTCTAATGGGAACACAACCTGGGTTATCCAGAAAAATTGGTGACAGATAAATGTATCCTTTCCAATAACTCCTTCCCTTGCAATTACAATCACCTCATCAAAGAACCACGCCTGACCCAATTCTTAAAACTTCAACATGCACTTAAGGTCTGTATTCATCCCAGCAGAAATTTTCCTTCAACAGAAATTTTCCTTCAGCATAAATGGATCGAGAAGAACCGACTTCGTGACGGTTCAATCAAAGTGAACGATAAAATGCAGCAAAAACTGCAATAGTCAAATTACAAAAACCCAATCGACGATGACATACGGCTCAATGACATCGTCCAAAGATCAACCTTAGTCTACAGTTGGTGGGGTAAAACATTTACTCAAGAATAATACGAAAATTTGAACAGTCTTAGTGCTTTCAGCCAGTACATTGTGTACATTCAAATTAGTATATGGAGGTAAGACCTCTCTTCACGATCAGTGTAGCGGAATTGGTTGGCATGGATTTGCCCCACTGCATTGTTGGACAAAGAGTGGCAAGCACGAGATTGTTGCGTTTCTCCGGCGGGATGCCCAGATAGCTCAGTTGGTAGAGCAGTTGGCCATGTATGCCAAAGACCTGGGTTCGAATCCCAGTCGGGACACTGCAATTTTCTTGTGTTTCTAAATTCATCTCCAAATGTCAATCCTATCATATACCTTCAAACTGAGATCTCATACAGCAGTTGTAAACCTCAATTTGGAGGAGCTGTGTACTTTAATTTGAAAATCCCAACCACTGAGATACATGTACAAATCTAGTAGAAGGCACTTTAAGCAACCTAACATGACAGACTGGATCTACCACTTTGCATCCCTTCTGAAAGATAGATAATTTACGGCTTTACCCTATAAATGCCTTACTTGTGGTTCAGCGTGTACAGCAGCCGATTTCACTCATCCTTGCGCACTGCGTAAGCCAGCTTTCACAACTTTTTATTGCGTAAGCTGCGCAACATTCCGGTGATAATTACCCGCAGGCCTATGGGGCTTACGCCATTTTCAAAAGTTGCGCAAGCTACATGTATGCAATTTTTTGTGAAAAACACTTGCTCAATTTAACTTAAAGACAAGACTCCCACAAAAGATAAATCAACCGACTCCTCGAAAATCCTGCAAAAGCTGCTCAAACGATGTGAAATAATTGGGAGAAGGCTAGAGTTACAATATTTGGACAAAACAAAAACGCAGTACTAAGTAAAAAATGCCGGACATAGAGCTTGACCAAAGTATGACCCCAAGGTACACAAATATTGAACATGCGCCATGGAGTGCAATCCAACACTCTGACTGCTTTCAATTCAATCACCCAGTGCTTTCACAACCAACTGGGTTGATCTCTCTAAACATGTGGGGGATTTACTTGCAAGATTGACTTTCTGGTATCAGGGGAACTGGGAGGAGGGGAGTTGGTTGGGAGAGAGAAGTGGGACACACATGAGCAACACGACACAGGCAACTGTGAATTAAATTTCGTTAAAATCAAACCCCAAAATACTGGTTGGTATTCAAGAGAATATCAATGGTGCACTCTGTAATTGCCTAGCCAAAAGGCCAGAAGAAGTGTATTGCCAAAAAACCAAAATATACTGGCTTTCTTGAATTTTTAATATCAAAGGACAGTTTGCTGGATGAACAGAAGGAAACAGTCTCCTAGGAGCACACTCCCCCTCCCCCGTCCACCCTCACCTTACCTATGGCATATCTGATGTTACCTGTGATGACATGCAATGTTACAAGTCAGCCTCAAATTGCAATTTTCGGCCCTCATGAGCATCTTGCAAAATAACACCATCTTTAAGTATCATCAATCCACAAAGGTGCAATTACAACCTACATGTACTCCTGTCTAAATTTTCATCCATCACCTTTCCTCTCTAGTCAGAGTCTATATGCTACTTGGATACAAGATCACGTAGGCACAAATGCCAAGACTATGACTGTACACACATAATACATTGATGAGTAACCCAACAGGAAATAAGCAATGTGCGATCTGATGACGGTTTCAGGTTTCTTGGTTCTTGGAACAGGCCTCTTAAGTCGCCGCCGTTTAATTTGTTGCATTCCTCAGGAGAGCTCACTTCCGAAACACATTCTTGTTAATGTAAACTCTTGAGAGGCATAATGTACTTTAGTAGTACCGACAGTCCTATGTATGACAAGGGAGCATGTTATCAATGCTCTGATGTATCAGTAGCTCTTAAAATGCAACTCTCCGGCCAGTTGTCAGTATTCGCCATTTCACTTGCCATACTGTATTTTCCTTACCCCTCATCTCTGTGGCCCTTGTTTCCCACCTGGGCCAATCAAGTGGATTGGGTTTTCAGTTTCTGCTAAGTACTGGATTTTTCCTCTCGCATCTACAACTGAGCATTTTTTTTTTTAAATGAGCTATGGTGCCAATAGTACTTTTGAAGAATCCTTGAAGAATTTATGTAACTTACGTTATCGGGATTGCTTTCTTTTTTTTTTAAATCTGAAAGACGTATGGTACTCAATTCAGGTGACCACAACTATCGGTAGTGCCATGCTCATGTCATCGTTCAACGCAGTTGTTTTCCCCTCATAGCTGATTGTCTGAATGTGGACAGATCGTGTAGACATTTGATGATTAAACATGAAAAAGCCGAAGTACTCACTGCATGCCGGCAATCAGACAAGTGTTTAATCACTTGGAAATTCACAGACATGAGTTATTAAAGACCTCACATAAGATAAATGCTTTCCTCTTATTTAACACAAAGAGCAGAGTAATTAACTGCCTCGCGATGAGCCTTTCGATCATCCACGACACTTTTCAAATCAAATTTCGGTGAAGTGGTCTTTTTTAAATTGGGGTTATTTGTGCGATTCTTTATTTGACTTGCTTGGCGGTATTCAGCAAAGACAATCAAATTAGAAAAATGAAGTGCTTCACGACAAAAAAAAAACCTTGGTAATTTTAAAACATACAATTACTTTTTCCTTCACCGAGTGCCACGTCCCTGTTCTTACCGCCCGTTTGTTCATAAAGTAGAAGGTGATTAATCAGGGTAATGTTCGGTTGCGAGGGACAACGGGCGGGCGGACCTACGGCACATAATGACATCGTTGTTAACTCCATGAGTATGCAATGCCCAATCGACCCCTCCCAACGCTTTGAGTGTGCCGACTGGTACAGTGGTACTGACGGCTCTCCAGGCTGGCAAATATGAACCAACTGTCAACAACTCACTAAGTAAATTACTCTGCCAGATTTGATAACATTTTTTTTTTCCATTCTAATCCTGCATCTGCCTAATACAATATGTTTTCACTGTTTGCGATGAGGTTTTCTGTATGTGCTATTTCATACTTCACATTTTTGCCTCATACTTGTATTCAAGTGGAGCGACAATATGGGTGAAGTGGACTAATAAAAACAGTTGGAAACTGGGGCAGTTAGCAAGCTAAAGTGACGGCAGACTGATGGAAATACAAGGCAAATGAATTACATTGGAGTAAACGTCCCTGATATGACATATACAATTGAATATTGTCACGCTATTATCTCAAACTGTCAAGGGTGAATATACATTTAGTATAAATGTAATAAATTATGCATGGTCGAGATTAAGCTCTGATATCTTTCAGAGAAAAATGAAGGCTCTAAATGTTTCAGTCCGTGTCAAACCAGTCCCCTTTAAACCCTTGCGTGAGCCGTTAGGTGTTAGGTGTTATGGCACTAGTGCCAGATTGGTCAATTAAATCTGCTACACGGCGGGTACCGCCCCCAAGGACACTCAAATTGCCGAATCTGTATTCGGGTAGCGTTTACACTACAAGCGACCTTGACGATTGCGGGGTTCAACCCTACCCCAAAGTTGACTTGAAAAGGGCGAATCAGACCCGCTTTTTTCAATTCACCTTTTGCGTTTACACTTAGCGCCTACCTGGCTTCAACTCCCCTTTTTGGCAAAGGCCAAATGAGTGTAAACGGGCCTTGAAACTGTCACAAATAGTGTGACAGCATAAATGTGTCTGCAGATCTTTTAAATTGACAATCCCAAAGTAACTGCACAGCATTCTGACCGACTTTCGGTTCAATTTCCTTCTATAATTCAAGCCGACATTACTTGATTTACGTGATTTTTTTCTTCAGCCTACACAATCCTCTGTAACTTAATCCCCCCGTCGACACTTGTGAACGCCGCCAGCACAGCCACAGGTGACAGTTCAACACAATTCTAAATTTTTGCAACAGCGCATAACCTCGATCAACACACGGACACGCTCGGCAAGACTGCCGGGACGAGGGGACCCCCACTCCTTCCGGACACGCGACATTCGAGACGACGACGAAGATTGTAGCAAATTTATTAAGGAAGTGGTCACACTAGAACGGCTTTCCGAGCAGATCCTTGAGGACTTTGCTAGGTGAAATTAAATGTCTTGTGGACGGAAAACGCAAGGTATGATTTCCCAGCAGTTTTCCTAACAATTTGAGTTTTGTTCAAGTTCGGACTAACACTTGAGTTGAATATAAGTGCTGCTTGTGCCTCGAGGGAAAAGCACACAGAATCAAGAACATTTTCTGCATTCATACAAAGATGTACAGTACTACTGTATGTTCGTACAGCTATAGACTGTACGGGCGTCACAAGAATATTTTTGAAAAATAAAATTTCTCCAAATTTACATTTACCTTCTAAGACGTAGACGAGTGACCCCACATCTCCTTCCTTAATGATGCAACTGTCTTTGCTATATTCCACGGGGTACATACAGTCCACAATCTCCTGAATCTGGGACAGTTCTAGGTTCTTCATGAAATCGTTGTCTAAGATGGCTGACTTGATACACTCCCTTGCACTGCAATGAAAATAAATGAAAATTGGCTTAATGTTTGCTGAAAGGCACACAACTCCGTCATTCAGAAAAATTATGAATTTATACACAATTACATGTAGTACATATGCAATTCATCCATTTGTCAAACCTGAAAGTAAATTAAATCTCAATAAAATCTTGTAAAATCAAGCTTCAAGAGTACATCTTTGCCCAGTTCCGCATCCATGCAACACGGAGTAATTGTTTATTCTGCCTAGATTATTTTCTAGTTTATTTGTTAGTTTATTAACAGCTTATTCTCTAGGCCAGACAGAACTTGTAGTCAATCACTGATGGAGATCAACCAATCAAAACATTTCACTTCTAAAATTCTGCTTGCTATCAGTGTGTGACCAAGATAAACGGGTTCTTAGGGAAACCTAGGGGGAGGTATACATATAGATACTACTACATGTATGCCTTGTTAAAGTAGCTTAGCTGGGAGAGCATCTGCCCAGAGAGTCAAAAGTCTCGGGTTTGAATCCCGATGAAGACCATATATGCTTTTTTCTCATCCCATGTATGGTCATCTTTCAGTTATAATGCAAGGTTTGGTACACTTTTGGTTGGTATGTATGTATGTATGTATGTATGTATTTTTTTTTTTAAGATTGGAGTGATTAGACCTGCTTTTAAATGGACCCTTTCCCTTTGAAAGATATTGTATATATATATGTCTGTTTTCAATACTGGAGAGACCTTTTCCTCCAGGATTATATCTCTGTACAATGTCATATATCTTCTCTCAAAACAAAAGAAATATCTTAAGATAGATCTAAGTAGATAACTTCAGCTAAAGAACTGCAACGAATAGTGCCACAACATACCTTCCTGAAAGCCCTGTGTGCACATTTCCAATATACCGTATGTAACAAGGACACAAAAAAATGTCCTATGTGTCCTATGTTACATACGTTCTATGGGAAATTTGTACACAGGGTTTTCAGAAAGGTATGTTGTTGCACTATTTGTTACTTAAGTTATCTTCTTAGATCTGTCTTAAGATATTTCTTTTGTTTTGAGAGAAGATAACTGGCATTGCACAGAGTTGTGATCCTGGTCAAAAGGTCTCTCCAGTATTGAAAACAGACTTATATGCAAGTGATTGTTGCTGCCGAACTGTATTTTAAAACCACTCAATGTTCTCCGGCACACTGTAACAAGCCTGTATCACCACAGAACCCAATCTCATCTTGTCATACCATGCTCTGATACCTCCAGGGTGCAACAACCTTTTAGCTCAGAGGGATGCGGTGCCCCCCCCCCCCCCCCCCCCCCCGTCACAAAATGAGCTGCACGTTGCAACAGACGTGCAGCTGCATTAATGCTTCTTGACTGCACAGCATACATACAAAGCATTGCATTCTGTAGTCAATCTGCGAGGACGCGGGACACATGTTCCAGTAATCTACATGCAAATTGATAGCTGCTAGACAAATCCATATTTTTGATCCGGTATTCTGGGTAAAGTTGGTGGTTATAAATGTACATCCATTCTAGTGTGTCATCTTTAATGCACAAGATTTTCCCCCCTCACAGGGACATATGCAGCACGATATGTGGCAGAGGGCATCCCCCTACCATTGTTCCCCGATTGTGTCTCAAACATCCAAGGAATTTCCAAGGAATTCCTTTCAGTTTTTAGGGGGGATTGGTGCGTTAACAAAAGGGAAGAGTGTGTTGAGGTATAGGGGCGTTAGTGGGAAGTCCCTTTGCCACATATCGTCCTGGGTATACACAGGGATACAACAAAATTTACATGTGCATGTAAGACTTAATAAATTTGCATATTTCTTGAATCTGCCTTTTAAACATGTAGTAGAATCCATTATTCTACGGTAAAGGACATGGGTGGTGAGGAGTAGGAAAGGAAGGTGTGCTGTTGGTGGCAACTTCTCCAAGACCCTCACCCTGCTTCCACAAGAGATACTTGTGAAATCTAATCCTACTCATGATTTTGAATTAAACAAGATTCTACATATAATCCAAACAGACTTTAAGAGTTAGAATTATTATTATTATTATTATTTCTTTCTGGTATTCATACCAAGGATTCCTCAATAGTGCTCATTGCACTGTCACTCGCAAGCGTGAGGAAACCCATGAATAATTTGAATTAGAAATGACCAGAGACACCGGGGAATATCCCCTTGCTCTTTACGAAAGAATGCTCTGGGATCTTTAGAGTGCGTTACCATTACCTAACACACTGGACCAACGGCTTTTCATCCCTTCCGAAGGATGGAGCAAGTGTAGTTGAGTGCCTTGCCCAAGGGCACAGGTACCGCAGCCGGATTCGAACCCACAACCCCAAGTTTTCACCCATGATTGCGGGTCAATGGCCCTAACCACTCGGCCACGGTACCCCACAATTGTTAAAGCTATTTAGCACAATGTTAATTTTCTAAACATTTTCAAAAGAACAGGCATTCACAAATTACAAAAAGGACACATCTGTACAATAGACTACTAAAGTGTGACGTAAGTTGCCATGGTAATTGGGTCTAAACATTAGCTGGTAATCTGGAACGTCCATTGGCATAGCGCAGGGACACAGTTCACTGGTTTTTGTGTAGACCCAAAAACCATGGCAACACACAAAGGGCGACGTTTTCACTTTTGTAGTCTATTCTCTTGAACCCTTAAAGTTGTGTGAGGAATAACAAACCAGCCCTACTCGATAACAGAGTGACACTATTATCGTCCACGAGTGGCTGGATAATGCACTTAGTGTTTGATTTGCGGGGAAACGGCGGACAACGAGAGCTAGGCTATCAGCTCAAACACTCTGGCCCACGGCAAGATACAATCTTGTAAGATAGGAATGGCAACATGGTTGACGAATCAATCTTAAATTGCGACCATGAGGAATGGAGTTATCTAAGATGCAAGTGCAGTTTCCTTGTTGTCTTGCGCCTCAGCATGATAGAAGAATCTGCCTGATGCAGATTGTTCACGTTTCTCAGACTGTACTTATGTCCTTATTTCTATTCACGAGTGTTTGATTTGCTTAGTTAACCAACAAAAGCAAGGTACCACCTTATAGATTAACAGGAATAGAACTTATCAAATACACGTAGCTGCCATCTTGTAGGGCAGTTTCTTTAATTTTGTTCCTTGAGGACATGCATGGTTGCCCCACAAGATGGCAGCTATCCGATGCGGTCTATACAGTGTATGTGTACATTCTACAAAGGCCAAAAAGCAAGCACAGTGAATAGTTGTACATATAACATGAAGTTATTAAAAGTGAATTTTTGAAATGTGAGCTACCTCCTCTCTTCCCTGCCCTCCTATCTATTCAACTTTGCAGTTCCCATGGACAGAAAGATCTCTTTAAGGACAATGACACACAAAAAGAAGAGAATCTCACTGAAGTACAACAAACCAGCAAATTAGATTTACCAGATGCAGTGCCGGTGAGAGATACTGTCATGGGAGTATATTGTAACTTATTCAGTTACAAGGAATCGACAACGATGCCTCCTTTTGTGGCTTGGCTCAGTTATCACATCACTTGCCAACCGAAGTTGAGGTTTTTTTTTATTTGTGTCATGATACGTCTTGTTCCTGACATCCATTGGCAAGGGCTATTGATCCTGTCAGTTTGTGTTGCAGTGCCTTTCGCTTGCTGGCTTACAGAAACGTTCGATGTGGAAATTGAAAGATGACAGTGTATACTGTAAGAGACTGGGGGGCTCTCTAGTCGGTTTCCTGACTCGAAATGATTATCGCGGTTGCCGCGGAAACAGCTGTGTGAACCGCGGCAGCTGGGACCGGGCTTGATGAAGTAGTTGGGTGCAAAACACTTCCGATTAATCAGACTGCACAAGGGGCTGCTGGAAACACAAAGTCTTAACACTACTCACAAATGAATTGCTTGCCTCTTGTGTCGTGTGGCTGCATGGGAGATTAACCTTACACAATTTTGGCTCCAATGTTTATCATATCAATTATGTTTATTTTTAAAAAACATTTCCTCTCAAAATATACCACGGTACAATCGAATAAAGCACAACGAGTTTGAAATACTAAAAAGGACTTATCTTCTAATGATGAGATTCAATGCAATCAATTGCTTATTCATCATTGAAAACCAAACACATACTGATGAGATTTTCCTTATAATTTTGGCGATTGAAGTTAAAATCTTGTATTTTCTGGATTTAACAACATACAGCAAAATCTTGGTAAGTATCAACTTGGATGACTCAAAATTCATATTTCAATGGCACTTTTTTGAACACCAAGTTCTACTTTAAAGCCTTAAACTATTTCTGCAATTGGAAGGAGTGACAAAAATTTTGGTGCCTCCCAAATGTGGGAGACGAGTGTCAAATTGGAATCATGGAATTTTGAAATTGATATATTGCATCTCATGCTAAAGTCGAACATTCTTTCTACACTGCCGTTCTGTGTATGTGCTGTGGTAGAACTTGTATACCGGTAACTACAAAATGTTTTTCGGCCTGCACAGATGCGACTCTTTAATCATTTTCTCGATATTAAATGTCAATGTTCTGCCAGTTAAAATAATTTCATCACGGCTGGGGAAGGGAACGTGACATCCGAAGGTGCTGAAAAACGACCCATCGATACAAATACCATACACAGCATGGGAAGTTTTAAAGGGCCCCTTATTTAGGATTTTTATCAATGAAATCTATGCTTTAAAACCACTCTACTCAGTTAAAGTCATAACAATCCTATTTGGAGCTTGCTTTGGGGGTTAAAACAAAGGTTTTTAGTTTTTATGCTAATGCAAATATGCATATTCATGACCAAGGTCACTATGTCACAAGAGGCAAACACAGGAAAATCACATTCCACTGTGCACAAAAGATTCCACTTTTTTCTCAATTTTCCTGAAACTTTTGTAATCCATGGCTGTTTGAGTTTGTTTTACATGTTGCCTGCTGTAAGCCATGACAAAACTGGGGGTAGAAACTGCAGCAATTTGCCACAAGTCCAACTTGAAGTCTTATGTTTTTTCTTAACTTTTCCCTTCTGTCTTCCTTATGTGATGCACTCAAAATAGCGCCCTCTGTCTGTGATTTATTGCAGTGAAATCTTCAAAGTTGAAAAATGCCACCTTTTATTGATTTTACATCCAAACGAACAATAGTATGTCTTGGTGAACAAGTAATCCGTCATTATGAAGCAAAGCTTAGGCACAAAGTTGTTTAGCATGTCACAGGCCCTTTAAGTGATCATAAGAACATAAATGTCTGAGATTTACAACAGGCATGCAAGCCATTACCCTGTAGTACAGCAGGTATTTCTGCAATAAATGAATGGCACATAATGACATTGCGTTGTAAATCTGGCCATCTTTGCCGAGGTGAGAGTTTTACTTGACAGTTTAGATCCTGGTTTCCTCAGACTTAAGTGATGTTCCCTCAACTGCATGCATTCTCTGGGTTAAAATCTCTGCACGCACTTGAGATTCTATTGAAGGCTTAAAGGGGAATTGGGTTTTACTTAACAATTATTCCCAAATTATAGCTTGAAAGTAAATTGGGAACCACAGAAATAAATTTATATAATGGGAAATAAATTGCTGAATAACCAGCGTTAAGGATGCGGACTTGAGTCCGACTAGAGTCACATTTGTCGTGACTCGGACTCGACTCGAGTCTGAATGGAAAAGGACTCTGACCCGACCATGATGACTCGGACTCGACCATGGTGACTCGCGACTCAAGTTGCATATATTTCAAAAAAGAAAAAACCAGATACAATTGTGTACGATTAATGCGGGATTCTTGGCACAGTACGACGCGTGAATATGTACACTGCCCAAGAGGCCCAACAGGCCGGCAAGGAGCGCACAAGCAAGTCATAATTTCGCATATTGCGACGTGTACGAAACTATAGCAGATTCAGTTTCATTTTGGCAAACAAGTGACTCGTGACTCGGACTCGATGAAAGTGACTCGTGACTCAGACTCAAGGATAATGACTCGAGACTCGGACTCGAGGCTGATGACTCGAGACTCCGACTCGATATTGGTGACTCGACTTCAACACTGTTAATAACGTATTTAAACTTTTATACAGTACATCAAAAACTGGATACAAAAAAGCACATTCATTCAATACAAAACCGAGTCATGTTGGGGGGAAAGGGTATCTGACAATTCATATCGCCGCAAAGTGCACCAGCTCCAAATACATTGATTGGTCTTATCTCAACACATTTATCATGATGTACTGTTTGAATAAAAAGCTATAAAACAACATTTCATGCTCATTTTGGATGGATTGAAATATATATTATGTGCATATAAATTGAACAAAATGCTTCATTTTGAAATGCTGAAATATCACTTGCGGTTTCTTTTTTAATCAAATTTTATAAATTACCGACAGCAATGAATGGTTTGTACTGTAGAACACTCTTGTTCCGTCAATTTGATTTGCAATTTGAACATAGTGAAGTCGATGTTTGCCTACCCCTTTACCAACAAGGGGAATTTTTTGCCAGACTGCAAAAGTAAACATAAATAGTCACGGTAATGGTTCCACACACTGGATAGTCGGCTATAAATCTACTCAACAAGGAAATACTTGGGTGATTTTTGTACAGATGCACACCACAGCAACTGCCAAAACATGACATATTTACACAGGTTCTCTATTCCCTATTTCCTTGCATGTGGCTAATAACTGATACTATGTAAATATCTCTTTTTGGCTCTTGTTTTTCGAAGTTACCGCAGCATTGTGCAAACACACCACATATTATCAACAGCTATTACTATAAAGCCACACATGTTGTAGTTCTCACCATGTATAAACTTTGATGAATGCATGCACTTGCACGGAATATTTTCAAGTGCTATTACAATTGACGTACATGAATTAATAAATGCCGCAAATTTATAGACATGCTCATCCTCTGTGCAGATCGAAAGTATCACTATAAAATGTTTCAAGTTGGGGAACGAGTGAATGTTAAAACTGCAGTTTCTGAATAACTTTATTATTAAAGTTATAAATAATCACCAACTATCAACTCAATTCCACAAGGACAGAAAAAACACAATGTAAACAAATTGCTTACAATAACAAACCAAATATTTTTTTTCTTAACTTGCCAGCATCTTTCTGCAATAAAATGACTTTAATGAAGAATTCTAAACCATTTTTCATTTAAACTGCCTGCCGTGTTTACGTCCAATATTAGATCCCCCATTACGAGGACTTCAATCAAAACCACATGCCTCGTGATTGCTCAAAGCTACGTTCGGTCAACCGCTGTACAAACTCAATCCAGCTTACCTAAACGCAGAAACTAATCGCAAATCCTTACAGCCACAATTTACCAAAGCAGCGTTTCCCCCGAGCTGAATCGTTGTTGCACAAAAAAAGCCTCGCTCATTTCTGAAAAGCTTCTGAAATTTCTCAGTTAATTTGCAGTAGTAACTAGCCTGGAGGATTTTTTTGGAGGCAGAAAAACACGGCGTCTCCAAGGAATGCATCGCTATGGCAACCTTTGGTAAACAAAGGCAGTGGGTACGTGCATAAATGTCGGGTGACGGGGTAATATTGTGCCGTCTCAAAAACCAACTAATGAGTCTGAAAACAAATATTTTAACAGTCAAAATTAAAGAATCATGCACCTTTGTACCTTAGATCGAAAGATGTAAAAAACTTAGTTGAGTATAAAAATAATATAGAGTATAATATATTGAGTATAATAATAGTATGCTGCATATTATATGTACATGTATTATAAAAAGTAATGCTTCAATTTTACTTGAGACTAGGATATATGTATATTTATTCACTGAAAAAGGCAGTTAAATATTTACTGCATACCACTCTTAGTATATTTTTACTATTTTCTGTGAGTTACGAGAAGATCATCGATCAAGTCATTGTTTTGACATGTTAAGACAACACCAACGGGAAAAATTAATGATAAATCTGGCATTCCTTTTGCAATCACTTAAAGATGGAAGCACAAAATCTAAGAGCAGAGAACATCACTGTTTCACAGCAGAAAATTAATCTTTCAACATTTACCAGCTGCTTGCGGACAGCAGCTGCAGAGGCTTTTTGATTTTTATCTCTTAAAAGTCTGTTTTAAAATTTTGGGTGTCTAGACTCTAGAACTGAAGGCACAATGGCAAACTAAAACATCAAATGTTCATCATGTATATAATTCAAGTTGGCAGCTGACATGGTTACACCAACAGAATTCAGAAGAAATTTTGTCAATTTGGGGCGAAATGGTATTCGAGCGAAGTGGTTTGGGGCAAAATGGCACTTGGGCGAAATGGTTTTGGGGCGAATTGAATTTTCGTCTCATGAGACGAAAACTAATTGTTTTACTTATTTCTCAAAGACTATAGCACATTAGACAAACATTTCAGGTGAACATTTCTTATTATCGAGATCATCAATGATGTATACTGCCTTTAACCATGGCTTTAACAGTTTCATGCAACTGTCAATGAAATGGATCGTTAAGTGTCGGCACAAGGGTGAATGTTTGCCTCGCAGCATCAATGGGAAATTGTCTTTCCGAAACCCAAGCTCTGTTCCTCTAAGCTGCTAAAGGTAGAGCATCATTTCCCCCCATATGCAGGTGATTCTGATGTGAGCCGGCGCCGAGGTAGCAACAACACAAGTAGCATCATCATTTCCAGCGGATTGCATTGATTTCGGATGGTAAACAGCCGTATGTACACTTGACAACTACTTCAACTCAAGGACACGTACCATGCATGTACCATAAGCGGCATTGAGGTTGTAGGAAAGGCCCCTTACACTCGGATTGCGGTCTTTTCTTTGTGAGATATTCAGCCATGCTCAAAATTGCAACTGCCAATACAAAGGCTGCTGGAGGTCTCATTATAAACTGATGAAGATGATTAGTTTTACCATTTGCAGAAACACCGATGTGACAAATCCATACAATGTCATTGAACTTATCTGCAGAAATCTCAGCTTCGTAGATAAACCATTAATTCATGAGAATCTATGTCCTTTTCCCATCACAAACCAAGATTGAGAAACTTCAAAACAAACTATTAACATAGGAGCATTGAGGGCGGTTGGGGTTAATAAGTGAGCAGGTTTTGGTTATATCAAGGTCTAATTAAGTTATGGTACGCTCGATGACGGTTACAGATGTACATTAGAACTAACTAACTACAATATGACAAGGGTATCAGTGTAACCTAAAAAAGGTGTCATTTTCAGGTACCACACGTTTTACATACTACCTTTTCTTAATTAAACTATTCCATGTGGAATAATATCACAGATTCTAAGTACAAGTGTTCCTTACGGGCCTCGATGAATAACAGTAAGATTTCTATCAGCAAATTCTCTTTTTATATCATTACCAACTATCCAATGAAGCATTAAGATTTCTATAATCAAATTTCCGAGGTAGAAATGGATACAAAATACCCAGAAACAACCCAGCCCATGAACTACACTGGAACATATCGAAGATTGCCTATCAGTTAATAACGATCTCATTTCATTTTATGACCGCAGGCGGCCAGAGCTTAGTATGAGGATGTTCAATTCCAGGTTACATCCCCCACCGAGTCTTTTAATTTATCATCCTGCTGTTAGCTTGCAATCAAGTGTCAGATTCAGCACTTTCCTTAAGAATTCCTGCAGGGGGGCAATAATAATTTAATAATGCATCCGTGCGGGATGCGCCGCATTTGGTCTCGCAACTTCATTGTGGTGCATTAATTTCCCTTATTTTAACACCAAAAGAGATATAAAAAGGTCCTCGTGATATCTATTAAAAGCAAAAGTGTGCATGCGAGCTTAATTTGCATTTTGTGAAAGATAAATTAGATTGGTACAAAGTCTAGCTTTGTACACCAGATAATGCCTCTGAATAGATTCAATGCACACCTCTATCTCAACAAGCATTTTTCAAAAGCACCAAATGCCATGTGCATATTCATCAATTTGAAGAGATGCGCTTAAATAAAGCTTTAGAATTTGAAAGTCTTAAGGTAACCCTTAATTTATCAAACAGTCAAACCATTAAGTGAGTTTGTGTTCAAATTTAAAAAAAAAAAACAATTAAAAAAAAACAAATCAGAGACGGAATATTTTTTGTTTGTTTTTGTTTGTTTTTTGTATTGTGCCATGACTTTGTGCGAATAAAGATGATAATAATTTAGTTATTTAATAATTATTTGGTATAATACTAAAAAACATTACTTGTTTTATTTGGCATCATGCCAACATTTAAATTTACCAATCGATGACATTCGTAACATCGATTGAAAATGAAAGTACATGTACTTCACTTCAGGAAGATTTGGGAGAAAAACCTCACTGATTGAGTTTGGCTATGTTTAAAACGAACGTAATGTGATTTGCTGTTTGGAACGATCAAGTGCATACTTCGAAATGTTGGGAATTATTCAATAATCGCGCACCGATTTACGAGTGCTATCTTCATAAGATAGCACGCATACCACGCGCTCCCGCGGACACCAAATGTGCGCCGGCATCATACCAACACGTGCGTTTAAATTTAGACATTTCAAAAGGTGAAGCACTTACTGTTGCGGTTTGCGGTAACGCTTAAGGTTTCCCATGGCCGTTTCCTGAATTTCGTGGGCACTTTCGGCAGAGATACCGAGTCTTTTCTGTCGAGTTCTTTGCATGGCTTGTTTGGTAACGGGCCTGAGAACCGAGCGGTATTTATCCAGTTCATTGTGGAGTCTTTGAATCAGGGAATCCTTCTCGTCCAGTTCAAGCTCCAATTCGTCGATAAGATCGTCCCTTTGCCGTAATTCCTCGATCTTTTCCTGCAGAGCGTACTGCAGGTCACGCAACGTGGCCATTCCGGCGATGATCCGTGCTTCAGCACCGCTGCTACCGTTATGAAACGGCGATGTCTCCCGAATTTGCACCTTCCTGCCAAATTTCATCGGGACCAAATTGGGTTCCTAGCTGGCCCCCTGTCCGCCTCGTGGAGTCAAACCACAGAAATAAACCTCGGATAAAAACCTCCCCAAGACCTTCACGTAGCGGAGGCTTCTTCAAATCTCTGGCGGAATCACAGCAGCACATCCGATGAAATGTTACGATGACCGTTCAAAAGGCACAGATCGTCGACACTGCGTACACATTCTCGAACGTGCATCTGATATCCCGCTAAAAGACGTCCAACATTCCCTGGCGTCTCCTTCCGAATTCACTGCTCAACAAATTCCCAAACCGTGTCATTCAATTAGCAATCCCGTACATTATACACACACTCTCCCGAGTCGAGACGCGCTCTGTAAGACGTCGGTGATTTTCAAGATCAAGTTTACGCCGAAACGTAAAGCATAACAAGCAGGCTGGCTTCGGCATCGGGTTTCCGTCCGACTCGTGCATGCGTGCGTAGATTCGTGTCACCATAGAGCGAAAAAGCGACTGTTAGGATTACGGTGTGGCGAGCTAAAGAGGTCTTGGCACTTCTGGCACGCACTTACTGCAGTGACTGGAGATTTCAAGCCGTCTGCAGTGTACGTACAGTGGCTCTACGAGTGTGGCTCTTCATCGTACGTTGTTGATGTACGCAGCTAGTTAGCTAGACGCGTGTGGAGTCGCTGAAAGCTTGACGACGCACTTGGCAGCAGAGTAAACTCTCACGATGCTAAAGAATACAAGACCGTGCCGTGAGGCCGTATCAGTCGCGATAAAGCCAAACTACAGATGGCATGCGGATCTATTTATATCATGGTAGCATGATTGCAACCAATACCACATCCGCACAAAAATGGTATCACTTTCTGGTTGTATTACGCTTAAAGAAGCGTGTCGAGATCACATTTTGGAAAAAATACTATACACCCTCGCCCGTTGCGACTCAATGCACTAAGTCTATGCAGCGTGGCGACATTTTTTTTCAAAGAAAAATTTTCTCACTGCTAAATTCATGTTTCCTCACCATATTTGCATTTTTGCACTTTCTGGGGTGTTATGTCATATTATGAAGATTTAGTGGCAAGGAGTATTATACCCACCTTTTGACCCACCCATTTTACCCATGGGTATTGATATTTTGATACCATGTTAATTGTCATATTTTTCTCATTACCATTCTGAAATTTCGCGTTCTCAATAAATGTATTTTCAAGGATATCGTCGAAAAACCACCAATGTTTTGTAAACTAATTTATCTGCTTCCATAAAGCAGTTGCTGTAAATACACCAACCTTTTTGCTTCCAAATTCAGATTGGAGATTGAAAATTTCCTGTTTTCTTACCATGGATAGTATTTTGGGGAGCTATTTTATTATCAATGTTGGATTAAAACGAAATCAATTTTCTGAACATGCTCCTCTAAATCGATTAAGCTGTAATTTCACGGTTATGATGCATAGCTCATAGGTGTAATTATTATATAAATACACCGTTTCTAAACATTGGAACCATTTTATAGGTTCAACCAAGAGGTTTACGTTAACCGGAAATGTATCAATTACATCTACAGAACTTCTTTGCAAAAAACGAATGTATCAATAAGTGTTGCATATTTTAGTAAGTGTTTGTGATAGTTTTGCGATAACGTAAACATTTCGCAAATCTTGAGTGAATGCCGACGCCTCTTTCGCATATTACTTTCGCTTGGCAAATATCGGTCCCCAGAGTTCTACTTTGCCAAAGAAACGATCAATTTAAGCCATTTGAATTGAGAGTTCAAGTGTAAACACGTCAGCTTTTGTAAGTTGTCTAGGTGATGGCTTGTGCACCATAAACATCAGTGAACCATGTCGCTGGGCTCTTGCATGCACCGACCTTTTAGCCAACTGCTCTCGTTGCTGCAGAATGGTAATCCCGCCATTTTGAAAATCAAGTACGGAGACGGATACAATTTTTACTGCTGAAGAGTTTCACTTTGGGTTGTGCTTACATTTTGGTACTCCCAACGTATGAAACGCATCGAAAGTATCATGCAGACAAAAATTCAGTTATAGGCTATCTTCACAGCCCTGACAAATTATCACGTCAGTAATTAACATATTGACGTAGATTCCGCGCGTATTTTGAATATGCAAATCAGGAACAGGTGGTGCCGTCATCGCAGATAAAATGCTGGACATCTATCAAATTACTTGTTTTGCACGAAAAGTCATATTTCCCTTGGGCTATACTTGGAACGTCTGCCGTATAATGGCATTATGTTGTCAATTAGGTCGTTTTCCATGAAAAGGCAATAACGTCATGGCATTAGATTCGGGATGAATGTTCCATCGTTGCTTAATTTAGCCGTGGCCTTGGCAATATTTTGGACTAAAATGCGGACTGCAGTGCACTTCCGATTTCTATAGTACACCATCCATTGACAACGTGTTGTAGAGGAGGTGAATCCAAATATTTAATCTTATTGAAGGCCGTTTCATAACCCAGGCTTTTGTTCGTTATCCCCAAGCTTTCCGCCCTCTTAATGAAACTGTCAACCGTGAACGTGTCAACCGTCAATCACAAACACGAGATACGGGAGAGCAGTCCATAAACAAATCTCGTTAACCGCCGTCATTTCACCATCTCAAAGCTGGAGACGCCTATCTCTGTCATGTATGACGTTAAGATCAACAGCTATTTCGCCCAGTTGCCCCATTACAAACAAACCACTTTAATTCCAACAGCCACGTGACACAAAGGTCTCGTCTGATTGGTGGCGGCTTCGGCAATCAAACTAGCACCGTGTAACCGAAGATCATTGCGCCACGTGCGTATTTTATGTAGGGCGGGTCCAACGCAACCAAAGGAGTTGATTTTGGCGTCTGCCATGCAAATTCTTCACGGATTGGGCGACACGCTAAATGGACTATACTCCCATGTGGAAACTCCTCTTTCGTCGTCTTACACCAAATGCAGAGACCTGTTTCAGAAAGGCGTCCAACGAAAATGGGACAAGTAATGGAAACATTGCGTGTAGTTATTTCAAAATCCACCGTTTTTCTGTGCAAAATCCACCGTTTCTCTGTGCACAACCCTTTGTCGGGTTGTCTGGTTGCATTATTCCTCGTCGCGCAATCCACACGGATCCTTAATAGCCATCGTCCGACCATAATAAAGATAGACATTGCAGACTAATATCAAGTCCCCGAGGATTCCACATCGTGCTATCAAACGTCTTTTCATCTCTCCTGCCGTCATCTTTGATTTTCCCTCCATGTTTTGGCTGGCTACTTGCTCAATTTTAATACTTGTTCTCGGTTCGTGCACTCTGCCCGTCTATTTTCTCCTGTGATATAAATTAATGGTTCGTCTCGCCTTACAATCTATGATAATGTTTCAAAAGTACAGACACCAAATCGTTCTTGCTTGGGGCTCAACGCATGCAACGTCCACTTCTTCATGCTGTGTCGCCATCCCGTATCTAGTGTTCTTTGTTATATAACCCATCCGTCTCAAGTTTCAGTGTTCCCGATTTCAATCATCTTTGCCGATCTGCTTGACTTATCCACTTTTTAATTAAATAATTCATGTGATATCCCATCTTCTTTCGGGGCCTTTCGAGTGTCACTTAGAGATGTCTCTCATTTTGAGTTGTAAGACGAGAAGTTATATTTTTGTAAAATGCAAATCCAACCTATTACGATTTCACTTCACAATCAAAATTAATGTGGTATAGTTTTATTTACCGTTTACCAAGTCGTTGGCAGCCACTAATTTAAATTTGTAATAAATTTGGGGTCAGACATTTTTAATTGTCCGAAAGAATGACGGGCATTACACCTGTAACAAATTCATCATTGTATCAGTATAATAAATAGATGCACGGATGTCCACTGCAGCCACGGACGTATATATAGACAAATCGAGTATGGGAAAATAAAACTTTATGCTGCTGAAGATTTGTATCTACGTCGTGACGTGACTGCAGCACACTGCATGCTCGGCATTTAATACGTGAGTAAATCAGCGCCATTTTGGATGCCAAATGAAGGTACCCATTGGTGCACTGAAGCGCGTTGTGCGTGTTTATTGAGACGCACAACGCACGCGTTCAATGTCACACCAATGAGATTCCCCAAATGCTTTTTTTACGCGTCGTCGCGTTTGATTGATCGATATTATATAAAATGCACATGGACAGATCTATTGCATGCTCATAATGAGGTACACAATGCGATCAATAGAAATCGGGTTATTTGTGGCCCGTGAACCGCTGGCAATACACCGACCCAGCTGAGGCAACATTAAGTCACTCATTAATACCGTGTCACTTGCTGTCATAGGGCGAAGGACCGTTTTATAGGTCGTGACTTCATCATATTCAGAGCAGAGTGTCCAACAGGAAAATCGAACGTGGAGTTAACACTGACAAGGGCAACATAAAGCCTCTTCCGCAACTTGAACTGAAATCGATAATTAGCTGACTGATGCCTTTTGTTTCTTCGATTTTCCCCCTTCTGGAACTATTACCCTATAGCATTTGGCGCGGACTTTGGTGAATTTTTAACCTCATATAAACAGCAATGTAACTTATTGTATTGATTACGTAGGCCTACAATGTACATCGTACGTGTATCAGGCCGCGTTCGAATTCAATGGCTGCGGCTTGAAATTGGAAACACGAGTCAAGATAAGACGCTACGTAGCCGGCTTGCTCACTTTCTATTGGCTAGTGTGTAATTTCAAGACGAAGCCAGTGACTCGCACACGACCTTACGGTCGAGCATTCGTGGCGCCCTCTTTTGGCGGACAATTGGCCACTGGCTGTACATCTGGACATAAAACAAAACGGTGCCCGTAAAATATTTAGATGAAATAGAAAATATCAAATTACGTTCAATATATTTCAGTTATGTACTTTTTTAAATTTATGAAATTAGATTTTGAAAGTATTGCAAAATCATTTGAATAGCATTTCCGGTGTTTACATCTTGTCCTTGCCGTTTTTTTAATACAACGACAAGGATACAATAACGACTAGAAACAATTCAGAAAGCATTTTGTTTATAGCATGACATTGACCAGAACGACATTTCTTGACGTTAATGGCATCTAAGAATGCGACATTTCATGGTTAATTTCCACAGAAACAGTAATTCCTTTGCCAATAATTCATCTCATTCGGGATGACGCCATCACTGCACGACCCGTAATTAGTTCAAATCCCTTGGCCACTGCCGGCCGACTTCAGACCCACGCATGTTTTGTCAACAACACCGCGAGATAAAAACCTGGCAGTGTCATCTGGTCAATTAATAATCTGTATGTGTGCCGGAATTACCAAAGCCAATTTAATCCAAGGCAAATTGGTGGCATGTTTATCACAGATGGTGTCCAAATCGTCCTCATTGCGACAACTAGCTTACATCGACGTAAACACCTTGCTTAATAATAATAGGGCCTGCAGCGTTTCTAACGGTTTGCACAACATTTTCAATTAATCGAAAACGAAATGGCCAAGTTAATGTCAAATATATCTCAGATGTATGTAAAACGTTAAATCGTTGCGTCAGGTATACAATAAGTCTTTTGCAAGCAACCTTTCCGCTTATTTGGGTGTCCCGATTTCTTTAATACCAAATGTATGTGAATTTTAATACATCTCACTAAGCTGTTGCTATGTTCCAAGATGCGGATATGAAGTCCAGTATCAACATGGTGTCTGCAATGGTAGAAAATGGCACCGAACAACCACGCTGTGCCAGAGCCGACAGTTGCTATAGACATTGGCTTGCACCGCTATAGTAACAGTCTTCACAGTGTGCACGTTTCTAAAAATCACATCTACTTGGAAGCGAACAATAATGAAGTCGGAGCACCCAGAAGACATTTGAACAGCGACCCAAAAATTACCAACATTCTCTAATTGAGAGACGACTTGAACTGAGAAGTCTTGAGGTCACTATGGCGGGATTTGAACCGCAAACCTCTGACACACGCACCAGACGCTGTATGCAGATGCTCTATCTAACAGCTGCGCCAATGAGCTCCGGCCGGCAGGTTTTCCAAAAGCCAACAAGAACAGACAACTGTGTGCTTTTAATGCATTTTTTATATTATAATTTGCGTACAAACAAGGCAATATTTGCCTATATATTTGTTGACCCAAATTAGCCAACAGATGGCTTGACTTCTGGTACATATGAAATGATATCAAAGTGCAGGTGAACTCATTATCACCGAGTACCTAATTTGATGACGGATTCCATATTGACAATGGTGTGTACGTGTCTATAATCAATCAATGGATGGAATAGTGCTGATTGATAAAATAAAAAAAAAGAGGAGAAAATCTTGTGTAGGTATAGGAGGAACCAGTTGTCTTGGCGACAAAAAGAGCCGACTGTTTCTGCAAGAGAACAGCTCGGACGCCATTTTGAAATGAACGGTTTTGGAAATGACTGGCTTAGAATTTAGACGAATTTACGTTCTCAAGACTCTGACTTGCTCCGTTTTGTTTGCTATACCAAATAACGAAAGTCGCTCACTGTTACTGGTTGAACCATAATTACACCGAATGAGTGTTTGTTGTTGCGAAAACAGTCACAAATGCTCTGGAAAGCAGCCAAGGCTATAAACCCGTAGACCTCTTTAATTGAAAGAAAATGGTCTATTGTCTGCCTTTCGTCTGCCATCTTTATTCCCCCCCGAGTATGTTCTCCATACAGAATTGCAAACTGCTATATGATAATGACCCTCCGTGTGCATCTGCAACTGGTGTTTCCCTCTCTTCTTGCTCCTAAAATGGGTCTTTATGAAGTTAATTATCCGTGACTGGCCCCGCTATGCCGTTCATTTAAGATTCATTTCACGCATGAATAAAATGATGGTAGACCTTGAGGGGAAAAATCAATAACTGCTGGCAATTTCCGAGGCGTTTTCAGATATTGCGCAGTGACGTATCTTCTATTGTCCTCGACTGGGAAAGACGTGAAAATAACAATGGGGGAAAATTTGTCATTGTTGATACCCTTCATATGTTGCACAAGCTCTATATAACGTGTAGACATTTTAGGCATTGGCGATATGGAGCGCCTGATGAAACAAAAAGCTGTTTTTGAAAATGCTATATTTTTAGGGAAAATCAGTTTTAGAAAGGTAATTTATGTCGAAAATCGTAAAGTCAAAGTTTTTACTTTAAATCCTGAAAAAAAGCAAAAAACAATTTAACAAATTAAAATTTTATAAAAGGAAAAATAAACTGACTTGGCACAATGATTCAATGCCTTTTCAGTGAATAAGCTCAAGTCAAGCCGACTTCATGTACATCAGATGGAATCAGTGTTGAGCATGGTCGCTTTGTGATTGAGTAAATATGTATTCTAGATTTTAAAAGTGCTCTACTGCCCTTTGAGGTAACAAAAATGCTTTTAGTTAAATGGTCCGTTTCACACTTGGGTGAAAAGGAAATTTTCTTGATGAAAAAGCAAACATTTCGTGCTAAGTACAACTACAGTATATACTCCTTTCTCAACTAGTAGACAGAACTCGACTGCCATGCCTATAGTCGCTACACAAAATGTGGAAATCTGGATAGGAAAAAAAATAAAGTTGTGATATCTAATGTTGGTAGTATTGAATTCGACTATGCAAATTTGAGCCGAATATCAATTTTGACTTACAGTGTACCTGCCGACATTTTAAATCCATTTTCAAAGGCTGTTTAGAATCCAAAATAATGAGTACAACACTAATGACAAACAAGAAAAATGAAAACAAAAAACATGCAACATAATTTCAGGATAAAAATGACAGAATGTGAGTAAAACTGAAGTGCATGCTAGTCTACTCGGCCAATTAATTCCAACAGATTAACAACAAAAATGGAGGTGCTTAGACTAAGTGTCATTAATCATAATTACATGCAAGTATTAGCAAAAACTAAAATGTGAGAAAAGTGAGTGAAATTAGGCATTCAAAATGGACTGGGTAAGTGACTTCCTAAATTTACTGCACAGGTTCGTCAGCAATGTGCGCGCCAAATTCGTGCCGCGAAATACGCAGCTCCATAGCAAAGGCATGGAGCTGCGTATTTCGTGGCACGAATTTGGCGCGCACGCATTTGCTGAAAGCTGTGTTTTTAAAGGAAGGGACAACACTTGAAAAGGGTTGTTTAACTCTGTACACTTCATGTAAGTTGCCATCTTTTGCAGTTCGGCGCTCGGACTTGAGAGGGCGCGAGTCAGGAAACAAGGCATCAATCTCAACGTCATCCATGCAATCATTGCATGGTTGACATCATTCTTTTTCAGAATTTCAATTTTATTTTTTTTTAAATAAAAGTTTAAAACATTCTTAAGTGGATTTAGGAACAATACAATCTAATTTTTCCTATCTTTAAACACATGAGTTAAGAATGTTTATTTAGGAATTTTATAAGTGGGCTTTATGAAATAGGACCCTGGTCACGCTCCTATAATAGTAATTTTTGAGGTGGATCGCTTCAGAGTACCGCAGCTGTTTAAGCATGTATAAACTCTTAGTCTAGAGGACAAAAATTAATAAACACCTTGGGCATTTCGCTTGTCCAATGTCCTGGCCTGTCCAATGTCCTGGCCTGTCCAATGTCCAATCTTACCACGCACCTACAATATAGCCTACAGCAATAAAAGTACACAACAGCCATAATAGAATGACCGACTTCTAAAGCATACTATGTGGGGGCCACTTTAATTTCCTTTTCTTCGTTCATTCAATACCTCCTTCCATTTTGGCTAAGCAAGCTGATCCACACAGCTCCTAATAATCTCTCAAAAGATGCACTTTTGTTAAGTCTTACTTTTTCTCTTTCCTTGAGTAATCAGGACGCATTCTCAAATTTCCAAGAGTTTTCCCAGTGAAGCTTAAATCTGATTAATCCGAAGTCCAAAGTCTTAGAAATTAACATTTAATCTAACAGCTTCCCAAAGCCTAGACTTTGTCTTAATGTCAGTATGTACATTAATTAGATTGGACAATTTCTTACACCACCCCTGCAACAGTCGCTTACCCACATCTCCCTCCCCCACAAAAAAAAATGCGGGGGGGTGGGGGGGAGGGAGATGTTAACCTTACATTTAGTAATGACGCATAATTACTTTAACATTCCTTAATCCTTCAAAATCAACTGAATTTTACATACACCCTAGGGAGTTACGGTTTACCTTAGGTAGACCCAATATATGTACTTCCCCAATACATGTACCGGTACCTTAAACAATAATTCACATTGCTGAGACAAACTGCTACACAGCACAGAGCTTTCTTGCAAAGAAACTTCAGAGGGCGCTCTTCATAATACACGGTGCAGAAACAAACCACTGAGCTCAACTACACAATCTATGAATGACAAGTTGCTGGATAGATACACTGCAAATGGTGAGCAGCGCCCTCTAGAGGTACACCTTGGGATCTTTTACAAGGCACACTTTGTCATTTTACACATATTTACATGTACTGTAGGTTACCCTTATTTTTATGTTCAGGAGAAAACAAATTTCCATTTTGGGTGCTCATGTACATTACGTTTAATATTAATTATACCAATATTTTTGTTTCAATATATTGGTACATCCCAAGTTTGGTTATATTGGTCTATAACATCTCCAAAGTTACCCCAAATACAAGGGTACCCCTTCCCCCTCCCTCCCCCTGCAGGTATTTATAAGCACAAACTTGTGCATTTTGGGGTCAAGCTGCTTTCGTTTCTTTTTACTAAAGTCCATATGGCTGACTGAAACGAAAGGAAAAGTGTGTCAGAATTTATGGAATGTTAATTCAGTGTTAGATGAAGCGTAACATTTGACCAGCAGACTGAATGTCGGGCTGTAAACTCAAATTTGCATATTTCATCTTGTTAAAATGGTCGAAATGCAATTAGGATGACCTCGTGGGAGGCTATAGAGAAAACTTGGAGAGGGGATTGGATTTTACAGTTGGTAATAGCCAAATGAAGCCAAAATAAAGCCGTGTCCGCATTGGACTTGTTTTTGGGGCGGTTTTACCGAGACAATGGTAAAATGAAAAATGGCTACATTTTACTGCTGTCCGCATTTAGACTTTTTCAACAAGGGAAAATTTTACCGAGACCATGGCAGAGCATACGCAGTGTTCTTTTGTAGTTTGACCTTCACGGCCTGGACGTACCGTGTGTGCTTTCCAGAGCAGTTTTACCGACTCGTTGTGTCCGCACTGGACTTATCGTCTCGGGAAAAGTTCCCTGGTCAATTTTCCTGGGCAGCAGTTGGCCAGGAAAAGTAACCGCTGGACTCGGGAAAAGTAACTGAGAGGAAAACGTCCTCGGCTGTCTGCACTGGACTAAAAATAAGCACCCATCGTCTCAGCAAGTTTTCCCAATGCAGACAGGCCTTTACAGTCATAAAAACTAACTTTGAAACCAGTTTTTTTTTTTTGTTTTTTTTTTTTTTTTTTTTATTTACCACATCCAACAGCGGAGAGACCGCCAATTACAGGAATGGGAGCAAGTGTGGTTGAGTGCCTTGCTCAAGGGCACAGGTGCCACAACCCGTCGCGGCCCGGAATCGAACCTACATTCTATAGTACTAGCACAGGAACTTAAGTTCGACGCACTAGACCGCTCGGCCATAACACCCCACAGGTGTGGTAAGTTTTTGGTTTTTATGCTAAATTAGGCTAATGTAAATTTCCATATTTATGAGCAAAGTTGTGATGTCATATTAGACACTTTTGCCAACAAAACTGTGCTATCAAGTAAAATCTTTTCTGCCCTAATTGCAGAAAAGCTTAAAAGTTAGAGTACCAAGATCAACATTCATGTGATCTTTTCCCTTGCTTTCTAAACTGTGCACATCGTGCAATGGAGATTATAACAATACACAATATATGTAAACTGGCTACTGCATGCCCACCGGTTACAATTGGAATGTGACGGCACATTTTGACAAATTTCGTAGCATGCTGAGCAATTTTAAACTAATGAGAAGCAACTGAGGAATGGTAATAGACCAGAGGCATCTATCATATTACATGCATCCAACTCCAAGGCCACATACATGTACACGATTCCATTTGACTACTATCACCCCGTTTACACTCGATTCACCTTTGCCGAATCGAACTCCGCAATTTCTAAAAAGGGGAGTTGAAGCCGGGTAGGCACTAAGTGTAAACGCAAAAGGTGAATTGAAAAAGGCGGATCAGACCCGGGTCTGATTCGCCTTTTTCAAGTCACCTTTTGGGTAGGGTTGAACCCCGCAATTGCGGGGTTGAACCCTGCAATCGTCAAGGTCGCTTGTACATGTAGTGTAAACGCTACCCGAATACAGATTCGGCAATTTGAGTGTCCTTGGGGCGGTGCCCGCAGTGTAGTAGATTTAATTGACCAATCTGGCACTAGTGCAGCAACACCTTACAGCTCACGCATGCGCTGCAGTTACATTTAGTGGTAACTTTTGCGGTTTCTGAAGCGAGTTGAAACGATTTGGGGTGTAGTGTAAACGCGGCAAATGTTCAGTTTTGTGGTCGCAATAAAAATGCTGGATCTGTATCCACCTTTGCCGATTTGAGTGTAAACACGGTGAAAAGGCACACCATGATTCGAACCACAGATCACTGATTCCAGTGCACACTTTGTTATTCATAACTTTTCATTCAGTTGGCATTTTCATCGGATGTTTGTGTGACCCGCCTCTCCCCCAACCCCTTTTTGGCATTCCGCGTCGCGCTTTCTGCTTAAGCGTGCGCGTCCCGCCCTCGCTCTTTCTGTTTTCACGCGCCTCTCGCTCTGCACACAAACTTCCAAGTAGACACCAATTACTCTACTGCAACCTGATGAAGGGGCATGTGCCCCGAAAATTTGTTGATTTTCTTTATTTAAACATTTTGCACTTTCACAAAACCTGTGTAAACTTGATCATACACTTGAGTGCAACGCAGCCACTTCGACTTGACATTGTACATGTACATGTAGATGTAGATCCTGGTCATTTGATTTGAGGTGTGAGGGTCATGATTTCTTGGTGCTTTCTTGAGAAAGTACCAAAGGCAAGTTAGAACACATTTGGTTTTCAGTTATAAAAGTGTCACCCAGCCAACATTTAAACATGGCCATTTAGGCCCATACATGTAAGTCCTTCAACTCCACCCCACATCAACCTCACCCCACATCAACCTCACCCCCCATCCTACTGCACACACCCAGTGCAGCAGCAAAAACATTTTACAACCTCTGTGCAAAGCTCTAAACGTGAGAGACATTTATTACTGAGGTACAAAGTGCCCTCGGGATCCGTCAGACAGACAAGCAAGAAAGATGGAAAAATTTTACGGACCTATCAAACCATCCTGCTACATGGACATTTTATCTTGCGGAATCTAATTTGAGAGCGAGCTAGAACTGTCAAACTCGATAAAGACCTCTTAAGTACAATCATCTGGCTTGTTACTGTCAGGTTAAAGCAACTAAGAACAAACCAGATTGTTTTAACCATGTGATTTAAGTGTGCTTTTTAAAAGGAAAAATGACAAGCTTTTTACTTGGATTTCTTTGTTTTATTTCTTTTCTATGATGATATAGTGACATTTATACAGTGTTCTGTTCCAAGAGAAATTGCTATTGTGCAGAAATACTGAAAGAGACTCCTTTTCCTAGTAAATTTCAAATGTCTTATCTAATTTGGGATGAGAGAGAAATCAAAAGGGCCTATCGGGATTCAAACCCGAGACCTCCGACTCACCAGGCAGACGCTCTACCAGCTGAGCTATAAGGTACGTTGGTATACTCCCTCAGGTTTTCCCTATAGACCCAATTTTTCTCTCGGTGTTGCATTTTTAATCTAAAAAACCTTTTGCACCATTTTGTGATATTGGCACCCGTCAGACTTTGGCTTACTGTAATTATCCCTGGATCATACTGTGTTCACTAGAAGTCTACCCATAATGTCGCCCTCCCCCTCTCCCGATCCCCGAAATGGCCAGTCACTGCTACAATTTTTGTACGGTTAATCCATTTTTGTCCCTACTTCCCTATGTAATCTCTCATGCCACCGACACTGTACGATACGTAACATCAAGTAATACCGATAATTTCCCATCTCTGCGCGGCTGACGCCATTTACGCAACGCGGCTTTCAGACTCTTGTCAAGCGCACTAATGTATTAATGCGCCGGTAAATATGTTTTTGAGCAGCTACAAAGGTCGGGGATTTATTAATAACCCATGTGCAATCTGAGGAGGTGATTTCAATTAATTTGTCCAGGCGACGCTTGGTCAACATATGTTGGACACGCTGTCCTTTTAATAACTGCATGTTCTGCTTGAGTGAAAAGGTGCTGCAAATAACGTCAATGATATCACCGTATGTTGTCAATTTTTAATTTTAGCAGGACCATATAGCATAGTAAATTTACTACTGTGAGATATTTTTGTAATATTAAGCCGTGTCCGCATTAGACTTGTTTTTTGGAAGGTTTTACCGAGACGATGGTAAAATGAAAAATGGCTAAACTTTACTGCTGTCCGCATTTTTACTTTTTTAACACGGGGAAAATTTACCGAGACCGTGGTAGAGCATGCGCAGTGTCCCTTTGCAGTATGACCTTCACGGCCCGGACGTACACTTGGACTTTGTCTCGGGGAAAGGTCCCTGGTCAATTTTCCTGGGCAGCAGTTGGCCAGGAATGGTAATCGCTGGACTCGGAGAGGAAAATGTCCTACATGTAGGCTGTCTGCATTGGACTTAAAATGGGGAAAGTACCCATCGTCATGTTAAGTTTTCCCCGAAAAGTCCATGCGGACAGGCCTTTAGTGTCAATTTTTGTTGAAAATTTACTTCGAATGGAATCGCATTTCCCAAGTGAAATCGGAATCTATTCTAACAATGTTAGTATCGCCATTTGAAGTCTACTGACATTTTTATTATATAACTTTTTCAATGACATCAAATAAACTTGACCAACTGGGAGCCATGTATATTATCTTTATAGAATGACCAATTACTCTGTTTACGTCAGTTTTAGTGACACGTTATGAGGCAATGTCGTTGACACCCTCGAGTTCATTCAGAGCACGCGCTACGCATCTAACACTAATAGGCAATGTTTCCACTGCAGCCACACGTACCACACAACCAATTAACAGGACCTTCAATCATCTTGCATCAGTCATTCTATGACAGAATATGGTGTCCATTCATTAAGATTGTGTGTGAATACCACTGCAGGGGGTAGGAGGGTGAGGGTTGCAATTTCCGGGCAATGTCAAGCTGAAGACTTTCCAACAGACTTATGGCGATATGAGTATAAATTATAACAATATCCTATGGGGAACTGACCTTTTTACACTTCAGCAAAGCTCAGTTGGCATTTTCTTAAAGGGCTAACATTAGTGCCAAACCCGTCAATTAAATGTGCACGTTCATAAATCTATTTTTATTTATGCATCTTAAAGGGGCATGCTCATCGCTCAATTAAACATTACTGTATAAGATACACGTACGTGTACGACTCTGGGCATTGAATTCCTTTAAAAAACATGGAGCCATGCAAGATTCCCTTTCAACCGGTAGTTCCTCAATGATAAAATTACAATTTTACAACACAAACATGAAATTACAATGTAACGTAAATGCCGGTATAGTCGCCAGGTCCTTGAAGTCGCCAACCTATTCGTCAGCCACTGTCCAATAGGGTGGCGAGGTCACGGACCTGACAACCATGCGGACATTTACCTTTTCTTTTTTGGCAGACAAGTAAAAAAACGCTGAGTCAAGTTAAGTCTTTTCTGTCAGTTACTCGAGTCTAAATCGAGTCACGTAAAAAACGAAACTCAAGTCGACTCAAGTCCAATACTGTTTTTGTAACCAAATTTTGAAACATTTCAGTTGTCAAATACAGCAAACCTCTTATGTATGTATGCTTGAAATAAGGCTAGGATTTAGCTTCTATTCATCCGACAAAAACAGAAATTTCTGCTCCCTTCCAAGCCAAATACCGTAGTTGCAGTGCCTGAAATGCCCCAAGCCATCCATTATACGAAAGAATAGCATTACCCCAAATGTATTTTGTCGATGCTCTGGAGTGTGAATTCTTTGCAGGCTGAATTGCATTTCATAACGCGACACTGGAAAATGTGTCCAACGAAGGGGAGAGGCGAGGTCTGCATTTTATAAAATAATTGCCTTGGCATTATTGAAAGCACAACACACATACAGTCATGTTACATGTAAGCCTGGATGGAAAACACAAGAGATGTGGCTTTCAAAAGCTTGTGCCGATAACAGATTTTACCCTCACTGCATAAAAACCAAAAATATATTGCTATATTTGATGTTCCTGAGACTTTTTCAACTAGCAGTACAGTACATGTACCGGTACATGTAAGCAGTTGACTGCTTTGATATTTTTAAAGTGAATATTGTTTGATGGATCTTTTGGGGTCTCTTTTTGGATGTTAATCTTTTAATAAAGCTTAATCATTTCGTATACCGGTATTTTCAGAAAAGATATCTGCATTAATTCAAAAACAAATTTTTAACGGAATTGTACTCCTTTAATCATGGATAAACATTTTATACACGTACTGTACTGTATGTCAATTAAAATCAGTAGCACAAATTATGATTGCTAACTTACAGGGACCCAACATTGAGGAAAACATGATAACATAGCTTAATATGAATCTTCGGCACACATACATTGTATGACCTTTTTGTTGACAAAATGATCCGTAATAAATTTAAAAAGTGGGTATATATTTGAGTGTGAAGGCATGTAAAGTATTTACAATGCCACACAAAACCGTATCAATCAACCAATTTTTCACACAGTAGAATAAACAGAATGCCTACACTAAACAAACTTGTGAATATTTTATGCATATTGTGAATGCAAGAATTCCTCATCGTCTTATGAACTAATAAGCTCTCATCATTGCCCATAATTTGTCCGATAAATTGCCCCAGGACGATGGCGGCAAGATGCATGCAGCATCTCCCCATTGCCTCAGGTCAAGACATGCTGCCTCTTACTTAAGAAGCACCCCGTGGAGGCATTTACAATGGCTCCCGTCGCCCGCTGCTTGAAAACATTTCTGCGCCGTTTGCCTGGGGTGTCATAATTGCTCCCCCTCCCAACTAATGGGGGGGGGGGGGGGGGGGAGAGATGCTGAATCAGAAAAATATATGACTAAAAAATGTCTTCTCAGCACCCTGTTAAAAACAGTCCATGACACCTCTTTAAAGACATGGCATGAACTCGAAAGGTGTCATTTCATTTTTCATTCTTCTTTTCATCCATGCAAGATGAATTTCTGAACTCTGAAAATCAATCAATCATACTAGTTTCTGCATCATTACTTGGAGATTAATTACTAACTTGCACTGATCTTCGTACCATACATGTATGTCAGAGTATATGGACTGCAAGAATTAGTGGCAGTCGTACCGGTATTGTATTTGAATATGGTAGAATTATATGGGTCTTTCTATAAATTAGGGGTCCAATTTTGGTGTCCCCCCGTTACATTTTACATCTTGTTTTTGTAAATTCAGGACACATTCTTTAAATACTTTCCATCTCAAAGAGTGAGTACATAAAGTACAATTCATACAAAATGGTTTACAGGCCATTTTAATGATTTTTGTACGAAAAATAACATCAGGTGTAACGGGGGACACTAAATATCACACTTTTGGACCCCTAATTTATAGAAAGACCCATATGTTGGATTATACCATACATGTATGGACTGCATGAATGGCTGAATGGCTAAACCGCAACCTACGTATGAAAGATGCATGCCCAAGATAAATATGATGGTTGTTTCGATACACCCTCCGTGGGGACAAGAGAAAGATTACATTGCACAAGCCTACTGAAATGCTCAAAACCTTTGATTTGTAGACGTTTGTTTGCCAAAGCTGAAGACATTTGATGTTTAAACACTATTTATAGGGTAAGAAATGGCAAGAAAAACAACCTTGCTTTGCAGTGGTACCGGTACTAGCATAAATTAATGAGCTGTGTTGCAGTTCAGTTAATGCAGATCTATCAATTGGTTCCCCCTTCTCCCACACTGCCCCACCCCTTACATTGTAGGTGGGGATTGGGTCCAATTTTCCATGCCCTAGGGAGGGAGTTTTGACAAATATAAATTATGCAGGAATCAAATTTGCAATGCACATGGGAGCAAATTGCAACATATATGTTTTGCCCTCCTGGGTGGGGATTTTGTCGTGTAAATTTTTCCCTAGGGGTGGGAAATTTGTCACTTGGAAAGCGACTAGCACAGGGCGAGAGAGAGAACAATTGACAGGCAGATAACATTTGCTTAAGTCAGATGACCAAAATAAATTGCCAAAATCCAGCCCGTTTACATTCAAGTAGTTGCACTCCGTCACATCTCCAGACGCAACTCAACACAAGCACCTTGAAACCCATCAATAACATCTCCTGCATAAGTCATGATTTCTTCAACGGGTTTTTCACACATTTATGATCTGATGGCCCACATATTGACCCAAGCAAAAAAAAATCTGTAAGCTGCTGCTTTGAGCGATTATGCTTTTATCGTCACAATTTATCAGCGGCTCACGGCCGGCACGTGTGACTAGGGGAGGGGGAAATCTAGAATGCATTAAAGCATCAATCGGTGACGGTTTCAAATGACCGTGCTTAATAATTAATGCTGAATCAACAACCGTGAGGCAGGCTTACACAGACTGCGCTATGAATGTCCAATGAAGCATTTGACACGAGAAGACGGAAGACGAAAGCCGGAGTAGAAAAGCAGCGAACTCATTGATGCCACTATTTCTCACAAAAGAACAAATGCATGCAGAGATCAAACTTGAGCTTTCTCACGCTTGTATGTTTATAAAGAGGCGGAATGAAAGTCTGTTCAAACATGGACAATTTCGAGGACGATGCAGTGTGTGTATGTACGTGCATCGGCATATTTCTCATCAACTCTGAAAGCCAACGGGCTCGGGTTTAGGGGTGGAGAAAACCCCCAATGTTTGACACTTGGGGGGAGGGGAAGGGGAGGCGGGTTTAATGGATTCCTGCTGAATCAAAGAATGAGTATCAATCTCAACGAAAAAAAATTTGGCTGAATGAGGCTGCGGGATAACGGTGAAAGGTGTGAGCGAGTACGGTAGCTATTTGTATCACATTACACTATGGGCTGTATCGGTATCACCATGGGAAATTATGTGCGTCATGATTTTTATTTTTATCAGACCTTTTTCTTCAGTATTATAATTACATGGAAATATAGAAAAGTATTATGGAGCATGATATTGACTAGTGAGCACAAAAAGACACGAGTCTTTCTACGGTAAAGGGAGATTTTGGCAACACAGACCATATTTTTAAGAAAATACCTTTGTCTGGTCTCAAAATAAAAGAAATAAGTTACGTTGTTTTGAAGAGATAATTTAGGCCCAAAAAGGGTTACAAATAGTGTGACAACATGCCTTTCTAAAAAACCTGTGTACAAATTTCCAATATACCGGGACGGCCTTAAATGTAACACAAGTGTCCGTCCCGGTTACGAGCATATATTGAAAATTTGTACACAGGGTTTTAGAAAGGCATGTTGTCACAACTTAAACAACTTAAACTTATTTCTTTTATTTTCAGACTAGACAAAGATACCGGTATGGTCTGTGTTGCCAAAATGCCCCCTTTATCCACATACTAAAACTGAAATTAACAAAATGGTGTGCGACATCACATGCGCAACTGGCTTTATAAATACTGTAGTGCCCGCACATACAGTCCCGAGAGAACAAAGGTGGGGACAAAAGGGAAATTATGCACGTATTATTTGACCTTCGGATGTAAAGTCGTAGGCATACAGGTAGGCTTTGGTACCGGTAAAGTATAAAATTATGCAGGTTTTCCTACATTAAGCTACTGCAGAAAATATTGATCATCAAAATAAGATGAAAACCACAAAATAACCACTCCAAAATGCCAATGCTTTTGCATAATTCGCATCTTACACTTTCCAAGGAAACATTTGCAATTATTCTCCTCTCCCGATTGAAACAAGACCGAACCTCAAACATCCTTTACTCTCAAAGCGAGACCAGCGTTGCATACTAAGCACCGAGGACCAGCTGCGCTTGTGGACCACTTTGGCAAATTTACTTTGATCTCGAGGGCACACACAATCACATATGACGATTGAGACCAACAGAATCTAGGCAACAGACATGTAGCCTTATACTCGCACCTCACCTTCCCCCTACTACCACCAATCCTCCCCCCCCCCCCCCCCCCCTCCCCCCTTCCCCCAAGAGGAACAAAATAGGAAAATCCGGCACCAGTCGTAAACGGTGTCAGATCGGTGTCACAGATATATTGCAGTCGCACACTGGATACTCTAAAATCAATACGCTTCTCCGACAATCCTGCCACATTTCTGGCACCCATGTGGCACAGCAACGCATCGCGTATTAGACGAACCTCAATCGAAAGTCAAATTGCTGCCGTAAATGTAGCGTGGGCCATTTCAATCGATCCCCTGACCGGTTTTTTTTTTTGACGACTTAAATTTAGTATCATGTCCATGGAAGTGCATGACTTGTCAGATTTTGCCTGTTATAGATACTGTGGGAAATAATGGCATATCTAGAAATACAGTGCCATGCATGTACCGATTACCGTACAAATTATACATTTGTAATAGTCACTTGAAATAATGTTGGCGCTAATAATGCACGTTTTGTAAAATATTGTATATTTTTTTCACTGGACTCGGATGGACTAGACCCAAATCTGCAAGTCCTGAGTCCGAGTCCAAATCCAAGTCCTGACTGGCCCAGTCCGAGTCCTTGAAAATCTCAAGTCCTACAGCGTTGATTTTTACATACTCAAGCTTCTGTTTCTACCACTCATGACGAACATTGCAGCAACAGATAAATCACTCTCTGCACTAAACGAGCCGCTATACATCATGATTATTGCACTGGCATCCCTCTCTGTTTAAATTGGAAACACAGAGGGGTTTATAAATGCACAACATGTATCGTAGCAGACTAAAAAGATAATGCACGTTCAGTAGACCTATGCGTACCACAGTACAATATCCCCCCACCCCCCAGACTTCATGTTTCAAAGTGCGCACTGAGGTATAATATCGAATTACCTCTCTCCGTTCTTTATTAAATCTAATGTTCGTAACTACTGACCGCAAATCATCCATCCGAGATACAAAACATTGGAAAGGTTAGACGAATTTCTTACGTTAGTAGAGTAACACAACATGACATTTACGAAGATAAAAAACTATAAAGGCTATCAGATTACAGATTCAAGTTTCAGCTGGATGACAAGTAGCACAAATTTCAGATAATATGCTTACATGTACATGTACACAAGCGCAGATATTTAAGATATCTCCACCTTTGAATGGCTTAGGATAGGAGGAAAAATTGGTTTAGCAGACATGGTTGCAAAGGAGTAGTTACATGTACACACAAATGTAATGTACATGTACCGGTACCCTATAAAGCCATTCAATGCAGACCTTGGGATTTCCATTACCAAAACAAGTGAGAATGGGGTCACAGCACTAAATAATCTACACTGACTTTGACAATGAACAAAATCAACTTTGAAGAGCAAAAACAAACCCTACATGTACACGTAATTAACCTTTGAATTCAGAAGAAAACAATTTATCTTGCTATTAAAGGCACAGCTAGCTCGTCAGCAATGTGCGCCCACCAAATTCGTGCACGAAACCCGCAGCTCCATGCCTTTGCTATGGAGCTGCGTATTGCGTGGCACAAATTTGGCGGGCGCGCATTGCTGACGAGCCTGTGCCTTTAATAATGACAATTTCGCAGTAATCCATGTAGAGACCATATCTGTACTACATGTATACGTAGCCGATAGGCCTATTCCAGAAACACTCACAGTACAAATCAGAAACACTCACAAAACATAGGTGGTGCCCAGATGTTTTAACCTGCAAATGTGAATAACTGAAACCAAATGATGATTAATGGGCTAGCATTCTATTAACGTGTAATTGAGCCTATCAAATCTCCACAGAACATTCAAATGAGTTAATGAGTTCGGTTATGCTGCAATCACTACCGGTATAAACTGCACTGCTCGAGCCTACCAGTACATTGTAATTTATGCATGCATATATATGCATTAATAAGGCCAAGAAAAATAATGGCCGTGTTTCCTATTACCCGCCCCAACCTAGAAAATCATGCAGAATCTATCTTTTTGCTCAAAAATCATGTCTAACATTTCAGTCCTTTAACATGCATTTGTTAATTTAAACATGGCTTTGTTGGTCGACTGCTTGCAGGTTTAAAAACTGGAGGCTTGAATCCCGATTGCTTCAAAAACGGGACAACACTTTGAAGTTATTGACGAATTTAATCAAAAATATTACCAATGTTGGTACATTGGTAATATTTTTGCCTGGTGAATAAACCTTCATGAGAATGAAGTCGGCAACCCAATTAATTTTAATGATAAACTCTGCAACTAATGCAACTACATGTACATGTACATGTGCTGTACCATATTTGAAATTTTGAAAGGGATGATGACGTCAACCATGCAACGATTGCATGGATGACGTCAAGATTGATGCCTTGTTTCCCCGACTCCCATACGTCGTGTACCGGTAGTACATGTATGTAAAAATCTGTTGTGTCCTGACTCGCTCGTCTCCGAGCGCCCAAAAGATGGCGACTTACATGAAGCGTACAGTGTTACAATGTGGCAGGCAACCCTTTGCAAGTGAACTGTCCCTTCCTTTAATTTATAATGTTCCTCTGACGTAATATACCGCAAATAAATCTACCAATCTTTTTCAGGGATTTCCCTAGAATTTGAACCTGTTTTAACAAGCTTAAACACGTTTATATCTCTGTTTAAGTACATTAAATATAATAAGTACAGTATTAAAGTCCATTTCTAAAGTTGATATTCTTTAAATAAAATAAAAAAGTGATAAATTGCCAAAATTGGGTCCATTTTATCAAGCCATACTTGGCCTTATCTATGAGCTCCATAAACACTTGTGCCTGGTGTGATTGGAAAAGCCAATAAATACTCTCAGGCAATGTGTAAAGTTCAATTTGTCATTTTTGCCACTTCGTAACTAGTACATTTGCTTGAATAATGAACTAAATGACAGCATAACATGACAGTTTTACAATGTGGTAGGCCTATGTGCTCCTGGGCACTTTATGTACAGTACCATTTATGAATTTATTCTCAGGTTTTGATTTTTAAAAAGGCGACGTTTTAGGAAACGAAGAGATGCAGAAGTTGCGAACGATAGTGTTTGATTTATTTCATGTACATGTAAATATGTAGAATGAGGGTCAAAGTGCAAAGTTGGTGTATTATTTAAATACAAGTACTAGTGGCAGTCGTATCGTATTTGAATATGGTAAACTTTAAAATATTTGGTGAAAAAGGCTGCGTTCACACTGGTAGTCAAATGGGATTATATATATGAGAACATCCTTTCACTGAAATTTCTCTGCAGCAAAAATGTTATGATTGCATGGATGACGCCTCGTTTCCCGACTCCCATATGCCATGAAATATGTAAAAATCTGTTGTGTCCCGAGTCCTGACTCACGAACTGCAAAAGATGGCGACTTACATGAAGCGTACAGAGTTAGGCAACCCTTTGCAAGTGTCGTCCCTTCCTTTAAGCTTGTATGTTTTCCCTAGGGTATGATTACAATCTCTGTTTGAAAATATTGACAAAAACACCCACTATAGAAGATAGCAAGCTCTTGTGGGAGCCTTCTGTATGTAAACTCTGGAGGCAAGGTTGTGCTATGGGCAGTTCTTGTCACACAAATCCAAAACACTGACAAGGTTTTTAACCTGATCTCCAATTGACAGATAAAATGCAAGCTTTTTGACAATTTGGAGATCACACCGAGAACTATTGCCCACATCTGCATTTTTACAAGATACAGCCTCAAGCCATTTGAATATTAAAGATAGAAAGCACTGCATGTTGTTTGGGAATAAAAACTGGACACGTGTACTGTATGTGAAATGTCAAAGCATCTGATGGACATTGTGGCCCTGGAACGATGCTATTTAGTAATTGAGGGTAATCTAATTGACAACCTCGCTGATTCAGTTAAACCAATCTAAACACAGCTAAACCAGAGGCTATGCTATTCAGAAGGTGGCCTGCAGGTCAACTTTATTACAAGGGCACGACTTTTTTCTTCCAAGGTGCAAAGTGCATTTTTGCCAGGGTTATTTTGCTCAGAATGGAGCGTCGTCTCCATGTGCAATAAACTGCACAGGCTAAACCGTTACTATCCTGGCACATGTACAGCTCTACAAAAAAATGTAATTTCTGAGTAAAACAGAAAACTGTTGAGGTTTAAGAGGTTATTTTCACTGTACAAAGAGGAACTCAACAATTTCACCTTAAGCCCGCCGCATACCTTTGCGATTTACCGGCCCATCGGACCATCGGATCCGGAAAAATCAAACAAGTTTGATTTGCTCCGGTCTATGGTGTACTGTCAGCACACACCTTTCCGGTAAGTGGTCCGATGATCCGGTAAATCGCAAAGGTGTGCGGCGGGCTTTACTGTGAAACTACTGCACGATATGCCTACATGTATACATGTATACAGTAATTTGATTAAAGACCGAATCTTAGCGACATGGTATCGCAGAATGCCCAAATTACCAGGAATTCTGAGAATTGTGAAAAGGCTTTATTACCCTTCGACTTCATTGTTTTAAAATAATGTTTTGTTTCACAAATCAAGCCTCCGCACTGTTGCTAGGGGGAAAATATAGAGGCCTACCATACAGAAGTTATCTACGTACATGTATGTAAAGTGCATTTAATGCATGTGAATACTAATTCCCAAAACCAGTCTATCAAGATTGATGCATCCTGCAGCTGCAAATACATGTATCTTCATTTCTAATTTTACCACTACTAAAAGTGTTAGCCCATAAATCATATCAAATTGCTTAAGAATTGCAGCTGGCTTTCTACTTCTGTACCAAACCATGCAAGAAATTAATAGATTTCAATGAATCCTCGACATGTACCCAAGTGCACACATGTATGTTCTATTCCCAAAACTGCCAGCTCTAGGCACCAGAGACTGCTGGCATGTAACCTGCATGGAATGCTTGCTGTGAGGACTTTCTGTGGAACAGGGGGTCAGGAAGGCCAGATGAATTTTAGAAGTCACCAAGCCCCTGGGGAACACTCTGCTCTTATCACTGCCTCTACACAGTTTCAAATATTTATGCAAGAGTCGCTCGAAGGCTAAAGCATGAATGGGTTATACTGGTAGTCCTGCAGCCGATTTCACGAAACCTTACACACTACGTAAGCCCACTTGCGCAACTTTTTATTGCGTAAGCTGCGCAACGTTTCTGTGACAATTATACACAAGCTATGGGGCCTATGCCATTTTCAAAAGTTGCGCAAGCTACACACTTTTTCGTGAAATTGGCTGCTGTACTGGCAGTAAGTTGCACCGATTCCTTTATTTTATAAAATCAGTTCACACTAGGCAGTGACAAAATGCATCTAACAAAATGAAAAGCATATGGACGTGCAGACAGGTCTACAGTGTTCCTGAGGAGGCACAGCTTTCAACAGGGATGTTCGCTGATACACATTATAATACACACATTGAACCCAGAGTACACTTGCAATTATCGGGGAAGACCCCCAAAGGGATGATAGCCAAAATGTGTCTCATCCACACAAAGTGAGACGAAGAGAGAAGACTAAAACGAACATCATCCCAGGGGAAACTAATCTACGAATGCCGCACGACAAACAATTACAAGAACCTTGCTAGATGTATACACGGAGTACAAACAGTATTGGGAATCCCCCTGGGATGCGGAAAATAAACAAGTTGAGCTGCTGGGATGAAATGCAGTATCAAGGATGGAAAGGAAGTCCCAAGTCTAAGAAAGGAAGGAGGCAGAGAAGATGGGGATTGGAGTTCCTCATAAGGCTCTGCCACAACAGTCTTAATGAAATAAACCCACACGTATATCTCAAGCCGCACATGCCAACAGCTGGTACTGGTCCGAATAACTATTTTGAGAAAAGAAGTGATTTCCCAAGAGCGAATTGTTAAAAAAGATGTTATTTCTTTATCTACATGTATTCTTCACGTGATTCTTTAGACTGGTGCCCTTGACAGTTTGTTAGTAATCTTTGATTTGAAAAGCGTAATCTTTGGTTTGAGAAGCAAAATCTTGATTTAAAATCAAAGATTCTTCCTCCAATATTGGAAAAAAACAAACCAGGTTCACACATGTCAAACAGAAAAACCCCTCCCCATTTTCAGTGGCTTTGCGGCCTGTAGCAGTGAGCACCATTTCATCATGATGCACGGCAACTAACTGAACGGCTTTTAATTAATTACTCAGTACCCTTGTGCAGGCCTCGTGAGCAGAGGTCCTCGCAAATGGAATTGGAACTGCACTTTAATTCTGATCAATCTTAGAGAGACCGACTGCACGTGAAAGCTCCGAGTACATGTATCTTTTAGCAGAAATCTAAGGCCAGAATACTTAAACTCTAGCACACAGCTGGGAAATACGGTAGGAAAGAACTGTCAACTTGGCCGTACACGTATTACTGATTGAGGAAAGCTCCAAACTGTGAATCAAGGCAGATGAAAATACACGTCCTACAGTGATTACACGGACCAAGGACATGGTTGCTGTTTTTGAAAATTAATTGAAATGACATGCAATGGATGTCCTGGTGGTTAATTGACCATTAACTGCTCAAACAGAAGTAATTTCTTGAGTGTCTTTTTATTCAGTTGTAAGGGAACTAAATTGCCTTCCCTTGTATCATTTAGCGTGTTTATATTGAAGATCTGGAATTTTACCGGTAAACTCATTTCCCAGTAAATAGCGGGGAATGCGAAGTTTCTAATGAGCCGCTCTATCTGGAAAATAGCGAAGCTTGCCATCACGCTATGTGAGTTTGTCGGGTAAAGGTCACAAGCAGAGGTCAAGCAAGTGCATTGGATCAGTCATTGTGCGGTCACATGTTTACGTTTTCTCCCCTGTATGCGCACTGGGGGCAGAATGGTGCGTGTTTTTATTGACGCTTACCGGATAAATTCCCCGGCATTTTCCTTCCTCGAGAAGGAAAATTGCCAGAGAAAATTCTCCCTGCCATTTACCGGAAAATAGTGGATAAAACCTGAACACATTCTCCGTCTTTTCCGGCATTATCCGGTAAATGGGTCTCAATAGAAACACGCCTAATGTTTACGTTCACGTACCGTACATGCTGTACATGCACAGCTGTGTAGGTGCACATATTGCTGGTGGAATATCTCCTATTTGTCACCTCAATTAAAAGCACAGCTGAGAAAAATCTTGGCTTAATCATTTGTTTTTTCTAGATTTAACACCTCCACAAATTGATATCAACTCCTTAACTTATCTAGAGAGGGAAAAAAACCCAACCATGAGCAGGTGAAACACATCCTTGTTTTTGTTGGTAAACCGATACGATGTGACTGTCAAACTTAATTAGGGCGTGTGATGGATTGGGAGCGCAATGTGACAAGCTGCGCACAGAGTGCTCGGTTATTTGGAAGCCTTAACTTGATTTGGACGTGGGCGTAATTTGGTTACTTACATGTAGATGTCCAGTTAGTGCGTATCTGTGTATATTGCCCTTCAATGTAGGATGAGTGAATGAAAGACAAATTCAACCTGGAAATGAATCTTTGGGAAGAATTGGAAGATTTTTTGCAAACCTTGGTGAGATGGTGGTGTTCTGGAGTCCAGTTTTATAATTTTTAAGATCAACATGAGGCCTTGCGAGTCCTTAGAAGATTGTGGGTCCTAGCCAAACAGTTTGTGGGGTACCGTGGCCGAGTGGTTTGGGTGAAAACTTGGGGTTGCAGGTTCGATACCCGGCTTGGGTACCTGTGCCCTTGAGCAAGGCACTTAAACACGCTTGCTCCATCCTTCGGAAGGGATGTAAAGCCGTTGGTCCAGTGTGTTAGGTAACGCACTCTAAAGATCCCAGAGCATTCTTTTGTGAAGAGCAAGGGGATCCCCCAGTATCTCTGGCCATTTCTAATTCATAGCAAATGCAAGGATTGTATTTGTCAACATGTAGGCCTACATGAAAATTTAGGACTACGTTTTGCATTTTGTTGGACAAACTTAATTATGCGGAGCGGAGATTCATTTGTCTCAAAATGTTGAAACTTACGTGTACAGTACCCCCGTACCGGAACATGTTGTAAAAATGTTTGACAAATGGCTTCTATTGTGCACATGTTTTCATACTTGGACATGACACTGCATTCCTACATGTACATTGTACATGTACAGTATTGATACATGACGACTATGATGACAGAAAGCAAACTGAACATGCTTCTGGAAGATTTATCCATCTTTATCCTGCCAATCTGTGTGCCTAATCCACAGCAGATGGTTTCCGCTGCCTTCAACCCCGCGGCAAATACCGATAGACAAGAAATGCATTACACCCCCGAAAAATGGAACGAAAATACGAGGTGAGACGAGTTATCTCTGCAAAGCCCGACGGCCGAGGGGGCTAGTGCGAGAAACCCGCGCCAAATTAGATGGAGATTTGTAACACTTTTATTCCCGCTGAACGTTATAATCCATTGGTTTTTCTGCAGAAGGGAAAGGGAAGGCCTAGGGTGTTAAGTTGGCAGGTTGTCGGCGGTCAGATCTATACCGCATTACAACGAAGAGGGGATTGTCCTCGCTTTGACTGGGACGGTATTGATTGGTCTGCATTCTTGAGGTTATGATTGCGGTGCAAGATTAAGGCATGCTTGCTACTGTACCTTCCCTGACCCCCCCTCCCCTGTGATGTTATTTTTCTTTGAGAGTGCTGCTGCATGGACAGAATTCTTAAGTACATTTTTTGCCTCATCGCAGAAGACGGTCTTCAAAAACCCCTATTGCTAATCAATTAAGGTTCGCACAGCTGTCAGTCAAGTGTGGATAAGTCATTTTGTCCAGTATCTTCAGCTGGAATAGACTTCCTCGGATGAATTGTAAACAAGGCTGGAAATTAACAATTGTGCTGAAGACAATTTGGGGAGCTGAAGTGTCTAATAAAATCTGACTAATGAAGGCTTTGTTTTTTGTCTATACAGTAAATGATATACATAATAAGAAGCGATAAAATCTCATTCTTTGTTAGGCCTATATCAATTATTGCAAAAACAAATAAATGTCAAGTCCAACAAGATTTTGAAATTTTGGGAATATTTTGTTTGAGTGTTTTCGTGAGAAGTGCGGTACATTGTACATTGACATTCAAAGACCCTGCATGTGCTACAGCCTCAGCTAATGCTATTCACACTCGACATTCAAAATAAAATACAGTGAGGTGGAATACATCTCTTTAGAAAGCCTTGTTAACATTTCAGGAGCCACTAGGCTTTTGGAATTGTAAAGATCTATGACACGAACGGGCACAGTCCCACAGGCAATGCCCTCATGCTTTTTCATTATTTTTTTCCTTCCCTCAGTTGAACACCAGAGCCAGATCACATGACGCATTAATTCAGTCGGTCTGGACAACCAACGGGTCTATCCGGTTACACATGGTGCACCGGGGCATGATTACGCAGTGTTCTATGAAAGCAATCATACTACATTTCGGTCAACTAGTAAACCGAGTCACCTTTGCCACATAAGTCAATGTCTAGGGTGAAAACAAGATGACCAGGTCATTTAAACAAGTCTTTTTTCAAAACGGTTTTCTGTACTTGTACAATGTACATGTGGGTCTTTCCACGCTAATGGGCCTATTTGAAAAATAAGTCAATAATTCCTTTCAGATGTCTTCAGTTTATCTAAAACTTAAAGAAATTCCCTTGTACTGTTCTCAGGAGATAACTTTTGCCCAAAAGGTTAAGAAAATGCTGCCGCAACATACATAAATTTCTGAAAATCCCGTGCACAATTTTTTGTACACAAGTTTTTCAAAAATGTATGTTGTGGCAGCATTTTCTTAACTTTTTGGGCAAGTTATCTCCTGAGAAGAGTACAAGGATATTTCTTTAAGTTTGAGATAAACTGAAGACATCTGAAAGGAATTATTGACGTATTTTTCAAATACATGTAGGCTCATTAGCGTGGAAAGACCCACGTACATGTACGGCTGATTTGGGACACAAACGATATCAAAGAGACAACTTGCACATGTCTGTGTATGAAGTACATTTCACATTCTTTTTTCCAAGGCAGGATTCCCCTGTCTGCATTTGGTGGCCTCCGAACATTGTTTCAATTTAAGAATAGGAAAAATCACAAAATGCACATTCTGCGAGCACATACATGTACCAAGCTGTGTCTTGGCCAAACTTCATGGTGCTGTTTACCACATGTTTAGTGAAAAGGTTGTGCTGATTGCAAGAGAACAAATTCATAGCCGAGCATTAACATATTTCAAGATGGCTACTGTTGCATAATTACCATCTTAAGCAAATTTTGCGTTCGAGGTCAGTGCATGATTTCCAGTTCTTACTGCTTACAGTACAATCTCCTCCGGGAGTTTCTGTTAAGAATATTAGCGTTTATTCAATACCATGAAATTGGGCTCTTGTTGGGGAGCACAAATACACTCCTATATATTACAATGTGTTGAAATGTTTTAGTGCGAAAAGGTCAGTCAAGGTACATGTACTGTACGCAATGTGCGGCAGAACCTTATTTATGTATGTGTAACATGGAGATTTTCAACAGTGTGAAAAAAAGCCAAAAGAAGTGCAGGTACCGGTAACGGCATGTAAACTGTCACTTTGACGCGTACATGTACGTGACGATGACGCATTAAGACACAAGATCTCACTTCAATTTCGCACAACGTAAAACCTCCTCCCAATTCAAACATTGCCATCTCATCCAACCAGACAATGTAGGACACACCAACCAGGGCCAATCTACATGTATTTGCAGAGAATGCACACAAAACTCAATTAGCTCGAGCCTCGTCACGCCGAGGACATTTAATTAGCCGTTATATCTCGGTTTCTCGACTTTGGGAGCCCCTAATGGCCTCTGCTGGGGAGTGTGTAAATAGGGCGGGTAGAGTTTGTTCCGGGACTAGATCGGATCGCTGGCAAGGCGTGTACAGAGATAGCAGGATGTCTACATCTACTATGTACAGTATGTACTAACACAGTGAGGAATCCTTGAAAATAAAACTGCTTGAGATTGATATAAAGGTGCAAAAGACACAAAATCACAGGCAAAGGCATTGACCACAATAAAAAATACACATGCATTTTGTTGAGAATTTATAACCCACTACAACGAAATCAACTCAAAAGGATTCAGCTGGCCCAAAGAAACGATTTGATTGGTTTACTCATGTAAAATAACTGCAATTTTGCAAATACACTAAAGGCATACATTCCCATTGGACTTTCTTTTCCCGCTGCCTTGCGGAAAGTTACTGCGACCTTCGGTAACATTCCTTCATGTAATTTTCCCATGCGTTTCCACTTGCAATTGCTTTCAGTGCCCATGCGGAAAGCTACCACGACCTTGCAGTAAACTTTTGCCGTGCAGGCCCATAGTTTACAGGGTCGTGTTAATTTTACAGGGCGAAACTGTAAAACTCCCGCGGCTGAGTAGAAAGTTTCCGCAGCCTCTCTTGCCCTGTAAGTTTTACATCGTGGTTGCGGTAACTTTACAGGGACGCTAATTCTCCGTGCATCACATTAGACTAAATTTTGTTACTCTCCCGCACAACCACGGGAGTTTTACCAAAAATAGTCCAATGGGAACGCCACTTAACTTAAATGTACTCAAACAGCCAGATGGCCTTACATAGAGCATTAATTGGTAAGGCAAGTTAGAATGGGAGCTCAGCTAGGACAAATCCCCCATTGCTAATTTAAACAAAGCAATTCAGGGATGGCAGTTGGATACATGGCTAAATGCTGGCTTAGCAAAATTAAATAAATTCACTTTAAAATTAAGTTACCATTAGTAACATCTTTATGCATTTATTTGAAATGTGCTTGCAAAAAAAAATGCTGAAAATTGAATTTTCCCCAGCTTCATTATTCCGGCTTTGGCAAGTACCGGTAATGGGCATTAAAAGCAGCTCAGCCGTAATTTACCAGCATCATTTTAACCACTTTTACATTTCATAGCAGCCGTAGGTGTTTTATGCACTTTCCTCTTGCCCTGCGTCTCGGTGGCAATTGTACCATGGGGGTTGACACTTAATTGCTGCACGCATGCATGCATCAATTTCACCGCTATCCCAATGTACGGTATCTCGTACTGTGCTCTCAAGCTAGTACGGGCTGTATCGTTTAAGCAGAAGAGTATCTGGTAATTGTGCATAAAGGAATGTCCAAAACACCTGCCTGCTCAGAGTATTTGAGAGACCTATTTTAGTGTGTTATGGAAACTTGCAAAGTGCTCGAGTAAATGATTCAGCATGCCTGAAAGATGCTACCGGGTACGGTAGCTTTTATAAACAAGGTGACAAGTCTCAAATTCCTTTGAAGTTGCCGGAAGTGTCTTCTCAAGGGCAATGAAGAAATGGTGTCCCAAAATGGCGTTACATGAATATATGCAATTAAATAAGACAAAAATTAAATAATACAGTACTGGGTTACATTGTAAGTTACATCTCAGTACTTCATCACAAATTTACACAGGTCTTTAATCATTGGAGTAATCAGGTTGGCATTATCAGTACTTTATTCACCTTCCATTTCTGTGACCCTGGTTTGAACCCCGTTCGGGTCAGTATGTGGATTTGGTTCGCAGTCCCTGCTTGATTCCATGGGTTTTCCCCTATACACGCGTGTAAAATGTTTTCCTCCCACCTCTAAAACTGAGCATTTCTTTATCTTGTTCTCTTTACAGGTTTCTTCAGGCTTACGAGCTACCGGTACCAGTGGGGTACCACAGATGCTTTAGAGGAATCCTTGGTTTCAGTACCATAAAGAATAATACATCAATAGGCCTAAATTTAAGATGTCTGCCTTGTTTGCAGGAGGTCATAGGTTCGAGTCCCACCTGAGCATGTTATGAATTTTTTGTCATACATGTAGTGTCTCGGGAAAGCACCTAGTACACAGTGTCAATAATTACGTCCGTAAAAGGGCAAAACACCCTAATTGACATTTAGGCCTAATAATAATCGTAACACCAGCCTAACGATAATGCCAATGGAGCCAGGTTACTTTAAATGTTACATGCACAATGTATGGTTTCAGGTTTGGCGCCTACTTTCTTAATGCAATCTAAAATATTCAGTGAAATGGTCTGCCTGCACGACATACAGGACAGATGCTAATGGCGAATAACTCCTGCCATACGTCCTTTAATCTCCAATACGTTACAATGAGTTATAACCTGAAAACAGTTGTTGACGAGCTAATGCCCAATTGGCATTCATATGATATTAATACCCCCTCCCCCCTTCTCAAGAGCTCAGGCCACTTGATAAAGATCATCAAATTTATGCATTCATAAATGCTTTGGACAGTCAATGCATAAACACACTGGGAGCGCATCCACCCTTCCCCCCCCAACCCAAGCATGATGATTTAAAGTCCTCTTTGAATCTGATATTAGAGCCACAACTAGCCGTACACGTAAATCATCTAGACTGAAAATCCATCTCGCACATGTATGTGCTTCACACCACATTGTCACTACTGGCTAACCTCATGTACAGGTACATGCATCTCCACATAAAATGTAAATCCCTATCTGCCATAAGACGTTTTACCGAGACGATGGTAAAATGAAAAATGGCTAAATTTTACTGCTGTCCGCATTTAGACTTTCAACACAGGAAAATTTACCAAGACCGTGGGAGAGCATGCGCAGTGTCCCTTCACGCATGCTGGACGTACATGTACGCTCCAGAGCGCTTTTACCGACTCGATGTGTCCGCATCGGGAAAAGTTACCTGGTCAAATTTTCTGGGTAGCAGTTGGCCAGAAAAAGTAACCGCTGGACTCGGGAAAGGTTACTGAGAGGAATTTAACTTCCTTGGCCGTCTTACTGGATTAAAAATGGGAAAAGTACCCATCGTCTTGGTACTTTTTTCCAAAAGAAGTACAATGCGGACAGGCCTTTAAAGTATAAATATTTTCCTCTTAAATTTTGTACATAAAGTAAATGTTTAGGTTTATGTTTTAAATTTTTCCCTCATCAGCGAGTGATAAATTTGACAATGTTACCGTACTTTGCCGAGTTGTGCTGATACCGGTACCGGTACATCATACGCAACACACAGAGGACAACAAATTTGACAAATTGCTCTTCTCCCGTTCACATCCATACGTAAATTTATGCATACATTATAGGCTTACTGGTAGTTTTGAAGATAATGCACATTAAGTACGAATAATTCAATAAAGAAATTCTACACAACATTGAATTGTTCAGAAATATCTCCTCAGAATCTCTTTAAAATGTGAATGCACTTTCTCTCTAGATACAACACGCTCTGCCAAAATTCCTCATCCCAGTAGACAAAGATCTTTGGAGTCACTTAAGTGGAAAAAAATTATCAAATACTGCCGGGCACTGCGCACAAATTATATTTTATAAAAAGCCACTGTGCTTTCAGGTGCTCGTTGCAACACTAGCCTTTTCCGCCTTTTATTTTGTATGTACACAGGCCAGTGAGGAAAGTATTACAAGAATGAACACGTTGGGTCCAAAGTGCGACAGTTTTCTTTGTGTAGATTTCATCTTTTTGCGCAGTGACGAGCAGCTGCCATTATTATTGACTACGCAATTAAGTCTTCGATATTAAAGTCTTTGCGGCTCTTTTTCTTTTCAAAATTTGCTCTTGCTTTTATTTTTAAAGCAACCGAGATAGTGTGCAGAGGAAACAGGTGCTTAGATTGTAGAACTTTCAGAATATATTTGTAGATAGCCAAAATATTCAAAGTGATAATTCGTTCTGTCGGGTTATTGATTACAGAAATGCTATAATTAAGTGATAAAGTGTAGAAATGTGTTTTATTCTCGGCAAAGAATAATACCATAGTAATGTAATTCTTTCAAAATCAGTCTATTCTTACATTTGACCTACCGTACGGTACAGCAGCAATTTGACACAAGCAGTTAAACAATCATTTTCAATCAGGAAAAATCTGTACTGCCTTCCCGGTATGTGATTTTTTTTCCCCCCCAAATGTTCCAAACATAAATCATGCAATCTTCTAATCGAAAACATTCGCCACGTTCACGGAGAACGACAGACGCACCGCCTAAATTGGCAACAATCACACTGAGACTCTAAGCACGGATCACAAACAATCATCGCTGCCATTTCTAAAACAAAACAAAAATCCCCGGATAACATAAACGCTCTGCATAGTGCGCTTCTCAACTACAGGCAATCATCCTTATGTTGCTCTCATTCGGGCAGAACTCTTAGCCTGATTGGCAAATCGCTAGCTTTCTGTAGCCTTAATGAGGCTACGGGTCTCCACATAAATCTAACAGACAGGTCTCCGTAAGAGCTCTTCAGTTAATGTGTGAGAAGTTACACGATCAATACCACCAAACCGTGTTGGCTTTGTTTTTACTCTGGTGATGCACTCAAACGGCACTGCCCACACTCCTTGAAATTAAAGAGTGCGAGCAGCGTAAACATCCTCTGTACGGGTTTCATAGCTTTTGAAAGCTGTTGAAAATTAACATATTTAAATAGTGAAAAGAATCTGATTTATAAACAGAACCCAAACCTCGACCAACTGAGCTACATGTATCAAGCCAATAGACTGCCGAAGTGAATACGTCACCTTTTGTTGGTTGCCTAGGCGATTGGCTCTAAACTAAAAATCACTGAACCGTGTTCCTGTGCTTTTGCAATGGTACTTTTTCCGACGGCCATGTTAGTTTAGAGCCAATTGTCATGGCAACCACGTCACATTTCGGCTGTCTATGCCAAACTGCCAACTATTTTAAATTTAGCAACAGATTATAAAGTGAGCATCTACCATGAATGAAACTACAACTACCGGTATGCCACTCTCCAAATATCTATGATATTATAAATGTATATATATGCAAACAAATTAAATTATTCTTTTCACAACAAATCCATTTAAAAAAAAAAATACACACTAAACAATACACTACACTGTGTACATTTCCAATGAAGAACATCCAACCCCAACAACTCTGGACACTTTTAAAATGAGGTGTTAACAGAGAAGGTTGAAACAGTCAGATTTCACTGCACCTTGCTGCAGGTAAAGTCACACCATGTTATGACCTCTGATGTCAAACTAATCATTTTCTTCAGATGCGTACCTCCTAAATTTACAGCAGGGTTGGTTTCTCATGCATACCAAGAGCGCTCCTGAGGTGTCAAGCTTGAGGTATGAGTAACGACCCAATACTTATGAGAGAACAGTTTTGGTCATGTCATGTCTTTCAACAGGAAATTGAAGGGTGCTAGGAAAGCACAGATTATCACCCCTGCTCTTGGCCTTGAGGCGGGCCATTTTGTGAATCCCTCACAAACTGATTTTCTAGTGGAAGAGCCCTTTGCAGACACCAAAAATGCGCCTCCTACCGGTATTTCAGTGACCTTTAAGTGGCAAAACTGTCTCTCTGTTAAATATCTAAAAGTAGCATTCATGTACACTAAGGGGGCAACAACACCCTGGGGCTTCTGCCTCTTCAAGGGCCCCACGATGAATCGTTCCTTTGACGTCACGCCAACTCTCACAGACGGAGGCAATTTGAATCAAGTATTTGGCAGATGAAACCTCAACGATCGCGGGGAGAGCGTGTACTCACTTCAGAAGACACTTCTGCTACTTTTAATCTTCGTCCAGAGACGGCGACTGTGCTAGATTGTCCACCTTCTCCCTAAATCATGCATTATTAAAAAATACATGCAGAGGCAATGACCACCCAATGAAAACAAAGCCCTGTAGCGTACAATATTGCCAAACCACCACTCGTAAAGTTACTGCGTCGTATAGACCGGTATTTTGGTCTTAAAGACACACTGTCTATTTCAGTTTGAAAATAAATTTCATGTTTAGTTAATAGGCCTACAGAATATTAAAGGCACAGGCTCGTCAGCAATGCACGCGCGCCAAATTCGTGCGACGAAATACGCAGCTTCATGCGTATTTCGTGGCACGAATTTGGCGCGCGCATTGCTGACGAGCCTGTGCCTTTAATGTGCTTTACACATTTAGGGATAGTGTTCAAAAATAAAGAAACAATAAGCAGCATTCTTGGCGCAATATTTTCTTCAAGTTTTGCCCTCCGATTGTTAATCATACATGTATACTACAAGCCTTCACTTTAAAAAAAAAATATTGAATGTTTTTCACATTACTTTATTAAACACACATGTACATGTACCATCTGTGAAGTTTTAGCTACATTTGTATGTCATGGTCCTGTTATTCATCCATTCATCACAGAAAATCTTTTCTAGTAATGACATTAATAATTGAAAACTGTTTTTACCATTATCACTTTCTCGCAAAACAGTTGCAACAAGATTGAGCCAGATATACAGCGTGATTTAATTTTCCTGGAGGCTGTGTGTACAATAGCCCATTTATTATTGATCACCCCTGGTGAGTGCAGGGTATGAAAACTCTCAAGTGTCTGGTCTAATTCGGTTTGTATTGAATTCAACAGGAAGTAAAAACTAGCCACACTTTAAGTGTCAATAGGGAGACTATGATATGAAGGAAAAAAGAAAAGAAAAAACAAGCGCTTACGTACATGTAGCACACGTGGGTCTTTCCATACATTAGGTGTCCAAAAGTGTGACATTTGGTGTCCCCCGTTACAGCTGATACCGGTATGTGTTATTTTTCGTACAAAAATCATTCAATTGGATTTTAAACAATTTTTTTATGAATTGTACTTTATGTACTCACTTTTTGAGATGGAAAGTATTTAAAGAATGTGTCCTGAAATTACAAAAACGAGATGTAAAATGTAACAGGGGACACCAACATTGGACCCCTAATTTATATAGAAAGACCCACCTATTACATCATCATTTTAGTACTGACCCCTTCATCATTCATGCATTTAAACGGTTCCATCGTGTCCCGGATCAGTTCTGTAGAATGCAAACTGGCGATTGGAAGGGGGCCAGTTACGTATGCGTTCCAAGCCTCGACCTGAAGATGAGGCTTGGAACGCATAAGTACTCTGGCACCTTTCCACTCAGCAGCTTGCATTCAATAGAAGTGATTTAGGAGCCCGATTAAACCATTCAAACGCGTGAATAGCCCGTATTCCTGAACGCGCGAGGGCGCTCGAACTAGTACCTTTGGGGGAAAATGGCCATACATGTAGCTGAGAGTGGAAAATGGGGGAATACATGTACGTCTGTACATGGGGAAAATTTGCGTATGCAGAGTGCGGGCCCATGGAACGGACACAGATTTCCATTAAAAGTAAACGTTTGGAAGGCATGCGCACGTAGCACGTTGTGTGTTCGAACAACGAGACTTGCTCATTATACTGTTAAACACTGAATACTTATCTGTTGCCTCGGCAACAGATCAATACTTTCATTAATCAACAATTTGTGCTTTTTGAGATGGATACGGTATTTCAGCCTCCTGGTTGATGTTTACAACAGTCACCATGGCAACCTACGTCACACTGCATTACTACATGTTCCTCTGAAAACTAATCACAAAGCTACAATGCCAGTGCTATCAATCTGCAACAAACTAACGCAGTGGATGTTTGCGTAATTGTCACTTGCATGATTTATCCCTACAGTATGTTGCGAAGATGCGACATGATGCACTACAGGCAACCGTAGGCATTCAAAGTAGACGAGCCCTTATTGCTGCGCACTTCAATCTGTAATTTGATCCGGTATGGAAACCCGTCGTGTGTTTGGCCACAAAATTCTATTACCGTGAAATGACTGAGGCACAGTACAACGAAAAGCCGAATACACTCTCGGCAGAGGGAACCAGGACCGATACTGTTGTGCACATACACACAACTGACGTACTTGCACATGCCGGTACAGGTACATGCACAAATTTAAACTGCTGTGGAGCGAACATATATTTGGCCGCAAGCATTTTTCTGAAGTGGTTTACTCAACTCTGACGACGGACAGCCATGTACGTGCTTAATGCACACTCACTAAGTCAATATTAGCACTTATATTCAACCAATCCACTTCTAGTACGTACATGTACCGGTACATGTGCCGCAACGTAAATGTACCCTACACGTGCAGCGAAAAACTCAACAGCATCCATCCGTTCTACACTCTACATACGTTAAATGGCTGAACTGAATTTATTTTCCCCTAAAGTGCTCGCACTTGTTTGTAAAGTACTTACATGTACGTACTGAAGCCAGTACATCATATAATCCATTTTAAAGGTTTTGAAAGTACGGGTAGTTAATATTTGGACAAGAAATGGACCATAGTTGAGAGTTAATGGCTGATGTATGCAATGTCTGTTATTTTAGTAGTGAATTATGCATTTGGATCTTTCCACAGTAAAGGGGGCATTTTGGCAACACAGACCATATTTTCCAGAAAATAGCTTTGTCTGATCTCAAAATAAAAGAAATTATTTTAAGTTGTTCTGAAGAGATAACTTAGGCCCAAAAAGGGTTACAAATAGTGTGACAACATGCCTTTCTAAAAAACCTGTGTACAAATTTCCAATATACGCTCCTACCAGGACGGACACTTGTGTTACATTTTAGGCCGTCCCGGTTACGAGCGTATATTGGAAATTTGTACACAGGGTTTTTAGAAAGGAATGTCGTCACACTATTTGTAACCCTTTTTGGGCCTAAGTTATCTCTTCAGAACAACTTAAACTTATTTCTTTAATTTTGAGACCAGACAAAGGTATTTTCTGGAAAATATGGTCCGTGTTGCCAAAATGCCCCCTTTACCGTGGAAAGACTCACTTACAAGTATAACAGTTTGACAAAGATGCTAAAAGGTGTCCTACATACGTGTGCAGCACGTGAACTTGTGTGCATGGAATTTTGCAGAACGTGTACTAAAACCATGTGCAAGTTTAACTGTAAACAGGTTGAAGAATAATTCTGCCAATTCGTAATTACTTACATACATGTTCAGTAATTTGGGAGCAATGGCCGTTAATTGAGACTAAGTGCAACTCTCCGAGCATGCTCAAACCTGCCATCAGGGAATCGAAGAACCCTTTCATTTCCGGACCAACGTTCTCGCGGGGCGAAGACAAATTCTCCCTGCGTTACTCGGCATGTCCGATGGGTCTATCCTCGCTGCAAGCGTGAACTTAATGAAATTACAAAAGGGGCTGTTTCCTCCAAGCTTCACTTGGCATAGTGTGTGTGGAATAGGTAATGTTGACCTGTTGATCTCAATATGGGGAAACCGGAGAGCCGGCTTCAAGGCTGCTGTAATTACATGTATGATTCTGTGGCAGCAGTGTAACTAGATGGTTAGCAATTTGCACATAATGGCAATAACAAGAGCTCATATTCCATAATTTAAAGGTATTTAATTCACATTTGCACACATCATTTGTGTGCGTACATGTACAAATATAACTGTACCTGTGTGCATGGTAACCAAATAAGTACCGGTACATGTAGACCAAATTTAGTGTGTACCTTTTTGAACTCATCATCAATACCTCACAAGCCTACATACATGTAGTGTAAGAGTCACCCCACAAGTCCCCCTTTTCCCCCAAGACCCCTCCCCCATCTCCTCCACTTCCACTCCCCAAATATTTAGATGTCCCAGATTTTGGCACATATTTATGCATACCTACAATACATACTATGTAGAGCCTACAGTTTAATCTAAAACTTCATCCTAAGCAAGCCCTACATGTATGTACTTCTCCATGGTTTTTGCTTTGTCGATACATACAAGTACAGTGTACGTGTATGTCTCACATTGACCATGACACGTACCTTCCAAATTGGGAAATTTAACAAAGAAAATGCCAGTCAGAGCATTGTCAATTTATCATTTTGGTACTAATGGACTACACGACCAATGCCATTTAGCAGGTAGCGAGTATGCAATTGTAGTGCCTTGATGGGCAACAAGCTCCAAGCCTTCTTTTGATATGATCACCTTGACCTAGAGATTTGTCCTATTTATGATGGCTGTGCAAATTGCAATACCAGAAATCATGAATTGCAAAATGTCTCTTTTTCTCAAGCAACACCAGGTTACATGTACATGTAGTTGCTGCTTTAGACTGGATAATGGGAGAGATGAGAGTAATTTTCATTTGAGTATTTTTGAGTATTATTTTTTGTTCAGTATTATACCGGTAATGTACAAATGTCATTCCATGAAGTTGAGACACAGTGTCCCTGTCGTATCCGAGTCAATTTTGACCCGATTTGTTGCACTTTACCGGTATGAATCCTATGAGTCAATGTACATTGTAGTACCGGTACATGTACTCGGAAATTTCCATTTTGTGAAAATGGAAAACAAAATTGGAATTTCAACGTTACACACCCATTTCTTGCAAGACAATTCCTTACAAGCCATCCCCAGCACAACTCACAGAACCTGTATTGCATGCCTTGGACAATTGAAACTGCAATCTGCTAAGTTACAGTTCATTCATCCAAAACAATCGCTCTCCTCTGAAGGGCAGTCAAGGTTAGATTTTAATTAGCTCCGCAACAAGGTTAAATTAATCTGCCAGATGCTTGCATGTCCAACCACTAGCACAGCAACCTACTCCGTTTTGTTCGACCTTCACACTTTCTTGATCAAATAAATGCTCAGTAAGAAGGACCAGATTGGATTAAAACTAAACGGTGCTTGCCTCTTTACGCACGAGAAGCCTTAAATTTACGCTTCTTGCATTCTGAGCCGTATTATTTCCAGCTGTAATGATAGATCTATTAATTACAGTACAACGAAGGCTGGAGTTCAAGTTATCATACACTTCCTGTGATTAGGTTTTTTCCTTAAGTTCTTCCTCTATCTTGTGGTGAATTGCTGATGAGCGAAATTCCAGATTGTAAACCAAGGGTGAACAATTTCCTTTTCTAAATTAAAAAACGTCTGACCCAGCAGAATCGTATTACATTCAACCGCAGAGCTAAGCTGGCAAATTTGCATTTGGTTGATTTTTATGAAGGGAAAGTCCATTTTGTGGGTCAATCCATTTGTTAATGGAGGAACTATTACAAATGTATTGTTGATGATCCCCAACGTGGCGCGGCCCCTAGCGTGGCGGGCCCCTAACGTGGCGGGCTTTACTTTCCGTTCTCTCTTGGCGCAATAAACAATCTGTTGCACTTGGCATTCAATGGAAATAAAGTTCTCAAGTACCTTCATAAATTCCAAAACTAAAATACGGAGAAGAATCATTCAGTTACTAGAAATTCACCGGAACGCGAAGGCATCGCCGTTCGCTTCAGGTTGTCATGACACCATACACGGAAGCCTGTAATAGGCATTTCACGTGAATAAAACCAGGCATACTGGCGTTGTGTACAGTGTCACAGTGTGTGCGTGCAAGTGGTCTTTGTGGGCCATCGTAGTAAGGCATCAAACCGTTTCAGCCAATCAGCGACGCGCTCCACGTTAGGGGACAGTCCGGGCGATTTCGGGAAAAAAGTGTTCATTGTTTTGTCCTGATTGTTTGTGTTATTTTGTACTTGTTGATGAGTCAAAATATTAAAGTATTACTTTTTCTTGGAGCCTATGAATTATACTACAAGGTGTGTAAGTTTCAACGAATTCTGCTAGGGGTTTTTGCTATAACAGTATAAGGTGAGCGGATTTCCAGTGAGTTGTCGAAGTGCGCCAAGTTAGGGGACATCACTATACCAGAGCTTTCAAAATATTGTTTGTTCAAAAACTACATGCACACAACACTTGGACACTACATGTAGACAATTAGACAGCCCTTTAAATGTGCAATTACAGGTGTTTTAGACAGGAATATCCTAGGCTACTGATGTATACCGTACACAAAAGCTTCCATTGTTTTTTTATAACTTTCCTCAATTCACTCAAATTTCACGGACAAGTTTCCAAGTTAAAAGACTATAGCACTTTAGACAAAACCATTTCAGGGGAAGTTTTCTACGGTCATCATGTTTATATCTTGTAAGTTAGGCGTAAATCTGTGAACATTTCTGATTTTCGAGATACCAATCATGTATACTGACTTTTAAGAGCAAATGAATCCCTAAAGTGTTATTTATATTTCTATGTCACAAATCATTCCACACACACACAAAACCCACACCCAAACAATGACATTGGTTATAAATAGCTCCAAGTTGGGTTTCTTTAATAGTTCATGGCACAATTTTCAACGGAAAAGATTCTGACGAGAAATACAATCAAAGAATAACACAATCAACCTAGTTCCCTAACGCGATATTCAATAAGCTATTCAGGCTCTGCCTGGCTCTAATTGCTCTGGCCTGGATGAAAAGAGACAATTTCCAAACCAGTTACTAAGGCAACGAAAACCATTGAGTTGTGCTCTGCGAGACTCAATACAAACAAACCCCAATGACCGCATCTTAAAATTTGATTAGCTTTTAGGCATTGTACACAAGCGAGCTCCCAGAGCGCTGAACAACCGTAATTTAGAATGGTGCTTTCTGCACAATGTTACATCGTCACTTGCTTAAACTGTCAAACTTTCATTTAATTATTTCTGTTTCATTTCAGCGTTCTTCCAGACTAATATTGGAATGAAACGATTCATTAACCCTAACACTCCTCAATCCTCCAAATTCAATACAATTTTACATACACTCTAGGGAGTTAGGGTTAAAAAGCCACACATTAAATGTAAGCCAGACAATATTAGCTTGTCCCCATTTCTGTTTTAAATCTCTCTCAGACATGTAATAAATATTCCGAGCGGCTCAAGTCAGAAGCCCTAATAAACTAGGACTTCTAATAGATAAAGGTGGTATTAAATTAAGAAACGCCCATCTAAATGTTGGCCACAATCCAAATTGTAATTTATCACTGTGCAGCGACATAAAAGAAATCAGTTTTGTTTGACTGCGGGCTGCGACAGTGTACATTCAAGAAATCCAGAGGCGGTGAAATCTTAAAGTCTACGAGGCGGTATGCTCGTTTCTTTTGTGGATTATTACGTGTCCTTAGCATGAAAGGGTTTAGACGGAAGATGAAGGGCCACAATTCAATTTGTAAAACGGATTGGTTGGGTATTATTAAACGATAGTGAAAAGACGAATGCATGTAGGGTCCTGCCCCTCCCCTAACCAACTTCTCTCAGCTGCACCGTTATTCCTTCAGGGCACTGGAGTACTGCTCTTACCATGCTTACTCTTAGTGCCAACCACATCAGTATGCAGCCGCATGAATTCAATATTAGTTTTGGGGGCGGCAGAAAGGAATATGGATTTTTTAACGCCCTTAAAATCCCATAAAAATATTGGAGGATCAACGTGCGAATAATGGCTCGGACAGACGGGTTGTTTTAGGAGCAATTCATGGAGGAACCCAACTGAATAAAATTTATGACACTTCACGAGGCCATTTTGTAATATCATTCAAGCAAGATTTTTTTATACTCTATGTATTATTTCTAATTCACTTCCTGTATTCATAACATTCATTCCTTGCATTTCACTTTGTTTCTCATTATTCCAATATTTTTGCCACAAATAATGTCACACAATGTCACACACCCCCCCCCCCCCCCCCCTTTGCACAGGGCAAGTTTACAGAAGAGTTGCAGTAACTTTTCATCTTGGCACAGAAGAACATGTCCAATGGGAACACACAGTAAGATTACGGCGTAAGAACTGTCCTTGAGGCAGCGGAAGAGAAAGTCCAATGGGAATGCGACATTAAACACAATTCATGCATAAAACCATTAAAGAAAGCGATTCAGAATTTCCGGTACAAGTAAACCAGGGTCTGCACTGATTCAGCTACATGTACACATACAAAATGTATTGTAAGCGAAATCTGCAGCTACTGCAGACCTAGTAAATCCGAGGTTACAATACATTGTACTGTACCCGTAGACGTAGACTTCCAGTCAAACTAAAGGCCTACAGCTAAAACTAAAATCTGCTGACAAGTTCAATTTTTTTATTGCTTTCAAAAAATGCATGATATACCGTATGTATGTAGCCATGCGACCTAGCCAACACTGTTCGCACAATATTAAATCCCTGCACTGACTATGCCCCAAGGTCCCCTTTTTTATTAACTAAACCCTGGTCGAAGTTTAAGGGCTGAATCAACATTTACAGGGTGCCAGTTTCTTTATGATCCTAATCTTTCCCAATGAAAATATCAAACCTTTTTACCTGCACACACCATTATTTTCTGCGACTATATTTAGAAGATTATCTCAAGATGAACAGTTTGGTTTACAGGTATGCGTTCGTGTTGGCGTAAAATGGCTAAAAGAAGGTGTTCGATTACATGTACCACTCGCATGCTAAACCATACAGCGCACGAAATGAGCATGCAATGAAATAAAATGTTGAAAGTCATGTGACCTATAATCACCCAATCAAATGACCCGATCTAAAATTATTTTATAAAATTTATTAATGTACATCTATGTATTAAAGTTACCACAGTTCTAAAAAAAAAAATACCTCCCCAAGCAACATCACAAATAAAATTCAACGTCAAATACGTGGAAACTAGAATGTGCATTTAATAGCGCAATCTTCAAAATTGCAGCAGAGATAGAACAGCCTAAAATTGGCAGTCCAGATAATAAAAAAAAAAATCACTCGACCATCCCTGCCATACCGGTACAGTAACGGCGCTCTGCCCATCAGCTAAATTGCAGGCAATTTTATTTGAAAGGGCACTACATGTATTTGAGAGGGTACATGGACAATTCAACGAGATTGCCTGTAAGGGTGTGTTGGCCACAGGCCTGCCTGCATCAGAACAAGTACCGTGTATATACAATGTTCCATAATTGTTGGAATATGCCGCATCGCGCAGTGCCCTAAAATCTCCAAAATACATGCAGGATTCATACAAGCTTCACCAATAAGTCCCTGGCAGACTGTCATTTTGCAAGTCAAAATTAAGGCATCTTTTGCATTCACAGTTTGAAAAGGTGCAACATGCGCTTACATTGTACTGCATTGTGACGACGTGGTTTTATTTGACTCCCAAAACAACAGACAATGCATGTCCATGTTTTGCAAGAGGTCAATAGGCCTCTGGCAATGCACAACTGGTACTGCTGTACAATACATGCACGTGCCTCCAGATTTTATTCAGCAATTCATATTTTCTATATTTGGAAGCAAAACATAGATATATACTAGTGCCAGTATTTTGTAATTTTATGATGGTTGTGTACATGTATAGACTGGACAAAGTAAATATTAAAATATTAGAGAGAAATTAAATTGCAAATTTCACAATATTTAGTGACAATCTGTCATTTTCATGGCACAAAAGAGGAAATTGGTGCAATATCCTGGATATGACAACTATCAGATTCAACGCTACCTGTACAACCCACCCACACAATCATAACTACCACACGAACGTCAAACAAAAGCCACATTGATGATTCACAATGCCTTCATTATACAGTAGGCCTACTGTTGCACGGGTGCATTTTCAATTACTTTTTCAAGTATGAAATGCATAGTGAGTAGTACTTAAAAATCATCACTCTGTACATGTAGCATTCGAAACTGCACATGACTGGCCATGTGCATACCGGTATATGTAGGCTACACTTCAGTAGGCCTAAACATTACTACAGTAATTCATTTGCAAAAACAAAATATAAAAGCCATTTGTGATGTCTTTCAGAAAATATTTTGCAATTTGTACGCAACACTGAGGCATTCATTAAGTAAAAGCTACTCTTTTCCATTTTGCTGGGTATTTTCGGAAAGGAAGACCAACAAAATTTGATGTAAATTAAATATCTTGAATGGCTTTTACAAAATTGTCTGGTTTTTTGGTAAATTATCTTTGACCGACTCGTAATACTCGGGTGAAAACTTGGGGTTGCGGGTTCGATACCCGGCTGGGGTACCTGTGCCCTTGAGCAAGGCACTTAAACACACCTGCTCCATCCTTCGGAAGGGATGTAAAGCTGTTGGTCCAGTGTGTTGTGTAACACACTTAAAAGATCCTAGAGCATTCTTTCATGAAGAGTAAGGGGATTCCCCGGTGTCTTTGGCAGTCGGCTCCCAATGACGTGACACTTGTAGGATTCATGCAATTCAGTCTACGGGCTGCGATTTGAAGTGCATTAAACCCATTAAATTTAATTAAATTAGAAATGGCAAAATGGGGTGAACAACTTAAGATAGGTTTGTTAGTACCGGTATAGTATGGGTGAAAATGTGTTACATTCACTTTTGGATCATGGCCAAATGATAATTAGCACTGCTTGCAGACACATTATATCCAAGGCTTAGATTTGCCAAGTGTCTCGCCTCCAATCAATTTAACACTTGAGAGACAGCATCAAGGTGTGCGTGTGCACAAAATCAGAGGCATTGGTCAACCATGCAAATTGAGTCTGGCTTGTTCAACGATTTTTTAAAAGGCATATGGCGAAAAATACGTGCTATGAAATGTGCTGTGTACTTTATGAAATGTTGGGAGTAACACAAAACGTGCACAGAAGTACATACACACGAGTCTTTCCATAAAGGGGGCATTTTGGCAACACAGACAATTCTTTCCAGAAAATACCTTTGTCTGGTCTTAAAATAAAAGAAATAAGTTTAAGTTGTTCTGAAGAGATAACTTAGGCCCAAAAAGGGTTGTATAAATTGTCAATACGCTCGTAACCCGGACAGACACTTGTTACATTTTAGGCCGTCCTGGTTACGAGCGTATATTGGACATTTGTACACAGGGTTTTTAGAAAGGCATGTTGTCACACTACACCGTGTTTACACTGGTCCCGAGCTCGGGATCAAGATTGACCCCCTGATAAGAATGTGTTGAGGTTAACCGCAATGGTCTCGAGTGCCGCGTTTATATCTGTTGTTGATCCCGAGCGCGGAGCCAGAAGTTGCAGTCAAAGGTCAAGCTAACCAGCAGAATTCCGAGATGTTCCGTCCAGTTTAGCCATTATTTCTGCGCTGGCCCAAATGTCCAAAAACTTCGCCAGTTTGTCGTTGCTCCACGAGCGCCCGCGAACTTCGTTTGCCATCTTTTCACACGAAGACAACTCGACTCGGCTACTTCGTCTTCGTCAACTTCTCTTCACGACGAAATAATGTCAACTTATGCTATGTCGGAAATCGTTGAATGACACTCCGAAATCCTTGATATAACAACTAAAAACTAAGCTGTATGATAATGACAAAGTGTCGCTAGATAGTTGCAGAAAGTAGAGAAGTTGCAGAAAGTAGAGGAAATACAGAAACACTTTTTCTCAACGTGTGAAGTTTGTATCGGACACGCAAAAGAGATTGCTGAATGCAGGATACCAATTACGTTTGTAGTACGTTGTGTTTTCGTAACGGACACCAGCGATCGAGATTCTCAGCGTTGCATCACATGAGTCGCGTCGGGGTATCATGCATTTGTCCAGGCATGTATGCGTGTGCGTGTATATACATGTACTACGTGTACACGTGGAATTTTCGCGCGCTTTAGCCCGCAAGAGGATGTGGGGAAGATTTATTGCCCAGCTAACCGCAAACTGATCCCGAGCTCGGGATCGAACCCTCCGCCATCGCGAGACCAAAATCTCGGGGTCTGATCCGGGGCCAGTTTGGTTCCGAGAGCGTTTACACCTATTTGTGATCCGGGGCTGATCCCGAGCTCGGTGTTCGATCCCGAGCTCGGGATCAAGTGTAAACACGGTCCTATTTGTAACCCTTTTTGGGACCAGACAAAGGTATTTCCTCGAAAATATTGTCTGTGTTGCCAAAATGCCCCTTGGAAAAACCCATACATATACATGTACATGTACCACGTACCGTACCTCAGCTAGTACCGTTGAGCATCTGCCCAGTGTTTCAGAGGCCTGGGGTTCAAATCTCAACAAGGACCATGTATGTACATTGTAGGCTAAATGTCAGCCAATGCCTGAATTTGGTTAATTCATTTTGTGGTGATTAGGCAACACACCAAATTTTTGCTCCTTCCTTAGGAAATGTATCTAAATTGAGAATCGGTCATTTGTGTTTTATAAACTACTGACCAAATACCCCGAATTCCTGCTTTCAAAATTACCTCAATATACACACACAAAATGCTTCCTAATGTAATTTACTGTTTTTTTTCTTCTATTCATTAAATCAATCAATAAGATGGATACACGTAATCGCTGGTTTTTTTTACGCCTTTTAAGAGAGCAACAATCCGAGTGACATAAGCCAGCTGGTTAAGGAAAAAACACCCGCAGCGTCACGCTGCAAGAAGCAACACCCTATCACTAAAGAGCAGCTGTGTCCCAGTTTGAGGTTTGAAAATGTGTTATAAGACAGTGACAGGCTCAAGAAAATGCGTTAATCAGCTGTAATGATGTGCGATGTATTCTGAATGTGAAGTCTCAACTACATTTGTCAATGTACATGGCATACCATGCAAATAGGCCTACTTCGTCAGTAATGTGCAAATGTGTCCTTGTATACAACAGGTACGTGTAGATGCTGGTGGTAGTCTAATGCCGATTGATTTATACCGGTAGAATAAATTGAACAACATTGGGTTCCCCCAACAAGCCACATACATGTACATAACAATACCCAGGTACATACATACATACATACATGTACATATGGTACATGCTTGGCTTTTGCTTGCATAACAAAAATGGTACAAAAGATTTTGTATACTATGTACCAGGTATGCCTATATAAAAATACATTCAAGTGTACTGTACCACCCAATTTGTAACTGAATCAAACATACATGTACAGTACACTGTATATCGCTTGAAACTTCATTGGCCTCAACACAAGATGGTTCGCAAATTACAGATTATAAGTGCAAGCTTTATTCTTCCCCCCCCCCCCCCCCCCCCCCCCCAACAAAATTGACAAGGACAGAAGACTTGATCACTAGCAAATGGACGAACGGCAACATTGCAACACACAACAGCAAAACCTCAGTTCCCACAACAATGGCTGTTGGCAGTCTTTAATCTGAGCAGGAAAAAATAGAGGCCGTCACTGCAGTGCCAGGTAAACACACAAAGGCTTTGATCACATGCCCTTGGCTTTTTGCCTAAAATGAAGTTTGCGGTTTGTATCGTTTTGGATACCTAAACAGCGTAGGAGTTTTTTTTTTTTAAATGCCAAAATCAATCTACGATGAAAGCCATATTCTATCTTTTTCTTTACAGATGGATCCCCGTTTGGCTAATTGCTGTCGTTTTATTCATCATTCGTTCTGTTATTTCATGGTTCACCAAGAATATGATATTGCTTTACTAATTTATGTAAAATAAATTTTGCAAAATTTAACTAAGAATTGGGAAAATTTAGTAAATTACGATTTTTTTTTTAATAACTTTTACTAGTTTTTTATAAACCAATCAATTAAAAATGTCTGATCCGCAATTTTTTCAGCCTGCGTCTTGACAATTGGACACGTACCGGTATCGTGTGTACAAACGACGAGATCGCAATTAACACACATTACCAGCTCAATGCATTATGCGCATATTTTGTTCGGGTAGTCGTCTATGCAAGGAGCATAATTGGAAACCGTAAAAATTTAATTTCCTTGGAGCTTTTCTTAAAGTGTTTCTTCTCTTGCAACATTTCTGATCAATGTTAAGTTTTCATGGCACTTTTGGGAGAGGTTGGGGGGAAGGAGTTTAATTTCACAATCTACATTTAGATTGTAAATTGTTTCTACTTCCGTTATCTAATAAAATGGTTGTCGCATCATAGCAACTGCCATGTCATTTAGAGGAAATTGTTTCATTTCCTTGGTGTACGGTTCTAAAGTCCAAACCCACACAAAACAAAAACCTAGGGATAACTGACAGCACAAACTGTGCCGGTCCTCGAAAGTTGCTTTTTATTAATAGTTATTTATCACTTCTGTCCCGGCATTATATTGAGAAAATGTGAAAACTTATCAAAGCATTTATCACTCCGACACAGCAATTACACGTTAAGAAACCACCTTAAAATAGAACCGTGTGTGTAGACAGTGTGTGCCGAGCTGCTAACGGAATAAGCCATACTGCTTAACAATAGCACAGTAGGCATCAGGTTTGTCTGCCCTTTGTACACTTGGCAACTTAGTTTGTTTGTCCTGACCTAGGGTTCACATGTCTGATAGATTCCTATTCTTCCGCTATGAATGCATTCCATAATAGAACAATTTTAATGAAGTAAGAGATACGTAATAGGCCGGGACTTTTCTTCCACAGACTATCGGCGATTGTACGCATGTGCAACCTTAGCAGTACGTGTTCCAACAGGCAGCTGTATTGTGGGTTTTTTATGGCTTCTGTTTTGTTTGTTGTACATGTACATGAACCAAACTATTTTATTCAGCGCAAAGGCCACGGATTATGAACTTTTGTCAGAGTGAACTGTACGCCCACATAAAGCACTGCAGGAGAGCCCAATATATGTTCAGTAGACTAGTGTGTGCCAGTAGGGTTAACTGTATACAATCTCAGGCCCGGTATCAGTAGGATACACCCAGTGCTGGTCCAGGCCATGATCTCAAGGTCAAATTATTACTCCCTCAACCATATTAATAGTCACTACAGGTACCGGTACATGTAGTTTGAACACAGTTGTATGGATTTTCCGTTGTATGAAAGGTAGATTGCACTATAAGATTAGCATGATAGCACTAAAGCTGACCTCCAAAATTCGCTCTGAGGTCTATACACCCTGTTTATGCAATTGTTGTGCCTTTGTATGCCAACCAATGGAGTCGTTTTCCCGACATGGCGGCGAGTTACATGTAAAACCAAAGTCTGATTTAATGTTTCATATCAACAAATGGTCTGCAGTAGTACCAACAACAAATTGTACTTGAAGTCTATTAGACTCTAAATTAATGTAACTTACTCAAGCAAGCAAGGTACTGACATGTGAACCACATTTGCTCTGTCCTTTGGTCTTATCATTTGACTTCATATGGTTTAAAGCAAAATATCCGAGTAACTTTCTTGTCTTTATCATGAGTTGACTCTTCAAGTTCTGTGCCCGACTACCGGGTACATGCTTAAAAACGTCCCAATAAAAGGCCGGGCGACATTTGCAAATTACATGTAAATGCAAAGTCAAGCCCCATCTTATTCTTCATAAGCGCTTACACTTGTAGGCCAACACATTTGAAACAATGTTGGCTATGGTACCCCTCTAGTTGTCCTCAGTGCCCTTTAAAATTTGGACAAAGTTAGGACCTGCCCTTTTTCTTCATTGTAACATCAAGACCTGCAAATTGTACCCGGTAGGCCTTAAGTTTATCGGGTTTCCGATCAACTGATAGCAAAACTTACATACAGTAGTATGCCAATTTTATAACAACCAAATGCCACCTGTTTGTAGCCACATTCTCTTTATATATTTATAGTCCTAATACCAGTACATTACCAGTCTCATGACCTGCTCAAGATAAAAACTATGTTTAGAAAAATAAATGTCATTTGGCTACAAATACCAACAGACAGCTATCATAATGACAATTTAAATATCACATAAAACATTTCCTGCAAAGTGTATTACAATCATCCATCCCCATTTCCTTCCTGAAATGATTTTTTATGATTTGATAAAATTTAACAAATTGGGATGTCACAATACGTCTACTAGGGGTAAATTATGTGAAAAGTTTTGCCGCCTGTGCGCGTTAATGCTTTATTTACTCAATCCTTTAAATTAATCAGGCTTAGTATTGATGATGGATCACAGTACACATTTCAAAAGTCCCCAATTTTTTTTTTTTAATTACTGTTAGTTTAGTTAGTAATAATATATTAGTATGTGAATAATCGTATTATTAATGAACAAATTTTCAAACCTCATTGCCATTTCTCGACAGCTTTTAAACAGTCCTAGCCTTGTTCAAGGCTGTGATCTTGTCCTACTGTCTGTTCGTGACAAGGGCCATACACGACACAGGCCCGAACGGCAGGAACGAATGAATAGCACACTGGACGTGTCACGAACAGACGGCCCGACTCAATTGAATAGCGCCCTCTTTCGCGGTGACCCGCACAAGTCACCATCTTAAAATCTTAAAATTTGGTTTTCAAGGACATGTATACGCCAGTTTTTACATACGCCTGTATGTAGAACGTGTAGAGATTTTGATTTTACCCAATCTGGAAGTACCGTACACCCTCACCACTTTCCCCAAAGTATATTTCCATCATTTACACAAATATACATAAAATATCCCCACCTCCTAGGTGGTGCAGCCCGGGGGAGGGGGGGGGGAGGGGGGGGGAGGGGGGGGGAGGGGGAGGGGGGAGGGGGGAGGGGGGAGGGAGGGGGAGGGGGGGGGAGGGAGGGGGGAGGGGGGGGGAGGGGAAGTGGGTAAAACAATTGATAGGTGCATTACAGGTTGGGAAAAAATCCTACCCGTAAAAGTGATTCGTAGGTAAGTATTTTATGTATATTTGTGTAAACGATGGCAATATGGGAAAAGTGGCGAGGATGTACGGTATTTTTTTCCAATTCTTGTTGTTGGTCATAAAATTAAAAAAATCAGTGATAAAAAAGTTCTGCATTCTTTTCAAAATGCTAGTAGCCTAGGCAAGGCCTAGCCTATTCATATTTCAGGTGAAAGTGCTGCAAACTTTGAAACTTTTAAAACACTAAAATTCACACCAGGTCCCTCTACCATTTTATTAAGAAAAAATAATCAAAGTTGACAGTGTAAAACAAGGAACAAAGTAAACAATGAAAAAAACTGACTTACCGGCCTGACTTGGGATATTTCTTGAACTCTTGCGCGGCCATTTCCTTGGCAGACCTGAGCACCTGGGGCTCGGCCGAAATACCCAGGGCACGCTTGTTGCGAGGAGTGCGCCCCATCATGTTGACCAGGGACGGCGAAGTTGGCAAAACCGACTGAAATTTGTCCAGTTTGGACTGCAACTCCGTAAGTTGCTCGTCCTTGTGTCGGAGCTGGTCTTCCAGCTGCCGTATGCGGTCATCTTTCTGCCGGAGAGCCTTCTGTAACTCAGTCAAACTCCCCATTTTGAAGTCCTCTGGCAGTGGCTTATCGGTCGGTGTAGAGCCCAAATCGCCGCCGCACTCACCGGCACCGTCGCCACCCACCACCAAAATCCCTGCAACAAGAGTTTCGATACGCACAGAGTTTGAACAAATCCGGCAGAAAATGAAAGTAGAAATCCACAGAATTTAAGACAAAATTCCAGCTAGAGAACAAAATATAGCCTTTGAACACCTGTGCCAGTTTTTACCGAATTTTGCAGACTTTCGTGCCCGTCGCCCACAAAACGAATGCGTGTGTGTGCGTGATGTGTCATACCGTACCGGTACAACGTGAATGTGGTGGACGCGACGATACAAACATCAAGTGGCCCAAAGAGGGCGCCCTAATACAGCGCCGTTTCTTTTTTACGTTGCTCCGATCCGTCACTCGTCTTCGGAACACTTGACACAGTGACTGGCAAGTCGACAAAGGTTTCCGCACATCCTTCAAAACAAAATGTAACTAAGTTGTTTTTATTAATCTTCGGCAACTAATGCCCTTTATGCCATCAACTATAACGGTTTTAAACTTTAACTATACGTTTATTGTCAGCTTGAGATGACGACGAAGGAGTTGCACTTTTAGAAGTAGGAGGAAAACCCCGGGGAAAAACCCACGCGGTCAATTAGTAGGGACTGCAATCCCAATCCACATACACGCCCCAGATTCGAACCCGGGACGTCAGAGGTGAAAGGCGAGGAAAGCACCACTACGCCAACCCGACCGCCCCATATGTAACCAAGGGCCATGCCCGAATGGTACACCAGATTCAGCACGTCCTTCAGAAATTGTGTGGGTTTTATTTAAAAATTATTTCCCGCATATTTTAAAATTAATGTCGGTCGGTAAACCAGCTCGACCCATGCACATGCCATCCAGTAGCCACGATTGGCCAGAACAGGCAAAGAAATTCCAAGTTTGCCAAAACACAAAAAAAAATCCAGTAATACCATCATGTGTAGCTGGGGCACCACCTTGAATACAATTGTTCTTATAAAATGCACAAATACTAAAGGATAAATTGTAGATGGTGGAACTCACAATTAACCTACATACGGTAAAATATTATGGCAAGTATGTGAAAGGACATAGGGAATTTGATTGATGCTCCCTCATACACTTGGTACACGATACGAGATCGAGTTAACGCCCCTTCCATTGTTACATTGTGTGTCCAACATCCAAGGAATTTCCTTTCAGGTTTTAGGGGAGATCGTGGGTTAACACCAACAAAAAAGGAAGATGTGTTGAGGTTGAGCGGCGGTACGTTTGGGTGTTCACTCCGTCTCATGTCGTGCAGCATATTGACCCCTTTCGAACACGTGCGAATATGCCATTTTGGGAGTCAAATAATGCTGAGTCATTGTGGAAGCAATGTGCGTGCGCGTTGTGTGTGTCTCTGGTGGGCGTAACGCGGTTTAATTCACCAATGGGAGCCTCAGCATATAGCGCGTTATGCGCGCATACGCGTGCTATAGACACACACAACGCGCACGCACATTGCTTCCACAACGACGCGGCATTGTTTTACTCCCAAAATGACGTCATTGGCACGAGCTCAATACCCTCGATCCAACGGAAACACCGTGATTAAAAATAAAGCTAAGAAGATCATCAAGGACATTGTCCGTCAATTAGCGAGTTTGAAATGAAACGGAACCACCGTTTCTAGTTCTCCTTCCGCGAATAATGAGAAAACGAATGGCCTTTATGGTCACGTTTTAATAACCCTTTGATCCAAAAGAAATGAAAGAAAATGTCTTCTTTAGCGTCGTCTAAATCGAATCCAAGCATGCAGGCCGGTCTGTCGGCCTTTAAAGGGCAGTCTACGTGGGTGAACGTGGACGGATGGATGGAGGTCGCGCAGAATGAAAGACTGGGGAAGGATCTTAAAACGGGATGTTGTCTTACTCTTCAAAAGTACGATTTAATTAAATAGCTTGCTTACAATTAGATTACCACTGAAATCCAACACAACAGCTTATTCATGCAGAGGACATAATCGCGTCTCCTTTTATAAGATACACTGCTGACTGGATCTCGAACTAACCTGTATCAAATTCAACACTTTTTACATTCGTCAGCACGGACGATTCCGCAGGCTCGCTCTTGCATTCCTTGACTTCTCTCGAGGAGTTACTGCGACTGCTGCGCAGAAGACCATCCTTCGAGTCGCGGGAGTCCCGTTGCCGGACGAATCGACTGTTAGGTGTAGAGGCTACCGATCGTTTGTCGTGACACACGAGTGCCGAGCCCATGCAATTTTTGATATGGGGTACTTAAATCATAATCTGTAAAATTAGGATGGGATGGAAATGAAATGAATTTAAGAAAGTTTGATACTTTAATGTTTCACCCATGTACAATGTTAGGAATGGTAACGCACTCTAAAGATTCCCCGGCGTCTCTGGCCATTTCTAATTCTAATTCTTCATGGGTTTCCTCACGCTTACGAGTGACAGTGCAATGAGCACTATTGAGGAATCCTTGGTATGAATACCAGAAAGAAATAATAATAATAATAATAATAATAATAGTGTTGACAAACTAACACAATATAGTAGTTGACCAAAAGTGAACTTGACAGGGTATGGAATAATTATAATAACGTTTTGTGCTTATACCTTTAAAATGATCCTGGGCATATTGTACACACTCTCCCCCAGGCAGTATTTTGTCACAATAATATTTGAATATTCAAAATCAAACAGGTCTTTCTCTTGCCCTGCCCAAGACCGTATGATCAAAATGTGCATTTGCAACATTGCAATTTAAGTAGGGGTTAGAATCAAAGTTTTCGCCCCTCTACATGTTGCCCAAATTCGGGCGCCAAACAAGCGAGGCATTCACATGCTTTTTTGCTCGTCCATATGAGTGATAATATATCCAGTATACTTCCGTGTAGCCTGAAGAGATATCGCAGCTGCGGCAACTGAGTGAGACAGTGTGGTGTCAAACAGAGACATTGATGAGCCGGCTTAAAGGGGTCACACAACATTGACAAATGTCCGAATGTAAAATGTACTCGTTAATACGTAATGTTGCCAGGGTAACTGGGTCTCAACATTCGCTGATAATCTGAAACGTCCATTGCTGAAGCGCAGGGAAACAGTTCACTGGTTTTAGTGTACCCAGCAACCTTGGCAACATACAATGGGTGACGTTTACTCTATTGTGGTAGATACCGACCCGTTAAAAGACCACATGATAAGTACCGTACTTCACAAAACCATGCTTCATGGTTTTACACATTCCTATCAATTTCCAACATGACTGTTCTGGGTTGTATTTGTAAGTTTTCCATCTGCTAATGACTAATTACCCTTTTGGTGGAACAAAAGGAGATGGCGCAATATTTTATTAAGGTATGAATTTTCCTAATTGTATTCCAAAAACTTGATTTACATGTTGTAATTATAATACATGTACATAGACAGAATTATAAATAAAATAAATAAGTGCAAAGTGAAAAAAGGAGTTATTTTGCATTTTATTCGATTTTATACCCACTTCAAAGTGCGCCCTCATATTGTGTCCGTCATACTTCCAAAAGGCCAATGAGAATGCCCATATTAAATGAGCAAGGTTGGAATCTATCTCGGCAATATTCCACTCACCAATTTCGAGGCGATCTCAAACTATATTTTAGCATGCATACAAATAATGTTGCTATTCCGCCGTGACATGTCTGCCGTAGTAGGCCTCCCTTCAATTTCACGGTACCAGGGCTCCATAAAATCGACCGATCGGCCCGGGCCAATCGGCAGCCCCTCTGGTGTGTGACAGGCAGGCATGCGATACAACAAGTGTCGCGGGACCATAAAACCTGCCCCGCAGGGAGAGAATCTACCGCAAATTGCAGTTTCAGGATGCTGTGGTGTGATATGTCCCTTATAAGCCGCTCTGTGATGAGGGTATACGGCAGGCGCTTATTACACCCACCGGCTAACGGACAGGTTGAGATACTAGAGCGAATATTGATGAAAACGTGGTGGCATGCTGACGTCAAGCTGTATACCGTAGGCCTATATATAAAATATCACGAGAAGTGTCGAACCCACTTTTAGGCCAAACTAATAAGCCTTTTCGAAGTTGTACTCGCGCATGCGCAAACTAGAGTGCGCGCTCCCAATACATGATGTGCCAATATGGACGCCGCCATTTTGGTGCTGCCCACTTTGCACAATAGCGTGAAGCAACATGGCGCCGCTCACATCGGCAGTCTACAAACGTGACGGTGTACATGTTGAATTACACAAAGAATATCATAACGCTCTTCACATCCAAAGAAAAAGTACTAAATGATATAACAATTTTCCAAAACTCAATACTGTACGTTTTAGCCGTTTAAAGGCCCAGTGTATCATTTGCAATGACCCCAAAAAGTAATCAACGAGTTTACAGGGGAAAAGTTCTGAAAGTAAAGATTGAATTAATAGCAACTACCCAATGAAAGGTTTCCGCTCAAAATGATATAATTTTATTATAATATAATCCGTAAAGATGAAATTATTTAGATCGTTTGCAAACGATTTACTTATTTTTGGTTCGCATCTACGCGGTCCAAAATGCATGGGCGCTGTGTATGTACTGCATGCGCGTGTTCCAACGCGATGCATTTTTATGGATCACGCGCACACGCAGTATTTGATGTGCGCCACAGAGTGCATGACGCAATTAAGCCACACAGCACCCGATCAACTGTGAACGAATATTTGAAACACCCCGCCAAGACCAGGATAACGCGTGGATTTTCATTGTTTTTTTAAACGTGGTACGTTTGACAAAGCTGAAATTTCTTCGGATGAGTTTGTTGACGTCTTTCTAATGATTTATAATGGTTTTATTCGCAGAATCGCTCAAAAACAGATCATCTACAGGGCCTTTAAGACGCATATCCGCAAAATCCATAATTTGTTATCTCCGACACTCATTTTTGTTTCCAGGCAGAGCAGGGCAGAGTATACATACACTGAATATAGAAATTCCATTTTCCAATCAGTACGTTTCCTTTACATAAAAATTAGGACTTGGAGCAATATCAGACGGCGCGACTCATCGCGAATCATCGCATCCTGTCAATTTACGAAGAGAAGAGGAAAAAGCAAATTCCCCCGTTCTCCGCGATCGAGCCGACCGGTCGTTATGAGCTCGGGGCCCGGCGGCAATGCTCTAGCTGCAACACCAGTCCGTGCTTAAGACATCCCCAAGACATCTAAGTTATTGATGACCGGTGCTGACTGAGACGTTGCACTTAGCGATGTTTGAGGGCAGGAGTGGGGACACAGCTAGGGACGAATGGGGATGGATCTGTCGTCCTTTTGGGCATCATTATGACATACTAGTAGCTTACATAAAAATGCACGTCATAGGCCTACAATTACAAACGCCCGTTCCATATTTATGCACGAAATACAAATAAGGTGACACATTAAGTTATTATGATGAAGTGAAAACATCTAAAACGCGTTCTCAATTTAATTTTACGCGAAACCTTTCTAATTGCGTGTTCAAAAGCTGTACAGCTTTAAACAGACATTCCGATCCTATGCAGCCTCTTTAAAGTGGGGGCGCACTTGCGAAAATGCGGATATCGATTTGGGCCCCCACGACAAGATTGCGGATGAACAAACAAGCAACGACAAACGTTGCTATCAAATTATTTTACAGGAACATTATTTTTCAACCAACGCTGCAAAATTGTTTTTATAAGACTTTGAACTGATCGACCCCATTTACTCTTTAAAATACCTCTCCATAATCACCCCCATTTTAGGAAAACCTTTACATTTGCACAAAATGTAGGGTAATGGAAGACATTATGAACATTACCCTATAAATGTCTAGTTGCAACGTTACCTTAATAAGCAATTACAATATTGGTCAGTCTATGGTGGAAAATGTATCCTCATTTTAAAGACTGCGTAATTCTTTCTCCAGAGACAGAAATGGCAATTCATGATGCGCATATCCTGTCCCAAATGTACGGCCTGAGACAAGTTATACATTTGGAAACGACCACGCCCACCCGACATAAAAACCACGCCAGCCGCGCAACCTTGTTGGTCGTCTTCATAGTTCCCTTTAGCATCTTAGAGAGCCTCTAGAAGTTAGTAAAACCTATCGCCAGAATAATTACAAATTGTCCGATTTTTTTTACAATGGAAATTCCGCTCTGGTGTCTGCCTATCGGAAAACACTTGTCCTATTGCAAGCTGAGGCTTGTGCCTTTTCTGCACAATGTTGCTTGAAACCAAACACCTTACCTAAGAAAACACACCAAAAGGTAAACACGTGCAGTCATTCACCAATTTACCTCAACAGTCTCCCAGTCTTTCAAATTCAATAAAATTTTACGCATACCTTTAAAAGGAAGTTACGATTAACACAAATATGTTGGCAAAATGTCCCAAGAAACGTGCTTACCGTATTTAATTAATCCGTCATCCCCTTTTCGACCAACAGTAGCCTATTAGGACAACGAGTCACATCGGGAAGAAACAATACAGTACTTGAGTGTTTTATGTCACATTCCAAACAGGAAAGAACAATCACGAGATAATTTGTGTACTGTTTATCGTAACCAAACCAACACACTAAAAACACATCGTCTGAAGACATTTAAGACAGTGCATAAAAAATCATATTTGGACTTTGGATTTTCAAAGTCCATGTTCTGTGTTGTCTATTTCCATAGGTACTATCCCATGTATAAAGATAAGGCTATTGACTTTTATCAAGAACAGCCATTAGTATAAAGTTACACGTACGTGAGCCAGCACTTTAGTAGGAAATACATGTAGTTTGTCACCAAAATATCAACATTTTCTTGCACGACAATTTTATTATCCACGCTCGGTATTGACAACAGGATATTGATTAAAATATTGATTAAGAATAAGATATTTATGTAAAATATTTAAACTATACTATAAAATGAAATGAAAATTTGATAAAACATTTGAACCATTAAAAATCATGTTCATTTGGTGACTTAACTTACACATGACTAAATTAACAATTTCAAAATCACCAAATAAAGTGGCAGGATTAGAATAACACACCTTTAATTCAACAACAGTGAACAACATGTATATATTACAATATGTTTAGGGTCATTCACAGGGCAATGAGGAAATCTTTAGAATACGGAAACATTAAATCATCTGTAAGGCGGTGGGTTTATGTAGCCTACATTATATTGTAACTTGACTACAAAGTGGGAAGATCAATTGCATATGTTGTGTCAGCCCGAATGTCAGTTTATTTACAGTGTGGTTTATGGAGGAAACTAAACAACTTTGTGCCTAAGCTTTGCTTCATAATGACGGATTACTTGTTCAGCAAGACATACTATTGTTCGTTTGTATGTAAAATCAATAAAAGGTGGCTTTTTAAACTTTGAAGATTTCATTGCAATAAATCACAGACAGAGGGCGCTGTTTTGAGTGCAAAAAAAGTGGAATCTTTTGTGCACAGTTGAATGTGATTTTTCTGTATTTGCCTCTTGTGACATCGTGACCTTGGTCATGAATATGCATATTTCATTAGCATAAAAACTAAAAACCTTTGTTTTAACCCCCAAAGCAAGCTCCAAATAGGATTTTTATGACTTTAACTGAGTAGAGTGGTTTTAAAGCATAGATTTCATTGATAAAAATCCTAAATAAGGGGCCCTTTAACCATCTAGTGCAGTGCAGAGGAATAGCGCCCGCAACGACTACAAAACAAGCTTGTTTCAAATACAGACTTGTTTCCAGTCCCTGCATTATTTTCTGACTCATTATCCATGTTGGGGAAACCGATCCACATTGTAGTATCAAAGTTGTACTCCAGTTTTTTAAAATAAAAATTACAAAAAAATAAGAAAAATACAAGAAAATCTATTCACTCCTCAAAACGGCACAAAAAAAATCAAGTTTCATTTTTGGCAACAACAACTTCGTTATAGTATAATAGCCATTTTCCAATAAAAAAAAAATTGATAGTGCACATCAAAAAGGCACTTGATGCTATATAAAACGAACAGGTTCAAGCAATAACGATCAATTAAAAAATTAACACACGGAAATCTTTAACCTGTGGCAACTAAAATGACTAAAGCAAAATAAAGTAATTTTCCTAAAGAAATTGTCAATTTTCTATCAGGCAATTAAACTGCACACGAGTATATATACAAAGTTTGTTAATTAAAATACTGCTTCATTTTTGGTAGAATAGATATGTATGGGGTCAAGTTTTTGTTTGGGTGAAGGACCAACACCACCACACTCACTGACCATTTTAAGAAAATGATCGTGAATGCAATGAATGCTGCTTGAAAACGTCAGCTAAGAGGTCTGATTCTAGCAAAACCTTCAAAATTAGGAAGGTTTCAGAGCAGAACTTTGTATTAAAAAATTGCAAAATTGTTAACACTGGATTAAAAATCCATCATTTAAAATGTTTCAAATGGGATCTATATGGGACGTTTATGCAAGCAGCATGATTGAAGATTCCTCCATAATGGATGCTTGGTTGAGACAATCTCTTAGCTCATCCAAATTTCATCCACATCGCTGATTTTCTTCCCAAACACATCTTTTTCCAGGTCACCAAGTTGTATCAAAAATGCACGGTTTGGTCTGGCATAGGGCCGCTTAGTCTGTAAGAACCTCACTCCATCGGTAAGGGTCCAAGCACGGTATTTCATCAGGAAAGACAGGGTTATGGTTGAACTCCGGCTAATTCCCACCACACAGTGAACCAAAACACGGCCGCCATTACGGAGAGCATCAGCGATGAAATCCGCAGCTTTTGGCAGTCTGTGTTTCAAATACGAGCCCAGCACATCAGAGTATTTTAGATTTAAGTAGACACACGTATCTTCGAAGGAGTTCTCACATTCTGTCGAGATGTTAACTACGTGGGTGATGCGCAGATTCTTGATAACTTCATGACTGGCTGCGTGCTCGGCATTACCTTGGTAAAGGGCACCTTCTAGGACCTCCGAGGGGTAGGTACGGATCTCCCGCACACGCTCCCGCTCAGTACGGATATTTCGGTCATTGCAGAGAAACGGGTATGCGGCAACAAAAGCCTGAAATCCCCCTGCCAAAAAAACCGGGTCTAGCTCCTGCGCTCGTAGCCGTTCAACTAAACTGGTCAGTACTAAACTCGTATCCCTGACCGTGCTACAATCGTCGTACAGCACAATGTGCGTAAACCTTTTGAGTTTCTCGCTTTCTAACAGGCAATCGGAATCCGTGTCAATAGCAGTATGGGGCCTGGCTGTTAAGATATGGGCCTCTGCAAATTGCTCTTGTTCTCGCGTGTCTAAAATCAACATGTACTCAGGAACGTGAATAAAAGGCAGTAAGAAACCATCATTAAGGAGATTGTAAAACGCGTGAGGCATCACATACCCCTCCGCTTCATCTTGAATGGGTGGCGTCTGGGGGATGAGGGCACCCTTTGGTGTTGTCTGGAGGACAGGAAGGTGTGGACTGGTAGGTGTCTGCATCTGATCGGAGCATATTTCTGTTTCATCTTTGCATTCAGCCATGGTTACTGTAGAATTGCAAGAAGTCTTTGGCACCACCAACAAAGAATCGTTTCTTTGCTGGAAGAAAACATTCAGAGAGTTATGCCAAACAAAATTACAACCAAGATTTATCTAAAAATTATTTTAAATCAAGTAAAAAATTAAAATTAAAATTTAATTAAGTTTAATACAACATATAATTTAACATCGGTCTCTATAAAAGCAGTTCTGCGTGAAATTTATTTATTCACCACATCCAACAGCGGAGGAACCGCCAATTACAGGAATGGGAGCAAGTGTGGTTGAGTGCCTTGCTCAAGGGCAAAGGTGCCACAACCCGTCGCGGCCCGGAATCGAACCTACATGCTAGTACTAGCACAGGAACTTAAGTTCGACGCACTAGACCGCTCGGCCATAACACCCCACAATCCGTTAACACCCCATTAATCCGTACATGTATGTGAATAGTGGGAAAATTAATCTTAGCAATGTTTACCGTCCTCTTAGTAAAATTGTCAGGAATTAGTCTAATGTGAACATGGCTCAATTAAGTCTCTCAGCTTACCAATTTCTGTTCAACAGGTTTCTGAGATGGGATCATGGCTAACTTTTTCTTGGTGTTTCCCGATCCCATCATTCACAGGAGTTCACCCTGCCTGATGGGAAAACAAATTGTTTTAGTTTACGTATGTTGAGACAAAAACAATCTTTTTGATAACATTTAAGACAGCTCTGCCACAATACAATATTCTCGGTTTTATACAAGGATAATTTTAGGTTCCAATGTAGTGCCGAAGTGTGACGTGGTTGCCATGGTAATTGGCTCCAAACATCATGGCCGACAGATAAAACACCATTGCAGAAGCAGAGGAAAACAGTTCAGTGATTTTTAGTGTAAAGTCATTGCCTAGGCAACTATAAAAGTAGGGTGACATATTCACTTCGGTAGTCTATTACTTGTTCTTTGAACATCGTTGTCAGTCCTGATAATAGTTAATACAAGGTACATATTATCCAATTATAGGTAATATATAAAGTCCCAAGGACTTCCTGTTAACTAGGTTTGACATTTTAGCCCCAAAAGTCACAAGATGATTAAACTACTAGAGTTGATAGTTAGCTAATGCAACAACTAAGCCTACAAAAAGTATTAAACTAAAGTGCATATAGCAAAACTGTCGAAGTAAAAACACTGTATATATACGTACATAATTACGAGGCCCAACGATGTCCGAAATATACATGTAGTAAACAAACTATACTGTACAACAAGCAGTGAGTTCTGGCCAAAACCTATGCTCAAGTACGTAGTAATTATAGAACTTTACCCTCTCTGGTCAAGTTTTTTTGTAGACAAAGGTCAACCATGGAGGAAGAAACAACACAGTTATCAACCGTATGAATACAGTTGCTTAGATACTGTTGAATAAATACAAAGTGTGAAAGGTCAGAGTTTACTGGTTTATGCATTTGTGGAACTCTAGTCATTTATACTGCAATGGTATTTGACCGGTGTGAAGTTGGTTACTTATTCGACGTTCGACGTTCAATATTCAATAAGGAGCTGTTACTTATTCGACATTCAATAAGGAGCCGTTACTTATGCTGGTGTCCCCACCCCCATCCCCCGAGCTGCCCCATCCCCAGGTGGGGGTTTGGTCACGTTTTTCATGCCCCAGGGTGGGGCATTTGACCCTTTAAAATAAATTTTCTGTGCATTTGTATGTCAAATAAGTAACAGCTCCTTATTGAATGTTCAATAAGTAACAGCTCCTTATTGAATATTGAACGTCGAACGTCGAATAAGTAACCAACTTCACACCGGTTCAAATTTGTACGATTTTATGTAACTTTGTCTTTAGACTTAGTGCAGGTAATTGTTTCCTAGAAGCAAGGGCTAGGCCTATCCTGAAATAAAATCTGCACTTAATGATAATCGATCATGTTGATTAGTAATTGTAAGGATAACAAATATGCAGTTTTACATCCTTACCATGACTGCTATTTCATTTTTCGAATTAAGAATATTAAACAAGCTCCGCAAAAACAAGCACCTCCTTGTCTGCACACATGACACCCTCGCCTCATCATCAGCTGTCGTCTTGGAAGAACGCCCTCTATCGTCGGTAAATTTCATCATGAAAGTTAAAGTGTACTTTTCTCAGACATTTTATCCAGTTTTTGTTTGATCCACCCGTTTGGAACAAAATTAAAGTCATACATACACACACATTTATGAAACAAAACTGATTACAGCAAAAACTTTTCATAAATGCTTTTATTGCTGAATATTTTGGCTACCGTCAACAGTGATTTTGTCTGTCTGTATTTCGAGCATTTTAATGGAATTCAACTTTAAAAACGAACATCTCAAGATCAGATCCGTCATTGGTGCAAACAAATCACTCACCATGTAGCCAATGATTTTTGCTTACAAAACGAAACATCGAGTCTAATTAAATTATAATTAATTAAATTTCATAATTATTTGGTATATATTAAAACATTTAATGACAAGAATAATATGAATAACAAAACACAGCAAAGGGGGTATTGAGTTCGAATAGCAGTGTAGCAAAATTTTGATCAGAGGAATAAAAATAATAATCAGTATTGTAATAGTAATTAGTAAGTAAAACTAAAAAAAGGAATGCAGAATTAGTAAAACTAAACAATGAAGTAAAGCTAAAGATGGAATACAGTGGAGGCCTGAGCTGATGAACGATAAGAAAATGAAAACTAAACAAAAAATTGAAAGGTCGAGATTAATCTGTGGATGAAATGAAAGAAAAGTATTAAAAGCACACTTTTAAACAGCTGCAAGTGACTCAAAAATGGTACAAGTTTCTGCAGCATCACTTTTAAAACACGCCGATTTTTATTCTTAAATTACAAATGCCACAGAAAGAAAAATATGACTTTAATAGAAAAATAAGCCTGATTATTTTCTATTAAAAATTTATAATTTATCTTAAACCTGACTGGTCGAATGGAGCAAGGCAACTTGTACATACGTTGAAGTTGCATTTGAAGTCTTGTTGCACCCGTTTGCTGCTGTTTTCACTGAAGAATCGCGTTTAACAAAAAACAAAAAAACAAAACTACTACTAATAGAAAAAAATTGTATTCATTTCCTATACAGGTCAAATGTTGCATAGAATTTTCAAAATTTTCAAAATTAATGCTGTACGTGTAGCTGTCGCCACTTACTGAGCTTGCCAACAGATGGCTGCTGCTATAGAGCTATTGCACCGGCAGCCATGACAAGCGGCAGGTTTTCATATCCACAAAGTGCCTACCTATGCATGACACATGGTGACAATGTGACTGCCTCCTGTCATGGCCGTCTGTGCAAAGGGTCTATAGCAGTCATGGTGAAGCAAATTCCAACTTGCAAACCAGTTAAAATGTATCTCATTATCACGATAATGATCTAGCGCCCTCTATTGATACAGCTAGATATCTCCTTTGGCAACTTTCAGGGTATTCTTCATCAGCATGGCCACTGTCATTGGTCCCACGCCGCCGGGTACTGGAGTTATTTTGGATACTTTGTCGAAAACTCCTACGACAAGAAATTGAAGAGAAATTTAACAGAGAGAAGCTGATGGCTTAACTACATACATGTAGTCAATTACCTCTTGTTTGGACGTTTGCAATTTTGTCCTCACACTTTGCAGACTTGCTTGTATTGTGGACCTAAAGCCCGCCGCACACGTGAGGTCGTTTGCCGAGTAAACGGTCATTCGTGGCTGTTTGCTCAGCACTTGGCTCACGTGTGCGGTGGCTATTTTGCTGCATTTTTGCCTCGCGAGGCTGTGAGCCAAATATCTAACCTGTTTGATATTTTTTGCCTCGCGTGGCCAAAATCTCACGTGTGCCAGGGTGATGAGCCAAGTGCTGAGCTAAAATAAATGTAGCTGGCCAATTAAAACCACGTGCGCGATACGAAAACAGCGCGCGCACGCGAACCCCGCCAAGGTCACCACACTTTAGCAAAGGTTTGGTGACCTTAGCGGTGCCCGCGCGCACTGTATTCATATCACGTGAATATGGGGATGGTTTTTAATTGGCCAGCTACATTTATTCTAGCTCAGCACTTGGCTCAGCACCCCCGCACACGTGAGATTTTGGCCACGCGAGGCAAAATAAATCAAACGCGTTAGATTTTTGTCTCATGGCCTCGCGAGGCAAAAAACACAGCAAAATTTCACCGCACACGTGAGCCAAGTGCTGAGCAACGGCCACGAATGACCGTTTGCTCAGCAAACGACCTCACGTGTGCGGCGGGCTTAAGTAAATCATGGATGTGATATCCTACTTGTCCCATCTCCCCCACTCCACACTTATGTTTACACTGCCTACATTTACACGTACAAAAGTTAAAAGAATAAACAAAAATTGTACACACCCTCATAGTCCACATCTCCAACAAGTCTGTTTTTTCCCGTTTTGGGATCTTGAATTCGATTAATGCCAACATCAAAGATGGCCGCCCCTTCCTTGACCATGTCAGCCGTGATCATGTGAGGGCGCCCTGCAGCTGCGATGAGGATATCAGCATTGGTCATGAAGTGACGCATCATCTCCGGGGACGTCTTGCTGTGGCAGATGGTCACGTTACAGTTTAGGCCCATCTTTAGAACTGGAAAACAACAATTGAGGAACTTTGGTTTGATTTGTTACTAAATGACATGCTAATGATTAGGGCTGGGCGAATAGCTTGATTAATTGATTAATCGCGAGTAGTAAACTGTACTCGGACTCGCGATTAGCATTTTTAAACTACTCGATTAATCGTGGCGCGAGTAATTGCTGCAACTACTCGCGAGTAGCAAAATCCACTAGTCGCCCAGCACTACTAATGATGTAAGCTGATGCAAGGTGACAACTTGTTAGGCTGTTACCAAGGTTATGTAATTTGGATATGCAAAGTAGGCTTGGGTGACTCCAGCATTTTTGGAATCGATTTCATTTTTCACAGGAATATATAAATATGCTGAGCATGTTTAAGTGCATGTACATTACACATTATGATCGAGTTCACACAGGTTTTGTGAAAGTGCAAAATCTTTTAATAGAGAAAACATTTTGTACTAACAAAACATTTTGCACTTTGCATTTTGCACGTACTAACATTTTGCACTTTCACAAAACCTGTGTGAACTTGATCGTATTTCTAATACTTGAGTGCAACACGGCCACTTTGACTTTACATTACACATATTGTGCAGACGATGACCCAATTATTGCCACACAATTGTTCCCAATAATGTGGGAATTATTTGGATTTGGAATTGCGAGGTAATTTCTGGTAATGGCAAGCTATGACTAAGAATTCAATACCAGATGAAAGTGAATTGATTCTTACTGGGAAGGGATTCCTGAAAAATCAATCACACTCTACTCCGGCGTGGAATCACCCAAAATGATTTTTCTTACCGTTTCTTGGATCAGCAGCAAGGAGTAGAGCCAGCGGTAAACCAACATTTTTGGACCGTCCCATTACTACAGCATTCTTGCCTGCCGTTTCCACACCTGTGTTTAGAAAACAAACGCGAGTATTACATTATCTTCTATGTTACCACAAATCAGACTGCACCAAAACAAAATCCTGTTAATTTAATTTCCATCAAGGGTTTATCCTCGACTTAAATCTCTGCAAAAGACCGTATGCCTGAACGCGTGAAGGAGCTCGAACTAGGGGCGACATGGGGGAAAGTGGGGGAAAAGACGCGTACGCACAACGCAGGCCTGTGGCGCGGGCAGAGATTTCCATTCAAAGTAAACATTTGGGACGCGTGCACGCGTAGCATGTGTAGCGCGTTCTGTGTTCGAACATAATGTTCTAACATAATGCGCGATGGGCGCGGGCGGCTTGACAGCACCTTCACGCATTTAGGAATACAGTCTATTGGGGTTTGAACCCATAAGCTGTACAGGTCTTGGGTTCAATATAATAGACCACTCAGATAGGCACTGTGAAAAGCAGTCTATTTCCAAATTATATGGTTACTCGCAAGTTAATGGTAGACGCTAGGCAGATTGCTTGATCTTTTTCCTTAGACTGTGTAATTTAGCCTTTGAGAAAAACTGTTAGTGTTGGAATATGAGGCCACTAATTTTAATTAATCCATTTTCGTAACGTCACACTATTGTTCAAACTGTAGATTATTGTTAAGAATGTACTCAAACTATAGATTATTTTTAAGAATGTACTCAAAATTAGTTGACTGTGCATCAGACATGGCAATATAGTAGTTGTTGCTTGCAGTACACCAGGACTCCATGTCCTTAGCACCAGAATGCAGCGTGCGTCCATTCTCCTTAACAGAGTGTAATTTTAAGACATCAAAATAATTTAGACACGGCTGCACATGCTCTTTAAGTCAACCAAATTCAAGTATGGTACCTGATCTTCTTATGAGTTCCCAGACACCATAAGGAGTGGCAGGCAGCAACGTAGGCAGGTCCAGCACCAGCCTACCCATGTTTAACATGTTAAATCCATCCACATCTTTATTGGGCGAGACCGCATCACAGATTTTTCTCTTGTTCATGTGCGGTGGAACGGGCAGCTGTACTAGAATACCGTCGACTGCATCAGATTTGTTGAGGCTGTCGACGAGAGATAGAAGTGCTGCTTCTGACATTGTGTCTGTTTCACGGATGGTCTCTGATGTGATACCTGTACGACAACAATCATAGCTGGGGTGTTACACGACATTCATGTTCTTAAGCCCGAGTCAATTCAATTTAATTTAGTATTCGAATATTCGATTTTTAAATTATTCGAATATTCGAATATTCGATCATGTATTTGTTCCCAAAAGAAAAGGCCCCAAACCTGTGGCGGTCTGGCCGCCGGTGGCGGAAAACACATGTCCTAACTTCCGGGTTTGAAATTTAAGATGTTTGCTATGATTTTGAGGGTATCCGGATACCCAACCATTACGGTTACTGTGAATTTGGTTCTCTTCAAACCCAAATTATCATAAAACTTCCTATCTCCCATTTTTGTTCGAATATTCGAATTCGGAAAAACAATATTCGAATTACATGTTCTTATTAATCTTTAAACTAGTTTGTCTTGATGGTCGCAGTGCTTACCACATTGCTGTGCAGCTTTCATCTTGTTCCGTACATACACAGCGCTGGCTGGATCTTCCCCGACCAGTACGGCAGTCAGGTGTGGGGGTCGATGCCCCGCCGCTACCCATGCCTTCACCTCCTCTGCAACCTCGGCTTGTACCTCCTGGGAAATCTTCTTGCCGTCGATAATTTCAGCATGACTGTAAGATAAAGAGTGTGAAAAAAGTTACCAAGTCTGTATTGTTGAACTTGAAATATAATAAGCATATACGAGTAACATAAACTATGCCGACATTTACGTTATACAGCTTTGGAAATGTTACACACATTATAGGCCTAAGCAGTTTTTAAAAAAATGAAATTGTGTAATCTGCTAAAATTATCAGACCCTTTTGCAATTTACTGCTTTGGTAAGTTTGCACAAAAGCAAAACTGTATTGTGGGAAGACGGAAAACGTCGGTAGATTACAATGCACAGACACTCCCAGGGTTAGTTATATCCTCGATCCTCCATAATCTGCGCACCTAACGCTGATGTACGCGCGCGCATTGGCCGGCAAACATAATGCGAGTGCGTAGAAATAGGACCGCGTGGATTTAGGAGTACTGACGATAAAGTAAAAACCATGCATGTTGCCATGTAAAATTTACGCCTTCTAAAATTAAACATTTTAGTTTGATGATAAAAATGCAAAATTAATAGGGAAAAATGTCAAAAATGTTATTAAGAAAAAACTTGAGTCATATCTTTGAGCCCATTATAAATATAATGCAATGAGCTGGCTATAACTACACAAATTAGGCCTAGCCTAGGTGCTATTTGTCTTTGGCTGTGGCTGTTGCTATGCTGTTGCTACGGGCGGACAATGAAAGTCCTTAGAAACAGCATAGCAACAGCCACAGCCAAAGCCACAAATTCGGATGCAGCCTCAGCCTGGCTAGGGACCTGGCTTTAATTAATATAATAGTTTAAACTAAAGAATAAAGTGTGCAAGTTTTCTAGGTTAGGTAGGCATGGTAGGCCTAGGTCAGGGAGGCCGAGGGCAGGCCTCGTCTTCCAGCACCCAACTTACTTAATTGACGTCCTGTGAAATTCTGATACATTTCCAAGTATTGAGGCTTTTCTGGTGGCCAACACAGTCCGCAAACAATATCTCCAAGGAAGCATTTTCACCACAAAACGGAAAACAACAATCTTTCAATCGTCACGATGTCAGAATACACGCACACGTGACAATAAGTACGCAATCTAGAAACCATACAGTAAAATGACATAGGCATGACAGCCTGCAATCTGGCCATCCTCTTGCTGTATGCAATTTACAAGTAAGTCGTAAGTAGACTGGTTCCCAGTCCACCTACCGAGAATAGTGCTGGATATGGAAAGCATCGCGATTATTACCGCAGCCGATTTTTTAACCGTAGTTTTATAATTTTTCATAATTACAAATTACTGTAGAATTCGTAATTACAAATTACTCAATTCATCATCATAATTTAATTAAGGGACAAAGGGGCAAATAATCTCTAGTTAAAGGCTCCTTAAGAAATCATTTATTAGTTCCTAATTAATTAATAAGTAATAATTTTAACCCAACAAATTCATGAGTACATTGGTTTCTTGCTCAGGATTGCACTCCATCATGACCCAGTAAGAGTTTAATATTTTCCACCACAAAGGCGCAAGAATTTCGCATTGTGCGGTTTTGCCCAGCTTGCCAAAGTTCACATTCTTTTGCCAATTCCTTTGCCATGCGCTAAGTTACAAGAGAGACATATTTCTCTCTTGCTCTGGTTAGAACAATAATGTTGTATATTTTTAAATGCAGCTGGCCACATGCCCGGTCACACCACTGATTCCGAGCGCTCATTGGCTAATTTAACACTTTTTTCCGGTACTGGTTCAAACTTGTTATAATACCTTTATGAGCAAGGTAGGCGTGGCTAAAGTTGCTGGAAGTTGCATAGTGATTGACAGCTAAATATTAGCCACACCTACTTTGCCACGTGATGCCCACACTTTTCTACGGAGGGCACGTGGGCAAATTAGCATATGCAAATGCTTTAAAAATTGCCGAATTTGATTGGTGTTTGACACCTGTGGCATCATGTGCATGGCCAGCAGGACTATCTGGAAAACTAGCCGGGGACCGGGCCGGCCGGCCGGCCCGGGGCCCAAGGCCTGGAGCCGGGCCGCGGCACCGGCGCGGCCCGCAGCCGGCCGGCGAGACTGCGGACATTGGAGTGGTGTGCTGGCAACGTGGCAAGCAATGGGCCTAAGAGATTTTTTACCAAACTTAGCTAGCTTGGGCCAGAACAAAATGTTGTCACAAAACAGATTCTTCGATAAACTATGGACAAGGAAAGTTTAAAAAACTTACCCCTGAGCTGGATAAGTCACGTACAGACTCACCCACCAAGATGACAATTTCTTGCTCCAAAGCTTAGTCACAAACACGACGACAGCTGTGCACTGCAGCCTGTACATTTTCAGTCAGTTCACAAATTGTTCGGTTTTCCAAAGTTTACAAAATGTCCAGTGTTCAGTTCACAAATATGCCGAAACGTGAGCTGTACAGCATACATTTTCACCAAAAATGTCACAGTTTCTTTAAACCTAAAATAATGAAAATTGACTCGATTTGGCCTTGGTTCACGAAGCTCAAAGTTTTCCAAAATTCTCAGAGTCAAGAAAATGAATAATATACGAAGGCTTGACTTGTTGACAGCAGCAACATCCAATGCTTCAATTCTTTCCGAATTCTTTGCAGAATTTCTTGCCAAAAGCAGAAGAGACGTTTTCCGAAGCACACTGGGCATGATATGGTGTACACAATTATTATTTTTAAGCCGTGCTGTTGACCAAAGAAAGAATTTTTTTGCAGAATTTCCGACAGGTTATCAGAGCAAATAGATGCACACAGCTCGCTGCTCGTACTCTTGTTGCACAATGCGCGGGTGTGACGATGTCGAAATCTCAACCCGCATCAGAACGCTTGACGCATCCTGATTGGTCGAAAGTGCGTGGTCAATTTCAAGCAACTTCATTGGCTGAAATCTACCACCATAAGTGTGGGAGCTCACACGAAGGATATGTACGCGTTTCAAACGTGAACGTGGCCGAAAATAAAATGTTAAAAGTATTAACGACGGATTCAAAACTTCAAATTTTATTTATTTTAAATAAAATTTGCGAATTTCATAGCAATACGCGATGAAGGAGATAGCGTCTGGTGGCACAAAATCAGTGTGTGCATAAGTTGTGCGTTCATCCTGCGGCCTCGAATAGCTGCCATTTTGTAGGGCAACTTTTGTTGCTTAAATTGGTAAACAATGTCAGCACGAAATGTGCAACCATACATGTCCTCAAGGAACAAAGAAACTGCCGTGAGATGGCAGATTTTCGACACTCGAAGGGGCTGTCTCGCTCGGTCGATCGATTGAGGGCGCTCTTCATTTTTCACGGTGCGTGCATTTTTTGCATATCGCATACGCATCATGGCGGTTCCTGGAGTGAAGCGCAAGCTTGTCGATGTTCCCGATGATTTCTCAGATAGTGATGATGAAATAAGTAAGTTGATTACCCTGTTTTTTTTCTAAAGCACCAGGTGGCACAAAAACCTATTTTTATGGAAAGGATCGGGAAAGAATTGAGTAGACCTAGTTTAACTGCATGGTTTCTTCATGGTTAGTAGTCAGACTTTGTGCACAAAACATATGAGAGTGGCCGAGACTAGTGGCTGAAATTGGCTCAGCTGAAGTGTTTTCTAAGATTTCCTGATAACCTACCTGATAATTGATAAGTCATTTTTAAGAAAAATATTTAGGCCTATATTATCAACTTCTCAATTCTTACCGGTCGACCAACTGATGTTTTCTTTCCTTTTCCAGCCCCAGTCAAAGATCCCAAAATCGACAAAAGCCGAAGCTGTCCCTACTTGGATACAATCAACAGGTAGGCCTACGCACCTGATAAAAATGAGGCCATGTTAATTTTGAACTTTTCGTTGAAATTGTACATTACGATTAAGAGATGAAGTGATTTCGTCTTGAATTTGCAGATGTATTTTTTAATTTTGGAAAACAAATTCTGAACAGTAGCTAAACTGTACTTAAAATCTTGTAAACAAGACAGTTTAAATTTTCTAAGTAAAATCATACTTTTTCAGTTCTGCTCAAATTACTCATGATTGAAAAGGAATTATGCCCAGTTCTAATTTCGTGCCAATTTGAGTTTTTGGTATGTAAAAAGTCTTGATATATTTTGCTTGTATAATGCACAACAATAACGTGTAAATACCCAAATTTGAAACAGAATAATTATGATTCACATACATTGTGTAACTGTCTGTATTTTCATTTCTTTCGTAATTTAGGAGAGTATTGGATTTTGACTTTGAGAAACTGTGTTCGGTATCCCTGTCGCACCTCAACGTTTATGCATGCCTCGTCTGTGGCAAATACTTTCAGGGTAAGACACTAACAAAAACTTAAGACACTTAAAGGCACAGGCTCGTCAGCAATGCGCGCCCGCCAAATGTGTGCCACGCAATACGCAGCTCCATAGCAAAGGCATGGAGCTGCGTGTTTCGAGCACGAATTTGGCGGGCGCGCATTGCTGACGAGCCTGTGCCTTTAAACTAACTTAAGCAATACGCAGTGCATTACTGGCACAGGCGGGCTATTGTTTCTGAACTTATTTTGTTAAGAATTGTCCAATCTCCAGTTCTGAATTTGAAAGCTTGAGGTAAACAACTTGTCCGATTTTGTTTTGCCACAGGGCGGGGCCGAAAGTCCCATGCTTACACACACAGCGTTCAGATCAACCACCATGTTTTCCTGAATTTGCACACGTTGAAGTTCTACTGTCTTCCAGACAACTATGAGATCATTGACTCATCCTTGGAGGACATCACGGTAAGCATTCTGACGTCTCGGGTTCGAATTTCGAAGAGGACCATACAAATTGGTGCCTCTGAAATTACAGCACAACCCTGCAGTGTTCAGAAAAATGGATTTCCTTTTAACCTAACAATCATATAAAATACCTCCTCAAAATACTGCCCATTAAAAGAAAACAAGGAATTTCCAATCTTCAATTTGGATCTTGAAGTTTCAAAAAAAAGGTTGGTGTAATCACTGCACTGTTTTATGGAACCGGATTAATTAGTTTACAAAACATCAGTGGTTTTTCGACGACATCCTTAAAAATATACGGATTGAGAGTACAAAATTTCAGAATGGTAATGAGAAAAATATGACAATTGACATGGTTTGAAAATTTTAACATCCATGAGAAAAATGGATGGGTCAAAAATGTGATCTGGACACGCTCCTTTAAAAAACCATATTCTGCTTGCTTCATCTTCTTCTTACAGTACGTACTAAAACCAACATTTACAAAGGACCACATTGCCAATCTGGACAACAACACCAAACTGTCCAGAGCGTACGACAAGACTACGTATCTCCCAGGAATAGTTGGCCTCAACAACATCAAAGCTAACGATTACTGCAATGTCCTTCTACACGTAAGTAAATAATCCTATAAACATTTTATTCCTGAAGAAATGTTAAAAACTGACCTCATTTACTGACTTTGCATCAAAGCTGTCGGAACTTGCCCCATACTGAAGCATTCTGTAACTCGACTCGCCAGGACAGTGTTCTACATAAACAAGATACACATGGGACAAAAGTTGGCAGGCTATTGGTGAAGGTCAGTAATTTAGTTTCTAACTTGCTTATTGTCAGCCAATATTGTGGGCAGAGTATACTTTTAACTCGCTTGTACAACCTTTCATGCTATTCCAATGTCAGTGGTATCGTCACATTTCTTACAGGCCCTTGCCCACATAGTGCCTCTACGAAACTACTTTCTCAAAGAACAGAACTACATCGATATCAAGCTGCCCCCCGGCGACATCATGTGTCTACTGTCGCAGCGATTCGGCGAGCTGATGCGCAAGATGTGGAACCCGCGAAACTTCAAAGCGCACGTCAGTCCACACGAGATGTTGCAATCGGTCGTGCTTTGTAGCAAGAAGAGGTTTCAGTTCACCGAACAAGGTAAGAAATTACGACATTATTCTTAACGAACGCAGTATCTGATATGGTGCCCAATCACCATTACAATGAGACAACCAAACTTGGGATAAGGAAAAAAAATTGGAAGAGCCTCATCAGGATTCGAACCCGAGACCTCTGACTCACTGGACAGATGCTCTACCACCAGGGCCCAATTTCATAGAGCTGTTTAACAGCCCATTTTCCGTTAACCGAGCGTCAGGCCATTTCATAGACATCGTTAACGGTAAGCAACTGAAAACCTGCCTTAACCGCAGAGCCAAATTTTGCTTAAGATAGTGACGCAACAATGGCGGTTTCCAAGCGTGCGCATGCTTAAGCACGCCGCGGCCATGAAATAGGCTTAACGTTAGCACAACTTTTCTGCTACAGTAAGCACACCTTTTCAGCTAGCGCTTAAGCAGCTCTATGAAATTGGGCCCTGGGCTATAAGGCACTGTGGTTTTCTCCCTCGGGTTTTTCATATGAACCCAATTTTCTCAAAGAATATCTTGTCAAGACAAATTGCACAATTCCTTTTTTTTCTCATCAACAGGCGATCCGGTTGAGTTCCTGTCTTGGTTTCTTAACGCCCTTCATGCTTCACTCGGCGGAACCCGTAAGGCAAAGAGCAGCGAGGTTTATCAGACATTCCAGGGAAAAATGAAGGTTTTCACCAGTAAAGTCATCCCCATGGACATACCGGAAAAGGATAAACAAGAATTGCTCAAAACGGAGGAGTATAAAGGTAATCGGGGGGAAATGGTCCCTAGTTCACATCCCTTCAGTGGGTTTAATTTCGCACTGATATGAGCAAATAAGGGTGTACATTTTCACGGGTTCATATCCAAACAGATGTAAAAGAAAGTGAATTAAATTCAAAAAATATTGAACTTTTTAGCTGATTTCCTCGGTGTCTTGTTTGACTAAGGGTTGTAGCCCTCGAGTTGCACCCAATGAGCAGGGGTAATAATATGGTAAGAATTCACCGTATTTGTACTTTGTATATAACAGAAAACACTACAGAGACGCCTTTCCTGTACCTCACATTGGACATACCTCAAGCTCCACTCTTCAAGGATGAATTTGAGCAGAATATTATTCCTCAAATCCCACTCTCTAGGTTGCTTGCAAAATTCGATGGCCAAACAGAAAAGGTGAGATCATATTTAGAGGATTCCTGTTTTCTTTAAAAAGAGACAGTTGTTCAATATTTTTACTGTGCTAACAAGCATTTTCTAGTAAACTTATTTTCCATGTACATGTACCATGTGTCAGCCATCTTGGATTCAAACTTGTGTGAAATATAGACGAATCTGGTAGCTAAGGACTCTTTCACTGCACGTCCGCCATAACTGTGGGCCATCCAGTGGCATGAAGTGTGCGTTGTGTGTTGTTAAATCAAACAGCGCACAACGCACCCCCTTTGTGTACACAGGCTTCACAAGCTTTCAAGAACAAACGCGCAAATTGTTCGAAATGACAACATAATGTAACAGCTAATGGGTCTTTCTATAAATTAGGGGTCCAATGTTGGTGTCCCCCGTTACATTTTACATCTTGTTTTTGTAAATTCAGGACACATTCTTTAAATACTTTCCATCTCAAAGAGTGAGTACAATTCATAAAAAATGGTTTAAAAGCCATTTTAATGATTTTTGTACGAAAAATAACACATATCAGGTGTAACGGGGGACACCAAATGTCACACTTTTGGACCCCTAATTTATAGAAAGACCCTTATCATCAGCACAAAACACACACTTCGTGGCACTGGATGGCCCCCAGTTATGGTAGATGTACATAACATTAGCTACCGGATTCATCTATAATAAAGATGTAAATTTTCTTAACCTGTTTGGCATACTTTGACAGGAATACAAAACCTACAAAGACTCGACGATTAAGAGATTCCAACTGACGAGACTACCTCCTTACCTCATACTCTGCATGAAGCGCTTCAACAAAAATCTCTTCTTTGTGGAGAAAAACCGGACAATCGTCAACTTCCCGGTTAAGTAAGTTGAACTTGACAGTTGGTTTTAGCATAACAAACTGAATGAAAAAGGGATAAAAGTAACTAGACCCAAATGTGCATGAACATACAGTACCACGAAAAGGAATGTAAACAGAACGAAGGTGTTCCACCATGTATTAGCACGATCCAACTAAACACACAAAAAGAATTTTACCAACATAAGGTGTGAAACCACTTAATTATGCCTCTCTCCTTTTCATACTCCCAGGAACATGGATTTCACAGAATACCTTTTGGACGACCCCGAAGTACGCAAGAGAAACCCGTCGACTACTTACGACCTGATCGCTAACATTGTACATGATGGTGAGCCAGGCGCGGGAAAAGGCTTCTACAGAGTACATGTTTTACACAAGGTAGGTTTGTACAAATGACCCAAAGATTTATCATGGCGCTTGGTCAATATTCATTTTGTGAGTTTGTTAGTGATACTTTCTTCCTTTGCAAAACGAAACAAAGGGACGAGATGAGCCTCATCGGGATTTCAACCCGAAACCTCTCACTCTCCAGGCAGATGCTATACCAGCTGAGCTATGAGGCACAGTGGTATACTCCCTCAGGTTTCCCCCAAGACCTCTGACACACTGGGCAGATACTCCACCAGCTGAGCTATGAGGCACAGTACTATACTTGTACTCAGAGGAAAATTGTGAGGGAGATACCACACTGTGCCTTACAGCTTGGCTGGTAGAGCATCTGCCTGGTGTGTCAGAGGTCTTGGGGGGAAAACCCGAGTGAGTATACCACTGTGCCTTATAGCTCAGCTGGTAGAGTATCTGCCCTGTGTGTCAGAGGTCTTGGGGAAACCCTGAGGGAGTATACCACTGTGCCTCATAGCTCAGCTGGTAGAGCATCTGCCCAGTGTGTTGGAGGTCCCGGGTTCAAATCCTGATGGGACCCATATGATTTATCTCATCCCGCGTTTGGTCATTTCATTTCAATTAGGCACCACACCAAATCTTGCATTTGTTCATTTTCAGAGTACAGGCAAGTGGCACGAGATTCAAGATTTGCACGTGGCCGACATTCTGCCTCAGATGATAACCCTATCAGAGGCATACATACAGGTAATTGTTGTTAACCAAATAAAGATGCACATATACATATTGTTTTATTGCCATCTTAAGCAAATTAAGAAATCATTGCACGTATACTTGTCTTTCAGCATTGATTAACTTTTTTTCTATGTACGTAGATTTGGGAAAGGAAAGAAAAGAAAGAAGAGCAGCCCACTGGAGGAAAGAAACCCAACCAACAAATGGACCCAGAGACGTGACGGACGTGAAACCGCTGCAAGTCTTTTCACATGCAAATATGGCAATGAAGTTATTTGCTCAGACAGTGTATCATTCTTTGCTTGTACTCACGTTTTTGTGAAGCAATTTTGACTTGAAAAGACTTGAGATGTTCGATTTCCCTTCTCCGCACTGTCACCTGCAGGAGACTCTTGGGCATGTAAAATATTGAAATTACAGTTGAACTTCGACAATAAGAGCACTGTTAATACAACATTTTGCTTTTAATAAGAAAAATAATGGGTCCCAGTTCCTTGTCTTTGTATTCATTACTGATAATACAAGGTAAAATGGAAAGTCCCAAGGACCTCTTATTTAAGATATTTCACGGTATCCATGACATTTGTTACAGTAGGCCAGGGGCCGATTTCACAAAGTATTAAGACACTTCTAAGGAAGAGTCACTCTTATCTTGGTATGGGAATTAGGACGCATTGAACTTGTCTTAATTTTTGTGAAATCGATCCCAGGTCTCGGTGGTTAGTTGATAATTTGTACTGGCGAGACCTGTTACTTGATTTAAATACATGACCAGGGGCTGATTTCACAAAGCACTAAGATGCATCTTACGAAGTGTCACTCTTATCTTGGGATGTTGGTATGGGAATTAGGACGCATTGAACTTGTCTTAACTTTTGTGAAATCGATCCCAGGGGCTTCAAGATAACATGACTGTCAATACCAACCCTTTTTGTAGCTAAACAGCCGTGGTTAATTCAATATCTCGCTTATTGCCAAAAGTGTTAAACAATTTAATTTGTTGAACAGATTTTGCACTTTGAACTGAATCAGGTTTCAGAATCTGTGCTTAACAAAATTGCAACATTAACATTTTGCGTGCAGTAAGGACCTTACTTTATAAGTACGTACGTAGATTTGTTAACTAAGTTTTATAAGCTTGAATAAAAATTACATTTGAATGAGACCAAGGTTTCATTTGTCTTTTTCATCTATATTTCTACAAAGAAAATATTTTCTGGTGAATGTCAACTGAAAATCCATTTTAGAAATGGGGAAAAAAGCTAAATACAATATACTCTTGTTGGAGCGAAATATTGTGAGCTTCATATCCGCGAAGCATAACCGAACATCGGCATGCACAGTACATGTGGCATGACATGGTGCCCTACCGAGTTTATTGTAAATATACATATTAAATAAAAAGCAATCACCATCCTGTTAACTTTACAAATTAAGTAATACATTCATAGCATAATCACCGATACATTTTGCACTTTATTGGTTAAATACTGTACCAAAAAGCACACCAGTAAAAGGAAAATTGAACCAATCCATTAAACCTCTCCTTGCTCCCAGCTCATGCGAGTTTTTGACATATGGAGCATGATATGCGATGGAGGGTATCCCCTTCCATTGCTCCATCATCGTGTCTCAAACATCCAAGGAATTTTAAAGAATTCTTTCTAAGTTTTTAGGGGGAGTTGGTGCATTAACAAAAGGGAAGAGAGTGTTCAGGTGGGGGGAGGGGCCGGAGTCCCTTTATTCCTCACATATGCTGGGTATACTTTTTTATGCTTTGAGTGGAGCTTCTGGGCACAAGCCGTTTTCTTGTTAACGAGTTGGGAACAATATTTAGAAAAATTCAGCTGTCTGATTAAAAAAGAAAAATGGTTACTTGAAATAGGCAAAATTCCTACAATAAGACCGAGTACTAGTGATGTCACTTTTTACATGTGCATTTTTTATGATGGGTTCAGGGAACCAGACACCCCATAGGAAAGTGCACACGGAAAGTGAGATCTTTAATACTTAAAGCTCACTCGGTTATCTTTAAAGACAAAAGTAACTTTGTTAATCAAAATTCGAAACAGAAAACAACAAAGGAAACAAACTCCAAAATCAGTTTTGAATAGACTGCCGAAGTGAATACGTCATCTTTTGTTAGTTGCCTAGGCAATGGATCTACACTAAAAATCACTGAACCATGTCTCTGTGCTTTTGCAATGGTACTTTTTTCGATGGCCATGATGTATAGAGCCAATTACCATGGCGTCCCACTTCGGTTGTCTATTAGTCTGTCAGATTATTCATCAGCCAATTTTGTCTGAATACAGCCTGGTGTCAGAATGACATTTACACTTTTCATTTTAGCACGCGACTTGATCTAAATGTGCACAAATTTTCCACGAACATCACATTTATCTATTGCCCATTGCAGCATGTTTAACTTTTTCTACTTTGACAAAATTCACCCAAATATACAACAATAAATTCCAATGGAAAAACATGTGATGGAAATACTACCGAAAAAAAAACCCAAATGAGACTATACTAGCCTCTACTAGCATAAAACACGCAAACGGAAATATTTTAACAGGAACGCTGTACAATTTTGAAGACTAAGCATTACACCACAATATTCATGGCCATTATATGCAATTAAGCCTTACACATACAGCTATTTTATGTCTCATTCTTGGTTAATCATGAATTGCAGATTTGTTATCAGCAAACAGCAGTAGCATTCATAAGCTATTTGACTAATATAAATGCAGCATGCATTCTGGGACTATACTGCACATTTTAGTTCAATGCTTCTGTCTGTGGCTAAGAGCATTTTCCGTACCACACCAGTGGCCAGCTTTGAAGCCATAGCCAGGCACACATATCACATTCAGTCTCTGGCTTGCAAGCCTGGTTTTCATATATTCATCTTCATATAAGCCCTCTGGGAACTTGACCAAGATGGTTTCACAAATAAGTATACATCTGTCTACACTAACAGACAAAAAAACTGCTACATGTACTAAAATACTATGCAATTTACAAAGCACTTATATATTACAACACTACAAGTCATGTGACTTTACACGAATGACACCGATAATAAATGTAGTTTCAGATGCCAATGTACACGTAGACCTCTGAAAGTTGTTTTAGGGCATAGAGGAAGAAAAGAACAGTTATAAAAGAACGGTATATACTTTTTGCAGGGCAGCCATCTTGGGGGAAATCACATTGTCACTGTTCATCATGGATGAGTACAATAGGCGCTTTGTGGATCCATTGTCACATTTACCGGTAAATGAAAACCTGTATATGTATGTATATGGGCATTTATATAGCGCTCTTACTCGAGGTTTCACAGCGCTTTACATCCATTATATACCACCTAAACATCGAGATACATAAGCGGGTGCCACCATTTGGCTGCTAACTGCCAGAAACACAGGGGAATCCCCTTTACTCTTCACGAAAGAGTGCTCTGGGATCTTTCAAGTGTGTTACACAACACACTGGACCAATGACTTTACATCCCTTCCGAAGGATGGAGCAATTGTGGTTAAGTGCTTTGCTCAAGGGCACAGGTACCACGACCGGGTTTCGAACCCGCAACACCGAGTTTTCACCCGAACATTGCGAGCCAACTACCCAAACCACGGTACCCCACTCGGCCACGGTAAACCTGCCTCCTGTCATGGCCGCCGGTACAAAGGGTCTATTTTGTCATCCGTGTCCTCAGCCAAAATTTTTACCAAGAACATATGCCATTAAAAACCAGCACAGTGATAAGGGCAATTTCTCATCATTAACAGATAAAAATACACCTTTAAGTTTATCTAATACATATCTACAAAAATATTCTTTTTGAAAGAAGAATGCAGTCTTTGTACATTTCTTTCTAAATAAATCACATGGTCTTGCATTTATCTTCGACTAATCACACACTGTGCAAAATCACTCAATACCAACAAACCTAAGTGTACGACTAACCACTACAGTGTTGAAAATATTATACACAATTTTAAGAGAAACCAGTGTGTTGGTACGGCAAGGCTTGCCCAAGCTGTATAACTTTGCTGTTTAGAGCGGTTTCATGGCGTCACTTGTCACTAAACATCCCCCGTGTTTGTCCTCCAGATCGGGAAGAGAACAATAGAGCCGAATGCTTTTCAGCTAGCAGCCACGTGCATTTCTGCACGTGGCTCTACTGTTCTGTCCCCGATATGGAGGACAAACACAGATGGGTTCAGTGTCCTGTGAGAGCGTGAAACTGCCCTATAACTGGGAAAAAAATGGAACGTGACTTCTTGCACAAAAGTGGTTCAACAAAATGCCAATTTTGTTCAGCTTATCAGCTTTTGATCTGGCAAAGTCACATGAAAACACTTTTTGTGTTAGTACGCCTTTCATTCATTTTGTTCAAGCAAGTTTAGTGATTGTAAAATATCCATTTTTTAATTAACGCTGTACACAACCAGAAAAGGATATACATGTACTGCAATAAAAAATGTATATCTGAATACATGCAGTCACCTAACAAATTCTGGAATATAATTTTAAGATTTTAGCGAGTATTTAACCTCCGAATAAATGTACTACAATGTATATTATAAGACCAATTTGATAGTTAGGGACTTCTCTATTAGCGGTGTTAACCAGTGCATGAACTGTATGTTTTGCTGTTACTTTTAACAAACTGTGTATTTTCTGAGATGGTTTGGCACTGTGTGCACTGCTTGGTTTAGCAACAACACACAACATACAGTTCATGCACTAGATGGCCCCAGCTATATGACAGATAAGTAGTCGCTAGTTACCAAATTGGGGTATGAATTCCATTTACTGATCGCCACTGAGACGCCGTGTGTTAAGTCTATGGAACAGGGCAAAAAAAGTTTAAGTATTTTCAAGAAAATTGTTGAATGTTTTTCACTCCTAAAATCGCTTCCCTTTAAAACATTCTAACGTTTTGGTGGTTATTAAGTCATAAGGAGAATAAGTGGCGACCAGTAAACGGAATTCTTTCCGCTGTATTTGAATTAGTCAAATTACTATTGTATTGCGTCAGTTTTATACAGCCTCATACAATTGACCACTCTCACGGACGTCTTTTTTTATGTAGGAAAAATGTTACTGCGTATTAAACGCATTCAAGTACATGCACGCACACCCTGGAAATGTTCCAAACACGTGAGCGTGTTGCTCCAAAATTGTTAGAAATACGGCACAGCCGATGCGCATGACAAACAAATTACGCTCAAGATCCCGATATACGTGACAATTTGTAGGAAGTGACGTCTTTTGAGAGTGATCAATAAAAAGATTAATTTAAAAAAAAAAGGAGACAAAACAAAGACTTAGCTGATGTTATATTCAGAAGCATTTTAAGGCTTCTAAAAGACTTAGTTTTGGGGTGCGGACGAAACACACACAAGTGCTACTGATGTGGCTCGTAACTGACAACCCCATGCAAGAACAGTCGAAATAATAATGAATAGAAATTTAGATGACAGAAATATGTAACTTATGAAAATAAAGTCATAGAAATGTGTATAGAGAGGAGAAACACAGGATAAAAGATGGGAAAAAAGCAGCATTTTGGGAAAATAAAACAAATACAAATAATTTCACCTCACTCCTGAAAAGGCACTGCGTACTGGCGTTCCTTTAGTATCGCTCCTGTCAAATTTTTAATTTTGTCGATGCAATCTTGGGACAAATGTCCCCTTTGTTCAGTGAGGCCAGTACCCCCACGTACATTACGCTGTCAAGGTTTCTGTTCTGCAATGCAAGGATGGCCGGTAACTTCAAAGTGGCGTATAGTCCTGTTAGAAAAAAGGGAAAAGTACATTTTTAAGGCAGATAGAAACTTGAAATTACCAATGTGATTTCTTAGGCCCGCTTCAAATGTCTCGCTTATGCCGTGTCAAAATAAATTCAACTTGGCACGACGTTGGTACGACGTTAGCACAGCAGTGGCTTCAAAAGTCGAACTTAATTGGAAACTCCCAGTCGAGCATAACTACATGTACATCCAACATGGGGGTTGAGTATTGTGCACGTCATGGACGTTGTGCGCGTGCGTTTTCCATTCTGTCTATTGTACGTCGCCATTTTATTATTTTGATGCACTTGTTTGTTGGTTATTTCTTTACTCACATACGCGCTGCGAGCATGCGCATTCCTAGTCGGAACAAAATTGCGGACCAACTTCGAACTGGAATTAAATTCGACACGGCAGAAGCACGACGTTTGAAGCCAAGCCGTGCTTGTGCCACACTAAATTAAGTTAGCACGGCAGACCCTGTCGAGCTCAAATCTTCTGCCGTGTCGAACTTATTTTGCCGAGCCAAATGGCTTCAAACGCCGTGCTTGTGCCGTGTCGAATAAAAAAAATCAAGTTAAATTTAATTCGACATGGCATAAGCGCGACGTTTGAAGCGGGCCTTAGTTTTGTTTCTGTGCATGAGTAAAGTCCGATTCATACTTCACACGAAAGCGAACACGAACCTGCTGTAAACCCGACTTCATTTTGCAGTGAATATTCACACAAGTTGAAACTAGTGCAACTTTCTGCAAATTTGTAGCACGAAAACCGCACTATGCAGTCAAAATTGCATTTGCGTTCACTTTTGAAACGGGCTCAGGAGCGTGTTTAGATCTTATTCCAGAAAATGTATTTCGTTCTAACCTAACAATCCTTTAAATTACATCCCCAAAATACTATCTATAGGAAGAAAATTTGCAATGAAATTACTGCACTGCTTTATGTAACCGCATAAATTAGTTTACTAAACTTCGGTGTTTTTTTTAACGATATCACCCGAAATATACAGATTGAGAACGCGAAATTTCAGAATGGTAATGAGAAAAATATGAAACATGACATGGTATCAAAATCAGCCATGTAAAAAAATAGGAGGATAAAAAATGTGATCTGGTCACGCTCCTTTAACAAGGCAGGCTGAAATGGAGTATCGCACCAAAAGCTGTTAATAATCCGACAGTTTTTATTCCATTACACACTAGTATACAAATTTGTAACAAGCGTGTACCTTTGGTAGTGCTATGGCCATAGCTACCTCCAAGGTTGTTATATTATAATGAGATTGCCCTTAAAAAAAATTAAAACAAACAGCTTACCCTATCTCCCCTGTAGATGGGATTTTTGGAGAAAGCCGACCATCCGCTCTCCTCTGATTCCTCATTCAAGCGGCCGTAGTTGTTCCTCAATTTCAGTCTAAAAGAGCAAAAATTCATAAAAGCAAATGACTATGACTTTGATAAGACATCTATAATTAGCAAAATGAGTCAACAGTAAAATGGCAACTGTGTACGTCCACTTGCGCAACTTTTTATTACGTAAGCTGCATGACAATCTCGCCATAATTTCATGCAAGCAATGCCATTTTCAAAGGTTGCGCAAGCTACGCAGTTTTTCGTGAAAACGGCTGCAGGTAATCTGAGGTATGCTTGCAATGAATAGAAATCATGCAATGAATAGAAATCAGAGAATGAATAGAAATGGGAATTTTTTCTTTACAAATACTCACCTCCTGTAGACAAAAAATGCGCCAATGAGTACGATAGCAAGAACTACGATGACCACGACAGCGACAATAGCACCGGTGGCCGTACCACCTCCACTTATGGGTTTTTTGTCCGTGGGTGTAGCCAATGCTGTGGTCTGTTCGGCTGGGGCTGTCTGTGGCTTATCTGTTGGGGGGATTTTTGTGCCAGGTTCGGCTGTTGGAGGTTTGGTTGTGGCCTCTGATGGAGCATCTGTTGGGGGTTTAGGCTGTGTCGCTGGGACTGCTGTTGTCTGCACTTCAGTCTGATTAGCGGTTGTTGGTGCTTCTGTTGGACCTCGTGTTGGTGCTTCATTTGTCTTTGCTGTTGTCGGCAATTCAGTTGGCCCTGCAGTTGTCGGCAATTCAGTTGGCCCTGCGGTTGTTGGCGCATTCGTTGGCCCTGCGGTTGTTGGCGCATTCGTTGGCCCTGCGGTTGTTGGCGCATTCGTTGGCCCTGCGGTTGTTGGCGCATTCGTTGGCCCTGCGGTTGTTGGCGCATTCGTTGGCCCTGCGGTTGTTGGCGCATTCGTTGGCCCTGCGGTTGTTGGCGCATTCGTTGGCATTTCTGTTTGCACTACCGTTGTTTGCACTTTCGTCGGCACGTTCGTTGCCACATCAGTTGTTGGCGCGTTCGTTGGCACATCCGTTGTTGGCGCGTTCGTTGGCACATCCGTTGTTGGCACGTTCGTTGGCACACCCGTTGTTGGCGCATCAGTTGGTCTTGCGGTTGTTGGGGCGTTTGTTAGGGCATCTGTTGGCACTTCTGTTGTTAGCATTTCGGTTGGCACTACCTCCGTCGGTGCTTGGGCTAGAACTGCAGTAGTCTCTGCTGCTGCTGTTGCAGCAGCTGTGGTCGGCTTTTCCGCAGCTGTTGTTGGCTCAGCTGCAGTTGCTGGCATTGGAGTTGCTCCAACTGAATAGAATCAATAACAGAAAAGTCTTACACCTCCTACTTAAAGGCCCAGTGGATCATTTGCAATGACCCCAAAAAATAATCGAAGATTTACTTATTTTTGGTTCGCATCTACGCGGTCCAAAATGCATCGGCGCTGTGTACTCCGTGTGCGTGTTCCAACGCGATGCATTTTTATGGATCGCGCGCACACGCATGTGTGCGCCACAGAGTGCATGACGCAAGCCACATAGTACCCGATCAACTGAGAACGAATATTTGAAACACCCCGCCAAGACCAGGAAAATGCATATGGATTTTCATGGTTTTTTTAAACGTGGTACATTTGACAAAGCTGAAATTTCTTCGGATGAGTTTGTTGATGTCTTTCTTTTGATTTATAATGGTTTTATTCACAGAATCGCTCAAAAACAGATCATCTACAGGGCCTTTAAGGTATACTGAAGATAGTCTAAACAACACTACATGTAAAAGGGGGATGACACTGGCCCTTCGGGCAAAAAGACCAAAGTTATGAGGTCTGATCACTGCAAATCTGTTGTGGTTTTAGACAAGACAATTTGTCTCTGTACTCCTTGGTTTATAAATGTGTACCAGTAAACTGTTCAGAAATCCCAACTACCGGTAGTTACCCAAGGCCAAAAGAATGCGAATTGGCCATGGATGTACAGTTGTAGTCAGAAGTTTACATACAACTGTGTTAAAACTGGTGTGCTTAAACTTGCATTGTCACCATTTTTGTAAGTTTTTACTAAAGTCGCCATTTTGTGGAATTCCTCACGTGCTTGCAGTACTTAAAACATAGCTTGCACACCTTGCAATGGTTCGGGTAGTCCTGTTTACCATTTTGGGTGATGATGGTAGTGGTGTACATGTATGTAAACTTCTGACTTCAACTGTACATGTAAGCTGCATGGCTCATAAATGGATTGATTAAAACATGAATGACTCGGCTAGAAGCCTACTGAGTTGACTAAAAGCCTATAAATCAGGGATGTAATGACTCGGACTCGAGTCGACTCAAGTCCCGATTTTTACTGACTTGACTCGAACCTCAAATGACTTGACTTGACTCAGACTGCCAAAAATGAAATACAGATCTTTTGTCAATTTTGGGACCGAATTGTATTTCAGCACTAAAGAAACCTTGGCCAGAGCAGAGCAACATGAATGTAAGTTTCAGCGTTTTGACTCATTTTGAAATTAGCTTGATCAAATTTACTGTCGTGAATACTTGACTTGACCGGAGTTGACCAATATGCCCGACTTGACTTGAAGGCAATTCGACTTGACTTGAAGGCAATTCGACTTGACTTGACTTTGGGCTCGAAGGCAGTTTGATTACTTGACTTGACTTAAGACTTGAGCAGAGGGAGACTCGTTACAACCCTGCTATTGATTGCTTTCGATGACGTAGAACATCCGGGAATGTGTGGTGGTCAACAGTCACGCGCGTACACGCGCGCGCCAATAGACGCACATGAACACGCGTAAAAAATACTCACCAGCGTATTTTCATTCGAAGATGCCACACACGCGCGTTGCGATACGTTCAAAATATTGAGCATGCAGTCATCTTGTAAACACGAAAGTGCTTCTACTTGATCGCGATTTTTAGCCTGAAGAAAGACATTTTTATCTTTATCGATACAACAGCCATGGCGCAACAACATAAAGCAAGGTTAAGCAACGGAGGTACATGTAAGTGCAACCAATTCGCTTTTCTTGCTCTGTTTGCCGGTTATTACTCGAGCCACGTGGGTCATGAAAAATGCCCACCAAAATGGTGGATGGAAGGCGTGACGTCACCGGAAAGCAATCAATAGATTACAAACACTTTGGCATTAAAATCTTACCTGCTACCAACATGAACACGCATACAGCTGCTGCCACCCATCTCAATGAAACCGACATTTTCCTCATTTGTCTTGTGATCTCCAAAGAATAAAGTTTTTATCTGCCACGCTATTACAATTCAACGTCAATGACTTCACTGTTAGATGCTACTGGCATTCAATGTTCACCTCAGTATATCTGCGGACAAAAATACAAATACATTATTGGAAAATACAAAATTCAAATTTGATAAAAACTCTGCATTTTGGTGTCTGTTTTTGTGCCACGATGGTTAAGTCTTTTTCAGTGTATTTACAATGTCTTTTTAAGTGAAACTGCTCACCACCAAACTTTAAACCTTATATTTCAAATTGAAAAAAAAATGGCTCAATTAGGATCTGAAACCTACCTTTAAATAATATACCTGCAGCTGATTTCACGAAATCTTACGCACTGTGTAAGCCCACTTGCGCAACTTTATATTGCGTAAGCTGCGCAATATTCGTCTGATTAGTACACGCAAGCTACGGGGCTTATGCAATTTTCAAACGTTGCGCAAGCTACGCACTTTTTTCGTGAAATCGGCTACTGGGTACCAGCATAATTCTTTCAACTATAAACTTGTCAAAGAATATTTACAATAAACATATGTATGGACCTTTGTCTGCTAAGGCTGAATCAAACTGCAATTAATTACACAGCAACAATTTCTCAACATACATCTATTGGCGAACCCCAATAATACAGACCTGTCTGATTTTCTACCAAGACAGTTCTTTATATATAAAAAAAAACAACAACAACCACTGGTCTGAGATTTTATATGATTAATAATATTTTTTTACAAAACATTGAAGAGGTGGGCCTGGCAGCAAAACCCAACTTGACTGAATTTATGCATAATTAAATCTGGAAAAATCAGCATACCAGCAGAATGAATGGGATCAGTACAATATTTTCTTACGTGAAGAAAAAGGCATTTGTTGAAATAAAATAAATTTCAGCTAACAATTTTCACACAAATTGCTATAAAGGGTAAGTTTAGCAAACTATTTATGGGCCCAAAAAGACTGTGGTCAATATGTATTGAAGCCAGTACATTACGTACGTACATATAACTCGCAAGCAAAAAGACACACACACACACACACAGCATGGTTAGAAAGTCATATGACAATTATTGCATACATGATCATTCATGCCTATCCCTAGCCTAGCCCTCCACACTTGTGCACCAGTTTGTCCATTGCAAACCAATCATGTGACATCAGGGGCCAATTTCATGGCGCTGCTAAGCACACAAATTTGCTTAGCACAGGATTTATTTGCCTTATAAAATGGATTACAAGCCAAAAATATTCGCCAACTTGTGTTCTTCGCAAGAGTAGGGGAATACCTTTCAATACACATCACTTACAATTTTGGCTGGGAATCCATTTTTGCAAAATAAAGCAAACAAATCCTGTGCTAAGCAAATTGTTGTGCTTAGCAGCGCCATGAAATTGGCCCCAGGCCTTTAGTGAGTCAACACTTAGAATACAATTATGCAATTAAAACTAGTATGCGTGGTGCAAAGTCAACTATGTTTGTACATGTACATGTACATGGACAAAGAACCTGGCTTTATATGATTGCACAATGTTACAAGTATACCCTTTCCACATCTGTGGAATTATGTTACGATCAAAACTGAAAGTTGTTTCTGAAGCACACTGCTCACAATTCTAACACAAAATGAGTTCGTTTTGCCCTTACCCAGCGCAATTATTAACACTGTATACTCAGTGCTTATCCGAGACACAATGAAAAACTTCATAGCGTGCTCGGGTGGGACTCGAACCCACGACCTCCTGCAAACAAGGCAGACGTCTTAACCACTCGACCATTGCAATCCCCGTTGCAAAAAGATTCAAACCGGTCATTCAACACCGGCTAGCTCGGTAGTATACAGTGCTAATAATTACGTCGGTAAGGGCAAAACAAACCCTAAATAATATTCAGTCTCCCCGACGCAAGCTTAATAAATTTCTGACAAAATGAGTTCTCCAAATTCTGCTTTAAAGTTAAGTAGATAAATTATAAGGGATATTGCAGTATTGCTGGCCCAGCTTTCGACCTGCACATTTTCTCTTTGTCCAGGCATGTACCCACATTTTTGTAAGGATAGGGTAGCATCACAAATCAAACCAACCCTCACACAGACTGGTCACTTGCATAAACAAAATTTGTTATCTTCTTTCATACAATATTTGCACATAGTCCATAGAGTCTCAACTGTTGGGAATTATTTTTTTTAAAACACGTCATGGTGGTTGCGTGACAAAACGAAAGTCCGTAGGAAGTCACCTCATGAAAATAATACAAACAGGATGTTTTGAAGCCCTGACAAATATTAACCACCGTGTCAATAGACCTTATGCATAGCCGCCATGATAGAGGGAAGTCACATTGTCACAGTGCGTCATGCACGAGTACGAGTAGGCACATTGTGGATCTATTGTCACATCATTTAAATATGAAAACCTGTCCTCTATCATGGCCGCTACGCATAAGGTCTATATTGTATGTACAAGTGGATGTGTACTTCAGACAAATGTAAAAATACAACTTTATTTCTTTTCATGAATTCAAAGTCGTGTTAAGCCATACTGCATCTATTTCAATAATAGGTATAAATACCATACACCCCCGCCACTAATTCTCCCTAATATGACATGATAATCACCCAGAAAGTGTAAATTTTGTTAGGAAATGAGAAAATTTTAAGTTTTTCTTTAAAAACAGTTAGGTTTCGTTTATGTCATGCTCCATAGCCTTAGTGCATGGTGGAGTCTCAACTGGCAATGGTGTATGGTAGTTTTTCCCAATATTAATTTATAGCCACAGCTACTTCCATATTGCTGAAAGTATTGCTCATTTTACTGGGGGGGGGGGGAAATTCCCCCTTGTAACATGAGCAATACCCCCGCCCCCCAACCCAGCAATTAGTTCAATAGTTATGTCCTTGGACAAGACACTTCACTACACATTGTCTCTCTCCACCCAGGTGTATAAATGGGTACCAGCAAATGCAGTTGGGGAAACCCAACTATATCATGTTGTTGCTGCGGGTAGACCTGCGATGGACTGGCATCCCATCCAGGTGGAGTAAGTCTTTTAGTCGTCAGAAAAAGACGCCAGTTTTAGTCGTCAGGAAAAGACGTCTTTTAGTCTTTTGGCTTTGCATATATGACCTAAATAAGACATTTATAAGACATCAATAATTTACGTCTAACTTAAGACGTAATAAAGTCTTGTGCCCACTGGGTAATTCCTCTATAGTTGAACACACTAACAGTAACAGTCATGACAGTCAACATGGTCAAGTTGTCTCTGGAGTCACCCACAAATAGACCTTATCGCCAATACCGCTTGGGTGAGTTTTCACAAAAGCAGCAATGTATTGTGGGAAGGTTTTCGGGGCAGACTTTGCCCGTTTTCCTTCCCATAATACAGTTGTGCTTTTGTGCAAACTCGGTATTAGCGATAAGGTCTATGATCCCAGAACCAAAATGGCAATGACCACGATGACACTAGCACTAGTTTCGGTTTATAACACTGCACAGATTCGAATGAATCTCAATCCATTTTGATCAGAGACACTAGACATGTTAAACGTCATGAACGTTGCTCTGAAATCGAGATGAAGGAAGTGGTCTAGTCTGCACAAACAATGACATTGAGTTGACAATGAATGTAACAAAATTAGCCTATTCTTACCACCTCTTGCTCTCGTCAAATCATAACATGCAAATTCCTGTTTAAAACCCATTATTTTAAGCAATGTGTTCTGCTAAAGTCCAACATACCTGCATACTTACTCGAAAGATTTATCGGATTTCAATGGATCTTGCAATGCACGATTCTGTCGTCTGCATGTACGTGACTCATCGTTCGTACGCATATGACACACTTTTATTTGCTGACTGGTACCCGGCTTAGATTATAGCGCATCAACGCGGGACTCATTCTCTTGCGACCAGCGTAATTGTTCTTTCTCTACTAAACATTTTTTGAAACAACGCTGCATTATTCCAAGTAAAACTACAACAATGCATATTTTCGGGGTTTATTTACCAATAACTGATTAAAAACATTGTACGAGCCTAGCCTTTGTACGAACATGGAGAAAAAACCAAAGTACCCCGATTCTGAACCAACGTTGGGGGCGCTCTTGTCATTTGTGGCCTTTTTCCAAATCTCGACTCAGGCTCCGGCTCCATGTAAACCACATGGAGACGGAGACGAAGCCGAGATTTGGAAAAGCCCTACTGTGTGTGTGTGTGTGTGTGTGTGTGTAAATTTCCAGTTTTATTTTCATCTTGGAGGGAAAATCCACTCATTGTGCAATATTCCGCTCACCCAACACCCACGGAGTTCCTTCTTCAATGCCATTCTTAGAAATTAAGCACCCCAAAAAATAATGAATAAATAAAATTGTGTACAGTCAGTATGTACTGACATAAAACAGGGTTGCACACATTTAACCTTCATAACGAACCCCAAATCAACCCCACATTCAACAGAAACAAATGAAAATTCAGATACAACTGTCAGAAAAATGTCAATACTTTATTTGAAATTTTTTCAGGATGACATGAACAACAAGGCGATATATTATTAGTTTTTCATCAAAAATTGAAAGATTGAAGTTCCTTGAATAATTATACATTTCCACTAATGCATGTTATATGCTATGAATAAAACACCAAGGAATTTCTACAAGGTTGAAAAAAGTGCAATTTCCTTGCAAAAATGAGAAACTGAAATATCAGAAATTAAAGCAAAACTGTCCATTCGTTGTGGCAATTGTTGTAATTAAGGAGCTTTCGATTGTATGACGGAGAGAAACCCCAGACGGTGAAAAATCTGTCTGCGACCACGTCGTTGCACAAAACTTTCTTAAATCCATTTCAATTTTCCCGACGACTTGTGATCAGTCATGTGACCCAAAAATGTTGCCGATGTCACCATAATGTTGATTCACCCCAACTATACCGTCCTAGAAATCAGACGACGACATAGTAAAGTCAACACATGCGCAGATGACTCGAGATAAGATGGCAATTCATCCGCCGTAGGATCATCCGTTGCCAAATCGAAAACCCCTTATTAACAATGTGGACCACAACATTTTGAATGAAACTACAAGTCTTCAACAGTTTATATTAGCGGTCAAAAAGTGAAAGGCCGTTGGAATTTTGTTGCAAGGAGAAATCATAACATTTGGATGTTTAGCTCACATGGTGTCTTCTAAGATTGTTTTTAAATTCACTTGAACTGGAATATATAGAATGATACTGCAAAAATTTCATGAGAGAAAAATTATTTTTGTTTTCCCCCAAAGCATATTTTAAAAGCTTACTGCAGCAATTACCTTTTTGCTTGGCTTTTTTTCTAAGCCTTCAATATCAAACACGCACACTCCAAAATGGCTGCTGCATTTTCTTAGCAACTTGAAATAGCAGAAATCAGTTTAACCATTTGCACGAAAATCAGTAAGCATGATTCTGTTTCGTCAAAAAAACCATAAAATGCAAATTTATGCATTTAAAAAGTCACACAATTTAGTTTGGGAGATCGAGTCTGAACATAAAAACCTGTGCAAAATTAATTTAGGTATTCTTGATTTTGTTGAAATTTAAAATCATACAATAAAGAATTTGAAACCAATATAATACAAATTAAAATTGGCTAAGATATGGTTTTTACATAGATCTGTACATATTTGAAATATATTTGTATTTCAATAAATTTCAGAAATGACTTTACGACTGAAGCACAGATACACAAAGCTGGAAAACGGAGCAATTTAGCTCTGCACCAAATATAAATGGCTGAACTCGAATTTAAATCCCTTGATACAACATACTAATGGTCACCCAACTGAACAATTTCAGCCAAACAAATCCATGTGATTGAGGCACAAGGAGTAAGGGTGAAGGGTGCAAAGATTATGCCTAAGACCCCGTTCTCACAAGAGAAATCGCTTTGTTCGATGAAGATTAGTTAATCATCGTTAATTAATGAAGAGCGGTACCGTACATATTATAAGCGACCGCTAACGAAAATCGAAAAAAGCTGTGGGAGGTCGTACATGCGCATCGAGCGTCTAGAGGCACTGTGTGGTATTTGCAGTGGCGCGCGTAAAACAACGCTTGCTGGCGCTTGACACACAATGCGCTTGTGCAACCAGGCCTGCTAAATTGTCTCGTCGAACGAAGCGAGCGTTCTCATTACAAATTTGCTTCATCGAATGAAGCGATTTCTTCATCGCATAAAGCGATGTCTTCGTCGAATGAAGCTATTTGCTTCATCGAATAAAGCGATTCTAATGATCGTCGAATGAAGAGGCGTGAGTTCACATCAGGAAAACTCTTTGTCGAATCATCGTTGAATCATCGTCGAACGAAGCGATTTCTCTTGTGAGAATGGGGTCTTTGGACAACAGAACTGGTGAAAAATGGTACAGGTCTCCATTTTGGGTAAAACCACCTTGCTCACATGCTAAAGATCCAACAAAACAATGGTTATTTCCGGCAGACCCTTTACATTTCATATGATCGATCACTTGTCTCCAAACAAACTTTTATCTTTTCCCCTGGGCTACATGCTTCAGTCATAGATCAATAGAGAACAAAAGTGGTGTCAGCAGTCATGGTGACGGCTCTAAACGTTGGACCAGTCATCTAAACAAATCCATTGCAAAAGTAGAGGGAAGTGGTATAGTGATTCCTGCATTGATCCATCACCTTGTGACATCTTGACTTCAGCTCTCTATATAATTCTGTTCACTCCTTGATACTGTAATGCATTTGACAATCGTCTATATTTTCGGCAACTTGGGTGCGCTAACGAGGGGGTTGCTTTGCTCAAGGAGTTTGCGACCCTCCGTTTTGTAGTCGTAACCGCAGTGGTGCGTTTCGGCATAGCGGTGGGTTGCGCAGAAGTTGTGGCCACATCTGTTCATTGGTAAGAAAAGGAGAAATTATCAAAATGAAATTACCAGGGATGTGATTGATTTTTTTCCGGAATAATCTTTGTCACAAACCAATGAGACAAAAAAAAGTTCGGGGAAAAACCGGAACAATCACATCCCTGAATTCCATACAGAGTGTAGGTCAACTGCTGAAGTCTACCCAGCTACTTAGGTCACGATGGCCGAGTGGTATAGCTGCTGAATCTAAGACTTAAATTTTACGGATTGTGGGTTAAAATCTCATGCCAGTCTGTCCATGGTGTGCCCCTGGGCAAGGCACTCTGCCACAAACTGCCTCTCTCCACCCACGAGTAAACGGGTACCTGCGAGGGTAGTGAGTGGTGATGTGTTTGATTAGTCCCTGTGCATCTGCAGGGGACTGTATGTTCCCTGGGGAGTTGAGAAATATTATTGAGCCCAATGACCAGGGACAATAATGTAAAAGGCATTGTGTGTGAAATGCTCTACATAAGAACGAGACATATTTGGGTCATTAAAACCTACTAACTTACCTGCATTGATAACTTGTTGCCAGACCAGTTTTCTTGTTGCAAAATGAGCACCGTTTACTTGTTTTCTTCTTAGTCGCTGCTAGCGATGTTGGCTTACTGCTACTGTTGACTGGTGGGAGCCTGTGGTTTGGCGATACTGAGATGTGAAACGGGAAGAATCAGTTATCACGGCCGTTTCACATAAAAAGGCATTAGGGGGCTGAAATTTCAATTTTTGTCTTTCTATTTGAAATTTACAAGTATCCTTTGCAAACACCAACATGGCAAGACCTAAACACAGTTTACAAAGGAGTTCATGGGTTTTACAAGATTAAATTGGGGCCCAATTCCCAGATTTTCTGTTTCCTTTGCTACATAAAATGGTGAAAATTCTGTTAAATATTTCTTTTTGAATTTGGAATATTTTGAAGTAAATATTTACAGAAAAACTAAGCATTAAACCATCACTTACAAAGTCTTCCGTCCCGCGTCCCTGGTATTCTACCTCGTATACTATGTGCAGACTGCAACAAATAAATAAAACAAATATTAGTTAACTACATGTATTGAGCTTATGCGGATTACCACACACGTACGTTTTCTGTGTTGTTTTGGGACTCAAATGAACCACGTCACAATGCATTAATGCGTATTGCGACTTTCAAACACAGAGATATCTAAATTTTGACTACCAAAATGGCAGTCTGCACACGTGTGTGGTGGTTCGCTCAAGTTCAATTGTTTTCATATAATGTACAGAACCATTCCAAATTGTAAATTTTCTTTTGAAACATGCATCTGTACAAACTTTAACGGGCTTGAGTTCAGTTCAAAATGTATGTTACCCATTGTCAGAGAAGGAAAGGAAGGGGCATGCACGGTATCCACGCTTTGCTGCGGGCACTCATCTCCCGACTCCTTGGCTTTTGAGCCTGCATTTAACCCGGCGATAGAGCCGACTACTGCACAGGTCTGCAGTTTCCTTTCCCAGTGCAAGCACCAGGTACCCATTAACGACTGAGTGGACGGGGCCCGATACACCAGCTGACGCTGGTGGCGATGTACAGCCAAATTTTCCGGACCAATGGAAAAGCCTGCGACCGCTTCGAGGTTCGAACCCACGACCCTCCAATTGCAAGCCCGAAAGACTCTAGTCAAACTATAGTGGCCACTCAAACATTCTTTAGCATTCTTTAAAATTAACTTCTGATGGACTTTCTGATGGACCACCACTATAATTTTGTGCCAGTATGAAGAAGAAAAATTGTTTTATTGCATTTGATGTAAAAAAGAGGAGCATGTGGAAATGCTAAAGATCAAAACTCGATCTGGGACCAATTTCATGGAGCTGTTTACCAGCCAATTTTGTGCTAACGGAGGCTCTGGCTATTTCATGGAGACTGTAACCTTAAGCACTGCTAAACGTGCAGTAATGTGCAGTAAGCACACATTTTCAGCTAGTGCTTAAGCAGCGCCATTAAATTGGCCCCTGATAATCACTGTGCTTACAATTAGAGCTGTTCTTCCATCAGGAGTCCGTATCCGTTCCCCATTACTCGTGCCTTTGAGTGCCGATGACGTCGTGTTCAACGCCTGGCTTAGAGTCAGGGTCCCAGTCCCGGCTCTCGCACGACCGCTTCCTTTTGCGGTATGCAAATCCCTTGGAGCACCACAAACAATGTCATTAATTTTACCATCTCTATTGGCTTGATTGACGAGTTCCGTGACCAATCGCGCTTCGGCTTTAACGCCGCTTCGTTCCCGACCTCGCGCCTCGGCCGAGGACGTTGTGAGCACCTGCTGTACCTTGGAAGATGTATTCGGTCGCATTTCCGGCATGACAGTGGATGTCGATGGCGGTAACACGTTTCCTAGATTGGTGTACGAGCGATGAAGACGTGCGCTCGTCAGCGACTCTAAAGTCCGGCATGACGTCGGTGGCGCTGGGCTGTGACATTTACCAGTTGTCCGCAGACGCCGCTCTGCTGTATTGCTTATATCGGCAGACGCCTCACAGACTGGGGCTTTCACCTTGCAGCTCCCATCGGCTGTATGTGTGGTTGTATTCATAGCACCCACTGGGGGGAGGGGATTGTTTTTGTTGAGTACAGGTGGTGATTTCTTTTTGCCGACTGGCAGACGTCTTCGGACTGCTGTGCTTTTAGGCCGCGCGGTGGTCGGTGGGTGAGGTGTTTTGTGCTTCTGAAAAAAAAATTGTTGATGCTCATAATCTACATATTTTTCATTTCTGCTGTAAGCTTCATTCATTAAAGGCACAGGCTTGTCAGCAATGCGCACGCGCCAAATTCGTGCCACAAAATACGCAGCTTCATGCCTCTGCTATGGAGCTGCGTATTTCGTGGCACGAATTTGGCGCGCGCGCGCATTGATGACGAGCCTGTGCCTTTAATCTTAAATGTTCTTAAAGCAGGTCAATATTTGTTTACACTCACATTTGTTTCTACGTGTAGGTGCCCGAGACTCAGGACCTATTTATTTCACAAAAAAAATTAGGTTTAGATAACATTGGAAATTGCTAACTGATTCGAACCAGCCATTCAACACTGGCTAGCTCGGTGGTTGAGTGGTTAAGACGTCTGCCTTGTTTGCAGGAGGTCGTGGGTTCGATCCTGCCCAAGCACGGTATGAAGTTTTTCATAGTGTTTCGGGAAAGCACTGAGTACACAGTGATAATACATCGGGTAAGGGCAAAACAAACATTGGAAATTTAGGAACAATTTTGTTTGAGCCTTATTTTTTGTGAGCAGTGTAAAAACATGCAAGAAGCGAACCTTTTTGCCGATGGATAATGTATCCATCTTAGCACGGAGTAGTTTCATCTTGTTCATCGTGACGTCGTTCTCAACAGACTGCTCTTCAGAAGGCACTCTTTCTTCTTCCTCCTCCTCGTACATGTTGTTGTACATCGAAGCACCACTGAGAAAAAACACACACAAACTCAGCGTTAATGATTAGTGGCACCACTACCCTAATAGTGAGGTTTTGGTCAAACACGGTTAGGCAAAACGACGACTTTTAGTGAATTTTGCATCATCGGTATGTGCGTACTTGTAGCATTTACACAAATATCCCAAGTGTAGTTTTGTTGTCAACACTGATAGCAACATTTCTACACCATGGTTGAAAACGGGTTGTGAAAAAGAAAGAATTTGCGGTTTAGCTAAACGTAGTTGGGTCTTTCCACAGTAAAGGGGGCATTTTGTCAACACAGACCATATTTTCGAGGAAATACCTTTGTTTGGTCTCAAAATAAACGAAATAAGTTTAAGTTGTTCTGAAGTGATAACTTAGGCCCTAAAAGGGTTGCTAATAGTGTGACAACATGCCTTTCTAAAAACCCTGTGTACAAATGTCCAATATACGCTCGTAACCGGGACGGACACTTGTCGAGCGAAATTCAAGTGGCCTTGTACACTGTACATGACCACATTGTTCTGTACATGCACACATAGAGCATGACCTTTGACTGCAACTTCTGGTGCCATGCTCAAGATCAAGATCAACTAAAGAATGTAAACACGGCACTCTGAATCATTGCGGTTAACACTGACGCATTCTTATCAGGGGATTAATCTTGATCCCTAGCTTTGGACCAGTGTAAACAGTGTGATAGATATACCAAACTCCTTGTAACCCAGAGGCAACAAAGAACACCTTGGACCAGATTACTAAGTTACAGCAAACAATGGTCCACCAAAACACAATGGGGAACAAAAATCAATATTAACCTAATCTTTTGTGAACAAAAGATAAAATTGGCCTCCCTTGACCACTGGTGTATTATTAGCATTGTGCACGGACCATGAAAAGGGGTCAGTGCTTATTACGGTTTTATTTTATGACAAAGGGTCAGTGTTTATAATGGTTTCATTTTATAACAAAATTACCTTTGGCGTACAAAAATCATACAGTGAACGGCAACGGTCAAGATTATTATTTTTTCCCAAAGAACAGGTGCAATGATGTTAAACAACTGACTGTTTCTAAACCATTTCGAGGGTGAAAAACAAACTTGTATCCATTTTAGAGTACAGGGCTTCCTACCTTAAAGATTCTGATAAAGGCGTGAGCGTGCCATCGCCCCGGTCGACCACCCTGAAGAAGTTTAGCTGGTCCCCTTCCCGAAACACAAGCAGAGTCACCTGCCTGTTACCCGGGAGCTTCTCCCAGATTTCGTCGCGATTTGCCTCCATGTACTCTGCCATTTCACGAATGGCAGGATCCTCCATTGGTACTGAGAAATGATACACATATAAAGGTACTTTTAGGAAGGGCTGAATCTGTACATGTAGGTCTTTGTCTGAACATGGAAGACGGAAACAAGAATCTGATGCGTGAAGTATTGAGCTAAATGACCAGCGGCTGACTTATCTTGGGAAGTTGGTTATGGGAATTATGACGCATTGAACACGTCTTAACTTTTGTGAAATCAATCCCAGGTCTCAGTGGTCAGTTGATAATTTGTACAAACTGGTGAGACCTGTTACTTTATTTAAATACATGAACGGGGCCGATTTCACAAAGTGCTAAGATGCATCCTAGGAAGGGTACTCTTCTTATCTTGGTACTTGGTATGGGAATAAGGATGCATTGAACTTGTCTTAACTTTTGTGAAATCGATCCCAGTTGATCTTATGCAAAAGACATAACTTTACCAATGTAAGTTTGTTAGTTGTAAACAAACCACTCACTTCGTCTGGTGTTGATGGGACCACCTCTCATTGCTAGTACCAACTTCAGTGAGCTGCTCGGAGGAATCCTATCAAAAGACAAAGAAAAAATGTTTGCATTAATGTTAATTAATTTTAATTAATATTAAACTGAGTATGATCCATTAACAACAACAAACATGGTTCTGTGTTCATGTATAAAAAGAATATTTAGACCAAACGTTCCTAAACATAATCCCAAGAAAACACATTACACAAATGTCCATTTCTCAATTTAAAATTAACTGAACAACTGTCACTATGAGCAAAAACATGTACATGTTCATTGTAACCCCATTGTTAGTAACAATGGTGTGTGCCCAATCTCCATTGTTAGATGTTCATAGTGTGTTGGCATCCTGATTGTCTTTCTCGCAACAAAAGATATCAAATCCTTGAGGATAAGGTTTTACTGGTTTGTTATTCTGTGTGTAATGTCACTCAAACGTCATGTTAAGGATAGAAGTTTGTTAAAAAATTAAATTCATAAAAAGACGATGTAGGACAGTGTAGCATTTTTTTCATTGTAGGCTATTTTTTTACCAGACAATTATAGCCATGATAATGAACACCTGTGTCATACTTAAAATATTCCTTATCATACACGAAGTTAAGGAATTAATTCGTGGTTACGAGTTTCTTTCATCACGTGTAAACATGACAAATAGACTTATAAAAAGGTCTTGCATTGCTACACAATGTGTGAATAATGTGTGAAGAATGACAAATGATCTACAGTTGGACTGGTGTCAATGTGTTGCTTTGATAAATGATTTCTCACCGTTGGCAAACAAAGCACCTTGGAGGTAGTACATGCATCACACCTCTATTAGGGGGAGACCTATGACATTTTCCATTGTCCACCTCACAAATGTTGACACAAATTTACAATAGACTGTTTGCTTTTCTTTGTGTAGATGTGTAAATATCTTTATTCCCATACTGGGTCACACAGCATAACGAAATTGTTCCCTCAGGTTAATTGCCCAAAGTTTACATGACATGCGTTCATCGGTCACATTCAATTAAAATTGGGAAAACGTTTAATTTGTACGTGGAATTCATTTTTTTCCACAAATTTTCACCATTAGTGCTAATACAAGGTACAAACTGTATATCATTGGTAACGCTATTCAGAATAACTTGCATATTGTATTTAAGAAAACTGTGAAAATGTTTCAAAGATGTCGGGTGTACGTAGTCAATTTAAATGTCAACTTAAATTAGCACCGTTTAAACAAAGATACCACGATAAAAACTTTGCGACATGCAAGTACTCGTGTGGAACTCAACCCTACAACATCCTGATTCAAATTCTTCCTGAGAAAACACAAAATTGATTCACTCTAACTCAAATGATCTATCGATTCCGGGCCGCGACAGGTTGTGGCACTTAATCACACTTGCTCTGTCCTTCGGAAGGGATGTAAAGCCGTTGGTCCAGTGTGTTAGGTTTCGGTAATGCACTTTAAATATCCCAGAGCATTCTTTCGTGAAGAGCAAGGGGAGGGATTCCCCGGTGTCTCTAGCCGTTTCTAATTCAACTTAGAAGTTGATAGTTATTTGAATATCTATGTTAATTGATTCCATTCCTGTAATTGGCAGTCCTTCCGCTGTTGGATGTGGTGAATAAATAAAATAAATTTCTGTATCAAATGCTAAAACTCACACAACCCATTTACCTATTGACTGAACCTTGGAATAACATGATTGCGTATGCATGGTCTTAAGCTTCTGTGTATTTTAGTTGCCAAAGCAATCTATGCCAAGCCACAAAAAAGATCTGTACTTTACCCGTTAGGCCAGGTCAAACCCTTCACAGGCCGTCTATAATGACTACATGATAAATGATCAACTCAAAATTGTAAGCGACCGCAAAAACCACCTCATCTACACAGTGGGATACATACGAGCCGAGGTTTCTATGAAATAATATAGATACCCCATTTTTTAACTAGGTTATTACAGTGGAGCTTCTGGTGTCTGAAAAAGTCAACGCATGCAGAAAGTTTTTCAATAAAATTGTCAAGCCTTGTTTACATGATTCTTGGTTAAATCCATTTGAAAATGACAGTTATTTAAGATCACTTTTTTTGACACGTAGTACATGTGTAGGTAGTACACGTAGAATGGTTCATGCAGTACATTGTTGAATTGTTTGAAAAACAATTTTGATTTTTAAGAAATGAACTAATTGTTGAGAAAATGTATTACAGCCAATTGCTTGACAACATAGTGGAACAATTGACCCCTTGCATTATGTCATTTGGGAGTCAAATTATGACGTGTCAATGTTGACTCCATGTACGAGCGTGTTGTGTGTGCCTCTGGTGGGCGTAGCGCGGTTTATTTTACCAATGGGAACCTTAGTACAGCGCGTTACACGTGCCAGAGAGATACACAATGTGCACGCACATCGCTTCACCAATGACGCGGCATTTGACTCCCAAAATGACGTAGTAAGCACAAGCCTAATAATGAACTTTTTTCATGAAGATAACTCATATAGTATTATCTGAAGACAGCAATATTCAAATGCATTCTTTTTTTACATGTATGCTAACCAAGAGTTGAAACACCAAATATTGTGGAAATGGTTTATTTAAGGGGAGAAAGTAGAGTAAGACGAAGAAGGGAAACAGTAAGGGGCAGAAAGTTAGTGCAGATGATACACATTAACTATGCCAATGGTCTCAGCTTTTTGTCATGGCTTTCCCAACATCAAGACTGTCCCAGCAATAGTTATACCAGCTCTAACTTATTGTTAGGACGTCTTGACAATAAGTCGGGACCGTTGGCGTAGTTGGGGCGTAACAGAAACGTACCCATAATCGTGCAAGCAGTAGTCATCTTCAAGTTCAACTGACTGCCATATAAGGTGCTGCTGGCTTATAGGAATACCTGACAAAGACATCAAAATACAATATACATTAGAAATTTTGAAAATTTTACGCTGAAAAACAGCAGAATTTTAAACTTTGTTAGAGTTTAGGATCAAACAAGTTAAAATCTATTGTTCTAAAACCTTGAAATTTCTACTTCAAGTTAAAATGAGCGACATATATGAAGAATTCACTGCAACTGGGCATTATGGTACATGCAATTGTTCAGTCAAAGTATCCTTGTGATTTCAGCAAAAGCATTTAAATGTTGATAACTTGACAAGAATGTCCTGTCAAAATTATGCAAATACAGAGATGTATTCATAAGGTACATTTTTCAAGTAAACCTTAACTTCACTTAAAATAGGTTAGTATAGGTCAATTATTAATCTTCGTTTTAAACCTAAAGCATAAGAAATTAATGTAGCTCAACACTCGCATTTTAAAGCAATTCTTTCAGTCACCGCAACGTCACTTCCGGTAGTAGGGCTGGAGTGAAAACAACGGTGTGCCCATGGTGACAAGCAAAGAAACAAATAAGCCATTGTCTATGCAACAGTACACGTATCTTAGCATGAACGAATTTGTTTTCACTCCAGTCACGGTGCTATGCCCATATAGGCTACAAAGGCATGGCACTGGGTCACAAAAATGCCAGGATGAGCAACCGACAGAATAAAACCTTCCTTAGGGATTTCTACTTTATGTTAAAATGAGTGAGTGTGACATATCAATCACATGTATACATGGAATCTGCGCAAGTTTCTTAAAAGGGACTTTTTTTATCTGTCCAAATACCTGTGACCAGTGACCGAAGGGGATATTACTGCAACTGGACATTACATGCAAATGTTTACTGTCCAAGTGCATAAAGTGTCCTTGCAGTTTCAGCGAAAGCATTTAAATGGTGATTTGTTTCCAAATAAGCCTTAAAATCACTTAAAATAGGTTAGTATAGATCAATTATTAATCTTTGCTTTAAAAGCATAAGAAATTAATGTAGGTCAATACTCGCATTTTAATAAAGCAATATGAATATGACAATTGCCACATGAAAACAACCAAAGTATTTATACTGTTTAACCTTTTTAATACATGTAAATGCAAAATAAACTGCAAAAGTTAGACGGGATGATCCTTTCGCTTGACTAACGACAAGTTTACAATACAAACATACGTTAGTCAAGCGATAGGTTTAACCCATCTGCAAACATGCCCCTCCTTATTTCGCTTTACAGAAAATAACAAAGGTTAACAGCTAGGCTACCTTCTAATCTTTGAATCTTGGCTTTCACCGAGATCACCGTTTCAAAAGGCGAAACCCGTAACTCAAAAATAGTGCCCGTCAAAGTCTCTATGAAGAGTTCCATAATGTCCGCGTACTCCGGGTACTCAAAATACTCCATTGGCCCGGAAAGACAGCGTTAGCTGCTGCTGAACATGATGATAAGATGTGGAGATGAAATACCGACAAGGGGTCGCATGGTGACCGACGCCATCAAATTGTCAGACGGGACCATTTGAAGAATTCGGCCCGCTGTACGTCCGGGTACTGAACGCCAGCCTGCCGTCGCTGTCGGAGATTTTCCCACGCTACTTTAAAATCATCTTACACCTCTGCGTGCCTTTTCGCTCCTGTTTAACGAACGTCAATGATGCCTACAACACTTTCGTGATCTTTTAATGCTCACAACATCTTATTCTTGCTTCGAAAACCGAAGAGAAATCCTAGTTTCCACTCTAAAATCGCCCACTTCCGCGCACGTACAGCCATGCATGCATGAAATACGGAATGTTTCCCGTAATTTGACTGCGCTGGTTCCAACATCTAGATGTATACGGATGCATGACTGCAGAGCGGCTACCAGCTAAAAATGGACAACTTCGCCCCAAAGTTCCCGGATGATAGGCTGGATCCGAATTAGTGGCTTTGGCTGTGGCTATGGCTGTTGCTATGCTGTTGCTATGGGCGGACAATGAAAATCCTTAGAAACAACATAGCAACAGCCGCAGCCACAGCCAAAGCCACTAATTCGGATCCAGCCTAAATCTCTAAGGTAACAATCACGTGATCTATTAGACTGGTCCCCTGTCCATGTGCGCTACGCTGCTCTCGCAATATGAGGACAGGAAACTAGTCTAGTGATCTATCTGGCAAGCACTAGGATCGCAAGAGGGCGCTCGTGCAACAAACTGGACTCTGAAAGTGAAACTGGACAACGACGACGCGACGTGTAAAGTTGGAAGGTAAATTTACAAGTGAGGAAACCGTTTCTTCAAAACATTTTTGAGCCACGTTACTACTACTTTCTTAGCCTAACACATCAACCGTTAGTTGGTGGAAATCTGATGTAAAAACTAAAATACAAAGCTTGGTGTTTTACGACGTAATTGACGTTGGGTGCGTTCGAGCTTCCTCGAGAGTGATTGTGCGTGTGCAACTTTTACTTAGAAACGAGGTTAAATACGTTCTGTCCCGTGGGAACTAATCAAACGCACTAATCGTGGCTGCTGTTGAAATGTGAGTTGACAAAAAATTTGGTTGTCATAAAAACTAGAAGTCCCTTATCATTGCTTACTAGATTAGGGACTTGGAAATCAGTGACGTCATCGCGCGCGCACTGGGTACACTAGTAATGGTTAGTTTCACAGCGGATTTTTGCCGTCTCTGAAGTGGCGCATCATGAAAAATGCGCTCTAAAATCTCACAACATTGTTCAATTCATTTTTTAAATAGATGCGTGGAAAAAGGCATACTTTTCTGACGATATGCATTTGTTAAAACGATTTGTAAAAGATTTATAGTGGGGCGCAGCAATATGTTTGTTTGATAGTGAGATTTATGACCCAAAAAAAGGTAGTTCATGTTGCTAAACAGACTTGTGAAACCAACACACAGTTTGGGGAGATAGTTGTTTATGTTTGTGCCAAATTTCATTGAAGAAAACATTCCCCTTGCTTGTTATTTTTAGAACACAAAAATGATTAACGGCTCCGTCTCGCACACTTTGTCGAGTGCGTAGTCTTCATTCCAGGCATAAATGTGAGCTTACACATAGACAAAGACGTCGCGCGCCCTCACGTGTGCATATTAGGGAGGTTTCGCACCGTCACGGATACCGATACGGATACGTCAGGACTCTATGCGCTTCTCTTGATGCGTAACCGAAGTACACACGTTTTCATACGCGTAAATAACGGATGTCGGCCTCCATATACGCGTAGCATAAAAACGGATACCGGTTATGGGGATTTGTCGCTTTTTTCGTGATGGATGAATTTTGTATGCATTTTGTTTCTTTGTGGTGTATCTTCCATGAATCATCACGAAACACACTAACGTCTTCACTAGTGGTTCACACTATCGACGCATCCAAACAACCGCATATGCGGAGCTGAGCAAAACACACACGAGAAGCACGCATCGCGCGCGCCATTTTCATCCGTTCCTTCCAATTCCGCGAGCAAAGCTAGCTCATAGCAGCGATCCAGCCGCCTGAGTTTAGACACATGTTCCAAAACAAAGAATAAATTCGCCACGGGATTTTTTTCTTCAAACGAACCATCTTGTGGTACTATATGGTGGATGTATTTTGGTTGCGCTGTTGTACGTACAACGGACATGACGGATGAAAAATCGACGGACAAGTAGACCTCGAATCAACTCTTCCGTAATCTGTCATTTGACGTACGAAACCTTCGGATACGTTAATTTTTCTATAGGCTACGTAAAATTGACGTACGTCGTCTCCGATCCGTTAATTTTTGTTCCGTTGATGCGTTTTTAATGTAAACTGTCTCAGGAATCCGCTTCATTTATGCACCTATCAATTGTTTCCCCCACCCATCCCCCCATCCCCCCCTTCCCCCCGGGCTACCCCACCTAAGAGGTGGGGATTGTCACCTTTTGCGTGACAAAATCCCCACCCCTGGGGCAACATTTAGGTGAGAAAAATCCCCACCCTCGGGTGCAAAAATGCACAGATAATGGGCCAAATGCCCCACCCTGGGGCATGAAAAATGTGACCAAACCCCCACCTATGGGGTGGAGTAGCGCAGGGGGGAGGGTGGGGGGAGGGGTGGGGTGGGGAGGGGTGGGGAGGGGTGGGGGAAACAATTGATAGGTGCATTACGTACGTTGAGTGTATCTTTTATTATTTTACACTTCTGAAACGTCCACATAATAGTTGACGCTGGTAACACTATTTCGAAATTGTTAGATAAAATAATCGACCGCCAAGCCAATAATTTATCGATATTGCTGACAGTTCCTGTCACTGTACTCATTGCCATAAAGTTCTATAGGTGTAGGGGGACAACTTAATTTGGGTTCTACAAGACGCATGATTTCTTGTCTTTTCTTTTTAGTTTGGTGGTGGGTGCACATTAATTCTATCAAAACAAATTTGCAAACTTTATGGATGAGTTTACTAACGCTCATTCACACTGTATCGTTTTTAAGCGATTGTTGTGCGTGCATTTTTGTGCGTAACTTTACGGGAACGCGGCACGAATATATGTTTTTGTCCAGAGTGAAACAATACTGAAAATTGGCAAAATCAATTTGGTTGGTGAATTTAGGTGTTTGCGATTGTTCAATTGTTTGTGTGTCGGTTTACACCAAATAAAGGCGCCTTTCCTTTACAGGTCGATAAGTTTATTTTATCCATCCTGCGTTTTTTAAAATCTATTTGCATCTCAATCGCTCTATGGCCCGATACAGACAAACGGGTGGAGCAAAACGCGCACGCAAGACGGATGAAAAAAAGGATAAGGCGCCTTTCCTTTGGTTCGTTTTTCATTCGTCATGCGTTTTCCATTCTTTTGCATAGGGTTTGCCTTAAAATGAGACTCATTTTGGTTAACATAATTGTGACCAGTCATTGCTGGATATTTTTGTCAAAATTGAATGGTTAAAATACGTATCTGCACTTGTGACCGGGCCGAGCACCGCCGCATTGCAATAAAGTTTCGCAACAGACACCATTGTGCGAACAAGCTAGGCCTACCAGAAAACCGGGACCGCTTTTGACTAGACGTCAGCTGAAGCAGTCATATATTGCGCGGCGTATTTCGTCGAGCTACGGCACGAATATGCCGCGCGCGCATTGCTGACGAGACTGTGCCTTTAATCAGACTCTGGAGGCAGAACGGAACTTCTGCCGAGCATTGACCTAGTTTGCGTATAGAGCTAGCACGCGCCAATCCTTTTGGCACGCGCCAATCCTTTTGGCACGTGCCAGAAGAGTCTGGCCACGTGCCGCCTGGGGTTAATGTATTACATTGTATAACATTGTACATGTATTACTAATTATTTGTATTAGTCTTGCTTCCTGTGCGGTGTGCTTTTGATGCACACGGCCCGGGACTTCGTTGTTGTGGTATGTTAGCTGGAGAGTATATTGAATCGGAGTCGGAAATCCTGTGACTGTGTCCCTTTTCTGGCGTATACGGGAATCGAGTAAATAACACTTGTTAGGCCTACTACAAACAAACACACAGATACGCACACCCCCACACGTCTCGGAAAAGAATTCAAAATTTCAAAGCACTGACAATTTTATTTCATGCGCCTCGCGCAAACGGATCCGAACGGTCCAATATTTTTCATTTCTTATTTTCTTGGCATGCAGGAAACTTATCATCTGAATATCATTTGTATGTTTCAATAGATGGCCAAAAGTGTTTCTAATGCATGCACACACAAGTAGCACGCTATGAAATTGCGCCGATTAGAATAAAATTACCACTCAAGTACGTTTATTTTCGAACAAACAAAGTCCCATCAATACTATGTATTCAGTACAAATGGCACTGGACGAATAACCCAACACAGTAGTCGAATTCCACATCATCTACACCTCATTTTGGTGGTCAAACTGCACATCATTCATCGGTCCTCCAGTTTCGGGCTTGATGCAAATGAAAGACAGTTACCTAGACTTGCGATTGTCGAAAACTTTTGCCTTGCTTCTCCTCAGACGCAACTGTTATGCTAAAATGAACCTTATCCGGTCGAATACCCCCACTTTTACCCTATTACATGTGTGACTTATTTATTCCTGTCCCTTCTACGCTTCGGTACGCGTGTACTGCCAACACGCAAAAAACGTACATTGTGGATGAGTGTTATTTTGGCGCGCAATTGCCACGTGAGGGCGCATTGGCACTTTATTGCTTATTACTCAGTTTAACGCAAAACGAGAAACCGTGTTGAACTAAGACTAATCAGACTTAAAGTTGAAGATATCTTCGTTGGCTTGGCGCAATATGTCACTGTGGGGGCGCTTCATACTGCATCGCATTCTTCGAGCTCTCTCCTAATCAGTTTACACGCACGATTTCGCGGGAAAACGGCCGATTCCTAAGACGCATATCTCGGCTACCGCTTGCTCAATTTATGCGATAAATGCTGTTTTAGAAATAACATAAAATAATCTGTAATGTGAGATGATATTTTCAATCAAAATCGAACTTTGACTTTTTTTTCCAAGTCCCTAACTAGATATTTATTTATTTTTTAAAATGCAGCGTTTTAAAAAGGACACGATGGCATCCCCTGTGAGATTAAAACCTCAACCAAAACCCCGAGCCATCAAGATTAAAACCAGTCCGCCATCTGAAGCACCTACGACGCACGAATATGCAGTACTCAACCAAGAAGTTATCTACGCTACACCAAGCGAAGCAAATGTTTACAATTTGCCGCAGCGAGGTCACGATTATGCAAGCCCATCACAGAGCCATGGAACTAGTCCGGTGCACGGCAGTAAACCACGGTCACCGGCTATGGAATGGGATGGGTACCAGTCTGAAATGTCGCAGGGTAGTAAAAGATGGGACCGTACTCCGCCCGAGATACCGGAATTTGATTTAGACATGGAAGATCGAGATGCGAACTCGGAAACTTCCGGAGGAGTTTGCGGTGATCGGTGTTCATCTTGCCAAGTTATTTTTCAGCCGTGTATGGTCAAGTACAATCTGCTGCCAGACAATCCGAGTTTGTGTGCCCGTTTGAAACACTCTCTTCTCTGCCCGCCCCACGGGCGAGTATCCAGGGATTTGACAATCATTTTGCTGGTGTTACTGACCTGGGGTGTGGTGTGGGGTGTGACGGGGGATGAGGCGCTACCAGGGGGAACTCTGTTTGCATTGTTTGTTCTGACAGTATGCTGCAAGTGTGGTGGCTTTTTGATAAAACTTATTCGTTTGCCGTCATTGCTAGGTAGGTAATGTTAGTCTTTTGTCCGATTATGCCTATAGACCATAAGCGTAGCGGCCATGATGGAGGACAGGTTTTCATATTTAAATGATGCGACGATCCACAATGTGCCTACTCGTGCATGACGCACTGTGACAATGTGACTGCCCTCTATCATGGCCGCTACGCATAAGGTCTATTGCTAATAATTGTCACTTTTCTTGGAAAAACAAAAGGAATTTTATAAAAATATATTACAAAGAATGTCACTTTCAAAGCATAAACACTTTGTGCATAGTATACATAGTATATTTCAAATTTCACAAACTAAATTCTATATAAATTGTGAAGCCTTGGATATTTCTCAAATTGAGCTTTGCAGTTTATTCTGCAAATAATACGCAAGCTTCAGATGTAAAAAAAATATATAAAAACCTTTGATTTTGAAATAACACACAGACAACAAAAAATAGACAAAGTACAACAAACTCATAAATGATAAGTACTCGGCATTTCTCCATGTATTGCATTCTCATTTTTCCCTTTTTATTCATGTTATTCAGGCATGCTCATAGTTGGGTTTCTACTCCGCAATGTTCCCCACATCAACGTAGCAGTAGATATCGACAAGGGCTGGTCGTCATCCCTACGAAGCATCGCATTGGTCGTGATCCTGCTACAAGCTGGTCTCGGTCTGGATGCCAAAGCCTTAAAGAGCCTTAGCCTGGTGTGTGTGCGACTCTGTTGCTTGCCGTGTCTTGTAGAGGCGTGTGTGGCTGGCCTCGTTTCACACTTTCTGCTTGGTTTTCCGTGGGTGTGGGGCTTTATGCTGGGGTAAGATATTTTTAAGGATGACCCAGTTCTGGCAGATATTGGATTCAAATCTCAACTTTTTCCAACCAGTTTTTTAATCATCAAAGTTGTACTTTTACAAGGTATATAACTTAAAGTTATGACAACATATAGAGTTCAACCCCTACTGCTTTACATCCCATCCAAAGGATGCAGCAATTAAGCCCTTTTCCAAACACAACACAACCAACCTTAGGAGATGTCCTTAGGGGAGGCCCCCAACCCCCTCCCTCCTTCCTACTCTCTGTAGACCTGTGAAAATGTTGACAACTTTGGACGGCTTCTTCTACCTAAAATCCCCATCTTTTTTATTCAAGCAGTTGCAAGTTATCTGATCTAAACTAGGATAAATTAAAAAATCTTAAGACTTTCCCTGTCTTTTGTCGTTGTTCAGGTTCGTGCTTGGAGCAGTCACGCCCGCAGTGATCGTCCCTTCGATGCTGTCTCTTCAGAATCGCGGTTACGGTGTCGCGAAGGGTATCCCCACTCTTGTCATCGCAGCGGCAAGTTGTGACGATGTGCTAGCCATTAGTGCTTTTGGGATCATTCTTGGCGCGGCTTTTGCCACAGGTACATCAGAAATTTCACCATAGTAAATTTCTTTATGAGAATGGAAAGTGTACATTTCTAGAAGAAAATTTCCTAACCATAAACTACTGCAATAATTTTGAATCCCTCCGGAAGATCGGAGGAATTTTTGGAGGGCTGACGCTGAATGGATTTTGAAAGCTTGGAAGATTTGGTGGATTAAGGCTAAATTGTTAAAACCGGAAAGATTTTGTCAGAGTGTGGTTGAATGACTATGCTAAAAAAAAAGAAGATTTTTGAAGATTGAGGAAGAATGCATTTTGCAATTTTGTTTATTCAATGAAAAATTCCTTTAAAAGCCGAGAGTGCTCTGTCTATTTCAAGTTGAACAATGACAAGAATTACAACTTTCTGTTCACACTGTCAATTGATTCCAGGTGATCTGGCGTATAACATCCTACGAGGCCCTTTGGAGCTGGTCGTTGGTCTGACATTTGGAGGTCTCTCTGGAATTCTTCTGTGGTATCTGCCAGATAAATTTCAGGTAAATTCACAAATTTGTCATTGATTCCCAATTAAACAGTAATTGAACTTTGAATTTAGTGCCATATAGGCACATTTACAAGAATCAGCATTGTTGTTTTATTGAAGATGATTTGAAATGGTGCCGTGGTCGTGATTAGAGATAGTTTGTGAAACTCATAGTCTCCCAGTGAAAAGAACAGGTTTACTGGGGTTGGCTCAAGCACTGGTTTACTTTCTTCTACAGAATGCCTTTGTCTTAAGACGCACCGTTCTGCTGCTTGGTGGAGGGTTGTTTGCCGTCTTCGGAAGTGCAGCTTTCAAGTTCCCAGGAGCCGGGGCGCTTGGGTGTCTGACGATGGCCTTTGTTGCAGGACACGGCTGGAAAAAAGAAAAGGTATGTTACAGGTAACATCGGCAAAAGCAGGATAGAAAATGATTTTGGACCAAACCGCCACAGTTGTTATCCACATGAAGCAAATGTTTGTCAGATCAGTAGATTTAGATTGATTTGGTTTAAGATTTTTTGGAAATATTGAACAAGATGAAATTTTTTTGTTGATGTTTTGCGATGGTTACAGAATGTTTCTTTAATTTTTTTTTTTCAGGACCTTGTTCAAAAGCATATCGGGTGCCTCTGGCTGTTATTTGAACCAATCCTCTTTGGTTTAATTGGTGCTGAGGTTGCCATAGAAACGGTACAACCAGCAACTATCGGTAAGTTTTAATGAAATTTCAAATTGTCATCAAAAACTAGGGTCTTAATACTTTCTTTTGTGATAGAATTTGCAAATAAAATGACGCTGCATGATGTAAGAGAACGGCTCAGCATCTGAAACGAGGCTAGCAGTGCTAATTTGTGGTATCAACACATTAAACATTTCTGTTTAGCAATCTTAGGATTGTGTAATCAGATTGATTACTTACCACATAGTAAATCCATTGTCTTTTTCTTTCATTCCTGTTTTCTTATGTCAGGCCTCGGACTAGCCGTGCTAGCCATTGGGCTGGTAGCAAGACTACTAGCCTCATTTCTAGCCGTTTGCAGGGCCAAACTGAATTTCAGAGAGAAAATGTTTATCGCTCTTGCTTGGCTGCCAAAAGCAACTGTTCAAGTAAGTGCCTGATTTTAAGCAAAGTGATGGTCCTAGGAAAACCCTCTCAATTAACCACTTCGCGACTGCATATGCAGTTCTGAGTGTGAGTGTCTTGGGGGCGGTTATACAAAATTAGCCCATGAATTAGACCAGGGCAGAGCTGGTTCTCTTATCTTGTTGGTTTGGGGTCAAGTCAGTTTTTGGTTTTTGACCTGTGACTTGACTCTGGAAAAAATGACTTGTGACTGGACTTGGGAAATAAGATTGATTTACGACTTGAAATAAAAACTAGTCATCAAGTCTCCAGCCCCAGAGACATACATGTATACTACATAACCAAAACTGCTAGTGCAGTTTCCCGCTCCAGGGGAATAAATTGGAAAATGCCTAGCCGTAGCGAAGGGGTTATTAAAATAATTATCTGTTTTAGACTACCTCTTGTCAGTGAACCCACCTTGTTTGACATCGCCCCCCCGGAAACACAATGTGCATATTTTGCTAATTGGGCAGACCCATGATTTATAGCAGTCGTAAATATACGGAAATGTTGTAGTCGATTCTATCATAAATGTTCACAAGCCTTCTCAAGTCCTCCACAAGTCCATAAGTCTGAATTCAAATCACTTGTAACAAAATGGTGACAATGATAAAATTTCAATTTTGATTTTCAGGCCGCTATTGGTCCTGTAGCTTTGGACACGGCTATCAAACATAATGCTGAAGCGGATATTGTGGAGTTAGGCACAAAGGTATGTATTAATGAACTAACTAGTAGGCAGCCAAGATGGTCTAATTCTGTCAAATCTGTTTTCCTTTTTAGTTTGGTTGGCAAAACTAAGGTAAAGGCAGGTCTTGACATTATAAAAATTAGGGTAAAGTCACTCCGGTCCTTATTTTGCCTTGATTTCAAAGAGCATCGAGGCCAACTGGAGGAGTTCCAAATGTGTACTGGTTATTAGTGTATAAAAGAGGATAGGGCATGCTGGCCAAGTTGGCCTCAGAAAGTGTGTATCTTGAAGGGGCATCGGGGCCAACTCAGGGCTTGAGGCCATTGGCCTCGGTTGCCTTAGTTAATGTCAAGGCCTGTAAATGTCAAAGTGCCAATTCTGTCAAAAAAATGTTATTAAATTAATCAATTTTAATTTGTTTTTGTCCACAGCTTTTGACCGTCGCAGTTCTATCCATCTTGGTGACAGCACCGCTGGGGGCTATTGCCATAGCGCTAGCTGGACCACGCCTACTCAGTAAGTCCACCAACGAACAAATTACTAACAACAACAATCGCAGAAATGATAATAAAAGAAACAAGAGCCGTAGACCAATTATCCATCTGGTAGGGACACCCCCAGAAAGCGAGGTAGTGGAACTATCCCCTGTACACTCGGAACCAGAACCGGGACATTCCTATTTTCCAAGCAGGGGAGGCCAAACTGCCATTGGAAGCGATATAGCAATATGAATGTATTTGCTGCAATGTAGAGGGTACACAAAACATCTTCCTTCTGGTGGGAACACCCCCATGGAGTAAGGTTATGGAACTGTCTCATGTGCAGCCCTAACCAGACTCGAGCACTTCCATTTTTTTAAAAAGGGGAGCCCAATTTCCCTAGTAGAAATTATATACTGGGATGCGTTCCAAACACGCGAACGTTGACGTTCGCCACTGGTTACAATGCTTTTGTGCACTCGTCTATGGAAAGCCGGGTACCGGTTGTTGGCGAACGATAAAAACGTTTGCAATGTTTGCTTGTTTGGAACGCAGCCCTGGTGTAGCAATTTCAACACTCTTTGTATTGGAAATGCAAGACCCATCACATGAACTAGCAGGGACACCCCTGGAAAGTAAGTTTGTGGAACGGTCTGTCATATGTATGCACTGATATCTGGCTCATTTCATTCTTTCAAATGGGGGAACCCTCTGGTTGTTTTTCTTGTATGCTTCTACCTCATCTCCGTACTTTTCTGTCATAAAACAAATTCAATAATATAGATATGTACTTATCTCATAATAATCACATTTAGTGTGGATATGTATTCCTTGTACATGTACATTAATTATAAATAATTATTTTTTCAGTATTCCAAGTCATGAAAAAAATATTTAGAGTGCCAACACTTTCATTTAAATTTTGTTTATATTTTCCGTGTACAACAGTATTCAGTGGTTTTTGTTTCAATATAATCAGTACTTAACACGTTGACTGCCGACTATGAGTATACTCATAGTAACAGGTGTACCGGATTCTGCCACTACGAGTATATTCGAAGAAAATGGGAACGCCATCTGTGGGAACGCCCTGTTCGGCAGTTAATGTGTTAATTACACTTTCTTAGTCAGTGAAGAATAGCAATAAAATTAATAATCAAGTAAGAAATTTATATTGGTGTTTACATTAAGCCTTCAAATTTAATTGGTTACAGGTAAAACTAGAATTTATTTTCTAATAAAGTTTTGTATTTGGAGATTAAAATGTGATTTTAAGTGTTAATTTTTCCAAAAATTAACACTTCGCTTCCATTGTCACACATTTAAATAAGAAAACCTGTCTTCAAACTTGACCTCTGATGCAACAAGTCTATTCTGTTAAAGGCAAGGCAAAGGCATGGAGCTGCGTATTTCGTGGCACGAATTTGGCACGCGCGCATTGCTCACGAGCTATTGCTCATGAGCCTGTGCCTTTAATATGGAATGTTTACATTACATGTATATATAATATTGATCGGTACGTACTTAGTTTAAATTTGAAATAGCAGAGTTTTAATTTCATAATGGGTTAAATATAACCCCCTTTGTCATGTACAGTGTTTATGAGAACAAGAGTATATGAAAACATTGATATAAACTGGTTGGGGAAGAATAACTTCACATAATGTATACATACAGAAATATTGTTTTGGTGAATTCTCTTATATTTTCGGTTTAAAGATGCAAAACAAATATGTAGTCTTTCATTACAAAATAAGAAAATTTCAGAAAATTTCCCTGTCATAATATAATGGACGTTTCATTTAGAAAAATAAGAGGTCGATATTTATTTTGTGATGAAAGACTTTGCCTAAAAAAATGTTATTGTTTAATTTGTTTCCAGCATTGTACTTATTGCAGATGACTTTGCAAAAATGTTCAGTACTTTCAAGTCTGTATTCAATTAACAAAGTATGCATTTTCATAATTATTTGAGGACTCAATATTTGAATTTGTTGCGCCTGAAACGGTCTGTATTTCTGTAAAATTAAAATTGGTAACTAAAGATTTGAATTTTTAAAACTATTCAACAATCCCCGGGAGCGCCCCTAGAGGAAGTAGGAGCGCCCCTAGAGTGAGTCCATAACGATATTCTACAAGGAGCGCCCCGAGAGGACGTAGGAGCGCCCCTAGAGCGAGTCCATAACGATATTCTACAAGGAGCGCCCCTAGAGGACGTAGGAGCGCCCCTAGAGCGAGTCCATAACGATATTCTACAAGGAGCGCCCCTAGAGGACGTAGGAGCGCCCCCAGAGCGAGTCCAAAACGATATTCTACAAGGAGCGCCCCTAGAGGACGTAGGAGCGCCCCTAGAGCGAGTCCATAACGATATTCTACAAGGAGCGCCCCTAGAGGAAGTAGGAGCGCCCCTAGAGCGAGTCCATAACGATATTCTACAAGGAGCGCCCCTAGAGGACGTAGGAGCGCCCCTAGAGCGAGTCCATAACGATATTCTACAAGGAGCGCCCCTAGAGGACGTAGGAGCGCCCCTAGAGCGAGTCCATAACGATATTCTACAAGGAGCGCCCCTAGAGGAAGTAGGAGCGCCCCTAGAGCGAGTCCATAACGATATTCTACAAGGAGCGCCCCTAGAGGACGTAGGAGCGCCCCTAGAGCGAGTCCATAACGATATTCTACAAGGAGCGCCCCTAGAGGACGTAGGAGCGCCCCTAGAGCGAGTCCATAACGATGGGAGCGCCCCTAGAGGAAGTAGGAGCGCCCCTAGAGCGAGTCCATAACGATATTCTACAAGGAGCGCCCCTAGAGGACGTAGGAGCGCCCCTAGAGCGAGTCCATAACGATATTCTACAAGGAGCGCCCCTAGAGGAAGTAGGAGCGCCCCTAGAGCGAGTCCATAACGATATTCTACAAGGAGCGCCCCTAGAGGACGTAGGAGCGCCCCTAGAGCGAGTCCATAACGATATTCTACAAGGAGCGCCCCTAGACATGCTAGAGGACGTAGGAGCGACCCTATAGAGCGAGTCCATAACGATACTATACAAGGAGCGCCCCTAGAGGACGTAGGAGCGCCCCCAGATCCCCGGTCTCATTGGTCCCATAGCGCCCTCAATAGTTTGTGTATCATTCTCATTCTCATTCTCATTCTCTTTCTCTTTCTCTTTCCAACGGTCTCATTGTATAGCGCCCTCAATAGTTTGTGTCTCATTCTCATTCTCATTCTCTTTCTCTTTTCAACGGTCTCATTGTATAGCGCCCTCAATAGTTTGTGTATCATTCTCATTCTCATTCTCATTCTCATTCTCATTCTCATTCTCATTCTCTTTCCAACGGTCTCATTGTATAGCGCCCTCAATAGTTTGTGTATCATTCTCATTCTCATTCTCTTTCTCTTTTCAACGGTCTTATTGTATAGCGCCCTCAATAGTTTGTGTATCATTCTCATTATCATTCTCTTTCTCTTTTGAACGGTCTCATTGTATAGCGCCCTCAAAAGTTTGTGTATCATTCTCTTACTCTTTCTCTTTCTCTTTCTCTTTCCAACGGTCTCATTGTATAGCGCCCTCAATAGTTTGTGTATCATTCTCATTCTCATTCTCTTTCTCTTTTCAACGGTCTCCCTAGTCTTTCGGAAAGACTGCCTTTTTGCGCGCAATACACGATGTACATAGACTATTCATCATTGGCCGCCAGAGGGCGCACCTGAAATACAGTCGAAAAGACAGTCTTTCATATTCCGTATAAATCGCTCGCAAAATACCGAGCGAATTCCTGGCATACCTTTGTGTGACACGTTGAAATGCGTGACGTCATCTAATTTCCATAATTCACAACAGCTCTGGTCTGTCTGGTACCCAGAGTACACACTGGACAGGACAGTGCATACAAATGTCGCTGCTTTTCCAGTCGCTGATCGATCGATCGATCAGCAGTCAGCAGGCAAACATGATATGAGGCAAACACGTTGTCCACGGACAAAGCTATCTTGCGCGTTGCACTCAGTGGCTCGCCTGTACCGTCGTCCGGGCCTTACCACTTGCCGGCCTGCGTTGCTCGTATACGGTCGGGTTAGACCCGTGAACGGGTCTACGGTCGGGTGTGATGATTGGGCGGCCAGTGAAGACGAAGTATTTCGTTCCAAGTTGATAATCGAAAAGTTCAAAGGCTATCAAAGACTGGCACAAGTTTGATGATAAAAATGAGAAATAAAATTATGACATGTCTGATTTTAGGCCCCCAGCCTGGATTTCCATTGTTATAAAACCATGTAAAATTTTAGTTTAGTTGTAAAAACCATGGTGTAAAAACTAAGAAAGAAAAATTTTCATGATTTTTAAATTTTGTCCCACTGCTGTCCAACATTGTCCAAGGAAATGTTCGTCAACATTGTCTGATTCATTAGTTCAATATTTCACTTCAAGTGCAGAAATAATTTGAATTTTAAGGTTGAATTCCATATCCGACCACTATAAACGTCTTTATTTTGTATTAAATGAAAAATAAACAATGCATGTTAGAACAAGTTTGATGATAAAAATTAGAAATAAAATTATGACATGTCTGATTTTAGGCCCCCAGCCTGGATTTCCATTGTTATAAAACCATGTAAAATTTTAGTTTAGTTGTAAAAACCATGGTGTAAAAACTAAGAAAGAGAAATTTTCATGATTTTTAAATTTTGTCCCACTGCTGTCCAACATTGTCCAAGGAAATGTTCGTCAACATTGTCTGATTCATTAGTTCAATATTTCACTTCAAGTGCAGAAATAATTTGAATTTTAAGGTTGAATTCCATATCCGACCACTATAAACGTCTTTATTTTGTATTAAATGAAAAATAAACAATGCATGTTAGAACAAGTTTGATGATAAAAATGAGAAATAAAATTATGACATGTCTGATTTTAGGCCCCCAGCCTGGATTTCCATTGTTATAAAACCATGTAAAATTTTAGTTTAGTTGTAAAAACCATGGTGTAAAAACTAAAAAAGAGAAATTTTCATGATTTTTAAATTTTGTCCCACCGTGTCCAACATTGTCCAAGGAATGTTCGTCAACATTGTCTGATTCATTAGTTCAATATTTCACTTCAAGTGCAGAAATAATTTGAATTTTAAGGTTGAATTCCATTTTGTATTAAATGAAAAATAAACAATGCATGTTAGAACAAGTTTGATGATAAAAATGAGAAATAAAATTATGACATGTCTGATTTTAGGCCCCCAGCCTGGATTTCCATTGTTATAAAACCATGTAAAATTTTAGTTTAGTTGTAAAAACCATGGTGTAAAAACTAAGAAAGAAAAATTTTCATGATTTTTAAATTTTGTCCCACTGCTGTCCAACATTGTCCAAAGAAATGTTCGTCAACATTGTCTGATTCATTAGTTCAATATTTCACTTCAAGTGCAGAAATAATTTGAATTTGTAGGTTGAATTCCATATCTATTCCATATTTATTCCTAAATTTGCGTTTCTTTTGTTTACTCTGTTTTATAGTGTATATTTTTAACAGGGCCCTTATTGATAGCAGTTTTTATGTAAACTGAAGAGGCCACCCTGTATAAATAAAACAGCTAATAATCCGACCACTATAAACGTCTTTATTTCGTATTAAATAAAAAATAAACAATGCATGTTAGAACAATTAAGTTTGATGATAAAAATGAGAAATACAATTCTGACATGTCTGATTTTGGGCACCCAGCCTGGATTTCCATTGCTATAAAACCATGCACCACGGTCACTGCACGAAAATGGCCCGATATCATTTTCGCGCGGCACGGTGAATCACTGCACACGTACAAATGTACACGGCAAGTTACCATCCCACATGACCTAGTTATGGAGGCATCGCTTTCTCTTCTACGCAGGCGCCCATAATTTTTGACCTTGCTGTTTAATTATTCATGTGCTTCCATAAAGGTTATCGAACTTTTTTCTTACGGAGTAATCAAGACCGAGTTTTCGAGTTCACGTTGTAAGTGTAGGTACGCCCTCTGGCGGCTAAAATGAGCAATGTGGGGATCGCGAACTCGGTCTTGCATCAAGACTACGGTCTCCCTTATGGCGTGTGATACGTTGCAATATTCGATAATGCACAAATATATGTGCGATGTTTGACATATATGTGCGATGTTTGACATATATGTGTGATGTTTGATATATATGTGCGATGTTTTTTCATATGTATGCGATGTTAAAAATATATGTGCAATAATTTGACATATATATATGCAATGTTTCTTCATATGTGTGCGATGTTAAAAATATATGTGCAATAATTTGACATATATATGCAATGTTAAAAATATATGTGCGATATTTCGACATATATGTGGGATATTTCAATGTGTGGGGTCGCGGTGTTCGTCATATGTGGGTATGATATTTCATAGATTGGTTCCCGATCCCTATAGATTGGTTCGCTTATTGCGAAAGTGTGGAATATGTGGACGGGAACCAGTCTATTCTCCTGTGTGGAATATGTGGACGGGAACCAGTCTAGATATTTCAATGTACATGCTAGACTGGTTCCCGGTCCACATATTCAACATACAACGACTGAATAATTCAGTCTAGTCAAAACATTTTTGTTGTTGTTGTATATTTTATGGCATCTTCGGCAACTAAGGCCCTTTATGCCATCAACTATACGGTTTTAGCTTTAACTATACTATATTATCAACTTGAGATGACGAAGAAGGAGTTGCAGTTTTAGAAGTGGGAGGAAAACCCCCAGAGAAATGCCCCAAGGGAAAACCCACGCGGTCAAGTAGGGACTGCAAACCCAATCCACATACACGCCCCGGATTCGAACCCGGGACCCCAGAGGTGAAAGGCGAGGAAAGAACCCGTACGCCAACCCGACCGCCCCCAAAACATTTTTGGTCCGAGCACCCAGCTATTAATCACGTGATGTGTATCACGTGATGAGAAACACGTGCGCGATGATAACCGTTTCTCCTTTGTTTATTCAGAGACGTAAAGAGAAAAATGGGTTTTGTTTGTGTATTTTAACTTAGCAGTGAAAATAGCGTCCAAAAATAATATCGACGAGGAAAAAAATTCAATGCAATCCCCAGTTTGGATGTGGAAGCTTTATGAAATTGCTCATGGTAGCCACAGACCTTTGTGGACTCGGATGTGGAAGCAAAAAGGTAATTACTGCACTTTTTTAAAGAACCAGATAAATTATTGTGCAAAACATCGGTCTTTTGAGAACGCGAAATTTTAGAATGGTCATGAGAAAAATATGAAAAATTATATGGTATCAACATTTCAACCCCTATTGGAAAAATGGTGGGGGGGGGGGGTTGGGGGGTGGTGGGGGGTGGTGGGGAGGTGCATCTGCTCAAAAATGTGATCTGGACACGCTCCTTTAAAGGAGCGCCAGATCACATTTTTGAGTCACCCATTTTTCCCATGGTAATTGAGATTTTGATATCTTATTGTCTGTCAAATTTTTCTCGTTACCATTAAGAAATTTCACGTTCTCAATCTGTATATATTTTAAGGATATCGCCGGAAATAGACCGATGTTTTGCAAAATAATTTATCTAGCTGGTTCCATGGAACAGTGCAGTAATTCACCTTTTTGCTTCCACATCCAAACTGGGGATTGCATTCAAAAAAATTCCCCGTCGATATTATTTTTGGGAGGTATTGTACGTATGATTGCTAAGTTAAAACAGACAAACAAAACCCGCCTTTTTTTTACTGAAAACGCTCCTTTGACGGCGAGTCACCCTTGCGGGCCCCATAACCTTTATTTCTGACCTTCATCCGTCGCGTAGCCTATGGTACGTGGTATGGTTTATTCAATTATGTCACGCCTAAATAAACAAAGGAGAAACGGCTTTCATCGCGCACGTGTTTCTCATCACGTTATACACATCACGTCTCCTGTGTGGAATATGTGGACGGGAACCAGTCTAGAACACCGCCCACATATTAAAGGCTAGACTGGTTCCCGTTCCCTACGAAGTATCCAGACGTAATATATTGGGACGGAAACCAGTCTAATTAAAGGCGACCCCAACTATGGCTGTACATATTGTTATTTTTACGGCTTCCGGAAATGCTCGAAAGCTATAGATGGAAAGTTAGGCACAATTTTACACACATATGCCGCGCTTTTTCAATGATTTTGTACCATCGTTAAAGGGAAAAATTCCCCATTTTTTCCCTTTTAATCAGTGAGAACATCCTCAAGTTTATTTTATAAGCGCCCTGAAAGATTTGGTCAGGGGAAAACCTCAGCCCAATTACATTTTTTAAAGGATAGATCAAAAAATAGGCACAAATTCTCCACGGTGTATGTTACACGATCGGAAACATTTTGTCTTTATTGGAAACCATGATATACCATTTTTGCACGGGTAATTGCGGGGTTGTCTTTTAACAGAATTTTTAAAACGCCAGATGAACGAACAAAAACGCAAAACGCAGAAATCACAACAACGAAGACAATTATCTCTATTTTTGATGGGTGATAATCTTTATTTATTTCCTTCTTGCTCTAAAACTCCCATGTTCTATTACAAAAAGTCACATTCCCACGTTTTTCTTCTTAAGACGACAAATGTTCTTAGATTGTAAGGAGATTATCTTAATTATCAGAAAATCATACCAGAAACAATGCTTTTTATAATATTTCTATGTTGTAATTTAGAAACTGGGATTTAAAAATTACCCCTCGCGAATTTACCCCTGGCACCCCTCGCAAATCATATCCAACTGTACAATGAATAGCGAACTTGGTTTATAAAAACTGTGTGCAAGGGGCGCCGATTGGCACCCCTCGCGAATCATAAATTTAATTGGGTTGAGGTTTATCCTAACCAAATCTTTCGGGGCGCTTATAAAATAAACTTGAGGATATTCTTTACAGATTAGAAGACAAAAAATTTGCAATTTTTCCTTTTTACGACGGTACAAAATCATTTGAAAAGCGCAGCATCTATGCCTAACGTTTCATCTAGCTTTCGATCATTTCCGGAAGCCGTGAAAATAGCAGCCCGAAATTCGTGCTAGGTTCCGGCTGGTGAAATATCGCACATATATTTTTAACATCGCATACATATGAAAAAACATTGCATATATGTCAAATTATTGCACATATATTTTTAACATCGCATACATATGAAAAAAACATTGCATATATATGTCAAATTATTGCACATATATTTTTTAACATCGCATACATATGAAAAAACATTGCATATATATGTCAAATTATTGCACATATATTTTCAACATCGCATACATATGAAAAAACATCGCACATATATATCAAACATCGCACATATATGTCAAACATCGCACATATATGTCAAACATCGCACATATATTTGTGCATTATCGAATAGTGCAACGTTCCACACGCCATACTCCCTGTATAGCGAGAATGAGAATGAGAATGATACACAAACTATTGAGGGCGCTATACAATGAGACCGTTGAAAAGAGAAAGAGAATGAGAATGAAAATGAAAATGATACACAAACTATTGAGGGCGCTATACAATGAGACCGTTGGAAAGAGAAAGAGAATGAGAATTAGGCTGGATCCGAATTAGTGGCTTTGGCTGTGGCTATGGCTGTTGCTATGCTGTTGCTATGGGTGGACAATGACAGTCCTTAGAAACAGCATAGCAACAGCCACAGCCACAGCCAAAGCCACTAATTCGGATCCAGCCTTAGATTGGTTCCCGATCCCTATAGATTCGTTCGCTTATTGCGAAAATATAGGGATCGGTAAAGGGCAGCCATGACGGGCAGAATTCTGCCCGTCACGTGGTTATTATTATTATTTTTATTTTAGTAAGTGCGCATATTTTGCATTGACATTTGTAACTTGGCCGTGCGTGTCGAACATATCCAATTATGTAAATAAAGTACATTGCCTAAAGCAAAGGGTTTGGCCAATTTTTAAATATGAAAAACACAATGCGCACGCGCAAAGACGACCAATTACAGATCAAGATGAAGCGCCCTTTACCTGTCCTTATATTCTCCTGTATGGAATATGTGGACGGGAACCAGTCTATTTCTCCTGTATGGAATATGTGGACGGGAACCAGTCTAAATGAGAATGAGAATGATACACAAACTATTGAGGGCGCTATACAATGAGACCGTTGGAAAGAGAAAGCCCTCAATAGTTTGTGTATCATTCTTATTCTCATTCTCATTCTCTTTCTCTTTCTCTTTCTCTTTCTCTTTCCAACGGTCTCATTGTATAGCGCCCTCAATAGTTTGTGTATCATTCTCATTCTCATTCTAAGGCTGCATCCGAATCCATTGTCTAGAGCTAGGTCTTGGTCTTTGCTCCATTGGAAGTACGCGGAGACACGAAGACAATAGACCTAGCCATAGCTCTGGAAGCCCGTTTCGGACACAGCCTCCCGAAAAAAACTGGTCCGTGGGGGGTTTTGGAATTGACGACTTTTGGACACTAAAAACGATGGTTTTTCGACTTTATTTACCTATTTTGTTTAAACCCTCACGTTTGGCGGTTACTAGAGACCCCCAATTTTGATTTATTAACAGAAAATCTTGAATTTTCCTTAAATAATTTAGTGTTTTTGGTGCGAAAACCAAGGACTGTCGAGAACCCCCCAAGGACCCGAACCCCCGAAGGACCAAATTCTGGAAATTCTCCATAGACTTGTGCACAACCCGCGCCCCCGTAGGACCAAAACATATATACAGTCCCCTGGCTCATTGCTCATTCTCTTTCTCTTTCTCTTTCCAACGGTCTCATTGTATAGCGCTCATTCTCATTCTCAGAAAGCATTCCTGATCAGGGGACTTAAATAGCGCCCTCTGTTGATTTATTTAGTGAAGCCAGTAAGGAAAGCAATCCAACGGTCTCATTGTATAGCGCCCTCAATAGTTTGTGTATCATTCTCATTCTACATAGCATGCATGATGACCGCAGTAGTACAGTACAGACAAAAAAGTGAAAAGTGAAAGAGAACGTGGACGTGGTGTCTGAAGCAGTTCGCGCTTCGTTTCGTAAGTCAAGCTAAAGAAGGGAAAGGAAACGACAAAAATAGGTGAGATAACATTTTTAAAATGGGAAATTCTTGTCCGGCAACAAAATAATAAACCATTCTTTTATCTTTGTCTTTGGAGCTGGAGTGGAAGTCCACGATGACAAACATGTTTTGTTCAGCAACTTCACATGCTGCAGTGTCTGTGTGCTGGATATTTATATGCCTCATGGATTCTCTTTTTGGTATTTTTTTCGTATACATTAAACAGAGATTTTAAGGAAATTACCTCCTGGAATCAACAGATAATGTAATTTTAAGATATACTTCCCACTTGCACTTTTGTCGCAAATGTTGCTTTTCTGTAGAAAAATCACGTTTTCTTCTTCAAAAATTGCCTTCAGTTAGTGCACAAGATAACCATTCACACGCGCATGCAGCGCCCTCTGTTGTCGCGCTTACGCACAGACCACTTGCCACGTCATTTTGTGCATTACTTCATGCAGTAATTTTATCATTTATTTATCTCAGAAATGCAACATTTGCGATGGAAGTGTCGGTGGGAAGTATATCTTAGAATTGAATAAGCTATCGATTCCAATATATAAATTCACCGAAATCCGTGTTCAATGTATATGAAAAAAAATCCCAATATTCCAGGAACAAGACGTAATGCAGCAAAAAAGTACATTTTATGAAACTTTGACATACATACATGTAGGCCTGCTGCTTTCCTAACATGAAATTAGCCTCAAATATTGTTATCGTGGCTTGAGTTGGGAGAGCACCAAGCATGCGAAACGAATAGTCAGCCCTGCGACGGACAACACAACACACAATCATCATGTTGCTTTCCCGCCCATTATTTATGATAACTGGCACACCAAATTGCCTTGGGCAGTGCAATTTCGCCTCTCAAAACACATAAACCAGGGGCTGACTGTTAAACAAAACGTAATGGCACCTGCACTCCCAACAGATATATTAAATTAATAATGCATTCGAGGGGAAAAGAGTACCGGTATAGGTACTGTATGAATTCCGTTTACTGGTCGCCACTGAGGCGCCGTGCGTTAGGTCTATGGGACCGACAGAATATTCCTATATGTTGCAATTCAATTTTTTCAGTATGTTTTACGCATAACTCATTTACTTTATTTCTTGTAGTAATATTGTAAATTATGAATGTTGATCATCTTTCTTGTTTATACTACATTGCCTACTCTCCAATGAACTATGCATGACATCCTGTCATAAAAATGACGCCTCCCGGAAAAAAAATGCATATTTAATGACCAATAATGGCAATTGGCTTTTAAAACTCAAACTTGTGGGTTTCATTAATTTCCAAGAATTTAGAAGGCCACTAAAATCTAGTAGTGCAATGCGTTTTGGATTCTCATGCACTTTTTGTCTGATATTTTATGAAAAATATATTTTCTGTATGCATGCAGATTGGACGTATTTTCATGTTTAATTCACAAAATGGACAGAAATGCTGGTATGTATCTAGCTGATTTATGCTGTAGATTAGACACTTTAGAAAGTCCATGAACACATGATACAAAGTAGACATCAACAAGGATCAACATTCTTATGACAAATATTTACTGGTCCCCTGTTATGTCATACTAGGCATGAGATGTTTTGCACTTTTGTCAGAAATCAGACTTTTTGAATCTGGGAAAAAGACATTACATGTAATAGTATTTTTCAGACATTTCTTCAATTTTCAGACAGTATTTTTTTTTTGGTTGTTCAATTGACAATTTTGATCATCCCTGCATATTCAGCTGTTTGCAAGTCATATTCAGGTTGTTTGTTAAGATGGCGCTTTTGGACTGTTGTTTTGTTATGACACAGAGGATCCATAAAAACAAAATACGGCATAATCTTGCGTAGCCCAAAATTGCCTGAGTAATGAGTCACTTTTATATTTCCTTACAGGGATTTCAACACTATCAATCAACGTAACATCTGCACAACAAATATAGATCATCATTCTTCATAACATGTCTTCCACCTGTATACACGTCTAGCCGCATGACAGAACAATACAACAACATTCTGAATGTCACAACTGAGGAAATGCATAAGCTGATGAGGCAACCGTTTATCAAGCAGAGTATTAGAACGCTGCAACCATGGTGATTTTGTACAGAGGAGTTGCCTCCATGGAGTGTGTGCTTCATCTGGTGGTAGTATTGCTACTAGCTCATCGACATTGTCAAGGTATGCTATTGGCGTTTCACTGTTTCCTTAGAATGTGAGATTTAAGATTAAATAAAATTGGCTCAGGTGAGGATCCAAAAACTGATTGAGAAAGAAAGTTTACAATGACCGTCACTCAAGTACAAAAGCTTTGAAACTGGCTGAAAAATTATCATTTTTAAAATAATAAAATCCTCATATTTTGTTCCTTGCTAAATTCTGGTTTTTTATACCAGATAATATGCACTCATACACCTATGACTTAAGTCACTTTAAAAATAAAAATATTGTCATTATGGTTAAATAATCTTCATATTTATGATTTAGGCCTAACTTCTGAATTCTTACTGCATTTTGTTTGGGCAAATCTACAACCTGCTGGTTTATTTTGTTAGGCTTCATTTGGTTTCATTTTAATGCAACATTAAACTGCATTAAACTCTTTTTATTCCAAAGTTTTCAGCCAGCCCACTTTCTAACTGATACCATTTTGTACGGCCTTGGTACATGTACAACGTTTTACTTACGGTGGATGTGGAAAGTGGCTTAGCCTTCACTTGCCCCAAATTTATAAATTTCCCCCCAAATTTATAAATTTTCCATGACATTTTCTTCAAGTGTCTTTTAGTATTGACCTTGCCCTTTACTACGCTTCCATGAACTTGAAAGTACCGGCACACCCGACCTGACCTTTAATTACAAACCTTTTCATAATTAACAAGACCTATATTGACCGTTCTAATGAGTGACTTGACCGATGCACTTTAATTGATCCCAGGTAAAGTTGGATCTCGCTCAACCGTCCTTCGTCAGTGTACTGAAGCATGGAGTAATTAGGAGGCTGGCACGCCTTTAAAATTGATAAATTTATGATATTAATCGTGCATGCAGTCGGCTCATTAATCATCAAAACATGGTGACTAGGTGTTTATAACATGGCCATTGTCATGAACAGATATGATCCTGTGCTTCTTGTTTATTCCCCCACCAATTTAACTCTTCTGCTACGGTGTGCTGCTCACAACGGCTTGAGAAACATCTAAGTTTCTGGTCGGAAAGGCGATGCCAGCAGCTCACTGTAAATATAGGCAGATCTGGCCTTGGTTTAAAAGCAGTATACATGATTGGTAAACCGTTACAAATAGTTTCACCCCCCTGTGTGATTGAAGGTATGCATGATTAAAACCAACCTGAGCCAAAATCCTCTTCGTACTTAGTCTAACTTTTGAGAAAACAGTCAAAAAATGGTTTACAGTCACGCCCCAAAACCACTTCGCCCTGAACCACGGCCTCTGCACGAAGTTGTTTTGTGGCGAAGTGGCATTTGGGCGAGGTACATGTAGTGTTTGGACGAAGTGGTTTGGGGGCGAAATGGCCTTTGGGTGAAGTGCTTCAGCGCGAAGTGGTCCAGGGCGAGGTGGTTTTGGGGCGAAATGAATTTACATGTACGTCTCGCGAGACGAAAAATCTGTTCTTTTGCTTATTTCTCAAAGACTATGGCACTTAAAATTAAGACAAAACCATTTCAAGGGAAGTTTTCTGCCGTCATCGTGTTTATATTGTGTAAGTTATGTGTAAATATGTGAACATTTCTGATTCCTCGAGATACCAATCATGTATTCTACCTTGAAGGCTTGGCTGGCATACATGTACGTGTATACTTCAATGGAATATTATCATCAGACCCGTCATAACGTGTTTTACCTGCCCATTCTGTTAATTCTTCCTTGAATTACCGCACATGTCCTATGAATAGACTTGGCGGCATAATTACTCCCAGGTGACACTCATCTCGAGTATCGATTGAACCAGCCCAACGCCCTTCATTGTTGAATATTGCTGCCTGATTAATACATGTATAATCGGTACTTTGCTTGCACTTTTTAATCAGGTATCAAGTGAAGATAATAAATGAGTTATCAGCATAATTATATCAGAGATAAGGTTTTTTGAACCTTTGGTAGAAATTTGCCTGGAATATCTTTGAAATTGTCGGCTATTAATTTAAGTACCGCCATTATGCGTGGGCAGCAAAGAAATTATGCTAGTCATGTAAATACCGTAGACTCGATAATACCTGCTGCATTGTATTACCCATGTATATTCAATCTCATGTTGATTTTAGTCGTATTTAAGAATAGAAGAGCTCACAGCTTAAGAATAATGAGAAAATAAAATGTTTTATACTGCATACAAATTGTGCATGAAGCGTACCATTATAAATAAACCGGATGACAAAATAATTAAACAAAAATTGATTTAGACTTGTGTTGGGGAAATTGAATGTTAAGTACATGTAAGGTTGGTTTTTTTTGCCCTTACCTGACGTAATTATTAACACTGTACAGTATACTCGGTGCTTTCCCGATTGGTTAAGACGTCTGCCTTGTATGCAGGAGGTTGTGGGTTCGAGTCCCACCCGAGCACGCTATGAAGCTTTTCATAGTGTCTCAGGTAAGCACCGAGTATACAGTGTTAATAATTACGTCGGGTAAGGGCAAAAAAACAACCTTACTTAACAAAATAATTAAACATTTTAATACAATGAAATCACATTAAATCAAACCTCAACGGAATACAAGGTAAAATTTGTCAGCAGAACTTTGTGTTAAAATATGATATATGATTGATAGGAACAGTTCAGTGGCGGATCTAGCCTCATTAAAATACAGTCCCTGAATACAATGGATTTCAGAGGGCTGTAGCCCCCGCTTTACCTTTGTATTCCTTTATTTTAATGAGGCTGGATCCGCCTCTGCAGTTTCTTGCTTGAGTTAACTGAGTTTGAAATTTTGCTATTTGTTATGCACCTGTGCAAGGTTCTAGGTGTAACTTGCCCTTGGAGCCAAATGACGCATAAAACAAATTTGACTATAATTTTGTGCAATTGACTACAACATAAATACATTTAAGACTGCATTAAAAAATTACATGTTCCTGAAACTTTGCCTGTTATTTCAAATATGCCAGCAGTAACTGTAACATTGTACATGCATCAATTGAGGTATTCGTTTAAAAGCTGGTAAAACGTCCTTGTTTTTGAATATTCAGCTTCGAAGATGACCACACAACATTATGATTGACCTATCAATTATCAGCCAAATCCCATAAGTGTGGTATTTTTAGAAGATGAAATACACACTGCAGACTGTCACTTCCAATTAAGTGTCATTTGTCAGCCAATTAGAAGCTTGTTCTGGGTCCTGCAAATTCTTGTCAATCTTGGAATTCTACTCGAGGCATTCCAAATTGGTCGAGACATTCCAAATTGGTTGTGGCCAGGAGCCTTCCTATTTGGGCTCTGGGGGACTATTACATTAGACAACAGTGTTTTTGATGTTCCGTTTCAGGGACAGTAAGACATTTGCTGCTCATCTCAAAAACAATCCAAGTATACTTCAGCAGTAGGGCCTTGGATTACGTGAAACTCAAAATATATTTTGTATTTTTTATTGAAGATGAAATGAAAAGATTCCAGCACCAATAGACACATTAGACAGCCGAAGTGTGATGGGGTTGCCATGGTAATTGGCTCTAAACTATCATGGCTGTCGTAAAAAAGGACCATTGCAAAAGCACAGGGACACGGTTGAGTGATTTTTTGTTTAGAGCCAATTGCCTAGGCAACCAACAAAGGATGACGTATTCACTTCAGCATATTTATTTTAATTTCCGAGTTTGCAAAATATTCCAGTGAGACCTTATCGAATTCACGCATCATGTCCCCACTGTCTGCAGCTGTCGCAGCCATCTCCGTGGTACAGTGCATAGCATTTGATTACTTTGCAGAGAGCAGTTTGTAATCATATTGTTTACACTGGCACCATTTTTACACAAACCTCTCTAATTACCCACACGGGTGCATTTTGTGTGTGAATTGTGCAGGTACTTGTTATGCTGTACATGTAGGCAATCTAAAAGCTTATTGTTTTTGGCTCGTTTGTATTTTTGTTTTTTATCAAATCTAAACAATAGGAGCCCATGGCAGGCACATTATCATAATACGTGTATTGACAAACTGTGTTGTTACTCACTATGCATAATGCCCAATGCCTTAAGCGTGTGTGCACCACACCTTTCAATCTGCAAGCAACATGTGCTCATTCTATTGTTAACATGGGTGGACCCATTTGGGGCAACAGCTGCCCCTGGTATGAATATTGATTTTATTTTTTTTCATTATTCTGATTCTGCTTTCATGACAAATTATTCCCACGCTTGTTCAAAACTAATATTTTATTGGATTTTTGGATGTGTGCATTGTCATGACATTTATTACAAGGCTGAGCAGATATTCCACATGTAAAATTTATGTATAGTACCTGTAGGTAAAGGTTACCAAACTGAGGTGTAGGTATACCGGCGGGTCCCAAACATAACTTTACCAAAAGAACCCTTATAAAAGTGCTACCCCAAAATTTGTTAAAACATAGTGATAAAAGGCATGATATGTACCAAGATTGTAACCAAGGTCTAATTGAATGTAATACTCCCCAGGGAGTTGAGAAGGATTAAGGAATGATATTACTGAGCCAAATGACCAGGGGTAATAATGCAGAAAGCGCATTGAGAGATCCGTCGGATCTGTAATGCGCTATATAAGAACTGTCTATTATTATTATTAAGATGTAATTAAGGTTTGCTTTGCCCTTACCCAACGTAATTATTAACACTCGAGACACTATGAAAAACTTCATAGCGTGCTCTGGTGGGACTCCAACCCACGACCTCCTGCAAACAAGGCAGACGTCTTAACGACTCGGACACTGAGCTAGCCGGTGTTGAATTGCGATCCCCGTTGCGAAATGATTCGAACCAGCCATTCAACACCGGCTAGCTCGGTGGTCGAGTGGTTAAGACGTCTGCCTTGTTTGCAGGAGGTCGTGGGTTCGAGTCCCACCCGAGCACGCTATGAAGTTGTCATAGTGTCTCGGGAAAGCACTGAGTATACAGTCTTAATAATTACGTCGGGTAAGGGCAAAAAAAACCTTTATTAACATTCAAGTTTCCCCGACGCAAGCTTAATCAATTTCTGAAGGTCCAATTGAACGTTCGGATTGCGAATTTTTGATTGCAAATAAGAGCAGTAGCCATTTTGTAAGGGTAGTGGCTAGAACCATGCATTTATATGCAAATACATGTATATCTACTAGACCGTTTGACCAAGTCAATTGCTGTACTGGTCTAGTGCTTTCTGTGAATTTACTAGGCTCACGGTCTGGTACATTTTTAAAACCCTAACAGCAACTATCGTTAGGTTATTATTCAAATCCGTTTTAAAGTCAGATTCTACCAGCTTACAAAACCTCATATTTTGGTTAATTAAAACGACGAAAAATGCAATGTGCTATCAACTTTGAAGTAAACCAGCAGCAAAATATGCCTTCTGTTTATAAATTTGAGAGGTCTTATTTGCTGTGACGAATTGCAGAAATCTTTCTCAAGTCGGCATCAAATTGCTCCTGATGCCAGCCTGTCTCACCCTCAGTAAACACGACCACAGTTTTATTGGAGCTGGTATATTTTTATTACCCCAATGATATATTTCTCAGTCATATTTTGTCGTTTGATAAATAATCATCTTCTGACACATTGGGGTCAAGGCAGTAATCTAGACAGGTATTGAAATGTAGAATGCATTCAAAGGGTTAACATTTTGGCGCTGGATAAAATAAAAATTGAGATTTTTTTTTTTAGCCTGAAAAAAAAAGACTGATTTCTAATTGGAATTTTATCGGTGCTTAGTTTTGTATGAGGCCCTAATTTTGGAACGTTCATTATTCTTTTCTCCGACACGATTGTACGACATGCATACATCCTATTGTGAGCATTCAATTCAATAACACGGCTTTTATATTTGCGATCTATTTTTATCGAGTCTGTACAAGTCTCAAGCCAGCGTTTGACGTCAATCCATAATTTTAAGCTGGTATTTGTCTTGTATGATCCTTTGGATCATACAAGACAAATACCAGTAAGTAGCCCTCTGCAGTTTCTATGTGTGGCATTGACATTTTTTTCAGTTTAATTTATTGATGCGGCCATTGGGTCCCTGTAGTATAGAGCATGTGTGGTCTAGTGGTATACAGCCGTGCTTGGATCAAAGGATTATGGGTTCGAGCCCCACGTTTTTGTGTCCATGGGCAAGACACTTAATCTCAATTGCCTCATCAACCCAAGCGATATATGGGGAGCTGTTAGTGAAAAATGCCACAATCTAACTGCTGATAGGGTTGTGTGCCTTGGCCAGGTAGCCACCTAGTTGAAGCGAAATGGTTCTGGTGATTTCCTGATGGCAGCAGTAATAATGGCAACAGCGCCAGGAGCACCCCTAGCTGAAGGGGCGGACATGTGCGCTATATAAGTATCCACCAAATATTATTGTTATAGATTACATTTTGGCCGACATGCGGCCTCGCATTTAAAACAAGGCTACGTTTCAAAAATGCTCTCTCCTACACAAATTGTATTGAATTCCCAGGCCTTGACATTTACATTAACGGAGAACACCGGCCTCATGTCTTGCTGAGTTGGCCTCTCTGTCCCTTAGCAATATGCACTTACTGAGGCCATGGAGCTATATCCTTTTATAGCTCCATGCTGAGGCCAACTTGGCCAGCATGCTCTATCGATTAATTATCATAAGGCCTGTTTACACACATTTGGAAAAATGAACTTGGGCGTGGTACCCCTCCAGTTGGTCTCAATGCTCTTTTGAAATTCAGACAATAATTAGGCCAGAGTGACCAGCCCTTATTTTTAACATGTCAAGGCTTTCATTCATCAACTTCAAAATACCATTTGAGTCTGCGATTAATTGTGAAGCAGTATTCAATTTTCCAAAGATGTGTCCTTTCCAGCAACGGATCAACATCTTTTTTTCCCTCGACATGCACCACTGCCACACTCTGAAAGGTACACTAGAAACAAGCATTGCATGCTTCAGGGGTTATCAACAATTTTATGCTTTCGAATACCACAACAATTACTGTCCCTGATAGTTTCTTTGAAAACTGTTTGTGGTGCCCATGTGAAAAATTAGTTGCTTGGGGCATTTGCACAGGGCGGTTACAAACAAAAGGCATCCCCTAAATAGAGCTCATCAAACAATTGTGTTGTAAAATTCGTAGTCTCGCCTTCCGACCCTATCAGAGTCTTATTCAAAGGCAAAATGACTAGAACAATTGCCAAAAAAACGGCACTCTGAAACATTATGTTGGGAGGAACACAGAGAAGCAGCCCGAAGGTAGAAAGAAGGGTTGGAGTGGAAAGCCAATTTGGAGAAGAGAGTTCAGGTCTGGGGCTGGGGTGTGAACGAAATTGGGATAAGGAGTACCTGGAAAGAGGGGAGTGTAAAAAAAGATAATTAAAAAAATTAAAACAAAATTTTTTTACAATTTAAAAATGTTATGTTAGGCTGGATCTGAATTAGTGGCTTTGGCTGTGGCTGCGGCTGTTGCTATGCTGTTTCTAAGGACTTTCATTGTCCGCCCGTAGCAACAGCATAGCAACAGCCATAGCCACAGCCAAAGCCACTAATTCGGATCCAGCCTTAGTAACAAATTTCAAATTAACACTGGCAGCCTCGTTTCAGATGCTGGGCCATTGTATTACGTCACACGTCTTTTCATTTTGCAAATTTTATCACAAAAGAAAGCAGTGAGATCCTCGTTTTTGATGACAGTTTGAAATTCCTCAACTAGGCCTACACACTCACAGAAATGATGTTTAACAAAATTGGCAATCCTTGAGTGAGGAGGGTGGCCCTTTAAGATCTTATAATAGATACTCTGTTTTCCTGTATCTTGGAGATGTCAGGTGAAACTGTCATCTAGCCAGTCTGAGACACTTAATCAGAAAGCTTCCCCACCAGGGGCGTGAACATTCCAGCGCAGGTTTTACTGCCTCAGTGAAATCTTCCGCCCTTCCAGTCAGGTTGAAACAATCCAGGGTTATTGGTTATTCCTGTTGAGTGGAGATATCCTGATGATGACATCAAAGTTATGTATTAAAAAAATAATGCAACGATGTGGAAGTAATTCTTACAATTTTATTTGCATTGGGACAAGTGCAGAATTTAGGAGATGTATTCCTTGGACGTGAAGTATTTGTGTGCAGTGAATTTTGCTTATTAAAGACATTTCTTATTGCGACTACAGATAGTGAAATTTCGTAAACTTGAACCTTAGTGGAATAAGTTAAAAGTTCAAGTTAAGCAGACGATTAAATATGATGAATTTTGTTATAAAATACTTGCAAGGGTATTTTTTTGGTTTGAGTCAAACAGGTTCTTTGAGTTATAGGTCAATCTTAAAATATGAGTGCTACTTTGACAACATTGAATTTTTATTTATTTTTGTTCTTTCGTATGATCCTCTGAAAGGATCTGGTTGCTGAGATTAGCTGACTTAAGTCATTGCCCTGTAGCCACCTACATGTAGGAGGTTCTTCAGCATGGCCACGAAGTCTGAGAGAACAAATGCTTAGTTTTAGAAGTGGGAGGAAAACCCCACACACCAACGTGTCGGGAAAACCCACGGAATCAAGCAGGGACACAGAACCCAATCCACATACTGACCTAGACGGGATTCGAACCAGGGCCACAGAGGTGGAAGACGAGGAAAGAACTGCTACACCAACCTGACACCCCAACTTTTATCTCAAAATCAGTAAACAAAATTAGTTAAAACACGTTTTTAAATGTTACACTTTTGGACTCCTAATTTCAAGAAGTACCCTTATCCGAGCTTACACAGCACCTTGTTCATTATTCAATGCACTGCTGTCCCAAGACACTGTGGTTAAAAAACATTGTCTCGGGAAAACAGTGGCAAATACAGTGTCAACAGATTCAATAAAATATGAAAACAGCTGATATAACAATTCCATTTTCTTTTCTTTTTCTTCTGTCTGCACACCGTCTCCTTGACATTCAATTCCCGCATCCTGCTTACAGCTGGGTCCCCACATTGTAAGTAGAACATCTTCATCTTGACATTCAATCCAAGGTCGTTCAATGAAGTACCTCCCAATCTATTTACTTATAAATTTACAATAGCTGTCTTGAGTGTTTTTATTTGTCTGAATGTATATGTATTTCTTTGTGTTGGGTTTGTTCTATTCAATCATAACTAGGTCTTTATATTTTTTAAGTCTCTGAGCCCTTTTTTCTTGAATGAAGAAAACAATTGCAGTTTTTAGGGTATTTCATTTGCAAATATTTCAATTTTACTTTTGTTCAATTTAGTTCAATAAAATACACAGGAGAGATGTAGTGCTATGCTATTTAGTAATTGGATCAAACTTGGATAATTTGTGAAATGGACATTTAATATAATTTAATTATCTAATCATTTTACCCCATTTACATTATTTTTTTTAAATACATTTAATTAAATGTTTGTTTTTGTGTTTTAATCTGACAGCAAGACAAAGAAGACAGAGCAGAATTGGCTTGGAGGGTAAGTCTAAATTTGTTTTATTGTACTTGATCATAAGTGAGTGGCCAAGTTCTATGTGACTTTGCAGACAGAGACTTTGCTACACTTGCATTGCAGTGTTTGAACACTTTGTACATTTTAACTAGTATATGACAGACCATTGGCATGACCAATTTAACTGCCGTTCTAGCTTACATAGTGTCTGAACATACATGTAGCTAAAGGGTGACCAAAAAAATGTCACCTTTGACAATAATGCGCTTGTCAGTGGCATTTTTTTCTTCTTGGTCACTCTGTATAACCTGATCACAACTAACCGAGATTGAATAATCATTACAATGTTTGCCCTGAGGATATACAATAATGCTCTGCAACTTCATACAAGAAAAATTCACCTGGCTGTGCTTTGCCATACCAGCTCCCTATTATTGTTAACAGAAACCGAAACGGCATAGAGAATGTAATAGGAACAGACGACTTGTTATTAAACTATACACACAAAGGAAAACGGGTTTAACCCAGTTCAATTGTTGGACCACATGAGCATCTATGAAGGCATTCCGTGCATCGAAAATGAGCGTCGCATTGATCTTTAACACATTACGGCAATAAAGTACTGCAAACTCTGCATTTTTACCTGTGATTTTTTTCCCCGCATAAAATTGTGATAAATATAAACAGAACAGCAAAAGAAACACACACATTTTCTCCACTTTTTGATTGAAAAAGCAATCATTCTGAGAGTGGGAATTTTCAGCACACAGAAGCTTTGTGCAGTCATGCATAATGAAGCTGTTATGTGAATATTTCGATGTCATTTTTTTAAATATTTTGTTATCGGTATATATTATTATGTATCTCTGCTGCTTTTTTATTATGTCATGTTTTTTATTTCCTTAAAGATAACGGCTGTGAGAGGAATGATGGGTCCTCGTCACAAATCTTCTCGTTCAGAATAAATGAAGATGCAGTGCCAGGTAGGCCATCTATGAAACCTTGACAATGTCGCAGGTGCCCATTTGCATCTGGGTGGAGAGAGGCAATTTGTAACAAAGTGCCTTTCCCAAGGGCACACACATACCATGGATTCAGTGTACTATACCACTTGGCCCAAGTCTCATTTGAAAGCAAACATTCAGATAGCTATCTGAATGATTCGAAACAGCTACTTAACTCCAGCCAGCTACATGTAAGTGGTCCAGTAGTTAAGACGTCTTCCTAGTATGCAGGAGGTCGTGGGTTCGAGTCCCATCCGAGCAGGCTAAGTTTTTCTTATAGTGTTTCAGGTAAGCATACAGAGTGCTAACCAAGTTGGGCGGAAATTTTTTGAAAAGGTTTATGGATCGAATATCGAATATTTGATCGAAAAAAATTAATCAAATTTTGAATAGTCAATTATTCGAAAAATGCACAGGCCTAATATATGTTTATCTTTTCCTGTATCTACAGGAGACACAATCGGAGTATTACCATTCAGGGGGGATCCTACAGGTATCAATGCTACAATCCAACTAACCATTACGGACAGTCCGCAGGCACGGTTTGTCCAGCTCAACGTCTCGGAGAAAACTCTTCTATTAGCACAGCAAGTCGACCCAGATGTAAGAACATTTGAACCCCTTTACTACAGAATATTAAGTCTTTGACATAAATGAATGAAGGTCTTGTTTGGTATGTGTGCAGGCGAGTCGCTGGCAGTAGATGTTACTCGGGCCACTGTGAGCAGCGTGCCATAGTAAAAGAGTTACTTTCTGTTCCTAATTTGTGCTTTCTTTCATAGATACATGTACTTTATATAATTACTGTTTCTTAATTTTTGTTCCTTCAGGCATCAGCTGAGCAGTCAAGGCTAGACCTTCAGATTCATTGCAGTGTTTTAAATCTACCTATACCAGTGCCGGTATGAGTAATCTCAATTTTAGCATCAATAAATTGATCTTTAATCACTCAAGCTATTATCTCGTTAAAAGAAATATATAAAATATAAATCGTACCTAATAACAATCCTCCTTCCTTGAAAACTTTTTTTAATATTACATGGTGTCCGAAGGCCCTAAAAAGCATTAAAAAGTATTAAAAAGCATTAGAAAGCATTAGAAAGTATTAAATTGTTGGCTAGATTTTGGGCCTGTGGTGCCTGGCTGAGTATGGAATTCTTTTCTGTTTTGGGGGTTTAATTGGTCTTAAAAAAGCATTTAAAAAAGGTCTTAAAAAGTCTTAAATTTGACTTGCTGAAACCCACGGACACCCTGCATTAGTCAAACTTTACTGCAAATATAGCTGTATTACGTATGCTTGTGCACTTTTTTCACTAAATCCTTACAGTATAGTACAGGGCCTTAAATAAAATTTTAAAAACCAATAATTCTTCGTTGTCTTTTTTTCTTTACAGTTTGAAGTGGATTATCGCATCTTTGTAGATATTATAAACATAAATGACAACACACCCCAGTTTGTGGGGTCGCCGTACCAAGTTAATGTGTCAGAGGTATGTGCTATTACTACTGTTGTCTCTTTAAAAACATGCCACCAACTTTTGAAGTGTAAAATTTCCCCGGCTTCTGCCTCGGGGCATAGTCATGGCTTCGAGATCACCTTGGGCCTATAATCTTAACCATGCCCCTCATTGCAGTCAATATTTGTATAATATATTACAATGTTCCTGTTTTTTGTTTTTAGACGGCTCCAGTGAATACAATAATTTATAACGGCATTTCTGCTGTAGACAAAGACGGTGCCAACAGCAACGGTCAGGTTATATACAGTGTGAAACCCAACCCAGCTGATCCAGTAAGAAACCATTTTATTTTCAATTGTTCATATCTACCCTCAAAAATCAGTACAATTTGACATAAACCCTAGTGAGTTGGGGTTAAGATTTGTTCAAGAAAGTGCTTGAACAGTTCTTTGGACACTTTTGTTCAAAATATTGTGTTGGAAAATATACCTGCATTTTCCTCTATTTTTAAATAAAAAATTAGAATAAAATTGTACCTACAAAAATGCAATTTAAAAGAATAAAGTTGGTTCATTGTTGCGTCGTTAATATGATAACGAATGATGTAATTTTTGAGCTAAGTTTTGCACAATATAAAATGTAGGGGTCAAACGTTTCGATTTGTTTAATCTTTGGGCTTTCTAAGTTAGTGATGTACACGTATATAATAAAATGGACACTTGTGTTACGAGCGTATATTGGAAATTTGTACACACGGTTTTTAGAAAGGCATGATGTCACACTGTACCCCTTTTTGGGCCTAAGTTATATCTTCAGAACAACTGAAACATTTCTTTTATTTAAGAGAACACCAGACAAAGGTATTTTCTGGAAAATATGGTCTGTGTTGCCAAAATGCCCATATTGGTAATTCAATTTAGTACTGGTGATCCTATACTCTGTTTTTAGCACTTGTGATCTTAAATTTTAATTTTGCTTTGGTGTACAGATCATAACAGAGAGGGCACTTGCTCTTTAAAATTTGACTTTTAGAGTTAAATGTCATTTTCATCTTTTCTGTCTTAATAGGAAGCACATAATTATTTTAAGATCCAACACGGAGGAAAGGGTGAGGTTTGGCTTCAAAAGCCCCTGGACTATGAAACCAAACGGACTTGGGAAATACTCATTGAGGCTAGGGTAAGAACAATGCTTTTATTTTGATTTTTTCTTCCTCACTGGAACTTTCGAAATCGATTTTGTCGCAACTAACTCATTTCCAAGGAAATCACTCCAAATTGTTGAAAATTCACACACATTTTTGGCATTTTCGTAGCATGGAGAAACAATATGTAATTTACATCAGTAGCTACGTAAATTGTGACTTCATATCCCAATATGTGTTTGTCCTTGGGCAAGGCACTTTGCCATAAGTTGCCTCTTTCCACCCATGGGTACCTGCAAGGGTTGCAGCCCCTGAGTATTTGTATCAGGCTGCTGGGGCTGCATACTCCCCAAGAAGTTGTGCACAATGACCAGGGTAATAATGTTGTAAAGCGACATGAGTATTCTGTAGGATAGGTATGTGCTATTATTATTATTTAAATGGCACATTTTCTAACTTTTTTCTCTCAGAAATATGTACCATAGGCTATATTTTCAAACCATTTTTCTGTTGATACCAATCTTAATTTCAGGACAATGGTAACACGCCCCGATCCAACACTACAATCCTCCTACTAAACGTCTTAGATGCTCAAGACCTAGCCCCACAATTCCTACCATGTAACCTCTCTACGAACGGCACTTGTGACCCTGTAACATACTCTACAATCATCCTGGAAAAAACAGTGAGTAGCTTAAAAGGGGAGCATTTAGTGTCCTTTTGGTTTGCTGTTCACAGAGATCTTGGTCAATTTTTTAATTTTTTATTATTACCTACATTGTTCTATCGACCAGAGGCTGTTTACCTTGGAGACCGGCTGCGGTTATCGGTACGACCCGAAGCGACGGTCCACGCACACCCCCGCATTTTCAAGGGCCGGCCAGAGCTCGCCGGAGATGCGGCGCTCTACGGGGCCGCAGTGAAAATACATACAATGTGTGGAATGTGTGAATATTTTTGACCTGAAAGATGAGGATTTTCCAACACACTCAAAGTTTCGGCCATAGGCATACTTCAAAAGCTATGATACAAAGGAAGGCAGTAATTCTTACTGCAAACTTGTACTGAAACACTTGTGGACTAGTCAGAAGCTCTGTGAACTAGTTTAGAATTTGGTATACTATTAGTCCAACTGGCTCGTGACTGAAAAAGTTTAGGGGGATATTGGTAAATGTGAGAGACACTCACAAAAATGCACCAGGAATAACCCAAATTGAATCTTATGTTGTCTTGACAGAATGTTTCCGGCCCCCTCGTGTTTGAACCAGGGCCTATCCAGGCTATGGATGCTGACCTACATGCACCGACTAACCAACCAATAGAATACTCCATATCTGCTGGTGAGTGTTTTGAGATTGGGGAGGGGGGCAGGGGAAGAGGAAGGAGGGGGGGAGGGATAGGAAAGGGAGGGAGGGAGTGGAGATGGGAGAGTTGTTGTTCAGGTACCAACTAATGAATACTCCTTATCTGCTGGTGAGGAAAAAGAAAACTGCGTTTTTGGAAGAGTTTATATATAGACACTATCGAATAGCCGCCATTTCGTGGGGCAGTTTCTTTGTTCCTTGAGGACATGCATGGTTGCACATATTGCGCTTCAATTGTTGAACGGTTTAAGTAACAAAAGGTGCCCCACGAAATGGCGGCTATTCGATACGGTCCATACCGAGCAACAAATGTTTCAGTTTAATCAAAATTTGAAAATTTCTTTTGTAATTAACTTGACTTTAAATTGCCACATAACAGCTCTATTATGCATGACTGCATATAAATCTTCTTTGTGAGAAAACTCACACTGTCAGATTTTTGTTTTTTTATCAAAAGGTGGAGAAAATGTTTGTGTTTCTTTTGTTGTTTGGTATATTTTAACCCAAGTATTTTCTGAGGCTCTTGCTTAAATATTTGTGTCTAAAGCCTGCCGTACACCTTGCATTCCGTCCGTGATCCAACCACAATAGCGCATGTTGTGCAGTCACATGTATAGGTTTTGCGATGCGTTCCGGTGGTGATGTGGTCACGATTTTGTGTGCGTGTCCGTCGCAATGCAATGGCAGAATTTCGAGCATGCTCGAAATTTGGCGTGTCGCAACGGAGCCGGAACGCAAGGTGTACGGCCGGCTTAAGACTTGTTCCTTCTTTTCCGGTGATTGCCAGGTTTTCCTTCAGAATATGCCAGTTACTTCAGGATAGATTCAGTCACCGGGGAAGTTTTCCTTCTGCAGCCCATCTACAGAGCTGATTTTCCAGAGTTTACGCTCGAAATTACGGTAAGCAGGAATGGGTGAACTCAAGGGGTGTTTGGGCTACAAATGTCCAATATATGCTCGTAACCGGGACGGCCTAAAATGTAACACAAGTGTCCGTCCCGGTTACGAGCATATATTAGAAATTTGTACACAGGGTTTTCAGAAAGGCATGTGGTCACACTATTTGTAACCCTTTTTGGGCTTAAGTTATCTCTATAGAACAACTTAAACTTATTTCTTTTATTTTGAGACCAGACAAGGGTATTTCTTCGAAAGTATGGTCTGTGTTGCCGAATTTTTAAATTATGTACGCCAACTCTATTTACAGGCTAATGAGAGTACATCCAGTTCATACAAGTACGTCATCACATCAGCGACCGTCACCATTCAAGAAGTCAATGAGCACCGTCCGATTTTCTCGCAGAGTACCTATCAGGGTTATGTCTATGAGAATGCGCGAGTCGGTACGCAAGTTAGCATGTCCAATTCATCGATGGCACCCCTGAAGCTGTACGCATCAGACAAGGATATCGCCCAGGTAAGACTGTCTGTTACATGAACCATAAAACAAAAGGAATAAATTTTCAGAAATTTATTTAACTTTTGTCGGGGAGACTGAATGTTAATTAGGGTTTGTTTTGCCCTTTCCTGACGTAATTATTAGCATTGTATAGTCGATGCTTTCCCAATAAATTGTTTACTTCCTGAAACTTTTGGATCCATATGTGATTTTGATTTCTCCAACAATATATGTTAAACTTTGGAATACTAAAAAGAAAAAGTTGGTCTCAAAATGATAAAACAAATTTGAATAGACTTTTTGCACACCAGTCGCCATATTGGGGGCATGGTTTCATATGAAAATGATGTGACAATAAATCCACAAAGTGACTTGCAAATAGTCTATTAATAAAATTAATGGTTGTAGACGCAGTGGCCCATATTGTTTCCTGACCTAATGCAGGTCCGAGTTGGGTTCGAACCAGCAACCTACAGCATCGCCGACCAGCACTCCAACCACTAACCCAACCCCATTTTCCTTTTTTATTCCCTAGGGTCGCCCCCTCATGCTAAGCTACTTCCTGTCTGATAGCACAGCTCATTTTATCCTTGAGCCGGGTCCTGACGGCTCATTTGCATATGTCGTTGTCGGTAGCGACCAATTAGATCGAGAAGTTGTGAATAATTACACCATTAGGGTAAGTACATTTTCAAATTCAAAAACTAACTTTCACAATCCCCATTCAGGTACCAACATTATTAAAATAAGGGACAGGGCCAATTCAGCAGGGCATGAGGCCATTGGCCTTGGTTGACGAAATTTAAGAGGATAGGGAATGCTGGCTAAGTTGGCCTCGGAAAGTATATATCTTGAAGGGGCATCAGGGCCAACTCAGCAGGGCATGAAGCCATTGGCCTTGGTGGCCTTGATTAATGCCCAATGCCATTCAATCACCTATGGATGTTTCTGTTTTCCTCGACCAGGCCTTGGCTCTTGAGAACGACACCACCGACATGCTGGAAAGCGATACAGCCACCATTTATATCACAGTCCTGGACGTTAATGACAATTCGCCACAGTTTGTCCCTAATAGATTCAGCGACGGGGCGAATCGATATCGGGGAACCATAGAAGAGAATGCTCAACCGGGCGCAGTCGTCATGACTGTAAGAAAATCTTTGTATTTCCAGAAATAGCCGTACTATCTTTAAAGGCCTATTTTATTATTTGCAATGACCCAAAATCTTACTTCATGAGTTGACAAGAAAAAAACCTTACTCAAAGTGTTGATAGCAATGTTAACAAACACCACATGAATTGATTTCTGTCCAAAATGGTACTTTCTGTAAGGAATTAACAACTACCATTTACTAAGCACAAAAACCATGCATGGATTTTAAAGGTTTTCCTGCATTGCTGCATCTATGTAGCTAAACTTTCTGCAGCCTAGTTTACCAACATTCTTTAAATATATGCTATGCCCTAATTCTAAGAATCTGTGAAATTGATACTTTGGGCCTTTAGGGGATATTTACCCAAAAATAAATAAATAAAAGACAAAAATAAATTTAAAAATAGTTACTTACATTTACAGAAATTTATCGGAAATGTTTAATTTTTTCTTTCAAACTTTGTCGTAGTTGACAACAGGTGACCGTGATCTGCCTTCTCAAGAACCCGTTATCTTTGTAATCAACTACATCACAGGCGACGGACGGACCAAGTTTGGTTTAGCCCAGGCCTCGCCGAGTTCAGTCAACATCGTACTCAAGGAAAACGGAATGATAACGGAAGGAGATCAGTACAGCGTCTCACTGCAGGCTGTAGATGGCGGCTCCAGCAGTTTATTGTAAGGAATTGTGCCTCTCAAGATTATACCTTGAAAGATAAACCCGAGTAAAAATGGCACTCGGGCAATTCCAGCAATTCAGACAATTTTGTGGGCTTGTAATGCTTCACGTGTGTTTATCTTGTCTGATTTTAAACTATTATTTTTCAAGCAACCCTGGTAGAAGAGTAATTCCTCAAAAATTGATTGTAATATCATTCTCAAAACTTATGATAAGTAAAACAAACCCTCAGTTTCAGACGAAATTCATTCTGAATTTGTAGAATTGCCCAGTTATGTAACAAAAGATTGACTGAACATCCCAATAGATTTCCTCATTAACATTTTTTTCATGCTTATTGCACAAAATTATTGAATAATTTTGTGCTTCACACTTACGATTTTGCATTGCAACTTTCATAAATCATTTATTAAAATTACATGAATATTTATTAATAATGCATCAATATGTATTAAATATTACCCAAATTATTTCAATTCGTATTACATAGGTCAGAAGTTGTATACATTGAGATCAGCATTCTAGCAGCTAACGTCAGCCATGCACCAACATTTGAACAACCCGTGTACGAAGCGTCCGCCAGTGAAGGTCTACCCGAGGGAGCCTTTGTTACAACCGTCACTGTAAGCATTAAGTTTCTTTGTGATTTTTTCCCATTTTCCAGTAATGACGCAGTTCAAATGCCTAAATTTTCATTCATGTTTTGTTCTCTTTTATAGGCTACAGACGGGGATGAGGATACCATATTCTACAACATCACAAATGGAAACATTGACAACGTATTTACAGTGAACTCTGCAAGGTTTGTTTTACTGCCTGTCTCAATTTTTCTTTTCAAAAAGAAATAAAATGCTAAGAAATTTTATAAAAAATCTGTTCAAATCTTATAAAAAAAATCTCACAAAAAGGAACAGGCATGTCATGATTGCAACATTCAGACACTTGTGCTTTTTATGAGCCTTTTATATACACAATTATTTATATACCACATCCAACAGCGGAGGGACTGCCAATTATAGGAATGGGAGCAAATGTGGTTGAGTGCCTTGCTCAAGGGCACAGGTGTCACGGCCAGGAATCGAACCTACATTCTAGTACTAGCACATGAACTTATGGCCGAGCGGTCTAGTGCGTCGAACTTAACACCCCACAATTATCACCTGATAATAGTACATTTTTCTTCACAGTGGTGATGTTGAAGTTGCAGGCATTCTCAACAGAGAGACCGTCCCTTACTATGAGTTGACCATTCAAGCTAGTGATGGTGTTCTTGTAAGTGTCCCTGGTACTTTCTTTCGTAAACTTTGTAAAATGTTTACTTCGGTACTTCAAGCGATAATTGTTTGCATTTTCGTTTGTTGGTATAGTCCGGACCTGTATTTCATCCTGAATGCAGACGCAGATTACCATATTTATTCATGTTTAATTACTTTTTTCTCCCCAGAGATCAACCTGCATTCTTCGGATCACCATACTAGACGTGAATGATAACAACCCAATGTTCAACACGACGTTACCGAGAGATTTCATGGTCGTGGAAGGTTTGACCGACCAATTTGTGGGTCAAGTTATGGTGAGCTGTCAAAATATTCCTCAGAAAAAAAATGTAAAATAGTTGTCAATCCCAATATTGGAAACAAGTTGGAGTCTTCAAACAAGTAATAATAATAATAGGGAGGTTTTGCAAGGTGACGAATACGGTTACGAATACGGATATGATAGCGGTAACCGTTCATGTTGATGTCCACACTGAACTGGGTTTCGCACTGTGTGAATACGATCTGCTAAATCTGCTCTGCGCTTGGCTTTGTTTTTAGCTGATTTTACTCACTTTCTCGTGGGCATGACTCATTAAATTCGATCGGTATTCATGGAAGATACATCACAAAGAAACAAAATGTATACAACTTATTAATCCATAAAAAAAAAAGCAAAAAATCTGCATAACCGGTATCTGTTTTTATGCTACGCGTATGGAGGCCGATACCCGTTATTCACGCGTATGAAAACATGTGTACTACGGTTACGCGCCACGAGAAGCGCATAGAGTCATGACGTATCCGTAACCGTATCGGTATCCGTGTAGGTGCGAAACCTCCCTAATATGTCTTGACACGTACACTTATCCAGGGAAACCCCAATCAAGGTGCCTAGACTATTATTACCCCTGATCATAGGGCTCTATTAAATCATTCCCACACCATCTCGGCTCCCTGGGATTATACGGTATTATCTTATTTGTGTAAATTCTTGTCATTTGTGTAAACCCAGGCCTATGACTTGGACGAACCAGACACACCAAACTCCAGGGTCCGATACAGCCTGGTCTCCCAGGCTTTCCGCGTGGACCCCGATACGGGTCAAGTCTTCACCATCGGTGCTCTGGACAGGGAGCAGAAAGAACGTTACGAGCTTGAAATCGTTGCGACGGACAGGGCAACATCGCCGCGAAGCACCGTGCTGCAAATAGTGGTGGTAGTTCAAGACGTGAATGATAACGGTCCAGTGTTCGAACCCAGAGAGTACTCGGTCGATGTTATAGAGAATCAGAAGACAGAAGGATTTCTTGTGCTGCAGGTAATTATAATTCTTATTATTACTATTATTATTTAAAAAAAAAGTTTTCAGCTAATCTTTCTGTCTCATGAAAAGCATTAAACAATGGACTTTTCAACTTAAAGTCTTGACACCTAAAATCCTTTTCAAACAGGCCTTGGATCGCGACGCCTCTGCAGTTCTAGAGTACGCCATTACTTCAGGCGACACTCAGACATTCACCATCGACCCCAACTCTGGCAGCTTGTCCCTACTGAAGGAGTTAGACTATGAAACAAAACAGACATATACATTGGAGGTGACGGTGCGAGACACCGAAAACGCTACCTTGATGAACGCTACCGCATCAGTCACGGTTAATGTTCTCGTAAGTATTTTAACGTTCTCGTAAGTTTTCTCCAGACAGTCGGTATAAACTCAAAAGCACCTTTGGAAGTGTAGCTTGTAAGTCGGAAGAAACCTGTGAAGAGAAGACGAAGAAATGAGGTGACCGGTGCTGAAAGAATTTCGCGTTCACGTTTGCGTTTTATGTGCATCTAAACCTCCCTATTAACGTGGTTCAACTAAAGGTTTTATGATTGATTTTTAGGATGAGAATGACCACGAGCCGGTGTTCCTTATGGCAAGCTACCAGGGAGCTGTGTTAAGGACTGCTGATCTAGGCACAGTGGCTGCTAGCGGTATCAGAGCCACGGACGGCGACTTGCCTGTAAGTGGCTTTGAAGAAAAGAATGAAAATATTCCAGTTACAAACCAGATCTCTACTCACAAAGTGCTAAGATGCGTCTTAGGAAGGGTCACTCTTCTTATCTTGGGACATTGGCATGGGAATTATAATGCATTAAACTTGTCTTAACTTTTGTGAAATTGATCCCAGGTCCAAATGGGCCAGTTTGAGCAAAGTGATTCCCACAGTAATGAAATGTGAAATTTCCTGTTTAATTTCTCGGAGAATCCACCCATTTTGTTGGGGGTTAACCTGATTAAACCTGCTGGAATGAACTGACCTCTGGAGCTGTGCATTCCCAAAACAACCCCAGAAGTGCAGGTGGCACACCCTGCCTCAGTGGCTCTTACAGAGGCTGGTGCAGTCAGCCTTGCCACAAGAGGTGTTCATACACATTACTGACCAGTAAAATGTTGCATCTCTCGGCCTCCTTCAGGCAGAGTGGCACACCCTGCCTCAGTGGCTCTTACGGAGGCTGGTGCAGTCAGCCTTGCCAAAAGAGGTGTTCATACACATTACTGACCAGTAAAATGTTACATCTCTTAGCCTCCTCGGTCTTTCAGTCAATGTATAATTTGCTTTTAATTTTTTTAATCATATATTGTTAAATCTTTTCTCTTCCTTCATCTTACCAGGAGACCGCAAACGGCCAGATTTCCTATAACCTCATGCCGTCTAGTGTGTATTTCTACATCCGTGATCCATCCGTCGGCGTAGTAGTTACCAGGACGAGCCTGCAGAATGCTCCAGACGTCCACAATGTGAGGACTCATGTAGATTACTTTATGAGATTAGATGAGATAATAAGCAGATTAGCTTATGAGATCAATATTAGGGTAAAAGTTGAGAAGTTGATCATAATTTTTTCTTTAAAATGACTCATCTAGCAACCAGTATGTGCAGATGTTTTGCAAAATTAAAATAACTGCAAATGATTCAAATTTCCGACTTCAAATACCCAACCGACATTCCCACTATTAATGCTTTTTGTTTCAGTTAACCATCGTAGCGTATGACAACGGCAGTCCGTCGCGCAGTCAGACGGCACCCCTAGTCATCCTTGTACGAATAGAGACGCCCGTCTTCCCACAAGCTGTATACATGTGAGGATGATATCTCTTCCAGACGGTTATTTTCATCGCAATTTCAAGCTCTTTATGGCGCTGAAACCAAGGATTCATTAATTTGTTTACTTGTTGTTGCTCATATAAGCCTGAAGAAATTTGTGAAGAGAATGTAACAAAATGCCAATTTTTATAGGCGGGACAAAAACCTTAAACAAATAGAGACACATATAAAAGTTATGTAGATTTATGTAGATTTATTTCTCTAATTTGCATATATTTTGCATATCAAAGGGTGGATGACCTGAAGGAGGAGGAGCCACCAGGGACAAAGGTTGTTGAACTGCAGGCATCAGCCAATGAGGGCGATCAGATTGAGTATGACATCATGGCTGGCGATCCAGAGGGTAAATAGTTAACACACCAGGGGCGCGTTCAATAGCACAATACGTACGCCGGTATTGGGTATTGTCGGTATGCATACGTATTGCGCTATTGAATGCGCCCCAGGGTGGTAGTCGAGTCCATCACATGCACAAGTCCTCACAAGCCTTCACAAGTCCACCACAAGTCCCTGGGTCTTAATTCAAGTCACAAGCTATTCAAATGAACTCCAACAAAGGCATTATTTTATGCGTGTCTATCATTTGCTTCTTGTTACTGGACTTGTGAGAGACTTGTCGGGACTTGTCACAGACTTGTGATTTTATCGGCTCTGCATTTTGGATATTGTCAAATTAGTTTCTTTTTCATTTCCACGCATTTTTAGAATTTCATTTAGCAGCATTTTTAACAGGTTTTTTTCACATCGTTGAACAAACTTTTTATTGTTTTTGTTTCGAGCAGGCAAATTTCGGATGACATCCCGAAACAATATAGGCACAATAACCACACAGGCAGTTCTAGACAGGGAAAACATAAGCAGCTATTCTCTCATGGTGTTGGCTAGCGTAGTAGAAGCAACAACAGGGGGAAGGAGAAGGAAAAGACAGGCTGGTAAGTTACCGTGACAAACAACGGCAATTACAATCTTATTTCATGCAAATTATATTTGTTCTTTTCTTGTGAGCAGTCAGAGCAGGTCAGAGATCAGATTTCTGAGCTCATTTTGGCAGTATATTATAAACATAAAGAGATGGGAACTATGACTTCACATGAGAAAAATTGGTTCGTTCGGCGGAGATGCAACAAGGATTTGATACAGAGATTTCCCAGTGTGAACACATATTTCTTCATTTGGCAAAAATTAGAATCTCTTTAATGAAGCAGAATAACTTCTGTCAATAAAGAGAACACCTGTATTTCGTCTAAGCAGATTTGTATCGTTGACATCCCTTCGTTCAACGAAACGATTTGACAGTAACGAGATAGAGCATTGTACAGCTTAATTCAATCTTTGTTAGCATTACTGCTTTTCATTTGATCTTCGTTAAGTGAGATGTGAATGCATACTTCATTTAGGGTAGAACACATGATTGGTAAACTGTTAAAATCACTGTTTCACTCGTGATAAGAAGCCTTTGTTGATAAAACTGTCGTGTAGAAATTTCAGCCACATAGGTGCAGTAAAACTTGTGAAAACATGGTTTGGTTGAGTTGAATAGTGTTTTGCAAAATACTTTTTCGGAAAACCACCTTCAGTTGTTAATTTCTTACACAAAATACCATTTTGGACTGAAATAAAATCAAGTGGTGTTTGGTCCCAGTATGTTTTTAACACTGTTAGTAAGGTTTTTCTTGTCAACTCGTGAAACAAAATTAGGGTCACTGCAAATGATGTGTTCTACCTTTAACAAACAATGATTTAGTAATCTTCATCAAATGAAGCGATTTAGCTCATGTGAACGGGGTTTATATCATTGGTTTTTATAGCAAATGCAAACCTTGTGGAAGTCGTCGTTAACTTGGTTGATATCAACGACAATGCTCCAACCTTTGAGAAGTCGGTCTACTTTGTGGGTGTGTCTGAGTCGGCTGGCATAAGAACTTCAGTGATTAAAATGACCGTGAGTATAGTATTGGTATCTTATCAGTGTACATTACAAACCTGGAAACAAGATATGATTTTCTCAGTTAGTTTATTAAAGGAGAGACCAAGAAGTCCCACAAGTGGCTGTCCAGTTATGTAAGCTATACACCAATCCGGTAACTAAGGTCTCCTTCCCTGTATATCCGCCATAGCTGGGGGGCTTCCACTGAATGAACTGTATGTTTTTGCTGTTGCTGAAGCTGCATTTGTTTACTTCGAACAAGTTGCGCGTCTTGGTAGGGTTGTGTATGCGAAGGCAGGTGCGTCGCGTGTACGCAAAGGAGGCGCGTCGTGTGCACGCGGATGAGCGCTTTTTCGCTCTAACAGCAACACAAAACGCACAGTCCATGCACTAGAAGCCCCCAGCTATGGTAGATATACAGGGAAGGAGACCTTAGTTACCGGATTGGTCTATATGGGGCATTTGTACAGGGAAATTTTTAAAAAAAATATGTTGTAGGACTATGTTACCTTTTGGGAATTTAAGTTATCTTCTTAGATAACTTAACTTAACAAGTCAATTATTATTTCTTCTATTTTGTGTTTAAACAGGCAATAGATTTGGACAGTAACAATAACAGTCTCATCGACTATTCAATGGACTCGGGTTCGAAGCCAAACGATGTAAACCAAGTGCAGCAGACACCGGAAAGCTTCTCCATCGACCAATCAACGGGAATCATTTACACCGCTGTGGCCAAATTACCGACAGAACAGCGCGTCTTCAGTCGCATGTTCTTTGGAAAGGAGAGATTTGGCCCTCCGGAAAATGCTGCCAACACTACTGTTATGGTAATAAGTTCTATGCAGGTTTGATACCTGGTTGTTGTACCTGTGCCCTTGAGCAAGGCACTTGACTACATTTGCTCCATCTTTTGGAAGGGATATAAAACAGTTGGCCTAGTGTGTTGTGTAACGCACTTAAAAAATCACAGAGCATCCTTTTGTGAAGAGTAAGGGGATTCCCCGGTGTCTCTGGCCGTCGGCTATGGCACTACCCACCTATGTATCTTGATGTTTAGGTGGAAGACACTTGTAAGCTTCATGCAACTCGGCCTACGGGCTGCGAATTACATTATAATGTGCAGCTTCCGTGAAAATATTCAGGTGAAATGTATGCTATGTGAATTGAGTAGATCATGGCTTCAGACCGGTGCAAAACATGAGACAGTTTGAAACATTTGTGTTTCCTCACAAAATCCTAAATTGTTCTCACTAAAAATTGATGCCTAATGAGTAATTTTAAAGACAAAAAATTCTGATCAACTTCTCAACTCTTACCTATAAAAGTAATAATTATATAATATTTATAATAGTTACAATTGTTGTTGCAATATTGTTTCCTCTGATATTACCACAGATCTCTCTTATCAATGAGAACAACCGAGCAGTCCTGGCTACTAACATCCCTCCCGACCTCTTAAGACAGAACCAAGCGCTCCTTGAAGCAGCCTTGGAGAAGCTCCTAGGAGCTGAGGTCATTATAGAAGATGTGGGAGTGCGTCTCTATGGCAATGAGCTTGAGAAAAGTGATCCGTCGGGATCGGACATGCAGTTTTATGCCATCAACATTGAAACAGGAGAACCATTCACAACCGATAAGCTGATAGAGTAGGTTTTTGAGTATAAAAGTCTTTGTTTTCTATGTTTTTTAAGACTTTTTCTTAAACTTAGATGATAACCAGCAAAAAGCCCAACTTTATATACTCTGTAGCATCTGAGCTGCTGGCCAATACCGGTATCTGCAATTAAAGTAATATATGAAGAGTTTCATCGCAAAACGCTATATATCCATTTTGGGCATTTTGAGAAAACTGCCATTTTGTATTACAACTAAGCACTACAGTCAATGGCAAATTCCAATAAGTAAAACCATTTTTTGTGGGATATAACACAGTTTGCCAATAATCTATTTGACAAATGTATAGGACCACCAATCGAGAATGTACTGACACCATTATCTATATTATTTAGATATGGCGTTTATTGCGTTTTGTGATTAAACTCTTCATATTCTCATCATCTAAGCAAATTCTTTCTTAACCACTTTTGCTATAATTGACCCCTGACCTTACAGGCTTTTACAAGACGTCACAGAATTAAATGCCGTCCTTCGCGTCATTTCCTCCGACGGTAAAGGGGAAGTAATTGAAGTACGCAAACCGAGAGCTGGAAGGCTGCCTGTCTTCACTGGTGGGGACCTGACCATAGAGGCCATAGCCCTACTCTGCCTAGCGGTGGCGCTCTTTATCCTATGCTTATTTGCCATAGCAGTTGTCGTCGCGTCATGGAAAAAGTAAGTAGTCCTTTAAATATAAACTTGTGCAAATTTGAGCCAATTTTGTGAAGCCTAGTGTGATTTTCCTAAAAACTGATACCTGCAGTTATGTGTTCCTCACTGCGCACAATTTATCCCATCAAAACTAATGTTGCTCCTTCCCCCCTTCAGAAAGAGACACTTCTGATTGGCTGAGAACTCGTGTGGTCAACCAATCGTGGGCCAATTTCATAAAGCTGTTTAGCAGAAAGATTTGCTTAATCAAAAATTTGTTTGCTTTAGTCAAAATTCTAAGTCAACTTGTGTTTTTAGCAAAAATAGCCGAACACCAGTCAATTGTAATGCACATCATATACAATTTTGACTGAAAACACATTTTTATAAAGCAAACAAATTTTGGATTAAGCAATCTTTTTTGCTAAAAAGCTTTATGAAATTGGTCCCTGATCATAAGCCGTGACATCAAGAATTTGTTAGGCATCATTCACCTCATTCCTGTTATTCCATAATCATCCCTTATCCCAACTTTTCCCTCTAAGTTCCTGCAAAAGTCCTTGCAAAAACATGTTTTATAATTGCAGGTTTGTGATTTTCTCTTTTCATCCACAAATTCCTGCTCTTTTTACTTGTGTACCAGTTGTAAAGTTTTGCTTAAAAATAAAATAAAAACTTGGAGTGCGATTTCTGGTTGACAAGCATTTTGGGTAATCTTGGGTGTCAAATAGGGATGGGAATTTATGGTTAATTCAGAAACCGGTTTGCAATTCTTTCAAGCGTCGGTAAACTGGTTAATCCTAGGCCCCCAAAATAATCATTGGACCTTTATCTGGTCAAACTTTTACTACGACCCCATATAAATTTATTTCAGTTTCATGAAGTCATTAGAAATAACCCTCTGAAAACTATTGTAAATTCTTTAATATTGGGTTTCGTTTAAACCGGTTTTTCATTTTGTTTCGGTTAAACAGTTAACCGGTTAAATGTCCCATCCCTAGTGTCTAATCTAGTTTTCCATACAATTTGGTACTTATCTTGTGTGACATAACTTCTATTGGGCAACTTAAAGGGAAAAGAAAATTGATAACCACAAATTGATAACATTCCGGAGGATTAATTGTCATTTTTATTTTCTAACGTTTGAACATTGAACAGAATTCACAAATCCTGTTTTGCATGTTGGTCTGTTCTGATCCCGTTCAGCAAAGGTACAAAAATGGATAAAATCTCTTTGGTTTTGATAACAACATAGCTAGTTTTACTAACTATTTATTGCCTAGCGTGGGATTTATGGAGAGTTAACAATACTCATATTATGGTTTGCGTTAAATCATGTGAATTATCTACTGCCTCTGGTAGAGGTTAGTTTTATATAGAATTGGTTGATTAACTTTGATCAGAGCATCTTTCTCAAGTTAGAAAATTAGGTGGCCCTTCTTAGAAAAATAACGGGCTCAGAGAATTAACAATACAACATTAACATAAACAATTAGAATCTTCAAAATATGGTAAATTTACTAATATTAAAATACCATTTTGCAGCACCCTTTAGCCTTCATTTATTTAAATTCATTGAAAAATTGCCTACTAACAATACCCTGCAAGGGAAACGGCCGGCCTTGCGGGACCATTTAGACACGGTACCTTGTGTCTGGGGGATCCTCTATAACCGGCCTCCTAGGGATTCCCTTGGAAAACTGCCCAGAATCCATGTAGTACTTATATACAATGTTTCTTCAATCTTATTGAAATATATCACTTGATATCTATACAACTGATTCCACGATCATATATTTTCCACAACTTACATGATTTAATTATCTTTAATTAAAACCAAGCATTTTATATATTAACATAATCCCGCCATGAATATGGCCACTGATGCCGGCATGGCGTTAAACTCCAAACTCACTCACTCACTCACTAACAATACCAACACTCTCCCAGAGAATAAAAACTAAATGTAAAATAGATTTCAGGGTGTTTAAATAGTTCACTAAAATTTCTGAAATGTTAGAAAAATCTGGGGCCTGTTTTGCGATGACAGCCAAAAATATTTTCAAACAGCGATCGACTTTGGCTGATAAAGTTAAATCACTTATTACGTCAGAAACATTTTTCTGATTATACAGTAGTCGTAAAAACAAAGCCCTGTATATGAGCTTCGAGATATCATTACTGGTGTTCAGAAAAGTACACAAAAAATATTTTGAGGGGGAAAAAATTGTGATATATGAATGGAATGTCACAAGAAAGAGTTAACTTGCCGTAGCAAGAGTCGCATTCCAAAACTCAGCTGATCGAATGTATGGTCAGAAAACCTATAATGGATGCTTTATCTCTGTTTAAATAGTTTCATTCTACCTGTAATCACGTCACAATTCTCCTTGTTTGTCGTGCTTTTCACGTTTTGGTGTTTTTTGGTCGTCGTTAAACCGCTCACTTGTCTCACATCTAGCACACTATTGTCCTTTTCTTTCCATTTTTTTCACTATATCCTTCCCCCTCTTTCCCCACTTTTCCCCACTTCGTACCTTATCTCACGTACACCATCCCCCTTCCCCCACTCTGGCCCGTTATTATTTGCCGTGGCCACCGAACGCTTTTCACAGGTATAGTTTGGTTCTTGGCTACAGACGCGAGATGGAACGTGAGAAGCAAGCGAGACTCTACCTGCCCATGTACAACACGTTCAACCCGTACTCCACGGCCGAAGACCACGAAATGTAAGCTTCCTATTTTGCTGAATTTCAAATAATGGCGCGTCATTGTTTAAGCAACGTGTGCGCTTGTTCTCCCAAACAATCGTGGACGTTTTAGGGAGGTCTAACAAAGAGAACAATATCGTTCGTGATTGGCAAGCGAACGTCCGCGATTCGCTCCTGTACAAAACCAACGAGAGTAAGGACAAATAGACTATGTCCAAACAAAAGAGGAACAAAGGGACGTCCGCGATTGTCAGTGAGTTCACACCTGGGTGTGTGTGTTGTGTGTGCCACTGGCAGGCGTAACACTTTTTACCAATGGATCCTTAGTACAGCGCGTTACGTGTGCTAGAGACGCACAACCCGCGTACACATAGCTTCAACAATGACACAGTATTATTTGACCCCCGTCTTAACCACAAGCCTAATACACCGTATCAAATAGCGGACATTTTTTATGTTTAGATTGGTCAACAATATGAGCACAAAATCTGCAACTATGTTTGCATGTCCTCAAGGAATGAAGAAACTGCCCCTCAGTGAATTCTCGCAAGGTTAAACTTCACTGAAATAAGCTCAAAGATTCACATAAGCAGAGCTTTGAGTTAAAAATGGTCAAATTGTTATGCTTATAATAGGAATTATTCCTAATTCAAACTAACGGGATTTAAGTAAGCAAGTTTGAGTTGTCGACATTTCACTTTGCGAAGTGTTGCTATATTTCATACTCATTTTCACCCATCTTTCATTCTTACAATTTCAATAAATTCCAATCAGTGCTAGAACGTCAGTTCCCAGTGATAGGATTTTCACGCCATCAAAGTAAGTTTGGTTATGCTATGTTTACACCGAAGCACGACCAAGTTAGGGTCGACTTACGAGTTGTAAAATTCTGTATTTCTTGAAATCGTGAGTGGTCATGAAACTTTTGTCAATGGGGCGACCGAGAAAGTTTCCCGACCGTTTTGAACCGTTCCATACGGTCGGGGAACTTGTGCCGAGCGATGGCGATTCCCCCCGAGTTATTGCGAGTGTTCAGGACTAACTTACGACCTTCTGACAAGTAACATAGGAGGAACTTAAGATCTTGCCGACCAACTCCTGAGAAAATGCCATTTTGACAAATTTTTGTTCGTAAATCACTCTTAAGTCCCTCGGTATTTCGGTGTAAACAGGGTATAACCGAGACACAGCCCAAAACCTGCCTGAATCCGAGCACACCCATTCCGATATTAAATACATATATTTTAATAAAGCACCATTATCATTTCTTTACGTTGAGACCGGTATAGAAATATGGAGTACTGTGCCAATATGCATGCATGTACAGATTTGTATTCCACCCCAACAGTCGTGGTATATTCCATTTGAATTTTTGTCTCACTTGGCCACAACCTTGTTCATTTTTATCCTCCATTTATCCCATATTTTGTTTCCATCTTCAAAGAATTTCTACATTTTATCGCTTCAGTAATTTTACCCTTTCGTTAAAGGATATAATTTAAAGGACAATTAAAAGGACAAGTTTGAACATTGATACACAATTTTCTCCCTTTCTTGTTCAGAGCAAATCCAGTCTATTTTGACGACCACGCAATTCAGGTGTAAGTACTTTAAGTTTCAAGCTAATTTTGATGCCAAAGAGCAAATTTTTATGCCAAAATTGTGAATTTTTAGCCTTTACGCCAATCAATATTTTTAGACTTATCCTTAAAGATATACAGTCCGTGCATTTTTGGTGTGGCACCTCGAAAAATAGAAATAATTTTAGAATTGATATTTTTCTAGAAACATAAAAGTTATTCGCTTTCAAATGAGACCTCAACGAAAACAATCGACCAACTGTCAATATTTCAAATTATTTCGGACCGCCAATAATTCAAGGCATAGATTTCCCCAAGTCTGTCCCATGTCTGGTCTGCAGCGGGCCACGCACAGCACGTCCTCTGTACCGGTGGCCTGTCCAATCTTGTTTCTTCTGTCTCGGAAAGTCTTCTGAGACAGACGAAAAGAGATTTTACAGGCCACTACTAGTCCAGAGGGCTTTTTTTTTTTGGAGATAAATATAACAAACTATATCCTGCTGCCTTCTATTTCCACATGCACGCTTCCCAACCCTCTCACATTCCATTCCCACACCACAACAAAATATGCTTGTGCTTATTCCATTTTTTTTCTCAACCATAAACCAATAAATAAATTGAATTCAGTGTCATGCAATTACAAAGTCAATATTTCGTACTTCACTTTTTTTTTATTCATCCTTGGATAGGCGGGATCCACTTCGTCGGAGGTGTGTTTTTTTTTGTTTTTTTTATCAAATTGAAATCTTCCATATTTTGGGTTTAATTTATTCTTTGACATCCTAATTTCCATATCAAGTCAATATATTAATCCTATCTTCTTGGTCCTATGGGAAATTGTGTACGAATTGGAGGCTTTGGTAAGTGTTAGGGTTATGCTCCCCAACCGCCCCTCCCCCCTCCCCCACTTGGTGTCCTTTTGTTACCCTGTATTATACCCCCTCTCTGTAGCTACCCCACATCTTCATGTGACCACACCCCTCTCGTTGGTAGTCGGCAAAGCGATGATGAGAGTAGACTATTATTTGATGAGTAAGTGCAGCTTATTGGCTACGGCTAAAAAAATACCATACACTTTTACTCGTAGCCACTTTTTACTGTATATACCATCACTTGTAGCCACTGAGTAATGGCTAACACTTGTGTGTATTATTTTTCGCCGTAGCCAAAACTATCAAGTTTGGGTGAAATTGTAGTGAGGAAAGTTAATTTCAATATTTTGCCTGTGCATGAGAGATGCAATGCTTGAAAAGCTTGTCCAGCTGCTTAAAGATAGTATACATGATTGGTAAACTGTTACAAATAGTTTTATCCCCCTGTGTGATTGAAGATATGCATGATTAAAACCAACCTGAGCAAAAAACAGCTCCGTACTTCGGAGAAAACAGTCAAAAAAGAGTGAAATCTGTGAAAATTTCTGATTTTCGAGATTACCAATGATGTATACTACCTTTAAAGATGTTGTCTTGCATGCAACCCTGTTAAAGGCTTACCTTTTTAAAATGAATTTCCCAGTAAATATGCCAACCCGCCATTTAAAAGCATAGTGTGGAATGTTTTCAAACATGAAGTTTCAAAAAGAATGCGCACTCGTGAAAAATTGCATCCAGAACGTGTGAATTCCCTGTCATTTGTATCATAAAGTTGTGCGAGTATTACATGTATTTTTGGAATGATATGATTTTGCTTTTGGCTTCTAACAAATTTTGCATTTGATAAATATGTGGTGATGCATTAGATTAACAATTTTTTCTAACTTCGGTATTGATTCTAATCTTGTTAAAGCACGAAAACATAAGACATGTATGACTTTTTTTTTTAAAAGCAGCGCTGTAATTTTTGAATTATTTTAAAATGATTTCTTCCCACAGCGGAGCACCATCTTTCCTGAAACCAAGGGAAGCTCAGGTACATTATTTTCAAAGTTTTTTAGTTTTGTCAGACAGCAAAGTTTTATCGCACTGCAAATTTGCAGAAAGTTCAACTCATTTTAACTTTGGTAAATATTTGTCGCAAAATTTTAATGTCAGATATTTATGTCAAATTTACATTCTTGTTTGCTTTCGTGTATAGAAGGAACCAGGCTTGAGTCTGTGTCTATATTTTGTACTTCAACAACAATTTTTAAAAATCTTCTTTTTAGATACCGTAGGGTTCGAATCATTTGCATTTCCAAATCAAGTCTTGAAATGGTCATTCATAAATGCTCCAACTCTTTGCTGTTTTCTGCCTCAGGAACACACCATGGATTTTGACAACGAAATGTCGTCAGACGGCACCGTTGATGAGGCCACTGCAGCAGCCAATAGCATTGCAGCTGCTGTGCAAGACAGCGGCAGTCGCAAGTCATCACAGAGGTCAAGGACAAGCAGGTAAGTGGTCAAAGGTCATGACCTTTGGAATTTAAAAACATGTCGTCTCCATGAGGCTACAAATAATATGGCCAACAGCATTTGGTCTTCATTTTGGTTGTTTAAAATTGAACATTTGTCTGTACATTGTCTTTTTTGTGAGTGTGAAATTAAAAACTGAAATGAAATTGATCATAAAGTTTCCAAACACTTCACTTATTTATACACCTGGGTGGGGAGAAGCAAATGAGGCAAAATGTCTTGCCCAAGGGCACAGGACATTGGTTGCAATGGGACTCGAACTTCCATTATTCAATTATGGGTCAAGTGGTCTATCCATTACACCACATTTCTCAAGATATAAACCACAGTCGTGTTTCATTTTATTTATACGATGTTGCAATGGGACTCGAACTTCCAGTATTCAATTGTGGGTCAAGTAGTCTATCCATTACACCACATTTCTTAAGATATAAACAAAGTCGTGTTTCATTTTAATTATCTGATGTAGTGGTTGAAAGCTGATGGATTTCTTTTGCTTAAAGTTTGTCGTATAAGTGCTTCAAAACATCTTTTTAATTTTAATTATATCAACTTTTTAGCAGGTCCAACACAATAAGCAAAACGCCCTCTAGCAGTGGCCCCCCAAGCTACTCCAGTAACAAGAAAACCAGCGCGTCGCCTCTCGCTTCCAATCCCCACGACGTGGCCACAATCCCCTACCGGCATAACAGCGAGACGTCGACACCGAGGGAACCACTGCGGCCCCCGCCGCTATTTGACCCCCGGCCGACCCCTACCTCCGACCCAAGGTCGCCGTTCGAGTCTGGGAGTTACGATAATTTTGGGGCCGATTTGGGAGATGGGGTTAGTCCTGTTGGCAGTCCTATATCTGGTGCAAGAACGGACTCGGCGATGTCTGTACAAAAGGTTGGTTTTTATTTTTGAGTTTTTAGCGCATTTGTGACCTGTGACGATGAAATGAGCGTAAAGTCGCATTCCGATATTTCCTATAACAACGGTTCGATGTCAACAATTTAAGGGAAGGTCAATTTTCGGGTTTTGTAATTTTTGAAAAGAGTAACTCCTATTCTATTTGATTATAAGTTTTTAGCAGCATCCAACAATTAAAAAAAAAAATTTTCAGACCAATTTTGACGATAGCCGTCTTCAGGCCTCGTAAACAATTTTGTTTGAAGATTTGTAATTTTTAATTGTTTGAACACTACCACTTCTCCAAGCTGTGTTGCGTTGGGGGAATAGTTTTACCTTATGTGTTATATACCATTGGAAAAAATATCAAATTTTTAAAAATTCGGCAATCGGCTCATTTTGTGGTGACAGGTCACATTTCAATTTCTTAGCACAATGTTGAGTTTTTAGCAATTTGTACCCAGCTTGCAGCACTATGACGGGAATAATTTCGTGAATTTTTGTTTAGTTTTGATTTGAGATTTCACTGTAACTTACCAAAAACTGTATTCTGCTGTGGACATTGTTCCCTCTCAGGTCGCATGGTTTTTGTTCTTACTTGTTATTCATCATTTTCCTTACCTACCACCTCTGTGGCCCTGGTTCGAATCCCGTCTGGGCCAATATGTGGATTGGGTTCTCATGTTCCTACTTGATTCCATGGTGTTTTCCTTTGTCATTATGTTTAGACACTATACACTCTTGTGTCACAGCAAAACCAAAATGTGGCTGCCCGATGTTGTGCGCATGAATCGCATTTTGCACAAATTTAGTTTAGTAGTTTAGCAGTGAGATATCTTGAATCAGATTTTCCCTGTGTTACTGGGCTTATACTTGCTGTTTACTGCCTAAAGCGGGCCTCCCACTGTGCGATTTTTGCCACGAATTTCCAACGATTAGGTATACGATTTGGTATGATTGTGTATAGAGTCTATAGACAGTCTCTGGTAATCATACCAAATCGTACCTAATCATTTAAATCGAACAGTGGGAGGCCCGCTTAATTGTAGTAACTTCAGTTTGCAACATATTTGTTTGCTGGGTGCATTGTTATTTAAAGCATCACCATCATGCATATTCGTAATCATCCCATCATGCATATTCATGATATCCTATTCATGCATATTCAAACTCATCCCATCCTGCATATTCATAAATATGCTATTCATGCATATTCATCACCATCCTCCTACATATTCGTAATCATACCATCATGCATATTCATAACCATCACATTCTTCCATCACTAATACACACCCCCTCCCCCAACAACCATCCAATGATATGGGCCTATTTGCATAGCCAGGATCATTGGAGGGGCCTCAACGGGACTATGGTGCACCACTAAGGACATCCTATCTCTTTCAGTTTATGAAAAAATCTAAGGCAAGTATGGTAACTTTTGAACCACTCGGCTGTCGCTTTTGGGCATGCAGATCTAACTTCTTGGTTTAGGTAAATTGAACGCGGCAGCCAATTTCACGAAAATGGCATAAGCCCTGTAGGCTTGCGTGTAATTATCACAGGAATGTTGCGCAGCTTACGCAATAAAAAGTTGCACAAGCGGGCTTACGCAGTGCGCAAGGATTCGTGAAATCGGCTGCAGGACTCTCAAAAGCTCACAAAATAAAGAACAAAGGTGTGAGATCAGTTGCCTGGTGGCGGTTCTAGTCATTGATCACTGCTGAATAATGTATAGTATACGATCAGAATCCAGATCGTATAAGCTTGGCCTGATCAGTATTAAACCAGGCATATTCTGATCCCGCACCTAAAGTGTCCCTCTAGTTTCCTATCTATTCAAGCAACCCGCACCCCATCCATGCATATTTCTCTCCTGACCGTCCCAACTGCTCCCCAATGCCATCGGTGAAGGTTTCTAAACTTGCTTATTTTGCATTTCCCGTTTTATTTCAACCCGCTGCCTTACGCCCTCAACCCTCTGTTGGTATCTCTCTCTTCTCGGGTGTTCTATGGCTCAGTTGGACTTCTAATATTTCACCTCAACTTTGCCGTCCATTGGGAAAGCTTGCAGGTACAGCCTTTTTATTTCATATCCCTTCATGCTTGTTTTGTTCTAATATGGTACCAAATTTAGGTTCCAAAATGCTACTAAATTGTGCAAGGTTTTCAGAATGAAAAACCTTTGTATACAGTATCAGGCGCGGATCCAGAGGGTGTGGTTTTAGGGGTCAAAACCCCTCCCTGCTCCGACACCAAAAAATATAATGTAATGCATTTTGTGTGTGTCCGCCTGTCCGAAACGAGCTGACATAAAAATCTGACGGGCAAAACCCCCTCCCTGGTGGCAATTCAAAACCCCCTCCTGGAAAAATTCCTGGATCCGCCCCTGAGTATACTGTACCCAACAAATTTGTTTATCTCAGTTTTTTCGAAATGCCAAATCGAAAACTCTGACAGTGACACATTTGAAATCTTAAATCATTTTAATTTTTGTTGCAGCTGCTCTTGTCAAATTTTATAAAATTATTTTGTAATTTAACATTTATTGGTTATGCAAATGTGGTGGGGACAATTAGATTGAGATAGATGAAGATAAAAATCAGAATTGCTAGTAAATTTAATTCAATTTTCTTGCTTAAAATATATACAGAGTGCTGCTGGAGAAAGGGGCATTCCTTGGGAGCCATCTGACAAAAAGCTGTCCCATGTCGCTCTTGAAAATAACGGGATGGTCAAACTGGTCCACGTAGAAAACAAAAATGAGGAGCCTTCAAAGTCACCCGTCCAATCCTCATCCAGAAAGGGATCGCGCAAAAAACACAAGCGTGCACAGCGCCCCCAACTGAATCGAGACTCGACCAGTTCAAACGAGAGCCTAAACAGATCGTTTTCAGACGCCGGTGGACGGGTCCGTTCAGGATCGGGGGGACGACCAAAGAAATCTTCAAGCCAGTCAAAGTTTGGCCAAAGTTCAATGCCCAATGGCGACCACAATCGACAAAGTAGCAGCGGTTATCATAGTAATGAGATGACACAGGATTTAGATGCCTTGCATCCAATTTATCAATACCCGCAGCCCCCTTGGGAAGATCTTGATGTTATGCACACAGTCTTGTAAGACTGACCTTAGTTAATCGTTTTTTAATGGTTCCCTTAGTTATTGGAATTTAAATTTGGAGATAAACAGCGGCGTCGCCAGATTTTTCAAAGTGGGGGGTATGAGAAGGATGGTCAGGGGTGGCACAGCACATTGGAAGGGTGCACGCAAAGCAGCTTACTCATATAGTTGTGCAAACCTCAAGTTTCATTTGGGGGGGGGAGGGGGGGGGGGGGGGTGGGTGGGGAGACGTGCCCCTTGGCGACGCTGCTGACCCCAAAATAGAAAGCTGAAATTTTCAAAATTAATTTTTCAGCGGGGTGGGGGAGAAGCTTAAAAGCATGAGTTGACAGCTAAAATTTGAATTAGTTGGGACGTTAGAAATCTGGACCCAATTTTACCAACTTACTGGAACAAAAAAAGTTGTGCATTGTAAAATTGGGCCCTGGAAATCATTTAAAAAGAAAGAAAACCTTAAATTTAATAGCGCTGCTTAAGCGTTGGCTGAAATGTCACGATTTTTACTTCCCAGAACGACCTGGGAGCAGTCATTGTTTTATTTATAAAGAGCTGATGTTTCAGACAACGAAAAATAGAATTTATACAACTTCTGAGAGAGGCTGGGTTACTTGCACTATGGGCAACTAACAATGGAAATTGGGCACAAACCATTGTTATTAAACGCACAGGCTCGTCAGCAATGTGCGCGTGCGCCAAATTCGTGCCACGAAATACTCGGCTCCACGCCTTTGCTATGGAGCTGCATATTTTGTGGCACGAATTTTGCGCATGCGCATTGCTGACGAGCCTGTGCCTTTATTATTATTACTTTCTGGTATTCATACCAAGGATTCCTCAATAGTGCTCAGTGCACTGTCACTCGTAAGCGTGAGGAAACCCCATGAAGAATTAGAAATGGCCAGAGACACCGGGGAATCCCCTTGCTCTTCACGAAAGAATGCTGTGGGATCTTTAGAGTGCGTTACCATTACCTAACACACTGGACCAACGGCTTTACATCCCTTCCGAAGGATGGAGCAAGTGTGGTTTAGTGCCTTGCCCAAGGGCACAGGTACTGCAGCCGGATTCGAACCCGCAACCCCAACTTTTCACCCATGATTGCGAGTCAATGGCCCTAACCACTCGGCCATGGTACCCCACAATGGTTTGTGCCCAATTTCCATGGTTAGTTGCCCATAGTGTTGTACCTTTTGTAAACAGTAAATTATAAGGTTTTTAAAATAAGCTTGTAAACAGCTATGTACTTAATGAATCATAGAAGACAAAGTTATATTACGGTACTTTTCACGAAACTCGAGGTTTCTTCAGAGGTTGTTTTTAGTAGACTTATTTGTTACACTTAGTGCCTCAAAGTGTGGTTTTGTGTGTATAAAACATGCATGACAACACTTTTTAAAATATACAGTGATGTCCCCCAACTTGGCGCACTTGCCGCAAAAGTTTACTCACCGTGCATACAGAACACAACGCCGATAGACACAATTTTATTCACGTGAAATGTCTATTACAGGCTCTCATATACGACGTCATGTCAACCTAAAGTGAACGGCGCTACATTCAGATTCTGGTGAATTTCTCGTAAATTAATTTTTCTTCCCCGTATTTTAGTTTTGGAATTTATGAAAGTACTTCAGAGCTTTATTTCCTTTTAATGACAAGTGCATCAGATTGTTTATTGCACCAATAGAGAACGGAAAGTAAAGTGCGCAACGTTAGGGGACATCAATAATAATGATCAGCTCTATAGTTATTGTATATTTGTAGACACCTGCAAAGCACTACATTAACCTTTAGGAGAATACTGGTTTAATGCAAATTTTATAACAAATTTATGATAAATATATCACATAGATTTAATATTTTCTAAATGTACAGCCACTGTAAATTTATGGTATGCATTTTCCTGGAATAACCAGATGTGCCTTCATGGAGTGTTCAATCTTAAAGTGGGTTAATACACATGGTGTGTAAAATTAATTCATTTTTCAGTAATGGTATACAGTTATACCTTTTAAAATGGTAATTTGGTATTATATAGGGGCGTTCGATATGCTTACATCATGGGGTTTACACCGAGGGAACGAACGACATGGGGTTTCGCTTTCACCTGTGTTCTGGAAACACAGGTCAAAGGTTGTTGCCAGGCAGGGCTTTATAAACAATGTTATCGTTCGACTTACGAGGAAAAATTAAGCCGGCGCCACGCGAAATTAGTTGCCCTAAAGGTAACCGTAATAAACGATGTCAATGCCCACAGACATCTACTGATAAACAAAATGTATTTACACCCCTATTCCTTCCTAATGTGTCATAAATCTGTATTTTTCTTTGAACTTGCGTCGCGATTCTAACACGCTCCGGTGTAAGTTGGTGTTACACGTTGTAAGCATCTCGAACGCCCCTTATGTTGTTCAGTTGCCATTCATGTGCATTTAAAGCACATATAAAGCACATATAATGCATTACTGGGTAAACTTCAATAATAAAAAGAGGCTTTATAACCAGTCCATAACTTAATATATTATGCAACCACAAACTTTCACTTGATACCAAGCAATGCACTTTACACTGATAAGGAATTTTCAGAGCACCAGAAAAGCTTTCCATTTGTCCAATATTTTTTGAAAGGACGGATGAAAATATGGATATAAGTGTGCCAACACATTGTACCAAAGTCACAACCTTAATATTTGGACCATCTTTCATTTTTAAAGTATTTTAAACATAGATTTTGCATGTAAACTTTTTAGTTTATCTTTCAGGGTGTGTAATATAACTAAACCTTTTCCCCCTGTATTTTGTATGGCCCGTATACTTGGAGCCGATACCCATATCAAATATTTATTTGAAATTAATTTTCTTTTTACTCTGTGCATCAACTCATACAATCTCAGTGCTTTGGACAACTCAAGGTGTTTTCTTAAACCGTTTAAAAATAAAAATGCAAGTATTACATTTGATTTATTTTTAATTTCTGTAATCCCCCCCCCCCCCCCCTACACTGACATGATCATAGGTACAATGAAGGGGGTTAACTTATTTGTCAACACAAATTAAATAATTTGTCCATTTTGGAGGGGTTGTGAGTTTATCAAGATGTAGTCGGATCCACACCCAATTAAAACTTAATTTCCCAAGTACACGTAGTTCAAATTTTAACTATTCTCATAATTGAACCTGAGAAGGCATGGGTTTTCCTTCTAATCCAGCAAGTAGATTCCGAGCTGCTAAAACAGCCATTGCCGTGCGTGTTTTTGTGGTGGCACTGCCAATGTGTGGAAGAACAACTGAAAGAAACGAAATTAGAAATATACAAGAAGACTATCAACTTTGCAGTTATCCAAGAAATAAATGTTGAACCTTTTTATTAGAGGCTTACCGCAGTTGTCGAGCTTGACTAGTGGGTTATCTGCTGGTAATGGTTCAGGGGTTGTGACGTCAAGACCGGCCTTCGCTATGGTTCCTGATTGCAAAGCCTCTATAAGGTCATCTTGGTTTACAATGCCACCCCTGGAGGACGAACAAAAAAGACATTTCTTTAAAAAATGTGAAGAAATGTATCTCTGGGTGTTCTGCATATTTCATATTTGACTATAACAGGTTGTGACGTGTCCCTGAGTAAGATTGTTTGCCACACTTGATCCCAAAATAAGTTTATTCCGGTTCTCAGCTTTGTAACTATTACACAATTTCAGGTCTTGGCTCTGAAAAAAAGTTTAACATGACAGTAAGTTATACCTGCTGGTGTTGATAAAAATGGCAGTATTTTTCATCTTCTTGAAGGCGTCACTGTTAAACATTCCTTGTGTTTCTTGATTAAGAGCACAGGTGACAATGACGAAGTCGGATTGATGCAACAACTCATCTAGAGAGACTGCAAACAAAAAGATATTATATAGCATTTAATTCAGAGACCGTATGTACTTGGCTATTACTGGTTAACAACACTAAAATCTTAACATCTATACAAACAAAATATGCATATAGACGATTGTCCTCTGGCGTCACAGCAAACCAAAACATGCCTGCCGTTATGCGCATGCATCGTGTTTTGCATAAATTTGGATAATGAATCCCCGGAGAGATTTCCATTAAAAGCTAGATGAGAAACGACCGTGCTGTTGAATGGCACGTCACTGTAACTGGTTTTGGTGTCGAATGTATGTGCATGTAGTGCGTTTTAAGTTTGAACATAACGTGCGCGATCGTCACATATGCAAAGCATGATACGTGCGCAACAGGCAAGATTTGGATTTAGATGAAAACGAGAACAGATCGTCTATTGGTACCTCAATTAAAAGCTGAAGACCTGAACTAAACAACATAATTAAAAACATTCAGATGTAAAGTATTCAAACATTGTGGGCTAGTGGCCATTATGGGCATCAGGCTTCTAAAGGGTTAAAGATGCACTCTCGTTGCATAAAAACAAATTATAATCATTATCAGCCAACTTGTTTACAGACCATATTCCGCAGGCAGTGTCTCTGCTTCCGGTTTCCGAGTGCGTCCACAGTACAGGAACCTCTTCACACCGAATGGTTTCAACCGTCGCCCCACGGCCTGACCGATGCGACCAAACCCAACGATACCGACCGTGCTGCCAGACAGACCATGACCACACATCCAGTTACCTTTCCAGCTGCCCCAAGTCCCACTGCCAGAGAATAACATTAGAAATGAATTGGTATATGTCTCTTAAAGGAGCGTGACCAGATCACGTTTTTGAGCCCCCATTTTATTCTTTAATCTGCAGATTGTAAGAAACAGAAGACATCTGATCTTACTTCTTAACATGATCAGTTCCTTCAACAAGACGTCTTGAGGTAGCTAGGAGGAGAGCCACAGTCAACTCGGCTGTTGCATCTGTCAAAACTCCGGCCGTGTTTCCAAACAAGATGTTCCTGATAATAATTAGCAAAAAATAAACGTGAAATTAAACTCTTCTAAATTTATTGAGTTACGACTGCTACATGTGTGGATAACCAAAAGTCTTCTTGGAAAAGACTAAGTCATGTGATATTCCCCATCCAATCACAAAAGGGGTAAGTACGGTACGTACCTTTTCTTAAGCTCTTGGAGCTGAACATGATCATAGCCAACGGTCATTGTGCTAATCACTCGTAAATTTGGACCTACATTCATGTATATTCAGAGGAAAAAAATAACATTAAAATGTCAATTAGTCATTCAGCTCTACCAGCTGAGCTAGACATGGGGTACAGTGGTATACTCCCTCAGGTTTCCCCCCAGACCTCTGACACATCAGGCAGATGCTCTACCAGCTGGGCTATGAGGCACAGTGCTATACTCCCTCAGGTTTTCCCCAAGACCTGACACACCAGGCAGATGCTCTACCAGCTGAGCTATAAGGTACAGTTGTATACTCCCTCGGGTTTTCCCCAAGACCTCTGACACACCAGGCAGATGCTCTACCAGCTGGGCTATGAGACACAGTGGTATACTCCCACAGGTTTTCCCTAAGACCTCTGACTCACTGGGCAGATGCTCTACCAACCTAGCTATGAGGCACAGTGGTATACTCCCTCAGGTTTTCCCCAAGACCTCTGACACACCAGGCAGATGCTCTACCAGCTGGGCTATGAGGCACAGTGGTATACTCCCTCAGGTTTTCCCCAAGACCTCCAAACTCCAGGCAGATGCTCTACCAGCTGAGCTATGAAGCATAGTGGTATAATGAGGTAAAAAATAACGAATGCTAATACTAGGCCGGCGCAGACATCCAGGAACTCTGATCTTGTTCCCAAGTTTATTCACTTGAAAGTGAATAGGTCACAAGTCTGGGGCACAGATGAAAAGTCATCGGTTGCTATACGTACACACAGTGAGGAACAATGGCTTTTTTTACGCGGCTGACGTCATCCCGCCCCTGCATTAATAATAAAAAAATGTAAACAATTCAGGGCAAAAAATCATATTCCGACCTGCAGCATCCAGCAATTCTGAATTGATTTGGTCAGTAATATGGCAGAACAGTCCGTCTTTACCAACCACGCCTTTCAGCAAAACATCTCTGGGTGCTGGCTCATCACCGATGTGCTCTTCGATGTCACACCTGCAAAGAATCATGGGAAATCCCATATCAGACGAACAAATGTCAACAAACAAAAAAAGCACCAAATTGATGGCATGTTCCAGCAGCAATGCATACTTGTGGCAAAGTACCTTGCCTAAGGGCACATGCACCATGCCAAGTACGCCCTCTTGCGGAATTTGATGTTTAGCCTAGTTTATCATATCAAAACCTCAACAAAGCATACTTTTCTTTCAGCAGTTCGACTGCCTCAGGAAAGGCGATTCGCTGAGAAATATAAACCTTCCACCGCGGATTGTCGCTCATCGTTCTTGTAAAAACTTTCGACTTGGTCTTAAAGCCGACTAAAGAAGTTCGGAAAAATTTACAAACGGAGACCGCTGTCATCGTCTGCTGCCCTCACACGTTCATTGACGTGACGTGCGTGCACTACATGCAGAAAGTGTGTTTACCCGGAAACTGGGTGATTCATTTAGCGCGTAGGTCGGACAACTAACCACCAATATCCGGTTTCTCACAATATGTCACGGATTTACAGCAATTCATTTTCCAAAATAAATAAATAACGATGATGTAAAACTAATTATCACAAGACTTTAGATGTTGTAAGGCTTAGTTTGCAGTTTTTGTTTATTTTTAGTAACTACGATCATTGTGCTCACAAATGGAATTACCTAAGTTGTAAGTCGACTGTTCCACGCAGTGACAGGTACTTCATTCAATGACTTGCAGCTTGCAGCAGGTGTTGTGTACGTAAAAAAAGAGAGTGGACGTTTTTGGTTGAAATGCATGGAATATCATGTAAATTTGCAATTTAAATAGTTAGAACATCTGCCTTTTTTAAATAAGTAAGTTGGACAATTTTCATTTAATTAGTGGTAATTTTCTTGGTGAGAAATTTGACATGTACAGTTATGTGTCATTTTACGCACGTCATTTTAATTTTTTTTATGTGTCATAATATTGGTTTGCGCTCGCTGAGAAATAAAAACCTTCCACCGCGGATTGTCGTCGCATATCGTTCTTGTGTCATTTTCGTCAGGAAAAACACGGGGCTCTTACGTCGTCGTTACATTGCACCTTATTCGTGAATTTATGTTCATGTATGGTTTATCATAGTAAATTCTAGGATTTTAAGATGTCTTGCCATTTTCTCTTCTAGTTTTGTGTTTTTAACATCAAACGGGTATTGTTACCATGGTTACATGGTTTTTCATATAGGCCTACATGTAATGATAAATGTTTAACTAGTACACCAACGTGACGCAACGTAACACAAATTAAAATTTCAAATGCATTTTTTTAAACTTGTGCATAGTAAATATAATAATTTTAATATTACAGCAATGTATTTTCTAATTTTTTATTTGTAGGTGAACATCTAAGTCTTCAGGAATTGTGGAAATTCTTACAGACTAAAACTGCCTACAGGTCCTAAACTGAAACATGTCTGACGATGGAGAAGTGCCAGTTCCATTAAATAATACCCCTTCTGGAGATAGAACAGCAGATGATTCACAAAAAAACTCCTCTGGAAATGGCACAGCAACAGATGCACGGACTAGTTCTAAACTAGGGCCTGATTCAATTAGTTTACCCTTAGGGAGGCCTTCATTACGAGGAGGAGTGTACCAGGCGCAGAATAATCCGTCATCTGCTTTTCATTTTCCGGGGTAAGTTTTTTTTGAAGTTGTTAAGGCCCGTCTACACGAGCCATGTGTCTGACGATGTCGGCAGACCAAAAGTTGGATGGTGTGGACGCCACTTCAGACAACGTCCAACAACATCCAACAAGTTGGAACATGTAGCTATCGCCCGACTTTGTTGGAGCTTGTTGTTGGAAACGGGCCAATAGCAGAGAAGAACGCCTGTCACGTGAAGGCAGCAGCCATCCACTGTTGAGATATATTGGATCATATTAGGTTGTGTGGACGAGCGTATCCAACAACGCCCAACAAGTTCCAATTTCATGTTGGCTCGTGGAGATGGGCCTTTAAGCGTGACATAGCTTCAGAATTTTAACACTGTCTTTTCATTGTAATGAATTTTAACCAGTTAACGCCAAGATTATTTCAAACATTGCTGTACATAGGTGGGTTAATTTTTAGTTAAAGCATGGAGGAAGGAAAACAATTGAACTCAGTTAACCATGCGCAGTGAAGTATTGTTGTTATGTTGATGCACTGTCATTGTACACCCCAATGTAAAAACAGTTTGTTATAAACTGTTTTGAATATTTCTCTGGGAAATTGCTGCGAGTGTAGACATCAAACGCAGTAACGTGTTTACTAGTCCTCTGCTACATCGATGCAGAAATCTTGCGTCAAGTGATTAAAAAGCTACTTTGACCGAGGACTATACATTTGCATTTCCTGAGAATATCTCCTTTATTTACGGAGAGTATTAAATTAAATTACTTTGAATATGAACTAAATTTGAAATATGTTAATGTTTAGCCTATCTCTGAAAATTTGTCAGGTTTCTAGAATCAATCTCGGATGATGTCCAACTTCAGTATCGCATGGACCACCCCAGGCGAGGTCTTGCAGTCGTCTTTAATCATGAGAACTTTTCTCCCGAGGTCGGGATGAACCGAAGGATCGGAACGGAATTGGACACAAGGAATCTACGCAAGCATCTTAAAAGGCTTGGGTTTGATGTGGTCGTGTTTCAGGACCTCAAGGTAGCCGATATAAGGAGGCAGTTTGTAAGAGGTAAGAGCAGAAAATGAAAATGCCATATTTCTGATGCCTGGTTTTTCTAAGTTATCCCAATTGTTTAGAAATCATGGAAATTGGGCAGTGAAGAACACAAAATTGGTTTCCCAAAAACATGTTTTTTGACTGCTGGATTCCTGCCGAGTTTCAGTTGGTCCACTGTCCAGTTTTTGTCAAGTTGGGTAATAGAATCGGAAAGAATTGAGTAGTTGACCATTGCTTCAGATCCTCAATAATAAACCCTTTCACGGTTATCGACGCCATCTTGTTCACGGGGCACTTCGAACACGCGTTGCCGTGTGCGTGCGCGGATCGTAGCTAATGCACAGTGACCTAACAATGCATTCGAATACGATCCACGCACGCACAAAGCAACGCGTGTTCGAACTGCCCCCTGAACAACATGGCGTCGATAACCGTGAAAGGGTTTATTCAGGACACAAAGGGCTGTCAGGTGAAATGTAATCCCAGGACTAGTTGCTGAATGAAAATTGTCAACGTTTCACCTGGTGTTGGAGTTTGGAGTTGGAAAGGTTACGACCAACTCTTATTTTTTCTCTCTGATTCAGCTGCCTGTGACACAGACCACTCGGAATCAGACTGTTTTCTCTGTGTGTTTCTCACACACGGAGATGACGGTACTATTTATGGGTATGACGGCACTCTTCCAATACAAGATCTTTTTGACTACTTCAGGGGGGAGAACTGCAAGTCGCTGGTCGGAAAACCCAAAATATTCCTTGTGCAGGTATGTGTCCCAATTATTTAGCTACTTAGCTCGAAATTAGCAATGGATAAATGTTAATTTATTATAGAATTAGTGTTCATTTCACGTAGAATTACCCTCTAATTTCTGTTTGATTTAAAATCAGATTACAGATGTGTGATTGAGGATGTGTATGATAAAAACCAACCTGTGTATAAGGCCGGGGTCACACGAATTACGAGATTCACACGAATTTCGAGATTTTGTCCGTGTGACACCAAATCTATCATGATAGTATCATGATAGGTTAACGACGAGAATTCTAATCATCGAGTTGATTTCTATTGTGATACTATCATGATTGATTGGCGTGTGACCGCTCTCTAAGTCAGCTCAGTACCTCATCTACAAACAGGTTTTAATAATAATAATACAAACTATTTCCATTTTCTCTGATCTGTTTGAAACTCTTCAGGCATGTCGTGGTGACAAACATGAAATCGGTCTCGAAGCGGACTCGGTTGACGGTATCGAAGGTGAAGAAGAACTCAGCTATACGGTCGTTGACAGCGGACCGCGCCCCACGGTACCTGCAGGGGCCGATATGCTCATTTGTTATTCAGTAACACAAGGTCAGTATTGAGGTCAAAGGTCAGTTGAGGGTCAATTAAATTTTGATTAACTTTGATGCAAATTGCTCCCCTAACACTGGGCCACAAGCTATTCAAATGAACTCCAACAAATGCATTCTTTTGTGCGTGTTCATCCTTTCCTTCTTGTCACTAGACCTGTGATGGACTTGTCTACAACTCTGCACCAGACTGTTTGGCCACAGTACTCCTCAGAATTCTTGTTTGACATTTAACCTTTGACCTTTGACAGGTTTCTACTCCCACCGCGACACTTCGCTGGGGTCGTGGTTCATCCAAGCCCTTGGCCAAGTCATGGAGCGATACGGCAGCACCATGGAGTTTACGTCCATCCTGACAGTGGTCAATCGACTAGTGGCCCAACGGTCAGTTGAGAGATGCTTGGACCCCAGGATGATTGGTAAGAAACAAATACCGTGCTTCGTGTCCATGCTTACTAAACAGTTGATATTTACACCAAAATAGGGCCACGTCCGAAATACAGGGTTGCATTTGATTCCACCACAAGTCTTTCACAAGTCTAGTGACAGGAAGCAAAGGATGAATACGTATGAAAGAATGCTATTGTTGGAGTTCGTTTGAATAGCCTGTGACTTGAATTAAGACCCAGGGACTTGTGAAGGCTTGTGAAGACTTGTAATTGACTCGACTACAACCCTGTTGAAACAATTTCTTTTTCTTATAATGTGGGTTCAAGTCTTGCAATACATGCTGTGGTAGAATAGTCAAAGATCTAGATAAACAAAAATTCAATTCAGATGTGGTTGAAACATGCTGAATTTGAGGGTTATAAAATCAACCATGTTTTGGGCTCTGATGTAGCCTTTGAATTATCAAAAGCCAGTTACACACTAGCTGATAAGCAGTTTTGGCTTAGCAAATACAGGGTACCAATCATAACACTGTCTGGTGTCTACCAGGCTTGATTGGTTCTCAACAAAATATTGCTTAGCGATAAAAACTTCAGCATGGCCCAGTAAATTTCCACAAAAAACACAAGCACCTTTGTTGATACACGGTGGATTAGTCATCAAAATTGGACTCACAAAAAGTAACAATTTTACAAAGGTTGTGTTAGTCCTTGTGTGGCCAGTTAGAGCAGGTGGCCTCTTTTTTGATGGTCACTATAGACGGGTTTGACTAAATGTACTTCTTAAACTATACCTAACTTTATAGTCTGTATTGTGTGTTTTAAATGTATATAATTAAATGTTTTTTGTATTTGTGTAGTATTCAATATGTTTAGTGGCTACTGCAGGCCACTAAGGCCAAGGGGCTTTATTGCTTAGAGTATATATATTGTCTTTTCTAACATGCAGGGGTGAGATTTTTCCGGATTTCTGGAATTTTACTGAAACGTCCGGATTCATTTTTCATTGTGATATCTCCAATTTGTTAGCGGATTTTATCTTTTTTGTTGTGTGATCCGCAATTTATTTTCCTGACCATGCTGGAAGAACTGAAAGTTCAAATTTTAGGTTGACATTCCTCTGATATGTTTGTTGAAGCACATTTTTATGTTGATTTTTAAATGTGGTACATTTACGCAATATTACGCAAAAGGAATTCAGAACTATAACTTATGTTTGGATCCTGTTTTTATTTGTAAATGGTCTTAATTTTTCTTTTTTAGCTTGGGCATTATTTTTGGTTACTGCCTACATGCCACCTGCCTACTGACAAATTTCAGTACTTGTGATAAATAATGTAATTTGTAACAGTATTCCTGTTTAGCCATTGATTTTACAGTACCTTGTTACAAATGTAGTCCTGAACTTGATGTCATTTTAAGAAGTAAAGAATGTGAAATTATAATCTTTTTTGCTTGTGAAGTGACGTGTCATTAAATCTAAGAAACTGTTCCGCCGTTTGGAGAAAGACTTTCAATAAAAAATGTGACAAATGCCAGACAATTTCATAAATGCAGTAATATTTTTTAGCAGAACATACTGTTTTGAAATGCACACAGGTCTATATCATAATGAAAATTTAACAATCAATATTAAACTTTTTAACAAAACTATGGATAATAAGAGCACTGTTAATCAAAAAAAATGCTTTTAAACAAGGGAATTTCAGGCCCAAAAAGTTTTTCATATACAAGGAATTTTGCCTTGAACACTACAACTTTGGCATTAGTCATATTTACCAATGAAAGCCTTTATAAATAATTGTGTATACTAGTCTAACTCTATACAACTTGTTTAAAGGAGCGTGACCAAATTACATTTTTTCTTCCATACTTTTTCCGGGCTTACCTCATGGGTCCCGAGATTTTTGTATCATAACATCCGTCATATTTTTTTCATTACGAATCGGAAACTCCCGCGCATCTAGGCCACATGTTTCCGAGGATATTGTCTAAAAACCACCAACTAATTTATCGGGAGCGGACAGCAGGGTGTTCAACACACCGCTGCATAAAAATTGGGGACGGTTTCGACTTTGAAAAAAGCAGCCCGAGTCATGTCAGTCCAATTTTGAGTTCTGGTATATACAAAGCGCAATATCCATTCGTGTCACTACTTCCTTTCAAATTTTCACCTTAATATTTTGTTTTTTCTGTTTTCTTGTCGCGAATATTATTTTTGGGAGGTATTTTATTATGATTGTTAAGTTAGATCTAGATCAGATTTCCAGAAAATCTGGACACGCTCCTTTAATAGAATACTTATAGGTAAAACACCCTTAGAATTATAAGTCGATTTTAAGTACGCATTGTTCAAACCCCCATTTTCCAATTTGTACGTTGTAGTTAACTGCATTCCATATTCTCTGTCCATGTACTTAACCTCATTAGAATTATGAATTTATAAGTAGATTATCAACCATTAAAATTCAAAGAGTGCAAAATGAGCATCAACGTTAAAAGTATGAGGTAACTATAAGGAACATTTTTAACAAATGTATGTTGTTCACACCAACAAAACACCCCTGGTTTCTTCATGTCATAACTGCTAAGTTTTGTAACTCGGCTGTGTCTAAATTATATGGCTAGCCTATGTCTTTAAATTACATGTACACATAAATCAATGCTATATGGCTTAATCACTTTCTATAGACTCCTGCATAATCTGAAGCCATAGCCAAATATTTTAGACACAGCCCGAGAGTCTCTTCATTTGAGTGGATGCCAAGCAGCTACAGCGGACCGTGGTGTGGCCATCATATTCCTCCAATGAGCTGCACCGTTTCCTGTGGCCTTCGTGTCCGGTCCAATGGTGCATCGACCCAGCGTCTTGTGGCCTGCGAAAGGATTGATGCGCAGACAAACGGCAAAGACAAGACAGACCTGCAATAATGTACAAGCAAAGATTGTCTTGGATGATTAGACAGAGAGGCAGTAGCCCCTTTGCACCGGCCAATATGTTAAGGGAAGGTTTTATTGTTGTTTACGACTTAAGCCCCTTTTTCAGAGGAAAGCCAAGTCCATGTTAATTACCTGCTCGTCCTCACAGCTTAAGTCGATCGTGAAAGCTTCATTGAAAGCAGGGTTGGGATTTCGTCTCACTACGGAGGTCTGCTTATTCTTCATCACTTTGTTTCCTTTTACCAGAGTCACCTTAACAAAGGTGTCCAAAACTAAAGGAAAAATTGAGCAAAAATTTTAATACCTAAGTAGACAAATAGACTTCATATCAAGTTTTGATTAATTTAGCACCTTACTAGCATTTGGTGCAAGATATGAGACCGAGCGACTGTCCCCTTCCATTGTTCCCCTATTGTATGTAAAACATCCAAGGAATTTCCTTTCAGGTTTTAGGGGGAGTCGTACGTTAACAAAAGGAAAGAGTGTGTTGAGGTATAGGGGGAAGGGGAGGAGTCACTCGGTCTCAAATGTGGCAGCATATACTAACTTGACTCGTTGACCACTTCTGTTGTTGGCTAATAAGTTCAAATTGCAATGTCAAGATCTACAATTATATACATGTATCTGGCGTCGATACTGCGGTACTGTTATTGGCATTGTCAGATTAGATTCTTTGCAAGGTATCCCAGTGTGCCAACTATACCCGATCATAAATATGGCTGCTCATGCAAAATGTCTATCTCTCAATACTTGAAAATGTGGATTAATGTTCTGGCTTTACCAGTTTCTCTCACCATGTTTTTTAGCTTCTGTTTCCTCTGGTTCCGGTAAGCGCAAGTTTCGAGCCTTAAGTATAACCACCGTCACTCGTTCGGCATTGGGTAGGTATGTTAGCGAGAAGAGCAAGTCCCCCTGCCTGGGCTCATCTGGCTGCGGAGAAGCAATGTGCGTAGTCATTATTTGGTAATGTAATCACTGAATGTGAGATGAGATAAATCATATGGGCCTCATCGGGATTTGAACCTGAGACCTCCGACTCTCCAGGCAGATGCTCGACCAGCTGAGCTATGAGGCACAGTGGTGTACTCTCAGGTTTCCCTCCCTTGCAACACTGAGAGACAATTTGGGTTTGTTGGGGGTAACCCGAGGTAATATACTACTGTTCCTTATAGCTCAGCTGGTAGAGCATCTGCCCGGAGAGTCGGAGGTCTCAAGTTCAAATCCTGAGAGGCCCATATGATTTCTCTCTCATCCCATGTTTGGTTATTTGGTAAAGAGTAGTCCTGATCAAGATTGAGAAGCCAATTTGGCTTTTTTGTTAAATTAGCATCTCGAATTCTATAACGTGATCTTTATTAAAGTTGTCCATGGAGGAGGGAAACGGCCGTTTCCTTCCTCCACCATGGTCAATTGTATTTGTTGAGGTTTGCTGCTGTTGTACGTTGCATAGTAAAATAATCCTGTTAGTTGCGTCTCTCCCAAATAATTATTGTTGAGAGAGGCATATGGACTGCTTACCGAATCTGTCTTCTCAATGTCCCGCCATATTGGTTCACTGACGTCACTGGTTGACGATTGCAAGTCATGCGTACTCAATGGGTACATGACCTGACCAATGTACACCTGATGGCAGTAGCGGTCCAGGCCAATGACTATCAGCTTGATCACTGTGTTGGCCAACTCGTCCTCCGGGAGTCGAAAGATGAAATTCTGACGGTAAATCGGGTTGAGAGTTCGTCTCTGGACCTTGTGAAAAGACAAAAAAACACTGGTTGTTAAAATGATTTTTCAGTGGTGGATTTGAGGGCATGGCCAGAGAAAGTTTCATTCGTGAAGATAGTACCTTTGTGGACACTCAGATTGGGTATAATTCATGTTTTGCCTTGAATGCATGTATGAGAATAGCCAGATAGTTACCTTTGAGGTTGCGGATCGTCTTTCTTCGTCAGGTAAAAGGGAAATCTTGACGAATGTGTCTGCCGTGGCTCGCTCTGTTCTTGCCGGGAGCTGCACGGCTTGGATCAGATAGACCGTCAATTGACCCTCGTGTACGTCGTAAAACAGCGAAAAGGACAGTTTACCAAGCCCGAATTTGGAGGGCGTGTAGAGTTCGTTTTGCTCGTCCACGCGGTACAGGTCCGGCTCGATTTGTCCGATGGCCGTCATGCAAGCTGCGGGTTTGTCCTGAACGTTCTCGGCGGCCCAAGCTGCGGCCGCGTGGCCTAGGTTCATGGGGACGGACTTTGAGCGTGAGATTCGGACTTTGATGATGCGGTTGACGGGAGCCTTCTTGTCCTCGGCCTGTAGGCTTCGTGACCGCATGGAGCTAGTCAGCACTGGGCGCCGTCTCTTGGGAGATATCCACGGCTCCACACTCGGTTTTTTCATAGGCGGCAAGGGGAACATTCTCGGCCTCTCCGAAGCCTTAGGTCTGACCAGCTCCTCCGTTTTGGTCGGGATGGTGAACTGTATTGGGTTGGACATCGTTCTCGCGTGCTGCTGGTAAACCACGCCCCTTTTACTCTCTCTCCATTTCTCCAAGAAGCCCTTCGAATCTTGAGCGATGTATCTGTCGCATTTTGCCTCCTTACGACCACTAAATTTAGCTTTGAGTTTTGCCCAAAACTGGAGGCGCGGAATGGGCGGCGAGCGGCCAATCTCATCGTAAAATTGCGGTTGTTTTTCGGACGTCTTGACGCATCTTACCACGTAGACCAAAACGGATAGAAGGATGATGACCTGCGCACCTACTAGGATACCGATGACTATGGGTAAGGGGTGTGGCAGAGAGGCATGGCCTTGGACAGCCATCGGTGCCGAAACGGGTAAGGTTTGCCGTAGAAGGGGTATGACCGAAACATTTCTCATTTTGTCTCAGGAACCTGTAGGAAACGGGAATAGGAGAAACATAATTATTATGGATCAAAGAAATCATCATAAAGTGTGACATAACTAAGTGTGATTTTTCATACTTTTAGAAACGAATCCCACATTCTTACGCCACATGAGACATTTTTGTGTACAAAGTCAATGGGCAAATGACGGCATAATTGTGCCAAAACACCTCAACTGTCATTATGTGTTAACCAACAATACTTCACGGCTTGTGCCAAAAATGCAATGATAGGAGTGTTACTCTTACCAAGAAAGAGATTCCAACGCCACCGTCTTGTTTTCCTGCAGACATTTGTGACCAACAGCTGTTAATGTGGTAGAATTCGTCAAGGAACGAACGAATCAGACTGAACATCGACATCGAAACTCCAATCTTCATAGCCAAATTCTTTGGCGTTCCTTCAGACGTGCAAAGGTAAGCAAACGGCTCCCTGCGTGGTTTGGTAAAAACTGAATTCGCGGTCACGTTTTGCTTCAGTAAATTTGAAAAGCGCGCTAATTTTTGCATAACTAGATCGCGCTGCAAGAGGGCGCGCTTTGCCGTTTCCATTTTTGTTTCTTCAGAAAATGAAGGCGGCGAGCGCGGGAAGTAAATTATGCAAAACATTTCATATTGGAGTTTGTTATTATTTGAAAGTACATGTACATTTTCCCGAAATAGTTTAAACTTTAATATTTTTTAATGAGTAGATTATTTAACAAATAAAGCCACCTTTAAAACAAGACGGGGCAAAAAAAATAACCCCTGAAATAAATAACTTCAACAAACTGCTAAAATATTGGCTTTAGTTGTTTTAATAAATTTCATACAACAGTACAAGGCTAGTAAGATAATATACAGGGAAACAATACCTTTCTTTGTGCTTAGATCTCCTGTACAATTGATAGGCCTACCTTCTTGTGAAGTCAAAAAGACAGTCCAAACCCTGTTTCTGCCTAAATGGACAGGCATAACAATTAAAGCTCTGTGCAGAGCATTTAGGCGACTGAATTACAAGATTATGCAAGGATATACAATAACTACTATTTGGTGGCACAAGGACAATGTTTTATTCTAAACAATAAATAGACAAACCAGTTAAATCTTGACGTATTACATGAACTATTTCACAATAAACACATACAGGATAAGAACCTCTTTAAACAATGAAACAGATTAACATAAAGTATCTCTTTTTTCTACTTTTTAAAAACTTTTATGCATACTGTTACATTGTTTGAATACCACTTGTAGTATCTTCAGAGCAGTTATAGACAGCAATATGGCCAGACATGTCAAGAATTCCTTTGCCAAAACAGATAGATGCTTTTCAAAATATCTCATGTACCTCAAGATTTTCTGTTGTGCCTTTTAGAAAATATCAAGCAAAATGCAGCTCTGAGATATTCAATTAGTAGAAGTGACTTGATTTTACCAAATTAATACCTTTCTTTTACTTTTGTTGGATATTTTCTAAAATGTGCAACAAAAAATCACGAGCTACATAAAAAATTAATTATGGCGCTTATCTGTATTAAAAACAAATGAACTCTTCATGTATAAGAAGTACAGCTGGGAAATTATTTTACCTTTTTTTACACAACAAATGAGAAAACCAACTAGAATTGCTTTAAATTAGACTTGTTTTCATATTCACCAGTAACCCTTTGTCCAAGAATCTTTGCTATAACCCTTGTATTATTTATGCCGTTCACCATTTAAACTTAGTTAATTTACAACATCTACATTTAGTACATTTAGTGCAAGTTACCGTGTTCAAGTTGGGACTGCCATCCACTCAAACTAATTTGCAAGTACGGAGGAGCTTTGACAACCTTTTAAGGAGTTGATAGTAAATTTTGAACAGCTACTACAAATATTGATATATATTTACACCATTTGACATGATGTATGCCAAATTCAGTACGGTAGGGAAGTGTACATTTGCAGTAAACAAAGTGCAGTTGATTCTCAATAATACAACTTACAACAAGGAGAAGTACTGTTCTTTATTTTCTTTGTTTGTGATAAAGTACATTTGTTACAGGCCCTATGTATCATTTGCAAGATAAAACTTTTTACAGATTCGTGGAATAAGAGTGTAAAATATCTAAGGAAGAATGTTGGTAAACTAGCCTGGATAAATTTTAGCTACTTAGATGCATCAAAGCCTCGGCGGAGGGACCGCCAATTACAGGATTGGGAGCAAGTGTGGTTGAGTGCCTTGCTCAAGGGCACAGGTGCCACAACCCGTCACGGCCAGGAATCGAACCTACATTCTAGTACTAGCACAGGAACTTAAGTTCAACGCACTAGACCGCTAGGCCATAACACCCGACAAGTGAATGGTAAAAATAGTCCTGTGCACTAGACTTTTTTCGAAAACCACGTTCGGTTGTCAATTTCCAGCATGAAATACCATTGTTGACGGAAATAAATTCATGTGGTGTTTTTTACCATTGCTATCAACACTTTGAGTAAGGTTTTCTAGTCAACTCATGAAAAACAAAATTGGGTCATTGCAAATGATACAATGGGCCTTTAATGGCCTTAAAAGAGTTGCACTGTAATACACTCTGCATGTATAGGTGGAAGCCAAAGGCATAGCATATTTGCAATAGCAATGTTTGTTAGAGTGGCAATACTGCATTATCGAACTCAAACTGACAGAACGCAAAACCACATCATGAGCAGGCGTATAATCTCGTCCACTCCTTGGCCATCTTGTTGTATCTTTCTCTGTCCGTCTTGTAGACTCTGGCTATCTCAGGCACCAAAGGGTCGTCAGGATTTGGGTCGGTGAGTAGCGAAGAAATAGACAATAGTACTGCATAATAGAAAGAAGTCATCAAGAAGTATATTTAGTCATTCACTTTTATTGTTGTGTTTTACAAAAGATCTCCAACTTAATGGATTGTCTTGTGGTTAAAAATTAGTGACAAATTGGTGTAAATTCGGAAAACGTACGAATACAGATTATTTATCAAAATTTCCCTTTGCATTGGTTATCTTGTTCAAAATTTTATGCAAGTTGCATTCCAGATCTCGCGCATTTTATCAAATATTTGTGTTTCTTAGATGTTCATGTTTAGTTGGAAGTTACCTTTTGAAACAGTCAAGGCGGGCGACCACTGAGATCTCAGAATGTCCAGACATATACTGCCATTGCTGTTTATGTTGGGATGGTAGATTTTTGTCTGAAATTGGATCTGTTGGGGAAAAAACAATATGATGGAAAATATACATTAGTAAGATTCTTTGTCCTTTTGCAACAGAGCAATAGGTTAACTGTTGTCCATAACATAATTAACCATAAGATACAAGCAAGTGCAATATATTCACTAGATCTTGGAGGACAACTGGAACTTGTCATTTCATACAAGAGCATGAAAAAAAGGGTAACAAAAGCACTGTGGAGAGTCTTGCCTACCTTGGGTGGTTTGAAGGGATAATCTCTGGGAAAATGGATCTGGAGGAAAAATACCCCAGTCTGATATGGACTGTCCGTCTGTGAATTGTAAAGAGAATGATAAATATATGTACTTGTTTAACATGAATTGAAACCACAGTAAACAAAACAAAATTAACATTTCCATACACATTACTCTCTTAAATACAGAAGCATTCCATATAAATGTACAATTAAAAAAATTAGCATGTTCATGTGTATAAGGAAAATTCATACTTACTGGGCCATTAATTGATGCTTGCCAGTGGAATACTACAGGGAGTACAGCAAACATGTAAATAAAATGTAAAAACAACTGTCAGGTTATCTTGCAATTTATCAAAAGTGTCATGTCTTGTGTGTGAATCTGCATGTTTGTCCTATGTTGGAAAAATCATTTGTTGAATGTTTCAAGTGTCACACTTATTATTTCGTCTTCAATTTTATCCGTAATATTTTTGAATACCTATAAACACTAATGCAAATCGGCAAATGTATTACAAAATACATGTAGTTAAAAATAATAATGGAGCATGGAAAAATGAACTGGACAAAATGTCAATACATGTACCATGTGTATTTAAACAGCTATTTCAAGTAACATGATTAACAATAAAATAATTGCCTATAATAGTATAAATATGAAACAAACATTTAACTGTTCATTCTTGCTTACAGTTGTCATTTACTGGTTTTGCTGTACACACTGACAAGGGATCTCTGCCAAGATCATTGAGTTCCTGGGGGAAAAATAAGAATTTTTTAAATTTTACTTCTAGTTCTAGGCAAATTTTAGTTCTAGGCCAACTTTTTAGTATTTGGAAATAATACAACTACCAAAACATGCATGCTTCACTAACTTTGATTTTAAATCTAATCTCACTCGGAATAAATCTTAGGCCTTACCTTTTTAATTCTTGTGCCTGCCATTTTCTTTGCCTTTGATATTTGTTTTACCCTTTAAAATTCGTGCGTTTTAAACGAGATCTTCTGTTATAAAAATCTTCGGAATCTTCCAAAACAGCTCCGATCGCGATATCCAGCCGTGCAGTCCGCAGTACTTCTTGAAGTGACAGTCTGGTACCAAAGTACTAAAAATCCTGGCGCGATTTTCGTAGTAATCCCTATACAAACCTGCGCTTGGGTCTGGGTTTCGATTCTAACGGTGTATTATTTTTTAACGTGTAGTTGATGTTGAAACCGTTTAATAGGAAGATTTGTAATTTCTTAATAAATTCTATGATTTATTATCAGACTTTTTGATACTTTTGCAATGAATTTAAATAATTAATCGAATGCTGTCGACATTTCGGTGACTAGTAATTTCAGAGCTCTAAAAGAAGCATATTTTTCTCTGTAACGCTAGAGGGCGACATTCACTTATTCTGCACGGCGCTTTATGCTTGCGATATAGCGCCAGCTGATCATCTTAGAAAATTTTGCAGGGTTCGCGGATTCGAGAAGGTTCCGAATTACTGTATTTCTAGTTTTCTACAGTTTTAGAAGCGAAGACTGTGTAGTATTCAAGCAATATGACTATCGAAGGTGAGAGTTGAATGCTTTCTATCGCGTGGCCATGAAAAATATATGATTTTCCAGACGCAATCATTCAATGACAATGAAATATTTTACAAACATGACAAATTACTTTTTTACTTGTAGTTGTACCATCATAACCATGTACTGAAACTAGGGGGCCTAGCTAAAAACCCTTTAAAAGTATGTTTAGCCATGTTTGGGTGGTAAGAATTGAGAAGTTAATCATTAAAATGTTTCTGTAAAATGACTTATCAACATTATCAAGTAAGTACAGATTTGATAGAAAACAAAAATTTAGGAGTTAGAAAAGTTTACCATTTTCTTAGAAAACTGAACATTTTCATCGGTCTCATAGTTTCGTACACATGGTCAACTACTTAATTTGTTCCGCCTATTTTCACATTACTAGGTCAAGATTGGCTTCGCATCATCCCCACTGCTGGGGCCGTAGGTATCGTTGTCTACTTGGTCGTATCTAAGCTCCAAGGTAGCTGCTGCACAGAGAGCAAGGAAGATGGCCTGGTCAACAGAAGCGTTAAAAAAGACGAGGATAAAGTGGTTGATGCGTTTGATGTTGAGGATCTCGGGGATAGCTCAGCATTCTGCCGATGCTGGCGTTCAAAGAAGGTCGGGTTGTCTTTTGCTCTTGGCAGTTTTAAAGGGTTCTTGAAATGGAATTTACTGTAGGCCCTAAACTTTGGGAGGATTTGGGAGAAAATAAACTAATTGAGTAAAATTAATATGCATCACTATCTTTTTCCCATTTTTCTTCTCAATGCAGTTCCCATATTGTGACGGATCTCACAACACCCATAACAAGGAAACTGGTGACAATGTTGGCCCACTGTGTCTCTCTAAGAAGACTGCATCTTCTTAAAGTTGCATGAACAGCTATGCAAACCTCAGCTGCATGCAATTTAGAGTACATGTACTGTATTTTGTACAATTGAATTTTCTTTCAAGTCACAAAGTGGTTTTATTTTTGCTTTCAGTGATAGTGTTTTGAGCAGATGTTTTGGCTGTGTGTTAAAAACAGAACATTAACACTTCTTGAAAAAAATCTTGGTGTCTTGAATATGGGCCAATTTCATAAAGCTGTTTAGTAGAAAAATTTGCTTAATTCAAAATTTGTTTGCTTTATAAAAATGAGTTAATAGTCAAAATTGTATGTCAACTTGTGTTTTTAGGAAGAGTGGCAGAACACCAGTCAATTGCAATACATATCTCATAAGATTTTGACTGAAAACCCATTTGTATAAAGCAATCAAATTTTTGATTAAGCACGTTTTTCTGCTAAATAACTTTATTAAATTGGCCCCAGGGCAGTTCTATGCAAAATGTCAACCAGTGAATTGAATACCTAAATTAGATGCATGAATTTTAATCAAAATAATGAATATTCATAGAGGTCTTTATTTTAGAAAATAGATACGATAATGGCACAAAGGTATGTTGTTCTATGGTGATTGAATGACAACTCTGCATGGAATTACCCAACACTATTGGATGACATTAAAACTAAAACGGTCCATTTTAAATAAGGTTGACGTATGGGAACTCAAATATTGATGAGATATTTTTATCACCATTAGATATGGCCATTAACCTGCAGGGTTGTAACGAGTCTCCTTCTGCTCGAATCCCAATGCATAGTTCCGATTTTGCCCAGTTAACCCCGCCCCCTTGGATATTGTTGCTATGCCTCACACGCTATCGTCAAAATGTCCACACACACACTGCACAAACCAATGGGACTTTCAATGGAAAACACAGATTCATTGGAGAAAACTCAAAGGTATTCATGTTTCAGGGTCGACAGTTATCATAGAACACACTGAGTAAAGGGCCAGTAATACAGGGATGTCATATATCATGAAATACGTGCTTTCTTACCTTTGAACAGCGAATAGCCCGGCCTTGAAACCAAAAATTCACCCAGATCACCGCATGATAATAATACAACACTGTACAAACTGTATGTTGTTGTGTTGTGAGGCAATGCACTTTGACCTATGTGGGCGATGTCTGCCAGCTCTGTTGTGATTGGTCGACGGGTTCGGCTTGATTGACAGGTCGGAACTATGCATTCAAGTCAAACTGCCTTCGAGTCCCAAGTCAAGCTGTCTTCGAGTCAAACTGCCTAGAGTCCCAAGTCGAGTCAAGTCAAACTGCCTTTGAGAGTCAAGTCAAGTCAAACTGCCTTTGAGTCCTAAGTCAAGTCAAGCATATTGGTCAAGTTGGGTCAAGTCAAGTTAATTTGTTAATTTGTTAAACTAATTTCAAAATGAGTCTAAACACTGAAACTCGCATTCATGTTGCTTTGGCAAAGTTTCTTTAGTGCTGAAATACAATTCGGTCCCCAAAAATGCATAAAAGATGTATTTTATTTTTGGCAGACTCAAGTCAGAAAAGTCAAGTCATTTGAGGTTTGAGTCTCGAGTCAAGTCAGTGAAAATCACGAGTCAGAGTCTCGATTCCGAGTCATTACAATAACCCTGTTAACCTGTATTCGTGATACAATTTGTTGGATTTTTTTCCTACAAAATGGCACAGGGTTTAGAGGTTCATTTCACATTTTCTATCAAGTATAAATGATTTATGTTATTAATTATATATACTCAGTAGTCAGTTAATGTAAGATTGTCACATTTTGCAAAATCTAGAGCTTACTATTAGGCACAAAAATACCAAGACTCTATTTTGTGGCGCTGATCAACATCCAACGCCACAGTGTGCGACAAGTCGCAGAAAAGAAAAACATAAAATTTGTAACAACAATCCATCTCGACATACTTGCTCAGTTCGGCAATGTAAATCCTTGATTTGTGTTTGTTGGCTGATTTTGGAATGAGCGAATTTTCAAAGCTGTTTTTTTCCCCCTTCAATTATATGAAATATTTTATTTGTTTGTGTACAATTTATGTGATTGGTGGTGAGCTGGCTTTTAATACATGTATTTTGAATAAATTTGGAAAAATTTAGATGGATCATGTTGTATGGATAGTTAAAAATAAAGTTCCTCCCAGGTGATGTGTGTGACAAAATGCACTACAATTGCATGTATTTTCTTTTTGGGACATTCTTTAAGCATGGAGAGAAAAGGTTCTCGATCCTATAGACGAATCCGGTTGCTAAGGAGTCCTTCCCTGCAAGTCCGCCATTACTGGGGGCCATCCACTGCCATAAACTGGGCGCTCTGTGTTGTTGTTAAATCGAATAGCGCACAACGCGTACGCGTACACAGGCTTCGCAAGCAAATAAACGCGCAAAATTGTTCGAAGTGACAATATAATGTAACAGCATATCATCAACACAAAACCCACAGTTCATGGCACTGGATGGCCCCTAGTCTTTACTAAAGACGTTAACTGTCAATAGAGGGCGCACTTCAAGTACTTGTATTTGGACTGTCGTACGTGTGGATTTGGACCCAGTTAACTTACTAAAGACGTTAACTGTCAATAGAGGGCGCACTTCAAGTACTTGTATTTGGACTGTCGTACGTGTGGATTTGGACCCAGTTAACGTCTTTACCATCTTGGCATTTGAGGGCGGGACCAGACTATGCAAATACCAGTCGATACGTGTATTATTATATCACGTGATTGATGATTGACGGTAATTTATTCCAAGATCGCTGTACCGTGTACAAAGGTCATGCTGAACTGTACAGTTCACATGGAGCTAGTATAAAAGGTACACGACACACGTGTACAGTGCTTGACGTGAACAAAATGGCCTCGTCGCAGTTTAGCCCACACGATATAGGTCTCGCAAAGGAATTTGCCCGTGATCGTTTTGGTGTAAAATCTTTTAAGAGTCATCAGTCAGATGCCTTGGATCATTTCCTTCGAGGTGAAGACGTTTTCGTGAGCCTTCCCACTGGCTACGGAAAAAGCTTAATTTTCCAGGCAGCGCCGCTATGCTTGGATTTTCTTCGTGATGACCACTCGGAACATCACGGTGAAGTACCTACATCTAGGCCTAAGTCTTTAGCCATCGTTGTCGTTCCACTGAAGGCCCTGGCTTTAAATCTGGTGGACCGTTGTGCTGCATTCGGTCTTGAAACTACAACAGCAATTGCCGAGATAAATGATCAACTTCTGGAAGATGCATCAACAGGCAAATATTCCCTGATTTTTGCAAGCCCAGAAGCACTGTTGAGTGACAACGGGAGAGAATTCCTACGAGTAGAGTCCGTTTACAACCGACTCTGTGGTCTATTCGTCGATGAAAGCCACTGCGTCACAAAATGGTGAGTATTTGTAGGCCTATGTTATATATACTTTAATACCAGCACTATAGTATTATCAACTACCAAAAACTGGAACTTTGATGAGAAAACATGTTTTTAATGTGAAGAAAAAACATTGACAGATTTGTAAGGAAAAAAGTCACGCATTTTTACTTAGACCATAGAGCAAGTTTCCTTGCTCTATGCTTATAAGACCAAGTGACAAGTCCATAGGGTTTAATGATTTTTGAGAAAATTGTTGAACATCTAGGCCTAACATAAATGTCCGCATAGTTGCCAGGTCCCTGGGGTCGCCACCATAATCAGACATCAGCCATTGTTTATTAATAGGGTGGCGATGTCACGGATCTGGCGACTATGACGACATTTGCGTTACATGTAGGCCTAAGGGGAAACGGGATTTACGATTGTGTTCAAATGTCACTTTTTTTCAACCCCGCATCAACTTTGCACCAATCATGATTTTTGTAGTTAGAAATTCAAAGTTGTTCCTTTGTGAAATTATAAGACAATACCCTGTTACGTTTCTATCTTCTGTGTAACATTTTTATGTGGTTTAGTCCTAACAAGGGTGTCGGTGCATTTTAAAATCACATGCCCACATGTAGTATGTATGATGTACATACAATGTATGTATGTGTGTACATGTAGGTGTATGTACATGTTTGCCAGTAACTAATAGACCCCTTGCACGGCGGCCATGACAGAGGGCAGGTTTTCAATAGATCCACAAAGTGCCTACTCGTGCATGATGCACTGTCACAATGTGACTGCCTTCTGTCACAATGTGACTGCCTTCTGTCACAATGTGACTGCCTTCTGTCACAATGTGACTGCCTTCTGTCACAATGTGACTGCCTTCTGTCACAATGTGACTGCCTTCTGTCACAATGTGACTGCCTTCTGTCACAATGTGACTGCCTTCTGTCACAATGTGACTGCCTTCTGTCACAATGTGACTGCCTTCTGTCACAATGTGACTGCCTTCTGTCACAATGTGACTGCCTTCTGTCACAATGTGACTGCCTTCTGTCACAATGTGACTGCCTTCTGTCATGGCCTCCGTGCAAGGGGTCTATGGGCTAAACTTGTATTTGTAATATTAATAATTGTTCTTATGTGTATAATTAACAGGGGCCAGTCATCGGGCAAAACGGCAGCATTCAGGAAGATGTATGGAGAGATGGGCACCTTACGCAGCAGACTGAAGCTCAATTTACCGGTGATAGCTCTGACAGCAACAGCCAGCTCGAGTGTTAGGAAGGCAGTTGCAGAGAGCCTGGAGATGCACAACATAGCCTTAGTTCAAGCCAGCCCCGTGCGAAGTAACATTAAACATAGTGTAATGCCTACAAAAGTTCGAGATGGTGAACAAATCTTTCATTGGCTGGCTTCGGAAATTCTGTCCAAAGGTGACAGTACAGAACGTGTAATTGTTTACTGTCAGTCAAGAAAATCATGTGCAGAACTGTATTCCATCTTCTGTGACTGTATCCCGAGGTCTATGCATTTGCACTTCAACATGTTTCACACAAACACGCAGACTGAAATGCAGGAAGATATTTTGAAAGACTTTTCAAATCCCCAGGGAGCTATAAGAGTGCTCTTCGCGACAATAGCGTTTGGATTAGGAGTGGACGTCAAGGGCGTACAGAATGTAATCATGTATGGTACACCAACTGATATTGATGATTATGTTCAGCTCAGTGGACGAGCTGGTAGAGACGGGACCCAAAGTATGTCTGTCCTTGTGAAGTGCCCTTTACCAGGAGGCAAACGACTGACCGAGGCCATGAAAACGTTTGTTACGTCAGAAACTTGCAGACGAGAAGTCCTGAAGGCCGTGTTTCCTGTTTCAGAGGATGATTCGTCATCGGTGACCATCACAGCCCACAACTGTTGCGACATATGTGCAGGGAAATGTTCCTGTGCTGGCGATCACTGCTCTGAAACCCCTGGCTTTGTGGAGAGAAATCTACAAGCAACGCTGTCCCCTGAACCAAGCGGTTCTGAAGTCCAAATACAGTTTGTCACTGATGAAGTGCAGGAACAAGTGAAAAATGACTTGCTTCAGCTTCGAGAAGAACTGATTGGAAGCAATCTTCCTGAGCACGTCTATACTGGACATGATATTGCGTGTGGTTTGTCTATAGACACCATCAACAAAATTGTTGGTGACCTTCATTTTGCCTTTTCATACACACAGTTTCACGACAGGTACACCTTTGCAACTCAGGAAATTGCTGAGAACATTTGGGGAATTTTGAATAAGATTCCTCGCCCATTGTGTGCCAGCAGTGTTGATGTACATGTAGGTGACAGCAGCACATCCTCGAGTGATAGTGAACCTTTTGATGAGTACAGGGAACCAGCTGTACTGTCTTCAGATGCTGATGATTGAATAAAATATATGTACATACCGGTACCTCATGTATAGATTCCTGTCATCTGATTGGTTTAAATTGGGTAGGCCCAGATTCTACTGAGTTAAACGTACAGACTAGAGCAGTACTAATAATAGCAAAATTCCAAAGTCGTTTTTAGCTCATACATGTACTAATGAATTCTTCAAGGGAATCACAAAAGCAATCGGGCAATTAAAAAGTGTCGGGTGAGGTACAAACATATTTAATTATTTTAAACCCCTCACAGCTGTAGATAACCAATCTCGCCGCTTCAGACTAGTTACTGAAATTTTGCAAACCACTTGTGCAAAATGACAGGTTTATTTTTAACATCCTGTAATCAGATGAAAAATATACAGTATGTACGTACATGGTTAGGATTATATGCCCTCAGTGATATCAAAGCTGCGACTATGTCCCGAGACGGGGCATAGTCATGGCTTCGGGATCCCCTTGGACCTACATGTATAGTCTTAACCATGCCCCTCATTGTAGTCATTTTTTGTTTATGGTACAGTATGGCACGCCCTTTGTTTTTATTTTAACTCCCTCCACCCCCTCCCCCCTCCCCCTCCCCCAACCCCCCTCCCCCTCCCCAACCCCCCCTCCCCTCCCACCCCCCATGTTTACAACTGTACGTACTTTAAATATGGATGGCCCCTTATTTACATGGTCCTACATGTACCGCAAACCTGTACACATGTATACTCTTTTATGCTGTATTGGAGTCAGCAACATTACTTAAACTTTCTTTAAACCATATTTTTTGTTTTAGTAAATTTAACCGGTAATCTTACATTTCTAACAGTTGTGTAAAGTTCTTTTGGCACTGTATTTGTTTTTACACAAGTACAGCATGTACGTAGTTATTTACTAAGTTGCAAATGTGTGTTTAAATTTGTTGAGTCAATGAAAACACTCATCTTCTTTACTTTATACGAATGTATCTAAAACATGGCAAAGGTATACTGTACAAGTCGGGAAATAAAAAAATCTGATGTGGATCACAGCTAATGCATGATCACATAAATCTATTACATTGAAGAACACTTCATGCAATGTGCTGCTTATACTTTTGAGTATAATTGTGTAATCCCATGAATCTATTTTATACTACACAAGGCAGAAAAAATATGTTTATGTGACTAAACCTTAAAACGCCACCAACTTTTACACAAATCTATTGTACGTATGCAGATTCCTCTGTTGTTGTTAAGACGACACAACCTTTCTCATACTATAATTTTTTTAAATGAATATATATGCAAATTACATTTTCAATATAATACTGTATATACTGGTACATGTATACAACCAATAGAAAGATGTAAATTTAATTACATGTACTTGTAGCCCTTTCAGACTAGGTAACCTACATTGTACATGTTGTACAGTATGTGCATGTAGTCTGAATGGGTTTAAAGTACATGTACCGGGTAATTAAATGTACATGTTTCTATAGGTTGTATATATTTCAATGCAAATGTAATTTTCATATTTAAACATTCCACAATCTTAATTTTCACGCGTTGCTGATTTACTTATAACCCGTAATGAAATATGTTCACAAGTAATCATGAATTGGATTAATCTACATGTACATTGTACTTGAACTACATTGCACATGTACATGTACGGCTGGAAATACAACTAACTCACAAGACCACGTGACTTTTCGGAACCAGAATCTGCTCAAACGACCAAATTTTACGGCGTCTTTTTAGGATCTATATAATTTACTCTGGAAAGCGCTTCAGAATAATGTATGGGTTTATTTCGAGCCCGAAATAGCCCAACAAAGTCGGTGTGTCCCTTTAACTTTTTACTGTGTCATACATGTATTTCTTGTTCATGTGCATGTGTATGGGGTATGTACATATATACTGTAAGTGTATCCTTCCTCTGTCATTTCCATTAAAAATCATGGTCACGAATTTTGAAAAAAAAAACAACCAAATCTGTTACATGTCCTCCTCATTTCTAAAAATATGTTTTCTCTTCAGGGATTTAAGTACATTCTGCATCCACTTGAAGAGATCAGGTACATTGAGACCCATAAGCAGAGACGGTGGATAGCTTGGAAACGCCGAGTAATGTCTTTCCGGTTGGTGTTCGAAGATGTTGCTTCGGTGCATTTCCAGTGCCAGAGATACGACATCCTCCTTGTTGTCGGGGGTTTGATGCTTCCCAGATTGCCTCTTGACAGATGTCTGCTCATCTACATGACGGAGAATTATGTCAATGACTTGTACGGAGTGACTCACCCTCTCAACACTTTGGGGACTAATTTTCCCATGGAGGGCTTTACAATGATCTTTGAATGTTCTATTGTGGTGCTCCATCTCCCTGTCTACTTCAATGTTGCTTTTAACCTTCCCTTTTGTGTTAACAAACCGATTCCATGTGAGGCTGTATGACAGTTGTTCGGGGAGAAAGTATTTCACCTGCGCAAGAAGACGTAAAGTTTGGAAACTGTACTTTGGCTTCCCAGCAGCCTTAAAGTGAATCAAGAAGTATTTGAACATTCTGATGAGCCGTTCCCCATCTCCCATCCGCCTTGCATCAGTGAAATTCAAAGCAAGGAGACACAAACTTGTTGCACATCGGGCATAGTTGAACACGGCATCTTGCTGACTGTCGTCTGATGTATGATGTGATGCCAGTTTCGTGCCATGTACAAAGCTGTGCTTATCTTTGAGATGCTTTCTCAGACCACTCCTGGTTTTGTATGATTTCGAGCATTGATGACACTGGAACTGCGGAGCCTCGGTACTAAGTTCATCATTAGCTGGGATAACATACTTGTCAATAATTTCAGACAAGACATTCATGACGTAAACGTTTCTGTCCTGGTGTATCTCGAAGTTGAATGCATTTTCCTGTGGTTCATCAGTTGAGCTGTCCATCCCAAAAAAGTTCATCGCAGCTGCAATGATTAAAGACTTTGTATAGGTTTCCAGCAAATCAGATGCCGCATTGATGTTATGCATTGGATCTTTTGTGACATTTCGGGCTTCCAAGAAATTCCTGGCACTGTATAGCGTCCCCTTGTCTGCACTGGAAGATGTGTCATACAGATGTTTCCACACAAGCTATAGTATACAAAAGTGAACAAATAAACAATGTAATGGCCTTAACAACTTGAAGCCTTCACAAATTCAAATTTATTTTGTTTCAAACAAATTTTTGAAGCATTTAATTTATTTAAACGAAAAACATACTTTTTTGTGCCTAATAGACTTGTCAAAGTCTGACTTTCCGTGTTTGGACTGTGATCCGTGGCGTGCAGCGCGCCCTCTGGACTAGTAGCCTGTCAAATATTTTGTCTTCAGGTCTCGGAAGATTGTCTGAGACAGAAGAAATAAGATTGAACTGCCACCGGTATAGAGGGCATGCTGTGCACTGCGTGCTGAGGACCAGACAGGGGAGGTATAACTTGGGGAAATCTTCACCTTGATTTATTGGCAGACCGCCAATAATTGACAGTAATTGTTTGATAACTAAACATTGGTCGGTTTTTTTTTTTCAATGTCTCATTTCAATGCAAATAACTTTTGTATCTTGAAAAATATAGATTCAAAACAAACATATAATTCGTGAGGAATGTATATCTTTAATCAGAGTGTTATATTAACAATGCTCTTATATTATCAACGTTTGGCAACTGTGGACAAAAAAAGTCACAATTTTGTCTGTCCACCGTTACATACATATATGGAAAAATTGTGCTTGGGGTTTTCAGAGATGTATGTTGTGGCAGCAGTTTCTTACCTTTTTGAGGAAAAGTTATCTTCTGAGAACAGTACAAGGTAATTTCTCTAAGTTTGAGATAAACTGAAGACATCTGAAAGGGATTATTGACTTATTTCTTAGTGTGGAAAGACCCACCTACCCTCTGGGAATGAAGTGGGTCGGGCACATACTTGTAGCAGTATACTGTATTATTTACATACTGTTAACTTGACCGTTTTAAAATTAAATTGCTACTCGCCTCCAAAAAATTTGCATAAGCGTGGAAGTCGGCAATAGCGGGCATAAGCCCTTCCAACCGTTCACTGGGTGATGTAGAGTTTTGCTGCTCCTCCTGACAACTACCCTCACGTTCACAAGTCAGTAAATCTCCAGCACTGATCACCTGGCTCAGTTTGTCTGATCCATGGCCAGGAACATATGCATGCATGTAATGCATGATTTTCAGGATCCCTTCAGCGGTATTCTCGTTTTCCATGATCACACCTAGATTGATCTGAATGTGATAATGCAAAAAATAAAAAATGCAACGCTTATGAAAAAAACAATTTGGATGGCGACCAGTGTAACCCCATTAAATTAGCAGTGCCATTTTCATGTCTACAAAATCCTATGTTACATTAAAGATCTACAGTCCGTGCGTTTTGGGTGTGGCACCTTGAAAACTAAACAGTTTTCAAATGAGGCATCAAGGACAAAATCAATTACTGTCAATACATGTACTTCAAATTATTGGTGGTCCGAAGTAATTCAATGCATAGATTTGCCCAAGTCTGTCCTGTATTTGGTCTGCAGCACCTCCGTACCGTACTGGTGCCCCGTCCAATCTTGTTTCTTCTGTCCCAGAAAGTCTTCCAAGATGAAAGAAAAGAGATTGGACGGGCCACTAGTCCAGAGGGCGAGTTGCACGCAGCAGATCACAGACCAAACACCAAGTCAGACTTGGGCAAGTCTATAGACAAGACACAAACATTGTGTCAGAATATGAATTGTTACGGTGTCTTATGCAAACAATTTTACATTTTGTGTGAATTTTTAATTTTATACTACATGTACATATCATTTTAAGGAAAATGGGTTAATAACTTTACAAAATGTGCTATGTTAACCAGTTCGCATTCCTAAAAATTGAAGCCCAAATAAAGTACTTTATCTCACATACCACTTCTGATTTTTGTTTAGCTTCTGTCATGTGGCGATGGGGGATCTCTTCAGGTAGCTCCTGTTTAATCCACTGAAGTTGTGGAAGGTGATCTGCAATGATGTGTCCAATAAGAACTATCCAGTTATTTTTCAAGGCCTTATTGTCCTCCATGGATGGTAGGAAAGTGCCAAGGTCAATGTCACTTATACGTATTTGTTTTTTGTCACTGGGCAGATGAAATGTATCTATACGATCTCGGACAGCCATAACATTTGCCATATGGTAATCATGACCATGATGGTCTCGGGAAGTGTGTCTTGCCCGTAGGTGAATATCCACATTGTCCATGACAAGCTGAAATGATCTCTGTGGGATGCTGGCTGGGGCCACTTGGGTTGGGAGCACTTGGACCGGCACACCAATAGGATCTTCGGCAGGTATGCCTAGAGACACTTGGGCAGGCACGCCGGGAGGCAATTGGGCAGGCACTTGGGCAGCCATGCCGGGAGGCACTTGGGCAGCCACGCCGCGAGACACTTGGGCAGGCAGGCCGGGAGGCACTTGGGCAGCCAGGCCGGGAGACACTTGGGCAGGCAGGCCGGGAGGCACTTGGCCAGGCACGCCGGCAGCCATGCCGGCAGGCACTTGGGCAGCCAGGCCGGGAGACACTTGGGCAGGCACTTGGGCAGCCACTTGGGCAGGCACTTGGGCAGCCATGCCGGGAGACACTTGGGCAGGCAGGCCGGGAGGCACTTGGGCAGCCAGGCCGGGAGACACTTGGGCAGGCAGGCCGGGAGGCACTTGGCCAGGCACGTCGTGAGGCACTTGGGCAGCCACGCCGGCAGCCATGCCGGCAGGCACTTGGGCAGCCAGGCCGGGAGACACTTGGGCAGGCACTTGGGCAGCCATGCCGGGAGACACTTGACCAGGCACGCCGTGAGGCACTTGACCAGGCACGCCGTGAGGCACTTGACCAGGCACGCCGTGAGGCACTTGGGCAGGAATATCAGCTGGAACTCGATCTGGATTATTTGAAGATATTTCACCTGCCCAATCTTTCACTTTGCTGTCAAATCCTTTCCCAAACATCATCTGTGTTTTGATAATTGTATGGTATGCTGAGGAAAGGTATCTTCCATGCAATCTCTGAACTGCTAGTTTGTTGCAACCTCCAGCCAAAACGGTCAATCCAGTCAGAACTTGGTGGCAATTCATTTCCTGTGAGCGGCAATTAAAAAGTATTGCTGCAGCCGTCATAATGCCTGGTGTCAGAGTTTGCAGAGTCTTCAGCTTATTTCGGAACACACGTCTTCCGGTGGCTGCAGTCTGCAAAATCTTCAGAAGAAACGGTGCTTGTTCCTGCAATTCTTGTTGCTGTTCTGTAAAACTAAACTTCTTCATTGACTGAAGAGAAGAATCTCTGAATCTGGAGTTTGTATGGGTTGAACATATCTTATCACACTCCTCACTCACAATCTTTGAGAACTGACCCTGAACTTGTTTCATGAAACCTCTTTCATCATCGTCTGTGATGGCTTGAAGAACAGGTACCCACTTTGATGCCACTGCTCTTTTATGTACTCTAGTACCGTGGTGGAATAAGACCTGAAGAAAAATATAAAAGCCTCCTTCAGTTGGCAATTTCCACAAAGCGACTATTCTTGTGATGTTTGTTACCACTGATATTGACTATAGGGATGGGAATTTACGGTTATTCAGAAAATGGTGTGCAATTCTTTAAGGTATCGGTTAACCGGTTAACCGTTTGGTCGACACTAAATATTGTTGCTGGTGTTTATAGATCCATGTGCAATGTACACAATAGACCGTATGGAATACCGCCACTTCATGGGGCAGTTTCTTTGTTCCTTGAGGACATGCATGGTTGCACATATTGTGCTTCCATTGTTGAACAGTTTAAGTAACAAAAGGTGCCCCACAAAATGGCGGCTATTTGATACGGTCTATACCCCTAGGCCCCCCAAAAAAATCATTGAACCTTTATCTGGTCAAAATATTACTACAACCCCATATAAATTTATTTCAGTGTCATGAAGTCATTCATTATATCAAATTGGGTTTCGTTTAAACGTTCTGCAAAACCGGTTTTTCATTTTTTTCCCCGTTTAAACGGTTAACCGGTTGAACGTCCCATCCTTAACTATCGACACTTAGTCATGACTTTCTTGTCAACTCATAAATTAAAACTTTTGGTCATGCTAATGATTTACATGATCTGCACATTTAAAAAAATAGATTTTACCATGTCCTGTGTTAGCAGGAGTTTTACATACCTCAACTTGGGGAGTGACTGTGGGAGACAAACAAGGGATCCCTGAAATAGGCTTTCCTTTGGGTCTATTTTCTGGTCCGGGTAATTTGTAGCTTTTTGGAAGCTGCATGAAAAATAATAGTAAACAAAAGAAAAATTTAAAGATACGTTTTCGTAGTTGCAGCTGTTATTTTTCAAAAGAAAAAATTATGGTGGTGGATGTCAAAATACATGTGTCCATACGTTGTTCACGTTATTAACAATCCAATTTTTAAAATCAGCAATGACATCAGGTATTACTCAAAACATTTTAGAGCTGGACTAAGGTAAAATGAAAAGAACAATTTTGGAAAAACAACACTGATTTCATGCAAAGAGATTTACTGTGAGATATCCCAAGTGTTTTTATACTTGTGTATACAACAGATCAAACAGCTCATTGAAATGATGTGGGTTTTCAAAAGCTTTGTTGAATGCTCATTTTCACACACAAAATTAAACATTACTCCTTGATGAAAAATGTTTCTATCTGTGCCAATATTACTCAAGCCATAAAGCTTAGTCCCTCCCTTCCAACACGCGCCCCCAAGAAAAAAAATGGATTTGCCACAAATAGGCCTATTGAAATTTAAATGATCTCTGTTAACAAAATGATCAATATGAGTACCAAATGTTTGATATTAAAACTTTAATATTTTGCCAAGGTTTGATAAATTTAATTTTTTCAGTGAAAGTTTATTTTAAAGGTAATCTAAAAAAATGGAAATAACTGTAGATATAAAAAGTTGTGAACATTATTTTTGGCTGTGGATTTTGCCATAAACAGTGACAAGAGTAAAGTGGCACTTGGTAATTGTTCTAATATGAATATTCTTTCATTACCTGGGAATGTATCATAATGCTTTGTATGTAATGGCAATACACTTGCAACAAGGAAAATCTCCCTCAAGTGGAACTTCCACATTTCTATTTTATGTTTCAATAAAGCCTTGATAGCAAAACTTTGGTAAATACCTATAGTATTAGGGCCACATTAGTAAGCTATACTGACATCCTGGAGAATGGGAATGTTTTCAATGTTTACAACAGGGAGGCCCAATGTACTAGTAACCTGAACTGACCAAAGGACAAACTCTGCTGTGTTTCATTCAGCACAGCTCCATTAATGGAACCAGCAAATGGGCATATTAATTAGTAAACAGCAGTTTGAATACAATGACAGAAAATTGGATACCTTAGTCTGGGATACATCTTGAGGTGTCCTTGGGCTTGGTGATGATTCAGATTGTTCATACAGCAGTCTTTTTGTCTGTGGCTGAAAGTAAACGTAGAAATCATAATACTTGGTGCAGAGGTACATAAAAATAAAAGTAAAAGTATGTACATGCATAGTATTTGGTGCAATACAGCTGGCAAGAAGTTTAATTCTAGAGACCAGGCTCATTGTATCTGCAAGGACTTGAAATTTTACTTTGAGTTGGTCTGTTGAGTTGCTATTATGTTAACAAACATCACGTGAAATAGTTTTCTGTCCAAGATGGTAGTTTCTTTAAGAAATTAATGACTGACTTTTTAAAAAGGTGATAGACTAGGATTGACACAAATGCAGTGTTTCATAAATGGTTCTTCGAGAGAAAAGTACATGTATCAATTTGACAGATAACAGTTCGTGTTGTTTATACATGTATAATATTGCTGTAAGCACTATTATACATATCCATTAATGTTTACATAGGCCCTACTTGTTAATGCATCACTTGAAGTAATTTCCATTGAAATGTTAAATAACACACACTACTCAATAAATTAGGTATATTGTTCTTTGGGTTTACCAGTACACAGGCTACAGCATTTACTTGAAAGTTGAATGATTTTGTATTTACACAAAGTTTGTTCATTTTAAAAATGAATGAACTGAATGTTTAAATACTAACTCACAGTAAAAAATATAGGTCCTACTGTTATAGGGATATGTCATATCATAAATAAATTAGAGAATTAAATCGAAAATGTAAGATTTACAACTTAAATTATGGGAAACTGCCAGTTTCTACTCTCCTTTATTTTATGGCTTACAAATATTGTAATTGCTGTTAACAGTTGAGTGAAATTGTGTTTGCCTAAGGTGACATCACATCTTTTCTTAATATGCAAATTCTTAGAAGTATAAAACCCCAGACTTATTTTAACCTCCAAAACAATTTCCAGACTTTTTTTTGTGGACATAATTGTAAATTAAACCATCTAAATTCCATGTGAATTGCAGTGGGAGTCCAAAAATATTGTTGGTTGGGGTTGGAATTGCACATCAATGTCAAGTTGCAATGTTAAGTTGCAGCTGGGGCAAAACCAATTAAAATTCCCTAATTGAGCAACTGTAGTACATGTACATGTATATACATAGCTGTACTAGTTGCAAAAAGATAATCAAAAAGAAAATTAGAGTTTTTGGGAAGTGACATGAACTGTTACAGCATATTGTACTGTATTTCAGGACTTGAATTTTATCAATTGTATCAACAGCAGCAACACTGCATTAACAACATCAGAAATGCACCAGTAAAATAAATGACAATAGGATTAAAACCGACCTTTTAACCATTTTAACTAGTAAATTGTTCTGCTCATCACATGTCTATCGGAGACTCTTGATTACTACATTTTAAGTAGGCCTATATATAGGCATATAGAGTTTATAATTTTATGTGTCAGGTTGGTACTAGATTCTCACCTTTGATGATGGTGTTCCGGGACTGTCAAACGCTAGTCTCTTCTTTGATGATTTTTTTGGTGACGCAACTGGGGTTAAAGTTCCAGATTTCTTTCGTGCTTCTAAATATGTGTTTCGCACAGCTTCTCTTGATTCCGAGACTGTCTGTATTTTTTTTATCTGTCTGTGGCAAACGTCGCACAAATGTTTAGATTCTACCTGTTTGGTATTTAAACCCGTTAAGTTCGAAACCTCCTGCACCATATGAACTTTCTCCGTCGATTTCAGCGTAACGTAGTTTTTACACGCTATCAGGTTTCTTCCACAAATGAGGCACTCACGAAATGGACAAATCGCTGACCGATCCATGCTGCCGCCGAGCGCCGAAGTCATCCCCGGCCGGCTGGTCTTACCGCGTCCGGCTGTCTTGTCTGGCTACATTCGTTTTATCGCCGGCGCCGCGCGCGCGGGCTCACCCCACAACTTTCAGAATTTCACATCACAACTTTCTTCAAAACTATCCAAACTGTATATCATACACGCACAGTAAACACAATGCAATGTTTACATACACTGTACTGTAGTACTTGCGTTGTATGTACGTATAATGAATAATTCACGATATGGTCCAAACCCGGTCGCTGATTGGCTCCCTTGGATTTCCAAGGGAGAAATAAAGAAAAAGTTAAGAATTGCTGCCAAGATTGCCAAGACCTTCGAGAAGGTCCAGTATCGTATGCACCACTGGTATCGATACCAGTGCAACGAATACGTACTACCGCTACGAATACACCAAATAATCGATTAAAATGTATGAAAAAACGCCCTCAATAGTTTCGCGCTCTGTTCATCGCGCGCTGTGGGAATTCTGTATAGCAACAACAAAAACTAACACGAAGGTCTTGGAGCCAAGACTAGATGGCCCCCAGCTATGGCGGACGTACACGGACCATGACTTTGCTCCTCGGATTGGTGTATAGACAGCCGAAGTGTGACGTGCGTTGCCATGGCAATTGGATCTAAACTATCATGGCCGTCGGGAAAAGTACTATTGGAAAAGCACTGGGACACGGTTGAGTGATTTTTGGTTAAGATCCAATCGTCTAGGCAACCAACAAAAGGTGACGTATTCACTTCGGCAGGCTATTGCTTGATGTTGAATTTTTTCGCCATCTAGCAATAGGATCGAAAACCAGTCTAGGGACCGTTAAGGTTGGATTACGCCCTCAACGTCTCGGCAACTAACTTCAAATTAGACTAGTTGCAAGTCCCTACTGGTTGCAGTCGTAAAGGAAAATATAGACCCTTTGCACGGTCGGCCATGACAGGGGGCAGTGATATTGTTACCGTGCCTATGCATGTGACCCGTGACGATACACCAGGATGTGTGCATCACGTGACGTTGTGTCGACACTCGACAAAACGACCAAGCCCGATTGTCGACTTGTCGGTCCACCACTTGTTACGTGGACTGGGGAACCAGTCTACTCTATTGTCAGGCAGCCATTTTGTTTTGGGGGAAGGTTTTGAAAATGAAATGAAGCTCGATGCGAACGCGACGGAAATTCAGGACGTGAATGTTCAGTATTTCTCTTCCTAACATTACACAAGTTTGACAGCTTAATTTCAGGTAAGGGGTGATCTTGCATTTATTCACGCGCCCATTCGCCTGCTATTTTAGGTTGTCGGCCTAGCCTATTTATTTTTTGTGTTTTGAGTTTTGACCATGTTGACAGGGCAGGGAAAAGGGGCGGGGCATAGGCACTAGTTGACATAGGCTGCCACGTTTTTGATAGGAAAAAAAAAAAGTTCTTCGGAAAGTATTGGCTTAATAATAACATAATTGTCAATAAAAACAACAAAAAAGGCCGATACTTTGATAATGATAATGGCATCTATATAGCGCACATATCTATCCTGCAGGATACTCGTGGCGCTTTACACATTTTTAGTAGGATCTGGAAGTAGACTCAAAGCTGGATGCAAATGTCATGAAAGCGACTGTTTCAGCGACAGAAAAGGGATTTTCACCTTTTAAAAACTGATTGACATGTTTGTTTTGGAGTGGAAAAGCACATTCGATAAAATGCTATTCGAATATTCGATGGATGATCGAATATTCGAATATTCGATTCGTTGGGCACAGCCTAGTCAGTGAGCTTTCCTTTCATAAAGTGGATTGTTGTCATTTTGCCTCGAAATTAGAATCGCACCCAAAAATTACTGCATACGTGTAAATGTATTTGTGCCTGATTTTCACGTAGGAAAGCGCCCTCTCTCTCGAGATCTCGCATCCAGACGTAATAACACGGCACCGACAGAAGCAGTCGAAAAAAATTTGTACGTTGGACAACATTTTGGCTTCAAAAACGGTGTTGTAAGTATTTCTTTCCAATCATTTTCCAATCATGGACATCTCAAACCACTGCAGGACACAACTAGGAGGAAATTTTTGGGTGTGATTCTAATTTCGAGGCAAAATGACAACAATCCACTTTATGAAAGGAAAGCTCACTGACTAGGCTGTGCCTACGGGAAATCCCGTAAGAACAGAATCATTATGTCTAGGCACAGCCTTACTGTACCGTCGTCTTTTTATTTTTTAAGATGGAGTTCCTTCCGCATGTCTTGTATAAAAATGCACTAGATTCCCTTTTTAATTTCCCCTACTGCATCTTAATTACCCTACTGTAACTCCCCAGCCATGTCTTAATTACCTCAATTATATCAAAAGCCAACTAACGAGGGACAAGCGAATCTGCCGCATAATTTCATTTATTGTCTCGCTCTAAAGGTCATCTGGCTAGACAAATTGAATTGTGAATGTTTGGGGATCCTCGGAACCCGGAGTTGTACGTGAAGTGGTTGGCTATCCAGTTAGGATGTTTGTCAGATGTTAGAAGGTTTGCTGAGAAAATAAAAATGAAGGCACTGAGCTACTGATATTGGTACTAATTTTATAAGGCAGACCTGACCGGGCCGGCTTTTATAGCTGGCTGTTAACATACTAGGCTTTTCTAGTTAAATGGTTTTGTGTGCAATTGAAATTGGATTGTACATCTATTTGCATTGGAGCGAGATTAATGGAACTTAAATTGTAATTGTTGTTTTGCAATGTTTGAAACTCACTATTAACACTATTAACAGCTTCCAAGTGTATAAAATGTTATGTTGGCTGGAAATTATTGCAAATAGTGCTCATTTAAAATTATCAACTTGAAAATTGGCAATACAAAGTTTAAGGTCGGCAATTTGGCCTCAAAAATTCCAGGTAGGTCGCGTTACGGACAATATTCTCATTTGCATTTTAATTGTCTGCTGGTGGATACAGACCGAATGATTTGGCTGAAAAATCGTTTTCTCAGGAGAATTTTTTATTTTCCCACTCATAAATTTGGGTTTTTCTATCAAATCTGCATTTACTGATGCTTGATAATTTATTTTAAAGAAAATTATCATTGATCAACTTTTAAATTCTTACTGAAAAATCATATATTATTATAGTCCTTTTGGGGATTTGAAATAAAGATCTCAGGCACAGCCAGCTGAGGTCCAGCGGTATTACTACCTCAGGTAATAAATTATAATTGTTTTCTTGGAGAAACCCGATGGAGTAATTTTTCTCCTCTGACAGTTACAAATTGACACCGTTCTTGTGCAGGCTTCATTAGGTTCCTAAATTACCAGACTGCGGATGTTAAGTGCTACCAAATATGGCAGTGGCAATGGGCATTTCCTCTTTTATGGCCCTATCTGACTTGTAATATGTCTTGTGACTCCAGAAATGAAATGGATATTGCAAATGCAGCTGGCTGTGTCCAAAACAGATCTTTGTATATCATGGTGTAATATGGGGAGCTATTTCATAATACTGGTACATTTACGTAAGGCCAAACAAAATAAATGGTGTGTTTACGGTAACCCGACCTACTCAAACTTTTTATTGCCAATTTTAAGTTGATAATTTTAAATGAGCACTATTTGCAATAAATTCCAACGAACATAACATTTTTTACACTTGTACATGAACATGTTTAATGTTAATTGTGAGTTTCAAAGATTGCAAAACAACACGCAAATGCATGAACTGAAGTGTAAAAAAAAAAATTATTATTTTCCTACCTACCTACCTGGATTTTGTTTAGGTCGATACCGTAAACACACAATTAATTTTGTTTGGCCTAATGATATACTTAAAATAACGTTGTGAAAGAATATATGAAAGAATGTTTACAAAAAGTAAAATATCATATACCGGGTAGGCCTACATGTACCGTATACATGTAGCAGATAGAAGAAAATTCTAATTACCTAGAACATGGCTTTAATGTAATCGGCCTTGTATGAATTCCATGTTAGAACATAGGCCCTACAGCGCATGTTCCCACTCACTCTACAAGACTTCGCTGTGGGATACATTTCTCCCCTCCCTCAAAATATCAGTAACAAAACCACAAGCAGACACGGTGCCAATTTTCACACGTTCCCTCCCAGTGATATTCTGTTCCAATTCCATTAGCATTATTGGAACGAATTACAAGTTGCGGCACTGCAGTATGTGAGCGCCCGACTTAGCAAGTGCCTGGGGGTTATGCATGCTGTGAACGATCTTAGTATGAGCTGCTTAGGTCAGTTTCATTCAGATATTAATAATTGTTGACAAGTACTTTGCACTAGATCAGAGTTGGTAAGAGGATTTTAAGCTTGCTTGCCTTTAAATAGTTGATGAGTGTCGTAACATTTGTTTCGGTCACACTGATTAAAGATACATGTAGTATAGTTTTATCCCACTGTGTGATTGAAGATATGCATGATTAAAACCAACCTGAGCAAAAACCAGCTCTGTACTTCGTCTAACATTTATAAAAACAGTCAAAAAAGAATTTGCAGTCATTTCGCCCCAAAACCATTTCGCCCTGAACCATTTCGCCCTGAACCAAGGCCTGTGCACGAAGTGGTTTTGGGGCAAAGTGGCATTTGGGCGATGTAGTGTTTGGACGAAGTGATTTGGGGCGAAATGGCACTCGGGCGAAGTGGTTTTGGGGCGAAATGGCACTTGGGTGAAATGGTTTTGGGGCGAATTGAATTTTCCTCTCATTAGACGAAAACTAATTGGTTTACTCATTTCTCAAAGACTATAGCACTTCAGATAAAACCATTTCAGGGGAGGTTTTCTACGGTCATCACGTTTATAAATCTGTGAACATTTCTGATTTTCGAGATATCAATCATGTATACTGCCTTTAAGTTGTAGGGTAATTTTCTGGAGATCCGTCAATTTTCCTCAACCTGTTTTTGGTTTGATTCGATATTGAGTTGTGAAAACACATTCATGGATTTCTATTATAGGAGCCTAGTACACAAGTTTCAGTGTAAGCAACATTGGAGGAAATTCCGCAGGGATATTTTCTTTTTCAACAGTGATGGTACCAGTACCAGTAGGTCACTATGTCATATTTTGCTCCTCCTTTTTTAGCCTAGGCTTTGTTGTTTTTCAAACACTAAAAGTTCTCCTCCACAAAATATTTAAATGAATCATATAATTCTGTAACACATGGTGCATAGCAAAATATGCATTGCATTCTGTTATTGTTTCACAGATGGATTTGTCATTAAAAATGATTCACTCTCGTCGTCTCGCTTAATAATTACAATTCCACATGTACCGGTTATGAACTACGGTATCAGAAACAACACATGCTGAATATTGGCTACATGCATTATAGAGACCTACATGTACGTGTAATTGAGAACATTCCAAGATGATGAATGTCTTGAGATGGATTTCAGCAGCAGATGGAGATGCTAAGACCTCACAAATCCGACTTGCACGCGACAACATCCAATTTTTCTTAAATCTTTTTTTCTAAACATCCAATTAGACTAATGTGCATGTGTGAGGGATAGTGTATGTATGACGTCTACTTGTCTCCCGATTTCCTGCAAAAAAGTACACGTTAAACCTCGGGGTAAAATTGTTACATGTAAATTGCATTTTTGTTTTAAAGAAAATGACCCAAACTCTCAGTCAAAATAATGTGCTCAGAAGCTTGTGTGACTGTGAGGCTGTATATTTTGCCAAAACGTGTTGCACATCAGAGAATTTAAGTCACAAAAAGTTAAACTATACCCTGTAGCCTCCCCTACACTGTGAATTATTGCACTAGATATAACCTCTTGTGACCTAGTAACGGTAGTTGTTTTAGGGGTTTGATAACTTTGGTTTCGATATCTTACATGTAGATTCAACATGCACTGTACATACAAGCTTATTTCAAAGTAAGCTTTAAACAGACTTTAGTGTTTAGTTCGTGTGTACATTCTTGCATTACTTTTGTATAACAGGAAAATTCCCCAGAATACATATAATGCAGGCATAAGATTTTTCAGACTTTTGTCTGAAATCAGACTTTTGATTCTGGGAGAGTGACATTATTAGTATAGAAAGATACATACTGTACATGAATTCTTCAGACTTTTCGTCAATTTTCAGACTTTTTCTTTGATTGACAATCTCATCCCTGATGATGTGTGTTACACCGAGTGCTGTTGTGCAATTATCAGATTCTTTCCAATAATTTGTCTGTGGAAACTTTGCAAGCAGGAAAGTCCCTACAGAATACTTCATGCAGTGCTGGATGGGTACATTTGTGTAAACAATCAATGATTCCCAAGTACCGTACAGTTCCCAGAAGTGCATTAGGAAAATCTTATCGGACGTGTTTAGCGCAGCAAAGGTCCAGGGCATCAGCAGAAAGTGACGACAGAACAGTCGCAACTCTTCCTAACAAACAATATAATCAATACGAAGCCTTATCCTCCTCTACTCGTTTACTCAGAGGATTTGAAAATTGCTTCGCTGTACATACCGCTTGCATCACAGTCGAAATCCATTCATCCTCGTGGGAATTTGTGAAAGCGCATAAACACCTTGTAACAGGCTTACGTGCAACCTACTGAGACCCCGTAGTCTAGCGTTAAATTTGATTGAAAGAAATTCTGTCTTCTAATCCGCACTTTTAACATGCATGGAACAGCACTGAGTTTTCCCCATAGGAAGGTTACAGTTGCATGTGTAGAGAGTCAGTAAGGACAGGATATTTTCTGAAGGTGTAAGCAATTTGGAATTTCTTTTGTTTTTGTTCATTAGGGGAGGCAGGATTGGTCAATTATTTTAAAGTAGAAGATGGCTAAACTCAGCTGAAGGAATAAAACGGCATTGGCTACCTTCTTTTCAGAGAAATTGTCACTCAAGCTTCCACCCTCCAGCTTTCCCAGTCAACGATCTGCCAAACCACGCTGTGTTATGCCGAAACGGCTGTAACACAACCCATCTCTGTCTGTAGCTTGCGGCAATGGTCTGCCCGGGTCTGTTAACAAGCCTTTTGGATCCATATTAAACTTAACCTGATCACTGTTTCTCAGTTGTAGCGTCCATTCTGGACAGATGCTCCTTGGAGGAATATAATTATGGTACTGTATGGGGAAACCCTTTAAATGGCAAAAATGTTGTAGTATTGAGAAAAATGTTGTTAAGGCTTCAACCATACCCACAAAGGTTTTTAGTTTTTATGCTAATGAAAATATGCATATTCATGACCAAGGTGATGATGTCACAAGAGGCAAACACAGGAAAATAAATCACATTCAACTGTGCACAAAAGATTTCACCTTTTTTCTTAAGCGTCCTGGAACTTTTGTAATCTAAGACTGTTTGAGTTTGTACATGTTTCCTGTTGTAAGCATGACGAAACTGGGGGAGAAAACTGCAGTAATTTGCCACAAATCCAACTTGAAGTCTTATGTTTTTTCTTAACTTTTCCCTTCTGTCTTCCTTACGTGATGCACTCCAAACAGCGCCCTCTGTTTGTGGTTTATTGCAATGAAATCTTCAAAGTTGAAAAAGGCTACCTTTTATTGATAATACATCCAAACGAACAATAGCATGTCTTGCTGAACAAGTAATCCATCAAATGAAGCAAAGATTAGGCAAAAAGTTGTCTAGCATCTCATGGCCCTTTAAGGTAGAAAAATGTTGGTGACTCTAAAAAAAAGTTTAAGAAACACTGTCATACATTTACCCATAGTAGGCCACAAGGCCAACATTGAAGGTCATGTGTTTTTACACTTTCCCACAGCCCCTGCTGTTACCAGACTGTAAATATTACCAGTACCGGTAGCCAACTGTTTTTTTATATATTTTTAATAATCTCAAAGGGAGCACGCGGTAGGACTTTACAGCAAGCGTGCAACCATCGCTATTCTACGACTATGCTTCGCTGCACGCTAGCCCTTAATGAAAAATGCTCATCCATGCATGAATATTGAGTAAATTGCACTCGGAGTGTACATTGTAAATATTATAAAGTGTTTTTGTAAAAGGGGAATGTCACATTGAGAACATCTACGCATGTGGAACTGGATGCATGGTTACACTCAAACAATTTTACCATGGAAGGAATGCTTTCGCAAATTTCCTGTAAAAAAATAAAATTCCGTTGCATAATTTTTACCAATTGGGTCTTTCTATAAATTAGGGGACCAAAAGTGTGACATTTGGTGTCCCCCGTTACACCTGTGTTATTTTTCGTACAAAAATCATTAAAATGGCTTTTAAACCATTTTGTATGAATTGTACTTTATGTACTCGCTCTTTGAGATGGAAAGTATTTAAAGAATGTGTCCTGAATTTACAAAAACAATGTAACAGGGACACCAACATTGGACCCCTAATTTATAGAAAGACCAAATTGGGATTTTTCTTCTGTGCTCACATAAGACGTGTCGTTGCTATACAGTGCATCATATTTTGTTTTTGTCTTCTACAAATCGTAATTGTTTGTTGTTTACGGCTGAGCTGATTCTGATTATATCAAGTCATTGCAAAACTAGTGCAGATAGGCAAAATGTTGTTCAGGCCTGCAGCCCTGTGTAAAAAAAAATCAGAGTTGAGCCCCTATTAAATACAGTACCACAAGAGTACTGTAACAAATTTGAGGCATTTCCTTGTACTGTGTGACCCAAATAGGATTAGTTTGTTGACCCTGCTCTAGGGGCATGTTTATTTACTAATCTGATAGCCATTTCCCTACCGAGTTGTACCCTCTGGTACCATGTGTATTTGGAGTGTAAAGAGGTCACTTGTTTATGTACACATGCATGCCCTGGGAAAATGATTTTCCAGATGTCTGTTCTACCAGTACATGTACATGTATACTTCCAATAACTCCAATCCTTTACTTTTTCCAAGCATGGAGGAAACAAACATGTTTTCAAGAAACTCATCCAAGCAATTTTAATTACGTTAAGTCAGTACATATACAGAGTTTAATTAGTTGTGAGTAGTGTACACATTTGGCTCTAATTCTGAACTACACATATATAACCTGTTTTTTTTGCCAATCCAGCCTCAAGGTAAGTGTAACAACTATTAAAAACGCAGCAATTTTACATTTTGAATAATAATGAAATCTAGTTTATGACAAAGATGTGTTTTTGTTGCACAAATATTTCTAAAATGGTGATTTGTTATGAGTCACTGTGGAACTGTATGTTATATATAGTTTTTAAATCTAATATGATTGATTGGGCAAAATCCCGAAACAAATACATACATGTATATCATGACGCATAGTGATGATAATAAGCCAATGAATATTCAACAGCTAATGACAATGAGTATTCAACTACCAAAACAATGGGTGAGTCATAAATTATGCTAAATTGATATTTAGTTTAATTGGCCACCTACAACGGCCACTAATGGGGTGCTTAATGTCCTTGCCTGATTGAATTGCTTTGAGTGAATGGATGAATCTTGATGTACAGGTAATCAATAATTTCAAGGTTATCGCATCCGTCTGCATGATGCGCTTTTGTTGAATGATGCTCTTTTGTTGTCTCATTCATGGAACAAATTTGTAGGCTTGTGTGCTAAGGATGGGAAGGGTCGACAGTGGGGAGGGAGAGGGGGAGGGGGAGCTACATGCAAATTAAGGAACATATGTTATGTGAGGATCTGTTTTTTTAACAAGGAGATTAAAATCTCGTCTCAGAATTACAATAGAAGAAAAATTTGTTTAGGAAATGTTTTATTTCCCAATGAATCCAATCACATATGCTTCCTAACTTGTGTCGCGGAGGAAGGAACAAACGAAGGTGAACCAACTTCGTACTGTATTGCGTTTCTTTCTGTTGAGTGATGTGTTTTTCATCACACACCAAACGTATTTTCAGCACAATGCGACAATTAGATTAACTGTTTTCTTGTATGCTCTCCGTTCCGGATTTCCTACCCTGAAAAACATCTCCCCCAGCAATTAGCCGTTGAAAATATTTGTGGGAACTGCAATGTATTTATAGCAACCCCTAAAGATAACTCCAATTTAGTGGCATGATTAAAAATTATGTGCGGTGTCCTGTTTGAAAAGATGTTTTTGTGGCGCGGGTCTGCAGACTCCCCCGTTGTCGTGTTCCTGTCGTTGTAAACATTCGACGTCAACATTGAAAATCGTCAGCCTGCACTGTGCCCACTTGTAAATGCGCTAAACACAAAACCAATGTACTGTATTTTATGAACAAAACTACTCCTTCACGCTCAGTTCTGGAGGATATTGCCAATATCCTGATGCTTTTTAAAGGATTGATGGATTTGAAGCTTATAACTACTTGTTGTTCCATGTCAGATGTTGAACATAAAGGCATGTGTATGTTACCTGTGAGTTGCAAAATACTGGCTGTGTGTGACCCATGGCACATTTCACCCCAAATACTTTGAAGTTTTAGGATTCTTTCGGAGATCACAATTTGCTGGCAGCTTTTCATTGCCAGGATGTCCGTTGGTCTTAAAAATTTCAGGCATTAGAAAGCATTAAAAAGTATTAAATTGTTAGCTAGATTTTGGGCCTGTGGTGGCAGAGTATGGAATTCTTTCCTGTTTTGGGGGTTTAATTGGTCTTAAAAAGGCATTAAAAAATGTCATAAAAAGTTTTAAATTTGACTTGCTGAAACCTGCGGACTTCCTGATTGCACAAGTCATCTTGAAAATCGTATGACCAATTACACGGTAGTAACATTTTACTTTTAAAAAATGTTGCACAACAAAATGTTTGTAAAATAAGTGTACCACTGTTTAAAAAAATTGCACAAAACACAATATAAGGTACATACTTGGGATGTTTCTTTGTACAGGGGTGATTCTACAGAAAAATGTTAAGCTAAACATGGTTCCCTGAACCCAAAATGAGGAAAACAGGTCTAAGAAACCACGTTTGTCGGCCTAACTGGACTGTTTTCCAGCATATGATCTCATAATAACTAAGATTGAACCTGTAAGTACCCTTTAAACCTACCGAACACTCCTGAGAGCTTCCTATTCATGCGATTAGCCAATATCCTATTTTCCAGTTTTCTTTTGAAAGGGGTGTAGCTAGTGGGAGGTAAATATTTTTCAGTATTTAGGACCTATAAAGTGAATGTGTTTTGCTGGAAGTAGCCTAAACATCATTTTCTCAGTGGTCTCGCATTCTGTCAACATTTTCAACATTTTTTTTTTCCTACATACATGTACATGTAGGTTGCATTGTACCATGTGCATGTATGTATTAGTAATTACGTGCTAAGTGAGCCTATGACATTGATACATGCGCAATGTCTATGTAGCGCTATTCAGGCTATTAGTTACCCCAGAATGTGAGTGGATGACAAATGTATCGAGTCAGCTTGCTCCAAAGTAATGTGCATGTTACAAAACGTAACAAATATGATAGTTAAGTGCATGTGATAATCCATAGTAGTGAATGCACTTGCGCAAATTCTAAATTGTTTTGTGCAGCTGTGAAGCATTTCTGTTTGATGTCATGTGCGACTAAAATTACTAATAGGTCTACATGTACACGTGTAAGCCCTATAGGCCTGTTATTACACTATGTTTGTAAAATTGGATGATTTTGGGTTGTTCCAGTTAATAGAGAGACAATATATGCCTACCCTTTTTAATAGCACAATATTGATCATAATATGCACCTTATATCCAGAAAACGTGCTCATCAAGGCACCTACATTACTACCCCTGATCATAGGGCTCCATTACATATGTACACCATCTCAGCTACCTAGGGAGTTCACTTATTTCAATATTCTCTCCTGAATACGCATATTGTGTACATTTACAGAGTACGATATCCTACTCCTCCAGTTGTATACTGATATGCAGTGTATCATATGATGATGACTACCACCCTCGGATATGTATCATTTAATACCATGATAATTTAGCGGTAGTAGGGGAGATAATTGTCTGAGCTTGTCCCATGCCTCTGGGACTAGCTTCTTCAGAATGATCAAATGCTATGCGACGTTCACAAAGAATGGCACGAGAGGCAAGCATTTCATTTTGAGATGAGTTGCATCTGGTGCTTCTTCCTGCTTCGTACCTTGAGAGAGTTGATTTATGATCAACTGGCTGCTATTTCAGAGATGCCAGCATTTACGATTTGGGCGTAGTTTGTGCAATTGTTTCAGCTAATGACGATCAGTATTGTGATAATTCAAGAATGCATAGCTTCAAATGTGGAGTTTAAATGGCTTGGGTTCTTAAGTTATAATATTTTGTGTCCAAAGCGAGTGCCTCTTGGAAAATTACTCTTTTTTTTCTTCAAATTGCAATGTTAGCATCTCTGCTATTTACAAGTCCCTCACAAAGGCCCTTTACACAGGCACACCTAAGTGGACTGAAAACCCCAATCCACACAAAGGCTTGGACAGGATTCGAACCTGGGTCACAGAGATGGTGAGAAAAGCACTGCTACGCCTATCTGATCTCCCGTAATCAGATAGGCCTAACGTCTAAACATCCCAATTCACACACTGATCCGGAATGGATTTGCACCTGGGCCACAAAGACAGTGAACAAAGTACTGCTTCATAAATTCAGATCTTCTTAATAAAGTAGCCTCTGAAAATTCCAATTCCCTGTTTGGCCCGGACTGGATTCAAACCTGGGACGTGGAGAAGTACTGCTACATGTACACCAAACAGATCCCCTAAATGTTTGCAGATGTGTAGCATTATAGAGCAGTTATTAATGGACAGCCTGACAAAGATTGATTGCATGCTTATTGGGAACTACTAATAAGAAATTCCCCTTTTCCCAAGAGACTTGTGAAAGCATCAGGTTTAAGGCTCGGTAGAGTAGGAACAAGTCCAAGGCTACCTGGAGCAATTAAATTGCATTATAGGATTGGGAACTGTCCATTAATTATGCAGCCAGCTGCCAAGAAGCTGTGTTAAAATTGGAAAGAAGAGAAAAATGAAATATCCATGAAATGGTTGGATTTTGGCAATCTTTAGTTTTTTTGTTTTAGGTTCAGTTTACATGTGCTGTGTACATTTGGCTTTTTTTGGCTGTGGAGTTTTTATCAGCTACTGTTTATATTTTGGCCATAACTGACCTCAAATTTTGGCCATAACTGACCTCAAATTTTGGCTATAACTGACCTCAAATTTTGGCCATAACTGACCTCAAATTTTGGCCATAACTGACCTCAAATGTTGACAATGACTTGCCTCAGTTTCTTGCCTAAGTTTCTTCCCATAACTGCGAGCAGCAAATATTTAAATAGTAGGCCAGTGTGTGAAATCTTCACAAGACAATATGCATTGCATCTTTAACAGTAAGGAAGTTTGAAGTTTCCCCCATGGTCATCACTTCAATCACATGTCAAGAAAAAACTAATCATTTTCCTCAGCCTGTGCAATTTGACATTTCAAAGTTACCTTGGACAGTAAGATATTAATCACAATGCCCAAAATAATCTTTTTTTTCCCTCTAGGTCCAATTTCTCTCTCTTTCGACAAATTGATTTTTCTGTGCGTACTGTACGTTTTTCATTGGTTGCCACAGTTACGATTACACCTACTGAGGTCTGGTCTGGGCAGATGGTGATGTAACTCATATTTCAATTCCGTTTGTCCTCGTTATGAAATGAGTTTCTCACATGGAACCCCTCCTGGATATTAAAAATACAAGGTTCATTTGTTCTGTGGTGTTTGCTTCGACAGTGATCAATGCCATTCACTCCAGAAGACAAGAGAAATTGTATTTCAGAAAACATGAAGTATTTATTAACGGTGCACGGCTCATTTAAATCCATCCAATGTACTGTACATGTAGGGACCATTTTTGTAAGGAAAGGTACAAGTGTATACTTTACATGGAGTGACTATTTTATATTAAAAAATCGCAGATTCGCAGTCCTTTTTTGTTTACCTTAGTTGCTTCATAAGTTCATAGTAGGGTTGTACTGGAGTCTATCACAAGTCTAGAGCAAAGGATCAAAGGATCAACATGCACATGGTAGGAGTTCATTTGAATAGCTTGTGACTTGAATTAAGACCCAGGGATTTGTGGTGGACTTGTGAAGGCTTGTGAGGACTTGTGATGGAATCGACTTTAACCCTGTAACTAATGTCATCCCATATTTCATGTGGCATGATGGGTGTTTAACCCTGTTCCCACAGACCAGTTATTCAACAAACTACTATATTTTATTAAGCCCAGAGCCGTTCCCACAACTTATCTAACATCCAACATAAATCTTTGCCCTCTCCTTTTTGGGTTAGGCGTTGGCTGTCAGTCATGCCAAGCAGAGTTCGCAACCTAGGCCAACTTTTACTGACCACATGCTTGGATCGCACCGCCTACACAATAAAAGTGATTAATAATTTGACAGGGCACACACCGACCAGGCAGCCCACATACTGCAAAACTGTGTGGAAATATGCGCATCTGTTCCCTCCCAGTACTTTCTCCCCAGGGATTGCACACATTCCCCCAACTTGTCATTTTGTAGGATGCTCCCATAATTTTCAAAACACTTAACACTTGGCCAACCTCCATCACCCCCCTCCATCACCAGATCCACTCCCTCGCCCCCACCTTTCACTCCACCCAAGAATGGAATTTGATGGACACCACCCATGACCAGAGATGCCTTTTGTTTATCTTATAAAAAAGTTCCCATTTGGCAAAAACTTCACGCCTCCCACTCAAGAGGATTTACCGTTTTTGGTACAAAAGTTATTAATCCCATTACATGTTTTACTGTAGTGCCTCCAAAACTATTTTTCTATTTTGTAAGTTTCATGAATGATTGTAAACCCTCATGAAATGTACAGACCACAATTATGAAAATGAAATGTATATATTGCATTTCAAATCATACAATTTGATTTAATTCAGCTAAAATTAAACATGATATGCACAATTTTTGGTTTTTCGCTCGACAAAAGAGAGGGAAGGAAACTCTCTTCAGATATGCTCAATGATTTGTGTCGCTAAACAATGTGATTTGATAGTTTCCGGTTTATGGATCAATGCTCATTTTACATGTATGTTTGCAGCCAGGATATGCTTGGGATTTTTCCCTGCACACCCCCGTGTAATTTCCTGTTGGCAACCAATGTGGGAAACGCATGAATAAAATGTGTATGAGCAGTTACCGGTATATCACCCTGAAAAGAATAAAAGATAAAAAAACTAAATCAAGTGTACTCTTTTGGGTATATGAAAAATATAGATCATTTTCCACAAGTAACTGTGAGAAGTGTTCTTGTGTAGTTTGTGTCAGAGTCCTACGGTGCTCCTCACCCCAAAAGGGGAGTGGGGGGAAGTAACTGAGTTTACCTTCAGAGAATACGGCCACTCCCTCCATAATAACTTGGATTAATGATTACAACAGACATTTTTTGTACTGGCATCAATTTTGTATTATTAACTGCCAAATTTGACCCACTATAAAGTTGCTAGTTTGACAAATGGGTACACAAGGGTTTGCCTCAATTGCAGTGTCCACATCAGAATAAATATTGTGGATTTTGCACAGTTGTTAATAGAATGATATGAACTAAATGAACTGTTCCTGAAATATTTGTTTGGCCAGCAGACACAAAAGTTTGGTAACCTTTTGACAGGATGTACCGGTAAGGACATCCAAACCTTTAAAGTTTCGAGATAAATTCTCAGGCCAACTGGCCTACAATACAAAGCAATGAAGATCATAAGGTGAAAATGATGGGCTATCACTGGTTTTTTGAATTTTCCCCATTAGATGATAATAGTTGATAAGAATTTAACAGAGGCCTCAAAGGCTGTGGGCTCTCTTGCCCCTGGTCTTGACCTGGGTGCTCTTTTGCAATCCTCACACTTTATGATTTTCCAATAGAAATGCTTTATGGAAGTTTTGAAATGCTGGTGGCAATTTTCTTTGGAGTTTTAATTTCTTTGAAGTAAAACAAATTCTGCATCCGGCCTGTACGTGTATATTTCAAATAGAACAATTTTTGATGAAGTACATGTAGAAAGCTCTATTTGTGTTTTCTAAATTGTCCCCATCTTGTAGATTTTCCCTGGTAATGTTGCTTGGAGACGATTGCTAAAACAGGAAAAGCATGACTGCCACAATTTAATGTTGCAACATAAAAGGTGAAGTCACAGGAAAGAAATTGTGTTATTGCAACATATTCTAACCATCACCACCCACATTACATGCACAATTTGCAAACAACTGTGAACAAGCATTCCCATAATTGCCACTTTTTTTGTAAATTTGCCAGAATTCCTGTTCTCACTGGTAAACAATTAAAAGAAATAACAAGACTGATATGTGATATGAGAGGAAATTAGATTTGATGGTTGTGGGATGAAGTCTTAAAATGTGTGGGAGACGGTAATTAAATGCATGTTGTTAGTCCCTTGTGGGCTTGGGGTATGCTTGGAATGAGGCCAAAAGATTGGGCGGGATATAACAACTTGCCTCAATCCATAACAACTTTTAAGGCCTGTCTACACGAGCCAACATTTGTTGGCCAACAAGGACCAACATGAAGTTGGAACTTGTTGGGCGGTACATGGGTGTGCTCGACCGCACGAACCAACATGTTCCAGCATACATGTATCTCGATTGCAGTTGCACAGCCTTCACGTGACGGGCATTCTAATCTGCTATTTAGCCCATTTCTCCAACAAGTTCCAACAAAGTCGGGCGATGGAAACATGTTCCAACATACATGTAGACCAACTTGTTGGATGATGTTGGGTGTTGTCTGGAGTGACGTCCACACCATCCAACTTTTGGTCGGCTCACATCGTCAGACACGTCCTTGTTGGCCAGCCAATGTTGGCTCATGTAGACGGGCCTTTACATACTGTACGTTTATTTCTCTAAATTCAAATTAAAAAATCATAGACAACAATGTATTTCTTGTTTCTGCATATGCTTTTGGATGCATGCTTTTATGCATATGTAATTTATAGCAGGCCAACAAACTTTAGCAAGATGATGAGATAAAGTATTATCAATGATTATCCACGGGGCGATGAACCCACCCTCATTTTGGCAATGAACTGATAAAGGTGTATTTTTTTATGGTAAAATGCACAATTGTTGGATGGTTGCCGTCAAGATTAGAATCTTGTTTCCCCAACTCCAACATGCTGTGAATTATATAAAAATCTTCTCTGAATACTGAGCTCCAAACTCTAAAACCTGGTGACCAACATGAAACAAATTTAGACTCAAATTAAGTGGTCAGGAACATTGTTTTAAAAATAAACTTCCATCCTTTTATAACAAACTTGGTATGCTGGCGATATCCTTGGGAAATACATGTAGGCAACCTTGTTCAACTTTTCTTGAACCATATTGGTCCATATGGAAAGCCATTGACATTTCCACCCTCCCCTTTTTTTGTGGCTATTCAAGCTTTACCCAGAAAACTGACCTGGTCAGAAAATCCATTGTGGACAGTCTTTGACAGCCAGAATAATCCTGGGCCAAAATAACAAAGCATCATGAGACAAAGGGACTACAGTGTAGCATGCATGCAGCCATTGTCTTGTTTCATGGTACAGCGATCACATCAGTTCCTATAACCCCCTCTAGCTATAATAGAACAGCCCACTGATGCATTATAAATTTATTACTGTGTGTTTCCATCTACAGGTCACTCCCATTTCTACATTCACAGAGGGAAGGTTGTGCATGCTGTGCAGCTTGGCTTGCCAAAGTGTTTACATGCGCTGTGGACTCATCAAGGCTGGGAAAATACGGCTTCATTGCTGATTTAATGCGACTTGGCCAAGTGAGTGGATATTGGGAAGCCAAACTACATTGTAACACTAACAGTGTATCTTCAGTCTACATACATGTACATGTACAGATTGAGTCCTGTTCCACAGTTTGTCAAGTTCTCTTCTGATTAAAAATCTCCTTCGTCCGTTCATTCCGCTTGCTGTCGAGGACAGTTTTAATACAGTGTTGATATTTTCTGTACATTGTAGAATTCTGTGCGTTAAGACGTTGGTCGACAAGGAACTTGCAACATCACCGAAGTGTACATGTACAAGCATACTGGATCTTCGTGAAAAAAAAGACAACATTGAACGCGATATGCACTGCAGTGACTTTTAGTGGATTGAAAGTCGTGTTTTGCAAACGTTATTACTGTTTGTAACTGGATAGCAATCCAAGTGATTCACACAGGCCTATTAAGCCTGAGCATCAGGTGAAAAAAACATGACTTCAAACTTCCTAATGAGATTACTAAAGCGTGGTTCAGGGCCGCTGCGCCCCCAAGTAGACATCCACGCGCTCTTCACCAGCTCCCAGATGAGTGTTATGATTCTACAAGGACAATTATCGGTCCACGAACCTTGGCGACGACACAAAAACAAGCCCAAGATTGTCTACGCCTGTCTCTACACAAATGATTCAACGCCTTTTATCGTTTGGTACACGGACAAGGCTCATAAGAAACCCCGAGGTTTCTTTAACGTCCGCAGTTGCAAGATTGCGCCAGTCGGAGAGTACAGCTTCCAGATTGCCTTCAAAGACCAAACTAGCCAGATCTATAAGTTCAATACGTCGAGTTGGGAACGACGGGAGGAGTGGTTACATTTGCTGCGCAACGAAAGCCGTAAGGAAGTTCAGATGCCGTTGATTGAGACGCTGTGCAACGGAGACCGTCGCATCAGCCAAGATGACTTGGTCATTAATAAAACGGCTGAGGAGAGAGCGAGGCAACAGCAGCACCGCCCACAGTGGAAGTGCCACCGCCGGACGGTCAGCGCTGGCCCGCCATCTCCACAACGCTCCACGGTGCAGCTTCAACGCAGCAGGAGCCAACCGCACATACAGAAGGGACGCCTCATCAAGAGAAGACCCACGATGCTGGATAAGAATTCGCCCGTCCTCGGACAGACGGTGGAGAATGAGAGAAGGTTCGTCCGAGCACCCGAGGTTTGTCGAAGTTGATTCCTAAAACTTGCTGAATATCTGTCATCCATTTCTTTAAAATCCGTATATTTATGTAACAGTTGTTCTATTGGTTATTTTTTTGGAAGAGTACTGTATTTTGTAAGGTTTAAAATGTTTTTTCTCCAAGTCCAAAGCAGTTCGTTCAAAATTTAAAAAAAAAGTACCGTAAATTTGCCACACGAATGACTTTCAGACAACGACAGATATTCCTATTTTTAGTACTTTTTTCTCCAGGATTGTACACAATATTGGATTTCTTCCAGCCCTTGATGTACATGTAGGTTATAGGAATTTTGCTACCAAAAAGTCGGTTACGTTTCTGTAATTGAGAAGTAACATACCGGTACTTGTATTTTGGAACTCGTTTTGTCATGTTGATGAGCTCTAGTGTTAACGAGGCTGCCTTAACATGAATATTTTTGCTGTATTTTTCTCACCTATGTACACACGTGTAAATAGACAAAATTATAAATGTAAAGCACAATTGTACAATGAACTTTAAGGAATGTTACCTTTATTGTAATTTGCATGATTCAAATCATTATAAATATACCTTAAAACAAAATCTGTAATTTATGTGCATGTACAGTATGTTTAAATGTAATATAACTTTTTCTTGGCTGTTAACATGATTTAAACTCCCAATTTTTCTGGCTGAAAAAGTACACAATGCACTAAAAATGCTGTACGTGAACGTGTACATTTACATACTCCCAATGTTTTGTTCTTTGTCACACACATTCTTGTGTAAACAAAGTGTTTTCTTGTAAACATATTTGTTTTGTAAACAGTACATACATGTATACATGTCTGCACTTACGGTACCAAGTACATGTGGGTCTTTCCACAGTAATGGGATACATTTCTGTGACCTACAAGATCTTAGGTCCCAGTTCAGTTCAAATGTCTTAATTTTATCTTTAAATTATCCAGCTAAACTGAGGAAATAACTTTTGCATGAAGGAGTAAGAAAAATAGTCCTACAACATACATTTCTGAAAACCCTGTGCACATACCGGTACGTAATAGGAAAATTTGTTCACAAGCTTTTCAAAAATGCATGTTGTGGCAACAATTTCTTACCTTTTTGGGCAAAAGTTATCTCCCGAGAACAAACAGTACAAGGAAATGTCTTTAATTTTGGGATAAACTAAAGACATCTGAAAGGAATTGTTGACTTATTTTTCAAATGTACCCCATTACTGTGCAAAGACCTAGGTACATGTATACTCAGATTATTCTTTGAAAGAAAAAAGTGGTTGACGAAATTAATGGTGGTTTTTATTTCCTGCTTATCTTGTGGGGGTGGGGGGGTAGAGGGAATGTGGATACAATTCTTGTTTCGTCATTATCAGCACACGGGCAGCTGCTGCCAAGTCCCAAAAGGCAATGTAGACTTGTACCGGTACATGTACACAAGGGAGCCATTTATTGAGATTCATGGCAAACATTCGGCAGTAAACATGAAATACAGTTGGAATGCCCGGACAATGCTCTCTGCCCCAGTGTGACAGAAAGAGAAACTGAATTTATGAATCGTAGCATACACCGTGTTTACAATCAATAAGTAATGCTTGCGGTATGGCATGATTTATTGAATCATTTGCAGATGGAACTTTCATTACGAATACCTAGAACAATGGTATTACATGCTGGTATCTTAAGAATGCACGTACTGTTTAAAGGTATGACATGCTCAAATTTGACTCAAACATTTTGCTAATTGCGAACATACATTGTACATGTACCGGTACGGTACAACAATTGGCGTACCGGTAATACAATGTGTAACCAAAAATGTTATTTTTGTATGCAGTCGCCACTTTATTTGCCATCTCCCTACACACTATCAATGGCAAAGTAAATAGTTTACAAATACAGTACATGTACCTGTACACTTGTCTGCACGTACATGTAGGCCTTTACACCTGGGGCCAATTTCATGGAGCTGTTTAGCAGCCGATTTTGTGCTAACGGAGGCCCCGGCTATTTCATGGAGACCGTAACGTTAAGCACTGCCAAACGTTTGCTAGCTTCAGAGGCACATTTGCAAAACACTAGTGACGCAACAATGCCCGTTTCCAAGCATGCGCATGCTTAAGCACGCCGCAGCCGTGAAATAGCCTTAAAGTTAGCACAATTTTTCTGCTACAGTAAGCACACGTTTTCAGCTAGCGCTTAAGCAGCGCCATGAAATTGGCCCTATAGTACATGCATGTTGACTTGATGTATTTGCACATCGGTACAACAGTACTCCCAATAGACACTGCGTATGTGTACACATGTACATGTAGCTGTAGAATACTGATGAGACAAATCGGTGTGATAAATGACACCACTTATCAGTGGTTTCCTTGTGCCTATTTCACTGTACATGTATGTACTTTAAAATATATATATTTTTTTATAAAGACTTTAGAACGCAAGTGCACAAGGGATTTTACACTCCACTCTCCACATGTTTCCTTTTGAAATGGCATTCCTAGGAAATGAAGAGGGACATGTAATATCACCTTGGTAGTCCATAATCCTCCCAAAAAGCTAAGATTATTAGAAGTACCGTACCATCAAAAATTCTTAACGAGAGGTCCTTGGGACTCGCTGTATTGGGGAAGGTTATAGTTGCTGTTGACTTTTTATTTTCCTTGACAACTGGGTGTTAAGCCATTGCACAGAAAACCACATATGAAAATAAAAATCAAATAACGGATATTCAGGAAATCCACAAGGCCACTGTCCCTGCATTAGGCTCTGCATAATATTCCAGGGCACAGAGCTTTGGTATTTTTAGAAATGACACTTGGGTCCCTGAAACATCCGGGATGTGCTTTTATGCAGGAAACGATGGTTTTGATCAAGTGGAAGTGTATTGCACATTGAATAAAATGTAGGTCGGTTTCCAGTTTCAGAGACAATATACATGTACTGTGATAAATAAGGGTTTTTCTATATTGTACAAATGTTAAATACTTTTTTACATTACTTAGGGAAATAAGAAATATTTTGCATTCCTGTCACAAAGAAAATATTATTTCCCAAAGGGTCTTTCTACACTAATGGGGGTACATTTCTGTGACATACCTACTCCCAGTTCTCTACAAATGTCTTTATTTTACATCTCAAAATTAGAGAAATATTTTACTGAGGGGATAACTGTTTCCCCAAAGAGTACAAAATAATTTCTCAAACATAATCTTGCATTCGTTTTACGCCGTTTCTCGCCGAGATAAGATGCGGCTGTTGGAAGCTTGTCAATTTGCCACTTCGGGGAGCAACAGCTGCGTTCTCATTCCCAACCCAGTTGTGCAAACCCCCTTTCATCCGCCCCCAAGAACCATCCCTGCTGTATTCTAATGAATTCCTACAACACTCTGATTGCAAAGCAATGAATATGTTATGACGATAGACCACTAAGATATTAACACCCTCAAACTGTGATCATGACGTAGTTTTCCCTTTTGTGGCCAGTCCCAAAAATTCCATTGATAAAAATGCTTGTGACCTTGAGCTGCACCTTCGGCCCTGATCGATATTTGTAATATGAAAGAAACAATTTATTTCCCAGTGGGTGTTTTACATACATGTACATGTATATTATCTGAACTTGCTGCAGGATTGGAAAGCTTTTCAGTGCAAGTAATTTGTTCACAGATAAATTCCAAAACGTGGCATATGGGTCTTTCTATAAATTAGGGGTCCAATGTTGGTGTCCCCCGTTACATTTTACATCTTGTTTTTGTAAATTCAGGACACATTCTTTAAATACTTTACATCTCAAAGAGTGAGTACATAAAGTACAATTCATACAAAATGGTTTAAAAGCCATTTTAATGATTTTTGTACGAAAAATAACACATACCAGGTGTAAGGGGGGGGGGGGGGGGGGGACACTAAATGTCACACTTTTGGACCCCTAATTTATAGAAAGACCCATATACAGCTGTTTTCGTGTACTGGTAATTTGAGTACATTTCGTGTCTGGGAAAATATTTCAACCAAACATCAAGGGAATGCAAGTAAATGTTACTGTTATACTTTTAGGAGTTCATTTTTGGTTTAATATAAAGGTTTTGAGTTACAAATCCCAGTTGGACTTTCAATGTTTCCCACGGTCTCTAAAAAGTCCAAATGCGGACAGCCGTAAAATTTAGCCATTTTTCATTTTACCATCGTCTCCGTAAAACCTCCCAAAAAACAAGTCCAATGCAGACACGGCTTTACGCTAGTATGTTGAGCTTTGTGTGTGTGAAAATATTACCCTGCTTTCTAAAGCTATTAATTTTTACATCTTTTTTTTAGTATAATGTAATTCTTTATGCCTTGACGTGAATGGCGTTGCATTATGCTGGCAGTGTCCATTACGTGTACCATGTACATGTATACCCGCCACTTTTTAGTTGCCTTCAAATGAGGTTAAATCCGGTCCCTTGATGTACGGTAAACAAGGTTTTGGTAAAAAAAAGTGTACATTTGAACTTACCAGCACTGACCTTAAGTCTGTCAAATTAAATTTATGCGGCTGAATTTTGTACATCCCTGGGCATTGCCTAGAGGATTTTTGCTGGCTGATTTGCTGTTGGGGCATGTGAAATTAGATATTTTATGTTTTTACAAGTGTGAACATGACATCAGTTGGAGAAATTTGCATTTGGGTGATAGCACCTAAATCCTAATGGTATACAGTACAGGGTTTTTCTTTGTATCCATTGAATGGCGTGTCATACATGTATGTGACCCGCTTTGCCAAAAGGTAGTATAAGTCGCACAGGCTAGAACAAGACCATAAGTAGAAATCTGTGGCAGATCCACGCTCATTAAAATACAATATAACAATTCCTGGCAGTCCCCAGATACCGCCTAGAATATCTGTGCTTTGCCTGGAATTTCCATTGTGTTTTTGTATTTTAATGAGTGTGGATCCGCCACAGATTTGAACTTATGGTCGTGAAAACTTGACCTAGCCTGCGCAACTTATACATGTACATGTATACATGTACTACCTTTTCCAGAGCAGGTCACATACATGTATGACATTTCCACTGCAGGGCATTCTAAAGCCAGTTCATTAACTGACTGTTTTGTAATCATTACTGCCAATTCTGACGTTGTTTCTCTTGAATGGACGTCTTCCGAGGCCCTTCCCAAGCGCAGGTGAAATTACTGTTATTAATTTCCTTTCTGATGTTTTGATTTTTGAACAATTGGTAAATCAACGTTCGAAATTAATGGAAATTTTTAAAAATATTATTTTTTTCTCCATTATCTGCTTGTAAAGAAGCAGGAACGAAATTCTAAGAGAAATTTCTGTGGAGATAATTAATTTTCCTCGACTTCAAAATTGAGATGTGTGACATGTGTAGGGATGGACGGTATATATCCGTTTAACTGAAGGAAAAAAATTAGAAAAACCGGTTTTGCTAAACGTTTAAACAAAACCCAATTTTAAAGAATTTACAATAATTTTCAGATAAAGGTTCAATTATTTTTTGGGGGGCTTAGGGGTATTGTGTACATTGCACATCAATCAGTCTTTAGAGTCGGCCGAACGGTTAACCGACACTTGAAAGAATTGCAAACCGGTTTCTGAATTAACCGTAAATTCCCACCCCTAAACATGTGCATCTTTATTTCGAATCTGTATGCATGTATTTGATCTGATTCCCTCGGTTATTAGCTGGATAGTGATTGATATTAAAGTGTAAATTTGTTTTAGTTGTATACATTGTATATTTTACACGATATTTACCTTGCCTTCGCCTCAATGCAACTTAACACTACCAGCAATGTTACATGTATTTGTGTTATATTGTTTCATTATTGATAGTACATAAGCACCATAATTAGCAATGTTACAAATATCTATGTTATTTGTATTTGTATTATTTTAAAATGATTATTTACATAGGGATGTATTTTTTTTCCTCAAATGACAAGAATTTAGTCAGGGTTATTATAAATTGTCTGCATTTCTTCGCTCTGTGACCTACATGAAGTGTAGTTTTACCGTAGTTTCTGATAATATTGTCCAGCCGTATAGCTAATATGTCAATGCAAAGATTTGCACATTAGTAACCACAGTGTCGAAGTGTTTACTGTACACAATGTTATGCATTGAAAAGAGACTACGCATACCACTTCAGTGTTGTCATGCAGCATCCAAATGTGTTGCAGCAGACACAAATGCGCTACCGGTAGTCTCTTTTCAAGCAAGGTGAGATCAAAAGATACTAAATATTCCAAATGTAATGCCACAAAACTATGATAGGATTTGTTCCTTAAAGGCAGAGGCTCGTCAGCAATGCGCGCGCGCCAAATTGGTGCCACGAAATATGCAGCTCCATACCTTTTGCTATGGAGCTGCGTATTTCATGGCACGAATTTGGCGCGCGCATTGCTGACGAGCCTGTCCCTTTAAGAATTTAGATAAAAACTTTGAATTAGTCACAGATTTCCATATGACTCTGAAATTGAAAGGACTGTACAAAAAATGCTCCATTTTGAATTGTTTATTTTTATAATTTTGTATGCATGATAATTTGACAACAGATTGGTGCAGCCATCCCAGGTTTACTCGATTTCCAAGTATTTCAAATTGATAAACGTTTGCCCCAAATGCAATGTTGTAAAGATCCCACATCACCAGTAAATTTATTAATGAAAATGTACGTATGTTTACTGTATTTCGTTATATCCCTTCATTATCCCACCAAGTTGTATTTTTTTTCATTAATCAATATTTCCAGTGTTAATTAATTCCAAATGGAAAACTGTATTAACGTTAATTTCACTTTTCATTATCGTCCAAATGAAATTTAATAAAAGCATCGATGTCACATGTGCTTTGCAATATGTTGTGTGACTTTTAAAATCTTTATTGGGAGTGTTCAGTATGTAGTTTGTCTTCTGAAATTGAAAAGGTACAATGCATGATATTCTGAAAAAAATAATCAGTTATAGACCGTATCGAATAGCCGCCATTCCGTGGGGCAGTTTTTTATTTGTTCCTTAAGGACATGGATGGTTGCACATATTGTGCTTCCATTGTTGAACAACAAAAGATGCCCCACGAAATGGCGGCTATTCGATACGGTCTATTCATACTTTACTTGATAATTGGAACAAGCTGGGGAGGGGTTTTGGGGCGTATCTTAAGTGATCTCTGGGAGGGGTGGTTATCTCTCTGTAGGGCTTGCTAAGCTCACACGATAGCCAATCCCAATCAGTGAGGAACAACTGCACTCCCATGATTCGAGACCACCAGTTGGCTTCATGGCTGGTAGGGCGTCTGCACGTTAAGCAGAAGGTCCATGGTTCGAATCCTGGTGGAGCCAAGTTGCTTTTCACTGCATCCATATTTCCTAAACTCGATCATGGACATTTGTATCGAATTGATTCACCCTGGCAGCCCCTGGGCCGGCCATAATTCCTAAATTATGTAAATGAATGAAATATAATTGGAATTCTATTAATAAATGAGTACAAGTCGAAGAGGGTCCCTCCCTTTTTCCTCATAAATCAGGCCCGCCCAGCGTCTATTACGTGGCGCTAATTAACCATTTACATTGCCCACTCAAAAAAAATGCCTTGTGCTTTCCTACCTGGCCTAGCCTGACTCATTTGAATAACAATACATGCTTTGAATGTATTGTGTGGTCCGCATGCCTATCACGTGGAAAGGAATGCAAACCCTCTAAAGACTTGTACGAATGTTATGTAATAGAATTTGAATTGTACGCCTATAATTTTGGGGAGGTGAAATTTGTTGGATTTGGGGGGAGGGGGCGATCTATCCTGAACAAGGACTAGGCCTACTCAAAAATGCTGCGTCTCATTTTTCTAAACTCAAGTTGGCTTTAATGACCATTGGGAGACCTCGTGCTTTTGTTGAAGTAAAATTCCTTCCATTATTACTATTAGTCCATTGAACTCTTCTAGCTAAAGGTGAATAGGTCCGAGTAAAACTGCCCCAGGATCATGGCTTGAATAATGACCAAATCAGCGTGGGTTTCGTTCGGCAATGGCCCTTAGAACCCAAACCACAACTATTCAAAGTAATTCAAGTATTACGTATTTCACAGTGTGATACGCATCTAGCCAAAAGAAATCAATCTTTCCAAGGTCTAGGCAATTGTTTGGGGGAGATTTTCCCATGGATGGCAAATCACAGTTCAAAAGGTCCGTGGTCCTGCCGTGCCCTGGGCAAGAAATCAAGGGTTGTAGAAATTCCTGAGAGGATTTTACCTGGACACTGAACTAAGTTCATTCAAGCAAAAGGGTAGCAAAGTATTTCTGCTCTATGTTGGAAACTTTTGCTACATGTACAGATACAGTGAAACCTGCTATTAAGGCCACCTTGATAAACAGGCCACTTACCTTTGGTCCCAAACGCCGTATGCTTAAGAAACCTCTATAAAGAGGCCAGTTTTTACGGTCCCGAGGGTGGCCTCTATAGACAAGTTTCACTGTATATCAGAAGGCTCGATTACCATGGAGCTATTGTACATGTACATGTATGATCATGTACTCGGTTAAAAGATAAAAATCCAATATTTGGTGTTAAATCATCATTGAAATGAAGCAAAAACAAGGGATGAAAGAAACATCCATCCCAAGACATGAGCTGATTCTCTGGGCAGACACTCTGCTCTGAGGAACAGTGGTAGGCCTATACTCGCTAGGTTTTCCCAAAGAACTAAACTGATTGATGTCTTAAACCTGTTGATGGCAGGTAGTTTGACACCGTTAGTCAAATCGTTTGACAGTGTTTTGCTAACAGTAATAACATTGGGGTTTAAAACTTCATTCTTACTTCATCAATCACGAAAATAATATGAGTGGGTGGTCGCGGACAGATTTTCTGATAACCTAATCTTGATAATCTAATCTTGCCGGTAAATTTCTCTTGTAGGGCTTGCTAAGCTCACGTGATCAGTCAGGAACAACTGCACTACCGTGATTCGAGACCACCAGTTGGCTTCATAGCTCATTTAATAGGGCGTCTGCACGTTAAGCAGAAGGTCTGCGGTTCGAATCTCGGTGGAGCCAAGTTGCTTTTCACTGCAAATAAATCTGTAGTGCACTTTCTACGATTAAAATATTATTAACACGACTTTCAAATCTTTACCACCCCAGTTTAACTTAAATATTTATAAAATGTGGTATTTTTTTGTGCATATTCAAAATAATTTTCTCCAAAATGATATTCTTTTTGTTAGCGAACGAGTCGAAAAGCACCGTACCGTGTATACCGGAATAGGTGGTACATACCGTGTGTATCGGATACCTGTGGCGCGAACGTTCAAACGGGTGATACTATATACCGGAAAACACCGGAAAACACCGGAAAATACCGGAAAACACCGGAAAACTCACCGGAAAACACCGGAAAACACCGGAAAACATACTAAATACCGGAAAACACTAAATACCGGAAAACACCGGAAAATACCGGAAAACACCGGAAAACTCACCGGAAAACACCGGAAAACACCGGAAAACATACTAAATACCGGAAAACACACTAAATACCGGAAAACACCCGAAAGCACTTAATAACACCACCCCCACTACCTGCAGAAAACACCATAAAATACTGTTTTCCGGTGTTTTCCGGTATTTAGTATGTTTTCCGGTATTTAGTATGTTTTCCGGTGTTTTCTGGTGTTTTCCGGTAAATAGTACTACCGCGTTCAAACAAGTACAACGTCAGTGAATTTATGACTTTTTATCAGTTATAGACTTGACATTTTCCGGCTTATTTCTTTCCTACTTGGGAAAATCGACTACACAGAAACTCTGAACAAATCGTGCCAGAAAGGAACGGCGGGAAGATCCTGAACTTTCACTGCATTTTGTGTTCAGTCCTCCCAAAGCAACTACGTACGTACGTGCACACCGCACATAAAAAAAACAAGGAAATGCAGATCCGCATCTTTGAAGGGTAGCAAGGATGTGACAACAACGTGTCTCAAGAGCTTGGTACGTTAACATTCGTTTTCCCTCCAAATAATCGTTAAATAAGTTCACTGAAATATTGCCATTATTTGTTTTAAGTGAGTACGTTTAGTGAATGCTGCGCTTCTGCCTAAACAACATTTATGAGCAAAAATTAGGGGTTAAATTCCATATGATATCTGACTAGTAGATTTGTCTTGTTATGACATATAAACCATGCACAAATGCTAGTTTAGTGATAAAAACAGAATTGGGAGTGCAAAATATCAAGATTTTACCAAGGAAAAACTTGGAATTTTTTTAACCAGTCCCATAGACATTTATTGGCTTTAGGCAGTGGACACTGGTACTACACCGAATCAAATAGCCGCCATCTTGTGGGGCAGTTTCTTTGTTCATTGAGGACATTCATGGTTGTACATATTGTGCTTACATTGTGAACAGTTTAAGTAATATAAGGTGCCTGCGCTGCAGCTATTTGATATGGTCTGCTCTGGTAAAGATTTAATGTCAGTCATTTTCCATTTGTATACATGTTGGGTCAACTGTCACTCGATGGTATTAAAAGTCAAGTACAAATCTCATCATGCTGGTCATTTAGACGTTCAAAGCACTTGATTGTGTCAAAGTAGAGCATCAATATAGAATCCTGTTAAAGATTTATTTCCATGACAACACAATGACGTACTTAAAAAATATGATAAGTGATATATTGGAGAGGAATGTATAAATACCGTACACATTCGCCACTAATTCTCCCTAATATGACATGATAATGCCTCGGATAGTGTAAATTTGTTTAGGAAACATGATTTTAGCTATGAAAAAATGTCAAGTTTTTTGTTAAAAATACTTGGGTTTTTTATGTCGTGCTCCATAGACTTAGTGCATGGATTCTCAACTGGCGAAGGTGTATGGTAGTTTTTCCATTTCATATTGTAATTTTTGCAGATGGGCCGGGAAGTCGGAATGACAATTAAATTGATTCCTTTTTGACTAAATTCCTTTAGAGTTCCACTTTTAAAACATAAAACTCATCAGGTTTCGAATCTGAGATGTCTGACACATCGGGAAGATGCTCTACCATGTAAGCTATGAAGCACAATACATGTATACTCTCAAAAAGTTTCCTTGAGAACCCAACTTAATTTTCATCTGGTGTCGCTAAGCAAAGTAACAAATGTATTATTTGGCATGGTGCCTGATTTTTAGTATTTATGCAGCTAATCACATTTCCTGGCTGTTTTGGATAATCGGATAATAATATTATTTTGACAATGTTTGCTTTGATCCTGTTCAAAAACTCAGTCCATTTGCCCAGGGCAGCATATCCGGTTTTGTTTCTAAATGAGAAATATCATGTCAATATATCACTAACGTAGTTCCTTGTTGGTTTTTCCAGGTTCATTAAAAATACAGAGGATTTAGGATATATAGCTGTGTCTGTAAATTTATCAGGAAACTCTATACTGCCCATTAGTCGGGAGTGGGTGGGTGGTGTTAACTTTCAAGGGGCCAAATTAGTGAAATATTATCCAGCTAACAAATATTATAAAATGTCCGCATTTTACCATTCTAGTCAGATTGGTCAGATTCGTCCGTTCATGTACTAAGGTACTCTTGTATACCCAGACATACCCATAAGCTGTTTACAGCCGTATGTTCTGAGGTTTCAAAGATCTTCAGTTCATGTACTAAGTTACTCTTCTATACCCAGACAAACCCATAAGCTGTTTACAGCCGTATGTTCTGTGGTTTCATCTCATACATTGTACCGGGTTGAATCGAGTTCTTGAGAATAAATCATTGTTTCTCCGCTTAGCTGAACTCCTCCGTGTATCAATTCTTTGTGCCTTAACCGCTCTCGGCCTCTACCGTAACATACACCGTCTCTACGAGAACACTCGCACAAACAGAGAACGACCACTCACTTCGTATGTTACAATGTACTTAAAGAAGACTAACAAAATTGTGTGAAGCAACATTTCTTGCATAAAAATTGATACAAACAGACTGAGAGTTCAAAATATTATACTAGAAACCCTGTCTTTACCAGGCCAGTGGAAATGGGTTGTATAGTGAGGTGTAATGCTTAGGTACAAATTAAAAAAATCCATGAAAAAAATGGCTGAAGGGCTCAAATTTGTGAGAGTTAAATCCATTCCCTTTTATAAAAAAATTTCTGAGTTTTGAAAAATTTCAGGGCATTAATTCCAGTCTTTTGACACACTGAACATTATTGGAAATTTTAAATTCTTTGGGGATTCTTTAATTAAAGAATGACTTTTACCGACAAAAGCAACCATATGCAGCAGCACCCACACAAAGTGCACAATTAATGGATTTCGCCTCGGGATTCCCTTGTGAACCAACAGCAGTATTTGTACTTTGATTCCTATCGATGTTGAGCCAAGGAGTCCGAAAAGAACTTAAGCCTGTTTTGTTTGGGAATTACTGAACAAATTTTAGGATTTGTTTTTAAAAACCAAATACGGGATTTGTTTGTTGATTAGATTAGTTCAAAAATGTTAAGCTCCTTTCTGAAAAAATAGAAATGGCACATGTTTGACTTGTGGGAAACTGGCTTCCAGTGTGATAAAAGTTAGTTCAGTTCATGGTCCAGCAAAGTTGAATGGGACAAGTGTAGCAAAAGCTATAGTAATTCAAATGGATCTGGTTCAGTGACTTGGAGGACACCTGTATTATACAGGAAACTTTGGGCTATTTTGTTTGGGAGTTTCAACCATGTTGTGTTTTTTCTTTTCATTAATACCAAGTTGATATTTGTAAATTCTTTGTGGCTGGTATATGAACTCCATAACAAGTTTTGTTGGTGTCCAATAAGAGTATATTTTGAAGGGCAGGGGGACCAAATTATTGTATCTGCTTGTGCCCCTCCAAAAAATCAGCTGGATTTTTTTTCTAGACCATAAACAAGCACAGTGCAGGTGTACCCATGTCAAGAAAACTAATCTTCTAGCAATTATATATTTAATTAGATTGGGATCAGTATACTAGAACCGACTTACAAATGTTTACAATTTTCCATGCAAATACCCTGGGCTATAAAGTTTATTGATTGATGTACGACGTGCCACAGAAGAGAAAGAACTTGATTAGTTCCGAGCAGTTATGGTCACGCATGGCACGGTGGCTTCTAAACAAAAGCTGGTTTTCCACAGCAAGAGTTATTAAGTGCAGGAGCGATTGATTTTCCTGGCGTATGAGCACGCTCGATTAAATGACCGCGGAGCCACGGCCATCTGTCAAGTTTTTTATTTTATTTTAACATTACTCGGGGAAAATAATTTTAGTAAGTGCGGTCCTCAGCTTCAAATTGTCAGACTAATATTTTTAAATTAGGCACTTGACAAGTCAAATTTAAAGTGATTATGGTATGTAGGTCCCTGTCCAAATTAAACCACAGAATTATAAATGTCGCAGAATAGGCCTATTCATTATAGACTTTCGCACTCCGAGCTAGGATATGTATGTATTCAAGCCATTGGCTATAGGGTGGCCTCGTTGTCAGAAGTTTTGCACTGCAAAATGTGATGGATGAAAGTGTATATTTTTAATACCAGTACCCTAGATGTCTTTCAACAGTTCCTGCCCAAATATTTAGCCAAAATAGTAAAAATAGAATTAGCAAGTATTTACAATAAAACCTGCAATACACTGTACTGCTGTCTTCATTTCACTTAGCACCAATATAGTAGGTCTTAAGACAAGGGTGAAATGCTTACTCCCACAGTTTATTTGTGTTTATATCAATTTGTTATGAACACTGCAATCTGGGTCAGTGAAGGTGGATAAAAGCATACTTGCAGCAGTCCAGTTACAACCCTGATTAATCGCTAGAGTAGCATGGCCCAGATTGAGGAATTCTCTCAGTCTTTCAAGCATCGGATGCAGGTGATAAAAAAATTTCAGTTGGTCGAAAGGAGCGTTAGTTTACATCGTAACTTGGTACTCTGGTTTATAGTGCCCTGGGAAAAATGGGACATGGAGGAAGAGAATGTAATAAAACCTCTTGCTAAAAGATCAGACACAGGGCGGTTTGGGGAAAATTGGCCTAGGGAATAATAATGAAACTGATGCAAATTGTTGCTTGAAGGGGTTTAACAGCTGTATCAGGGCAGGAAATTTGTCACTAAAAGAGCACTGCCATTTGTGTTTTTGGAGGAGTCTTTTGGAGTTTAAAAAGGGCACTTCCATTGGAAAATTAAAAAGTCTATGGGAGAATTCCAAAAGGGCACCAAAGCCTTTCCTGTATGATTTTTGTTAGTTGTATTTTGCCAGCTCAGTGTTTGGACTAAGTAGTTCCAGCATGATTTTATTCCTTCACGGTTTGAAAAATAACTGCAGATTGAAACGCTTATAGGCTACTCAATTTCGAAAGACTTTTGAAGTGCATGTTCTCGGCAAAAAAGTGCTTTGCCTTTATTTATGTTATGTTTGAGTTAATGTGTGCTAACTCAACATTGACACAAAAACAATGGAAAAGCACCTGTTTTCATTGCCACCATGAGCCTCAACATTTGGGTAACTCAGAAATCATGTTTAATTCAAACCTCTGCACTTAACCAGTTAACTTGAGGTTTGAGATAACGAGATTTTGCTGTTCATGTACCAGTATGTAGGCCTACCATTCAGAATGTTGTGTGAAAACATTGCCAGTGTGTAAACAAATCCAACAATCGTGGCATATCTCCATAGATACCATTGAAGTATTTCATCATATTACAATGAAATGAATTCTTCCCAACTTGTTATCAGTAACATGTATTGGTTTGGTATGTTTGTCTGCAATAACACCAATGCATCTCGAACTATATACAACAAGGTTCAGTATTCAATTACAAGCTTAGGATTCTTTAACTGCCAACAAAAACATACCCAAAATGAAATGAGAATAGATTGTATCACTGGGCGTTACCTTTTTGGGGAGGGGTGTTGACAAAGAAAATAATAAAGATTCATCAGGATTTCCTAGATTCTGGTATTATTTTTCATGATTCAATCAATTTATCGATCTGTGTTGCTCATCCAGAATAACCGTTCATAAATGTTAAGCAATTACAAATGCACTTTTTTTCAGCCGTAGAAAGCAAAATACTTAGTCTCTTTTGGCCCCTAAACTTTTGATAATCCATTTTACATTACTTTACCAATTCTAACTTGGATCAATTTGCATGCACAACAAAATGCACGTATAGTCACTAGCAGACAGTTTGTTTAGAACTAAATTAATTTCCCTACATTTCCTAGTTCTATACATTATTGTGCCAATGATGAATGAAAAGTGTTTATTGCAGCATTTTTACCTCTTTTGGCATTCTCTAGAACTTCTTAAAAGCATACCACCATAATTTACCTAACCCTGCTTAAAAAAGAACTTAATATGTGGCACGCTTCAGAGAGATGAGTCTGTCGCTAAAGGCCTGTCTGCATTGGACTTTTTTGGGGGAAACTTAAAGAGACGATGAGAGCTTTTCCCATTTTTAATCCAGTGTGGACAGCCTAGGACGTTTTTCTCTTAGCAACTTGTCCCGAGTCCAGCGGTAACTTTTCCCGAGACAATAAGTCCAATTCGGACACATCAAGTCGGTAAAAGCGCTCTGGAATCGTACGTCTGGGCCGTGAAGGTTATTCTGCAAAGGGATACTGCACATGCTCTCCCACGGTCTCGGTAAAAAAATTCTTGTCGAAAAAGTCCAAAAGCGGACAGCAGTAAAATTTAGCCATTTTTCATATTACCATCGTCTCAGTAAAACCTCCCGAAAAACAAGTCCAATGCAGACACGGCTAAAGTGTGTCGAATTTTTGCAACCCTAACCAGAATTCTGTTGATGTTTTACTAATTTGACCAGTGGTTACAACAGGAACATATTTCTAGTCATGGTCACAAAAACTCGGCCCCATCTGTGCAACACCAAACTCACTTTTCTAGAGCAGGTTATCTACATGTATGTACAGTACTGTTGTTACTTCCAAATATACATAGTTGTACCAAAAATGCAGACAAAATATACAGTTTTAAAGAATTTGCTACAGTTTGGAATTCAGCATTAAAAAAGTTAAATGTTCTAAAACATGCATCCCTCTAAGAAAGGTGTAGTCCAGGTTCTGGACGATATTATTTCGCTATTGGATCGTGTAACACGCAGGGCTGTAGCGCGGCCGACTAGAGAGGGCGCCATATCGAAGAAACGTTTGGCAACAACCTAATAATTTTAGAAAGTGATGAATACTAAACTTAAACTAACTTTACAAAATAACTGAAAATTTAAATTATTGCTTAAATCGCAATTATTGCTGTCACTATAATAAAAAAAACCATTTCATTCATGAAAATTGTCCAACATGGTTTTCACATTTTTGTATATTCCTGAATTCCCCTTTTCACAAGGACATTACACATATACGTGTACCGGTAGTCTAGTCTAGTTCCATACACAATTTTGTTGAGGTAACTACAGAGGGCGCCATACAGGGCAAGTGTCTCCTCAACTTACAAAGTTTACTGTAAAAATGATAAACTAAACTAACTTTTTTTAATCAGTATATGTGACCCAATCTGAGAAAAGGTAACATAAGTCGTGCAGGCTAGGTTGAGTTATCGCGACCATAAGAAGAAATCTGCGGCAGATCCACGCTCATTAAAATACAAAAACACAATGGAAATTCCTGGCGGTGCCCAGATACCGCCTGGAATATCTGTGTTCCCCCTGCAATTTGCATTGTGTTTTGGTATTTTAATAAGCCTGGATCTGCCGCAAATTTCTTCTTATGGTCGCGAAAACTCGACCTAGCCTGCGCGACTTATGTTACCTTTTCTCAGATCGGGTCACATGTGTGTGTGATAAATCATGTGCGCGGTTATTGATCACGACTACGTTTAGCGAAACCCCAAAATCTTTACTTTTCACTGCCCGTTTTCAACCAAGGTGTAGAAATGTTGCTATCAGTGTTGACAACAAAACTACACTTGGGATATTTGTGTAAATGCCACAAGTACACACATACCGATGATGCAAAATTCACTAAAAGGCGTCGTTTCGCCTAACCGTGTACAACTGAAACATCACTAATAATAGATCCTAAAACCTATCTCGACTAGGTATACGGTATATGGGTCATTCTATAAATCTAATTGAATGTGCGGTATTGCCCTCCAATGTTCAAGTCAGATAAGCCATATCTCTCATCTCTTTACAACATTGAAGATCTCTCAGCTGGCCCATCCTTAGCCTCTCCTCCAGCCGCTGTCACGTCTTCCATAACATCATAACCACCTCCCATCTCGTCCTCTTCTGGACTAACTATCTTAACCTCCGGAATCGTACATGTGTTCTGGTTATTAATGTCGCCTCTTGGTAGTGATTTCTCCAGTAGTCTGGGTCCGCTCAGAGCTATTAAGATTGCCCCAATTGGAGCAGTCAGGATGATAGACAGGAATGCTAACGTCAAAACCTGTGAAAAGAAATTTCAAAAAATTCATATCCGTATACAGGATAATTGGCAATGTCCCAAAAGTTGTTATAAATTGTTATTGTTTTTTTTCTCAGAATATACCGTAGATGAGGTACTGAGCTGACTTATAACCACGTTGGTTTTTTTTTTATCATGCACCCATTATGGTATTTGTGTCCTTGTGGAGACATCCCTTTGTTCTCATGTACAAATTGGTTAAAGGGTCGAAAACAGTTTTAAAACGCTCCTATTTAAACCAGAATTACTTTCCTGAGCCGGATTTTCGACCGAATGTCCCTTATTTTAACTGTGTTAAAACTGGTGTGCTTAAACTTGCGTTGTCACCATTTTTGTAACAGTTTTTACTAAAATGTGATTTAGTGGAATTCCTCACGTGCTTGCACACCTTGCAATGGTTCGGGTAGTCCCGTTTACCATTTTGAGTGATGATGGTAGTGGTGTACATGTATGTACACCACTTCCGACTTCAACTGTACATGTACTTCAACTTGTGACGATAAGTATACCTTGGAAATATCTTGGAGACCTTTTGATCCTTATTATACCAGGGTCTCCACAGGGTACCGAATAACACAACACATCCTCAATCACACACAATGCCGTTTGTAGCAGTTTTCCAATCATGTAATCTATCTTTAGTCTTCCCACACCAACAATTGCTGTGTACAGTAAACGAACATTGATTCCCAACTTACAATAGTTCCTTTCCGTTCTGCCTCCGACCCAGCCTCCTTTTCAATTGCAACCTCTAAAATAAGTGGACCAATGGCGGCCTAAAACATTTAAGAAAGTTTTTACTGAATTAGGGACAAGAGAATAATGCACTTAGTTTGTAGCAGGAAACTTTAAATGAAGACCTGGGGCCAATTTTATGAAGCTGTTTAGTAAAAACAATTGCTCAATCCAAAATTTGTTTGCTTTATAAAAATGGGTTAATGGTCGAAATTGAATGTCAACTTGTTTTTTTCACAATAATATCTGCTATTCTTGCTAAGAACACAAGTTGACAAACAATTTTGGCTATTAACCCATTTTTATAGAACAAACAAATTATTGATTAAGCACATTTTTCTGCTAAACAGCTTTATGAAATTAGCCCCTGGCCAATTCAGTATTTACACTAGTCTCTTTCTAAGTTGGTTGATAAACACCTGTATACCAAATAGTAGTACCGAATACCACCAATATTTAGTGATATTGAATATGTACCATAAATTTCAGAAATTTGTAGAAATACTTAGTGGTTTCATATCCTAACTGCATGCACTGTACCGAAGGGCTCGAAATATCTGCTGGACCAATTCCAGTAATTTAAACGTTGGTCAAGTGCTTGCACTAGACCGACAGTCCATTACTTATTTTTCATTTTCCCCCTAACTCAAACAGCAAACGTATATATTTTTTGGGGGCTGTGGTCTTGTACCAGGGTTGTAGTCGAGTCTATCACCGATAGTCTAGAGCCGATAAAATCACAAGTCTAGTAACAAAGGATGAACACGCACAAAAGAATACCTTTGTTGGAGTTCAATTGAATAGCTTGTGACTTGAATTAAGATCCAGGGACTTGTGGTGGGCTTGTGATGGACTCGGCTACAACCCTGCCCTCTACCAAAATGGTAGTAAGTGACAAACAGTTCTGTTTTTAACCTTCGGAAATTACAGACTCAACTGACAAGATCACCGACATGTCGTGAAGCCTCAATTGATGATGCAGCTTGCGGAAGCACAAATCGTGCTTACCTGAACAGTTGCCTTGGGGATCCAAGCTAGGGCAGTAAACACTTTGGATCCGACATCTAACCCCGCTTTGCATACAACGAGGTAGGTAACAATGGTTCGCACGATGAGGCCCATTGCCATAATGGCTATTCCTAAACCTGTCAGTAGAATAATGGACACAACATAATTCAGGAAGATATTTTTATGTTTATGGGCGAGGGTAGACATCCGGGAACTCTCAGTCGTGCGTCATCATTCGCTTAAAAGTGAATACTGTAGGCCACAAGTTTAGTGCGCAGACGTCACTCCGCCCTCGCCCATATCATATTCGTGTGTCTATGACAAGTCCATCTTAAGTCCCAAGGGACCAGGGGTGGATTGCAATATACATGTAACTGTCGTAAGTTTAAAGCGGGCCTCCCACTTTGCGATTTTTGCCACGAATTTCCTACGAATTGGTACGATTACCAGAGACTGTCTATAGACTCTACACACAATCGTACTTAATCGATCGTAGCTAATCGTAGGAAATTCGTGGCCAAAATTGCACAGTGGGAGGCCCGCTTGGACACATCATATGTCCTAACTGAATTTATGTGTCCTTGGTTTTGTGTCTCAAAATACAAGTTATGACAATTATTTATTGCACAAGAAAATTAACCTAGGTCTTAGTTAAGACGTCTTAGTTAAGACGTCTTAATGGTTAAAGATGCAATAATTTGTTCATCGCGCATTGACGAGCCTGCGTCTTTAAGACATCTTAACTTCCTTTATTGCAATCCGCCCCAGAGTCCACCAATATAAAGGTCTCAATGTAATGGTGGTTTTTCTTGCAATTCTAGAATAACTGCATGTGCATTCATCATGCTAAAGTTGTCTCACCTACTGTTTTGCCATCAAGGTTTTCAATGGATACTGCAGCACCGATGAGAGCAAACAGGATGGGCTCAAATAGGACCCAGATTATGCCAACAATTTTACCAACGGGCTCCTAGTAAAAGAGGAAAATAATCATTGTCAGTCCATCCCTTAACTTTATAAAACGTCAATCCCTGGGAACTGATCTTTAAAGCAAACAAAAATCCTAAACGGTGTAAAACCCTGCACTTGACACAGGGAACATGTGTGGTTTAATGGGTATGAATATGGACTCGCAATCAGGAGGTTGTAGGTTCAAGTTCCACTATAGCCAGCGTGTCTGAATCCCTGGGCAAAACACTTAATCAGTACCTCGCAGAAGGGCGTAACTGATTTTTGGCGCCAGAACGCTTATATGCCCTTCTGCCAGGCACATGACAAATTGCCTTGTCGACCCAAGTGATAATAGACCTTTATTACGGTGCGTCCATCTTTGTCTTGTTCCCCACTGCATAGTACGTGTACATGTCGGGCATGATCAGTGCGTGTGCGTGTCTGCGCGATGGCGCGTGCAGTCTTCCGTTGTTGTTTTGAGAGAATCACTGTCCGCGCTGCGCATTTTCTTGATCGCACCGCGCGCATGTCATTGTGATGCACACAATGAACATTTTCAAAACAGGGCCAAACTATTTTATTTCGGCAAGCCTCGCTTTCGTTACGTTCATTTTAATAGGGGAAAAGAGAAGATGGCCACACCGTGGTCTATTGGGGAGCTATTAGGGGGGAATGTCACAATCTAAATGCTGATAAGTTGTGCCCCCTGGCCAGGCAGCATAACTAAGCGAGATGATTCTGATGGTTTCCTGATGGCGCCGGTAATAATGTTAACAGCACTTTAATACTTTGTTGATAAAGCTCCTTATAAGAACAACTATTGTTATGCATTAAAAGCCATCTTGCTAAAAAGAAAGCAAGGACAGAATGACAATTACCTTAGCTCTTCCCCAACCCTGAGCCGCTACAAAGGGCAAGATCAGACACCCCATGGCCCCAGCTCCGGTGAACTCTGCCTTCGCAAATCCAAATAATGAAAGTAACCCTCCACAGCAGACAAGAAAGGCTCGTTTCCATGTCAGAGATTTCTGGAATCAGATAATAACAATTGTATTAACAATAGTGCGACTTAAACATTTCTTGATTTGAATTTGAGTGCTTGAAACTAGCGCACAAGAAAGCAGTCTTTGGTTCGTGTCTGATCATGACACACAGTTTAAATTGTAGAAACTTGGTAGCACTAAAGTGAGACAATACCTTTTTTTTTCTTACCTGATTTTTGTTTGGAATGTACCAAAGGAACACGCCACCCACACAGCCAAAAACCACGCCCATCAAAAGTTCAATAGGGGCTCGGAATATGTTAAACACTAAGGCACCGGCTCCTGCAAGAAAAATACACTTTTCTTTTTCAAAATGAGCTGTCAATCAGTGAAAAAACAAAATCAGGTACAACCCTAGTCAGAATAATTTGGAGGCGTGGTGGTCTAGTAGATAGCAAGTTGGACTGTCTTCATCTGCCAAGTGTGAAGGGTTTTCAACCTATCTCTTCATCTTTTCTTAAATCCAATACCTACATGTATATTGGTAGTTGGTGTCTTTAGTGATGCTCTCAATTCAGTCAATAAATAAGATACAGGATTATGTGAAGTAAGGTGTTTTTGCCCTTACCCGACGTAAATATTAACACTGTATACTCGGTGCTTTCCCGAGACACTATGAAAAACTTCATAGTGTGCTCGGGTGGGACTTGAACCTACGACCTCCTACATGATGATGCTGAATAATCTTACCATCACTGGTGCCGTCTATTGGTGTTTCAGTGCTTTCAGCCGTTGTGTTCATCATCAACTCATCAGAGTCATTAGCAAGGTTGTCTGAATGAGAATGAAACAGAAGGTTGTTGGAACAAATGATGTTAATTGAGGTTACAGTGTCAAGCATCTTACTGAAGATGGACTCTGAGAGTAGAGAGACCAACTGGCAAGAGGCACCAAACTTGGGTGTGTAGTTGTGCTCAAGGGAAATCAGGTCGGTGTAGCGGTAGTTTCCTCTTTTCATCTGCGTGACCCTGGTTCTAATCCCGTTCGGGTTAGAGTATAGATTGGGTTCTCAGTACCGTGGAAAACCCTCACACATCTGTGTGGGGTTTTCCTCTCACCTCTATAACTGAGCATTTCTTCTTGTTCTCTTGCACTTCATATCTGTGCTGTAGAACCTCTTTGGTGGCTACACGGCAACAACTTAAGTCAAATAATCTCAGTTACCTATTCCTTAAAGAGAGCATGTAAAAGACGGTTGTGTGGCGTACTGTGGCGGAGCGGTCTAGTGGATCGTATTCAAAACCTGGGTTCGAAGTCCGGTCCATCCATGGTGCGCGTACCCTTAGGCAAGGTACTTTGCCACGCATTGCTTCTCTCCACCCAGGAGCAAAATGGGTACCCGAGAGGGTAGCGATGTGTTTGATTAGCCATTGGGCGCCTAAGGCAGCTGGAGCTGTAAACTCCCCAGGTAGCTGAGATGGTATATGGAGTGATTTAGTGGAGCCCTATGATCAGGGTGATAATGTAGGCGCCTTGATCGGGATTTCCCCGGATAAGTGCGCTGTATAAATCCATATCATTATCATTATGAGTTTTGGAAAGTCTGGATTTTTATTCTAAGCTCTTTAGTGCATCTAGAGGCATCTAGTTTTGTTACATCTGCAGATACATTCATTTTTTAAGATGCTTGGGTAATTGACATGTTAACAGTTAAGAAGTCAGAGAATTCTGTGAGGAATCCTGCCGCTTGTCACATGTTAATAGTTAGGACATTGATTCATTGAGGTTAAAGCATTTTTATCTTTCAGTTGCGTTTTTTTGTACTTAGACTTCCAAAAACTAAACCTATTCATGATTCTTGGATTTTTATAGAAACTTTAACACATCACACCGACTGGTCCAAATCCAGTTCACCTGATGAGAAAGCTATGCCCAAAGCAACTCCAACAGCCGCGATAGCGAAGACGTTCTCACAGCTCGCCGAGGCCACAATCAGCGTAGGAACACCCTTGCGTATGCCGTAACCTTTATCTTGTAGTTGTAGGACGGATGGCACAACAACGGCCGGAGAAACAGCTGCTATAACAAACCTTTAGAAGATACAAAGTTCAAAAAAATAAATGCAAGTTTCTATAAAACGTCAACGTCTTGGGGTCGAGCGGTGTAGTATGTTCAACTCAAAACCTAGTTCATTTGGAAGACTGTGACTGAGACCCAGCCTGTCCATGGTGTGTGTGCCCTTGAGCAAAGCACCTTGCTATGAATTGCCTTTCTTCACCCAGAAGTAAATGGGTACCTTTGAGAGCAGCAAAGTTTATGTGTGTGATTAGCCCACGAGCCCCTACACGTACATGGCAGCCAGAAGATTGTATACTCTCCAGGGAACTGAAGATTGAGGAATCAAGCATCTTTAACCCAACTCCCTAGGGTGTATGTAAATTCGTATTGATTTTGGAGGATTGAGGAGTGAATTAGGGTTAATAATTTGTATCGTCCATATTCTCATTTGCGTGTGTGTGTAATTTCAGCCTAATAAGAACTTTTTGTCAATACAAGTTCCCTTCACCACACCAGTGCAATCTATTCAACATCCCTTTCTCGCAACCGTCCCAGCTAAACTTACCCAAGCATGAACGCCCAATCCCAACCAAATCCAATCAATAGATGCGACATTATTGCCACAGTGATGGCCTCCAGTATGCACGGCACAGTCGCCAGACGCGCACACACCAGACTCAGTCGCCGCAAGGCTCCAGCATCGATGCCTAGACCAGCCTTGATCAGAATTACGGCCAGGGCAATGTTCCGCAGCGCTGACGCCCATCCCTTGTCGATGTCATCCGCTATCTTGATTCCAGGAACATTCTTGAACATGAAACCCACCAGTAGCATGCCTGTTAGAAAACAAAAGTGTATGTATTTCACTTGCATACTGTACAAGTACTCGGTAGATACCAAATAATAATAAGAATAGAGGCAGATTCTTGCAGGGTACTCTTGACGCTGTTGCCATTATTACCGCTGCCATCAGGAAATCACTAGGTGGCTGTCTGGCCAAGGTGCACAACCCTATCAGCACTTGGATTGTGGCATTCCCCCTACAGGGTACTCCTGGCACTGTTGCCATTACATTATCGCTGCCATCAGGGAATCACCAGAACCATTTCACTTCCACTGGGTGGCTGCCCAGCACTTAGATTGTGCCATTCCCCCTAACAGCTCCCCAGATATCCCTCAGGTTGACGAGGCAATTGAGATTGTCTTGCCCACAGACACAAACACATTGGCTCTAGTGAGATTTGAACCCAGAAGCATGGCTGTGTACTCACTAAAAACTTTTGAGTATCATTTGTGTAAGAAGTATGATAACCGGTAGTTTTATCCTAAAGAAAAATATCTCAGAAAAAAAACTATTAAAATATCTTTAAAATTTCTTTTAAATATATAAACTTTGGTCTAGATACAGCATGGCTATTGTTATTATTATTATTATTATTATTTATTTCTGGTATTCATACCAAGGATTCCTCATTCGTGCTCATTGCACTGTCACTCGCAAGCGTGAGGAAACCCATAAAGAATTAGAAATGGCCAGAGACACCGGGGAATATTATCCCCTTGCTCTTCACGAAAGAATGCTCTGGGGTCTTTAGAGTGCGTTACCGTTACCTAACACACTGGACCAACGGCTTTATACATCCTCCCTTCCGAAGAAAGGAGCAAGTGTGGTTGAGTGCCTTGCCCAAGGGCACAGTTACCGCAGCCGGATTCGGACACAAGTTTTCACCCATGATTGCGAGTCAATGACCCAAACCACTCGGCCACTTGTATATTTACCTAGCAAAGCTGGGAGATGAACTAAATCAATAAGTTTCCCTCCAATGGCTGCCACTACCACCAAGACGTAAATTGCAAACAGGTTGCCTCCCGGTAACGCATCGGCCCCCGTGATGGCCCAAAGCACGGCCCACAGCAGAACCACGATCGCGATGTTAAGCATCACTGCAGCTACAAGTCCGTGAGGTGGGCACAAGCAGGCATGCTTGAGACGCGCTTTATGAGATGGGTTCTCTGGAAGTGGGTTATGTTTCGTCTGCAGTGGTCGAGATGCTATCTTACATCGATCTCGAAGATCTGGGCAGCACCTGGGTTCTTCCTCAGAATCGCCCACCGTATGAAGTCCCAGGGGTCCATCCGTGTTGATTACCGCAAAACTCCCATGTTCGTCAACTCCCATAGGTAATCCATGCCATGGTGCGTCCTCGTCCAAACTCGCTGCACCTGTCATGTCGTTTACTCCCTCCTCTAAAGGAATGCTGGTATCAGGTGTACTATTATTAACACCAGTTAAATTTGGACTTGCATACTGGCTGTTCCCACTCTGGAGGGTGGAGTAATCCTCTGGACTGGCCACCTCCAGATCTGTGGTATTTGCCGTTTTGTAGGACGTTGAGACAATGTTTCCTCCCATGACTAGCAGCAATAATCTATTCTTGATAAAGCTTCAGCACAAGAATCTGGAAAAAAAGTAGTGTTATTAACAGTTGAAGTAGAACACATGATTGCTAAACCGTTAAACGGGGGATTATTTCCACTCGTGATTAGAAGCCCATTTGATTAGAAGCTTATGCCCTTTGTAGGCCAACTTTTCCTATAGGGGATTTTGACCCATTGAAATACACATTTCTGTGCATAAATAGCAATGCGTGCATGTTAGTGGGGATTTTTGTCACCTAAATTGTTCCCCGGGGGGGGGGGGGGGGGGGGGGGGGGGGGGGGGTGGATTTTGTCACGCAAAAAGTGACAATCCCTAGCCCGTGGGGGAGGGGGGAGGGGTGGGGGCGAGGGTCAGGGGGGTGGGGAGGGAGTGGGGGAAACAATTGATAGGTGCATAATCTTTCCGTGCGTTCCCATTTGCCACTTGTCGCTGGTTTTCAGTGCTCATGACTCATGCAGAAAGTTACCGACCCTGCTGTAAACTTTCCCTGCCCTGTCCAAGCCCATGAGTATGACTGCAGGCTCATGTTGTTTTTACACAATATTTACAGGGCAAAACTGTTCCCACTGGACTAGTAAAAATAGTTTCCGTTGCCCCTCTCGGCTTGTAAGTTTTACATCGTGGCCGCTGTAAATTGATAGCGATGCTAATACCCAGATAATCCAAGAATTACAACTGCCAGTGCTGATGAACGTTTAAACACAAGTCATTTCTTCAGCGGTGGTGTCGGCCATTATTGAAGCTGGAGTCGCTTTAGACTATTGGTGGCGCTATGCCCATTCACCACTCGCTCGCATTATGTCACAAATCACCTAGCCTTTTGACAAGGCCTCGTGAATTTGGGCGATTTGGTTACTTGAGTAGAGTCTAAAGCGTAAGGGTCGTTCGCCCAGCCTTTGTATACTCCACCCAAGACGCCCAATTGTCTTGCATTTTGCCAAACAATATAACCCCAAATCCATAAGGCCTTGCCAAAAGGCTACAAATTGGATGCCCAGAACGAAGGATTACTTTTTTAGAAAGACAATACTACCGTTTATTTTGATGCCCCATGAATAAAAGGTGACGTTTTTCAACTTTGAAAAATTATTTACAAAAACTCACAGTTAAAGTCATAAAAATCCTATTTGGAGCTTGCTTTGGGGGTTAAAACAAAGGTGTTTAGTTTTTATGCTAATGAAAATATGCATATTCATGACCAAGGTCACGACGTCACAAGAGGCAAACACAGGAAAATCACATTGAACTGTGCACAAAAGATTCCACTTTTTTCTCAATTTTCCTGAAACTTTTGTAATCCATGGCTGTTTGAGTTTGCCTGCTGTAAGCCATGACAAAACTGGGGGTAAAAACTGCAGCAATTTGCCACAAGTCCAACTTGAAGTCTTATGTTTTTTCTTAACTTTTCCCTTCTGTCTTCCTTATGTGATGCACTCAAAACAGCGCCCTCTGTCTGTGATTTATTGCAATGAAATCTTCAAAGTTGAAAAATGCCACCTTTTATTGATTTTACATCCAAACGAACAATAGTATGTCTTGCTGAACAAGTAATCCGTCATTATGAAGCAAAGCTTAGGCACAAAGTTGTTTAGGATGTCACAGGCCCTTTAAGGACACACAGCAAAAAAACAAAGAAAAACATAAGACTTCAAACTCGAATTGTGGGAAATTGCTGCAGTTTCCAGTCTTTGTTTTCACATGGCTAAATACAGGCAACATGTAAAACAAACCCAGTACAGACTGTAACATGACGCCGTGACGCGTGGTACGTGCGAAAGGTTTAGGTCAATTAAAACTTTCTGACGACACTACGTGGGGTATAGGTTCACGTTTAATTGCGAAGTCATACATGCATTTTCTGAAAACCGACAAGCACAAAGTTTGCCGAACTTTTAAACTGGGTCCCCTGCAGACGCTAGTGCCGCCTCAGTGATTTCATTGTCGAGGTCAGGGTCGCCATCGATCATGTTTTAATATTCCACCTTGAAGCAGCAAAGAGCCTGCGGGTTACATATTTTTTTAATACGGCGCTCTATGAGTGCCGTCCTACTTGTTAGATAACAAGATAATATAATACTTTGAAAATTTGGCAACAAGTTATATCGGTAAGTCGACTTATTGCAAACAGAAAATCGACACGTTAACATACATTATCTCACCAAGTTGACTTATCCGATAAGGGAAGTCGACTTGGCAACATCGCCAAGTCGACATGTTGACATAAATTATCTCGGCAAGTCGACTTACTACATCTAGGAAGGCGACTTCGCAACTCGGATTATCGTGCCAAGTCAACTTAGTGGGGGATATATTATCTCGGTATCTAAACAAGTGAATGCACTCGTGGTTCACTATAGTTCTTTACATTCTTTCTGCACGTGAGATATCGGCGAATTTGTGCGATAAATAGCGCTTTGAAACAGATGCAAGATATAAACAGATTGTCCAAAATAAAAAAGGGACGGTTTTACGACAGAGATACCCTTTGGCAATTCCGGGGCCATTTTTTTTTTGGTCTCCCGTTCTGGCCAGTTTTGTAGAATTTTTTTGGTGACATTTTGCTCGACCGTCGTTTTTTCTGACGTTTTCTGCCGGTTTCACTCAAATACACGTACGTCAATACTGTACGTCACTTGTTATCGCATTTAAACCCGTGTCGAAGCCACATTTCCCCTCCCCTGCTTAAATACCGTTTAAGGTTGATTTGAAGTCGCATTCAACATTTATTGTTTTTGCATGTAACATTTCTGATTAAATACCAACGAAATTAGGGTACATAAGTTCCAAATTGAAATTAACTGGACACGGTAATAGTTTGAAAGTTTGACACTTTTTATTATTCTCTCGCAATTCTTGATCAACAAATCTCTGATCCAACATTTTATTTTAAGAACTTGTGATTTTTTTTACTTTCCTCTGAAATATTGCCTTCGTGAAACTCGCGACAGTCACAGAGACCAAAAGAAAAATACAGCACTCGGATAACGTAGCCTATGTTTTGTGAAGAATTGCCCAAAATATATTGATAGCGTTGAACTAAATTGATTTACGAATTGAATTGAAAAATTATGTGGCGGTGATACAAGCTAATGAGCATAGAAGGAATACCTATAATTATAGATTTAACTGTTACATTATATTTTTGTAACTTTTCAGATAATTCTTGTGTAACAGTCTGTTTTATCTAACTACGTGTAGTAATGTGACGTGTTAATTATCTTGAAAATCGATCTCAGTTGACAGCCTTCTCTCCAGGATCAGACCTGGTTGACTGCTTTCTCCATGATAAATCCTAGTTGAAGGGCTTCTTGCTCGACTTTAGCATTCCCATGACATTTGAGACCATGTTGCTGTCCAGCACCATAGGTGGATTTTTATCCTTGCAGACATGAGCACAATCTTTTTGTGGATCCTGGAAAGGGAGAAAAATTGAAAGATTTTGAAAAGATGATTAACAGCATACCAAGGTCGTGACGGCGTTCGTGCATAGAGAATAAACGCATGCGTATAAGACGAAATTTCGAACTGATGTTCGACTACATTAGTCTTTTTAAAGTACATTGTATAGCAAGCACAATAGGATGGCATAATTTCACATAGGATGGGAGAATAATCATAATGGTCCATTTTCCAGCCCGAGGCCTCTGACACACCAGGCAGATGCTCTACCAGCTGAGCTATGAGGCACAGCGGCCTACTCCTTCAGATTTTGCATGGGTATTGCATGGATTCAGGATTATGATTGAAGGTTGGTTGGTTGGTATAGCTGTGCGGATTATTCTTACCAGGTACTCGTTGGCATAGGCTTCGATGATTTCAGGTATGAGCTCCACGTAGTGAATGCATTCGTCGTAAAACACTTTAGGGGCGAGTTGGCACAGTTCTTTGCCTATCTTCACAATTCCAGCCTGACGAAACGAAGAAAAGAGAATTTTATGAAGTATACTTGCACACTCTGTACAACTCTGCAATCACATATCAGTATCGTCAAACTACATGCATGCAGTTTGTTTGTATCTAAAACTTGCCGGTGTTGGACGCACACGGCGTTTTGCTCAGAAATGTATACTGACTATAGCTCCTCAAAATGTAAAACGCGATCCGCACGCCAAACGGCGGGCAGACGCGTGAGTACGGTGTTCGGGTTCTGCCTTGCCAACCTAGGACGCATAGTGTCTTCAATTAAGTTGTACTATGTCAAACTGGACCTGAGACAGTTCTGTTGGTTGTTTGGGCAAGTTCAAAGTTTTGAGTGCTTTTGTTCAACCTATACCTACCAACACTTCCTTGTTTTCGGTGACATTCTTCGCGAAATCAATCACTTCTTCGCACAGTTTGCACAGGAACGGATCGGCTCTTGCGTCTGGATTCGTGGTGGACGTATATAAAAAAGAAAGAAAGTGTCGATATTCGACAAATCTTTGATTGGAAAGAGAAAACCATTTTCAAAGTGATACACCGTACTAATACCAGAATAAACCCAAGTAACTGCTGGGGGTAAACATGCGATGGACTGGCTTCCCATCCGGGGTGAGGGGGAGGGAAGCAATGCTCCTCTAGTCACTCCGTGCCATGGAAACTAACAACCTGTTGAGGAAACCCGAGGGATAAACCTGCAATGGACTGGCATCCCGTCCAGCGGGAGTAGCAATGCTCCTAGTCACTCCATGTGAGGGGAGGGGTTTCTATCACTCCGGGATGCATGAGTATATACCGGCCGTTTGAACCGACAATCCCCCATGTAGTTCCGGTTAAATATAGGAGCGGGGGTCGGGATGGGGTCTTTGATCATGTCGATGTTTTTACTTTTTAACTCGTGATACCTGAATCAATTTATTTGAAGATGGCGGCGAAGGTTAAGCCTCCACATTACAAGTAATGTTTCTTTATGTATACATTTGTTTACTTTTTATTTCAGGTGGGGGTTTAACTTACAGATGCTGGCGATGGCGAGAAGAGCAGATTTTTCAGGCACGGGTCCTGCAGGGGCTGCTGCTTCATGGATAAAAAGGAAGCCAGTTTAAAAATAACATTATTCTCATTCCATCTTGCGTAATGATGCGAACCATTTCTCGATCCACTATCAAATTTCAGCTATTTGAACAGTTTCAAAAATCCGACAAATACTGTTTCTTTAAAAATAACATTTGCGAAGAATATTTATAAGACATAAATAGCAGTAGAGGATCCAAGGAGGTCGCGAGACTGACTTTTAAGAAAATGATAAAATCGTCAGTGGCGCCCCAACGCCGGACCCAGACAAGAACGGCATTTATTTCCTTAACCATGCATGTGCAACATATGAAATTGTAACTGATAGAAAGCGTCTGTGCAAATTCTTAAATACAAGTGGTTTTTGTTTTCCGCATCAAATCTGTTGAGGCTAGTGGTAGATAAGTCTACGAGATAGTGATGATCAATAAATTCGCATCCAACTCCGAAAGTCGGAAATACATGTACTACCGTTTTATGAAGTGCATGGCATCATTTTAGTTTAAAAGTTTGTTTGTACACTTGCTTCGTTCGATAACAACTTTAATTTGTTACCTCGAGTTAAAAGGGCGGCGTAAGACGCAACGTCACGGGTTTCATAGACCACTGACGTTAAACGTTCGGGGATTGTATTTTTAAGGAAATTAAACGCACAGTTATTCCTATAAATTGCTGAACTTAATTTTACTTTAACTTACGCTGGATCTGCCCACGGGCCACAGCCAGAAGGAACACGGCAACCAAGCAATGATACACCACGGCCATTGTACAGAAATCTACACGAAATACCTCCCCAAAACCAACAAGAAGTGCTTTCAGTGAGGACAAACTCAGTCTGGACTGTTTCTTTCAGTTTGCAAATCATTACGCATGCATGATGGCACTTCTATAAATATACGTGCGCCCCTGGAGCTCTTGCAACAAAAGTCAGGCAAACAAACTCGTCAACAATACAACAATATGCCCATTCATGCAGCCATGATTGTTTTTTGTGTGAACTCTGTATTGAGCCTTGTACGGTTCCCACGCCTCCTGCTGCAAGAAGGTTCAGTACATGGGAATTCCAGATGACATTTTTCACTCCCCACACCTCATTTTTCTCATAGGTGTTGAGATTTATATCATTTTTCATATTCTTCTCATTCTGGAATTTCGCGCTCTCATTTCTCTCAATCAGTATATTTTCGAGGATATCGTTAAAAAAAACACTGATTTGTTGTAAACTAATTTATCCGGTTATAAAGCGCGTCCAAATTGGTGATTGCAAATTTCCTGTTTTCTTTCAATTTATATTATTTTGGGGAGGTATTTTTTTAATGATTTCTAGATTAAAACGAAATCCTCTCCCCACCCCCTTTTTAAAAAATAATCTAAACACCTCCTTTAATATTGCATGTCGTAGCCTCGCACAGTTCACTGAAAGGTCCTCTTACAGCACATGTGTATTTTTCGTTCTGGAAAACATTAACCTATAATCTATAGTAATTTGGTTACATGTAATTATTAATGACAAAAACACACGATGACTGCGGTGCCGGCTGCATTTCGCTTCACATTTTTTTAGTTTGCTCTTTAGGGCTCTGATTTTTGTCGGAGCTTGCAAAACTAGGCGGTACTTGCAAGAGCTATATACAATTGCTTTCATTCACCATAGTCTGCGTTAAATACCGTTAATACAATTCCATTAACAACTGGAGCAAAGACTAGTCACGAAGGATTGGAATGAAAATTACGGAGGCCTATAAGAGACATCATTTGTATTTAGCGGCAGACTGGTGCAGTCTCCAAACCATCTAATTGTCAAGCTCTCACATTGCCAGTCGAGTCTCAGACCCTCGCATTGACCAAATCACAAGGCCTTGCCATCCACCCAACCTGGCCATCAGCCCTCCATCTATCACTTCTCCGAGTCAGACCGATGTCTACAAGCTCCCAACCCACTGGCTGTCAGCTCTCACGTCTCAGACCCTTGGATTGACCAAATCACAAGGCCTTGCCATCCACCCAACCTGGCCATCAGCCCTCCATCTATCACTTCTCCGAGTCAGACCGATGTCTACAAGCTCCCAACCCACTGGCTGTCAGCTCTCACGTCTCAGACCCTTGGATTGACCAAATCACAAGGCCTATGCCTTGCCGTCCACCCAACCTGGCCATCAGCCCTCCAACCATCCATCTATTATTTCTCCGAGTCAGTCTTTGGTCTACAAACGGCCAGCCCTCTGGCTGTCCGCTCTCACATTCCCAGCCTTAAACCTCTGCGCATTGTTGAAATCTCCAGGCACAGGCCTTGCTATCATCAGGGTTTGGACTCGGCTAAAAAGAAATTAAGTCTCGTCTTTAAGATGCTCATGAGCGATTTGATTATGGGTTTGATTTTCCGCCTTTGTGAATGAGATTACGTGTTGCCATTGCAACCTAATGTTTAAATATAAGTTCCGAACACGTTTTCTGAGGGAAGACTGAGGTGGCACAGTGGATGGGTGCTCTGACTCCCGATCAGGCGTTTGGGGTTCAATTCCCGTCCTTGTGAGATTGTAGATTTCTTTTGATCAACTTGATTAAATTATCACGTACGTACGTATTATTATCACGTACGTACGTATTAAAAAAATAAAAAAGGAAAATACTTAAATGTCCCCTCTGGGTCTTCGTAGTACACAATTAAAACAGGTGGTTAGGTCCTGGGCCGGATGCAGGTGCATTTCGGAAGCCAACGTGTTCATTCTTCGGTTCAGTAACCACCGCATTCTGGACGAAGCAGTGAGGCGTGGAAGCAGCAGGCAGATTTTGCAACAGACGAACTGCCGACGGCCGGTCAAGATGCTGGCGATACGGGACGTCCTCGACAAAAATCTATGCTGCTGGTATTTTTCAGGTACGTAAACTGACTTTTAATCGACGATTGTAACTGTTTTCCCACGTTTTCATGCTATGTGGGAATGGTAAAATAAAAATAAAGTTTTTCTACTTCTGTGGGGTTGGGATTTAGGATACGTGGGTTGAGTAAAATGGGTGAATTTGAAGGGGAAAAAGAAACTTGTTTTGTGATTCCTTCCAGCATGTGCGGGTGGTACCTTAGCATGGCTAGTATAGGAACAACCATGGAGGAAAAAACACATGTGTTTCTTCCTCCATGGAACAACTAAAGAATCAAGTAACCATCTTTCTAATGCAACTGTTGTTTTCCATTTCAGACTGGAGTCGTGTCCTGGATAACGACGGCTTCTTGGAACAGGTAAATTGTGGGGAAAATTTGGTTTGTGATTCCTTGCTTAAAGGGGCTTTGGACCAACTTAAGGGGACACACCGGCTTTGTTGGGCTATTTTGGGCTCAGAATAGACCCATACATTATTCTGAAGCGCGTTCCATAGTAAATTAGATATATCCTGAAAATTTTGCAGTTTTTTAGCATTTTTCAAAAATTCAAGGTCACGTGACTTTTCGGAACCAGATTCTGATTTTGAAAAGTCACATGGTCTTGTGAGTTAGTTTTTTTCCAGCCGTAGAAACCAGCGCAAAGTGCAAGTTGCTTTTGTCATTCGCGGTTGGTTTCTCTTGTTGGAAATGAGGGTTTCTGGGTGTGGATATGGACGAGAGAATATCTCAGATTTTCCTGTCTTCGCTTCGCAGCGATAAATAATATCCGAAGAAAAAACAAAATAGGCCTGTTGAGGGCGCTAAAGACACCAAAACGTTGCGTTCGAGTTGCTTCCTCGAGTCAGCGCTGACCTGAGTGATCACGCAAGGTGTGATGAGTCGGGAAAACAAGGAATCGAGGTTAAACACGTGTCGACCCATATCGAACGCCACCTTTATTTACAAACACATGATACATAATACATCGCTACGGCTGGTAAAGCGTGTAGCCCAACATTTGTCTCTTTTTTTGGTTAATTTTAAACATTTCTAGTTAATTACGTGACATTTTGATATTTATTTTCACAACAACCATCAAAAAATTATTGTCAAGGATGCTAGATTGCTACATTATGTAAACAGTAAGCCGGTGTGTCCCTTTATTCCTGCACTTTCAACTCTGTGCACAAGTCATATAGACCTAGTCTAACAAAATTCGTTCCCTTTTTCTAGAAATGAACATTATTCATGCTAAAATCACTGATATTTTCTCAACAAAAGTTCACTTTTGGGTGGAAGATAAGCTGTATTAAAAACAAAATAATGCAGGTATTGAAGTGAAATCATACCTCAATGTGGATATGGTAAAAATGCACGTAATATACTTTACACTTAAAGGTACACACCTGCCTACTGTTTACATGATTTAGTGATGTAGCAGCATTGACAATACTTTTTTGATGGTCGTTGCGAAAAAATATCCCGTAATTTACTAAAGAAGTGCAAAAATAACAAAAACGGTCAAAAGACGGGTTATACGCTTTACCAGCCGTTGCAACTACGCGAGAGCCTCACGACTTTGTCACAAACGATTCGCTCTTCTCCTGCTCAGGATATCTCCAATTTTCTGCTCACAATTTCACTGGACAGCCCGGACGACCGAATAGGAATTTCCGTTTTCTTTTGAGGAGTTGGCATCATGTTTTTTCTTCACGAACGTACGTACGTGCACCGAAGCAACACGCCTACGTGACCTTGGATTTTTCAAAAGTGCTTAAAAACGGCTAAATTTGACGGCGTCTTTTCAGGATATATCTAATTTACTCTCGAATGCGCTTCAGAATAATGTATGGGTCTATTTCGAGCCCAAAATAGCCCAACAAAGAAGGTGTGTTCCTTTAAACCATTTAATTTTCTGTGACATAGGTCCTCACCTGAAAATCCCAAAAGGTGCAAATTTGCTGAGGAAACATGAATTTGGGGGTGGAAAGTTTCATTTTCCTGGAAAACATTTTCCCCCTATACCTCTGATGGTGTCAATGTTTATAATTCTCTCATTTTAATCCAAAAAATATTTCAACAAAATGAGTCCATTTTGAACAATCATGGTAAGGGTTTAAGGAACCTTTTATTTCATTAACAGCAATACTTTTTCTTTTCTCCTCAGGTTTTGATCACCAGCCAAGGGTCCAGTTTAAATAATGTAAGTATCAGTCTCTATTGTAACTTGTGCTTAGAGCCAATTTTACCATGAAAATCTGGGCAATTCTCAATTTGATGTTAATGATATAACAATACATGTAGTACTGGAGTTTTATACATTCACTACCAAAGTAGGTACCTATTTTTCTGTGTGGAGAGAGGCAATTTATGGTGAAATGCCTTGCTGTTTGGATATATCAACATTTCATACTAAAATTGGCTCTGTGCATGTATATTTTTAAGGAAAGAACTGACCTCCAAATTTAAATATTGTGGCAAAAAGTAAAACTAAAACAAAATTGGAATGCGTGGCCGGTGAAAATCCATACATAGGCCTAAACTGCATTTTCCGGAAACCATTATTTTTTTTAAAAAGTTAAAAAAAAACTAAAATATTGGCCTTTTCGCAATTTCATTGCTTGAGAAATCGATGGCAAAATCAGTGTACACAAATTTACTGCCAAATGTCTGATATATATATGTCCTTTAATATCGCATTTCGATTGGTAATCTCGAAAATCAGAAATGTTCACAGATTTACGCCTAACTTACACAATATAAACATGATGACCGTAGAAAACTTCCCCTGAAATGGTTTTGTCTGAAGTGCTATAGTCTTTGAGAAATGAGTAAAACAATTAGTTTGCGTCTCATGAGACAAATTCAATTCACCCAAAAACCACTTCGTGCACAGGCTGTGGTTCAGGACGAAGTGGTTTTGGGGTGAAATGACTGCAAACCCTTTTTTAACTGTTTTCTCAAAAGTTAGATGAAGTACGGAGCTTGTTTTTGCTCAGGTTGGATTTAATCATGCATATCTTCAATCACACAGGGGGATAAAACTATTTGTAACAGTTTACCAATCGTGTATACTATCTTTAAGTATCGTGGCTGTCTGGCTGAGCAGTTTGGCTTTCAGGTGGAAACACCTGAAGGTTGTGGTTTTAAGACTTGTGCCCCTGAGCAAGGCACTTGACCCCAATTGCTCCATCCTGTGGATGGGATGTAAAGCCCTAGGTCCAGCGTTGTGTAATTGCACCTTAAAGATCCTAGAACCATCTTTTGGAAGAGAAGGGGAATTTTCCCAATGTCTCTGGCTTAGCCGCCAACCTATACATCAATATCGAGGTGGTTCCTGATAGTTGTAAAACGCATGAAAGATAGTATACATGATTGGTAAACTGTTACAAATAGTTTTACCCCCCTGTGTGATTGAAGATATGCATGATTAAAACCAACCTGAGTAAAAACCAGCTCCGTACTTCGTCTAACTTTTGGGAAAACAGTCAAAAAAGGGTTTGCAGTCATTTCGCCCTGAACCACGGCCTGTGCACGAAGTGGTTTTGGGGCGAAGTGGCATTTGGGCGATGTAGTGTTTCAACGAAGTAATTTGGGGTGAAATGGTTTTGGGGCGAATTGAATTTTCGTCTCATGAGACGAAAAATAATTGTTTTACTCATTTCACAAAGACTAGGGGAAGTTTTCTACGGTCATCATGTTTATATTGTGTAAGTTAGGCGTAAATCTGTGAACGTTTCTGATTTTCAAGATTACCAATGATGTACACTGCCTTAAACTTATTTTGCAATTACCTGCAGAAAAAAATTGCATTGTATTTTTATATCATCATGAAGACTAAATCTGTGCATATCAAGTTGAATTGGCGAAAAGGCTACATGAATACGTACATTGTACAGACTTGACCTACTCATCTGTAAAAAATTGAAAGGTTCAATGTTGTGACTGGCTGCAATTTTCATTCATACATACTGGTAAATGTACAGCACCAAAACCCATCATTTTTGACATGAAAGATTAGAACAAACTTAAAATTGGAGGTCAGTTGAATTCCCTATTTTTAACTTGTGCTACAGACATTCCATTATGCTCTTTCCTGCTGAGTACAAACTGCATGTTATAATATGAACTTGTGTAGGCCATTATTCCAGCAAACGCATCAACATTCACTGTCCTTATAGGTACCCATTTACTCCTGGGTGGAGAAAAGCAAAATGCATTGCTCAAGGACACATGTACTAATTTAAAGGAGTGTCCAGATGACATTTATGAACTCCAAGAATTGAGTACAAAACATGAAAATGGCTAAAAACAAAATATAAATTTTAACCGTGCTCCTAAATGTTTTTTTTGGTCAAATCTGCACTCTCGTGCTTAAGTCGTTTTATGAGAAAAATCAACTTAATTTTAACCCTACCCTCTTCAAATTTGCTCAAATTTGGTTTATAGGGTAACTTTGACTCAACAAGCTCAAATTTCAAAATTAATAATTCATCCGACTTACGGTTTTCGCGATACGGCGCATGCTTTTTCAACGATTTCGGTCAAAATGACTCCACCGTCAACTTTCAAACGACCATAAATCAGTAACCCCTGGGTCAAAATGGCTGAAATTGGAAAGGGAATTGCATAAGGAATCCAAATCTGCCATTATTTTTATGCATTAACATGGTATGTTTTCATGACCTTTGACCTTCACTTTGACCTCGTGGATCACGTGATCCGGAGGTGAACTTCGGTTACATTTTTACTAAACATGGCAACTTTGAGAAGAGCTGGAAAGCAAACCAAAAATTTATTATACATCTCTAATTTTTTGATATTATGAAGAAAACATATGGGGAAAAATTTTCACCGAAGTTCACCTCCCAATTTCACCCAAAAAAGCACGCGCCGTATCGCGAAAACCGTAATTCGGATGAATTTTTAATTTTGAAATTTGAGCTTGTTGAGCCAAAGTTACCCTATAAAACAAAATTTGAGCAAATTTGAAGAGGGTAGGGTTAAAATTTAGTTGATTTTACTCATAAAACGACTTAAGCACGCTTTTTATGTCATTTGAGATACAGGTTAACGAACTTTGACTAATTAGCATGATTTGCTATGTTTGGACAGTTATATCTCTAAGAGTAATGGACCTAGAGAGATAAACCTCACATCATTTTAAAGCTCTTGAAATTGCCTTCATTATATAAAATAACATCAAAATTGTATCTCTTACCACAAAAAAGTTATGTAAATTTATAACCTTTGCAAAAATGCGTAATTATTTGGAATTTGTTAGCTTAAGATTTGGGATTGGCACTCTTACAGTTTTTAAGTTATGATATTTCTAACATTGGCTAACATGTAAATACCCAGTTACATGTTAAAATTATCATAACTCAAAAACTGTAAGAGTGCCCATCCCAAATCTTTCTGGAAATGTTCCTTACATCTTAAGCTAACAAATAAAAAAAATGTACGCATTTTTACAAAGGTTATAAATTTACATAACTTGTTTGTGGTACGAGATACAATTTTGATGTTATTTTATAAAATGAAGGCCATTTCTAGAGCTTTAAAATTATAAGTTTATCTCTCTAGGTCCATTACTTTTAGAGATATAACTGTCCAAACATAGCAAATCATGCTAATTAGTCAAAGTTCGTTGACCCGTATCTCAAATGACATAAAATGTTAGTTCTCGGGGAGTCCAATCAGCACACCAAATTTCAATCTGTGAGGGTCAGGTCCAAAAGCTCGTTGAATTGACATGGAATGACCCTAATGTCCCGTCAACACGTTAAATTTCTGGTCACAAAAACTTGACGGTGCATTTTAGCCAGGAAATAATTTATATGTGCAATATAACTGAATTTATTTTGGTGTGAAATGTAAATTATGTTGATCTGAAATTAATTGTTTTGTTTTATTTTTCAGAAATGGCAGCTCCAGAGGCCGCAAGCAAGTTTGGTTCCAGACGGAATATGTGTCAGTTTTTAAATCTTTTCGTGAGTGATGTCTTAGTGCGTCGTGATCGCTGCTACTTTTTTAAAAAGTTAATTGGGTATGTTGTGTTTTTAAAGATTATCGTTTATTTTGTAATTATATTTTCTTGTTTAATAAATCATTTGAATTGTACAGGATTTTTATTAATGTTTTCTTTAACAGGTAGAGGAGGGAAACCTCCATTTCAATACGTTAGAAAATCGGACAGGGGGCAACCCCTGTTCGATTTTCAAATTTAAAATTTGGACCACCGTGCCCTGGACTATCTGTAAAGACAATAGCAATTAGGACCTTGCATAAATTAAGTTAATGAACATTTTACTTGAATATATTACTTGGTTTACTTATTGGAGTACAGAATAAAATGAGACTTGTTTACAATTGAAACCTTTGTTGTCACTGACTTTTACTTTATATATAACACTTTAAATAAGATTGTTTACAAACAAGCTACTACATTTGTTAAAGTACATTTAACAATGCTACAAGAGAAATAAATACAATTGGTTGTTGCTAAATGAAGACAAGAATATTAAGGTCAATGTTTACAAACTGTTAGTCAATTTTTTGAGAGAATAATTTGAGCAAGTTTTGGTTTGTTTACAAACAGATAGTCATTTTTTGAGAGAATAATTTGAGCAAGTTTTGGTTTGTTTACAAACAGATAGTCATTTTTGAGGAACTGACTGAAGGATGGATCAGTTGAGTTGATTCAAATCTTTAAATGTTTACAAACTGTTAGTCATTTTCGGGAGAGAGACTTCAACAAATTTAGGACAGCTTCTAGTTTGTTTTTGAGATAGGGGAAGACTGCTGAAAAGTTTGTTTACAAACTGTTAGTCATTTTTGAGACACTGAAGGATAAGTTGAGTTGATTCTAATCATTCAGAAGGTTCAGCAGCCTTGATTCTTTCAACATTTGTCTGCGGGGGAAAAAAGTAACATTTTAAAACAACATAGCTACTACAAATGTAACTTTGTGGAAAGAATTCCATTTTTATTCAAAAGATTGTTTAATAATTACACATGATAAAACAAGTGGTCAGATATAGAGTTCTACCAAACTGATTGATAAAAACAGGGCAGTTTTTCTGGGGAGGTGAATGATTTCCATGCTGTTAACTGCAACTCCTAAAGGCCCAATGCATCATTAGTCAATTTTTTTCAGAGACTGGAGATACCTTAATATGGCAAATGTGAGTGTATTGATCACGCGTTCACAGACGCCGTCTTCATAGGAAGAAATGCTACTGCGTATTAAAACGCTATCAAGTATGCACACGATGTAACGTGTTGTTCGAAATACGGCGCAGCCGATGCGAGTCACAAAAAAATACGCTCAAAATTTTTATGCATGTTGCGATTTGTAGGAAGTGACGTCATTTGAACGTGATCAATTGGGACTTACTATGGGTCAATCTTGGCCACTCTGAAGACGGTGCAGCGAGGTCTGCCAAAGCACAAACAGATCTTGAAAATATTCAGCTCCTGGTCAACATCACTTGGCACACACGTGTTCGTCACCTGTCGCAAATAAAGAAAATATAATGTTACAAAATACTGCAAGTTTAGAGGAAATTAAAAGGTGGATAGTTTCTGAATTCATAAATAAATTGAAATTTTTCAGTTTGGCTGAAAATATGAAGACACGTTAGGTTGCTAAGACAACTGCTCTAGGTTCGAGTCCCACCTAAACACAGGTTTTTTTAAACATAGTTCTTGTGAAAGCTCTGAGCATAAAGTGAATTGCATCGGGCAAGGGATTAGTTGAGACCAGCACACCGAATGATTGAGACAACTGCTCTAGGTTCCAGTCCCAACTGCTACATGATTTGAACCAGCACACTGAGTGGTCAAGTCAACTGTCGTAGGAGGATGAGGATATGGGTTCGAGTCCCACCCAAGCACATTTTTGTTTTTAATTGTTCTTATAAATTGTCAGAAAAAGGCCAGGGATAAGTTTGAATACTAAATGTTGCAAGAATCAAACAGGCCCTTTGACACCAGCACACTGATAGGTTGAGTAGTTAAGGCAACTGCTCTAGAATGTAGAAGGTTGTGGGTTTGAGTCCCACCCAAGCTCAAATTGTTGACACAAAAGTGCCAATAGATTGTTTTGGGAAAGAGCAAGCTATTCCTAATTTAGAGAAGTAGTAACGAGATGATCATTACAATACCTGAAAGCTGGTCATGGTGGCGAATGAATTCCAACAGGAGAGAGACATGTACATGTACATGGAGTCCAGCAGCCGATTTCACGAAACTTTACGCAATTGCGCAAGTGCACTTACGCCATAAATTATTGCGCAAGTAATGGCGTAAGTGGACTTGCGTAAACTTTTGTGAAATCGGCTGCAGGTTAGGCCAAGCATGGGCAGCAACACAAGGGAGCTTCACAAACTGGTCCTGTTAAAAGGAAATCAAATGAAATGCATGAGTATGTAACGTTTACTCCTTAAAAGTTTGGAAATTTGTTTTCAATCACCTATTTATCAATTATTTGTGACTAGCTGTTCATATCATGTAGCATATCAACAGAAAGCTCATTTATGTCAAATTAAAAAAATCAATTTCAAATTAAAAGTAGGTCTATAAAAAGAATATTTCAAGTGCATTTAACAATTTTAAAGCTTGATATTAAAGATGCATGTATGAAATGCAAAAATTATACAGCTGAACCCTGTTAATAAGAGGTCATTAAGACTTTGCCGATTACCTTGTTATAACAAACACCTTGTATTATCAGGAATGGGACAAAAATAAACAAAGGATTGGGATCTAAACTTTTCCTTATTTATATGCAAGTGCAAAAGAGGACATGCTAATTTAGTAAAGTTATGTAGATGAGCAATTTTTTTGATTAAGATTTTGATTAAGGTATGGATAATACACCCAGATGTCAGTATTAACTCATTTCATTCAATGTGTTGGGGCATTCTGGGTAACATCATGATGAAACCATGGCCATTAGGTGACTTCTAAAAAACCAAACTGGAACTCAGCTTCAGGGGAACACCAGCATGAATAATAATGAGAAAGTATTGGGGGCATTCTGGGTAACATCAAGATGAAACCATGGCCATTAGGTGACTTCTAAAAAACCAAACTGGAACTCAGCTTCAGGGGGACACCAGCATGAATAATAATGAGAAAGTATTGGGGGCATTCTGGGTAACATCAAGATGAAACCATGGCCATGATGTGACTTCTAAAAAACCAAACTGGAACTCAGCTTCAGGGGGACACCCTACATGAATAAACATGAGAAAGTATTGGGGGGCATTCTGGGTAACATCAAGATGAAACCATGGCCATTAAGTGACTTCTAAAAAACCAAACTGGAACTCAGCTTCAGGGGGACACCCTACATGAATAAACATGAGAAAGTATTGGGGGCATTCTGGGTAACATCAAGATGAAACCATGGCCATTAGGTGACTTAAAAAAAACCAAACTGGAACTCAGCTTCAGGGGGACACCCTACATGAATAAACATAAGTATTGGGGGCATTCTGGGTAACATCATGATGAAACTATGGCCACTATGCGACATGTAAATAAGCAGCAGATTTGCATAATTCAAGCAAGAATAGTACATCAAGATGTCAGTATCAATTAATGATGCAGTAACATGTAAATGAGCAATTATTTGCATATATTTAAATACGACATATTTAAATTCCTTCCACATTGCTTTTTTATCAAAATTACGTGCGTAAAAGCACATTGTGAATTTTAAACCCAAAGATATAGCACCGTAGGGGCAAAATAGACTACTCTACCCTGACCTCCGTAGAAATTCAAGGCGCCATTTTAGTATGCAAACTAGATGCGCCTCATGTCTGTTTGACATGCCTCTCGCGGATGCTGGTTTTTCCTCTCATCCCAAGTTTGGTTGTTTCATTTCAATGGTGATTATAAGCACCGTACATTTACCAAATATTGTGTTCATTACTTTGCTCAGTTGTGCTACCATGCAACACCAAGAGAAGAATTTGGGTGTATAGGGAAAACTTGAGGGAGTATACCAACTGTGCCTTATAGCTCAGCTGGTATTCTGCCTGGTGAGTCAGAGGTCTTGGGGAAAACATGAGGGAGTATCACTGTGCCTTATAGTTCAGCTGGCAGAGCATCTGCCCGGTGTGTCAGAGGTCTTGGGGAAACCTGAGGGAGTATACCACTGTGCCTCATAGCTCAGCTGGTAGAGCATCTGCCCGGTGTGCCAGAGGTCTTGGGGGAAACCTGAGGGAGTATCACTGTGCCTTATAGCTCAGCTGGTAGAGCATCTGCCCGGTGTGTCAGAGGTCTTAATTGGGTAAACCCTGAGAGAGTATACTGTGCCTTATAGCTCAGCTGGTAGAGCATCTGCCCGGTGTGTCAGAAGTCTTAATTGGGGAAAACCCGAGAGAGTATACCAGTGTGCCTTATAGCTCAGCTGGCAGAGCATCTGCCCGGTGTGTCAGAAGTCTTGGGGAAAACCTGAGGGAGTATATACCACTGTGCCTTATAGCTACATGTAACTGGTAGAGCATCTGCCCGGTGTGTCAGAGGTCTTGGGGAAACCTAAAAGAGTATACCACTGTGCCTTATAGCTCAGCTGGTAGAGCATCTGCTGGTGTGTCAGAGGTCTTGGGTTCGAATCTTGATATTAAGGGCCCTTACAATTTTTCTCTCATCCTATAGTATTAAAGTGCGGATGCTGCTATTCGCCACAACACAGATTACACCACAAGAGGCATGCCAAACAGACACAGGGCGCGTCTAGTTTGCTTACTAAAATGGTGCCTTTACATACTTCACTTTATGGAATTGATTTCGCATGGGTGGGCTATTTTGCACTTTTGCTGCTATATCATCTTTGAGGAAGCCCTACCATGCATGCCTACAAGCGGAAGCTAGACAAGTTTTACTACAGTGGAAATTAAGTCACCATAAACGAGCATCGTATCTGAACCATAACAAGTGTTTGTTTTGGTGGCGTTTGATGCAAACAAATGGATATACTAAAATGGGAGCCATGAGCGATGTTCATTGTAGCAGATTGTTCTTTATGGTGTTCATTATAGCGAATTTCCACTGTAATAAAATTGGAATGATGGCCAAAAACTCACCTCTCCTGTGTTTTCAGTATCCATGGCAACACATCAATTTTTGTAGTGTGTAAATATCAAGCTCCACAGTCTGTTGGCTCCATCCATCTCCAATCTGTGAATAAGAAAATAAATTAGCAACTGTGACAGCTAGAAATGCAACCAATCCAGGCTTTGACATTAACCAAGGCCACTGGGGCCATTTGCCTATAGTGCCCTGCTGAGTGGGCCCTGATGCCCCTTCAAGATACACACTTTCTGAGGCCAACTTGGCCAGCATGCCCTATCCAGGCATTAGCATTAACCAGGGCCACCAAGCCAATGGCCTCATGCCCTGCTGAGTATTGGCCCCGATGCCCCTTCAAGATACAGTTTTTGAGGCCAATTTGGCCAGCATGTCCTATCCCAGGGATTAACATGCATTAACCAAAGCCACCAAGCCAATTAATGGCCTCATGCCCTGCTGAGTTGGCCTGATGCCCCTTCAAGATACACACTTTTAGGCCAACTTGGCCAGCATGCCCTATTCCAGGCCTTGACATTAACCAGGGCCACCAAGGCCAATGGCCGCATGCCCTAGCTGCATGCTGAGCTGGCCCTGATGACCCTTCAAGATACACACTTTCTCAGGCCAACATGCCATATCCTCAAATTTCATGAGGCTTGCATACACCAATAACCAGTGCATATTTGAATGATGTTGGCCGTGGTGCCCCTCCAGTTGAAATTTTGTAAAAATCAAGGCCGTATGACCTGATCCATTTTCATAACATTGAAGAGTAAGAAAAGTAAAGCTGATCATTACTATTTTTACCTTAAAATGAACAAGCACTTTCTATTCCGTTGAGGGGCCGTCCAAAGGTGTCGACATTTTCACAAAAAGTAGTATTTTTCAAGACCTTATTACCAGAAAGAATTGGGAGGTTGATCATGGCTTCAGACCTTGTGTGCAAAACATATGAGATAGGCTGAAATATTTCTAAGCAAAATCTTAAATTTTTAATTCCCACTCGAAACTTTGTTCAACTACCTTTTTCAGAAAGAAACTGGTCAAAAAAACTTGAAATGTAATCGCAAGAGTTGAAAAATGCCTTGAATGTCTTCTAAATTATGCCACCAAGACTGTCTAACCGTTTGTAAATTATTTTAAATATTCTACATTATTTAGAAATTGCACAGAAATTTCTTTACACAATTATGTTAACTTGAAAAGGCCATTTTTACAAATGCATCAAAATTTCACACTTTGGCTCCTGTTTTTATGGAAATACCCAAATATAAAGAAAGGTATTTTTTTCCGTATACATTGAACAAAGATTTTAAGGAAATTATCTCCTGGAATCAACAGATAATCTAATTTTAAGATATACTTCCCCATGCACTTTTGTCGCAAATGTTGCTTTTCTGTAGAAAAAAATTTTCTCCTTCAAAAATTGCATTTAGTTAATTAGTGCACAAGATAACCATTCCTGCGTGCGCGCAGCGCCCCCTGTTGTCGCGCTTATGCACAGGCCGCTCGCGCGGTAATTTAGATTGGTTCCCGACCCTATATAGATTGGTTCGCTTATTGCGAAAATATAGGGAACGGTAGAATTCTGCCCGTCACGTGGTTATTATTATTATTATTTGTTTTAGTAAGTGCGCAGATTTTGCATTGACATTTGTAACTTGGCCGTGCGTGTCGAACATATCCAATTATGTAAATAAAGTACATTGCCTAAAGCAATTAGGGCTTGTCCAATTTTTAAATACAAAAAACACAATGCGCACGCGCAAAGACGACCAATTACAGATCAAGATGAAGCGCCCTTTACCTGTCCTTATATTCTCCTGTGTGGAATACATGTGGACGGGAACCAGTCTAGCGGTAATTTTGTGCATTACATTATTATTATTATTATTATTTATTCGGCCAACACAAGCAACAATATAACAGAATATTCCTATAAACAAGAGAGCAAATAAATAGGGTAATAAATATAAATATAAAAAGTAAAGTTGTGGGGGAGGGGGGTGGGGATGTACTTTATGCAGTGATTTTATCATTTATTTATCTCAGAAATTTGCGACAAAAGTGCAAGTGGGAAGTATATCTTAAAATTGGATAATCTGTTGATTCCAGGAGGTAATTTCCTTCAAATATTTGTTCAATGTATTTAAGAAAAAAATACCTAAAGACATTTTCAACTTACCGCTTATCTTCAAAGTTCAATGACGACTTCTCACTTCTGAAGCCTCGATGATCGTCTCCACTCTCGATTCACTGGAAACAAAATCACCAGAAGAAGAAAAAAGAAGTCAGTATTTGCCGAACTCATGTGGTTTTTGCTGAATAATAAAATGCCTCTCACGATGACCATACTTGTTTAATATAATTCAATTATAAATTCTTGAAAAATGTGAATGGAACTTCTGGAGTTTTGCATCAAAAGCTGGGGGCAGAATTTAGTACTTGACCACCACGTACGACACATTGAATGCACAATTCACCCAGCCTATGAGATTGGATCAATATGTAAAAATTGTAAGATTTTCATCGGGAAAAACTTGATATTTTTCCACCAACATTTTGATTTTAACCATCAAATGACTTGACGGCTGACAAGTCATTTCAAGGCTCAAGCACAAATTAAGAATGAGTCGTAGTCGAGTCCTATTTCTTACCAAAATTGACGAATCTACGATGAGAGTTGGGAAGTTGATCAGAAATTGTTTTCTTAAATTGACTCATCTAGCATTGGAATGTGCAGATTTGAAGGAAAACCCATCGAGATCCACCGTGATTTGTCATTTTTGTGGCTGTTTTGCAAACGGTGAATCGGTGCAAATCAAATTACCTGGCATGAGTTATCTTTCAAACTTTGCAAAATGTGTATTTACGGCTGAAGATCACTATATCACACTTTTGAATTTTTAATTAATTAAAAAATTCCCCCAAAAGCATCCTCAGATCGCTCAATGTCCCGTCTTTCATTCGTGCAGGATTCGTGCGTGATTGCCTTGCCAGTTGAAAGTTTATGGCGTGCCAAATCCAACAAATTCTTATATCTTTTTTAAACGCTTTGAAGGAATACATAATAAAATTATTTTATTTTATTTTATTTTAGAGAGATGAGATGAGATGAGATAAGATTTTATTTCACTGCTCTGCACAGTACCATAGAGTTCATGAGGAACCGAACCGGGGTCCTCATGACTCAGAGTTCCGCTCACTCCCACTGCGCCACTGCAGTTGGCCGAGATTTGAGCCGAATTTTAAATACTTAAGGTACCAGTCCGGACTTCGGTCATTTTTTGAGTGCTGCTGCACTCGGCTGCTGCTACACTAGCGCTGGTTTTTGTGTACCCTAGCAACTGGAATAATTGCTGCAACTGGAATAATTGCTGCAACTGGAATAATTGCTGCAACTGGAATAATTGCTGCAACTGGAATACTTGATGCAACTGGAATACTTGATGCAACTGGAATAATTGATGCAACTGGAATAATTGATGCAACTGGAATAATTGATGCAACTGAAATAATTGATGCAACTGGAATAATTGCTGCAACTGAAATAATTGCTGCAACTGGAATACTTGATGCAACTGGAATACTTGATGCAACTGGAATAATTGATGCAACTGGAATAATTGATGCAACTGGAATACTTGCTGCAACTGGAATACTTGATGCAACTGGAATAATTGCTGCAACTGGAATACTTGATGCAACTGGAATACTTGATGCAACTGGAATAATTGATGCAACTGGAATAATTGATGCAACTGGAATAATTGATGCAACTGGAATAACTGATGCAACTGGAATACTTGCTGCAACTGGAATACTTGCTGCAACTGGAATAATTGCTGCAACTGGAATAATTGCTGCAACTGGAATAATTGATGCAACTGGAATAATTGATGCAACTGGAATACTTGATGCAACTGGAATACTTGATGCAACTGGAATACTTGATGCAACTGGAATACTTGATGCAACTGGAATACTTGATGCAACTGGAATACTTGATGCAACTGGAATACTTGATGCAACTGGAATAATTGATGCAACTGGAATACTTGATGCAACTGGAATACTTGATGCAACTGGAATACTTGATGCAACTGGAATAATTGATGCAACTGGAATAATTGATGCAACTGGAATAATTGATGCAACTGGAATAATTGATGCAACTGGAATAATTGATGCAACTAGAATAATTGATGCAACTGGAATAATTGATGCAACTGGAATACTGATGCAACTGGAAAAATTGATGCAACTGGAATACTTGATTTTATTTTATTTTAGAGAGATGAGATGAAATGAGATAAGATTTTATTTCACTGCTCTGCACAGTACCATAGAGTTCATGAGGAACCGAACCGGGGTCCTCATGACTCAGAGTTCCGCTCACTCCCACTGCGCCACTGCAGTTGGCCGAGATTTGAGCCGAATTTTAAATACTTAAGGTACCAGTCCGGAATACTTGATGCAACTGGAATAATTGATACAAAATGTTGTATAATAATTCTCCTTATGTCTAGTAAAAGTGCTTCTCTTTTTCCCTGAAGGATCTCTCTTAAAAACCCCAAGGTGACTGTGCCGAGGTTCGATCGCCATTCCTCTGATCGGGAGTCAGAGTACACATCCACTGTGCCACCTCATTCTTCCCTGAAGAAATGCTGTCGGAACTTATATTTAAACCTTAGGTTGCAATGAAACGTCTTGAATTGAAACAAGTAGATCAAAAGAAACTACAATCTAACAATGACGGGAATTGAACCCCAATCGCCTGATCGGGAGTCAGAGTACACATCCACTGCGCCAACTCAATCTTCCCTGAAGAAATGTGTTCGGAACTTATATTTAAACCTTATGTTGCAATGAAACGTCTTGAATTGAAACAATTAGATCAAAAGAAACTACAATCTAACAATGACGGGAATTGAACCCCAATCGCCTGTCAGAGTACACATCCACTGTATCACCTAAATGCTCCACGAAGAAATGTGTTCGGAACTTATATTTGAACCTTAGGTTGCAATGAAACGTCAAATGCTTCATATTGTCTTTATTCATTCATGCGTGAAGTATGTATCATGAGTGGTATCAAATGAAAGATGAGGAACTAAGCTTTCTAAATATGTGTCATTTATTATTCAAGATCGAGATTAAAGTACACTGAACAAAATTATAAACGCCCCATGTGACACTTTGAAACTTTTACTAGCCTTAGGGCCGGGTTGCAAAATATATTAAATCATACAAAATTCATTTTGTTGTTCAACATGCTACAGATTACTGTCCGTTAGAATATCCAATTTGTACAATTATAAGACAATATCAGCTCATTTAGGGCCGCCCATTTCATGTTACATAAATAATTTACATGGGGCGTTTATATTTTTGCTCAGTGTATGATTAAACATCGATAAATATCGGTTTCGTTTTTTCTGGGACACCCTGTATACACTGGACTTGTTCTAAGATTAGTATTAGCACAAGCATCAACACTGTTTTCTGTACCACCTTGAAATACTAATGCACCTTGAAATACTAATGCACCTATCAATTGTTTCCCCCACCCCATAGGTGGGGCTTTGGTCACATTTTTCATGCCCCAGGGTGGGGCATTTGGCCTATTATCTGTGCATTTTTGCGCATGTTTTGCACCCGAGGGTGGGGATTTTTGTCACCTATTTTGAAACGCAAAAAGTGACAGCCCGGGGGGGGGGGGGGGGGGGGGGGGGGGGAAACAATTGATAGGTGCATAAGGACAGTTGTCCAGTTTACTCATTACTGGTGATGGACCAATAGTGTGGACTCTTGGCTGTCCTAATTTACATATTGACCTCGCATATTGGCCTCATTTACATACACACAAGTTTGAACAATTCTGCATGTTCTGGTATAAAGGTACTTTTTTTACAAGAAATTATAATAGTCTGCAATGTAACAATCTGCACAAACTTATTATTCTTCACAATATTAAACATTTTAAAAGTAAAGTAAATTTGAAACTTAGGTACACTGCCATATACATTATGTTTTATGCCACAGGATTAACATAAATATCCAAGATTTGAATAAATACATAAAATAGTAAATAGTAAAGGATGTAAATTTTCTTGATGCTGTATATCTGCGATTTATAATCACATAAGGGCTGAATTTTGGTCATGCTATTCTTGGGTTTCACTTTCTTGACAACCGGTTGCTATCCGACATTACTGTGTCCATACTATGGCACACCAAAGCGAAAATATTTTTTTTCACATTGAATGACGTTATAAGACGTAGTTTGAGTTGCAAGGGAACTTTTAGATTAGTTTTGTGGAGATATCTATCAACATTTGCGAAAATATGCGTCAACATTGTTTTAAAATACCTTGCACTTCAAACTACGTCTTATAACGTCATTCAATGAAAGCTCCCATCTTTGCAATTTGGCTCCAAGTGCAGCCTGAAATGAAAGCGTGTGCCAATACAGGATATCACACGTCGCAAGTGTTTTGTTTTTTTAACCAGGGGGTTTCTGGGACAGGGATTTTGCATGGATTGTTCCCTGGTTCGAAGTAAGAATGAGTTAATAAACTTGGCCTAAAATAGCAGTTGTATTGAAATTGAAAAAAAAAAAAGGTTTTTCTTCCAACTCATTCCACTTGAAGGATAGTCAGGGTAGTAGTGAGGGATTTACACAGGCTGTTAAAAACTACTCAGTAGTTTGTCATTTCAAAGGCTGAAGTCCAACGTTACAGGATCAATTCACGACAGAGAACGTGTGCTCGTCCATAAGTTCGTCAATTTTTTCTTGCAAGACCGGAACGATCTCCTGCTCTATAAACAGGTGAGTGCTGTCCAGGTCCAACAGGACGAATCTGCAGCCGAGTTTCTGTGTTTCATCCAAATGCAGCAGAAATTGTTTCATAACTGGATCACTGCAGAGAAAAAGATTGAAGTGGTAAGAACATCTTTAAAGTAATTCTCAACGGGAGTAACATGAGGTATGATTTCCTCTTGGAAGATTCAGTGTTCAAGGATGTGTGTACGCCAGTTTTGAGAGTATTATGGCCAGGGCGGTATGTAGAACGTGTAGAGATTTAGATTTTATCCAAAAATTGCAATTTCCTGTAAAAAGACTTGCTTAAAGATTCCGTTTGGAGCCACGTTTTTGATAGGGGAAAAATGGTTCTATTGAAAGTGATAGGCTTTTTAAGCATATATCAGTAAAAAAACAAGCCTATCACTTTCGTAACGATACCCTACCTAATGCATATCTTTTTAGGGCGAAGTAAGGTAACAATTAGGGCGAGTTACGGCTTCTGAAACCATGTAGTAAACACCATGGTGTTTAAATGCACCCATTGTCGGAGTCGTTTGCGAAAGGCCCATTTTATTGTGTAAGCTGCGCAACATTCCTGTGTAATTACACTGGGAATTGTGCCATTTTCAAAAACTGCGCAAGCTGCAAAATGTTTCGTGAAATCGGCTGCTGCTGGAGCGCAGCGTATCTTGGCACGCAACAGGGCTGCATTCCACATACGCAAACGTTGCGTTGCCAACGTTCGCCACTGGTTACATTGCTTTTGTGCACTCATCTATAAGGTCTATTGCTGATCGTGTTTCACCAACAGAGGGCGCCCTTTTGCAAAGCATTATGGGATTAATAAGGGATCAAAACATTATGGAAAGCCGGGTAGGCCTACCGGTTGTTGGCGAACAATGCAAACGTTTGCAAAGTTCGGGTGTTTGGAACGCAGCCCTGGGGAGAGTTCAATAGCACAATACGTACACCGGTATTGGGTATTTTCCTATACCTTCACTGAACTTGGCTTCACCGTTGAAGGTATAATAAGCCAGTTCGGAGTCTCGACTGCGCATGCGTCTCCCGACTTTGACGACCGATGGTTTGAGATAAACAAAGGCGCACCCTGTCCGTATGCAATGTGTTTATCTCAAATGACCTTTGACACAATCCCATAGTTCCTTGCGCGCGCGAGATTCCGAACTGGCTTATAGGCCGTATTCCTGAACGCGGAGGGCACTGTCAAGTGGTTCGCGCCTGGTCCGCGCTCATCGTGCGTTTTAAATATGTTCGAACACAAAACGCGCTACGCGCACACGCCTTCCAAACGTTTTTTTTTTTGAATGGAAATCTGTGCGCGCGACACAGGTCTGCGCGCTCCGCGTTCGCGACTTTTCCCTACGTACGTATGCCACGGACGTATATATAACGTATGCACGTACCCCCACTTTTCTACTGTCGTCTAGCTCTATGGACTTTTCCCCCAAATCACCTTGTTCGGGCGCCCTCACGCGTTCAGCATGTTCAGGAATAAGCCAGTTCGGAATCTCGCGCGCGCAATGAACGTCTATGGGATTGTGTCAAGGTCATTTGAGATAAACACAGGTCATTTGAGATAAACACAATGCCTACCGCTTTGTTTATCTCAAACCAAAGTCGGGAGACGCATGCGCAGTCGAGACTCCGAACTGGCTTATACGGTCTATTAAGTTACCCTTGTCTATTGTCTGCACGCCTTACCATTCAACAAAAACGCCCTTAACCACATTCACCATTTTGTGAGGATTTGTATTTGCCGACTCGTCCAATTGCAGTCAGATCATCAATCAGTGTCCATTAAAACACGCAAAAGGCATGAAAGGTCGGATCATAGTTCCTTGCTCTATGGTCGGATCGATCACGCTAAATGCACTTCGTAATAATGTGCGCGACTAAAACACTAGTCTGATACCCGACCAGTAATGCACTCTTGTCTAGCAGGTTTACTCCATACGCCAGACTTCAATGGCGGCCCGATTGTATAGTCTTTTTGCAGCCGTTCGTTTGGCCGACTGTGTACAGAGTTCCTTACTTCTTCTTCTTTCGTATGATCCCCTAAAGGGATCTGGTTGCCGAGATTCGCCGACTTAAGTCGTTGCCCTGTAGCCACCTTAGGAGGTTCTAGTTCCTTACTTTATATATGGCGATAGGAAGATTTAGATTTTTCCTGTACTGTTTTAAGTTAAAGGAGTGTGACCAGATCACTTTTTTTTACCCATAACTCCCCGGGACTTACCTTATGGGTCATGAGATTTTTATATCATAACATCCGTTATATTTTTCTGATTACGAAACTGAAACTCCCGCGCTTCTAGGCCGCATATTTCCAAGGATATCGTCGAAAATCCACCGATTTTTTGTAAACTAATTTTTCACTGAGTATCAACGTTTATCCGCTGAAAGCCGACTGGATAGTTTTGTTCAATTTTTTACTGGAAATTGCGAATGTTTTCGGGTTTTTGGGACATGGGAGGTGTGTATGGGAGTTACTTGATAATATTGGTAAGTTACATCGAAAACTATTTTCCAGAAACTCTGGTCACGCTCCTTTAATTTAACTGAAACCAACTATTTCATCAAAGAAATGTCCACAGAGCCCACAGGCCTCTTAAACTGAATACCATGAATTATTTTCTGAAAATACCACTGACTAATTTGATGATGCATGAAAAAGCATATACTGAATGTGCTTTTAAAAAAAACGAAAATATGTACTCACCCATGTTTATTTGCATTTTCATATTGCTTGATGTGCAGCACTTTTGGGATTTTTAGTTAGAATCAGTTAACCAAATTGGACTATTATGCAATATCCATTTCAACATTAGGCAAAATACACCAATAGACAGCCGAAGTGTGACGCGTTGCCATGGTAATTGGCTCTAAATATCATGGCCATCAGAAAAAGTACCATTGCAAAAGCACAGGGACATGGTTTAGTGATTTTTAGTGTATGGCCATTGCCTATATCGTCAACTAACAAAGATGTATTCACTTCGGCAGTCTATGCCAACTTTCACGGAGTTGCTTATTAGTACGCTTTATCGTTTTAGATGATAATCAGTTTTGGCTATTCAGTCTTCCGTGCTAAGCATTCTTTTTAGCTAAGCAATAATAATAATAAAATATAATTTATTGTACACTGGTAACGGTTTATAGCATCACTTATATAGTGGTTTAATCTTTATAAGGCAACATGTTAAACCCAAAAATTTGGTACAAAAAACAAGAATACACGAGTAAAGGGGCATTTTGCAACTCATATCATTTTTCTGAGGAAATACCTTTATCTGGTCTCAAAATAAAAGAAATAAGCTTCAGTTGTTCTGAAGAGATAACTTAGGCCCAAAAAGGGTCACAAAATAGTGTGACAACATGCCTTTCTAAAAACCCTGTGTATGTAGTGGAGTAAATGTAATCCTATTTAAATTATTGTATATATTCATGTCCCATTGCTCATAGGAGTCCCTCCCCTTGTGTAAGAATTTTATAGCGTTTCTCGTTTTCCCAGGCCTTTGCCCATTTTATGTTTGACCCGTGTTTTGTGTAGTGCATCCCCTGTTAATAGCGTATTGCTAGAGGTCACTGGCCCTGTGACCACAAGCACATGGTCAGTGTGCAGACCAGCAGCATCAAGAAAAGACCTGTGTTTTTCTGCTGTTCTCAAAGATTTTATGTTTAGTGTCTGCACATCCCTGTTCCGCCTATAGTTAGGTATACTTTACACTGTGTTGGTTCTTATACATGTAGTAGGTTTCTTTTAAGTTGGTTTTAAATTTACGATTTTAGTTTAGTTATTAATTTATTGGTTTTATTTTGGTGTTGTTCATTAAAACCTTTCTTTAAAAACAGTTCGCGACTGGTCCTTTAGCTTCGTCTACACTGGCAAACATTTCACATAAAACATGAGCAAACTTCAAGTTTTGTCATGTTTTTCAGAAAAGTTTGCAGGTATGGACGGCACATTACATTTTCTCTCTCGAGAACAAATGAAACTTATTTCTTTTCTTTTTTTCCTGTCATTTATTGTTAAAGTGTTGTATGTAGTGTATGAAGATAGTTGTAAGAAAACAACTTATAAGCTCACTGACAAAAAATCAGCACGTTGTTTCTCTATAACCCCGTTCTCACTAGAGAAATCACTTCGTTCGACGAAGAGTACATGTAGTTAATCATCGTTAGTTAAAGGCACAGGCTCGTCAGCAATGTGTGCGCGTCAAATTCGTGCCACGAAATACGCAGCTCCATAGCAAAGGCATAGAGCTGCGTATTTCGTGGCACGAATTTGGCGCGCGCACATTGCTGACGAGCCTGTGCCTTTAATGAAGCGTGCGTTCATATATCGAACGAAGAGCGACCGCTAACGAAGATCGAATGAAGCCGTGGGAGGTCGTACATGTGCGTCGCGCATCAAACGTTAAGCTTCAAGCGTCTAGACGCGCTGTGTAGTTTTCCAGCGGCGCGTCAAAAACAACTCTTGCTAGGCGCTCGACGCAACGCGCTTGTGCAACTGGCCTGCCAAATCGCTTCGTCGAACGAAGGGAGCCGGCCGTTCACATTACAAATTTGCTTCGTCGAATGAAGCGATGTCTTCGTCGAATGAAGCGATGTCTTCGTCGAATGAAGCTATTTCCTTCATCGAATGAAGCGATTATAATCTTCGTCGAATGAAGAGGCATGCGTCCACATCAGGAAATCTCTTCATCGAATCATCGTCGAACGAAGCGATTTCTCTAGTGAGAACGGGGTCAATTTTGATAATGTGAACAGATTTGAATTGAATTAAATTCCGGATTACATGGCACAGATGAAAATCTGCTCCGTTATGCAAATTTGAGTCATCAAGAATTTACTGTAACACTGCACTAGAAATAAATTGTATCTTTACAACATTATTACTGTAAGAAACTGGTAAAGTGTTGGAGAAAAAAACCAGAAAATTAATTGTGATAACAAATACTATAGCACACTTTGACGTTCAAGCAGCTTGGATGTACAATGTACGTATGCTATTTGACAGTGGGGAATTATCACGTCTGGGCAAAAAGATTGTATCAGACAGATTTCTAAATCAGATGCCGTCTAGAAAAGGGCAAAAAGGGGCTTACAAAGGAAATATATAAATTAAAAGCATTTGGGTTTTGCATAGAAATTCACACCAAGTATCACTTTCATAGTGGGTCGGTTTTCACATCAATAGAGACCCCTGGCCCTGGCAATGTTTAACAGTCGGCGTTATGAGGTCAAATACGATACCTTACATAAATCAGTGGAAAGCAGGTTAATCACTCTGACTTAGTCATCACAAAAAGGTTCTTCTTGCCGTGGAGACTGGCAGACGCCAGGTTAATCTTCCTGTCATATAAACAGTCAACATGTTTCATAACTGGCAAGTCGATTTATCACTCTATAGTTATCGATCATTTATCGATTTGTCTGCGTGTCAAGGGCAAGGTTGGGGGGAAACACTACTTCTTTCCATAAACATAGAACCCTTCGCCCGTTTTCGTGCCTAGTTTTCCCTCTGCTACCTTCTTGTCGAGCAGGGGACTTGGTTCGAAGAGGGGATTATCTGGATATTTCTCGTTCCATCCTGAAGAGAAATTGAAAAAAGAGCGTGCATGATTCAGGTAATTCAAATGTGTCCAAATGTTGGTTGCAGCAGACAAAATGTGCCCCACCCTAATAGTTTCATTGTCCCTCCCCTTTTGTGTCCCAATTAAAAGTGCAATATATTCGGGTTTTTTTCACATAAATACTAACTTTACCTGCCCTTTTTTTATTCAAAAAAATTGTTTTGTAGCATATTCTCTTTACCAATTTAACTAGCCCAAGCAAAATGAATATTCATTACCATAGTAGCATGTTCTCTCTACCAAACTAGCCCGAGCAAAATGAATATTCATTACCATAGTAGCATGTTCTCTCTACCAAACTAGCCCAAGCATAATGAATATTCATTACCATAGTAGCAGGTTCTCTCTACCAAACTACCATAGCCCAAGCATAATGAATATTCATTACCATAGTAGCATGTTATCTCTACCAAACTTGTCCAAGCATAATGAATATTCATTACCATAGTAGCATGTTCTCTCTACCAAACTACCATAGCCCAAGCATAATGAATATTCATTACCATAGTAGCATGTTATCTCTACCAAACTTGCCCAAACAAAATAAATATTCATTACCATCAATAATGAATTTTGTTACATCAAGCCCCACATAGTCGGCCAGTTCAAATGGACCCATGGGGTATCCTGCTCCTAACTTCATTGCAGTGTCTATGTCGCGAGCTGAAGCATCACCTGGAGTTTTTAACCAAAAAAGTCACAATATTTCATAGTTTTAGCGACTGGGCATTTCTCAGACACCCTGTGCACTATTTTAGACACTTTTTAAGATTGAATATTCATATACTTGTTATAGTATGTAGGAAATCAGAAATCTGAGCACTTCATTTTAAACTGTCATGGCAGATTAGACATCTAAATGTCGGATCTGGAATAAATCCACATCTGGCCACTGTCTGCATCCCTATGCAAAAGCCCACAGGTCAAGTTAAATAAATTATAACTTTTCTTGAACGAATCTGTAATTTACTTAAAAGGTTTAGCAATGGTAATGCACAATACCTCTCTCAAGCAGTCGAATAGATTCCATCATGTACGGAACAAGTAGTCTATTGACAATAAACCCAGGTGTGTCCTGAAAAGTCAAAATACATTGTTTTCTAGAGTCATTACCTGCAGAAACAGTTTCACACGATTCATTAAGTTGAAAGACAATACAATAGACCGATCCATTTAAAGCTCCGCTCATTTAGCAATGGTCTATTTAGACACGTGTGCAGTGGGTTCACGTAGCAACATGGCAAAACGACAAGCTAATTTTATTGAGTTTTACCGATTTACACAAAAAAAAGTACTTATGAAGGGATTAAAAGTAGGTTTGGACAATCGTAAACAATCCGTTGAAAACATGGCTAGGGTCCTGGGTGCTAATAAAATTTTGTGTTTTTGCGTCACTGCAGCACAAATTTTCAGGACTCGGGTAACCAAAATGGGGATCCACTTTTTTGTTACCTCAACCTGAGGCTGTGATTGGTCAATTCTAAAATGGGTGGAGCTTACTGGATTGGTCTAGTCTGCAAATATTTAGCAAACTAACCTTTAGATCCATTACGAAAATCATAAAAATCTGTGCAACTTTGTTATTTGAAATCGGACCTCAAACAAAATAGGATGAGAGAAAAATCATCTGGATTGGAACCCGAGACTTAAAACATCAGGAGCAGAAAATAACAAGAGAAAGAGAATGTGTACATGTAATTACATAAACATAAACTCACTTTGCATGCTACTGGTACTTTGCCTAAACTTTTAACAAATTCTGTGAGTGTCTTCACTGTGGTCTCGCTTTGTTCTGGGGTGCTGACAACCTGAAGGAATTAGACAATTACAGATTGACAAAAGAGAAGCCATCGATCATATATGCGCTGACCAAGCTAAATTTTACAAACTTAAAGACGCAGGCTCGTCAATACACCACGAACAAATTTGTGCCACAAATTTCCCAGCGCTCCATACCTTGCCCGAGTAGGGTAGCTGCTCTTACAATCCCAGAGGGTGAAGGCTCATTATTTATGTGAGCTCGCCACTTTGTTTATGCATTGCTACACAATGTAGGCTAATCGAATCACGCACGCGCTTAGTTAATGTGTGTTGTTGTGTGCCGTTTGTACCAAAGAGTTCCCATTTATATACGGTCAATTCAATCATCTATATGACACCTTCTTGAAGCAAATGTGACCATATCTGTAATATAATGTGAAGATGGCTGAAACTAAATGTCATGAATATACAAAGGGTGTGTTTTCTGTGATAAATATTTGATTTGCAGAATGGATGAGGCCATTAGGCTGCACCATGGCCCTACACCCTCTGGGACTGTAAGAGCGGCTGCCCTATTATACTAGGGCAAGGTATGGAGCGTGGTGAAATTCTGGGCACGAATTTGTCTGTCGCGCATTGACAAGCCTGCGTCTTTAAGTGTGAAAAAGTCCTTAATTCCCCTGATTATTTGACTTTTACAACTTCCGTATTTATTCTTGTCCTATTCTTGTCCTTTTACATCAACAAATATTTAGATGGTGGAGAATACTAAACAAAATATGAGGGTAAAACACTGCTTTTTTTTACACCCTTGCATCTTACTTTACAGTTAACATGTTAACACTGTAAATTGTGAAGAAATTTTTTTAATTTTTTAAATTTTATTTTATAAAAAGAGGTTAGGTAAGCATGATTTTCTAGGTTGGACGACCTTTTTCTTGGCCCTGACCTTTAGCGAAGATAAACGTGGTACAGGAACTTTATCCTGTGCATTTGAGAGTAGCCCCTATGATTCTGCTTCATTGAACACAGACTAAATACAAAAGTTGTTTGCTCCCAGGTTTGGGGATTACTTAAAGGTTTGCCTTTGTTAGATTTTCAATCAGATTTAGTTTTATGACATAAAAAAGAATCACTGTCTCAGAAAGATTGATTTGCCGAAGTCCAGTAACACGACATTTATTACATTAGTAATCAGTTATGTATGGAAACTCAAGTTCAAAAACGTTTAATACTTTGTCCCATGCCAGCTTGCACAATCGTTTGGTCTTCCCGCACACAATTGCATAAAAGGTTTTTAAGAGGTTAAATTATTACACCGACTGACAACCTGCAGACATAAAAAATGGTTTTTCAAAACATTTTTGAGGCACCTTTTACAAAATTAAAAATTAAAAAAAAAACCTGGTAAAAGTACATTTGTACAATGCCTGCACGTAATGCCCTGGGGATCAACTCCATTTCACGCACTAGAACATTTTTATTACACTTGAAGAGTTCATTTGCAAAAACAGATAAGCGCCATATAATATTTTTGTATGTATACCTCATGATTTTTGTAGCACATTTCAGAAAATATCCAACAAAAAGTAAAAGAAAGGTTAATTTGGTAAAATCAAGTCACTTCTATTAATTAAATGCCTCAGAACTGCATTTTGCTGGGTATATTATTAAATGCACAACAGAAAATCTTGAGGTAAATGAGACATTTTTAAAAAGCACATCTGTTTTTGCAAACGACCTCTTCATTTCTTAGACATTGATAACTGTACTTGTACACATGTAAGCCATTTAAAGCATGCCTTAAATGCAGAACCAAACTCGCTCATAGGTGAAAACTTGGGGTTGAGGCTGCGGTACCTGTGCCCTTGACCAAGGCACTCAACCACACCTGCTCCATTCTTCAGAAGGGATGTAAAGCCGTTGGTCCAGTGTGTTAGGTAACGGTAATGCACTTTTAAGATCCCAGAGCATTCTTTCGTGAGAAGCAAGGGGAGGGATTCCCCGGTGTCTCTGGCCATTTCTAATTTCTAATTCTACATGGGTTTCCTCGCGCTTGCCAGTGACAGTAGAATGGGCACTTTAGAGGAATCCTTGGTATGAATACCAGAAAGAAATAATAATAATAATAATAGCTGTCTCTAAGCAAGTGTATGCCTGAGCACGCCACGACTGGGAGTAAACCAAGTACAACTTGTCAGCACTTTTCAGCTAATGCATAAATAGTGAGGGCCCTGTATACAGAAGCATGTACCTTTTACTAGCTTGTCCCAAAACAATATCGATAGGTCACCTTTAAATCAAAAGAGAAAATCTTTACAGAATTTAAGGAATTTAAAGTTCAAGTCAAGGGCTTGCATAAGCTACCCTGTCCAAGTCCCAATCACATTGATTTATGTTATTCTGTAACATCAAATGTCAAAAGAAAAGCCTTAACAAATTCAGTAAGTATAAGGCCAAAACAAAAGATGTTCTGGTTCTGGTCAGACCAAAGTTCCGAAATTGATGCGATGACGCTGTTTTTTTGGGGGGGTTGTGGGGGTAGGGGGTTTTTCCTCCCTCTTCCCCAAGCTTGGATTGTACAAACCAGGTATTTTTTACTATTTTGCTTTTCAGTAAACTTACAAAGCCGTCACATGACAACACCGAACGGTCTGAGAGTTTTCACTCCACAAATCAAAGTTGTTGATCAGCTGATTAAACAACCTCATACTCACTATCATTCGTTCTCATTTGATTTCAGCATCGTCTGAATCTATTGCCCCGAGTACGAGGTCGACCTGCCCGGGAAAAAACATAGACTTGTTCCCATTACTTACGTAGTCTACAGGATTGGCAATCAGTCTAGAAAATGTGAGGCAGTGCGGCAATAGAGGGCGCTGTTTTAGTTGCTGCAGAAGAAAAAAAAGATTCACGCGCATGCTCTAAATCGGACCAGAACCAGAACATATTTGTTTTGCCTAATATCCACTCCTTCATTCTTGAATTTAATCTTACCTCCACAAGCTTCATAACCTGAACGGGATTAAAGAAGTGAATTCCACCAAATCGATCTCGTCTGTTAATGTTTACTGACGCGGCGATTTCAGAGATGGACAGAGATGAGGTATTACTTGCAAAGATGGTGTCTCTGAGAAACAAACAAATTTTCTGCAAATATTCTTCGTTTGCTATAAAGTTCCATAGTGATTTAGGATTTTCAAATAACAGTGAGAACATGCGAAATGCCTGCTGTATTTTGGGCCTGTCCCTGTATTTTAGGCCTGGGCGTGTCCAGATGACATTATTGGGCCCTATATTTAAGCATCCAGTGCACACAGTATACACAGTGAGTCAAATCTCAGTAACAAGAGCACTGTTAATACAACATTCTGCTTATAACAAGGAAAGACTTGCGTCCCAATGCATAGCTCCGAGATTGCCCAGTTAACCCCGCCCCTTAGATATTGTTGCTATGTGCTCACAAACCATCGCAAAAAAAAAATGGCGACACAACGTACAAAGCAACGGGACTCGGCATGGAAAGCGCAGATTCATTGGAGAAAACTCAAAGGTATTTATGTTTTACGGTCGACAGTTACCGTAGCACACACTGAGCGAAGGGCTAGTATTGCAGGGATGACATATATTCATAAAAATGCGCTTTCCTACCTTTGAATAGCGAATCGCCCGACATTGAAACCAAAATTCACCCGGTCACTGGCGCATACAACACGTATACAAACTGTATGGGCAGAAAATCGCGTGATTGTGTGATGATTGCATCACTTTGACCTGTGTGGGCGCCGTCTGTTAGCTCTGTTGTGATTGGTCGGCGGGTTCGGCTTGATTGACAGGTCGGAACTATGCATTCTTTGTTCTTCATTATATAATTCATTCCTTATAATACAAAGATTCTGTTACAACAAGGTAATCTTTTAAATCCCAAGGGCCCTTATTAACAAGGTTTGACAATAGACCCTTTGCAACAGCTTCCATGACATGGGGCATGTTTTGAGTGCCTGCTAGTGCATGACACACAGTGACAATGTGAAGGCAAGCCCCCTGCCATGGCCGGCCCCATTCTCTTGCAACAGTGCCCTTTAACACACTCCCCTACTCAAGCGTCCCGAGGCCCTGTTGAAATGCATAGTTCCGACCTGTCAATCAACCTAACCCTCCGACCAATCACAACAGAGCGAGCAGACAGCGCGCACATAGGTCAAAGTGCATTGCCTCACAAGACATCATCACGCGATTTTCTGCCGATACGTTGTGTACGGCCTATGCGGGGTTCCAGGTGAATTTTTGGTTTCCAGGGCCGGGAGATTCGCTGTTCAAAGGTAAAAAAGCGAATTGTTATGAATATATGACATCTCTGTATCACTGGCCTTTTACTCAGTGTGTGCTACGGTAACTGTCGACCCAGAAACATGAATAACTTTGAGTATTCTCCAATGAATCTGTGCTTTCCGTTGAAAGTCCCATTGGTTTGTGCATTGGTTTGATAATAGCGTGTGAGGCGTAGCAACAATATCCAAGGGGGGCGGGGTTAATTTGCAATCTCGGAACTATGCATTGGCCCCATTTCGCTGTGGAAGCAGCGACAGACATCTTGTCGCCGCTCGGGGGCAATCAGGGGCCAATTTCATAAAGCTGTTTAGCAGAAAAGTTTGCTTAATCCAAAATTTGTCTGCTTTTTAAAAATGGGTTAATAGTCAAAATTGTATGTCAACTTGTGTTTTTAGCAAGAATAGCAGAACACCAGTCAATTGTAATGCACATCATATAGGATTTTGACTGAAAACCCATTTTTTAAAGCAAACAAATTTTGGATTAAGCAAATTTTTCTACTAAACAGCTTTATGAAATTGGCCCCTGGACGCTTGGCAGTACATTGCGGGCGTTCACTTCAAATACACGCACTCAGATTGTACATGTAAGTTTACACAGTATAGTGTAATACTCGGTAGGGCTGGCCGTGTCCGCGTCAGCAATTGGCTGCTATTTAAAGCATACAGGGAATCCGTTCAATTCACGTTTTCTTCATGCATCCCTGTTATTAATTTGAAAAACTGCGGAGTTAATAAAAACGTCGCCGGAAATTTCATTAGAAGGGATAGTCGTGAAGAACAAAAACCGAGTCCAATTTTTTGAAAGCTTAGAAATTGTTTCTCTTTAATTAATTAAAATACATAAAATGACTCGTGTGTGTTTGCTGAGTGTAACAGCCGCCTAACTTCACAGATTTGCGTGTATTTCCTCAGGGGATTGTAACGGTGCTTAGCAGAGTGTGAATGCGCTGAGATATCAGGATGTGGCCGGTCATGCAGATGGGCAAGACCTTTAAAACAATCTAGTCATAAATTGGACCAACTTACGGTGGGGCTACTTTATCAAGTCTGCTGAACAGGTCCTGCTTGACTTTTATGTTTTCAACGATGGCTTCGACCACTAAATCAGCGTTTTCTACAGCAGCTGATGCATCTGTGCTCAGCGTGATTAACGATAGTGCCTTCTGTGTGAAGTTCTCAATTGCCTGAAGTCAACACAGAATTGAACCCATTAGCAATGTTCTGTATACATGCAATTTAACCATTATCTGATACTGGATTAGATTCAGGAAATTCAACAAGAAACATTTTTCAACTTTTTTTACTGGATTTTTCCAGCGTCCATTGGATATTTCATTCAATTTTGAGTGCAACATTTAGTTACTTTCTTTATATAGGGTCATTCCGTGTCAATTCAATGAGCTTTTGGACCTGACCATCACGGATTGAAATGAAAATAAATTACCCATTTTTGCAAATACACATTTTTGCAAATCAAGGTCAAAGGTTATAAATTCACATAACTTTTTTGTAGTACGAGATACAATTTTTATGTAATTCAATAAAATGAAGGCCATTTCAAGAGCTTTCAAATGATGTAAAGTTTATCTCTGTAGGTCCATTACTTTTAGAGATATAATTGTCCAAACATAGCAGGTCATGCTAATTAGTCCAAAATTAATCTCAAAAATTAATTGACCGAATTACATAAAATTTTAGTTCTCAGGGTTTCTCAAGGAATCCAATCAGCACACCAAATTTCATTTCAATCCGTCATGGTCAGGTCCAAAAGCTTGTTGAATTGACACGGAATGACCCTATAGCTAAATTTTAACCTTTACTTAATTATTATTGAATTATTTATTCAGCCAAAACAATCAAGATGAGGACATTACACACATAAATCTTACTTGGATAATGCATAAATGTGAAGTGGCAACAAAGAGAGTTTAAAAAGAAGACAAAGACAACCCAAAATAAGATGGCGAGAATGAACAAAAGTGAAATTCTTAACAAAAATTGAAAATGGGAAACTCAGACCTTTTCATCTTCTCCAAACTTTTTCTTCCCGATGCGGCCCAAGCTCCTTCCTATCGTCAATTTAGAATGTGCAAGAATGTCTTCGGATTGGTCAATTACAATCACATGATGCCCCGTCTGTGCAGCAGCCTGAAAAGCAATGCAATTGCAAATATATATTACTATAATCCCACATACCTACATCTAGATTTGATGGAAAAAACTCAAAATTTTGAATGGGAAAAATTTAGGATTTGGTGAGGAAACACTTAGAAATTGTTCAGCCTGTGATCTTGATCTTGAACTTGATGGAATAATTGATTAGCTCCATCTGGAGCATCAATGTGAGGATGGGAGGCCAGAGGACAGCTAGTCAAGAGATGCATGATTAGCAGTGGCTAATCCTTTTTGGAACATCTTAAGATCAGTGATGCTTACTTTTAGAAGGCTAAAAGTGTTGTTTTTGACGTTTATATTGGGACGTTATCATTTTCTATATAATACTTTTAGCCCCTTAACATTTTAACCCCCTTCGTCGTGTGGAACATTCTTACACGCCCTCAAGCAGAGGCCAAATACCCATGTGAAAATTCTTACCGTAAATTCCAAATCAGACATTTAAAAGCACACCATAGTGGTCCTTGTAATCTCAAGACTTCTGTACCCTTGTCGTTCATTGTCCATGATGACTCAAACATCAAAAAAGGATCAAAGGGAGCAAAATCTGGAGTAAAATCGAAAATTTTCAGCAAGCGTGGTACACAGACTTCATGCTAGGCCACGTCAAAAGGAAAGTAGTCCCACCAACGCGGATGAATTTTGTTTAGCCTAGACTGGCCCCCTGTCCACATATTTACTTTCCCACTCGTTGTATATGAGCGAGAGCAGCGTAGCGCACATAGACAGGGGGCCAGTCTAGGCTAAACAAAATCTATCCGCGTTTGTGGGACTACTTTCCTTTTGACGCGATATTAGTAGCGAAATCAACATGGTCAAGTCTCCCGTCTGTCCAGATTTGTCGATTTTACTCCAGATTTTGCTCCCTTTTATCCTTTTTTGATGTTTGAGTCATCATGGACAATGAACGACAAGGGTACAGAAGTCTTGAGATTACAAGGACCACTATGGTGTGCTTTTAAATGTCTGATTTGGAATTTACGGTAAGATTTTTCACATGGGTATTTAGCCTCTTGAGGGCGTGTAAGAATGTTCCACACGACGAAGGGGGTTAAAATGTTAAGGGGCTAAAAGTGTTATATAGAAAATGATAACGTCCCAATATAAACGTCAAAAACAACACTTTTAGCCTTCTAAAAGTAAGTGATGCTGGTCAAAGAATATTTTGTGACGTCACCCATATTCTTTAACGTTGAGTGTACGTACGTACGTACTTTATGGATGGCCTCTGACCAGTCTCATATGTTTTGGACACAAGGTCTGAAGCCATGATCAACTTCCCAATACAGTTGTTTGCCCAGTTTCGAATCATTGCCGGTTACGAATCATTTCAAGTTTAAGTGTAGCGCATGAAAACAAATTTTAAAACCAAACACTCAAACTACTATACATTTGAAGACCAACCATTAACCATTTTAATCATGTAATTTGTCCTGAGTTTTTTCGATTCTGTCAACGATACGGCCACATTTTTCAACTCAATCTAATTTTACGACCATCAAAAATCTGGCGCACAGGCGGGCTTGTCACAGGATAACCCACAAAACCGCAAAACGTTGTGGGCTACAGACGGGTTTTACACATACAAAGTAAGTATTATTATTCACAAAGTTTCAGTAAAAAAATGGGAAACTATGGAGCAGTGAATATTTATAATACTTGCAAGTTAAGATGCAGTGTCGTTTGTCTAGTTTGGAATCGTGGGAGTAGCTTAGATGAACGTTGTCTTGCGCTGCGCCTCCGGGCTGACGTTACATAAAACAGCCGTTCTCCTTGGAGGGTTGTTGTGTCACAATTCCACATAAGCAGCAGTGTTCATGTGGCACTGCACACTGCCACCCGGCCTTAAAATAACCCACAGCACCTCAGCAAATTGCCATCGGTGCCCTGTGCTTTTGCTGTGTTGCCCTTATAAAGTTCTAACACAAATTTTCCATTTCCTCATTCAGGTAATAATAATAATAATAATAATGATTAGATTTGTATAGCGCACATATCCAACCTGCAGGGTGCTCAAGGCGCTGTTACCATTATTACCGCTGCCATCAGGGAATCACCAGAACCATTTCGCTTCAACTAGGTGGCTGCTGGTCAGGCGCACAACCCTATCAGCAGTTAGATTGTAGCATTCCCCCTAACAGCTTCCCATATATCGCTTGGGTTGACGAGGCAACTGGGATTAAGTGCCTTGCCCAGGGACACAGACACGTTGGTCGAAGTGGGGCTCGACCAACGTGTCTTTTACTATAAAAGAAAATTGCTGTGCCCTTTTGAAAATGAATTCCGAGGCCTGTGACACTACACCCTCTGTGGAAAGATTCTACTTCAGCTTACTGCTAAACAGTGTAGTTAATTGTGATGGGAAACTCTAATTTTAATTAACTTTTTTTTTTTTGAGTAAAACTTGCAGGACTTTTATGAGTAAAATACCTTTCATTTTTTGTGAAAAAGACAAGGTTCAGTCAAGTTTAATGGCTCAAATTTGCTCACAACTCCTGTTAATGCAAAGTTGTAAATGATAAAAAATCTTTCAATGATCAATAAAATCTTGAAGACAAAATTCTGCTCTGTATAATTTTTTAATTGGAACACAATAAAAAGAAGCCATTTATATTGACATCTAGTAACTTTTTATACAGGATTATTTTATTTTATTTACATGTATGTTCATGTTAAACTCTATTTGTAATGCCAAGCATGCAGTTGGTTACATAATTTCATAATTTAAAAATTACATGCTTTTTGTAAAATGTGTCAAGCTTCAATTAATTTTAATGGCTCAAATTTGCTTAACACACTGAACCCCTATTAACTCAAACCGTGAGCCATTTGCAACAGAATGAACAGAAATCGTCAACACAGAACTCTGCTTAACTTCAGGGGCCAGTTTTATGCTAACAGGATCTTGACTTGCAAAGGTTAATTTTAGTTTAAATAGAAAGCAGCCTTTTTACAGTTTTAACTTTAGACAACCTTTTCTATAATAGTTACATGATTTGTTTTATTTGACCTATGTAGTGCACATTTTTGTAATTTCAAAACGAATACTGGATATTCTTTGCATTTGTTTTTTCGTTTGATGATCTGAAATAATTTCAAAACCTTGTGATTGCAAATATACAAAGGGATCTACATGTCTGTAAACTTGTACAGACCATTATGAAATAGCTGCCACCATGTAGGCTGGCAATTTTTTCCCTTTAGAACACATGCATGGTTAGTACATTTTGTCATGGTCTACATGTATGCCTAATATATATTTATTGTTGAATTTAAGGGATCCCACTTTTTCATAACAAATATGCAGTTATTTTTTCCATGATGATCAGTCAATTATGAACATCTTACATAATATTTCAGATTATAATATTTCATCCAAAATATAATATTTATATATAAATATAAATAACATGAAAATCCACTATTGTATACAATTTTTTGTTGTTAATTGATGCTTGGTAATTTAACAACACATTTAGTGCGTTATCTACGGGGTTATCTAACAATTTTGCTAATAAAAGTAACATTTTATGAATGAAAACAAGACAAACATATATACATTGTTTCGTGTTTGTTGTATAAAAGTGGTGCTCTTTTTTATTAACAGATTGGATGGGAGGGCTTTGTCAAATGTTCGGCATTAAAACTTGCTAAGATCTCTTACATTTGCAATAACTCTCTTAAATTCAGGTCACGATTTTTGTTTGTTTTTAGTTAAACAGTTCTTTAAAACCCTGCAAGTATTCTGTTTTGTACTAGGCTACATGTATCACTCGGAACAAGACAAGGCCTAATTCTGGAACTGGACCTCGGGAAAAAATGGTTTTCAAACAAATATCCAACAAAGGGAAAAATGGTGCTTTCCAGCAGATAAAATTTCCATTTTCACCTGCTTTTCATTTTTAAATATAGGTGAAAGTAAGTTTTCAGGTGTGGTGCCATCTTTTCCCCCATTTTAAGCACTTTTTTCAGTGCAATTTTTGCTCACATCTAGTAGTAGGCCTATCTATGAAGTTGGGCGAAAAAATCTCCATGTAGTCTGGGCAGAGAGGGCGCCCTATTCGGAACTAGCAAATCGGTTCGAAAGTCGCCAACTGACTTCCGATGTTCCGTTGGCAAATTCACCCAATTTACGAGCGGCTTTGCACTAAATGTCGGTATGCTTAAAATCAGCGAAAGTTGCTACACTTCGTAGGGTCAGAGTTTTTTTCAGAACAGTCTCCTCCAGATCGCAATCAACGACGATATGAAACCCGGTTCGGAACTGGGCAAACAACTGTACTTTCCGTCATAGAAAGGACAATTATGGTTGTCCGTGCATGGTAATGAACCCGAGTGCTTTAACCAGAAAGAATTTCATTTACTGGTCGTCACTCATTTTAAACTACCAAAACGTGTAAATATTTTAAAGGAAAGTGATTTTTAGGAGTGAAAAACATTCAACAATTTCCTTGAATATACTTTGGAAAGAATTTACAAGTTGAATATCACATAAGCCCTCCTGCACTAAATACATGGAAATAGAGCGGGAAATTTGAAAAGCGCAGGTGCAAAAAAAGCACACAGTGATAGGGACAGGTTTGCTTGTGTACCCCGATCCTGTACTTTCGCTAGATGGCGTTTTGCAATTAAAGAGGCAGGATCAGTACCAATCTATTGGTACACCTGACCTTTGACATGCATTTGTGCTCGGAAAACCCCGAAAAGGTCCATTTGAACACACCAACGGTCGAGTTGTCTCAACAGACGAGTTACTGTCCAAAGCAAAGTGTAGTAAAAAAAGTCCAACTCCAAAGTCCAAACCCACCTGAGCAATTCCAGCTCCCATTTGACCGCCTCCGATAATTGTCACATTTTTGATAGCTGCCATTCTCAATGCTGAGGTTGTTAACCCCCTGTGCATCACCTTTGTAACAAACGACATGCTGAAATTAAAATTTTACATTAATAGAAACTTTGCATTCCTTGAACATTCACCGTTCACTTGTGAGCTTCAGGTCACGTCATAGGTTAAAGGGAAGCGCCCTCTTTTGGCGAAAACAAATAGTGATTTTCACTTGTACCCTAGACTGGTTCCCGCTCCACATATTCCACATACAACGAATGAATATGAAGGACCGGCTGCCACGGTGGTGTTTAAAATAGTAGTATGACGTCATGGGTTTATTTTTAGGAGCGCAAACCGTTAATTTTCAAAGCGCGCTACGGCACGAGTGTATAACAATTTGGCCAATACAAATTTAATACATTAACCTTAAAATATTACAGAATCGTACTCGACGATTAACGATAACGTCCGGAGGTTCATTCTAGGTAACTTCGGGAACCTTCGGAAAAAGGAGGAATTGTTTCAATATGGCGGACTGACATGTATACTGGCGGCTGTCGGACCTAAAGATCAGTCGGGAATCTTTAGGTCCGGGAATCAGACTAACCCTGCGGCCGCACGAACGGCTTACGAAACAAAATTATAGTATACATGATTAGTAAACCGTTACAAATAGTTAGGCATGGAGCTGCGTATTTCGTGGCAAGAACTTGACCGATTTTGATGCAACAAAGACGCTGTTCATGTTAGAAGATTCCCTGTCAGGATCCGGGGAAACACATCCTCTTGCAACAGTGCCCCTTTAACGCACTCCCCAACTCCTGCGTACAGTGGCCCTGTTTAAAAAAGGCCCCATTTGGCGGTGGGACTAGCGACAGAAACTTGTCGCCTCTGCTGGACCAATCAGGACGCTTGCAGTGCATTGTAGCACGATTGCAGGCATTCAAATGTAACGCGCGCAGATTGTAAACACAGTGCATGCATGTGATACATGTACTCGGTAATGCTGGCCGCTGTCCGCGTCGATGATTGGCTGCTATTTAAAGCATACTGGGGAATCCGTTCCATTACATTCGTCAGCATGCATCCCTGTTATTAATTTGAAAAACTGCGGAGTAAATTAAGATCGTCGTTTGAAAGTTTGGTAGGAATGGGACAGTCATAAGGAACGGAACCCAATACAATTTCTGGAACGTATAGAAATCGTTTCTTTTCGGCATAACATGACCGAATTGATTAAATTACATCAAAATGACTCGGGCGTGAGTTGGCTCAAGACAACAGCCGGCTCACTCCACAGATTTGCGTGTGTTTCCTCAGGGTATTGTTACGTCGCTTTGCAGAGTGGAAATTCCCTGATATCTTAGGATGGGGAAAACATAGATTATGAGGTTTGTAGTAGATGAGCTGACGACGTAATTTGCATAGGGTGATCATGGAATTGTACAGATTATGACCGTCTGATTTCTGCTACCAAATGTAGCGAATATAAAGAAAAACATAAGAATTCCTCGCAGTTCAAAAAAAGTCCAATTGAATGAGCCACTTGGCGTGTGTATATACGCTATACTCAAGTCACCAAATCGCCTAAATTCACGAGGCCTTGTCAAAAGGCTAGGGTTGTTACGAAACAACTGTATGGTTGTTACGAAACATGGTCACGCTGGTTCTATTATGAATGTGGAAGCATAGAAACTGGTACTCACCGGTACGGTATACTTACTTTAATAAAAGAATAGACAGCACAGCAAAGTTCGTTTACATTAATAACGCGCCGTGTGATTGGCTAAAAAGTACGCCAAAGTGAGTTGAGTGGGCGTGGTAATTCAGGGGTGGATGCTATATAAGAGACCACGTTTAATCCCCAGAATTAATCGCATCAAAAATTCTCGACGGTAAAGTTTCCGAGCTCTAATCAAGCACGAAAGCCGCAATTCGCGTATACTGCCAGCATCATGATCCGAGAAGTGACAATTCTTCTGCTTGGCTTCCTAGCTGTATCGATCACAGCTAAAGGTCTGCTCACATTTTTTTCGGACACATCCCTGCCTTCTATACAGGGTATCCCAAAATGTCAAGGGGTCGATTTGACAAAGATTTACGACGCGTCGCAAATACCAAATCCATCGCAACTCGCCAATCCCATGGCAAAATTACCATAGGTTCGGCGACGGGTATGGTACTTGCGACGCGTCGCAAGTCTTTGTGAAATCGACCCCAGGTCAAACAAGACTTTTGGTACTTTTTCCGACGGCCATGATAGTTCAGAGCCAATTGCCATGGCAACCACGTCACACTTTGGCTGTTCGATAACTAAACGTTGGTCGATTTTTTTTCCCGTTGATGTCTCATTTGAAAGCGAAAAACTTTAGTTTATGTTTCTAGAAAATATTAATTTTAAAAAAACTTATTGTTTTCGAGGTGCCACTTCGAAAACGCACGGACTATATTTAATAACTTTAGGCTGTACTCCTTTGGAGGTACGTCTTTCTAGTGGTTCTGATTTTTGAGACACGGGGATCCTGAAGTGTCATCTTCCTATTTATGAACTGATATTTTACAGAATGACTGGTTAATTTCTTATTTTGTTCTCATTTTGTTCCTCCTCAGCCACGGAATGCAACTCAGAATCTGCAGAATGTACAGTGTGCAAGTCAACCTTTACCTTCTTTCGAGACTCGTTAGCGAACAAAGGAATTGGGGTAAGTGTGTTTAAAGGAGCATGACCAGATCACACTTTTGAGCACCCTATTTTCCCCATGAATGTTGAGATTTTGATACCATATCATTTGTCATATTTTTCTCATTATACATTCTGAAATGTCGCGTTCTCAATCTGTATATTTTTAAGGATATCGTCGAAAAATCACCGATGTTTTGTAAACTTATTGGTTTTTTTCTGGTTCCATAGAGCAGTGCAGTAATTAACCTTTTTGATTCCACATCCAAATTGGAGTTTGCAAATTTTCCTGTTTTCTTCCTATTGATAGTATTTTTGGGAGGTATTTTATATATGATTGTCAGGTAAAAGTGAAATGCATTTTCTCGAACACCTCCTTTAAGTTTAAAAGTAATTTACTTTTTGTTTTAATCTACTCTTTTCTCTGAAAATGTCCTTATACAGTATATACTAGTATTTTATTATACTGAGAATACACTCCGAAATTTGTTGTGATATGATATTGATCCATCCAAAATAAACAACTGCTTTGGTCGTTCCTTGGGTTGCTAGGTTTCTTACCTAAAAGTTTGTTTAATGTCTTGCTAGAAAAATACGAAAATTTAAGAAAAATATACAATTTTCGTCATTTTTTTGTCGAAAAAAAACCAAATAATTTCGTTTACAAAAGAGCCAGTAATCGGCCGATAGTAACTGGATTTATGAATGTATACCGCACGCTGCCGTGCATTTAACCAATGATGGTTCTTTTAGGATGACTGTTTATGTTTAAAGGCAGTATACATCATTGGTAATCTCGAAAATCAGAAATTTTCACAGATTTACGCCTAACTTACACAATATAAACATGATGACCGTAGAAAACTTTCACTGAAATGGTTTTATCTGAGGTGATATAGAGCTTCTGCACCAGCGGTCATGACAGGGGGCAGGTTTTATTATTTAAATGATGTAACAATAGAACCACAAAGCACCTACTCATGCATGACGCATGGTAACAATGTGACTGCCCCCTGTCATGGCCGTCGTGCAAAGGCTCTATAGTCTTTGAGAAATAATAAAACAATTAGTTTCCGTCTCATGAGACGAAAATTACATTCGCCCCAAAACCATTTCGTCACAAACCACTTCGCCCGAGTGCCATTTCGCCCCAAAATACTTCGTCCAAACACTACACAGGCACAGGCTGTGGTTCAGGGCGAGGTGGTTCAGGGCGAGGTGGTTCAGGGCGAAGTGGTTTTGGGGCGAAATTACTGCAAACCCCTTTTTGCCTGTTTTCTCAAAAGTTAGACGAATACGGAGCTGGTTTTTGCTCAGGTTGGTTTTAATCATGCATATCTTTAATCACACAGGGGGATAAAACTATTTGTAACAGTTTTCCAATCATGTATACTGTCTTTAAATCAGTGATTTATGTTAGAATGTTTCCATTTTTAAAATCTCAAGCAAGCTGCGGTTGAGGTTGGGAAAGTTTGCACTTGTGGCTACATTGCCGAGAAGAGCTCTGCCCGGTACAAGCAATGCTCCGATCACATGGACCAAGTTCCCGGCAAACTTGCGGCGTTTGCCCCAAAGGCTTTGGTAAGTCTGATCAGGCATATGTATATTTTACTTCAATCACATAGCAGGGGCAGGGGTGAAGACATTTTCTTTTCTTTTGAGGGGTGTGGCAGACAGTTTACACACCACCCCCCCCCCCCCCCCACCCCCCCCCCCCCCCCACCCCCCCACCCCCCCCCCCCCACCCCCACCCCCCCCCACCACCCCCCCCCCCCCACCCCCACCCCCCCACCACCCCCACCCCCCCACCACCCCCCCCCCACCACCCCCCCCCACCACCCCCCCCCCACCACCCCCCCACCCCCCACCCCCCCCCCCCCACCCCCCCCACCCCCCCCCCCCACCCCCCCCCCCCCACCCCCACCCCCCCACCCCCCACCCCCCCACCCCCCACCCCCCACCCCCCCCCCACCCCCCCCCCCCCCACCCCCCACCCCCCCACCCCCCCCCACCCCCCCCCCCCCCCCACCCCCGCCGCCCTCCCCCTCCCACCGCCGACAAAGTATTCTGCCCCCCCCCCCCCCCCCCCCCCCCGCCCCCCCCCCTCCCCCCCATGAGATTTGAAGACACTTTGAAAACCCGCATGTGTAACTAAGCTATTATTATTATTATTATTATTATTATTATTATTTCTTTCTGGTATTCATACCAAGGATTCCTCAATAGTGCTCATTGCACTGTCACTCGCAAGCGTGTGAAAACCCATGAAGAATTAGAATTAGAAATGGCCAGAGACACCGGGGATGATCCCCCTTGCTCTTCACGAAAGAATGCTCTGGGATCTTTAGAGTGCGTTTCCATTACCTAACACACCAACGGCTTTACATCCCTTCCGAAGGATGGAGCAAGTGTGGTTGAGTGCCTTGCCCAAGGGCACAGGTACCGTAGCCGTGGGGAGGTTCGAACCTGCAACCCAGCTGCTTTGAAGTATACTCACACTTCATCAGTTTGTTTTCCTGCATGCCCAAATTTTGTTTTTCTATTTACATCTGCACTTACTATTTTAGGGAATTAGAAATAATGTTGTCCGACTTATATAATTTTACAATTTCTTCTTGTTTTTTTTACTTGGCATCAGGATCCAGATACAAATTGCCAATACGCCTGCCAAGGATCTGCACGCCGAAACGCGTCTCTCCCTGCCTGCCCCAAGACTCCCATGAACCCTTGCGATAAACCCAGCGGCCAGCTCTGCAACGTGTGCTTGGCTTCCGTAAAATGGGTCGAAGAATTTCTATCCAATAAGAAACTGATCGTAAGTAGTTCAAGATTATTCAAGGGTGCATAGATTGAAATGAGAAGAGTTAACTCTTAAGCCTCTTAGACGTCTGTTCAAAACACCATTGTCTTGCAATAAAAAAATGGTGTCAGAACTTGTATCTTATTAAAGACACAAAACTTTGGGCACGTACACCTACATTCAGTTATGATATGATCATGTGTTACCCTGGGTAGAATGTAATAATGTAATGTTATTCCCTTTATATCAATCCTATAAGATAATCATCGCAATTTTATATATACTCTATTTTTCAGGCAACTAACAACAAGTACCTGGGAGTCTACTGTGAGCTGGCCAGCACACCCTGCCTCAAAAAATCCTGTAATGAATTCATGGACGCGTTTGATCCCATGTTTGAGATTTCTGCCTACATGTTTGGGGTAATAACATTGTTTTGTCTGTTAACGGCCTATTATATCATTAGCAGATCAAACTTTTGTTTACGATAAAGTGCCTTGTAGAAATTTTAGCCACATGGGTGCAGTATTATTGATTGCTTTCTGTGACGTAGAACATCCGGGAATGTTTGGGTGTCACCGGTCACGCGCGTACACGCTCGCGCCACACGTAAAGAAATACTCACCAGCGTATTTTCATTCGAAAATGGCGCACGCGCGCGTTGCAATGCGTTTAAATTATTGCGCATGTAGTCAGCTTGTAAAAACAAAAGTGTTTTTACTTGATCGCGATTTTTAGCCTGAAGAAATACATTTTATCTTTATCGATACAATTTATTGTGCAACAACATAAAGCAAGGTTAAGCAACAGAGGTAGTGCAACCAATGCAATTTTCTTGCTTATTTTGCCGGTAATCACTCAAGCCATGAAAAATGACACCCAACATGGTGGAACCGGAAAGCAATCAATACTTGAGAAAACCTTAAAAATTCATGCATGTTTTTTTTTGGTTTTTTAGTGAATAAACAACGAATCGTGTTCAAAAGATTTTTAAAAAAAACTCATTTGGCATTTTCTCCCACAAAGGCACCATTTTAACGGGAAAACCATGTGGTGTTTGTTACCATTAATACTAGGGCCTATTAACGCTTTTACTCGGGTTTTTTTTGTCAACTAATTTAGCGAAATTGTGTCACTGCAAATGATGTAGGCCTAATGTGCTTTAAGTTAAAAAATAAGAGGGACTCTATGGAAATACATACACCTATGAATTTAAGTCTGCAAACAACTTTTGAATCTTCATTTTGTGTTTTGTTTTTCAGATCAATGGCCCGCATATCTGCGATCCATTCTGTGCAGCTCCCACTCAGAACAAGACTCGTGACACGGCCAAGCACATCAGCACCCTATTGAAGGGCGTGGCTAGCTTCATAGAAATGGAGGCCAGAAAATAGAAACATTCACTGTCTTATTAGGCACCCATGCAAGAGTATATTAGGGCCCATTTGGCGCAGGCACTTCTCCTGATCGTTGTACGCATGCTTTTGGAAACCGGTACCATGAAGAAGGATACTAGACCTAAAAATTATAGTGACGTCACACTTTGACATGCGACAAATTAAACAACAGGCCAATTCGACCAATATGTGTTACTTTTACATGGGTGTCTAATCTAGAATGAACACAAGGAAACAACCACGAAAAAAATTGCACGGTTTCGATTTGTACCGATTTTTCAAATGACCGTTTTCACCTATTCCTGTGACAAGGTGTGTCTGTCATCATTCAAGCAGAATGCATAATTTATATCCGTACCCTCAATAAAATATATACGTACACCCCACAATATCCCTAATTATCGTGAGTAGTGCATATTTTTGATAAAATACCCAAGAGTTGTATGAAGTGTTTCTCTGCGTACAACTTGCATACATATAAAACGGGTGTATTTGCCGTTTTGGCGGTGTCTCCACTTTCCAATTTGAAACTGTGCATTTTTTTGGGCATATTTTCTCTTACTTAATTAACTTTGCGTAGTTAGTAGGTCTATATAGAGCGATTGTTGTTTTATTTTTTGTTTGGAAATCTGGCCGTGGGCTCAAGTATTACAAAACCTGTTTTACAAATGGAATGTACGATCAAACTTTTCAACGTTTTCTGATCATTATACAATTACATGTACTTACCCGTGTGAATGGCGCCTTGAACAACGTCTAAAAGAATATGTATTTTTCTTGCGAAATCATCAAATGTCGATTTTTCCTTTGGTCAGATTTTTAAAAAATGTTTTATTAGATTTAGATTCAGGTTTAGGGTTATATTTTATTGGCGGTTTTATTTTAAATTTATTTTTTACTTTGTTGTTTTAAACTGTTAATCAGAATCACTTCAATAACGGTAAGAAAGAAACGGCGGTGGTGGAGATTATAATACAATGTATTGGCTTTGGATGTATACTCATTTACATGTATTTAGAATGTATAATCAATAGCGTTACACATGCACTTATAGTGTATAGACCGTATCGAATAGCCATTTCGTGGGGCATTTTTTGTTCTTTGAGGACATGCATGGTTGCACATATTGTGCTTCCATTGTTTAACGGTTTAAGTAACAAAAGGTGCCCCACGAAATGGCGGCTATTCGATACGGTCTATTCACCATCAAATTCTTTTTTAAGATCTGGCTACTGCTACTTACTGGCTGTGGCTACGTACTGCTGTGGCTACTTATTGGCTATGGCTACTTACGTCTTTTCAAACGTTCAAAAAATTACCACGATATACGCAAGGTCACTCGGATAGATTTGACACAAATGACATAATTTGTCTCCCGACTGTTAACTGTTTAATGTGTTTTTGTATGGTGTTTGGTATACGTATTCCCGATTGTTGGTTAGATTAAACGGTTTAAGCATTAATTAGGTGGTATTTTCACGTTTCTTTGTTTTCTTTACTCCAGCTTGCTGATTAGAAATGGCGGGTTAATTCCAATTTGGTCCCGCCGATGAGGGCGCTGCTCTTGGCCGCGATCCATCGAGTGCCATCTGGGGGGCCCGTTTTCGTGACCACAAGCAGAAACATGTTTCTGACGCAATCATTGGTTGTTCAAAACAGTAGCCTAACTACGTCAGAAACATGTTTCTGTCTATGAGCGCGAAAACGGGCACCAGTGCATGTGCAAGTTTATGTGTCCGAACTTGCTCACATCGTTTTGTATTTGGTAATTGACGGGGCAGAATCTTGGTATTTGAGTGACATTTCAGCAATTTTATTTGAATAATATTTGCTTTATTTCTTCTTCCTTCGTACGTCAACGGGACGTCGCGATGACGCCAGCAAACTTCCTTGGAAATTACATTTTAACTTCAGAAACTAGCAACAAGGAACAATACCAAACATAGCGATATATACATTTTTTAAGTCAAACAAAAATAAACGTTTTTTTTAACTGAGTAAATCCGAGTAAAATATAAAAAGTGCACAACATAGTGCTTTAAAATGATTTGCTATAATTAAAATTACATCTTGGTATAAATGTCGCACAGCAATGATTTGATTTTTGATCTGTTGAGTTAACCATTTAAAGGCAGAGGCTCGTCAGCAATGCGCGCGCGCCAAATTCGTGCCATGAAATACGCAGCTCCATAGCAAAGGCATGGAGCTGTGTATTTCGTGGCACGAATTTGGCGCGCGCGCATTGCCGACGAGCCTCTGCCTTTAACTGTAGACTTTCTAAACCATACGGTCGCTTGCATTTTACTTTGTACATGCATCCTCTAGTAAATGTTGTATATATTACCAGTCCAGGCAAGCCATTGCCTTGCTGTAGCAAAATGGCGTCCGTTTGCTTCATCTGGAAAGTCGCTGCCAGTCCATTAAATATAAACTCCTCAAAAAACGTTCGAAAACTCAAGTTTGGCTGACAATTTCTCTCTTGTTACCAAGTCAAAATACATTGCTATAGACTGCCGAAGTGAATACGTCATCTTTTGTTGGTTGCCTAGCAATTGGCTTTAAACTTTAAAAATCACTGAACCGTGTCTCTGTGCTTTAAAAAAAATATGGTACTTTTTTTCCGACGGCCATGTTAGTTTAGAGCCAATTGCCATGGCAATCCACGTCACACTTCGGTTGTCTATTGTCAAAAGTGTATTGACACATTCCCATTCCCAAGCAAAAAGGGAATGCACTGTATGACAATTGCAGTGAATTTTTGTGACATTTTATTTTACACCCACCCCCCATGTTCAGCTGTGCTGCACATCCCCTAATTGCTTAATCCTAACAAGTGACACATCAATGTGTAAAGAGGAATAACATAGCTTTCCAATGATACCAAATTCAAGGAAAATGACTTGGTAACAAGAGAGAAAATGTCAGTCAAACTTGAGTTTCCGAACCTTTTTTGAGGAGTTTAGATCAATGGGTGAAGCAAACAGGAAGGAATTTGTGTGGTTTGATTTTATTCATCTCCACTTAAAATAAAGTGATCGAGATTTTTAAAAGACATCAGTGTTAGCCTTCTGGTTCACAAAAATTCTTACGCGAATTAAATACCAGAAACCAGACTAAATGATGGGATTTGACATCTTTCAAAAGTCAAAACTCCATAGTGGCGTAGTTTAATTTTGAATTTTCCCCCCAAATGACTGTTTTCATCAATTCCTGTGACAAGGTGTGTCTGTCATGCAGATACACAAGCAGAATACATACCCTCACTCCACAATATTCCTAACTTATTGTGAGTGGTGTTATTCTAATAAAATACCTCAGAGTTGTAAAGTTGAAATGATTTAAGTTTTTCAGATAACTTCTTTAACATCTTCCCAAACTCCATTTTCATTCTTCAGACTGGTACCCAACCGTTGCTTAGATGCTAATAGCATTAGGAATGTGATGGGGATCTAGATATGGGTAGCGGACGTCCCGTTTTGCATCACGTGATCGGATGGTGTCTCCGATAGTTCTCAAATCGTCTTGAAATCTGTTTAAAACGCCAAAAACAAACAGCTTCCTTCAGAATTGCACAATGGTTGGTTGACAAAAAAGTTACAGAATTTTGTTTTTTTGATATTGTGCTCGATCGAACATCCATTCATTTAAAGTCCTTTTCTCATCTTTACATTACATGTTAACCTTCAAATTCCCCGTTGTATAGATCCTCTTACAAGTCCCACGGTTTTGTATATAGCGCGTTATCACCAAAGCGCTGTTGCCATTGTTATCGCTTCAACTATAGGTGGCTGGCCGGCCGTGACATTTCTATTTCTAAACGACATAGCATATAGGCAGAGGATTCTGTGCCTTCTGATTGGTGCACCTAAATGAATATTCATTCTCTCTTTATAGCGCCCTCAAGGAGTTGTTTAAATTAGGGAATAAAGGAACGAAAATGACATAGCTTTGGCGAGTTGCTTGGTGGTCTGGTGGTAAAGCATAGAACTATCAATCAGAAGGACCCGAGCTCAGTTCTCGCTGTGGTTATACCATTATCTTTTTTGAGTTACTGAGGAAATACTTTGAAAACATTTCCGAACTGCAGTCGGGTTTGAAGAACGTGCTTTAGTCTGCATTAGTATGCATTAGTGGTCCACTAATGTGGACCACAGGCCTATGTCGTTGGGAAATAACAAAAATTGCCACCGCCCTCTTACCTTTCAACAGCTTCCCTTCCGACGGGATCCGACTGGTACACCTTCTCAAAGTTCCCCAGTCGCAGGGTCGCCCTCTCGCTTAAGATCCGAGTGAACGACATGATGTCCAGAGTACATTTCTTGTTAGGCAAGCTATCCAGGACATCTTGTTCAGTGAGAGGCGTCTGTTTTAAACAGAAAATAGACCCACTCAAAATTCATCATTATCCAAACAATCTCAATTTTGCTTATAGATCGCAAGAAACTTAAAGACATATTAAATGTTTGGGAACTGAAATGTTAAAAGCTGCGTTACACACGTGTATGACAAAAGCCAACCTGTGTGTAAGCAAGCTCAGTATATACGCAGCATGCCCCTATACCTCAAAACATTATTTCCTTTTGTTAACGCACCACCCCTCGCCCCTAAAAACTTAAAAGAATTCCTTTAAAATTCCTCAGATGTTTGAGACACAATGGGGGAACAATAGAAGGGAGAGGGGTGCCCTCTGTCACATATCGTGCTGCATATGGTTCAGTACTATTTACTTCTGAGAAAACAATGAACAATTCTTGAAAGCATGGATACAGTTTTTCAAAGTTGAAACCAGTTACATACTGTATCTCTTGGTGGGGTCCCATTCATCCATAAGGGTGCATTTGGTGGGAAAGCATACTCGTCATATTGGTTGAAATTGACAGCAGCATGCTGAACACTACTGATGAAAATGACTGACGTCAGAACGTCGATGAGCTGCTCGTTCGTTGTAAACCTCCCGTTTCCAGCAACTCCCTGCAATGAAGTTATAGGAGCGCGACCAGATCACATTTTTGAGCCTCCCATTTTTCCCATGGGTGTTGCGATTTTGATACCATATCATGTGTCATATTGTTCTCATTACCATTCTGAAATTTTACGTTATCAATCCGACGGCGTATATTTCCGGGGATATCGTCAAAAATCCAGCGAGGTTTAGTAAACTAATTTATCCGGTTACATAAAGCAGTGCAGTGATTTCAACAATATTTTTGCTTCCACATCCAAATTGGGAATTGCAAGTTTCGTGTTTTCTTCTCATGGACAGTATTTTGTATGATTGTTAGGTTAGAACAAAATCCATTTTCTGGAGAAATCCGAACACGCTCACCAGTCTCCATCCTTAGTATTCTGTAATGGGATACACAGGCTTATAAATGTAGTATCCATTAGGCAGTCATCCAGATTATTTTTGGAATACCGTGCACCAATGAGAGACGTTTTAGACACGCGGTTGCAGCAAACACGTCTGTCTTTTTCTCTTGTTAAATGGACAGGCTCGTCAGCAATGCGCGCGCGCCAAATTCATGCTCCATAAGGCATGGAGCTGCGTATTTCGTGGCACGAATTTGGCGCGCGCGCATTGCTGACGAGCCTGTGCCTTTAATGTAACATAACCGTGCATACTGTCGTAAGAATGACAAGGGGCCGATTTAACAAAGCGCTAAATTAAAGCGGGCCTCCCACTGTGCGATTTTTGCCACGAAATTCCAACGATTAGCTACCGATTTGGTACGATTGTGTATAGTATTATTACACAATCGTACCAAATTGTGCCTAATCGTTGGTTGTTTCAAACGGGTGTTGGTACTTATATTAATTAAATTTCGCCTAAATTTTGCCCGGGGAGTTAGGCTGACAGGAATCTTTCCAACTCTTCTCCAATTTCAATGGAATCGTTCTTTAGGCTTATCAACGACTGTCCGACGAATAACCTGCCATTTGGTAGAGCTCGGCTTAACCATATACCTTGATCCCACAACCTCCATCTTGGATTGGTTTCACGAGGGTTTCGGCAAACTCTTGGATTTCATTGTCACCAGTTAGCAGATCTGGTTTATCTGATTAAAAAAATAATTAAATACCAGTGATCAGGGAATAATACATAAATCAGATAATCATAATGGAACCATTATAATAAAATAAAGAAAAATGGAGCACTACAAAAAATGCAATGCGAATGATTTTTATTCTTGTTTCCATTTTGGGGGCGGGGCGAGTTTGGGTTGGAGGGATGATGTTTCAAATTAAGTTTGAATGTACAAATTACAGGACGCACCATAGCGTTTGTTGACGACAAACGCCGCGTACTTCTTAATGGCGCCATGCAACAAGATGGCGTCGTCCCTATAATAGTAACCAGGCAACACATCCGGGTCGTCCACTCCGCGGCTGCGCAGATCCTCGGGTAGGCTGCCCTCTACATCCAGACGCCATTCTGGGAACACTCTTTGAACGAGCTCCAGAAAACCGATGTATCCTGCGTTGACGTTTTCGTCAACGATCCCACCCGGATTTATCAACGTCACCAACGCAAAACTGCACGAAAATCATAGAAAAAAAGTTTATTTGACTTCCACAAAGTCTAGGCAGGAAAATGCCTTTCTATACTACGTTTAGTAGATAATGTGTACGTGTTATTTAAGTGGAATACCACCGATCTTGTGGACCGGGGACCAGTCTAACCAAAGTATTATCTGCCTGGAGCAAGATGGCCGATGCATTATCTGTAATTCTCGCATTGCCAAATGTTGTAAACTGTTGTATATCCCATTCATTGTATGTGGGATGTAACACCATCATATGCAGCACCATAATGTGGCAGAGGGTACCCCTCCCATTGTTCCCCCATTGTTTCTCAAATATCCAAGGAATTTGAGGTTTGGGGTGGGGTTGGGGGGCTGGGGGCAGAGGGTGCATTACAGGCAGGAGCTCGTCAATGCACGCGTGAGGCCAATTTCGTGCCCAAAAAGGCACGAATTTGGCGCGCGCATTGACGAGCCTCTGCCTTTAACAAAAGGGAAGAGTTAGAGTGTGTTAAGGTATAGGGGCGGGGGACTGGGTCCCTCTGTCATGATATCGTGCTGGGCATAAACACCATTTAATATACTTCTAAGGCCCATAAGTATATTCTAGAATTCTAAGGAAGCTGGTACATGTAATAATTTAGATTGGCTCTTTTACCTGTTTATCGCCATGACGTAGAGAAAATGTGGGGCCAGAAGTTTAAAGACGGGATGTGAGGGCGACAGGCAGCGGCTAGCAGCAATGGCCATGGTTTCTGAGATGAGGTGCGTTAAGCCTAGATGAGCTACCGACTCGTGCACTGCGCCGTCCGCGTTGTTAAACCACATCTTGGCTAACATCCACGTGTACTCGGGATCAGTGGAAAAAAAGACCTAAACAAATCGGAGAAATCCGGGATTTAAAATGAGTTTGTTCAGATTTTTCTAAAAAATTGATTTTGTTCTAAGTAAATTAAACCCAACAATCATATAAAATACCGTAGCAAATGGCGAAACTTACAAATTAAAGACACATTGCATGATTGGAAAAGTGATGTTGAATAAAGTTTCTGAAAGGCCATACCGGGTTGTCTTCGGAGGCGTCTTGGAACAGCTGGATGGCAACGGGCATCAGTGTTTTTGACTTGTTCACAAAGAAGAGCGCAATTGGCGCACATACCTGGAAGTAAAGGAAAATAATAACAAAACATGATATAAATTAAGTTTAATTGGATGAATTACTCGGGTAATAAAGACTAGCTGTCCAATCACGTCATCCAATGCTAGAGTCGGAATTGGGGGTGCGATTTTAAGCCTTAGCCAATTATAATTCGGACGCAAATGAAGCTTACTTTTTATGAACGGACCTTGATTGCGCCTGTGTCTTACGTCACAATGACGTCACACCTTAGCGAACACAAAATAACTTACAATTCTGTTGTCCGTAGTCGAAAGGTCCTTCAACACGCTGTAATTGATGATGAAGAGCCGTTTGTTGTCTATGGCTTCCTGGATTGTTAGGCCTTCAATGAGCGGTGCCAATATCTTGTCCGTAACAGCCAAACTGGTTGTAAAAAATATATATGGCGCAGAATTTAACAGTGCTATTTTTTTCGTGTCTTACGTTAACACCATTATCACCGACAACCAAAGAGCACGTCTGGCCGTCAGTGTCCAAAGCTGGATGGATACATAATGTACGAGCATGCATGAACAAATCTAAGACGCGTAATAAAGACGTTTTTAAAGACACTCACTTTGCTGGAATGACCGTGCAGAGACGAATTTGTGCCGGGTTACATCCCGTTAACCTCTGGCGAGCAAACGCCTCGTCGCTTCGCCAGTTCTGTACGCCCTAGGATATTTAAAAGGTACAGAAATCATTAATATATCATCGTAACTTCCTCCACAAAACACTCATAGACAAACCATTTGATGCAGATGAGACACGTGCGGTCGGCATCATTTTGGGCGGGAAAATAGACACGCAATTAGCAGAGCGATGCGCGTGCGCATGGCGCGTCGTCCTGGCGCGCGCAACGCGCTTAATCGCACCAATCATGTTTGAGAATATTCACCACATACTTACATAAGGTACAGGTAACGTGTCGTTATACACATTGACGATGTCATCCAGAGAGGACCATTTTGCCGTTGTCAAATGCGTGGCAATACTCGCGATCTCGTAGATAGCTGCACGTTTTGCCAGAACGTCGAACTGCAGAATTTCGAAAATATATTTTAAAAATAAATGGCAGCAGGAAAGTTCAGGTCTAGCTTTAACTAAAATGTGATAAAAGCAGGTTTCCATGTAAAATGTATAATCGCACGAAAAAAGACAAATGTTTGGCTTACAAAGTATTTGTTTGAAAATACTTGCTCGTCTGGCAATTCAGCAACCTGCAAAGAATCAAAAACGTCGATGTTACAAATGAAATGCGGCAGTGCTTTACAACAATTTTGCACAACAAACAATTTTTAAATCAGTTGAAACGATGTTGTGTTTTAGTCGTGGTGTTTTTATAACTTTGTTGAGTTTTTGTCACGCGGTTATTTCTGCGTTGTGTCGCTGTTGCGTCAAAATACATTTTTTAAGAATATGACTCATTTTCAACGTAAATCCAACATTGTTTCAAAGTTAACTGCCCGGATAGCGCCAGACTGCTTTGGAACTATTTAGGAACCCATATTTGTTCCAAAGTTGTCCCATCAGGGATTTACATTTCGCGTAACAAACGCAGGGGATACAATTCAAAATGGCTCCCTCGATAGGTCCTCACCTGTGCAATGGCCAATCGGCCATCAAACTTCTTCTCAAACTGGTAGGTTTCCTTTTTCCTAGCAAGTTCGTCCAATCGTTGTTTCCGGTTAGTCTCTTGTTGAGGCAGGTTGGAATCGTTCCTGACCGCGTGGAAGCTCTCCCCCTCCCTGATCCAGCGGTGCAGAGGGAACACACTGACCCGGTCCGGTGGTGAGTCCTCAAACTTTATCTCAATCGTTTCCACAAACCTATTTTTCAAAAGGCATGTTTTCGCGATGACGACCAGAAACATGTTTCTGACGTAACCGCAGATTCAACCAATGGTTGGCTTTGGTTGTTGTTACCGAAGCCGTTGATTGGTTAAACCAGTAATTACGTGGGGAACATGCCTCTGGTTATGACTGCAAAAACAGGTGGGAAAGTGGAAGAAGCAAAATTCTTGAGTAACTCTGGGTTTCGCGTATTTCCCCCAACGCAAGATAAAAACGCAAAAAAACAAAAGCACCAAAGACCAAAATCCTATTAATTTGGCAAATAAAAATTAACGATTAATACCAGTTCTGACAGAAGGCGCCCTCAGTTAGATTCAGCTCAATTCGTTCCACAGCGTTCCTAATGCCAGCGCTCTTGAGGTCAAACGTGTTCAGACTTCCCTTCTCGAAATCGTCCTGCCATATACAACCAAACCCCACCTCCGGGGACGAGCCTGTTGAGTTGGACATACGCAGCTTGACTGTAGAATTCGTGCCCGAGCCCTGGGGTAAAGGTTGTGACAAAGATCACGTGGGTAAACATCTAACCAATCGTAGGTCCGCTACATTCATTCATGAAAATTCCACCCGCGTTATAATGGTATAAATTAATGCTCAGGATTAAAATAGTTAATTTTGGTTTTCTGGAAAAAGGAGTTACGTTTATCATAATCTCACCTTATGATCACCGGTCCGAAACTGGATCGTGTATCCATCGGGGCTTACTCGAACGCAGCCGTTTCCCATCGCCGTTTTTGTTTTTACATGCTGTAACAAAACAAATTTGTTTCGATTGTGCAAGAATTAAAATTAGTGTGGTTTTGGAACAAGATAAATTTCACTAACAGACAATGCATTAGAAAAGCGTCGAACACAGGGACTGCAAAATACAAACTAAATGTACACAGCTAAATACACTCATACGCAAATTATGAACTCGTTTGCCCAAAATCTCCCATATTTGTGTGCCGCTCCACCGAAAGTAGGCGCTTGTCGCACAGGCTAGAACTGAGATAATGGCTAATTTATGCATACATGTCAAGTAGGGCCTTTTTTGTTTATCGATACCAGGATTTCTGCACGAGACCACCTATCCATCTATCACCTGAAGTGAATAAATACTACCAGAAAACAGTTTCTTTCAGTGTTCTAAAACATACCTTCATGAAACTAGGCTAATTTGGGAAAATCACCGATATTCCATGCTTATTTTCATTGCCTTCGGCAGGGGTTGACGCTATATCCCATACACCAGAAGAACACATGTTTTCCTATTGGTGTATGGCTTTTCGAGTCAGAATTTGCATGGTTGCTAAGGCCTTTATGCCTTAACAGAAGTACAACCTTCTACGCCATTTTTCTCTAAAGTGCTTCTTAAAAAAATGTGCTCTTGGTCCTCACGTAAATGGTCATAATAACTTGGTCAATTTTTGACGGATTGACACAATGTTTATAGTTTTGTGAATCGTATAATATAATCTATCTGATCATGGAGGAAGTTTCATTTTTTGTATGCAAGAGTCTACTTTTAGTGGAGTGGCTCACATTTACGTAGGTGTATTTTATATCTCTCTTTACATTACGATACTATTATAGGCCTAAATTTAATGGAGCGTGACCAGATCACATTTTTGACCCACCCATTTTTCCCATGGGTGTTGATATTTTGATACCATATCATTTGTCATATTTTTCTCATTACCATTCTGAAATTTGGCGCTCTCAATCCGTATATTTTCAAGGATATTATCGACAAACCACCGAATTTGTAAACTTATTTTTCTGGTTCCATAAAGCAGTGCAGTAATTACACAAACCTTTTTTGCTTCCACATCCAAATTGGAGATTGCGAATTTTCTGTTTTCTTCCCATGGATAGTGCATGTATTTTGGGGAGGCATTTTATAGGTTAAAGCAAAATCTATTTTCTGGTAAAATCTGAACACGCTCCTTTAAGAAAACAGAACTTACCAAAGAACACACCTCATCAACGTTAAGTCGTTTTCGGCAACAAAATACGTTTTTTTTGCACAGGAGAGACAAGACGTTTTGGTCGATTTGCTTAATTGATGGTCATTTCACGATGCATATTGCAATTTGCTGGTTATAGATTTGACCCGTGGCCTGTCCGTATACATGCGATTATTGTACACGTTGCCAATGACGACGACGCGCAAATTTATTCATTTATTCAGGATGTGTTTGTCATTGACACTGAACAAAACGAAGGGCGAGGTTTGGACTGGATGGGATTTGAAGGCCAAATCCCGGAACGTATTGTCAACAACCTTTGTAAACACTGACTGTAGTGTGTATACCCATGGAGGAAGAACCTCCATGGTATACCGTTTTCCTACAGTGTATGTTTTGTAAGCCATCTTTTGTTTACTCGTTATTTGTTGTCGGTTGGTATGACAACTGGGCGGAGTGTTGGGGGCTGGTGGTGGTAGAGGGGGTCCTATTTCTGCAACCATAACCAGAAACTGAATAAATGTTCTGACGTAAACACTTATTCGGCCAATGACCAGCTTTAGTCGTCGGCAAACTGAGCTGTTCATTGGTTAGTTAAATTAATAATTAATCGGAACATCACAAACATGTTTCTGGTCAAGGTGGTCAAAACATGTGTTTTCGCGACCATAACCCAGAAGCATGCTTCGGACGCGGATTGTGAGAAACATATTTCTACTTGTGGTCGCAAAAATAAGCAACCATTCATTGCGATGCCATGGTCTAGCGCCCTCTATGGGCCGCACAATATCGAGACGCAATACGCATGAGCAAATCAATCAACCTGTTGATTTACGAGCGCCAATGACGAATTTGACAAGCGGGTGCTTAGCAACGAGGGTCAGCGTTCCGGTTTTTGTGCGTCATTTGCCGTGTTATCAGATTAAATTGAAAGGATTATCGGCAATATGGTGCTATATACCGGTATGGCCTACTTACCGCGTAACTTATTTATTTCTGTGCTCCAAATTTCAATTCCATGGACAATGAAGTGCCGGTATATATAACGTCCATTGAGTATTATCACATGATTATCTGATTATATGAAAGTAATAACACGTGCTCTGCAATTTAATACTATACCTGCTGCAATTTATGATTCCCAAAACTGACCACAAAATCAGTCCTTCAAAAACCAAAGAAAGCCGCCGTAAAGTTTCGCCATGCCAGCGGCGGCAGGGTCGTTCGTATGCTCCCGTCGGAGTTCGTCCGTGTCCTATTCTACGGATGTTGGTTCGGCTTTGGGTTCGGCGCGACCGAACGCAACTTGTGCAACTCGGAAAGAAACGCACGGAGATGGACCCGTACTTTACACAGGTAAGATAACATTTCATGATTTTTATATAATAAAAAACTATTGCCTAAAAAATAACACACAGTTGTCGTTTTTATGACAGCGCATGTTGCATTTCCTTTGTATAAATCTTTCATCTTAGAAATTTATTTTTAAATCCGATTTTCTGCAAACCAATCTTTCAGGCTATTTCCTAAAACAATAAATATGAAGAAAAATTCCCAAAGATGATATATGCAACTTAGCTGATGTTACCTCAGCCCTAACTTTATCATGTGGACACCCGTCCACATGATAAAGTTAGGGCTAAGGTAACATTAGCTAGATGCAACTGTGCATCTGCCTACTTAACTTGATCACAACCTGTAAAACCTTTAAAACTGTGAGCAGTGCTAAATAGCTCTAATGCTCTCATCTCTCGTTTTACTCCAGGTCCAAGTGGAGTTAGAAATTTTCGCTCTCATCACCCCGTCTCGGACTACAGAATGGTCGGAATCGGCAGGACATCACCAGAGGCTACTGGGGACCTAGAGTACATCTGGAGGGGTGCACCTGGGTCACCCCACCCGACCTCAAGGGTTAAGTGGGCGGGGGAAATTGGGTGGCTTATACCGCCCTTTATGGACTGGAGAAATGTTAACGGTGGCAGGCAAATTAAGGTAATCAACAGGCATGACTTCCCCCACTTGGGGTGCAATCTCCGCATTGGCTACTTATAACGCCCTCTGTGTTTTGTCATTGGGGGATGCTCTACCACCCGAGCTATGAGGCACAGTGGTATACTTTCTCAGGTTTCCCCCAAGACCTCTGACACACCAAGCAGATGCTCTACCAGCTGTGCTATGAGGCACAGTGGTATACTCCCTCAGGTTTCCCCCAAGACCTCTGACACACCAAGCAGATGCTCTACCAGCTGAGCTATGAGGCAGTGGTATATTCCTTCATGTTTTCCCCAAAGACCTTTGACACACCAGGCAGATGCTCTACCAACTAAGCTACGAGGCACAGTGGTATACTCCATCAGGTTTCCCAAGACCTCTGAGCTGACACACCAGGCAGATGGTTTACCAGCCGAGGTTGAAGGCACAGTGGTGTACTCCCTCTGGTATTTCTCAAGACCTCTGGCACACCAGGCAGATGCACTACCAGCTGAGCTATGAGGCACAGTGGTATACTCCCTCATGTTTTTCCAGACCTCTGACACACCGGGCAGATATGCTTTACCAGCTGAGGTTTAAAGCACAGTGGTGTACTCCCTCAGGTTTCCCCCCAAGACCTCTGACACACCTGGCAGATGCTCCACCAGCTGAGCTATAAAGCACAGTGGTATACTCAGTGAGGTTTTCCCAATGAACTCATTGGTGTTGTGTGTCACATGACAGACATTAAAACACATACGTCTTTTTTAACTGAACAGATGGGTAATTTCCGACAAGCTCAGGAAAACAAGTGTACACACAGATTTCAAGAGCCATGGTAAGTCTGTATACAAAATTGGCCATTTAAATACCGTTTATATTGCTGCATTTTCAAGGCATAACTGTTCAAATAAAAATTGCGAGTCCTCCATAATTAAAAAAAATGGTTTTGAAACTTTTAAGGAGGGGCAGCATTAAAATGTGTATGATCAATATATCCTTATCAAGATCTGAAAAATGCCTTTAAATTTTGAGCTTTAATTTTAAAATTTACTCCATTCAGGTACCCTGCACCCAACCATCCAGACTACCCCAAAATGTTTCGCCAAACAAACTACTACCGCACGCACACAGCCAATCCATACATTCCACAACCGCATCCCAGCACGCATACATGTCGCCCCCACACAGTGGCCTCCCACACTCCTACGCGCTACAGGAGTTTCCCGAGTCTATCTGACCGAAGCAGCCAACAGCACAGCGCCACCGGAAGCGACCGATCAGCGATCATAACCAATCAAAATTTGACTCGTGAAAATGTGGGTAACTCGGGTTATGATAGTCCAAACAGCGTGCATAGTAATCCTTCGTCCACGGACAGACAAACAAAAATGCAATCATATGAGGCGTCAACTCGAAGAGAAAGCACAGCTTCTTCAAGAAATTCTCAACTAAGTCTAAGAAGGTTCGGTCTTGCACCATCAGCTACACAAACCACAGATTACAACAATGCATCTTTTAGGTAGGTGTCACAGCTGAATGTTCTCATTTCGAACAACCAAACTTAGGGCCTTATCGAGATTCGAACCCGAGACCTCTGACTCACCGGGCAGATGGTCTACCCGCTGAGCTATAAGGCACAGTTGGTATACTCCCTCAGGTTTTCCCTATAAACCCAATTTTTCTCTCTGTGTTGCATGGGAACGCAACATCTGGTATGGTGATTAGGTACCATACTAGATGTTGCGTTCCTTATTTCAAACAGTTAAGCAAGCACCATCCAATGCTCCTAATAACATTCAAATGTATGATAGTTGATAGGGCTATGCAAATTTGAATAAATTACTATTCATATATTCTAATTAAATATTTGAATATTCACATTTTCAAATATACATTGAGACTGACTCAGTCACACTAAGTGAATTTGATCATTTTAGAACTATTTATTTCTTGTGCATTCAGGAAGAATTTCTTTCCTGTAGCAACATGAAGAAAAATAAATTGCTCTTACCACTTTGTCTACATATCAATATCAAATAATAATTCTGCAAAAATGTAAACTTGTTAAAAAGTTTTACCCTGTATGTTTTATTTCCATGAAATCTACAGTTCGCCACCAGGAAAACCTGACTACTGAAGAGGCCTGACGACAAGGGGGACCCCAGGGGATGACCCAAGCAAGTACCGTCCTCTCACACCCCCGACAAGCATATAACCAGTTGGAGTCTTAAGCCTGCTTTAAACTTTCAGGTCCTCAACTGGGCTATTTTCTGCAGCATGCATTTTGAGTACAAATACCAAAATATCTCATTCGTGTGTTTGATACGGATGATCTGAACTGCCCCCAATTTATCAACGTTTGCTCCGTTTCTTTGTCATAATCAAGTGTCCCTACTCTATAAACACATGGCACCCCAATAACCATCCAAACTATAAATACATCAAATAAGTTAGTTCCAAAGTCCCCTTGTTGAATCTACTGCCAATGAGGGTATTGTACGAACAAATTGATAACCTATAGCAAGAGTTGTTTCTTCACAAAACATCTGGAACCACCATGATTCCATACAAAAACCCAGCTACATGTAGAACAACAAATAGTGCTAGGCTTGATTGAAATGAGCACAGATTTAATTTTAAATATTCCGGAAAAAAAAAAAAAATGTCAGTATTTATAAGGTATTTTAAAGTTTTTGCACTTTCCACATATTAAAGTATTTTTTAGTATTTTAAAAGTATTTTTATAATTTTGCACCGAGCCAGTACTTGATATGTTGATGTGATTTTAGTCATTAGTTTGTGAGCAGTCATGTGGGAAGTGTTGAGTATTTGTTAGTATTTTAAAAGTATTTTTATATTTTTGCACGAAGCCAACGCTTGTTCAAAATGCTTATTCTTGTGTTAATGTGTGTCAATTGTGTGTGCTTAACGGTGCAAATAACCAAAAACCCATGCAATATCTTTATAAGTGCAAGCAGGAATCGAATATTGTTTTTCAAAAATTACTGTGTTTGGCGTGTTGCGATTGGTCAAAGCCAGTATACAATGGACCAATCCAGTTAGCTCTGCCCCCATAGAGTATCCTGGCAACATGGATCACTACAGTGATTGGTTAGTGGGCGGGGCATAAACATTATGGATTTGTAATTTCTAACATATTTTTGTAAAACGTCTTGCACAATCTGAGCTGAACTACTGTGTGCTGTGATAAAGCTTTGTGTTTTAAACTTTTAACGACACGTGTTATAATTTTTAGCTTGTATTTCAAGATGTGCAATTTTCCTGTCATTCCACACATTATACTTCTAGTTTGTTTTTATTATTTTTTCACAAATGCTATTAAATGTTTTGCAATGAAAAAGTGTTTCCATGAAAGTTATATTTTCTTTCAACGGTCGAACAACCTTTTACCTGCAAGGTTGAAATGTGTATGCATTCCGACCCCTCTGCCCTTGTTTTAACTAGTTTGTTCTACTATTCAACAAACAAATCTGTTATTTTTCAAATATATTAAATTTATTCAGCCATGTTAAATTCATTCAGATATTTGAATTTGTTATGAATATAGGCATTTTTGAATGACAAATGCGAACAACTGGAAGGTGAATGTTCAAATTCGAATTTACTACGACACATCCAACATCCGATATTAAGCTATAAGGCTTGTGTCCGAAATTTTTTTTTGCTATCATAAAATGTTTACTTTATTCATGGAAGTTTTGAGAACAGGCACAAGTACGGTATACTTCTATTGATTGCTTTCCATGACGCAGAACATCCGGGAATGTTTGGTGGTCAACGGTTACGAGCATAGACGCGCGCGCCACTAGACGCACACGGAAAATATACTCACCAGCGTATTTTCATTCAAAGATGCCGCACGCGCGCATTGCGATACGTTCAAATGATTGAGCATGCACTGCAGCTTGTAAAAACGAAAGTGCTTTTGCTTGATCACAATTTTTAGCCTAGGGAAATACATTTTTATTTTTATCGATACAACAGCCATGGTGCAAAAACATAAAGCAAGGATAAGTAACAGAGGTAAGTGCAACCAATGCGCTTTTATTGCTTTTTTGGCTGGTCATCACTCGAGTCAAGTGGGTCATGAAAAATGACAACCAAAATAGTGGATGGAAGGGGTGACATCACTGGAAAGCAGTCAATAAATCAATAAATGTTAAAAGAGGTGCAAATATATTCTTTTAGAATGCTAAAGATTTGTTTCTTCGACTCAAACTCAATTTGATTATAGTGATAATTATAGTACTTTGGAAGTTTAAAAAAAAAAATCAAGCAGGATTAATTATTATGTACAAAAACAAATTTTTCTGGTCACAAGGTATGTGTTCAGAAACTGTTCTAAAAAAGAGAACAAAACTATATCTACTTAAATGCCATTGTATCATTTGCAATGACCCAATTTTGTTTTTTATGAGTTGACAAGAAAAACCTTACTCAAAGTGTTGATAGCAATGGTAACAAACACCACATGAGTTTATCGCCGTCCAAAATGGTATTTCATGCTGGAAATTGACAACCGAAGGTGGTTTTCTAAAAAATGTTCCGTGCACAGGATTTTTTACCATTCACTTGTACACAAAATCCATATATAGATTTTCAAGGTTTTCTGAAGCATTAATGCATCTAAGTAGCTAAAATTTCTTCAGGCTAGTTTACCAACATTCTTCCTTAGATATATTACACTCCAGTGGCAGATCCAGCCTCATTAAAATACAGGAATACAATGGATTTCAGGGGATCCGACCCCCTGAAATCCATCGTATTCCTGTATTTTAATAAGGCTGGATCCGCCTCTGCACTCTTATTCCACAAATCTGTAAAACGTTTTATCTTGCAAATGATACATAGGGCCTTTAAGTCACTAGAATTGACACGCAAAAGCGTCATAGTGAAAAATGAGAAAAATAGTGTTACATATTTAAGTCACATCTAATTTCTATCTATGTATGTCACAGGAATAAAACTTCACCTCACGATTTGTTAACAACTGACAAAAATCACCACTAAACTATTGCATTATTATATCAGCTCAGTTTCTTGCGAGTCCTCTGTTAAAGGCACAGGCTCGTCAGCATTGCTCGCGCCAATTTCGTGCCACGAAATACGCAGCTCCATAGCAAAGGCATGGAGCTGTTTATGTCGTACGAATTTGGCGTGCTCGCATGGCTGACGAGCCTGTGCCTTTAAAGCAAAAAAAATCAAGATATATTCTTTAACCGTAACCAAATTCTACATGATCTTGGTTTCTGGAAATTTTGCAAATATCACAAAGTGTCTTCCACGAAGATTAGTTAATCACCGTTAGTTTTTCTTCTACTATCATTTAAAGCTGCACCCAAACCAATCGAAATTAAAACTATTATTTATCTCTCTCCACCCAAATGTACAAATGGGTACCAACAAACCGTTGGGGAAACCCAACTAACTATATTCCAAAGGACAAAACTACGTTTTAGTAACATTTGATGTTGAACATTACACAGGGAATATTTTTTTTCCCTGTAATATTGATAAAACACCTGGATATATATGCTCTTGCTACATAATTTCTCCTTACCAAAAAGTGTCGAAAAATTCAGATTTACCTGGGACGAAAGCGTAACGAACGTGGTTTTACGATTCTCCACCCACCAGGTCGATTAGGATTTTCTTGTAGTCACCGGAGGTGTCTCCCTGGAATAAGAAATACAGACATTCATTTTAACACAAAAAACATGCACGGATTTTAAGTTTTCTGAAACATTGTTGTACAGAGATAACATTTCTGTGGGTTAGTTAACTGGCATTCTTCTTTGGTATGTAATGCCGTTGTTCTGGGAATTTGACTGGAAATGATACAATAACACCTCTTCAAAGGCCACCGGTACTATTTATGAAATAGGATTTATTTCATAAAAGTTTGACAGATGTCAAGAGATTTTTTAAGGATTACAAAGGTAATTTCTTTGTTGAATAAAAACAAATTGGAGTTTGTCCTTTTATGATAGTGATCTCATGTAGGGCATCCAAAGTTGTCAACATTTTCACAGTTCTACAGAGAGTAATATTTTTCAAGACCCCGCTTCTTCCCCTCGAAATACTACTTATCAAAAAATTGTTTGTCAGTACCATGTCAACATTTTACAATGCATATAAAGTCCTATTTATGTGTACAATTATTTTAGTGTTCCTGTTCATTATAAACCTGATAAGTGTGCAGTGATAACTTACAGCGATGAATTTGCCGAGCGTTTGTTTGTATTCTCGGTAGAATTCCTGTTTGATTTCTACCATGTCAACTTCGCAGCGAGACACGATGACTCGCATCAAGGTGTCGTCATCCGTTCCAAGGCCCTACATAAAGTGAGAGAAGGACAACAGGAACAATTTCATGATAAAAAGTATCTTCGCATTAAAGGAACACACCGGCTTACTGTTTACATAATGTAGCGATCTAGCATCATTGACAGTTTTTTGGTGGTCGTTGTAAAAACAAATCACCAAAATGTCACGTAATTAACTAGAAATGTTTAAAATTAACGAAAGAGGCCAAATATTGGGCTATACGCTAGCTCGGCACTGTATTATGTATAATGTGTTTGTAAATAAAGGTGGCATTCGATACGGGTTGACATGTGTTTAACCTTGATTCCTTGTTTTCCCGACTCATCACACCTTGCATGATCCTCCCCAGGTCAGCGCCGACTCGAGAAAGCAACTCGCACCAACTAGTTGGTTTCTTCAACGTCCGCAATAGTGCTGTTTTTTCTTCGGATATTATTTTGTTATCGCCACAAAGACGCGAAAATGGGAGAGATTCTGTCGTCCATATCAACACCCAGAAACCCTTCTTATGAAACCTGTTGGCAGGTTTGTCCAAAAATTTGAAAATACAGTATGTACATAGGATTTGTAGGACATTATTTTCCAACAATAAGTGAAACCAACTGCGAGTGACAAAACCAACTCGCACTTCGCGCTGGTTTCTACGGCTGGACAAGGCCATCCACAATACTTCGTAGATGGGTGTGATTATTATTATTATTATTATTATTATTATTTCTTTCTGGTATTCATACCAAGGATTCCTCTAAAGTGCCAACTGCACTGTCACTCGCAAGCGTGAGGAAACCCATGAAGAATTCGAATTAGAAATGGCCAGAGACACCGGGGAATATCCCCTTGCTCTTCACGAAAGAATGTTCTGGGATCTTTAAAGTGCGTTAACGTTACCTTACACACTGGACCAACGTCTTAACATCCCTTCCGAAGGATGGAGCAAGTATGGTTAAGTGCCTTGCTCAAGGGCACAGGTACCACAGCCGGGGGGCAGGTTCGAACCCGCAACCCCAAGTTTTCACCTAAGACTGCGAGTCAATGACCCAAACCACTCGGCCACAGTACCCCTAGCATGCAACAAGCTTAAGCAGAATACTTTCAGCAGTACTCCCATGCGATTACAAGGATGGTGACGCTTCGTCCCGTCAAGAGATAAAACATGGAGGTCAGTGCTCATTACTGGTGAAGTCATATAAAATTACTACTAACCTTCATTGATTTGTACAGCTTAGTGCCAAAATACTTGGAGGTGTTGCGCACACAGTCAACTGAGAAAGAGACAGAATATAGTTTTTGTATCATGGAAACATTCTTTTTAAACCATCTTAATTTCTTTTGAAAAGATATATGTCAGGTGGAATATCTCCACAGCGTAGCACTGTGTCTATTATAAGATAGATTACAGGGGCGGATCCAGGATTTTCCAAAGGGAGAGCGTGAAATGTTTAAGTTTGTGTATAAAACAGCTTTTACCTTATGTTCCAAAAAACAATGGAAAAACTGTGTCTATGCTTTCAAGAAATTGTGCAAAGTTACTGTCCTATTGAGGCGGACCTAGTTTCATTAACATAAGGGCGCACTTGTAAAAAATGTGTGCACATGCATTTATATAAATTCATCTTAAATTATCGTTTTCTTATAAAAATATACCCTCTCAGGTGGAATCATTGCATTGGACAGTTGGAACCACTTCTATCTTCCATTTGAGTAAGGTTTTTTTCTAGTTAAATGGTTGATTGAAATTTGAGAACATTGGAAATCCTGTATACAGCCTTTAAGAATCATTTCTACCAAAGTAGTTTAAACTGACCTATAGTAAGCATTCCTTTCTCTAAGTCTCCGGACATCTCTCGTTTGATGGACTGCTCGATGGAGTACTTGCCAAGCCTGCTGTACTCGTCAAATGTTGCCCGTAGTTGGGGGAAGCTACGCGAAGCCAGGATGACGTTAAATTGTGATTCGTCCGTTCCCCATTTCTTCTCTCCAGCGTCCCACAGAGCCTGTTAAATAAGAATTTTATAAATCAATAATTTTCAATAATTAGAATTGGAATTGATTATGAAAATATATGGGTGTCTCAAAAAATGTATGGACAAATACTCCAAAATTTGAGTACCATGAAAATTTTTACCTTGAATTTTCTCTTTTTTCAGGAATCTAAAAGTTTATTTTTTAAGTCATCAATGTCCAGAAAATGCTTCAGTTGACTCCAATTCAGAGAACAACAGTTTTAAGTTCTGACACAAAATGAAATCAATCTTGCAGCTCTAACAAAATTATCAAAGATTCTTCACATTACGCACAGTTTCTTAAAGTGGAAAATTTGTTGTGAACTGTTCTTTCATTCGGTGCATGAGCTGTTTTGAAGAATCTTCGATAACTGCGTTGAAGCTGCACGATCGATTTTGTCTGGTGCCAGAACCAACATTTTTTTTTCTTCGAATTGGAGTAAAATCTGGCATTTTCCTCGACTTTGATGGCTTGCAACAGTTTTCATGTTCTAAGTTTCCCGTTCTACTCGAGCCAAACTCGATTCCTCTAACTTTGCTGTGTATTTTGCGCATTTTGCGCGTATGGCTTGTTTTGCATTTGACTTCGGACGTTGTTACCTTAGCATCTGCTTTAGCTTTTGCCTGGTCAACCCTGGCGTCTTCACCTCGTGCTCCCGTAGTCATGGAAACCAGTAATCTCTGGAAATGGCCCGACGTTTCGGAGATTACATCTTTCTCAAGATTTCGAGAAAACTCTGTGGACAAATAAGTGCAAATTCAATGCTTACATTCTTAATTTGAATGCTTACATTCTTAGTTTGAATTTGACATTTACATGTATGTCATTGCTATTTGGAAAATTACATAACCGCAGTCAAAGCGTTACGTTCACGCACCTTTCTTATACGCTTCTCGAATGTCTTTAATTTCGCTGTTTGTTCTGGTGCACAGGATCTCAATCAGAACAGCCTCATCGGTTCCAAGTCCCTAAGTAATAAAGAAAAGAATGAACAATTTATGAAAACAATGTTATTTTTTCTAACATTGTTGCATAATGGTAAAGCTTCATTGCAATTGTCTGTTTGTAACAATGAGCATTTTTCCAAAGTATTTCTCCAAGACACAACAGAAATTTAACATGGAAGTTTTGAATTTAAAAATGTAGGAAAGCCTGTTATTTCCAATTTAAAAAATATGATGTTAGCGATTACCTTCATTGCTTTTCTGAGTTGGTGGGCATCGAAGACCGCTGGCGTCATCATTAGATACAGGACTATATCTTCAAGTTTACCCTTCAGTTCGCTCTTAAATTCCTTGATCAAATCCTAAATCACCAAAAATAAAGAGAAAATGTGACAACTATACGCTTCAAAAAGTGCAAATTATACAATGACTGAAAGATTAAGAAGGCCGAGAGATGTAAAATGTTATCGGTCAGTATTGCGCATGACCACCTCTTATGGCAAGGCTGACTGCACCAGCTTCCGTAAGAGCCACTGAGGCAGGGTGTGCCTATCTTACCTTTCCATACATGGTTTTGAAGTCGACAATAAGCCGTTGACGCTGGCTGTTGGAACACGAGGCCAATACACTAATTATGGCTTTCTCATCCGTACCTTTTGGAAAAAGAAAGAAAAGACTCGGATTTAACAGAAATTTCCTTCTTGAAAATTACAATATTTAAATGTTGTCATAAAAATGGGGCAGCTTAAATCCCCCTACCCATATTCAATATGATGCAGGATTAAGATACATATAATGCTTGACATGCTTTATAGAAGGATTACAATTGTTTTGAAAATATGAGAATTTAGTTGTTTTGACATTTACCAATTCCTTTCATGGCTTTTCTCAGGATCTCCGACTCTCTTTGGCCGTCAAAATTGGCTTTGGCCCTCACTGTTCCCGTTCCCTGAGGAAAAAAAAGGAAAAAAAAAGATCACACACTATAACTTAGTCTTTTTTTCCCTTCCATTTCTAGTGTCAGGTCTCACTTCTAAAAGGGGTTTTTCTGTACCATATTTAATAAGAACGTGTAAACTCACCCGTTTCACCGGTGTGGGAGCAACAGACATGTTAGACATTTGCTGGGTTGGGACAACAGGAGCCTTTTGGGAGAAAAAGTAAAACGCAATAATCGTAAGTTTTGTCACAAAACAACAAAGATTTGTTTTTACTGAGCAGCATACAAGAAGTTTGTTTCACAAATTCAAACTTTGTTAGGGGCCATCCAAAGTTGTCAAACTTTTACGGATCTACAGAGCGTAGGAAGGGGGAAGGGGGTGTCGAGGGCCGCGTAGGACTTTACATGCACTGTAAAATGTTGACATTTCACAGGACTGACACAAATTTGGATGAGTAGTATTTTTGGGGAGGAAGGGAGGGGTGTCCTGAAAAATACTACGCTCTGTAGAACCGCGAAAATGTTGGACGGCCTTCTACAAAACATATTTTTTGTGTATTTACCAAAAACTAATGATTATTGTACAAACAAAACAAAAACAAAAACCTTAGACATTTCTCTGTTATAACGTGATTGTCGCAGTACAATGTTTACATCGGGTTATTTGAAATCTTCTGCTCAGAGTGGCTTGAAAAATGTCTACTTCTGGCCAGAGGACACCGACAGTGGGCCACTGTAAAAATAACTCTAGCCTTTAATTAATATGACAGGCATTCAACAATTCTGTACAGCGAAACAGTTAAATGGTTTACAACACGCGGAGTAATTTTCTTACCGGCTGTACTTTGGGCTGAGGAGCATACCCAGTTTGGGAAGGGGGCTGAGGAGCATACCCAGTTTGGGCAGGGGGCGCTGGAGCATACTGAGGGGTAGGCATAGGGGGTCCCCCGGGAGCAGGGGCACTGGCTGGATGGGGGTGTCTGAAGGCAGATGTGGCGTATGCAGCACCCTGTATGCATTTTAACAAACAAAAGAAGGTATGGAAAGTATGAAAATCGGAAAATGTAGGTGGTATAATGGGAAAAGGGTCTTTCCACGGTAAAGGGGGCATTTTGGCAACACATACCATATTTTCCAGAAAATACCTTTGTCTGGTCTCAAAATAAAAGAAATAAGTTTCAGTTGTTCTGAAGAGATAACTTAGGCCCAAAAAGGGTTACAAATAGTGACAACATGCCTTTCTAAAAACCCTGTGTACAAATTTCCAATATACGCTCGTAACCGGGACGGACACTTGTGTTACATTTTAGTCCATCATACGTCCTAAAGATTGTTTAATTGAATTTTAACTGATGCATTCTTTTGTATATGTCCATTCATTGTTAACTATAACAGGACACATGGGGGGCCAAAATTGCATTGTTACTCCTGGGTGAAGAGAAGCAATCTATGGCAAAGTGTCTTGCCCAAGGGCACTCACACCGTGAACAAGCTAGGACCTGAACCTACAAACTGCAGAATCAAACATAAATCGGGGTTGATATACATGGCCACTCGGCTATAATAACCCATGGACATGCAGGGCATCAACAAATAAGTACCTCAAAAACCATTTTAGCAGTGGATGGATAATGCTTATTAATGCAAATGCTTTTTTAGCAAGAATTGTCTGAATGTACTCATCCATACCCATCACACTTGAGTGCAACAGCCCCTAATAATGGATGTGCCAATCTTATGATAATCACTTGCAAATGGCACCTTATACTATAAGGGCATACTCAATATATCATCACATTAGCATTAGTCAGGGTCCATGTATTACAGTCAGAGTGTATTGTGTATTGTGTATAGTAGTAGTACTAATAGTACCTGCAAAAAACAAATCCTACCTTTGATCTTGAATAAATATCATTTTTCAACTGATTTAAACAAAAATTTCACATCATGTAAACAAGGCCTGACAAATTTCCTTGAGTGAGTTTCATCAGTTTTGTCCAAGAGGTTGAGATTTAAAAGCTATACGAAAAAAAACCACCTAAATTTGAGAATTTGCCACTTTCGACTTGGCATCCGCCGTTGTCAAGGAAAATGTCTCAGGTCCCTCGGCACCTCTTCATGAATTGCACAAAATGATCGAGATGGTTTGCGTAACATTTAGAGTGATCCCGCTTTCAGCTCAGAACACACCTTCCACCACCGTCTCCAGCGACGTATTGACATTGAAGGAGGCCAAGTTGAAAGTAGCGAATTCTGAAATTTCCTTTTTTTTCCTACGGTATGGCGTTTAAATCTCAACCTTTTGGACAAAACTGATGAGTCACTCAATAAAAATTTGTCAGGCCTTATTTACATGATGTGAAATTTTGGTTTAAATCCGTTGAAAAATGACATTTAAGTTATTTAAGATTAAAAGTAGGATTTGTTTTCTTTGACACGTAGTAGTAGTGCCAAGGATTTTCATTGAAAAATTTTGTCTTTTTAGAAGTTCTGTTTTCTGTTTTGTGATCTTTTTGCTGCAGTGTGATTTAACATGTTTCTGTGTGCAAACAGTATTTCAAATTTTTTAAATGTTCACATTTTTTGATGGAGCAGAAAAAGTTGACATACTGCACAAAAATTCCTACTTAAAGATGTCTTCAGGACAGATATTTAAAACTATAGATCAGGAATCGTCAGGTCACCATCATACATGTAAACATACATGCAATACAGGCATTGTGCAAACAAACAAACAAACGAACAAAAGTGCAGTACAAGTGCATGCCTCAACCAAACAATACAATTCAAATGTACCACAGATTTCTGTTACATGTATAAGAGCAGCTAAATGAGCACCAGCTGTGCACAACCACCACTTTTTCATTCGTATGTATGTCATTTGTTCAGTGCATGAAGGAAAAGAAATTAAATATTATTCCAGCCAGGGGGTACCGTTAAAAAAATTTGCAGACATCCACTAGATCCTGTCATTTTTAGACTTATTTCAAGTCTGAGATCGCATATACTTCACAAATTATGAGAAGTGCCCTATGCATAACTGGTACATTATCGTCAAAGTCAGACTTGAAATAAGTCTAAAAATGACAGGACCTACCAGTACCCCCCAGTGATTTTCTTGCCGGTATCCACTGTTCCAGCCATCCAGTACCAGTTTAAAAGGTAAACATTCAGTTTAATCACAATCGAATCCACATCCCTTGGGTGTTTTCATCTAAAATCGTTTAGTCACAACAGTAAAAAATAACGTGCAAAAAAAATAAAACAATTGGCATTCGCAGAGTCACTCACACTGCATACTCTAGTGGGAAATGAAATAACCTACAGAATTGTATATCGCATATGGATCTGTATATGGAATAGAGGGTGGAATCTGTAGGATGGAAAAACATGAAGCAAGACTAAAGCAGTTTGACAAATTAATTTTTAAAAAAAACATGAAAAGGTGAATAAACAATGAATTGGTGCAGCATTGTAAAGTGTAAAATTGAATGTCATGCAGATTTGATAATAGTTGTTTGATGTATTCCCGTTTTCAGTTTTGAAGTTCAACACAAATCTATCGCAAGTCCTCGCAAGTCCCTGCAAGTCCTCACAAGTCCCTGCAAGTCCTCACAAGGCCCTGCAAGTCCTCACAGGGCCCTGCAAGTCCTCACAGGTCCCTGCAAGTAATCACAGGTCCCTGAAAGTCCTCACAGGTTTCTGCAAGTCCTCACAGGTTTCTGCAAGTCCTCACAAGTCCTCACAAGTCCTCACAAGTCCTCACAAGTCTTCACAAGTCTTCACAAGTCCCCACAAGTCCCCACAAGTCCCTGCAAGTCCCCGCAAGTCCTCACAAGTCCCCGCAAGTCCTCACAAGTCCCTGCAAGTCCTCACAAGTCCCTGCAAGTCCTCACAAGTCTCTGCAAGTCCTCACAAGTCCCTGCAAGTCCCTGAAGCGTACAGATCCCCACAAGTCCATCACATTCACAAATCTCCAAGTCACAAGTTATTGACCTACAATAACACTTTTTGCCAGGATTTGTTTGTTGCGTGTGATATTCCAATAGACTCGAATACAACACTTGCAACAAACCTTACAGATGGGAATAAGAACAAAATTCCATGAATGCATAACTTACAGCAAAGCCCATACCAGCCGGGTTGGGATTATATGGTAGCCCAGGGGCGTGGCTTGAGGCACCGTAGTCTGCAATAGGCATGCCAGCCCCTACCTGTACATGGGCAAAACCAACATGAAATCTTTCTAGAAACAAAATTGTGAACGGATTGACAAATTTCATATCAGCACTAGCAGCTTTATCTTGGAGGCTGAGTCAGTGTATTACGTCATAAGAAAGCACTGACACCCTCGATAACAATTTGAAATTCCTTCATAATGAAATAGAGTATGAACCCAAGACCTCTGGTTCGATGTGGCAGTACTCCTATGATATGCAGTTGACTTTTTAGGCCTTTATGAGTGTCTCTAAAACACTAATTTCAGGGTGTATTCAAACCCTGTTTTCCTGTTAGCAGAACAAGGCACACGGTCCAAGCAGCGCTAGATGCAAAAGTCAAAACCAGAATTAAAAAGAAGCTTAGCACTATAAGCTGGGATGGATTTAGCTCTAAGCCTGGGGATTACCAATCAATGCAAGGGGATTATCATCTCTGAACAAAAACCCAATGACTAGGAAATTTAGCATAGAATGACTCAAATTTCAAACAGAAATCCGCACCCTTGATATGAAAAACTGTAACAAATCTCAAAATTTCCGAGGTGAGTATGAAGGAAAATGTTAAATGTGCTACCGTGTACCCCAAAAAAGTGACTTTAGGCGCGTTTCTATTGAGATCCATTTACCGGATAATGCCAGTAGAAACAGGTCTTATCCGCTATTTTCCGGTAAATGGCAGGAAGAATTCTCCCCAGCAATTTTACTTCTGGAGGAAGGAAAATGCCGGGGAAATTATCTAGGAAGCGCCAATAGAAACATGCGCCGTTCCGCCCGAGTGCGCATACAAGGGAAAAACCGTAAACATGTGACTGATCCAATGCCTGTGCATGACCACTGCATGTGAACTTTATCCGGCAAACTCACGCGTGCATGGCGAAGGCCAGCAAGCTCCACTATTTTCCGGTTAGACCGGCTCAGTAGAAACTTCGCGTTACCCGCTATTTTCCGGTAAATGGGTTTACCGGTAAAATTCCGGATCTTCAATAGAAACACGCGAAATGAGAATTTGTCTTGTAATGATCTATCAACCATGCAAAAATGCTGGTTTGATGATAAAAATGCAAATGTCATGATTTTCCTTAGAAAAACTCAGGCAGTCCTAAGCAGTGTCCATAAGATGCAGGGAAGGAATTTCACAGAGGCCGGTGAGGCAAGAAGGCCACACCCTCTCTTGATCCTGGTCTTGGGCTTGGGCTTGATGAATTATTATGTCCATAATAAGAAAATGACAACAGTTTAACATGGCAGGAGGGGCTAGCATAGCCTCCATGAAACTCCTTCTCAGAAATCTTTTTTAAAAATGAATAAAACTTACCGTTGGGGCTGGCGGATAGCCTGTAGGTTGCGGAGCAGGGTGGTAGCCTGGCTGTGAAGGGGCGGGCGGGTAGCCCCCTGGCGCTGGGGGATAACCCCCACTGGGTGCTGGTGGATAACCCACACTGGGTGTTGGTGGATAACCCCCACCGGGTGCTGGTGGGTACCCCCCTGGTGCTGATGCTGACGGGTACCCCCCAGAGGCTGGGTAGCCCCCACCCCCTGGTGCTGGTGGGTAGCTACCCCCATAACCCCCGACCCCTGGTGCTGCTGGTGGATAACCCCCACCCATGGGACCAGGGGGGTAACCGGCACCCCCTGGGGCAGGGGGGTAACTTCCAGGGGCGGAGGGATAACCCCCAGGGGCGGAGGGATAACCCCCAGGGGCGGAGGGATAACCCCCAGGGGCGGAGGGATAACCCCCAGGGGCGGAGGGATAGCCCCCAGGGGCGGACGGATAACCCCCAGGGGCAGAGGGATAGCCCCCAGAAGGGTAACCAGGGCCTCCTGGTGGTAGCGGATAGCTCATCCTGTTTGTCGCACCTCGAGAAACAAGCTGAAGAAAATCAAACGGAGGTGGTAAGAATTAAGGGAAAGATTACCTTGCACGGACACCCACTGGGACCCCACGCACTAAACCTATGAGAAAACTCTGAAAAATTATAAGTTTTTCCTCTGTTCATGACTGAGTCTTAGTTTTAATTTTGTGTTTTTATCATCAAACTACACAGTTTATAAATCATAAAAAGGTAAATCCTGGTTGTCTGTGCATGGTAATGAACCTGGACCAATCAGGACGCTTGGCAGTGCATTGCAGACATTTAAATGTAACGCGCGCAGATTGTAAACACTGTGCATGCAGTGTGAGACTCGGTAATGCTAGTATATGGCTGTGTCCGCGTCGGCGATTGGCTGCTATTTAAAGCATACAGGGGAATCCGTTCCATTCACGTTGGTCAGCATGCATCACTGTTATTAATTTGAAAAACTGCGGAGTAAATAAGATTGTCGCTGGAAATGTTGGTAGGAATGGGAAACTCTCAAGGAACAGAACCCAATAGAAATCGTTTATTTTCGGACCGGTGTGAAGTTGGTTACTTATTCGACGTTCAATATTCAATAAGGAGCTGTTACTTATTCAACATTCAATAAGGAGCTGTTCATTATTTGACATACAAATGCACAGACAATTTTATTTCAAAGGGTAAAATGCCCCACCCTGAGGCATGAAAAATGTGACCAAACCCCACCTAGGGGGTGAGGCAGCGCGGGGGGCGGGGGGAGGGGGCGGGGGAGGGGGAGGAAGAGGGGGCGGGGGAGGTGAAACAATTGATAAGTAACAGCTCCTTATTGAATATTGAACGTCGAACGTCGAATAAGTAACCAACTTCACACCGGTTCTTTTCGGCATATTATTAACCAGACCAAAAAAATAGCATAAGTTACATCAAAATAACTGGCGTATGTTTGCTGAACGCAACAGCCGCCTTTCTTCACAGATTTGCGTGGATTTCCTTAGGGTATTGTAACATCGCTTAGCAGAGTGGAAATTCCCTGAGATCTCAGCCTCAGGCATGTGTCAGAATGGGTCGGATCGGCCGGGCCTCGCCCATATGGCATAGCATGCATAGGCTAGATGCGATGCGAACGCCTATAAAATCAAATCAACGTAATTAACATGATAAAATAACAATCAACATGTCATGATAAATTAAGTAAATTGGATCAGTTGCTGTAAATGAGGTAATATAAACACCATTAAACTTCACGCCATTCTGATTCAAAATACATTCCCATGTTATATAGTTTAAAATATTTCGTCAGAATACCTTTTTTTCTGTCCCTTTTCTCCCTTTTTAGCAAACAACGTCTCCGCAAAATAATCGGACAGACGACGCATAGGGCGACCTCTATTGGTGGCATCTCTTTCAATTTCTATTTTTTGACTGGTTCCCGGACCTCATATCCTACATTAGTGCGTTTGTGGAAAATAAGGTTTGAGAACCAGTTTATATTTATAAAGCCATGCCCCAAATGACGCAAAAAAAAACAACCCATTTTCAAAACGAGGGCTTCGATTTCGAACTCCGGCTTGGCCGAACATTTTTGATTCCTCAGATTTTATTCCTCGTTTCTTTTTAAATTATTGTCGATCCGTCAACATAAAGGAATCTAGCTTTGCTCTGCTAATCATAACCGTGGTAGCGGTGCTTTTTGTACTAATGATAATTCACGAACTACCCATAAAACCCAAAGGCATCGTTTCTGAAACCTCAAGGCAAAAACTGGCTTTATCGCCTTGAACCTAAATAATGCAAATCATGAATTTCAAATATCTATTTATTTAGCCATACAAAAAGACACGAAGATGATTTGTTTTTGGTAGGTTTAAATGGTAGCACGACAGGACAAAAAATAATCGCATAACAAAATGACAAATCATATACATGTATTAACAGTTACAGCATAATTTATCATCGATATATATATATATACAATAATGAGAAACGACGTCTAAAATTGAAGCCACCATCCGCCATTGTACCCCACCAAATACAATGCCTTGCCTAGACTGGTCATACTGTCTTCACTAGTCTACATCATGGTATGTGTTAAGTGGAATGAAAGCGATCGCATGGACCAGGAAGCAGTCTAGGCCAAGCATTGATCGTGGGGTACAATGGCGGCCGGCGCATGGCTTCAATAGTTCTCGTATAGCCAAATGCTATTGCATACTTCATATATCGATGTAATTTATACGACTTTTTAATGACAGATTTCTTTGTAAAGTCACGGTACTCCTTTACGTACGACTCAAACAGACGTCGGTAGGTCTTCAAGTTGCTACACTGGTCCTAAAATCAAGTTTGAGGCTTGGTGAAATTTTGTGACAATGTAAGAAAGCGCTGTGTCAGACTGTACCTTGTGGATTTTCCGTTTTTAAAATGTATCATCGAGTGGTATTTTCCATCAACATGACGCGACATACATGTAGTTTTGTTTTGGTGACTTTGAGTCACCCATCGTTTGACGTCACAGCGTTAGTATTCATAAAAACTTGAGCGCTTGCTGGCGTTGGTGGCGCCCTTCCCACTATCCGTTATGGGCACAGTAGATTGGTTCCCAATCCCTATAGATTGGTTCGCTTATAGATTGGTTCCCGATCCCTATAGATTGGTTCGCTTATTGCGAAAAAATAGGGATCGGTAAAGGGCAGCCATGACGGGCAGAATTCTGCCCGTCACGTGGTTATTATTATTTTTATATTTTTAGTAAGTGCGCAGATTTTGAATTGACATTTGTAACTTGGCCGTGCGTGTCGAACATATCCAATTATGTAAATAAAGTAGATTGCATAAAGCAAAGGACTTGACCAATTTTTAAATATTAAAAACACAATGCGCACGCGCAGAGACGACCAATTACAGATCAAGATGAAGCGCCCTTTACCTGTCCTTAAATTCTCCTGTGTGGAATATGTGGACGGGAACCAGTCTACTAGGGGTGCTCCTTGTACAATATCGTTATGGACTCGCTCTAGGGGCGCTCCTACGTCCTCTAGGGGCGCTCCTTGTACAATATCGTTATGGACTCGCTCTATGGGCGCTCCTACGTCCTCTGGGGGCGCTCCTTGTACAATATCGTTATGGACTCGCTCTAGGGGCGCTCTTACTTCCTCTACGGGCGATTCTTGTACAATATCGTTATGGACTCGCTGGGTGCTCTTACTTCCTCTACGGGCGCTCCTTGTACAATATCGCTATGGACTCGCTCTAGGGGCGCTCCTAGTCCTCTAGGGGTGTAGATTGGTTCCCGATCCCTATAGATTGGTTTGCTTATTGCAAATATAGGGATCGTTAAAGGGCAGCCACGACGGGCAGAATTCTGCCCGTCACGTGGTTATTATTATTTTTATATTTTTAGTAAGTGCGCAGATTTTGAATTGACATTTGTAACTTGGCCGTGCGTGTCGAACATATCCAATTATGTAAATAAAGTACATTGCCTAAAGCAAAGGACTTGGCAAATTTTTAAATATAAAAAACACAATACGCACGCGCAAAGACGACCAATTACAGATAAATATGAAGCGCCCTTTACCTGTCCTTATATTCTCCTGTGTTGAATATGTGTACGGGAACCAGTCTATGGGCACTGGGGCCCGGAATATTAGTTTCTCCTGCTGTTAATCATCCTGAGATCTCAGGGAATTTCCACTCTGCAAAGCGACGTGACAATATACCCTGAGGAAATACACGCAAATCTGTGGAGCGAGCCGGCTGTTGTCATGTCTTGAGCCAACTCACGCCCGAGTCATTTTGATGTGATTTAATCAATTCGGTCATGTTATGCCGAAAAGAAACAATTTCTATACTTTCCAGAAATTGTATATTAAAGCCTTTTTGAAGTATGGCTGCCTTATAAGAGGGCGCCCTTTGATTTGAGTAAAATAAACCAAAATGGCCGACGCTTGTACGTACGTTTGTGCGGGTGGGTGTACGTTTACATTTTTACTGACGGCTAAAGCCGCCTTTTTTAAATGACATTTTAGTGCTTAATTACGGTAATGGACGGGTTAAAGATACTTTATCTACGGCACAGGATATGTGTTAATATCTGGCCGATTTAACCCAGCATTAAGGCATAGGCTGCGCCTAGCCCGTCGCCTACCCAACGCGCGCACGGTCATATAAATATCAAAATGATGGACACATGCAAAGGAAATCGACCCAAGTTGGGCTATGCCTGGTGAAACTTAATAATTTCTGCAAGCCTTGGTCTACTCTATAACGTGCTATGTTTTTGCCTAAAGCCTTAGCTTATAGGGCCTATTTTAACTAGCTATAAATGCTATGACTGTTTCCCAAAAGACCAATCAGTGTGTTATGTTTTAATTTGTGTCTTTTGGCTCTTTTATTTATAGTCCAGATGAATAATGCAAATGACAGTTTGAGTTTACAAGCAGTAGATCCTGCATGACTGCATGACTGGCTGAAAACCAACAATGTGCCTTATCATCATTCCTGGAAGAAATTGCAGCTTTTTCCAAATTAACTTGTTATAATAGTTAAATCTTGTATTACCAATCTTGAAAAAGAAGAAGAAAGAGTTGGGACCCAAATTTGTCCTTGTTATAAGCATTACTTTGTATTAACAGGGCTCTTATAATCAGTGTTAGACTATTTGTATGTAGTTTTCTCGACACAGGCTCTCAATTAATCACCGTTTTTAAGAATTTACCAATCGATAGTACCATTAACTATCCATGTATAGATGCTCTAAAAATCACTCCATCTTAAGCTTCCATGTTATGGTACAGTCAAAACTCTGATAAGAGAACTGCTCATTGAACATTCTGCTCATAATGAAGAAAATTTCTTATTCTCCATCGTGTTCATTCATCATTATTCATAAAGCTTGACTATGCAAGTTGTGAAACACTAAAAAATACAGCTAGTACATGAAATTTTGTTTTGGCCATGGACAAATGAGTGTAAATAAAAAGGCCAAGTGAAACAAGATAACTTGAAGCCGCACGACACTAAGTTTATTCATTGGCAAATCTGAAAATACAGATGTCAAAACTGTCAAAGAACTTTACATGTGAACTTCCAGAAACCACGGGAAAGAATTGATAACTTGACCATATTGTTTTAGACCTTGGAAAGAATTCCATACTCGGCCCGTCACATTTTCTAAAGTGCAAATGAAAAGAACAAATTTTGGAGGGGGAAAAAGTGAAGATTTTACGAGGAAAAACTAAGAAATCTTCCGAGTTGTCTTATACGTTTAGTGCAGGAGGGTTTATGTGACGTCCGACTCGTAAATTCTTTCCAAAATATTAATGGTTAAATTATCAATTCTTACCCTATCGGACTTTAGAAACGTGCGTGAACGAATCAGCATTTTTTGAAGTACGACGTTTTTCACGTATGCAAGGCAAAACAATAACGAAAACGATCAAAATCTGCCACAAACAGACCAAAAGTTGTTCTTATACAATAGACAATTATCCTATTTCCAAAACCACGTACAATATTGGTCGTCAAGTTATCTCTAAACAATCAAACAGATGAAGTTTTGATAAGCATTTTAATACCGTGGCCGAGCGGTTTAGGTCATTGACTCGCAATCATAGGTGAAAACTTGGGGTTGCAGGTTCGAACCTCCCCACGGCTACGGTACCTGTGCCCTTGGGCAAGGCACTCAACCACACTTGCTCCATCCTTCGGAAGGGATGTAAAGCCGTTGGTCCAGTGTGTTAGGTAATGGAAACGCACTCTAAAGATCCCAGAACATTCTTTCGTGAAGAGCAAGGGGGATCATCCCCGGTGTCTCTGGCCATTTCTAATTATATTTCTAATTCTTTATGGGTTTCCTCACGCTTGCGAGTGACAGTGCAATGAGCACTATTGAGGAATCCTTGGTATGAATACCAGAAAGAAATAATAATAATAATAATTATTATTGGTTCCCGATTCCTATAGATTGGCTCGCTTATTGCGAAAATATATTCTCCTGTGTGGAATATGTGGACGGGAACCAGTCTATCCGCCGGGTTCCGTTCCTTATGACTGTCCCATTCCTACCAAACTTTCAAACGACGAACCTTATTTACTCCGCAGTTTTTCAAATTAATAACAGGGATGCATGCTGACGAGTGTAATGGAACGGATTCCCCAGTATGCTTTTAAATAGCAGCCAATCGCCGACGCGGACAACGGCCAGCATTACCGAGTACATGTATCACATGCGTGCACGGTGTTTACAATCTGCGCGCGTTACATTTGAATGCCTGCAATCGTGCTGCAATGCACTGCAAGCGTCCTGATTGGTCCAGCAGAGGCGACAAGATTTCTGTCGCTAGTCCCACCGCCAAATGGCCATGGGGCCTTTTTCAACAGGGCCACTGTACGCAGGAGTTGGGGAGTGCGTTAAAGGGGCACTGTTGCAAGAGGATGGCCGTTAATAGACCTGAAACGTAATGACGTCACGCGATGTTTACCGCAGTGCATTATGGGTGAAAAGTGGGGCCGAAATCGCTAGTGTTCGAACTTTGCGTGCGTTGCATGCATAGCGCCTAGCGTATTATGCACGTAACTAAGTTTGTGAACTTTACTAACCGCTTCGCTGGCAAAAAACGTCAAAAACAAGATCGTAAATTTATAAAATGGTTCGTGTCAACTTAGTTGTGCCTGCGTGAGTTTTAAGCGCACGACGGACGCCGGAACTATGGTTTTAACTTTTAAGGCTTCAAAAGGCGGCGAAAATGGCCCGGCAATAATTGTGCAAACTAGCTATGCAGAGATTTCGTCCCTACTTTTCACCCATAATACACCGCGGTAAACATTGCGTGAAACTCGTATAGGTTAAGCACACTGCCCAAAGGCTGACCAATTGGAAGAGTCAACGTGATTTACGTAACCTTTTGTTAATTGCCAAGGCCGTGGCTCTACACTAAATATTCACTATAGGGATGCTTTATAGCGGACAACTCGATATTTAGCAAGTTACCATAGCAACCCACGTCGCGCTTCGACTGTCTATCTCTCAGAAAAAGAGGCAAAACGGTTGCCACAGAAACTCATCGACCATGTACCAGTGACAAGCGATCTGCAGTTCCAATTAAGAATCTCAAGTTGAGCGAAAGATGCGCTCTTCCACTTTTTGCTTCATGTTTCCCCGTCACTGCCGTAACCAACCCGGCGTTATGGAGTTTTCGATTTGCACGACGGATGATTCTACGACGGATAAATTGCTATCCCGACTCATCTGCGCATGCGTTGACTTTGCCATGTCGTCGTCGTCTGATTTCTAGGACGGTAGTTTGGGCAAATCAACGTTGGGGCGACGACGGCAACGTTTAGGTAACATTTCACCTTCAACAACACATTTTTGGATCTCATGACTCGATCTCAAGTCGTCGTGAAAATCGAAATGGAATAAAAGTAGGACAGGACGTTTTGTCCAACGACGTGTTCGCGGTCAGATTTTACACCGTCGTGTTTCTCTCCGTCGTCCAATCGAAAGCTCACTCATATGTAAAGCGTACGACAGCAAGTCTTTTGTTGTACACACGAACATCAAGCACGAAACATCTAGAAAGATCTCTCCAGAATTGAAAAAGGCACGCGAAAATCACTTGCGTTTCGAGACTTCGTATTACCAGCTGCAACATCTTAAATTGAAATTTGTAATTGTAATGACTCAAGAATTAGGTGTTTGAAGGAATTCGCAAAGCTTTTGGCGGACAACACATTCTCCATCGCAGTGTCTTTATTTGGACACGAGAGACTGAAACGCAAAACAAACATGGATTCATGTGCTCTCAAAATTTGGTATTTGTTTTTGCTCTTGGTTGGGGGAAATACAATACATCAGTTAGTTACAGGATATAACTGTTCGACAAAAGAAAGGCTTGTTAGTCCCTGCCAACCACCGTGGCTAGGCTTCGAAAAACATTGCTACCTTTTCACGAAGACCGTCTATAACTGCACGGAGGCCAAAGAGTTCTGCCAGATGTACTCCCGGCCAGGGAGACCGGCACATTTGGCGTCCATTCACAGCGATAACGAGAACCAGTTCATGTATCGTTATGCCAAATCGGTTGATCCCATCCCACACGGTTTTTACATTGACTTGAGTGAAAGAGGTACTGTATGGATGGATGGAAGGGAGATATCATACGAGAAGTGGGCGCCTGGACAACCGTCAGGGCGTGATGGTACCACCTGCTTCATTATGTGGTATAATAGTCAATGGGGCGATACATACCCGAGTCGGCTGTACCCATTCATGTGTAAAATGACTGCAGGCTTTTAATGCTAAAATGGTGAAAATTGCTAACTGATTTGGCGCTCAAGATTACACTTTGAAGTTCAGGGTTGAACTTGGTCCGTTGCTCTCGGCCGTCGTCGGAACAAACAGCGCTGTGCGGCACGACATCGGTATGCTGTCAAAAATCAATAGACGGTGAGAAATACCAGAAAGATATTGTACAAATAAGTCTTGTATTCGTAAGGGTTGAGGTAGTTTTACAAATTTTGGTGTTTAAAATTATTCTTTCGACCAGAAATGACCCCGCCAAGGGTCTGTTTTGATGTCCGATATGCCAGACAATATGTCGGCCAGTTATCTTAAGTTGTATATAATGCTTAATGGCAAGCAGCCGGCCAGCAGAAACACGTGTATTGTTACGCATTTTTTTCACCTTTTAAATAACCATCAAGTCAAGGCAAGAACAGGTTGCCGTACAATTACGCCAAATAGGCAGCCGAAGTGTGACGTATTGCCATGGTAATTGGCTCTAAACATCATGGCCATCGGAAAAAAAGTACCATTGAAAAAGCACAGGGACATGGTTCAGTGATTTATAGTGTAGAGCCATTGCCTATAGGCAACTAACAAAATATGACGTATTCACTTCGGCAGTCTATGGGTAATTCTAATCCCAGATAGTTTTAACATTGATTTGTCCTGCAAAATTGCAGATGGATCCAGGAAATGGATGTGCGGATGAGTTGAGCAAGAATTGACTTTTTAATGCTACGTTTACACCATGTCCCCGGCGCCCCGGTTTGGCCAAAACGTAGCGTGCCGTGGAACTTTTATTGTCTTTTTATTACTTTGGCTCGACTCGGCCCTAGTTGGGCCGGTGTGTTGCGTTCTACCACGGTGCGTTACGTCCCGGTACGGAAAGCGTGGCGCGCCGTGCCGGTTCCGGGCCGCGAGGCGGACAGCGCGCCCTGAAACCGGGACAGCGCGCCCCGGAACCAGGGCCGAGTTCAATAGCACAATACGTACGCCGGTATTGGGTATTTTCCCATACATTTACCGTTGAAGGTATTGTCGGTATGCATACGTATTGCGCTATTGAACGCGCCCCAGGACGGCGCGCTACGTTTCAAGTGCGATGGTCTGCTGCGGCGCCCTGCGACTGAACGTGGCAGCTGTCACGTTTCACGCCCCGGTGGTCACCCGGTAGTCTCCGGGATGCGTTCCAAACACGCGAACATTGCAAACGTTTTCATCGTTCGCCAAGAACTGGTACCCGGCTTTTCATAGACGAGTGCACAAAAGCACTGTAACCAGTGGCGAACGTTGGCAACGTTCGCGTGTTTGGAACGCAGCCCCGGTGGGTGTAAATAGTGCGCTCTATAACTTCATTTTCACTTCGTCCAGGAGCGCGATGCAGTGAGGCGTAACTGGCCGTGAGCAATAACCGTCACACACCTTGGCGCACCGAAGTTCACCAGGCCGCATTCACACCATGCTGTGGCCACTACCGTGACGGGCCTGGCAGACCGTGGGGTGCCGGGCTTCCAAACGTGGCGGAGCGCGAGGCACCGGCCGCGATCATTAGTGCCGGGACTGCCGGGGCAAATTTTTTGACAGAGCTGCTCACTGGCCGGTCACCGGCCGGTGGCAAGGGTGAGCCACGGTCATTCACGTTTCGCCACCCCGGTCCCCTACGCTCCCTGACGTCCATCCCGGTGCTCCTCTACCGGGGCGCCGGGGACATGGTGTAAACGTAGCATAAGCAGGGGTTTTGCGGTGGCACCATGTATCAGAACTCTCAGCGTTTCAAACAGAATGCTCTGTTTGTCATCAGAATACTGCCGTAGACCGGATCTTTTCAGAGCCAAACTTCTCCAAAAGAGATAGTTCCGATACATGGTGCCACTCTGAAACCTAAAAAGAATGTTATTCACAAAGTGGGCATATGAACGCAAAAAGCGGCAAACAAAAATGCAGAACTATGTACATATTTTATTGAAAACATCGTTATTATTTAACAAAGTAGTTACTGTTTAAAATTTCTTCAGCCTAATAGTCTACAATTTGTAAGTAGTTCGAGTTATGTACAATGTTCTAAAAAAATCATTAATTCAGATTGTCGTCACAACATTTTCTTTTCTTTAAATTAAAACTAGTTTTTGGTTTTAAAAAAAAATCAATCCATCTATGCTATAGAAAAGTAAAATGTTATGAAGTGAAACCCGGTTGTATTAATTATCTTTTTCGTAAGTTGCTTGAGTAAGGAAGAATTTTTGTAAATAAGCAAGTCTATCTTTTCCTTTATACTAATGTGGCGGTATTTTTTGGCATTTTTGAAATACTCAAATGTGATAACAGGGTCTTTCTATAAATTAGGGGTCCAATTTTGGTGTCCCCGTTACATTTTACATCTCGTTTTTGTAAATTCAGGACACATTATTTAAATACTTTCCATCTCAAAGAGTGAGTACATAAATTACAATTCACACAAAATGGTTTAAAAGCCATTTGAATGATTTTTGTACGAACAAAAACACATATCAGGTGTAACGGGGACACTAAATGTCACACTTTTGGACCCCTAATTTATAGAAAGACCCAACAGGCAGTGTTTGAGCTTAAAATCAAATCTTTCTCCAAAAGCTATTAGCAGAATTTACTCCTTAGCAAATTGTGATATTTGCAAAGGTGTCCAAAGGACAATTTGAACATATTTTTGGTTGGTAATTTCAATTTGCCAAGTAGAATATATTGTGCTGCAAGAACGATTCTATACAGAAAGCTTCAGGATTAAGGCCGAAACTTGAAACGTTTTCTTACGGTGTAGTAAATAATGTGGGCCCACAACATTTTAAATAGTGTACTTCAGGTCTTCATCAGGTTGTGGTGTTGGATTTATTTAGGCCAATAAAAAAAAAACTATGTTTAACGTAAGTTGAAGTCTCCCAAAATGACGCGGCTTTTTTTTCCTCTCTCTTTTTTTTTTGGTAAGTGGATTCCAAGCAATAAAGTCAAGTTGGCATGAAGCCAACAGGCATGTTTTTAATCGAAACACTAAAAAAAAAAAAAAAACCTTTGACGCGCAGGGTTGACTTTTTTTCTGGTGTTTTTGAAAAAAGAAAAAAGCTTTGACGCACAGGGTTGAAAGTGACGCGCGCGCTAACGCTAAAGTTCTTTTTCTTTTGTTTGGCCTTATCCGTGGATCCAGTGACATCAGGACCACATGACCTGTCTATGCGCTTACCTGATGAAGATTTGAAGACCGGGTTGTGACGAGTCCATCACAAGTCCCTTGGTCCTACACTACTCACAATAAGTTAGGGATATTGTGGGGTGTACGCATATATTTTACTGAGGGTATGCATTCCGATTCAATAATTTTGTTTATGATGAGACAATTGTATCTGTATGACAGACACACCTTGTCACAGAATTAGGTGAAAACAGTAATTAAAAAAAAAAGAAAATCCAAAATTGAACCACACGAATATCCCTTACTCATTGTAAATAGTGTAATTCAAATGAACTCCAAAGATATTCTGTTGTGCGTGTTCATCCTTGTATCCAGACTTGTGATATATTTTACAACAACCTGCTAAAAGTAAAAGATAGCTGCGATTACTAAAAGTAACCAATTTCATTTTTTAAACCTTACGATATGAACAAAAACGGATTCAATTTTACACAACTGACTACAACAAAACGTTGCATAGCAAATATAACTACAGACTAAATCGCTACTGGGGGAAAACCTAAGTAAGTGGCAGTCTGTATCTGCTTAGCATGACATTGAGAGTGCTTACCACATTTCGGTCCTGGTTTGGTAAAACCATGTATTCAAGATATCGTTTTAACAAACCAGGGCCGCGTTTTTTTTTACCCAAAATTGAATACAGTGTTTATGCGCCACTGAACGGCAATGTAAAATACATTGAAAATTCTGCCACAAAGTATCGGTATGAGGTACAAAAGTCTTACAAATAGCGGAAGAAGGCGACAAATTTCTTTTCAAATAAAAAAGAAATAAAAAAAAAAAACGAAAACAAAAATGAGAATGACAGTGTCTCGCTGAATATCGCTAAAACCTCTAAAATGTACAGTTTGTGACCAAGTTCCTATTTTTACTTCTCATACAAAACGTTTTTTCTTTAAATTCAAGTACAAATGCGGCAAATTTGTGCCTGCGATATACATTTATACAATTGACCTCTGCCAAAGGAAAAACAAAATTATCAGTCACAATAAGTTAATTATGTATACAACTGTGGGATATACAGTGCTATAATTTGTATAAAAAAAGTTGGCACAGTATGTAGTCTACCGTGTCTGTATTTACAAATTGGGGTAGGTGTTAGTCTTGGCTTCAAGACGCTGCTAGTTTGGTTTTTCCCCTAAAAATTACACACTGCGTGAACTAGATTCTCCACTTTATTTGATTCCATCAATCGATACCTTATATCTGCATTTGTTATAGACTACTTGAGTGTGACGTCAGTTGCCATGGTAATTTGGTCCAAACATTCGCTGGTAATCTGATACGCCCATTACCAAAGCGCAGGGAAACAGTTCACTGGTTTTAGTGTAGACCCAGTAACCATGGTAACACACAAAGAGTGACGTTTTCACTTTAGTAGTCTATTGATGAAAATTTTGATTAAAAACCGCTCTTGTTCGTGCACTGTGTAAATTTTCGTCTGGGGGGAAAAACAAAAACAAGGAAAGTCCCGGAGCCAAGACTAGGTAGGTGTCTGTTAAAGTCATGTAAAACTAAAAAGGTACAAAGTATATTAATTTTAGCATGAATAAAGATTCTTTAAGTGTTTGTTGGCATTTTTGCGTCTGTATGGACTGGTGAAAACTTCCTAAGATATGTTTAGCTTTAGGGTGCAACCATTTAGAAGAATGTTGCCGAATTTGTGAATCTTGTTGAAAAACCTTGTTAATACACAACACGTTGTTTCAAAAATCAAAATATGAATTCCTTATTTTGGCACTGTTTGATATTTCAAAAGAGGCTCTCCTTCCTCAGGGAACCACAATACCCCTTCAGAGGAAGGGGAGAAATACTGCAGGATAAAAAATTACGCATAATTGTTTTGGTTTTTTTAGGGTGAGAAAGCAAAAAAAAAAGAAAAGTGGAATTTGATAGAGGGACTCAATATGTCAGGGCATTCACGAATCCTTACACACTGCGTAAGCCCGCAACATTGCGTTAGCTGGGCAACATTCCTGTGATAATTGCACGCAAGCCTATGGAGCTTATGCCATTTTCAAAAGTTGTGCAAGCTACGCAATTTTTCGTGAAATCGGCTGCTGGTATATTCTGGAATTAAGGCAGTTTGGGAAACTTATGTAGAATAGCTGGAAAAAAAACCTGTGATAAAATTACAACATTTTTGGTTTGTTAACCAGCATGCCAAACATGCGACTCCGCGAGGGTTTTAGGGAAGGGTGGGTGGTAGATTTTAAATTATTTATAAATATATTACAACTTGAAGTCTTCCTCTTGCATTTTGGCAAGTGTCTTCTTGACTCGAAGCATGGTGAGCCGGGCTGCTGGGTGGTGATGCCAGCATTGCGTCATGATTCTTGCTATCGACAAAAGGCTCTGTAAGGGAAATCAACATTTCAACGTCAAAAGCAATGATTTGGAGTTTCACTGAAGACAAGCAATTATTATTATTATTTTTTTATTAAAGGAGCGTGTCCGGATCACATTTTTGAACCCCAATTTTTCCCATATGTGTCGAGATTTTGATACCATATAATTTTTCATATTTTTCTCATTACCATTCTAAAATTTCGTGTTCTCAAGGATATTTTCAAGGGTATTTTCAAGGATATCGTAAAAAAAACACCGATGTTTTGTAAACTAAATTATCTGGTTCCATAATGCAGTACAGTGATTACAACAACCTTTTTGCTTCCACATCCAAATTGGAGATTGCAAACTTCCTGTTTTCTTCCCATTTATAGTATTTTAGGGAGGTGATTTGTATGATTCTCAGGTCAAAACGAAAACCATTTTCTGGAAAAATATATCTGAACACGCTTATTTAACTCAGTTGATAGTACATGTACTTACATCGTCTCCACTCCAGCGATTGGGAATGTCCGGTCTCCGTCTTTCTTGTATGACAACCTTTTGTATTTCTTCGTACGTTGGATTCGCGCTTGGTATAAAATCGTAGTACGGAACCTGCGCATCTTCTACAATTCCTGTAGTACGACCAAAATAACAATTAGCAAAATATTAACTTGCGTGGTTAACTTCATTTGGACAAATAATTAGCGAATAAAAGTGGGTTTGGCCAGTCTTAAACATACGTTTTAAAACCGACTACATGTAGGGGCTGAGTGATAATGGCCCGAGCCGCATCATAAATACTTTTTTTTGTTTAAATCGGTAAAACTCACCAAAATTCTTTGATAATCTTGTCGTTTTGCATTGTACTGTGCATGACGCGTGTTCGTTCGTGCGCGCGTTACGCGTATTGCAAGCGTGTTGTACGCGCAGCACACTACCTGGTACTTGTAGTGCACATTTTGCTTTTGTGTTCTATAAGCGCTGAATAGGGCTGAATTGGTCATATATGGTCACGTGGGTTCGGCATGATTGACATGTCAGAACTATGCATTCTGGACATAAGCATAGAGTCTGATGTCTTGTCTGATTATATTTATATGCAATATGAAAATTCATGAAAAAAGGACAAATAATGAATATTCATGACTCACCTCTTGTTACGCATCTTCTGGCAATTTCCCAAAGAACCAGACCGAATGAATAGACGTCTGCATTCTTGTACGATTCAAAGGCATTCGTGTTGAGCGTGCCGTCTAGCACTTCAGGCGCCAAATACCGTCTGTTGGCCGTCCGTGATTTAGTTGGTAAGTCCACTTCGTTGGTTTCACTGCAATTTTAGAATCATGAATAGGAACAGTTCAGATTGTACAGCAGAGTTGTAGTCTATTCCATCACAAGTCCTCACAAGCTTTCACAAGTCCCTGGGTCTTAATTCAAGTCACAAGCTATTCAAATGAACTCCAACAAAGGCATTCTTCTGTGCGTGTTCATCCTTTGCTTCTTGTTACTGGACTTGTGACAGCATATGCAGCACGATATGGGGCCGCCCCACCCCCACCCCCACCCCCACCCCCACCCCCACCCCCACCCCCACCCCCACAACCCCACCCCCACCCCCACCCCCACCCCCACCCCCACAACCCCACCGCCCCCACCCCACCCCTCTACCGTTGTTCCCCCATTGTGTCTCAAACATCCTAGGAATCCTTTCAGTTTTATGGGGGGTTGGTGCGTTAACAAAAGGGAAGAGTGTGTTGAGTCATAGGGGCGTTAGGGGGGAGTCCTTAGGCCCCATATCGTGCTGGGTATACAGTTGTAGTCAGAAGTTTAAATACAACTGTGTTAAAACTGGTGTGCTTAAACTTGCGTTGTCATCATTTTTGTAACAGTCTTTACTAAAGTTGTGATTTTGTGGAATTCCTCACGACTTGCAGTACTTAAAACACAGGTTGCACACCTTGCAATGGTTCGGGTAGTCCTGTTTACCATTTTGGGTGATGATGGTAGTGGTGTACATGTATGTAAACTTCTGACTTCAACTGTATGTGACAGACCTGTGTGGGTCTCGTCACGGACGTGTGATTTTATCGACTCTGGACTTGTGATAGCTTTGTGATGGACTCGACTACAGCCCTGCTTTAAAGCACTTATATCGGGGTTAATCTTGTTAATCCTGATGGATTGTGGCTGATGTTGATACATCGAAGCTCGTTTCCGACGTGCAAATTGACGGATAACGTGCCACAAACAACCCTTATCTCTGAGGGGAAATTGTCCAATTTGTGGCCCCAAAAACATGGCCTGTGAGCCCCCTCTTATGCTGTAGGGGCCTGCTAGCGCTCCCCCAAAATCGTGACTTCCTGATCATATTTCCTGTCTCCCAGAGTTCTCAAACTGTGCAGCTGCGCGAGTGTTAGTTTTATTGAGATCAATTTTTTAGTTAAAGGAGAAGAACACTACTCACTATAAGTTGGGGACATTGTGGGGTGTACGCAGATATTTTGAGGGCATGCATCCCGCTTGAATGATTTTGTATATATGATATTTCTCCTTTAAGCAGAATTTTCAGTTGAGCAGAGGTTAATTCGGTTATTCTTTTAACAGTAAACGGCGAGATTTCACAGCCTCAGCTATTTTAATTGGTTTTGATCCCAATAGACTTTTTGCACCTGCGGCCATGACGGGGGCAGGTTTTCATATTTAAATGATGTGACAATTGATCCACAAAGTGCCTACTCGTGCATGACGCATGGTGACAATGTGACTGCCCCCTGTCATGGCCACCAGCGCAAAGGGTCTATACCTGGAAGCTCCTATATACCTTAAAAATCTTGCAGCCCGCGACATGTCGCCGATAGCACACGTCCCGTTTGCTTTAACCAGGATATTCCTGCTGTTAATGTCTCGATGCGCAATGGCCGGTTTGCCTTGCATGCCGCAGATCTCCGAATGCAGGTGCGCCAAACCGTTAGCCGCCGAGTGGGCCAACCGAAGCATGGCCTTGGTGTCAAGGATGTTGAAACGAAGGTAGTTTAGGAGTGAGCCGTGTTCGTGGTACTCTGTGATCAGAAAGAGCTGCGTCCATGAACCGGACCCTCGGATGTCGGCCGCGATGAAACCTGGGGGATAAAATGAAATCTGCCGGTTACAACATAAAAGTGTACTTAAGTGTAAACGTTACCTTTCTTTTTGCTAACAAATGCTTTGGAACCTTTGAACTGATCTACACAACACACTGGACCTACGGCTTTACATCCCATCCGAAGGATGAAGCATTTGGGGTCAAGCACATTGCTCACCGACAAAAGTATTTCAAGAGGTTTCAAACTCACGACAGGTGTTTCTACCTGCAGTCCGTGAGTCAGTGTGCTCCCAAGAAAAAATTATTGATAACCGTCTTCGAACGAACAAAATAATACACCAAAATCAACGATGACAAAAAATCTCGCTCTCATTCGTACCTAAGATGTTATCGTGCCTCATAAGAACAGTCTGATAAATCTCCGTTTCCCTGAACCAGCTGGCCTCTTCCTCAGTCAAGTAGATTTTGACGGCGACGTGTTCTCCCCTCCATTTAGCTTTCCAAACCTCTCCGAACCGTCCCTGGCCAACGCAGCGTATTAACTGTACCTGTTTGGCAATGGTTCTCTGGACCTAATAAACGAAACACGAAAATGGTGAGTGAAAAATGTCTTTCGTTTTGAATTTGGCATACTGTAACTGCACAGCACAACATGCAGTGTTTGTGTCAAAATGTTGAAGGTGTATTTGAAATAATTAGGCCGGCGTAGCGGTACTTTCGTTGCCTTCCAACTCTGTGACCCTGGTTCAAATCCTGTCCGAGTCGGTATGTGGATTGGGTTTTCAATTCCTGCAAGGGGAAATCGGTACTTTCCTCTCCTGTTTCTCTGTGGCCCTGCTTCAAAGCCCGTCTGGGTTAGAATAGGGATTAGGTATTCAGTACCCACTTGAATAAATTAGTTTTCTCTATACATGCTTGTAGAGTTTTTCTCCTGCCTTTATAACTGAACCAGGGACCGATTTTACAAAGCGCTAAGATGAGTCTTAGGGAGGGTCACTCTTCTTATCTTGGTACATTGGTATAGAAATTAGGACGTACTGAACTTGCCTGAACTTTTGTGAATTCAATCCCAGGTTTCAGTAGCAAGTTGATAATTTTTACTAACTGGCAAGACCTGTTACTTGATTTAAATACATGACCAGGGGGTGATTTCACGAAGCGCAAAGACCCGTCTCAGGAAGGGTCACTCTTCTTATCTTGGGACGTTGGTATTGGAATTAGGACGCACTGAACCCTTCTTAACTTTTGTGAAATCGACCCCTGCAACTTACCAGAAGAGGAAGTCCAGAACCACTGCCCGAACCCGAGACTCGATTGAGAAGTTCACTGATGGTTTCCCCGTCGGTGATGTAACTCTCGTTACGGCGCGTTCTGCTCACTTCAACGTCAAACTGTCTTCTTGCTTCTCGCTTTTTTAACCTTTTTTTATAAAACAAAAATCATTTTTTTCTTAGAAAAAATTGTTTTTTTTGTTAAAAAAAAATTCCATGCCTGATCCCAGACAAATTCAGTTAGGAATGTTTGCAGCTTCAGAGAGTGACAAAGTTGTTCATACAAACCATTTTACAAACCACTTTAAATTGAACCGGACGTCAGCATGGATGTAAAAGGGAAGGAAACACTTTAAACACTTCCTACTCGGCAAAGACAATGATCTTAATGACTGCTTTATATCATGGTATTCTGCCAGACACTAAAAAGTCCATGTACGGTAGTGCTTTGAAATTGCAGCCTGCCTCCCAATTTTATATATTTTCTTATGATTTGTTCTGATTCCTTAACATATGATACAGGTACGATTTCATAATGTCTTGCAGGTTATCGCAGTCGTAGACTTTTGTCTTTTTAGTTGCTAACTGTACAATTTCCTACAATTTGCCACGACTGTGCATGCGCTCCATCATAGATAAGCTGCGATTACATATGAGAAACACCCTCCCATTGTGCGACAGTCATAGACAGTCGTAGATAGTCTTAGGTAATTGCGACAAATCTTACATAAATCGTGAGAAATTCTTAGCAAATTGGCACAGCTACATGTACTTCTTCAGATTCAATGAAGGTGGGTCTGGTGTATTTCAGTATTTGTCAAGCCAGGAAGAATGAGATTTTTCACAATGGAGAACTTTAAAAAACCAAAAAGCAATTTTGGTAAGGGGTCGGGGATCAAGACTTTACCTGAGGTAAAGGAAGGTACTAATGAGAATGAATAGCACTGCGCAGACTGTTACTGAAACAAGAAGTACAATTTGATGGGCTGTTGTGTCGTATTCATATTGCTCCAGCGGCTCATCTGCATGGAAAATAGGAAACAAAACAAAAAGTGAAATTACTTAGTGTACAATAAACAACATGCAACTCTTTAAACGTAATTTTCATCAATTTTTATGTTTTAAGTTCAGATGTTTTATCTCAGAATTAAGGATATGCATAGTTCCGAGTAATAGAGAGCCGAAGTGTGACATGTTGCCATGGTGATTGGCTCTAAACATCATGGCCGTCGGAAAAGGTATTATTGCAAAAGCACAGCAACACGGTTTAGTGATTTTTATTGTAGAGCCATTGCCTACCGGGTAGGCAACCAACAAAAGATGACGTACCTGTATTTACTTCGGCAGTCTATACAGGGATGTCATACATACATACATACATATTCATAAAATATGCGCTTTCTAACCTTTGAACAGCGAAAAACCCGACATTGAAACCAGAATTCACTTGGGCGACTGCATCTAAAAGCAATACGTGTAAATCGGCCGAGAACCACGTGCGTGACTGTTTGCGAGCGTATGCTAATGAGCCGTTTGCCTAGCTCTGTTGTGATTGGTCATATATGGTCACGCGGGTTCGGCTTGATTGACAGGTCGGAACTATGCATTCCTTTATACTATACTATTCTTAAAAGATGACGTTTGTCCCAAAGAGTAAAAAATTACTGCCACAACCTACATTTATGAAAAGCTTATTGGTGACACTAAAAACAGGTGTTAGCCAAGCTGGGGGAAAAGTTCAATAAGATTACAGAAATAAATGCAAGCATTAAGTATTTTTTACACAAATTTGAACTCTCATTGTCCTTTTTCATCGCAGCCAGTGATTTATGATGTTCAAGATTATCAGGCCCAGGGTAATAACTCAATTTCTTAGAAGGTAAATAACTAGGATTTTTGTTCCCACTAAGGGGTGGTTACATCAGAAAAAAATAGAAATTCTCCCTTGGAAAAAAAAAAAATACTTGCCCCATTTTCTAAGCTTGTGAAAATGATTTTGCATAATTTCACACGAATACACTTTGCTGTCGACGTAAAAACTATTACCCAGCAGTGAGTGTGAAACAACTGAAAATGTTTTTACAAAAGTGTAATTCACAAAATATGGAAATTTTTCCAAGTTGCGAACACTTTCATCATCATCATAGAATGCAAATGAGCATGTTAAAAGAAATTCATTTCACGGGAATTACTGTTGAAATTAATTTATTTGTCAAAAACATGAAAGCTGCCAAATTATGCCTACATGGCGTATGTGTACAGTACATGTAGGCCAACATCTCCATTATTTGAAATCCTAATCTCCCAGTTCTGATTGGTTGTCATGTTAGGAGACCCTTCTCCGCATTTGATTGGTAGACTGGCATGGTCCCTATGGGTATAAAGAAAGTCTGAGGTCCAGTCTCGGTCTAATCCAACAGAACAGGTGGTTAATCCACGGCTCCAGACCAACTGGAATCGGTGAAATACCCTGGGATCCACTACCAGTCTGGGGTGAAATCTGAAACTGATGTAGATGAGTTTTGGTGCATTGGGGAATGGGGACCGTATATGTACATGTACACTGTCCATATTAATATTCAAGCATGATTTTATATGATGTGTACAGTAATGTGATGTACAACTGATGGACATAATTCACAGGGAAGCCATTTTGGATCATGTCTCCTGAAGCAGTTGTATATTATTTTAAGGTGTGATTAGAATGTTACCAGACTACTTTGGAATGCATGAGCTTTGCATGTGTGATAAGTCATGTCTTATTTCATTGGCTGGTGCTTGAAACAGTACACAAGATAATGGAAGACACTGGGTAGCCGGCTTGATAATTTTTCATACACACATGTACTTTCAATTCGTAGCCTTTGAGCTTATTTAGAACTGCAAGACAGTTGCAGCATGTTTAATTTGTTTGTCGCAATATTTGCAAAGGACTTCTTTGGGTAGAACATTCTACCAAAGGCAGGGGTTACAATACTGTACAATACTTGACCCACTTTGTCGTAGCGTACACGCGATTTCAAAATCAATGCAAACATTAAACAACGGAAAGCCTTTCCTTCAAGTTGTATTTCAAAGCTGATCAACTAAAGCATAATTGAGCCATGTACATGAGTTGGGAGTTTTACCCGCATTCATAAAAGTGCAGTCATCTGGTTTTGTGGTTATACACAAAACGCAATCAATTGGCAATCATCCACAGTGGATACAGCATGTTTTCGATTTGTCCCCGACTATAAAGCTGTACTAGATTCCCAGGTTTGATGGCAAAACCATCTGTCAGTTCCAGTTTTTGCCAAGCCTCAGGTCTATCCCTCACAAATTTAACCCAAGTATCGCTTTTTAGGTCATGTACTGCAGGTTTCACACTACTCTTAACTTACCCGGGTAATTAATTACCCGGGTAGTTGTCCGTACCTGGGTAGAAATTAACCCGGAGAAGAAAACCACGAGCTTTCAGACTATAAATGTAACCCGGAGAATCGTCTCAAGGCCACCGTTAACCCCGAGATTGGTGGGTTAACCCACCTCGCGAGTAGGGTTAGAAATTACCCGGGTTAAGTTGGATTTTGAGGCAGTTAACCCGGAGAATTGCTAACCCCGAGAAGTGTAGTCTGAACGCTCCGAATTACCCGGGTAATCTCGGGGTTGAATTGTTCGTTAACCCCGAGATAACCCGGGTAACAGCATAGTCTGAAACCTCTAGCCAAGTATTCACTAATTTGTTTATGCATGTACAAATCTGACAACCCTGGTACATTTCTCACAAAGTCTGCCCAATTCTTTTAAATCCATGCCATCCATAAACTACACTACAGACTCTGTTTAATTCCAACATTTCTGGTGGTGCTTTATTGAATTACTCTTGCAGCATATTCAGTTACACAACCCCCTTGCTGCTGACAGCCTGCAGTATTTTTCCAGTGACCCCGAGGGTTTCCGAGGTGATTTCACTGGCGACCCAGAGACAGTAGATTCATCAACACTTTGGCATCCCCGCAGCAGCAGGCGCAGCATGCAGAGCGCCGGTGAAGCAGCTCTGAATGCTGGGTACCAACTACCAAGAGAGAACCAGGCCCCAGACTGGAATCCCTTGTCTGGCACCAGTGAGGTCAGAGGTCGAGTCTCACTGGGCCAGTTATCTACTGACTTTACTGACTTCTCTGGAACCGGGGAGATGGGTCCACATTCTTTATTAGATTGACTTTCTATGTATTCCCAAAATCTTTTGCCCTGGGTGCATTTCATTTTTTATGAGTGAGGTTTTTATGGAGCGAGGTTAGTGGGGGTAATACTAATAGCACTGCTATTAAAGACTCCGTGGGGTTGTAAGGAGTACAAAGCTATTTTTATGACGGTTGTGCGCTTTATGTTCCTGTTTTCAACGACCAAGTTCACAGTCCTCCAAAATCTGGGGCTTCAAATTTATGGCAAATAAAGGTTTCAACATGTTGAAAAACAAAACTGAGCAGAAGGTACGTTTGCACTTTTGCATTTCGTTCTCGAGACAAGTTGTTTGCATGGCCACATAATCCTCTCATTTCCCCATTTCCGATCACATTACAACCCATGGGCTTTCCAGTAAACCGCTGTTCATTACTGCCACAGAAATTCCCAATCAATATGGATTTCAGCACTGTCATTTGATACTATTATAAATCCTTCAAGCGCTGTCTGGCTGAAGGGTTATAAAACATGCCTTTTCACACCGACATGTGTTGTGTTTAAAACCAGATTTGTTTCCCCTGGTTTGAACCCAACCTGCTTCAGTATGAAACAAGCAATTCATCTTTTAAGTAAATTTGAACTCTGTAATTGTCAAGGTTGCTAGTATAAATGCTACCCGAATACAGATTTGTATAAGGATGTGACCATCCTTTTAAGTTAGGGTAGAGCTTGTGCAGTGTGTGTGTCGTGTGGTAGATTTAACCGACAAATCCAGCGCCAGTTACGAAATGTAAAACAGCCGACATATGCGCTACATGCACAATTAGTAGTGACTTTTGCAGTTGGAAAGGCGGAGTGGGAAAGAATTGAGTTGCTCAAGGCTTCAGACCTTGTGTGCAAAACATTGAGACAGGCTGAACATTTTTTGAAGCGTTTCCTCACAAAATCTCAAAATGTTTTCGCTCAAAATATTTGGGTTTTTCCATCTGTACTTACTAATGCTAGATTTAAAAAAAAAAATATCTGATCAACTCTTATCGCGGACTGAACCTGAAACGAGATGTAGTGTACATGTAAATGCAACAAATTTTCAGATTTGCAGCTCAATACACATGTCAGGTCTGTGTTCCCCTTTGCCATTTTGAGTGTAAATTCATTGTTATTACTACGCCATCTCACCTGAGATATCTGCCGTTGTAGTCGGAGTGAGCGTTGGGCTGAGGTAGAGATTACACATAGGTTTATCGTTGCAGCACGTCATGATTCGTGGGATTGAATGCGCTTTGCCGTTACACTGGAAAAGACCACCATCTTCTGGGGGCGGTAGACAACCATGTGATCTGGAAAGAATAAAACAAGATTGGGAAACAGGAGTAAAAAAGTGCTTTGCCATGTATGCGGAGATCTTGCTTACGACAGAAAAAACTGGGCCAGGAATTCACTGTAAGATGAACAATAATTTCAGGAGAGTATAAACTCAGATTGCCAATGAGATTTCTCCGAAAGTATTTTTTTTCCAAAATGAGAAATCATACTCTTTTAAAGCCAATAGTTGTTTGTTTGAGCAGAGGTGATTCCTGAGTGAAAATAATAACAAATTAAAGAAATAACACAAGTAAACTACAAGTTATCCTCTCTCATCTCCAACTCCAAATTATCTGAGACAGAGAAGGGTGTTTTCATTTCGAAATAAAAACCCAAACTGTTTGACTTGAAAACTTAAAAATTTGACTTAAATTTAACTTTCCGACTCAAACACTCAACATCTTGACTCAAATTTAGCGTTTTAACTCAAATGCAACTTCAAATTCATAACTGTAACTTCAAACTTGAAAGTTGAAGATAAACAACCAAAATGGCCTGTATAGGCTGTCTTTATCCATCCCACATTTCTGCTTTTCAATACTCTCTCCCGAAAGGCGAGAGAAACAAGTGAAGGGGGCTGTTCGTTGGCTTTGTGGGGAGGCTGGAGGACCAGAAACCCCCCTGGATTACAACCGAAGAAGGGAATGATGACAGATTCTGTCAAGCATGAGGGTGCCAAGGAGAAGCATTGCAGGATGTGGGGCTAGGAGGGGTGTCTGAGTCACTTTACCCTGAACAAACCCCTCTCCAACATGACTAAGGGATTATTGGAATGGGTGCAATGTGCAAAGGGAGTGACAATTCATGTGATTATGAAAAAAAATTGCTCAAAGTGGGACCAACATAAGGGGCCGTCTATAAAGTACGTACGCACGAAATGCCGACTCCTTAGACCCCTCCCCCCTCCCCCCACACAAAAGTTGTGACGTCACCCATATACTTTAACGTTGGGTGTGTATGCATTGGCTCTAACTCTCTCCCCCTCCCCCCTAGCCCCTCCGTGCATACATACTTTGTGGACGGCCCCTAATTTGAGTACCAGTACAGGTACATCAAAAAATGTTGTCAAAATGTTTGATTAAACACTGCCCCTTTTCCACCTGGTACAAGTACCGTTAGGCCTACAGACTTGGGTACATGTATCTAAAATGTTACTTTTACTAGTGTGAAAACAGCTGACTCAAAATGCGAAGTGAAAAGCCGAATGGCCTCTGAAACCTAGCTGAAATTTCTGCAGGCTAGTCAACAAACATTCTTTTTAAAATCCTGCCGTTCCATAAATTAACAAAACATTTCATCTGCCTTTAATTTTAGCATCCTTCACAAAAGAAACAGTGAAACCACCACCATTAACTGTTTTTACATTAAACCAATTAAAATGTCTGGGAGGCAGGGATAGTATGAACATGTAGTTAATTGGCCATGAGGGGATTATATACAGTTACAGGCAAGGTGCTATAAAATTCTATTAGGGATGGATAATGTCACCCCTTCCCTCTAACAAGACAGAGTTTTTCATTTTGATTCAGGAGGGTGACAAAATGGGACAAGAAAGACCCATGGGTCTCGTTTACTCAGTCTGGGAAATCATTTTGACACTGCGGACACTTTAGAGAAAGTAAGCAAAATATAAACAAACTAGTATTGCTTTCATCTGAAAACTGTTGGACCAAACAACATTTCTTTGAAGTTGTTAAATTTGGAAGTCCTCACTAGAACCAGCTCAACTAAATTAATTTCTTTTGCACAGTGGTAGCAGGAGAACTGGCTTTTCACAGTAAACTGGTCAGATTGGAAATACAAACAGTTTGACAACACATTATTTGTAACCCTGAATAGGGCCTACCAAAAACTATCAGACTTCGATACCAATATCACATGAGTATCACAGTTTTACATATCATATATCGGCCAAGACTATAGACCTTTATCACGGTGCGTCCATATTTGGCTTGTTCCCCATAGTACGTGCCGGCACGATCAGCGCATCAGCTTGACCGTGCAATATAGCCCATCTAATTTACCATTGTTGTTTTAAAATAATTACTTCGCGTGGCGCGATCAAGAAAACAATTTCAAAACGGGACTAAACTATTTTGTCTGCAAGCCTCGCTTTGGATACGTTCATTTGAATAGGGGAAAGGGAACATGGCCGCACCGTGATAAAGGTCTACACTAGTCCACAGTGGGCTAAATATTACAGCCACCCATCTCCTCCCATTTCCATGTCCCCTTTGTGAAAATGAGTCCCAACGGTTTAAGTGTAAATACTGGCCAATACCCAACAACACCAACCATGGATGCCACTGTAAACACTACAGCATATAGCTGACAATGCATATAATCAACACACGCAAACACACACAGTTTGACCAGCGGGCCACCAACAAAAGGCACGGTACTGTACATGTGCATGTTTTTTGCCACTCGGAAAGCTGGGCAAATTTTCACTCTCTCGACTCAAGTGGCGAACCTGATTTGCATATCAATGCAAGCTGGATTGGTCTATAACACGAGCCCTGTGACTGCATGTATTGCAGCAGTACCGCTAAGCCAATTTGATTGGTTTGGTTTGTTTAGTAGTTGGAATGAGTGAAGGGCAGGTGTAGAGGGGAAATTGCATGTTGATCACGGCCACTATCTCTGGCTCTTGTACATGGGCTGGCTTTGTATTCGGAATTATGATTGAAGACTTGACAGAGAACCAATAGTTCATGGCCGGTGGTGTGCCCAACACATCTGTTAGGAAAAAAGCCAGGGAAGCAGTGCAGTATTAAAATACATAGTATTACAAGAGGAAGTGGACTTGAGAATTTGCCTCAATGACAAAATTGTCTGATACAGTTTAGTAATTTTTACACTTTGAAATTTACCTACAGTTGAAGTCAGAAGTATTTATACAACTGTATGCAACCAAGTGATAAACTGGTGTGCTTACACCATTTTTGTAACGGTCTTTACTAAATTCTTGATTTTGTGGAATCCTCACGTGCTTGCAGTACTTAAAACATAGCTTGTACACCTTGCAATGGTTCGGGTAGTCCTGTTTACCATTTTGGGAGATGATGGAAGTGGTGTACATATATTTATACTTCTGACTTCAACTGTAGCTTGTACAGCTTGCAATGGTTCGGGTAGTCCTGTTTACCATTTTGGGTGATGATGGTAGTGGTGTACATATATTTATACTTCTGACTTCAACTGTACCGTACATACATGTACCGTAGATCCGATGCTTTAGTTGCAAGAACTCCAAATTGTCATCAGAATTGAGGGTCTAAGTGCTTTCGTATGTGGTAAAATTTGCAAATGAAAAGACGTGTGACGTAATACAATGGCTCAGCATCTGAAACGAGACTGCCAGTGCTAACTTGAAATTTTTCAATATAGCATCCCCTTTCTCACCCCCTCCCCCCTCCCCCAGCCTTGACAGCCACAAACAGGACATGTACAGGCATTTCCATCAACATGACCTCCTGTTTGTCTCATACACCACGTTTACACTCGAATCGGCAAAGGTGGATACAGATCCAGCATTTTTATTGCGACCACAAAACTGAACATTTGCCGCGTTTACACTACACCCCAAGTCGCTTCAACTCGCTTCAGAAACCGCAAAAGTCACCACTAAATGTAACTGCAGCGCATGCGTGAGCTGTTAGGTGTTGCTGCACTAGTGCCAGATTGGTCAATTAAATCTACTACACTGTGGGCACCGCCCCAAGGACACTCAAATTGCCGAATCTGTATTCGGGTAGCGTTTACACTACAAACGACCTTGACGATTGCAGGGTTCAACCCCGCAATTGCGGGGTTCAACCCTACCCCAAAGGTGACTTGAAAAAGGCGAATCAGACCCGGGTCTGATCCGCCTTTTTCAATTCACCTTTTGCGTTTACACTTAGTGCCTACCCGGCTTCAACTCCCCTTTTTGGAAATTGCGGAGTTCGATTCGGCAAAGGCGAATCGAGTGTAAACGGGGTGATAGAGGGGAATTGAGGTTAACAAAAAACAAAATTGCTTCCAACTGGCATCAATTTTTCGACAGTGCATGTGAGATTCCTAAAAAATGATGGACCTAAAAAAAGGAATAAATGTTACAATTGTGTAGCTGGTGGCTCGGCCTCATGGGAAGTAGTCGAGGTCAGAGCGGTGCATCTGGAAAGCTCTGTCAAGTGATGTGTAGGACTTAAAACGAGAGGCGATGAGAGATGCGTAGATCAGGGCTAGGATTAGTCAGTCTGATGTTGGCTGCAGTAGGCTGGGCTGGCCTGGCTAAAAGCTCACCACTTAATAAAACATGTGTCTTGTGTGGTGTTTAAAGGTACAGTTTACGGACATCCTGTGCTAAATTCTGATGGATATGCTCAGTTCTTTGTCTGAGAAAACACTGGGGAAACCGCTCATGTTTCTTTGATAATTCATCAATTTGTAGAATTGTTTTGGGGGGAGGGGATTTGACACAAATCAAGGAGCCAATTTTATTCAGCTGTTACAGTACAGAAATTTGCTTAACACAAGATTTATTTGCTTTAATTTGCAAAAATAGATTACCAGCCAAAATTATACATTTTGTGTAATAACTGGTACTCTGCCACTATTGCTAAGAACACAAGCTAACATACAATTATGGTTGGTAACTTATTTTTCCAGAACCTTGGTGCTACCTGTACGGGGTACATGAAATTCGTTACTGAAAGGGCACTGGCATTTGAGTATTTTGGAGTTTAAAAAGGGCACTTCCATTGGAAAATTGCAAAAGGGCACCAAGGCCAAGACCAGGGGCAATGGCCTCTGTGGCCTTTATTAATTTCCAGCCCTGATGTAAGCAAATTCCTCTGCTTAACAGCACCACAAAATTGGCCCCAGGTGTTTTCTGCAAAGTTGGCATGTCTGTGGTCGTAAAACTTTGATGCCATTTTTGAGCAGGAATTATAATTTATGCGTTTACATACAAATATAAATTCCACGTTTATGCGCACATCTGTGGTCTTATTAGAAAAACCTGAAGCAAACTCTCAGTGGATTCCACGATGTTTGTTAGAATGCACTTGACATTTTTTTGAACCAAAATTCTTCCCGGTATGATGACAATATGATGACAACATTAACATGAACACTTTCCCTGGTGGAATCGTTGAGCTGGCATCCACAGAGCGCGCTCAAAGGGAAAAGGGGGACTAGCGGATATGTATATCACCACGACAAGAAACCCTGTTCCGGAGAGGGACAGCTGCGAGGCCTGGTAATGGGGTTACCATGCGTGTTTGGGGAAATTGAGGAGGGGAGTGGATGAGTGTTTACGGATTAGTAGTAATGCAGTGTAATAGTCATTCTTTCCTACCACAAAGTTACTGAAAGATGTGAAACTGAGAATTGACTCATCTTTACTTTTTTAGACAGAAAAGGAGATTTATGCACGAGCATATTTTTCTGAGATGCATAAAGACATCTGTTCAAGAATGCAAGATGCTGTGGGTTCGAGTCTCACCCGAGCACACCCCCGGGAAGCACAAATCATACAATGCTCATACGTTACGTTAGGAAATGTAAAAACAGTTCCTAAATAGACACCGACCTACATGTACGGTATATAAACTGCCTTTGTATCAAGCAATATACATGTACGGGATGAGATAAAAATGACGTCCCTAATTGGGATTTGAACCTCTGACACACTTCTGATACACATGCAGCTCTACCATCTGAGCTACATGTTTAGGCCTACATGTATGAGCCACTGGCACTTAGTATTCTAAATTCCGTTGCGAACTATTTTGACACCCTTAAGTGCTCCAGACCACGATGCAACGAACCGCAATGCATCCAAAACCCATAAAGCTGTTTTACTCGCCGGTCACACGCCGAATTGAGTTTATGCGCTTGGGCTGGTTTGCACACCAGACACAGCATACTGATAACTTTAACTGAGCACTAATTGCATACAGTAAAAGTACAGCAACATGATCTACATCTACAGCCGAAATGCCTGACGAATACTAGAGGTTGAAATGTATCGCAAAATGTTTAATCAAGCACATCCGGAGACTTAGAGTAAGCACAACTATTCATCCGATGAGTTTACCGGTACAAATTGCTTCTCAAAACTACTTTACATACATACGTGACAGAAGCCTTAACATTATTTGCCAAGGGCACTTTCATCAGAAAATGAAAAGCCCTGCCCCCGGTACAAGATCACAATACAGCGTCATATTATTAGACAGAAGTCAGTTTTATTACCAGGCCGAAAGTTCCAAATAAACTCTTTGCACGGGCGGCCATGACAGGGGGTAGAATTTCATATTTAAATGATGTGACAATAGATCAAGTGCCTACTCATGCATGGTACACGGTGACAATGTGACTGGCCCCTGTCATGGCCGCACCTGCAAAGTGTCTATAGTTCTCCAGGGGCTGTGAAAATTACAGTCAACCTTAGTCTAAAATACATTATGACCAGTCCAGGGGCCGATATCATGCAGCTCTACAATCTTTCGTGAATCGAGATTCATGTTACTTGAGATGCATGTTATGGAGGTTTACCAATCACAACTGGTATTACGAAGGATCGTAACGCTTCGTGAAATCGGCCCCAGATTACGTACCTGATAGCCCCTTCGTGAATGACCCCATCTTCGCCTGCCTGTATCTGTGAGAAACACCAGCCGCCAGGCCGCAGTATGCATGTGTTGTTAGGGGCGTCCTCTGGACAGTGTTCGGTGCAGTAGCACTTCATGCTTTCCTCTGCTAGTACTGCAAAGATGAGAAAAAAAATACAACATAATCAATGCATGTTAGGGGAAATGCCACAATCTAACTGCTGATAGGGTTGTGCGCCTTGGCCAGGTAGCCACCTACATGTAGTTGAAGCGAGATGGTTTTGGTGATTTCCTGATGGCAGCGATGATGTTAATGGCAACAGCGCCAGCAGTACCCTAGGGTAGACATGTGCGCTATACAAGTGTCCACCATTACATTATTACATGTAGGCTATCCATACCATGACTTAGCTTACATACTTGTATTAAGCACATGACAGTAAGTTTGCAGACTTAAATGCACACAACTTTCTTGCAAGTTATACATAGCGTTCACAACATTATTACCCTGGTCAAGTATGCACCCCCAGCAGCCTGACAAGCACCCAGGAGCTGTACAACTGTACCCCAGCACTCCAGGGGCCAAGCACCAGCTGAAAATGTGTGCTTACTGTAGCAGAAAAATCGTGCTAACGTTACTGCTATTTCACGACCGTGTCGTGCTTTTAAAAGCATGCGCGTGCTTGAAAATTTGGTCTCCGAAGCTAGCAAATGTTTACCAGTGCTTACCATGAATTAGCCGGAGGCGTTAGCACAAAATCGGTTGCTAAACAGCGCCATGAAATTGGCCCCAGGGTGAAGAGAGGAAACATATGGCGAAGTGCCTTGCCAAAGAACACACACACACCATGGATGTAGCCAAGATTTTAACTCACAACCATAAACTAAAAAAGATCTTGAGTTTAATATGCTAAACTGCTTGGCCATTGTATTTCAAGACCGGGTATAAAAATGAAGCACAAACATCGTTTTGCATTTTGATGCAAGTTTGGAAGGCCGTTGGTAGCTGAAAATACAAAACTTGCATCTAGACATTTATCTTGCCGGAAAACATTGGCAACAAACTAGAGTAATTTTTTTGACAGAAAAAATGTCTCACTTTGGTAACCAAGTCTGACCCATTGATACATACACATGTATGTAAGCCTAAATGTACCAGAACTGTACTTTCAACAAAAAGATAAACCAAACCATAATTGTGTTTTGTAGAAACCCTTTACTGGTTCAAAACAACCAACTCAATCAGCACTACTTAGCACACATTAAAAGATGTTATCTTGGGGGCATTGGCCAAGCTCACGATTTGATCATCCCATTCTCCTCTGAAAGAATACTGTTTCTGTCTAATCCAGGAACATTGTTGTTGTGACTTGGGGGCAGTAAACTGAATACGATAACCCAGCGCTAGCAAAAACAACACTACATTGATATGATAACCTCCTGTAGAGGAACCAAAGTTGTATCTAATGTCAGGTCCGGGGCGAAGGGGAGTGTCCTAAGACGGGCCTCAAGCCAACTTTGTCAAGATTGAAGGGCTCGGCATTTTTAAGCTCAATATTAGACTTGCGTGGCACCATCAATCACCCCTTTTGTATTCCTATTTTTTTCCAGAAAGGTGCAAAGTAAACTAACAAAGTAACGCAACCCCAACAAACAAAGAGATAGGCCTACACTGTAGTTCAAATTTTAGGGAAAGGTTGAGAAAAATTCAATCGATTATGACCTCATGTAAAATATATTATGCACTGGCATGATTTGAAGGTACAGTATTGAATAACGACGCAAATCTAGAATGGGCAAAGTACATTTTACACTGCGTGTATCTATTGAGACCTTTTTACCAGATAATGCCGCAAAAGACGACAAATTTGCTCAGTAGAAACAGGTCTTGTCCGCTATTATCCAGTAAATGGCGGGGAGAATTTTCCCCGTCAATTTTCCTTCTCAAGGAAGGAAAATGCTGGGGAATTTATCCGCTAAGCGCTAATAGAAACACGCAGCGTTCCGTCCGAGTGTGCATACCGTACAGGGGAGATGATGTAAACATGTGACCGCACAATGACCGATCCAATGCACGGGCTTGACCTCTGCGCATGTGACCTTTATCCGGCAAACTCACGAAGTAGGACAAAGGCCAGAAAGCTCCGCTATTTTCCGGATAGAGCGGCTCAGTAGAAACTTTGTGTTACCTGGTAAAATTCCGGATCTTCAATAGAAACACACTATAAGTCACCAAAACCATCACAGATTGTTCAGTTGTTATAACCATGGTTTGACCATGGTTGACCATGGTTGACCATGGACTACCTCCATGGTTTGACCCAGTAAAAGCTTCAGAGTTCCCCATGGCCAATCCCCCCACTACCCTCCTCCCCCATGTGGTGTCCAACAATCCCATGTACCAATTGGGGGAGCAAGGTCACCCTGTGTGCTGTATTGTTGAAAGAATGCTCCAAGCCTAGGGCTACATTATTCACTCATCTAAATATATTCTATTCATTCCAGACAACCTGGAAATTGCCTCTTACATCTGGTTTCACACTAAACATTGCACACTGCCACATGTTTGAAATTGTTCCAAGTCAAAGTCAACGTGTTCACCCTTGCTACATTCAAAATACTGTGTATTCTCTGCATAATGCCTATTTAAACAAGTACATGTGCATGTACTTGAGAGAATTGTAAATTAATACCTGGAAAATACAAACAATTACTCAAAATTGTGTCCAAAAGGAGAGAAACTTACACACGTGTACTGTAAAATACACATGTGGGTCTTTCTATAAATTAGGGGTCCAATGTTGGTGTCCCCCGTTACATTTTACATCTTGTTTTTGTAAATTCAGGACACATTCTTTAAATACTTTCCATCTCAAAGAGTGAGTACATAAAGTACAATTCATACACAAATGGTTTAAAGGCATTTTAATGATTGTTGTACGAAAAATAATACATATCAGGTGTAAGGGGGGTGGGGGTGGGGGAGAGGGGTGGGGACACCAAATGTCACACTTTTGGACCCCTAATTTATAGAAAGACCCATGTACATGTACATGTACCCTCAGATTCCGAGAGTATAGGCACCTTTGAAAAGGTCAGTGTACATAAGTAGCCTACATGTATATTGCCTGCTCATAAAGGGCAGTAAACAAAACCAACACGAACTGTAAATTTACGGCAATAATACCCTCTCTGATCAGCACTGAAGGGCCAATCTAGTGCCAATTTATTCTGACAAGAACTTGCTGAAAGGTGTACCGGAGTTTTTGTCCTGATCAAATAGTGCACCTACGGTAATGCAAGGTTTTAATGAAAATGGGAGAGAAATTTACAGGCTTGAGTACACGCACCGACGGCAGCTTTTGTCGAGCTGATTATTATTTTCACTGGAAATGCCCATGTTGATATATTGTAATTGACAGCGTGTTCTGAGTTGTTGTAGGGGTCGTGGACGTTTTTACTGATGCTGTGTGCTGTGGAATGAGGCTTGGGGCTTGAAGGCACACAGTGTTAAACAAGGGAGTGCCGTGTTTGTGTTTATCCCGGTAGCCCTGTGAGTGATTCCGTCACGAATGTGTGTAGACAGTTCAATTTGGGTCTTTTTGGGGAAATTAAAGGCGAGGGCCTAGAGGGAATTATAGGAATAGGACAGCCAAATGATTAAATCCCCAGAGTACAATGCCGCTTCAAAATGACTTTTTCGCTGCTTTACTAGTAACAAGAAATTGCTTTCCAACACAATTTAATTGCTTTTATTAATGCACTTTTTCAGTCTCTATACTGAAGTGTTTTTCAGTACAGGAAGAGTACAAAATCCACACATAATGCCCAAAATAACCAAGTGATCTAATTCACGAAAAAACAAACACTGGAATGCACATGTACATGGGTCATTCCATGAAAACAGGACACAGTGTCCCCCTTACGTAGTGACACTTCTGGAGTTGATTTTTTAAATAAATACCGGGCTTTAGAGAACGATGTACCTTCAGCGTAAAAACAGTGTATGGCCCCGTGAATAGAACACCACCTTTATCTGTTGATGCCGGTACCCAAAACATAACGAGAACGATTTAATAAACTAGTGCGATCTTCTAAGTGCAAGTGTGACATAATGTAATTTAAATCGATAAAGTCCAGGTTCTACAGCTGGGTAAAATCAGCAACTACCGTACCTTTTCCAGAAAGAAACTGATAAAAAAAAATTGGAAATGTAATCGCAAGAGTTAAAAAATGCCTTAAAGTCGTGACACAATTTTCTTGAATATTTTCAAGACTATGATACCAAGACATTTTTAACCGTTTGTAAATTACATGTATTTTAAATATTCTGGTACATTATTTAGAAATTGCTCAGAAATTTCTTGAAAAATGTTGTTAACTTGAAAAGGCCATTTTTACAAATGGATAAAAATGTCACACTTTTATGGACCAAAAAAATCCTTAAAACAAAAAGAAAACATTACTTCAGTGTTTAAACTGGATATGGCTTACAACAGTACTAGAAAATTGATTCTTTTTTATCTTTAATCAGATCCAAAAGGAAGATATAAATTTAATCCCCAAATTGAAAGATAAAAATTGCCCAGGGAACTCCAGCAATAAACCCCGATTATGAAAAAGCCACTCCTTGGCAGCACAGAGCCATAATCCTACCTTGCGGGGAAACTGTCACATATTAAAAAGTTTGGAAAGCGCAAAATTGGCAGTCCGCTGCGAAATTAATTAAATTGCAAAACCAAACACTAGGGTTAAGAAAAGGGCACAGACGGGAGCTGGGAGAGAGAATTGAAAAAGACACCCTCTGGCTAAAAAAGGAAAATGATATCAAGCGGAAACGAATTTCACGAACTTAAAGCAATTGGTTTCTCGTTTCCAGTAGATCGATGGAGACAAGCCCCGCCCACACAGCAGCAATAGGAGTGGCAATGCATTTGGTGGGGGAAAAATTGGGGGAGGGACTAAAATTTTCAGGACAACTTTACTGAACAAAGAATTTCCATTAAAGATTTTTTTAATTCATGGATTTAAAATAAAAATGTAAACTCTTTAGTATTTATATAAAATAAAGTACGTATGTATGTGTGTTTGTCTAGATGTTTTCCAAACAGCAATTCCAATGGCCTCATGCCCTGCTGAGTTGGCCCTGATGCCCCTTTTATACACCTTCCGAGGCCAACTTGGCCAGCATGCCCTATCCAATAAACGTTTCACGAGGCTTGGATACACTTATAGGCCTACAAATGTACAATGTAGAACAAAGTTGGCAGTGGTGCCTCTGCAGTTGCCCTTTGAAATTCGGACAGATAAACATGAATCGGTGTTTCATAACAAATGTGGCTTCAAAACACACTCACATTACGAGAAAGCGGTTTCATCACAATGCTTTGTAAATAACATACATGTAGCAGGAGTAATGTTGCCACAGACGCTGTTATTGCCTCTACTCAGCTGTTGACCATAGTTGGGACACATAGCCCCAAGGCTTGGGCCAATTCGTGTTTAGATTTGAGCACTGTAATTGTGTTTTCTCTGGGTGTTAATTCATATGGCGCCGATTTCAACTCCCTCATGCCCTTCTTTCCCTTCTGGCAAAAAACAGTGACAGAAAAAACTGGAAATAAGAATGTACACATGTACAACATTTTTCTAAATATTTATATTGTAAGAAAATTTCTGTACATCATGTACGTAATACCGCGGTAGATAGCTGCTATATTTTAGTAAATTTATCCAATGCTTAGGCCACCTACTGTATACGTACTCGTACAAAATGTGGGATGAGAGAAATCATATGGGCCTTTTTGGGATTCGAACCCGAGAGCTCTAACATGCTAAAAACAATACATAGCCCCTACAGGTACCAATATGAGACCGTCTTATTTAAATCTTTGACAAAGTGTATGACGGAGATATGTGGGAGTATAACATACAAAACACATACCAGTATTCAGCATTTCAGCACTGCCTGTTTGTTTATCGTCCATCAAAAGAATTGCGTGTGTACAGAGCGTGATTTTTAAGGAGTTTCCATGCATGCACTGAACTCCGGATAGTTTACAGAACATTACTAAGTGTTTGTACTGCAGATGTAACTGGCAGTGACCAATGTACGCCGATTTGTTGAGGAGCTAAAAAACAAGCAAAGTGGACATGTCCGGATGCTTGCTTGATCGCTTATGTTTGCATTCTGTATGTGCATGTAGGTCAAGAAATATTTGAAGTTTATGAAGGAGCAAGTTTAGGAAAGTTTAAGATGTACATGTACAAGGAGCACTGTGCTGTGTGCAGAGCTCGAATTTCATGTCTGCAATAGAGAAGTTTAGATGCACGTAAAACGCGAACGCGAAATGCTTTGAACACTTGGGACAGACGAAAACAAAAACTCACACAGGTGACTTTTGTGGCAAGATAACTCTTTCACAGGGACCAAAATTCGAACCTGGGTTCTAAGACGTCATAAAGATGTGCCCAGTGCTCAAGCCATTTCGCGTTCACGTTCGCGTTTTACGTGCATCTAAACCTCCCTATTGACTGCAACTGCCTTCGTGCTTCTCTTGCAAAATTGAAAGGTGCGAATAGCATATTTGCGAGAGAGGGGGCAATTTTTTCAGTGTTTCTGACTTAACAGCTGAAAGTGCCACCCACTTATTATCTCAATGGTTATGCGGTTCGTTATAATCGTTAAGTGCATAAAGCATCAATATTGATGGTTCCTGGCTATGTAGGTCACAATTAAAATGCCTATACGTGAGAAAAACGGTGGAAATGTACATGTAGACGTACATAAAGGCTTCCAAATGTCAAAGGCCAGATGCCAGACCAACACTCTATGCATTAGCTATCCCACTATCTCCAGTCTAAATGGACTTGAAGTGAAAAGCCAGTTCCGGATGTCGTCTCAATGTGATTATTGTGTGCCAATCAAAACTCCTTAGTTCCTATCCCGAGCATGGACGAGCTGTCTTGTCCCGACCGAGTCTTGGAGGCAACAACCTCTTTCTCTCTCTCTAAGTGCCCTTTCAGACAGGTTGTTTCTTCCACACGCGCACGAAACCTAAGAAAAGATCAATAACTTGCCTCCGCATTGTGTTATTTCTCTGCGTATTTTTTCACCTGGAGTCTTGACTCACAAATATACGAATTCACCATCCCCCCTCTCCTAGCCTTGTCTAGCCGCATTCGAACGACATGAAGGAATACAAGCCAGCAATAGGCCTATGACTAGGCTAGTGCCATTTCCAATTTTTGTCTGAATTTCAATGTACACGACACATTATACAACCAATACACACTCAAACCTCTGCTAGCCAGACCAACATGAAAGTGCTGCATTTGCAAAGATTTTCTGATCAAATTTCACAAACCCAAACTTACCGTACTATTCTACCCGTACAGTATGTTACTTCAACATGCTTTAGATTACCACGCAAGCATTTTGGGTCGACACATCTAAATTATTTTAAAATAACCAAACAGTTTCACTGGCTCCCTGGGACTTCTAAGATTTAGAAATAAAAGACATACTTGTACTAAGAAATTTGTTCTGTAATTGAACCAAACATTTTCACTTTGACCCGAGATACAAGGGCGTTCACTGTCTATCATTGTACAAAGTACAGAGTATTCTAATTCATAGAAATTTAGCGCAGCCCTTCACGAGGCCCAAAGGACCCTTGGTGCAGTCTAGGGCCTATCACCCTGACCAAGTTTTTACCTTTTATTTGTAGGCCAGGGGACAAAGTTCCCGCACAAACAAAAGATTTGTACCGGTAGGTCGATAATTGGGCCAAGTGCAATAGGTCTTGTCATTGGTTTGGGAAAATATAAGCAGTATGCAAAAGTGTGTGATATAAGATTTGTGTACACACACCGAGAGAGAGGGGGGGGGGGGGGGGGGGGGGGTGTCATGATAACAGAGCGACAAGGAGTCCTTTAAGTGATCGAGCCCGTCTCCCATCTCACATAATGTAGATGGATGAATCCTCGCGCCATATGGAAATTGATAAACTAGCAACGGCTATGGACAAAAGCCCTTAACGAGGGAGGGTTAATGTTAAAATGCCGTATGCGGTTTGCAGCCGGCGGAGGTACTTGGTCGATGACCCCTATAAAAATTGCTTTGGATTGCGCTCTCCTCCCATTGTGTGGGAACTAGGAGTTGTAAACGACGAGGCACTCAAATTTATCAAGTTTTAGCCAAGAGGCAATGACCTATATAAAGAGCACTTCAATTTTTCGCTGCTTTTATCTATTTTTATAGGCATTTCTTTGTATCTGGTATTACATGCTTTTAACAACTCATCAGGATTTGAACCCAAAACCTCCGACACACCAGCCAGAGATACTCTACCAGCTCAGAGGAAGTTGTTTGCCGTAATGCATCTTGCAGGTACACAGTAAAAGCTACATGTATCAGTACCTGGCTGTCTGGAAAATCTGAATTGTTTTCACTAGTAACTACCAGTACTGTATTTAAAATTATATAGGCGGAACATAAAACTTGAGATGTTGAGAGCGTGCTGGTACTTTCTGTAAAAGTCGGACAGCAGAATAGTTTGTAATGTGCATGTATGCATGGCTAGCAGTACTTAATCAATCTTACTGCTACTAAATATTTATGGATTTCAGAATGTTTTGCCTGGCACATGTACATATCATTTTTTAATGATTTGGGAAAGCAACTCGAAACACAAACATATATGGCATGCTTAGTGCATGCGCTACTGTAAGATTGTGGAATCAGATTGGTGCAATACAGTGGTACGGTACTTTCCCTGCCTTGCACACAACTGTGATTTCCCTTCCAACTCTAAACGTAAGTATTTCTTCCTGGGGCCAATTTCAAGCTCTAGCTAAAAACATGTGCTTACTGTAGCAGAAAAGTTGTGCTAACTTTAAGGCTATTTCACGGCCGCGGCGTGCTTAAGCATGAGCGTGCTTAGAAACGGGCATTTTTGCGTCACTAGTGTTTAGCAAATTAGCCTCTGAAGCTAGCAAACGTTTGCCAATGCTTAAGGTTACGGTCTCCATGAAATAGCCGGGGCCTCCGTTAGCACGAAATCGGCTGCTAAACAGCTCCATGAAATTGGCCCCCGATCTCTCACATTTTGTGGCTATGCTTAAAGGCACAGGCTCGTCAGCAATGCGCGCGCGCCAAATTCAATTCTGTTCATTTCAGCTCGGCCACGAAATGCAAGAAAACATGAAGACATTCTGTTTTGGAGGTGGGAGAATCCATGGAGAAACCCACAGTATCAAGCAGGGACTAAGAACATAATCCACATACTGACCCTCACAGGATTCGAACCAGGGCCACACAGGTAGAAAGCAGGAAAGAATCGCTATGCCAATCTCTTTCCCCAGGATGTGAAGCGTGGTGAACATTTTCAAACAATTTGCTTGTTTTTGCATAAACCCTAACATCCGTCTATTAAGTATGAAAAGCCCTAGATAGTATGTACATGTATACTTGCCAGAATCAAGCGATAGGGAGCCATGATTGATCATTATGAGCCCAACACCGCCACACTTTATCCTCAATAAATACCTCTCCGTTCACCTTAGTTAATCATTAAGACTTTCGTTGTGATTTGCAAAACAAAACTAAAAACCCTGGTTGTGAGTTACTGTACATGTAGGCTAGCCATTGAAAGCAGTGCCCTGTGTAACATTTCACAGTAGTTCTTCTAGACGAGTGTTTACCCGCGTTTGATTAATCACTGAGCAATATGAAACTAGAGCAGACGGTGTTTGTGTTGGGCGATGGAATCAAAGCCTTGTTAATAAAATATTGACATCAATACCAAGTCAGAGCAAGTATTGGATTGACTTTTCCCAAAAGGAGTTTTAGGTTCCAATTTTTGTTCTTCATTTCTAATAATACAGGATTTCTGCTATAATTGTTGACAATCTGCACAGTCTGAAAGAGTTCTAACACCTACATGTACCGGTATTAATGAGGTTCGCCTGTACTTTAAATGTTTGCGCATATGCCATTTAGACATTGCAGATAATTATACACCAAGTTTACACTCGAAACGGCAAAGGTGGATACATACGTAAACACAAACAGCAAAAGTCACCACTAATTGTGACCGAGCGCATGCGTGGATTCGTCGATTAAACCTACCACACGGCGGGCACTGCTCCAAGGACACTTAAATGGCCGAATGGGGTAGTGTTTACACTACAAGCCACCTTGACAATTGCGGGGGTTCAACCCTACCCAAAAGGTCAACTTGAAAAGGCGAATCAGACCCGGGTCTGATTCGCCTTTTTCATTTCACCTTTTGTATTTACACTTAGTGCCTACCCGGCTTCAACTCGCCTTTCTGGAAATTGCGGAGTTTGATTCAGCAAATCAAGTGGAATCGTAACATGAAATTAGGGAGGACGGGGGTTGGGAGATTCCTTGAGCAGTTCGGTTCAAGGGTGAAATTCTAAATGAAAAGGGTTTTCTAGATTATATAAATTAGAAGAAGCCAATTTTAAGCATCTCCATAATGCAGAAACTGCACATACAACCCCAAATGAACCTTTCCCGACACAGAATTCAATTTAAACATGTCAAATTCTGAAGCCCTCAGAATATAACGTTAAAAAAGAAGGTGCATGCCACTAATGTAATTACTGCAACTTAGGCTACCCTCACAGTGGACGGATTTAATTCCACAATGACACGGGAAATCCACAGACACGAGAAACTGCCTCGGGAAATTTCTCCCATTTATGGCTTTCGAGCCCGAATGGTCTCCCCTGAAGCTATGGATCACAATTTGCGTGGAGGGTAGAGTGTTTTTACTTTCCGTTAAATATGTGATAGCAGTACGCTCTCCATTTGTTTTCTGCACAAGTAGCATGTTGTAATACGACATCGACTCATACTTGGGCATTATCATTTTGCAGTCGGTTAAATTCCCACGAACATTCACACGTATTTCTTTGATTTTATAACAAGACAAGCCTATTTGTTAGAAGAAAAAAATCAGATACAAAAGTGTACACGTACACGTATGCTCTTGGTTCTCAAATGTGTAAAGACCCAATTGTGTGCTGCAATAGCCTAAATCACTTGGCATAATTTTACAAAAAGCGCAGGCGGCCCTATTTCCCATGGTAACCAGTAATGTTATGCCAGCCAGAATGTGCAAATAAACGTACGTACATGTATGATGTAGTACCGGTATGTACGGTACAACATGTGCATATGCAGAAAGCACTCTTAAAGTACAGGCAACACAACACACACAAATGAACACCGACCAATAAATTGCAAAGGGCTTGTCAGCTTCGGTTGAAATCCCAGGTTCTAAAGATAAATGTCTTTGTTAAACCTGAATTTAAATCATTTCAATGAACGTATACTGCATGAATACAAATGCTGATTGACTCCAGTTAACAGAGTCCTATGAGGAATGCACGACAATAAAAGATTTTCATTTTCAATAGTTGGGCTTAGTGAAATTCCTCTGCAGTAAAAAGACTTTGCCTACTTTGTATGGCACCGAATCGAACAATGGCACAAATAACTGAAAATGTCTGGCCATTTCTCAACGGTTCTTCAACACCAATTGTGCCTGTCACGTCGCCATTGTTGCGTGGATTTTCATTTTCTCGTTTTTATCGGTTTGTGTCGCGGCATCCATGCCTGGCTGAACGGCGATAAATCACACGTGCACATTGGGGGAACACAGGGCTACAATTCTATTTCTTTTATAGCTTTTTTATGATTTGACGACGGTGCAATATAATTCAAGGTCTGACTACGGATGAAAAGCGAAGCTGAAAGGGAAACGAATTTGACAGGTCAGTGCACAGGAGAGGGCAGATTAAATGGCATATTTCCTAGTTCATACCTGTAGTATGTACTTTGGTTTTGGGCTAGCATTCGCACACACTATGACAATTGACATGTCCCTGTGTACAAGCATGGCCTCACTGTGCGAGGCCTTAGTTTGTTGCAGGGTTGTAATGACTCGACTTGAGACTCGAACTTCAAATGACTTGACTTGACTTGAGACCTGAACATGAATTGACTTGACTTGACTCTGACTTGTACATTTTTGAATGGGTCTGCCAAAAATGAAATTGAACTTTTATGTATTTTTTTTGTCAATTTGAGGACCAAATTGTATTTCAGCAACAACAAAAGTACCCTAGTGTTAAGACTCATTTTGAAATTAGCTTGAACAAATTCATTGTTGTGACTACTTGACTTAAACTGACTTGACCCACATGCCTGACTTGACTTGGGACTCGAAGGCAGTTTGACTTGACTTGGAACTTGAAGGCAGTTTGACTTGACTCTCGAAGGCAGTTTGACTTGACTTGACTTGGGACTCTAAGGCAGCTTGACTTGACTTGACTTGGGACTCGAAGGCAGCTTGACTTGACTTGACTTGGGACTCGAAGGCAGCTTGACTTGACTTGACTTGACACTCGAAGGCAGCTTGACTTGACTTGACTTGGGACTCAAAGGCAGCTTGACTTGACTTGACTTGAGACTCGAGCAGAGGGAGACTCGTTACAACCGCGGTTTGTTGAAGATTCTGTTTTTGTTTTTTTGCTAAATAATGCCTAAAATATGTTCTAAACCTACAAACTACATGTGCATTAACATAACCAAATTGGCTCTTTATTTTATTATGGCATCCCAACACTACAGTGCGTTAACCCGTAGAAATTTCACATATTAGACACATGACAATTTGTATGACAAGAAAGGTTATTGTGAGCAGCTACAAACAAATGACCATGATGTATACATTTCATTAGAAAAAGTGCAGGTGCGAGGTGCAGCAAAGCTTTTTATTAATTGAATACAAAAGGAACAAGGGCATGCTTCACAGTTAATTATGCATCTACTTCAACTAACCTCGTTAAATATTAAGCTAGTCACATGTGCAGTAAAGTACAAGGATCAAACCTTGGCCTAAAACACAAGTACATGTATATGTGTTAAGTGTTAAATAAATAAATACAATGTACCATAAAAAAGTACATATTCTATTGTAATTAATTAAATTTATAAATTTACCGACAACCTTGATGTGGCCCAATGGATTTTTTAATTTAATTTTATTTAATTTTATTTATTTAACCAAATCCAACAGCGAATAAATCGCCATTTAGGGTACAGGAAAGGTGTATATAAAATATATGGCATAAAACATAAATACATACATGTATGAAGAAAAGGGAATTAAAGTAGGCTATTAAAAATGAAATATGAAATTAATAAATATTCAGTAATTTGAATTATATACAAGAAAACAAATTAAAACAAAAAGGTTAATCTTGATTCTGATCCTGTTTCTTGAATAGTGTTCACACATGCCATAGTACAATGTACATGCGCCTCAAAAGATGAATCAGACAATGTGCTGATCCCCTTTTTCTCAAGCAGTGTTCACACTTGCTGTCAATTTGGCAACTACATGTACATGTACCCCAAAAGTGCATTGAAAAAGGTGTATCAAAATTGGATCTGATCCCATTTTTCTAAAGCAGTGTTCACACTTGCTATCGATTCGTCAACTGTACCGGTAGAGTAGAACTCTAAAACTAGTAAAAGGTTAATCAAAATTGGTTCGGATCCCTTTTTTCGAGTCGCATTCACACTTGCTTTCAAAAGCCAAATCTACTGTAAATAGACCATAAAGGGGGTTTTCAAGTCCAATGCCCGATATATTTTCTCAAGACTTACCCCAGCGTGAGTTATCTCCAGCAGACACTAAAATTACCAACAGTCCATTTTATTGTGAAACCCCCTGCACTGTGAGAGACACCGACACAATTCAACTGCATTTCAACCAGGCCCCCATAGCCTGCATGCCAGCACCAGTCTGACTTCATTAGCCTCACCAATTGGTATGTTATTGGAAGCTGTGGTTAGGTGTTGATTGGGTTGTTAGGGGCAAGGGTTCTTGTGTTTCAGCTTGCCTCAGGGACGGACTTGGGAAAGCTGCTTCACAAGTCCATCACAAGTCTATCACAAGTCCAGAGCCGATAAAATCACAAGTCTGTGACAAGTCGTGCACACGTCCAGTAACAGGAAGCAAAGGATGAACACACACAAAAGAATGCTTTTGTTGGAGTTCATTTGAATAGCTTGTGACTTAAATTAAGACCCAGGGACTTGTGGTGGACTAGACAACAACCCTGTTTTACACAAGTTGAGTTATTTTAAGCACACGTATTTTCTCTGTTGGTCATTTTTCACGGGGTTTGCCCAACGAGTTTAAAGGCAAACCCTGCAGTACAACGACCTGGATTTAATTTATGCCCATTACGACCCCAAGAACCACACTAATAAGTAGTTTTGGGAACGCCTCTATGGGCAACATTTTAACTAAAGACAATTCACCTTTCACCAAGAGTAAAATCTTATACAATTAGGCTGGATTGCGTCGCTCTGAGAAAAAAATAGTCCGTCACAAGTCCAGTAACAAGAAGCAAAGGACGAACATGCACAAAAGAATGCCTTTGTTGGAGTTCATTTGAATACGGTAGCTTGTGACTCTACATTGTACCTCCATGCTTGAATTAAGACCCAGGGACTTAAAGGACTTGTGATGGACTTGACTACAACCCTGGATAATACATGATTCAAATTTTATTTCCAGTGAGTACAATTTCTGGAATTTGATTGTAAATGGCACTTCCAGTACAAAGGTCTATTCACCCCATCTGGTATGGTGCCTAATCACCATTGAAATGAAATAACCAAACTTGGGACGAGAACAAAAATTGTATGGGCCTTATCAGGATTCGAACCCAGTAAAAGCGATACATGTAAGTCTCGGGTTCAACTCCCTAGAGTAGGACAAAAAGTGTATTGATTTTGAAAAAAATTAGAAACTTTAAAAAACATGCACCGTTTTGTTCACAATTCATTCACTGCCAGCTTGGAACTGACCATGTGATGTAATTTTGACCAACACGGATTGCCTGATTATGCGCTCAAGTCTACTTTACCGTACTCGCAGGTTTGTCCTATAAAACAATTTTTTTTCTCAGTGTTAATAGAACTACCGCTACCGCTGTGTAAAATGCCAAATGGATGACGTCACTTCCTGCATTGTGCAATCCCACCACACATTGCGTGAAAATTCTTGTTCCGTTATTATGTACTGTACATGCCATGTACGTACGTACGCACGTGTTTTTTTCATGCTCATTTCTTCGCAAATATAATGGCAAGTTTAATAGAAGTTGTTCGAAATTTGATTGGGTTTCCTGAAAACGAAACTCCTGTTAGGTCAAAGGTTATGTAAACTACGCCCTCAATTGACCACATATGGCCAGCCAAATAGCTAAATTTTGCGCTCGCGTCGTGTAAAATATATGGTAGTAGGAACGCACGGGAGATTTACAGGAAGGAATGTTTACAGGGAGTCGCGGAAAGTTCCCGCGAGGGCGCGTAAAAAGAAGTCCAATGGGAACGCGCCTTAAGATGTCATAAAGATGTGCCCAGTGCTCAAGCCATTTCGCGTTCACGTTCGCGTTTTACGTACATATCTAAACTTCCCTATTGACTGCCACTGCCTTCGTGCTTCTCTTGCAAAATTGAAAGGTGCGAATAGCATATTTGCGAGAGAGGGGTGATTTTTCTAGGTTTCTGACTTAACAGCTGAAAGTGACACCCACTTATTATCTCAATGGTTATGCGGTTCGTTGTAATCGTTAAGTGCATAAAACATCAATATTGACGGTTCCTGGCTATGTAGGTCACAATTAAAATGCCTATACGTGAGAAAAACGGTGAAAATGTAGACCTACATGTACATGAAGGCTTCCAAATGTCAAAGGCCAGATGCCAGACCAACACTCTATGCATTAGCTATCCCACTATCTCCAGTCTAAATGGACTTGAAGTGGAAAGCCAGTTCCGGATGTCGTCTCAATGTGATTATTGTGTGCCAATCAAAACTCCTTAGTTCCTATCCTGAGCATGGACGAGCTGTCTTGTCTCGACCAAGTCTTGGAGGCAACAACCTCTTTCTCTCTCTCTAAGTGCCCTTTCAGACAGGTTGTTTCTTCCACACGCGCACGAAACCTAAGAAAAGATCAATAACTTGCCTCCGCATTGTGTTATTTCTCTGCGTATTTTTTCACCTGGAGTCTCGACTCACAACCATACGAATTCACCATCCCCCCTCTCCTAGCCTTGTCTAGCCACATTCGAATGACATGAAGGAATACAAGCTAGCAATATGACTATAGGCTAGTGCCATTTCCAATTTTTGTCTGAATTTCAATGTACACGACACATCATACAACCAATACACTCAAACCTCTGTTAGCCAGACCAACATGAAAGTGCTGCATTTGCCAAGATTTTCTGATCAAATTTCACAAACCCAAACTTACCGTACTATTCTACCCGTACAGTATGTTACATGTACTTCAACATGCTTTAAATTACCACGCAATCATTTTGGGTCGACAATTCTAAATTATTTTAAAATAACCAAACAGTTTCACTGGCTCCCTGGGACTTCTAAGATTTAGAAATAAAAGACATACTTGTACTAAGAAATTTGTTCTGTAAATTGTAATTGAACCAAACATTTTCACTTTGACCCGAGATACAAGGGCGTTCACTGTCTATCATTGTACAAAGTACAGAGTATTCTAATTCATAGAAATGTAGCGCAGCCCTTCACGAGGCCCAAAGCACCCTTAGTGTGGTCTAGGGCCTATCACCTGACCAAGTTTTTACCTTTTATTTGTAGGCCAGGGGACAAAGTTCCCCCACAAACAAAAGATTTGTAGGTCGATAATTGGGCCAAGTGCAATAGGTCTTGTCATTGGTTTGGGAAAATATAAGCGGTATGCAAAAGTGTGTGATATAAGATTTGTGTACACACACCGAGAGAGAGAGAGGGGGAGGGGTGTCATTATAACAGAGCGACAAGGAGTCCTTTAAGTGATCGAGCCCGTCTCCCATCTCACATAATGTAGATGGATGAATCCTCGCGCCATATGGAAATTGATAAACTAGCAACGGCTATGGACAAAAGCCCTTAACGAGGGAGGGTTAATGTTAAAATGCCGTATGCGGTTTGCAGCCGGCGGAGGTACTTGGTCGTTGACCCCTATAAAAATTGCTTTGGATTGCGCTCTCCTCCCATTGTGTGGGAACTAGGAATTGTAAACGACGAGGCACTCAAATTTATCAAGTTTTAGCCAAGAGGCAATGACCTATATAAAGAGCACTTCAATTTTTCGCTGCTTTTATCTATTTTTATAGGCATTTCTTTGTATCTGGTATTACATGCTTTTAACAACTCATCAGGATTTGAACCCAAAACCTCCGACACACCAGCCAGAGATACTCTACCAGCTCAGAGGAAGTTGTTTGCCGTAATGCATCTTGCAGGTACACAGTAAAAGCTACTAGTACCTGGCTGTCTGGAAAATCCGAATTGTTTTCACTAGTAATTACTGTATATATCAAATTATATAGGCGGAATATAAAACTTGAGATGTTGAGAGCATGCTGGTACTTTCTGTAAAAGTCGGACAGCAGAATAGTTTGTAATGTGCATGTATGCATGGCTAGCAGTACTTAATCTTACTGCTACTAAATATTTATGGATTTCAGAATGTTTTGCCTGGCACATGTATGTATGTCATTTTTTAATGATTTGGGGAAGCAACTCGAAACACAAACATATATGGCATGCTTAGTGCATGCGCTACTGTAAGATTGTGGAATCAGATCGGTGCAATACATGTACAGTGGTACGGTACTTTCCCTGCCTTGCACACAAGTGTGATTTCCCTTCCAACTCTAAACGTAAGTATTTCTTCCTGGGGCCAATTTCAAGCTTTAGCTAAAAACATGTGCTTACTGTAGCAGAAAAGTTGTGCTAACTTTAAGGCTATTTCACGGCCGCGGCGTGCTTAAGCATGAGCGTGCTTAGAAACGGGCATTTTTGCGTCACTAGTGTTTAGCAAATTAGCCTCTGAAGCAAGCAAACGTTTGCCAATGCTTAAGGTTACGGTCTCCATGAAATAGCCGGGGCCTCCGTTAGCACGAAATCGGCTGCTAAACAGCTCCATGAAATTGGCCCCCGATCTCTCACATTTTGTGGCTATGCTTAAAGGCACAGGCTCGTCAGCAATGCGCGCGCGCCAAATTCGAATCTGTTTATTTCAGCTCGGCCACGAAATGCAAGAAAACAGGAAGACATTCTGTTTTGGAGGTGGGAGAACCCATGGAGAAACCCACAGTATCAAGCAGGGACTAAGTACCTAATCCACATACTGACCCCGACAGGATTCGAACCAGGGCCACAGAGATAGAAAGCAGGAAAGAATCGCTATGCCAATCTCTTTCCCCAGGATGTGAAGCGTGGTGAACATTTTCAAACAATTTGCTTGTTTTTGCATAAACCCCAATATCTGTCTAGTAAGTATGAAAAGCCCTAGATAGTATGTACAGTATACTTGCCAGAATCAAGCGATAGGGAGCCATGATTGATCATTATGAGCCCCACACTGCCACACTTTATCCTCAATAAATACCTCTCCGTTCACCTTAGTTAATCATTAAGACTTTCGTTGTGATTTGCAAAACAAAACTAAAAACCCTGGTTGTGAGTTACTGTACATGTAGGCTAGCCATTGAAAGCAGTGCCCTGTGTAACATTTCACAGTAGTTCTTCTAGACGAGTGTTTACCCGCGTTTGATTAATCACTGAGCAATATGAAACTAGAGCAGACGGTGTTTGTGTTGGGCGATGGAATCAAAGCCTTGTTAATAAAATATTGACATCAATACCAAGTCAGAGCAAGTATTGGATTGACTTTTCCCAAAAGGAGTTTTAGGTTCCAATTTTTGTTCTTCATTTCCGATAATACAGGATTTCTGCTATAATTGTTGTCAATCTGCACAGAACGAAAGACTTCTTACACAGGTACATGTACCGGTATTAATGGGGTTCGCCTGTACTTTAAATGTTTGCGAATATGCCATTTAGACATTGCAGATAATTATACACCTAGTTTACACTCGAAACGGCAAAGGTGGATACATACGTAAACACAAACTGCAAAAGTCACCACTAATTGTGACCGAGCGCATGCGTGGATTCGTCGATTAAACCTACCACACGGCGGGCACTGCTCCAAGGACACTTAAATGGCCGAATGGGGTAGTGTTTACACTACAAGCCACCTTGACAATTGCGGGGGTTCAACCCTACCCAAAAGGTCAACTTGAAAAGGCGAATCAGATTTTTCATTTCACCTTTTGTATTTACACTTAGTGCCTACCCGGCTTCAACTCGCCTTTTTGGAAATTGCGTAGTTTGATTCAGCAAATCGTGTGGAATCGTAACATGAAATTAGGGAGGACGGGGGTTGGGAGATTCCTTGAGCAGTTCGGTTCAAGGGTGAAATTCTAAAAGAAACCTTTTACCACTGAAGTGTTTTCTAGATTATATAAATTAGAAGAAGCCAATTTTAAGCATCTCCATAATGCAGAAACTGCACATACAACCCCAAATGAACCTTTCCCGACACGGAATTCAATTTAAACATGTCAAATTCTGAAGCCCTCAGAATATAACGTTAAAAAAGAAGGTGCATGCCACTAATGTAATTACTGCAACTTAGGCTACCCTCACAGTGGACGGATTTAATTCCACAATGACACGGGAAATCCACAGACACGAGAAACTGCCTCGGGAAATTTCTCCCATTTATGGCTTTCGAGCCCGAATGGTCTCCCCTGAAGCTATGGATCACAATTTGCGTGGAGGGTAGAGTGTTTTTACTTTCCGTTAAATATGTGATAGCGGTACGCTCTCCATTTGTTTTCTGCACAAGTAGCATGTTGTAATACGACATCGACTCATACTTGGGCATTATCATTTTGCAGTCGGTTAAATTCCCACGAACATTCACACGTATTTCTTTGATTTTATAACAAGACAAGCCTATTTGTTAGAAGAAAAAAATCAGATACAAAAGTGTACACGTACACGTATGCTCTTGGTTCTCAAATGTGTAAAGACCCAATTGTGTGCTGCAATAGCCTAAATCACTTGGCATAATTTTACAAAAAGCGCAGGCGGCCCTATTTCCCATGGTAACCAGTAATGTTATGCCAGCCAGAATGTGCAAATAAACGTACGTACATGTATGATGTAGTACCGGTATGTACGGTACAACATGTGCATATGCAGAAAGCACTCTTAAAGTACAGGCAACACAACACACACAAATGAACACCGACCAATAAATTGCAAAGGGCTTGTCAGCTTCGGTTGAAATCCCAGGTTCTAAAGATAAATGTCTTTGTTAAACCTGAATTTAAATCATTTCAATGAACGTATACTGCATGAATACAAATGCTGATTGACTCCAGTTAACAGAGTCCTATGAGGAATGCACGACAATAAAAGATTTTCATTTTCAATAGTTGGGCTTAGTGAAATTCCTCTGCAGTAAAAAGACTTTGCCTACTTTGTATGGCACCGAATCGAACAATGGCACAAATAACTGAAAATGTCTGGCCATTTCTCAACGGTTCTTCAACACCAATTGTGCCTGTCACGTCGCCATTGTTGCGTGGATTTTCATTTTCTCGTTTTTATCGGTTTGTGTCGCGGCATCCATGCCTGGCTGAACGGCGATAAATCACACGTGCACATTGGGGGAACACAGGGCTACAATTCTATTTCTTTTATAGCTTTTTTATGATTTGACGACGGTGCAATATAATTCAAGGTCTGACTACGGATGAAAAGCGAAGCTGAAAGGGAAACGAATTTGACAGGTCAGTGCACAGGAGAGGGCAGATTAAATGGCATATTTCCTAGTTCATACCTGTAGTATGTACTTTGGTTTTGGGCTAGCATTCGCACACACTATGACAATTGACATGTCCCTGTGTACAAGCATGGCCTCACTGTGCGAGGCCTTAGTTTGTTGCAGGGTTGTAATGACTCGACTTGAGACTCGAACTTCAAATGACTTGACTTGACTTGAGACCTGAACATGAATTGACTTGACTTGACTCTGACTTGTACATTTTTGAATGGGTCTGCCAAAAATGAAATTGAACTTTTATGTATTTTTTTTGTCAATTTGAGGACCAAATTGTATTTCAGCAACAACAAAAGTACCCTAGTGTTAAGACTCATTTTGAAATTAGCTTGAACAAATTCATTGTTGTGACTACTTGACTTAAACTGACTTGACCCACATGCCTGACTTGACTTGGGACTCGAAGGCAGTTTGACTTGACTTGGAACTTGAAGGCAGTTTGACTTGACTCTCGAAGGCAGTTTGACTTGACTTGACTTGGGACTCTAAGGCAGCTTGACTTGACTTGACTTGGGACTCGAAGGCAGCTTGACTTGACTTGACTTGGGACTCGAAGGCAGCTTGACTTGACTTGACTTGACTTGACACTCGAAGGCAGCTTGACTTGACTTGACTTGGGACTCAAAGGCAGCTTGACTTGACTTGACTTGAGACTCGAGCAGAGGGAGACTCGTTACAACCGCGGTTTGTTGAAGATTCTGTTTTTGTTTTTTTGCTAAATAATGCCTAAAATATGTTCTAAACCTACAAACTACATGTGCATTAACATAACCAAATTGGCTCTTTATTTTATTATGGCATCCCAACACTACAGTGCGTTAACCCGTAGAAATTTCACATATTAGACACATGACAATTTGTATGACAAGAAAGGTTATTGTGAGCAGCTACAAACAAATGACCATGATGTATACATTTCATTAGAAAAAGTGCAGGTGCGAGGTGCAGCAAAGCTTTTTATTAATTGAATACAAAAGGAACAAGGGCATGCTTCACAGTTAATTATGCATCTACTTCAACTAACCTCGTTAAATATTAAGCTAGTCACATGTGCAGTAAAGTACAAGGATCAAACCTTGGCCTAAAACACAAGTACATGTATATGTGTTAAGTGTTAAATAAATAAATACAATGTACCATAAAAAAGTACATATTCTATTGTAATTAATTAAATTTATAAATTTACCGACAACCTTGATGTGGCCCAATGGATTTTTTAATTTAATTTTATTTAATTTTATTTATTTAACCAAATCCAACAGCGAATAAATCGCCATTTAGGGTACAGGAAAGGTGTATATAAAATATATGGCATAAAACATAAATACATACATGTATGAAGAAAAGGGAATTAAAGTAGGCTATTAAAAATGAAATATGAAATTAATAAATATTCAGTAATTTGAATTATATACAAGAAAACAAATTAAAACAAAAAGGTTAATCTTGATTCTGATCCTGTTTCTTGAATAGTGTTCACACATGCCATAGTACAATGTACATGCGCCTCAAAAGATGAATCAGACAATGTGCTGATCCCCTTTTTCTCAAGCAGTGTTCACACTTGCTGTCAATTTGGCAACTACATGTACATGTACCCCAAAAGTGCATTGAAAAAGGTGTATCAAAATTGGATCTGATCCCATTTTTCTAAAGCAGTGTTCACACTTGCTATCGATTCGTCAACTGTACCGGTAGAGTAGAACTCTAAAACTAGTAAAAGGTTAATCAAAATTGGTTCGGATCCCTTTTTTCGAGTCGCATTCACACTTGCTTTCAAAAGCCAAATCTACTGTAAATAGACCATAAAGGGGGTTTTCAAGTCCAATGCCCGATATATTTTCTCAAGACTTACCCCAGCGTGAGTTATCTCCAGCAGACACTAAAATTACCAACAGTCCATTTTATTGTGAAACCCCCTGCACTGTGAGAGACACCGACACAATTCAACTGCATTTCAACCAGGCCCCCATAGCCTGCATGCCAGCACCAGTCTGACTTCATTAGCCTCACCAATTGGTATGTTATTGGAAGCTGTGGTTAGGTGTTGATTGGGTTGTTAGGGGCAAGGGTTCTTGTGTTTCAGCTTGCCTCAGGGACGGACTTGGGAAAGCTGCTTCACAAGTCCATCACAAGTCTATCACAAGTCCAGAGCCGATAAAATCACAAGTCTGTGACAAGTCGTGCACACGTCCAGTACAGGAAGCAAAGGATGAACACACACAAAAGAATGCTTTTGTTGGAGTTCATTTGAATAGCTTGTGACTTAAATTAAGACCCAGGGACTTGTGGTGGACTAGACAACAACCCCGTTTTACACAAGTTGAGTTCTTTTTAAGCACACGTATTTTCTCTGTTGGTCATTTTTCACGGGGTTTGCCCAACGAGTTTAAAGGCAAACCCTGCAGTACAACGACCTGGATTTAATTTATGCCCATAACGACCCCAAGAACCACACTAATAAGTAGTTTTGGGAACGCCTCTATGGGCAACATCTTAACTAAAGACAATTCACCTTTCACCAAGAGTAAAATCTTATACAATTAGGCTGGATTGCGTCGCTCTGAGAAAAAAATAGTCCGTCACAAGTCCAGTAACAAGAAGCAAAGGACGAACATGCACAAAAGAATGCCTTTGTTGGAGTTCATTTGAATACGGTAGCTTGTGACTCTACATTGTACCTCCATGCTTGAATTAAGACCCAGGGACTTAAAGGACTTGTGATGGACTTGACTACAACCCTGGATGATACATGATTCAAATTTTATTTCCAGTGAGTGTAATTTCTGGAATTTGATTGTAAATGGCACTTCCAGTACAAAGGTCTATTCACCCCAATTCCCTAAAATGCAACATCTGGTATGGTGCCTAATCACCATTGAAATGAAATAACCAAACTTGGGATGAGAAAAACATTGTATGGGCCTTATCAGGATTCGAACCCAGTAAAAGCGATACATGTAGGTCTCGGGTTCAACTCCCTAGAGTATGAGAAAAATTGTATTGATTTTGAAAAAATTTAGAAACTTTAGAAAACATGCCCCCATTTTGTTCATTCACTGCCAGCTTGGAACTGACCATGTGATGTAATTTTGACCAACACAGATTGCCTGATTATCCGCTTAAGTATACTTTACTGTACTCCCAGGTTTTTCCTATAAAACCAATTTTTTTTCTGTGTTTTATGCAAACAATTTAAGCTAAATAAACTCAACAAACTTTGTACTAACATTCTGGTGCAACCAAATTTGGGATGCGAGAAAAATCGTAAGGTGTAGAATACACTTAGCAGCCTCCACATGTACTTGTGAGTTTGGCCCATAAAAATCCCCCTTTTTTATACTGCACCTCTAGACTTGAAATGCCTGACACTGTACAGCAGTCTTTTCCCGGGCATTCACACGTGCACATGATTAAAAATTCAATTATCCTGGACCAGACCCTAAAGCAGTGAAGCTGAGCTCGAGACCCATAAACAAAGGACAGATAGTGAGAGGGAAAAAAAAGGAAAGCCTTGCAATTTCAACTTGAGGGTTGTGAAAATAAATCGGTGGTGTAAATCAACTCCGTTCCTGGCTGTGATGTAAGGTCGGCCAGGAAGCCCTCGAGCTGTGCAAGAAATACACACCCAAGCTCCGTTTGTTTTTCCTTTTCTTTTGAGCGGGGGAGTGGTATGCTGGCCCGTAGCGCTTGTATCATTCTCTAGAGTGTCGAATCGGTGAAATTCTTGAGACAGGGAAGGAAAGGTGATGGAGCTGCATACCAAATGGTATGAAATAGTCCGAGACAGAGAAATATACAGTAAACAGACGGGATTGAAACATGAGCACTAGTTCCGAGTGGATACTGCATACAGCAGCAAGCAATTTGAGTTCAAACATTAAGGGCATTATTGGGGAAAAGGCCAATACTTGCTTTTTAGTGCAATGAAATTGTGAGGCCGGAATAAGCTAACATTTTTAGTTCAGCAAAAATTCAATTTTATTTTCACTTTTGTATTTATGAATTAATGTGCATTTGAGTTTGACTTATCAATATTTCTGTGTATTTAACGACTTGATCGAATACTGTTTGTTTTCAAATAACCCATCAAAAACAAATGGGTCATTTGTTTTCAAATAACCCGATTGTTTTCAAATTAAATGTCAGTTGAACTGAATTGAAATTGACCTGTTTTGGTCGCATGGCTGACACCGACTGACTCTAAAAAATGTAGTTAAATCCCTAATCTTTGCATTAAAAAAAATACTTTTAAGAAATATTGTTTACACGGTACTAACCATATTTATCATTACCAATAATTAAAACATACACAATGCCCACACTGAGTGACTAAAATTAATAAATAAATAAAGCATTTTACAGAAAAGGAAGTTCGAAGCAAAATTGTCTATCACGCACATGCACTCGCTATTAATTTAGCTGTTCCCTGATCAAGTCTGGTGAGAAAATCAAATGATCAAATTGCAATTGCGGCACACGCAACAATAAATTTTGACGGCTGAAGACGATAAAGCAATCTTACCCACACAGTACAGGCACATGTAAGCTTGAAAGGCCAGGAGGCCACAGATGCCTTCTACACAAACAGTAATTTATCCAAAACTGTAACCAACAATGCCTGTAATGTTTACAGTGTACACTGCAATACTGCAAGGTCTTGTCTTACAGTAAATATAAAGATACTGTACTACACTCTGCCTGTGCAGAAAAGGTACCCGTAAACTTGCACATCTATAATTTAATCAAGTTTGGATCCAAGGACAAATTCCAACAGAGATCTGCATTCACCAACTGACCACATACAGTAGTGTAGCCTGTACTAAAGCCGTGTCCGCATTCATTGGACTTGTTTTTCGGGAGGTTTTGCCGAGACGATGGTAAAATGAAAAATTGCAAAATTTTACTGCTGTTCGCATTTTGACTTTTTTGACACAGGAAAATTTTATCTAGACCGTGGGAGAGCATGCGCAGTGTCGCTTCGCAGTTTGACCTTCACAGCCCAGATGTACGCTTCCAGAGTGGTTTTACCGACTCGCTGTGTCCGCACTGGACTTACGGTATCGTCTTAGGAAAAGTTCCCTGGTCAATTTTCCTGGGCAGCAGTTGGACAGGAAAAGTAACCGCTGGACTCAGGAAAAGTCACTGAGAGGAAAACGTCCTATGCTGTCCGCATTGGACTTAACAATAACATGTCGTCTTGGTAAGTTTTCCCCCAAAAAAGTCCAATGCGGACAGGCCTTTAGGTCCTTGGGACTAAGTCTGCAGATGAAAACAGGAACATTGTATTATCAGGAACTGAAACACTAAAAAAGGATTAGAATAAATTGTCCTTGTTATAAGCAGAATGTTGCATAATCAGTGCTCTTAGTCTTACCAGTATGCATGTACCGGGTAATCTTCAAGTTCAACTGTACATGTAGCCTACAGAATGATCATAATTTCTATGTTTTTTTCCCATTCACAGTAATTGACTAAATACCGGTAAATTAATACAAAATTTTGAAACAAAACTCTGCCTAAAAGTGTGGATTAAAAAAATAGAATTAATTTTTAATATTGACATTTTTTCAGTAGTCCCCCAAGTGGCTTGTGGCCCTGGGACATTCCATTTGGGCCTGAGGGGGGAGGGGCCAGTCTGGAGGTGACACAATGAACAGGTGATTTTATTCAGGTTCATTACGGGTCATTACGGAGGGGTTGTATGGTGGAGCCAGCCCAGCGGGTTACCAGTGAGAAGTATCCTGTTTGCTTCAATCCTGTGAAATACCAGCCTTGTCAGGGAAAGGCCATGTTGGACGTGAAGGTTTGCACTGAGCCAAACAGAAATTAAGGCCTATACCGGTACATACAACTAGATTTAGTATGTCCCAACATTTTAGTCAACAGTTTGACCGTAAAAACCTCATTCAAATATATAAAGATACATGTACATTAGAAGTACATGTAGTTCAAACTGTCGAATGCAATGATTCCACCCAAGATGATATATTTTTTTATGAGGAAATGATTTTAAAAGATGAATTTATATGCATGTGCACACATTTCTTTTTTACAAGGGCCCCCTTATGTGAACAAAACTAGGCCCCTGACTACCTCAGTATTATGACTCTAGTTTCCGTGCAGTATAGCCAGGGAACCAGCCTAAATAGGACGCTGGCTTTGCACAATTTCTTGAAAGCATGGACACAGTTTTTCATCATTATCTTGGAAAGTACATGAGGTACTGAGCTGATGTACATGTACATCCTTAATCACACAGAGATACATGTACGTGTCACACCGCACAGTTTTCCAATCCTGTGATCTACATGTAACTTTAATTTTAATGCAGATCTCAGTTCGTTTGCAAAAACTGCATTATGACCATTTTCATGAATGGACAATAAAAAGCCCATGCAGTGACCATTGTAAGAGGCCATTTTGTCTACATTTTCCACTCACAAATGACATGCTTTAAGTGCCTGTGATTTTATCCAGTTCAATTCATAACTGTACATATGTGTACTTCTCCTGATATAAATACCTCATGCCAATCGTTAAGATACTTCCAATTCCTTTTCAGACAAAAAAATGTACTTTTTTTTCTGGTGGGTCTAGCACTAAGTCTTCGGCTGATCAAGCATGAACTTATGCCTGGCCAAAAGTACAGCGCACCAAGGTGAACTTTTTAAGGGGTCACAGGTGGGGAAAAAGTACAGGAGGTGTTTGCGGGGACCTTTTGTGGTGGCAGATGGACAGGATGAGATAGAATAGGGTGCAAACGTCCGCTTCTATTCTCTCCCAACGTTTACCCAAATTGAAAAATGGAATGAGGCACTGACTAAACAAGGTGTCAGCTCGCGGGGGCTGTAATAATAATGCGGCAGAGTGCAGGCATTCTGACGGCGGAGTTAAAAATTAATTTCGTCTGCGGGGAATGCACATGCAGATTATGAAACGAGGCTGAAGTGGCAGGGTTTTTAATTGGACGCTTGTAGAAATAGGGTTGTGAGCTTTAGAATATGCAGACAGACAAAAGGTCTGACAAAGCACAATTTGTATTTCATATTTGCAGTAGTCCTATTTGTTTAAATTGGCTTTGGCAAGCAAATAAACACCGTAAAAATACAAATATGCACGTACATTTAAAATTGGATTTAAAATCACATTTTCTACTTTTGTTATCTCCATAAAAGAGGGGGGATAATTAAGAATGTTAGGATCATAATCTGTTCACATACTAACAGTAAAGTTAATCTTCGAACAAATGTATTCGGACAAATAAAATCAAACTTGGGACGACCTGACGCTTATTTTCATAAGACATAACGTCGAGTCCTGCATGTACATGTACCGGTCCATGTACAGTGTGTACATGTATGGAATTTGTCCTCGGTTTACATTAAATTTAGCAGTGAGCATGCAAAGTTAGTTACAAGAACTCTTCATACAAAATTCTTCAAGTTCAACCTACGTGTACATTACATTTAACAGGAAAACCCAAAACCCGACAGTTCCTATTTTCATGATCACCTTCATTCGGTGAAGGTCATCTTTTTATTTACGACTGCAAAATGCTACCCGGTAGGTGCCTGTAAAGAGCCCACGCCATGGTAGCATATTATTTGTGATAATACGTGTGAAATCCTATTACATATCGGTTCCTAGCTTCGTCTTTACGTTTTCACATCCAGCTGGAGAGAGTTGTATAATATATTGTGATGTGATTAGGGCTTGGCGCGAGCATAATATGGCAAAAATGACAGGCATTTTGCCGGCGTGTTTTGATAGCATATTCATAATTATTCCTGGGACTTATGTGAGGAATTGGGGGTTGCTAGCTGGCTATGCACGGAATGGTTGGCATTGTGTGGACATGCTGAAAGGCTGGCAAGGTTACCGATGTGCCCACTGTAAATTTCATTCAAAGGATAATAATTGCATGATGAAAATGTCTTCACCTCTTCCATCAAATTCATCCATCCAATTATACAGTATTATTAGGTCCATGTACCGGTATATTAGGTCCTAACTAAACAGAAATTCAAATACTGAATTTCTTTTTTGGTTGATATGCTCAAATTGTGTAAGCAGGTTTTTGCATGATGTAAGTTTGGGGCACACGTACAATACATGTCCATCACAACCTCCATACCCCGGTACATATACCGGTACGTTGAGTGCTTAGACCAACAAAAAAAATAACTATGTTTAGCGTTAGCGCGCGCATCACTTTCAATCCTGCACATCAAAGCTTCTTTTTTTTCTTCTTTTTTTTTTATAGTGTTTCGATTTAAAACGTGCCTGTTGGGTTGATGTCAACTTGACTTTATTGCTTGGAATCCACTCACCCACCAACCCCCACCCCCTCCCCCCAAAAAGCGTCACTGCATCATTTTGGGAGACTTCAACTTACGATAAACATACATTTTGTTGGCTTTATGTATACGGTATGTATGGAAAATTTACTGCCGCAAAATTACATGTCAATACCGGTACATGTACATGTATAAATAGTGAAATGCATGTTCTACTCAAACTACCGGTATGCTAAGTACATGTACCCCGGTACATGTACATTATGTACAGTACAAAACTACAATGTAGGCCTACGTAACTTTACACATAATCTTGATAATTAAGAATAGCCTTGATCCTAAATTCTGAAATAACGATGTTTACCTCTGAACTAGATGAACTGTGACAATGTTTTAAAGGGCACTGCTGCTGAATAATCACCAGGTCTGATGAACATAGGCTTCCATTAATCACTACAGATGACTAATTGGATAATAGAGTTCTGAGCACACAATGATGGGAAGATATAATGATGCACACAATTCAACCATCATAAGCCATGTCTGAATTGGACTTGTTTTCGGGAGGTTTTATTGAGGCGATGGTAAAATGAAAAATAGCTAAATTTTACTTCTGTCCGCATTTTTGACATGGGAAAATTTTACCGAGACCGTGGTAGAGCATGCAGTGTCCCTTCACACTATGACCTTCACGGCCCGGACGTACATGTACGTTTCCAGTGTGCTTTTAACCGACTCTGTGTCCGCATTGGACTTATCGTCTCGGGAAAAGTTACCTGGTAAATATTCCTGGGCAGCAGTTAGCCAGGAAAAGTAACCGCTGGACTCAGGAAAAGTTACTGAGAGGAAAACGCCTTAGGCTGTCCACATTGGACTTAAAATGGGAAAAGTACCCATCGTCTCGGTAAGTTTACTCCAAAAAAGTCCAATGCGGACAGGCCTAAAGTGGACTATTATTACAAATGAAACGTACATGTACATGTAGTGTAGGCCTATCATATGCAAATTCAGCTTTGGATTAACCCTAACTCCCTAGGGTGTATGTAAAATCGTATTGATTTTGAAGGATTGAGGGGAGTTAGGGTTAATTAATGAAAAGAATGCAACTTTCTTACTGGTTGTTTAATGTACAAAATAACACATGTTTGCGAGGAATTCAAAATATTCCGTGCTCACAGCTTATTTACTGTGAAAGCCGATCTGTTACAATAAGAGTTTGAGGGAAACTTTAGCACATGTTCATTTTCTGATTATTTTTTCTGGTCTCAGCCCGTGTTTACACAGCCCCATGCTATGTGAAAACACCAGCCCTGTTAATTTTCAACATCGCTGCTTGAAAATCGCATCTTATCAGGACAAACATGTACATTGGCCTATCCGTGGGAACAAAAACACCTCGCGCCGAGTATCAATCATGATAAAGCACAAAGCAATGGGAAGAACTGTGCATTATTGCAGCGGCTGTTTCGCACCCAGCTTTTGGTCAATATGGCCGATGTATGTACACACAAGAGGACGTGTACATGGTGTACAGGTGTGATATGAAAGGACACCATGATATGTGCAGTCTGGTTCCGACTTGAGACAATGCGTCAATAAAGGCCGTCTGTTACTAAGTGTACCGGTATCGTATCTTTCATGTCTTGAAAACAACGAACATTATGCATAGATCTGCGTACAGCCATACTGATACGCCACACACATGGTACATTTTACAACACCATGCACATTGTTTTCTGCACACATCATTACAAAAATCGGACTGTAGAAATTTCACTTTACATATGTACATGAAGGCCTGTGTATTCTAATTTGCATCTGCAATATCAAACATGCATACCTTCTCTCACTACCCACAATGCAAAGGTCAAACCATTTAAAGTCCAATCTGTTCGTGACCTTCACTTACTTGAAATAACAGCTTGAGTTAGTTGAGTAGGCATAAGGTTTAATGACTTAAATAAGGTATACCATACATGTTATTTTGTATTTTCAGTTGCTGGTACCGTGCACTGAGACAGGTGTGAAATCAACATAACTTTTTGTTTCAGTAAATAATACTGCAGACAGAGTCAATTTTATCAGGCCAGGCGGCCAGGAAAAAAAAAACATTGGGCTTAGAGGAAAAAAATAGGCCTACATGTAGGCCTAAATGATGGGAAAGTTCCCTATTTAAGTACAGTACATGCGAGCTTCCTAGGTTTAAGTTTTCCGAGTACACACGTAATAAACTCCATAAGGTTTACAAAAATGTAAACGAAATGAGAGCCAGCATACCCCACCCACCTACCCTACCAACAAGCATTCTGTAAAATCATGGCATGATCCTCAAGTATTATAAAGGATGCTCGTTAATTAGCTTAATTTCCTGTACATCAAATGCCTGGTACCCTTGCATATCGTCCAGGGTTAACACTTTAACTCCAAAGACTGATCTCCAATTTTAGATTATTTAAGGATAAAATTAATTTCTGGAGGTCATCCCTTGCAGTGGCATGTAGGGGTCATACATGTAACTTTGCAGTATAGACAGTATCGAATAGCCGCCATTTCGTGGGGCAGTTTCTTTGTTCCTTGAGGACATGCATGGTTGCACATATTGTGCTTCCACTGTTGAACGGTTTAAGTAACAAAAGGTGCCCCACAAGATGGCACCTATTCGATACGGTCTATTGAAACTTGGCTGTTGGATGTTATCTGTGATATTAAAATGTATGTAATGCCTAAAAAAAATATATGTTTGGTTACATTATGGTTTGAACTTTGATTGCAAATGACTATCAGAAACCAATGTGTGCTTTTTTGAATGACAAATTTTATTTATTTATTTTATTTATTTATTAACCAAATCCAACAAGGATCAAGTCGTCAATTTAATACAGGTTGGTATAAATAAATTACATGTAGGCCTACATAAATAGATTAAATAAACCATGTTACAATATAACAATTAAATAAATTACAGAGAAAAAAGCACAAATTGACAATACATGTACAATGTGACAGAAGGTACATGTACCCCTTCCATTGTTCGCACATTGTGTCTCAGGCGTCTGAGGAATTTTAGCAAATTTCTCTTCATTTTGTTTTAAAGAGGGAGGAATCTTTCTGGCCTATTCCTTTCAGGGTATGCAGCAGAACTGAATCACACGGTGACACATTTACAGTTCAGCAATTTTGTATTCAAAAGAACTGACACAAAATGGCAGACTCAGGCACAGTGTCAATGTCAACTGTTTTGTTCACGGCTGGCGGTGTCCTTCAAAAGGTTCAGCTAAAGGCCACTGCTGGTCCAATCCAGCATTGTGTGTATGTTCAAGGTCAACGCGTTTAAAATACAATGGAATTTAATGCCCTTGAGTAAACAAAGTAATGCTTCTTGGTAAGCAAAGTAATCGGATAAAAAGCCAGTGGGATTCTTTCTTAATTGGGACACTTTCCTTTAGGATTGTACCAATTAATTGTGGGCAAAAACCACTTACTATCCTGAACACAAAGAGGATTAGGTGTCTCAGAACAGGCTTACTACAAAAATGAGCAAACTGAATAGAGCATAAAATGTAGCAAGGCAATTAAGCCCATTTTGTAAATTGTTATGGTGCTTCACTATGTATGTAGTGCTTAGCACTGATCCGATCCATTGAGGTTTCCTAGCTCTATGAGTCCAGTTAGATGTTTCAGTGAACACAATACAACTGAAGTGGACTAACTTGTTAATGAATAGAATTCAAAAGATTTCAGTGGCCGAGCTCCACATGTACATCATTTTTGTACACTGTGGTAAGTAAGCACTATTTTTTGCAACACAGCTCCTCAAAATTCTAGATTGCACGTAACTACTTCATGAAACAAGCATACGATAAACGCATGAACACGAAAACAAATTGAAGAAATTAATATTTTATTTCTTTATTATGTTACAAAACAACGATTGTGGAAAGGCAGGTGGGACATACATGTATAGATCAGAACCACAGCCGAAGGCAGCCCAACTCCATTGAAATAAAACGTCAGACAATGATTCGACAAGGGACTATATACAAGTAACGATTCATTTATCACACAGATCATGTCCGCCTTACTGCCGCGAAAATCGTTGCGATAACCCAACAAACGACACGGACGCGGACTGCGCCATTTATCAGTTGCACTTTGTCTACATTAACCTAGATACCGAGGCAGGCTATTGTCAGTTTGAATGAGAGCTTGCGTGTATTTGTTTCGGAGTAAACAGACATGGGAAAGGAGAAGCATTTAGACCCCGTTGGGTCACACCTGCAGTGCGGAATTCTCTGTAAAGGTGCCAACTGTTCATTTGTCAATATTCTTCTCCTAATTTGCATACACTATTAGTAAAATCCCACTCTAGCGGAATATGGCATAATGTACTGGTTTATGGTACACAGACGAACCACATTATGTCGTATTCCACAAGTGCAGAAAAAGTTTAAGTATTTTCAAGGAAATTGTTGAATGTTTTTCACTTCTAAAATTACTTCCCTTCAAAATATTTATTTGGTTATTAAGTCATCAATATTTGGTGGTTATTAAGTCACCATAAGGAGAATACGTGGCGACCAGTAAACGGAATTCTTTCCACGAATTGATCTTCAAGTAAACTTGACGTACACACACGTTGGCTGGGAACCACATGCAATTTACCATTTTCTTTTTTAACCCTTTCAATACCAATGTCGAGTTTACTCGACAGCGCAACGCAGTGTGTTTCCGTACCAATGTCAAGTAAACTCGACAACAGAAGGTCGCTGTTTTCGAGAAGCTCCATTATTTGCGTTTGCTGCCCTCTGTTGTTGGATTTTATATAGTCAGGAAGTCTATTGACCTAGCTTTACAATGGTGTATAACACGTGTGGGGTTTCCATTACGATTTTCCGAGAAAAACAACACGCAACAAATTTTCTTCTGTTTTTTTATGGACAAAATATCACCATTATGGCTGATCGTGACCCGTAAATAATAGCAGAGTTGTTTGCTGATAGTGACTCCGATATAGATTTGGAAAGTTCTGAAGAGAACTTAGTGAGGATTCCGATGAATCTAGTGAAGTTTCTTCCATGTCTACGTCGTTGGATGACAACGATATGCCTGGTCCAAGTGTTTCTACTACAACGGCCCGTCGTGGACGGGCTGCCGGTGGATGCGCCGGGCCTCGGGTAGCTGGTCAAGGTGGGGGAGCCGCTCGTGGTCGTAAAAAGGGTAAACAATTCTACCAAATCGAGTGTTTGGTATCATATAAAAGACCATTTCATTGCCCACAAATAATATACACAATGAATTTCTGTAAAACGAAGTCTTCAAATGGAAAATTGAGGTTTACAAATAGTAAACATTGCAAGTTGCATAAAACAGTGCGTTGTGTGAAAGAATGCGGTACAGGGCAGTGTGACCCCATAAAACAATGCGGTATTGAAAGGGTTAAAATGTCTGAGACATTTAATGTAAAATGTACAAGTTTACAACAATAATATTGCTTTCAATTCTTTTCAACGTTACCACCTTTTACTGGTTCATATCAGGGATAAAAATAAAAAAAGCTTATTTTTTTATGATCTTAAATGGTGCAACATATTTTGTTACTATATAGTTATAAATCAGTGTTTTTGATGTGCACAGATGAACATGGCCAGGCTAAAACCAAGGTTCCACCCCCTTCCAAAAACATATGTTCATTCTTGAAAACAACACATCAGGCCCGGCCGGGGACAAGCACGGTAAATCAAAATTGTTTAGCTTCATTGGAGTCGGAATTCTTTGTATCCACATAATTCTATAGAACACATTGCAAGACATTGATACTGTAAGAAATACTATCTGCTAAATGCATGCTGTATGCATGAATGATTCTGAATATTAAAAAATATGCAATCTACAAAGACAAATATACGACATGCTGGGACTATAGTGATTTTTCCCCCTGACAACGACAGCTGTTGGTTTTTAAATTGATGGGTTCTGCATGAGCATTGCAATAAACATTGGGATCGTGAGACCAAGAGCAAAGCAAACACAGCACTGGCCCTCCCTCGTTTGAAAAAAATATAGCATCATTTTGAGAGAGACAAAAAAAAAGGCAAAAAAACTGCATTGTGATGCTTTTACAGCCTGAGGGGGAGGGGGAGGGGGAAGGGGGAGGGGGAAGGCCTAATTACAAAACATGTTAATTAGGAATGACATTTCTAAACTGTGAAGTTGCGATTTACAAGGCTGTTACTTTACAGGCATAGACCTTATCGCAAATACCGCTTGGGTGAGTTTTCACAAAAGCAGCAATGTATTGTGGGAAGGTTTTCGGGGCAGACTAATACAGTTGTGCTTTTGTGCAAACTCGCCCAAGCGGTATAGCGATAAGGTCTAGATGCAGAGGAAGAGTTATAAAAAATAATTTTATAAAATAGGGGTCATGCTAATAAACCCTTTCACGATTATCGACGCCATGTTGTTCACGGGGCAGTTCGAACACGCGTTGCTGTCTGCGTGCATTAGTTACGATTCCGCGCACGCACACAGCAATGCGTGTTCGAAGTGCCCCGTGAACAAGATGGCGTCGATATTAAACCATAAAAGGGTTTATTAGCGTCAACAAGCGTCAACTCTATGGTTGACGCGCGTTGATGCTTGTTGACGCTAAATAGCATTACCGTTAAATAGGAATGAGTGACTGAATGTCTCTTCTAACTTTTTAGGCTATGGGAAGTTTTTCTTAGTAAATTCTTCATATTTTTTTCCCTCCAAACTTTGGTTTCTTCAATAGATTTGCTGATGTATAATAAATAATTTTAAGGCAAAATTATTGACGTACTGAATTCTTACCGGAGTGAAAAACATTCAACAATTTCCTTGAAAATAGACCTCCCACCTAAACTTTTTCTGTCCAGTTCCACAGACTGAACACACGGCGTCTCAGTGGCGACTAGTTAACAAATTCATACTAAAAAATAGCAATGATCAAGTCCTCAATTCCTACATTTTGAACAAGGACACAATCATTTTTAACCAGGGTACCCAGCTTTGACAGCTGACAATGGCATTTTGCCTTGCATACGGCGGCCGAAGGTGCCGTACTGCCAGTGCCCTGCGTGTTGTCATGTACCGCTTCGGTGACACACGGCCGCAACTTGAAAAAAATGAAGGTCACAAATTTCACAGAAATTTCCACTCCAACCTAAAAATAAAAGGTTAAATTCTCGTAACGACATTCCCATCTCTACTCACCTGTAACAACGGCGAAGAGAAGACTGAAGAAGGTGTATAAAAATGTGAAATTCCAGTAGTTACTCGTTCCGTATAGTCCCATCCAAGTCGCCATTTTGGTACTAACACTGTTCATGCATCGTATGCATGCGCGCGTTGTGTGGATATGTTCGGAGCCCAAAATCAATGGGGGTCGAGTCTGCGCCTGGCCGGGTGCAACGGTACGTTCATAAATATTCAGTATCTGTGACGTCACTTACGAAGTTTTATAAATTTTCACACAAGACCTTTAAAATAAGCTAAAACTAAAGAAAACATGGATGTCATTTTGACAAATTGTCAGAAACTAAACTCTCATAGCTAATTGCTTGTTTTTTAAAGTGATTATTGTTGGGCGATCACCAAGGGGAATTTGCAAAAACTCTAATGCTTTTAGTTTTACTTGAACCTAACATTTTAATGGTGTACGTTTATAGCGCCCTCTTAGAAACGTGCTGGGAAAATTTGCATATGATATTGCACATGCGCTGTATGTATGGAAAAAAAGTATCACGGCTACCTAGACTGGTTCCCGCTCCACATATTCCACATACAACGATTGAAATTCAGTCTAGTCAAAACATTTTTGGTCGGGTACCAGACTAACGGCTACCTAGGGCCAAGTTCGATCAAGCGACTATAGTTCACTGAGCTATATATAGGAACTAGAGTGAGCACTTATCACGTGACCCCGTGCCCTCAAGGGTGCGTGGACGCCATTTTGTTAGTGGGCAAAAAGTACGTGCTAATGTATTGACGACATGCGTATTTTCAGCTTTAATTTTATTTTAAGATTAATGCTTTCAGCGATAGGGGTGCAGAAAGATGTGGTTGCTAACTACAATCATCCTGACTGTCGGATCATTGTTTATATTTTATATTTTACTTTAAAAGATTGAAACTTTAGTTAGGCCAAACACTTTTCTTTCTCCATGGGCCAAACAACATTCAAAATCGTCGCCCGGGTAGTGTACAAGATTTGGGGAGTTGATCAGAATTTTTTTTAATGACTTATCTAGCATTAGAATGTGCAGATTTGATGGAAAAACTCTAAATTTGGAGTGGGAAAGTTTAAAATTTTGTTTCAGACAGGCGTATGCGAGCCGCGCGCACACTTAAGATCGACGTCTGAAACCAAGTCGCTGTTTAGTCGTTCTGACTGACTGGAACAGTCGATCTTTCGACTTCTGGCGAACCAAGTCGCTCCAAATTGTTTCATACGTCAAACTTAATTCAAATTTCTGGGATAATTTAGTTCAGCGCGACCGTAAGGTGCAGGATTTCCCGGTGAAACCGACTGCCTGAGGGAAGAACTACCGTTCTACCGTTCACCATGCATTAAGTGCATAGCATAACCTAGCATTTTCAAGAGAAAAACTGTATTTTTTTCATTTCTAAAATCACGTTTCTAACAAAATTCGCACTTTTTGTAACATTATTATGCCATAATTAGTGGCAGAGGTGTACGTTTATACCTTCCTAGGTACAGTAGAAAAAGGTCACTCATGACTGGCGTTAAACAGCGAATAAATCATTTAAAAACCCATTTATAGCTGCCGCGCCGTTGACTGCAGTGGATACATCCGGGTATTTATCAATTATTTTGACCACTAACAAAATGGCGGACGCGGTCCCAGGGCGGCACGCCCGGGTACCGCGCACAGGCACGGTGTCACGTGATAAGTGCGCACTCTAGTTCTTATATATAGCTCCATGCTATAGTCACAGATATCTATTAGTGACTATAGTCGACTAGAGTCCCTCGAACGACGGATTCGTTCGAGTCATTTCCGTTGTTCGAGGGACTCTAGTCGACTATAGTCACAGATATATGTGACCATGATGTGACTATAGTGCACTATAGTCACTTGATAGAACTTGGCCTAAATAAAAGAGACTTTTTTTGACTTTTCAAAGAGCATCTTTATTTCATTTTATATAATGCAATATTTACAAAAGAAAAAGAAAACAATATTTAACCAAGGATGCAAAATAATAACACTGATACTTGTAAACAAATTAAATTGTAACAAAACAAATACTTGTAAACAAATTAATTAGTAAGTAACAAAACAAATGGTAAATAACTAATTTGTAACAAAAAAGTACTGGTAAACAAATTAATTAGTAACAAAAATTCCAATTCTTTTGGATTTAATAAATTAATCAGGATAGTATACATAAGAACATAACCATATGAACCAAATTCAGAAGGGGGTGGGGTGGAAGGCAGGGGGTGCCCAAAACGTGGGCGGAGAAAAAGTCGGGGCCGCCAACCTCAGTGTGCAGGCGCAGAGCACCCGCACGTGACGGCCCAGCCAGGGAATGACGGACGAGTGAGGGCGGTGAAAAAACACACCACGCTGTGTTACGCAGCACAGCTACCCTCATCCGTCTACCAAGGAAGGGGTGGAGAGAAAAGCAAGAGGCCCGTTCCCGGGCACAAAACGGGGGAGGCGCCCAAGTCCGAAGCACTCCCTCCCCAGAACAGAGGCTACGCCATGTCTCGATCACTCGAGCAGCTGTTCCGGAGAGAGCAAAGCTCAAACAAGGGGGCACTCAAAACCCCGGAAAGAGAAAGAGAAAGAGAATGGGAATGATACACATACTATTGAGGGCGCTATACAATGAGACCGTTGATGGCTTCACTAAATAAAAGAGAAAGAGAAAGAGAATGAGAATGATACACAAACTATTGAGGGCGCTATACAATGAGACCGTTGGATTGCTTTCCTTACTGGCTCTTCACGTAGGCCAAGTTCGATCAAGCGACTATAGTTCACTATAGTCGACTAGAGTCCCTCGAACGACGGATTCGTTCGAGTCATTTCCGTTGTTCGAGGGACTCTAGTCGACTATAGTCTGTGACTATAGTGCACTATAGTCGCTTGATCGAACTTGGCCTAGTCTGATCGCCGGACGCAACATTTTTTCGACAAGACTGATAGTCTGGATCCGAATTAGTGGTTTTGGCTGTGGCTGTTGCTATACTGTTTCTGAGGACTGTCGTTGTCCACCCATAGCAACGACATAGCCGCAGCCAAAGCCACTAATTCGGATCCACATGGAGCCGGAGCCTGAGCCGGAGCCCAAGTCGAGATTTGGAAAAAGGCCGTTCTTCGCTGGCAGAGTCGTGACGACATTGCGGGCGCTGGACCGTAACTATGGTTACTGGTTCACGCTCACGTTTTACATCCATAATACACGTACACTGCCATCTTTTACAGTAGTACACAGCATTCCTTTGAGGAGGGAGGTTTAGATGCACCTAAAAAGCAAATGTGAACGCGAAATTCTTTCAGCACCAGTGACCTCATGACATGCATGAGAAGGTCTTAGAACTCGGGCTCGAATCCTGGTCACGTCAAAGGTTTTATCTCGCCACGAAAGTTAAAGATGTATGTTTTTTTTCTCATCTGTTCTAAGATCTCCTCAGAACTTGATAATGACAAGTGTTCAAAGCATTTCACGTTCGCGTTCGCGTTTTTCGTGCATCTAAACCTCCCTCGAATTTTAGCAGTGCACTTGCATCGTGCGTCCGTATAGACCGTTGAAATGCAATGGCGCCCTCACTTTTGACCGTTGAAATGCAATGGCGCCCTCACTTTTGTAAAAAAAAAATACATACATGATACATGTACGTCGAGCATGCGCATAATGCCAACTCGACCGTTGTACGTTCAACTGAAGAAGTCAACTCGACTGTTGTACAAACTCGCCCGTTGGCCAACTCGACCGTGCATGCCCGGCCGGGCTGTCGCGCGCGTGGTACGGTCAACGTGATAGTCTTTAACCAGTGACATCGGTAAAGTGCCGTTGCAGCCCGCGATTTAGCGCATCGTCTGCCCTATTCCCCGTCAATACGACATCGTACAGATATTGCAAATGAAAGTAAATATGTTTTCTGGCAAAGTACTTTTATGCAAATCGCCGCGAGGAGCTTCAGAAACAGAAAGTCACAGCAGCAGCAACAATAAAAGTAGCACACACAACGGTCGAGTTGGTACACCGGTCGAGTTGGCAAACGGTCGAGTTGGTACACTGGTAGAGTTGGTACACCGGTCGAGTTGGTTCGAATCTGTGGAAAGCGCAAACGGACGCGTCGGGCGCGAGTTGACTGTAAAAAAAACGTACAGGCCGCGGTCGATCGATCGATTAAAACTAGAACTTACAAATATTACAGTTTGTGCTTCAAAATTGCTTTCAGAGTTGAAAAGGGGCAAGAGATTTGCCTTGTTATTAGGCCTACCTAAAATATACCATGTGAGTATGCTAGTTTGATGATTATTAATTCTATAAACACAAAATTGGAAGGTCAAGTCGCCCATTCGTCGCGGCCTTACCTACTCGCCCCTTTCCAACTCGCCCCCTGATCAACTCGCACCTTACCAAGTCGCCCCCTGACCGACTCAGAAAGTTTAAGTTTGTAAGTAGGTGAATCTCAAGACTCAAGTCTGTACCAAATTTCACCTACAACATTGATCGTAAATAAACAAGCAGCCTCAATTTCTTGGCATTGTGTGTTGTCACTGAGAATTGAAAGAACACAATTTACTCAAACAAAAATCTTTGCAACATTCACGTCGCAATTTTGGATCTACCGCTGGACTACCTCTCGAGAAGGATAACACATCTCGATCAGGATCTGTGCGAAGTAAACAAGTTCGCCTTAGATCTGCGCAGATCTTGATCTTGATCTGGATCCGTCCGAAACAAACACGCCCTTAGGCTTTGTTCCTTCACTGATGGTTTTTGTTTTTATTTGTTTTAATTTGTTTGTTTCAGAGAATCCGGAAAACATAACGAGAGTAGCATGGCCAACATTATCCCATTCCTTGGTGCTTTTGTTGCAATCACTGCAGTTATGATGAACTTCGCGCTGCATAAAATTGAAGAAGGTGAAAATTGTCATTTTTTTCTCTCTTTTATTTTGTCTAGTTTTGTTTTTGTCTGAATTTGGAAGGTTTCCTAAAATTTCATTCGAATAGATACTTGAGAGAGCTAACTTATTAGATTTTATTTTTCAACATTCGGAAAAAAAATTGTCATTTTTGAGGATATGTAAGGCATGTAATGGTATTTCAGCAATTTTCTGTGAATTTGTTTTATTGATTTATTTTCATTTGCAGGTCATGTTGCAGTGTACTACAGGGTGAGAAATTTAGTTTTTTTTTAACATTAAACTCGCTTTCAAATGTCCTCTCCCCATCACCATAAACAGCTTTCAATCTCTGATTTTAATCATGTTTTCTTAGACCCAGTAACTGAGTCGTTGGCCCTTTTTTTACGAATTTTTTTTTTTTTTTGGGCTAACGACTCAGGCAATACATATACGCGTATGCAGAACTTTAACATTTTTAAATTTACCGCGCCTTTTGCCGAAAGATGCGTTCCAGAAACTGCCCCAAAAAACAACCAAACGGACTTCCAACCTGGCCGAAAATGCACTTCCTGCATTCTAGACTTCCCAGAGATCATTGTAGTGCCTTCTTCTGGTACTTACGATCACTGCTTGAGACGGTGTGAATTTTAACAGTTGGAGAAAACAACTCTCACAACTCACGTTGTCATGGTCGAGACGCCATTTTCTGTGGAAAATTTTGGCGATTTGCATAAATGTCACATGTCGTATGACGCCCAATACAAACCGCACGAGCCTTGTCATGGAAACATCGACGACTGTTTTCTGTCACAAACTAAACAGCATATTTAGGCCAATAATGTAGCGACAACCAGAACACCAAAAACTGTTTATTTTGTGACAGAAAACAGTCGTCGATGTTTCCATGACAAGGCTCGTGCGGTTTGTATTGGGCGTCATACGACATGTGACATTTATGCAAATCGCCAAAATTTTCCACAGAAAATGGCGTCTCGACCATGACAACGTGAGTTGTGAGAGTTGTTTTCTCCAACTGTTAAAATTCACACCGTCTCAAGCAGTGATCGTAAGTACCAGAAGAAGGCACTACAATGATCTCTGGGAAGTCTAGAATGCAGGAAGTGCATTTTCGGCCAGGTTGGAAGTCCGTTTGGTTGTTTTTTGGGGCAGTTTCTGGAACGCATCTTTCGGCAAAAGGCGCGGTAAATTTAAAAATGTTAAAGTTCTGCATACGCGTATATGTATTGCCTGAGTCGTTAGCCCAAAAAAAAAAAAAATTCGTAAAAAAAGGGCCAACGACTCAGTTACTGGGTCTAATGTTTTCTATGTCCTAGCATTTATTCAGTTCATTTTGGCTGGTAACCTATTTTTGCAATGCAGATATATTTTGTGCCGAGCAAGTTTCTGTGTTTAAACAGGTTCATGTAATTGGCCCAAGGCATTTAGCGTTTGTAAGTTCCAATATCCATCCATTTTCGGAAATCACATCCAATTCCAATGTTGTTTTTGTTTTCTACAATCAGGGTGGAGCCTTACTATCGTCGACTGCCGGACCAGGTTTTCATTTCATGTTTCCCTTCCTCACTTCCTACAGAACAGTTCAGGTTAGATTCCGAAAAATAAACAAATTTGTGACCAGAATATGCTCAGTTGTGTGGGGTTTAAAATTTACTTCAGGTAAATTTGATGATAAAACCCCATTTTAGCAGTTATAACATTCCATGTTTTTACTCGAAATGACTTGTCCTTTTATGGGATGAGCTATGCATAGATTTTGTACACATGAGGTGGCTAAACCCTGCATTATTTCCTTTCATGTAGAAGATTGTTTTAGAATTATCTTTTGGAAAGAATAACTCAATCTCTAAGCCTTTTTGAAGAGACGTGTATTGTTTGTATTTGTATTTTTTAATTCTCCTTTTGCTAATAGATCACACTGCAATCGGATGAGGTGAAAAATGTGCCGTGTGGAACAAGGTAAATAACACTGATTATCAAATTTGACTGAATATTGTATTGATTATCCATTTGACTGAATATTGATATTGATTATCCATTTGACTGAATATTGATATTGATTATCCATTTTACTGAATATTGATATTGATTATTACTGAATATTGATATTGATTATCTATTTTACTGAATACATTGGCTGAGAGCACGTCACGTGGCCAGTCTTAAAGGGACAATAAAGACCGGCCAGTCTTAAACACTTTCTTGCCTGGGCGGTGGCCTTGTCAGCGCATATGGAACACACACACGCACACACAAACTGCACGCTCCTGACAGCAAAATGTGCACTGTGACAAGTGTGCAAGCGCGTACAACACACCTGCATTACGCATAACACGAGCGATCGAACAAAAACAACTCGACGCACAGCAAGCAGTTTATGCAAACGCGTTGTAGGAAAGCGAATGCAAAACATGGCGAAACGACAAGCTAATTTTGGTGAGTTTTACCGATTTACACAAAAAGGTATTTATGAATGGTTTTAAAAGTAGGTTTGGCCAGTCTTAAACAATCCGTTTAAAACTGGCTAGGGTCCTGGATGCTGATAATGGCCCTCGTCTGCTGCTCCGGCCATTATCACTCGTCCAGGACCCTAGCTGGTTTTAAATGGTTTCGTTAAGTCTGGCCAAACCCACTTTTAATCCCTAAATTAAGCTCACTATTTTTGGCCTTATTTCTTCACAGTGGTGGTGTGATGATCTACTTTGATAGAATAGAAGTTGTCAATATTCTCTCTGTCAGTTCTGGTAAGTTCTAACATTAATTACACTACAAAGTTACTAAAATGCACATCACTAAATTAATCATTTTGTTTATTCAATATTACTTTGTTTTTCTTGGTTTTCATCAAGAACGAAACATTCTTAAACCCTGCGTTTTTGTCTCTTGCTTATTCAGTTTTCAACATGGTGAAAAATTACACAGCCGATTATGACAAGACACTGATTTTTAATAAAGTCCACCACGAGTTGAACCAGTTCTGCAGTGCGCATAATCTACAGGAAGTGTACATTCAATTGTTTGGTAAGCTGGGGATTAAATGAAGAATTGCAATTTCACATAGTCTGGCTTTGAGGATTGCAAAAGTAGGATGTGTTTAGTATTTAGAGGAAAGTACCATGGCCGAATGGTAGCGGTGTGCCAAACGAATCGAATGTTCGATTTTCCATCGAATGTTCGATCTTCCATCGAATGTTCGAATAGCATTTTACCGAATCAAATATTCAGTTCGACTTCTTTATTTCATGTGCAAACCGGTCAAAACCAAACATTTCATCCAATTCAGAAGTGTTTTAGAATGAATATCTTTTGGGTGAATTACAGGATGTTTTTATTGAATAACGCAGCCCTGGCCCTTTTCGTCCGCTTTCTTTGATGTCACATTTTGTGTCCAACTACAGTCCAGTGTACAAGTTACAACATGGGACTTGCGGTTTGTACAGGGCGGAGCCAACATTAATTTATGCAAAAAGCCAAAAAGTGTACCGCCCCCAACCATAGCCTTATTCAATTTGCATGATGGATCTTGCCCATTAAGTTTTTCCTGTAAAGTAATCCTGGCTTAAACCATAGCTTCAATGTTGTAACTTGTACACTGGACTCGTAGCTAGAAGCAAATCGAGCATGCAACGAGGCTGCTGATTCGGCATTGAATAAGGCTGCTGAAAGAATAAAAAAACATCTTGCATAGCACACAAATGGGAAGTTCATTCAGAACAAGTTTAGGTTCAGATAACACTGTAAAAAATTGGGTGGAAATTTGTGAAAAAGTTCACGGTTCGAATATTGAATATTCGATCGAAAAAATTAATCAAATTTCGAATAGTCATATATTCGAAAATGCACAGGCCTACTGAGTGGTTTAGGTCACTGACACTTAAACACCAGGTGAAAACACCCCAAGGTTGGTGGTTCGAAACCACCCTTGAGCAAGGCATTCAACCCCAATTGCCTCATCCTTCAGATGGGATGTAAAGCCATAAGTCAAGCGTTAAACGATTCCAGAGCATTTCACTTGCAAAGAGAAGGGGTTTATAAATTTATTTCAATTTTTTTTATTATCTTAGATCAAATTGATGAGAATTTAAAGCTAGCCCTACAAGCCGATCTTACTGTAATGGCGCCCGGTTTATACATTCAGGTTAGTGTTGTTTTTGTGTACCGTTCTAATTCCATACATTTGTAATTTTTATTTCTATTTATATGTAATTGTTATTTCTAACCCCAGCATTTTGGAGCCATTTTATTTCCTGTCGTGGTTGCACACTTGACTGTAAATCCTTATTTGAGGTATTTATCTTTTTTACTTGTATATTTGAGCATTAATGCAGTTTCATCTCACATTTGTTTATCCACAGGCAGTGCGAGTTACAAAACCTAAAATTCCAGAGAGTATTCGTAAGAATTATGAACTTATGTAAGTATGTACTACAATCTACAAATCTTTTTTCCTTGTCATACTTGAGAAATTGGTTGATTGGCATTTTAAAATCTCCAGTTCAGTTCACAACACAAGACACTTTTGTGTTGGGTTGCAATTATCTATGTTTCAGATCTATCCAGTTAATAAACACCTTGCACTTGTTGTTTATATTTGTGCTCTCGTCATAAATTTCTCACCTTTTATTCAGGGAGAACGAAAAGACAAAACTGCTGATTTCGGAGCAACACCAAAAAGTGGTTGAAAAGGAAGCCGAAACGGAACGAAAGAAAGCGGTGATCGAGGCTGAAAAACAGGCCCAGGTCGCTCGAATCCACTACGAGCAAAAAATCATGGAGAAAGAAAGCATGAAAAAGATTTCGGAGATCGAAGATGCCACTCATCTGGCTCGGGAAAGGGCCAAGACTGACGCAGAATTCTACAAGTCGCATAAGGAGTCTGAATCTAATAAGGTACGGTGGGTTTAAGGGGGGTGTCTGATGCCTGGCAGAAGGCATTTAACCTTTGACTTTTGTCTTATGACCTAGTCATATGACAAGGTGTTGTAGTCGAGCTTTTTAGAAGTCTTCACAAGCCCATCTCAAGTCCCTAAGTGGGCACACCACAGCCAACCACAGGATTAGGATCCCAGCACAACCACGCCTCATCAACCCAAGCCATTCCACTTCAGTGCACACATTGTACACTGAATGCTCTCAACCAGTACTTATAGCCCTGCATCATCACGAGTCTGGCATTACTCCTAAAGACGAACAGAGCACGCTGTTCGAAACGTTGAGTTCACACTCACCGGTTCTTTTCAGAACCACACATATACAAAAGAGATTCACATGGTGCTACCGTAAACCCATACACACACGTTGATTTCCACCATGCATAGCCTTAAGTCTTACCTCCCTAAGTCTTAAATCAAGCCACAAGTTATTCAAGTAAACTGCAAAACAGGCAGATGCTCTGCCAGGTGAGCTATAAGGCACAGTTGGTATACTCCCTCAGGTTTTCCCTATGGACCCAACAAAAGCATTCTTTTTTGTTGTTTGTTACTGAACTTGTGTCTGACTTGCGCCAGACTTTACAACGGCCTTGCGCCGCACTTACGAGTTTTGCACTTGGCCTTGTGTTATCACTTCCTTTTGAAACTTACATGACTTGTAAAAGTTTCCGTAACAGCTCACTTTCGCTACTTTTGTTTATTACTTGTTCACCAGTTGAAACTAACTCCCGATTACTTGGAAGTTCTAAGGATCCAGGCTATTACCACTAACAACAAGATCTACTTCGGCACCGATATCCCCAGCATGTTTTTCACCGATTCGAGCAGCGCAAAGGCACTCTCTGCGGCAAATGCTGAACAGGTATGAGCTCATATATAGGCAGCCAATCAAATCTGAGATAACTAATTGAATTTAGTATTCACAGTTTCGTGGAACGAAAAGTGGTCGAGCATTTTGCTCACGAAAATTAGTCAGTAACCCTTTTATAAAGCAGGAATCTGTCAAGCCAGTTTGTACTTCATCTTGATTAGAGTTTAGAAACTAGACAGCAATAATCACATTTGTGACCAAACCGTGTGAAAGAGTCGGATGTCGCACAGGGTGGGCCGCGGTTTTATTCGCGAAATTGGCAAAAGTAAAAGCCTCGCAAATATTTCTACTTACCTGTAATAAACCAATTTTTAAAAATCTTTTCAGAACAAAGCACAAACGAAAGTGTGATGACGAGAACATAAATTCCACCACCAAGAGCTGATTTGTACCTGTTCATCTTTTTTACATCGTTATTTTTTAAAGAAATTCTTCTTGACCTTTTCGACGGTGCACTATTAATTTTTTTGTTTTTATTCCATTAATCTTAGAGTGGAATATGTTTTTGTATAACAGCAGTTTTGTAATTTTGAACCTTGTGGTGCATTTATTTTTCCGAATGAAGTGAACTAGAAGATATTTTTTCCTGAATGTTGGAAAGTAGTAATTGTTGTTTTCTCAAGATTAACCAAGTCTACATTCATTGCATATTTGTAATTTTATCACTAATGAACCTATCACTTCACCATTACATGTAAAACAATTTTCCCTGTAAATTCAAATTTTGGAAAGCTGTCATCTCGCATTGATAAAATAATTGGAAAAAAATCGTCGTCAGGCATTTTGAAGTTTACTCAGTTTTGTATGATACAGATCAAATTAACATCAGCGACTTGTCCCATACAGAATCAAGATTCAAAATGTGACGTGATTAAATTTTTCCATTTTTGAGTGAAGATGCAGCTACCAACTGTGCCTTAAACTTGACTTATTTGAAGACAAATTATTCTGTAAATCTGACTATTATGAACAGAAATGCAATAGGTATGTGCATGTTTTTGATAGGGGTTACAATTGGCTTATTTGAAGTAAGACAAATTATTCTTTAATTCTGACTATTGTAGTTGGTAGAAAGCTTTATACACGTAGCAATCGGCTGATTTAGGTGTATAAGACTTGTAGAAAGTAAAATTTGTAGTCGTATATAGTTTACATGAATAAAAAGTAGGTGCGTGTTAATGTATCAGTAATATACAATTTTACTCTATATTAAAATCAGGTGAAATAGAGGACGTAATTGTGACATTAAGCTGCCCGTTGAGTTTTTGCGTAGAGCCATTTTCCCGGCAACTGACAAAACATGAATCACTTACTTCGGCTCTGTTAGTTATTGGATCCTCAATTTAAATACTTTTTGGCACGGTCTCTTTTCAAGGAAAATAATTATTTTCGAAATAAGTGTCTTCAGATCTAAGTAGGTTTGCAATTTGTTCAATGACGTCATTTTTGGAGTCAAATAATGCCGCGTCATTGTGTAAGCGATGTGCGCATCCATAGCACGCGCTATACTAATAGGCTCCCATTGGTGAATTAAACCGCGTTACTTCCACCGTGACTCAGCATTATTCAATGAAGCACATGGGCAGGATAAGGAGCTGCCCATAACATGCGTACACGAAACTTTGCAGTAATACGAGCGGGGTCGGCATTTCGTGCGTACGTACTTTATGGACAGCCCTTAAACAGAAATACGAAAAAAATTAACAATTTGACTCCAAAGAGCTTGTTTTTTTAATATCTTAGAATTTCTCAGCTTTTATTTTTGCTCGTCCTGTGCATTTTAAAAATACACAAAGAAACTGACGCCATAGTGATTTTAATGTCTTCTTGTTTTAGTTGCTACACAGCACAACTTTCCTAGTCAAAGATTTCATGCAAGATTTTTATCGCAAGAAATAAAAACGAATCTGGCAACATTAACAAGAATGAAAAAACAAAGTACCTGTATTTCATTCAACAGTGATGTTTCTGGCTAAATTAAATTCTTGAGTCTTCTTTCAATGTGGAAACCTGTAAAAGTGGGAATCGGTTTGAAAGGCTAAAATTGCCTTATTGCTATTATTTGATTACAAATAAAATGTAACACCACATACTTTATCTGAATTACGATGAAGATTGTGAATATATATATTTTTGGGGCGATTTATGATATACAAAACATCAACCGTTAACGTAATTAACATTTTACATTCCAAACCGACCAATGTTTTTCAGTTTTTAAAATTGGAAATCCTACTTTATCCTTGCATGGACTGTATCGAGTAGCTGCCATCTTGTAGGGCAGTTTCTTTGGTCCGTGAGGATTTGCATGGTTGCACATTTTATGCTTACATTGTTGGCCAATTTAAAAGACAAATTGCCCTACAAGATGGCTGCTATTCGATACGGTCTATACAAGCTAAACAAATTCTGTAACTTTTACACATTTTATGAAATCAAACAAGGAATCCCTGAAAGTAGGAAAAGTTTGTGAATGCGCAACCAAGACAACCGTACCGAGCATCTATCCAGAGGGCGCTCTACTGTTTAATCTGATACACCTGCCAGACACGTATTATGTTGTCCGTGTAGCCAGCAAAGAGCGTTTGCCCATCGGCCGACCAGGCCATAGACAGGCAATCTGGGGGCGGGGCCTTTGAGTTGGGATTGATGACTTCCAGCTTGAGTTCGTCAACAATGCATTTCTCTTCCAGATCCTAAAAAAAAGAAAGGAAAAATGAGTTTTGTATAAAAATTGAAAATCAAACAAGTTTAATTATAATTGAAAATAACACTCGGCAGTTAGAGATGCATTCAAAACAAAGCATTTTATTGCAAAATGTCATCCTGAAAAATTCCAACAAAATATTTTGATAGAGCTCCCACATTTGACCACCGTCCCTCAATCAATGGGTATTATCCATCGTTTGAGGGACTCTAACTCACCCAGATCTTGATTGAAGGACCAGTAGCAGCACACAGCCAGTATCGGTTGGGACTGAAGCACAGTGCATTGATCTGATCAACTCCATCCAGGGTGTATAGATGTTTACCCTCGTTAAGGTCCCACAGCATGGCCTGGCCGTCCTGAAAATATAACAAGTTGGTTGACGAATTGGCAAAACATCAGGGTTGTAGTCGAGTCCATCAAGTCTATCACAAGTCCAGAGCTGATAAAATCACAAGTCCCCGACAAGTCCCAGTAACAAGAAGCAAAGGATGAACATGCACAAAAGAATGCCTTTGTTGGAGTTCATTTGAATAGCTTGTGACTTGAATTAAGACCCAGGGACATGTGGTGGACTTGACTACAACCCTGCTACACGTACAAGCATTAATTGCATAAAACTGCATTTTCAACATGTTCAACACAAATTGGTTTTTTCAAGTACATTCTCTGTTGGTCATTTTTCACGGGGTTTGCCCAACGAGTTTAAAGGCAAACCCTGCAGTACAATGACCTGGATTTAATTTATGCCCATAACGACCCCAAGAACCACACTAATAAGTAGTTTTGGGAACGCCTCTATGGGCAACATCTTAACTAACGACAATTCACCTTTCCCAAGAGTAGAAATCTTTACCATTAGGCTGGATTGCATTGCTCTGATGTGTTAATGCGTAAAAAGGCTTCGTGTGAATTCAGCTTAATACCCAACCTTCACTCCTAAAAACTATACCACTACAGTATACCGCTCAGCTGGTAGAGCATCTGCCTGGTGCGTCAGATGTCTCGGATTCGAATCCCGATAAGGCCCTTACAAATTCTCTTATACCAAGTTTGGTTGTTTCATTTCAATGATGATTAGGCACCACTGCGTTCCTAAAACTAGACATCACTTTTCACGTGGTGAAGCCCTTACCTTGCCTCCAGATGCACACAGTGAACCATCAGGAGACACTGTTACACAGTTCAAGAAACCGATATGGCCGTAGTGGTTGGTCCGTAGTCGGCAGTTGGTCAGATTCCAAACCTTGAAATGAACGCAGAGGAAGAACACAAAAAGTCGGGAAGGGGAATGATGATTTTCTGAATTTATAGATGTTCAGAATCACAGGGTATTTTCTAGAATCGTCACAATGTGCAGGGAAAACATTCCTCAATCGGACGGAGTCCAAATTCTGATTCCTAGATTGGAATCAATTTGCCAGAGTGTACAATCTCCCAAGTGTGGTTTTGCCCAAGTGTGGTTTTGCCCAAGTGTGAATTGGCTCCAGTGTGGATTTGACCAAGTGTAGATTCACCTAAGTCTATAGATGTGTCTGGTGTGGGTGTCCGGATCCAGAACAGTTGATGTGGCCAGAGAATAAACAACCAGACAGATTCAATCTACGAGTCTCTTAGCACCTCACACGGCAAGGAATAAAGCTATGGAGGTGACTCTAGGACTCGATATTAACACAATGGTCCTTATAGTTAACCAACCTGCCCTGCATACCTTCCTTGTTCAACTCTGTGAGATTTAAGTTTCTGCAAGCTTTTTACATTATTAACAAGCTAACCTTGACAAGTTTGTCCCATCCAGCTGAAACGATGATGGGATTGACCGTGTTGGGAGAGAAACGGACGCAAGACACCCAGTCAGTGTGGCAGTCATCCTGTCAGAGCGTGGGGAAAATGAATTATAAGTCGCTTCAAACTTAATCATGCAGGTGTTTCTTTAGGAGGGAGCCGGGGAGAGCACAAATGCTTTACAGAAATAGAAGCAACTTCATGTACAGTTCAAATAAAAAAAGGTGTCACAGTTTTCTTGACTGCAATTTTACTCAAGGACTGCGACAGAAAGAGCCAAGTTCGATCAAGCGACTATAGTTAACTATTGACCCCTTTCGAACACGTGCGAATACGCCATTTTGGGAGTCAAATAATGCCGAGTCATTGTGAAAGCAATGTGCGTGCGCGTTGTGTGTGTCTCTGGTGGGCGCAACGTGGTTTAGTTCACCAATGGGAGCCTCAGCATTGCGCGTTACGCACGCTATGAACACACACAACGCGCACGCACATTGCTTCCACAACGACGCGGCATTGTTTTACTCCCAACATTACGTCATTGGCATGAGCTCAATAGTCGACTAGAGTCCCTCGAACGACGGGTAATTTCATCCAGGATGTACAGGTGTTTACCCTCGTTAAGGTCCCACAGCATGGCCTGGCCGTCCTGAAAATACAACATGTGGTTGACGAATTGGCAAAACACCAGGGTTGTAGTCGAGTCCATCACAAGTCTAGAGCCGATAAAAATCAAGTACAAGTACATTCTCTGTTGGTCATTTTTCACGGGGTTTGCCCAACGAGTTTAAAGGCAAACCCTGCAGTACAATGACCTGGATTTAATTTATGCCCATAACGACCCCAAGAACCACACTAAAAAGTAGTTTTGGGAACGCCTCTATGGGCAACATCTTAACTAACGACAATTCACCTTTCCCAAGAGTAGAAATCTTTACCATTAGGCTGGATTCGAATGATAGGTAATTTCGGTTGTTCGAGGGACTCTAGTCGACTATAGTGAACTATAGTCGCTTGATCCAACTTACTCAAGGTTGTTGATATCAGAATGATATTGAAAAACCGAGGTTGATTAGTCGTACGAAAAATGGCGTTAATTACAATGCACAGACACCCAGGATTTTCCTTGTTGTGACATATAAACCAGGTAAAAATTTGAGTTCGGTTAAAAAAATTTAGAGGGAAGAGTGTCATGAATTTACCGAGGTAAATACTTTTTTGAGAGTTGTTCCATAGGTTTAGTGTACAGGGTCCCAGAGGGTGTCTGTGCATGGTAATCTTTCCGGAAAATGATTTTGGAGGACCAAGGAAGAATGTGTTTTGTTAGCCAGGAATTGAGGGCATATCCTAGCAAAAAAGAGCACAATATTATCAATATAAGCTATGATCCATCATGGTGGCCAGTGCAAAGGCTTTATAGAAAACCATGAATTTATAGACCAAGGATCGATTGGACCCACCTGGATGGTGTACTTGCAGACTCCCAGAGTGTTCCAGAGTTTGATGGTCTTGTCTCTGGAGCCAGACACGATCTGTCGGTTGTCTTGCGAGAAGGCCACACTCAGGACGTCTTTTGTATGGCCAACAAAGCGACGAGTTGTCTTCCCCCTGAAAAGCCAAGTCAAGCAAAATTACAATGTTGATGTCTGACATCATTTACCAATGTAGCTATACCCTGTATCTAAGAATATGCTATAATTACAAGAACCCGTCATATGACTCACGTCCCAAGATCCCAGAGTCGGAGCGTCTTATCCCAGGAACAGGAGAGGGCAAACTGACCATCAGACGACATCACGATGTCCGAGACAAAATGGCTGTGACCCTTCAAGGCCCTCTTGGGAACACCATAGTTGCTCTCGTTACGAGTCAATTTCCACATGATCACCGAGTGGTCTGCAGCACAGCAGTGTTAAAGCAATGTTAGCCAATCAAAACATATTTCTTTAAAAAGTGTAATTACGTTTATCACTTGGGAAGGTTTTTCAACGTATTAAACAACCGACAATTTTTTTCAGTCCAAAAATTGACAAGCGTTAATTGATAAGTTATCATTAATATTATTCTTTAAAATTACTTATCAAACATCAGTAATTGCCGATTTGATAGAAAAACCCAAATTTAGGAGTGGGACAAATCTAAATTTTAAAACAAGTTTTGTACACAAGGTCCGAAGTCATACCATGGTCGACTATTCAATTTTTCCCCGATTTTTCTGCACGTCCTTTCCCCATCTGAAGCATAAATTTAAAAATGTATCTGGTTTTGGTGTCCAGAACAAAAACAGTTGATTTGTGTTCGGAGAATAAAAACCAGACGTTTTATTTTTGAGTCTTTAGCACTCCGCCAACGATTAAAGTTAGTTGAGAAGTGACTCTAAGACTCAGTTTCAACAATTTTGTGGAGGAATAACGTAAATGTCGGCATAGTCGCCAGGTCCGCGACATCTCCACCCTATTGATGAACAATAGCTGATGAATAGGGTAGTGACCTCACGGACCTGGCGACTATGCCGACATTTTCGGGGTTTCCCACGCTCAATGCATGTCGAGGGTCAGGTGTACCAACTCCATAGATTGGTTCCCAAATGGCAATAATACCTTCGTTAGATGGCATTTTGCAATATTAGCGATAGGATCGGCAATCAATTAATAGGTACACCTGACCTTTGACATACATTGCGCACGGAAAACCGTGAAAAGGACTATTGCAGAATACCTGTGTCCTCTAAAATGACTACACTGCGCATGCTTCGTTGTTAATCACCTGCCAACATGGCCAACTGGTTCTCGGACCGTTGTCCGTGCTTTCCTTCATTTCAATTTCATCATGTTCATGAAACATTCCTCTGAAACCACAAAGTCTGGCAAATGTTACTCAGATCGGGAGTGGCGGGATTCTCTAGAATTGAGCTCAAATGGGGATTGTATTGTTCAAATGTTCATGTTGGTTTTCTAGTTCAGTTGCAAATTGATCGTATGCTGTGCCTGTGACTGTGAGTCCTGTCCATCATGTTGCAACTTACCTCTCGATGATGATAAAACAATGTCGGGAAATGAAGGCGTTGTGGCGATTTGGGTAACCCATCCATCGTGACCCTTTAGGGTACCCTTCATAATTACTTTTTCGCTGAACGCCATGATTCTAGCTCAATCGTGGCAGCAGATGGCGACGGATTATTTGGGCCGAGTTTTCAGCAGCATACCGCTCGGCTGCGAGAGGTCATGAAAAGAGAGAACAAGAGTCTGGTTCCGAACTTGCGTGCAGCTCCGTACGGAATGCATGTAATTTCTGCACGAGACAGGAACTAGTTAGCGCAAAGACTGGTTTCCAGACCTTATACTCCACGTACGTTTGTAACTTTGTATGTGGAATATGTGGACATGAAACTAGTCTAGTTAGTGTACTTCCAACAAAATGATAGATTGGTTCCTGATCCCATCGCCAACCGCTCCCATACTCATTCATTATTCATTGACTAAACCAAAAGAGTTTACCAGATTTTAACAAGTTTATTGGGTCATCCGGGTGATTACTGAAACCAATCCAAAAACAAGATATTCCGGTGGTTCTCTGGCTGTCATTACAACATACATGTACAATTTGTGTATATACATACAGCTAAATTGATGAATATTAATGCCAACATGTAGTTAATACTAGTGAACAATACGCCTACATCAGTTACGTCACTTGTACATTTTGTCTTTACAGTTTGCATAAAAAAAATCTCAAATAAATTTAGTTCAACATGTACACAAGACAAAATAAATGCAGGAAAACAGTCTTTATAATGCAACACCACTAGAATGCCGCTACATTTGGCAACGTTTTTTTAAAGATCAAAGTTGAGACCAGCTCACAATGGCACTTCTAATCTTTCTGGCTGTGTCACAGCTGAAATGTTCTATAAAAAAAGCGGAATTTGGACTGGCAGAACTAATAAATCACGAGCATGCAATACTATATTCGTACAGTATTAAAAATTGAACATCTACTCAAAATTAAACCTTCGGCATAAATACAAACTACCTTTACATCAAAATAATGATGACCCCTTTAAAAGTTACTGAAGAACATTAGCAACGAAGCAACGTTATTAGTAATACTAGCCCAGATTCAAAACAGGCTAACTCCAAATGTGTAACAGAAAATGTTGCCAGCTACTAGCTAGGGCACTCTAAATAGAGCCTTAGCACCAGCGGCCATTTTGGAGACATGTTTTCTTATTTAAATAAAATGACAATGGAAACAAAGGGCCTACTCATGTCTGACAAACATGGTATTAAAAGTATTTATCACCAATATGGATGCCATGCAAAGGGTGTATTTGAAGCTTGCTTTATATAGACCCATTGCACTGGCAGCCATATTAGGGCTAGGTTTTCTTATTTAAATGTGATAATACATCCACAAAGCACCTACTCATGCATGACACAGTGACAATACGAGTGGCCCCTAAAATGGCCACTGTGTGCAAAAGTTCTATTGTCCCTACTCCAGAGCTGCCAACCCTCCTAGATTTTGCAACAGATTCTTCGAAAAATTACTAATTTTGCGAGTCTCGACATAGATAAAAACCCTCCTGGATTGTCAATTAACAACCTTGGGGATTTTTTAGATGTTTGGAGTCACAGAATGAACCCGTGTTCCCAGATGTCTTCCTCAAAATCAGGGAGGGTTGGCAGCTCCGCTACGCAACTAAATTACCAAACATCGAGTTCTAAAGATCAGTTTCTCCCTATAAGAATAGTCCCCAACATTACACCACACAATTTTTGGGTACACAGCCGACCTTTTGAAGCAATTTTCACAATGCTCGACACCAGAGCTAAACACTGCACCACTTGCAGATGTACATGCAGTATCTCACGACAAATTTCCCATATCTCGCACTAGAAAAGACGACTAATCACCACATAACTGCATCGAGTTAAAGACATTTTCTTTCATTTTAGCCTCAACAATACAACCTCAAGCTTGACAAGAAGTTATGATCAAAATCTGTGAAAATTGAAATTAAAATGGATGTTTCTAACATAAATTGGGATGAATGAATTCTCAATTTAAAACAAAAAATGAATTCTGACAAAACAATTGAAAAGCTTTGCAATTAAAGGTAGACCAAACACAGAGACAAACAAATGTACTTCTCAAATCAATTTTGGCATCAAGTACAAGTACAACTGGAAAATCCTTTCAACTTCAATCCTCATATATGACCCACTCTGGAAAAAGTAGCACAAGTCGCGCAAGCTAGGTCAAGATTTCGCGGCCATAAGAAGAAATCTGTTGAAGGACATTCCAGGCGGTATCTGGGCACCACCAGGAATTTCCATTGTGTTTTTGTATTTTAATGAGCATGGATTTGCCGCAGATTTCTTCTTATGGTCGCAGAAACTCGACCTAGCCTGCGCGACTTATGCTACCTTTTTCCAGAGCGGGTCACATATATAGGGTGATATTTCATATGCTTAACTTCTCGGTGTTAAAAATTTTACAAATTAAACTAGCCTCAATTACATGCGCAACATTATGTTGCTTTAGAAAAACTAAAAATTGAAAATCTACCAAATGTGCTCAATTATCGAGCAATCACACGATATTCACTTACGTTTGTATCGTTTTACCCATGCAATATTTGCCATTAGTATAAATATTTCTACCATCTTTGAACTACTCTTCTATGCGTAAAAGTAACCCCAGTTGAATAACCCATTTAAAACTGGTAATTTTTTTTAAAAATGGCACACATTTAAAGAAAGTATAACTACGCTTGGAACAGTGCTGCACACACACAAGTACAACCAGTCAAAAGTTCAAATCGTCAAAGCAAATATAAACAATCATCCTAAATGACAATGTTAAAAGAAAATGGATGTAATACATGTATTGATCACAGTCATTGGTAATGTACAATTAAGCGACAATTTATTTTTACAAGCTTGACGTGAATGCCGGAAATATCTGCGGGACGAAACATTCAAAGCTGTATAGTGTATTTAAGCAACATTGGTGTGACGTTACGCCACCTTTAATTACATTAAAATCATTTAATGCCACGACACCATTCCAAGTGCTCAGAGTTTTTTAAAATTACCCGATACACATACATTTCTAAACAATTCGCGTATATATAAGAAACGTATAGTCCACACAGACAGTTGTACAAAAAAAAAAAAAATACGGAGGGAACTGACTCTATAGTCACAAGACATGTTGCTAATTCATTATGTATACAGACAGTGGCTTACAAATGTCGGTTTTAATTTATACATTACATGTTACAAGGGTTTATATACTTAATATTGTTTGGTTACAGTTTTGGAATCCAATCTTGTGTTTCAAGTTTTAAGTGTTAATTGTACTGAAGATGTCTTCCAAAATAGGATTCCAGTATTTGTGACATGTTTATATCACCATACAAGATTTACCTGCTGTGCCATGCATTATATCTCACTAACTTTTAAAATATTCAGAGTGACCCGTTTACATTTCTATATCACAAACATCTTCAAAAATTTCTATGCTAGTTGCAGACTGAAAATTGGGGGATTTAAACTCGGCCAAAATACTTTAGAGATTCGTGTTCAAGTAGAAGGAAAAAAACAATTTGCCAAGATAAAACACTTGAAATTTATTCTACTTGGGATAATTTTGGACAAGACTATTCTTGTGATTTCTACAACAAATTCTGCATGGCTTTCTGCTTAACCAACAACATTGCGGGCAGGTTATACTATTTTCCCCTCAACACAATTACATACAGACAGCTTGCGATGCACGCGTTTCGTCTCTTCTACGATTTACAGGAAGTAGTCTGGAGTACGTCTGGATACGTGCGGTTCTCCACGCCTGGGTGCTGGGTCGAACTGTAAACTGTTGAGAAGAAACGAATGAATAAATTTTATCCATTTGACAATTTCTAGACAAGTGTTTTCCTAGAAAGTTTACTGGAGGAATAATGCCAGTTGCTTATTCGTAAACTACAACGGAATACTTACAAGGAATATTTTAATGCGTCGTCTAGTTCCATGATGGCCGCTTGATTGCCGCATCGGTAGCAGTAATTGGGAGCGCTGAAAATAGTGACTACATTGCGGTCGTGGCACCAGTTGTATCCCTGGGGGTGGGAAAAGTTGAAATTGGTCCAGATTTGTTTTACCTCGGCAAACAAATATTTGATTTTACCACTCTCAGAAGTACACCCTCAGAAGTACAGAAACAAAAATGTCTAAGGGCTATCCAAGGATGTCAACATTTTCTCCGAATTACAAAGCGTAGGAGGGGGTTGGGGGCGCTTGGGGAAGGGGGAGGTCGAGGGCAACGTAGGACTTTACATGCACTGTAAAATGTAGAAAAGTAGTATTTCGAGGGGAAGGAGGGGATCTTAAAAAATACTACGCTCTGTAGAACGGATAGCCCCTAACCTTATTCGGGTAATATGACAATCAGATTAAACAATCCCTAATTTGACAATTCAGATAATTTAATAACTCCCTTGATAGTTTTTTGATGGTAACCATTCTCATTGAAAATGAGAAGAGTTTGAAAATCTTCCATATATCCTGGCCATAGGCATACATACGGCTGGTATTTAAAAAAAAAACTTAAGACGTAAAAAAACACTATGTAGTAGTGTCACAAGATGCAAATAATACCTCCATAACTAGCTGATGGGCCCTGGATATTAGGGTCAGTCCATTCATGTGGTTGAAGTTCTCTGATATATCCTGACCGAAGGTGTAGCCAGCTCCTCGTGGGGAGATGCCCCAGCCTCCACGGTCGTCAGGATCGGACCAGAGCAGGTCGCACATTGGACCCTGGAAAAGACAAATAAAGAAGAGGCATGATCAATAGCGCAATATGTATGGTGTCGGCGGTATGCGCAATCCCAGCATACAGAAAACAATTTAATAACAGTATTCCAAATACGCATCCCATTTCGGAGGTGGTGCGTCTGTCATACCAAAATAACAGACAGATAAGTTGTCTTTACGACTTCAAAGTTTCATGTCAATATTTTGCTTTAACATTTTGGGTGTCCCGTCCAGAATTTAAAGTTGCTCATTCTTTGTTTGTGGAGGAGCACTGTCAGCTGAGTTAACACTGTTTTTAGTTTGCGATGTAGTAGCGAGTGTGTAGCCGTAGTGCTTTACATGTTGAACGTCCTTGACTTGGTAACAGTTTGGAGTTTGAAAATTGAACAAGCACACCAACCTCTTAATAAAATCAAGGCTCAAGCTTTAAAGTGACTGGAAAATTGATTTACAATCTTGGCCTTGGTGCCCTTTTGCGATAATGTAATACCCGTTCATTTTCTAATGCAGTTATTATTTGAAAACAATAAATGTCCCTCAAAACACACATATGGCAGTGCCCTTTAAAGGCACAGGCTTGTCAGCATTGCGCGTGGGCCAGATTCGTGCCACGAAATACGCAGCTCCATAGCAAAGGCACGGAGCTGCGTATTTCGTGGCCTGAATTTGGCAGGCGCACATTGCCGACGAGCCTGTGCCTTTACCCGACAACATTTGCAGCATGTAGAATATACCTCTTAGTACACGGATACAAATCATAATTATTGACCAACGTACCTCATGGGGAACTTCTTGTAGGCGATCCAATGCACGGATGTGATCCAGTGTGTCGATAGAGGGCGACAGACCACCATGAAGGCAAAATATCTGCAGCGACACAAATAGGAATGTATCAATACTCGCGTTATTGACAATACAAGTACGTGAGTGACTTCAGTGCAAACCTTCAAGAGGCTATCCTATTACAACAAGGAACTAAATGCAGTTTTAATATATGTGACTTCCTTATTTGCAGAACACAACACATGTGCAAACAAGCAAGCAAGTTCATACATGTTATAAATAGAAAAATGCATTCATGAACCTTCTTTGACATACATTGTATTGGTGCTTGCAAACAGTATTATTCTGGCAAACTAGAGCACACACATTTGGCTAGTTTTAGAAGGGGAGGGTTAAAATGTATCAACAACCATCAGTAACTGCAGATCTGGTACATGTAGAAAAAAAAATGCAACTTTAGCACTGAAAATTTGAAGATTTTACTTGGGGAAAAGTTCAGCCTGTATCATATGTTTTGTACACGAGGTCTGAAGTAACGGTTACCAAAGTTTGGTTAAAACAATGTACAAACCTGCCCATCTACCAATGCAGTAAGCGGTAGATAATCAAATAGATCCGTGAAGTATTTCCAGACGTTGGGATTTCCGTACTTGCGGAGGCACTCGTCGTAGAAACCGTACACTTGCGTGATTTGCCGGCTTTCGTGGTTACCTCGCAGGATGGTAATGCGTTCAGGAAACCTTACCTATTGCAAGAATGAAAACACAAGTTTAAAAACAGAGAAAAGTTACATTAGAATAATCAACAACAGAAATGTAACGTCAGAAAAGTAATACCAGAAATGCCATATCAGAAAATGTAAAAATCAAACCTACTTTAAAAAAAAAATCTGTACAAGCCAAAGCCAAACTTACAAACTAGTGCTTTCTGCATTCATTTTCATTTTTACCAAGCCTTAAAGGGGCTGTGTCATGGTTTGCGCATGTGCAGAAAAAGTTGGGCTTTCTCAAATTTCGTCGCTGGGTTTTGCATATCCTATTTAATCTTTGCCATCCCTTATAATTCTTTAGTAATTTTGGCAACGCCCAGGTTGTCCTGATGCATTACTTTTCACTTGAAATGGCGTTGTTTGCCGTATTTTAAAGCCGGCAAACATCAATATCACCGGGCGTGTGGCAATCTGATACTCACCTTTAAAGTAACTAGTAATGAAACAGTCTCAACGGAGTAGTACCCTCGATCCACATAGTCGCCCATGAAGAGGTAATTTGTGTCTGGTGACTTGCCTCCAATTCTGAACAACTCCATTAGGTCGTGAAACTGACCGTGAACATCGCCGCATACTGTTACGGGACATCGTACTTCTTGAACGTTGGATTCTTTGGTTAAAATTTCCCTAGCCTGGGATAAGAAAATGGAAAAGGTCACGGAAAGAATTTACAAGTCGGACGTCAAATAAGCCCTCATGCACTAAGCCTATGGGACAACTCAGAAATATTCTAAGTTTTTCCTAGTAAATTCTTCATATTTTTCCCCTCCAAATTTTGGTTTCTTCATTAGATTTGCACTTATTTAAGGCAAAATTAGTGACGTCCGAGTACTAAATTCTTACCAAGGTCACAATATGGTCACAACATTTGAAGGAATTTAACTGTTGCAGTCGTCAGCTTAGATAATTTTAAGATGGGTTTAACGTTACCTTTCCTACACATGCGAGCCATTTCCCTCACTAAAAGTTAATTTTGCTTTAAAATCCAGTTGTAATGCGAACCTTTGCGGAAAGAATTGAGAAGTGGATCATGGCTTCAGACTTGTGTGCAAAACATTTGAGGGGTGTGGTTGAAACCCGGAGGTAGCTGGAGGTCGGAGGTAACCCGGAGGTAGAATTTTTTTGTGACCGTGTAGTACATGCTACAACCTACCTCCGGCTTGCTATGTTAATACCACGTAGCTAGCTCCGGAGCCACCGTCAACGCACCAACTACACGTTAGCAAAACAAAAATCTCCAACCTCCGGGTTTTATAAATTTACACATTTGACTGAGACAGGCTAAAAAGTTCTAAGTGTTTCCTCACAAAATCTTAAATTTTTCCCACTCGAAATTTTGGGTTTTTCCATCAAATCTGCACATTCTAATATATGAGTAGATAAGTCACGTGCAAGTCATTTTTAAAGTAACAAATTATGATCAACTTCTCAACTCTTTAAATAATACCGGGGCGTAGTCAGGCCTGTGTCATGCAGTCATGTGTGTAGAACTGTACAATTAATACATCATAGGCATAGATCATTTCTCTATGGTGCCGGTTACAACTAGCATGAATAGGACTAGCCCCGCGAGCAGTGCTTCGGTTTCCGGAACCTTAGCCCTGTGTTCTGCTATACACCAAATCTGTGGCAAACTCACGCAAATGAAATTTGGCCCACGGCTCTGATATTTGCTCAATAGGTGCACTCACCCCAGTTTATAAATATTCCGAAGAGTACGCATCGATCCGATGTCTAGTTTCGGTGAAATCGAGGGAACAGTTTGAGACCTTACTTACGATGAAATTCACATTCTTTGACCAAAAATCAAATATGCGCATGCGCGAGGGCGGAGAGGTCAACATAATAGCGCCATCTCGCGACGGCGTCGCACGTACCAGCTGCACAGCGGCTGTTTCATGAGAGAGCACATCGACTCTATCGCGCGGTACGTTCTATAGATCTACACGTACAGCGCGCGCTGCAGGCGATGCCATGCCGCCAAGCCACAGACATTTGATCATTTTTGACGAGTAAAAGAGGTACTGTAGTCCGTAGGTAGGTAAATGTACGCCACCATAGAGTCGATGTGCTCTCTCATGAAACAGCCGCTGTGCAACTGGTACGTGACGACGCCGTCGCGAGATGGCGCTATTATGTTGACCTCTCCGCCCTCGCGCATGCGCATATTTGATTTTTGGTCAAAGAATGTGAATTTCATCGTAAGTAAGGTCTCAAACTGTCCCCACGATTTCACCGAAACTAGACATCGGATCGATGCGTACTCTTCGGAATATTTATAAACTGGGGTGAGTGCACCTATTGAGCAAATATCAGAGCCGTGGGCCAAATTTCATTTGCGTGAGTTTGCCACAGATTTGGTGTAGGCCCTATAGCAGAACACAGGGCTAAGGTTCCGGAAACCGAAGCACTGCTCGCGGGGCTAGAATAGGACTTAATAGTACGGTACGTGTAGCATGCACCGTCATGACCGTGGCACAACTCGTCATGACCGACCGCCGGCACGACCGACCATTTCGACCGCGACCCACCTTCTCGCACAGTTGCTTGACTTGATTTTCTTGCAACTGCTTGCACTCGTTAAGTTGTTCTATCCATTGATCCAGCTCCTTCGCCTGGGATTTATCTGTCATTCTGACTTCACTGCAATGTTCTTGACTTCTCCTAGTAAAGTTCTATCTGTGTGCAAAAGTCCTGGGAACAGATTAGGTGGTAAAATTCGCGAGGACAAATTTGCTTTTAACGTGCGACCGGCAACCTGCGCAACGACCGTGTGCTGTCGATGTCAAACAAACATGGCCGCACCATTACGCCGCTATGGAATGACGTCATCGGCCAATCAGCCAACGAAAATGATGAAATTTTCATACCAATAATTACTAGTCAGGCGCTCAGTTTTGTCTATTTCATAACAATTAAGCGGGCTTGGGCACCCGACCTTTTCACGCGTATGGCGCATACTAAAAATATTTTTATTTATTTATTTTTTAGTTGACAATTAAATTCAAAGTCCAGTTGTTGTAACACACTATCTTTGGCAACATGACTTATGTATAGTTATTTACCTTTTAGGGATTGTACGCTATTATTGCATTCGTCTCAAATTAAAATTTAAAGTAGGGCACAGAACCTTGCAGAGATATTGGATAAATCTACATGTATACCTAGTGTATACCCTTTTTTTTTTTTACTCGTGAGGTAGTATAAATGCTTGTGAATATTCATTGACTTAGAAACATTCCAAGAGCAAATCAAACATAAAGTACAATATAGACCAATCCGGTAACTAAGCTTAAAAGGTCTCCTTAGCTGGGGGCGTCCTACAGATTTCTATTAATAACTAGATAAGAAACGACTGTGTTATTATATATATTCAGCGTTTTAAGGCCTTTAGTCGATAATTTTATGAAATTGCTCATGGTAGCCACAGACCTTTGTGGATATTTTTTTCCAAAACCGCAAAGACGAGTGGGGTAACTCCACAGATTTATATTAACATTTTAATGGATATCTGTGGGTAACTTTTGACCTCATACTGTAGTCTATGCAGGTTGCTAGGATACTGTGCTCGCGGACACGCGCGCGCACGTCAGCAGTGAAATACTACAAAGTTGCGTCTTCGAAGGATTTATTCAGAACCGCTGAGGAGGTCTCGGAGTAGAGGCGAAAATTTTGGACAAAAAATATCCACAAAGGTCTGTGGCTACCATGAGCAATTTCATAAAATTATTGACTGTGTTATTTAATGGCACATCACCGCGTAACCGGTTTCAGACGGTTTGGAACGCGTGTGCTACGTGTAGCGCGTTTTGTGTTCGAACATAACACGCGGGATCGTCACAAACACTGAGAAAGTGCGCATGCATGCGGGAGGTTTTTCGTGTAATTCAATAAGGAAGTGCCCAAAACCATGCAAATGAGGTGCCCAAAATTATGCAAATGGTGCCCAAAACTATGCAAATGAAGGTGCCCAAAACTATGCTAATGGAGGCGCGGTTATGCGCGTACGGCCTCCTTTTCTTATCTAGCTTTTAATGGATATCTGTGGGGCGTCCACTGCATGGGCTTTGCGTTTTGTGTTGCTGTTGAACGAAAAGCGCTCATCCATTACATGCATTGAACTCCATATATAACTATATAAATATATATATATATATATATATATATATATATATATATATACGCAGCACGCGACGCGCCACCTTCGCGTGCACGCGACGCGCGCCCTTAGTTTACGGCAGTCCATACTTCCACATGCAAACACGAAAATTCGTGTGCGTATGTGAAGTATGTGGTCCGGAAACCAGTCTACAAATGAGGCCACACAATTTAGACTGGTTTCCAGTCCACATATTCGTGTTGTTGTTGTTGTTAATAGAAATCTGTGGTATGTACTATGTGGAATATGAGGTCTGGAAACCAGGCTACGCAAAATTACGACCGTAAAATTGTTTTAGCGCCCTCTTTCGCCGAATCTAGTGTAAGAAAATAATTTTGTTTTCTACGACCTTTCTGGACAAAGAAGTGTAAGTGATGCGTGAACTTGTCCGGCCCAAGTTGTTGTAGGAATTAATAATTACATTAAATGACGTCATTCTTGAATCGCGCAAGCACTATAGGGAACACCCATCACAGCGATGAACGAAACATATGATTTTTACTTTGTTTAAAAGTGATAAATTTATTTCCCCCCAAGTTATCTGATTAATCAGGTAGTGTTTTCGTACAATCCTGACCATGTATCCATCAGAGGACCAACCTCCACCCTATCCCGGGCAGCAGTACCCAAATTACGGGCAACAATATCAACAACAACCGTATCATCCGCACGGCTATCCTCCATCGGCCGCCGAACAGCAGCAGCAGGGAGTGGGGTACCCCGGCCAAGGCCCAAAGCCGGGCCACGGCGGGCGGAACCGGGCCGCGGCCACAGGTGACTCACGGCAACAGAGGCCCCAAGGACAAAACAGGTAAGCATTTACGTACTTTTGGGATAAACATGAACACTGATCAGCTGATTAATTTGAAAGTTAGAAAAGTTTCAATAGGCCGAGGCTGAAAAGTCTAAATATTTTAAAGGAAAAGCAGAAAAATTGTCATTCGTAGAATCGTAGGGTCCATCCCTACATGAAAGATTTAGAGAAAATAACAGTTTTTAAAAATGAATATAAAGCTAAACTCTTGGAAAAATATGCAAATTCTAATCTTATTGGTGATCGTGCGTTTTTTCACGATCGTGTAATCTCGGGCATGACTTCATATATAGCTTCTTTTGCATTTGTTATTTTGGTTTTTTTGCACACGCATTCCATGTATTGACTAATAATCATTGTCTTCTTACTATATAACCTTGATTTATGTAGCTTGCGTTTAATTTAATGCTTATCAATTAATTTGTTACTTTTTTGATTTCGGCATGATTTTATTTTAACGATCATGTTTCCGTAATAGCCCGTTAAGTTAAATGTTCTTTTTACATGTACTTTTACTTTCTTTAATTTATCTGTACTTTCACACCAATGTCGTAGTTATTCACTATTATTTCCTCTTTTAACTGAAATATGTGTTTACTTCTAGGGAATCCACACTCGACAAGCTTTGCTTTTTGTGGATTTCCTCTGTACTCATACTTTTTTCCTTATTATATATATTCTGTGTATTGAGTATGGAAATAAAGTGATGATGATGATGATGATGATGATAATAAAGAAATAGGCCTAAGTATTCATTACACAGTATGTGGAATTCGTTCCGATAAATTTTAGATTTAAAAAAAGTCGGCAAACTGCCAAGTTCAACTTCAGTTATTAAATAAGTAATCGTGTAAGTTAAAAAGGCAGTAAATGGTAAATACAATGTTAGCAAACTAACTAAGATACATGTATCCAAATAATATTGATCATGTGCACTGTGTATGTTTTGCTCTTGTGGTCGTATTTTATGCTTTTTGGTATTTTTTTTGTATACGTTGAACAAAGATTTTAAGGAAATTACCTCCTGGAGTCAACAGATCATCAAATTCTAAGATATACTTCCCACTTGCACTTTTGTCGCAAATGTTGCATTTCTGAGATGAATAAATGATAAAATTACTGCATAAAGTAATGCACAAAATGACGAGGCGAGCGGTCTGTGCGTAAGCCAGACAACAGAGGGCGCTGCACATGCGCATGAATGGTTATCTTGTGCATTAACTGAAGGCAATTTTTGAAGGAGAAAATGTGATTTTTCTACAAAAAAGCAACATTTGCGACAAAAGTGCAAGTGGGAAGTATATCTTGAAATTACATTATCTGTTGTTTCCATGAGGTAATTTCCTTAAAATCTTTGTTCAATGTATACGACAAAAAATACCATGTTTTTATTCCTATTTTCTTTCTTTAAAAACAACAGGATTCCACCACCAAAACAACAACAACAACAACAAATACAACCACAGAGACATCCCCAGCAAAGCCAAAGGCCAAAAGTAGTCCAAGCCCATCGGTCCGTCAAAGATGTTTCTGAAATCAGTTTCTGCATCAAGTACTCACTGTTTTTTGCTAATTTCTTCTTTTGGGTGAGTATGCGTACATTTGGGTCTTTCCACGGTAAAGGGGGCATTTTGGCAACACAGACCATATTTTCCAGAGAATACCTTTGTCTGGTCTTAAAATAAAAGAAATAAGTTTAAGTTGTTTTGATGAAGAGATAACTTAGGCCCAAAAAGGGTTACAAATAGTGTGACAACATGCCTTTCTAAAAACCCTGTGTACAAATTTCTAATATATACGCTTGTAACCAGGACAGCCTAAAATATAACACAAGTGTCCGTCCCGGTTACGAGCGTATATTGAAATTTGTACACAGGGTTTTTAGAAAGGCATGTTGTCACACTATTTGTAACCCTTTTGGGGTTATCTCTTTAGAACAACAAAAGTTGTATCTTTCATTTTGAAACCAGACAAAAGTATTTTGTCTGGAAAATGTGGTCTGTGTTGCCAAAATGCCCCCTTTACTGTAGAAAGACCCACATTAATGCATTCATGTCATATATAAAGTTGTATTAAAGGAGCATGACCAGAGTTTCTTGAAAATAGTTTTCGATGTAACTTACCAATATTATCAAGTAACTCCCATACACACCTCCCGTGTCCCAAAAACCCGAAAACATTCGCGATTTCCAGTAAAAAATTGAACAAAACTATCGAGTATGCTTTCAGTGGATAAACGTTGATACTGTAAAATTAGTTCACAAGTAATCGGTGGATTTTCGACGATATCCTCGGAAATATGCGGCCTAGAAGCGCGGGAGTTTAAGTTTCGTAATCAGAAAAATATAACAGATGTTATGATATAAAAATCTCATGACCCATAAGGTAAGTCCCGGGGAGTTATGGGTAAAAAAAAGGGATCTGGTCACACTCCTTTAAAACAATAAAACAATGCTTTTGAATGTCTCAGTATCACAGACACACATTCATTACAATGGGCCGAATACATAGAAACAAGCAATTGCTTTTTCTAGGCTTTTACTTATACATTCTTATATATACAAATTAAGCAAGTGCTCACAAGCAAAAGCTTCTACTTTGAAACAAAAGCAAGAGCTAATTTCCTCCAAGCAGAGCTTCCCAGATTTAGCAAAAGTTGCTTAAAAACATATCTAAAACAAGCTTTTGCTTTTGCCACTAAGCAATTGTTTTACAAAGCTGTTACATAACACGTGTGCCTCTTGATGAATAGCGCTATTGTTCAGAACCCCAAGCAATTGCTAAGGAAGCTTAAGAAAAAGCTGTCAGCCAAAGCAAAGGGTTATGAATACATGTATGTTTTCAAATTTTTCGTTTGCTTCTGTTTGATGAGCTATAAATGCTTTTGCACGGTGCTTCTTCTAATTATTAGCAGTTGCAAGTTTTTATGTATTCGGCCCATTGCTTCTAGCCTACAGCCCCAGAACCCCCACCTCCCCTACCCCCTCCGCCCCACCCAAGAAAAAGAAATTAAAACCAAAATCATTCATGTGAGATTTTCTTGACCAAAATGAGTGTGTAAGATGTCTTAGGTATTTATTCATGCTGGTTCTAACTTATTATCATTAAAGGTTTTGTAAATTGGGTGTCCAAGCAAACCATTTAATTAGTGCTGTGTGTCTATAAATGTGCAGTACTGTAGATGTACAGTGAACTCTTGTAATTACACACTTCCTGTATTTGACTGGAATTTCTTTGAACTTATCAAGTTGCATATGTTGTATGTATTAATTCCCTAATCCCAGGATTATCTCGTTTTTGGTAGGGATTATTTTTGGCAGAAAAGTACAGTTTGTCAATTTGTACGTGATGGGAGATGGGAGAAACAAATATTGCGTTTGTTTTCAACAACAGAAATTTTGAAACTGGTAATATGCTCATTCTCTGAAGAATACAAAAATATAGGCCTAAATAAAAATAAAAATCTATTCACAAAATGAACTTCTAGTGTTGTGGAGTGTCGTTAACTTTGCATTGAAGACTTAAATTCCAAATCCGGGATCATTCGTTGCCATGGGCATTGTGAATATTTACTATTAAAGAACAGCACAGATGTCTCTTTGTTATTAAAAAAAAGGCACACAGTGCGTTTGTTTACATGCACGTGTACTTGTACGTCATGTTTGTGGTTCAGTGAGCAACATGGTTTTGTTATGGGTGTGGCTATAAAAACGTTGATTGATTTTTTAAGAGAGTATAGGCAGTCATGACAGTTAACTGTGCATTTTTGTAATCATGCAGCACTAGCACACAAATGAACAGTGTACTAAATTTAGATTTGCTTTCAAGAAAGAGTATCTATGGTGATAAGTGCTTGCCATTTTAAAGAGATTTGTCAATTCACTAGTGCTACGCAGCATCATTAATATCTAGAATATTTATGTACCAGTACATATTTGCAGAATTAATGTAAGGAGTCTCACTGAATTTAATTTTAAAAATCCCCTTTTTTCCCCAACAACAATGTTCATGTGATTATCAACAATGTTCATGTGATAAAATTCTACAGGGGCAAAATGTGTTCATTGTACAGCATTTTGTATTCTGTCCAGACTGTTCATGTCAAATCGAGGTCAACCAAAAAAGCCAAGCAATTTGTAAATAAGGAAAATAAGAACTTGCCAATAATATTTTACTATTATTTTATTTTACTAAATGTTATAATTAAACTATTAATAATGACTGCCTATATTCACTGCTCTTGCTACTGTCCAAGTAATACTAGTTGATTAGACGGTGTAAAACACCATCTGTTCAATTTTTGGGTCACCCTTTAGCGTCTGTTGCTTGGCAACCAGGTGGCTTAGGTATAGATTTTCATTTTTTGATCACGGTAACAGTATGGTACATCTCCATGCACATTAATTACATTTTCTGCTTGACTAAGTATGCAGGTCTACGGTATTTTGATGTTAAATGGATGTATTTTTGTTAATTTTTGTTTTGTTTTAGTTGGCTGGATGTGGTTGCATCGCTATAGGAGTTTGGGCTTTGACGGACCGAGTAAGTTTGTCTAAATTTTGTCTTCCCAACATCATTATTTTCAAGTAAAACACCAAGAAAATGATGAAAGGACATAAAAATGGTGTCCAAATGGATTATACTGAATCAAAAATGCCTCAAGATACCGGTAAAAATCACAAGTTTTGTTCAGAACATTTGTAAAGGAAATACCCTTACAGACTAGACTGATTCAAAATTGCAGGAAAGCCAGTTATTATTGCCGAAAATGATCTTGCTCTCTCTGAAATATGCCAAGTGAATATTGGTGTTAAATGCCATCAAGAACAGTGTACCTACACATGAACATTGCAAATCCTATTGACTGTTTTATATACAGACTGTCTAAAAATAAATGCAATCCAAATTTAACGGAATGTCAAACGTCGAATATGTAACCGTCGTATATGCATGGTTTGAAAGCTACGACCTTCCTCTTTCCAATGAGACATCAAATGCTCAAATCTGATAGATTTGGACAGAGTTGGGAGTAATTTCCCAAAAGCAGGACCAAGTGTTTCTACGTTTGACATTCCGTTAAATTTGGATACATGAATTTATTCACCATTAACTACATGTACGTGCCAAGAATGCACATTTTAACATACATGTAATTTAGGATGCATGTAATTTAAGTACGATGTGGTACCACGGCAAATTTCCTGTTTTTATCACCACAAAAGGTCGATTGTGAAATCTACACGTACCTGCATGACAAGGACGCACAAACCTTTTTAAGATTTTTATTTCCTGGTCCAAAAGATGTGTAAATAATGTGGTATGATTTTCTACTACATATTGCAAACACTTGAAGTTAGAAACCGTGGTTTATTAATTTTGCTAAATGAACTGCAGCATTGCTACATGTAAAACAAACTACAAATTGATATCAAAGAGAAAATGAAGAAAACATTTCTGCCGACCTCACACAGCCTGCATATTTTTCATTTTTGCTTTGGTCTGGAATTGTCCAAAAATTAAAACAAAACCAGTGCAAATGAAGAATGTTGATTTTACATGAACTTGACATGCAATTTTTTAAACAACTTGGTATGTGCATTGTTTCAGCCTACATGTGTCATGGACCCCGTTCCCATTAGAGAAATCGTTTCGTTCGATGAAGATTAGTTAATCATCGTTAGTTAATGAAGCGTGCGTTCACATATCACTTAACGAAGATCGAACGAAGATCGCATAAAGAGCGGTACCGTTCACATTAAACGACTGCTAACGAAGAACGAATGAAGCTCGAAGATCGAATGGGAGGCCACTATGCCTGGTCGTACATGCGTGTCATGCATCAAGCGCAAAGCTTCAAGCGTCTAGACGCGCTGTGTGGTTTTCTAGTGGTGCGTCAAAAACAATGCTTGCTAGGTGCTTGACGCACAACGCGCTTGTGCAACCAGGCCTGCCAAATCGCTTCGTCGAACGAAGGGAGTGTTCACATTACAAATTTGCTTCGTCGAATGAAGCAATCTCTTCGTCGAATAAAGCAATCTGTTCGTCCAATGAAGCAATCTGTTCGTCCAATGAATCATCGTCAAATCATCGTCGAACGAAGCGATTTCTCTAATAAGAATGGAGGTCATGGACAATTTGTGCAGAATTTTTACACTTTAATTTTTTCTTTCTAAGTTTTCATTTTGATTTATCTATTTCAACTCTAGGGGGCGTTTGGCGACATTGAGACGTTACTTTCATCATCCCCTTTCCTGGACCCCGTTTTGTGGTTTATCGTCATCGGTGGCATAATTTTCCTTCTTGCAACATTCGGCTGTATCGGCGCCCTCAGGGAAAACATAATTCTCCTGAAAATTGTAAGTAATATACTCAGTTGCCATCGTTAAAGAAACTCTCAAAACACAATTTTTCAGAAATCGCTTACTATGGAACGGCAGTGTCATTTGTGAGATTGCAACACCCATTAAAAACTATAGCCACTTTAGTCCACTCAAAATTCCACAGGACTATCGTGGTGCATTAGAAAAATAGTATTAAATTGACCTGGGTCTAATTTAAGAAAGTGCTCGGCAAAAAAAAAAGACAGAATACAAGTCAAAGATAATAAAGATGTTACAAGTATTTGGCTCGTAACCTATTTTTGGTAAACGCAATATTTTCTGCAAACACTGACATGATATTGGGCCCTGGTCAGTTTTTCTGAGCATATTTTGGCCGGTAAAAGTAACCACTTGGTACACTCAGTAAAAGAATCACCTCGACCAGATTTACCCAAAAAAATCCATTGCAGACAGAGCTAGCATTAGGGAACTAAATTTCACAAATGAGTCTTGAATTTTTACTTAAAGGCAGAGGCTCGTCAGCAATGCGCGCGCGCCAAATTTATACCACGAAGTACGCAGCTCCATGCCTTTGCTATGAAGCTGCGTATTTCGTGGCACGAATTAGGCGCGCACACATTGCTGACAAGCCTGTGCCTTTAATACCTCTTTAACATATGGCATACTTGCCATAAGACTGCAAAAACATGTTGCTCTCTGCTTTGGATAGAAAAGTTCAGAGGTCAAGTACACATAACCCCAGGAGGTCAAAATGACTTAAATTCAACAAAGTACACAGAAATCATGGGATTTACCCTGGGACCTCAAACATTCCATTCCGACCCCTGCATTTTATGGGGATCAGGCAGGATCAGGGCTAGTATGAGGGCCTATAATTTACTGGGTACATTTCATGGAATAATGTTTGGGGGAAATGTTATATTATACAGAATCAGGAACTGAAATTTGTTCTAAGAAATGTGAGGAGAAAAAACACAAACATGACCGAGTGTTGTTGAAAATTGTTGCCAAAATATAAATTGCGAATAATGTCAACATTTTTAGAACGTGACATTTTTCAGACTTTTCTAACAACATGTGTGACTGTGAGACCACTGCCCTATTGACCCAAATTGTCTGGTTTTCTGAAAAAGTTAGACAATTTTCGTTTGCTCAACAAAAAACAAAATATAATGATAAAAATACATGTAACTGCAAAGAGTAGTGAAGGTCCCAAAACTTTGTTTTTCAAACTTAACACAAAACTTGTAAAGACCACGCTAAACTGCAATGTGGCATGCACAGATATATAATGTGGAATTTTATATTTTACAATAATTATACTAAAAGCTGGCATTCTAAATAAGATCTTGTTACAGTAAGCAGAGATTTATTTTGGCAATATGTTTTTTTTTTGAAATTCTCATTTTACGATTTATTTTTTGTTTCTCATTTCTTTAACAGTATTATATCCTTCTTGGTTTCATCCTACTGCTCGAAATAGGAGGGGGCGTGGCTGTGTATTTCTACAGAGCTGAGGTAAAAATACATTGTACTCGCTGTTATTATGAGCCCCACCCAAAAAGGGAACCAGCTTGACACAGATTTTCATTGTTTTCACAGAATAAGATGAGGAACTAACTGACTTAAGCTGACTTAAAATCTAGTATCCTCAATCACACATGGAGATAACGCCATTAGGCTTCCTGTAATTCATCTTTTAACCTACTATTCTGTTACCTATTCGTAGATCACGTTCACAGACGCCATCTTCGTAGGAAAACATGCTACTGCGTATTAAACGCCACAAAAACACGCGCGCGTGTTGCTCGAAATTTGTTCGAAATACAGCGCAACCGATGCGCGTCACAAAAAAATACGCTAAAAATCATGATGCACGTGGCAATTTGTAAGAAGTTACGTCATTTGAACGTGATCAATTGCATGTCAATCACCCAAACAACAGGGGCGCGTTTTGGCTACAGCTAACCAGAAACATGTTTCTAGTTCAGTCATTGGTTGGGCGTTTTCGTGACTTCGGTTATGCTGTGTGACGTCATTGTCTGACCAAACGAGAACTAACGTTTGCAGCTGGTTATGGAGCATGTTCATCGCGCGGTTCAAAATGGCGGAAGATCACAGATATGTGATTGGACAGTAGTTCTTGTTGTCCTTGAAATAAAGGTTTTGTGTTCCACAATCTGTTATTGCATGCAACAAATCACAATGGAGTACTTTATTCTACAATTACGAGAAGAGCTTGCGGCATTTGCAGGGGCGAAAAACATGCCAAATGAAGTGGGGAAAATGACGTTTGTCTGCAGAGTATTGTCTGCCTCCGCCATGCTTGTTTGACAGCTGCATTGAGTTGGGCGTTTTGGCGCCTGCTCGTAAACATGTTTTTGGTTGTGTACGTGACGTCAGAAACAACTTTCTGTTTAGGCAATGCCAAAACGTGCCCCAGGATACATGTAAATTAATTCTGCTATCAGTGGGCATGTTTATGTGTTTTTCTGGCCGAAACCTTTAAGCCTTTCTATTACCAATGTTCCCATTCAGCACTGACCATCCTGTGGTTTAGATACATGTAAATCTGAGTGACTAATATTGAGAGTATGTGGACATTAACCCATACACATGGTATACCCATTTTAAAGAGATGCTCGATTGGTCCTTACATGTATATTGACAGCAGGGTCATTGAAATCGGGTTTTACAAGCACGAAAGCATATGTGTCAAATGGTTTTGTTTACCAGTCCAAATTGTCAGTTTCTGAGTTTTGCTGATACATACATGTAGCTAGATTTCTATTAGCAATAAAAACCAGTGAAGTTATGGTCCTTTTAAACACCCTAAAGGTCCCTATTGGGGCCCCAGTTAAAGCAGCACCTTTTGCACCTAATGAAAATAATTCAGGGTGCAAAGGGTTAATAATGGCTCCTGTGTAAATCATTTAAAATAAAATCCCAAGGAGTTAAACATGATACCCTCAAACCTCAATATAATAAACAAGGAAAATTGTACATCTAGATCATTGTTCTTCATTGTTTTCTTTCCTGATAATACAAGGTTTCTGATATAACAAGGTAATCTGCAAAGTCAAAGCAAGGGTCCTCTTCAATGTATTATTATTTTAATAGGAATTTGGTTTATCAAAGTACGTACAGTATCCAGTTGGAAGCAATTCTCCAATGTACTGACCTGTACGTGACAAATACCTGCCAAGGTCTAAATGTACCCTAAGGCTACCCAGCCTGCAGAAATGAGAAAACGCAGTTGAAGTTTCTTGACCCACATGTACATGTGATGAGTTTACCATATTTTACCATACTACCATTAAAAACATCCTGAGTGAAGATAACAAATCAGTTTGTTTTTGGCATAATGGTTTGGTTTTTTTGCACACAATGGTTTCTTTGTACAGTATAAACGAGTCTCGGGTAACTGTACTTATGCCGTTACTACTGGCAATTTCCAGTCCAAGAACTATGTATGTTTTGTGTTGCTGCTAAAGTGGTGTTCCCATTGGACTATTTTTGGTAAAACCCCCGTGGTTGTGCAGGAGAGTAACAAAATTTAGTCCAATGGGGGCGCACGGAGAATTAGCATCCCTGTAAAGTTACCGCGACCACGATGTAAAACTTACAGGGCGAGAGAGGCCGCGGAAACTTTCCGCTCAGCCACGGGAGTTTTACAGCTACAGGGCCCTCGGAAAGTCCAATGGGAACAGTTTCGCCCTATAAAATTAACACTATGGGCCTGCACGGTAAAAGTTTGCGGTAGCTTTCCGCATGGGCACTGAAAGCAATTGCAAATGGAAACGCATGGGAAGATTACACGAAGGAATGTTACCAAAGGTCGCGGTAACTTTCCGCGAGGCAGTGGAAAAGAAAGTCCAATGGGAACATGCCTTAAGCTGTTACATTTTGTTGTCGCACTGAACAACCTGCATATTTATGTTAAGGGGAGGGGGCGGGGGTGTTGCGTTGCTAGGGCATCATAGATGCGTGGTGTACAGGGAAACTAGTTAGCAACTTATCAGATGTTGACAGTAACCAAGGCCACTGAGGCCAATGGCCTCATGCTGTGCTGAGTTGGCCCTGAAGCCCCTTCAAGATACACACTTTCTGAGGCCAGCTTGTCCAGCATGCCCTATCCCAGGCCTTGACATTAACTGAGGCCAATGGCCTCATGCTGTGCTGAGTTGCCCCCTCCTCTCGAAGCCCCTTTAAGATACATGTACAAATTTGGCCACCATGCCCTATCCTCTTAAATTTCATGAGGCTCGTATGCACTAATAACCAATAACACATTTAGATCCAAGTTTGCCGTGGTGCCCTTCCAGTTGGCCTCAGTGCCCTTTGAAATTCGGACAAAATACAGTGGCCGGGCTCTTATTTTCATAAAGTTGATGCATGCTATACTGACTGCACTCACCACAATAGAAAGGTGAATCTGAAGTGAATCTGTTCTATGATAAGCAACCGAGAACTTCATTTTTGATTTGGCAAATTTCAGGTTCCCTCTCAGAAGTTATTATTCTTATTATTATTATTATTTATTCGGCCAATACATGAAAAACAAGCACACAAAAATTACATGCAGTGAACAATTAACAAAAGTTACATAAGAAAACACAATTTATGATGTAATATTGAATAATGCAGAGAAAAATAGACAGGAGTGAACTAGGACAAAACATTCCAAGCCGGTCAGGGTAAGTGAACCTAAACACTGTAGCCCTAAAGCCTGCTTACCCAAATCTTGATAATGTACTGTATACCGGTACTAGGAAATGATACGTTACTGTCCTTGGCATTTATGAGCGTAGGAGTAGAAACTACGTCCCACACTATGCCACAACATTTGGGCAGGAAAATGCTGTCATAGCATCTGTAGATAAGAGGAAAGTGTAGGCAGAGTCAGTAGGAGGGAAGTTTCCAGTGCATGTGTAATTTAAAGAAACTTTGTTAGTGTGAGAAAAACAAAAACATACAGAACCTGCAGAACTGCCCCATCCACCCCCAAAAAAACCTAGCCCTGTTCCTACAAAATAATAATTTTAAAAAACATAAAATACATGTATCCCAAAATTTGACAATTTTTGTTGTTGTTTGACTTTTTTTTGTAGATTGAGGACAAATTTGTCACTGGTTTATCAGATGTGGCCATCACTAACTATAGAGGAAATGACGATTTCCAAGACCTTGTCGATGCTGTCCAATCAGAGGTAAGTCATAAATATGCATTCATATGAATATTCAATAAAAATTTGAATAAAGTGGGCATTTGAGGTTTAGCATTTCAAAAACATTCATAAATTGTTTGGATTTTCCAATAAGTTATAAGGTCGAACTTGAGTCATTAGTAATATTGAAAACATTGATGTCTAATAATGGTGACATCTTATATAGTGCACATATCTATCCTGGGGGATACTCATGGTGCTTTACAATATCATTACCCTGGTCATTGGGCACAACTCCCTGGGGGAGTATGCAGCCCTGGCAGCCTGACACAAGCGCTCAAATGCTGCAACCCTTGCAGGTACCCATTTACTCCTGGGTGGAGAGAGGCAACTTATAGCAAAGTGCCTCACCCAAGGGCGCGCACACCATGGTCGCGGCCGGGAATCGAACCAAGACCGTGGAATTAGACACGCTCTTGATTTCAATGCACCAAACCGCTCGGACGTATTGATATCCTTAAAGGATCTTTCGTTTCAGCTCATAAATATTCATAAACTCAAAATTCAAACACTGTCATGCAGACAGTCTACAGAGCAATTATTTTGGAATATTTTGTTTAAAATTGTTTAAAATTACGTTTCAGTTTTCTGTTAGAATCTTTCTTGAAATGTAGTAATTTCATAATTTAATCAACTTTGTTTAATTTATAGCTCTTTTGTTGCGGAGTAAATGGCTATAATGACTGGGATATGAACATATATTTCAACTGCTCGGAAAAGCAAATCGGCAGAAACAGAAACTTGGAGGCGTGCGGGGTGCCGTTTTCCTGTTGCCTATTAGACCCGGCGAGTGAGGTCATTAACACACAATGCGGTTACAATGTCCGCTCAGAATCGGTAAGTTTGTGCTTAGACTCATTTCAAGTCGTCAACTCTTTCTGTCATCAGAAGCAGTGTAGACACCATTACTTGCTTCGGGTTGCAGTCATTTATAACTGTCTGGAATAGAGGTTATCATTATTCTCTGCAAATAATAGTGAAATTCTTAAAATGGGTACAAACCAGTTTTTATGTTCAACATAGTTATACAGTCTTCGCTGAAATGGTTTTGTCTGACAATTATTTTTCGTCTCGCGAGATGTAAATTCATTTTGCCCCAAAACCACCTCACCCTGGACCACTTCGCCCTGAAGCACTTCACCCAAAGGCTATTTTGACCCAAAACCACTTCGTCCAAACACTACCTCGCCAAAATGCCACTTCACCCCAAAACAACTTCGTGCACAGGCCCTGATTCAGGGTGAAGTTGTTTTGGGGCGAAGTGACTGTAAACCAGTTTTTGACTGTTTTCTCAAAAGTTAGACGAAGTACGGAGCTGGTTTTTGCTCAGGTTGGTTTTAATCATGCATACCTTCAATCACACAGCGGGATGAAACTATTTGTAACAGTTTACCAATCATGTATACTATCTTTAATTGCTAAAAGGTCACACACAGTTAAAAATAATTTCATGCTTGGAATTCCATACATTTGTCAGACACATATGCAGAGTTCGTCCCACACTGGGTGATAATTTGCTAAACATGTGGTGGTGTTTATTTTTGGAAGAGATGAAATGAAATTAAGACGCAGTGACAAGTTCTAGTCTACAGTTGTCCGTGGGTAATCGGCTGTTGTCTGATAATTTTAAGGTTTGGGGATTTTGGGTTTTCTTTTTGTTGTTTATTTTTCAGGAAAGATAAAGTAGAATTTGTGTCTTAGTCATATGGTTATTAAGGCTATTGTACATGTACATCTAAAACTACTGTAATGTTCATGAATACGTGTACATGGGTCTTTCCACAGTAAAGGGGGCATTTTGGCCACACGGACCATATTTGCGAGGAAATACCTTTGTCTGTCTCAAAATAAAAGAAATAGGTTTCAGTTGTTCTTAGGCCCCAAAAGGGTTGCATAGTGTGACAACATGCCTTTCTAAAAACCCTGTGTACAAATTTTCAATATACGCTCCTAACCGGGACGGCCTAAAGCATATATTGGAAATTTGTACATAGGGTTTTTAGAAAGGCATGTTGTCACACTATTTGTAACCCTTTTTGGGCCTAAGTTATCTCTTCAGAACAACTTAAACCTATTTCTTTTATTTTGAGACCAGACAAAGGTATTTTCTGGAAAATATTGTCTGTGTTGCCAAAATGCCCCTTTACCGTGGAAAGACTCACTTACTTAATTGAGGAATGAGGCCCTGGTTCGAGTCCCTGTGGGCCAATGTGTGGATTTAATATTCCTCTGTACGGGGGCTTTCTCACCCACCTTTAAAAACTGAACTTTAACACTTTTGAGAAGGAATTATATATTAATAGGTGTGTTCAGACAAATGTTGTTTTTTAACTTAGTCATAAGTAGTGCTGTCTAGTAAGCTCGTAAGCAGTGAAATGGAATCCAGCTAACCAAACAAATTTGAGAGTCTGGGACACGCTTTGTTGGTAGCAGGATAAATTTCCTTCATGTTTAATTTACTTTCAAAACTAGTGCTCATCTGAACATGCCTAATGCTCTTTTTCCTTCTCTTTATTTTCAGGACAGTGAAATCCGACTAAAAATCTATAGCACAGGTTGTGTGAACGCTTTCAAAGCTTGGCTCAAAACCAACCTTGTTGTTGTAGCTATTGCGGCAGGCGTTATCCTTCTGGTCGAGGTAATATAGTACACGCTAATATTTTAAATAACCCTGGATGTAGCAATAGGGCGACAATTTGGGAAGCCTTTCCCCGGGGACCACCGAAATTTCGGGAATAATCACTCAAATTGACACCAAATTTCTCTACCCAAAGCTTCCAAAAATTGTTACAGACCTAAGAGAGACAGTTCTAGACCTAATAAAAATGGTTCTCGATTTAAAAAAAATGGTTTTTGACCTAAACTAAAATGGTTTTTAATCTCAAAAATATTAGGGTGACACCAAATTGTTGCCCTATTGAGCGTGTCGCCCTAATATAGCTTTTTTACACACAAATTGTCGCCCTATCCTAGCAAACAGAGTTTTTTCACATACGGATACTTTCACAAATTTCATAGTTAAGCACACTTCGTGGAGTTTAAATTTTGCGGTTGTGTAAAATGTTTGATGTACTGCTTTGCCTGTGCCGTTTTTCACATTTTCCCCCTCGAAAACAGTTAAAATGGAAACGGTACAATTGACAAATTTTGGGTGTTGACAACTTTTTTCTCGCTACATCAGGTCTTTGGTTTTTGTTTTGCGACATCCCTCGTCGGAGATATCAAACGCCAGAAATCAAGATGGCCGCACTGAGTCACCACAAGAGGGCGAGAAACACCCGACTCACAATTCTCCTGGCTGCATGGAAACTTCCCTTTTCTCATTCTGGTATCAGGTTAAGTTGAAATACTTTTCATATTTTGCCATTTGTATCCTTTTTTTTTTCTTTACAAAAGTTAAATTGAAGATTGCAATTTTTACGCCAAGTAAAATATTCATTCCAATGTTGGTTCACTTAATTAGTTTTGATCATATAGGCCTATTTTATATTTGGTTAATTCAGGAACTGGTGAAAATTTGTACATTTTCCCCAAAGCCTAGCCGACTTTTTTCAGTCCTGTCCAAAGTGAATTCAAAAGTTAATTAATTTAACATAGAGTAACGGGTTAACAGCTTTTGGGTAGTGGTAAGAGTTAAAATGTCCAGCAAGTTTGGCAAAGGGTTAGTGTTAGGGTCACGACCAAACTTTACATTCCTCGAAAACTGGCAGTGGAATTTTTACAAAATATCTATAAATCCAATTTCATAGAGCTGCTTAAGCATCAAAAGTTGCTTAAGCATAAAAAACTATGCTTGATCAAATGAGGTTACCACCTAAAATTTCATCTGATTGTCCTGGTAATGAACAGCCCTCTAACACTGGTCATACACTACTTCTATCACATGTATGAGGATTTGACTGGTAACATTCTCTACTAAGCAAGAGGTTTTTGTGTTTAAACATCTCTATGAAATTGGCACCTGTTGAGGTCTTGGAGGGTTATTTCCTGGAGTCATATTGTCTTTCATTATTTGTTGGGTTTTATTATTGTTATTATTATTTTGTTGGTGCATTATATCCTTAAGAGCCTCCCTTTCCGAGTATTCAGTAAAAATGTTTATATTTTGTTTATTTTTTGTTTGTATCCTTTAAACATTTTGTTAAGGCGATAAGTTATGGAGGTTATTTGTATTACATTTAAAGGCAGAGGCTCGTCAGCAATGCGGGCGCGCCAAAATCGTGCCACGAAATACGCAGCTCCATAGCGCGCGCATTGCTGACGAGACTCTACCTTTAACTAATCCTCCATTGTCAATACGCAGAGGTCAAAGGAAAACCAAATTTGATATTTCTATTATGTGGCCTCTTTGCTCCTAGCTCAGACATGCTTTATAGATGTGAGCTTTTTTTCAAAATATTCCGAGTTATGTTAGACGTTTTTATATTCCTAATATCCAATAAATTACAAAATGGCTGACTTGTGAGTGTCAGCTTGCTTGTTGCTAAGTAGGTGCTAATCCAGTAAGCTAATTTTGTTTTTCTCATTTAAAGTTGTTATTCATTTTAAGCCAGTCCAAAATTGTGTGGGTAAAACTCAGAGCACAGATGGGTACTTTATACAAAAATACAACATGGTTCGAAGGCGGATAGTCGATATTAGCTCCCCGAGGTATTGGAAGTTCAAACTAGTTCCGGAGGCAAAACTAAGGGAACTAGTTTGTCAACTTTAAAAAACATTGCGTTCTTCACTCGCATTCAATTGCTAGTGTACTAGCTGATTCATTCTGGAGAAAATAGTAATGGTGGATTCTTGTACAGCGCACATGTCTATCATACAGGATACTCCTTGCGCTGTTGCAAGTATTACCGCTGCCATCGGGGAATCACCAGAACCATTTCACTTCAGCTAGGTGGCTGCCTGGCTAAGGCACACAACCCTATCAACAGTTAGATTGTGGCATTCCCCCCTAACAGCTCCCCAAATATCGCTTGGGTTGACAAGGCAATTGAGATTAAGAAGTGTCTTACCCACGGGCACAAACAAGTGGGGATCGAACCCATAACCCCTGGATCACGAGCACTGCGTGTACCCACCACACCGCACATGCTCTCAGAAAATGTTTTCGAGTGTTCATGATATCGAGTTTATATCAAGAAAGCAGTTCTAACATGACAGGATTTGACTAGCCCCGTACCATATTTTGTGTCGTCATTTAGGGTACAGACTCGACAGGGTTTAGTGGAAAAGATGTAAATTATTTTGTACATTTTTTTTTATACAACTGAAGAACTAACTTTATTTCACCAAATACAGGCTAGAAAAGTAGGTAATTTTAATTGTTTTTCAGTGTATTTTGTGTTTGTGTTGTATCTTATGTTTTTCAGAATATTATTGATTAATCTTGATATATTATGGATCCATGGAATGAGGGATTAAGGTAAGCCATGTAGCCTAATGTATAGTTTTTGTTGGATAGACTAAAAATAACGCAGGTGATAAATATTTTTGAATGTTAGTAATTTCCCAAAGAAAATTACACTAAAAATGCTGAGCCATAGTTCACTGCTAAATTTTTGCTTAAAGGCACAGGCTCGTCAGCAATACGTGCGCGCCAAATTCGTGCCACGAAAATACGTGCCACGAAAATACGCAGCTGCGTATTTCGTGGCGCGAATTTGGCGCCCGCGCATTGCTGACGAGCCTGTGCCTTTAATTCCCAAATACCACAATTTCTATTAGTTAAAATTTGTTGATAAGGCATGTTTTAGCTGTTGTATCGTAAAATAATAATTTGTTAAATCCTTTGTGTATACATGTAGTTATTTTTACTGCAGCATGTTCCGAGTGAGCCAATATAGGCACTTTGCACCAGTGGTCATATTTGTTGCAGGTGGAAGCACAATGTGCCTACTCATGCGTGTAACAAAATGATTTAGACACAAGATGGCTGAAGTCTATTTCAAGATCCATGAATGGCATTTTAAGTAAAAAAATTGGAAATAAGGTAAAAATGTAAAGTGTGACCATAAATTGCTGGCAAATGAATAATTATAAATACATTGTAACTGAAGATATTTAGTATATGTACACTCCTTTCCCAGTGGTTTCTGCGCCCCAATAGTTCATCCGCTCCAACCACTGAACTTGGCAGGGTTTTCTGCGAAGCGCGTGTGTGACGTCACCCAAGACCAGGCCTGGATGACACAGTAAACAAGACGACATCCATGTCAACACCGTGCACTCAGCACGTTGCTTTGCCCACTGTCGCGTCGACTGCAGTATTATTTCGCCCTGGTTGTTGTAAGTGTGGTTTTACACAGTAAGTAGTCGTTTCATGGACATCACTAAACATCCCCAGGTGGTAAATCAGATGGAAAAACATGTTGCTTAGTATATGCACATGAACGGTAGGAGGCGCGAAACCCAATTGTGATTGGCTATCCGTGCAACAATCCTGACGATTTGTAAGCGGTGTGCTGATTGGCTTCAGGGAAAAACCAAGTTCAGCAGTGGTTGGAGCGGACGAACTAGTGGGGCGTGGAAACCACTGCAAAAGGAGTGTATTGAGCTCGTGCCAATGACGTCATTTTGGGAGTCAAATAATGCCGCGTCGTTGTGGAAGCAAGTACGTGCGTGTTGTGTGTGTCTATAGAGTGCGTAATGCGCAATGCTAAGGCTCCCATTGGTGAATTAAACCGCGTTACGCCCACCAGAGACGCACACATCGCTTCCACAATGACTCAGCATTATTTGACTCCCAAAATGGTGTATTTGCACGTGTTCGAAGGGGGTCAATAGTATATAAAAGTTGTACATGTTACTAGAAATTTTCCAAGTTGTCTTTTTCAGAATGCTTCGGTGTTTCTTACAGTGCTGCAGCGATCTTGAAGTGAGCTGTGCTCAGGTTTTAGATTTGAGGCTACACAGAGTAAAATGTTGTGGAATTTTATACTAAATATGCACAAAGTTTATGGATAATAAAGTTTTAATTCTTTTGTGTTATACAAGTTATATTTTCTGTGTGACATATGGATGTTGGTTTGACATTAATGAGCAATTTCACAAAAAAAAGGGTACACATGCCTAAAGGAAACACCAAGACTTTAAAATAGTTCTTATAACTTTATTTGTTTATTTCTACGGTAATTGAAATCTTTCAGTGATAAAACTGAATAAGTACATGTACACAGTATTTTCCAATTCCAATACAGAAAACATCACCTTTGTTTACCTACTAATGCATATTCATGCGCACGCGCAATACCTCGCTGAAAAGATTTAGCACAATAGCTCACCCACGGTCCAATGCATGCCCCCATAGTATATAATGGTCAGAAAGCCACCGTCCTCTCATAGATTTTTCAGCGCCGTGCAGTGCGGTCATCTTCGCTGTGTTTAAATAAAAGTACTACAATATGGCGGAGTCTTCCCGCTCCAAACGTACTAGATCTACAACGTCTACACCCGCGGTTCAACCATCGGTGCAACGCTCCAAGCACTCCGAGGTTCGACAGGCGACATCGGCAAACAATGCACATGTTCTTTTAGCCAGCGGAACCTCTACGGAGCCGACCCGTACCCGTATACCGTGCAACACCGGCACGGTACAGGGAGGAATACCGCACCCATTTGCCAGTCTGGACGACCACATGCGTGCGATGGAAGGAGGATATCCTTCACGGGGTGTTCCTGGTTCGCCTAATAATGGCCCGATCCATAACCCCGTTCGGTCACAGGGGCTTGGGGCACCACCACAACGACCAACGTTTCTAGGGGCTGTTCTCGACACTACTCTAGGCAGGGCCACTCCTACCGAGGAGAGATGTCGGAATCTGCAGGAATGCATCCAGCTCCTCTTTTCAGTGGAGACTGCTCCAGCTCAGGCATGGCTTCGACTCCTTGGTCTTATGGCAAGCCTTGTCGACCTGGTTCCTTGGTGTCGGATGCGAATGCGCCCTCTCCAACTGCATACCCTCTTCCACTATCGTCCTCGGCTCGACCCAATGACGAAGGCAATTCCGGTCACCAGCTTGCTCATCTTCGCTGGTGGCTCCCCAAGGAAAACCTCCTATTGGGAACCATTTTCCCTCGACCCTCTCCTTCAGTAACCCTGACCACGGATGCTTCGGAGCAGGGATGGGGAGCTCACTTGAACGACATTTATGTCGCGGGAACATGGTCCGCACCGGAACAGCTTCTGCACATAAACCACCTCGAACTGTTGGCAGTTGCGAAGTCGCTTCAGACCCTCGAGCCACATGTTCAGAACAAACATGTATTGGTGAGGTCGGACAATTCGACAGTAGTAGCCTACATAAATCGCCAGGGAGGTACCCACTCGCCATCCCTCTGTTTGGCCACTTGGAAACTTCTGACATGGTGCATCTCCAAGGATATGACAATTCAGGCATCTCACCTAGCGGGGAAACAAAATGTCATCGCCGATGCTCTGTCTCGGGGCCACGTTTTACCGACAGAATGGACTCTACATCGGGGAGTAGTACGCCACGTCTTCGGCATCCTCGGCACCCCCAATGTAGATCTGTTTGCATCACACCGGAACAACCAGCTTCCGACGTTCTGTACCCGGTACTATCATGCTCAAGCTCTCGCAACCGATGCACTCAGCATGAGCTGGTCGGGGTTTCTGGCCTACGCCTTCCCACCAATATCTATCCTCCCACAAGTTCTGTCAAAAATCGAGAAGGAAGTCTGCAGGATCATCCTGATTGCACCTTACTGGCCAAGGCAGACTTGGTTCCCAAGGCTTCTGAGTCTGCTTATCCATCCTCCAATAGTGCTTCCAAAAAGGTTGGATCTTCTGGCTCAGCCCAAATCCAAGATCCTACATCCAAACCCGGAAGCTCTTCATCTATCTGCATGGATGCTGTCAAGTCATCCTTCAGATCAGCAGGTCTTTCGGAAGACGCTTCTTCCGTGGCATCCCAAAGCAGACGGCAATCCACTAGACGTACTTACGATAGTCGATTACAGCATTTCGTCAAGTGGTGCTCCTCAGAAGCTACAGATCCCTATTCTGCATCTGTAACGAAGTTGGGGGATTTTTTGATGCACCTTTTCAGCACAGGCCTCAAAATTTCCACTATAAGGGGATACAGATCAGCCATTGCTGTCCTTCACAAAGGTTTTCCGGATGGCTCATCAGTGTCAACCAATCCTGCAATTTCACACCTCATCAAAGGCATGTTTACTCTGCGTCCTCCTGTCAAGAAATTGATACCATCTTGGGATATGGGCACTGTCCTCGTTCAACTAGCCAGAGCACCTTTTGAACCGTTAGGTTCTGCTTCACTGCACCAATTGACTGTTAAAACAGTTTTTCTATTGGCTGCAGCTACGGCTCGACGCAGAAGTGAAATCCATGCTCTTTCTATTGACTCCGGCCACATCCGCTGGGAGCCAGGAGGTGTCAGGCTAATACCTCATGTGAAGTTCCTGACAAAGAACCAATCCATGGATTTTTCACCGCCTGACATTTTTGTGCCAAGTTTGACATCTTTCTCTTCAGTGGAAGAGGATAAATGGTGGTGCCCTGTACGAGCCCTCAAGTTCTACATCGCTCGTACTCAGCAGCTGAGAGGCGACGTCAAGCAGTTGTTCATCACAACAATACGCCCACATCGCCCAGCCTCTGTGACCACGATCTCTCGATGGTTGTTGGCGGCCATTGGCCTGTCCCACCATCCTGGATCTCAAGTCAAGGCCCACGAGACTCGCAGTGCGACTACGTCCTGGGCTTATCTGCTTGGAGTGCCTATACCAGAGATTATGAAGGCTGCCTGCTGGAAAAACCCCTCCACATTCACTTCATGCTACCTCAAGGATGTGGTACAAGCGGAGGGCCGTATGGGAAGGAAAGTTCTCCAAACTACGGCTCGATCAGCAGGCAGGAAAATGTCTTCAACTCCAACACCATCTCAATAATGGTTTGGACGTCTTTGGTATGTGACTATATTTCACTTGTTTGTTAGCTAGACCTACTATATTAACGAGAGGTTTTTAGCTGTTATACCTTTTCCATAATAACATGGATAATTTGGTTTTGTAACAGTACTGCCTATTTGTCGTCGCCGAGGCTTACTGTATACTACTAGTTCTGTCTTTTTGCATGCCCCCTTCCCACCCTCTTTTGTGCATTTGTTTACGGTGCTACTCTGCATTAGTAGGTAAACAAAGGTGATGTTTTCTGTATTGGAATGTCCTAAATCTTGTGTGATTTATGATTCCAATAAGAAAACTCACCTTTGTTTACCATCCCACCCTGTTAGAGCTACATCGTTCACTGGGAAAATCTATGAGAGGACGGTGGCTTTCTGACCATTATATACTATGGGGGCATGCATTGGACCGTGGGTGAGCTATTGTGCTAAATCTTTTCAGCGAGGTATTGCGCGTGCGCATGAATATGCATTAGTAGGTAAACAAAGGTGAGTTTTCTTATTGGAATCATAAATCACACAAGATTTAGGACATTTCCACACGTCGATTACAAACAAAAAATAGTGGAGATAAATACATATTGATATCTATCTACATTTTTAACACGCAGTTATAAAACCAGTGTGCTTACACCATTTTTGTAACAGTCTCTACCAAATTCTTGATTTTGTGGAATTCCTCACGTGCATGCAGTACTTAAAACATAGCTTGTACACCTTGCAATGGTTCAGGTAGTCCCGTTTACCATTTTGGGTGATGATGGTAGTGGTGTACATGTATTTATACTTCAACTGTATACATCTCGGAGTAAAACAAAATTACATATGATTTCATCACATAAGCGTTATATTGATAACAGATACTTCAATAACAGATTGTTAAACTAACAGCGTGCATCTTGCAACTTCTGTATCACTGCGTCAAGTTTCATCGCGATTCCTCTGTCGCCCTCTACTTTCAGCCTGCCTGACATGTATGCAGAGCGTGGCCCAATCTGGCCTGTGAACATGGCGTGCAGGTCAAAGGTCGATGTGGTGAGAGTGACATCGGGTAACACAGGAGGATCACCCATACCGGCAGCGCCCGATCCTGAAATGGAAAAAAATAATTTAAGGCCAATTTAATACACGATCATACTTTTGTTTAAAAACTTCATCCAATATTTGTATGATGATGTTCAGGAGCAAATGTTCTATCATGTATATGGGAATTTGAACATCAGTGAACAAGCTGGAACATGTTGGACGATGTTCGAGCATGCACATTAATTTAAACATGTTGCACGATGTTCAACTTCTAAGCCAATAACATTACAGAATTGGGTCACATGGTATTTCAGGTTGCAAGAAAATCCACAAAACATTAACAAACAATCACTGGGACTTCTAGTGACCTTAAACAAGTGTGAACATCGTCATACAAATGTTGCATGGAGTTCTTGAACAAAAGTACGTTTGTGTAAATCAAAACTTAATCAAAACTTAAATGACTCACCGTTCTTCAAATCAAGGAAGAACACTCCTCCGCCACTCCCAGTTATTTGAAATTTGTAGACGGCACCGACATCTTCGACCAGGGATTCGTTAAGAAGCGGTCGGACGGACGTTAGTAGCTCCTCAGGGGTGACAATGGGGACACTTGCCTCCGCCGGGGGTGGGCGGGGTTGTGAGGTTGGGAGGAGGGTTGGTGCCCAAGTCTGGTTGAGACTTGACATGGCTGGAATGGGGACGACAAAATATAATATGATTAAAATGTTTTGCATTTTTAAAAGACTACCATGTATGGAAGGCAAAACTTGATATACTGCATTACAGAAATGAAACGTATGGTTCTCATCCAAGGTAGCAGTGATTAACAATGATATTCTGGTTATTCAGAGTAAGAGTAATACCACTGTTCCTCGTAGCTCAGCTGGTAGAGCATCTACCCAGTGTTTCAGCGGTCTCGGGTTCGAATCCCGATGAGAAAAATTGTTTTCTCACCAAATATTTGGCTATTTACAAACACAAGTACAATATGCACATTTTTGTGAAGAAAATTATGCTTTTTAAACCCATAATCTTTTTTTGCGATGTTCTAGATACAATTGAATGGTTTACAGAACTTACGTGAATGCTGGCCGGAAACAAGTTGACTGAAGATAGTGCCCAGTTTTTCCAAACTGACCCCTTCCACTGCTTCTCGGACGATGGTCACTTCGGACCTGACCAGTCAACAAAACAAAATTACCGCATTATATGCCAAACCACTATAGAATTAGCATTATGGGAGGCCCAATCTGGAATATGGTCCCAATTGAGAATATGGGCCCAATCTAAGACAGTGGGCCCAATCTGCAACTTGTAAGACTAAATGTTTCACATCTGGGCCAGGCATAGGACCAATTTCAAATCTTACAAATTGTCCTGCTTGTCAAAATCTTGAGAACTGAATTTTGTGTCAAAATATGCATAGTCTTGATTTACTAAAGCATTCTTCGCTGATGACTTACAGTTCAACCTTGCTGACTTCAACTCCCCATTTCTTGGTCGTCGTGTTCATTTCTTCTTGAATGAACTTATTCAGCATGTACTTGTCGTTCTCGATGACCTTGAGCGAGCGAGTTGTAAGCACGTTCAATAGGATAGTCTGTCCCAACATGCGCATGGAGTGGTTTAGGTCCTGTATGCTGGCGATGGACAGAGCTACGTCCTTGGTTCGGAAGTAGACAGTTGCGCCGATGGAAATGGCCGCATTGTCAGATGTGATTAGCTGAGGAATTGGAAAGTGTAATAGACTGTATCGAATAGCTGCCATCTTGTAGGGCAGTTTCTTTGTTACTTAAGGACATGCATGGTGGCACATTTTGTGCTTACATTGTTGACCAATTTAAACGACTAAAGCTGCCCTACAAGATGGCAGCTAATTGATATGATCTATAGGCTGGTTCAATTATTTTGGTTTACATGATGGGAATTTGTAACTACAGCTTTCAGAGAACCGATGAAAATCAGTAAGCATAAAGTGACACTGTAGTCGGTAACCTGCAAGTAAGAAACTATTTTGTGCTAAGCAACGATTTTATCACAGCGAATACGTGTACATGTATTTTGTTCTTACCTGCTGTGGAGGAACATTAAACGCCCTTTGTCTCATGTCAACTCGGCGCCACTTGTCAATGATCGGTAGAACCATTACGATACCTGACATTACACAGAGCAGGACATTAAATATGAATGATTTTAAAGACCAACAAATGTACACACATTTCTTAATCAAAACATTTCTTAACAAAATATGGGAATTAAAAAAAGCATTCTGTTCAGTGTAGATGTGTGCAGGTTTCTGTATTCAAATGGGGGACATTTAACAATAGGTTCTGCGATTGCCAAGGACGTCCGTGATTTGGAATGGTGTACAAAACAAATTAGAGCAGTCGCCGAAAAAACTAAGTCCAAACAAAAGAGGAACAATGGGACGTCTGCGGTGAGAGGTGAGTACAAGACTGTGTGCGCATGTAAATGTATGTAATACACATCTACTCATAAAATGACTACTGCTTCACTGCACCATTCGAATAGCATTGATTCATTTGTGCTTGTGTGGCATCATATAACCCATAAAGGGTCTGTATAACTATATAATTTGGATTGTGGTAATGTTAGAATAATTGTACACATGTACCTGGGCCCTTCGGAGCTTGAAGCCTCCCTAGTCTGAACACAACCAATCGTTCAAACTGTTCAACCATCTGCCAAAAAAAGAAGTACATACAAAATGTCTTAATTTCATGGCTATTTTAAACCCACTATTTCTTGGAATACACCAGAATAAGCTTCTTGATTTTTCAGCCATCACCTACAAATACAGTTGGTCTCTCCAATTTGCTCTAACCTTCCTCCCTACTTGCATCCCCCAAGCAACAATCTCGCCACATCCACAAAAACCCAAGATGATTAATTGAGTCGAGAGTAAAGGATGAATGCCCCTTGGCATTTCAAAACACCCTCTCTCTCCGTGCGAATGGAATCATAAATAATGACGGCTGACTTTTAATAACATACATTTTTCCAATCAAGCCTGCGTCTTTGTTGTCGAGGGAACAGTAAATATGACTCGGTGATTCTCTTTAGGAAAGTGAAATACGGCCAAATACCACATAATTGAGGACCTAACAAAATTATTTTTCACTCACAATCTTAAGGCATATTTACTATACTGATTACACTTTAATGCATGCCCGAGGTTATTTTTACTGCACCGTTCATTTTCACTTTCTTATTCAAACAAACAGCCCATTATGCAGGACGCTGCAAAAACATTTGACATCATGTGTTTTCACAGTGCACAGGAAAAATATACATGTACATATTTTATTCCTTTAGACATTCTAATTTGTTTGTTCGTTTTTCATATAGTTACTATTTGTATTTATCTAATTTGAAGCATAAATACCAATTTTATACAATTTTTTCCCCTGCTAATTCCTCGCAATATGTAAAAGCAAAGAGACCTTCACTGATTTAAAGCACTATGGTTTAATTAAAGTCTGCAGAAGCCTTATTATGCGGTTATAAATTAACCGCATTGGAACCGAGTCTGTATTAACACATGTGACTTGCTCACATTTGCAATCAAAAAGTGCATTTGAAGTCTCATAAATAATTACCCAACAAAAACTTACCTTTATTGTTAGAAATCCTGAAATGGGGAAAGTCAAGAACACTAGAAGAAAGCCGAGACCGACGACAAACGACGTGCAGATGCGATACAGAAGGGAAGGGGTAAAAGCTGCCAAATCAGTATAAAGAAATAAAATGAAAAGGAACAAGATTAGTGTCTGTTTGAAGCTGTGATACTTTAAAGGCAGTATACATGATTGGTATATCATAAATGTTCACAGATTTACGCTTAAACTTACACAATATAAACATGATGACCGTAGAAAACTTCCCCTGAAATGGTTTTGTCTGAAGTGCTATAGTCTTTGAAAAATGAGTAAAACAATTAGTTTTCGTCTCATGAGACGAAAATTCAATTCGCCCCAAGCCCATTTCGCCCAAGTGCCATTTCGCCTCCAAACCACTTCGCCCGAGTGCCATTTCGCCCCAAATCACTTCGTCCAAATGCTACTTCTCCCCAAAACCACTTCGTGCACAGGCCGTGGTTCAGGGCGAAATGGTTCAGGGCGAAGTGGTTTTGGGGCGAAATGACTGCAAACCCTTTTTTGACTGTTTTCTCAAAAGTTAGACGAAGTACGGAGCTGGTTTTAATCATGCATATCTTCAATCACACAGGGGGAATAAAACCATCTGTAACAGTTTACCGATCATGTATACTATCTTTGAACAACAACTGCTCAGAAATTTAGTTGGTATGAATTCCGTTCACTGGTTGCCACTGAGGTGCCATGCCAAAGGTAAGAAAGCGAATTGTTATGAATATATGACATCTCTGTATCACTGGCCTTATACTAAGTGCGTGCTACGGTAACTGTCGACCCTGAAACATGAATACCTTTGAGTTTTCCCCAATGAATCTGTGCTTTCCGTTGAAAGTCCCATTGGTTTGTGCAGTGTGTGTGGACATTTTGACGACAGCGTGTGAGGCATAGCAACAATATCCAAGGGGGCGGGGTTAATTGGGCAATCTCGGAACTATGCATTCTTTCCAAGGAAAACAAACAAATGAGTACTTTTAGAAGGCTCATAGAGGGCTCGTTTTGCGCTGATTGGCTGTGAGCTGTGGCTGTAAGCCCCACAGCCCGCCCTCTTGTGGTTATATTGCATTGTGACGCGATCGATACGCACCTCAACGATGAAAATTTCAAAGCAGTAAAGATTACGGAAAAAAATCTAAAGAAATATAACGTTGGACGAGTGTTTTGCTGTTTAGGGGATTCATCGGGAAAAACCGACAGAATTCTTGAGAGTCGAAGGACCTCAATGGTATGTTTTTCAATGTTTGATTTTGACTGTAAAGTGAGATTGCTGACACATGTAAGGCCATGAGAATGAAAGTTATAGATTTGCGTCCGGGCATTTTTGAAATGACATGAGGCTTTTTTTCATTATTCATTATTCATTATTTTCTCGTACTAGCTTCTTCAACGATGTAATTGCAATATGTATGTAGTTATTAGCTAGTGATGCGTAATACCATGTGTACTGCATGCTTATACATACCCCTAGTTCGTGGAGACGATAGCGGAACGAACCTCTCATAGTTCTAGGAGTAGCTTATACATATCTATTTTGCTTGTGAAGGAAACACCAGAAACTACTGAAAGAGTTTTTCATTGAAAACGTCATAAAACTTTAATAAAACATGCTCCAAAGTCTACATCATTTTAGAGTCAAGATCAGAGAAAAAGTCCCGTTAACATGAATGATCAGGCGGTTCCATTTTTTTTGTGAAGGTAACACAATAAACTACTAAAATGGTTGTTCTTTGCAATATGAAAACTTATTAAATCATGCAGGGATTCATGACCCAATGTCTGCATGAATTTGTCCAAAATTGTAGCGCCTGGACAAAATCGTCGAGCGCGCGCCCGAGCAACAGAATCACGACGTACATGTACACATGCACGCGCACAAGCCACAGTTTCAATGCGCTATTGACCCCTTTCGAACACGTGCGAATATGCCATTTTGGGAGTCATTTAATGCTGAGTCATTGTGGAAGCAATGTGCATGCGCGTTGTGTGTGTCTCTGGTGGGCGTAATGCGGTTTAGTTCACCAATGGGAGCCTCATCATAGCGTGTTTACTCCCAAATTACGTCATTGGCACGAGCTCAATAGGGCTAGGGCTGCTTTCGAGCGCGGCACCAGGGGATCCCTAGCATGCCTATAGTGTTCCCTGGTGCGCGTTCGAAAGGCACAAACTGCATGTGTGTGACGTAACGTTACCAGCGCCTGGGAGCTGGTGGGAGCACCAGGGACGAGCGCTCGAAAGCAGCCCAACAAGTCGATCTTTTTGTATAAATAGTGTGCAGCGACTGGTACCCAGAAGTCGGCTATTTCGTAACGGCATTTCGCATGCATTTTTCTCTATGTCGCAGGGCATCCTGACTACATTTTTAGTCGATGAACGGGACCTGGGCCCTGTTTCACTAAACAGTACTTAGTAGAACGGGACTTAGGATCGCTGCGATGCGTCTTACACTAAGACGGGTCTTACTGACGTCGTGTTCTTGCTTCAGTTCCACTAAACCGTTCTTTACTAAGTCGCGTCTTTACTAAGTCGCATCCTTACTACGACGCGTCTTTAACAAAAAGCGTCGCGATTGAGTCTACAAAGCTGAATTTCGTGACCTTTGACCTGCCTGGAAAAAAATCTTTGCCGCGTCAATTTTTGTCTGCCAGCAAAAGATCGAAAGTCATCAGAATAAACCTTATCGACGTTGCTCATTTTCACGAAAACCAAAAAGAGTTCAAGAACCAACCTCCCACCACTTTATCTTTAATACATATCGAACATACTGACAAACATGTCCCGAAACAAAAATGTTGCAAATGCGAGAAATCATCGGGGATTCCCTCCCCGGCTGGCGAGTCCGTGTATAACACGGACTCGCAGTGCAGAACACTCAATCCAACCACGCCGTAGCTATACGGCGCTTGTTGCATTGCGCATACCGAGCTGCGAGCGCGGTACACGGACTCCCCACTACGAAGGGAATCCCCGATGATTTCTCGCATTTGCAACATTTTTGTTTCGGGACATGTTTGTCAGTATGTTTGATATGTATTGACGATAAAATGGTGGGAGGTTGGTTCTTGAACTCTTTTTGGTTTTCGTGAAAATGAGCAAAAAAGTTGCCGAGTTCACGTCCGCCCCATAGGTTTATGCACAATTAGCCGGGCAATTTTGTCATCCAATACCATGATGCATTGCGAACGTCGATAAGGTTTATTGTCTCATTTTAACATAATTTTGACTACTGTAGGAGAAAATGGGGAAGGTATGGTATTAACCTTTTTCTTAAGACAACATAGAAGTAAAATATTGAAAGTGACATGATTTTAGTTGAAATTTGTGATCGAAATTGTATTTGATTCCGAAGAACAATTACATGCACAGTGCAATGCATTGCATGCCAGACGGTGTATTAAACATCCAAGTAGATTGAATGCGACACTCGTCACTGTGACTGCTATAATTATTTTAGGCTCTATCTAAGCATGGATTTGGAACTATAAATGTGACAATTAAAGCCTAGCGCCTAAGACCTAAGTCACTATAATAATCAGGGCAAGGGCAAGGCTCTATAGTCAACAGTTTAGTCAGCCTAGCCCTGGCCTAGGCCAGGCCCAGCTACACCTACAGGGCCATTCTTATTGAAATTAGGGCTTTCGACTTGGTACATACATTAGGAGGCATGCAGCTACTGTAGCTTGGCTTTAGACTTTTAGTTTGTAAGTTCCATGTATTTATAATTTTACATTTTGATTTTGTCTGAGCTGAGCCTCGTACTCAAGGCGAGGGGGGTTACTCGGATTTAAATAGGGTACGGATGTCCGGCTGGAAGTTTTGACTACTACCCGATATGTTAACACATGACAATTTACACTAAGAACAGTTCCTAAGTCTCGTCTCGACGAGACGTAGGCTAAGACCTGTATGCAACTTAGTGAGATGGGTACTAAGTGCCGTATGCGTCTTAGTGGTATTTGTGAAACTCCCGCTAAGATGCATCTTATACTAAGTCCTATAACCGGACTTAAGGATGCTTAAGACGCATCTTAGTGCTTAGTGAAACAGGCCCCTGGTCTACTAGTAAAATGCATGAATATAACCTTTTACCATTGTTTGATGATTTGAAACTTGAAAATTCGTGATGCAGAGTCTTTTTTGTAAAAATAATGAAAACTTTTGAAAATAATGAAATTTTTCGGCGGTAGCTTTCAGAGCATGCGGGCGGTGGACGCAAATCTATCATTTTCATTCTCATGGCCTAAACTAACTAGAAAGCACGTGTAGGAAAATTCAATATGGCGGCCGGAAAAAAATAACTAAGCTGCTAAAAGTGACTCATTCCGTCCAAATGTAAACGTCATAAAGTCACTTTTTAGCCTTCTAAAAGTAACAAATGAACAAAATAGGATCTTACTTCTCTCTTCCATGATGTACGGTGGTAAAGCTTTGCTGTAGGTAAACGCAGACTCAAAGTTAAATGCCGAACTGAAGTCAAAGGCCGCACTGTCCCGAGACGCGGTATTCCACTCCGACATCGGGAGACGGCTGTACTTGACCGAAGATGACCAGGCGTTAGACGATTTCATGATGTTCGCACTTTGTTCACCAGATGTAGGAGTTAATTACCAGATGGTTTAGAACGCATGTGCTACTCAGTTGGATGCACTGGAGAATATACTCGAAAGATCTAGCATCCATGTAGGCCTAGTCAGACAAGAAATTTTTGGACAAACCGTAAGAACAAGTTTTGACCAGCTTTATTTCTTGAAAATTTGATGGCAATTTCTCTCAGTAGAGATGCGATGTTCATCCACCGTTTAGATCCATGCCCTGCTTCTTTTGAAAAACAGCCAAATCTTGGACACTCCTGGTAGATGCTTTCCAAAATGTCTTGCAGCTTGCTGGCAATCGTGTTGCTAAACAGTCAGCTTTAATAGAGCAGAGCTGTAGAAATAAAAAGGAAAGGAACATAAATATCTCACATAAAACATGCCATAAATTAAGCCAGTCTCAGAGAATACAAAATTTGACTCACCTTTCAGCAAAACATCATCTTATATTTTGCAAAGAGTGCATCTTAAATGAATTGGGCTGTGCTAAATCTTAAGATGCAAGGCGAAGTGTTGCATCATGATTGTCTTTGCTCAGCAAATGTAAGGCAGGGTGATTCCATTTTTACAGGAGGTACACGTCACCTGTGTGGTACATAGATATGCCTTTTGTTTTTATCCCCGTGTGGACAATCATGGAGGTTGATTTTTATTTGGTAAAACAGTACGTAAGAGGGTAAATTTGTAAAATTCAAGCAACGTTTCTATTCTAGACATCAGTAAAACTGACATCAGTTAGTGCAAAGCCATCATTCATGTTAATATATTAAAATAATATTAATTATATGTAGGCCTACTGCATGGCTAATTCAGTTCACTTTATTTCCATACTCAAGATAAAAGACAAGGCTATTCAAACATTGTATATAAAATATTTGTTTTTACAAACAGATATATCCGCTGTCGATGTCCGCTAAACTAGCATAGCGCCCTCTAAAGTCGACTTGCGTTTAGTCAACCAACTTAACTTTTGACCTATGAACTTCCATAAAAAATTTCTGACGTCACACTTTAGCCTAATTTGATTGGTCAAAATGGGAACACACCTCCTCGACCTTCGTTCGATCAATATTCATCATACCGGACTCAACGAAGGTAGACGGTGGTAATCTCGGCTGGAAAAGCACCGAAAAAGGATCAGTTTCTCGACATTTTAATCCGGTTTTAGATTGTATTTATTCATTTAAGGTGTTTGAACATTTTCTCAAGAATAAAAATGTTAAGAATTCTTGCGAATAATTTGCAGAGGGAGAGCTCAAAGGCCCTAACTTTGTCGGGTCTTTCGAGAACTTGTTCGGTGGGCAGTTGTAGGACTAGGAGAAGCGTTTCCAGCGCAGCAGCTGATGATGAAGGTATTTCGTTATTAATTTGCCTAGCTGTAAAAAGTCTTTGAATAGGATTTCAAATTTCCCAATTTGGTTGGAATTTACAAATCGGACATCACCATAATATGATTTATTAACCATGTCAGCCATCGGTTAAAAAGCAAAACAAAAATTGGCAAGGGATGAAATGAAGATTTTACTTTTTAGTTTTTAATCTAAAAAAAAAAGATTTGAAAGAAATTATCTTCTGGAATCATCAGATAATGTACGTAATTCTAAGGTATAGGCCTAGTTCCCACATGCCTTTTTTTTGTCGCAAATGTTGCTTTTCTAAAGAAAAATCACATTTTCTCCTTTTCGCACAAGACAACCATTCATGCGTGTATATGCAGTGCCTTGTTTGTCGCACTTAAACATGGATCACTTGCGCCGTCATTTTGTGCACTACTCTCTGTAGTAATTTTATCATTTATTTATCTCAGAAATGCAAAATTTCCGACAAGTGCAAGTGCAAGAATAAACCCTTTCACGGTTCGACACCATGTTGTTCACAGGGCAGTTCGAACACGCGTTACTGTGTGTGTGCGCAGATCATATACGAATGCATTGTTAGGTCACTGTGCATTGTTACTCACGGCAATGGCGTTGATAACCGTAAAAGGGTTTATTGGATGATCTGTTGATTCAAGCAGGTAATTTTCTATAGTAAATTAGGCTAGGCCTATGGAAAAATACCAAACTTTGATATTTTTTAGTCACCCCCATCTGTTTTATACAGACTATGTTATGTGATGTCCGACATCTCGACATGTAAATTATTGGAAAGAATTTCATGTTGTTATGATGTATTGGATTCTTTCATAATCAGTTGATTTATTGTAGAATATCGTATCTCCTTCATTCTGACAGATCCTAATTTCTTTGAGATGGTGGAGGAGTACTTTGACCGGGGAGCAGCCTTGGTAGAAGACACTTTGGTTGAGAACATGAAGGGAAATCTCTCCAAAGACCAGAAAAGACTCAAGGTATCTCCTGATTTCCGATAGACATCAACAAAAAAAGACATTGTTAAACCATTCGGAAAACAACAAAGAACAAGGGATTGGGACCTGAAGTTTTTTTGGTTATAAGCAGAGTGTTGTATTAGTACAGGTTTGACTGTATGATTAGCTAAGAGTCAGACCAATGTTTAGCAGATATCAACAATCTGAATGAGAAATTAATAATTGCTCTTAACTGCCTCTCATGCCTGCCTGCATTGATAAATACAGATGCTGGTACTATGTGTTGTATGAATATACAGGCAGTGACGTGCAGTTAAAGTGGCAGTAACACTAAACATATATCATTTAGCTAAACTGTTCATAGTGATTTTTTGACTTTGTGTATTGCTAAAGTTACTGGGTCTATACTAAAACCAGTTTTTCTGTACTGTATTTCACCAGCCAATATTTAGACCTAATGCCATGGAAACTACCGTTGTAGACCTTTATCACGGTGCGGCCATCTTCCCTTTTCTTCTATTAAAATGAACGTAACCAAAGCGAGGCTTGCAGAAAAAATGGTTTGGCCCTGTGTTGAAATCGTTCATTGTGTGCATCACAATGACATGCGCGCAGCGCGATCAAGAAAACGCGCAGCGCGGACAGTTATTCTCTCAAAACAACAACGGGAGATTACACACGCTATCGCGCAGTTGCGCATACGCACTGATCGTGCCCGACACGTACTATGGGGAACAAGACAAAGATGGACGCACCGTGATAAAGGTCTATTGAACTAGTATCAGTGTAATACTGACTAACTACATTCACCTTCAAATTAATTTAAAAAATAAAAACAAACCAAGAGATTCTATGGTGCCAACAAGTCATATTTTCCCCCTGTTTCCTCCTCCTTCAACAGGTCCAAGGCATTTTGAAATTGATCAAACCCTGTAACAATTTACTGAGTCTAAACTTCCCACTCCGTCGTGACGACGGCAGCTTTGAGATGATTGAAGCCTACAGGTCCCAGCACAGCCAGCATCGAACGCCTTGCAAAGGAGGTCAGATTAATATAATGTTTTTTTTGTCAAATGCCGCCAGGGGACAATTTCATGGTGCTGCTTAAGCGTTAAATAAAAAGGTGTGCTTACTGTTGCAGAGAAGTTGTGCTAACTCATGGCAATGTCAGTTTTCCTCTTAAGTTAACAAATGTTTTACTGTGCTTACAGCTATTGTCTGCATAAAATAGCTTGGACCATTAGCACAAAGTTGGCTACTAAGCAGTGCCTTGAAATCGGCCTTCATCCTGTACTACAAGTTATTCTGAAAATCTTGATAATATTTTGATAAAATATTCTTCACTTTTTTCACTGTTGCAGTGCCTATGTCTGCAACTCAATATATTGTAGTAGTTCTGAAAAAAAAAATGAGATTCACTTAATTTTAAAGGCCATTTTTTCATTTGCAATGACCCAAAATTTGACTTCATGAGTTGACAAGAAGAAAAACTAAAGTGTTGATAGCAAATGGTAGCAAACACCACATAAATTTATTTCTGTTCAAGATTTTGTAAGAAATTAATAACTGAGGGTAGTTTTAAAAAAATGCGTGTGCACACACTTTATTACCATTTACATAACACAAAAGCCATGCATGAATTTAAAAAGTTTTCTGTAGCATTGATGCATCTATGTGGCTGAAATTTCTGCAGGCTAGTTTACCAACATTTTTCTTTAGATATGTCCTTATTTTTGGAATCTGAAAATGATACATTGGGCTTTTAACTGTTGTATTTTCTCTGTAGGAATCCGTTACAGCCCTGAAGTAAATGCAGATGAAATCAAGGCTCTCGCCTCCTTAATGACCTACAAGTGTGCTGTGGTGGACGTGCCCTTCGGGGGTGCCAAGGGCGGTATCAAGATTGATCCTAGGCAGTACTCGGAGCGAGAACTAGAGAAGATCACCCGGAGGTTCTGTATTGAACTGGCAAAGAAAGGGTTTATAGGTAGGGAACTTTGAAAGTTTTCTGCTGGAATTATGTTTGAGATTAATGGGGAACATAATTCTTAGGCCGGATTTGCACTGAGCCTTTTCGCTCGTTAATGTGCATAAATTTCTCATGCTTCCCGTTGAAAAAAAAAACACTGCGTTGCGGGAATTTGGAGTGAAACAATGCACTGAAAATCACAGAATCACAAAAACACTTTTCGGCCAAATTGATTATGGTTTTCAGTCTATTGTTTCTTTCCAAGAAATTTTTATTTGAGAGAGATTTTGTGAATAAAGGATAGTTTTACTGGTAGGCCATGTTAACTGGTAGGACAATTACGGTACTTTCCAGGGGAGTGTTAAATAGCGAAATACGTACGCTGGTCTGCGGTATTTCCCTATAACTTCACCATTGAAGGTATGCTGGTATGGCATATGTATTGCGCTATTGAACACACCCCAGGCCCGAGTTCCGAGTCCCGAGTCCTAAGTACCAAAATCTAGACTAGATTCGTAATTCCCTGAATCCCTACAACGTGTACTGCATTTTTTTACCAAATGTTAAGTACCTTTTTGCTATGACACATTTTTTTCTTTGAATGCAATCTCAGGCCCAGGCGTCGATGTCCCCGCCCCCGACATGGGCACCGGCGAACGCGAGATGAGCTGGATGGCCGATACATACGCCATGACCGTTGGTTACCCCGATATCAACGCACATGCCTGTATTACGGGGAAACCCATCACGCAGGGAGGCATCCACGGCCGCGTGTCGGCCACGGGTCGTGGGATATACCACGGCATTGAGAACTTTGTGAATGAAGCGTCGTACATGAGCACGGTGGGACTGACGCCTGGCTTCGGTGAAAAGACGTTTATTGTTCAGGTAGGGTGCACATTCCAACTTCGATAATAAGCCTTGTTTTAACTTGAATCTTGTATTATCAGGAATTACCAAACTAGGGTTGTAAGAAAAATCGTAAGGGCCGTATCGGGCTTCGAACCCAAGACCTCTTACTAAACGGGCAGACGCTCCCTATCAGGAATTTATACAAAAAAGAAATATGATTTGGGAGTAAAATTGTCCTTGTTACAAGCAGCATGCTGTATTAACAGTGCTCTGATTAACATGGTTTGACACTTACAACTTTCAGACAAATTTTATTATTTATTTATTTACTTGTTTGTGTCCTCAGGGCTTTGGTAACGTGGGCCTGCACACGACGCGCTACCTCACCCGTTTCGGTGCACGCTGTATTGGAGTCATGGAGATCGACGGCAGCATTTACAACCACAGCGGAATCGATCCCAAGGACTTAGAAGAATACAAACTGGTACGTATAACTGTCTTATTATATCGAGAGGTCTAACATAGCCCACTCTCTCTTCTTGCAGCCGTCAATAACTCTGAGATTTGTGGATTAAAGATACATGTAGATTACAGGATTGGACAACTGTTATCTCTCTGTGTGATTGAGGATACATCCCCTTCGATCACATGTGTACATTTGTTGAAAGGGACTTCTTTTTCTGTCCAAATTCCTGTGACTGTGAAGGGGATACCTGATATATGATAAAAACCAGCTGAATATAATTTCAGCTCAGTACCTCATCTACGTTTCGAGAAAACAATGAAGTTGTACAAAATCCTGTGTACAGGCTTTCACAAATAAAATAATAAAAAACTATTATCATTTGTTTTTTAACGACACAAAAATGAACTTACTCTAGTCCATTAAATAGTGACATGTTGTGTGGTATGTGTACTTGATATTGACAGCAAAATGGAACCATAGTGGGCTTCCCCGACGCCGAGCCATTCGACGGTGATCTATTGGTTGAACAATGTGACATCCTGGTGCCTTGTGCAGGAGAGAAACAGATTACGTCCAAAAATGCTCCCCACATCAAAGCAAGAGTAAGTTCTGCATATATCTTGATGTTGTAATTATCGCTTTTCTTTAAAGTACATGTACTTGCACAAGTGATGCAAAGAATGACGGAATACTTCCAGACAATAAAGTAATAAATAAAAAAACGTGGATTAAAAGTTGATGGATGTAGACTACGTCGGCAGTGTTTTAGATTTGACAAGATGATGGACGTAGGCACATCTTAAGATGCAGGAGCGTGACCAGATCACATTTTTGACCCCCACATTTTTCCCATTGGTGTTGAGATTTTGATACCATATCATGTGTCATACTTCTCTATTACCATCCTGAAATTTCACTAACGCTTACAATACTTCAAAACTCGAGATGCGATGGGTTACCGCTCCGTAACTCACGATGCGTCCTAAGAATGATTTCAAGAAACTTGCGATGAGTGTAACGATGCATACAGTTGAAGTCGGAAGTATAAATACATGTACACCACTACCATCATCACCCAAAATGGTAAACAGGACTACCCGAACCATTGCAAGGTGTACAAGCTATGTTTTAAGTACTGCATGCACGTGAGGAATTCTACAAAATCAAGAATTTAGTAAAGACTGTTACAAAAATGGTGTAAGCACACCAGTTTTAACACTTGGTTGCATACAGTTGTATTTATACTTCTGACTTCAACTGTATACGTAAATTGGCAAGTTTTGAAGCATGTTTATATTATTACGGTGCATTTATATTTCAGATGCTCGGCTGTTGGGTAAATATCATTTCTACACGTTATATCTGTGTACTTTAGATTATTGCTGAGGGAGCCAATGGACCGACGACTCCGTCCGCTGATAAGATTCTTCAGGAAAGGAACATCATGGTCATCCCCGTGAGTATTATTTCTTATATTTTTGTTTGATAATTTTCTCTTGTATGCCATGCAGAGCGTAAAAAGAAAAGAAAGACTGTTGTGTTATTAGTTTACTCCTTGCAATGATGCAATAATTAATTTTGAAGAAGATATTTTCATTTTCAGCTGTGCAAGAAACCTAAATACCCTTAGTTACTTCTCTGTCTTAGCCCCTCTTCACATTGAGCAAATTATTTTTGTCAACAAGGATTAGTTAATCATAGTTAGTTAATGAAGCGTGCGTACACATTTAACTTGACCCTAACACTCCAAAATCAATATGATTTTACTCACACTTTAGGGAGTTCGGGTTAATGAAAATAAAGAGTAGTACCGGTCACATAAGGCAATCGCTAACATAGATGCAATTAACCGTTTGACACCCCAATCTATTTTTGTGATAAATTGTAACATTGAATGAAGAACGTACTCATTACAAATTTGTTTTATCGATCTAAGTGACTTTTAACTGATGTCCATTTTGTAATCTAAAACCGGCTCAAAAATCATTTGACCACGAGAATCTACTATTGACTTGTTTTATTTCAAACTGTATAATTCAGACATTCATTCATACAATCAATATTTGTTTGGCAGGATATGTACATCAATGCCGGTGGTGTGACAGTGTCCTACTTTGAATGGCTAAAGAACTTGAACCACGTCAGCTACGGTCGTCTCACCTTCAAGTATGAGAGAGATTCGAACCAGTTCCTGTTAGGTAAGTAACTGCTACACAGTGTTGTCCTTCAAAGGCCCAGAGTTTCATCGCAAAATGTGATAAATGCCGTATCCAAAAAAATTGAGATAATGTTGTCAGTTGAATCTCGATTGGATACATTTGTCAAATAGATTATTCGCAAGCTCTGTTATATCCTACAAAAAATTGTTTTACTTATTGTTGGTGATTTTTGGTAATCTTCTGTTGAACTATAAACAGAAAGCGTACAGGAAAGTCTGGAGCGCAAGTTTGGCAAGCACGGTGGCCGCATCCCAATCATGCCCTCTGAGAAGTTCTCAGAGCGTATTTCTGGTGCCAGCGAAAAAGACATCGTACACAGCGGCCTTGCGTATACCATGGAACGCTCAGCAAGGGTAAGTTTAGGAAACAAATTGTTTTTTTTGCCACGATTTGGTACCCTTGTATGCCATTGCTGTGTGGAGTGGGTCCCTTTTTTGTTGGAATCTTTAAAATTGTATTTCAAGGATTGGGTGCCCCTTCCCACCCACCGACCCCCATTTCATTTCAAACCATTGCTCATTATCAATTTGTTAAGAGGTTTTTTGCTTGGTTAATTTTTCTCATTTAAAAATGCATCTAAATTTTGTTGCTAAAATATTATGGGCTTGTTTCTTTAAAAGAAGGCCCAATACGAAAATATAATGAAGATTTTATGCAGTACTTACTACCCGAGTTACAGAGTGAGCTGTTGCTAACGAGCTAAGCAATTAAAACTTGCAAAGTTAATGGCTTTGCTTAAAATTTAATTTGATGTCCAGCGACCATTACAGTAATCTCTAATTTTTTAATATTTCATTTTAAAAAGTCCTTTCTTCGATTATTACAGAATGATCCTGTGTTATGAAATGCTCAAATTGTTTGTTTATCGCTTAAGAAATGAAAAATGCCTGCGGAAAATAAAAATATTCCTTTTTATTTTGTGCATGTACCCATCCATTTCATAGCCAGGTCATTGACATGAACAATCATTTGCATTGCATATTAACGGATTGGTCTTTACAAAAAAAATATTATATAAGCGCATAAAAATATATATTTATATAGTTCCTCTACGTAACTTTGGCCGATTCTATTGTTTTTTACCCCATCCGTTTGTACCAGCACATCATGCGAACCGCCATGCGTTACAATCTTGGCTTGGACATCCGCACTGCTGCCTACGTAGCCGCCATCAGCAAGATTTATCACACGTATAAGGACGCTGGCCTTACATTTTAACGTAAACTTTATCCACCAAGCGACGTCCTGGCCATGCCACCATCGTAATAAACTCTCTCGTTATTTTTCTCTTTAACTTCTCACCAAAACAATTGCACCCAACTCACTAAACCCATCTCGTGACATCTTTTTCTGAAAATGTTGCGATGTAAAATTAAGCATTTGTCGGGGATGAAGTTGTCTACCATTAAATCGATTATAATTTCAACCAAACAATAAGGCCCTTATGATTTTTCTCTCATCCCAAGTTTCATTTCAATGGTGATCAGGCACCATACCAGATGTTGCGTTCGTTACTTTGCCTAGTTGCGTTACCATGCAACACCGAGAGAAAAATTGGGTCCATAGGGAAAACCTGAGGGAGTATACCAACTGTGCCTTATAGCTCAGCTGGTAGAGCATCTGCCCGGTGAGTCGGAGGTCTCGGGTTTGAATCCCGATAAGGCCCGTACGATTTTTCTCTCCCAAGTTTGGTTGTCTTATTTCAATGGTGATCAGGCACCATACCAGATGTTGCGTTCTTTATAATTTCAAGACATGGCAATATGATTCAGATAAAGCCCTAGTTTATATATAGCATCATTTCTAAAGGGAACTATATTTTCAAAAAGTATTTTCCCGAGACACTTCTGAAATATCTGTATTTGCTCGACAATAGCATCAAAATTGGTGAAACAATGTTTGGCACTGTATGCATGATGCAAATTTTGCACGATAATTTCCTATTTTATTTTGCAAATGGCAAACATGTTTAAGGACTTTAAAGTGGTTTGGGTGCATTTGTTTTTCTGAGGCTGGTAGCCTCAATTCCTCTGCACTTCTAACCCTCGCTGTATGCTGAAACCAGTGATCACTGGCAGTGGTATCCTTCCTGCAGTAGTCTAGATTCTGCTTTCATGTGGAGGTGATGGCTGTGAACTTGCACGTCAACCTTGTGCATGCACATGCATGTTAATCACTATTTCTTTGCTTGTATACCTACTTAGTTATGTTCTGCTTTTCTTCGTAGCTTTAGGTGGAAATGTGAACCGTGTTGGTAAACTCAAGAATGCTACTTGTCAACTTGCGTTTATAATTTCTCTTTAGAATTCATTTCTGTGCTCATAATTTCTCTTCTTGAATTAATGTCGGGAAATGGGTGAAATAACTGACAGTAGTGACATGGGTGAAATAACATTAGACTAACCCATGGCCAACTATTTAAAATATAATTTTTGTATGGACCGGAGAATCCTCATATTTGTCTACTAGTCTATTTGTCTACTAGTCTAAGTGTTCTTGATTGTTCTAAAAGCAAGCTTGAAATCTAGCCAATATTCAGTAGACTCTTTGTATGACTTCCCCTGATAAATCTCTTTGTGACATCAAGTCCTGGCCGTTACTTTATGCACTGGTAACTGCGCTCTCTGGATATAAAGGCTCACATTAGTTTGGTCACTTGAAGAGCAATCTTCACAACAAAAAATATCACAACAAAAATTACCATTGAATTCTTTTTTTTAACAAGACTTTCAACTTCCATAATTTCTTTTACATTCTGTTTTGAATGCCACTATACTTCTTAAACAAAATTCTTTTCCTTTTCACTATAAAAAAAACATGACGGACTGTTATTTTTCTTTTAAAGGCACAGGCTCGTCAGCATTGCGCGTGCGCCAAATTCGTGCCACGAAATACGCAGCTCCATGCCTTTGCTATGGAGCTGCGTATTTCGCGGCACAATTTCGGCGAGCGCGCATTGCTGACGAGCCTGTGCCTTTAATACACCAGTCATCATCAGGCATGTAAAACTGGTCACATGACAGACTATTGACCAATCACAAAAGCCAAGCTGAGTAATATTTATTTTATGCGCCATTTCACTTCATCTGTGCACAAATACTGTGTTATCACTCATGCATCATCATGCTCACCACCTGCACACAATGTAGCATTAACTACTAATTTCACTCATTTATTTATTTATTTATTTTGTTTTCAGATTACTTTGTCTTTTGTTGTCCACATGTAACTTTAATGTGCACATCGCATTGTAGGATCAGTGTGTGAAAGCGGCAATTTTCAAGACGGCCTAATAACTTAATTCTTTCTCTTTTGTAGCTGTCTTTTCAATATTTTCTCTTTTCTCAATCATCTGTTTTGTCCTGTTCACTGTATAGAATCTGTATCATAATGTCTTAAATGTTTGCATTTAGTCCATAGCCCAAACTGTCAATATGCACACCATCGCCAGTCTTCTGAAATGAAATTTTTCAGTCCAAATTGCAACAGTCATCTCAACATTTATCACTTAAAAAAGCTTGATTAGAGAGTCTGTCTACATGTAGTTGCACAAATGTCCATCACCACAACCGTTGTGGCCATATTAAAAAAAAAAAAAAAAAATCATAATTAGCAAATGCACACAAAAAAAAGGAACACAAACCACAATTCAATGTAGTTTCAGCATTGAAATTGGGATCACAGGTGCCAAGCATGACAATTGAATCCCAAATTTAAAAGAAGACCCTAGCGTTGTCTTTTACTTTGTTTGTGTGGTTTTTCATCAGCAAATAATGAGGACTGGCATGAAATACAGTCTGGGCTTGGACTTGCGCACAGCGGCCTACGTTGTCGCGCTGGAGAAAATCTACAATACTACTGAAAGTGCGGGCCTTGCATTCTACTGAAAACTCGAATGCTTCCGAGTGCCGCAAAAATACCTGAAGTCCGAATTTTCTTTTTCTCTGTGCTCTTTTATCTTGATTGTGATCTTGATTGTGATCTTGATTGTGATCTTGATTGTGATCTTGATTGTGATCTTGATTGTGATCTTGACTGTGATCTTGATTGTGATCTTGACTGTGATCTTTATCTGAGAATGAGGCTTGGCGAGCAACTAACAAACTGCAAAGTAGTGTTTTCTCGGTGTGCATCCTAACCGTTTGCGACATGACTGCATTTTTCCACGCTCACCGTTTTTCGAATTACTCTCTGCCCTTCCCCAGCGTATTATGCGCACAGCCATGACGTTCAACCTGGGCTTAGACCTGCGTACGGCCGCCTACGTGAACTCCATCGAGAAAATCTTCCAGACCTACCACGATGCTGGGCTCACCTTTACATAAAAACCACGTCAGTCTTTCATTATAGAGCGATTTTTAAATCGTAAAGATTGAGCGAGATTTAATTCACCAAAGAAAGTAGAAAGCTCCAGTGGATTTGATGTATTACGTAGAATATTCTAAAGTGAATAATTTCGTACTAGTGTGCTTGTACATTCAGATATGTTTTTGTTTTCAAGGGGTTCATCTGCATTCACAGTGTTTCTTAAAGTGAAGTGTAAGAGTTAAGATGTGGATAACAAGAGGGAAATCTTTGCTGTTTTCTTTCATTTTTATTATTATTTGTTTTTTTAACGTGAATCACAAACTATCAAGCAGCTAATGTGTAAAGTACTAAGGTCTTAAAGTGAGAATAGAGAGCCCCGAAAGAGGAAAAATCAAGAACAACAACACTATGTTAATGTATGAATATGGAAGGCACCATGTGTCAGAACGCTCTCTTTTCAACATGCATGCTGTAGTTGTCATCAGGAGACTACGGTACAGTAAACAAGACGTCAACTGTATGTCTACATTCTTAACACTTCCTATAGTCTAATGTCTTAATTTGCTCTTGGGAGGAGTAAACATGAGAGTAAAAATTATGGTCACACTGTAAGATTAGTGGCCACGTTCTGATGCCAGCAGAGTCTTCGTCAAAGGCCAAGTTTTAGTTTCAGTAAAAATTGCAGTCTTTGCAGTCTTTGCAGTTTATTTGCAATGTTTAAAGATTGTTTCTCCTGTAAAAGAATTTAGTTTTAAAGGAGCGTGTTCAGATTTTTCCGGGAAAATGGATTTCGTTTTAACCTAATAATCATATAAAATACCTCGCCAAAATACCATCCATGGGAAGAAAACAGGAAATTTGCAATCCCCAATTTGGATGTGGAAGCAAAGAGATTGGTATAATCACTGCACAGCTTTAGAATAAACTAGTTTACTAAAATTTGGTGGATTTTTGACAATACTCCTGGAAATACACCGATTGAGAGCGCGTAATTTCAGAATGGTAATGAGAAAATTATAAGATATGATATGGTCTCAAAATCTCAACACTCAGGAAAAAATGGGGTGTTCAAAAATGTGATCTGGTCACGCTCCTGCATCTTAAGATGTGCCTACGTCCATCATCTTGTCATACTTAAAGCACTGACGCCGTAGTCTACATCCATCAACTTTTAATCCACGTTTTTTTATTTATTACTTTATTGTCTGGAAGTATTCCGTCATTCTTTGCATCACTTGTGCAAGTACATGTACTCTCAAACAATCTATACATGTTGATTCTAATAGTAATAGACTCCACCTCAAGTCAACAGGACATTAGTCTCCTGCATGGCATTGGGTACCTTAAAAAGTCTGAAATCTGCAGCTGTGTTATAAATCTGTTATAAATATATATACATATATAGACAACTTGGGAAGTTTTTGTTTTTGTAGAATGTTTCATATTGTTGGTATTGCTTGTACATTTAGATACAAAAGTAGCTCACAAACAAACACAAATTAATAATCTGAATGGATTCTATGCATATTGGATGAGTAAAATTATTCAAATCAGTTTGAAATACATGTGTGAGATGTGTAACATGTTTTGTCATTACTGGTGAGGAGCCAAATATCATGGAGACGTTTGCTAGCTTCAGAGGCAAATTTGCTAAACACTAGTGATGCAACAATGCCTGTTTCTAAGCACGCGCCCGTGAAATAGCCTTAAAGTTAGCACAGCTTTTCTGCTACAGTAAGCACACGTTTTCAGATAGCACTTAAGCAGCTCCATGAAATTGGCCCCTGGTCTTATTATTATTATTTCTTTCTGGTATTCATACCAAGGATTCCTCGATAATGGTCATTGCACTGTCACTCGCAAGCGTGAGGAAACCCATGAAGAATTAGAAATGACCAGAGACACCGGGGAATATCCCCTTGCTCTTTACGAAAGAATGCTCTGGGATCTTTAGAGTGCTTTACCTAACACACTGGACCAAAGGCTTTTCATCCCTTCCGAAGGATGGAGCAAGTGTGGTTGAGTTCCTTGCCCAAGGGCACAGGTACCGCAGCTGGATTCGAACCCGCAACCCCGTGATTGCGGATCAATGACCCAAACCACTCGGCCACAGTACAGCTTAGTCTCTAAAATACTGTTAGTTTGTTTGCTAGTAAGCATTTCCCCCAATATCCACTTGGAAAAATTGCACAACAACACAAACACATTTTGCTATAAATTTCTTTATTCATGATACTTTTATTTTTATTTTTCAGGCAACCTGCTTATGTGGTTTCAGTTTTAATTAATTTTTAACAATTTGTATGTTCTTAAACATACAATTTACCAACTTCACCTGCTTGATGTCAAATATTCAGAGCATCCCAAAATGCACTTTGATTGTTCTTAAAGCATTCACAGGTTTTAGAATTGAACATTGGCAGTTTCATTTTCTGTTGCCAACCAAATTCCTCCAATTATTCTTCATTGCACCGTTTATATTTGGAGTACATGTACATCCTCTAATGCACCCCAGCAAGGGTTAACATATGGCAGTCTGGAGTAATTGCTTCCAATGGCTGAAGGATTTTAGAGAATTAAACTTAAAATATACCGAGTAATAAGAAATGTTGCCTGTAGCAGCTCAAAGAAGACAATATCTGAACAACTTTTTACAATAGATCCTTTGCACGGGCGGCCATGACAGGAGGCAGTCACATTAGGGACCATTAGAAATGGTACGCGTACGGGAAACGTGTGCGGCTTGCAAAATGTGGGTTGTTATATCACAATTTTGCGTGGCTGTTCAAGAAATGTGCGGATGTGTACATGGTTATATTGATGTAAAAAGTCACATTACCTATGCTGTGCAGACAAAATAATGGCGCAAACTGTTGGTTCAACCATCCAGTTTATCCCAGCCGCATACGTTTCCCGTACGCGTACCATTTCTAATGGTCCCTATCGTCACCGTGCATCATGCACGAAGAGGCACTCTGTAGATCTATGAAAACCTGCCCTATGTTGCCTTTTATGCAATATTTAAATGAACTTGCAGCCAGCTGTGTTCATTCAATAATTTACCTCTCTTGTTCTGAGGTAAGAAAGAAATCAATTTAATAATTAAAAAAAATACTAATAAATATTGAAATCAAAAGATAACCGGACTACGGTCGGAGAAAATTACAAACATCCTTATGATTTGGGTGTTTAAAAATCCGAGTAATTTTATGTAAAACATAAATAGCTATTCTTTGCAAATATACATTTGAAATTAGGAATACTTAATTGCAGATTACATATTTAATTTACACCCAATTATCGAACAAAGTTAATTATTTTAAGGCTATAGTAGAAGTTTTACAAACGTCCTGAGATCTATAATGAGCACGTTAGTCATTACAGAAAAGAAAAAAATCTATCACAATTTAATTTATACTCAAGAACTATAAAGAATGTTTATGGTAAAGTGCAGCAGACAATTTTATCCTTACTTACGCCCATTTCTCAAAATTATGATAAGAATGGCCTTTTCGTTATTTACAGAAACGATGTATATATGTCGACACATCCGAATACAATTTTACAAATCCCTTGGAGTAAATAAGCAAATCACTGGCAGTTTATACTTAATTGCCTCCTACATGTGAACCACATGCAACATGAATGGATACCAATAGTTAGTTTTTGTAATTTTGCTGGATTTTAAAGAAATTTTAAAGAATTAAGCTCTTCCATCCACTTTGAACTTGTAACCAAATTTAAAGACACTTTTTAAAATTTTTTTTTACATTAGCCAATCAAATGTTTTTTTCCAAACAAAAGCTAAAGACATTTTCCACTTTTGGCCAATGAGAGTCTTTGTCACAAAAGCTTAACTTCTCAACAGCCAATCAGTGACTTCCTTATAAAGTGATGGAGCACTGCATAGATATGAAGGCTTTGGCAGCAGTAGGTTTTTGGTAAGTGAATGTATTCATTGCTTATGCTTTGATCCCAATAATTATCAAAAACATGTCCACTTATTTAGGAAAATAACTGAAATAACCCATACAATCCATCTTTTGATGCAAATTTTGTATTTTGTATTCAAGAAATTTCTACGGGCAACGACAATTTTTCTCAGTTGTATCCACACAACTTGTAACATTAAAGTTGTACTCACACACTACAGCCATCTGTTTTTTTAGCTGTATTATCTCAAAATTTACAAAACAATTTAAAACATGTCTTCTTCTCAAACATTGCTTTGGTAACATACAAGATTCTTTGAAGATTAATAAAATGTATTAAAGATAGTATACATGATTGGTAAACTGTTACAAATAGTTTTATCCCCCTGTGTGATTGAAGATGTACATGATTAAAACCAACTTGAGCAAAAACCAGCTCCGTACTTCGTCTAACTTTTGAGAAAACAGTAAAAAAAGGGTTTGCAGTCATTTCGCCCCAAAACCATTTCGCCCTGAACCACGGTCTGTGCACGAAGTGGTTTTGGGGCAAGGTGGCATTTGTGCGATGTAGCGTTTGGACGAAGTGATTTGGGGCGAAATGGCACTTGGGCAAAATGGTTTTGGGGCGAATTGAATTTTCGTCTCATGAGACGAAAAATAATTGTTTTACTCATTTCTCAAAGACTATAGCACCTCAGACAAAACCATTTCAGGGGAAGTTTTCTACGGTCATCATGTTTATATTGTGTAAGTTAGGCGTAAATCTGTAAACATTTCTGATTTTCGAGATACAAATTAATGTATACTGCCTTTAAACTTGTTTACTTTTTTTTGCAGGAACAAAGTCCTAAACCACATGTTTCGTCTCAATCTAGCACAACCCGTGGTCTACATTATAGTGCTTTTTCATACGATGCATCTATCTGAGTACTCAGGACACTCAGCAGGAGAGGTAAGTCGGAGGGATCAAAGCCCATGACCGTCGCCAGGTCCTTGGGACTAGCCCGGGGGTTCGTATCGAGGTACAAACCCAACGCAGTGCTCTTGAAGTACAGTTCCTGCAGTTGATCTTCAAGGTGCATAAGGCACTGCAGATGTGGGAGAGAAATTGGAAAAATTAAGACTTAAAGCCCAATATTTACAATGTCCCAAAATTTTTATCAACCATTTGACTGGGAATACTCAAAATGGAAGATGGTTCAAACTGAAAATGAAATTATTCTGTTCGAGATGTTATCTTTTCGTACGAAAACGAAAATTAATGAATGTATTTGTATAAACGTATGTGAACCACTATTTGTTAACAACTTATCTTTGGGTAGACATTCTGACCATTTTCAGTGTCGATGTAAATTACATGCAACTTAGTTACCTTCATAGGTGCTGAAAAACTGCACCCAGGTCAATTTAAATTTAATTGTTGTCACTCGTATACAATTGGAATCAGTGAAATGTGTCTTTATTAAAGCCTGCTTAAAAATCTTTCGAATACATACAGTAACCAAACTGGGGTGAAATTTCAATTATTTTAAAAATATTTTTCTCTTGAAATTTCCCAAGGAGGAGAATACTCACAAAATCTGAAGGCACTCCCAAATGGCACATATTGTGGATTGACTCCAGGAGTTCCAAGACGCAATTAGCTGGAACGATCTCCGACGAGAGTGACTTGTCGTTTGCAACGCTTGCCCTCTCGCCAGACAGAAGCTCAACGGTCCAGTTGTTAGTATCTGCCACGATGCACACAGATTCTGCTTTGTCCTCATCAAGGACCGAGTGCTGTAGACGAAAGGTAAGAAAAGGAAAATTATTCCTGCATTATGGAGCGCGTGTGGTCTAGTGGGTATGAAGCGGGACTCCCAGTCAGAGGTTGGGGGTTCGAGCCCCACTTCGACCAATGTGTCTGTGTCCCTGGGCAAGGCACTTAATCCCAGTTGCCTCGTCAACCCAAGCGATATATGGGAAGCTGTTATGGGGAATGCCACAATCTAACTGCTGATAGGATTGTGCGCCTTGGCCGGGTTGCACACCTAGTTGAAGCGAAATGGTTCTGGTGATTTCCTGATGGCAGCGGTAATAATGGCAACAGCCGCCTCGGAATATGTTTACATAGATAGATGGCGCTTTACAAATGCATGTGATTATTATTATCATTAGGGTCCGTCCAAAGCTGTCGACGTTTTCACGGTTCTACAAAGCGTAAGAAAGGGGGAGGGGGGTCGAAGGCCACGTACAATAATGAGGGTTTAATTCATGGCAATGATGGATTGTGAAGTGTCCCTTGGCAAGACACATTAGGTTTCGCAAGCGCACGGATACGGATAGCGCGACGGATACGTCACAGGTTGTGACGTCATACACGTCTCACTATTTGCTACGCTTTTGCACGGCACGGATATCGTGCTCAATATGCGTAAGCACTAAACGCGTAGTGAAATTTCAGATAATTCTGGTGTTTTTCCTCAATTGTTTTTGCATTTACGTAGTCAGGTTGAAAAGAGTATGAATGTGTACGAACGTTTTGTGCATTTCAAAGCTTTGGATTAAAAGTAAAATTAGTAAAGTGTGGCTGAGTGGGTCTAAACATTCACTGGTAATCAGAAATGTCCATTGCTAAAGCGCAGGGAAACAGTTCACTGGTTTTAGTGTAGAACCAATAACCTTGGCAAAACACAAAGGATGGCGTTCTCACTTTATTAATCTATTGTACTTGTCCCTTATTTGTTGTCTTACCTGTGAAGCCAAGACGAGATCCGCAAGCACCTGTTTTCGGTCCAGGTCAGGCACTCCATGTAAGGCCATGTCCGATACGTAGCTCTGTGAGTATCCACCCAGGAGGGAACGGCCAAAGTTATCCACGTAGCTTTCCCCAGGGTCCATCTCAGGGCTGGTCGGTTCAGAACTGGAAAGGGGCAACGAGTAGCGTGTTATTAATGGGCAGAGCCGTGGAAATCTGGAGGTTATTTCGGTTTTTCTTTATGCATATTCAGGGTGATTTTCCAGTTTTTTTCCTGAAATCAGGTTTTGTTTTAGCCAAAAAACATGAACCCTGTGAATCGTGTGAATCCCACGCCGTAATGGCTTCACGTTGCGCCCTCGCAATTTCAAACATCCAATCACATCCCTGTATGAAGGATCGTAGCACTTTGTGAAATCGGCCCCTGTACATGTAATTACAAAATGCAGCTATTTGGCATCTACTAACTTCAAATTAATTCTCAAATCAAAATGTGCCTTCCTATTGTGTCCGTCTTACTTCAAAAAGGCTAATAGACTTAACACTCACAAGGCCATTGGCAGTTCTTCATGGTCAATCAGAGTTGGATCACTAAAACCTGACGATCCTGCAGAATCAGTTGAGAAACTTCGCCAGTAATTACGCACAGGCGATTTCACATCGTGACTTCTTTGTCGCTTAAATGCCAACGCCTGCTTCGCATCACAGCTTACATCAATTAGGCTTGTTGGTTGCTGAAGTGATGTCGTTGGAGCATTTGTTGTTTCAGCGTCATGAGTGGCGTCGGTTTTCGGAGCGTCAGGGAAAGGTTCATGAGCCGACTGCTGTTTACTATCAGTATTTGCGTTGTCGGAAGAAGTGTAAGATTGCGTTTGTTGTTCGTTAGCTCTTAAGGCTTCCTGGTGAGCGCGAGCAAGAGGACTTGTCAGCGGGAAGCGCTTGTTACGACGCGGGACGGGCGGAGTCCGATCCAAACTTTCGGTGTCGGTATTATCTGCAGATGGCACCGGTGTCGCATCAAGGCTTTCCTTGCGTTGGCCAACCACGGGATACAAACTGGGGCTCGCGTTGAGCAGAGTTTTGTTAGCTTCCCGAGGTTCAGGCACCTGGGTGGTGAGGTCAATGGTTGAGTTGTCAAATTGGAAAATCGGAAGTCTATCATGGCCTGGCCAGCTCTTACGAAGGGATGCCTCATTTAACTTGTCCGTCATAGATGTTGAGTAAGTTCTCTCCGTTACAGCAGATTCAGTTTGCTGGCTCGATCTCCTGACTGGCACAACACATTCCTTTCTAGGGTCCAATAGCACATTATCAAACATTTTGGGGTAAATCAGTGTCCGGGGTTGCGGACACCCTCGACTTACAATCGACGGCTCTCTTCCAACCGGAACAACATGCTCGTGTTTCGGCACTGCGACACTGACGTCCTTCAGCTGCACAGAAGGCACTTCATCAGGTGGTGAAGGCTTCGAGATGTGAATACTGATTTGGCTACTACATACAGCTTCCTCTGAATAAATGTTTCCCAAATCTGGGTACAGATTTCTCAAATTTGGTTCACTCCGACTTTGGTGATCACTTGAAAGCAACCGTGACAGCCTTTTTTGTGATACTCTTTCAAGCACTTCAAGAGTAGTTTGATCTCCCAACTTTTCCTCCAGAAAGCTGTTTTCATGCCACTTATCAGAGGTGGACTCACAGTGCCGACTCTTGCTGTCAGAGTCAACGTGTACCGAGCTTGTCTCAATATCTTTAAGACTTGACCTATGCGTCTTATTCTCAACTGAATGAAGCTTGTCCATCGTTTGGGATTCTGTAGAAGACACGATTTCCTCAGAAGATGGAGCCACATATTCTTTGATTGTCCTCTGGACAGCTCTGCTGCCCTCAACTTCTTCCTCCGTACTGCAGAATCTCTCGTTAGAGCTCTCTACACCACTATCCATAGATTCACAGAAAAGCCTTTCTCTCCTCAGAACGTCTCCATCACTCCTTTCAGCTTTCTCCATTCTTTCCTGGACGGTTCGTGCCTCGGGCAGCTCCAAACTGGTCTCACAACCCATGTAGATCTTCTCACGATGTTCTGGGATTTCGTGGACCTCGCTACACCGGATGAAGTAACTCAGAACAAAGAGCAGACGACAGACAACGTCGGCTCGGTGACCGACAATAATTGTTTTGGCAATCTTTCTGGGGTAACCGATTGCACCAAAGATATCCCTGCAAAGAAAAAGAAAACAAATATTATCCAAACATGCAGCTTCAAATACAATTTAGAAGAAGTGGTGCTGCACGATTTACTTGCCAAAATTTCATGAACTTTTTAGTGTCACAAATCACCTTACTATCTTTTTTTCTGCAATGAGCCTCAGACTGCCTTGTATTCTTCATGTTTCCAATGAACCGGAAACATAATGACGTCACTGTTTGTTTACATGCGCGCAGATCTATGGGGGAGTCCCATATGACATAGGGCCATAGGAAAGCATGTAAACAAACGTGACGTCATTATGTTTTGGATCCATTTTAATAAATCTCAAGCTTGTAAACTCTGCTTTTCTTTTATTTGTGAATTCTAACTTACCCAAGTTGAGCCCATAGCGGGTTGTAGGGGTGTGACTTGGCAAGTGTGTCCAGCTGCAAAAAAACATCAATAACCCTTTTAATAATGAAACTCGTTTTGAGATTGATATGAAATATTTTTAATTCCATACGTCAAGTGGAATGCAATTATTTAATTTTGCACAACTTACGAGTGTTGATGAGTGCTTGTCAAGGTATGCACGGCTTGGCGCTTCTTCGGCTGGTATGACAGTTGGTACCCAGGCTAGATGATGCATTAATACTCCTGTCATCAGGCGACTGAAAAAACTGGAAGGGGGAGATATTAAGTTTTAAATTACATTTAGTATTGATAAACCTTTGTGTTACGTAAATGTCTGTTGCATTGACTAACTTGTTTTCTCACTCTTAACATTTGACTAAATGTTGTCATAGTGTCTGGGAATTTAACACAGGTTGTGGTCTTGCAACAAAAGTGACAACAATTAGGCAATTGTAGAACCCTGCAAAAACCATGCCATAATGAATGATTCCATGCCTCTAGAATGTTAACTCTTTCACTACGGAGAGCCAAAAAATGTCTACGGCCGGAAAACCACTGCCAGCAGCTCACCTGTACACATAAACAAACAGTGGCCTTCAATTAATTACAGCACAGACCTTGAAAACATTCCGTAGTAAAAGAGTTCAAAACATTTTTCATTCTGAAACGAAAATGTCCAAGAAAGTTTATTTTTAAATCATCTAAGCAGTCAAAATGTGGATACGAAATCCAGGAAGGTTAAGTCGGGAAAACACTTACAAGTTTGTCTGTTTATTGTCGTGAAGTTCCAATACTGTCATAATCTCATGCATGAGGTGTTCACACAGATGGCCACGCTGCATCTGATATGTCATCATATTGAGCCAAACTGGGGTTTGAATCCTGGGGGCACAGTATAGGGAGTAGACAGCCGATCGGAACTCCTCCAGAGCCTGTGGGGGGAAAAACAATTTCAGTATTTTCATGGTAGTCAAAAGTGAGGATCTTCTGACACACACAAATTATGTCCTACTAGCCGAGCTGTGAGTTAAATTGATACCTCGTTTTCCCCGCGGCACACATTTTCGCTAAGGACAATGAGTCAGAAATCTCGGGGATCATATGATTTTTTTTTCTCACAAAGAAATTTCTATAAAAATCACACACAATTTTCTCATTGACTTTGTAAATCATAAATTCTGTAATCTTGAAAATAACTTTAAAATGTCTTCACTTGAAAGTTCCTTGTTTCTCACCTCCATAATGGGTAAAACAAACACCCTCCGTTGGTACGTAAGCGCCTTCTCAACGGCCAGATACAAGCGATGAAAGTGGCTCTCAAACAATGTGAAATGTGAGAAGAAGAACGTCTGGAAGTGTTTGTTTCTCTCAGGGTCTGTGTCTTGGAACAACGAGATAACCACGCCCATGCCGATCTTAGGATGGCGTCTTCGGTTCATGGGCTACACAACAACAAAAATAGCAAGCACAGTTATGAGAACTGTGTTATGCAGCATTAGTTTACATGAATTATGAACTATTGAGATATGTTGGTTGAGAAAGACCCATGGAGTTGTAAGGTCTTCAAGACTGTTCTGCTTCAGTTATTTCATCCAGGACCTGCTTGAACAAAGTGAATCTCAGTAATTAAATGTGATTTTTTTTTTTGTTTCTTGGAGAATCCTGCAGTTAGGAGCTCCCAGAAAACCAATTTTGATGAGTTTCAACTCGATTGAACCTGTGTGGGATGAGCTAACCTCTGGATCCGCACATTGCCCAAACCGTCTTAGAAACGTAGAAGCTCAGAGAGGCACTTCAGGCAGAGTGGCACACCCTGCCTCAGCGGCTCTTACTGAGGCTGGTGCAGTCAGCCTTGCCACAAGAGGTGGGCATACACAGTACTGACCAATAAAATGTTACATCTATCAACCTCCTCAATCTTTCGGTGAGAGTATAATTTTTTTTCTTGGTCATTACCAACAGGACAAGGATTCTTACCTCTTCGACAGTCACCGTTTCAATAGAAGATTTTCGGCGGACTCCATGCTCCATGCTTGTCACCTGATTTCGCATCCAGCGGCGATGGAAACTGTTGGATTGCGTGCTTGATACGCTACTCCCCGGGGATGGGAATGGGGTCAGGAAACTATTGTTTGAGCCTGTTTGGTCAGGTCAGAGTTGAAAGGTAAGAAAATAAATTAATGTTAGTCCAGCATATCACAATGCATACGCCAATGTTAAAGTCAATTAAATTTTGACAAAAAATGTGTACAAGGATGGGGCATTTCGTGCGTACGTACTTTATGAACAGCCTCAAATTGGAACATTTAATGGCCATCTTATGGGTAAGACATGATAAAAATAATTAAAATAAAATAAATAAATCACACGTTATTCCTAATTTGTGACCTTATTCCTAATTTATCTTTTAAAATAAGTCTTATTTATGCCAGTGTAAGCATTACATGGAGTCCCTTTTAGTATCAAACCTGACCTAGATTATAGCATGACCAAGTGAAAGTCCTGAAAATTTGTGCCTAGTATCCCTGGAGTAGCCTGCTGCCTCGTGAGTTAAGAATAATTTAAATTATCTTCGCAAATCGAATTAGAAGATCAATTCTGGCATACATTATATATGTCACTTTATTGGCGCTTGTTTGAAGCGCGTCCAAGTAAGTACCCGGTACCAAAAATAGTAACACTTGGTTTTTTTTAAGTTTGAAGGAAATTTTGTGTTCATTTTCTAATCATTAGCTATCGAAAGAGCCAGGATTATTCTGGAAATCACTGGGATTTCCTACCTAGCCATGTCTTATCATTATCACAGAAAACTGCACTGACTTCATTCTGAGTCACTTGTCGTGACCTTTTGAGTTTTGGTGACAAAAATCATCATCTTTTGATTTTGGGGACTTGCAGGCATTTTTATGGCTGGAATAGCTATTAGTTACATGAAGCTTTTCCATGTACGGTATCACTTTATGAATATTTCATAGTACAAGTGTGGATATTACAAGTTTGAAGTCATTAAACAAAGTGGGGGGAGGGGGGTTTGTCCAATTCGAACATTTAAATACTATAGCTCAAGTTTGAGGCAATTTGTTTTTTACTTTTAGAGGCACATAGTTTTCCTTTTTATAGGCCTACAGTGCTAAAATACAGGGCTAGAAATGAACAGGATCTAGGAGCCCAATAACTCAAAATTCACGCAGAAATTGGCTCCTGTCTTATTTATATAAATGCAAAACACAAGCTGCTCCCATGTCCACATAAAATATCCCATAAGAGACTAAGAATTCTATAAGAGCTACCTTTTAACTCCTGCTATTTTGTTTGAAGTTTCAAGCTCTGTAGTATATTTTTGGTTATTTCTAATTGCTCATAATTATAGCCATGTTTTGAAGTTTGTCAAAATTAGCCATTTGGCTCATGATGGCCGACAGTTGGAACCCTGCAAAAGCTACTTATTAAGTTTGGAAGTGAAAACTTACCAGACACGACACCACTTTCTTCATCCAGGCTATTATAGGGTGAAGATGGGGGCACAGCCACTGGCAAACTGTGGGCTGGAGGAAGAATTACAAGAGAAAACAAGAATTGAACAAAAATTGACGGGCTGAGCGTTACGGGCGAGGCAAGGTGAGTTGGTCTGGGCAGATTGCGGCTAACGATAGGTATTACTTACCAATTGTTTGCGTAGCAGGGCTGGTTGATGTACGTTGTGGAACCATCAACTCAACAGGGGCAAGGCTAATGCTATCCTGGTCCCTGTGTATTGAAAAACAAACCAAAATTTGTGAGGTTATATGAAAAGTTGTGTTTAATTTAAACAACTTTTTTGTCTTGCCCATCCATAAAGACAACTACAGTCGAACCTCGATAATTAGAGCACTGGTTTTACAATGCTCTGCTTATAACGAGGACAATTGTAGACTGTCCCAATTAATTGTTCCGCAATTTTATTTTTAATCCTGATAATACAAGAACTTCTTATTAATGAGACTTGATGTATAGCCAAAGTTACCCAATGCCAGCCAGAGAGCTTAATTGTTTAGTTGGTTCAAAGCATCTGCTCTGGTAACAATTTGGTTACAGGTTCGAATCCAATCCAAGTTGGCACGATAACAGAATCTGTGCTAGTTAAGACGGCCGTGGTGTGAACCAGTAAAAATGAGTTTATAGTTCAAATCCCATCCCAGGGCTGTAATTACATGGTGCTTACAACTTATAAAAAGTTTTTAAGAACTTCCCCCAAATTAAATTTCAAGAAAACAAGTTCTATCGGAACAAAATCCACATCAATTAATACGCACAGGATATTTTTTAGGGCCAACATATCCATGGCTACGTTTTCTAGACCACTTACAGATTTTCTTTAGGGCGTAGAACAAACACCTGTGATAGCATGAGCTCCGGTGGTGACCTGATAGTATGAACTTTGACCGTTGACCCTCGGTAAGACATGGCCACTGAGCCATACATCATTTCACCCAGGAGTTTCACATCGGGGCTTGGACGTAGAAACTAAAATGAAAACAGAAAAAAGTAGAGTGTCCATTTACATGTATTTGTACAAATATAAAATGTGTTTAGTTTTGAGAAGAGATGAAGTCCAGTTTATTTTATATTGGATTTTCTAGCGGGCAGACAATTGTGGGAAAGAATTATTGCATGTGGAAGAAAAAAGTACAGATTGAACTCAGCTGAGGTGTTTAGCACAGTTCTCCAACTTTGGTTCCTAAGAGCAATGGGTTTAATTGACGAAGTAATAATGGCGGCCTACTTACGGTATATTTGCTATGGATGTCGGCATTATTCCCTGGACTTTCCTGTTGTTGTCTAGGGTCTGTCGGGTTGTTTCTGTTACTGGTGTTGCCTTGAAACTTGCGACTGAACTTGCAGGGGTGACCCTTTATAGGCGTGGTCTGAAAACGGAGCATGTAAAAATGCAATGCACTTCTTTTTTTAATTGAGGAATTGCGTTAGTCTGAAATTGGCAGAAAATCAATTGTCATTAACAAAAGAAAAATCAGAGAAATGTCTTTGTAAAAACTGACATTAATAGCCAGAGATTCTAGTTGAATTTTAATGCAGTGTGCTATTTGTAATGATTTATTTGCAGCTGGTGATTTTAACATTTTCGTTTAACCTGGAGTTTTAGATTTTGTTAACGGCATATTGAAACAATTTTGGTTACAGAAAGCACCAACGGCTGTCACTACAACAAGTACAAAATCTTGACATATATCACTGCAACTATCTCTCTATCACTTAGTTTGTTTCTGTTCTAACCTCAGTCTTTTCTTCATTCTTCTTAATGGCCTTGGAATCAAAAAGAAGCCGTCTCCCCTTCAAGTCGCATTCTATAAACACGAGAAGCCTGATCTGCTCCTGGTCAAATTGTGGTGCCTGCCAACTGCAACAAATTGAAACACAGACACACAAATCAGTACATATAGTAAAGTATGAGCCTTGTGGTTCACACTGTCAAAACTCTTTTCCAATTTCTGCAGCAAGGAGTGACTGGGAGAACTGCTACTCCTCTGGGTGAGATGCCATATCCCCGACAGGTTTACACTAATCAGTCGGTTCGGTTTTCCAACAGGTTGCTGGTGCCCATTTATACATATGATAAACCATTTGCTTAAAGGTCTGAAGCACACCTACAGATCAAAGCAGATGTACGACTAACTCCTGTCGTGATCCACTCCCACCCCTTCACAATATCTTACCTGCAACAAGTCTGTGACATTGATTTAAGTGTCCATGGGTCTAAGCCTTGACAAGTTTTAGTCGGCTCTCCCTGAAAACCCAGAACCCCACATCTTGATAACTTTCCAAAGAAACTCTTGAAAGTGCTCCATTTCGTACTTTGAGATGTAACACAGACATTCTGTTGCTGACTGGAAGACCGACTCATGGTATTGCAGTTATTTCTACACAGAGTGATTCCAAAGTTGTTATGTCTGTACAACTTTCTTGAGCATGTTGAGTACGACTTTACTTGCACTACTACATGTAGCTTAAAATTTCCTTTGAGACACTTGGCCATTTAAATAGAAAATCATGTTTCCACATAAATATTATATCCCGTTGCAGATGACCAACGATTTCTTGATAAAAACATTTTTCTTGTTGTCCATTTTAAAGTTACAAAATAATGAACAATTATTAGAAATGAAGACAAAACAAGGATGAAGGAAATTTTTAAAAAATGAACTCGAGGAAAAAGAAAAAATAAACATTGTGAAAACTTCCAGGACACATTATACAAAATTTCATGGCACCAAGCCAGTTGTAAGTGACTCAGAAACATGGGACAGAAATCGCAGGCAGCGTGTCACAGCACGTGTGACGATCCGTCATAACAAAAAGTGACTCGCGTAATCTGACCGGGACATCCCCAATTTTAGGACGAGCTTTCTGGCAACCTCAACATTGCCCAATGTTGATGTTGACAAACAAACTGGCACCCGACATTTTGTCAAATCAAGTTTTGCTTTACGAAACTAAAGTCGGATACTTTGAATCTACTACGACTATGAATCTTTCATGATCATCTCAACATCAAACTAAATTTAATTTTTTTAAACAAACAAAATATTTAAAAAGTAACCTTAGCTACTTTTGTATTTCTTTCTTAGTCGATAAATGTATTATTTGTAGGTCTCCTGCTTAAGATGTCTGCCTTAGACATGTGCCTAGTATGCAGGTGGTTGTGGGTTCGAGTCCTAACCGCGTTTTTTGCATGTTCTCACTAAAAAAATAATAATAATTGGGTAACCCTAAAACTTAAAATAATAAGATAAAAACTGTTAATGATATGAATTACATGCACTGAACAAAAGTTTATTCTGTGAATTCTGACTACCAATAAAGGGTAGCATTGGCGATTGCACATATATGTAATTTACTTATCTTGTGAAATTTTATAAAGGGGAAATGCATGGAATTAACCAAGGGGTGAGATGACTGGAACATGGGCATACTATCAAATGACCTGCATTCAGTAGAAAGGAAGGTTCAACGCACTCAATGTGTGTGTAATTCCTCCCACACATTGTGTCCCTGTCATTTGCATTGTATGCATATGGGTCTTGTGACTTGGCCACACAATCAATGCGTGCACAGTGCCAGCACGTGATGTGGCAAAAAAACAGTGTTAATATTCACCACATTCATCTGCATGTGATTCAGGGTTTCTGCGTAATGGGATAGGACGTCGTGTATTGTATGGATTTCCAATTACGCTCAAATTTTGAGAATTTTTTATGAGTGTCCTTTTCAGTGAACCATGTAATTCGGTCTTCAAACTAAAAATTAATTATTTGAATACTATGTGCCATATAGCCTTCCCATCTTTATATACACCTGTAAAAAATTTCTGTCCTCTGGGGAAGCCTATTTCAAGCATGTGTTTCCTTCCTCCATGTTTCAGGTTAACGGGGCATATATCTTTTTCACATAATTTGGGTTGCTTTTCTAAAAAAAACAATTTCTACAACATCTTTTTAATCAAAATACAAAATGAAAACAAAAACATGCTATTTGAGAATTGTGTGTGTTTTTCCCATTTTTCCAAAGGTCCAAGCCAGTATATACTTAGCTGTTTAAAGATGTCCCGGAATAAGAGAGTAAAATTTCAAATTTAAAAATAGTAAGGGCCTACATTTGCCAAACGACCAATGTAATATTGATCTTAATTCAAAACAAAACATACTACATGTACGCAACGCTGTACGGTGCGACTAAAATGGTCGCATTGGCGCCTAAAAATGCTCACATGCGACCAGTTGTTAAATTCTTATCGCCATTGGCGACCACAAAATTCGCACATTAGTCGCCCAAAGTGGGCATCAGTTATGTTTATGGGCGGTACAATCTAGTGTTCTGCTCTCTCACTTGCGGCATGCAAACAGCGATCGCGATCACTTCATTATTTTTCCATTTCGCCACGCACGCACCACGCGTCACGGCCCCCAATGCCTTGTGTACAAACTCGGCCCCAGACCAACTCGGCCCCCATTGACCTGTGTACAAACTCGGCCCCAGACCAACTCGGCCCCCATTGACTTGTGTACAAACTCGGCCCCAGACCAACTCGGCCCTTATTGCCTTGTGTACAAACTCGGCCCCAGACCGACTCGGCCCCCATTGCCATGTGTACAAACAAGTTGAAAATGAAAAAATGCTGGCGCCCATTTTTTTTTCCTTAGGAGCCAGTGGCTCCTTATTTTATTTTTCTCCGTACAGCGTTGCATGTACGGTACAAAGTATTGGTTTCTGTTCTGCATTATATTATTATTATTTCTTTCTGGTATTCATACCAAGGATTCCTCAAAAGTGCTCATTGCCCTGTCACTCGCAAGCGTGAGGAAACCCATGAAGAATTCGAATTAGAAAAGGTAAACTTTTGTGATGATTTTGAAAACAGAACTTGTAAGGGTTTTTTGCTGCTACGAAAAAGCCAAATTATCTCCCAAAAATTTATTTGCATCGTGGCCAAACACAGACTTTTTCAAAGCAACACATTAAAATGTTTGGCTACATTGATTATTTTAACGTGGTATGGATTGTTGATTTTAGCTGCATTAAAAAATAACAAATAAAGAAAAACAAATCAAAATAAATAATTTGGAAGGTTTCCAAATTGGCACCTACATGTAGGACTGGCTATCAGTTGCCAAATGGCTATTTTTTTCGTTAGAGTTGGCTATCATATGCAAAAAGTGCACTTTGCTGAAACCATGGCAATTATCTAAAATTTTCCAGCTGGAACACCACGAGGTGATAAAAACGACATACTAAATCATTCATTAACCTACCAGTGTGAAGTTGGTTACTTATTCGACGTTCAATATTCAATAAGGAGCTGTTACTTATTCGACATTTAATAAGGAGCACCTATCAATTGTTTCCCCACCCCCCTCCCCCGCGCTGCCCCACCCCCTAGGTGGGGGTTTGGTCATGTTTTTCATGCCCCAGGGTGAGGCATTTGACTCTTTGAAATAACATTTTCTGTGCATTTGTATGTTGAATAAGTAACAGCTTCTTGTTGAATATTGAACATCAAACGTTGAATAAGTAACCAACTTCACACCGGTCATTAACCTTGACAAATCTGATACATGTATGTCAATTTTTTTCCACTGATTACACAACAGAATAAATGTGAACTTTGAATATTTGTTTTTGTGTTTTTTTATGTCACATGTCGCACACAATCCACGTGCCAAGTACGCATTTAACCATTCTTATACATATATGGACACTGCCCTAGTCACATGCTTATTGGCAAGAGCTGATTGCCCATTGGGGAAAAATCAAGAATAAAGGGTCACAGAAGCTTCCCGAGAGTTGAAAATTCATGGGATGGGCAAGTACCGGACATGAAAGGTCATTGTTCACAGATTTCTGGACCATCTTTTTCAGCTGCATGTCAAAATATACAGTGAGTGACCAAATCAGAAAGTACAGCGAAGGGCGTGTTTGTTTCATGACAGATCCGAATCCAGATCCTGGGTTGTTTTACCGCGCAGAAACAAACGAAACTGCTCTCAACTCGGATCTCAAATCACGTGAATTGCAATTTATTTCCCAAATTTGTCAAATTTCTTTTCCAAATTTCTCCCACGACATTTATCGTAAATAAACAAGCATAATAAATTTGTTTGTATCGTGTGTTGCCTCTGAAAATTTAAACGACACGGTTTTACTCACAAAAATCTTCGCGATGTTTACGTCGCCATTTTGGATCTAGCGCTGAACCATCTCTTGAGAAAGATTCCACAGATCACAGATCTCGATCAGGATCTGCGCAAAGTGAACGAGTTCACCTTGGATCTGCGCAGATCTGAATCGGGATCCGTCCGAAACAAACACGCCCAAAGATATTATTGCTTACAATCTGTGTTGGTTTGTGGTGTTTTTTTACGAGGTACAAATTATGTTCCATTAAGTTCATATACATTAATATCGTCACCTTTTGGGTCAATTATAAATTATGGCAAAAATTCTGAAATAAAGGTAAAAGAGTTGAGAAGTTGATCATAATTTTTTTTTTCTAAAGTGACTCATCTAGCATCGATAAATGCAGATTTGATGGAAAAACCCAACATTTTGAGTGAGAAAAGATTAGGATTTTGTGAGGAAACACATTTTTTTTCAGCCTGTCTCATGTTTTGCTCACAAGCCATGATCAACTTCTAAATTCTTTCCAAAATAAACTCTGATTTTAGCTTTAATTGGTAGCTTGTTGATGACAGCAAATAATATACGGATTACCTTAATTATGCCGAACCATATAGTCTGTTATTGAAGAGTATCATGGCCAAGTGGGCTGGTGTGTGAATTTTAAGGCCTTGGTTAATTCTGCAGGTTGTGAGTTCAGATCCAGGCCGTGTCAAAAGTATATGTGCCCTTGAGCAAGGTACATTGCCATAAATTGCCTCTCTCCATCCAGGAGTATTAAATGGGTACCTGTGAGGGTAGTGACAGTGTTGTTTGATTCATATTCATGAGAACCTTACCTACATGTACATGTTCTTGGTAATAAGAATGCTTTTGAGAGCCCAATGACCAGGGGTAAAAATGTAAAGTGTCTCATATACTTTATTCTGCCGGTCGCCGCAGCGTCACTTGCAGTAGGGCTGGAGTGAAAACAACGCTGTGCCCATGCATGGTGACAAGCGAAGGAACAAAACCGAATTAATTTGTTTTTACTCCAGTCACAGTGCTATGCCCGTATACAAAGGCATACGACACCGGGTCACAAAAGTGCCAGAATGTGCGACCGACAGAATAATACAATGAAAAGGATAAAGATATACAACTTACTTTTTGTAAGATGCTAAAACCTCCGGTGATCTGCAAAAGAAATAAAACAAGCACGTCTTTTAAATTTTGCATTTTTTTAAATGAATATAAATGGCTACAGTTTCTGCAGACTTTTCTAACGAGATATTTGGAGCAAGTTAAAACTAAAACTAGTAAACGTGAAATTTGTATGTTGTTGAAAAGATGATTTATAATTAAAGAAGGAAAAGGAAAATTAAATTTAAATGTGATTAAATAAATTATAACTCCAGCCACATTAAAAACCACACATTGAAACATTTATAAAATAAAAATAAATACAATGAAATAGGAACAAAATAAAACAAAAACAGAAATGTTTTGTCAACAAAAGTCGGTTTTTATATCTTCTAATTTCAAATCACTGTTTTGCCTGTCAAAACCATGAAAACATCAATTGAAAAGACAACAGATTGGGCGTCAGTATTACCCACAAAAATTACAACCATCACCATCACGCATATCATCATGTATCATTTTGTACGTGTGTATTATTATTAGGCCTACTAAAGTACTATTAAAATGTTTACTTGCTTGCCTCTGATCATTGCCCACGTTTACTTACGAGAAATTGTAGTCTTTCTTGTGTGATCGATGCGATCGAAATCCCCACCGTCCTTTTTTCTCCCGGTGAGGGAAGATTCGTCTGTACAGCGCCATGATACCATGATCGTGTAAATATACCGAAAATCCTACATTGTAACTCTATCGGTATTTTGATGATGCATGTCAAAAATCGCACCGATGACACAGTTTTGGTTTTGCAATTTGTTGAATCACATGACTGTTTTTTTTGTCTACAGAGTCGGGCGCCTTAGACGTTAGGCCGTTTCCGAATTATATGGCCACGTCCGGTTCCAAATTACGCACAATTCTATGGTAAATAATCAAGCCGCTATTTGGTGTCTACCATTACCTCGTGTGTAGTTTCAAGTCGTAACCATATAATCTGGCAGCAGACTAAGGGAACCAGACCGGTGGTAGTGCTGCGACTAGTTCCCTGTTTTCACACGCTCCAACTAATGGTATTGTGCGGATATGTGGAGCCAGTCCATTCGGTTGGCACGAGTCACGAGATGGCTCTTAACAAGGCTGACCGCAAAACCGGCCCGCACTTCCTCCAGAAATATTCCAAGGAAACATTAGGTTTATAATATAACCGTTCTACCATGGTTCTACTTTTGACTTTTGTTTATTTAAAGATGACGTACTTAGCATGTCAGTGACTCTGTCATATTGCCAACAACTCCCACAACAACATGTCAGTAACGGCCTACTTTTTCTAAATGGGGTGGAAGTTTGTGTGAAAAGCTACAGTGGATACTGGATACTTTTTTTCTTTTTGGGGGAGGGGGGGGAGGGGGGGGGGGTTCGTGGGGAGGGGGGATGTGTGCGGCGGAAGAGGGGGAGGGGGAGCACTTACACGAAATCGCCAGACCAAGCTTTTGGGAACGATAAAAACCTCGTTAATTTTTCCATGCAATACAATTTTGCATGCAAGACGAAAATTCACTGGGTTTCGCTCGTACCCACCGCCCTTACCATGCTTACTTGGGCGTTGGGATGGGCTAATCTGTTTACACCCTCATTGGTCAAATTTGATAGACACGTGACCACGAGCTTACCTTTTTTTTGTAAACAGACGTAAAAACTTTTTGTTTTAGCAGACAAGATAGGTTTTGCACACAGTACACTCATTTCATTCTTAAATTTTATTTTTGACCAGGTTTTTTTCTAAACAAATGGGATTTCTTTAAAAATGGGCGTCAAAAATGTGATATATTTCCTACTTGTAGAGCATCATTGTCCATCTTCTACCCTTGTAATTAACATATTCATATACATGCATATCAAATAGCACTAAACGATTCTGAACACACTGAACATCACAAGAATCTTATCAAGATTATTATCTTTTTCTTTTTGTATGCATCTCTGTTAAAACTATTTATAAATGTCAACTTCACCTATTGGTAACCCGAAATTGAGCACGACATGCTTGAGTGCCTCTCTATTTGTGAACTGCCCATTTGGACCTTTCTGCTAAAAACAGAAACGAATATCTTGATATGTTTCTTTTGATTTTCAGTATATTTCAGTTTTTTCCAGCAGCAAATTTACCACACACACACAAACTGTGACACAACCCCTACTTTTCAGCATTTCAACATTTGTTTTTTAATTACTTTGCCACCAAGTAACAATCAACGACAGTAGGTTTTTTTGGGGGTGTTTTCCCATGTAAACTATATGTGCATAATTATTTTCATGCAATTTTTAAAAGTGCTTTAAATCTCTCCAGGTAAATAAAATAGACAGGAAAGTTGGTTACTCATTCGACGTTCAATATTCAATAAGGAGCTGTTACTTATTCAACATTCAATAAGGAGATGTTTAATACTTATTCAACATTAAATAAGGAGCTGTTACTTATGGCATATGCACCTATCAATTGTTTCTCCCACCCCCTTCCCCCGCGCTGCCCCACCCCCTAGGTGGGGGTTTGGTCACGTTTTTCATGCCCCACGGTGGGGCATTAGACGCTTTGAAATAAAATTTTCTGTGCATTTGTATGTTGAATAAGTAACAGCTCCTTATTGAATGTTGAATAAGTAACAGCTCCTTATTGAATATTGAACGTCGAACGTCGAATAAGTAACCCACTTCACATGGTCAACTTCCTTGCAATGGTGCATTGTGCACTTGTTTCAACAAAAAGCTAGCTGTTTCTGTAATATTTGATGTTATGGTCGAAGCCTAGTAGTACCCAAAGTGCCCTGCAGCTTTCTCCTCAAAGTGCCCCAAACCACCCTGTATTTCTTCCATATTCAACTCAGTGAAATTCACATTTCTGCAAACACACCCTCAATTAATAGGCATGTACTCAGTCATAGCTTGACTCATCCTCTTTCAAATCTTGTTGGTTAAATTTGGTTTATATTGACCTTTACAGGAAACATTATTTAACATTATCAAAATGCTCCGAGGAATATAAGACACACAAATTGGTACCATTGATTGCTATTGGGTTAATCCATGTACATGTATATCAAAACATATATACTTCAACCATGGAGGAAATTGTTTCTTCCTCCATGCTTCAACCAGCTACAACGTCAACAGCCAGTCCTCTTTATGTATTGTGTCCACCATTTTTGTGTTGCCAACTTGTCCAAGAAAAATCTCTGCACCTTTTGTGTCATGTCTGTAGATATTGTAGTCATTGATGACTCATTGTCTTTGGGCAAGAACTGACTCGACTTTCTTAATCCAATATCTCAATTCATGTCACACAATTCAGTGAAGTTGTAGTTGTATAGGCCATTTCGACATTTTCGCGGCCATTTTGAAGGAGGTGCAAAGAGCGCCCTCAAGCGCCGCATGTGCGTGCACAAAACATATCGAAGGCGGCTTCGCGCACTGGATACAACTTCGCAATTAATTCTTTTCACTAATTAAATCGATGGCTTTGACTATAAAACTGGTTGATTATGATTCTATATGAATTGTTCTTATGCTTCAGTTGAAAAATCAAAATTAAAAGTGTCTTCTTGTCTGAATAAATCGCATTTTAAGACCCCTTCTTATTTCCCAATTTCTCTAAGATTAAGGCGGCTTGATTCCCGCACTGGATACAACTTCGCAATTAATTTGTTTGACTAATTAAATCGATTGCTATGACGATAAAGCTGATTGATGATGATTCTACATGAATATTTCTTATATTACAGCTGAAAAATCGAAACTAAAAGTGCCTTCTTGTCTAAATAAATTCGATTTTCAGACCCCTTCTTATTTCCTAATTTCTCTAAACTAAGGCGGCTTAATTCGCGCACTAGATACAACTTCGCAATTAATTGTTGTGACTAATTAAATCGATGGCTATGACAAAAACCTAATTGATGTTGATTCTGTACGAATATTTCTTATATACAGTCTGAATAAATCGATTTTAAGACCCCTTCTTATTTCATAATTTCTCTAAGCTAAGGCGGCTTAATTGGCTCACTGGATAAAATTTCGCAATTAATTTGTTTGACTTATTAAATCGATGCCTATGACAATAAAGCTGATTGATGAATATTTCTTATATTACAGTGGAAAAATCAAAACAAAAAGTTCCAATGTCTGAATAAATCGATTCTTAAGGCTTCTTTTCTCATTTCACTTTTCTTCCAATAAAGTTTCTTGGAATGGATCCAGGTGACATCGCTTAAATCGTCGTCATATTTCAGTCCTTGGCACTTGGAACCATACGTCACATTGGATGCTCTCCAGTCTATTTCGTCCTCTTTTATCTCAGTGGCGTCTAGCCACTGTTTATCACAAGTGCCGCAAAAGTATAGGTTTTTATTGATATACAGGGCACAGGTTTTGAAGAACACTGTTGCGCTCATTGCAACTTTTTTATAATGTTGTTTGTCAAAGGTATTTTTTTACGAACGTGTCCTGTTAAGTCCAGATAACAAAATAAAGCGGGCCTCCCACTGTGCGATTTTTGCCACGAATTAGGCCGGGTACAATTAACTACGATTTGGTACGATTGTGTGTAGAGTGTATACACAATCGACCTAAATCGTAGCTAATCGTACCTAATTCGTAGCAAAAATCGCACAGTGGGAGGCCCGCTTAAGACTTGTTTAGCCTCTGCTAGAGCCATCTGGATGTTGATCTGTGTGAAATAATTTTGGCTTTGCCTCAATCTCACCTCTCCGTCGATCTCGTGGAGAAAGTCGCATTTCTTTACTCCTTCTTTCACCGTGCTGTTCTTGATAATAAAAGGACACTTAATTTCAATAGTCGAAACACTATGACAATTTTGAAATCTTTATCATTTGTTCCAATAATCATGATCGGTTTAACAGAAACAATACAAATTTCCCAGGAAAAGATCATATTTTATCATGGTATTAATTAATAGCCTAAAGTGTAATAAGTTACCAGAAATGTTGACAATTGTATTTTGTTAAAATAATTATTGAAAGGGTTATGTTTATCCTTTCTTGCTGCGAACTAATATCAAGCCTGTTCACACTTTTTTTTATATAACATACTTCTGTGATAAGTGGTCAGAGACACTTCATTTTCCGAAGATATTTACTTGAAAAAAACAGTAGCTGGGAGATAAAAAGGGGGGCCTTAAAGATCGATTTATTCTGACGAGTAGGCACTTTTTGTTAAGATTTTTCAACTGTAATATAAGAAATATTCATGCAGAATCATCATCAATCAGCTTTGTTGTCATAGCCATCGATTTAATTAGTCACAAAAATTAATTGCGAAGTTGTATCTAGTGCGCGAATTAAGCCGCCTTAGCTTAAAGAAATTAGGAAATAAGAAGGGGTCTTAAAATCGATTTATTCAGACAAGTAGGCACTTTTTGTTACTATTTTTCAGCTGTAGTATAAGAAATATTCATGTAGAATCATCATCAATCAGCTTTATCGTCATAGCAATCGATTTAATTAGTCAAACAAATTAATTGCGAAGTTGTATCCATTGCGGGAATCAAGCCGCCTTAATCTTAGAGAAATTGGGAAATAAGAAGGGGTCTTAAAATGCGATTTATTCAGACAAGAAGACACTTTTAATTTTGATTTTTCAACTGAAGCATAAGAACAATTCATATAGAATCACAATCAACCAGCTTTATAGTCAAAGCCATCGATTTAATTAGTCAAAAGAATTAATTGCGAAGTTGTATCCAGTGCGCGAAGCCGCCTTAGATATGTTTTGTGCACGCACATGCGGCGCTTGAGGGCGCTCTTTGCACCTCCTTCAAAATGGCCGCGAAAATGTCGAAATGGCCTATTAAGAAGGATGTACAGGTAGGGTTCTTCAGGCTCTAAATGCTGATGTACTCCATTCGGTTTTCCCTCCATTCAATTCAGTGGGAATTCTGATGTGTTGAATCCTAAATTATAGTACTCTCGTTGACGGATTGTCCCTTGGGCTTGAGTTTTTGTTCATCTATTTCACGTTGCCGAGCCTCTGCTAATTTGGCCGCGTCTTTTTCTTTCTGCACCCCTGCAATCATCTCTGCAGCAAGCCTGTCGATCCGTTTAGCAATGTCTCGTTGTTGTTCTTGTCTTCTTAAATGTCCCGTTCCCAATGGTGCTGGTCGCCCGTCTGCATACGCCCAGTCCGGTAGATCAACGAGAGGACCGTATTCATTCCCGGTGCGAGATTCACCTTGGCTTTCCCTCCACTTGAAGCCTGCCTGGGAAGCACGGCCGCTGCTAATTCTTCTGCATATCAAAGTTATATAGGATTTACATCTTGTCCAATTTGCCATGTTGCAAAACATTCGATTATTGCTTGAAACGGTAAGAATGTAGACAAATCGCAGCCAAGTTGCTGTTTCAGCACGGGGGTTTCAGCGCCATGTTTCGAGTCAATTATTTAGACCATTAATTTTGCATAGCGCCACCAAGAGACCAAGCCGCGTTTGTTGTCGAAAATTTGGACATGGCCGCTAGCGCACGCAGACGACAAGTTGTGTCAATTTGCCGCTGAAAAAGATCGAAAAACTGACTTATGCAACCTGAGGTATTCACGGTAAGCTGTATTTCAGAATGATCATGAACAACTTTATCAAAAATTATTCATTTAGACAAACCATCTATCTATCATTTTACAATTTGACGCGTCGTTGTGCTTGCCTTTGCATCGGGCCGGACCGCGCCGCGCCAGAGAACAGCATGCACTGCATGCCAGTCAGCATGGTCAGTGCTTGCACTGTGTGTGTTGCAGTACGGGTTGACATACAGCAGTGTGAATGCATGACATTTTGTGTAGCCAAGTGGCACTGGTCGTGAGGATAAGATTAATGACGGCTTTAGGAAAAATTTAATTAAATGCTTTAAAAATTAGATTTTAAAAAAAGGGCCAGTGCAGTGGAAAGATTACAATGCACGGCCGGACACCCACTGTGACCCATACACTAAACCAGTAATGTACTATGAGACAACTCTTAGAAATTAAGTTTTTCCTTAGTAAATTCATGACACTTTTCCCTCCAAATTTTGCGTTTTTATCAACAAACTAACATTTTTGCAGGGTTTATATGTCGTAACATCATGGATGTCTGTAGATGCAAGATGGTGATAAACCCAAACAACTGAAGGTGGTTTTCTAAAAAAGTCTTTTGCAAAATACTTTTTTTACCATTAAACTCAACACAAAAACCATGCATGGGTTTTTCAAGTTTTCTGAAGTATTACTGCACTTATGTAATTTCTACAGGGCAGTTTTATCAATATGGGCTTTTAATCACGAGTGGAAATAATGCCTTTTTATAGTTTACCAATCATGTGTACTACTACTGGTATCCACTATGGCAACTACTGTAAAGGTATTGGCCAACCTCCAACAACAGTTCAGTGTTGCAATATCTATTACCAACTACAGCATACAAGCATCTGGCACTTGACAGTTGAGTTTTCCACAACCAAGCAGTTGACTACATCATACAATGTAGCTCCATGACTACATGTACATGTACTTTCAAAGTATCACAAACTTCAAATCCTTACAGGATTCAAACATGTACATTTGTAAAGCATGAAAATACATTTCATCTGAAAGTGAAACAAAAATATTTTCCGAGACCTGCAGTGGAATTGGACATTTTGATTGGCGGTTTCCTTGAAAAGTAAAATATGAGATATGTACATGGGTCTGCTAACTCTGCTTGTGGTTATACAATCTTGTGAAATGTTTGGTTAATGTCAAAGGTACATATATCATGCATATATGCACATAGAAAATTCTCTTCCTGTATAGCATTTTTGTAAACATGTACATGCATGATGCAAAATGAAATGAAAACCGGACTCGGAACCTAAAATTGACCTTGATATTATCCTGTATAACGCAGGATTCACAAGTATTCCACTGTAGTCAGGTTGGTTTTAGACTACACGTGTACGTGTACATGTAATTGAGACCTAGCCAATGGTTATGCAGTTTGAAATAATCTGCTAATTTGCTAAAGTGGAGGGACTTGTTCAAGTCAAGGGCAGTCTAGGAAATTGCTGGTTGATACATGGCGCCACCATCTGACACAAAAGGGTATCAATTTACACATATAGCTTGTTGGTTTGAAGACAGTAATTCAGTTGTACATGTACATTGTAACTTAAACAGTGCAGTTTTAAAACCTTTGAGTTTTTCACAATTTTGTTTAGCAACATGTGAAATGTAAACCAAGCAATTCGTAACAGTTACATGTATAATTTATATTTTTGACCATGCTATAGTGTACAATTTAAAGTTCATTTTTTATTCGGAATGAAACTGTTGTCTGGACCTTATTGATAAATATTACTATAGAACGTATCGAATAGCTGCCATTTCGTGGGGCACAGGTCTTTTGTTACTTCAACCGTTGGAAGCACAATATGTGCAACCATGCATGTCATCAAGGAACAAAGTAACTGCCCCATGAAATGGCGGCTATTCGATACGATACAGTGAAACCTGCTATTAAGGCCACCTTGATAAACAGGCCACCTGCATATAGTGGCCACCCACCTTTGATCCCAAATGCCATGTGTATAATGCTTACGAAACCTCTATAAAGAGGCCACCTCTTTATAGTGGCCAGTTTTTTGCGGTCCCGAGGGTGGCCACTATAGACAAGTTTCACTGTATCTAGGTTAAAGAATGAATATTCACAAAAATATGTACTAATTAAAGTTACATTAGAAAGTTTACTGTGACAGTTGTCATGTGTAGAAAATTTTCTTTAAAAATCTTGCAATTAAAAATTATTCCTGGCTTGATTGATTTGACAGTTTAAATGCATTTTGCAATAGGGTTTTATTGCGATGGGGTTATTTTTTTTGTTATGTATTTGGAAAAAGTTTGGCATACACACACTGTCAAATATTTCATAAACATTTAAAATAACCAGTTTAAAATAGTAAAGGAAAAAAAAGTTACAGTCTGTTGAACATTAATTAATACAGGAAGCAAGGAAATAAAAATTACATGTTATTGTAAACACAGTGCATTCATGGAATTATTATCAGAACTACTAGGATGATAACCTGATTTTCAACATTGTTATCAAGTTCAACTATCCTTTTGTCGCAGTGCAAAGACAGATAAAATTCACCCTACAACTAATTAGCGGAGTAAAATCATATTACAAAAGCATGTTCCGTGGCAAAAACAAAGAATGGAAATAAATTAATTTTTCCAAACCCAGATTTTGACATTTATGCAGATTCAATTTTTGTTGCTGCCTAACAAACTTTGTTCTTTACTCTTTCCTTAATTATAAGTGAAACCCACTCAAATAATGATTTTCAAATTTAATGACGACCATTTTTAGATGTGTCTCAAAAATAAGAGAGAAATACAAAATTATTGTTGTTTGTTATGGCAACATTTCATGCTAAACTACACGTACATCCCAAAGTAATAACTTCTAACCCAAGCCTTAACTAGCCACGGTGGCATTACCCGGATACACTTACAGTACTCCTCTCGGTAAAATCGGCTTATCTCGGTCCAACTCTTCAAAAATCACGTCTTTCTTCCCTTTCGCTCCCCTTTCTCACCTTTAGCTAAACAAACGCCCCACAACTGCCACCGACATTGCCCTACTAAATCTCCCATTCTCCCCTGCCTGTTCAATCCCAGGTCTCCAGTAATTCTTTTTGAAATAAGAACTGCTTACAGCTTGAGTGCATAAATGTTGCATTCAGGTTCTGCATTTGTAGGTTGTAAGGGGATTATCACGCCCTTGTATTGCTTTTTGCAGGGTTTAGCCAATGTTAAGGTACATGGTGTGCCTTGTGTATAAACTGACAGTTGGAGCATTTGGTAGCCTAATAATCTTTAAACTTTTTGAGAAATTTAATCTAAAATTGCAGTCAGATATTGCTTTGGTCAAGTATTTTCTTGGTAAAAGATGTAGAATATAATATTTTTAAAAGAAGATTTTTAAACTTTTAAATTCAGTGTATTCACAAATGTATCTCACACATTCTCGCATATTAATTACAAAGTTGTTTGTCACTGCATCCAGATTTCCCAAACTCATGGACATTTGTTCTTTCTATCAAATTAATTCACCTAGTGGCCCCTGGGTCATTATCTCTAAAGGAAATCACCTTTTCATACATATTAATTACTATAGCTCAAATTGAAATGGCATCAATATTCCTGTCACAAGTATTTTTTTGCTAAATACATATACAATTAACACCGTGTTTACTCTCGAAACGGCAAAGGTGGATACAGACCCTGCGTTTTTATTGCAGCCTAAAAACTAAACATTTGCCGCGTTTACACTACATCTAGATTCGGCTTCAATTTGCCTTTACCACTGTTTACAAACCGCAAAAGTCACCGCTAATTGTGACCGCAGCGCATGCGTGGATTCGTTGTTTAAACCTACCACACTTGGGGCACCGCTCAAATTGCCGAATCTGTATTCAGGTAGCATTTACACTACACGCAACCTTGACAATTGCGGGGTTCAACCCTACCCAAAAGGTAACTTGATGAAAAATTTGAATTCGGCTTTTTCAATTCACCTTTTGCGTTTACACTAAGCACCTACCCGGCTTCAACTCGCCTTTTTGGAAAGACGACGAGTGTAAACAGGCCTTAACTGAACAATGTTTCCTGCTATTGCTAATTGTGTCCATGAAATAGAGCCATACACAGTTAATAAGCTTTAATTTGTTGAATTGTCTTGCCAGTTATTATGTACCAGTACGTGACCATAAATCTTTGATTCAGTCAATTACCTGTAGGCTGTTCCTTGTGTACATAGATGAAACCATGTTATGCTAGATTCTCCTGATTGTCATGCTTTATGCACACCCAGGATATGTAAGCCGCGTTTTCCCACAGGGCCAGGAAGAGCCACTGTGGCTCAAATAACTCTGCAGCTCACATAATGTAATTATTACAAGAAGATGCAGATTGTCGTGGCGGTTCTCGGAATTTTTGCAGTGAAATATTTGCATTTGTGTCAATTTAAATTTACAACTCCCACATCTACACTTGTAGCTTATTAAATGTGTTTTATTTTGTGAAATTAATTGTGCGTGCTGCAGAAAGGGAACAAAAATTAGAAGGAAAAAAGAGGGGGAAATTAAATTGCAGAAACTTTGTTTATTTCAAAAATGATTTACACACCTGGCAGAACATTAACTTGTACCGGTATTTTATAAAACATTGCTCAATAAAGCAATTTGCATAGAATAGAAACTCCATTTGTAGCAAATCAGAAACTGAAAGATGATGAAAAGGTCAACGATGACTTAAAATGGAAAGAAATTTTGCCACAAGAGAGCAACAAGATTGTCAAAAGATTGATAAAAAAAGAGTATCAGAAGATAATTCAGGTCATCCAAAGATCAGAAAAGGATCAATAAATGATCAATGAAAGATCAACAAAAAGAATTGAAAGACGGATCTAGAATAGAAAAATACCCTCATACAGGAAATTAGATTAGGAAACACATTAAAATTAGATCAACAGAAAAAATAATTATCTTGCCTTAAAAATCATCAGAAGATGCACTATACCAATATCAAGGTGTCGTCTTGTGCATAATTTGCCCATGTACTCTGTAAATGTAGATTAATTGTTGAAATGTTGTCTGCCAACATGTTACCATGGAAATGTATATGACCATGTAGTCCATCCCTTGCAACTCGCTTAGTAGATACCGGGTAATTGGCTTTAAAGATACGTCAGCATCATGAAGGTTAGCTACAGTACATGTATGATTATGAATATCATTTGTTGTTGTTAGCTGCCATTATAAACTAAACAACTGTTCCATGTCTTGAAATTGAGAAATTAACTGTTTAATTTTTAAAGACATATTGTGCCGTCTCTTGCCTAATATTGATTTTTCCGTTTGAATTATCGTGAGTAAACCGAAGATGGCATGAAATGCGACAAATAGTGGCCATCTGAGCTCCTGCCTTGCCGTCTGCGTAATTTCATTATTTTGACGCATTTATCTCTATCGACTGATGTGATTGGAACAGGGAAGCGTTTTCTCCCAATACGCCTGTTCTGTGTAATTATACATTCAGAGTTATTATACATTCAGAGTTATTACCGTGGTGATGTGGCCAGACAGTAATAAAAACTTGTATCTAATAATATATTTTAGTATTGCATGTCCTGTTGATAAATGATGGAACCTTTTTTAATTTGCTCTCATCTTTTAAAATATAATGCCTACAATAAGACTCAATTAGGAAAATTGGGGTATGTAGGTCAGTCTTGCCTTGATTTTGTCTTAACTTCAAAGGGCACTGATGAGGAGCACCATGGCCATCCCCCCTCCCCCCAAATGTGCACTGGTTATTACTGGTGTAGGCCTATAGGCTACAAGCATCAATACATTTTGAGAGGATATGGCATACTGGCAAAGCTGGCCTCAGAAAGTGTATCTTTAAGGGGCATCACCATACAGCAAACCTTGTGAAAAATTTCCATTTTACAAACTGTTCATACTTTTGCAGATTTTTGTGGATTTTTGTTCTGGTTGATTTTTTTTTTTATTACTGATTTCTCATTCAAAAGCTAATAACTAGTTTAGTAGACTGTGGAAATTGCCTTTTTTATTACATGTCATTTTTATGCTTTTTTTAAAAAGGCATAACGATAATTAAACCTGAGCGCAAAAAAATATACCTTTAAAGAGAGAAAAGACATCTTTTCAGTTTACAAATTTCTCAAATCCCAAATTTGTAGTGGGTGTTCTGTTTTTCTACCAGTAATTTGCCATCTGTGCATTCTTCCAAGTTCCAGTCAGTATATTCCAAGGCTAAATCTATAAATCAGTTCAAACACCCAGCCAATATCCCAGGGGGTGATTTATAAAGTTCAAGTTGTCTGTAGGCTATTCTTTCATCTCTTAACCTTAACATTTTTGTCTGCCATTATTAATAACATTTCAAATAGGATTGACCTAGTTTTGCTTTGAAGTTGACTTTTTAGTATTAAATACATCTGGGTATTAGATTGAGATTAACCCTAACCTAAAATTCTTTGCTTCTTTTAAGATTTTTTCACCAACTACCATGGGAAATGGATGGATTTTAAAGATGTATTTTGTATTTTAAATTTGTTCAGCATGACAGGGACCAGTATTAAGTTACCATAATGTTTAAACAAGATAACATCTTTGCTGATTTTATTCTGTAGGCCTAGAAAATGTTTTAGAGGGTTCAAAATACAATGTAATTGAGTAGTGCTTTTTGTGACAGAATTGTACTGCATCCTTTATTGTGTTTTGTGTCATAGACTAGAAAGCCATGTCATTTTGCTGTTTTATTAAGCTGCTTCTCCTATTTTATCCAATCCTGCTATCCACAGCATGAGAATTAAATCGTTGCCTAGAGTAGACCTACCAGTAAGCATTTCGACTTTAGAAACCAAAGAGAAATCATGCTTTGGATTTTTTGGTTTTAACTGAGCAAGCATTTGGGGGAAAAACTTGTCGTAATATTTATTGTTTAGTACTTCATGTTCTTTCGGATCCATAAACGTCACTGAATTGTAAGTGTACAATGGAGTTGATCATGACATGCACGTAACGAGCAGGTGGCGATTAATAGTCGTTTGACATCGATTTTTTATCCAGACTTGTTTTTGGATAAATGTCAACAAATTGCTTGTGATCCAATCGATAGCACACAGGTGCAGAGTGATGATGCTTGAAAAGGCCGTAAACATTGTTCACCTTAACATGATGTACTTTTAGAGGTCAGAGGTCATGGGTCAAGTTCACATAGCTGGAAATTGCCCATTTTTATCTGACATCTGGACCACACATGGTGTGCAAGCAGATGTCCCTAATGTTGAATGCTAAATATTTGTGTACAACATGTGCAGGAAATTTGTCATATTTTTGACTTTTTTCATGCCATTACCGCCTTTGTCTTATTCCTCATATGTTGGCACGATCGGTGCATCAGCATGCATGATTGGTGAATCTGCACAGTCACGCATTGCAATCTCACAATCTATTGTTAGCGAATGATCCTTTTGCTTGCACTCCACATTTGCTCGATCTTCATACGCATGTGTGGCAGCAGTGCACATGCAACAATTCCTGAACCCTTGGGAGTGCTCAAACTACATGTAGGTGATTTGAGGGAAAATGGCCATAGCTAACAGTGGAAAATGGGGGGAATACGTCCGTATGTGGGAAAAAGTCGCGTATGCGGAGCGGGGACTCGTGACGCGCGCGAGCACAGATTTTCATTAAAAGTAAACATTTGAAAAGCGTGCGTGCATAGCGTGTTCTGTGTTTGAACATAATGGGCGAGGGCCACTTGACAGCGCCCTCATGCGTTCAGGAATATGGCCTGTTCTAACTGTTTTCGCAGTTGGCCTTTAACGCTTGTAGAAATGTTTCATACAGTGTTTCAAACAGGCCAGTCAACTCAAATTCAGGCCTCAAAAATTCATTTTCAAAAGGGCACAGTGTCACCAAAGTCCCGAAAATAAGGGGATTAGTACTGTCGTAGATCATAACAAAATGAGACAAAAGAAGACAAGCCTTTCCGTTTCTACAAATGTATTATTATGACTTCATTATTTGACGTATTTACAATATTTACAAATAAATAATGAAAGAGTAAAGGGCCACTTTTTTGACCAAATAAACAAAATAAATCATGGTTTGCGTATAACTTTTGCAATCAACTAAAATAACTCAATTTAACTCAAAGAAACAAAACTCTCAAATCAATAAACGAAATTAAACTGAAACGTGGAGAGAATAAAGTAATAAATGTACCGAGTATCGCCTAAAATAAATTAGAGAACAGACTAGTCTCTTGTCGAAATGAATGAAATACACACATTATTTATCAGATGATAAATAAATCAAAGAAACGCCAAGTAGTGCTTAAACCAAAAATGACCATGACTATGGTCATTGAAAAAGGTTCCAGTACAGTGGGATAAAAAGCCAAGTCTCTATACAAAAGAGTAAAACCATGAACCCAGAAGAGTGTTATGTAATAACAGGTGTAGTCTGAATATCTTCAGGGAAGAATCGGCAGGAAGGGGAGAAAACTTTCAACCACTAAAAATACGTATTAAAGGAAACGATGTTACACACAGCAATCTTCTCTCAGTATAAAAGGGCACCTGAATAAGGAAAGGGAAAATTTGTGTTAGAACTTTTTAAGGGCAACACGGCAAAAGCATAGGGCACCGATGGTAATTTGCTGTGGTGCCGTGGGTTATTTCAAGGCCTGAAAATGCAGTGTAAAAAGATTTCGAGATGAAGCTTGTTGAATTATTGACAAATTATTCCTTTCCAGGTTATGTTTATCATGCTCTATAGCCTTCATCAATACTGCACAAGTAGAGCTTCATTTCGATATTTTGTGCACGTATTCCCGGTGCAGACATACGTGAGTTGCCATGCAACCATCCTGGGACCATTTCTTTACAGCAACGGGCGGGCTTCAAGTCAATATTGGCGTACGAGGCGATTGGGTGTAAAGATCAAATTATGAAATGATAAATTTGATGCTTTGTGTCTGAAGCGGCAAAAATTATTGCCAAAAAAGAAGGGTAAATTGTTTTGGAGTAAAGGGCATTTCTACATGTACCTGTGTATATTATGAATGGTTGCTGTGGAGTTTGTAACTTTTCTAGAGCAGAAAAAATAAAATCTTGTTTTGTAACAAAACAATCGTCATGTTGCATTAACTTGTTTTAAATTTGTACATTACACTCATTTGAAGAAAAGAAGAAATCAGATTTGTAATTGTTTCAAGGCGTGGAATGGCACTCATTAATGTATACTTACGTATACATGTACATGTACAATAGCATAGTTTTCAGTTACCTTAGGCATACCGTACAACCAATTTTATTTGGGAAAAGGTCTTAAATGGTCTCGGTGAAAATTATTCGAGACCTTTGACAGAAAATGGTTTCCATAAATTGGGCCTAATATTTTTGAATGTGGAAATGTTCAGCTACCCCCGGTACATGTATGAAAATAATGCATTAATTGTAAGAGAAAACACGTATTGTTGATATTGGACAGGATTTTCTCCAGTATCAGGCAAGAGTTATTTTTACAAATGTTTTTACAAGGTCTGAAGGAAAATATACATGCTCCTCAGGGAGTTAAAAAATAATAAAATATTATTGAGCTCAGTGACCAAGGGTAACAATGTAAACCACATTGAGACTGACTGTAAATGCACTACAGAAGATCAATACCTCATTAATATGACATACATGTAGACTTCTACCTTTAAGCAGATCACTTTCCATTCCTTGATTTGAAAGCATTTGGACGTGCATTCAATTCTGACGTTCCCTTTAAAATATTGCCAGGTTATTCTTTAATCTGGTTTGTAGCGCACACTGGTGGGCCATTATGGGTCCAGGCACAGTCTATTTGTGCTAGTTGAATTGCCTATATATCGTATGATAATTCATGTGTTTGGAGGGTGATTTTTCATTTTGATAAATCGGTTCGTTTTGACGGTAAATTAAAAAAATGGTTACTGTTTAATCCAATGCAAAACAATAGTTAGATTCGCAGTGTGCAAAGTGTGTAAATTTTTACTGTACCGTACCAGTAGACCTGATAACTACATGTACTGGAGTTAACATGTCTTGGGAATTTTCAGTTTATTTTGAATGTATAAGAATCTGTAAAGTTTTTAGTTGTAGCTACATGGTTGTAACCTGTTGGAACCGGTTGTAATTTAAGCTGCTGTATCCAGTTGAAACTGGTTGTAACTTGCTGTATCTAGTTGAACTGGTTGTAACCTGCTGTATCCAGTTGTAGCTGGTTGTAACTTGCTGTATCCAGTTAAACCGGTTGTAACCTGCTGTATCCAGTTGTATCCACTTGTAACCAGTTGCAACATGTTGTATGCAGTTGCAACTGGTTGTAACCAGTTGTAACCTGTCTAATGTCTACAGTAATGGTCCGTTTTTCTGAGTTCTAACTGAGACAGTTTTGGGGTATGTTCACGCAGCATTTCAAACTTTACTGCTGAAATGGTGTCTGAACAGCTTTACATGAAGAGCTTAGGGCTCCAAAGAGTTCATTCAAGGTCTCATTTCTACACTAGTGCAAGAACCTTTCTGGAAAATGGTGTGAGCAATTCTTGTCGTCTGCCCCGTGCCCAAGTACCGGGTACAATACCCAAACCCTGCAACACTGGGCTACCATAGTCAATAAAAGTCATTGTGTTCAAATTTCACCATTCGCTTTGCTCCAGCACTTTCTGGGGGGTAGGCCTACTGCTCTCAGAAGCGAGAAAGGGGCGAATTTTTTTTCCTTTCGATAGAGGCATCCAACGTTGCACCACTGCCTTTCAATGCTTTCCATGAGTGCTTTGTGTAAAGCAAAATGGCGCAAATCAAATAGATATAGCCCAGTTATTAGTTGCATTCAGTCACAGACTGAGTATTGTATTGGTTGGTTCGGCCAGGTCATAATGCCTGTTGTATACTGTGTATGCTTCGTGGTTCGCTGGACTCAATATGAAGCTTGCAGTAGGCTACAGAAAGATCTTGTTTCACTCCACTTCTAATTACAGCAAGGGCATCAATAATTTTAATTTATCAAGAAAAAAAATCAAAGCCAGTGTATGTAATTTACTAACACCTGTGCATTTGTTAATTGCCAGTTGTTGAAAATGAACCTATGTGTGTTCTTCACAAATCCGAAATCTATCACCTGTGTACATCATACTATTGGTTGTAAATTTTAAATCAGTGACAATTTTACTTTCAAATACAGCCCCCACCCCTTCAAAAAGTACTTAGTGTTTAGGCTAAAGAGGGGAAAGTTTAAGATTTTAACTCATAAATTTGACCAGGAAATGTAGCCTTTTAGCTTCTTGTCAAGGCCAGTCACAGAAATAGTGTTCCTGGAATGCTAAACATTTTCCAAACTGTCAGTAATGGTTTCAGAAGCCAAGGTTATGACCAATCTCAACCAGGATTAAGAAACTCAGAAAATTCTAGCCAAAAGTAGGACCCCTCTCTTGATGTACATCTCCCTCGAGAGTAAACAAAACACCTCGGGTTCCAAAAATGCCAAACTTTGGGCTCTGGTGGGATCTTTGTGTATGGGACTCCTAGCTAGGAGGTCTCTCTGTCCTGAAAGGTGATCTGTCTTGGCAAAGAGCCTGGGAAAAATAGGAAGGACTGCCAATTTACACAATGTAGAAATTGCAAACTTTAAAGGGCCAGGTAAGGCCATTTTTTCAAAGTCCACTACCATGTTTTCCCCCTGCGTTTTGTACTTGACATCCATAGTTAATTTTGAGAAAATTTAGAGCTACATGTATGTAGCATACTGTCAAATTCATTTTAAATGAGGGATGCTTCAATTTTTCTTTACAAAAATACTTAGGAGCCAAGAAAATGCAAATTGGAATAAAAATTACAATACTGCTTTGTTCCTTCCTCCATGCTTAGACTCTACCTATTGAGCTAGTATTATTGTGCCAAGAAAATTACAGTTTTGGTAGGCTAAATTAAATGTTGGTTTTAAATTTCTCTACATATCCTGCATCCTCCTGTGCAGTAAGAAAAATACATCATCTTTTAAGATTGTGCGAACATGATCATTACCAGGGTATGAAAAATGCAGTGTGAACACAATTTCCCCAGTGAGGTTAAGCTTAGTATTTAATCCATGGTGAGAAAAATGCTATGTGAACGAGGTTAAACTTGGTATCTTCTTTTCTGACTTGGCAACCTTAATTACCATTGATGCAACTATTACCTATTACCTGCAAATCACTGCTTTTCATCCAGATTAGGGTTTTTTTGTCCTTTGTTGCAGAAATCGTAACACAGTAGTGAAAGTACTTTTGTGGCATGCTGGCTTTATTGAATTTAGCCTGGGGAGGTTTCATGAAGCCCCAACCGAGGTCAAACCAGCATTCAATAACAAGCAGTTTGGGCCCAGCTAGTTTCTGCAAGGAGTCATTTTTGATTGAGGGAAAAAAATCTTGTTAATTCTGGCATAGAAAATCGATTCAAGTCTCAGGTCTGATAACTACATGTAGCTTCAATATGATCTTGGGAGGTCTATTATTTTGTAGTCACAGTCGCTCATGATCTAATGATGTACATGTACATGTATGGCCCATGCTTTCTTCATGTTGATGATTTCAAATCAAGTTGTAGGCCTACATTGTTGGCGAAGGACAAGAACAAGTCTCTTAAGTGGATGGTGTTTTGGGCCCAGCGTGTTGTGCTATCACACACAGAACCCTGCTGTGGCTGTGTTCTTACCAGGGTTTTTCCCTCAACTCAACTTTTTTGATCAAGCTCGATCGCCATTGGACTTGAAAACCAAACTCTTGACTAGTCCACAGTTCTTTTGACCAGTCCACATGACTTAAAAGTTTATTGTTGATAATAAGAGCATTATTTTTTATTATTTTTTTATTTACACATGTACCCTGGGGAAGCCTTTCAGTGAAACACTGTTTTTTAAAGGTCCCCAGTGATTACATTCCATACAGTGCACAAAAATAAAAAATAAAGGTAGTCACATCAAACATTACATTGGCATTGTTGCATTGTTAATACAACATTCTGCTTATAACAAGGACAATTTATGTCCCAATCCTTTGTTCTTCATTGTTTTCATTCCTGATAATACAAGGTTACAACAAGGTAATTTGTTACAACAAGGTAATTTGCAAAGTCCCAAGGACCTCTTATTAACTATACATGTTGCAGTAAGTAAGAGATACAATGTAACGCCTCATTTTCATTAACACATTGACTGCTGACTACGAGTATATTCGTAGTAACATGTGTACCGGATTCTGCCACTACGAGTACATGTATTACTATACTCAGTAGGAAATGGGAACGCCCTCTGTGGGAACGCCCTGTGAAACTATGCCCGGCAGTCAACGTGTTAAAGCCTTTATATTGTGTGCCTATTTGCTCCCTGCATAGAACCGCCATACACCAGCATATACAATAATACAATCTAATGTGCTTTATGTTTGCCCTTTTCATCTTGTACATAGTGCCAGTCCTTGTATAAAATTATATATTTTTTATTTTATTTTATTTTCAATTATTCAATTTGCTTTTTTCCTGTAGTTTATTTAATATATTTATGTACATGTCATTTATTTAAATACCAACCTGTAATTGGCGACTTGATCGCTGTTGGATTTGGTTAATAAATAAATAAATACCATAGGTTTTACATTACAGCTGTACATGCAAGAACAGTGACTCCATAGCATCATTACTAAATGTATGTTAATTTATTCAAATCAATCATGCATATCAAAAACTAATTGTGTGTGCATTTGCGTAAAGAGTTATACAATCTGCATTCATAACCGTGTTCACACACAAACGATACTTCCCCAATATAGCATGACACAAACACACACACACACCATCCAGGGGAAGTTATGACTCAACTGATGCCCCACAATCCGTTTCGCGGTTGGTTTAAGAATTTCATCGCGGCATAAAAAAGCCACGTTGATGGACATACAGACTTCCTCTATAGGCCGACTTGGGGCAGTGCGTTCATTTCCTCACACCCAGCTTACCTGGCAGATAGAGAATCTGGCTATTTGTGTCGTTTAGGTCCAATCCTGAAAAATTTTGACTTTTGAAGCAAATTGACGTAAATCATCCAAATCCAACAACACAAGTTTTCTTTTTTTTAAAGATATTATTTTACACTCTTTATTGGCAGCGCAAGGACTGAATTTGTAAAGTGCACATTCCATTTTAATAATGAAAGTTACACAAAAATAAAGACTGACGGATCAAAAATTTTAAAAATAAAACATTCTTTAAAAATTACACCTAGACAAAAATAAACTACAAAATTACACAAACCCCACGGTATATTTTATGAGCTTATGCAAATTTGAGCTGGCATACACTACTCACAATAAGTTAGGGATATTGTGAGGTGTATGCAGATATTTTATTGAGGGTGTGCATTCCGCTTGAATGATTTTGTATATGATTAGACAATTGTAACTGCATGACAGACACACCTTGTCACGGGAATAGGTGAAAACAGTCATTTGGAAAAAAAACAATTCAAAATTGAACCACACCAATATCCCTAACTTACTACATTAATTATGCCTAAAGAGCTCTATTAAACCAAGTCCTTCCAAGTCAAGAAAGGTGAATATACGCTCGACCGTATGGAGGTCAGTTAAAGAAATAAAATTAAGAAAAATCAAAAAATGGACACAACTTATAATTGCATCATTTGCATCATTCTCAGATCTTCCAACCCCACCCTCAAATTTCTAATTTCCAGGCCTTCAGTTTGTCTTTTGTTGGGCGTCGCTTCATCCCCAATGGTGAATTGTGGGACATCTCGCACAACGTCCTCAATAAACCGTGTCTGGGAAGCAAACGGTCCCCTGGGGATGGATACCGGGGAAACGCATATATGAGACTGCCGGTTTGCGTATGAGTCACATTGCATGTATTGTAATCGTTGTATTGAATGTTTCATACACGTCTTTATTGGATTACATATTGGAAGTGCAGTATAGCCACTGTCCAACTAGCACTCTTACTAATTACAATTTCTACTCCCCCCTTCTTCCCCTGCCCCATTTTGGACAAGATTTACAGTCTTAAAATTAAATGCATGCAAAGTACACCGCATGTACCGGTAGTTCATTTTTCAAATCAATTCAATGACATTTATCTCAAAGTCAAAACAATTTACAAACAAAACAGTAAATTTCCAATTTATGTAATGAGTTGATTATGCTGTAAATTGCTGTTAATTGGACTTAGTTAATAATTTTGAGGATGGTTAACATTAATTTGTAGGTGCACTGCAATTAGGTTAACTTAACTGGAAAATAGGCCTACATGTTGTGATTAGTGAATTTAAATCTACGATAGCAGAGGAGGTGTACAAAAAAAGTCCAATGGAAACACCATTTTAGTATCTAATCCAGGCTTTTTGGAAAAAGAGAGGCAAATTTTTGTTTTCTACATCGAAGGTTTTCGAAGATACCGGGGTAGCTAGTGGTTTATTTTCGAACAATTACTCCATCTGCAATTATGATATGAAAGAGTAGAATGGGAAAATTTTTAAATTTTTAAATATTTTTCTAATGTTTTTTAGTATCAAAAAATCAAGGCAACCTCAAAAATAAGCGAGGAGTACATAAAACAAGTACAAATTTTTACCTGGCCTGGAAAGAGGTCAAGTGCATCGGAGCACTTCAGAGACCCACATCAAAGGCCTCTCCACAACCTCAAGATGATTCCTGAGTCTTATATATAGGCTAGACTCAATATGTAGTCTGTGCTCCAACCTCTTATTATGAAAGTCTATTGGCAGTTCAGAGTCCTTATGTGGTTGGCATTATTAACGTCTATTGATGGTTAACCTGAGTTGTGCATAGGCTTAATAGCAGTGTAATAAGGTTTTTATAGAAGAGGCGGTTGTTATTTTGAGACCGGTAAAATAATTATACAGGATATTTGCACAATGGGTAGTTATTAAATAATTGGAAATGTTGAGTTATCTGATAAGGTTGGCATGTTTGCTTTTGGAGAAATGCTTGACAATCGATGAAACACTTTTTAATTCCTTATGAAACCTGTTGATTTGGGCATTAATTAAACACATTGCTGTTATTGTTATACATGTACATGTATGTTATTATTATTATTACATTTATATAGCACATATTCCATATGGATATGTTCACAAGCGCTTACCGAGCACACGTTTTCAGCTAGCGCTTAAAAAGCTCTATGAAATTGGGCCCAGTTGAGTTGCTTCCAGTTGCAATGTCAATGTACGCTAGGCTTAAGTGTAATTAAGTGAATAATAGTGTGAACCATTTACGTTATATCACATTACTTTCATTTTCAATGAAAGTGTAATTTTTGTATCAATTTTATCAATAGTGGGCAAACTGTTAAAAACACCTGACTTGTTTCGCAAACACATGTACCACAAAACAAACTCAATTAATCGGAATGTTTACCATTGGATACATAATGTATCCAGGCTTGAATATGTGGGTCTAATAATCCCTTGATGCCTGGATGCATAAAACATACAGAATAGGATTATAATGTGTGATCGAGATGGGACTTGGCAAATACATATATACATGTACATTAATTGCTTACATGTGTCTGACTGCAAACTGATCCCGAGCTCGGGATCGAACCCTCCGCCGACGTGAGACCAAAATCTTGGGGTCTGATCCGGACCAGTTTGGTCCTCAGAGCGTTTATACTCAGTTTGTGATCCGGAGCTGTATAACATGTGTTTGATTGATCTACTGTCTGTTTTATCTGCTCATTCAAACTTCCTGAGGGAACATTAACGAGTTAACTGCTCATCCGATGGTTAAAACCATTTGCTCAATTGCTGATAACATTTTCTAATCAATATGTTTTTATTTTTTTCTGACAGACATGAAATGAAGATTCATCAAAACACAGGATGTAAAGCATGTTCCCGTAAGTATCCATTCTACGTTTTTAAATTTGAAAGAACCCTTATAATTTATTTATTTATTATTTATTTATCACACTTTTTTAGTAGATATTTAATCACTGGTATCACCCCAAACACTATCTATACCCATCATGCAAAGTCTCAAACTCACCATGAAAAAAGTAGGAATAAAAGCATCTTCCTTACATACAATCAAGGAATACGGTAGGCCCTCTGCATGACGACCGTCATAGGGGACAATCACATTATCATCATGCATGAGTAGCCTGGGTGCTTTGTGGTTCCATTGTCATATCATTTACATATAAAAACCTGACCCCTAACATGACCACCGATGAAAAGGGTCTATACATTTCACACTTGGGTGTGGCTTATCTAAACTTGCTGACACCCCTTTCCCAATTGCCCTTTTAAAACATTTTAAAACATGGAATCACCAGAGAGCATAGTCATGACTTGGCCTCCCTCGAGACTTGCACTGCAGCAAGAGATAGCGATTCAGTATAATCCTTTGCCTACGTGTTCTGGAGCCTGCCCCATTTTAACTTTAAACTGCCCCCTAAGAAAATGCTATCGTGTTCAGATTCTTGTTGAGAGAGGTTTTGTCACACTTTGGAGGTGTCAAGTTGGAAATGTTAGGCTTTGATTGCTCTTTTCTTTGTCAATTTGGGCACCTACCGGTACTGAAAGAAAAGATTGGTCTGAATAGAAAATCTGGAGGTAAATATAACTTTGCCTTGTAGTTTAGCTGGTAGAGCATCAGCCCGGTGTGTCAGTTGTCTCAGGTTTGAATCCTGGTGAAGTCCACATGAATGGTTTAAATGCCAGGATTAGTTGTCGCAGGAAAAGCAGACACTCGATTTGGAAAATTATATTTTTGTACTTTCTTTCGGTAAAAAGTGATTTTGTTATGGAAAAAACGCTGCCATTTTGGGAGGGGTCATTTGTTGTTTGCAAAGGGCTCTTACATTTGAAAACAAACATGGGAGCATTGTAAAAGGGCAGCAAGGCCAAGACCAGGGGCAACATAGGTCATAGGTCATAAGGTCATAAGCCGTGTCCGCATTGGACTTGTTTTTCGGGAGGTTTTACCGAGACGATGGTAAAATGAAAAATGGCTAAATTTTACTGCTGTCCGCATTTATACTTTTTTAAAACGGGAAAATTTTACCGAGACCGTGGGAGAGCATGCGCTGTGTCCTTTCACAGTATGACCTTCACGGCCCGGATGTACGCTTCCAGAGTGCTTTTACCGACTTGATGAGTCCGCATTGGACTTATCGTCTCAGGAAAAGTTCCCTGGTCAATTTTCCTGGGCAGCAGTTGGCCAGGAAAAGTAACAGCTGGACTCGGGAAAAGTTACTGAAAGGAAAACGTCCTGGCTGTCCGCATTGGGCTTAAAATGGGAAACGTACCCATTAACTCGGTAAGTTGTCCCATAAAAAGTCCAATGCGGACAGGCCTAAAGTTGACTATTTTTTTGTCTCACAATTATGCATCATTGAACTTCTTTCTTCCAAAAGGGTCACTTTAAATTTGATAGAACCATAAGGGCGATCACCCATTTTTTTAGCCCCAGACTAAAGTGCTCCAGACACATTGCACCTGTCCCAAGCTTCTCAAGAAAGTCTCTGACAGCTCTGACCTTTGGGGTCAATGATTCTTGTTAGGGAAGCATAATCCATGGCAGAAAATAAAACTTGTTGGCATTTGTTCAATTCCCATGTGTGAAGGCCCAGGAAGATGGTCTTTTGATGCCCCAAATTTAAGTTCTGACACACTTCCATGTGCGGGCAGAGTGAAAATGTGTGGTCCCTTTTTCAAAGTTTGAAGAAAAATAAAACGATTGGACTGTTTTGATTGAACTACCATGGTTGTGTAATAGAATTACAAATTAGGTCCAGTGATGACACACAGAGAACTAAGGAAGGGTATGTTCAGACGGAGGGCTACTTTTTAGTTAACTCCAATCCAATTAACGGACTCAGCGGGGGTTCGCTGGATGCTCAAGTGAGTTAGTCCAAAATGCCCTCCTGTTCAAATGGTGATGATAACTCCGGAGCTACAGTTTCAGAAGAGCAAAAATGTGGTAAAATTTGATAGCATATCAGTTGTGTTCAGTCAGTAAATATTGTGGAGCTGAGTCATAAAAGAGCTAAGTCATAAATAACATAGACTGCCGAAGTGAATACATCATCTTTTGTTGGTCGCCTCGGCAATTGGCTCTAAACAAAAATTCACTCAACCGTGTCCCTGGTACTTTTTCCCGACGGCCATGACAGTTTAGAACCAATTACCATGGCAACGCATATCACACTTCGGCTCTCTATTGGCCAGATGCCACAGTGCGAGGTCAGTTGCGTTCAGTTGGTAAATAATGATGGAGCTAAGTCATAAAAGAAACCTCGCTGTGCTAAAAGTTTTCGGGGCTACATGTAGATTTAGGAAGAGCTAGCCCCGGACTAGCTCCAGAGGTAGAGCTACATGTACATGTAAGTTGTGTTCAGACGACAGGAGTTTTGGGTGGAGCTAGCCCCTCGTCTGAACAACCTATACCGGTACATGTAAAAACCTTGTCAAGTTACTGTACATGTACCATGGCCACAATTTATAGGCCAAGAGAGAACACACAAACTTTTTCAGCAAAGTCAGGAAAACGTCCAATGCGGATGCTTCTTTTTTATGAACTAAGTCAGAAGTGTTGTGCTAGCTAGTAGGCCTACATGTACAACACAGGTCTAGACACTTAAGTCTAGACTGTCAATGTGCTACATACAATATTTCCTGTACTAAACAGTGTGGACAAACTGCACGGTATGAAAGAATTTCATGTGTTAGTGTGTACGGAAGGTGTTAAGGTGAACGTTTGGTGAATGACCGCTTATCAGACGTATGTTACCTGAGCGTACGATGAAAAGGTTTAATCTCATTATACAGTTGACACTGTAGAATCGGTCAAACAGAAACTATGTTGCCTGACAAATTGCCGTAAGGTGCAAATGCTCAATTTTGACTAACGACTCGTGCAATGAAGGGTATTTCAACTATACATTGAGCCTAGTTTGGACTACCTAAAAACTTTTTTTCTGTCATTTACAAAACCTGAGTCGAATGGTTACTTTTTCTCTCCCTCTATCCTCGGTCTTTCCAAATGTACTGTACATATGGAATGATTCTTATGGCTGTGATCGCTGAAGCACGTAACCTTGGTTACCGAATCAACTGTTTTCGCCTGACTTGGTGTCAAAAGTGCAAACAGTAAAATGTAACCCGAACAATTATTCATCATCTCTGTAAAATGGTTAGAAAAATAAGTCCGATTTGCACACAGCTTTACTGTCTAGATCAAATGTAGTACTTGAAATTTAATTTCCTGAATTTAATGCTTTTATTTGCGTGAAATATACAATATTAATGAGGTAAGCTTTTCCCAGTGAATAGGGTCATTGCAGTTTTGTATCAAAGGGTTCTCAAACACATGTAGGTTTTCCTTCATGAACTCATCTTTGGAGATAACCACACCACCTTTGTACTGCCCTCTGTAGTTAGATTTAAACTAAAGGGCTGCAAAGATTGGTTGTGCCAGGTTGTGCCAGGTTGTGCCACACTTTACCATTGTAGCTGATGCTGTATGACGTCATACTTCAATTTTTGTAAAGTTTAATGATAGAAAACAGAGTCAGACTATATTTTGTTTTACTTGTACAGTACATGTATGTACCGGTATTTCCAGTATTGTCATTGATGGCACGTGAGGTATTTTGCAATGAAAGTATGAAGTTGTTGTGTTTGCGGCGAATTCATGTTATTTCATCAGTGGTCACTTGTTACCCAGAAAAAAATTACCTCAGTGTAATTACTTTCCATTGGCAGCATCCTGTGTTTTTGACTGGGGGAGTCAATGGCCCACGGGAGGAACTTTCTCCTTAAAAAGTCCTTGAGGCGCACCTCAGTTTTCTAACAGGCTAATGAAGTTTATAGGAAAGTTTACTGACGAATATTGTTCAAACTTAAAATGGCTTTTTAGGATGAACAAAACTCCATGTTTAGAGCACCATATTTCTCATAGGAGCTCATTATTGACATGAAAGTGTGTTAAAAAAATTATTATTTGTCATACTTTTGAAAACTCAGGATACTTTTAGAGCCAATGTGAATGACTTTTCCGTTTAACTGAAAATGACAGAGTCCCATTTTTATAAAATGCATCTTGTTTAGGGCTTAAAGTTCTTCTTGATGTAGTGCTAACCACGAATATGTGTGTGCAGAAAGCATTTCAAACCAATTTAAAGAAATTTTTGGTGATTTTTCAAATTAAATAACTTGTTTAATGAAATGGAAAATTATTGGCTCTATCATTTGCGTCCAAGAATTGAAAAAAAGAAGAAACTGCCAAACATTAGGTAATTTTGTTACCCTTCGCTGAAAAGTACTGTTTTGTTGTAATTTTTAACCCAGAAAGAATTGAGTAGTTGATTACGGCTTTAGACCTTGTGTACAAAACATCAGATTGCCTATAAAAAAACATAAAAGTGTTCTCTAAGAAAATCTTAAATTGTTCCCACTCCTATTAGTTTTTTTCTTCTTTTTTAAATATCAAATCTGTACTCCCTGATGCTTGTTTTAAGGTAAATGATGCAATTTTAAGGTAAATAACTAATGATCAACTTCTAAATTCCTACTCTTTAACCCTAGAAGACCTGGGCGCATTTTAACCCTTAGAGCCCAACCATTTCATTTGCTAAATTACCTAACAACGATTGAGGTGTAAATAGTGAATTGAACCCTCTCACATCTGGACAGCCTTATCATTCCAGCAATGCCCTTCTTATTGTGTTCATCTCTCCTGAGAGTCGTACGTCTCCCTGATCAATTGCTGGTTCCCGCACAGTTGACATTTTCTACAAATAGGTGGAAGTTTTGTTGTTAAACAGCTTAATCTGGGGGAGGGAGGGGGCGAGCAGTGAGGTTAATAGAGCTAGGGTCTGTGTAAGCAAGTTGGCATTAGCAACAAATTTGCTACATGTTATTATCCCTTCTATATTTCATCCTTTGGTAGGCCTACATGTACAGGTACGTTTTTATAGACCTTCTGCATGGTGGCCATGACGGGGGGCACCGTGTGTGTTGCCCATGAGTAGGTGCTTTGTGGTTCTATTGTCACATCATTTAAATAAAAATACCTTCCCCGTCATGGCTCCCGGTGCAACAGCTCTATACTTGTCTTTGGTTGTGCTCAATTTGCGTGAAATAAATGTACAATTACTTTGGTGCATACATGGAGTATCTTGGTCAATTGGCCTGGTATTATTATCATCAAAATCAAGACCTTGGTTGATTCTGCAGGTTGTAGGTTCGACTCCAGCCCACATTCATGGTATGTGTGCCCTTATAGGTACCGGTAAGGCACAAATGCCTCTCTCCTCCACCCAGGAGTAAAATGGAGAATGTGTTTGTTTATGGGTCATCCCATGAAGTTGAGGAACAAAGTGTGACATTTCTTTATTTCCACAAAAATGGTCAACAAGGGAGCAATGAATCACCATTTATATAATGATGTTGCATGATGTGGTGGCTTACACTGTTATGGGGGTAATTTCAGTCTTCAGTGTTGACAAAGTGCTGCCATTTTGAATTATTTAACAAAGTGCAGTGGTTGTGGATGTACTGTAACTTGGAAGCCAATACAGTTCAAATGCTTTCACTTCAACTACAAATGTTTTCATGTTGAATTTGAAATTAACACACAGTTCTCAAACTAAACAATCCTTTTTAATTTGAATTTGGAGGATTGTAGCTTGAATTTCTGTGTGATTCAAGAAGATCTGCTAAAAAGCAACAAATATCACATGTACATTTGCACAAAATTCTATTTAGTTGACATCTGCTCATGGATTTTGTTACAAGTAAAGAATGTTTTAAATTTCTCTCATTCAACAGCTTGAATTTCTGAATAGTATTGATTCATGGGGTTATCAAGGTAAAAATGGTTGTGGATGTAACATGGAAACCGTTCATCAACTTCATGGAATGACCCTTATCTCAGTGCATAACAGGCAGTTGAGGATGAGAAGGTTAAATTAAAGAATGCTATTTAGTATTTAGAGCCCTTGATGACCAGGACTAATTATGTGCAGTGCAATGATATAAATATGTGATATTTGCACTATATTCACATTATTATTACAAAAAAAACCATGCAGTACATGTATCTTTGTGACATGACCTCAGTTGTGTCTGGATAAAATTCATTTTCCAGACATGTTTATGATTAAGGTGTTGACAAAGACGTCCTGTCAATGCCTGAGTGTTGCAAACAATTCAAAATTTTTCCCTCAGTCTCCCTCCCACGCTGGACAATTTGGAAGACATTGACTTCTCAACCTCCCATAGTTACCCTCCCTCTTTTGCCCAATCAAAACCCTCCGTGATAATGTAAAACCCAGACTGGTTCCTGTATGTTTTTCTCATATACCGGTACCTTGCCTAACAATGGTCTGCCGTGCACACTACTGGTATTGGCTGGCAACAGGCCGACTCAGCCGCAGATTTTTTCCCCCTCTTGCACCGTGTTTACACTCGAATCGGCAAAGGTGGATACAGATCCAGCATTTTTATTGCGACCACAAAACTGAACGTTTGCCGCGTTTACACTACACCCCAAATCGTTTCAACTCGCTTCAGAAACCGCAAAAGTCACCACTAAATGTAACTGCAGCGCATGCGTGAGCTGTAAGGTGTTGCTGCACTAGTGCCAGATTGGTCAATTAAATCATGATTAAATCTACTACACTGCGGGCACCGCCCCAAGGACACTCAAATTGCCGAATCTGTATTTGGGTAGCGTTTACACTACAAGCGACCTTGACGATTACAGGGTTCAACCCCGCAATTGCGGGGTTCAACCCTACCCCAAAGGTGACTTGAAAAAGGCGAATCAGACCCGGGTCTGATCCGCCTTTTTCAATTCACCTTTTGCATTTACACTTAGTGCCTACCCGGCTTCAACTCCCCTTTTTTGAAATTGCGGAGTTCGATTCGGCAAAGGCGAATCGAGTGTAAACGGGGTGTTGCAGTTGGGGCAAGCTTATTGTGTGATTGGTTGACTTATGTTTGTTTTTGATAACTAAATTCTAACAGAGCTGTATGTACATGTATACAGTCTAATGTACCAGTTGGCAAATGTTTCAGATTTTCCTCACAGAAAGAAGTTTATTAAGCACCATTATCAACCACCATTAAACCTTAAATCATCTTCTTGATAATTTCAAGAATCTTTTCGGAAAACTGCCAAGTAACATGCCAATTGGTATCCAATTCCTAAACCTTTACCGGTACTTCTTAATTTAAACAACTCTCTTGGAGTGGCTATACACCTTTATAGAAAATATGAATATTCATATTAGGTACCAATCAGAAGTAGACATCCTGTGCACTTTCCACAACTGCAGGATGAAAAAAAAATACCACCTTGGGCCAGCCACAGAATCATTTTCCAAAGTTGGAGCGGTGCTGGAAACCGGATCCTATTTGATTTCTGAAGTGGGTCAGTGCAAGAAGCCGGAATGAGAGTATTTAATTTCTAGAAGTAACTAGCTGTACTGGTACGCCTATTCAGGCCACGTCAGTCGTGGTTTGAAACCAACAATGGCCGGTGGGCCCCCAGATCCCTGCCGCTGAATTCTTGTGAGGCTTAATCATCACATGGTACTTCACTCAACTGGTTAAATAAGACTGGCAAACCTATTTGTCACACTTGAGGTGGCTGTAATGTGTCTCCACAATTGCTCAATACAGTTGTGTGTTCGGGGAAAAACATAAAATAAAAAGGCTTCATTACAACATTGAAAATGCGTCATTTCCTCACATGTGGTAAAGTTAATTCATTTGAATTCCAAACAGGTTCTGCATTTCTCCTTTCCAGTTTGGGGTAGGGGCAAGCGAAATTGATAATGGTTTTATTATATTTGACATTTGTACATTTGTAACAAAGATTGAAGTCTTAAAAGCATGTCACAGTATTTAACGATCAGGTACTCTTAGTATTTGGCACTCACATTTTAATTTGTTGGCAAGAATTTAGTGGCTTGTTACTCCCGAAGTTTTAAAATGTCCACAAAGGGATTTGCAGTAACTGCAAAAGCAAAACTCCAGACATGGCCATTATTCAGCTGTCTGTAACAGACTCTGTGTCTTGTGTGCTTGACTGACAACTACCATAGGGGCAAACTGTGGGTCAGATATCTGGAAGGTTAACACCGCTTGTTGAATGTTGGAAGGTGAGTGACTTTCCTGGGTAAAATCTAGCTCATTTCCAAGGCCTTTCAAAACAGTTTTTACCACCCAAACTGGAACACAAAATTGAAAGTACATTTAGAAAATTGAAAAGTAAACAAGAGTCGCTAGGTATTCAGGCCAAGCCATGTCCCTATTGGATTTTAAAATTAGCCTCAGCTACATGTAAGTCCAGTGGGGGAAAGCCTAGACTCTTTATTTTGAAAATGGCGGCAACATTCTCAAATGTATATACATGTAACAGCATATTTGGTGCCATAACTTTAAAGGATGTTTGTGGATAGAATTTTGTGTGCCATTTTGCCATTTTCGAATATTTGCAAATGAACTGTACATTGCACAATACTTTAACGTGTGCTGTCCGACATATTTATAGATTTGTTCATTTTGACCACCTTGCAACCGTAATACTGTCCAGTTTCCCCTTTCTCCGAAATCACATCACCACAAATTTAATAACAACCCATCGGCCAGTTTGCGTGTCAATCTAACCTTCTTCACTTTGTCCCATCTTTCCCTGCCTCTCCCTGCCTCCTCTTGTCCTGGCATGCATAAAGACGCGACAGAGGCTGGAGAGAACCAGAATATTGATCGCAACGATTCGTAGGGGGTTAATATTAAATTCTGTTGACACTAGCAGGCCGTGCTCGCATCGGTTTGAAGTGGAAAATACACAAGCCAAGACGAAATGTACAGGGACAAATGAGATTGGACTCTAGGTACATGTATGAGCAAATTATAGTTTGTGTAGTTTGTCATCTCTGGTAAATCTAAAGAATGTTTCCATTTCAAATGTACCCGGATTTTTGATAGAGATTAGTTAGTATAGGCCTCTCGTACTAGACATTGTGAAACCAGGACTTCCCTGAGTTGATTTTTTTTTTAGCTCCACATTCAACAAGTTTAACCTTGGAAACTTAAATACGATTCCGTTCTACGTACATGTGAAAGTGGCTAAACATTTATGTGTAGCCTATATTGTTTTGAAAAGAATTTGAAGCTTCTTATTTTTTTAAAACCTTTTCATTTTCTGCAAGAAGTAAAAATATTTTTTCTCCAGCCCACAAATGAGACACTGTTCCTTTGTAGGATCTTAAGAATAGCGATTTAACCTTTGCAGCTGTGATGAATTTGCCGAGCATTCTGTATTTTGCTCTTGCACATTCACTCCGATGATTGACACAAACATGTTTACCCGCTCGAGCTGCAAAATTAGAATTTTGCCTGGTTGCTTTTGGGAATTGGGGTAGTGAAATTATAGATCCTGGAACCTTTGTTTAAATGTAAACTGCCCTATATTTAAGTCTGCTGAACAGATTTTTATTTTACATAAATGTCCTTAAGGAGTGCTGTCATACTGTAAGTCACATAGTTTAAAGATGGGTCTTTCCATGCTAATGGGCCTATTTAAAAAATAAGTCAATAATTCCTTTCAGATGTCTTCAGTTTATCTCAAACTTAAAGAAAGAAATTCCCTTGTACTGTTCTCAGGAGATAACTTTTGCCCAAAAAGGTAAGAAAATGCTGCCACAACATACATTTATGTAAAGCTTGTGTACAAATTTTCCATTTACGTATATGTGGTCTAACACGGACACACTTGTGGGGTACCAAACACAATGGAACAATGGTACCCCATAAAGAAATTCAAAAGGAACAGTGGTACCCCACAGAGGAATTCTAAAGAAAAGGGAAAATAGGACAACAATGCAAGTACCCCATAAACCCCTGTGTACACAGAAGGATGGACAGACAAAAATGTCACAATTTTGTCTGTCCACCCTTACATACGTACAGTACATGTACATGGACAATTTGTACACAAGCTTTACAGAATCGTATGTTGTGGCAGCATTGTCTTACATATGGCAAAAGTTATCTCCTGGGAACAGTACAAGGGAATTTCTTTAAGTTTGAGATAAACTGAAGACATCTGAAAGGAATTATTGACTTATTTTTCAAATAGGCCCATTAGCGTGGAAAGACCCAGATCTATTCCAAACTAAATTTATGCGAAAATGTATGCGCGCATATACATGTAGTGGAAGACCGAAATTGAATAGTTTCGGTATGTATGTATATTATGTAGATAAAAAAAATTAGAACCTATTGAAATTCCAACTTGATTTAATCCTAATCCCACCAGTGAATCTTCTCACAGAAAGTTCTAATTAATTTCAAGTTGTATGCAGTAATTTTCTCATTTTTCAAAGTTGTACATACATGTAATTCCACTTTGATTTGTCATTTGAATGTAAAAGCATTGAGATAGAATTGCAAGTTATTTTTAGCCATTTTGCCAGCTTGAGGATTGTACAAATTTGCAATTGTAAATAAGCTTTGTGCATTACATATTCCAATTTAGTGATAGTCCTGTCACTGCCATGTAGGCCTATAATATCAAATTGAAAAACTTCATTTCGTCAGACTTTCTCAATTCTCATCCCAAGAGGACTAGGAAATTTGTATGATAATTTTGGTCTGCCCTGATAATTCTGCAGATTTGATTTTAAATTTTGATTGACAGGAACATGAAACAGTACCCAATTGAGTGTAGGAACATACATGTAGGACTGTATTTTTGCGTGTGCAGTTTTATAACTGTAGGCCACAAGGATCTATTCGCATCAACAAACTTGTTCAAAATTTTGTAGGTCAGCAGAAAAAGAAAAAAAAAGAAATTGGCACTTGAAATAAAAAGTGAGATGGTAAAGATCATATTAAGTCCCTTGCAAAACGCATCGTCAGAGCAAATTGCCCGAGTGTGACATTTCAACAAGAGATTCACTGTGGGAGTCCGATTTGAAAATGCCGCAAGCCTTTATTTATACTGCGTACATTCCAAACACCGAGGGAGTTTCATAGCTTACTCACGGCATGGTCAGTGTCGGTGCGATAGGAATAAGAATTCAGAGTTGACTGACTCGTACATCGTGCATCCTGATTCACACAGTGAATTTGATCCAATAGTCTGTTCGGGGCATTGAGTCCGAGTCCTTGGGCAGCGATCGTCCAAATCCCTAGATTTGTCCCAAGTCATTAAACAAGTAAAGTACTGGCCTTTCTCTGTGTGTCTCTTGGATTTGAATGTATAAAAGCAAATGGGATTTGTCCCTGCTCCGTGTGCCTGGGTCTAATGACTTAATAATGACTGGTGTGAGTCTACGTCCATGCTTGCAAAGTCCTCAGCTTGCCTTTGATTCAGTTAACTCCTAGTGATTTTTCTAAATGCCGCGTCTTGCCAGGGGGTGCAAGATCATTTAAATAAATGAGTGGCAGGCTTGGAGTGGGCTGTGTGATGCTGTGTCTGCTTATCAATCAAATTTGTCATGTTCTTACTTGAAAGGCTTTGTGAAGATTCAGAAAATTATATGGGTGTAAATTTTTTTATTACATTTTTTTTTCTCATGCCCCAGACAGCTACGTTATGTTGCTCTGTGGCATGGGACAGTTTTAATCTTGAGACAGCCACACATTCTTGCAGCCAATAAAAAAAACCAATTCTCTGATTCCATTTTTGTATTTAGTAAAATAATAACACCATTTAAAATATAAGTCCTATTTTATTATTTTTTAACACATATAGTGCAAAATTGCACTTTCCCCCTCAGATTTCTGACTTCATTGTACCAAGTTTAATCGGCCAAAGCATGTGGGAAAATAAGCAAATATTCAAGTGTCATAAAATTTGGTTGCAGTATACATCTTTTCCTATGAAATGACAAAAATGCACTCTCAGCATGAAAGTTCATAATATCGATTCCCCCAGCAGCAGTAATTGATAAGACGTGGCTAATCACACAACCTCTCTACCTGTGGGTAATGAATTGGTTCCCCTGGAGGAGTATGCATCCTAGCTTCGTTTTGCACCTCGCGTTGTTTGCGCTCGTTCCACCGTCAAGACGGGCTGATTAAAGTCGCGTGATGTACCTGGCTCTTTCCCTCCTCGATGGCAAAAATCAAGCCGAGAATTGAAATATATTCAACCGAGAGTTGTCTATCCATGGAACAAAATGGTATTGCATATTGCTAATGAAAATCTTGATCTCCCTTTGTTGGATAAACTTGAACTTTAAAATGAAATAGCCGTTTCGAAATTGAGCAAATCTGACTTTTTGTAGCTATAAAGAGATTGTCTAACAAACAAGGCAGTGACAAACAACATTCGGCTGTTTGTCAAATGCCCTTAGGAATTATTCACAAAAGGTCAAGCAGACCCAAGCAAACCTGATACTATTTTATATCCCGAAACGAGTATCTGTTGTCTGCGTCAACAAGATAGAGCTTCGCTAAATAAAATCAGAAAAGGTACTGAAATGTTTGTCAATTTTTAATGTGCTGTACAGTGTAATTTAGTGTGTGTACTGTACCAAGGTCTACAATGTACATGTAATTTATAATCTGACGGAGGCACTATGGGGGTGGGCCATAAACTTTTTTATCCGGGAGGGGGTACATGTACTTCAAAATTCAATTATTAAAATTAGTCCAGATTTCAGGTCTAATAAAATTAACTTTTTTCAAAAAGAAAAAGTATAAGTCCAGTCTTAAGAGTTCACAGAAACAGAAATTTCTGCTCACAAATTTACATTTTTTTTCTCTCTTTTGATATCAATTTAATGTAAAAATTGACACAAAATACTGAAGCATAGGAAAATTATAGAAATTGTTGGAATTTGTTGAGATTGACAGATATGGAAATAATCATTTATTTTTCCAGTGCTCACTAATGATACATGTAAGTTCTTTTTCATGTGCAATTTTGCATATGAATTTTAGAAACACAAGAAAATTGCAGTGCCCCTACCGTACTGGGATTCGAACCCAGGTCCTTGGCATACATGGCCAACTGCTCTACCAACTGAGCTATCTGGGCATCCCGCCGGAGCACCACAACAATCTCGTGCTTGCCTCTCTTTTTGCAGTTAGCTATGTACCGGTATGCCAAGGACCTGGGTTCAAATCCCAGTCAGGGCACTGCAATTTTCTCGTGTTTCTAAAATTTATCTTCAATTGTCAATCCTATCATATACCTTCAATTTTGCATATCCCTCAGCAAGTATACTTAAAATAAAAGGAAACCAGAAAATTGTGTTTACCAGTGGCCTGGAGAAAGCCGATCTGCCCATTGCAGATGCTGTAGCTGACACTTAATACCACGCAGCGAGGAAGCAGCTAGCCTACTTTTTTTTCTCGCTCGCTTTCCTCATTTTGATGGAAGCATTATGATGTTGGTTGCCGATTCTTCAGAATGGACCAGGGCTATCTCGCTGCCCGAGGTTTATCAAGTTTCAGCTTTCGGTGTCTGGTTTTCTCATTACACTAATGCTGGTTTCAGCCAGTTTTCTGAGTACTGCTTTTTCCTGGAGTAAAATTATGCAGTGTTTGAAAATTTGTACTGTTAATGTTTAAGGTAAACAGGAAGTTTGAAATAAATGTTACCTTTAGAAACTGTCTAGCAAAGCCCCAAAATTGATAATGTGTAATGTTTAGGCACTTACTCAACTTACATGCAGGGTTAACCACACTGTAGTTCTGTACAGACAACATTTGGTAAGAGTTGATGATAAGAGTTGATGTGGGGGTACCGTGGTCGAGTGGTTTGGGTCACTGACTCGCAATACTCGGTGAAAACATGGGGTTGCAGGTTCGATACCCAGTTGGGGTACCTGTGCCCTTGAGCAACACACTTGCTCCATCCTTTGGAAGAGATGTAAAGCCGTTGGTGTGTTAGGTAACGCACTTTAAACATCCCAGAGCATTCTTTCGTGAAGAGCAAGGGGATTCCCCGGTGTCTCTGGCCATTTCTAATTCTCCTCATGAGTTTCCTCACGCTTACGAGTACCAGAAAGAAATAATAATAAATAATAATAAGTTGATCATAATTTAGTTTTTTTAAATGACTCATCAAGCATCAGTAAGATTTTTGGAAAAAATAAAAAAAAATTAGGAGTGAGCAAATTTTAAGATTTTGTGAGAAAACAAGGTCTGAAGCCATGATCAACTTCTTAATTCTTTCCCAAATATGAAAGGCACTGCCCCCAGTAAAAAACAATTGCATGAGATTTCTACAAAAGTGCACTAAGCCCAAGCCTGGACCCACTCCTAATTGAATGTACACACCAACAGGCAATTTGTAAATTTAACAACCTAAATGTCAACTTGAATGTACATGTAGTAGATAGTGTAGTTAAAGTGACTTGCAATAAACCAACATCGGCAGGCACCGCACCCAAGGTGCTAAATATCCACAGGCCATTCTCCCTCTACTCATGCATTAACAGACCAGGCGTAAATGGTACACAATTTTTTGCCAGTAAAGCGTCGGAAAAATGATCCGAAGCTGGCCATTAGCCACGGGGCCTGGGCACGCGGGTAATATTCCAAGGGAATACGAGTACCTGGAATCGTCGGAATTAAGTGTGCACGCCAATTATGCATGAAATTTCAAACCGCGGTCGGCGGGGGAAATGATGAGACACTGAATCGACTGAAGCTTACTGTTATTATCTCGCTTTGTACTGACTGTATTCAGGTGAACCATGGAAGCAATGAAAGGTGGAAATTATTACAAATTGTGTATCTGTAAAAGATGGATTTAAGTGTGATATGAAAATATTAACCCACAAGTCGTGAAAATTAGCCGAACGCGAGTTTAGTATTTGCAACTTGATAAATAAGCCAATTGTCTGTATTAAATGGACTATACTGTATTGTATATTGACTCCTAAAATAATATTTTTGTACTGCATGTGACTCTCCAAATTGAGCTGCGATTTTCATTTACTGTAAATTGAAAAAGTGACAAAAACTGATAGAAAACAATTACATACACTGTTGCCACCAAAGGCCCTGTGAATAAATTCTGTGGGACAAATTATGTATTTTCCAAAAATAAAAAATTAACACATCATCTGAAAACTCACACTTCATCATCTTTTTGGTGAATAAAATGAATATTGCAAAAGTGACAAAAACTGATAGAAAACAATTCCATACACTGTTGCCTCCAAAGGCCCTGTGAATAAATTCTGTGGGACAAATTATGTATTTTCCAAAAAACACTTCATCATCTGAAAACTCACACTTTTTGGTGAATAAAATGAATATTGAAGTGGTGATTGCCCATGCCCTCGGCTTACAGAGTCTCTCCAAAATATTTTACTTTTTTTTTTTTTTATTAACAAAAACTCAACAGATTACATGGAATTTAAATAAAATAGAAACTTTGCATAGATGGGGGTGAAATAACCAATATCACCAGTTATAACTGTACCCAGTCGACTGGTCAATATTATTTTTCGTTCCATTGGTGCATCTCCAAAAAATCATTAATTAGTTACGCACCGGATATTTTGCTTCGTATCAGATCGGTTGCCATAGTCATCGCTATTCATTCATTCAGCACAACCGAGGATTTTCTCTCCCCTCGGCTTTTGTGCTTCGCTTTATTGTCAGTAATTGGACATGGTACTGTATGCTGGCCTTGCAGAATAAAAATACTGTTTCTGTTGCACGTCATGCAATATGTGTCTGTACGGTTCCCCCACAATTCACTGCGCGCTGACCATGATGGGATACAAATCTAGTACACTTTGCCTCGGCGTTCAATCTTCTCGTGTAGAATCGAATGAGAATTGGCAGGTCGGTGGAGCTATCGTCCTCTTCAAACTCTTAAAACGCGGCAAATTTGTGTTTTTTATACAAATGTTCACTGGTAATAGAGAGCTCAGATGAAGATTCAACCAATTGCCACGCCCCACGGCACTCGCGACACGCACTCGCTCGGCTTTACGGATTACCGTGACAACAGGTTTTCGACAGTCATCTCAATTATTCCACCCCTAGACGCCGATATAATCCCAAAACAGATATACAGTTGGTTGAATCTGTATCTGAGCTCTATATTACCAGCAAACATTTGTGTCAAAAACACAAATTCGCCGCGTTTTACGAGTTTGAAGCGACCGATAGCTCCACTGACCTGCCAATTCTCATTCAATTCTACACGAGAAGATTGAACGCCGAGGAGAAGTGTACTAGATTTGTATCGCATCATGCACTGCGCCATGTACCGCGCGCAGTGAATTGTGAAGGGAACCGTAATTCCATAAAGGCACGTATTAAAAACAAAATCTGTAAATCTTGCAAATATCCATGGATTTCCAGCAATCAGCTGCATCTATGGACCTGAAATTGTATGGGATTAGTTTAATAAACTCCACTCTACATACACTATGAGCAAGAACATGTACATGTTCATTGTTACCCCATTGTTAGTAACAATGGTGTGTGCCCAATTTCCATTGTTAGATGTTCATAGTGATACATATGGTTGTTGGTCTGGGAATTGATTATGCAATGATAACTGGACCTTTAAAGAAAGTTTTGGTAAATATACATACGTACATGTATGGATAAAATAAATCAATTTCTTGAATTTTGAAGCCTTTTCTTTGAATTGTATCCATCACATACGTACGTTTCTCATGAAGTGAGAAATAGCACTTGGGTCAAAGTCAGTGCTGAAATTATCCTAAAGAATGAGGACTTGACCTACATATTTCTGAGTTGTGTAGGCATAACAGGAGCCTGAACCTAATACCTCCAAGGTGCAGTTCCAGTGCTTAAGTACGTTAATCAGGCCCAATATCCAGCCTCATGATGACAGTAATTTACTGTGATAAGAAGTTACAAGCATATTCATGGAGACAACAAAATTCCCCTTCAGGTTATTTGTAGTCCTCATTACAAAAATACCCAAAAGGTGTTTTTCAAACGTGGCACACAACTAATCAGATTGTCTTGGTTGTGAGCTCTCAAAAATGTGATAACAGGATATAAAAAAAGTCCGTTTTGATGACGTCCGTTCGTTTCTTGGCTACTGCACAACACACACATACACACACTACTGATATGGATCTGGTGGCATTATGAAATTTTGTGTAAATTGATCATTTTCATCATCTCGGTGTGTTGGCTTTTACTGGAATACGAGGCCGTGATTGATTGCTGTGGGCCTGCAGCAGTAAAGACCACAATACCAATGTGTGGAAACAAGAAACAAATATCATTGGCACTAATTTGATTTGAAAGAATACTGATGTATTGCTTTTAATATTGCAGTGATGAATTAGAGACAATTAGAGTCGTGTCTGGATTAAACTTAGTTTTCCAAGACAATTATATAATATCGCATGGCTTTGAGGGTGATATGAGAATATACATGTACCGCACGAGTCATGAAAATACCGAACGAGCCGAAGGCGAGTTCGGTACCGGTATTTTCATGACGAGTGCGGTATATTCTCATATCACCCGAAAAGACATCCAATATTATTATTGTTATATAAAATGAAGCTTTGTTTTGAAAGATTTCCGCGAGATTTTTGTCTGTTTGGTGTTGAAAACTTCAGTTTACAAATGGCTGCATTTTTGTTACTGTTGTACAGTATTTTTTGTTACTGTACTCTGGCACGCATTGCACACGCACGCAATCCATTCCCTCAATCCATGACGCGCGCGTACGCGTGTGTTCGTTGTGCGCCCAACGTGCACGCACATCGAATCTGGGCTCTGTGCTGCACAGTAACAGAAACGCACGGTGTCCGCAAAAGCTTCATTTTATATAAAAATACCGTGCGTTTCTGATACTGTGCAGCAACAGAGCCCCAATCTGATGCGCGTGCAGGCTGGGCACACCCAAGCACACGCGTACGCGCACGTCGTGCATCGAGTGAATAGATTGCGCGTGTGTGCTACGGGCGCAAGTGTACCTTAACAAAAAATACTGTACAACAATAACAAAAGCACATGCAGTTGTAAGCTAAAGTTTTCAACACCAAGCAGACAAAAATCTCGCGGAAATTATTCAAAACAAAGCTTCATTTTATATAACAATAATAATATTGGATGTCTTTTTGGGCGATATGAGAATATACCGCACTCGTCATAAAAATACCGAACTCGCCTTCGGCTCGTTTAGTATTTTCATGACTCGTGCGGTATATTCTCATATCACCCTCAAAGCCATCCAATATAATATAAATGGTTAAATCTTAATGTTGTGTGCACTTGGACAAATTTTACCAAGACTAAGGAGAAAAGAGCGGACTATAAAAAAACTGACACGCTTCAGTGATGACAGTGGTACCGGTAGTAAAGGGATCGCAGCGCATGCTAGGGCAATTTTAAAGGTAGAGTACATGTACATGATTGGTAAACTGTTACAAAGAGTGTTATTTCCACTCGTGATTAAAAGCCCATGTTGATAAAACTGCCCTATAGAAATTTCAGCCACATAGAGGCAGTAATACTTTAGAAAACGTGAAAAATCCATTCATGGCTTTTGTGTTGAATTAAATGGTAAAAAGGTCTTTTGCAAAAGCCTTTTTTAGAAAACCACCTTCAGTTGTTAATTTATCACGCAAAATACAATTTTTGACAGAAATAAAAATGTGGCGTTTGGTACCATTGTTAACTTTTTTGTAAGGTTTTTCTTGTCAACTCATGAAAAAAAAATTGGGGTCACTGCAAATGATGTACTCTACCTTTAATGAGACTGAACGTTCCTATTATTAATGAAGCAGTTTGCAGCAATTAAATAATCAGATATGGGAATATATTGTAATTAATTCCGTTTATGCAGTTAAAGGAAAAGTTTGTGGGCCAGAATTAATGGATATGCAGAAATATGATTGAATAGCCTGAATGGGATGTTAAAATCTTTGGTGTTATGGTAGTTCAAGGTTGAACTGTTCATTTTTGCTGGTATATAAAATATGTAGGCCCTATGCATATAACTACAACAAGTCGGAAAAATGAAAAAAATTCACAAAGGCAATTGATGGCCAACAGCCTTAGTGCCCTTATTTTTGCGAGTTTTACTTTTACGAGCTCGTAGTAGGAATTTAGGAAGTAGTAATACGGGTACATGTATTTAGATAGTATGAATATAGGCTGCTGGCTGTACTAAATTACTATCAAGAGGCATGTTAATAGTGACCCCATCGCTACAGCATTTATCACCCCCTCAAGACGTAATGGAATGAGCCCTCTGTGTGTTGGGGTTTTTTTCCCCTTTATTTTGGCCAGTCAGTGTGTGTGTGGTTGGGGCAGCCAGCCTTGTGTGTATGTCATGTGTGTATTGTAGTGTATAAAGTAGCGTGTTTCGTGGGACCCATGGAGTAATGATGTTTTTCCATTCACAGGGAATATGCACACATGGTCATAGGCTTGAGATGCTCTGTACCATTTAGCGTGACAGGGAACCGAGTGACATGTGGTGTGCTACATTTTAGACTCGGCCGGGGTTACATGTTACTCAAATGTTTGGCAGATGAAATAACTCAATTGGGTCAAACACACATACACATGCATGGTGCTAACTCACGCATCACGAAGCACTGTAGCAGTCGCATTAGGGCCATTAAGAGCAATTGGAAGTGTTGCAGACGACGCACAAAGTTTACGAGCCAATTTGAACTTCAAGACTTTTAATGACTTGAGTACTTCATTGAGTGGGCTTTAAATTTAAAGTACATCAACAACGTCATCAACGCATGCCGATCTTTAGTCCCAAGTACTTGGGATTTGACAGTTGCTGTGGCAACGTTTATTTTCTCCCAACTAAAGATTAACTTTGTGCTCATCTTCTCGGTATTATGAAAGGATGTTTAGCAAGTCTCTGTGCGGTTTCAGGCAGGTAAATATAATTTTGTACTTATTTACGTGTTATAACTTGTACCGGTAGCGTGTCTGTTACTTGTTCATTTTCGTGAAGCGTTTCTACTACATGTAACCCATTATATATTAGCAGTGTTCCTGCTAGACTAGTTTTGTTTAATGATATATAATTGTGTTGATGCTTTTCACAAGTTGAAAAGATTTTCCAGTCCAACATTTAACTATTTTGCTTTGGCAGTAAAAGTCTTCAAATTACGAAATATTTATTTCCGAGGATAATATTTCTTTCTGAAAATTTTTTTCTTTTCTGGACAATTTAAACTTTAATGAATTGTTGGTATAACAATTTATTTTCCAACAAGTTTATTGAAGTTACCCTTTAACCTTGTAACTTATGTGTGGACCTGAATGATGAGGTGACATGCTTTATAGTTGGTTTACGTGGTGGGGTAAAATTATGTGGGCCGAAAATAAAATCCACGTACGGACGCACGGAAGAATTACCATGATGGAATGTTAACAGTGACCTGCGGAAACATTTTACAAAAATTAGTCAAATGCAGACACGGCTTAAGCTGATCTATCTAGCCCTACGTGGACAATGCAATAATTAGAGAGACCATTAATGAGACAATTGTCTTACACTGTGATATTTGCAATCTTTCAATGAACTTGTTGATTTCTTATTGTAGGTGTACTTTGCAAACAACATACCGTATAAGTGCACTTTGAAGTTGGAAATCTATATTCCGGGTCTTAAATTTTAGGTATATCCAGAAATTTAAGTAATTGCCTCCATCATCTGTCCATTGTTTCAGCCTGGTCTTGGCCATTATTTGTGCCCTTTTTCTAATACATTTTTGATTTTCTAATTAAAGTGCCCTTTGCAAACATCTTAAATTCCCTTGTACAATTGCCAGATTTGAAGCTTCATATTGGTAGTCCTGCTTTGTAGCGTAGACTCCCAATCAGAAACTTTGAACGTTGGATTGCCAGCAACCAGTTTTTTAATAAATGAAACTCTATTTTGTTTAAATGTGACAAATTATTTACAAACTAACCCAAATTGGAAGTACTGTACTTTCATTTGCAGTGTGATACAGCCCTATTATTTTCTCAGCATCAGGATAATTCAGGAAACTGTTGAATGATGACATGTCATACATGTCAATCTGACAGAAACTTGACAGAAACTGTTCAAAACTGTGCACTTGTTGCATGCTCATAACGAAACAAAATTCAGGTCATACAAAAACTACGTACCGGTACAGGTTTGAAGGTTTGTGTGTATTGGATACCTATTTCAACAGTGAAACTGTCTTCACTCTTTTAAAAAAAGTTTTATTTAAAATTAGATTTATTTAATTTAATTAAAAATTTAATTTATGTAATTTAATTTTAAAATATTTAATTTGAAAAACACATTGTTTTTAAAATTTTGTAAAAGGGAAAGTGACTAGGTAAAAATAATGTCTGTAAACGTTCAATCCTGTACCGGGGTAGGCCTACATGTACCGGGATGTTAACAATATTGGAGAATTCAGTACAATTAAGGCTGATGCAGTTAAAACGTTATTTTTATTTATTGTAGACGTGACATAACTAATAAAACTAAAAGTAGATAAAAGCTTTAAAAACTGAAAACAGGCTAATTAATTCATATTGATTTAACAACTGTAATACTGTTTGATCTACATTAAGGATGGGAGGTTTAACCAGTTAACCGTTTAACCAAAGAAAAAAATTACAAACCGACGAAACCCAATTTTAAAGAATTTACAATAGTTTCCAGAGGGTTAGGGTACGTTCAGACGGAGGCACAAGTTGGTACTTTTTTAATTGCGCTTGGGTTGTTTAGATAAGAATTCCTTAATCCAAAATACGCTTGCGTTCATACAGAAAAGTTACGCCGGCACTTCACGATAAAAGTGGCTCAAGTTATTCCTCCGAGGTTAAGCAACGCCGAATTTCTAAGGTGACCTTCCGGTCACGCAAGCGCGCGTGCGGGAAAACGGCGGCGCGCCATAATGCATCTACAACATAATATGGAGGTTTAGATGCACGTAAAACGTGAACGCGAACGTGAAATGCTTTAAACACTTGGTCATTATTATGAGGAGATCTTAGAACAGATGAAAACAAAAACCTACATTTTTTACTTTTGTGGTGAGATAAAACTTTTGATGTGACCAAGATTCGAGCCCGAGTTCTAAGAGTAAGACCTCCTCCTGAGGTGACCGATGCTGAAATAATTTCGCGTTCACGTTTGCGTTTTACGTGCATCTAAACCTCCCTAATAAACAAGGCCCAATACTTGCACATGTACAAATACATGTATACACACAATCGTGTATGCTCACCGCGCATTGTGCATGTGGGATATGTCAAAATGGCTCCGTACAATTTGATCAACGATATATTTCTCGCGTTTTTGCTTGCCTGTATTCCGGGTGAAAGAGAGAGGTCGTCGGATGATGAGGCCGAGTGTAATGATCGAGTGCTGGAGAAAATCATGAGAAGGGTTAGGGTTAGGGCTAGGGTTCTGCTTCAGCCCCTTGATTTTGTTTTTTATTTGGAGTGTCGGCCGTGGAGGGTAGCCAATGTGCAACTCCACCATTCTGGACGCGATCCCTTCCAGTATGGTCTTCTTCTTCGTAAAGGATCATAACCCGCGCAGCATGACGGAATTCCTCGTCCCAAATATTTATTAGAGCGAGGATTTCCCGACTTTGCCAATTTGATCCACGAATTTGAGTAGATTTTTCAGCAGCCATGTTCCAGTTGTTCTCTCATCAGAATTACACGTGGATATTACGGTAATGGAGGGTAGGTCAGCGCGAATAAACTACTACAGGAAGTGGCAGGTCAGTTGCGTTCCACCGGAGATTTACGACTCGGCGCATCAGGGGGTGACAGTTGTCCTTGGCGCAACTTGCGCTATTCCTCCACTTTTCGCGAGAATAAGTTACGCCACCTTGGTGGCGTAACTTATTCCTCTGCGGGTGGATTAGAGCGTTCCAACGAGGAATAACTTAGTATTTTCGGATTAACGATTAACTTACGCCTCGTCTGAACGTACCCTTATTTGTAATGATCTCATAAAATTGAAATAAGGTCGTAGTAAAATTTTGACCAGATAAAGGTTTGATTATTTTTGGGGCCTAGGGGTATTGTGTGCATAGCAAATACATAGATCTATAAACACCAGCAACAATCTTTGGCCGGTTAACCGGTTAACCGGCACTTAAAAGAATTGCAAACCGGTTTCTGAATTAACCGTAAAATCCCATCCCTAATCTACTATACATTTTCTATCTCAGTTGTTCACTACACATGTATAAGCACTTCCCCAGACCTCCATGCCCAGACACAGTACCAATATCATCAACAATCAACCACAAATTAGCTGAATAAAAACCAGCTTTTCCATTTTACCAGTTGGAAGCACTTGAATGCCTCATCACCTTTTGAAGTTTCCCCCTTCAGTGGCCATTAACTGTTCCACAGCCTTGCCAGGAGAATGCTACTGTCTGAGATTTCCAAATAGCAGGCTTCCCATTGTCCCTAGCTGTGCCAATTGGCTGGGATACCCCTCTTGGGAACTGACCCCAAGGTCATTGGACTGATTCATTGTGGCAGCAGGGAGGGTAGTTTCCCTTTACAACTGTCACATTCATCTGGGGGTCAAGGAAAGGCTGGGGTTACTGTCTGACACAAAATGGCACGTTCTGGAATGGATACAGGTCAGAATTAAATATCAGTTTAGTGAATGCCAGAAGAAATAAACATGGTCTGGAAATACTCAAGTCATGTTAAAGGGGGAGAGGAAAACCAGAGATTATTTTTTTATATTTCCAATATCTTGTTACTTAAGAGGTTTTCATCAATGTTTTATTCTGTGGTCTTTTGTTTCCTACATTTGGGTCTTTCTGCCTGTAAAAAGGTACATTTGATAAATGAGACCATATTTTTATACAAATAGCCTGTCTTAAAAAGTTTAAGTATTAGAACCAGCTTTTTTTTCTTTATTAGAAATAATTCAACATGCCCGGCTGAAACCTCCCTGTATGAATTTTGCATAACAAAGAAAGATATTTTCTGATTTTTTCTGTCCTTCAGGTCAAGTTATGACTAAGTAGCATGTGGATAGCATATGTACCCTCAATTTTGTGACATCAGAGTTGTTGATTTTTATCTAATCATCAATTGTGCATTCAATTCGTCATGTACATGTAGAACCTAAAGTACTGGGTCACAAATTTATTTGAAATTTTCCTGTTCAATATTCTGATCCAAAGTGACAATAAATACTTTCATATTGCACTCTAAGCATGCATTGTTATTAAGTTAATTACTGGCTCCCTTTATTTTGTTTTGGTACATGAAAGTAAGAAAATTATTAAAATAAGCTCTATTCATTCATGCACTGTAAAATTAACTCTGCAATTGGTCCCAGAATCTCTGTTAACCAGTAATTTTTTGAACTATATTTAGTCCAATAGCCATGCCCCAAGCCCCATTCAGCTGTTGTTGCCATTTTATTGAGAGCCCTACATTCGTAATCAAAGACACTTGATGAATCTGCATTTCCCATTGTGTGCACGGCCAGAACACTGCAAAATTGACACTGTGTATACTAAAAACGTTATTGGACGTTGTCGGTTCCAAAGTCCGGAGGTCTTCTTTGACCGTGTTTAGTGCTTGTTATTCTGCAAGCTTCTTTTTGTTAAGGTTGTTTGCATTAAAACGACAGTAAGATAAGTTTCTTTCTCCTATCCAAACCCCATAGGACTGGGCAGTGGCTTACACAGTATACAGTTAATATGCACGATTAGCTCGCAAATCTTTGACAAATCTTTGGCGGAATGAGTTGATATCATTGTGAAAAAATTCTGATAAAAATTAGACCACTACCTTGGTCGGTGTTAGCCCATTGTCCATGGGAAAACTGCAGAATTTGTAATTTAACATCCATACGAGAATCAGATTAGTGCAGTAAAACTTGTCTTCCACTTCTGTGACCCGGGATCGAATCCTGTTCGGGTCAATACATGTGAATTGGGTTTGCACCCCCCCCCCCCCCCCCTTTGATTTGTTATTTGTTTACCTACAAACCTCATTGTATTCTGTTCACGTAGTTCTTCAGGCTTATGAGCTGCAGTGCCACAAGCTCTTTTGAAATATCCTTGGATAACATTATAAATCCAGTCTTAGTCTTTCTTCAAGCCAGTCTTTCACAGTTTCCACCCTCCCCTCCTCTCCACTATTGATATTATCATTGGCTAAACCTTCCACTTTGTTCCAAGCAAACAATTCTTCTCCACATTTCATCATTGCCTTGCATCTAGGTTATTGAGGGAAAGGTGCCCTACCTTGACCTCTTACATCGCTCCCAGGTAGAGGAATTCAGGTGTAAAGAGAGGAGTGTCATTGCATGGCAAGGTGCCAACTGGGGACCGCCATGGTGACCCTAGCTGAGGGGGGTCCTTTGATATCATCTTTGTCCTGGTACCCCTTGTAGTTGGACATCTTTCAACACCTTACCTGAGCGGAGGTTCTGTCGTTTCGCCTGGCTGGTTTGCCACTGCCGGTTTCCCTACTTTGAATTTGGCTGCCCTCTGTGACTTTTCCTCTTTAGCTGCCCGTTCCTCATTTCTCTCCTAAATTGCCTATAGCCTGAAGGAATTCAGTTGACCAGTGGAGGTATCATAAAATTACCAGGAGTTGATATGGATCACAAATGAAATGGCTTTTTTGAGAAGAAAGGAAATAATTCACCTGAGTTGGATTTGAACCTGAGCATCTGGTTTTAACATACCAGTCCTCTTACTCCTTAAAAGCCAACTTTTACTTTCAATAGACTGCCGAAGTAAATGCGTCACCTTTTGTTGGTTGCCTAGGCAATTGGCTCTAAACTAAAAATCACTCAACCGCGTCCCAGTGCTTTTCCAATGGTACTTTTCCCGACGGCCATGATAGTTTAGAGCCAATTGCCATGGCAACGCACGTCACACTTTGACTGTCTATTACATGTAGCTCACAGGAAAACACTTTAAAAACAATTTTTTTTTTTTTAGTTATAAACTCCAAGTTGGACTCGTCAGGATGTCACTGCACTCTGTAATTTTAACAAGCAAACCATCATATTGTTCTCGGCGTCAGTCGTTTCCTCTGTCGAACAATTTCGTTCTTCTCCCAGTTAAAAAGTGTCTTGACTCTTGGGGCAGGATTATTGGCCCTGTCTGTGACCCTTCATAACCCCCTCACCCTGTCTCATGTCCATGGGGGTAGACACGAGCCTTGGGGGCACGATCTTGGGGGTACTGTCAATAGCCAATACAGTCATTTAATGGGTACTAACTGCTCTGTGGCTTTTTGTGAACTGCTTGTAGTAAGTTCTGTGCCCTTTTGTTAACTTCAAAGGGTTCATGTACCTTTGAACATTTTCTGTATTGCTATTGATCACGTTCAAATGACGTCACTTCCTACAAATTGCCACGTGCATCATGCTTTTGAGCGTTTTTTTTGTATTTCAAACAAATTTCGAGCAACACGCGCGCGTTTTTGGAACATGTTCCAGCGTGCGCGTACTTTATGGCGTTTAATACGCAGTAGCATTTTTTTTCTACGAAGTCGGCGTCTGTGAACGTGATCCATAGAAAGAAAAAAGAATGTCACCTTTCATGTAAAATGGGGACCATATGATTTTTATCTCGACCCTTATTTGGTTAAACATAATTTTAAATCCCGATGGTTCAAATCCTGACGGGTTTAAATCCTGATGAGAAGCATTATATTTTCGCAGTGACTTGGCACATACTAAGTGGGAAATGTTTAGCTTCAAAAATAGAAAACAGTTTACTATTGCAAAGTGAACTAATCCTTGGAAATTTCCCAATAAATGGGTCAAAGCATACAATTTGGTTTTTACTCATTTTTGTAATAATGATTGAAGGATTTCATGGTAAGGTAATTATGAAGTTTTTGTTATGGTACATCGACCATGCATTAAGAACTTTTCTTTAGGGAGAATTCGTGGTTCTGATAAGAACCAGTTGGTTACTTATTCAGTCATAATAGGCATGTATCACAATCACAACTTGTTGCAAAACCACTTAGACAAACCATTTACAGTTACCTTATACTAGTCGGAGCAGAAGAACTTAACTAAAGATCGTCAGGGACCCTAATGATTGTGTAAAGTAGCTGTAGCCTTGCGGTGTTTTGGCAGCACTTTGTGAGATGTGTTTTCCCATGGAGCGATAAATGCCCTCACGTCCTAGGGATCCACCACAGGAGGCTAAATCAATTTACCCGACCAACTTCCGGCCAGTCAAGAAAAAAAGTTTCACAAAATCTTTTGGGCCAACGGCCTGTTGTACTTTGTGGAGATGTGTTACAAGCTGCAAAATAATATTAAAATAATATCAGTTGTTGATTTTTCTTGAAGTTTTAAAGAATTTTGAATTTGAAGAAGCGTCGGCTAGAGGTGGGTTTTAAGACCACTAATTTTACAGAGTATTTTTAATAGTGCAACATTTCTCTCAGACAAAGTTGCAGGCTAAGTTTTCAAGTGGATTTTCTACAATGTAGATTTAGATTGTCATCCGGGAAACCCTCAAAATTACTGTTAATGTTGTAAAATTTTAAATGGTGATTATACTGAAAGAATAGCATCAATATTGAGCCCTGTCTGCCTTAAGCCATTTTTTTGTGAAAGTCACCAAGCTGATTGGTACTTCATATTAAGTCCATTGCGAACATAGGTGATGTGTAATCCTGTTCCGAGTGCAGAGTACTTGTCATCGTTCGTATGACCGAACAACTTTCCAGTGTCAAGGATCGACTGCCCGAACTTAACCTATGTGTTCAATTCTGGGCTTTACATGTATCCCTGCTTGAGGGGGAGTGGGAGGGACAGGGGTAGGGGGAGCAGAGATTTGTATCTACAGGGCTGTAATTACATTGGCAGTGTTCCAGTGTGGGTGGTTCACACTGCGAACCCTAATAGAATGACTTCGGATTCCCCCCAACCCACCCCCCCCATCTCTCTACGTACATGTACATGATTGCTTTGGATGGGGGTACATGTACATTCCTTCTGCAAATTAATGTCTGGAAAATATCCGCCCTGCAAGCAGGAACGCTTTGGGGACGGGAACTTCGGGAAGAAAAAAAGAAAGAATATTTGAAATTCAGCCAAATTGATGTTGGCAAACTCCCTCGGTGTTCACAGCTAGTGGCAAGTTTGGGTAGTTGACGGAAGGAAAAGGTGTCGGAGGTCAGGAATCGTGCATCTTAGTCACACCTGCAGGAATATTATCACAATTAATGATGTATTAAGCTGTGTTATTTTTTAAGATTTATTTTTACAGATTTTTCTCTTGTGAATCTGTAAACCTGATCAAAGTGGAAATGTTTGTTTGAGTGTGCAAATATGTTTTGCATCTTTCTACATCAGCTGAGTTTCTCGTTTTGATTTGGAATCAGCGCTGTTAAAAATGCAATTTTAACTGAAAACTCTGCTTTCATTGTAGCTCCTAGTTCCTGTTACTGTTAGGCCATATTTCATTGCAGTGTGCTGAGCACTTTATGTCTGTACTACATGGTTGTATATGAAGTAAATTTGATAAGTTAAATCACCAAGTGATGAAATGCTATAATTGGGCCCTGAAACTTGGACTCAAAGATCTTCTGTTTAATACGGTGAGGCTGCGAGGCTTTCCTTTGAGGAATGTTTGCTTGAGGCTTCGTCATTTATTCAGGACAATGTCCTGGATCCTGGATGACTTTATCAGGCCATACAGACATAGGCCTACTCACATCACCAGGAAATCCACCATCTGGAAATAATGATTTATTACCTCTAAAAATCAAAAAAAGAATTTTTCATAAAACAAGGGTGAAAAAAAAGGTCTGACGAACTATGAGAAAACGCCTCCTGCTTTCCTGTGTCGCTCGTCTTTGGGACAAGAAAAGACTGAAGAAAGGGAAAGAAGACCCCAGGCCACTCCCATTCCAACTCACACCCCCATCCTGTTACTCATGGCCGCCTCAATCGGCTAATTTCCGTACATTTCCCCTTCGTTTCGGAGGGGGAGAGGGAGTTTAAACATTTGCTTGTAGTAAAATTATTCCGTTTTCCCTTTGGGATTTTGACTGGATGCAATTGATAAGTTAGTTGCTTTCTGTAGTTGTGACCAAAAGCTGACTTTATTATTCATAGGAAATGTACTTTTTCCTTGGGTGAACATCGGTCCTTTTTTCTGTGTCATCTGTACTGTTTCTCTTGTGTTTGCGTTCATACTTTGGAAATGTCACACCTCACAAAGTTCACACCTCGACAAAGTTTTCTAACTTGCAGTTTGGGTAACACATGGGTTACTGTTTTCCCAACAAAGACAGCACTGTAACAAGTGTGAATCCGTAAGTTAGCTGGCTGCGGCAAGTTTGAATTCTATTGAGCAGCCTTTTCATGGATTTGCACCAGGGAGTTGACACCAGCCATCTTAATTGTCAAGTGCTTAAGATGCTGCTCTAGATTGCAGGAGGGTGTGGGTTCAAGTCACACCCAAGCACATTATAAAATGCAAACAAGAAGTGCACAATTAAGGCTTCAAATCTCTGTTTTAAGCCATATCCTTTGACAAGCCATATCCCCTCATGAAAAATAAAGGTGATTTTTAAAACATTTATCAACATTTAATCTGCTGTCACACCGAGCCAGCCCTCTTGCACCACAGTCAGAGGGGTGAAGAAAAGGCATTCGGAGTAGGCCCTTTGGGGAGTTATCAGTACCCCTGCCTGCCCTAAGACAGTCTCCTCCGGTTCTAGCTTAGTCATAGGTTAAAAAGGGTATCTATTACTTTCTGGCAGTCATTTCTTTCTCTTGGGACTGTGTGACAGGGAAAAGTGGAGCCAGTCTTGAAAGATGTATCCTCAATTTTTTTCCCACATTTTGATTCAAATCCGACCCTCCTCCCTGACTGATATTGAATGAGGGCAAAGATTTTAAATATTGGGGACAGGGAGGGGTGTTCAAGTTGGCATTCTCTCAAAACCTACTTTCGTAAAAATATGAGAGGAAATCATGTGACCGATCCCCCCCCCCCCCCCCCCCCCCCCCCGAGTTTTGGCGTGTCCTTTCCCTTATCTACAGGGTAGGTAGGGATGTCATCACTGCTGGTTTTGTATTTACTAATTTGACAAACACAAACTCGCCAAGCGAGGGCAGTAGAACTACAGTGTATTTCCATTGTTGTTACATGATGTCACAAAAGCGAGACACCACATTGGTCTTAATTTAACAGTGAAGTCACCTAAAGAGGCCAGGCTTACTAAATGCTCATTGAATTAAGCTACATACTGTATATTGGGAGACCAGGGACAGACATTTCTGGTGTTTACAAAAGGCACTTCCAATTAGAAAATCAAAATGTCTGTAACCATATCTGTGAAATTCCCACCTTCATCCTTAGCCAAAATTGTCCTGTTACGATCTACGCATTCTCAGCATTGTGAAGTCTTGATAAAAAGAAATAAATGTGACAAAATGACTTACTTAAGGACACAGTCTGTGTCATAAGTTGTCCTGGTACCCTAACTCTAACACACGTTCCAGCTAAACATAGCATACTTTATTGTAAACTTTGAGTTGGGTGAACTCTTTTATCCCAAAACCCAGACTCCAATCTGAGTCACCCAGTAATCAACTGGAATCACAGAGGATGCGATTTCTCCCAAAACCTGAGTCACTACTCCATAGGGACCCAAACTCCTTTCCCCTTCTCCCCATCAGGCTAAATGGTGCTCAGATTTGGAAAAGTGAAGATCGACAATCAACATCCTCTTCCAAGTTCCATTTTTAGTCAAACAAAGTTTGAGATTTTCTTTCCAACCTTCATATCCACACAATTAAAAATAACCCAAATATTGTTATTGTGTGCACACTCATTTTGTTAATACCATCATTTTGGACAGGTAACAAAAAAATCATTTGTTGTTTTTACCACTGCTATCAAAACTTGAGTAAGGTGTTTTGTCAAATCATGAAGGAAATTTTGGGTTATTACAGATGATACAATAGGCTTTTGAATGGGCCAGCTATTGAAATGCCGCGCCTTAATTTCTAATCAAATGGAAAGAATCCGTTTGGGCATCATTAAAAAAAGTTTACGCTTTGGCTTGCAATTTGAATTAGTGTTTTGGCCACCGTGTAAAATCGTCCTGACATTTGTTTGTTTTGCTACGTGGGTGAAAAAAAATCACTTCACAATGTGATTTGGATGACCTGATCACAACAAAATCCCGCTCCGTAGGCCTTGGCTTTTCAGTACAAAAATAACAACTAATGCAGTCTGGTGCTCATTCATTGCCACACTGCGAACCCTAATAGAAGGGACGAAAAACCAGACCCGAGCCAAATATCATTCTGCCTTCGTGCATTTTAATAAATCGCGAGGAAGTCGCATTTCCCTACTAATTGAATCCATTTGAATGGATCGCGGGATGCAAAGCCAAGGTCTTCTCTCCCTCTCTCTCGCGTTTAATTCTCCTTCAAGAGCTTGCGAGGCAGCCAGCCGTACCTTAGGAATGCAGTGGGCCAAGAGACATCAGTTTTTGCTGGGGGGTTACAGAATAATTGAAGCGAGCGAGTCTAATGCTGTGTCAAAATTGTAATGAATAGATTGGCAGAGATGCAAGAAATGGCATGCAAATTGTAAGCTCAGGAAAATTCAAGACAACTACATGTATGATGTAGGTAATCAATTATAAAACATCTCCTCCGGCAATGCTACTTACTTTCAGATTGGCAGTGTTTTCTTGTATATTGAAAATGTGAGCCAAAATAACGAAGTAAAGTTCTTTATACATGTACGGTATTTAATATTTTTGAAGTCTTTTTACAGTTGTACTTTTTTGGTAAAATTCACTGAACTGGTGGGTACTTTCTAAACCTTATTTTTAAGACCATTCTGAACAGCCTGCTGTAGGAAAATTTCCAGGAAAATTTACCAGGTGGATCGAACTGATTTGGAAGGTCCAGTGTGGGCAGTTTGTTGATGTCATCTAGTAAATGAAATTAATTTGGTGGTTTTTAGTCAATTTGAAAATTTCTGTACCAAATTTGGCACAAGAGAAAGCTGTGACACAGCACTCTCAAAGGAAGTTCATTTTTGTTTTTCATATTTGCCAGAAGATGAGCAACTATAATTGCATATGATGCAGTTATTCAGTGAGCTTGCACTCATAAGCCGCTGTGGAACAACGTGCTTAATTGCATCCTGCGATTAGTCAGCACTGTAATTAGTGATAACTACAATGTACTTGTGTTCATATTAGCTCACGGTAGCGTTTGTTATTGCTTCACGGTGTTTTTTATCAATTTTTTTGAGGTATCAGTTTTCAAAACAAGACATTTCGTGTGAATCATCCTGTTGTGTTTTTTAATCATCTTTTATCAGTTTCAGGGGAATTTATGCTCTCCTTACATAATTTGTCTGTTTTATGCAGAAAGACAATGTACTGGTACATGTACATGTGTTCTGAAACATAGTATGCTGTTAGGTGTGCTTCTACATTTAGTTCACACAGGTGTGTGAACTACATTTAATGGACTTTGGTCCAATGATATTGGGCCATTGGTAGCTCATAAATATTCATGAGATACAACCACTCTTAATAACTGTCAGTCTCCAGCCCCTATCAGTGCTGAAGCCCACTACACCTCGCTTCAAAGTACATTTTAATTTATCAAGTGCAGTAATGATTAGACTCGGTTGACAAGCAACAAGTAGGCCCGGGTCAATATTGGCTCAGTGACATGACCCTAAGTTGGGCCGGTTAGCTGCCGGCAGCGATACCTGTATCAGCCATTGGTTTGCCTAAACGTTTGTGTTGCACACGGTTCAACAATAGATAGCTGCTTTTCATTGTTGTTCAACTTCGTGCCTCTAAGCAAATAGCCAGCTACATGTATTAGTCAGAATCACACCATATGAGCGTGATAATCGTTGGATCGTTTTTCCAAGCTCTGACAATTATGAACAAGCGGTCTCGTTTCATGCTTGGTAGTGCATTGTGAATCGTTTGTATGAGTGTTATTTTAAGAGAATGGTACATGTACCACTACCAAAAAGAAACATGTACATGTACATATGTAAGCATGCAGTTTGCTCTGGGATTTAGCAGATTGTACACAAACCATTGGTATTTTGATTTGGTAAGTGATTTCTCTTTTGTTTATCACTTTGCCAAATGTCAACTAAAGTTTGTATACTAAACTGATTTGTATGAGATAATGCATATTTATTTTTAAAATGTTATTAGTTGACTCTGCAATATTTATTTAAATTGTATGTTGAAAGGAAAAATATCATAACTGCAGTACATGTATAACTCCCAAGCATTGTGTGATGTTGTACATGTATGCCAGCAGAGCATAAAAATCACCACAGAATTGATGTAGACTAGGCAGCTGATAGCATTCAATTTCCTTCAAATTTCTGATAATGCGATTCAGATTTTGAATGTTGAAAAAGACTGAACTTCAGAATCTTGCAGGTTCAGGTGAATAATTATTTGATTGATGTTTTGGCATTTGATCAAATGGCCAACAAAGCTATTCATACCACAATGGAAGCAAGTCATTGATAAACCTATTGCAAAATAAGTCATTCTAGTAGCCATTCATACATTGTACTCCAGGGAAATTTAGAAATGTCAAAAGGCACACTTTTCTTTTCCCCAAAAACTCAACCATGGTTCTGTCATGATTGCTTTTTGATAAATTGCACAAAATTTGTTTGAAATTGAATACAGTGCTCAGTACCTAGTGCACATTACACAATACATGGAGGTGTACTCCACATTGTAAATGTACACGTGTATTTACCTCACGTTAGTCTATTCAGCACCAAATCAAGTCGACAATGCATTTTGCTCTCCTCTCAACTAATCAATTCTACGCGTCCCCATGCCAACACTAATGGTAACACTTTGCCGATAATCGCCAGATTCCTGCGTACATGCCCAATGCCCCATTGTCAGCCACGCTCCAACAGCCAAACGTTAAGAGTTCACTACTGACGTCACATGACAATCAGTGTAAGTGGCGCGGAGCATTTAGGATCCGCTACGGTCATTGCCAAAAGCCTGTGGAGAATTTCTTAAATGCCTTGTCCATTAAATATAGCTTATGGAGGACAATTTCAGCCGGCAGGGACCAGCCTCTTCAATTTTTGAACAAGGACAGCGTGCCTAATGATTAAATCATCTCCATTAAAATTCATACTTAAAATCTTTATTTTAAAGATGATTTTAATGCTTCTGCCATGTACTTAAAAATAAAAAAAGTTGTAAGAGAAAAGAAATTGAATACAGATCCATCCTTGTTGAATTATGAAATTGAAATGATTTAAATCTAGCTATAGTTAGTTGCTGGCCGGACTAGTGGCTGCCGGCCAGTGCGGCGGCTGTCAGTCCAGTGGTTGCTGGCTGTACTAGTGGCTGCAGTGCGGCAGCTGTCAGTCCAGTGGTTGCTGGCTGTACTAGTGGCTGCCGGCCAGTGCAGCGGCTGTCAGTCCAGTGGTTGCTGGCCGGACTAGTGGCTGCCGGCCAGTGCGGCGGCTGTCAGTCCAGTGGTTGCTGGCCGGACTAGTGGCTGCCGGCCAGTGCGGCGGCTGTCTGTCCAGTGGTTGCTGGCCGGACTAGTGGCTGCCGGCCAGTGCGGCGGCTGTCAGTCCAGTGGTTGCTGGCCGTCAGTCCAGTGGTTGCTGGCCGGACTAGTGGCTGCCGGCCAGTGCGGCGGCTGTCAGTCCAGTGGTTGCTGGCCGGACTAGTGGCTGCCGGCCAGTGCGGCGGCTGTCAGTCCAGTGGTTGCTAGCCGGACTAGTGGCTGCCGGCCAGTGCGGCGGCTGTCTGTCCAGTGGTTGCTGGCCGGACTATAGTGGCTGCCGGCCAGTGCGGCGGCTGTCAGTCCAGTGGTTGCTGGCCGTTCTGCTGGCTGTCAGCTAGATAGACTGTAGCCAATTTCACAAAAAAGTGCATACATTTGTAACTTGCGGAACTTTTGAAAATGGCATAAGCCCCATAGCTTGCGTGTAATTATCACAGGAATGTTGCACAACTTTTGCGATAAAAAGTTGCGCAGGTTTCATGAAATCTGCTGCAAGCCTATTTGTAAATCAAAGTTACTGTCCAGATAGTGAAAGAACAATTTGTATCTTGTATAGGCCTAGTGGTGGTACAGATCACCAGTTCAGTCGTTGGTCTCCATTTAAACCCTGCTTGTTGCTAACCACTATGTCAGGCCTCGTCATTGGACGTTTCAGCTACATGTACTCATTCACCAATTAATACCAAATAGTTGTCAATTGATAACCAATAAGTGACCAATTAATGGCCAACTGGCGATAAAAAAAAAACACTTTTTTTATTAGAAAACACCACAAATTTGCTGATGGAGGCAGAATTTAATCAATCTATCTTATTGAAGCTTATGTAGCATTCATTAACAAGTTATTGAAACAGCTGGGCCTGTTAAAATGCTATCAATTCAATATCAACATTCAATGATAATTTTTCTTATTACAGCCCACGTTTAGAAGTAAACAAAACTGGCAAAAAAAGAGAACTGCAAATTATTTATTTAACCTTTAGGCCAAAAAAAATAATAGTTCTGCTTCCGATTACATGGCATTTAAAAATAGGGTAGGTAGGTAGGGAATTTTTTTTTTTTTGCCAATTTTTTTTGTGCACAATCATATGGAGGCATCTGCGTGGTTTTCTTTTTCTTTTTCTTTTTTTTTTTTTTCATTTTTCATTTTTTTCATTTTTTTTCCGATAAAAAAATTAGGGTCGCAGCCTAAAAATAGGGTCGGTCGGGAAACCGGAAGCAGAACTATTATTTTTTTTGGCCTTAGTCGTCAAAGAATGTTAATTTAGAAGATACATGCGTGCTACATACATGTACATGTGTGTACACACATCGCACACGTTTGTTTCATTTACACAGAATCAACAGCACTGCAGAATTGAGCATACCATTTTATTGGTAAAAAAAGAAAGAAAAACTTCATTTTTGCACCTGTGTAATCTAGGGACTTCCCTTAACTCCATTTAAATGCAAATGAACAATTTCCATTTACGGTATGTGGCTGATGAAACAAGGGTGGAATTATATTAAAATGTCCTTTAAAAACACAATGTAAGACATAATTTAATACACATCTTGTACATGAACATTGTATAATACAAATGACGCTCATATTAGGGTACTTATAATTACACTCACAGAATTTCTCCCGTATTTTAATTACCTTCAATCGCGAGTGACAATCCTACATGTACATTGTACTTTGCAATCCTTGCCCCTTGTAATTTGCGATACAGAGCATCAATGACAACTGTACATATGATAATTGCCATGTGAGCTCTCTCCCCCCTCCCCCACCCCCTCCTCCAACCAAACACACACACAAAGCACACTGGTTAACGTCACGGCCGAGCGAACCACTGGGAACAGTTCATTTCTAATGCCAGGTCCGTCCCAACGTCGACAGCAGCGACGGCAGAATGATTAATTATTAAATGATTCCGGTCGGTGTGATTCTCGGAGTCTCTGCCATACAAGTTGCCTTATTGGTCCATACATGTACGAACGCTACACAAAATTAAACTCTAGGCCATGTCAATAATTTATCCCCTACTGAATTTCGAACTGCATGTTAAAGTCCACAATTAAAATCCAAGATATGGATTTCTTACAATATTTATGACAAATTATTTGACGGAACGCCAGGACTTCATTTTATGCCAGTGACTTTAAAAAAATAGAACTGGGTATTTCCATAGAAGAAGCCAGAGTGTGACATTTTGATGCATTTGTAAAAATAACCTTTTCAAGTTAACAACATTAAATGAATCTCTGTGCAATTTCTAAATTATGCAGAATATTTAAAATAATTTACAAACAGTTAGACATGTCTTGTTATCATAGTCTTGAAAATATTTAAGAAAATTGTTTCATGACGTACATATAGAGGGGACTCCAAGGCATTTGTCAACTCTTTCGATTAAATTTCAAGTCTTTTTGACCAATTTCATTCTGGGAAAAGGTAGTTGCTGATTTTACCCAGCTGTAAAACCTGGACTTTATCGATTCGAATTACATTATGAGTGAAAGTTTCAAAATGTCACACTTGCATTGAGAAGATCACACTAGTTTATTGAATCGTTCACGTTATGTTAAGGGTAGTATCAACAGATAAAAGAGGTGTTCGATTGAAGAGGTCATATATTCTTTATATGCCGAGGGTAATCGTTCCTGAAGTCAGGTAATTATACAAAATCAACTCCAGAAGTGCCACGATGTGGGGGGAGGGGGGGAGGGGAGGGGGGGGTGGAGGGGAGGGGGGGGCGGGTTGGTGTTGGGGGGAAACACTGTGTCCCGTTTTCATGGAATGACCCAATTACAAACATAGAACTAAAATTCCATTATCCCAGTCTAATTCTGGTAGAGTACAGCAATAGTTGAAATTGATTGCTTTCCGTGACGTAGAACATCCGGGAATGTTTGGTGGTCAACGGTCACGCGCGTACACGCGCGCGCCAATAGACGCACATAAACACGCGTAAAAAATACTCACCAGCGTATTTTCATTCAAAGTTGTCGCACGCGCGCACTGCGATACATTAAATTTATTAAGCATGTACTCAGCTTGTAAAAACGAAAGTGCTTCTACTTGATCGCGATTTTTAGCCTGAAGAAATACGTTTTTATCTTTATCGATACAACAGCCATGGCGCAACAACATAAAGCAAGGTTAAGTGCAACCAGTGCGCTTTTCTTGCTCTTTTTGCCGGTTATCACTCGAGCCACGTGGGTCATGAAAAATGACAACCAAAATGGTGGATGGAAGGCATGACGTCACCGGAAAGCAATCAATAGGTATGGAACATTGCTCCTTTGACTGAAAAAGTATAAATTGGAGGCTGTTTAGCTAAAATGAGCAGCATTTTTTATTGAGTGTAGATTAAATGTATTGGCCTTTTTAAAAATTATATAATAAAAAAAACAATAGAGTCAGCCTTTGTAAATGCTTGGTGCATAATCCTTCATGAGAATCAGAGAATCTTGTTTTCAATATCGGTAACCCAATTAATTTTGATAATAAACTTTGCAACTAATGCAACTACATGTATGTGCTGCGCCGTATTTGAAATTTTGAAAGTAATAATGACGTCAACCATGCAACAATTGCATGGATGACGTCAAGATTAATGCCTTGTTTACCGACTCCCATATGCCGTGAAGTATGTAAAATCTGTTGTGTCCTGACTCGCGCCCTCTCAAGTCCGTGCGCCAAACTGCAAAATATGGCGACTTACATATGAGGCGTTCAAAGTTCTAGTTAGGCAACCCTTTGCAAGTGTTGTCCCTTCCTTTAAAGGGCCTGTGACATGCTAAACAACTTTGTGCCTAATCTTTGCTTCATAATGACGGATTACTTGTTCAGTAAGACATACTATTGTTCGTTTGGATGTAAAATCAATAAAAGGTGGCCTTTTTCAACTTTGAAGATTTCATTGCAATAAATCACAGACAGAGGGCGCTGTTTTGAGTGCATCACATAAGGAAGACAGAAGGGAAAAGTTAAGAAAAAACATAAGACTTCAAGTTGGACTTGTGGCAAATTGCTGCAGTTTCTACCCCCAGTTTTGTCATGGCTTACAGCAGGCAACATGTAAAACAAACTCAAACAGCCATGGATTACAAAGGTTTCAGGAAAATTGAGAAAAAAGTGGAATCTTGTGTGCACAGTTGAATGTGATTTTCCTGTGTTTGCCTCTTCTGAGGGAAACATGTACATGATCATTTAATAAAAGAATAAATTAGTATAGTAAGCTCTTGACTGAAAGTACATGGTTTACCTTTGCTCATAATCGGATTATGTACATGTAGCTATCAGTATCAGTTATTTTAACCCAAGGCATGAACAATTATTCTATAAGAAATGTTCATCCAAGTCACACAGTGATATTTCTCATAAGACAAGAGGCAGACCGTTGCATATTATTGATAAATCATCCCCACCATACTGTTTACTTCACCGCACCAGGATTGATCCCACCAAAGGCCAAATAGATTGGCTCTAGCTCCTTTTACCTTAAACCACTTAAGTCCGCGTGTCATCAAGCGTTATTACACTGCCCTGGTTAATATTCACTCTGCGCTCAACACGTACGCGCTCTGTCCCCCGCAGCACGCACGTGCACAAACTACATGTGCACATAAGACGCAATGTCTCCTACGTATGGTACATAAGCCTTAATATTTGTAGAGGCCCGAACGGGTTTAATTACATGGAAAAAAGAAAACGGAAGAAAAAAATTCTTGTGCATGAAGATGAACTCGTCTTCAGAGCTAAGTTCAATTTCAATTTCTGCCGCGGCTGGTGAAATTAGGTCATCAATCATTCGAGCAGATGGCTTGTACGTGAGTCTCTGCCGACATTTTACACACTCACGTTTTGTGCACGTACACAGAGCTAAGGCGCAGGCCTTTTTTTCGGTCCCTCGCTATTGGTCCTCGGACACTAACGCCCAGGCTTTGTAGAGGGATAATTCTCAATTTAACGGAGGCATCGGGTGGGTGGGGCCTTCTTGAGCTTGTATTGCTCTTTTCAGAGAATGTTCTGTGATTTTTTGACAGATCTATGTTTATGAAAATACTGGGGTTGGTGCTGTGCTTTATTAAAACTTTCTATAATTGGAAAATTTTATAGTTATTCGGTGCAAAATATTGGTCAAAATTGTGCTAACTAGAATTTTTCCCAGTTAACCCTTTACAAATTTGTCCGATTGACACTCAGTTAAAGTGTTAATTTTGCTTCGCCAACATATACGGTATGTACATTGTACATTTGTATGCTATATTTCTCTAAATAAGTTTTGACTTGTTCCATAAATTCATGAAGTATCATCTGCCTACCGGTAGTTTGTACCGTACATATCATTTACACAGTATACATACATGTACGTCCTACATGTATAATCCGTCAGGGTGAAAATTTGCATTGCACGTGTCATGCATCTGGGTTTCTATCAAAGCCTTACTCTTAGAAAAATAATCCATTGAGAAATAGTTGTTACAACTGAAAGAATGTCATCGCGACAGCACGAACGCGAAGCGTTGCAGCCCACTTAACCAACATCTGCACAGACCTAGCAGAGACACTCGGAATGTCTGAGATGACAAAACTTTGGCTTGAAAATTGCTGGGAATGCTAGTCATGTGCGCTGGGTCTGTGTTTAAGCTGGGTGGAATGTCACTGCACACCGATGGGCGACAGAGGGACGGAATTTAAATCAGACTCCTTCAGTTAAACCACAGATCTGTGTACAATATGCACTGTGGTTGTCTTGAGGTTGTTGGAATGGAATGCTTTAAGATTTATTGCACAGATTCAGAAAATTAGCCAAACAAATAAATGTACATGATTTGTTTTGCTGCAAATTTGTGTTATCTTCCTCCCGAAATTTAAATTAATTTAACTAGTCGAAGTTTCGTTTACAGGTACATGTTATGTCTCGGGGGAAAAAAATTGGACAATTTCGTATTTAATGCGAAAGTGGTCTCTACGCTATATTTTTATCATCAAATTCATACCAGTATCTAGTAGCTTGGTAAACACTCGATGCCCACCGATTTCCGCTTCTGAAACTATCATACAAGAAAAATCAACAATGGATATAGGCCTACACAGTAGGTCAGTGTCACAAGGAAAGAAAGTGTCTGCTTACTGCATGTGTGCATGTACATGTATGATGGTATGGTTATAATAGCAAGTACCAGGAAATCTTTAAAAAAATTGTACATTTCTGTTTATTTTGCTTTTATTTTTAAACAGAATCAATGTACAGTAATGACCCATTTTTTACAAGGGATATATTTAGTACACAGTACAATGTACATACTGTACAGTGTATGTGAGTCTTTCCATGGTAAAGGGGGCATTTTGGCAACACAGACAGGGCTCGAAATACCCACTGGACCGGTGGACCGAGGCCAGTAATTTAAGCCTCGGTCTAGTGCTTTCTCCACCTTACTAGACCAGTGGTCCAGTGCATTTTTAAACTATCGAACAGTAAATCCACGTTCCTTGTAGCTTTGGTCTTGTAAAAATAGCGTCGGTCCAGTAAATGGTTTAAGCTACTAACCCTGTGGTCTAGCAGATTTTTTCATGAAATTCGAGCCCTGACAGACCATACATTATTTTCCAGAAAATACCTTTGGCTGGTCTCAAAATAAAAGAAATAAGTTTCAGTTGTTCTGAAGAGATAACTTAGGCCCAAATAGGGTTACAAATAGTGTGACAACAGGAAGCTCGGGCTTTAAGAGTTATGAGTTTAAAAAGGTCAAATGTTATACTTTTGAATGATTGCATTGATAGGGATGTTGAGTTAAACCAGTTTGATTGATTGAGTTTTCACTCTGGTTTTTCCTTTGTTGTCACACACGTTGCCCCTTTTCACACAAAATAAAAAAGGTTGAAATGATCTTTAAGAGTTATGAGTTTAAAAAGGTCAAATGTTATACTTTTGAATGATTTTCAACTTTGCATTGATGGGGATGTTGAGTTCAACCAGTTTGATTGATTGAGTTTTCACTCTGGTTTTTCCTTTGTTGTCACACACCTTGCCCCTTTTCACACAAAATAAAAAAGGTTGAAATGACCACTTTTTCAAAATCAATCACCTATGATTTAGTGTTCAATATGCTCTATACCTTTTTGTAATTTGTACTCATGTGAAGTGTACCCGGTATTGTTAAATTTTCTCATTCATTCGTTGGCAGCTGAAAGTTGAATAAAGAGCATACTGTATTTGTGCTGTCACCGTCAGTTTTTTAGATAATAATTCAACACTAGGTTACTCTTGGATAAAATCCTTTTCCCTCCAAAATGTATTACACTGTGTCATAAATTTGTATACTTTTCCATCTTGAAGGAGTGACATAATAAGCTATAGGAAGCTTAAATCTTTCCACAGTTACATGTACATGTAGGTCTGGACCTTGTCAATTGATTTCTACTTTATGTTATATCACCAGTCATCCTATCCATATATCTCTTCAGATGCCTATGTTTCCTAAGCAGTCTTTAGGCCTGTCTGCATTGGACTTTTTTTGGTCAAAATTACCGAGACGAAGGGTACTATCCCATTTTTAATCTAGTGCGGACTGCCTAGTAGCTTTTCCCGAGTCCAGCAGTTACTTTTCCTGGCCAACTGCTGCCCAGGAAAATTGACTAGGGAACTTTTCCCGAGACGATAAGTCCAACGTGGACACATCGAGTCGGTAAAAGCGCTCTGGAAGTGTGCGTCCGGGCCGTCAAGGTCAAACTGCGAAGCATGCTCAACGTCTCGGTAAAATGTTCCCGTGTCGAAAAAGTCCAAATGCGGACAGCAGTAAAATTTAGCCATTTTTCATTTTATCATCGTCTTAGTAAAACCTCCCAAAAAACAAGTCCAATGCAGACATTCTCTGAAGGGCTTGAAATCAACTTTTTGTCAAGTTAAATTTGCATATTCTCTTCAAATTTTGTCATGAAATACTGAAAATATACCATTGGAGTAAATTAGAGTAATTATTTTCTGTTTTATCATCTTTCAAATTTCACAGTTTTTGACACCCTTATACCCACTAATAAAGTGTGAAAATTGGGAAAACTGGAACATTTTGTACACAGATAATTAATAGGACTACATGTACTCATAGCTCTTTGACTATTAAACATGATTGGTTATGAATATGCAAATTCATTAGCATAAAAATAGAAAATGAGGCTTATTACGTCCAAACAGTGACAGTTTACAAGAACACAATGCCCTCGTAGATAAGTGCACAGTACAAGTCCTATTTAAAGGGATTGTTAAAAACTTACAAAACAGTGGTGTGCTGAGTTTGTCTAATTGATTTGATAAGCAGCCCTTCAATAGTGTGGCATCTTTAAATCCTTTGGGGTAGGTTTTTTTTCAGTCTGTGAACCTTCACTAGCTTCAGAGATTTTTCAGATCACAACTTGGCGTGATTTGAGACTTGGTTTGATTCTCTGATGCCCTTGCTACATTCCATTCAAATGCCAGGGGTGAGGGAGCCTGGTTGCATTCTGCGTGGGTTGTTTGAGCAGAATGGACATGGTATTTTTACCAGTGAATTGGGTTTTCTATCAGCCACAGTAAAAGATCAATATCTGGCCTTGCGAGACGTGACGTCATTCACTTGTGGTGGTGTCAAGTTCTCAAATTTTAGACTTTAATCTCACAACTTCAGAAAGAAATCTTGCTGTTTTTATTTCAGCAAACCTGGGCATCAATTTAAATTAACCTGAAAGTTTTGAAGAAAATATTTTAATTTTAAGGGTAAAATAATGTGTACAGATAGATTACTGGATTGAAAAACTGTTACAAACGATGTTACTATCTCCTTTTGTGACTGAGGATGCTTATGTATGTGATAAAAATCATCTTGTGTATATAAGTCAGCTCAGTACCTCAGATACGTTCCGAAAAAACAATAAAAAACTGTATCCATGCTTTCAGTTGAGGAAAACCAAATTGCTGCCCAGGAAAATTGACCAGGGAACTTTTCCCAAGACGATAAGTCCAGTGCGGACACAGCGAGTCAGTAAAAGCGCTCTGGAATAGTACGTCTGGGCCGTGAAGGTCAAACTGCAAAGGTACACTGCGCATGCTCTCCCACGGTCTTGGTAAAATTTTCCCGTGTCAAAAAGTATAAATGCGGACAACAGTAAAATTTAGAAATTTTTCATTTTATCATCGTCTTGGTAAAACCTCCCAAAAAAAACAAGTCCAATGCGGACACGGCTTAAGTGCACAACACAATTCCATAGTTTCACCTATGGTGGATGTTCACTCCTGATTAATTGAGCCTCATCATTGCCAACTTGTGACATTCTTGTTTAATAAATTCCTGGGCGTTACTTGACGGAACACATCAATCATTAGACAGTCGCACCCGCTGACATTTTATTTAGCAAATACTTGTGTTTCCGCTGCTTGAACTGCTGTCATGTTTGCTGCAGTTACTAAGCCGACAGTTGATGATCTTATCAGCAGAGAAATAATCATTAGCACAGAATATTTAGCTTACATTTAGGTTACTTGATAAAAAGCTTTGTTAAATGTTGTTAGTACCCATCAACCAGGCCTTCACATTATAGACCATATCGAATATCTGCCATCTTGTAGGGCAGTTTCTTTGTTCCGTGAGGACATGCTTGGATGTACATTTTGTGCTTACATTGTTGACCAATTTAAACAACAAATGTTGCCCTACAATATGACAGCTATTCGACACGGTCTATAAAAAAAGGGCAGGTCACTTTAGTCTCAATTTTATCCAAATTTCAAAGGGCACTGGTTTTTCCTCAAATTGAAGAGGACAGTGCATGCTGGCCAAGTTGCCTTCAGAAATTGTGTATCTTGAAAAGGTACATGTATCAAGGCCAACTCAGAAGGGTGTAAGGCCATTGGCCTCAATAGCCTCAGTTAATGTTAAGGCTTGAATCAATATTAATACTTAGCTCTGCTAAGGATCATTTATTTACACTGTCCTATCCCTTTACCCCTCCCTATTAAAGGCACAGGCTCGTCAGCAATGCGCGCCCGCCAAATTCGTGCTCGAAACACGCAGCTCCATGCCTTTGCTATGGAGCTGCGTACTGCGTGGCACACATTTGGCGGGCGCGCATTGCTGACGAGCCTGTGCCTTTAAACACCCATTTTCTTGGCAACTGCTCTTTTTGGCCACTCCCCTGGAGTCTGAAAACTCACTTGATTGGAGATGACTAAATGCTGCCCTCTACTGACAGATTCAGGTGTGTTTTCTAACTTTACAAATCTAAAGTAAAATTTTTTTTTTTCCTTCTCTTTCTTCAGTGATCCAATGAGGGCAACAAGATGATGACAACGGAGCCGTCCATGGACAGACACATTCAGCAGACTACTGAGCGATTAATTTGCATAAAACAGGTGAGGTCACGAATAAATTAACATGAGATGGAGGAGAGAATTGCTATTATTACTCTTGCGTAATAAACACTGTTAAAGTGAACATCACATAAAACAAAACACTTCAATTTCAGGGCACGACTATAAACTTGGATAGTTTCTCATATTAAAGGAAGGCTTTGAATTTTTGAAGGACATAGGCCTCCCTTTATTTTCTTTTAACTGTTAAGTAATAGTATGTGTTAAAATAGTAATTTGCTAATGGTCAAGATCTGTAATGTAACAGCCTCATATTCTGACCATATTCTGATGTAAATGTAACAAAGGCTCTTTAAGAAAGTCTTCAAGATGGAATGTGTGCATATGTGTGCAATGTAAGTGTACAGGTATATTCAGGAAAAAGCAAGAAACATTAAAGGCACAGGCTCGTCAACAATGCGCGCTCGTGCCAACTTTGTGCCACGAAATACGCAGCTCCATAGCAAAGGCATGGAGCTGCGTATTTCGTGGCACGAATTTGGCGCGCGCGCATTGATTTTTGTTGACGAGCCTGTGCCTTTAAGGTGTATTTGTACATACCTTCATGAATATGAAAATCATTGTTATAGCTAAAAAAAAAAACACAATGCCAAATACAGTAAGTAAATATCATTAAAATTTGATACATGTAGCTTTAACAAAAATAGACGATGACATGCTCTTTGTTTATATCTAAACCGCCCTCTGTTGAAAAGTGGTCGTTGTTGTGCGCACACGGCCTGTTTTGCATGCATTTGGTTTGGTAATTATGCTAAAGGTCGTATGTAATTCAAAGACGATTTGACATGCGACCTCATTCCTAAACCAAATTTATGCGTGCGCATAACACCTGGCATGTTTTGGTTTGCTGTGAAGCCAGAGGGCACATCATCTATACGTGTACCGGTACATGTACATTGTGTATGTACAGGTTGTAATGAGTAGTAATAGCACTGTACCAGATCAAATTAGTGACAGCAATACTAAGTCATTTATGAGACACCTTTCAGACTGTAACCACTTTCCGTTGTCAGATCGAGTTTAGTGTCATCTGCTCATTTTTCCGCACATCATCACATTTATGCGCACCCTACATGTACATCGCATCGAGTGCAAACCACCGTACATGAACACGGAGCATTCAACCATAAATCTGCGAAAATTAACATTGTGACTCATGTATTAATTCCCGCCCTCGCTTCATCTGTGAGCGAGAAATCTATTTGTGCCTGTGGCAGAACAATTTAAATTTGCCATAACATAACACCTGTGATCGGGACGGCCAGCCAAGCTACATGAATATAATCTTAGGCCCTGTTTTGGTAAAGTAATGAGTCTTGAATTTAGAACGATTCGAGATACATAATTTCACCAAAACGGGGCCATTTTCCAATCCAATGTTTCTAAATTGCAAAATTAGAATTTCTAACACAATTAAATTAAAAACCCTTTACAACATTTGCAGTGACCTGAAATTTGACAAGAAAAACCTGACTAATAGTGTTGATAGCAATGGTAACAAACACCACATGATTTTTTTTCCCATGGTAAAATGGTTACCTTTGTGGAAGAAATTGCTAACTGAAGGTGGTTTTTTTAATTTTTACAAAAATTGTCTGCAGACAATTTTTTTTACCATTCATTCAACACAAAAACCATGCATGGATTTTTATGGTATTCTGAAGTATTACTGCATCTATGTGGCTGAAATTTCTACAGTACAACGCAATTTATCAACATTCTTTAGTTACCAGGATGCGATGTTGTTCCTGTTTTTAAAAGTTTTCCAATCATGTAATCTGTCTTTAAACTGAAATTGTTGAATTTCTAATCTCTGTGTTGGGACAGGGGCTTACATGTAGGAGGGTAGATGTTAACAAGTGCTAAATGTACACAGTCTACTCGATGTTACTTAATCGCAGAAAATAATGGGCCAGGATGCATACTGACATAATTTATTGAAATGGACTGGCTTTGCCCTGGTATGTACATGTACTGACACATAATATAATCAATATAGGGAGATAGCAGTTGAATTGTTAAGTGGAAATGCAGCTACGGTGTAAGGTTGACGTCCGTGATTATATTTTATTGCCTTGGATGGTTGCCAGCAGCCAGCCACCATTGTTCATCGCAGCATTGCTACGATTTAATCGTCCGCAGGGAAACGGTCAATATTGTTTAATTGTAAACACCTGTATGTGGCTTATCGTCAGTTTGTGAGGTGGTGTTTGTACCGGTACATGCTTTAGATCAAAGCTAATACAAAAATTGTTTTATGCAGTTTGATTATGCATGCAGGTTGTACATGTACAGCAAGTTAAAGCGACCAATAACTAAATACGTACATAAAACTACATAAATCTACATGGACATGTACATGATTGGTAAACCATTACAAATAGTTTCATCTACCTGTGTGATTGAAGATATGCATGATTGAAACCAACCTCACTAAAAATCATCTCCATACTTCGTCTAACTTTTAAGAAAAACTTTGTCGTTATTCTCCCGAAAGCTAATTATCTAAGTCACTTCTCCCTGAAACCACTTCGCCCTGAAACCACTTCGCACTGAACCACGGCCTGCACACGAAGTGGTATTGGTAAAAGTGGCATTTGGGCGAAGTGGTTTTTTGGGCAAAGTGGTGTTTTGGGCAAAGTGGTGTTTGGGCGAAGTGGCGTTTGGGCGAAGTGGTCCAGGGCGAAGTACATGTAGTTTTAGGGCAAAGTGAACGACATCGTTTTTAAAAATAATTTTCGTCTCATGAGACAAAAATTAATTGTTTTACTCATTTCTCAAAGACTCAGGGGAAGTTTTCTGCTGTCATCATGTTTATATTGTTTAAGTTATGTGTTAATCTATGAACATTTTCTGATTTTTTTCGGGATACCAATCGTTTGTCTTTTCAATATTTTAATTGTAAATATTGTACAATGTACATGTCAGTATTTATGCTGTTTGTTTCTTTGCAAATTTTTTTATTTTTATAATTAACCATAATAATAATAATATGTTCTACATGTACCTTTAAACATTTTGGATTGAACACAGACAAGAATTAGTCAGGTCAATTTTGACTTATTGCTGTGATCCAGGAGGGAAAAAGAAGAAAGAATTATTCAATTGAGTCCAATGACCAGGGGTACTGTGAAGCACCATGATATACGTGATGTGTGTGCTTAAAAATATCCACATTGTAAAAATCTCGGTCACAATTTCTGTAACCTGTAAACATGATGAATGCAGACAATTTGTCAAAGCATGTCATAATAAATGTAATTTTCCAAGGTACGTGTACATGTATTTATTAGTACATACAGGTACTGTATGTGTCACACACACGTGCTGACATGCACTTCACCCCTCGGTATTCATGGTACCGGTATTAGAACCGTATGTTAGCCCTTTTGTAAGGGGGTCACATGCTTCTGAAGCACTCTATTACGACAAGTCCACACATCCACGAAGGCATTGTAATTAAGGTAATGAGTGAGGATACATACATGTAGTTTACATAGCCGTCGTTTCTTGTGTCATGACTATATTGCGAAGAGGAGGCTGACATTTACACAATGAATAGTTATTGCTGACATTATTAATGCATCTACCGTACCTCTAACCAGTAGGCCTATTTGTTTTCAAATTATAGTAAATATACTCGGAGTAAATAGCTGTATTTTATTCAGTGAATGTAATTTCAATGTTTTTGTTGGAACAATTGTATACGTATTTTACAAGTGACATTTTTACGGTATAATCATTTTGGGAAGATTCCTTGTTAGTTATCCACTTGTAATTGTGATGGAATGCAATTCTAGTTTTAGCTATCAGATTTGTAGTTTCTGAATTTCATCACAAAGGAAAAGTATGATTTCTGTGATTCCAACATTTCTGTGATTCCTGAAAAAAGAAATGTGGACGAATGTCCATGTTTCTGTCAAATTAATTCGCCTAGACAGTCCATGGGTCATCATCCTTAAAATTAACATATTCATACTTAAGCCATGTCCGCATTGGACTTGTTTTTCAGCAGGTTTTACCGAGACAATGATAAAATGAAAAATGGCTACATTTTACTGCTGTCCGCATTGGACTTTATCGTCTTGGAAAAAAGTTACCTGGTCAATTTTCCTGAGAAGCAGTTGGCCAGGAAAAGTAACTGCTGGACTCGGGAAAAGTTACCGAGAGGAAAACTTCCTAGGCTGTCCGCACTGGATTAAAAATGGGAAAAGTACATGTACCGTACCCATCGTCTTGGTAAGTTTCCCCCAAAAAAAGGCCTTGCGATTCCTCAAAAACAAAATCACATTTACTCCTGAAAATAACCATTTATTTTTAATCTGTTTTCTACATAATTCTAGTATTTGTACAAATCTAAAAAAGCACTTGTTACTGTTATTTTGCTAATACGGAAATTTTTTGTCTGATTCCATAGCAACTAACTTCCATTTTTGATCGATTTCCTTAGCAACTGTCCCACCCAAGTACCTTCCAAACCGCAGCGAGGGAACTCCTTGAGTGGTGTGCTGATCCCAGAGCTTTCCAACGATCTTTTGAACCGGGACTTATCGGCTGTTTAACGGTAAGCTGTGTGCAAGATGCTTTAACAATCTTTACGTTGTTGGGTGTCTCCTTAAAACCTGCCTGTCCAAATCATTGTCAAATCAGATTTGTCAAATTTTGGAAGATTCAATAGATTTGACTGCAGTCACGATTTCTTTATCATTTTACGATTTTGAACCGGATCGCTCCTTCTGAACTAAGGTGCGCAATTGAAAAATCATGCACCTAAAATTATCTGTAGCCTTAGTGGGATATAGACAGCCAAAGTGTGACATAGGTTGCCATGATAATTGGCTCTTAACATCATAGCTGTCGGAAAAAGTACGATTGCAAAAGCACAGGGACACGGTTTAGTGATTTTTAGTGTAGAGCCATTGCCTCTAAGGAACTAACAAGATGACGTCTTCACTTCAGCAGTCTATTATAACGAACACAACTGTAATGAGCAATTTTGTAATGACAATTTAAACTTTAGCAAATTGTTTGTAAATTGGTTTTAGTTCGGGTAAATTTTCATTTGCACAGATCATTAGGAAACATGTTTTATTTGATTCATTCTATTTCTAAACAACCATTTAACCCTAACCTATCTACATAGTCCTATTCAAAACACTACCATTCCAAATCTAAACAAACACCAAGACCACAAAACAAAACAACAGGTCCCCCTCAATTCCCACCCCCTTATTTTCCTCGCCTTTGTATAAAAAAATAAAAATAACCACAAACAAAAGGAAGCTATTACTGGTTTATTTGTTGCTGCTTCCTGAGTTACATTTGTCGGAAACCTTAGCAACCTTCCTGGATACAATACCAGTTACGTGTACGTGGGGAAATAATCGGCCTACATGTACGCGCACCTGTGTGGTATTAATGATATTTATGGACACAAATGCTGTTGTGCATCACTGAGCTAGTCATAAGGTTTCCCAGCCCGCTTGTTTATTTTGACAGTTGTAATTTAGTCATCACATCACCACAAGTCATTCACAAACATGAATGGAATCCCAGGCTGTTTGGATTTAAGCTAGCACAAAGATATTCGTGTTTTAGCAATTTCTATGCCGTGTTCGTGTAGTTTTTGTTGTAGCCAGTGACATGATGCGGCTGGTGATGTGACATGTGGCACAACTCATGATGTAATTTTCAATGCTATTTGTAATTCATGATTCGTGGCGTGGCTCGTGGCGTGGCTTGTGACGTGGCTTGTGACGTGGCTTGTGACATGACTTGTGACAAAACTTGTGACACAACGCGTGACACAACGCGTCACAAAACGCGTCACAAAACGCGTCACAAAACGTGTCACAAAAAGCGTCACAAAACGCGTCACAAAACTCGTCACAATGGAAACAGTCGCGCCGTGCAATGGAAAAAATCCTATGGAACAAAAATGCACGGTTGGTGAAATTAAATGGTTAAATTATTTAACGCCATGTGACCTGGTATTGTCCAATCAAATAACAGGGATCTACTTAGGCATTATATAACACTTTGTATTGCCATTTCAATGTAACTGTTATTTTTGTTCACAGATATTTTAATCAACTTCAATTGCAAAAAAAATAAATACTGTGCCATACTAACTATTTCAAGTGTTTTAAAGTGCGTATTTGTGTGCGTCTGCCGGTAATCAAGATTTCAAAACAATCACACTTGGAAAGAGTTTTGCTCATTGTTTACATGTCTTAATGACGTCACAGTCTGCATGATCTATTGAGCGGTGACGCACATTCGCCATACATATCCAGCAGTTTTGTTTGTTTAATCATTATCCAAACCGTGTGATATGTGACGGTACAGTACTATTTGATGTTTATCAATGTTCAAAGGTTTATCCTTAATTTTAGCTTCGAAAATAAAATAAACATTTGACTCGCCAAAAGTTACAGGAAACTTTTTGTATTGCGTTCGGTTTGGAAACCTTCTGAATTAAGCATGAAATTGTGCTTTTTTTAGCTTTCTGAAAAAAAATCAAAGACCGAAGATTGTAAATTTCCCTGAGTGAAAGGCAGCACGACAGTTGTTGCAATGTTGTCTATTATTATATATCTTGCACCACACAACAGCACTGCATAATCTTTGGTTGTGACCTGTTGAGAAATCAAGAGTAAAAATTAAAATTTCTCACTGGTTTAAAGAAAGGTTGTAATTACTGGAATTAATGACTCAACTTAAGTTTGACTCGAACCACAACTTTTGAAGAATTGTCCCCAGTCAATGGAGCACATTATTCTGCTTGACTCAAGTCTCATATTAAAAGACAAGACTCAAAGTTACGAATCTAAAGAATTGACTAGAACATAGTCTGAACTAATTTTTGTTTGTAAACCACCCCCTTATTTTCCTAAAATGTAACACAAGTGTCCGTCCCGGTTACGAGCGTATATTGGAAATTTGTACTCGAGGTTTTGTACTCAAGGTTTTGTACTCAAGGTTTTCAACTTAAACTTATTTCATATATTTTGAGACCAGACAAAGGTACATGTATTTCCTCGAAAATGTGGTCTGTGTTGCCAAAATGCCCCCTTTACTGTGGAAAGACCCAAATTGAAGACGCTACAGTCCTTGATAATAAGAGCACTGTTAATACAAAACTCTGCTTAAAGCGGGCCTCCCACTGTGCGATTTTGGCTACGAATTAGGTACGATTAGCTACGATTTGGTACGATTGTGTGTAGAGTGTATAGGCAGTCTCCGATAATCGTACCAATTCGTAGGAAATTCGTGGTAAAAATCGCACAGTGGGAGGCCCGCTTATAACAAAGAAACCTTTAGGTCCCAATCAAGTCTTCATTGTTTTCATTCCTGATAATACCGGTAAAAGGTTCCTGTTATAACAAGATAATCTGCAAGTTCCCAAGGACCTCTTATTAACGACGATCAAATGTACTTAGTTCTTGACTAATAACATGTTTGTAATCCTTTGGTAGATTGTCAGCAGAGTCGCTGCTCAGAACGGCTATGATCTGGACCTAGGCTACCGTCTTCTCGCTGTTTGTGCCGCACACAGAGACAAGTTCACTCCCAAATCTGCAGGTAAGTTGCCTCAGTCACGCTGAACCGTGAAGTGTGACTTGTGGTTCTAATCAGTGATCAGTTAGCTCAAACATCCATCTGACAAAAAAATCTTCCACAAGACAACTGCGAAGCGCTGCGCGACGTCACCCAACACCAAGGCTGGATAACACTTGCCGTGATTGGCCAGATTCTGTCACCTGATGCAGTAAACATGTCACGTGACGCATGTCAATAGGACGTGCGTCAGGTGACAGACAAAACCGGGCGTGCAAACCACTGCGAAAGGAGTGTAGGTCACGTCTGGCTGACCCAACTTTGGGTCAACCTTGGGGGAGAGTGGAAACGCCCCGTGGTTGCGGGTTCAAGCCGGACTTCTTTCTTGACCGTGCTTACTTTTTTGACCAAAGTGCTTAAACACACTTGCTCCATCCTTTGGATGGGATGTAAAACCATAGGTCCTGTGTGTAATTGTGCATGTATGTATAGATGTGTGTTTGTGTTCAGTGTGTCTCGATCCAGTGTATAGTCTGTGTATTGACGTCTGAAGAAATTGATATGCCTGGGGTGGATTGCAATAAAGAAAGTTAGGACATCCAAACTCTGACATCACTGAGACATCATAGATTATTTTGCCTTGCAATACAAATGTGTGTCCTAACTTGTGTCCCAGGACACATGAAATTTAAGACACCTAATACTTAAGACACCTTCAATGTGGTCGTAAGTTATGTCTTTAGAAAATTGTTTTATATTTTCTGCTCAATTCCCAGAAAAAGAGCCTTGTGACTAGGATCAATCATTCGTTTTTGGATAATTTGTCTTTCTTACACTCAGTTTTCATAAGTTCAAACTGGGCCTACATGTATGTTAATTACGAAGGTTTTTCAATGTTTTCCACGCCACTGTCACGCATACGTACGGCAGCAACGACCGGCAAGTGATGTAATGTACATGCGCGACGGTATGTAAACACACCGATTAAAACACTTGGCTAAGACATCCTAATTTTTGGATATTGCAAGACATTTTTCAATGTGTCATAGGTACATGTACATGTAAGATGCCATAAATTCAGTTAGGACGTACATGTATGATGTGTCTCAGACTTAAGACGGTTATATTGCAATCCACCCCTGGTTTACATTTTTCAATTGTATTAACTAGAAAAAGTAATTGTTGTGAGCATATGCTCGCATTAGTATCTGCCAGTCCTACCATCTTTTGATCAGACTTTATCACAAACAAAGTGTCCTAAAATAATGTAAGCCAAGCCTTCAAATACTTGGTACACCACTATAACCCGTCAGAGGATCAATCATCCCTGTGCCATTTTGGACCCACTGGTTTCCATGAAGGGAGCCCTCTATTGACAATTTATTCAGCTACATCTATCTGTAGGCCTAGCCAGGGAAATCAATATTTCAACAAATCCCTACCCAGGTATGCCATGACAACATCAATTATGGTTAAATGAGGAAGGCCTTTCATACCAGCATGCATGATTCGCACTTAATGCTCATATGGGGCATTGTGTGTGATAAATTAACATTGAAAGTATTGATGGTATGCATGTAATTGGCATAGTACATAGGTTGTACATTTGTTAATAGCAGAGCAAAGGCAGTGTCTACACATTTACGTCAGGCCCTTGTGCTTTAAATTTTGATTTGAGAAGATTGATTCTTGCTTAATAGAGTTGACATAATTTTTGAGTTTACTAATTTTGCCATCAATTTTTAGGGTCGCTCCACATTAATGAGGTACATTTCTGTGACAAACAAGAAAAGGGTTCTCTTAAAAAGTCTGCATTTTTATCTCAAAATTAAAGAAATATCTTCAATTTGTTCTTTTCTGAGGAGGTAATTTGGCCCAAAGAGTAAAAAAAAGTACCTCAACATAAATGTTCTCAAACCTTCGTAAAATTTCAGATTAGTGTCGATAATAAACACAGGAAAAAAAAGTACACATTTGCTCTGGCTTTTTAAAATGTACATACCTACCCTACTGGACAATTTATAAATTAACTTGTCAGAAATGTACGCTGTGGCAGTATTTCACCAGTTGGAGCAAAACTTATCTTTATAAAAAAAATCTTAAAATTTAAGATAAATACATTGTATATTGACTTGGTTTTTAAATACGTACACCCATTACCGTGGAAAGACACACCATACTGAATAAGCCCATTCATTGAAAGATCACAATCTTTCCGTTCGAATTGCACCAAGTGAAGAGTAAAATTTATGTAAATGACAGCAATTTCATTCTGCATTAGTCAGTATAATTGAGAAACAAAAGGTACTGATGTACACAGGGATATTATGCAGATAGCTATCATAGCCGCGAGTCCCCTGTTGGAGCATGTGTAACTAGCGAACAGTAAACTAGCCGATTGTGTAGGAAACCGTAAGAATCCCACTAGGCGCGGCACATTGTTATGGTATAGCGTACCTCGGCAACCGATTGCCCAATCACCCGGGGACGTCGCTCGCATCACCTCGGCCGCATCCATCGCAAGACCTAGATACATGAGCTGGGCAGAATTAATTTGCCTGGGACTTGAAAAACCACCGAGAGAGAATAAGCGGCGAATACGACCGCGGCCGCTGCAAGCGTGCTCTGCGCCACCACTGTCTTATTGTGTCGTTATACTGCTCCTGGCTTCAGGCCGCGAGATCTAGTCGTAGATTAGTTATTCATCCCGCGTCTTTGCCGTCGCGGGATGATTGTTTGAGATGGGATGAGCTGCCTGGTCGTTAATAGGGAGCATCTGCGCGGAATCGAGCAAAAAAGATGATTATGTCCAAGGGGTGGGAGGGAGTAAAGGGTGGGGGGGGGGGAGGGAGGGGGTGGTGGTATCGGCTAGCCACTTGCAAATGGATTGGGCTTAATGATGACTTATTTGGCAGCTGGCGTGTGACTGCGATCAGTGGGGATTTTGACCATTTCAGGATTTTTACAGTTACTCCGGAGGCCTAAATCATACAGACTAGCAGTGGGCTCTTTTCATGCCAACTGACAAATGCTTTCAGCTCTTACATGTACATTGTCATGTACATATATATTGATTACATTTTTCTGTTCAGATATTCGACTATTTTTGTTCTCCTCGATTCTTTTGGCTATAAAAGGTTAATGAGCCAGCTACCTTTATTCATTCCTTTGGATTTGATTGATTAGCCTGGGATCAATACATCATTTTGATTTTTCTGTCCCGTGCTGCAGCTTCCGGTAATGCTAAATGATTGATTGTATCATTGTAAATTCAGTGGCTGATGTTAAAAAGGTATAAAAGTGCTAAATTGAGCAATGTTGTGGAGAATTGAACTGTTTTCATTTTCATACATGAATCTTGTCATTTTGGTTGGCAGACTACAGTAAGTAGCATATTACAACAGAACTTATCAGTTCAAGTGTCTAAATTTGCTTCTGTTCTTACCTTAACTTGAATGATGAATTGTTTTTGATGAATTGATAGAAATCAGTTCTTCTTTATTTTGTTTTGGGGGGTTTAGTTGAGTGACATATTTTAATTGATTATTTGTTTTTTATGGAGGAAGAATTTATAAAAATTAGTTCTCTTTTCACTATTTTTTTTAGACATTTTGAGAATCCACCAAAAAAAGGGAAACAAAATCTACTGCACTTCTCTTTGCTAAAAGGCAAAAATGACACCCTTGATGACACGTCATCTATGCCCTGCAAGCGCTCTCTGATTTTCATGCATTACATTAGTGAAATCTGATTATGACCCGTCTTACAAACTCCTAGAACCCTCGGTTCCAACAGTAGCCTCGCAGATGATTAATTACACACTTACTTAAACTGATTATTCCAGTGCTCAAAAAATCCTGCGGTGAAATATGCCACTGATATTTCCTTGTAGTTTACATGTACCCCCTCAAACGGGCATTTTGCACTGTGCCGGATCACTAGCCCCAATCTACGAAACCCGATAGTACTCTCCATGTGGATGACATGATGTTATGATGATTAAACCGACAACTCGGCATACACATAGATCAACGCATGCATTGATAATTTATATCTCCCTCCTCCCTTTACCTCGGCTATCAATAATTCATAATTATGTAAAAGACTATCACGTTTGTATTGGAAGTTTCCGTAACTTGTGCAAAGAAGCGAGGTTGGGGATCGTATTTGAGGACTAAAAGTTCATTGACTGCTCGGTGCAAACGAACATTTCCATTTCAAATTGCTATTAGGGCAATGTGAAAGTCTTTCGATGACAACGATGTCGGCAAAATCACCTCAATGTATGGACATTTTTGAAATGGCTTATTACAAAATCAGTTTGTGGAATTATTTTCCTCACTACATAACTGTACACCTGTAGAAAATTGGACCTTAAATGAAACAGCCACTTGTCAATTTGTCCCTGGAGTAACCATCACAGCATCACTTCCAAATTTATGACCTGTCCAAGTTAGTTCATCAATCTTGCTTTTAGAATTATCACAAGGAGACTCGGGCACTTTAAGAAATTGTCACCATTTCAAGTGTTGAGGAGTAATAGGAAGGAAATGCATTTTGTACAAGTGTAGGATTGTTTGATTGCAGAAGACGTCTGTGCTTTTAGGCTTCACCAGTAGGATGTGATCTGGGGGTATTTTTTCCTTCAAGGATTTATTTATTACCAATGGCTAAAAGGACACTTTATCTGTGTGTGTCCCAGACGATTTATCAAGAATTGCAGTACAAGTCACTGCTTGATTTATTTACATGCTACATGTTCAATAAAGTATGTAAATGTACAAAAAAGGTCTTTTGCAAAAGTAATAATTACGTTAGTGATAAAATTAAATTGAAGGAACACCCTAAAATTAAATCAGAAAAAAATATTTGATTGCTGAAAATTTGGTTGAAGATTGTACCTTGACAAACAACTACATGTCCTCCAGTCTCTCACGTTGCATCTTTTTATTTTGCTGCGGCATTTTTTCCAAGTAGACGTGAGGGATTTGTTTTAACACCGAAGACGTCCCCTCACTCGGTGAAATGAACCTTTGACTTCTGAGGCGGCATCAAAACATGTTTTTGTTTTTTAGCACCGAGGAGAGTTCCAATGTGACGTCTGTTTGTCACTGGACGGTTTTCGTCGATTTCACAGGTAATATCTGTAATTTTAATATTTTATGAGGTAATTTTTCACCTGGTTGAAGTGTTGCAATGCTAACACTGTTGCTTATCTCATACAGTGGAATTTCAATTTGTTAACAAAAACGAGGGTCTCGTGTTTTCTTTTGTGATAAAATTTGCAATTGAAAAGATGCGTGATGTAATACAATGGCTCAGCACCTGTAACGAGGCTGCGAGTGCTAATTTGAAATTTGCCAATTACTGTAACGAGGCTGCGACCTGTAACGAGGCTGCGCGTGTTAATTTGAAATTTGCCAATTACAGTATTTCCCACTTGTACAAATATCCTTGTACAAGCCCAAAATTGACAAAGGCTTAAATGTCATAAAATTGTTTAAAATTATCAGAGACGGAAAATATCTGAATATAAGAAGCAGTGGCATCCACAATCCAGCTCGCTGATGAATATTCTCGGGCACTCGCCTCATCTCCTTACTTCTTGATGTTCTCTTGTTTGCCACTACCCTCCCCTGCGGTGAATCGAAGCGTGTCCGATGATCGCCTACGCACAAACGGCTCCTCCAACCCCAGTCCGAGTATTAATAGAGAAACGTGAATGATACCGCCGACGCCGTCCTAAAGGCCCAGAGCTGACGAGGAATCCAGAGCGCATGAGAGAGACCTGAGAGAGGGGGAGAGAGCAAATTCCAGTCCAGTTAGCTGCTAGGCATTGGGGAATATTTATGAGGTCAGTTTTGAGCAGGGGAAACACTTATCATTATAACCGCATCAGGGTGCCGAGAATCTCCGCACCATCCTCATCTCTAGCTCTCTTGCCAACCACCCCCACCCCCCCCCAACCCTCCAAACGCCAAGGTAATCAACTGATGAATTTTAAAGTGAGTTGAAATTCACTGCCCTAGTTACACCAGACAGCAAATCTTTGATGAGCCAACAGGGTTATAGATACATGGATAAACCACAGAGCAGAAAGGGGAGGGGGAGTGCGGAAGTCCAAAATGGATGTAAGGAATTGACAATTTTGAAATTAGCACTTCCAGCCTCGTTTCAGGTGCTGAGCCATTGTATGGTATGGTATGGTATGGTACGTCACAAGTCTTTTTATTTGCAAATTATTATATCACAGAAGAAAGCACATGGTTTGAAATTCCTATAGCGTCGTTAATTTTCAGTAACAAAATTACTAAAATTAGGGACTATATTAATGGAAATTCTTGAGGAAAAAAAACAATGTACTGCATCATATTTGAGGAGCAACCATTTTTTCAGCTGTGTGAAGGACTAATAAATTGTCTAGAGCCGTAACTTCATCAGTGTTACCACGGTAACGGGATAATGCAACTGCAACTACTGCAAGCCCGAAATAGACTGAGAGCGACTGAGAGAAAGTATTGATTTTGTGGGGGGAGGTCATGTTTATTGTTAGGAACGCACATGTTTCAACACACACCGCAGATTAATTTGAACATATGCCCCGCGGCAAATGTATTGCATTAAAATTGCATGTTTTGTGACAGTCGTGTCTGCGCTTACACAAAGTAGAGATAGTGTTGCTATTTAAAACAAATTTAAGGTGACATCACCTTGTTAAAAAAAAGATTTTGTGCGAAAATAATTTTTGAAAATTGATTGTTATGTGATTTTAGAAGTAGGCCTACTTGATAAAGGCCTGTCCGCATTGGACTTTTTTGGGGAAAACTTAATGAGACGATGGGTACTTTTCCCATTTTAATTCCAATGGGGACAGCCTAGGACGTTTTCCTCTCAGTAACTTTTCCTGAGTCCAGCGGTTATTTTTCCTGGCCAACTGCTGCTGAGGAAAATTGACCAGGGAACTTTTCCCGAGACGATAAGTCCAGCGCGGACACAGCGAGTCGGTAAAAGCACTCTGGAAGCGTACGACAGGGCTGTGAAGGTCAAACTGCGAAGGGACACTGCGCATGCTCTCCCACGGTCTTGGTAAAAATTTTCCGTATCAAAAAGTCAAAATGCAGACAGCAGTAAAATTTAGCCATTTTTCATTTTACCATCGTCTCGGTAAAATCTCCAGAAAAACAAGTCCAATGCAGACACGGCTTAAGTTTCTTTTGCCACTTAGCAGACTCATGTGCTAGCAACGTTTTCGTGTGGACTTGTACAAATTGCAGCACAGTATTGTATCAAAGTCGAAGTTTTGGTTGAAGTTGCAAAATTTAAGTTTCCTTTACTATTTTCTGAGGTGATTTAGAATGTAAAAATCCTCTGTCATATTCAACAAATTAACTAAAAAATATCATTTAACTTTTGAATCAAATAATTTAGTTGGATAAACTAATATGTATTCAAATTAAACAATTAAAATTCTCCCTAAGTTGTCACACTGAAAGCTATGATTTAGCTTACATATTCATTAGCGTAATTTGAATATTGTGTAAATTTGCATGTGATTAATCCAGGCCACTGTCCCTCAGCCAGTTCTTTGAACTATAATAATATTTCCCAGTCAAGTTCATGCCTGGTCACTTTCAGCGTATTTATGCAAATTAGAAGACTGCAGCCTTTGTCGGGCGTGCAATGCCATAGTCATTATCAAGCATTAGTTGGAGCAAAAACATGAACGGGAACAAAAAATGGAGAAAAGGACAAGAGACATGCCAGGGGGCTAAAAATGCCATCTGTTCACAAATTTCATGGGAAAATCTGCAAAAATAGAGAATTTCAGTCAAATTTGTGACTTCTTGGCTGTCTTTGTTCTTGTAAATTTGTCTGTTGCTGCGTTTGTTGACCTTTTACTTTGCCACAAGTGGTAGAAGGAATGAATTATAAGCCTATGGAGCCTTTGGAGTTCTTCCCAGTCTTTTATTTTGTATGGTTGAGCTGAATTTCTGATGAATGAGTAATCTTACTTACAGATTGCAACAAATATTTGTTAGATTTCCCCAGTAACTGTGCTCTGTGTGTATAAATGTACACTGTTTATTCGTCTTTGCAATAGGAAGTAAACGCCATGAAAAGGCCAGCGCGCTCACAATTATTCCCCACAATAATGTCATGGCTTACTGGGCTGTGCAATTGACTACCATTATTATCCCACACGCAATCCCCTCTCAATTGAGCCAACAAACCCTGCCCCCCATTCATACACAAAGTAGTCTAGCCCTATTGAATATGCATGATTGATCTCTTTGTTCAGTCAGTCAGTCTGTGTTGTGTACAAGCACATGTAGAGAGGACTACTGAACAGGCTTTGGTGTAGGGTGGATGTGGTTTAATGCTTGTTAGGTTAGGCATTTGAGGGCCTTTTGTTATCTAATAGGGTTGAATAGGCCGGGAGGTTGAATGTAGTACACACTGTGTGTGCTAGCTTACAGTCAACCCAGGCCTTGCTAACGAAAGGTCAGAATGCATCGGGCCGTACCACAATCGCTCAGTGGGTGCCAGATTGCGTTGTGCCCTGAGGAAACTACTGATCTTTGAGATGACATCATTGCCTAACTCTGTGTGGTTTCCCAGTAATTATCACAAAGCATGAGTAAGGGAAATCCTCTCCTCCCACAGTACACATACTTCAGGCTTTAACATCTCTTTATGCCCGCCCACTCTCCCTGCACGCCCGCCCACTGGTGGTAACCCCACTCCCCCATGGCTGCAAAGTGGTACAGCCCATGCCAAGTAACAAAAGTGTCATTGGCAGATGAGTTGTAAGAGTGGTTATTCTGACCGTGGATAGTGTATTCAATCTAGGTGCACTGTTCACACTGTTCCTGTGTGTATGTGTGTAACACACTGCGGACCAATCGGTAGTAAAGCACAGAGAATACTTTGGCCATTGACAGTTGGCCACTTGACGGCCAATGAAGGAAATTGTCTGCCGACAGGAAAAAGCCGACCTCTAACTGGGACACCGAGTGTAAAGGAACAAAAAACTGGACAGAATATTTCAGTGTGCTTCAGCAGTGCTTGGGATTCTAATATTTATTGATTAGGTGTGTGTGTAGATATGGTAAGTACTGTAGTCAGCATGCACATGTATGGTAATCAGTACACTGTAAGTGTGGTAATGTACATGTATTGTGTATGTGTGGTTTGGAATATGTGTCTACTGATTAGTTTGATGGTGAGGCGATAGTAATGATGAGGATTGATTATCATCTGTGATTATACACACAAGTGCTGTGTAACATCAAACATGCTCTTTAATAAGATGAATCGTTTGGGTTGCGCAGTCTTGTCACTTGGATATTTAATTACAACCAGTGTTTTTGTACCAATTTTATTGAATGACGGGTCTTTTAGATGCAAATATTATTCCTGATGTGCACTGATATTATTACTAGTGCAGTAAACTACCGGTAAAATCTGGAACTCAATAAACCCTTTTACGGTTATCGACGTCGTGTTGATCACGGGGCAAAAGAACATGCTGCTATGCTCGCGTGTTCAGTAGAATATTTGGTTGTTGTTAGGTCACTGTGCATTCGCTAGGACCCGCGCACGCACATGGCAACGCATGTTCGAAGTGCCCCGTGAACAAGATGGCGTCACTAACCGTGGAAAGGCTTATTGCAGAATACCCCACAACTCTCCGTCCGAGTAGCATTCGGTAGACTTCGTGACTTCAAAGGATTGTTTTATAAAACTTGGTCCGAGAACAGTAAGACGGTGTTTACACTGGTCCCGAGCTCGGGATCAAGATTGATCCCCTGAGAAGGATGTGTCAGTGTTAACCGTATTATCCCGAATGCTGCGTTTACATTCTGTAGTTGATCTCGAGCGCGGTGCCAGAAGTTGCAGTCAAAGGTCATGCTCTGTGTGTGTGTTTGTACTGATCAATGTGTGCATGGGTTGTGCTTGTACAGTGTACACGGCCACTTGAATTTCGCAGGCTTTTCCCCCCACTACAGCTAGTCGCACAGGCAAGGTCGAGTTTTTGCGACCATAAGAAGAAATATGTGGCAGATCCACACTCATTAAAATACAAAAACACAATGGAAATTCCTGGCGGTGCCCAGATACCACCTGGAATGTCCTTTGTGTTTTTTGTATTTTAATGAGCGTGGATCTGCCACAGATTTCTTCTTATGGTCACAAAAACTCGACCTAGCCTGCACGACTTATGCAACCTTTTTTCCTAGAGCAGGTCACATATAATTGTAGGCATATAACCTCATGGCCTATCCACCTACATGTATCCCCTTGTTGCCAACCACCCCTTGTCAAACTACCGTATCTTCAGCGGATGTACAGCATAACCACTCGACTTCCTCAGCTCAACTGATTTCCTTGTTTTCTACTTCAAATGATGTGTTACATTGCAAATCTATGGCAAAAGTTTGTAGAAATACTTGGTCAGCTTGCAATTTAATTTCCTTGTTTTCTGTGATTTTACACACGGCTATGCTTGCACACTTTAAAGCCGCGTCCGCATTGGACTTGTTTTTCGGGAGGTTTTACCGAGACGATGGTAAAATAAAAAATGGCTAAATTTTTACTGCTGTCCGCATTTGGACTTTTTCAAGGGAAAATTTTGGAGAGTTTCTAGTTCATTTATTGTACAAATCAATTTTATTTCCTTTTTTGATTTGTGATTTTGATTGCTCAATAAGTAACACTATTTAAGAATATCGTAGAAGCTTTGAGGGTGAAAGGGTTCCGTACTTACTGATTGCTAAAGAGTAGTGGACATTTTAAAGGATAGTGGCACCAATTAACACTTTGGGAGAATTGCTGAATTCTTAATCACATGATTTGTGTTCAATTTACAACTATACAAGTGTAGCGCATGGCTACTAGTGTTCACCATAAATTCCTTAGCATGACCGTCAGGGTCACAGACTGTTGGATGAATAGTACAGGTCAATTTAGTCTGAATGTCTGGTTCACTCAGTACTAAGTGTACAGTGTACATGTAGGTTAGTGTTATGAAATGAACGTGACCCAAGGTGACCTTCAGTTGACCTGTTTGTGGGTTTCGTTCAGTCATATTATTGCAGTTTGTGAAACTCGAACGGGTGTGCTAGATCTACACACTGAAAATGAAACTCAACACTTGGCTACAGTTGTCAGTCTAAAAAAGAAGTATGTTAAGTTGTAGGCCTACGTGACAATTTGTACAGTAAAACCTCAGTGGAATGTGCTCATATTTTGAATTGAGTAGATTTTTAAAAAGTTAAATATACAGTAGCTGTAAATTCTCCTGTGTCTCTGGCCATTTCTAATTCATCATGGGTTTCCTAACGCTTGCCGCGCGAGCGACAGTGCAATGGGCGCTTTTGAGGAATCCTTGGTTTCAGTACCAGAAAGAAATAATAATAATAATAATAATAATTGGACAGTTGGAGCCACTTCTATTTTTCCTTTTCCGGTCAAATTTTTGGGATTTTAATGCACCGGCTTAAACATATTTTCTTGCATTTTTGTAATTGGTTGGTAAACTGGTCCCTTCCACCTCTTCAAAGAAATTGTCAACAAATCCTTCCTTACACATCCACTAGCAAAGTAGGCCAGATGCTTAGCCCACGACCTTGATATCTTTAGACCATTCAGAATAGCAGCCAACATCCTAGGATGTTCATCTAATGACCTGGGATTTTTGTTCAAATCTACAATGGTCCCCTGTGCATCAGGTCCGTGGTCTACGGGGAGAGGAGCGTGGGTAGTATTTTGATGAACTCTCAATCTGTGCGTTGATTGCTTACCCATTCTGCTTTGGTCTTGCATACTGCATGTAGTTACCTTGGACTAGGGCAACCCAGAGAGCTGGAGGCGGACAAAGGCAATTGAGTCATGGACAATCTGTCTCTTGCTCTGCCATTTCTTTCTGCTCCCCATCCTTTCCCCTAAATGGAGGCCCACGGCTCTGGAACTCTCTTCCACAATCTCTCCGATCCGAAACTGAACTACAACTTTTTAAGAAACATCTAAATACCCACTTGTTTAAATTGGCTTTTCAGTGACTGTTATCAACCAATTGACACACAGCTATTTTTTTTTTTTTTATTTATCCCCATCCTTTTCCCTAAATGGAGGCCCACGGCTCTGGAACTCTCTTCCACAATCTCTCCGATCTGAAACTGAACTACAACTTTTTAAGAAACATCTAAATACCCACTTGTTTAAATTGGCTTTTCAGTGACTGTTATCAACCAATTGACACACAGCTATTTTTTTTTTTAATTTAAAAAAAAAACAACATTATATTATCTTTTGCATTAATTTTGACTGTTAAGCGCATTGAGAGATCCAGTGGATCTGAAATGCGCTATATAAGAACTTGCTATTATTATTATTATTATTATTAAAAAGCACTTATTGTGGTTGTACATTGCTCAAACAAATTTTCTCCAAATTTGCACATTTTATTTCGGCCTTGAATTTGTTGTGTTCTCCACAGTGAATGATATAATAAGACATGTCTGAAGAGTGGTAATATAAACTCATTAGATATCTCTTATATAAATTACTGTAGAGAATACACACACAAAAATCAAGGACGAAAATAATTTGACATTTATGGAGAATTCCATTCGAGTCTCATTTTCCTGTGAACAGTAAATGCACATCTGCAATCTCAGACAAGCTACTTGTATTGTTTGCTGGCATCAAAAAGTGCCTTCTCAGTCATGTCATTTATTGCAAGTAGAATAATGTGTTCATAATATTTGGCATACAAATTCATGTATCTAGGAGAAAGTGCCTGTTTAAAAGCCCTTCAGTGTTGTACTTCCTTCAATAATGCTTTGGGGAACAGTGAACCTACATGTTTGCTTATATTTTGTATGTGTTGCCTTAAGATTTTAGAGCAAATATTCAAGTAGCAGGTATGGATAATGACATTTTACAGTTATCTCAACTTGTCTGTTATTGCAACCAAATGAAATCAGTTCACAATTTTGCGACTAGAATGCTGCTGTTTGGTAGGAATTAAGAGCACTTACAAATGCCATTTCATTAAAAAAATAATAAATGTATCAAAGATTTCTGAAAGAGTAGGACCAAGAAAACTGGAAATCGAGGCTTTTAAGTTTTATACATTGTTATTTGTACCATAGGTGCATGTTGGCATAGGCTACCAACAGATGCCTCTTTGGGGGTGAGGTATGTACATGTAGCCTATATTACAATACCACAAGGAATGTACACTGCCTTGTGGTCAAGACAAATAATGTGTACATGTATTTGGAATGAGGACATGGGTAGACACTCATCACATAAACTTGAAAGAAATATCTGGTCAGCTAGCAATGACCTGCAACTGACCTTTATTTCCCAATTCCCCCAGGCCTGGGTCCTCTCCCCATACATTCCAAGAAATGGATTCTCTTGACCTTTGATCAACCAGGGAAGATTAGAAAATGTCTAGGTGTAGAAAACCACTTGCCTGACTTTCTTACACCATGTTTACACTCGAACTGGCAAAGGTGGATACAGACCCAGCATTTTTATTGTGACCACAAAACTGAACATTTGCCGCGTTTACACTACACCCCAAATCGGCTTCAACTCGCCTTCAGAAACTGAAGTCACCACTAATTGTAACTGCAGCGCATGCGTGAGCTATTACTGTTAGGTGTTGCTTCATCTACTACAGGGCGGGCACCGCCCCAAGGACACTCAAAGTGCCAAATCTTTATTCAGGTAGCGTTTACACTACAAGCGACCTTGACAATTGCAGGGTTCAACCCCGCAATTGCAGGGTTCGACCTTACCCCAAAGGTGACTTGAAAAGGGCGAATCAGACCCGGGTCTGATCCGCCTTTTTCAATTCACCTTTTGCGTTTACACTTAGTGCCTACCCGGCTTCAACTCCCCTTTTTGGAAATTGCAGAGTTCAATTTGGCAAAGGCGAATCGAGTGTAAACGGGCTGATAGTTTGTACATAGTGAAAGCAGGCTGGCCTTGCCCCTTATAGAACATAAAACCTGAAGTGTCGCTCCCAGGTGAGGCTCTTTTCATACCTAGGTCTAGCACATTGAGATGACAAAAGGGTACTGGTACTGGTAGATCTATAGTATCCTTGTCAAAGGAATCATATGCTGTAAAGATAGCTTGTTCAATCTTTGCCTCATCGCTAGTCCAGTGTTCGCTGTACAGTTTAACCCTTGTTCCACTGTGCAGACAGTGTTGATATGTCGTAAGCATTGACATTTTTCCTGGTTAAACTCATTGATGGATACTTTAGCCATATTTAGTGCATTGGGCCGGGACAGGAAACATTTCTGCAGCTACTAACACTACCGGTAAGAGTTACCGTTTTCAATTTCACGGTCGTTTAAACAATTATTATCAGTGTTTATAATGACTCGGACTCGGGACTTAAGTCGACTCGAATCTTGATTTTCATTGACTTGGGGGTGGAGGTTGGTGCAGTTTGACTTGACTTGGGACTCGAGCAGAGGGAGACTCGTTACAACCCTGATTATTATAACAATAGCACCTACACATTTACTTATAAGTTCTGTTACATGTAGCTTTGTTGCTATATTTTTCTCAAATTTGAATTCTGAATCCACCTTTAACAGTACCTTCCACTACAAAATTGACCAGAGTAAAACAAAACTCAGTCTGAACAGTTTGTTGTGAGGTTCGTAACTGACATCTCATTCAGAAGCGTATAACTGAACTCTATCTCGATAAACAGTTGGCCTTTTCTATTTTACCACAGAAGAAAAAAACAGCAATTACATGCTTAGATTAGTACCCGCCCACGAACCTGTCCTATTCAAAATGGCAGAACGCAACAAAAAGTTCCAGGTTGTGTTAGCTTACATGTTACACAATGGTAACACTTGGGTCGGCCCCCAATCATCAACTGATCAGCGGGGTATTGTATGAGGCCCGGCCTGGGTTATTATGGTACTCCGGAAGCGTAAACCTATTACAGTCTGTTTGTCATGCATAGTTAGGTGTACAAGTGCTGTGTAATATAGGGAATCACCTTGTGCTATTGTTGTCAAGGCTGTCGCCTGAATTGAGAGAGAGAAAAAAAATGTTTACTCTAAAACTCGTCTTGCACTGCAGAAATTGACACAAACGCACAGTATGTAAAACACTTTAGTGTTTTTAAACAAATGCTGTGTGCTCGATAATTGGGTTTTCCTGGCAGATTTAACACGGACATGGGTCTTTCCAATAGAATGCCAGCCAAAGTACATGTATACTATGACACTTTCGTGAATTTGAAAGAAGAAAAAATTCCAAGATAAAATTTTGAAACAATTTCCATAATTTCAAGTTCTTTTGACCAGTTCCTTTCTGGAAAAGGTAGCAGCTGGTTTTTACCCACCTTATAGAACCTGAACCTCAAATTGCAGTATGAGTGAAATTTCATGAATTTAAATCTTTCAATAAAAGTTTCAAAAAATCACACTAGTATTCAGAAGATATGCACTAGTTGATTGAATTGTTCTTGTCCTGTTTTGGGTAGTATGAACAGGTGGAGGTGTTGTTCCATTCAAGAGGCCATATACCGTTTATATGCTGAGGATATTTTCTGAAGCCCGGTGTTTAAACTGGGCAACACTTGAACAAAGACAGGGAATCAATCGGCTCACCTACCTCTACAAAATAATTCATTATAAAGTACCCATCAAACCAGATGTCTGTTTACCTAAGACCACGTAGGCGAAATAATTCACAACTAATTGAAATCACCGCTAAAACCAACACCTACTTGAACTAATTTTTACTGGGGACGGTCAGAAAGTGGAATAGACTTCCACAAGATGTCATTGATGCGCTAAATCAGAATAAATTCAAGGAGTTAATTTCCAGCTAATCCACTCTCCAAGGCCTCTTAGTTAGACTTCCAAATGGAGTATTTAAGAGGATAAGTACCAAGTATTTATGTAAAAAAAATAAAAATAAAAATCATCTCCGGAAGTGTCACAACGTAACAACGTAAAGGGGACACTGTGTCCCATTTTTTAATGTAATGACCCACATTGCTAAACATACCTGTATCTGTGCTTAATTGTTCCAGCTGTCTGCACCTGTATTTATTTGATACATGTACCACTACGTTTACTGATACCATGGGTTAAATTACTTGAGTTACTCAGTTAAGTGACATGCTTTAGTGATCACAGTTGTATGTCAGGAAGTTTTACTGGAACAAACTGTCCGTATTGGAATTACATGTATGACTGAGTTAAATTGAACTGGGCTAAATTTCATAGAGGTGTGTATCCATTTGATCATAGGTATTTGGACAGATAAAAATATCCCTTTCAAAAAACAAATGTACGCATGTGATCGAAGGGGTTAAGCACAAATATATTGGCTTGAGCACAACAATTTCTTACTTGTAATTGTAATTGTTTAACATTATGATCTTATATAATTATGGTTGGTAACCTCATTTTACTCAGCAAGGTTTTTTATGTTAAGTGGAAGTTAAAGGTTTCTATGATTAAGCAATTTTTCATGCTTAAGCAGCTCTATGAAAAACTCACTCTAAACCCTCCCAAAATCAGGGTTGTAACGAGTCTCCCTCTACTTGAGTCCCGAGTCAAGTCAAATTGCCTTCGAGTCCCAAGTCAAGTCAAACTGCCTTCGAGTCCCAAGTCAAGTAAAATTGCCTTCGAGTCCCAAGTCAAGTCAAACTGCCTTCGAGTCCCAAGTCAAGTCAAGTCAAACTGCCTTTGAGTCCCAAGTCAAGTCAAGTCGGGCATGTTGATCAAGTCGGTTCAAGTCAAGTACCGGTAGTATGTATTCAAGCTAATTTCAAAATGAGTGTAAACCCTGAATCTTGCATACGTGTAGGGTATTTTGTTGTTCTGTTCAACAATGCTTCTTGTTAAAAGAAAGTTTTAGTTCTGAAAAACAATTCGGTCCTCAAAATGACAAAAAATGCATGAAAGTTTAATTTCATTTTTGGCAGACTGAAGTTAAAAAATTCCGAGTCAAGTCATTTGAGGTTCGAGTCTCAAGTCAAGCCATTTGAGGTTTGAGTCTCAAGTCAAGCCAAGTCGGTGAAAATCAGGACTTGACCGAGTCCGAGCCTCGAGTCCAAGTCATTACAACCCTGCCCAAAATGTACAAGAGTTGATTCTAGTCCCTACAAAAATGCTTTGTGTGAACACAAAAGTTTAAAAACCCGTATGTTGAACAAAGTTTACCCCAACCAACCAGACATCACACTAGCAGTTCCACCAATATTCAGCTCCTGAAGCAATTGCCTACAGTATATAAAGTGCCCTGTCATGCGTAACATATACAGGCACTGTGTGGCTTTTCATTTTTGGGCTGGATAAAGGCAATGCAGCCTTTGTGACAAATTTCCAGCTTTGACGAAACTGTGATTGTTGGATAGTAGTGGGGCACTTACATGGTTGAGCTACTTGCAAAGATCGATTTGATTGCTTACTTGCTATAGTATTAGTTTATTTGACATCAATTTCCTTCTTAGTTTCCTTTTTCTCAAAAAAAAAACCCTTTTTTAAGGGGAAATATTGAACATGGATTTATTCACGGTGAATGGGCACGATTCTGTTTTGTAGATTGTTTCTGAATCAGTCCAAATATCTTTTCTTAAAATGTACTAAATGATTTAAAGTTTGATTAAAAATCACTATGAAAATCTCAATAGATACATTGTAGCCCAGAAAAGGAAATGACAGACCATTCTAAAACTGCATAAATTTCCCATGATATAATGTACGTACCGGGTATACATGTAAAATGATAGACACAAGTGTTACATTATTTTGTTCGCCCTGTTAATTAATTGTGTACGTTACATGTATGTTGACAATTTGTACTGGGAGGTTTAAGAAGTGTCTGTTATTGGCATACATTTTTCTGCTTTATTTCTCATCTGGGGTTTACATTATATTTTTCATTAAACTATAATAAAATTGTATAACAATGTACACAGTAAATAAAAAACATACATGTGTACATTTTGCAGTGAGTGTTCATACACAGCCCACCTGACTGGTTATCCAAGACCTTGAATCTATTTACTGGGCCCCAGAAATCCACAGGCTTACTAGCCAATCAGAATTGACCTCTTTGGGTTGTTGACCAATCATAACTGGTCTTGGAGGACTGTTGACCTCAGTCAGAATGCTACTTAGGAACTGGTGTCCAATAACTGACATAGAGGAAGTGTTATGCTTGCATGATTGGTTTAAAGGGGTGTTCCTTGCATGTTGAGGATTGTTGTCTGTACTACAATGCATTACAATTATAATGGGGTTTTGTGGCTGCATATCCCTTTAAACTTGATCTCACAGAACTAATCAGAGAAATTACTAGTGTACTCTCTTTGTGCCGCATATTTGGCCATGTGTTTGTGGTGCTCATTATCGAGAAAAACAGTCTGTGCGTTTCCCTTTTGATTAAGTGTATGTCATTGTGGCAAAAACAGAAGCAGAAAGCTTTAAAGAGGTTATAAAAATAATTGGTTAATAGTCACTGAACGCCTTCAAATTGAACACTTCCCCTTGCAATGTGGCATACTTTGAGCCTGTGGATAGGGGCCTTGTTGCCAAACAAGCAGTTGGTTTGACATATTAAGATTAGGACTTCACAGTCCAAATGTTCTATAGAGGGTCAGCTGTCAAATAGTACTCGCTTGGTGGATAATAAATTGTGCCTCAAACTTGTACATTTTGGGGTGGGATGGATGTTTGTTGGTCATTGTGGATTTGATTAATGCCCACAGTTTAGTATCATTAGGATCGTTCATTGTGTGAAATGCCTTTAGATTTGGGGATAAACTTGACTGTGTCGTAATACATACAGCTAGAAAGTTTATACATGTACATGTAGTGAAAGCATTGGTAAGAGTCATCTTGTGTATCTTGTGGAGACTTTAAAATTGTGTCAAATTCCAAGATTTGTTCTTCGCATCCAATTTTAAAAATACAATATTACAGTTTTCATGTAAAGTTTAAAATTATTTTACTTGTAGATCTACCTGTTTTGAAAAATCCTAGCTGGAAATTCATGAAGGCTACAGAAGCCATTGCCTCTGTTGCCCCTGGTCTTGGCCTTGGTGCTCTTTATACTTTTTTTGGTTTAATTTTCGAACAGATGTGCCCTTTTTAAACTTCAAAATACTCCTTCAAAAACACAAATGGCAGTGCACTTTCAGTAATGAATATCCTACCCTGCAAAATATTGCTTCACTGCAGCCAGAAATTACTATTGAGAGCAGCAGACCATGTTATTTTAACTTCACAAAAAAATCAGACATGAAATTTGGGGGTGGCAACATGGCACTGCACTGACTTCAGTTACTGTATTACAGTATGTGCACTCCTGGCCATCCCAACACAAACTGCTCACTGCAATTTGCCCTCTTTACCCCACACAACATGCCACATGTGTTTAGCATCCATAATGAAGACAGATTGCTAATGCTTCATCATTGCCCCATTGACTGGCCCATAAGGCAGCTACACTACCAGGGTAGCACACATTGCACAATGCACAAAGGCCACCGTTGGCTGTGTTTTGTGCTATAGAGGTTGAATAATAAATTGAGTTGTCTAATCACAATACAGCTAGTCAATACAGCAGTTGTGTAACTAAACTGTGTGAGATACAGTTCATTAATTAAATGGTATCACACAATAGTGTTCCATTTTCTGAAATTTATATCTTTAAAGATATATTTAGGATTGGAAAACTGTTACAAATGGTGTTCTCTATGTGTGATTAAGGGCACAGGCTCGTCAGCAATACGCACGCGTCAAATTCGTGCCACAAAATACGCAGCTCCATAGCAAAGGCATGGAGCTGCGTATTTCGTGACACGAATTTGGCGCGCGCGCATTGCTGACGAGCCCGTGCCTTTTAAGGATACAAACCAACATGTGTGTATAGGCCTGTCTGCATTATACTTTTTTGGGGGGAAAACTTACCGAGACGATGGGTACTTTTCCTTTTTTAAGTCCAATGCGGACAGCCAAGGACGTTTTGCTCTCAGTAACTTTTCCTGAGTCCAGCAGTTACTTTTCCTGGCCAACTTTGCCCAGGGAAAATTACCAGGGAACTTTTGCCGAGACGAAAAGTCCAATGCGGACACGCCGAGTCGGTAAAACCACTCTGGAAGCGTACGGCCGGGTCGTGAAGGTCACACTGTGAAGGGACACTGCACATTCTCTTCCACGGTCTCGGTAAATTTTTCCGTGTCGAAAAAATCCAAATGCGGACAGCAGTAAAATGTAGCAATTTTTCATTTTACCATTGTCTCGGTAAAACATCTAAAAAAATAAGTCCAATGCAGACCAACTAAAGTCAGTTGAAGGCTTGTTATAATGAATAATTGGTTAAATACCACTTCATCAGATAAGTTGAGTACTGACAGAAATCAATATTACCTCCATGTACGGTTTCTAGCATAATAACCAACAAGTGCTCTTAGGTTGTCTATCTAAACTGAAACATTGATCCTTCACACTCCGTTTAATGATGCAGTTTAATGACGCAGCAACCATGTTGTCAGCAAGTGCTATTTTTACCCACTTTCGAGGCTATTTGGGTCGGCTGTCTGTGTTATGACTTGCTGTTTTTCCAGGGCCAGGAACTTTTTCTTAGTTCAAGTTAAAGCATGGGAGGTTAAATTTATAAACTCCTATCGAGTTGTCCAGAAGCTCATTCTAGTTAGGTTTTATTGTTGGCCGTTGCAATTGCAGAAGGGCTGATATATGCTAATTTGAAACTAATCGACTTTAAGAACTGCTCAAACATTATTTTTAAGAGGAAGCAAAAATTGAACAATCCTAGTGAATAATACTGCATCCCGATAATCATAGAGCTTGTAACAAGGGGCCAATTTCATGGCACTGTTTAGCACAAAAATTTTTTTAGCACAGAATTTCTTTGCTCTGTAAAATGGGTTACCAGCCAAAATTGTATGTCAAATTGTATTTTTAGGAACGGGAGCAAAATATCAGTAATTACACATCACATACAATTTTGGCTGGCAAACCAGTTTTGCAAAATAAAGCAAAGAAATTCTGTGCTAAGCAAATTTTTGTGCTAAACAGCGCCATGAAATTGGCCCCAGGTTAAAAAGATAGGTTACAGGATTGGAAAACTGTTAGAAATGGCCTTATCTCCATGAACGATTTATTTAGGTTTTGGGTAACAAAAGATGTTACAACTATTTGAAACTTTGGCGATTTAAATTTTTACCTGGATCCCTGTTCAATATTTCACGGTGTGAGGTTGACTAGTGGTTGAACCCATGTACCCGTACAATACATGTATGCAAATATCTCAACTTGAGCCAAATTCACATTCAGAATTCATTTTGGATTATATTTAAGGAGGAACATGTTCTCTGGGTCAAAAGTTGAATGTTCAAGAAATCCTGCCTTGATGTTTTGTCATGTAACAGCTCAGTGCAACAACTATAGGTCCGGCTGGCAGTGTGTACATGTAGGTGCAGCTTAGAGTGTCAAGGATTTGTAATTCCATACATAGCTGTGTCACATTCCGTCCATAGCTTCCTGGTCATGTGACTGCTCTCCTTAATCCTTTCTTTAAGTTGTTGCTTCCCACACTGAAAGACAAGTTTTTATTTTGATGTGCCGCGGTCTGCGCCTTTTTGTTTTTTAAGTGGGAGTTTTGGGGACATGTGTTTTAATGCATGTTGGATTCGTGGAATTGGAACTTGGATTGGAATATATTTCAGACATTCTAAAATCACTAAAGTCCCTACCCCGTGGTGACTTTGTACAGAATGTAACACATTCGGAAGTTCAAATTAAAGTACAGTAAGCGTCTTTTCTAAATTGTCAAATTAGTTTGCAGTTAGCAGGCATCTAAAATCTTGCTATCCGATGTTTTGGTGTTTAGTGTAGTCGCCAAGGATGCTAACTAATTCATTTATTGGCAAGATGCCTTTGCATGTCTTCTTTTGAGTTCAATCACCCTTCCCTTTGATAAAACCCGGCGCTGAAATGGCCGTCTTAAATTGGAGGGAAAAAAAGGCAACTAAAACCTATCAGCTACTGAACACTCCAGTGCATAATTTGTCATGCTAGAATCAACTTGAGCTTGGAGAGATCTATGATGATGATGCAGGAAAGCAAAAAAAATGGTGGGATCCAAGTTTAATCTAATTATGATTAACATTTCTTTAATCCCCAGTAGTGCTTCCTTTGTCTGAAGATACATCGTGTGAATATACATGCTTCTTGTGAAAAAAAGTGCTCTAATCTTTAAAGTAAAAATACATGCATTTTCTGGGCCAAATTTACATGGAGGAGTTTTATGGTATAAAATCTCAACTTTTTTGTTCTGTTTCGTTAATAGACGGTTAACCTTCTCATACAGCAACATGTATTTAAAAGGGTATTTTTGTGTTTGCAAAGGGCACTTCCAAGAGAAGATTAATGCTTTAGGAGGATTGCAAAAGGACAGGGGAAGAGGCAACAGAGGCCATGCCGTCCATGAAATTAGCCCTGTAAATTTCTTGTTCTTTTCCTTTTTTGTAGTGAGTCAATTGCTAAAACAGAGCATAGTTACACATTTTGTGGAAGTACAGTAAATATGAATCAAATATTTATAGCATACCGGTAATTCACCAGTTACACTGTGATTTTGCATCTTAACAAATTTCCTCCTGTGTTACACTATCTCTCTACTTCATACAAGGAGTGTACTTTAAAGGCGGTAGCGATAGCCTACCGTTCGGAGTATCGCACCCCCCTCTCCCCCTGTTTGTTTCCTGATCTCACGTCCCTGTGATTCATACCCAAGTGGACCGTTTCAGGAAATCCCCCCTTTGCCCTTTTGGGCGCGATTTGGGGATTACGCATTGGCCATCGAGTGGGGGATCAATTATTAGTGTCTGACTTGAGTTGGCACAACAGGCGCTCGTAGCGGCGTACGGTGGACGGAAACTACGAATTAAAAGCAATACGCGGTAGCGCAGCCCGTAATACATGATATGGGCATACCTCTTTAAACATTCTGAATACCTGGGTGTCTGGTGCTGGCCTCTGTACTGTAGTGGCCTGTGCAGTGTTTAGCCAGGGACCAGCCTTGTCCCTGGGAAATTGTAGTGGATGAAATTGAGTAATTAAAGATATCCTTTGAACGTGTTGTCAACAAATTTGTGTGAATGTGTTTTGGAAATAGGTGTAGTTTCAATACGTGTCTTAGGGCGAGTTTGTTTCGGACGAATCCCGATTCAGATCTGCGCAGATCCAATTCACGTGACTTAAATTCCTAGTCGAGAGCAGTTACGTTTGTTTCTGCGAGTAAAATAACTCGGGATCTGGATTCAGGTCTGTCGTGAAACAAACACGCCCCTCATTCATAGAATATTGTCTTAAAATTGTATAACTCTACTGCATAGCCTACATGTACATGAATCCATTTAGAATTAAAAAGAAATTTTGCCAAATATACAAATATACAAAATCGGCTGACTTAGAGACTTTATACAGTGCAGTACATGTAACTCCTTAAAAAAAGCAATATTAAAGGCCCTATGTATCATTTGCAAGATAAAACTTTTTACTGATTTGTGGAATAAGAGTGTAACATACATGTATCTAAGGAAGAATGTTGGTAAACTAGCCTGAAGAAATTTTAGCTACTTAGATGCATCAATGCCTGAAAAAACCTTGAAAATCTATATGGATTTTGTGTACAATTGAGTGGTAAAAAAGTCCCGTGCACGGGACTTTTTAAAAAACTACCTTCGGTTGTCAAATTTCCAACATGAAATACTATTTTAGCGGAAATAAATTCATGTGGTGTTTGTTACCATTGCTATCAACACTTTGAGTAAGGTTTTTCTTGTCGACAAAATTAGGTCATTACAAATGATAGACCTTTAACTGTAGGTTGCATAAAACCTAGGAATAGGGTGATTTCTCATGATCCTGCTGATATATTTTATCCACTTTTTTGCCTTCAATTTTTTGAAGTTTGGTTGCGATTTGGTTTGCAATATTAGGTTGTTACTTGAGCTGGCATGTCTTAAAATGCCAAAGTTCTGTTGGAATTTTGTTACAAAATATTTTCATTGGATCCAAAGATCAAAATCATCTGTCCCTACCGTATAGAAATACGAACTCAATACATTTATTTACTATTTACATGAATATCTGTAAGTTGGTCTTGAGGGCAAAGTAGGCCATACAAGCTAATGACGTCAGTGCATTGTATTGCATGCGTCAGTTCTCCCTCGAATTAGATAAATTGATATGGTCTCACAACCCCTTGTGTTTACTCTGTTCTGTACTGCCAGGATTCAGCCGCTGTTCGCTGTGTGACCTGGGCCTGTTCTGCATTGCAAGCTTGTGCGCTATCAGTATCGGATTGTTGTGTGGCAATAACGTGTTAGTGATTGCGATGATGCGATTACGAGTTAGACAACCGTTTCGTGTCTCCCATGGAATGGCTGGGGCTTATTGTTTGAAGGGCTCTGTATGCGCCCTTCAACCAATTAATACTGATAATATGTGGATTTGTTTTTTCATTAAAAATGTAAGATTTTATTAGGGGCTAAATCTAAAAAGACCAAGCTAAAACCTTGTAATAAGAGTAACATTCTGCTTATAACAAGGAACCCTGATACTAAGAGCACTGTTAATACAACATTCTGCTTATAACAGGGAACCCTGATAATAAAAGCACTGTTAGAACAACATCCTGCTTATAACAAGGAACCCTGATAATAAGAGCACTGTTAATACAACATTCTGCTTATAACAAGGAACCCTGATAATAAGAGCACTGTTAACACGACATTCTGCTTATAACAAGGAACCCTGATAATAAGAGCACTGTTAATACAACATTCTGCTTATAACAAGGAACCCTGATACTAAGAGCACTGTTAACACAACATTCTACTTATAACAAGGAACCCTGATAATAAGAGCACTGTTAATACAACATTCTGCTTATAACAAGGACAAATTAGGTCCAAATATTTTGTTCTTCATTGTTTTCATTCCTGATAATACAAGGTTCCCTTCACAGGTAGGATTTGATTTGTTTGATTTGAAATGGTTTATTAAAAGAACGATCATTGCAGTAAATGGCTGAATTACAATCGCTTAATAGTAAATTTAAAATAAAAGATCAGATAAATTACCGGTGTTAAAATGCAAAAAAAAAAGGTTGTTTCGTTGAACGTTCTGAACAGCTGTTATCAACAGTACACAAAACGAGATGATTAAAATAACAGCTGAGCAAAATAGGGAACTGCACAACTTTTACATGTATGTCTCTGTGTCCTACAATGCACATTGCCAAATTTCTCAGAGTTCCTTGTGTTAAGCGGGCCTCCCACTGTGCGATTTTCCTGCGAGTCTATAGACAGTCTCTGGTAATCGTACCAATTCGTAGGAAAATCGTGGCAAAAATCGCACAGTGGGAGGCCTGCTTTAAATGTACGTATGCTTGTGACGAGGAGGTAGTAACGAGTGTAACTTGGATAACGGATTCGTTATCCAAGGCATAGGCGATGGCATCTACAACTTAGTCAATATTAAGTTCTAAGATCGCGTCATTGTTGCTGGAGTAATTTTGTCCCAAAATTATTTGGCAGGCTCGTTTCTGTACTCGCTTAGCTTCTTGCTGCTGGATAGTGATTCCGCTGACCCAAACAGGTACTGCGATACTGCATACTCCAAAACTGGTCGGACTATACTTCAGTTGAATTGCAAGAAACAGTTAGTTTCTGCATGATATTAATAGACTCTGGATGCCCAAAACAGGGAAATACTAATTACATGTAAGCAGGTTCTTAATCAATACTTCTATTTCTGGCCACTTGCTAATAGCATGCCAATTGAGTGAATTCCATTTTAATTTCCAGTTTTATTACGCTTCTGATGTCTTACTTGTCATTCCGAATAACATTTTGAGTCAATGCCAGAGTCCTAAGTTATGAATATCCCTCATTACACTGGTAAGCTTTAGGAAGAGATTACTTAGCCTTAATTTGCGTTGATCTGCCTAATCTCCCTTAATATTACTATTGAATGGTGATTAGACGTTTGATCTGGCAGGATGCCCTGAGTAATTCCTATTTTATTTCCTCCCAGATGACTTTAGCCGTGTCTGCATTGGACTTGTTTTTGGGAGGTTTTACCGAGACGATGGTAAAATGAAAAAAAGGCTAAATTTTAATGCTGTCCGCATTTGGACTTTTTTTTTGAAATTTTACCAAGACCGTGGGAGAGCATGCGCAGTTTCCTTTTGCAGTATGATCTTCACGGCCCAGACGTATGCTTTCAGAGCGCTTTTACCGACTTCAATTGTTGTGTCCGCATTGGGAAAGGTTACCTGGTCTATTTTCCTGGGCAGCAGTTGGCCAGGAAAAGTAACCACTGGACTCGGGAAAAAGTTAGAGGAAAACTTCCTAGGCTGTCCACACTGGATTAAAAATGGGAAAAGTACCCATCGTCTCGGTAAGTTTGACCAAAAAAAGTCCACTGCGGACGGGCCTTTTGAAGCATTTAGCATGACAATTTGGACTAGTGTCAAGCAAAATATTTTTTTCTGCCTCCTAGCTTGTTGCAACATTTTCAGGACACGCAAAACAGCTTTATTTGTAGTGTTACATGTATGAACTGACTCGCCGCTTTTATGTGGCAAACAGAACCCCGCTGTGCGAATTGTAGTTTCTCTTGGCACTGTCAACAGTACCATTTCTTATGTGTCTAAGCTTTGGCATTCCGCAGGGTTTTTACCTCATAGGGTTTCTGTTTTCAGAACAGGAAAAGGACAATGACAACAGAAAGTGGTGTTCCCGGGGTTAGAGGTCGCCTTTTGAGCAAAGCCTCAGCCCAATTCATAAGTTGACTGTCAAATCACTGGGGCTATTGTGCCATGTACAGTGAAAAGGTTGTTGACAATACGCTGGATTGTGGCCCCTCTGCTGAACAGGCTGGGAACTGGGGAGATGAAAAAACAAAAAAATAGGGAAAAAATGTCAGTTTCTGGCAGCCAGCCATGTAATCTAATGTCTGGGTCCTGACCTCTCGCTGGCCTGACTTATCAGCCAACTGACCAGGGAAGGGTTGTGTTACCTGTAGTATGCCCCAAATTTTGACAATAAAGGCAACAGACTAGGTAACTATTAGCTTTGGAATGAAATCAATTTTGTCAATGATGAATCATTGATTTCAGTTTCTTAGAAATGAAATTGTTGTTGTTGTTGATGTCATAAGTTTCATTTAAGTTGCATATCGCCGTGGAATTCTTTGTATGAGGAAGTAAAGAGTTTTATTTGTGCGATGTGAAGATTTTATTTCAAGGAATGAATAACTGTTGTTGGTCGACTTATTGAAACCCGATTCATAGGTGCATCTTAAGTTTCTGAAGACTTCCTCATTTCTCAGAAAGTTCCCCAAAAGACAGGTCATGCGAAGTGAGGACTGTTTCTGATTGTGTGTGCCTTAGGTATCATATTCCGTCCGGTGACGTTACTTAATTCACGGTCATAAACTCGCTGCTTAAAATGAAGGAGGGAAAAAAAATATATATCCCGGGTAGAGAGAGAGATCACCTCGCTAATGACATTCCAGCTGGCTAATTCAATTTTAGCCGCGTGTGGGATTCTAAAGTCACAGCTTCACTATCCCCCATCTCACAGCCTCCTCATTCTGCACCTCCCCCCCCTCCCCCCTTCAATTCTTTATCCATAATGTCCAAGCGTTCATCGACTTGCCTACGTTTTTTTCCCGTTGCAGTCGTGGTCTGCGTGACGCAGGCCTCAATCTGCATAGACGTCAGATTCCTACGGACCCCAAGGTCGTTAGAACACCTGATATTCCTGGCAGTGGGCTATCGAGTCTTAATTTTGTCTCGTTTCTCGGTAACAGGCTTTGATTATGATTAAAATCTGTATCAATCACAACCACCACCAATCACGTAGCACTACGCTATTTTGACAATTTTATTTACATGTAGAATATTCACATCACTCTTGTTTTGTTTGATGGTATTTGGGGAGTATTTCTTCTACATTTTTTAGTTTTTTTGTAATTTTGTACAACAGTGAAAACAATGTTTTAATCCCTAGTGTGTCAAAAACATTTTTTTGAATATGCAAATTTGAGAGATACATGTGGGTTTTTTATGTAAAAGGAAATAAATATCAAGACTCCTTATCAAGAGTATTGGATTTTTGTTTCTGTGCAAAAAGTAAAATTTGAATATTAATTTGTACGTGTGCATTTTCTAAGTCCTAAATATTTATCTTTATTGAACACTGTTTTTTGGTTGTTATACATGTAGCAGATAAAATGGACTAAATATAGAGCACTGATTAACTGCATTTACATGTACCATTCCTTAGTTTAATATGCAGTAAATGGCCAGCCATGATATATCGGCTAGGAAATTTTTTTTAATTAGATGCTGTCAAATATGCGTTTGCAGTTTGTCCTAACCAAAGGCAGGACCCATGTGCCATACCACGTGCACAAAACAATGACAGCCGTGGGAGACGCATGGCAGATTGCAGTTGTTCCCACAGTCAGCCTAAATTAGGAGTCAGACGGGCTGTATCAGGGTCCCTAGCTTGGCCTACCCATTGTTCATGGCTGTAAGCCAGTCATAAAAACCTTTATCTGACCACCCCCCAACCTAGGCGTAAAATATTGGACTCATAATTGAGACTTCAACTTGCACAGAGCAAGAGGAACTCGGTTACATTTGTCCATCTCCCCCTCCCTAATTTACATTTTTGTTTTAATTTACCCAAGCCCTTTAGAGTTACAGGCAACAAATTTTCTAGAAACTTACTAAAATGCTTTATTTTAGTACTTCATTATTGTACAATTTGATACACAGTACATGTATGCAGTCGAATCTTGATAATACAGTGCAGTGTTTATACGACATTTTGCTTATAACAAGAAAAATGTTACATGTAGGTCTCAATTTATCGTTCTTCATATTTTCATTCTTGATAATACAAGGTGTCTGCTGTAACAAGTTAATTTCCAATTCCCAGTAAATTTGGTTGTGAATTCCATTTCAGGAAAATGCAATGGGATTTTTTTTTTTTTTTCGTGTGTACCTTTTCCATTTAATTCCAGATACTGTAACCAATTTGTTCACTTCTAAATTTTAATACTCTGAAAAAGACTAGAGAACTGTGCAAATGAATTTTTTTATTTTTATTATTTACAAATTTAATTTATTTAAGTTCTTTGCATCATCTTTGTATCTCCAAAAACGCACGTATACCTACTTTCGAAAATGGTACCAGCCAAGTTTCCTAAAAACATAAATTAGTGGGATGTACTATCTTTGTAAAAGGGGTTCATTTCATACACTGCCAGAGGCATTTTCACACCTCCATTTAATAAAATCTACTTGTACCCTATTATGCTGAACCAAACAAAGATCAGAGATCGTAAACTCAAGGGTTGTTCCCTGGTAAGCATAAATACGATGTGGGTGGTCGCTCGTTTTTTGCTCTCCCAGCCGGAAGTTTGGGAATTATTTGTGAATACCCTCAGAAGTCAGATGGTTATGCTGGTATTGCTACCAATTCAACAAGACATGAAACCATACAATTTATGCTGGGAATAGACACACTCATGGCATTGATTATTCACATAAAATTGTTAATGGTCCCAATTTCTTCTAAAGTCAAGGTCAGGGCTATAAAACACAGATCAATTTTCCTTCTGTAGAGAACTGAAGTGGCCACAATGGCTCAACAAATGTCACTCAATAGAGCGATACAGTAAGCTCCGCCCATTTAGAAATTGCCTAGCAACATGCCACACATGTAAGGGACGTGTGCAGTAGAGTCGCGTGGCCGTGCTGTGCGTCAGCGTCCGCGCCCTGGTCAGTGCGTATTGAAACACGCACACGCACACAGAAACTGCACGCTCGAAAGCAAAATGTGCACTTAAGTATCCGGTCGTGTGCGTGCACGTACAAAATGCCTGCATTACGCGTAACGCACGCGATCGAACAAAAACATCTCGACACACATCTAGAAAGCAGTGAATGCACAACATAGCAAAACGACAAGCTAATTTTTGTGAGTTTTTCCCATTTACACAAAAACACATTCATGAAGGGATTAAAAGTAGGTTTGGATAGTCTTATACAATCCATTTTAAACCGGCTAGGGTCCTCTGCGCTAATTATGTTTATGGTGTTTTTGCATCGCTCGTGCTGCATTTCGCCGTAGCTCTGTGCACAAAATTTTGAGGACTCGGGTAGCCAAAATGGCGATCTACCTTTTGGCTACATGAACCTTAGGCTGTGATTGGTCAATTCCAAAATGGCCGGAGGTTACTGGATCGGTCTATTGAGGCTTGGACCTTTGTCCAATGACTTCAATTGACACAAATCTAAATAACTTCTCCCAAATGATTTGATTTTACTCAAGTAAGTAATAAAAAATATAAAAAATCAGTGAATTGTTACAAACGTCATGCTGAACAGATTTAAAATGATATTGACAAAGGAATTTCCATTCACAAGCAAATGTATCCCATAGTTGCAGGAAATTACCTCAATAGGTAGTAGAAAAGGAAAACATTATATGGCGTAATTTGTATGTTTTGTAGTCATTTGTCACAAACTGATTTCTTATCCAGCCATAAAATAGAGCATGAACGTCTGTGTGTGTAATAATAGATACTCGCTATTGAGCAACAGTTTGTCCATTATGCTCTGTTTCCTAAACGGCAAAAAATCATTAAAATGTAGGACATACAAGCTGGCTAATATCTAAACATTGAAAAGCCACAAGGCAGGTCATCATACCAGTACCTCATCTCAGATTACATGTACAATGTACCGTACTAAAGGAAACTTTTACATGTTCTATTTTCTCGATATCGTACGTGACCGCCTGGGAAGACACGGTCATAATCCATCGAGCGCGCACTGCTTGCCGTTTGCGTTTTGCGTCCCTTGCGAGTTTAGTATGCGCACACTGCTCTTGGTTGATATTTGGGAGTTTCGGGGTCAAGTCGTTCGTAAATTCCGCTGAAGTGTGCATGATTGACTATTTTCCTACTCTATCGTCATATTTTTTCTCTGTGACTTGGCAGCTCGCAGCAAAAGGCTAATTAATTCGCATAAATTCACGGTCGTGGAAAGAGAGGAGGCCTAGAAGAAAATCGCTGTCTTGGTTTTCTCTGCTACTTCTTGATAGCGTTAGTTCTCTTTTGTATGCATTTTCCATGTATGGTAAAATTGTCATTCAGTAATTGTTGAACAAGGTTGTGCAATCTTTTGCTATTGGTCATTTTATAAATCCACAAAATTCCTCAGTAACAGAAATATCTGAACATTTCGAGCATATTTTAACATTGAATGTCAGTAGGTCACCAGTAACACACAAGACAACAAATCTTTCATTTCAAGGGTCTGTGGCAGAAACATTTGAGTCGGGTTTTCTGCCAAACAGAGAAATTATGTCTACATCTTGTAAAATTCTTTAAATAAAATTTGTCCCCACATCATACTGACCATCATGGATTGCTTTGCCCATGGCAACAAAAGACTATGCCATACTAAAATACAGTGTTTGAAAAACATCTCACATTTATTAGTTTCGATTGCAACCTATTTATAAATTTTCAATTTTTGATTAAACTTGTTTTTAATAAAAAATTCTAGTTTCTTTTGTTGCTAGTTTAAAAAAAAAGTTAGCTGCAATTACAAAAGGGTTAAATTCAAATTAAACAAAGATTTTTTCTTTTTCTTTGGGAATCGAACCAGGGCCACTGATTTAATATACTAACTGAACCATTCAGCCCTACATTACATTGGTGCCTTCCATCATTATTTAATTTACTAAATAATATTCTAACTAAAATACAATCTGTAGTTGTCAGTCCCAAGAATAAGAACATTACTCCATCCTAGTCCAAGCGACTGTACGTACGTTCTTCACCTTCTGAGTTTTGACGACGTGATCCGCATAATGCAATCATAGCAGATTGTCTTGCCTCGGGCAATGTATGCCACCTATATTATTAAAGATGAGATGAATTTCAGCTGTCCATTCGGCTAGAGTGCCTTGCTAGTTTTTTGTTGCCAGCCTGTCATGGATAACTAAAATTCCACACATAACTACATATTTTTCTACAAATGCTAGCAACTTTGTGGTTTTGTATAGACCATTTTCATTACCATGGAAACCTTCCCTATATGTCTGCCATAGCTGGGACGCGGTCAGTGCATGAACTACATGCGATATGTAATGATGCTCATTGTGTCGTCACTTCGAACAATTTGCGCATTTGTTGTAATGGTGAATTCATACTCTGACTCAGCCTTTTAGCGCGTGCGTAATTCAGACGTGCCTCGCTTTGAGACAAAGCGATGTGGAGGGTATTTTGAGTGAAACGATGCACTGAAAAATCACTGTATTGTAAAAAGACTTTCCGTTCAACATGTCCAAGCTAATTCTGTGGTGTTCGGTGCGTTGTTTCACCCCAAATTTCTTCCACAGAATTAGCTTGGATGGAAAGTGTTTTCATAATTAAGTGATTTTCAGTACATCGTTTCACTCAAAATTGCTTCCACATCGGTTTTTTTTCTTTTCAAAATCACGCCCAAAGAGGCTCAGTGTGAATCTGTGTGTGCGAAGAGCACGTTGCACGCATCATGGATGCACGCTGTTCGAAATAACAACAACACAAAACGCACAATCCATGCACTGGACAAAGCTGCATCCCAGCTATGGTGGATGTGTACAGGGAAGGCGTCATGGGAATGGTCTATAATCATCTAACCCATTTGAACTTTTAAAGGTATATTATCCCCAACATTTCTGTAGGTAAATATTCGTAACATGGCCATGATAAAAAAAAAACCCAAAAACAAATTTTGGCAAAAATATGCTTTAACCTATTAAACAACCACTAAACAAAGATGAAACTTGTTCTGCATTTCCGCGGAAAAATCTTAGTCTCAGTGGTTTGTGACAAAGACTTTTCCGTGGAAACGCGGAACAGGTTTCCCCCCTGACTAAACGATTTGTGTTGAAAAGTGCTCACTACCGTGGAAGCACTTTAGAAATGTTGCATTTAATTGAAGAAAGAGGTGCCTGAAAGAGTTCATAAAACGGGAACAGCTTAACGTGAAGTATTAATTGTATGCAGTTCCCAGGTCTCGGTATGTTGTGCATGCGGTATTTAAAAGCCCGTAATTTTCCCCCCTCAAGTGGAAACGCACTATAATCTTATCTATTGTGGCAATAGTGCATTCAAGGCGATGACCTTTTTCCCTCGACCTGAAATACTCAACCTGTAACCAAGTAACTGGCCCTTATCTACTAGCGATCTTGTAAATTCTAACACATACACAACCCTTGGTTGTAACTTGTCATTATGTACAGGCAGTCCTAACAAGTACAGTTGGTGTTTATTTTAGGGTAAGTGCCGCCCCTGCATGGGTGCATGCACCCCATATCTGTGACTCTGTACATAGTAAACTTGTTGAAGAATAAAGCCCCAAGATTGGAATGCAACTAGAAATAGAATTTAACCCATGGCTGTGCAAATATACGCAGTCTTATTTCCTTGTTCGTTGGATGTGAACACATTTTGGTAGACTCAAATATAATTATAAAACATTCACGCACAAATAATTATCTACTATTGTAAAAGTATATTTGACTATCTGCGAGAACGCCACCTTATACATGTCTTGAAGGTAATGTGAAAAACTTATTTATTGTCAAACTTAAACTCAAATCCTATAGCATGTGCCCGTGATTGATGGGTTATGGGTTCGAGCCCCGCTTGTGCCAACATGTTTGTGTCCATGGGCAAGACACTTAATCTCAATTCCCTAGTCAACCCAAGCGATATTTATGGAGCTACAATCTAACTGCTGATAGGGTTGGGTGCCTTGGCCAGGCAGCCACCTAGTTGAAGCGAAATGGTTCTGGTGAATTCCTGATGGCAGCGGTAATAATGGCAACAGCACCCTAATTACCCTAGTTATAAAGGGTAGATACATGTATGTGCGCTATACAAGAATCTACCATTATTGGTGTATCAAACTTGCTGATGTTTTATTAGACAAAATTAATGACATTTGTTCAAGAAGGTTTAGGGTGAAATAAATCAGCTGGTAAAGTGCTGATATAGTAAAACAAGTTTTGAGTTCAAATTTTCCAAAAAAATGGTTATGGGGAATCTCTAGTATATTGCGGGGACCCCTTGCATTTTAAAAAGAGACTCCTCGTATTTTTAACGAGATCTCTCATTTGTATTCGTATGACGCCTTTTGCGAGAAAACGATAACCTGAAATAACCTGAAATTTCATTCCATTGCTAAGCGAAAGCTAATTATTTTACATGTAATCAGTTAGTATCAATTTGACGTAAAGAGTATCAGATCAAATGACATTATGGCTGCTTTATCTTATCAGCAAATGCCGGTGTCTTCTGTCTAAATCCCACGAGCAGGTTTCTCTGCTGAACATTTTATGCAAGGTAGCAATTTTCTAATAACAATTACAAATATCTTTGCGATGGTTAAGAAAAACCATTTTTAATTCAGTAAAAAAAAATTAGCACACAAAATCAACCACAGGCACTGGTTTGAATTCCGATTTGGACAATTACGTGAAAAAGCTGTCCTTTTTAGCCTTCATTTGCACTGTAGCAAAATTTGTGATGCTCCGGTTTCCAACTGCCATGCAGGCTGATGTGGAGGGGGCGGGGTTTATTGGTCTGCCAACATTATGAATATTCATGACCTAAGCCTGCTAAGTGGAGCCTGTTTGGCTCCAAAGGTCAAAAGGGCTGCTCTTTGATTGATGGAATGTTCCAATACAGAACAGGGGTGTTTAGCTGCTAATCAGCTTATATTAATGTTGATATACAAGTCCACTTTGTATTATTAGCACAGGGTATTACATATTAAACCTTGTATTATGTGATAAGGCATTGTGTGCTGGGCCAGGAAATATTTGCATGCCTCGGGTCTTAGGTCTATATAATTGATTTCAACCACAATTTTTTACTCTGGTGGTGTTGAATTGATAAATCAGCTTTTTTTTTCCAACTATTGTATTTGTGACGAGATTAGGCTTGTACCAATTTCTGCATTCCTTTTCTATTCAGTTTCGATTGGCATTTATCAAATAAATTGCTTTTGAATTGAATTTTTAGCATGTAGAGCCACACTTAATGGCTGTGGCTGGAAATGGTACGGTACTTAGCCGGCTACCATTGGCTATTATTTGCAAACCCCCAAAAATCACCGTAATCCGGATGCATCATGAATAAACAAATATTAAAAATCCATAAATGTTGCTGTCTTTGACTGTGTTGTGTAAGGTCAAATAAATTCCATTTGAAGAAAAGTTATTTTACAAAATTTGTTGAGCTTATATAAATTGTTTTGTTGACCCAACTGCTTGAAATTTGATAGCAGATTTTAAATTTGACCTCCTCCATCTCCTTAAAGAAAGATCTAGAAATGCCTTGTTTGTTCTGTTAAAACCGATCCCCTCGGGAATTCGGTAAACCTCTGCTGGTTCACCCAAGGCATACCACTACCAGCACTGTGCAAACACCAGTCCAATTTTAGTTTACACCTAATAAGAAGTACACAACCTGGAAGGAAAAAAGGAGAATGACTGAAATTCCAAGGGATAAGGAGGTTTTTCCCTGGGGGCATTCTCAGGGCTTGGTTTGGAAGTTCAAATTCCGACTATTGAAAGCTGAGCATTGGGGAGGTAGAATTGTGGGTTCCTTGTTTTCATCTGTAGGTTAGGGAAGTTGGAAAATGTTGACTGACTTTTGTGGTGTAGTAGGCAGCTCCTGTTATCAAAAGCCACAAAGGGTCAGCGTTGGAGACATGGAGGCCATATCTGGGAGGTCACCCAGAACTGTAGCCTGGAGGGTTTTTGTTACAGAATCTGAAGCTAGTTTTTATGGAGTCAAGGCCAGAGGAAAATCAACTTCACATGGGAAGAGAGAACAAGTTGTGGGAACTGGAATGGCTCCCAATTTTTTTAACAAAGCGTGATTGCTAAGTGAAAGTAATCTTAAGAATTCAAGTGAAGCACTTGTGACTGAGTTTCATGTATTTGTAGAAATGGCGAAATTATTTTCTGTAGTTTTTAAAAAAAATGTTGGTTCTATATCAATTTAGATGGGTGAACCTTCACTCATACATTTACAATGTCAAATTTGCTTCTGCAGGGTGTCCGCGGGTCTTTAAAAAGGCCTAAATACATTTGCTAAATTTAAGGCCTTAAAAATCATTAAAAAGTACTAAAAAGCATTAGAAAGCATTAACGAGTATTAAATTGTTAGCTAGATTTGGGGCCTGTGGTGCCTGGCTGAGTATGGAATTCTTCCCTGTTTTGGGGGTTTAATTGGTCTTTAAAAAGGCATTGAAAAAAGGTCTTAAAACGTCTTAAATTTGACTTGCTGAAACCCGCAGACACCCTGTTCTGCGTACATTGTCACATATTATCTGGCCAAAACAACTTCCTTCGACTGTATTTGTCTGAGATGCTCAGTACATCATACACATTTTCCTAGTCAATTCTCTGGGGTTCTATGTCCTAGTTTCACCTCTTATCCTGGAGGATTTTTACCCCTCCCCTGCACCCCAGACTTTCTACTTTTATATTTTTTTTCTCCCTTGCCTTTCTCTCCCAATCTTTTCTTTCATTCTCTCTCCCTCTGATGTCGTTATTAACATGTCTTTGAGCAGTGGCCCATGAATTGATTTTTGCCACGGGGTAAGGTTTTCGTCCGAGCGAACGAGAAGTTGTCTGCTTTGGGATTCCTGTCCCCACTCAACCTCACCATCTCTTTCTCTCTTTCTCCTTCGTTCTCTCCGCGATCCATGCCCAGGAGATACAGAATAATTGGTCAAGTTTGGATCGGCAATTAATTACTTTGTGATCCAGATTCTCTGAAAGCCGAGCTCTTTTTTTCCCGGCAACAAATTTAAGCAGCAAAAAAAAAAAGACGGTGGCTAACCCGGGAAAAAAGTCAGTGTTGCCAAGAAACTGCCGTCTCCCTGTAATGTGGACTTTGATGTGTACAATACACAGCATGTTGCATTTCGTAAGCAAACCTGTAAGCGCCACACATCTACAATATGAAGTCGAATCTTGAATATTTGAACAAAGTCAGACCAGCCGCCCCAAACCTTTGGACTGCTCGTATCGACACGTTCTGTTAATGTCAGGCAGTGTTTATTTCAGCGCCGTTGTTAATTGGTATTTGTTTTAAATTCTAGAGTGGTCCTGCAGTTTAATATTCAACCCAAAATGTGCACGGCATTTTTCAGAAAGAGAAACCATTAGGGAATTATTGTTTATGTAATAATTCTTTAAATAAAAAAAAATAATAATAAATTTTGTATTCTTCCTAATCCATTTTAAGATAATTGTCTGAGTGCATCAAATGTTCAAGCATATCATTATAAAGCAGGTATTTTGTATAGCTGTATTGTTTATTTATAATTATAACATCCTTATGGCATATGGCACCAGCACATTTGGGACATCACTGATATTACGCATTTCCACATATTTGCATATTTACTGAATATTTGTAATTCAAACGATTAGCTCATAATTATATATAATATTGGATGGCTTTGAGGGTGATATGAAAATATACCGCACGAGTCATGAAAATACCGAACGAGCCGAAGGCGAGTTCGGTATTTTTATGACGAGTGCGGTATATTCTCATATCACCCGAAAAGACATCCAATATTATTATTGTTATAAAAAATGAAGCTTCTATCTTATTTGTTTTGTAAGATTTCTGCAAGATTTTTGTCTGTTTTGTCATTTACAAATGCATGCGCTTTTGTTACTGTTGTACAGTATTTTTTGTTACTGTACTCTAGCGCGCGTTGCACACGCACACAATCCATTCCCTCGATCCATGACGCGCGCGTACGCGCGATGCGCCCAGCGTGCACACACATCGAATCTGGGCTCTGTGCTGCACAGTAACAGAAATGCTTCATTTTATATAATAATAGCTACATGTAATATAGCTGGAATGGAGGAAATGACAGGATTAATTAGCTAACTAAGAAGATAAACATGTTTATTTTGTTAATTTTGCTTTAAGAAGGAAATATAAGCTATTATATGCTGTCTTTCAAACTTAAGAGAGCAACATTCAAATGAGCACTTAGTGATTTTGCCCAAGCTTATACTCCATCACTCCATCAAACGAACAATTAAGTCGGTTGCAATCACACCGCCGTGAAAATTGGGTCTGGCCTTATGCCTTGCATATGATTAGAATCGCAGCGCGATGGTCTTATCGTTCACAGATGGTCAGATGCGTTGACGAGAATAATGCCTTATGCTCACTCATTGTGGCAATTTTATCATCCTTTCCCTGCCCCTCCTTCATTCCCCCTTTGTGGCATAATGGACTCTCCCTTAAACAAATCTTGGCTTGCGTCAGAAGACCGGTTTACACGAAGATAGTTGTTTAAATAAAAAAAGTAAATGCATTCATTTCTGGATTTCCCAGCAAAATTTGACAGTCAAGTTCTTCCAGGTATCCCCTTCCATAAGACGAACACTTCTTGTTGAAGTGGAAGAGACCACTGTCGATATAAAGAAGGGGTGGTCTTGCTAATGATTGGGTCGAGGGGCGGGATTTAAACAACCAGTGATGCATAAAGGGTTCCCATTCACTTGGCCATCTGAGACCCCAGCATCTATGTGGAGCTTCTTTTGTAAAGCATGGTGCAGTGGACGTGGTTTTGGTCTAGCGATTTTTGGGGCATGAGGTGGGTAGGTGTTTTTTCCTTGAATGCAAATGAGCAAAGCGAGGCTATCTGTAATCCTTTATACCTTTGCAAATGACTATATTGTTGCTCAATTTCCAATGCCAGATGTCTAGAGATTTCAAGAAAATGGACTGCAGTTAAGCTTACAAATTACATTTTTGACTTTAGTTTTAAGAGTGGCAAGCACGAGATTGTTGCACATGGTGCTCCGGCGGGATGCCCAGATAGCTCAGTTGGTAGAGCAGTTGGCCATGTTTGCCAAGGACCTGGGTTCGAATCCCAGTCTGGGCACTGCAATTTTCTCGTGTTTCGAAATTCATTTCCAATTGTCAATCCTATCATATATATACCTTCAATATTCATAAAATGTTGTGATTTGTTAAAATAGTTAGGTTGTGCTTTTTAATAGTAACAATGATTTGGCTGTAAAAAAGACTAGCACCAGAACCCTTCCCTACTCCATGCATAGTTGCTGAAATATTCCATCACTGGACTCTGGGGGGGAGGGGAGGGGGGGGGGGGAGGGGGAACCACCATAATTTTATTTTGACAGTTACTTTACAACCTTGTACGACTCTTCAATTTGCCGCAAATTTCCAAAAAGCCTACTGCGCAATTTATCAAGCCTTTTCCCATTACACAGAAAGGAAACCACGGTTAGGGACATATACTGATGCCCTGTCCTTAAAAGCTCGCTTGAAAGCATTGGTCAAGCGCCCCGATACGTCAACGGGTCTCGCCTTACTATCCCTCCTTCCAAGTAATTGAATTTCTCTAAAAATACAAAATTTGGAAGACTGGAAAGCTCTAATAGATAGTTCTAATGAAATGCCTTTTTCCTTTAGACTTCATTAAGATTAGAGGATGGTACTAGAAGATTTAAAAGAAATGGTTTAATTTGAGTTGGGATTCTGATATTGGCCCGTTGTCTAACTGCGTTTTAGCTCGGTCTTTTTCCCACACCTCAAAGCTTTGAAACTGGCAGGTCAGATGATACCGTAGGTTTCCCCGGGCGCCGCATGCATACTTCCCTCCCTCTCGCCTCGCCCCCTCCCCCCCAAACCACCTCTCCATATTAGCGCAAATCAAATCAGTCCGACCTGTAACCTTTTACACTCAGGATTGAAGGCCAAAAGGGGAGGGGAAGGGAGAGAGACGAGATAAAAACCAGGTTTGTTACGGAGCGGCGGAGCTTGTAAGCCGAGGCTTGAGTTCTGCCGTTCCTCTCTCAAGAACTAATGAAGTTACATGACACACAATCCTGATGACATTTGGTGATTTCATTTGCGCGCTCGCCCCGTTCGTCCCCGCTCTGTCGTTAACGCGGTGTTTTTCAGTAGCTCGCTACGGCGCCCCAGGGTCCATTGGATAAGATGTGCTTGTAGTGGCAATATCTGGAACAGCACACAGCAATATTACTCTTGTTCTTCTCTCACACCTTTATCCCTTTTCCCTTTATGAACATTTTTTTTTTATTGCAACTCGGAGATAAAAGTCAATTTTGTGCATTTCTCAAGTGGTGAACTGATTCTAGTGCATGTAGCATTTTACAAATTCTGTGACTTGGATAACATTGATAGTCACCGATAACGGAGATGATTTTGCTCTCATTAATAACCTGTAGTGCAATCCTTAAACAAATCAATCACAAAAACATTCCACCCATTTTGTGATGCCATCTCTCATTTGTAAATTAATTTTACAATAAAATACAATAAAAGTGAGTACAATAAAAGTGAATCCACTTCTGATTTCTTTTTTCCGTTTTGTTTTTGTTTTTATTTTGTTGCAAGCTTTCTATTCATACTGTCAGAATCTCTGATAACCATTCTCTCTAAAAATCCATCTCATGAATGTTGTTGTTAATACAAACCCAGCGAAACAAAATCTACCAATATACAATCATGCATAATTTTGATTAACACGGTTCATTTCCGTTACCGTTTTTCTTCTCTTTAAATGCAGCATGAATAATGAAAACCTGTCTGTACCTGGCCTCATTGATTTGGATTCCCAACTGAGCCAGATGTAATTAATTCCACAGGAATATATTTACAAGAACGGAGCATGCCTTTTTTTGTTGCACAAATGGCATATTGTCAATTTAAATACCATGCTCATGAAACTCAGTGATTTAATATTTTTTTCTTCGGATTGTAGCAGTAAATTTCATTGAGAGAAGCAGTGAAGGCGGAGATACTATTCCCTGTATGCAAATTATTTAGATTTAATTGAATTGATTAGATCAAAGAGAAAATGGGAAGAAATTGATTCAGCTGATTGCTTGTCATGGATAGGGACATTACACGGTTGTGTCATCCTCGATTGTGAGCAACAATCGCTCAAGTGTGCCGCTGCTCGGTAATCGCCGCGGCAGGGAAAGAAATCTCCGCCGGTCTGATTAGCATAATGAATGGCGTGAATCACACACAAACACACACACGCTGATCAACATGAATAGGCAGCCTTAGAAAAGAACGCACACCAAAACCCCCTTGATAGCGCTGGATGACGGTAAATAATTTCTCAACAGAAGGAGTGCGCACGTAAATTTGTCCTCTCTGACGGGCAGCGTGCAGTATGTCCGTTTGTACGGAGGCGATAATTAGATTTTATTTCTTCACCGCTAAATATTTTGCCATGGTAGAAGATTGTCACGTCCAAAGCGACAGATTTGAAAGGAGAAATCTTTATGGCGGAAAAAGTGGACAAATAAACGTAATATACCAAATAAATGCAAGTCAGCATGTTGAAAAGGTTAAGAGCAACTGGTCTTGGGATAAAACATTAATATTATGACATTGCCCACATCTGCTCAGTTGCAATCAGAGCTTTGAATGCCTTTTAAACCAAATAACATGTTTATTTATAACTATATTTTGACAAGGTGGGAAAAGCAAGCAATAAGCTTAAATAAATTCTTCGCTTTAAGAATAAATTTATAGCTAATTTTCTTTCAATTAAATGGATTGGTATTTGGAGTTTTACATGCTTAAAAATGTGCTTGAATAATATAAAAATTTATTAAATTTGAATTAAGTCAGGAATCTGTTTTAAAGCATTAGTTAAAAGGAAAGAGTTTTAAAAAAATAAGGATTGAATTAAAGAAACGTAAGACTTTTAAGGTCAGAATTTGCATCCTGTGCCATGTGGATTACCAACAGAATGCGAATGATGATTTTGACCTTCGCAGTTTGCATATTTACATACGTACATGTAGGCTCATCTTTCAATATTACGTATGCCTCTGTGTGGGTTGGTATGGTAATTAGCCTTTTTGAATCCTACTGATGGTTTGTGGCTCTGTTGATTTTTATTTCCACGCATCAGCGACTCCAGAATGTCGACATTGTCTTAAATTATTCCATGTAATTAAAATACAGAAAAAATATGCAGGTCTGGCAGTGATGTGCTTTAATTGCTGTAGGAGGGCAGGAATTTATGACTGTACGTGTAGTTAGAAGGCTGTATGGTTTTTAGTACCTCGCAATGCAATAAAGACATTTACAAATTGTAGGGAAAAATTTAAGTTGTTAAAATTACATCAGGCATGGTTTCTGCTTTAGCACCGGCTGGGGAGTAATACCAGCACATTTGATCACTGCTTGTCACTGATGTGTGCTAATATTAATGGGGGAATGGGGTTTGGGGGGACACTGGGGATACAAGTATGTCAACTTTGAACTTTGACACAGAAAATCAGTAGTCTGTAGCTGGTTTCTGACCAGCTTTCAGCTGGCATGTTGAGGTTTTCATATCAGCCAATTAAACGGAACAGAATAGACTGTATCGAATAGAGCTTGTAGGTCAACTTTTGTTGTTTAAATTGGTCAACAATGCAAGCACAAAATGTGCAACCATGCATGTCCTCACGGAACATGGTAGCCTTTGCAGTGCTTTAGTGGGGCCTCTGTTTGGCCTAATGGCACAATTAAATGTAAATAAATCTCTAACAAGTCGTTACCTTTCTCTTTTTTCTCTCTCTTTTGTTTTTATAGCTTTATTATCTTTGTGGTGTGAAGACCTAGGCCGACTGCTCCTTCTGCGGCACCAGAAGAACCGTAACGGGGATTCCCCCAGCAAAGGTGCTGCTACTCCGATGCATCATCAAATGCAGAAAAACATACCCTCTGTGCCCCCAGGGTAAGATGCGTTTACAAATTTGACACACGTCCTTGTGAGAAAATGGCAGAGCAGTGTACCATGGCTAAGAGGTCCAGCAAGTTGAACTCAAACCTTGGTTAATTATCTCATTACGCTGGTTTCACACTGGCCTTTTTTTACATGTTACGCATGTTAATTTAACATGCGTCCGTATGAGAAAATGGCCGATTGGAGTACCATGGCCAAGCAGTCTAGTGAGCCAAACTTAAGACCTTGGATAATTCTGCAGGTCATGGTTTTGAATCCAGGCCTATCCTCGTTCATGGTGCATGTGTCCTTGGGCAAGACACTTTATAATGGGTTGCCTCTCCCCAGAAGCAAATGAGTATCTGTAAGGTCAGTGAAAGGTGTTTGATTAGCTCATGAGTGTCTAACAGCCTGTCAGGGCTGTGTGCTGTTCAGGGAGTTGAGAAGGTTCAACTAAGGAATAGTATTAAGAACCCAATGACCGGGGTAATAATATGAGAATGCCTTGAACATGGATATACAGTAAACCTCGGATAAGTCGGATCCAACGGGACCGAGCAATTTTCTCCGACTTAAGCGAAAATCCGACTTACGCGAAGATGAAAAAACGCATTAGGAATGACATACGAAATCAAACGTTCCAAGCGATTTTGTCCGAGATAAGTGAAAATCCGACATAAACGTATCCGACTTAAGCAAGTTTTACTGTATGTACATCAAACACTGCTTAAATTTGACGTTAATTATAACAATTTTTATTAAAATTTAATACAATTTTTAATACAATTTTTATTACAAATTAATTGATCAATTCTTGTTTGTTTGTTTGTAGTGATTCCTCAGTGGCATGGCAGCAAGGTGGTCAACAACCAGCGCAACAGTCACTTAGTGTGGTTACGACGGTATGGGGCGTAACGCAAACTAGCGATAGCAACAGCTTGACTAATAACTCAATGCAACAGGGACCAGGTGAGCTTTGGGGGGAGGGGCTAAGTGTCTGGTGGGTGTGGCATTACTCTAAAATTCAGAGACGAGAATCGGCAATTTCATGCGATGTTGTATTTTTGTGGATCAGCATATTTTAGTGTATTTGTTGAAAACCTGGAGATCTTGCATATGAACAGTTACTTGCACATGAATACAATTTTGTGTTAAAAGGAAATGAATCGTCCAAACGAACAAATTAAATGCAGCTGGTAAATCAAAGAAGAAAAAATTGGTTCATAAAATGTTCTTAAAAAGTGTGGTTTCCATTCAGCAAAAAACTCATTTTTTCAAATCTTTAACACAGATTCTTGAATTGGACAATTATTTACTTTCTGCAAAAAGTAATGTGACCTTAAAAAACGGGTCCCATGCAAACCAGGATTAAACGACAAATCTTTGATAACGCAACATAACCTTATACAAAAGAACCGCACAAGGAATCCATTCTAGATAAGATGTGTGAGAAATGACAGTTAGCCAAAGTGGCTTGGTTTGGTTGGAAAAAAAAAACAAATCTTGAGATATGCAAATTTGGAGGTGTTGGGCACATATGGCCTGAAGACTTGAAGTCACCTCAAATGCAGTAGTTGATGTCAACCTTCAAAAGTGACCTAAAAATTTGCATTTTTAAGTCACTTTTGAAGGTAACTGGCTGTGAATATTGCCAGATTCCATCTCCCACAGGACTATGTTACAAAACTCAAAATGCATTAATGTTGCCAGCCAAGATTTTTTTATTTTTAGGAATGACGGTATTTATTTAAAATGCAGTGTTTTTGACAACCTGAGGCCACTTTCTCAGGTGTTTAGGCACAAAAAATCCTACTTAGAGAGTTACTGCTCAGTGAATTACTAATGTGATTGAAATAGTGCCGCTAACCTCATTTTTTAACCTCTTTCTGCCATTATTCTAGTGAAATTTAATCACTGCTTCCAACCATTAAATAGTGCATGTCTTTGTTCATTGTAATAAAGGAACAATTTATTGCTCCAAATTGTTATTAAAATTACAAACGTGTGTGGAAGAATATAGCTGTGACTGCATTGGACTTGTTTTTTTTTTAGAGGTTTTACCGAGACGATGGTAAAATGAAAAATGGCTAAATTTTACCGAGACCGTGGGAGAGCATGCGCAGTGTCCCTTCGCAGTTTGACCCGCACGGCCCAGACATACGCTTTTACCGACTTGCTGTGTCCGCATTGGACTTTTACTGGGCAGCAGTTGGCCAGGAAAAGTAACCGCTGGACTCGGGGAAAAGTTCCTGAGAGGAAAACGTGGGCTGTCTGTAATGGACTTAATATGGGAAAAGTACCCATTGTCTCGGTAAGTTTTCAACCAAAAAAAACCAATGCAGACATGTCTTATGTCAGAATACATACAGTTCATTGTGTAGGTAAAATTTCTCAAGAAAACAAAATCCAATGTCTTTAGAGTGACTAAGGCGTGTTGCTCACAGCGTCTTGAGAAATGCCTACTTCCAGCCAGAAAGCTGCTGCCAGTGGCTCACTGTCAACATGAAAAATGTAGGCTTTTGTTTAATCACGTCACAAACCTGGACACAAATTCTATCGTAAAAGAGTTAATTTTTGTGTATTTTTTAACCCAGGCCCTTCCCCAGCGAACAATCAGTTTTCCCAACAGCAGCATCCCTTCACCGCGGCGGCGGCCAACTCCAATAAGCAGTACAGTATGCCCATGCCGGGCATGGGACCATATCGCAGAGAACCAGGAGCATACCGTGGACCCAACGGGTTAGTACATGTTCGCCCTACAAGTCATAAAGAACTATGTTTAGTGTACATGTAAGTTAAAGTCTCCTAAAATGATTTATTTATATACCACATCCAACAGCGGAGGGACCGCCAATTACAGGAATGGGAGCAAGTGTGGTTGAGTGCCTTGCTCAAGGGCACAGGTGCCACAACCCGTCACGGCCAGGAATCGAACCTACATTCTAGTACTAGCACAGGAACTTAAGTTCGACGCACTAGACCGCTCGGCCATAACACCCCACAATGATGCGGCGACGCAGCTTTTTTTTTTCAGGGGGTGGTGGGGGAGTTGATTCAAAGCAATAAAGGCATGTTTTTTACCAAAACACTCACGGTGCATGTCTTAAGTTTTAAAAAAACTTTGACGCACAGGGTTAAAAGTGACGCGTGCATTTTTTTGGGGGAAAAAAGCTTTGACGTGCACGCTAACCTTTTTTTTCCTAAGAGCACATCGTCTATAAGAAGTTCTCATTAATTTACATTTTTAGAATTTATTTATTTATTTTTATTTATTGAATTTTTGTTGCTGTTTGCAGTGGCGGTGGTTATCCAGGTCAAACCCAAGGTCAGATGGGACCAGGTGGTCCCTGCCCTCCCCAATCCTCCAATCCCAACGAGTTTTCCCAACCCGCTGCAGCAGCAGCAGCGGCCGTGGTGGCAGCGGCGGCAGCTACAGCAACTGCCACAGCTACGGCGACGGTGACGGCGCTGAAAGAGCAGCAGCAACAGCAGCAACAGCAGCAACAACAGCAGCAACAGCAGCAGCAACCAATGAATGATTACGGGCAGGTCAGAAAAATTACAAATTGTCACTTTTCATTTGATATACATGTATGGGTCGTACCATAAAGTTGAAGGCCCATTGTATCATTTGCAATGACCCAATTTTGTTTTTCATGAGTTGACAAGAAAAACCTTACTCAAAGTGTTGATAGCAATGGTAACAAACACCACATAAATTTATTTCTGTCCAAAATGGTATTTAATGCTGGAAATTGACAACCTAAGGTGGTTTTATTCACTTGCATAAATATGAAGGAGCACGTCACCAATTCTTTTTATCCAAACTCCCAGATTTAATAATTCCATCCTCCATTTTTCTTCCTTCTTAAACCCAGATGAGAATGCAACCGGGTTTTAACAACCAATACCCCATGGGCCAAGGGGGTGCTCCCTTCATGAATAACATGGGTAACCCCTCCAAGCAGGCTATGTATCAACAACAAATGATGCAACGCAATCCGGCCCAGCAGCAGTATGCCCAGCAGTACATGAAGAGGCCGTACCCTGGTCACCCCGGACATCCGGGACATCCGGGACACCCGGGACCTAATAACTTTGGTCAGGTATGTTGAACTGCACTGCTCACAGAAAAATTAGGCTCCAACTATTTCAATTTCGGTGTAAACATAACGAACAAAACAAACATGCTCTACGTTTTGAAATAAGACAGGTTATTACAGGTTATTACAAAGTTGTAGAAAATGATATTTTGAATGACATTCTGTATTATGTAATTTATTTTTTGTAGAGTGCTGCTTTTGTATATTTTTCTTTCGTTTTGAGTAGTTTATACTTGGTCTACGCGCACATTACAAAAGGGCATCAAGGCCAAGACCAATTTCTTGGCGCTGTTAAGCAGCCGATTTTGTGCTAACGGAGGCTCCGGCTTTTTCATGGAGACCGTAACCTTAAGCACTGCCAAATGTTTGCTAGCTTCAGAGACAAAATTTGCTAAACACTAGCGACGCAACAATGCACGTTTCCAAGCATGCGCGTGCTTGAGCACGCCCCGGTCGTGAAATAGCCTTAACGATAGCACAACTTTTCTGCTACAGTAAGCACACGCTTTCAGTAGCGCCATGAAACTGGCCCCAAAGACAACAGGGGACATGGCCTTCGTATCCTTCCATGCAAATATTATTAACAAATTGATTTTCTTTCACAAATCAAAATAGAAACCATTTCAAACATTTGTTGTAATTTTGTTTTGTTGTATAGGGCATGCCCAACCAGCAATACGGCCCCATGCCCCACAGCCCCAGCCCAGGGGCCATGAAGGCCCAGCCCCCATACCCCGGCCAGCAGTCACCATACCCCGGCCAGCAGACCCCCTACCCAACCCAACAACCTATGCCATCCCCTAACTACATGAACATGAGGCAGAAGGTGCCGGGTAACGGCGGCATGAACTACCAGGGCGGTAACCACCAGTTCTTCCCACGAGGGAGCTTCAATGGCGGGCCTCAGGGGATTAACCCACCGTACAACCAACAGGCAATGGTGAGCTTAAAAGGGAGATTACATGATTGGAAAACTTTCAAAAACAGGAACAACATTACGTAACTAAAGAATAATGTTGATAAACTGCCTTGGAGAAATTTCAGCCACATAGATGCAGTAATACGTCAGAAAACCTGAACAATTATGTATTGGGGCTTTATGCCATGTTCGCATTGGCGCATTTTTGTGAAAAGTAAACACAAGTCACTGTTAATATTCCCTTATGGTAATTCTTCCATTTGTTTGTAAGCCCATAGATTGTTTTGCCACATAAAGCCGTAAAATTTGCAATAACTTGTCATCATTCAGGACCACACAGAAGTTACATGACCTCAACACATGTCCCATGTCATAGTTTTACAAATTACAACGTTTTCCAGCAACTTATGGCAACTGAGCGTAAAACTTACAATTGACATTCGACACTTAACAATTTCGGGTGTTTTCTGTCCATCTGCATTGGTCTATTGCTTCGATTTAATAGTTGATCCAAATGTTTGCATAGTTGGAGAACTTGCTGATAAAACTCTTACTCTGATGTGTTGATCTATGTCAATATATTGTTTGTTTGTCTTTCCTTTTGTCTGTGTGTAGGCCAACCGAGGTATGAACTACCAGCATTCACCGGGGATCCCCGGTAACCCCACACCCCCACTGACGCCGAGTCCTAACATCCCACCCTACATGTCGCCCACCGGTGACGTCAAGCCATTCCCTGGGGGCCCACCTGATTTGAAACCAGGTAGGTTTGTTTGCTAATTTGGGCCACGTTGTTTTCAAAGAATCACAAGTTTACAAACATCACATTTACAAAACTAAATAACCTTACAATTTTATATTAATCCAGTGAGAAACAACTGCAACACCATGTTTCAAGACCACCAGTTAGCTTTAAAACTCAATAGACCTTTATCACGGTGCGGCCATGTTCCCTTTTCCCTATTCAAATAAACGTAACCAAAGCGAGGGTTGTAGAAAAAAATAGTTTGGCCTGTGTTTGGCACACGCGTAACGCGATCAAGAAAACGCGCCACGCGGACAGTGATTCTCGCTATCGCGCGGTCATACCGACGAGCTGATTGCGCCCACACGTACTATGGGAAACAAGACAAAGATGAATGCACCGTGATAAAAATCCATAGCTAGGGCATCTTCTGGTTAAGCAGAAGGTCCGTGGTTCACATTCCAGTGGAGCCAAGTTGTTTTTCACTGCATCCAGATTTCCCATTCAAACCCATGGACATTTCTTCACAAACTCGATCAAAATACAACTCCTACAACATGAAAACACACAGAACATCATCATTTGCTAATAGATAAAACGCATATAAATTGGACAATAACTAAAGTGTCAAGAGAACAACAACTTAATACTCCCAATTGGTGTGATAGTTGAGCAGAGTTACAATGTCTCCAATAATGTTTTTACCATTTGTTTTCTTGTGTTATCACACAGCTCCGAGTTACGCACCAGCCATTAGTGATGAGATCCGCATGACGTTCCCAGTCCGAGACGGTGTAGTCTTAGAACCGTTCAGACTGGAGCATAACCTGGCTGTTAGTAATCATGTCTTCCACCTCCGACAATCAGTCCACCAAACACTCATGTGGAGGTTGGTATCGCCAATACTTAGGCTGGCAGATTCACACTTTTGACGCATACATTTTGCGTGGCGCTTTGAGAAAAAGCGGTGTGTGGGGAGGGGGGATTTGGGTGAAACGGTGCACTTAAAATCACAGAATCACAAAAACACTTTACACCCAAGTTGATTTTGTTTTTTTTAATGCGTTGTTTAACTCCAAAAATTCCCTCCACATCGATTTTTCCCAAAAGCGACGGACACTTGTGTTACATTTTAGGCCATCCCGGTTATGAGCGTATATTGGAAATTTGTACACGGGGTTTTTAGAAAGGCATGTTGTCACCCTATTTGTAACCCTTTTTGGGCCTAAGTTATCTCTTCAGAACAGTCAACTGAAACTTATTTCTTTTATTTTGAGACCAGACAAAGGTATTTTCTGGAAAATATGGTCTGTGTTGCCAAAATGCCCCCTTTACCGTGGAAAGACTCATATAATATGGTTTATTTTAGGTGACCTGTCGATATTAGCTTCTCTCGTTATTGGAAATTGACAAATTATTTAGTCAACTTTCAGTACCTCACTGAGCTAATATTGACTCTCTGCGCTCGGACCATGTTGTATTTGTAAACTTTCATGTTATTTTGAAACATTGCAGATCGGACCTCGAACTCCAATTCAAATGTTACCACCACGAAGACCGACAGATGTACACCAACTGGCCGGCCTCGGTGCAAGTTAGCGTCAACGCCACACCGCTCTCGATAGAGAGGGGGGACAACAAAACCTCTCACAAACCGCTGTACTTAAAGGAAGTCTGCCAACCCGGCAGGAACACGATACAGATTACAGTCACTGCCTGCTGTTGTGTAAGTGCTGTTGTTATTTTAAATTTATTTAGCTGAGGTCCGTGCTTTTCCCGGGTGGCACCCCTCCTCCTCCCTCCCTCCCCTCCCCCCTTTGAAATTCAGAAATGGGTATTTTTCAAAATTTTACAACACTTTTGAGGGTTAGTGCCACCCCCCTGGAAAAATGTGTATGCCCCCTCAGATGTTTCACCCTAGTTACTCTGCTGCTTTTAACATGTATTTTGTTTCTCTTGTTTTCTTGTAGTCGCACCTTTTTGTCCTACAACTCGTCCATAGACCCACAGTAAGATCAGTATTACAGGGATTACTCAGAAAGAGACTTCTCCCTGCAGAACATTGCATTACCAAAAGTAAGTAATTTATTCAAAAAAATGCTTTGAAAATGCGTGACACGAATGATGTCATCCTTATACTTGTGGAATATAGTAAAAATATTGACCAAAACACTCTATAATTTGTTAGTGTCAGTTCGTGAAAACGCATTTTACGTGATGACGTCATTTTGTACCGAGACGAGCACTGAAATGCCACTGCTGTGGTGTCACCAATGAAATAATAGATTCAAGAAATTGCCAGCCAAATATCGTTGTCATACTGTTTTTTCCCAGTCAAGAGAAACTTTTCGAGTGTCGCGGCATCCAGCGGCGGCATTCTCAACAGCGACGACGGCGTGGAGCAAACAGCCATCAAGGTCTCCCTCAAGTGTCCAATCACGTTCCAGCGAATCACGTTGCCAGCGAGAGGCCACGACTGCAAGCACATTCAGTGTTTTGATCTGGAATCATATCTGCAGCTAAACTGTGAGAGGGGGTCGTGGAGGTGTCCGGTCTGCAAGTAAGCTTTTCCATCTTGAAAGTATTTTGTTTTTAATTTGTTTATGGACTCAAGAAACTTCAATTCACAGCCCGTAGGCTGAATTACAGTGTCTACATAGGTCTTTCTATAAATTAGGGGTCCAATGTTGGTGTCACCCCCCCGTTACATTTTACATCTTGTTTTTGTAAATTCAGGACACATTTTTTAAATACTTTCCATCTCAAAGAGTGAGTACATAAAGTACAATTCATACAAAATGGTTTAAAAGCCATTTTAAAGATTTTTGTACAAAAAATAACACATCAGGTGTAACGGGGGACACTAAATGTCACACTTTTGGACCCTTAATTTATAGAAAGACCCACCACTTAAACATTCAGTTACATAGGTGGGTGGTGCCATTGGCTGCTAACAGCCAGAGACTCTGGGAATCCCCTTACTCTTTACGAAGAGTGCTCTAGGATTTTTTAAAATGCATTACACAACACACTGGACCAATGGCTTTACATCCCTTCCGAAGGATGGAGCAATTCTAGTTAATTGCCTATCTCAAAGGCACAGATACCACAACCCAACCGGGTATTAAACCCGCAACACCAAATTCTCACCTGAATATTTGTACTGAAGACCTTTTGTAAACTCTTTCTTTATTTTTATAATGAAAATCGGCTCTCAGCACAGACAGTATTACATCTTATGTATAGAGCTTCTGCACCGGCGGCCATGACAGGGGGCAGGTTTTCTTATTTAAATGATGTAACAATAGAACAACAAAGCACCTACATGACACATGGTGACAATGTGACTGCCCCCTGTCATGGCCGCCGTGCAAAGGCTCTATTGACTTAACATTCTTCTTTTCTTTGGATGATTTTCCCAGCAAAACGGCCTTGTTAGAAGGGCTGGAGGTAGACCAGTTCATGTGGGGAATCCTGACTGCCGTACCGTCAGCGGACTTTGAGGACGTCACGATCGACGCCACAGCGAGTTGGAAGCCGGTACCCATGAAATGTGATATTAAGGAGGAAGATCCAGGTAAGAAAATACTTTTGAAATTTTAATGTATGAACACTGCACCAATGCTCGATCATGTTACATTAAGTAAATCCATCATTGAACACTGTAATAACCTATATTTGTGTGATTAGCAATTTTATATGCCATTGTTAAAACACAAACAATCTTTTGGTTAATTGCAATGGCAAACGATTTTGGAATAAAGTGGGAAATTTCTAAATGCTACTAGGTATTTGGTATGGTATTTACAGCTGCACGTTTGTTCAACCAATTGGCTGATTTTAAACTAATAGTTATTCCCAAAGCCCAAACCAATTTACATTAGTTGAAACTTTGATTCTGTTTTTAAACTAAACTTTCCCCAATTTCCAGATACCTGCGGATCATCCAAGAGGTTTAAAGCGATGTCGCCAGGCAGTATGACCATGCCTGGTATGCACATCTACGACGGCATGGGAATGGCCCACTCGCCCTATTCAACGGGAGGTCTGCCACCTCCAGAATTCAACGGTGAGTTTCAGAAATAAAAATGGCACGATCGTTTGTATTCAGTATGTTTTACATTGCATTACATGTGGGGTACCGTGGCCGAGTGGTTTGCGTCCTGACTCGCAACATTTAGCGGGTAAGGCACCTGGGGCCGATTTCACAAAGCGCTAAGACGCGTCTTAGGTAGGGTCACTCATCCTATCTTGGCAAGTTGTTATTGGAATTAGAACGCATTGAACTGGTCTTAACTTTTGTGAAATCGATCCCAGGTCTCAGTGGCTAGTTGATAATTTGTACTAACTGGCAAGACCTGTTACTTGATTTAAATACAAGATCGTGGTTCCTGTGCCTATAAGTAAGTCATTAACCACAATTACTCTGCAGCCTTCTAAAAGGTTCTTAAAAGTTCAGTGGTCTTCCAGCCAACACCAGAACATAAACAAAACAAGGTCTCGATTTCTCAGATTTCCAATTTCCACATCAACTTGAAGAGTTTGTTTATTTGTTTGTTTGTTTTTCTGACGTGTTTTAGGACCAGGGCCGGGACCAGTGCACGGCGGACCAAATTATGGGAATTACACCAACTTCAACAGTCCTGGGGGTGGACCGATCATGCCAGGGGGTGGCATGAATGGGCCTTCACTTGGACACTTTGAAGACATCGCCACTACGGATATGGTGCCTGTCGAAAAACAGTATAATCATGCACTGCCGCCTCACGTGAGTTGCATAGTTTCTAGAATTCTTTTCAGATTAAAAACACCTTTACATTAAAGGCACAGGCTCGTCAGCAATGCGCTCGTGCCAAATTCGTGCACAAAATACGCAGCTCCATGCCTTTGCTATGGAGCTGCGTATTTCGTGGCTCGAATTTGGCACGCGCGCATTGCCGACGAGCCTTGCCTTTAATCAAGAAAAACATCAATCAAGAAAAAAGGTGATTTTATTTTATTTTTATATGTGAGAGGGCTGTGCCCCGAGAACACACTCCACCCACCCCCACTCCTACTGTGCCCATTTACACACTCCTGAAGAAATGTGTAAAAAATATGAACAAATGCCCAGTTTTAGAGATGGGAGGGAAACCCTATAGAGAAAATTATATGAAAGTACACAAAAGAAAATCATAAAATCAAGTATGGACTGAAAACCTGCAGCCGATTTCAAAAATAAATTGCGTAGCTTGCGCTACTTTTGAAAATGGCATAAGCCCCATGAGGTTGCGTGTAATTTTTACAAGAATGTTGCGCAGCTTATGCAATAAAAAGTTGCGCAAGCGGGCTTACGCAGTGCGTAAGGATTCTTGAAATCAGCAGCTGATCCATATGTTTGTTTCACCGGTTTCAAACTCTTACGACAAAAGTTGAAAGTGAGAAAAGTACTCTTAGTCTTACACAGAGCTTCTTCCCCATTTGGTCAGTTTACCGAACTAAAAGTGTCTGGTTAGCATGGGCATTTTGTTGTTAAAAATTCATAATCTGATTGTGGTAACTGAGATTTATGTTGTTTTTGCAGATTGGCCATCCCGGTTCAAACCAAGGTCCTTCATCCAACATCAGGCATCCGGGGCCAGTGCATCCCGGTAACAACCTCCACCCTGGGGCCAACCCCCACCCTGGGGCCAACCCCCACCCTGGGAACAATTCCCACCCAGGCATGAATTCACAACCCAACGGGGGACCCCACCCTGGGGTATCATCCCACGGGCCTGGTACACCGGGTAATGGTTCTTCAACAACACAACAGCAGCAGCAACAACAGCAGCAAAGAATGCATCCGAATGCGAACGGTAAACCACCGACTCCGGGCATGCCGCATACGCCGGGCATGCCGCATACGCCAGGCATGCCGCACACGCCGGGCATGCCACACACGCCAGGTATGCCCCATACGCCCGGTATGCCACACACTCCAGGCATGCCGCTCACGCCAAACATGCCGTTAACACCCGGCAGCGCAATGCCGCTCACACCGAGTACTATGAACTCTGGAAACGGCAGCAACAGCAGCAGTAGTAGTAACAGCAGTAACAATGGTGGCAGCGGTGGGATAAACAACCACATGTCCTCCTCACATTCACCCTCCACCACGCAAGGCTCACACGGTCACATGCCAAACCACCACTCACCCCATCCGGGCACCCAGGTCCCCACGACATCGATGATGAACCATACCGGGTCTCAACAACAACAACCAAAGTCTTCAACGAGTATGACCATGAACAGTAATAATCATATCCAGTCCAGTTCAGATCTGAACTTTGACCCAGCAGCTGTTATTGATGGAGGAGGCGAAGGGCAGGAAGGACTTGATGTAAGTATAATCATTAGTTCATTTCTTTTATGATTATTCCTTTCTATGTATAGACTGTATCGAATAGCTGCCATCTTGTAGGGCAACCTTTGACATTTAAATTGGTCAACACTGTAAGCACAAAATGTGCAACCATGCATGTCCTCAAGGAACAAAGAAACTGCCCTACAAGATGGCAGCTATTCGATACAATCTATACGAACTAAAGGACAATTTTTTATATACTGAGCAACAGAAACAGGTTTAATCAAAAATTGAAAATTTCATTTCTAATTAAGTTGATCTCGAAATGGTCACTTAACAGTTTCGTTATGTATGACTGCATAAAGTTCCTGTGTGCTGAAAATTCCCATGTGCTGAAAATTCCCATGTCACAAAAATAAAGCAACTTAAGTTAGACTCGTGTCTTGTGATTGACTAGAGTCTTTACAACTGTTCATAAAGTGTATTTACGAGTCTCAAATTTAACTTGGCAACCATTTCATCCGAGAAACCACACACATCATGGTGAATTAATTGTTCTGTGACCGTTTACTTTCCGCAGTTGCTGCCAGAGAACATGGGTGACGTGGATCTCCTCTCAATACTTGGACAATCGGACAGTGTACAGAACAACAACGAAAACGACGAACTTCTGTCTCTCTTTGATACGTAAAAGCAACTCTTAAAAACTAAAAAAAACTAGCAACAAAGAGAACAAAAATGATCGTTTTTGACTTCAAGAAACTGTGCTTGATTGTAAGAGAGAGAAAGAACGGTCACTGTAAGCTGCCAATGCAGATGATAGCCCGATGATCGACTGCAGGACAGTTCTCCAATATGACGCGGTTTGTTGGTCATCATATGCGAACAAGATGCAAGAACATCAGATGTACTCCGTCGTGTAGTGTTTCCGCAGTGCTTAAACACTTCTGTACGTCACAGAAAGCAGACTCGGAAACGTGTCGCGTGAGAAAGTGGAAGTGCAAATCAAGATTCTACGTACTTTGCCCATATAGGCTGGAGGAAGATGCTGCTCCTTTAAATTTGTCCTTCTCGACCGTGGACAGAATGCTCCAGAGCGTGTAGTGTGTAATTTCTGGTCAGTGGAATGATACGACTGGATTTTTTCCCCCCCAAGGTTCAGAAGAATGTTGCATAACTGCCAGGTTTAAGACCACAAAAGCTAGCCAAGGCTGCCTTTGCTCTCATATATATATATATGGAGGCACTCAGTTTATTAGAGAATGGAAAGTAGTTACCCCAAGTAGAAACCTGGAATTGCAGATGGGAAATCTCCAAAACCAAAGAGATGTCCTTGTATGGGACATCGCCCAAGAGAATACCCTACACGGGTGTTGGTTTTTGCCACACCTATAGGTCATTTCTTTACTCAGGAATGCATTTTGATTACTCATAGGGCATCCCACATCTCTATAGTTCTTGCATTTGAGGGATCTTGCACCAAAGATATCCCAACACCAGGGCCCAATTTTATAGAGCTGTTTAACAGCCTGTTTTCTGTTAATTGAGCATCAGGCTATTTCATAGACGACATCAACAGTAAGCAACTGAAAACGTGTCTTAACTGCAGGGCCAAACTTTTCTTAAGATAGTGATGCAACAACAGCCATCGGGGTCTTTCTATAAATTAGGGGTCCAAAAGTGTGACATTTAGTGCCCCCGTTACACCTGATATGTGTTATTTTTCGTACAAAAATCATTAAAATGGCTTTTAAACCATTTTGTATGAATTGTACTTTATGTACTCTTTGAGATGGAAAGTATTTAAAGAACGTGTCGTGAATTTACAAAAACAAGATGTAAAATGTAACGGGGGACACCAACATTGGACCCCTAATTTATAGAAAGACCCATCTCCAAGCATAAACATGCTTAACAATGCTGTGACTATCAAATAGTGCTTGAGCAGAGCACAACTGCTTTTATAGTTAGCACGTCTTTTTGCTTGCTTCAGCAGCTCTGTGACATTTGGTGCAATTTAACCTTAGGGAGGGGGATTGAGAGGGTGGGGTGGGGTGGGAGCGCACCGATCCCCTTGAACGTAGGTGAGGGGCTGTGATGTGATGTGCATCCCTGTTTGCATACCCTGGGACAATCTCCGCTACCAGGAAACATCAATTTTTTTGGGAGAAATTTATCACCATTTCTGTATTTTTCCTTAGTACCTCTTACCACACAACAAATCAACAGTTGTGGCTTGCAACATATCCTTAAAGGTGGCCATGGACTGCCTTGTTCAAGTATTATCTTTTTGTCTTGTTTTTAAGGTCTGGTCACACATACGTGAGAAATGAGAAGCGTCGCGCAAAGTTAACATTTAGATATATCTCTATTTTTGGACGTTCCACTTTACCATTCAATCCCGAAATGGGGATATTCTTCCTGTTAGAAAAAGAAATATCTCCATGAATGTAAGTGACGAACACAAGTTACTTGGAACGATCCTTCAAGGAAAGAGCCCATTTCAAATTTATTTTAAAGGCAAAACACATGATTGGTAAACCGTTACAAATGTGATTGAAGATATGAATGATTAAAACCAACCTGAGCAAAAATCAGCTCCGTACTTCGTCTAACTTTTGAGAAAACAGTCAAAAAATGCTGTACGGTCACTTCGCCCCAAAACCATTTCGTCCAAAACCACAGCCTGTGCACGAAGTGTTTTTAAAGCGAAGTGGTATAAGGGGGAAGTGGTTTTGAGGCAAGGTGGCTTTTGGGGCGAAGTGGTTCAGGGCTAAGTGGCTCAGGGCGAAATGGTTTGGGGGCGAAGTGAATTTACGTCTCACGAGACGAACAATAATTGTTTTGCTCATTTCTCAAAGACTATAGCACTTCAGACAAAACCATTTCAGGGGAAGTTTACTACCGTCATGTTTATATTGTGTAAGTTATGTGTAAATCTGTGAACATTTCAGATTTTCGAGATTACCAATGATGTGTTCTAACTTTAAGCTTTTCCTGATAAAAAATGGTTCACCATGTTTGACGTTCAGTTTCAGTCTTGGAACAACCAGTGTTCGAAATGTCCATTTCCACCACAAGTACTTAGCGAAGAGTATAAGTCCTTTAAAATTATTTATAGAGTTTAGAACAGTGGACCAATTAAATACGCTTATTATTTATTGGGATCAAGGACAAAGTCCGTCCCTGGGAACAAGTTAAGGTACCAAGACATTTTCAGCAGCTAACAAAATGTGGACTTGTTGAGCAAGTCTATTTTTATGCCACCGCCCACCCTCTATTATGAGCCAATAATTGTTTGGCGCTGTTGGAATTGGCAGTCACTGTGTTACTGTTATCGGATTCTTTAGGTTTTAAAGGGGAAACTAGTAGCTATGCTGTTGTTCCCTAGTGCCTGTACTAAAGTACCCAAAGACACAGGTATTTTGGTGCCAAAAGACCACAAGTACACCTTTATTTGGGAGTGTTCACAGGGGTGACAAAGTTTTTTCCCGGGAAAAATCGGAACAATCACATGTTCAACATGTGAGTATTGTTGACATTTTTATTTTGTAAAAAACATGGACAAAGCATTTCATATCAGCGGTTCATGAAAATAATATCTGGCGGGTTTTTAAACTGTGACCCCATTTTGAACATACGCAAGTTAACGTGTATGAAACCTCATTGCTATTTTTTAGTCAAAATGTCATTGTAATAAATTGGAGACATTTTTTATATATCTATATTTAATGTACATTTTCGTTTCACCATTTTTGTTTTTAGTTTTTAGTGTATCATACAGTAATGACCCAGAGCTTATCCGTAAGTTTTAAGGTAGATTCTATTTATTTTTTATTTCGAGAAGTAGAAGTTTAGTTTTTACATAAACATTCATCGATCATCAACTGGTTTGTATATTGGCTTCGCAAAAACCATGTCTGGAATGTTGCAGGCTATGTAAAAGTTTCAAGATCTTATGACCTGTAATTCATTTAGTGTAAATTTTCTTTTGGCAAAAAAGTAAAACAATTTCTACGAGGGGAAACCTACGAATGTGACCTTTTGAAGAAAAAGAATCACTGGGGTTTCTGGACATGTTTAAAACGAATACTTCCAAATTGATATCATTTTAAATTGTTCTCGAGACATGGGTGTGTAATTTGTGCGTAAAGATCGTCAAGAAATCCATTGTCTTGTAATAACTGCAGGGTCTTAATTGATTTTTTTCCCCCCAGTATTTTTTCTTATAATGACAGTATCATCGCTGAAGTATGTTATCTATGTTTCAGCTAGCCTCAGTGACTTTATGTTGCAAATCAACATGTTTATTGCCACGTTTTCTCAAAGAGGAAAGTGGCACGTGTCAATTTGAAAAATCAGTTTTAAGCATTGTTATTGTACTATTGGAAGCAAATTTTAAAGGTCTTTCTAGTCTTGCAAACATTGAAAAAAAAAATTCCCGAAAGGCTCAATGTTCTGCAAATATCTTTTGACTAAAAGGGAATGAAATGACGTCATGTTTTTCACTGCTTGGATTCAGAGTTGTGTACATAATCAGATGTTTCTATGGCATTTAGGTAGATTTAATGTTTGTCGATTGTATGTGGTACGGTCGCTCTTGTCTGGGGATTTTTTTCTTCACATCGCCACAGATGCTCGTACAACTGAGATCCAAAACCGTTATGGATTGATCTTCAGAGATCTTCCTTTTTTGCAATGGAAAAATATGAAAGGTCAAGGGTCACATCCAGATATAATGTGGGTGTATGTCCAAGTCGGTTATTAGCAATAAAGCCTAGCATATGTACGGTAATTTGTGTAGACACCAAATTTCGTCTGCCAAATTTTGAACAAGAAAGTTTCGTTCTCACTTCCAAAGATTGTTATATTTTGACTTCAATTATTTATTGTTTGACCTCCTGTATTATTCATGAGGCCCTCAAGTGTACAGTTGTCTTCCCCAGTAAATTTGCAGGAAAAAAATAATGCACATTTCTTCCATCAGGAAAAGATTTTGAGCAAACCGCACTGAGAAAAAAGATGCGAATGTGTGTAAACCGTGTATGAATGATTTTAAATGCATATTGGAATGTCGGCAAGACAATTATGGGGATTCAATGTATAATTTTGACCAAATTGTATGAAAGAACGTCATTGGAACAGTATTGAAAGTTTACCCTCATCAATGTTGCTTTTAAAATGTCTACATCTTGATCAAAATGCCACTACATATGGACTCATTTCAGGAAAGTGTATCTTGGGAAAATAGTATTTTGCATGTGTGTGCGAGAAGAACACTTCTAGAGTGAGAAATGGGTCTTTCCAAAGTAAAGGGGCATTTTGGCAACACAGACCATATTTTCCAGAAAATACCTTTGTCTGGTCTCAAAATAAAAGAAATAAGTTTCAGTTGTTCTGAAGAGATAACTTAGGCCCAAAAAGAGTTACAAATTGTGTGACAACATGCCTTTCTAAAAACCCTGTGTACAAATTTCCAATATACGCTCGTAACCGGGACGGACACTTGTTACATTTTAGGCCGTCCCGGTTACGAGCATATATTGGAAATTTGTACACAGGGTTTTTAGAAAGGCATGTTGTCACACTATTTGTAACCCTTTTGGGCCTAAGTTATCTCTTCAGAACAACTGAAACTTATTTCTTTTTATTTTAAGACCAGACCAAGTATTTTCTCGAAAATATGGTCTGTGTTTCCAAAATGCCCCCTTTACCATGGAAAGACTCAAATGTAACAAGATACCCTTGTTCTGATGAAGTTCTTTTAAGAATGCGTAACATATCTGTTGAATGGTGTTTTTAACGTGACTTCAGTTGTGCCGTTGAAATATTCCAGTTACACGTCCTAGTTTTATTGTACAGAATATGTAAACCATTATTTATATGTGCATATTAATGTATATATTACATATTCATGAGCATCTGTGTGTAACATTGACTATATTTGATATGCTAACAGATGCAAATGTGAGTTTCTGGAGTCGTGAGGAGTTTAATTTTTGAGTCTACTACCTTAACTGCCGTCTGTTTTGGGTAAATATGAAAAACATCGCAATGTGAAGTCCAGTGTGGGAATTTCACTGAGGCCACGGAGGCTATTGCCTCCGTTGCCCCTGGTCTTGCCTTGGTGCCCTTTTACAATACTCTCATAGACTTTTTGATTTTCCAATGGAAGTGCCCTTTCTAAACCAAAAATGGCAGTGCCCCTTCTGTAACGAAATTCCTAACCTGGAAGTCCCAACATTTTTTATTTCTAAGGCCAAAAAAAAAGAAACTCTGTTTATCGCGTGCGTCACTTTCAACCCTGCTCATCAAAGCTGGTTTTTTTTTCAAAAACACAAAAAAAATAATATATATATATATTGTTAGCGCGCGCGTCACTTTCAACCCTTTGCGTCAAATTTTTTTGTGTGTGTTTCGATTAAAAACATGCCTGTTGGCTTCATGTCAACTTGACTTTATTGCTTAGAATCCACTTACCACACAAAAAACCGAAAAAAAGCGCCGCGTCATTTTGGGAGACTTCAACTTATGCTAAACATAGTTCTTTTTTTTTTGGCCTAAATGGTTATTTCTGGTTAGAAATTTGAATCTTTTTTTTTTTTGCACAGTGTAACACTTTAGCTGCTTAATTCACAAAACATGTTATTACAAATCTGGGGGGAAAAGAACATAATTTCTGAATTCCAAAAATCGAATCCCTTTTTGTAATGTTCTGTTCAGTGAGGATGTCACTGTGTAAACGTTTGGACCATGAATCGTTAAGTATTAAACCTGTCAGAAGTTTAGTCGTAAATTTTAATTTGAAAAAGTAGAGCAATAATGAGATGCGTATTAAAGTTAATACCTCGGCTAAAAAAATCAAACAAATTAGTGTAATTATCAAAACGATATTCCTGCCTCTCCGTAACAGGTCACAGAAAAAGAAAAAAAATAATGAAATTTTTTATACAGCAAATGAATATGTAATATATTGGCTGAGAAATTATTTAAAGAAAAAAATTGTCGACTTTTGTAAATGATTTTTTCTCCGTATTTTCTGCATTCTAGAGTAGTTTATACAGGTGAAATGTAGTTGGTGCAATTGTGTATTGAGAATGTGCCAAGGCAATTTGGTACAACGGCAATATCATACTTCCTATACTGACTGTACAAAAAAAGCAGAATCTTCGCGGATGCCATCACGACTTTTCTCTTGGTAGAATCATTGTAATTTAGTTCCTTAAGAATTAGCAATTTGCACTGTACATATGAACAAAAAGAACACAATGTGTAGTGAACTACACGGTAGTTGAGACAACAAAATTGTACAATCCCATAAATCGTCCTCGATATTTATCATATTAAAAAAAGTCCATGAACAAGCAAAAGTTCTTGCATTTGACCTATCTGTTTCTTTTTATTTTAGCAAGTAATTTGATTTCAAATTCTGGGGTGAATTGCAATAAAACCACAATAACTGTCTTATGTCAAAACTGAATATCATTGCAAGACAAAATAATTTACATCTTTATAGTTAAGATGTCCTAAAAGTTGAGACCAAAAATCCACCCCCGAATTTAAACGTTTCAGAATAAGAGCGCCCCTTTAATGGGTCAGAATGCCATTGAGGGCGCTGTCGTAAAAGTTAGAAGTCTGGTACCTACTCTTCTGCTAACGTATTTGCAATATACAATAGTAACGAGCAAAAAGTACACAGACTATTTTTAGTGCGCCAAGTTCACGAACGTCGCGCAGACGATTTTCCGACAACGTGACAGAAATTATCCACTTTTGAGGACATTATTTGCTGTTTTAACAACTACTAGTTTTAAAAAGAAACATGCCACTCAAAAATAGGTGAGTACTTTTTGAAGATATTGTCACATTTTAGGGAAAAGAAACAAACTTTGTTCGTTTTGTGCAGCAGCCGAATTTCGCAGCAGCCAAGCTTTGCAGGGGGTCCTAAGCTTTGCAGGGGTCCTTTGCAGCAGCGCACCGGGGCCGGTCGCCCAGCGTGTGGAAAGTCTATCAGACATGAAGGGTTCCCATAATACTATCAGATATCTGAAAGTATAGGCCTGTTTTTACTGAAATGATATGATTAAATGTCCTATAATCTAGGCCTACTTGCAGAATGAGAGATTTTTATGGTATTTCTTTCGTATACATTGAACAAAGATTTTAAGGAAATTACCTCCAGCAGCCGATTTCACGAAACTTTACGCAATTGCGTAAGTCCACTTATGCCATAAGTTATTGCGTAACTTGCGCAATAAGTTAATAAGCGTTTCACGAAAGATGCGCCACATCAGGATGTGGCGCAACTCGCCGACTTACGCCATAAAATGTGGCGTAACTTGCGCAATAGTTTTTGGTGGCGTAAGTTGGAAAAATGTGTCGTAGGACAGTGGAAAATGGCGATAATGCAGCTAGCTACACGTGCTTATTTACCGCATCGTCAACGAACTGAACCCCAGCCTTCCGTTTGTAGAAAACAGCCTTTATCGGTGAAATCTGCGACTCGACGCATTATGACTCGCGACGGCAGCCATGATGACCGTGCAAAATTTGTGAAAAACAACGACGTATGTTTTATGTACGACTATTTTATCAAGCGCAAGCATCAAATAGTCGTTGATAAACTAGAAATTAGCCTCGTCCTAGAAGTTACAAGTGCTAAAGTGAAAAAATAAACGTTGCGCAGCTAAGAAGAGTTTCGTGAAATCGATTTTAAGTAATTGCGCAGCTACGGCATAACTTTATGGCGTAAGTCTTGCGCCATAACCGTTTATGGCGCAAGTTACGCACTGTTTCGTGAAATCGGCTGCTGGAATCAACACATAATGTAATTTTAAGATATACTTCCCACTTGCACTTTTGTCGCAAATGTTACTTTTCTGTAGAAAAATCACGTTTTCTTCCTCAAAAATTGCCTTCAGTTAGTGCACAAGATAACCATTCACGCGCGCGCGCAGCGCCCTCTGTTGTCGCGCTTAAGCACAGACCGCTCGCCACGTAATTTTGTGCATTACTTTATGCAGTAATTTTATCATTTATTTATCTCAGAAATGCAACATTTGCGACGGAAGTGTCAGTGGGAAGTATATCTTAGAATTGAATAAGCTATCGATTCCAACATATAAATTTACCCAAATCCGTGTTCAATGTATATGAAAAAAATACCATTTTTTTCTCCCATAAAAACTGCTGCTCCAAATGGAATAGGCCTAGGCCTAGGCCCTCCAAGTCTTTTTAATTTTACAATACAGGAAACTGCAATTTTTGTGTAAAATCAAAATCTCTACTCTAGGCCTACACGTTCTACATACCACAGTGGTCGTTATACCCTTAAAACTTGCGTACTCCCCTTCTTTTTTTATCAAAAAGACAAACTCACCTCGCCGTGCACGTGTAAAAATGGCCCCGTATGGCTAGCTCATTAAATTATGGGCTGGCACCAGTAGGACAAAGAGGGCGCTATTCACAATCAACGGTGGTCGAGTTCAGGGCGGTCTGTTTTTGACAACGAACGAACATGCGTTCCTGGGGTTCATTACCATGCACGGACACCCAGGATTTTTCTTGTTATGACATAAACCATGTACAAATTTTAGTTTGATGATAAAAACGCACAATTAGGAGGAAAAAGTGTCATAAATTTACTAAGGAAGAACTTCAAATTTTTTAGAGTTGTCCCATAGATTTAGTGTATAGGGTTAGTGTCTGTGCATGGTAATCACAGTTTCCGCGATATTTGCGATAGGGTCTATTGAATCCAACTGAATGGTTGACCTGAACGGGGAGACAAGTTTTCAAATATCACAGCGAGTTTTAAAAGGAATTCTTTTTATTTTTGTGTTTGTTTCAGGCACTATCGTAGGCGTTCCCGCTCCACATCCGCCTCTAGTACAGAGCGTTCAGGTCGTTCCAAAAAGAAACGCAAAAGCCGCAAGAAGTCCCAATCGAGTTCGTCCTCATCGTCCAGCAGTTCTCCCAGTCCAGACAGGTCTTCTAGTCCCTCGCCCAAGAAAACCTCCAGAAGAAAAGACAAAGCCAAAGAGTCTCGCTCAAGGTCGCGGTCACCGTCTCAAAGCAAGAGCAAGAGTAAACGCTCTCAGTCCAAGGAACGCAATGGAAGTCCTAGTGAGAAGAAAAGCACCAAAAGCAAAAGTCGATCTAGGGAGTCGCGCTCACGGTCGCACTCACGGTCGCCGACAAGAAGTAAACGAGAACGTGAACGTGAAAATGAACGTGAAAAAGAACGTGAACGTGAAAAAGAACGTGAACGTGAAAAAGAACGTGAACGTGAAAAAGAACGTGAACGTGATCGAGAAAGAAGACGAGAAAGGGAAAAAGAGCGGGAAAAAGAGCGTGAAAAGGAACGAGAACGCGAAAGGGAGCGCGAAAAGGAGCGGGAAAGGGAGCGCGAAAAGGAGCGAGAACGGAGACGCGAAGAAGAAAGGGAACGGGAGAGGAGTAGGAAAAGGAGGTAAGACGTTTTTAAAAACTACACTAAAATCATGAAAAGTAAAACTTGTATAACTTAAATTCTAAATGAGAATTTATGTCCAGCTGTGCTCAAACCTCTTTTCAACTTGAAACTTTATCCAGTTTCCCAAGGATTTTACTTTAGGGCATAAAAGGTATTGACATTTAACCATTTCTTGTAGCACCCCTTAATCAGCTGTAGTGGCTTGTATCCTTCCACTCAGAGCCCGCTCAAAAAGCAGAGAAAGAAGACAGTCGCGTTCCCGAAGTCGCGAGCGAAAGAAAAGACGTTCGCGCAGCAAGGACCGTAGTACGAGGCGACGTCGCTCGCAATCCAGAAGTCCTTCTCGCAGTGCTAGTAAAGCCGAGGTAGCATCAACGGACTCGCCAAGGATCAAACATGAGCATGGTGCTGCGGAGGAAAAGGAGTTTGTACCAAGGAAAGAAGAGAAATCCGAGGTTAAAGAACAGAAGGTCAAAGAAGAAAAGAAAGAAGAAAAAGGATTGCCACTTGTAAGTAAAAACTACCATTTTATCACACATATTACATGTAACCTTTACCGGTGTAAACAAATATTCAGCTTCAATCCTCAACCTCAATGGAGATAAATCCTTTCAAGTGTGGCACAATATCTGTGGAATAATCTAATGCTGGAATTTAAGAACAGGCCGAAAACATCTCTTTTCAGAGAGAAATTGGAACTGACATTGAGGTACAAACTATAATTATTTGAATACTCTGGCAAAGTTGTTTTTTTACAGGACTAAGGTAAATTTTAATGGGTTTTGGGATTTTATGTGCAATGCTGGTTTTAAACGTTATTATGAATCTCTTATTATGTACAGAATATTGGACTTTAAGTGTAATGGTCTTCATTATTTACTATTAAATTATTATAATTAATCATCCAAAACATCAAAATCCAATACGCCCCAACCCTCAAAATTCCTCAATCTTGTTTTGAGAAAGATCAGGGTTAAAAAAGATCTTTGACATCATCGCTTTCCAGGAGCAGAAACGTCTTGAAGAAGAGATGCAGCGCCGTCGTGAACGCATCGAGCGCTGGAGGCAAGAACGTAAGAAGACTGCTGAAGAAGCCGCTGTGAAGACTGAACTCGAGCAACAGGAACAAGAACCTGAGACGGACTCTCAGCCTAAGAGCAAGAAATGGACCTTGGAAGATGATGAGGATGGGGATGATGAGGCTGAAGATGAAGAGGTGAGAAGAAAAAGAAAAATATTGAAGGAGCGTGTTCAGATTTTTCCAGAAAATGGATTTCGTTCTAACCGAAATATTATCCATGGGAAGAAAATTGAAAATTTGCAATCTTCAATTTGGATGTGGAAGCAAAAGGACTGGTGAAATTGACGCGCATCGGTTGCGCCGTATTTCGAACAAATTTCGAGCAATTGGAACATGTTCCAGTGTGTGCGTGCTCGTACTTTATGGTGTCTAATACGCAGCAGCATTTTTTCCTTTGAAGATGGTGTCTGTGAACGTGATCAATTACTGCATAGCTTTATGGAACCTGCTGTTAATTTCTTACACAAAGTACCATCTTAGACAGAACTGAATTTGTGTGGCGTTTGTTATTATTGCTATCAACACTTTTCGGGCCTCGAAATTCATTTTCAAAAGGGCACGCCAATTTTCTCTTAGTAAAGGAAATGGACAATTTGAGTTAGAACTTTTTAAGGGCAACATGGCAACAGCATAGGGCACATATGGCAATTTGCCATGGTGCTGTGGGTTATTTCAAGGCCTGACTTTTTTCTTGTCAACTCATGAATTGTAATTGTGTCATTGCAAATGATACGATGTGCCTTTAACTAAATTTTGCTTTTTTCTTTGTTGATAGCAAATGGACACATCCACTGCAGAAACCAAGCCAGAGATTCAAAACGGCGCTGTTAAGACGGAGACTCCAGCCCAAGAGCCTAGTAAGAGCAAACTTGAAGAAGTACGGGAGAAGATGGAGTTATCGAGACGAAAGACGGAAGAGAAAATACGAGCCAAGGAGTTGAAACAAGAACAAGAACAAGAGGCAGCGGCAACGGCTCTGGCTAAGAAAAATAGCGAAGATGAAATGGACCCATTAGATGCTTTCATGTTAGGTAGGTCTGCAGAAGTATTACGTTAAAAATAATATGGGGTGTTATGGCCGAGCGGTCTAGTGCGCGAACTCAATTTCCTGTGCAAGTACTTGAATGTGGGTTCGATTCCCTGCCGTGACGGGTTGTGGTACTTGTGCTCTTGAGCAAGGCACTTAATCACACTTGTTCCGTCCTTCAGAAGAGATGTAAAGCCGTTGGTCCAGTGTGTTAGGTTTCGGTAACGCACTTTAAAGATCCCAGAGCATTCTTTCGTGAAGAGCAAGGGGAGGGATTCCCCGGTGTCTCTGGCCGTTTCTAATTCAACTTAGAAGTTGATAGTTATTCAAATATCTATGTTAATTGATCCCATTCCTGTAATTGGCGGTCCTTCCGCTGTTGGATGTGGTGAATAAATAAATAAATAAATATGCACTACTCACAGTTAGAATAATGTGGGGTGTATGTAGATATTTTATTGATGGTATACATGCATTCCGCTTGAATGATTTTTGTATATGATTAGACAATTGTAACTGCATGAAGGACACACCTTGTCACAGGAATAGGTGAAAACAGTCATTTCAAAAAACATTCCCAAATTGACAAAATACCAATATCGCTAACTTTTTGTGAGTAGTGTATTTTTCATCCTAAATAACTCCGTCATTTATCAATGGCAGGGCTCGAAATACCCGCTGGACCGAAGCCAGTAATTTAAGCCGTACGGCCAGTAATCTCTACCGTACTAGACCAGTGGTCCAGTGCATTTTTAAACTAACGAACAGTAAATCCACGTTCCTTGTGGCTTTGGTCTTGTAAAAATAGCGTCGGTCCACTAAATGATTTAAGCTACTAACCCTGTGGTCTAGCAGAATTTTTCATGAAATTAGAGCCCTGAATGGACTTGAACAAAAATTTCAGATCATGTAAAGAAGGCATGATAAATTTCATTTCCGTGCGGGTGAGATTTAAAAGCCATACGAGTAAAAACCTCAATTTCTTTCGACTTGGCATCCTCCAATGTCGATACATCGCTGGAGACGGTGGCAGAAAGCACATGTAGCACCAGAAGGAATGCAGGATCACCCCTTGATGGTTTCGCACAACTCATCAAGAGCTGTGCAAAGGGATCTCTGACATAGACAAATTGCTTGACATTGGAGGACACCAAGTCGAAAGTGACTGACTCTGAGGCTGCGTTCGGGCGTGTACTAGTGTTAACACGAGTATACTCCTGCAAGATTAACGACACTCGAGTCAATGAGAGTATGCTCTCGCTACTCCCCGACAAATGGGGAGTGTGCTCTTACTCCTGACGAGTGCCATGTGATTTGTACGAAGATGGCGGATTATGAGTGGGATTTTTTGTGAATTTGCTAAGTGTGTCAACTGGATAACTGAAACAACAACCCACTAAGGTTTGTTTTAGACGGCATCAAAGGTTCTCACGACTTACGGTCTGTATTTTCAGTTTCTTGTGAGCAGTGAAATGGCGTTTTTTGTGTAGTCGTAGCAAGAGACGGCCATCTTGACTGATGGCCATTCAAGCATGCGGACTGCAGACTTGCTGTTTGCGTAATGTGACCCGAGTGCAATGCGCACGCATTACGGCTTTTATATTTCACCCTCTCCAACAAAGCTGTCAGGCCAGCGTTCAGTTTTTAAAATAACGTCATAGGTTAAACAGTGTCCTCAACGTTTTCATGCTTGCGTCCCCAGGAGTCAATGAAGAAGTGAAGAATATAAACCAGAGTGATCGAAAGAAGGGTACAGACAAGACAAAAGCAGTTGCCGTGGGCGACAAGACTGCTGCAGTGGACGACAAGACGGCTGCAGTGGGTGACATGACGGCTGCAGTGGAGGGAAATGGAGGCGCCACTCAAGGGGTAAGATGTTGTTCATGATGTGTCTTCCAAAAAGAGCCTTTGCACGGTGGACGTCTTTGGGTGCAATCACTTTGTCCCTGTGTGGCATACGTGATAGGGATGGGACGTTTAACCGTTTAACCGTTTAACCGAAGAAAAAAAATAGGAAAAACTGGTTTTTCCGAACGTTTAAACGAAACCCAATTAAAAAGAATTTACAATAGTTTTCAGAGTGTTATTTGTAATGACTTCATGAAATTGAAATAAAATAATAGGAGGTCATATTAAAATTTTGATAACCGTTTAACCGACACTTAACCGTTTTACCGTAAATTGCCATTCCTAATACGCGAGTAGGTGCTTTGTGGACCTAATGTAACCTGCCATATGAACTCTAGTGTGCAACTGAATATGCACCTTTGCTTATATGTAAACTCTTATTTAAATTGTAATACTACATTGCAGATTAAGAAGGCTAAGGTCAGCATGCTGACAGGAGTTGCCATCAAGAAGAAAACTACGACAAACGTTGTGGCTAAACACACCAAAGGGGAACTGATGGAGAATGATCAGGATGCAATGGAGGTATGTTTGTCTCATGTTAAAGCCTCTTGGTAGATTTAAATAAGTTGTTCGTTTTAAGGCCGAGTAGCCTCTTTAGATATGGCCACCAAAGTCGAGTATAAAGAAACCTGCAGCCGATTTCAAGAATCCTTATGCACTGCGTAAGCTGCGCAACATTCCTGTGATAATTACACGCAAACCTATGGGACTTGTGCCATTTTCAAAAGTTGTGCAAGCTACGCTTTGTTTTTTTGTGAAAAAACATAAAATCAAAGGTATTTATGTTTTAGGGTCGACAGGTACAGTAGCACACACTGAGTGAAGGGCTGGTAATGCAGTGAAGCCATATATTCATAAAAATGCGCTTTCCTACCTTTGAACAGCGAATCGCCCGAATTTGAAACCAAAATTCATCCGGATCACTGCATACAACATGTACAAACTGTATATGGGCAGAAAATCGTGATTGTTTGAGAGGCAATGCACTTTGACCTGTATGTGGGCGCTGTCTGCTAGCTCTGTTGTGATTCGTCGGGGTGTTCGGCTTGATTGATAGGTCGGAACTATGCATTAGTCTCAAGTTGACTTGGTGTCAAAAAAATTAAATTTAAAATCCATTCTGTTCTATATTCTTAGTACTCATCTGAGGATGAAAAAGAAAGTAATCTGATGGACCAGGTGGCAGCACTGGAACAGAAAAAGAAGAAAGAACTAGCAACGGTGGACCACACCAAGATTGAATACAGTCCGTTCAGGAAAGACTTCTACGTGGAAGTCCCGGAGTTGGCCAAAATGACAACTGAAGGTAGGAATGTGTATTATTAGGTTTGTGGAAGAGTCAATTCAAACTAGCAAAAATTCAACACTTTAAAAGCAAAATTTTAACAGCCGTTTCATTAAAGGCACAGGCTCGTCAGCAATGCTCGCGTGCCAAATTCGTGCCACGAAATACGCAGCTCCACAGCAAAGGCACGGAGCTGCGTATTTCGTGGCACGAATTTGGCGCGTGCGCATTGTTGAAGTCCAAACTTGAAAGCACTCAATCGGACATACATGTATGTAAAGATTTTCATGACACAAAACAGTAAAGTGGGGCAGTAAAATCCTGTCACGTTAACACTGAATCATCAAGTACACCATCACTTAAATGCAATCATATTTAATCCATGGTCTTTTACTAATTAGGGTCACCCATACATAAGTTTTTAGAGAATCCAAGATTTAACTCATAAGAAACAAATGCTGACATAACAGTAACTTTGTGGCTGGCCTTTACTGTGTTTTGGTCCAAACAAAAAGCTTCAAAGAAATATCTTTTTAATTCAGTTCTCCTGAATGGACTTATTGCATTTTGATAACTTTGTGGTTTTGTTAGTTTGAGTAATCAACCGTAAATTTGCCTTGTAGAGGCAGACATGAAGCGAGCTGAACTTGAAGGGATCAAGGTGCGAGGCAAGGGTTGTCCCAAGCCCATTGAAGCTTGGGTCCAGTGTGGAGTGTCCAGCAAAGTACTATCTGTCCTCAAGAAGTAAGTACCTTATAGTTCTCAAAAAAGCAGGAAAAATTTGGGTTGACTCTGAATGCATAGTTCCGAGTTTGCCTAGTTAGCCCCGCCCCCGTGGATATTGTTGCTATGGCTCACACGCTATCGTCAAAATGTCCACACACAACGCACAAAGCAATAGGACTTTCAACGGAAAGCACAGATTCATTGGAGAAAACTCAATGTTTCAGGGTCAGCAGTTATCTTAGAACACACCGAGTAAAGGGCCAGTAATACAGGGATGTCATATCATGACATACGTGCTTTCGTACCTTTGAACAACGAAACGACCGGCCTTGAAACCAAAAATTCACCCGGATCATCACATACAACACTGTACAAATTTGGGGCCGGCAGAACATATCGCGTGATCATGTTGTTGTGAGCGTACAGAGCACTTTGACCTATGCTAGCTCTGTTGTGATTTGTCGGCGGGTTCGGTTGATTGACAGGTCGGAACTATGCATTGCACACATGGATTCACCTTGCTAATCACAATATTGGCTTTGTGTGAATTCATCACCTTTTGTGCATTGCTAAGATTACTTCGTCTACACTAAAACCAGTTTGCCTGTTTTTTTTGTTCCAGCCGACCAACCAATATTTAGACCCATTGCTCTAGTAACTGATAATAACTCTATTTCAGAAAGATATTTGTTTGGTCCTGAAATATTGTATAATATAATTAGTCGAATCTCAATACTATTAATACAATATTCTGCTTATAACTTTTAGGCCCTTAACTCTTTGTTGTACTTTTTATTTCTCATAATACAAGGTTCCCCTCATAATAAGGTATTTTTGTAAAGTCCCAGAGGCCTCTTATTACCAAGGTTTGATTGTAAATAGTCATTTTTTTTAAAACTTTCACTCACCAGAACATCATGCAAGTATAGTAGCAGACGTCAATTGACAGACTTTTAAAAGGTAGGGACTTCATGGTCAGCGTTTAGATTGAAATTTATTTTTTTATCTCAACAGAAACAAGTATGAGAAGCCGACACCAATCCAAGCCCAGGCCATTCCAGCCATCATGTCAGGTCGTGACCTGATTGGAATTGCCAAAACAGGCAGTGGGAAGACGATCGCGTTCCTTATGCCGATGTTCAGACACATTATGGACCAAGATCCTCTGGAAATGAACGAAGGTCCCCTCTGTAAGTTGGATGGTCTTATTATGTTGACGTTTTAAACGAAACACAAGAAAATTCTAGCTGAGAAGGCAGTCGTATAAGGGAAGACACATTTTAACGGTACATCCTGCACTAAGTGAGCTGTTCTCGAGCAGTACCGAAAAAGAATGTTTTCTGGTGACCACAGATTAAGTTTGAATAATGTCGCGAATATATCATGTTGTTTAAAGGACTCTGCAGCCAATTTCACGAACAATTGCGTAGCTTGCGCAACTTTTAAAAATGGCGAAAGCCCCATAGGCTTGCGTATAATTATCATACGGATGTTGCACAGCTTACGCAATAAAAAGTTGCACAAGCGGGCTTACGCAGTGCGTAAGGTTTCATGAAATCGGCAGCTGAACAGTTGTGACTCGGTTAATCGATGTACATAATTATTTATAATGCATTATTCGTGCATAAGTACATTATAAATTCAACCTTTGACATTTCAGCCATAATACTGACCCCAACCCGTGAGCTCGCCATGCAGATCTACAAGGAGTGCAAGAAGTTCACCAAACCACTGGGTCTAAGGGTCATCTGTGTGTATGGAGGAACGGGCATCAGTGAACAGGTGGGTATCAGTCTTATTGTTTGCCAGTTAGAGCGTGTTTCTTAGGGATTAAAACCGGATAGGGTCATGGGCGCTGATAATGGCCCAACCGAAAGTAACACTTGAAAGTAACTCTTTCACTTTTTTTGGAAAACAGATTGCCGAGTTGAAGAGAGGTGCCGAGATCATCGTTTGCACACCGGGACGAATGATTGACATGTTAGCTGCCAACAATGGTAAGGGAAACGAACATTAGCAACTGCTTTCACAACCCGAAACAACTATAAACATTTCCTTCTCTGTTAAGCCTGGTTCACATTCCAGACAAGCATAAGCACAAATTTGATGTCGCAGTGAAGTTTTCGCAGAAAGTTGATCTACTTTCAACTTGTGCAAATGTTTGCAACAAGATTTACGTCAAATTCATATTCGCGTTCGCTTTTGCGTGATGTGTGAACTGAGCTTTACTTCTATCACTCAAGGCAAGCCTGAGATCATCCAACATCGGGTCGATCATTAGTTTTCACTATTTCCTTATAAACCGTGATGTATTTGTTTTGCTATACCTCATAAATAAATTTGTATCATGCAGTCAATAAATATATTATCATGCAGCCGCGATATTTTATATGTCCAAACCTCCGGTTCTTTCTCTAACATCTGAGTTTAATGGGCAAAGTAATGAACAACAATCACCTAATCACATGCATGCAAGCAATGCCATTTGTTGTGCAAGTTGCAAAAGCTACTCACTTTTTGGTGAAGTAAGCTCCACAGTCAAATTTGGGGGATCTCACAATACCACACATAAGGCACGTAATCTCTTCTTTGTTAATTCTATCCCTGACAGGTCAAAGGTGAAAAGGTCAAAAGCGCTGGGAAAAGGTCGCTTGAGCCGTGCTGTCATTAAGGGTCGATGCACGACTTTTAATGGGAGGTCATTTTGTTGACCAAATGATTTTTATTTCTTTGTGAGTTTAGAGACGTATTCAAATTTATGAGTACACGTAGCATTGCTCCTAGTCACTCCATGCCACGGAAACCGGGGAGGAGTACCCGCCGTATGAGCCAATATTGGCTCGTAAACGACTCACCTACCTACCTTCTGAACACGTCCTTCCCGCCCTTAGCCCTATACTATTGTCAATTAGCGTCATGATGCCATTTTGGTCTGATGAGTGCAAGTCGAAAAGTGCTTTAGCATGTCTTCGTTAATTTTCGTTACTTAATTCTATTTTCCGATTTTGGAGTACCAAACACCTATTCAGAGCATAATATTTTTCAAGACACTCCTCCCCCCCTCTCACCAAAATACTACATATCAACATTTTTTGTCACTACCATTTTACAGTGCATGTAAATCCTACGAGGCTCTCGCCCCCTCCCCCCATCCTACGCTTTGTACAACCGTAAAAATGTTGACAGCAAAGATGAAATGTAAACTTTTTATCCTTTTTCTTTTCTCCCTTTCGGTTTCCTTTGCGTTTTTGTTTATGCCCTGTTTTCCGACTGTCAACATGTCCTCAAAACCCTGTGTCTCGTTTGTTTGTCAACTTCTCCGTCTGTCTGTACCATATTTCTGAACCTGTCTTTGTGCCCACGTCCTTTGTTTTCCAACCCCCTTTCACGTATCGCTGCATCTCCGTATCGTGTGTCTTCATTCTTCGTATCATGTCAACGCCATCATGTTTAACTCCCAGGCCGCGTCACCAATCTGCGCCGCTGTACCTACCTTGTGCTTGATGAGGCTGACAGAATGTTTGACATGGGATTCGAACCTCAGGTAATAAATACTGGAAATGTGGGTCATTCTATAAATTTGGGGTCCACTTTTTCTGTCCCCGTTACATCTAACATCTTGTAAAATGTTGTATTTTGTAAATTCAGGACATATTCTTTAAATGCCTTCTATTTCAAAGAGTGATTACATAAAATACAATTCATAAAAATATGGTTTGAAGGCATTTTTAATGATACTTGTATGGCAAATAGTAGTATTTCGGGTGTAACAGGGACAGAAAATTGTCACACGTTGGACCCCAAATTTATAGAATGACCCATGTGCAATGTGGCCTTGAAGTTAACAATAACGATCTCCAGTTGTCTGCCAAAAACAGTCAAACTTTGTTAATAGGGAGGTTTAGATTCACGTAAGACCCGAATGTGAACACAAAATTATTTTAGCACCTGTCATATCTTGAGGCCTTAGAAGTAAAGCTAGAATCTTGGTTACAACAACAAAGTTATCTCGCCACGAAAGTCACAGATGAGGGTTTTTGTTTTCATCTGCTCTAAGATCTCTTCAGAATAATGACCAAGTGATCATTTCACGTTCGCGTTTTACGTGCATCTAAACCTCCCTAATAAGTTCTTGGGACTTTGCCTCGTTAAAACAGGAACCTTGTTAACTCAGGAACAAAAAAATCAAACAATTGGGACCACAGATTCTTCTTGTTATAAGAAGAATGTTGTATTAACAGTGCTCTTCTCTTTTTTAAAAGCACACCCTCTTGGCAACAACTTGACCACTGACTATAGTAGTATTATGACTTTTTCTGTGCAGTATTGACCCCTTTCCAATGACGTCATTTTGGGAGTCAAATAATGCCGCGTCATTGTGGAAGCGATGTGCGTGCGCGTTGTGTGTGTCCATAGCACGCGTAACACGCTATACTAAGGCTCCCATTGGTGAATTAAACTGTTTTACGCCCACCAGAGGCACACATCGCGCACGCACATGTTCGAAAGGGGTCAATAGGGCAGTCACTTCGCATACAGACAAATCCGACGAAAGAAAACTGCGGTGTGTCTCCAAGGTATTTACATGACGTCACAATAGAAATACCCCGCAGTAACAATGGAATAACCACAAGAGGGCGGGCTCACTAAATGTTGCTCGGATTACACTATATTCTTGAAAGCATGGACACAGTTTTTCGTTGTTTTCCTTGAGGTCCTGAGCTGACTTATAAACATGTTTAAACAGGTTTATTTTTGTCATTCGCATCTTCAGTCACTCATGGAGATAACGTCCTTTGTAACAGTTTTCCAATCTAGTAACCTATCTTTGAAATCCTCAGGTCATGAAGATAATCGACAACATCCGTCCAGATCGGCAAACCGTTCTCTTCTCAGCAACATTCCCTAGAGCGATGGAGGCTTTAGCTCGTAGGATTCTAACCAAGCCCATTGAAATCACAGTCGGGGGCCGAAGTGTGGTGTGTTCAGATATCGAGCAACATGTGGTAAGGAATTTGGAAAGTAATAGTAAAGTTTCAGTCGCTCACGGTTAGGCAAAACGATGACTATTCGTAAATTTTGCGTCATCGGTATGTGCCTACTTAGTTTTGTTGTCAACACTGATAGCAACGCGTCTACACCTTGGTTGAAAACGGGTAGTGAAAGGTAAAGATTTTGGGGTTTAGCTAAACGTAGTCGTGATCACTAACCATGCATGCCGACACCTCCGTAAAGGTGGGTTCACACTGCACTATTTTTGTCCGTTAGATGTACGTTACATCCGTCCGTCGCGTAGCCACAAGTCAAAACGGATGAGTTGAATTTGTTCCAGATATTGCCCATTCTGTACGTTTTCACCAGCAGTTCACACTAGACGCATCCAACAACGTAAGGAATTGACAAAAATGCGCGTGCGCGCAGGAAATTTATGTGTGCACCCCACGCCCCAGTCCCCCACGCCCCTTATTAGGGAAGTCGCTTCGCTCAATGAATATTAGTTATTCGTTAGTTAATAAATAGTATACACATACACAAGTATACGCAAGTATACACATCTTACTTCATGACAATGGAATGAAGAGCAGTACCGTTCGTATTAAAGAGGCAGGCTTTTTATTGCGCGCGCGCGAGGAACAAATTCGTGCTACGAAATTCACCGCCCTATGCCTTTCAATGGAGCTGCGAATTTCGTGGCACAAATTTGTTACTCGCATGCGCATTGACGAGCCCGCGTCTTTAAGCAACTACTAAGATTGTTATGGGGTATAACCCATTCGGTCACATGTGTACATTTTTAAAAAGGGACTTCTTTGTCTGTTCAAATTCTTGTGACTGAAGGGGATATGATGACAAATTGATTTTTTGAACAAGGGGATCGTACACATTTCAGATTTGCAAGTGTAATCGAGGCCTCGTTCTAGATTTGACAAAACTCCCTATTTCTTAAAGCATAACTTGCATTATGGTGTCATCTTCTAGATAGTCCTGGATGAGGAACAGAAGTTTCTCAAGCTACTTGAGTTGCTTGGAGTCTACCAAGAGAAAGGCAGCGTCTTGGTGTTTGTTGAGCGGCAAGAATCGGCCGATTTACTCCTTAAGGATCTCATGAAAGCGTCGTATCCGTGCCTAGCATTGCATGGTGGGATTGATCAGTACGACCGAGATTCAATCATACAGGTAACGACGATATCTGAAATTTAGCAAATTGTTTCACCCCTGGTTAACAGGAAACTCGCTGTTTTTTTTATTACTATTTGCGTGTAGTGGCACAAATGTGTTTTTTTTCTCAGATTTAGAGCCCATTTGGCGGTTATTTCCCGTCAGAAATTGATTTATTTTGCATCGGGGAGACTGAATGTTAATTAGTGTTTGTTTTGCCCTTACCCGACATAATTATTAACACTGTATACTCGGTGCTTTCCCAAGACACTATGAAAAACATCATAGCGTGCTCGGGTGGGACTTGAACCCACGACCTCCTGCAAACAAGGCAGGTGTCTTTCCTGTGTAACTTAACACAGAGACACGTAAGCTTTCTAAATTCGTTCGCTTGTGTGAATTAATTTTTTTTATCCTTTCACCTAAACACGGACAGTGCAACTTTAAGAAAGAAACATATATAAATCAAAAGATAAACCAACACGCAAAATGGCACAAAAGATTGTATCCAACCCTTTGTTTGGTAACTACACTGAACAAAATTATAAACGTCCCATGTGACACTTTGAAACTTTTATTTTATTGGGTGGAATCACTGCATCACTGAGCAATTGCTCACTGGCAGAGATGGACACAAATGTTTACAAATCAAGACAAATAACCATTTTGTACAATTATAAGACAATATCAGCTCATTTAGGGTCGCCCATTTCATGTTACATAAATAATTTACATGGGGCGTTTATATTTTTGCTCAGTGTAAGTAGAAATTTTCTTCCTTTCACCCTTATTGATTTGTGTCCAAAGCTAACATTTTGTAATTATTTTGGATTGTCTCTACAGGATTTTAAGTGTGGCAACATATCTTTAATGGTCGCCACGTCGGTAGCTGCCCGAGGTCTTGATGTCAAGCAACTAATCCTGGTCATCAACTATGATTGCCCTAGTCACTACGAGGACTACGTCCACAGAGTTGGGTAGGTAATCACAACATTTGCATGTCTTGTCTTTTCTGTAAAAATATGATTTTTTTTATACATATATAAAAATAACTTTTTCAAGTTACCAAATGTAAAAAGAAAAATTCTGTGCAATTTGTAAATAGTGTACAATAATTAAAATAATTTACAAAGTATGAAAGGGTAATTTTAGGGATGATAACTGAAGGACCGCTGGGGTAAATTTATTTGATAGAAATGTGGACAAATGTCTGTGAGTATAGATAGAGAATCTGGATGCAGTGAAAAAAACTTGGCTCCACCAGGATTCGAACCGCGGACCTTTTGATTCACCCTTTGATGCACAGATTGTTTTGGAACTATATTATTTTGGGCGGTTGCTACAGAGGGATAAACCTTTGATGTCCCCACAGTTGAGTTTTGCATGTTGACTCTTGTTTGTTTATGAACAGCCGGACGGGACGTGCGGGCAACAAAGGTTTTGCCTATACGTTCATCATGCCTGAACAACAGACATTATGTGGAGACATTATCAAGGCACTAGAGCTCAGCGAACAGAAACCACCAGCAGAACTGATGGCACTGTGGATAGACTACTGTGACCAACAAAAAGCTGTAAGTTGGCAGAAGCATTTTTAGCTGTTAATTTTTTTTTTCACTGACAGAAAAGCAGAAACATACTTTTGAACTTTGATAATGAGCACTGTTAGTATAACAAAGACAATTTAGTACCAATTCTTTGTTCTTTATTCTTATCAATCATTCTTGATAATACAAGGTTCCTGTTATAACAAGGTAATTTGCAATGGAAAAGAATTGAGTAGTTGATCAGGGCTTCAGATCTTATGTGCAAAACATATGAGACAGGCAGAAAGATTTATAAGTGTTTCCTCACAAAATCTTAAATTTGTCTTACTCAACATTTTCAGTTTTTTCATCAAATCTGCACTTAACGATGCTAGATTTTAACCCATTAGTCCTTAAAGTGCCCTAAACCGCCCTGCAGCTTTCTCCTCAAAGCGCCCAAAACGGCCCTGTTTTCCTCCCATGTTCAACTCAGTGAAATTCAAGTTTCTGCAAATACACCCCCTCTTGAGAGGCATGTACTCATAGCATGACTCAATTTGTCAAATTGTGAGTTCAGTAAGGGTGACAACTATTGGATAGTATACAAATATTGACTGCAATGAGGGGCATGGTTAAGATTATAGGCCCAAGGTGATCTCGAAGCCATGACTATGCCCCGAGGCGGAAGCCGAGGGGCATAGTCATGGCTTCGAGATCACCGAGGGCCTATAATCTTAACCATGACCCGAATAAACAGCAGTCAATATTTGTTTTATATACCGAATGTGTAGATTTTTGTCATCTGGGTGGTTAAAAGTAACGAGACATCATATACAGTCACGACAGTGGTCCTTCGCGTTTCGATTTCAGAAGCTGGTCTACGGCGGAAAAGTTGTATATTTACAGCAAACATTGTAGCATAATCACCTGGCACTTTAGTAGCACATTTCACCTGACACAGTTTTCACTGTAGGCCACTTCTCTTACTTTCTTAAGGACTTCATCATCTACAACAGACGACAAAATGACGTCGAGATTCCGCCATTACCGTCCTGATGAATGTTTACGTGAAGCGCACAGCTGCATAGTTGGTGCACAGCTATAGCTATGCTAACACATGTAATGCGCGCGTCCGGAACCCGCTAAATGACACTGCCCAGCTGCATAGTTGGTGCACAACTAGCTATATGCTAACACATGTAATGCGCGCGTCCGGAACCCGCTAAATGACTATGCCCGGGGCATGGCAAAGACTATTGACCAGTTGGCATACGCGCCGGGTCTAGCCGATTCAATGCCCCCACTTTTAACCAATCAGATGACTGGAATCTACGCATGAGGTATATAACATTGGTCATTGACCTTGACATGTAATGTTACTTTGAAAAGCTCTGAGGAGTAATAAGACACACCACTTGTTACCAATGAGTCCTGTTTGGTTAAAGAAAAACAAATTTCTCATCAACCTCTTAACTCTTACCTTGCAATGTTCTAAGGACCTCAACGATGCCCGATTGTAATTGGGCAATCTGGTTGGTGTAGTGTTACGGCCCTGGTTTTACATATTTGCATGACTATTGTCTCATTACAGGAAGGCAAGAAGGTGATGCGAAATAGTGGCTTTAGTGGTAAAGGCTTTAAGTTTGACGACACGGAGCGAGAGTTAGCCAATGAGAAGAAGAAACTACAGAAAGCTGCTCTGGGGCTGCAAGATTCGGATGATGAAGAAGCTGGAATGGATGTAAGTCAAGCTCCATTGCAAAGGGCATGGAGCTGCGTATTTCGTGGCATGAATTTGGCGCACGCGCATTGCTGACGAGCCTGTCCCTTTAAAACCAAATTTTGAAATAAGTAAAGTAAGGAATTATTGTGCTGGTCGATGCTAAGTGGAGGTAATATACTAAGTGTTTTTCCCGAGGACACTCTAAAACTCTTAGCGTGCTTGAGCGGGACTCGAACCCACGACCTGCATACTAGGCAGACATCTTAACCACTCGACCACCGAGCATGCCGATGGCGAATGGCGGGTTTGATGGTTCTACAGCGGGCGACTGTAATTTACGTGAAGTAATGTTAGGTTTTTATTTGAACTGTTCAATTTCACACTTGGAACCGAATACCCAAAAACTAATGGTAAAAGAATTGATCCTCCATTTTTTTACTTGAAACGTAATTGATCAAAATCGATTGAATATGCGTTCAAAATCTCTTCTATTACTATAATTCAGTTATAAAATTTTAACCGTCATGAGTCAAAATTTGATACTCGGAAGTTTCAAGTCTTTATTCTTACTTAAAATGAGACATTCTGAAAGCAGAGTTGAGTGACTAATTTAATGGACTTGTTGGCCATCTTGTTGCAAAGTTCGAACCGCTTTTATGCTGTTGATAAAACCTTTTAAACTGTTGATATGATTGTTAAAGAGGTTTTGACTCCACGATGACAAAATGGTTCCAAGTTAAGTGTGAATTACTCTGCCCATCTGAATTCAATGTGTTTAATCTTTTAGATCGACGACAAGATAGAGAACATGTTTGCATCCAAGCGGCGCGTCAAGGAAGTTTCAGCAGACGAGATCTCAGTATCACTGCCCAACCCAACCCTGGCCAAGCCCGTAGACACTGCCAACATCAACCAAGCCAATCTACAGGTTGCTAAGAAGATGGCTGAACGTATTAACCGCAATCTCTCGAGTGTTAAGCAAGTTAGCGTGGTACAACAAGCAGCACAGGCTGTCATGCAAGGAGGCACGCTGGCCGCGCCTGCTGTCTCGGTAAGCTGATAATAAAAAAAATTTAGCCAGAATTTTACACAACAAGCAGAATTTTAGGAGTCAAGCATTTCGATCCCTGGGTAGTCATCAGTTTTTAACAAAAAGCTGTAAACATGTTGGGAGTCAACTAAACGCAATAACTCCAGTTTGCGGAGATAACTTGCCGAGATAAAGGAATAGAGTTGGTTCATTGTTGGTTTATTTTAAGTGGATGATAATACAGTTTTTGAGCTAGATTTCACACAACACACCATACAAATTTTAGGAGTAAAACATTTCGATCTCGGTAAGCTTTTGGGAGAGGGGTCAAAATAGGCCGTTTTCATAATGTGTGATGATCTATTTAATTAACCTGTTACTTTAAATTTGATTTATGTGAAATATTTTTTAATATTGTGGTTTTTATGATGCACCTCAACCAAGGAATTTATGCCAATCAGCTTTAAAAAGTTATGTCTTAAAGGCTGTGTTGATTCTGGACAGCAGTGGGGTGTTATGGCCGAGCGGTCTAGCGCGTCAAACTTAAGTTCCTGTGCCAGTACTAGAATGTGGGTTCGATTCCGGGCCTTAACGGGTTGTGGCACTTGTGCTCTTGAGCAAGGCACTTAATCACAATTGTTCTGTCCTTCGGAAGGGAAGTAAAGCCGTTGGTCCAGTGTGTTACATGTAATGCACTTTAAAGATCCCAGAGCATTCTTTCATGAAGAGCAAGGGGAGGGATTCCTGGTGTCTCTGGCCGTTTCTAATTCAACTTAGAAGTTGATAATTATTCAAATATCTATGTTAATTGATCCCATTCCTGTAATTGGCGGTTCTTCCGCTGTTGGATGTGGTGAATAAATAATAAAAAGAAACTAGAGGTATGACGTTTGTTGTTACAAACGCCAGGTGATCGGGTTAAATGAACATTTTGTGATGAATTTCAGACGTTGTTATCACCTGTGGAATGGCAAAAATGGAAGTTCAGCAGCCGATTTCACGAAACTTTACGCAATTGCGCAAGTCCATTTACGCCATTACTTTCGCAATAACTTATGGCGTAAGTGGACTTGCGCAATTGCGTAAAGTTTCGTGAAATCGGCTGCTGTGTACACTATCCGGTAACTAATATCTCCTCCCTGCATATCCGCCATAGCTGGGGGTTGATAGCTTGCACCGTTTTGAGATATGAATTGTTGAAATAATAACCTTTGAAATCTTGTAATGTGACACCTGTGACGACATCATGACGTCACAATTTTGTGCACAAATTGTTGAACAATATGTTGAACATCAAGTTCTTAAATGTGGCGAAGGAATCATACCAATATCTGTTGTAGTTTTCAAGATACAGCATTTTAAAACATCTCAGCTCCAAATTTGCGTGATTTGACACCACATTACGTAACCACCGTCCATGTAATGACGTCACCAATGGTATAGTCAAAAGGTCCACATGTGTGGAAACATTTCGTTCCGTAGAAATATGGTCAAATTCACTACCACTTTGAATCTATTTTCATTCAAAATGCTAAAAAATTGCACATTTTCGAACAACTTCCGGTTTGGACCGGAAGTAGGCGTCACACAGGGGTCATGACATCGTATGATTTGTTCAGTTCATTTAGACTTATCATGTTGTGAAAGAATTGTTCAAGTATCTATTACGGTTCTTGAGATATGAATTTTGAAAATAATAACCTTTGAATTTTTGTAATTTGACACCTGATGACGTCATAATTACGTCACACTTGATGCCATCATGATACTATACATGCTGGTGAAAGTCTGTCATAGGGCCTATGTCTGTATCTAATTTACTAACGATTCAGTTTGGTTTGATGGGCATTGTTACTGGTAAGTGTAAAAACTGAGATTTCCGTTTTCGTTGAACTTTGACCTCCAATTGACCCCAGAAGGAAGGGTCAGATGACAATGCCCACACAAAGAAAGTTGTAGAACAGAATGTCATCTATAAACCTGCCAAATACGAAGATCCTGGGTCACGTGGTTTTCGAGACGGAAGCATTTTAAAATATGCATATTTTGGTTTTTTGGGAGGTGTAATTTGATACTTGATGACGTCACGATGACGTCACGCTTGATGCCATCATAATATTAAACACGCTGGTGAAAGTCTGCCATAGGACCTATGCCTGTACTTAGTTTCTTAAAGATTCAGCTTGGTTTGATGGGCATTGTTGCTCAATAAGTGCAAAAATTGAGATTTTCGTTTTCGTTGAACTTTGACCTCAGATTGACCCCAGAAGGAAGGGTCAGATGAAAATGCCCACACGAAGAAAATTGTAGGCCATGATCTGATATATAAGCCTGTCAAATACGAAGATCATGGGTCACGTGGTTTTCCAGACGGAAGCATTTTAAAACATGCATATTTTGGTCATTTTTGGTTTGTAATTTGATACCTAATGACGTCACAATGACGTCACACTTGTATGCACATCTTCACATTGGGGTTGATGTTCCTACCAAGTTTTAAGTTGATAGCTTGAACCGTTTTGAAGAAAAGCTCTGGAAACGTTTGAGTGGAAGAAGAAAAATAAAAAAAAAAAAAAATAAAAAAAAAAAAATAAAGAAATCGTACGAGAGTAATAGGTGATCGGGCTGTTGGCCCGATCACCTAATAAATAGTGACAGTGTTCTCTATACACTAAAGTCTTTCCTTTGTAATGAGTTGTGTTTTCCTTCTTGGTTTAGGGTCGCACAATTGCAGAACAGTTAGCCGAGAAGTTGAACGCCAAGCTAAACTACGTCCCACGAGGCACAGATGAAGAAATGGGAACAGAGAAAGAGAAACAAGTCTTCAGGAAGTACGAGGAGGAATTGGAGATCAATAACTTCCCTCAAACCGCCAGGTGGAAGGTCACATCCAAGGTTAGTGTAGCTTCTTAATTTCTGCTGTGGTACACTGCTCACAGCAGCATGAAAAAAGTCTACTTCCACCCGGAAAGCTGCTGCTAGCAGCTAGCTCACTGTAAACCGATTCCACAAAACCTTACGCATTGCGTAAGCCCGCTTGCGCAGCTTTTAATTGTGTAAGTTGCACAACATTCCTGCGATAATTACACACAAGCTATAGGGCTTATGCCATTTTCAAAAGTTGTGCAAGCTATACGCACTTTTTCGTGAAATCGGCTGCAGGTTTTTTATTGTCAAGTTTTGTTGGGAATTTTTTTTATTGACAGTCTTTAGAGTGTGCACTGGCTATTCAAGCAACGTGTGTGGACTGTGCCGATGTGGGCGGCGCCATGTTCGCTTAACGCTATGAGTGCATAGTGGGCAACACAGCTTTGCCCACCGAGCACCCATAGCGTTAAGCCAAAATGGCAGCGTCCATATCGGCACATCATGTATTGGGAGTGCGCACTCTAGTTTACTTATATATAACTCTATGGTAGACGCATTGTTGTACAGGTTAGTCTTTTCTCCAGCCGCTGAATAAATTGACCAGTTTTTAATTTAATCTCCTTTGCAGCCTCTAATAGATTGTATTCCTCAACGTGTTGGGGCGCTGTCAAGCGGCCCGCGCCCATTGCGCGTGTTCGAACACAAAATGTTCGAACACAAAGCACGCTACGCGCGCACGCTTTCCCCCCAAGTCACCACCAGTTCGAATGGCCTCACGCGTTCAGGAATAGTCTATTGGATTGACTAATTTTTATTAATTGAGGTTAGTCTCCTCTCCAGCCACTAATTATATTGAAAACGAAATCAAATCCAAATGAAATCAGGATTTCTAAGCAAAATGAGAATCGATTCCCAAAAACGTTGGAAATTCCCAACCCTAGTTTGGACTTTCGCAATGATGGAATCCTAATTTGTAATATCCATTTTTTGTTGCAGGAGAATCTAGCCCAGATTCAGGAGTACAGCGAGGCGGGAATCACGATTCGAGGAACGTACTTTCTCCCTGGCAAGGAACCCAAAGAAGCCGAAGGAGAGAGGAAGTTATACTTGGCAATCGAGAGTAAGAACTTTTGTTTTTTGGCTGTCCTTAAGAAACCTTGTACGTATTTGCAAAGGCTCTGGATGACAAACATTGCCAGTGAAGTTTGCGTAAGTCTACATGTATGAAGCGGTGACCAACTTGGCAACTTTTCCACTCATTTTCCCCAAAACCAAGAGTTCAGCATTTTTTTCTTTGAAACATCAGCCTCATTGACCAGTACGTTTCGAAACAGAAAGGCGACAAACGAAGGATTCTCTCATCAATTCATTTGTTGCAAGATATGAGACCGAGTGACTCACCCCTTCCATGTTCCCCTATTATGTGTAAAACATCCAAGGAATTTCCTTTCAGGTTTTAGGGGGGAGTCGTATGTTAAGAAAAAGTGTGTTGAGGTATAGGGGCGGTGAGGGGGAGGCTGGGGTGGGGCGGGAGTCACTCGGTCTCATATTCCTTGGCCCCGCGGGCAGTATATGGCAAGTCTATTTACACCTTACGTACAAACTCGAGAAACTCGTCAATCTGCCGAAAAGACACTGAAAATTCCCTTTGCACGAAAGGGGTCTTACGCCTCGAGTTTTGGAAACAGCCTTAGTGCTCACCTTAGAACTATGTCTTCTTTGAGCTCATTCAAATCGGCACTTCGCCAAACATATACATAATATTCACATGATCAACCTCAAGTGAGAAATGCTAATTTACGGAGTCGTATGACTTGGTTGCCATAAAATCAAACTTTAATTTTGGAGCCGGAGGGGAATTTTCCCATTTTTAAAATTTTGTTTTCTCTTCAAAAGAGTTTTTGCGGGTTTTTCACCCTTCCCGTAATTAGCGTAAATTTTAGTGTCACATGCATGTATAATAATTACTTGTGATGTTGTTCTGTAACCATTAGTTTTTTGATGTTGTAGTTGTTGTACAAATGTATCTTATTCCAGTTAGTTAGTAATTATGAAGTTGTTCAATTTAATATATTTGTTCTATGTGTGTTTGCAGGGCCCCAATGGAAACCAGTTTTTGTAAACTGTTTGGGCACACCCTGGGTAAATAAATTGAATAAATATTACCTTAATTGTTGCTAGCCTCCTCTCCAGCTGCTAATTGGGTCGACAAATTTTAAATCAGATTAGCCTCTTCTCCAGCCGCTAATTGGGTCGACAAATTTTTAATTCAGATTAGCCTCTTCTCCAGCCGCTAATTGGGTAGACAAATTTTTAATGCAGATTAGCCTCCTCTCCAGCCGCTATTTAGGTCGACAAATTTTAAATCAGATTAGCCTCCTCTCCAGCCGCTATTTAGGTCGACAAATTTTAAATCAGATTAGCCTCCTCTCCAGCCGCTATTTAGGTCGACAAATTTTAATTCAGATTAGCCTCTTCTCCAGCCGCTAATTGGGTCGACAAATTTTTAATGCAGATTAGCCTCCTCTCCAGCCGCTAATTGGGTCGACAAATTTTTAATGCAGATTAGCCTCCTCTCCAGCCGCTATTTGAGTCGACAAATTTTAATTCAGATTAGCCTCTTCTCCAGCCGCTAATTGGGTCGACAAATTTTTAATGCAGATTAGCCTCCTCTCCAGCCGCTATTTAGGTCGACAAATTTTAATTCAGATTAGCCTCTTCTCCAGCTGCTAATTGGGTCGACAAATTTTTAATGCAGATTAGCCTCCTCTCCAGCCGCTATTTAGGTCGACAAATTTTAGTGCAGATTAGCCTCCTCTCCAGCCGCTATTTAGGTCGACAAATTTTAATTCAGATTAGCCTCTTCTCCAGCTGCTAATTGGGTCGACAAATTTTTAATGCAGATTAGCCTCCTCTCCAGCCGCTATTTAGGTCGACAAATTTTAGTTCAGATTAGCCTCCTCTCCAGCCGCTATTTAGGTCGACAAATTTTAATTCAGATTAGCCTCTTCTCCAGCCGCTAATTGGGTCGACAAATTTTTAATGCAGATTAGCCTCCTCTCCAGCCGCTAATTGGGTCGACAAATTTTTAATGCAGATTAGCCTCCTCTCCAGCCGCTAATTGGGTCGACAAATTTTTAATGCAGATTAGCCTCCTCTCCAGCCGCTATTTAGGTCGACAAATTTTAATTCAGATTAGCCTCTTCTCCAGCCGCTAATTGGGTCGACAAATTTTTAATGCAGATTAGCCTCCTCTCCAGCCGCTAATTGGGTCGACAAATTTTTAATGCAGATTAGCCTCCTCTCCAGCCGCTATTTGAGTCGACAAATTTTAATTCAGATTAGCCTCTTCTCCAGCCGCTAATTGGGTCGACAAATTTTTAATGCAGATTAGCCTCCTCTCCAGCCGCTATTTAGGTCGACAAATTTTAATTCAGATTAGCCTCTTCTCCAGCTGCTAATTGGGTCGACAAATTTTTAATGCAGATTAGCCTCCTCTCCAGCCGCTATTTAGGTCGACAAATTTTAGTTCAGATTAGCCTCTTCTCCAGCCGCTAATTGGGTCGACAAATTTTTAATGCAGATTAGCCTCCTCTCCAGCCGCTATTTAGGTCGACAAATTTTAGTGCAGATTAGCCTCCTCTCCAGCCGCTATTTGAGTCGACAAATTTTAATTCAGATTAGCCTCTTCTCCAGCCGCTAATTGGGTCGACAAATTTTTAATGCAGATTAGCCTCCTCTCCAGCCGCTAATTGGGTCGACAAATTTTTAATGCAGATTAGCCTCCTCTCCAGCCGCTATTTGAGTCGACAAATTTTAATTCAGATTAGCCTCTTCTCCAGCCGCTAATTGGGTCGACAAATTTTTAATGCAGATTAGCCTCCTCTCCAGCCGCTAATTGGGTCGACAAATTTTTAATGCAGATTAGCCTCCTCTCCAGCCGCTAATTGGGTCGACAAATTTTAATTAAGATTAGCCTCTTCTCCAGCCGCTATTTAGGTCGACAAATTTTAAATCAGATTAGCCTCTTCTCCAGCCGCTAATTGGGTCGACGAATTTTTAATGCAGATTAGCCTCTTCTCCAGCCGCTATTTAGGTCGACAAATTTTAAATCAGATTAGCCTCTTTTCTCCAGCCGCTAATTGGGTCGACAAATTTTGTATTCAGATTAGCCTCCTCTCCAGCCGCTAATTGGGTTGAAGGTTAGTCTCCTCTCCTTAATTAAAAGACTAATAATTAAAAAATAATTCATCCAATTAGTGGCTGAAGAAAAGACATCAATCTTGTTAGCGACTGGAGAGGAGACTAACCTTAATTTAATTTACCATGTTTAAATTAAGGTTAGTCTCCCCACAAACCGTTAATTAGATTGACCAGCCGCTAATTAGATATTTGGTTTTTTTTGTCAGGTGCTAATGAACTTGCTGTGCAGAAAGCTAAGGCAGAAATTACTCGGCTCATCAAGGAGGAATTAATACGATTGGTGAGTACTGTTAGAACTTGGTTACAATTATACATGTACTCAAATTATTGTTTATCGTCTCATCTTAAAAAAAATATGGCGAGACTGATGAATGTTTTCAATTTTCTTTCTGTCTGCAGCAAAACTCATATCAGCCCATCAACAAGGGTCGGTATAAAGTCGTATGAGGTGGCGGGGCGTTATTTAGAGCTGCAGTGGCTCTTCGTTATCAGAAGCAGTTGACGACTATCCATCCAAAATATTTAAGTTTTTTTTATTAAGTCTGGATAAAGTCTTTAAACATCATGGACCCCATTCTCATTAGAGAAATCGCTTCGTTCGACGAAGATTACTTAATCATCATTAATAAATGAAGCGTGCGAAGATCGAATGAAGAGCGGTACCGTACACATTATAAGCGACTGCTAACAAAGATTGAATGAAGCTTTGGGAGGTCGTACATGCTCGTCGCGCGTCTAGACGCGCTGTGTGGTTTTCCAGTGGCGCGTCAAAAACAACGCTTGTTGGGTGCTTGACACACAACGCGCTTGTGCAACCTGGCCTGCAAATTGCTTCGTCGAACAAAGGGAGCGTTCTCATTACAAATTTGCTTCATCGAATGAAACAATCTCTTCGTCGAATAAAGCTATTTGCTTCATCGAATGAAACGATTCTAATCATCGTCGAATGAAGAGGCGTGCGTTCACATCAGGAAAACTCTTCGTCGAACGAAGCGATTTCTCTAGTGAGAACGGGGTCTTTGTCTTCATTCTTAAATTATGTGGTTTGTCTTCAGATTTCTAGTAATACATCTTAGCAACTTTTCAACTGAACCGGAAATTGTTCAACAGTCAATCCTGATTTGATATTGAAACTTTTGCTAAATTTAAACTTGGAAAACATTTCCAATTTTTGTTTGACTTTTTCTTTTGTACTGAAACAGACTAATATGTTTTCGTGCTGTTTCAATATTTGAAGGCAAAATGTTTTAATGAAGTTATACAAAATAAAAGTTGTTTTTAACAGGCTGTAAATCTGAATGTGGTGTGCATTTTTAGTACGAAATATCAGCTAAAAACTACTTTGTTTAAAAACATTAAAACAGAGACAGCCTGAGCAAGTAAATAATAAATCTCAACTATAGCATAAAATATTTTAGTATGACCCAAACAATCTTGAAAACCTCAACCTTTCACTTCATTCCATAGTAGCTGAGCCCAAGAGTGATTTTTAGCTCTTCATATCTTATCAAGAACTGATCACTGTACTATACTAACTGCCTTTAAATCAGCATAGGGATCAAATGAATAGCAAAAAGGCGCAACTTAACATGAAACGATAATGTGGGCTAACAATATTCAAGGGGAAAAAATTCAAATCCAACTTCAAAAATAAAATTCAATTGGTAAATGATTCATTTTGTGTAATATTTAAAAGATTCAACGCAACACTAAATATTGAAATAAATTTAACTTATAAAGGTAAGACAAGCAAATAAGCGAGTTTGGAAGTTTTACTTGGCATGCGCACATGCAGTTGACATGCAGATGGGAAGAGTGGTCACCAATCATAGAAAAAGTGCATTCTTTCAGAACGATTAAAAAAATGAGTGAAATTGTCCAGGAAGAGTAAACATGTAACCGACTTTTAACCATCGGCAGCCGATTTCACGAAAAATTTCGTAGCTTGTGCAACTTTTTAAAATGGCATAAGGCCCCATAGGCTTGCATGTAATTATCACAGGAATGTTGCGCAGCTTACGCAGTGCGTAAGGATTCGTGAAATCGGCTGTAGGGGTGTTAAAAAGTACAAAGTGGAAATAGACTACCAGAAACATAAAGATTCTAAAAATTGACTGGTACTCGGCAAGAAGTGACTTCTCACGTTATTCCCAAGTCAAAGTGTGCACAAAATATAAACTCCGAACTCGCTTATTATAATAAGGGAAACACATACAAATTTAAAAATGCAAATAATGAATACTTGAACAAATTGAGAACTAAATAATTTATATTAAGAAAACTAAATTTGCTCGTGTGTGTTTCTTTCTTAGATTACATTATATACAATGTAAGGATGGGTTGTAGTTGAGTCCATCACAAGTCCAGAGCCCAAAAAATCACAAGTCCCGCACAAGTAGCAAAGGATGAACACGCACAAAAGAATGCCTTTGTTGGAGCTCATTTACATAGCTTGTGACTTGAATTAAGACCCAGAGACTTGTGATGGACTCGACTACAAGGTGGTTGAAATAAATTTAAAGAGCCATACCCTGGTACTGCTGGCCAGTGTTGCTGCTGTAGTGAATGAGCTGGTACTGTGTGGTTGGCGCGGTGTTGTACTGGCTGACTTGGGTGGCAGTGAGCTGTGTAGGTTGTTGCGGGTTGGTCATGTTGTTGGGGTAAACACCCAGTGAGTGATAGACCATGTTGCGAAGATCATCATTGCCCTGCTGCTGGGACTGGCTGCTTGCTACCACTGACATAAGACGAAGAAAGAAATCTGCAAAGTGAGTTTTAACTTGATTTCTGCATGAGAAAGAAAGTAGTTGGCCAGCAGATGATATACAAATATTGATCAACAAGGGGCGATAGTTTGCACCATCAACCGAATCAAGAGCAGTCAATATTTGTATATTGTCTGCGTAAATGCGAACACCACTGTTTGCTTCACGTGATGCCCAAGCTCGGCACATGCGAGCAGGTGAATAGGACATAAATAAGTACTATCGTTTGACCTATGACACGAAAGGTCAAACAATACATGCAGTACCTTTTTACTTGCACACGGAAATGGTTGAACTAATCCATGTTGCATTATCTACCAATCACTGAATGAGAATCAATGTATCAGAGGTATATAATAAACTAATCAACACTAACTGAGTGGCTGCCATTAATGTTACAACATTGCTCCCATGCATGTGTTTTCATGATTGGATCTGCTACTAGTCACAACAACCAACATCGTACATGTAACGACACGAGGGAGTCATTGTTATTAGGGAGGTTTCACACCGTCACCGATACGGATACAGATACGTCATGACTCTATATGCGCTTTTCGTGACGCGTAACCGTACACATGTTTTCATATGCGTGAATAATGGTTATCGGCCTCCATACGCGTAGCATAAAAACAGATACCGGTTATGCAGATTTTTCGCTTTTTTCATGAAGGATTAATAAGTTGTATGCATTTTGTTTTTTTGTGATGTATCTATCTTCCATGAATACCGATCGAATTTATTGAGTCATGCCCACGAGAAAGTGAGCAAAATCAGCTGAAAACAAAGCCAAGCGCAGAGCAGATTTAGCAGATCGTATTCACACAGTTCAGTGTGAATTCGTCGACCCAGTTTAGTGTGCGCATCGACGTGAACGGTTACCGTTATCATATCCGTATTCATGACCGTATTCGTCACCTTGCGAAACCTCCCTAATAAATGTTAAGGCTTACTGTTTAGCCAATGTTGTGTGCAAGGAATGAACATCAATTGAATAATTATATTTCTGAAACCCACGCACCTTTTCCAGTATTCTGCTGAGTGCACTGAGATTCACCCATGACTATGATCTGTGGCTCTGGTGTGCATGTCATTTCGACCGTGATTTCCTGCTCTTCGACCCTATTGATATTGGCTGTAGCAGTGTTGGGCTGGTCGTTGACTTCTGTCTGGTTGTCGCACGGTTCCTTTTTGGTTTTGATTTCACTCAGTTCCAGTGCAATGGTGAAAGGATCTGTGTCTGTCGGGATTTGCTGAATTTGCTGCTGCTGCTGCTGTTGCTGCTGCTGCTGTTGCTGCTGCTGCTGTTGCTGTGGTTGGAGGAGCTGTTGTTGAGTCTGCTGCAGCATTTGAAACTTGAGCTGATCCTGCTGCTGCTGTTGCTCCTGCTGCTGCTGCTGCTGTTGTTGCTGCTGCTGCTGCTGCTGTTGTTGCTGCTGCTGCTGTTGATGCTGCTGCTGCTGCTGTTGACAGGTAGGTGTGAGCCCCAAGGTGCTTGGCACACCAGCATTGTTGCAGTTAATGTTAGTGACTGGGGTGGGGTTGCCCCTCTGGTGTTGATGCTGACCTGCATTTGGCATACCAAAGAAGGCCTTTCCCTGGTTGATCTGATCTCCGCAGTGGTCTTGCCCTGGGCTCTCGACCATGTGCCACAGGGTGGGGTTTGCTGTGGGGGATTCCGCTGCCCAGGCCTGGTACATGTCCTGCCTGCAAGTTGGTCCGTGGTGGCATCCAGGCGAATCGCTGGCTGGAGAGAGGTAAATCATCTTGCCGTTAGAGAGTAGGGCCGCCGTGGGTGTCTGTGCCTGGTATGCTTTGGAGGGAGAGTAGATAAAAGGATCGACAGGAGAGAAACTCCCACTGGTTGGGCTGAAGTAGTTGTAAGGGCTGTGTCGACGTCGGCAGTGCTTGGAATGGTGGCCGTGCCCGGAGAACCGCTGCCAGTTTGAGCGATGCGTGTTGGTTGTGAGGGGCTTGCGTTGTTGGTACATTGGGCTGTTGGGTAAGGGCTTGCCTGGCGTGGAGCGTTTGGGTTTGGCGTTGGGGTCGTAATTTTCGTTGATAGACCAGAAGCTGCCCTTGCGAGGTGCTAGCTTGCCGTCCGAGTCCTCGACGCGCCTGGACTTGAAGCAGGGGGTTGTGAGTGCGTGTCGGACTGAACTCTGCAAAGTGGGAAGGAAAAGTAGATCCATTCTAGCAGGCAAGTTAGAGAAATTTGAATTAATTGCTCAAACAATAATCGAGAATGCTATTTCCGATCAGAAGAAAACGGAACCATGCAGGCGAGCTTATGATGAATGTCCCTGGAATTTGCAAACAAAATATTTTATCTGCAAATGATACAATGGGCCTTTAAGGAAAAACCTGAAAAAAACGAAAAAAGACAACAAATTACTAACCATCCAGCTCTTCTTACGATTTTGATCCATCTGGCGGTAGTATGGATAACAACACCTGCAATTGACCAAAAATAAGTTGCCTTAAAAAAACTCATGCGGCATATCAAGAGCTGTATCGCTCAGAAAATGGCCATTATAATAATTTATTACCGACAGAAATATTCGTCTGTTTGGGGCCTTCCAAAGTTGTCAACATTTTCACAGTTCTAGAGAGCGTAGTATTTTTTAAGACCCCATCTCCTCCCCCCGAAATACTACTTATCAACATTTTTCTGTTAGTACCATGAAGTATCAACATTTTACAGAGCATGTAAAGTCCTACGCTACTTTTAACCCCTCTTCCCCCTTCCTATGTTTTGTAGAACCGTGAAAATGTTGACATTTTTGGACGACCCTGTATACAAAAAAAAGCACATACCGGTATATGTTTTGGGAGAAATAAATTACATGTATAAGGGTCTTTCTATAAATTAGGGGTCCAGCTTTGGTGTCCCCCGTTACATTTTACATCTTGTTTTTGTAAATTCAGGACACATTCTACAAATACTTTCTATCTCAAAGAGTGTGTACATAAATACTACAATACATACAAAATGGTTTAAAAGCCATTTAAATGATTTTTGTACGAATAATAACACATATCAGGTGTAACGGGGGACACCAAATGTCACACTTTTTGACCCCTAATTTATAGAAAGACCCATAATCTACTCACTCCAAGCCTTCATAGATTTCACATGGTTGCATCTCTCTCCTGCCCGAGGCCTGGAACAGCTCCGTTATCTGCTGCACAAGACCCACGTCGGGCTTCTCGTAACTCAGCACAGGGAGGGTGTCTCTGAAGAAATTCTCTTTGGGGAAGACACTGGTTGTGAATGGTCTTGGGAGGACACGCCGATTGGATCCGTCAGAGTAGAGCTGAAGATCAGAAAATAATGTTGTTTTACAATTTCATGGCCTTGTTACATGTAAGCACAAAACATTTCCGAGCACACAATTTATTTGCTTTATTTTACAAACATGGGTTTTTACTGATGTGAGCACCGTTTATATTTTGTATTCCCACTTTAATTATAATTTGCTAACCTGCATTCCATTTGTTTGTTGAAGTGGCACAGCAGCATAAACCACATTATTCATGAAATTTCCTGACTGCACACTGCCAGCTCCACAACCGTTGAGACCTCCATTTATGCCATAGTTCATGTTCGGAGACAGAGTCTTTGAGAAGTTTTCAATGCTGGGCAGAGAGTTAACACTGGACTGTTGAAGTCCGTTGTTATTGAGCAAGCCAAGGGTGGAAATGGGTTGACTGATGGTAGTAGTGATGCTGGGTTGTAGGTGCTCTTCAAGGCAGACGCTTGTCACAGTAGTTTCGGTCACTGGAGTTGTGAACATGCCCAAATCTTGCGCCACGCAGTTGCTTGCAATTGGTGGATGTTGTGCAGGTCCTTCCAGGCTTTCTGCATTCTGGATGGCTTCAGAAGCACTTGCGGAAGGAGTCGTGCCCACTGTCTCATGGACTGGGAGCGCATTGGTTGAGAGATCCTGAAAACATGTGTTGGGACTCTGTTCGGGTGGGGTAACTTTCCCTCGAACCATGTCAGGGTCACTGCCAGACTCTTGGTGTGTTTCGAGGAATGCATCTGTGGTCAGGCCGGCACAGGTTGTGATCACCTCTGCAGTTTCGGATAAAGTGACGATGACATCACACTGACTCGATACTTGCTCGGAGTTGGGAATTAGGGTGGCTGGCTTGATATCTTCAGGTGGACTTTCGTCATCATCACTTCTTGCCTCACCTATATGACAATAAATAACGAGTGTTTCTCTAAAAGTTCAGTTTCAACACAGAAGAGCTGTGTCTAAAACCACCCTGCTCTTTAGCAATGGATGTTTCAACAATGTATGTTTCAGCAAATGTTTAGACCTAAATGCCATAGCAACTCATTTCAAGTTAGGATTCACATTAGGATTTGCCAATCACGAGCACCTCATCTGTATCATGCCTAAAATTGCTGACCATTAAACCTTTGCTACACAGTAAATTAAAATGTAAAAACAAATTTTTAAAAATGTATACATTGCTGCAGTCCTACATGTACAACAAAAAGGAAAAGCTTCAAAATTAAAATTTCCTCGGGCTCAGGCAGGTGGGGCCTACAGTCCGAAGTAAAATTAAACGCTTTGATATTTGCCCAGCAGGGTTAGCAAAAACACTTTGTTCTCTGGCATGAACAGAAGTCAAAAGCAGGTGATGGAAGGAAGTCGGGCCTACTTTAAGAACAGATAGATAGGCCTACTTTTTTAAACTCGTGTCATGAGCATTTTAAAAATTAGCCGAGGCCTCACAAAAAATAAACAACATGACATGGTCAGATCTTTTTAAACTTTGCATTTCTGTCAGAACTAACTTCCTTCAAGAGTCAAATGTTTGCCCAAACCAAATGCTATTGCTAATAAAACACGAACACAATTGTAGGCTAAATACAGAAAGAAAAGAAAATAACCGTACGATATGGCATGGTTATCAGGTTATGGAACCTGGGGCTGGGGCCAAGGCTAGGCCTATTTTAAACACAAGCATGATGACATTTATACTAGACATAGGCCTAGACCCCTAGGTTAAGCTGACTTTAAAACTCACTCGGTCTAGTCTAGGCAAGCCTTAAACTCATTGATGTTACTTTGTTAATGTTCATGATGTTGGACATGCCTTAGGCCTACCTCCATCACACATGTCACATTGACGTCTATCATCAACAAGATTTTCGACGACTCCTTCCATATTTTGAGATGGCTCTGACTTAACTACACAACATCCAACAGTAACGCCAGTGTGGTCGCCCGCGGCCGCCATCGTGCCCGAAGCTGAATTCGAAGGAGGACCGTCAGCCATGTCAGCGGTGGATGTACCGGCTAGAGACTTCAACTCCCCCGGGACCGGGACGAGGCAGCTTTTGGCTCCGTCATGACCGTCTCCTTCGCATTCTCGTACAATGGCCCCCGCTTTGATAATCTCCGATAAATTTGACATGTTATCACCGGCACCACAATTTCTGAGGAAAGTAGTCGCCATGAAAAACCGACCCAGAAAATAATTTCAAAAACGATAATTTTGTTAGCATGTGTTTAGGACAGCGTTCAAACGCAATGTTCCCCGGGTGCGCTAGCGCTGAAAAGCAGGCGTACAACGCAGAATTTAAAAGAAAATGAACGCAACGGCCGGAAACAAGATTGCGAACGCACACGCGCGCGCACAATAACACATTTAAAAGTGATTTCCGGCGACGCGCAATCCGATTGGTCCAAAGTTTGTTTACAAAATTTGTCGTCTGCGCTCTGCTTAGACTGATTCCCTGTCCACATATTTACTTTCCCTTCGTCGTATATGATAGCGAGAGCAGCGTAGCGCACATGGACAGGGGACCAGTCTACGCTCTGCTGGGCAAAGTTTCAAATAGACTGGTTCTCGGTCCACATATTCCACATACGTACACAAAATGAGGATCCGGTGCATCATTTTTAAATCGTTATTTGGGATATATTTTAAACTATTTTTTAAAGGTACATATATGCTACAGGGTTGTATTCGAGTCTATCACAAGTCCAGTAACACGCACAAAAGAGAAAAGAATGCCTTTGCTGGAGTTAATTTGAATAGCTTCATTAGCTTGTGACTCGAATTAAGACCCAGGAACTTATGAAGGTTTAATCGTAGGGACTTGTGATGTACTCGACTACAACCCTGATATGCTATAATAGTCAAAAGCAGAAAACAAACCCCAGATATTGGCAAGTGTTAATATTATGGGCACTTTTTAAACTCTCGCTCTAACAACTTGCATACATTTCTGTACTACTAGACCGCTATGCCATATATATATATATATATATCCATTCTGTAATGTTTTATTAGCCTTATTTAATAAATTAAAAAAACATTGAAAGATGAATTTAGAAACACGAGAAAATTGCAGTGCCCCGCCTGGGATTCGAACCCAGGACCCTGGCATACATGGCCAATTGCTCTACCAAACTGAGCTATCTAGGCATCCCGCCGGAGCACCACAACAATCTCTTCTTTGCCATTAGTGTAGCCAATAATTGGTTGGCATGGATTTGCCCCGCTGCATTGTTAAAAAAGGAGAGGCAAACACGAGATTGTTAGTATCTAAAATTCGGCGCAAATTTCGGCCAACGGCAGTGGCGCTGTGGGATAGAGGGGAACTCTGAGGCCTGAGGGCCCCTGTTCGGTTCCTCATGCACAGCACCATGAAGTGATCAAGTTTTGAAAAAAATGACTAAGTCCAGACAGGTACCTTAAGTATTTAAAATTCGGTTCGAATCTCGACCAACGGCAGTGGCGCAGTGGGATTGAGCGGAACTCCGAGTCTGTGGACCCCGGTTCGGTTCCTCGTGCACAGCACCATGGAGTGATCAAGTTTTGAATAAATGACTAAGTCCAGACTGGTACCTTAAGTATTTAAAATTCGGTTCGAATCTCGGCCAACGGCAGTGGCGCAGTGGGATTAAGCGGAACTCCGAGGCCTGAGGACCCCGGTTCGGTTCCTCGTGCACAGCACCATATAGAGTGATCAAGTTTAGAAAAAAAATGACTAAGTCCGGACTGGTACCTTAAGTATTTAAAATTCGGTTCGAATCTTGACCAACGGCAGTGGCGCAGTGGGATTAAGCTGAACTCCGAGTCTGTGGACCCCGGTTCGGTTCCTCGTGCACAGCACCATGGAGTGATCTAGTTTTGAAAAAATGACTAAGTCCGGACTGGTACCTTAAGTATTAAAATTTCGGTTCGAATCTCGGTCAACGGCAGTGGCGCAGTGGGATTGAGCGGATCTCCGAGGCCCGAGGACCCCGGTTCGGTTCCTCGTGCACAGCACCATGGAGTGATCAAGTTTTGAATAAATGACTAAGTCCAGACTGGTACCTTAAGTATTTAAAATTCGGTTCGAATCTCGGCCAACGGCAGTGGCGCAGTGGGATTGAGCGCATCTCCGAGGCCCGAGGACCCCGGTTCGGTTCCTCGTGCACAGCACCATGGAGTGATCAAGTTTTGAATAAATGACTAAGTCCAGACTGGTACCTTAAGTATTTAAAATTCGGTTCGAATCTCGGCCAACGGCAGTGGCGCAGTGGGATTGAGCGGATCTCCGAGGCCCGAGGACCCCGGTTCGGTTCCTCGTGCACAGCACCATGGAGTGATCAAGTTTTGAAAAAATGACTAAGTCCAGACTGGTACCTTAAGTATTTAAAATTCGGTTCGAATCTCGGCCAACGGCAGTGGCGCAGTGGGAGTGAGCAGAACTCCGAGGCCTGAGGACCCCGGTTCGGTTCCTCGTGCACAGCACCATAGAGTGATCAAGTTTTGAAAAAAAACGACTAAGTCCGGACTGGTACCTTAATTATTGAAAATTCGGTTCGAATCTCGACCAACGGTAGTGGCGCAGTGGGATTGAGCGGATCTCCGAGGCCCGAGGACCCCGGTTCGGTTCCTCGTGCACAGCACCATGGAGTGATCAAGTTTTGAATAAATGACTAAGTCCAGACTGGTACCTTAAGTATTTAAAATTCGGTTCGAATCTCGGCCAACGGCAGTGGCGCAGTGGGATTGAGCGGATCTCCGAGGCCCGAGGACCCCGGTTCGGTTCCTCGTGCACAGCACCATGGAGTGATCAAGTTTTTAATAAATGACTAAGTCCAGACTGGTACCTTAAGTATTTAAAATTCGGTTCGAATCTCGGCCAACGGCAGTGGCGCAGTGGAAGTGAGCAGAACTCCGAGGCCTGAGGACCCCGGTTCGGTTCCTCGTGCACAGCACCATAGAGTGATCAAGTTTTGAAAAAAAAAGACTAAGTCCGGACTGGTACCTTAATTATTGAAAATTCGGTTCGAATCTTGACCAACGGCAGTGGCGCAGTGGGATTAAGCGGAACTCCGAGGCCTGAGGACCCCGGTTCGGTTCCTCGTGCACAGCACCATAGAGTGATCAAGTTTAGAAAAAAAATGACTAAGTCCGGACTGGTACCTTAAGTATTTAAAATTCGGTTCGAATCTTGACCAACGGCAGTGGCGCAGTGGGATTGAGCTGAACTCCGAGTCCTGTGGACCCCGGTTCGGTTCCTCGTGCACAGCACCATGGAGTACGTGATCTAGTTTTGAAAAAATGACTAAGTCCGGACTGGTACCTTAAGTATTAACATTTCGGTTTGAATCTCGACCAACGGCAGTGGCGCAGTGGGATTGAGCGGAACTCCGAGTCTGTGGACCCCGGTTCGGTTCCTCGTGCACAGCACCATGGAGTGATCGAGTTTTGAAAAAAAACGACTAAGTCCGGACTGGTACCTTAAGTATTAAAATTTCGGTTCGAATCTCGGCCAACGAACTGGCGCAGTGGGAGTGAGCGGAACTCCGAGTCCCGAGGACCCCGGTTCGGTTCCTCGTGCACAGCACCATGGAGTGATCAAGTTTTGAAAAAATGACTAAGTCCGGACTGGTACCTTAAGTATTAAAAATTCGGTTCGAATCTCGGCCAACGGCAGTGGCGCAGTGGGATTGAGCTGATCTCCGAGGCCCGAGGACCCCGGTTCGGTTCCTCGTGCACAGCACCATGGAGTGATCAAGTTTTGAAAAAAATTACTAAGTACGGACCGACTGGTACCTTAAGTATTTAAAATTCGGTTCGAATCTCGACCAACGGCAGTGGCGCAGTGTGAGTGAGCGGAACTCTGAGTCCTGAGGACCCCGGTTCGGTTCCTCGTGCACAGCACCATGGAGTGATCAAGTTTTGAAAAAAATGACTAAGTCCGGACTGGTACCTTAAGTACACTCGGCAAAAGAAGTTCTTAGACACTGGTAAAAGTTCAAAGAATTTTTAAAAATAATTCATAAAAAGCACATTATTGTATATCAATATGACCACACAATAGTTCTCTACCAGCATGATATGGAGTTAACGCGTGAGCAATCATGCATGGCTGGTTACACGCATTGAACAATAGCAAGTACAGTAACAGAAAATTGCAAGAAATGGAGCATTCAAATGCTAATAATCATGTCCATCCTGCAGGCCTAAATTTTGTTAACAATTCCAGTGGAATAATGATGCATCCAAGATGGATAATTTCCTCTTCTTTTCAAAATGGCATTTAATTTTGACTTGACAATGTGCACGGGATTTGTTCAATAATGAACCCCCAGCAAAGAAACATACTGCTTTTTTCTTTCAATGGATCATTATGCCACATAAACTGTTTCACAATTGAATAACTGAATGCTCCATTTCTTGCAATTTTCTGTTACTGTACTTGCTATTGTTTAATGCGTGTAACCAGCCATGCATGATTGCTCACGCGTTAACTCCATATCATGCTGGTAGAGAACTATTGTGTGGTCATATTGATATACAATAATGTGCTTTTTATGAATTAATTTTAAAAATTATTTGAACTTTTACAAGTGTCCAAGAACTTCTTTTGCCGAGTGTATTTAAAATTCGGTTCGAATCTCGGCCAACGGCAGTGGCGCAGTGGGATTAAGCGGAACTCCGAGGCCTGAGGACCCCGGTTCGGTTCTTCGTGCACAGCACCATGGAGTGATCAAGTTTTGAAAAAATGACTAAGTACGGACCGACTGGTACCTTAAGTATTTAAAATTCGGTTCGAATCTCGACCAACGGCAGTGGCGCAGTGGGAGTGAGCGGAACTCTGAGTCCTGAGGACCCCGGTTCGGTTCCTCGTGCACAGCACCATGGAGTGATCAAGTTTTGAATAAATGACTAAGTCTAGACTGGTACCTTAAGTATTTAAAATTCGGTTCGAATCTCGGCCAACGGCAGTGGCGCAGTGGGATTAAGCGGAACTCCGAGGCCTGAGGACCCCGGTTCGGTTCCTCGTGCACAGCACCATGGAGTGATCAAGTTTTGAAAAAAATGACTAAGTCCGGACTGGTACCTTAAGTATTTAAAATTCGGTTCGAATCTCGGCCAACGGCAGTGGCGCAGTGGGATTAAGCGGAACTCCGAGGCCTGAGGACCCCGGTTCGGTTCCTCGTGCACAGCACCATGGAGTGATCAAGTTTTGAATAAATGACTAAGTCCAGACTGGTACCTTAAGTATTTAAAATTCGGTTCGAATCTCGACCAACGGCAGTGGCGCAGTGGGATTGAGCGGAACTCCGAGTCTGTGGACCCCGGTTCGGTTCCTCGTGCACAGCACCATGGACTGATCGAGTTTTGAAAAAAAATGACTAAGTCCGGACTGGTACCTTAAGTATTAAAATTTCGGTTCGAATCTCGGTCAACGGCAGTGGCGCAGTGGGATTGAGCGGATCTCCGAGGCCCGAGGACCCCGGTTCGGTTCCTCGTGCACAGCACCATGGAGTGATCAAGTTTTGAATAAATGACTAAGTCCAGACTGGTACCTTAAGTATTTAAAATTCGGTTCGAATCTCGGCCAACGGCAGTGGCGCAGTGGGATTGAGCGCATCTCCGAGGCCCGAGGACCCCGGTTCGGTTTCTCGTGCACAGCACCATGGAGTGATCGAGTTTTGAAAAAATGACTAAGTCCGGACTGGTACCTTAAGTATTAAAATTTCGGTTCGAATCTCGGCCAACGGCAGTGGCGCAGTGGGATTGAGCGGATCTCCGAGGCCCGAGGACCCCGGTTCGGTTCCTCGTGCACAGCACCATGGAGTGATCGAGTTTTGAATAAATGACTAAGTCCAGACTGGTACCTTAAGTATTTAAAATTCGGTTCGAATCTCGGCCAACGGCAGTAGCGCAGTGGGAGTGAGCAGAACTCCGAGGCCTGAGGACCCCGGTTCGGTTCCTCGTGCACAGCACCATAGAGTGATCAAGTTTTGAAAAAAAACGACTAAGTCCGGACTGGTACCTTAAGTATTAAAAATTCGATTCGAATCTCGGCCAACGGCAGTGGCGCAGTGGGAGTGAGCGGAACTCCGAGTCCCGAGGACCCCGGTTCGGTTCCTCATGCACAGCACCATGGAGTGATCAAGTTTTGAAAAAAATGACCAAGTCCGGAGTGGTACCTTAAGTATTAAAAATTCGGTTCGAATCTCAGCCAACGGCAGTGGCGCAGTGGGAGTGAGCGGAACTCCGAGTCCCGAGGACCCCGGTTCGGTTCCTCGTGCACAGCACCATAGAGTGATCAAGTTTTGAAAAAAAATGACTAAGTCCGGACTGGTACCTTAAGTATTAAAAATGCGGTTCGAATCTCAGCCAACGGCAGTGGCGCAGTGGGAGTGAGCGGAACTCCGAGTCCCGAGGACCCCGGTTCGGTTCCTCGTGCACAGCACCATAGAGTGATCAAGTTTTGAAAAAAAATGACTAAGTCCGGACTGGTACCTTAAGTATTAAAAATTCGGTATGAATCTCAGCCAACGGCAGTGGCGCAGTGGGAGTGAGCGGAACTCCGAGTCCCGAGGACCCCGGTTCGGTTCCTCGTGCACAGCACCATAGAGTGATCAAGTTTTGAAAAAAAATGACTAAGTCCGGACTGGTACCTTAAGTATTAAAAATTCGGTATGAATCTCAGCCAACGGCAGTGGCGCAGTGGGAGTGAGCGGAACTCCGAGTCCCGAGGACCCCGGTTCGGTTCCTCGTGCACAGCACCATGGAGTGATCAAGTTTTGAAAAAAATGACTAAGTCCAGACTAAGTCCGGGCTATTCCTTAAATATTATAAAAAACGTTCTTCTCGCGGGGGGACCCAAGATGGTGGATGCGGTTAGGGTGTCGCCCCCCAATCGGGTGTCGCGGGTTCGAATCCCCTGGCTGCGAATCCCAATGGCAGTGGCGAAGTGGGAGTGAGCGGAACTCCGAGGCCTGAGGCCTGAGGTTCCTCGTCGAATCCAACGGCTGACACGATCCCGCGGCATACACACACCCGTGACAGTCCGAGTTCCACGGTACTCCGACATCCACTTGCCGTGAATCCCCTAACTAAATAAAATAAAATAAAATAAAATGAGATTTTGCTAAAATTTTGTACAATAATTCTTTTTAAGTCTAGTAAAAGTTCTACTCCTTTTTCCTTGAAGGGCTTTCTTAAAACCCCCAAGGTGACGGCGCCGAGGTTTGAACCCCAGTCGCCTGATTGGGAGTCAGAGTACATATCCACTGTGCCATTTCAATCTTCCATGAAGAAATGTGTTCGGAACTTATATTTAAACCTTCGGTTGCAATGAAACATCTTGAATTTAATCAAGTTGATCAAAAGAAACCTGCAATTTCACAACGACGGGAATTGAACCCCAGTCGCCTGATTGGGAGTCAGAGTACATATCCACTGTGCCATTTCAATCTTCCATGAAGAAATGTGTTCGGAACTTATATTTAAACCTTCGGTTGCAATGAAACATCTTGAATATCAAGTTGATCAAAAGAAACCTGCAATTTCACAACGACGGGAATTGAACCCCAAACGCCTGATTGGGAGTCAGAGTACATATCCACTGTGCCACCTCAATCTTCCCTTAGGAAATGTGTTTGGAACTTATATTTAAACTTTAGGTTGAAATGAAAACACAATTCTCATTCTCAAAGGCGGAAAATGGAATCCATAATCAAGTCGCTCATGAGCATCTTAAAGACGAGACTTAATTTCTTTTCAGCCGAGTCTAAACCTTAGCGATAGAAGGCATGTGCCTGGAGATTTGCGCAGAGGTTTAAGGCTGGAAATGTGAGAGCGGACAGCCAGAAGAGGGTTGGCCGTTTGTAGACCTTGGACCGACTCGGAGAAATAATAGATGGATGGCTGATGGCCAGGTTGGCCTTGTGATTTGGTCAATCCGAGGGTCTGAGATTGGCAATTTGAGAGCTTGATAATCAAATAGTTTGGAGACTGCACCAGTCTGCCGCTAAAATACAAATGATGTGTCTTTTACAAGCCTCCGTAATTTTCCATTCCATTCGCCCGTGACTAGTCTTTGCTCCAGTTGTTACAGGGATTGAAGTAAACAACCTGTTAAAAACAATGAACTAGTAAATGTTACATCGTGAGCAAAAGACACATGACTAGGAGACTACTTTTAGGTTTATAGAAACTTTAGGTTTATAAAAAAAACACATTACTACAAAAATTTACATGTATATATGGTGCATTGATTATATTAATAAGTATAAAATGATGTTATTTAAGTTAAGCAAACCCTGCGATGGTTACATGTACGCTTTTGCTACAAAATCTCGTAAGCCTCGATGAAAGGGTTATTTTGTGTGAAAAAATAAAAACCCTGTTCTTGCAACAAGTGTTTGAGACACCACTTTCATCAACTTAAAATGTTTATATATTTATCAAATTGTTTAGATTAAATTGTATTAAATAAATTTTAAAACTAGTTTTTTTAATAAAACTGAACAATCCGCAAGAAAGGGCATTTTTTAGCATCAAAATGCATTTAAAGAGCAATATTAACAAGCATGTGTGTCCTATACAATTTAGTTTTGCTGCAACTAATTTTGTCATGTTGTATTAAATGCATTTGGTTTCGGCTGGATATATATATCTCGTGTTTCCCCAACGGAGTATAGCAATGAAATTCGTCGACTATAATACTGAAGAGCACATTTCTGTACAAGTGCATGGAATACAATATCATTTTACTAAACTAAGCAGAGACGCACAAGCAGGTGCCAATTTCACTGAGTTGCTAATTTGCTAGAAGTACAAAATTCTGCTTAGCCCAGATTTCTGCTTACAACAAAAACATGTTAGTACCATCTAAAATGGTATGTCATGCATTATTCTTGGCTGGTACTCTGTCAATTTTTGCCAAGCACACAATTCTAAGCAGCAATAGTTTCTGCTAAGTAACACCGTGACATTTGGTCCTAATTTAACGGCCTTTATTTTTTTTGCCTTTTTTCTTCTTTTTGCCGGATTGCAATCTTTCCTGTTCTTCGCATGTGGTACAGCAGATTATCTCGTAGCTAGGCATTCGGCAGTATGTACGGTACTGGCTCTGCAGGCAGATTGGGCTCTCTAAGGGCACACAGCCAGTTTCTGCAAGACAATTTTACAATGCACATGTAAAACAAATTATGCATATTTTTTTTTATGTACATGTACAGTACTTCCCGACAGATTCCACTCGGGTGAAAACTTGGGGTTGCAGGTTCGATACCTGGCGGTGGGATCTTTCAAGTGCATTACACAACACACTGGACCAACGGCTTTACATCCCTTCTGAAAGATGGAGCTAGGTGCCTTGCTCAAAGGCACAGGTACCACAACCGGGTATCGAACCTGCAACCCCAAGTTTTCACCCAAAATTGCGAGTCAGTAACCTAAAACGCTCGGCTACAGTACCCTACGGTAAAGTACAAAGTGTCAGATACAACTGGGACACCAAGCAATTTTGGACCCTATTTTCAGGAAAGACCCTTATGATATTCAACATGTACTGTAAAAGCTGAAATATTCGTAGTGGTTTTATTTTCACGCATTTCGCGCACCAGACAGAGCCCGCGAAAATAACAACCCGCGAAAATATTGTTTGCAACAATTGTGGCGATCCCTGAAACAAACGTAATTTCCATCTGCGAAAATGTCAGTAATGTTAAAATGCGCGAAAATATCTGTACGCGAAAATATTGGCTTTTACAGTACCTTCTGGACAGTCGCCCAAATTGCAGGTGCCAGTCGTTTCAGGTTGTGCATCAAGGCACTGATACTCATCTGCTGAATTGACTGGCGCTCCGCATAACACGACACGCTGCTTAAACCCATCTCCGCATGTTACTGAGCACTGTAATTAAACAAAAATAATATCTAGTCCACTTGCAAATTCAGTCTATTCAAATAGTCGGACCTTAAAAATATTAGCACTGTTTATAACATAAGGTCTCATTGCTTGTTTATTCATGTTTTTTAAAATTCCCGATAATACAATTTTCAAAAAGAAAACGGTAATTAAAAAACACCAGAATGAACATAATGTAGTACATCTAGCAAACCTTGGTCATTTAGTTTGACAATAAATCAATAGAGGGGCTGGCTAGTTTGGTACAACGGGCAGACCTTTGGTCTAGGGCCCAGGATACAGTCATTTGTGTGCATGCACTAACTGCGCATGATATTCTAAATTAGTTCTTAGAAATTGGACACTTACATCCGACCAATCACCAATACTCCAGAACGCAGGGCAAGGTTGCCTGTTGCACGGCTGGGTGACATCCGGCTTTACCTTGGTGCACTTCGCTGCCAAGGCTACCGACTTCTTTTTGCCAAATTTCTTAATACAGCGGACCTGTCGCCATTGGGTGCCCTGCGTACCGCAGGTGTGCGTGCAAGTTTGAAATTCGCCTGCCTCCCAATAATGAGACACCTTCTTCCTCGACGGTTTTCGTTTTTTGGTCGTTGTGGCTTCTGGCATTTCTGTTGTTGCTTGGGTGCTTGTTTCCGCAACTTTGGTTGTGGTCGGAAGTTCAGTCGTTGTCGGAGGTTCGGTCGTTGTCGGAGGTTCGGTCGTAGTCGGAGGTTCGGTCGTAGTCGGAGGTTGTGTCGTTGTCGCAGCTTGTGTTGTCGTTTGTGTCGTCGTCGTAGGTTGTACTGTTGTCGTTGCTTGTTTCGTTGTCGCAGAACTAGTCGTTTTTTTAATGTAGTCATTTATTACTGTAGTCATGGCTTCGGTTGTGTGCCTCGGATTGGATGCCACAGTGGTTGTAGAAGTTGTGGTGGTTTCCGGCAATCTAGCAATGGCAAATAAATATTGCTGTCAGAAAGGTTCCAAGAAAAATGTGGACAAATGTTTATGAGGTTGGAAAATCTGGATGCAGTGAAAAACAATTTGGCTGCACCGGGATTCAAAACGCAGACCTGCTTACCGTGCAGACGCCTTAACCAATTGAGCTATCAGGCCAACTGGTGGGATTGGCTATCATGTGAGCTTAGCAAGCCCTAGAGGGATAAACCCTTCAATGAGATAAACGCCCCTCCTAGAGATCACTTGAGACAGAATCCAAACCCCTTCGTAGCTTGCCCCAATTATAAAGGTTCCACCAAGTATTTGGTCATTTATATTGTTGGGGGGAGATTTGTGAGCCACAGAGAAAAAAAATAAGGGCAATCAATAAGAAAATTCAAAGATTTTGATTGATCCCCAAAATTCAGTACACAATCCAACATGCCTAAAAACAAATTCATTTAAAATCATTTAAAATCACTTTGCATCTTGTTATTTTCACCAGCATGCATGCATTCAGATACAAATCTGTAATACATTTCACAAAATACAAAAATAAAAATCATAATTGGGCCAGAAATCTTACTGGATGTCACAGGACTGTTGGTTGCAAGACTGCTTGTTTTTCTTGGGATTATAGTTCCCTTTGCCACAAAACGTCTTCTTGACTTGTGTGTTGTCACTGGTTCTCAAGCACTGGAACCGATGGAACTTAAAACCTGCAAAGAAATGTTTTAAAGTTACAAATTCATATAAATGTAGCTAAAAATGCAGCATGAGAACTGACTGAAAAGTTCTCTATTGGCAGAATACTATGCGCTATAGATACTAGTACTTTTGATAGCCTTGCTAAAAGTAAAATTCTTCCCAAATATTTCATGAAACCTGCGTGGGACGAGTTGACCTCTGGAGACATTTGTATCTCAAACAGCCCTTTTAAAAAGTGCAGGAGTTCAGGGAGAGTGTCGCACCTTACCTCAGCGGCTCTTACAGAGGCTGGTGCAATCAGCCTTGCCACAAGAGGTGGTCATACTTATAACTGAATGATAAAATATGAGATATACCTTCATTTGGGTCAAAGTTCAACTTTGTAAGCGTGTATATTTGACTAACCTCCACCACAAGTTTTAGTGCATTGTGTCCAGCCCCGGTCGTCCCACAAATACTCTGGTAGGTTGACCAACGGTGGTTCTGTAGGTTGTACAGTTGTTGTTAAACGCTCTGTACGTTCTGTTTGGGTTGTTGTTGGTGGTTGCGTGGTTGTTGTTGGTGGTTGCGTGGTTGTTGTTGGCGGTTGCGTAGTCGTTGACGGTTGCGTGGTCGTTGGCGCTTGCGTGGTCGTTGGCGCTTGCGTGGTCGTTGGCGCTTGCGTGGTCGTTGGCGCTTGCGTGGTCGTTTGCGTGGTCGTTGGCGCTTGCGTGGTCGTTGGCGCTTGCGTGGTCGTTGGCGCTTGCGTGGTCGTTGGCGCTTGCGTGGTCGTTGGCGCTTGCGTGGTCGTTGGCGCTTGCGTGGTCGTTGGCGCTTGCGTGGTCGTTGGTACTTGCGTAGTTTGCGCGGACGTGACCGCTACCACTGGTTTAGTGGTCGTTTTGGTTGTCACAGTGGGCAAATTCGTTGTGTCGGTTTCAAGCACATTGCGGTGGTCAGGACCGATAGCTTGTTTGTGAAGGTAGTAGCTGTATGTTATGTTTATTGGTTTGCTAGTTCTCTTCCAGAAAATCTACAGAAGAAAATTGTTAAAGAAACTATTAAGTTTACTGCATCGTTATAAATTTTATTCATATACTGCTGAATAGACAAGAATTTCAATTGTGTTCCCCGATTCAGTTCTATAAAATGTATACTTTGTTCAAGTGAAAGACATTTTAAAAAACATTTTTGTATGTAAGTTGCCCATTACAAGGCCCACAGGCCACTCGAAGTAAGGGCTACCGAAGTCGGAGAAACCAGCCCTTCACATCGAAACAAGACCGGAATTATCAGTCTGTTTACGATACGAGCGAGGCCTAGAGGGGTAACTAATCCGCAGCGATACAACCAAGTTGCCTCTGCCCCTATTATGAGCAAGCATGGTCAAGTGCCTTGCACAAGGACACAAGTGCCACAACCTGTCGCGGCCAGGATCCGAACCCACATTCCAGTATTTGGCACATGAACTTGAGTTCGATGCACTAGACCGCTAGGCCATAACACCCCACGACAGGAGAGGTTCCGACAGTCCAATGCAATGGTTTAGCCCGAGATGACATATTTTGATAAGAAAACAATAATTGAAGACGAGTTTATGCAAATTCAGCGTGCACACACGTTTATTTACAAGGGCACCTTTTCATGAATAAAACTAGGTCCCTAACTATAGTGGTATTTATGGCTCTGTTCCCATACAGTATAGGCAAATAGAAAGGTGGCTTCGTCCAATTTCTTGAAAACATGGCAATTTTTTCCATTGATTTCTTAGGTTGGTTTTTATCACACATGGAGATAACGCCGTTTGTAACAGTTCTCCCATCCTGCAATCTATCTACTCTACAACATGTGTGTAATGAAACAGACTCCAATCTTACCAGCAAGTGCAGATCTTCTTGAAGTGGCCCCACTGAAAACAAACGGTCGTTATCGGGGGAGTAAACAAAACGAGCTCCGGCTCCAATGAAGGAGTGTGGACCTGACTGAGATCCCCGTGCATTCAGGATGTATTTCTTGCCCTCAGGACGCCGCATTGCTAATGAAAAAGGGGGTAAAATCCATAAATGGCATATTTTAGCAAAAACATTGGACAAAATGTTAGCCTTAGATATGTTAGGCCGAGCACATCCACACTGCCTCTTCAAACGTTACATCACACTCGGCAAAACTTTTGTTTAGTAGACGTTTGTTTTTCATGGTCGGAACACCCACATGGCATCCATTTATCTATTTTATTTACTTCATCCATATTTTACTCTAGGGTGTCTGAAACAGTTAACTAAAACTCGTTTCTAGTGGAGCATTCATAAAATAAGCATAAAGAAAGTAAATTCACAATAAAAATTTAGTAAATTCACAATTCGATACAAATGCCACCTCGAGGAAAATAAAACAGTCTACAACATTAAAATACACAGATCATCATGAAAATAGTCGACATTTTACAATTTGGTAATAGACGAAACACACATGAACTGTGCAATAATTCAAATGTGAAGACACAAAGAACAGCACAAAATAAGAAAATAAGAAAAAAACTATGAGAGCAATGTCAGTTATAATAACGATAATGATATGGATTTATACCGCGCACTTATTTAGGGAAATCCATATCAAGGCGCCTACATTATCATCACCCTGATCATAGGGCTCCATTAAATCAATCCATATACCATCTCAGCTCCCTGGGGAGTATACAGTCCCGACTGCCTTAGACGCTTAACAGTTAATCAAACACATCAACTTTCGCTACCCTCTCAGGTACCAATTTTGCTCCTGGGTGGAGAGAAGCAATGCGTGGCAAAGTACTTTGTCCAAGGGTACACGCACCATGGATGGACCGGACCAGAACCCGAACCCACTACCCTTGGAACTAACCCAGGTTTTGAATACGATCCACTAGACCGCTCCGCCACAGTACAACACAGTTATAAAACTGTTTTAAATAACCGTTAGCTTGTGGGGCAGTTTCTTGAGGACGTGCATAATTGTACATTTTGTGCTTACATTGTTGACCAATGAAAATGACAAAAGTTGCCCTACAATATGTCAGCTATTCAATACGGTCTATTATATCCTGTGCCACTAGGCAATGCTACATGTATTCAGACACTCACCAATGAAACTTGGAGTACTGGAGATTTCTCTTACATCAACGTGACGGGCTCTGGCAGGGATGGTGTGAATCAGCTGATATTCTGTAAAGCAGTCCCAAAAAAACGAAGTATGAGAAATATTTAAAAAAAAAAAACAAACAGGGAACAATTAGACTATCCTTGAAAAATAATTATTTTGGAATATTGTTTCCGAATCTGAAAATAATTTATTTCAGTCTGAACATAAAATGTAAACAAAAAGAAAGCTTTATATCTGGTTAAGATGGATTTTTAATTTATTTTATAATCCCGGTACATACTTCAAACGAAAGCGAACAAAAATCTGAAGTCGAATATTTCGTGGCAAACATTTGCACAAGTTGAAACTAGTTCAAATTTTTTGTGAATTCGCAGCATGAAAACTTCATTGTGACATTAAGTTCAAATTCAATTTGCTTTTGTGGTAAGTACCGGTATGAACTCTCCTGTAATCTGGAAAAACCTAGTAAGTCAAATATTGGTGAAAATTGAGTTTAACATTTTCAACTGAAGGGGAAAACCTAGTAAGTCCAAATATGGGTCTAACTCAATTTTCACCAAAATGTGACTTACTAGGTTTTTCCAGATTACAGGAGAACTGAGCTTCACACTTTTATCGTTTGTGTTATTATACTGGATGCCTACTCATTTTGCTTACTCTTTTTTGGAGCTTGAACAAACGTCTTCTGGACAAAGATACACTGACTGTTGTCTCCTTGACACACTCCGCACTTATCCTCTACTTTGGGCGAGTCAATGCGATTGTCACAGCCAAGTTTCTGCATTGAAAATATGAGCATTATTAGAAAACTACAAAAACTAGAGACCCGTAAAATGTGCACTGTATGTTCACTACTAACCAAAATAAAAAGCAAGAAAACCCAGAAACAGATACGAAATTTAAAATTTCTTGTGGTTCAGTACAAATTGTGATAAAAGTATACTTATAGCTCAGGATTAAGTGTAAACAGGCTGTTATACACAGGTTGGTTTTTATCATACACATCCTCAATCACACACACAATGTTACAGTTTCCAATCCAGTAATATATTTTAACTTTGAAATTTTATTTGCCCTAACATTGTTATTTGCTTAAGTTACGATTAGCTATAAATACAAAATATTTTAAAATTATTTCTTGACAGGTATGTTACACCTACCACACATTTGCCTTGGACGCATACACTGTGGTGGTCATCATAACTACAAGGAGTGCCATCCGTTACATTGTACTCCGTAACCACGGCTTGATCGGTCGTCTCCGTAATGCAAGTAAGTCGACACTGCAAAGTTTCTATAATTAATAGGCTTGGGATTATATCATAATTTGATTCAAATTCTACCAGTAAACAAAAAAAACAAAGAACATAACAAAAACGCAAAACAGAAAAGTAAATCTGTGGTATTTCTTCAGACTTGTGGTTTTTCAAAAAATGACCATTCTTTGAAGGGTACAGCAACTTATAATTGCCAAGAATTTTTAACAACTTTATTTATATATAAAATGACACTTACTGTTTCTGTTCTCATGTGGCAGCCACGTGTGCGATTGTCCGCCCAAATTATAACTGGCCAAATTCTCTTCACACTGTTTCGCTCTCCTGTCTTCCCATTGGCCAATACAGGGCTGATTAAAAATAAAAATAAAAATAATAAAAAAATAATTGAAATTTGTGACAGTTGAGAAAAACAAACAGTTTGGTGTAAACTATACTTGAAATGTCTCAGGTGTGTTATTAAATTTATCTCAAAATTCGTGTGACGTACCTTTTTATTACAGAGACGATATTCGTACAATTCACCTTCGCAATACTTGCCTCCGTGCATTGGCCTTTGAAGTAAAATTACAAAAAAACAGAGCTGAAGACTTTGACAACAAAATTTCATTTCATAAAAATAAAAACCATCAAATAGAAACATTGTTATATTTCATAACATAAAACCGAAACCGCGAAAACATTTAATTTTATTATAAAAATTTTTTTTTCTTATATTACCCACGATAGTAGTTTCGACATCTAAAATTACTAATTTGTGGATTTTGTTTGCTAAAACATAATTTCTCTAAAGACACTTTGTAAAAGAATTTACACCCAATTCCCAGCCTCTCCTACAGAACCCACTAGCCTAGATAACTCATACAAGATATTTTACGCTTTAAAACCTTTAACGTTTTCTATAATATTTCCTACCTGGTCTAACTTCATCACTTGTTTGTATAAGTTACTGATCAGCATTCCGAAGACAACTTTTGAGCCGAATACTTGACACTGATGAAATTGCTACAGGTAGTTTGAAATATGGAAAACCTTTCTTGCGCTGACATTAGAAGCTCTTTCTCTGAATAGTATCAAGTCCAATCTTTGGAATTTTTTGTAGAAATTTTTGACGAAATTTGTATCGGTAATTTCAAGGAAGCTCTCTCTTAAATGGTAACACGTCCAATATTTTTGTCGAAATTTTTATCGGTAATTTCAAGAAGGCTCTCTCTAAATAGTAACAAGTTCAATCCTTGGACATTTGACGAAAGTTTTATTGGCGATTTCAAGGAAGCAAAAAAAAAAAAAAAAGCATGATACAAACTTACGGCGGATTGTTGCATTCCCTTTTTCTGACCTGTACACCGACACCACATGGGAACGTGCAGGCGCTCCATGGTGAGAATTTACTCCATTCGCCATTCTGTCTCTCTCCTCCTTTGTACACACATCGACCTTGCATACACCACTGTGGACAGAAACAATGTGATCACTGATTAATCAGATTTAATTAAGTTTGAAAGAATTAAAATCGATTCCAAGTTGAGAATTGAAATTGCGATTCCACCTTTCGGAGAAATTTATTCCCAATATTTTGGCGATTGTGAAGGCTAATACTAATAGATGCAGAAATTACAAAGTTCCATTAATTTAGCAGTGCTTTGTACCAGGTTTGCGAGATATTTTTGCTAATTTTAGTGCTAACATTCGATTTCAAAATGGAATCAAATAAAAATGGATGTTTGAAATTTGTCTAGCCTAATTCTTATCCCCGATATATTATAAGGTACATTTCTCGTTTATCTCTAAAATGTTGTATTAACTCAGTACCTTGTCTGGGCCGCAGTATGTTCCATCCAGTGGTGGTCCTTTCTTGGTGCGGCAGAAATGTGGGTCCCAGGGATCAATGCACCACAACTGATAGCATACGTCATCCCCTTCCACCATCTGAAATACCAAGAATATGGCAAGACATAATGAGACTACAGTCAAAGTAACTTGGAAATCAGAAAGGGGGTTAAGGTGGCCCAATTAAAGGAGCATGACCAGATCACATTTTATCACAAATATCATTTGTCATAATTGTCTGAAATTTCGCATTCTCAATCCGTGTATTTCCGGGGATATCGTTAAAAACTAAAAATGAGTAAACTATTTTATCCGGTTACATAAAGCCATGCAGTAATTACACCGACCTTTTTGCTTCCACATCCAAATTGGAGATTGCAAATTTCCTGTTTTATTCCCGTGGATAGTATTTCGGGGATGTATTTTGTGCGATTGTTAGGTTAGAACCAAATTCATTTTTTTGAAATATCTGAACACGCTATAGTAGCAACTTGACACAATTAGAGCAGAAACAATCTTCATCAAACTCTAATAAGGAAATCATTGTTAAAGATGTATTGATGGCTTCATCCTCATAAAATTTCTCTATTGACCACTCTCACAGACACCATCTTCGTGGGAAAAATGCTAATGCATATTAAATGCCATCAAGTACGCGCACGCACACCCTGGGAAAATGTTCCAAACGCGCCCACGTGTTGCTCGAATTTTTTTCGAAATACAGCGCAGCCAATGCGCGTCATAAACATCTACGCTCAAGGTCCTGATGCATGTGACAATTTGTAGAAAGTGACGTCATTTAAGAGTGATCAATTGCGAACAATGCCAGAGAGTATGTATGTAAAGAACTGTTCAGGGATTGTACTGTATCTTTTCCAAGTTTAAAAAAAACACAGCAGCATAAGAATGCAAATGGCCGGGGATGGGAGAACCCTTAAAAACTTGGGTTTCTTAGGAATTACTTTCGAGCACATTAACAAATGAAGTGTTTGTAGGGCGCTTAATCAATGTAAAAATTAAATAACCAAAATGTGGAATGAGAGAAAAATCATGTGGTCCTCTGACACATCCAACACATGCTCTACTGGCTGAACAACAATTTTTCATTACTTCATGGTACAACTGAGAAAATCGGCAATTGCATGGGAAAGGAAAACAATGAAAAATGGTAGTTGTGGACAGTATGTCAAATTAGGAACTAAAGATTTTAGATTGAAAAACAAGGGTAATAAACTTATTTTACAGCTGAACATTTCATTACTTGTTAAAGAAATATTTCCCATTCACGACGCTCGTGGGTTCGAGTCCCATCCGAGTTTATAGCGTGTCCTCAGGAAACGCACTCAATATATAGTGCATCCTGTGTCGTGAATGGGCAAAATTAGTTCCACTTAAACATCGTTTGGACTGACGTAATAATTCCTTTCTTCATTTCATTACTTCTCGTACATAAACACTTGCCAACATAAATAGTGAAAAATAAATAAATAAATAGGCCTACAAAGCATCATTTCATCACCTGCTGAATAAACATTATAGATGGGCTGGTATAGTAGCATTTTATTTCTAGTGGTTTTTCCAATTACTGTATTTTTCGATTTTATAGCCTTTGTGAAATGCCGAAATGGGTTTTTTAAGTCCAGAAAAATGCCTGGAAAACACATTACATGTAATTTGATTTGTGTAATCCTGAGGTTTGCTGTGTCATATCCTGTAGCCATAATCCCCTGCATGCTGGCCTTGGCTGGATAAACACTACCAAAATACCTAGTACACTCAAAGTTTTGAGGGTGGACGAAAAAAGTAGGCCAGGTTTCGCTCAACTCGACTTGTGTGTGAACTTTACAAGACGCGGTTTCACACCATCAACTTAGAGGAAAATGTTATAACACATGGATTCCAGACGGGTAGTAAACTTAGACCATTAAAATGCAGTGGGAATCGATCATTTCGAGATAATGTTTGTGCGGTTCTCTTAAAGTTAAAAACACTTAATGAAAAGGCAATTTTTCCTTCCATAAAATATATTTATTCTGGCATTGTGATTGTGTAGTCTGCTTCAGCCCACTGCAAGGCACTCTTAAGTACCCATTTTTATATCATGGTCACAGCACTAATTGCATTTCAGGCTGACAAATGTTCAACACCTGTTGACAAAGTCACTTCACAAGTCATTGACAAGACTTGTTTATCAATCCAACACCTACTTAACTCCTACATAAAAAATGCTGCTCTCCAACATTTCCCACTTGCACAGGAAGCACATTTTTGTTACTGCATTGTTTTCAGAGTTTAAAGGGCTGCATGTCCACATTGGACTTTTTTTGGGGAAAACTTACCGAGACGATGGGTACGTTCCCCATTTTTAATCCAGTGCGGACAGCCTAGGAGGTTTTCCTCTCAGTAACCTTTCCCCGAATCCAGCAGTTACTATTCTGGCCAACTGCTGCCTAGGAAAAATTTACCAGGTAACTTTTCCCGAGACGATAAGTCCAATGCGGACACATATCGAGTTGGTAAAAGCGCTCTGGAAGCGTATGTCCGGGCCGTGAAGGTCAAACTGCGAAGGGACACTGCACATACTCTCCCACAGTCTCGGTAAAATTTTCCCATGTCAAAAAAGTCCAAATGCAGACTGCAGTAAAATTTAGCAATTTTTCATTTTACCATCGTCTAGGTAAAACCTGCCGAAAAGCAAGTCCAATGCGGACAAGGCTTTAGATGTACATGTACAGTATGTAAGTTTTGAGAGTTTTACCCATGTAAGTGTTCAAGCAAAGACCGACAACACATTCAAGTTTGCCACAAATAGTGGACTAAGTACCTCTCAGGGCAGGGAATTTATGGGCACAGCCATTTATATACTGTATTGTATTAGGTTTGGTATAAAAAGGGGCACTTCCATCAGAAAATCAAATGTCAATGAAAGGACTGGAAAAGGACACCAGGGCCAACATCACAAACTGGCATAGACATTTTTAAATTCCCATTGAAATTCCTCTTAAGCAATGGGCCCCCTTTCTTTCAGCAAGGAAACTAATACAATTTCCAGGAAAATACAAAACTGGCCTAATGCCATAACATGACGCCTAACCTCACTTGAACTATCGTAAATGTTAAAAGTTTGATCAGAAACCAAACTTGGGAAATGGTTTACCAAAATTTAGGCATTCTGCCACCCAGAGAATACAAGAATTATTTTAAGGATTTAAGAATATAAGAATTTAGGAATAGCAAAAACTTGGAAAATTTTCTTGTTATATAAAGCATATCTTAAAAAGAGCTAGCTCTTCTTATCATGATTAAATTCATAGATGTCTGAGCAGAAAAGTTGCTGAAGAAGATTAAGATGCTTTAAAAAGCACACCAGGTTATTAGTGGAATACTCGATGGTTTATTCTGCCACCCACTCCCCCTGCCCCAAATCCTCTAGGGGAAAGAAATCCAATTCCACAATTATGAATCTTTGTTCAGAGCAGACAATTAAACAACATGGCTATTTTATGGTGGGGAGGAGGGGGACAGGGGTTGGAGTTGGGTTGTTAAAAGGAACCCTGTATTTCAAGTCTTGTAGATGACTTTGGGCTAACCTCTTTAAGTAAACAATCCCTGAACTTGGGGGCAGGAGTTGAGACCTCGATGGTGAATCACCAGCTGTGAATGTACTTCTCAAGAATGAAAATCAAGCTTCAGGGTTTGACTCGAGTAACATACAGGGAGCTTTTTGCGGGAGTTAAGGTGTGGAGTGGGTGTTTTACTGCATGTCTTTAGGCTAACCATTCACTACCCAGGAATGTGCAGATACATGTAGGCATACACTGAGCCGATTGATGTACAATGTACACCTACTGTTACACATTTAGATTGGCACATGGCTAGGATAAGAAAAATACATTAACATGTCAAGTGTTTTTTTACACTTTCTCCTAAAAAAAAAATTCACAAAAAAACAATATTTATTTGAACTTCTGAGCAAAGCATACGGTTTTGACAAGTTAATGAGCTTACTAAACTGTTACTAATTAAAAAGGCTGGTACTAATTAAAAAGGCCTTTCTATAGATGCTCCGTGACGTCACTTGTTTACTACTAGTACGCCCTCTGTTGTTTAACGTCAGGCAAAATAATACTATTATTATTATTATTATTATTTCTTTCTGGTATTCATACCAAGGATTCCTCAATAGTGCTCATTGCACTGTAACTCGCAAGCGTGAGGAAACCCATGAAGAATTAGAATTAGAAATGGCCAAAGACACCGGGGATGATCCCCCTTAGTTGCTCTTCACGAAAGAATGCTCTGGGATCTTTAGAGTGCGTTTCCATTACCTAACACACTGGACCAACGGCTTTACATCCCTTCCGAAGGATGGAGCAAGTGTGGTTGAGTGCCTTGCCCAAGGGCACAGGTACCGTAGCCGTGGGGAGGTTCGAACCTGCAACCCCAATACAGCTTGGTATAGGAAACTTCATAAAATCTATAAATTATATCGACTTGGAAAACACAAGCTGTCTTGTATTTGGCTAAATCATGTAGCTTATGACACTTATATTTCCTTTAAAACCAAAGCTACGTAGAAAAACATGGCTTCCCTGTGTAAACTAGTGGGCTTTTTGCCTGTCGACTTTTGTCTTAAATCAACAGAGGACCCCCCAAGTGTAAACACATGCCACATCATCTATAATTGTTAACACAGTTTAATATATAATGGAGATTTTCTGAAATGAAATAGGTTCGTTCAAGCTCAAACAAACTCCAAAAACGCAATCCAAAAAAGGGTTGGGAGACAAATTTTACGGTCCTTAACAGGCTTTGAACCAAGACCTCTGACACACCAGGCAGATGCTTTACCAGCTCAGCTACGAGAAATGGTCACTATAGTTTACACCCTCAGGTTTCCAAAAGAATTTGACAACAACATTTCTTTAAAAGTAGAAAACCGTTATTTGGGACAAAAAGTGCAGGCAATTTATGCATCAATAAAAATGTTGCCCAACAAACCACAAGTTTTTCAGGGTTTCCCCGTCCCCTCCACGCGAAAATTAATTTTTATTATTCTTTTCATAAAACAATTAGGTGTGCAATGGTGTTATCAGACACCTCAAACTACATGCATTAGAATGAATGAATAAAAAAACTAGATAATCATCCCCTCTAACTACCCTACTCCCATCCCCCAATGCTGGACCTTACTTCATACTTTTGGCGACATTTGGAAGGATTCGGCCTTGTCCCCTCAGCTAAGTTGGTTAGGAATTGTGACACCCGGCAAAAAAGACGCTGAACTTGCCTATGGGTTCGCTGTGAAATGACAAAACCATATAGACTGCCGAAGTGAATACATCACCTTTTGTTGGTTGCCTAGGCAATTGGATCTAAACTAAAAATCATTCAACCGTGTCCCAGTGCTTTTCCAATGGTACTTTTCCGGACGGCCATGATAGTTTAGATCCAATTGCCATGGCAACGCACGTCATACTTCGGCTGTCTATTGGCACAAAAACAATAACATCAACCACTTTCTCAGTTTTGGAACAATTGCCAATATCCTCTAAAAAATAAAATAAAATAAAATAAAAAAATAGGATGCCTAAACCTGGATTTCAACTTAAAAATCTGACACAGAATAATTCTTAAAATATATTTGTACGAAACGAGATTTCACTAAATTAAGGCCCTACAACGTCTTGCACTAGACTAAATTTTGTTAAATTTTCTCACAGTTTTAACCCAAAAAAATGAATTACCCTGTTTACAACAACTGTGACCAATATACATAAACTAGTATTTGGGTAGCACCACCAAAAAATAACTTTGAAAGATCACACTTAAAAATACTCTGGAGAAATATAAGCACCCATGACCTTTGCCTCAACGACTCCGATCTTTACCTCAAAGGCTGCGACCTTTGCCCCTATATATAGAAGGTGGTTAATTTCTTTTCCCACCCATACAGCTGTAGCTGAGAAATTAGAAACATATGGTGCGACAACCTTACACCAAATAGATTTAAGCATCCAGTAGTGCAGGCTTTTGCAAGTTACAAATTTATCCTTGTTAATTAAGAGGTCCTCGTGACTTTGCGAATTACCTTATAACAGGAACTTTGTATTATCAGAAATGGAAATAATTAAGAAAAATTGAATTTAAAAATTAAATTTAAAAGTAAAAAATTTAACTTTTAAATATTTTGTTACGCCCAATTCGGCCTCAACATGGACAGTCCATCTTTAATTGAAGTAAATGTAACAGAACAAAGATAACTTTACATTGGGGGGGGGGGGGGGAGTAGGGGGTGGCATTGGTGAGGGGCATTACTACATAACCTTTGACATTCAAAGCATTTAACAAATGAATGACAACAAATAATTTTGGAAACTATGGTACGAAAACAAAATAATACAAATGAGCTTTGTAACTCTCTTCCTCGAAACAAAATCTTTGAATTTAAAGCTTCGAAATAAATCTTGGAAAGTTGAAAATTGAAAAAAAAACAATTCTAATTTTCCTGTTTTAAAAAGTTTCAAAATGGTCCCGAAGACTTAAAGATTTTAAATATTTAAAAATGAGGCGACATATAAAGTAAAATCAAATAAAATTTGTTTGGTTGAATACTCACGCCCCCACACAGTTCAAAGTCCTTGCCAAAGTCAAATCGACACTGGTCGTTCATCGTGTAATATTCACCGGGCTGTCTCTCTATTTCTGGAAGTCCACTGTCGAAGGGATCATCCTCCAGGCAGTCGTAATTGCTAAATTGGGGAGGGGTGTGAGACAAAGTAAGAAAAATGCAACTTTGGTGTCACTAAATCAGGGATGAGATCGTCAACTGAGGGAAAACAAGTCTGAAATTTATAAAATTGATAAAAAAAATTGTATCTTTCGATACTGATGTCTTTTTTCTCCGATTATAAACAAAAGTCTGAAAAATCTGATACCTGGCACTATAAATGTGCGGCAATTTTATGCTCTTTCAGTGCGTGATCCAAAACTGGTAAACACTGGATAAAGATTTCAAAATTTCTTAAACTAATCAAAATAATACCTCGATCCGTAAAGAAATGTCCATATTTTTTAATCATATTACAAAAATTAACAGAATAAATTTGACTGGGCACACTGTGCCATCACATTTTCAAGAAATAGTTGAAAATGCATGTAAAAAAATTGCCTTTTTTGTAAATTTTATTGATTATCTGTCCCTCACACATAAAAACAACCTCCGCATAAAACTGTAAAGTTAATTTCAACATGTGATAAACTGGGTGTGTGTATTAACATCAGTAGCAGGTAAACATACAGGTTCACTTTAGTTTTCATTTGCAGTATTGACTAAGGAAAGGCATTTGTCTCTTGATTTCCGTCCCTCATATGAGGATCAAGCTCAGGGGCCAATTTCATGGCGCTGCTTAATCGCTAGCTAAAAAGGTGTGCTTACTGTAGCATAAAAGGTGTGCTAACTTTAAGGCTATTTCACGGCCGCGGCTTGGAAACGGGCATTGTTGCGTCACTAGTGTTTAGCAAATTTGACTCTGAAGCTAGCAAACATTTGGCAGTGCTTAAGGTTACGGTCTCCATGAAATAGCCGGAGCCTCCGTTAGCACAAAATCGGCTGCTAAACAGCTCCATGAAATTGGCCCCTGGTCACAATGAATGTACACCTCATTCCACATGCCTTTTACTACCAGACTAACAATTATTTTTTAGGGGAACACTGTTAAACACACAACTGCACAGCTCACTTTGAAGAGTGTTAACAGTTCTGGTTTTAATTCTAGACTCTTCCAAATTTTCTTAAGCCAATATTGAGACATATTAAAAAATCACAAAGACTGCATTTGACCAGCATTACCTCAAAAAGCGATAAAGCTCTGCTACGCTGCATTCTGACCAGAAATAATTACTGTATGTAGAGATGACGACGGTCGCCATAATGGAGCCACGGTGAGGTTCTGAAGTACAGCTATTCTGGGTGCCGTCGTGTTGCATGCCAAAACTACATAGAGGCAATGAAAACAATAGGCGTCCCTTAAAGTACATGATTGGTAAACTGTTAAAAACGGTGTTATTCCCACTGGTAAAATGAATGCCTATGTCGAGAAAACTACCTTGTAGAAATTTCAGCCACATAGGTGCAGTAATACTTCTGAAAACTTGAAAAATCCATGCATGGTTTTTGTGTTGAGCCGAATGATAAAAAAGACTTTTGCAAAATGTTTTTTTTAGAAAACCACCTTCAGTTGTTAATGAAGCATATGTACGCATCTACATGTAAGTTAGTGAAGATTGAACGAAGGGGAGAGGGAGCAACAATTGACAGCTGTCGAAGTTGAGAAAATGTTGACTACGTAAAGGTCAAATTTTCGTATACACCTTTTGCAGCACAGTGCGAGTTGGTTTTTAAAACATTTTCCTAACTGCCTAATAAAGCCTTGTTCATACTTCACGTGAAAGTGAACGCAAAATTGACGTCACTACAAAGTTTTCACCCTGTAATTTCAACTTGCGGGAATGTTCGTAGCGAAATGTTTGATGGTCATATTTATTTCAGATTCGCGTTTGCTTTATTGTGAAGCATGAACTGTGCTTCTAGTTTACTAAAACAAACATTCAAGTGGAATAAAGTAAAATCCTTGTTAACTTACACGTGTCCCATCTCGTGAGCCAGCACATACGCCGACAGGAGGCCTTCGTCTCTTGAGATGGTGCAGCTACGCGTCATGGCACACATTCCAGTCACTGGCGCGTACCCTGACAGACCAATGTTTGATTGACAATGGTGAATGATTATCATGACCATAGTGGATCTTTAAGTTTACGTCAGGATTATTTTAGGCAAAAATACCAATTGTTTTAAAAAGGTCACAAGTTAAACCAGGTCAAGCACCACAAACACCGACTCTTGAAAGTCATTTCTACATTCACTGTATGAAAATTCTCACCAAAAGATCATACTTTGCAGCACTCCGAGGCGACTACCAAAAAAGCGAGATTTGCTACACTAACAGGCCGTCCAGAGACGTCAAGTTCAAAACATAATGTGTACAAATGAATGGTGGACAATGGACATGTTTACATGTCAACCGTGGCCAGAACGTGTATATATGTCATCTGGCTTCAATTGGTTAACCTACGATGATAATATCCATAACCTTCCATGACCGTGGTGGAGAGTGATTACCATACGACAAAATGCAGAGAATAATTACCACAATGCTTTTTGTGATAAACCTGGTTGAGAAAGTGGCGTCAATTACGGTAATAAGAATCACAATGGTGATGACACAAAACGTACCTGCAGGCCCGAAGTTTGTTCTAGTGATAAAGGAAGCCAAGTCGTGATGATTAGGTTGCGAGTCATCGCGGACATTCTGTGAGCCTCCCCATCGACAGACATTGGCCAAACTATGTTGGGCGTTGTTTTCCACTACGGTGGTGAGCGACTATTGGGAACATTACAATATTATTATTATTATTATTATTATTTCTTTCTGGAATTCATACCAAGGATTCCTCAATAGTGCTCATTGCACTGTCACTTGTAAGCGTGAGGAAACCCATGAAGAATTAGAATTAGAAATGGCCAGAGACACCGGGGAATCCCCCTTGCTCTTCACGAAAGAATGCTCTGGGATCTTTAGAGTGCGTTACCATTACCTAACACACTGGACCAACGGCCGCTTTACATCCCTTCCGAAGGATGGAGCAAGTGTGGTTGAGTGCCTTGCCCAAGGGCACAGGTACCGCAGCCGGATTCAAACCCACAACCCCAAGTTTTCACCCATGATTGCGAGTCAATGGCTCTAACCACTCGGCCACGGTATGTAAGAGATCAGTCAAATTATCAGTCTAAGTCAGTCAAAATGTTAACGTCAAGCGAAAACAAAGAAAGACAACATACAAACCCTTGCTTCGTCCAGAAGAATGATCCGAGTTGCCGAGAATTGGATATCTGCTGTCATTGTCTCGTGACGGTATGCTAAATTTACCTGGTGTAAACAAAAATAATAATTCTTGAAATTTTAGTTTCTTGCTTGACAGAAGCATTTAAATTGGCCAAAAAAAAAAAAAAATCTAATTTTTAAAACATTAAATGTGATTGGCCAAAAGTTAAGACCAGGTCAAATACCACAAATACCGACTATTGAGAGTCATTTCTACATTTATTGTATGAATCTCCTCACCAAAGTATCATACTTTGTCAACTGCCCCTGTGTGGCTGTGACCATACATTGCCGGAACGTGTTCACACGTCCTCCAGCGTCAAGTGGTTAATACAACACAATAAATTCAATTTAGTTTGACAAAGACCTAAGCTTAGTTAAATCCTACCTAAGCAGACATAAACTTACAATATTGAGCATGGTCAACAGATACGTCGTTGTTGCGTCAACACCGTGGAAACTCGTCACGGAGTGATCGGCGGTCAGCAGCGTTTCCACGATGTGTTTCTGGCCAGGATCGCCAGCATTACGTTTCTTGCGCTGTGCATTTTCACCGTACCACATTTCTCGCTTTCTTGTGGATGTGTTCTCCTCTGGAGTGTCATGATGCAAATCTACTCCCACTGACATTATAAGAGAACAGAAGAGACATTATTGTCAGGCATTTGTTTGTTTTTTTATCATGACCAAATTTTTTCTTGGAGTGAAAATATGCGTGACACCACAGTGACAAGCGAAGGAACAATGCCGATGCAACACATTATTATTATTATTATTATTTATTTCTGGTATTCAAACCAAGGATTCCTCAATAGTGCTCATTGCACTGTCACTCGCAAGCGTGAGGAAACCCATGAAGAATTAGAATTAGAAATGGCCAGAGACACCGGGGATCCCTCCCCTTCTCTTCACGAAGAAATGCTCTGGGATCTTTAAAGTGCGTTACCTTACCTAACACACCGGACCAACGGCTTTACATCCCTTCCGAAGGATGGAGAAAGTGTGATTAAGTGCCTTTCTCAAGAGCACAAGTGCCACAGTGTCGCGGCCCGGCATCGAACCCACATTCTAGAACTGGCACAGGAGCTTGAGTTCGACGCACTAGACCGCTCGGCCATAACACCCCACATATATACGTTTTAAACATAAGCAAATTTGTTTTCTCTCCAGTCACGTCGCTATGTCCGTATACACAAAGGCATATGACACCGGGTCACAAAAGTACCAGGATGTACGTCTGTCCCGACAGAATAAGAAAATCAGTGGTGTCCAGATAATTTTGTGCAATTGTATTAGTATAATGGGTATTTTTTTAGTTTATGCCACAACTCGAATTTAAGGAAAATAATTATTGGAATCGATAGCTTGGATGATTTTGAAATACCTTTTCCATTGACATTTCCGTCGCAAATGTTGCATTTCCATGAAAATTCTGTGTTTTTGTCACGCCCGCCTCCATACAAAAGTGTGTGAAACTGCCGCCGGCCGAGGCACTGTGTTAAAAGCGCGCGAAGAAAGAGGGCATGCGTGTGATGATCCGTTTGGTTTCTGGCCGGCCGCTTTGCGTGCAATCATATGCAATATTCTTTCCGTGATTTTTCTCTAAAACTAAGCCTTTGCGACGGAAATGCATGTAAGTATTCCTATTCTAAAATCGTCCAAGCTATCGATTCCAATAATTATTTTCCTTAAATTCGAGTTGTGGCATAAACTAAAAAAATACCGTATAATGCAGCACTAAATGCAATTTCTGTTCAGAATTAAACCCAAGTTAATTGTACAAGTTAACCATTTGTCTTACAATCAGCTTCAAGCTTGGTCGATTCCATGTTGAAGTCACTGGTCTTGTACATAATGTGTAGGTGACCTTCGGACACATTGACCCTTGACGTGCCGACCACCGACTCCAAGGGTTCGATGACATAGTCCTCATGGCCGGTGTGGATGAAACCACTCTGAGAACATGACAATAATGTGAAGGTATGCAAGTCATGGTCTGGTAACCTCAGGTACATTGGTAAATGCAATGCTGTCTAATTTTTATGGCTACTGATCGTTTTGAAATTAGGACAGATTACCATGCACGGACACCCTCCGAGACCCCATGCGCTAAACCTGTAGGACAATTCTGAAAATTCCACCAAGATTTTCCTTAGTAGGCCTAAATTCATGAAACTTTTCCCTCCTAATTTTGCGTTTTTATCATCAAACTAACATTTTTACATGGTGTAAATGTCACGAGAAAAATCCTGGGTGTCCGTGCATGGTAATGATCCCTTGATCATCAATACTTTATTCTTTTAAAAATGACAGAAAGAATCCCATATCTGACCACTGCCTAGAACCCCATGCAAAACCTATGGGACAACTTCTACAAGTTCTAAAAATCTAAAAGTTTCTCCTTGGTAAAATATTTGCCCTCTTATAATTTTGTATGTTATCACCAAATTAGCATTTTCACAAAAACATGGTTGAATAGGTAACACTTGAGTCAAATCCTCAGTGGCCGGATATGGAATTCAACCCCAAGTTTCATTTTTATATTGACATGAATTCCGTTCATTGGTCGCCACTATTTGCAAAGATGGGACAGACATGGCAGAAAAAGTTGAAGTTGGAAATTGATGAATGATTTTCACTCCTAAATTCACATCCCTTAAAAATATCAACACTTTTGGTGGTTGTTGAATCATTAAATGGCGACCAGTGAGCTGAATTATTTCTGACAATTCACGTACGTGTCATGCATCATGTGCATTGTAGGCCCTACCGTCCTACGGAAACCGGCCCTACCCATCTCGTGTGGACATAAGTTTACCAAATATGAGCAAGAAAACCATGAGAAAACTAACATGTCAGACATTTCCCGCCAAAATATTGGCACGTACGGCGAGTTTTTGATAGGCGGAAAGGTGAACATCGTTTTCAACAATATTTACAAACAATTTATGTTTGCAAAAGGTAGAAAAATGTACCCAAAACTTTCACCACTTTCACGAATTTTTGCTTATCGCTCGACCAGCCACCACGTGGTGGATTTTGTTACGCTGCAAAACGACGCCACCAAGCGGCGCGGCGCGGCACGTGCTTATTCGTTCGCTCATTGGACAGATTTTTTTTGGCGGATGGTAGACTGGTTCCCGTACCTCATATTTCACATACAACTGACCACGGACGATGCAAACTTATTCATGCTCCCGAGTAGAACCTTTCAAATCACAACTCAAATCTCGTCAGAAGCTTAGGGAATTTCTCAGTGGTTAGTTGGCCATACCTGTTACTTGATTTAAATTAGACCGTGTAAGTTGACTTCAAGAACTTGCGGTACGCTGCGAGATTCATCGATTCCAGGGACACGTAGAGGAGCTAAAGCGCGTGCAGCGACCTTTTTTTTCAGGTACCATTTTGGCCCACGTCAAAATTGGGGGTCATTCTTAAGCCCGGTTCATACTTCATGCGAACGCGAACGCGAATGCGAATTTGACGTCACAACGATTGTTTCGCGCAGCGAATTCGCAAAAAGTTGAACTAGTTTCAACTTGCGCGAATGTTCGCCGCGAAATGTTTGACGTCACATTGACGTGAGATTCGCGTTCGCGTTTGCTTTCGCGTGAAGTATGAACCGGGCTTTACAATCCTATTTATTACTTGTGCGAAAAGTTAATTAAACAAAAGTTCATAAAATTATAAATCCGACCTTTTATTTCCGTCTCTGATAAACTGGTAACACTGGACGTAATATAAAAACCACGCAAAAAGTCTTCCGAGACAGAAGAGAAGAGATTTGACAGGCAAAACGTTTGCAACGTTCAACAACTGGTACCTGGTTTGCCATAGTACACGAGTGCACAAAAGCATGTAACCAGTGCCGAACGTTGGCAACGTTCGCGTAAGTGGAACGCAGCCCTGACGTAAATATTTCGAAGCGATTATTCGATCGCGCAAGTTGAAAGTGAAACTAGTTCAGATTTTTGTAAGATTCCCGTTCGCGTTCGCTTTCGCGTGACGCGCTGCGAAATCGCAGAAAGTTGAGAACATTCAAAAGTAAAAGATTTACGCAACTGAGTTTATCATAATATGAGTAAAATTTCTCTCACTTGTATATATACGTCGAACCACTTTAAATAGGCCTATATACCTACCAATCCATTGCAGTTGCTGATAGCAACGGACGATCCTGGGACGTCATTCACACCGCCGATATAAAAGCAGAGAGTATTCGGTCGATACACGTCTTTCGTCCCGTCTTCGTTGTATCGCTCGACTCTCATATTCGGCGATACCAGGAATCGATTCCTGGTCACGTTTAGAGTCAGTCGAGTACCGAAAGCATCGACTCTAAAATGATGGTACGTGCTCATATTATCGTCGGTATCGTCTGTTTGGTGTGACGCACTCCGTGTTTTTCGTGAGCGGCCATGTTGGTGGTTACGGAGCGTGTGCCTCTTGGCTCGCTCGTACACGTTCTTTTCTTCTTCTTCTGACGTAGATAGGACATGGGTCAAAAATTCCCCGTCCGGTGTTGACCGATACGGTCTAACAAGTTCGTAGTGTGAAAGTTTTGATATAAGGTGATCTGTGTGATAAATAAATATATCGAGAATTACATCATTAATCAACGTGTTGCGCATAGCCTCATGGATACAAAACGCACCGAAAGCGTTACTCTGTGAGGTCCGGCTTTGGCCTTAAATAACTAAATTTATCCGTCAAAATACTTTGAGAGTATAGGCATACTTACGATGTTTTGGGGCCAGTTGTACATGCTGTGGAATGCTTGCACCAAGGACCTGCATATCGGGAAAAATATCCAACTTAAACATTTTAACTTGTGCATTAATTCTGACGTAAACATAATTCGCTGACAGTCTGACCTTGAATAACGTTTTTAAGAGTTCAAACAAGAACCAAAACTGTTTATCCAATTAGCACGCCAACGTGGTGCAAAGTGAGACGGGGTTGGGGGACGGTGGGGGTGGGGGCGGGGGTTGGTGGGGGTGCGAGGAGTAAACGTGGCGCCGCTGTCGCCCCACGTACATTCAACTTGAGTTTGGTTATCATGTAAACAAAAACTTATCCTGAAATCTGCAAGAATCTTGATATTTGACGCCAATGTTGGTTGAAACTCACGTCATAGACTGAGTAGGCCTACGTCAGCGTTTGTGAGGAGGTCAAGGTTGTATTGTTGTTGACGTTTCTTATTCTGCGAAGGACGTGGATAAATGAACTTCACACATGTGCATCAAAACGCAGCGGAATTCTCGGCATTTTTAAAAAGGTTTTTACTTGTCAGAAATTGATTTCGTTTGCGTCGGGGAAACTGATCGTTAATTAAGGTTTGTTTTGCCCTTACCCGACGTAATTATTAACACTGTATACTCAGTGCTTTCCCGAGACACTATGAAAAACTTCATAGCGTGCTCGGGTGGGACTCGAACCCACGACCTCCTGCAAACAAGGCAGACGTACGTCTTAACCACTTGTCCAATATTTCACCAAAATTATACCTTTGATTCAAGTTCGCCCCACTCTACGTTTAAAAGAAAGACACGAAGCTAACACTTGCAACGACAATTTTTTTTCTCGCAGAAATCTTGACGGCAATTTTTTGAAAATGCCTGGGCCAAATCAATCGTCGAAACATCACGAACATGAGTAAAAAAAAGTTGGTCAAAGTTCCGGAACGTATAGGGCCTACGTCATGTGGTAACATGATCAAACGTGAACATTCATGTACTGCATGGAACATATTAAGTAACATTATCAAATTCACACATGGCGACGCGACCTTGTGTTCGTAGAATCACTCTCGAAATTATATCCTATGTGGTAAAGAGGGCGGGATGGGGTAGGATACGGGGTAAAGAAACCACAAATTTCTTGAGTGTTTATTATTATTATTATTATTATTATTATTTCTTTCTGGTATTCATACCAAGGATTCCTCAATAGTGCTCATTGCACTGTCACTCGCAAGCGTGAGGAAACCCATGAAGAATTCTAATTAGAATTAGAAATGGCCAGAGACACCGGGGATGATCCCCCTTGCTCTTTGCGAAAGAATGCTCTGGGATCTTTAGAGTGCGTTTCCATTCAACCTAACACACTGGACCAACGGCTTTACATCCCTTCCGAAGGATGGAGCAAGTGTGGTTGAGTGCCTTGCTCAAGGGCACAGGTACCATAGCCGTGGGGAGGTTCGAACCTGCAACCCCAAGTTTTCACCTGTGATTGCGAGTCAATGACCTAAACCGCTCGGCCACGGTACCCCACATAACTTCTCAAGGTTAAAAAACATCCGCTTGGACGGCATACTCCCAAGTTGTCGTGCACTTTGTCACATCACAACTACGCGTCGCCACTGGGACCGTTTTCACACATTTTCTCGCCGTAATTTATTGTGAATTAATTATTAATCATATTACCAACGTGAGGAAATCTGGTAAGAAGTGGATTTCTACAAATCAGAAATCAAAACGCTGGAGCATGCCTGAAAGACGTCATGTGAAGTGTTTGGTAAAATATTCGTAGACGAAATTTAAACGCTTTGAATTCGTCAGTATATAGTACTTTGCTTTTCCCATTGCGTATCCACGCAAACACCTAAAAAATGAGTTAAGGAAACCTGAGGATGGGGGAACATACCAGTGTGCATCCATCCATATGGAGGAATGATCCATCTTATAATAGCTTCCCTTTATTAATCGACGAGAAAAGCCTTACACAAAAAAAAAACGTTACTGCTGACATTAAAGCAGGCAATAATATTTCTTCTTTAAATACGTAGGGCCTAATGACATTGTACCAGGATTTACACTAAGAATAAGTGCCTTTAAGGGAAACTTAAAGATACTTTCGCTGTGACTTGAAGAACAACGTCGTGTCTGCCAGTGGCCGTGCCCCATTTTGTAGGAACTTCCATGGACGACCAGCTGGGGTATACATCAACACGGTCCACGTATACCTCTACCAAAAAACGCCTAACTTTCTTCAAATGTTTCTCAATGTAATTCACTTATATTTCGACGGAAACTTACCGTTTGGAGTCCAACATTTAGGAAAAGAACAACCCAAAGTAGAACATGCACTCGGTATTGGTCTCGACAATGTGGCAGTAACAATTGGTTAGCCATGAGTATTTCTAGTGCGAGTGCTTGACAAAATACGACCAATGGTACACCGAAAAGCCGTGACTGGTCGTGTCGCCTCGTTAGCTCGTTATGACGTCCCGAAGCCTCTCAAGAGGGTGCTGGGTTGATGGATAAGGTCACCTTTAAAGGTGTACAAGTCACGTGATTCGGAAGTGCAGACGAAAGTGTTTTTTTTTTCTCTGAATGTAGAATGAAACAGTTTGTAATTCCTGTTTGGGCAACGATGTGGCGGGATTATTTGAGTCAACATCCTTAAATGTTCCCCAGAACAAAGTTATCAGATTTCTGATAAAATTCCCTTTATCATGTATTAAATGGGCCTTGATATTAGCCTTTATGGCACGCCGGAAAAGAGATCATCTCGCTTTCGATTTATAGTAATACAACTCCCGGCCGGCCGTTAACATTATTAAATATTTCGGGGAGGGGGCGGGGGTGGGGGAGGAGAGCATATTGGCATATATAGCTTAGCACCGAACAGCTTGAAGATAATTGATTTAGCTTGCGTCGGGGAGAAATGAATGAATGTTAATTAGGGTTTGCCCTTAACTCGGTGCATTCCCGAGACACTATGAAAAACTTTATAGCATGTTAAACTGTGTTAAACTGAAGGATACGGTTTAAAACCATGTTTTATCAAAATTTCATTTGTTCGATTGGAGGTTTATTTTAGATGTCGCTGCACTGTTGGATCTTCTACATTCCAAACTATTAATGAATCAATAAAATCGATAAATTAGTTTACTCAGAATTTACTTCGCTATACATGACACTAGCTCATTATTCAGAAATTTAGTAAATAAAATATAGCAGAAGAGAATTAGGAAATGAACACAAAACACACGCAAGTTAACAAGAATCATTAGATTTCAGCATAACTGATACTATATGTAGATCATAGAGTTGTATAAGCCGTAAGACGGCTTATACAACTCTATGATGTAGATCGACTACATTAGAGACACACTCTCGTAAAAAGTGCGTCCTATTAGAGTATATGGGTAAACCCCAAGCGCTTGGGGTTTACATGAGAAAAAGTTAAGAAATGTATCACTCTACACCTTTTGCAGTTAATCTGATTACAGTCTGAATCTCCACATGCAGCCTTCTCACACAGCGGGACGTCGCGGTGGTGTGGGTATAATAAAGCGTGATTGATGTTTGGAGTGTGTGCTTGTGTGGAATGGTCATTTGTCATGTACGTACGTGGTGGCATACTCATGGTAACTTCCTAAAAAAAAACCTTGAGGTCACACGCTGTATATAGACGTACCCAATCTCACTTTTGCAATCAGTAAGTGAACACATACACAATCATCGGGCAAAACAGAAGTAACGTTAATAAATGCCTCAGAAATATTCCGCTGGAAATAGGAAATAGTACGTAATTGTCAATTTACTACGCATTGTTTTCCTTTGTGAGGATTTGTGTGATTTAACCCCTTTTACATTTAGCCCTTCCACCTTTTTTGTAAACGCATGAAAATGTCCACAAACGGCCACAACTATGAATGATTGCACTCACCTTCCTCGGTCAAGAAGGAAGAAGATTATAAAGAGGTTGGAAACCATTTGACACCTTCCTTGTGCAGCAGGGGCTTATTATAGAAGATAATTTATTGCCCAGGGAAACATACAAAAGGCGCGCCATATCAATTGGTGCATTTGCGACATTATTATTTGGTGGTGAATCCCTTGTAGATTCAAAACTTTCTGATGCAGAACGACAGGCAGTCAAAAGATGAACAGAAGCTTTAAAGGCTAGGTTAATACAAGCTGTTTCATTTGCCAATGGCCTCGTGGGGAATGATGAGGCACCTCCTCTTAAAAGACCTGTCGAAGAAATCCAAGATGATCTCGGAAGTTGTTGGAGGGCGACCGACGCTCGGATCCAATACCAAAAACACACTAGAACACTCTATCAGAAAATTTTCGACATCCAAAGTAATCGCTAAAAGATTGAAGAGCCAAAGGAAGCGCTTTAAATCTATTGCACTCGATGTACATGAAGGTCAAAAAGAAGATGTTCTTCTTGGCGTTGCTTTGGATATCGAAAAGGTTGGCAACAATGCTGAAGACAGGGATCAGTGGAATGGGGTTTTCATGGTTGATAATATCGATCAATTGTTGAAGATGATTGAGGTCAGAATGATGTCACACTGCTGTGTGCATTCGGCGCGCCATTTCCATATTTCTGCAATGGAGATATTGTTTCTGATTGACACAAAAAATCAAACCGAAATAATAAAGCATCTCCGGCGTCATGAACCAGGTTTCTTGGCAACAAGGAGGTTAACAGCTGCCGCGAAAGCTGAAATGAACCGTAAGGTTGCGATTCTCCATCCAAAGCCAACTGCTATACGGGTATGTCCATTTCTTCAGTGAAATTGCGTCTTTGTTTTCTATATTTGCTATTGTATATTTTGTTGAACATTTGCGTTCGCGAGTTTTGTTATAGAAAATGAACCGGAAATCAATATAGTGAATGTCGGTTTGTTTGGAATATTTTTCGAATTTATCCTTATGTGCCAGCTTTTCGACATGTATATGTAATTCTACCTGTATGTTGGAAGTCTTTAAAGAAAAATTTACTATTATAGTTATTATCAAATTAAAGATTTACAGTGAAAAGTTACCGTTTCGTAATCCTATCATTCTTATGTTCCTCACCTCACCGTGTCGGCCCAACTCCGAAGGGCGATTTCGACAATGAAACGGGAAGAAGATCTACATGTAAGCTGGGTCTTGCGATCACTCGCGAACATCCTGAGCGTCTTCTAAATTTCAAGACGGATCACATTTGCCATCAACGAGAAATTGATCAAAGTGTTGGTTAGTTTGGCACAAGATCAATCTTCTTTAATGATAGGTCACAAAGAAGGACAACGTAATAAGCAATGCGCATTGCGAAACCTAGTATCAAACAATTCGGCTAGAAATGTGCACAGAGGGAAACAAGGGGAATTTACACTGTACAGTTCGACGAGCGAGGGCAGTTGCGAGATTTCACACTGGCTCAACACAAATGATGTTATTTTGGCTCCTCCAGAAGATTTTGGCATAAACTCAACATTTCCAGATATTGGGTGTTTTCCAAAACACCTAAGTTTAGAAGCTGGCCTCAGCTTAATTTGGTTTCTTAATTTCTTATAAATTAATGTAAACAACGTGTTTTTTTTCTGATATACTTTTTTGAAAGGATTTTATATTTAAATCTTTAATTATTTTGAAGTTATGAAGAAAATAAATAAACCTCTAGAATATGCTAAAATTACAACATGCATGCAGTCATGTTGTTTATTTGTTATAAGAGTACAAAATGTAGACTTTTGCATTTTTGTTTTTTTGCCAAAGAAATGGACCTGTCAGAGACAAGTGTATGACTAGTAAAACAGGGGTAGGCCTATATGCCTAGCCCAACATTCGTTCAACTCCTTGGGTCGAGAAAAAAATCAGCATGCCCATATACAGTTCCCTCAATAAGTTTTCCCTCAATAATTACATTATTGAATAGCATATCGGACAACAATTCTCAGTGCTCTTCGCTGATGGAGGTTGCTCCGGAGCGCAAACTGTTATCTCAATACGTGTCAATCGCCTCAGTGTAGCTGGCACACAAAACAATTACTTGCAATATGCAGTGCAAAAAAAATGCAATGGGTATGATGAAAAAAGTATTGATAAATGTTCTTTTCATATAATTATTTAAAGCCATATGCCCAGGCATATATATGTCATGTATATGCCCACTAAGGATTTCAAAAAGAAGCTTGGTGTTTTTTAGGGGGTGGCGTGCGGGGGGATATTATTGGTTGTCTGCTAGATTTGGATTTATACATCATTGTTCTCACCCAAAATATTTGTGTCTGCTAGATTACTATTTTTTTATATCAGATTTGCACTTAATTGAACTTGATTGATTTTATGTTGCCATGCTCACAAAAGTTCTGCGTTTAGGATTCCTCCAAAGCGTTTGAAAAATATATAAGAATTTGTTGGATTTGCCGCACGCCATAAACTTTCAACTGTCAAGGCAATCACGCAATCGATCCTGCACGAATGAAAGATGGGACCTTGAGCGATCTGAGGATGCTTTTGGTGGAATATTTGAGAAAGGATCATGTCCGTGTGATACATTTGATTAAAAGTACAAAAGCGTGATAGCGATCTTCAGCCTTAAATAGACATTTTGCAAAGTTTGAAAGATAACTCATGCCAGGTAATTTTATATTTCGCTTCCCTTCAATTTGCTTCCACGTGAGTCGTGTAAAATATACAATCACGTTGAATTCGCATTCCTTTTGCAAAAGTCGCATCCCTTTTCCTTGGACGTGAGTCTGCACAATAAAATCATATTTAATTCGCATCCCTTTTGCAAAAGTGGCATCCCTTTTCCTTCCACGTGAGTCTGCACAATAAAATCATATTTAATTCGAATCTCTTTTGCAAAAGTCGCATCCCTTTTCCTTCAACGTGAGTCTTAAATTTGCATAATAAACAATCATGTTGAATTCGCATCCTTTTGGGAAAAGTCGCATCCCTTTTCCTTCCACGTGAGTCTGTGCACAATCAAATAATATTTATTTCGCAACCCTTTTGCAAAAGTCGCATCCCTTTTCCTTCCACGTAAGTCTGTGCACAATAAAATCATATTTAATTCGAACCCCTTTTGCAAAAGTCGCATCCCTTTTCCTTCCACGTAAGTCTGTGCACAATAAAATCATATTTAATTCGAATCCCTTTTGCAAAAGTCGCATCCCTTTTCCTTCCACGTGAGTCTGCACAATAAAATCATATTTAATTCGAATCCCTTTTGCAAAAGTCGCATCCCTTTTCCTTCCACGTGAGTCTGCACAATACAATCATATTTAATTCGAATCCCTTTTGCAAAAGTCGCATCCCTTTTCCTTCCACGTGAGTCTGCACAATAAAATCATATTTAATTCGAATCCCTTTTGCAAAAGTCGCATCCCATTTCCTTCCACGTGAGTCTGCACAATACAATCATATTTAATTCGCAACCCTTTTGCAAAAGTCGCATCCCTTTTCCTTCCACGTGAGTCTGCACAATAAAATCATATTTAATTCGAATCCCTTTTGCAAAAGTCGCATCCCTTTTCCTTCCACGTGAGTCTTTGCATAATATACAATCATGTTGAATTCGCATCCTTTTGGGAAATGTCGCATTCCTTTTCCTTTCACGTGAGTCTGCGCACATTCAAATAATATTTATTTCGCAACCCTTTTGCAAAAGTCGCATCCCTTTTCCTTCCACGTAAGTCTGTGCACAATAAAATCATATTTAATTCGAACCCCTTTTGCAAAAGTCGCATCCCTTTTCCTTCCACGTAAGTCTGTGCACAATAAAATCATATTTAATTCGAATCCCTTTTGCAAAAGTCGCATCCCTTTTCCTTCCACGTGAGTCTGCACAATAAAATCATATTTAATTCGAATCCCTTTTGCAAAAGTCGCATCCCTTTTCCTTCCACGTGAGTCTGCACAATACAATCATATTTAATTCGAATCCCTTTTGCAAAAGTCGCATCCCTTTTCCTTCCACGTGAGTCTGCACAATAAAATCATATTTAATTCGAATCCCTTTTGCAAAAGTCGCATCCCTTTTCCTTCCACGTGAGTCTGCACAATATACAATCATGTTGAATTCGCATCCTTTTGGGAAATGTCGCATTCCTTTTCCTTTCACGTGAGTCTGCGCACATTCAAATAATATTTATTTCGCAACCCTTTTGCAAAAGTCGCATCCCTTTTCCTTCCACGTAAGTCTGTGCACAATAAAATCATATTTAATTCGAACCCCTTTTGCAAAAGTCGCATCCCTTTTCCTTCCACGTAAGTCTGTGCACAATAAAATCATATTTAATTCGAATCCCTTTTGCAAAAGTCGCATCCCTTTTCCTTCCACGTGAGTCTGCACAATAAAATCATATTTAATTCGAATCCCTTTTGCAAAAGTCGCATCCCTTTTCCTTCCACGTGAGTCTGCACAATACAATCATATTTAATTCGAATCCCTTTTGCAAAAGTCGCATCCCTTTTCCTTCCACGTGAGTCTGCACAATACAATCATATTTAATTCGCAACCCTTTTGCAAAAGTCGCATCCCTTTTCCTTCCACGTGAGTCTGCACAATAAAATCATATTTAATTCGAATCCCTTTTGTAAAAGTCGCATCCCTTTTCCTTCCACGTGAGTCTTTGCATAATATACAATCATGTTGAATTCGCATCCTTTTGGGAAATGTCGCATCCCTTTTCCTTTCACGTGAGGGTGTGCACATTCAAATAATATTTAATTCGCATCTCTTTTGCAAAAGTTGCAGCCCTTTTGCTTTTACGTGAGTCTTTAAAATGTAACCATCGCGCGACTATTGTGCGACCGACCATTAGCCGGCCTTAAAATATAAAAACTTGTCACGCCGCCAATTTGTAATTTATTGTTTCAACCTAAATTATTTAATTATTTAACCTAATTTATTGTTTCACTGTGCAAAAGTCCCGGTAGCCCTGGGTGGGCAGTTTGTTGGCATCCACTCTTCTTGTAGAGTAGCTACAGTTATATACAGACATGTGATCTAAATGGGTCATTCTATAAATTCGGGGTCCAATTTTTCTGTCCCCGGTACGTCTGACATCTTGTAAAATGTTGTAGTTTGTAAATTCAGGACATTTCAACATGAGTGCTTACATAAAGTACAATTCATAAAAATACGTTTTGAAGGCATTTTTAATGATGCCAAATAGCAGTACGTCAGGCGTAACGGGGACAGAAAAATGTCACAGTACGTTGGACCCCAAATTTATAGAATGACCCAAATTGCTTCAACTCATTACCATGTTTAAAAAAATGTTTTATTCATTTGGGTAGCGTTCGTAAGTTTATGTACACCGCTAAACTCTCGACATAATCTAATGTAGTTTCTATAAGTTATTTGGTTCAGCATATGTTCTAATTGAAATTAGATGAAACATATTTCCCATTCATCATTACAGTTTGGTGAAACCTTAATGTGTTCATTTTGTGAAGTTTGACCTAGGCTTTGGAATGTGGGTCATTCTATAAATTTGGGGTCCAAAAAGTGGACCCCAAATTTATAGAATGACCCATGTGCGTTTCTATGTGCAAAAAAATCCCTCCCTATTTTTTACAATGGACGGGGCCACACATATTGCGAGCGAGAAATCAGCTTTGTTGATTGGGAGGTCACGGAAAGTCACTGTTCTGCTACTGACAATGCCTTGGGGCATTCTGATGTGTGGCCAGTCGCCACATGACCATCTGGCTTTGATAACACTTTAAGACCAACCACAAAGTTACAAGGAATAAGTTAAGAATGTAATAGGGCACACTTTTCACGAGAGTGTGTCTCTAATGTACATACAGCCTATGACTACTATGGGGCGCCGTTCGTCAACTAATTATTTAGGCGAATTATAGCATGTTTTTTCCATGGTTTATCTTAATTCTGTGTAAATAATGCATTTGTGTCAAAGGCCGTTTATGGTTTACAAACAACTCGATTCTTTACAAAACAGGAAATATACTTGTAGCTGTGCAAATTCATTATTTACAAATAATGAAAATTACCTCGGCGTTCCATACTTTATTAATGAAACCGACCAGTGTACATTTCAATGGTTTACAAACAAGAGAATTGTATCGTTCATAGACAATTCCATGGTTTATAAATAATGAATACTGCACATTGCTGCACGTTTTTCTGGTTTACAAATAATACAAAACTATCCAGTGCGCAATTACATGGTTTATAAACCAAGAAACTTGCACCGGGGTCTGATTTTCTATGGTTTATAAATAATGAAAATTGGTTAGTGCCGGGACGTACAATTCCATGGTTTATAAACAATCTAAACTGCGCCGTTCTAATCAATTTTGTGGATTCTGTGGTTTGTAAACAATTACAAATAGTCAATAGGCGTGCATTTTGATGGTTTGTAAATAATTGAAAGTGATCGTTGGCTCACAATTTCATGGTTTATAAATAATGAAAATGAACTAGTTAGTGTGTCGCAAAATTTCATGGTTTACAAACAGAAAAAAATAAAGCTTTATACACTTGTCTGTCGTTTGTAAAGGTTGACTATCGATAAAATAAGAAGTATTATGCACTCGGTACATCTCAAAATACGATCATTGACGAAAAATTGAAGGGTTTGTAAATAATGAAAATGGACTAGTTAGTGTGTCGCAAAATTTCATGGTTTACAAACAGAGAAAATTAAAGCTTTATACACGTTTCTGTCGTTTGTAAAGGTTGACTATCGATAAAATAAGAAGTATTATGCACTCGGTACATCTCAAAATACGATCATTGACGAAAAATTGAAGGGTTTGTAAATAATGAAAATGGGTTTGTAAACCATGAAAAACACGCTTCATAAACGTTTATTATAATCCAGTAACGTTGCGAGAGCAATGGGTGCGTTCAATTAGCTATCGTCGAGTCATAGGGGTGCTCGTTCATAGTGTGAACAGTCCGGCAGACCATGGCAACAAAGGTATTTATGTGTACAGCTCATCGAACGCCACGGCACAGCCTTCAGCGCGCGCGCGGGAAATTCCAGGTTCATTACCCGACTAAACCTAGCCGCGTATTGGGCCCAAAATCCAGCCGCGGTCTTAAAATCTCAAACGGATGTAGTAAAAGGTGATAAAATCTTATTTTTTATTACACGAGTTCTGAGACTCTGGCAATGAAATTGTTAAAATTCTCATAGAAATGTATTTCTTTTCACGGTGTTACCTAACTCAGTCATCTACCGGGCTGATTAAATTTTAAATGGTAATTTTAATTAATTAATTTTTAATTAATGAGGAGTCTCCATTTTCCACCCCAAAAGTGCCGAAAACTTAATACTGCCGACAAAATGGTCCCTTTAAAAGAAAATGTACACCACATAGTTTCAAAAATTAGCATTTTTATTACATAATCTGTTTGATCCGTCAATGGGGCACATCAAATTTTGGATGAAGCCAAATCGGTCCACAAATTAGTGCTTAATTAAATGGCTAATAAGGAGTCTGGTTTCCACTATAAAAGTGTCGAAAACTTAATACTGCTGACAAAATGTCCCTTTAAAAGTAAATGTACACCACATAGTTTGAAAAATTTGCATTTTTATTACATATTCCGTTTGTTCCGTCCATGGGGCAGATCAAATTTTGGAGGAAGCCAAATCGGTACACTAATTAGTGCTTAATTAAAGGGATAATAAGGAGTCTGGTTTCCACTAAAAAAGTGCCGAAAACTTAATACTGCTGACAAAATGGTCCCTTTAAAATAAAATGTACACCACATAGTTTGAAAAATTTGCATTTTTATTACATAATCCGTTTGAAACTATGTAGTGTACATTTTCTTTTAAAGGGACCATTTTGTCAGCAGTATTCAGTTTTCGGCACTTTTGGGGTGGAAAATGGAGACTTCTCATTAGCCCTTTAATTAAGCACTAATTTGTGGACCGATTTGGCTTCCTCCAAAATTTGATCTGCCCCATGGACGGAACAAACGGAATATGTAATAAAAATGCAAATTTTTCAAACTATGTGGTGTACATTTACTTTTAAAGGGACATTTTGTCAGCAGTATTAAGTTTTCGACACTTTTATAGTGGAAACCAGACTCCTTATTAGCCATTTAATTAAGCACTAATTTGTGGACCGATTTGGCTTCATCCAAAATTTGATGTGCCCCATTGACGGATCAAACAGATTATGTAATAAAAATGCTAATTTTTGAAACTATGTGGTGTACATTTTCTTTTAAAGGGACCATTTTGTCGGCAGTATTAAGTTTTCGGCACTTTTGGGGTGGAAAATGGAGACTCCTCATTAATTAAAAATTAATTAATTAAAATTACCATTTAAAATTTAATCAGCCCGGTAGATGACTGAGTTAGGTAACACCGTGAAAAGAAATACATTTCTATGAGAATTTTAACAATTTCATTGCCAGAGTCTCAGAACTCGTGTAATAAAAAATAAGATTTTATCACCTTTTACTACATCCGTTTGAGATTTTAAGACCGCGGCTGGATTTTGGGCCCAATACGCGGCTAGGTTTAGTCGGGTAATGAACCTGGAATTTCCCGCGCGCGCGCTGAAGGCTGTGCCGTGGCGTTCGATGAGCTGTACACATAAATACCTTTGTTGCCATGGTCTGCCGGACTGTTCACACTATGAACGAGCACCCCTATGACTCGACGATAGCTAATTGAACGCACCCATTGCTCTCGCAACGTTACTGGATTATAATAAACGTTTATGAAGCGTGTTTTTCATGGTTTACAAACCCATTTTCATTATTTACAAACCCTTCAATTTTTCGTCAATGATCGTATTTTGAGATGTACCGAGTGCATAATACTTCTTATTTTATCGATAGTCAACCTTTACAAACGACAGAAACGTGTATAAAGCTTTAATTTTCTCTGTTTGTAAACCATGAAATTTTGCGACACACTAACTAGTCCATTTTCATTATTTACAAACCCTTCAATTTTTCGTCAATGATCGTATTTTGAGATGTACCGAGTGCATAATACTTCTTATTTTATCGATAGTCAACCTTTACAAACGACAGAAACGTGTATAAAGCTTTAATTTTCTCTGTTTGTAAACCATGAAATTTTGCGACACACTAACTAGTCCATTTTCATTATTTACAAACCCTTCAATTTTTCGTCAATGATCGTATTTTGAGATGTACCGAGTGCATAATACTTCTTATTTTATCGATAGTCAACCTTTACAAACGACAGAAACGTGTATAAAGCTTTAATTTTCTCTGTTTGTAAACCATGAAATTTTGCGACACACTAACTAGTCCATTTTCATTATTTACAAACCCTTCAATTTTTCGTCAATGATCGTATTTTGAGATGTACCGAGTGCATAATACTTCTTATTTTATCGATAGTCAACCTTTACAAACGACAGAAACGTGTATAAAGCTTTAATTTTCTCTGTTTGTAAACCATGAAATTTTGCGACACACTAACTAGTCCATTTTCATTATTTACAAACCCTTCAATTTTTCGTCAATGATCGTATTTTGAGATGTACCGAGTGCATAATACTTCTTATTTTATCGATAGTCAACCTTTACAAACGACAGACAAGTGTATAAAGCTTTATTTTTTTCTGTTTGTAAACCATGAAATTTTGCGACACACTAACTAGTTCATTTTCATTATTTATAAACCATGAAATTGTGAGCCAACGATCACTTTCAATTATTTACAAACCATCAAAATGCACGCCTATTGACTATTTGTAATTGTTTACAAACCACAGAATCCACAAAATTGATTAGAACGGCGCAGTTTAGATTGTTTATAAACCATGGAATTGTACGTCCCGGCACTAACCAATTTTCATTATTTATAAACCATAGAAAATCAGACCCCGGTGCAAGTTTCTTGGTTTATAAACCATGTAATTGCGCACTGGATAGTTTTGTATTATTTGTAAACCAGAAAAACGTGCAGCAATGTGCAGTATTCATTATTTATAAACCATGGAATTGTCTATGAACGATACAATTCTCTTGTTTGTAAACCATTGAAATGTACACTGGTCGGTTTCATTAATAAAGTATGGAACGCCGAGGTAATTTTCATTATTTGTAAATAATGAATTTGCACAGCTACAAGTATATTTCCTGTTTTGTAAAGAATCGAGTTGTTTGTAAACCATAAACGGCCTTTGACACAAATGCATTATTTACACAGAATTAAGATAAACCATGGAAAAAACATGCTATAATTCGCCTAAATAATTAGTTGACGAACGGCGCCCCATAGTCTACTACAGCACATTTTTTGATCCGGAATCCGAATGGCAGCCTGAAGAGCGCCACCAACGTCCGCCGGTTGTGGCCGCGCCCTGAGTAAACTTTGTGAAACCCGATTGGTGGAAGCCATTTTCCGGCTCCTGCACAACGAGTACGCACTTTCTTGCTACTTTTTGTACAACGTTGATACGGTGAACACAGGGTACACAGGTTGGTTTCTTTCTGGGTGGGTTGAAATTGCTGAATCGATATTATTGCAGTGATGCTCAGGCAAATTCTTTAAATCTTTGCACCCCCGAGAACTGATTATTTATTTAGCTAAAGCCGCAAACGTGCACCGCGGCGCGCGGCGGTGCAGTAGTCGTCGCATTTTTGCTGGTACCCCTATGCTATGTTCCTTTGGAATGCTAATTTACGAGATGTTCACTGGTGTCCACGGTGATGTAATAATGGGCTGGTATTTCCCTTTTCAGCAGGGAGTAGCCCTTGCCTACATTGATTCGTGGAAGTCGACCGTTTGCCAACTCGACTTGATCCAAGTCGAACTCGACTTGATCCAAGTCGACCGTGAACCAATGCAGACACAGCCCGGCCCCAGGACGTTTTCCTCTCGGGAACTTTTCCCGAGATGAAAAGTCCAATACGGACACAGTGAGTCGGTAAAAGCGCTCCGTTCACTGGTCACCACTGAGGCGCTGCGCGTTAGTATTTTTAAGGAAATTTATTAATGTTTTTCACCCAAAAAATCACTTCCCTTCATAATTTTAACATGTTTTGGTGGTTATTAAGTCTTTATAAAATAAGGAGAATAAGGGTAAGAATTTAGTACTCGGACGTCACTAATTTTGTCTTAAAATTATTTGTTATATATCAATAAGTGCAAATCTAATGACGAAACCAAAATTTGGAGGGCTTATGTGACGTCCGACTTGTGAATTTGCGCAAAGCTGACATAGTGATGAATGTGCAGTGTTAAAGCCATTGTATATTCGTCACTATGTCAGCTTTGCGACGAATTCTTTCCTCTACCGAATACTAATGTTGTCTGCAATTGTGCCAAATTTTAAGTTTAAGACTGGTGATCAAAAAAAAATTGGAATCAAATCCCAAGTATTTTTGACATACAGACATTAGTGTGTAGTTACGTGATTAAAGCAATTTGGGTGAATTTGCTTACACTATGTATTTAATGGGCTTACTATTTACAGATTTGCTTGGTTTTAAACAAAGAAAGACCAAGAGCGCAAAAATGGCAGCTCCACCTGCATATGCTGACTTGGGCAAAGCTGCGAGGGATATTTTCGGAAAAGGCTATGGTAAGAAAGACGTTCATCAAAACTAAAATTAGGTCGATTTTGACTGCTTGGGGCACTTTTTGTAAATCTAGTCAACTCAAGGGTGTTATGTAGTGTTGTGGAATATTGTGTGCATTTTAGGGTCGGAGGTCAGTGTAGTATATTCTGAAGAAGGCTCCTTTGTGATGTCCAGGAAATGAAGTTCCCTCCGACTTCCTTTCTAATTTGATGTTTTGACCTGTTCATTATCTCAAGAACATTGCCACATAGCCAGCTGTGTATGCATCATTTCCTGTTGTGGTTTTTGTAAAAAATACTAAAATAGGATCACCAAAAACCTTGGAAAGAATTTTGTACTCGGACGTCACTATTTTTTCCTTAAGCATCGAGTGCAAATCTAGAGGGGAAAAAATATGAAGATTTTACTGGAAAAAAAACTTATAATTTTTCTGAATTGTCCCATAGGTTTAGCGCAGGAGGTTTTATGTGACGTCCTACTTGTAAATTCTTTCCAAAACCTCGAGCACACAAACCCCAAAATGTTTCATATTTTCACAAATTAATACAAACTTGTCTACAAAAGTTTCACTATTTTCATGAGACAAAATTTGTTTAAAATTGTTGGTTTGTTTACTTTTGCTTTGCAGGATTTGGGTTTGTGAAACTGGATGCAAAAACCACTACCCAGAAAGGCGTGGTAAGTTTGTCTTGCTTTATATGGGACGTAAATGTTTTTGGTTTGATCTCATGGATTGAGCATTCTTGTTGAAGGACGGGGGGTGGGGGGAGAGGGGTGGGGAGAGGGGGGTGGGGAGAGGGGGGGGTGGGGAGAGGTAGATGGGTGCTCTGATGCCGCTGGCTGCTCTGATGCAGCTTCAAAGACTCAATTTTTTTCTTTGACTCGTTAACTGAGAATGTTGACATGAGTTTTTTGTCGGTATTACCCTGAAATTGCTCAGGATTCAGAAAGGTTGCCAGTAAATGGCTAAGGTTAATATTCATGTCAGATAATCTCATTTTATAACATTTTATTACATCTTTTTTGTAGGAATTTAACGTTTTAGGGTCATCAAACAATGACACGGGTAAAGTTGATGGCAGTCTGGAGACGAAATACAGTTGGAAGGACTATGGTAAGTCTAACAACAGTCCCTTCTAATTTGAGGGGTGTCATTGCACCCGCATGCCGAAAAAGTTGCACCTTTTATGTGAAAAGTGTAGTTATAGGTCTGGTGACTGCTAACGCATTGTCCTCGGACAAGACGTTTTACTTCATATTGTCTCTTACAATCACGATAAGGCCCTCGCAATTTTTCTCTCATCCCAAGTTTGGTTGTTTCATTTCAATGTTGATCAGGCACCATACCAGATGTTGTGTTCACCCAGGTATATAAATGGGGTACCAGCAAACACTGGTTGGGAAACCCAACTGCTGGGGATGAAACCTGCGATGGACTGGCATCCCATCCAGGGGGGTTTAGCAATGCTCCTAGTCTCTCCATGCCATGGAAACTAACAACCTGTTGGGGAAACCCAACTGATTGCTGGGGGTGAACCTGCAATGGACTGGAATCCCATCCAAGGGGAGTAGCAATGCTCCTAGTCACTCCATGCCATGGAAACTGGTGATGAGTACGTGCTGTATGAGCCTAAGGCTTGTGTCACGACTTTATACCCATTTTTGATGTATTTCACAGGCTTGTCTTTCAAGGAGAAATGGAACACGGATAACATGCTCACCTCCGAAGTGACCATTGAGAACCAGATTCTCCAGGGTCTTAAGATTACGTTTGATACCAGTTTTTCACCCCAGACGGGGTAAGTGGGAGGTGCCATTCTTGTGTTGCTCGGCTATTTTAGGGCTATTTTGTGTTATCTACAAGTGTTCCAGAGGCATGTAGTTTATTTTAGTTATGAGTTCTTATATAGCGCATTTCCTGTCTGCCAACATCTCAATGCACTTTACAACTATCAAGAATCGCCTAAACATCAAGATACATAGGCGGGTGGTGCCTTAGGCAGTCAAGCGAATGTGAGCGAATGTTCTGGGATCTTTTAAGTGCATTACACAACATACAAAACCTACAGCTTTACATCCCATCCAAAGGATGGAGCAAATGGGGTGAAGCATCTTGCTCAAGAGTGAAAGTACCTGGCGTGGTTTCGAGCCCACAACCTTAGGGCATTTCCACCTGCAGTTTGCAAGTGAGTGACCTAAACTCATCCATGGCACTCTGTGTATAGTATAGAGTTCATGTATAGTTCTGTTAGGGTTAATGGTGTATGGTTTCAGGAATTGTCATTATGTTCTCACTTCAGAAAAAAGTCGGGCCGGATCAAGTCGGGCTACAAGAGGGACTATCTAAACGTCAATGCAGATATAGATTTTGACTTCGCCGGACCCACAGTACACGGAGCAGCTGTCCTTGGGTAAGTGACGACTCTATTAACAACATTCACCTGTAAAGTGCTGGGGCTTTGTTGTTGAAGTGTTTCTATGGCAAAGCAGAAAGTTTGGGTTTAAATCGCACTTTCTTTGTGGGTTTAAAACTGATTCAAATGTCGTTAATTTGTGAAGAAGAAAGTGGGCCGTGACCCAACAATCTTTTCTGGGTTTCTTGTTTTTGATATTGTTGTGGTCTTTGTCCTGTTAATGATTTTGAAATTTACACTTTGTATTCCACAGCTATGAGGGCTGGTTGGGCGGCTACCAAATGTCCTTCGACACTTCCAAGTCCAAGCTAACCAAGAGTAACTTTGCACTGGGCTACAAGACTGGCGACTTCCAGCTACACACAGCTATGTGAGTATTACGGAAGGGAAACCGATGAAAAGAGGGTTTGGGTTGACTGAGTTCAGTTGGATGTTAAACGCTCGATGTGAAATATTTGTGCAAGTCTCGTAAAGAAGCATATAAATAAAGGCCCGTCGCCCGCCAACAAGGACCAACAAGAAGTTGGAACTTGGGCATTGCATGGATGCGCTGATCCACAGGGCTCAACATGATCCAAAATATCTCGACTGCGGTCGGCTGCTGCCTTCACGTGGCGAGTGTTCTACTCTGCTATTGATCCGTTTCATCCAACAAGCTCCAACAAATGTTAATTTGTAGGGGTTTTGGAGGTCAATTTCTTCATAACGAATTAGAGACATGAGCTACAAATTGCTATCCAGGGTAAATAGGGCCCAGACTTTCAGAATCTTCTATCAGAATTGCCCTATCTCTTTTCTTTTTCAAGTTATTGGCTTCTGAAATATGAATTATTTTATGGGCGGAAATCTTTTTGACAATTTTCGACTGGCAGGTTCACCATGTGGGCAGTTACCCATTGTAATGGTTGAGTTCATGTGGAATGACCCAAATGCATAACCATTGACGTGCCACATAATGAATATGCATGATTACTTCATTTCCACCAGCAACGAGGGCACAGATTTCAGCGGGGCCATCTACCAGAAGGTACACGACAAGCTTGAGACTGCTATCAATGTGGGATGGACGTCGGGAACGAACGCAACACGTTTTGCTATTGGTGCCAAGTACACGTTGGATGAAGACTCGTCCCTTAGGGCAAAGGTTAGCAACACGAGTCAGGTCGGCATCGGCTTCACCCACACTCTAAGACCAGGTGAGTTGAAGACAGGGTTTAGGCAAAGTCAATATCAAACAAAGAATCTGAAAAGTAGAATTGAGGCACAGACATTGTAAAGCATGCCTTAAAACAGTTTTCTTCTTTAAAAGCAGAATTAGAAGTTCTTTCGTGGTTCAGATTCCTAGAAGATCCAGGTTCTAGCAGGATCCAGGTTTCTTGGGGATCCAATTTGTTGGGGGGATTTGGGTTTATGCGGGATCCAGATTCTTGCGGCATCCAGGTTTTGGGGGGATCTGGGGATATCTTGTTGTTTTGGAGTTTGGGTTCTTGCGGGATCCAGATTTTTGCGGCATCCAGGTTTTGGGAGATATCTTGTTGTTTTGGAGTCTAGGTTCTTGTGGGATCGGGGTTCTTGTGGGATCGGGGTTCTTGTAGGATCAGGGTTCTTGTAAGAACCACATTCTTGCCGAATAAGAATGAGCATTTGTATCGTGCGATACAAGGAACAGAGCTTCAACAATAAATGGATCAAGTTCACAAAAACTGAAGGAAGTCTTAAGAGGCCGAGAAAGTTTGAAAGATTTGAGATCCACGCTCTTGCAGGATCAAGCAACCAATTAACACTTTGTATTCCCCCTTCTCCTCTGCCTAGGTGTCAAGGTGACCCTGTCCACACTCATCGACGGCAAGAGTTTGAACCAAGGAGGACACAAGCTGGGTCTGGGCCTGGAGTTAGAAGGTTAACGAGTCCCTCTTGCGGTCCATACAGTTGCGTTAGGATTGGAGTGACGTGCATCAATTAACTCGTTTGAATGTGACGGTATTTAATCCCCCCTTCCAACAGAGCAAATTCTGTAGCTCATTCAGTATAGAACGTATTATGGTGGAGTGTTTTTCTCTCACTTTTCAAAGTTTCTGGTCGGTCCGTTTCGGCAAGACTCCGGTAGACTTGTAATCCCCACCGAAATTTCCAAACGTTCTCGAGACTCAAATTGTCCCGAGACTCCTTTAGCAGGTTGTTGCTTTAACAGTGTTCCTAAACCCGTTGTCGCTTTCCAAAAGTTTTATTTTTAATCTTCACGATAGTGCAAAGCACAAGGTTGTTTCCGGTCAAAAAGAAATTGGTGTATGCATCTCTTTGAGATTTGTAATTGACCAACTGTGTAAAGCATAATACAGTGTTGTCAGATTGCGTTCATTTCAGCTGTTAAATTCAGTGTTTATGAACAGTTTAAAACAATGTTTCAGGGTTCCCGTTGTAATATTAGGAATACCGTTTCTCTCTTTAGCTAAGAACAGTACCAAAACTCCGTGCACGATATGCTGCCCTCCACTTAGCAAATGTAAGCAACTCTGCAAAAAATTGTCTAATGTTGCAGGTTCTGGGTCTTGTTTTCACAAGCAAACCAGAAATGTGTTTCTAAAGTCCGACGCAAATGGGAGGCAAAAAACACGAAACACGAAACAATTTTGTTTACCTTGCGTTTCAGTGTATCCATCCCGCAAACTGAAAACGGAAATGCCACACAATGAAACAATAATGCCACCGAAACGGATCCAGCGGCGACAATAAAGCAGTAGTCGCATGATATCTTGATACCACGTGATCCAGTATACGATCGATGATTGGTCATCGCTAAGTCGTCGTTTCTCCAGTATCGAAACAAGTACCGCAGACGGTAGACCGAGACGCCTGTTTAAATGAAAACATGTTTTGCGGAACAAGCACTGTTTGTTTCGCGAAACGGTGTTTTCTGTTTTGGGCTAACGCAGATGAATGTCAAAGTCACGAGAAAAATGTTTTTGTTTCGTGTTTTTTGTCTCCTATTTGCACCGGGCTTAACAATCACTGATTCAACCAATACTAGGTTTGAGCTTCGTCGCTCAAGGGTCATGGGTTAAATTTGTGAAATATCAGCAACAGGTTTCTGGCTATGGTTGCGAAAACTGAAACTAGCCTGTGCAACATCAGGTTTCATTTGGTGCACGTTATGAGAGCGAGTGAAACCCCACTTCCAATGTTCCCCCATTGTGTGTCAATCATCCAAGGAATTTCCTTTCAGGTTTTAAGGAAGAGTTGTGCGTTAACATAAGGGAAGAGTGTGTTGAGGTATAGGCCTTTATCACGGTGCGTCCATCTTTGTCTTGTTCCCCATAGTACGTGTCGGGCACGATCAGTGCGTCTGCGCGATAGCGCGTGTATCTTCCTTTAAGAATCACTGTTCACGCTGCCCGCTCTCTTGATCACGCAACGCCTGTGTCATTGTGATGCACACAATGAACAATTCCAAAACGTGACCAAACTATTTTTTTCAGCAAGCCTTGATTTGGTTACGAGCATTTTAATAGGAGAAAAAGGAAGATGGCCGCACCGTGATAAAGGTCTATAGGGGCGTTAGGGGGAGGGGCTTCACTCGGTCTCATATCGTGCTGCATACTGCATATAACGGACTTATTTCTGCAGATCAGATCACAGATAATCACAGCAATGTAAAGGGAATTTTATGTCAAGCGGATTGTATTGAATTTTCTATTTTGGAAAGATCGGCGATTGGGACCTCATGCAATGCGGTGAGCGCAGCAAGGCAGTGTGATTTTATCCGAGATAGTGTGAATGCCCCTTTAAGCTTTTAGCATGCCACTGTGTCCAGCCACCTACGCTGCACTTTGGATTGATGCTAAGACATCCTTGCATAATTGATGTGCAAATCTGGGTCACTTTTGCGGGGAAACACAATTCTCGATGAGCAAAGCTCCATTCAATGTTTGCAGTCAGAGATAGCAAACTCTGCAGTAAACATGTATTTGGTTTCAACACTTTGCTCTAGTTTCCAAGCAACTGGGGAACAGTTTCGGCAATTCGTTCACTCTTTTAGTCAAACCGTGCCATTCATCACGGAAGTAACCAAAGCGTAATCAAGTTAGCAAGTGAGACCACTGTTAAAGGAAGAGGCAACATTTGTTTGGAAAGATTGACGAATTTAATCAAAAATATACTGATGTATTGCCCGGTGCATAAACCCTCATGAGAATCTGAGAATCGTGTTTTCAACACAATTAATTTTGATGATAAACTGAAAGGGATGATGACGTCAATCATGCAATGATTGCATGGTTGACGTCAACATCGATGCCTTGTTTTCCGACTCCCACACGACTTGAAGTGTGTAATATCTGTTGTGACCTGACCCACGCCCTCTCGGGGGTCTGAGCGCCGAACTGCAAAAGATGGCGACTTACATGAAGCGTACAGAGTTAGGCAACCCTTTGCAAGTGTCGTCCCTTCCTTTAAATCTAATTCTGGAACTCGTTTATTTTGGTAAGCTATACTGATATATATGTATACTTCTGTGTAGGTTGACTAATTGCTACTAGGTTAAATCTAGGGTATAGAGGTTTTGCACCAGCGGCCATGACAGGTTTTCAGATTTAAATGATGTGACAATAGATCCACAAAGTGACTACTTGTGCACTACTTGACGCATGGTGACAATGTGACTGCCCCCTGTCATGGACGCCATGCAAAGGCTGTATTGGTACAGTAATATTAAACCAAAAGAAGATTCAAGGACCTCTAGTTAATCTGCACCCAAATAAACTGAAAGTAAAATGTTTACTGCAATTATATGCAACTTGCATCACGTGTGTATAAATGGCCCCTTTTGACCTGCATAATTTCTTGTTTTGTGGGGACACATTGGTCGTGACATATGCAGCAGGATATGTGGCAGAGGTATTCCCCCTACCATTGTTCCCCATTGTGTCTCAAGCATCCAAGGAATTTCCAAGAAATTCCTTTCAGTTTGTAGGGGGCTTAGTGCGTTAACAAAAGGGAAGAGTGTGTTGAGGTATAGGGGCGTCCCTTTGCCACATATCATGCTGGGTATAGGTCATGTGGACCTAAAATATAATGGTGTCAATGTCATGGTTTGTTTACATGCATGTAATTCTATGTGGGAGTGTCTGGTACCAGACGGTACACGGGCATAGCAAAGCATACATGTAAACAAAGCGTAATGTTTCGGGTCCATTTAGAAAGTCGTTAAGCAGATTTTTGTGTGTGCTTGGCTTGATATTGCACAAAGCAACCAACACCACGTTTTTGCTTAACACATTGCTTGCACTGAACTAAAATTTCTTTATGCTTAGATTTGTTACTAAGTTGGTTAGGGTGGTTATTTAGCCAATTTCTTATGCAGGTGATGAAATAACAAATTTATGAATGAAAAGTGTGTACATCCTATGCCATGTAAACGTTTTAAGCATTGTGGTAATATAATCCAACAAATTATTGTTGAGTAATGTTGAGTAAAACGTGTCCGTTTGTGATTTATTTCGTTGGTCAACTGTGGACTGTCAAGTGGGGTACCGTGGCCGAGTGGTTTGGGTTACTGACTCGCAATAGAGCCTTTGCACGGCGGCCATGACAGGGGAAAGTCACATTGTCACCGTGTATTATGCATGAGTACTGCTTTGTGGTTTTATTGTTGCATCATTTAAATAAGAAAACCTGCCCCCTGTCATGGCCGCAGGTGCAGAAGCACTTAGAGCTTCTGCACCGGCGGCCATGACAGGGGGCAGGTTTTCTTATTTAAACTTGGTCATTGCAAATGATACATTGGGCCATTAAGCAGGTGTTTAAAATTAAATGGTTTAATTTTTATGGTAATAACTTACCGAACTTTCAATATTATAGTGTGCCCCAGCTGCAACTAGTTATCGCAACACGCTCGACTGGCGACGCCATTCAAAGTCCAACAGTTCACATCGAAACGAACAGACTGCGTAGATCTGCAAAATAAGATAAACGGTATTCGTTTTTATACAAATACAAAAACGTCTGTTGACGGGCAGCGTAATTGATTTATTTTTTTACACAACTGCGAGGAGAAAACGAGGGGTTTTGTACCTTTTTAACGTCTTAAGAGGAGACTATATAATAGGTTATAGAGTTTAGGGTTGGGGTGTAGGGTTGGTTATTTTAAAGGAATTTAGGGTTTTAAATGCGGTTGGTTTGCAACCAGTTTCGCGGTCTGGTTAGAAGAGAGTTCAACTTGCAATCGAAGGTCCCTGGTTCGAATCTCGGTGTTGTTTGGGATTTTTTGAAATTTCTCGGTTTCTTTTTTGTCTCTAATAGTGAGAGTAAGAGTATTGTCACTTGAGAAGTATCAGTCATAGGAAACTTAGTAGACTCTATTCGGGTTGAAAAATTAGGGTGTACCCCACGCTGCGGGCAACAAACCACCTATTTGCCCTCGGGCTCTCATAGAAATCTGCACATGCAACAAAGCGTGGCGTCATATATAATAGGCCAATAGCCAGATAATGATGTATGTATGACAAAATCCCACGGCAATATTTTTGTGTAGACTTGTGTCAGGCTGCATGTATGTTGGACAAATGGCGAGGTTTTGGTCGCATACATGGTCAGCCAATACGAAATTTTTTAGTGTCTTTTTGCGTCATCGCTATGTGCGTATCTATGGCGTTTATACAATATTCATCTCGGTGTAGTTTTGCTGACCGCAACGCTTCTACACCCGAGAGAAAAACGACAAGCTCAGGCTGATTGATGATGCCCCCATGCTTTCCTGTTAATATTACGCTATAATTACATCTATTATAATTTATTGAAAGCGTGGAAATAAATGTTGGAGAAATGAAAATGAAACAAAAAAATGAAAGAAATGAAAGGTTAATATTTTGGGGGTTAGCTGAACGTAGGCGTAATCAGTAACCAATCAAATGGACGATTCAGTAGGCCCAGACACTTTTTTCACACACGCCTATAAGACCCGTCTTTTGATTGGTCCTTAACTCACAATCTTCGTCCAATCGGCATCTCCGTATTTCCTGCGTTCCTGAAGCAAGACATTGTCACGGGCATTTGGTTTGTAATTCATCCCAGAGACTCTAAGTAACGTGTTTGTCAGGTTTTCACCAAATACGTGAAAGCTCCGCAAATATAGAAACCCTGCACAATACGGGACGGGACATTTACAACGATGTAACCAAAAGTGCACAGACATCCACACGTAACGAAGGGGATAGTAATTCAAGTCAAAAATCGCTCCTATACCGGATGTATGTAGTCTCGCTTGTAACGACAACCTGTCGCAACGACCCAAATATACAAACGTTTTACACCGGTGACAGTTGTAAAATTACCGGTAGTCTCCCAGCAAGGTAACAGACTTTGCTGCGATTGGCAGCAAAAAAGAATCTGTGGTGGACTACGTGAGGATTTTATCAATGCTGAAAGGGGCGATGATGCTTTACAAGGAGTTTCGCCTTGTTTGAAGACTGCGCCCAATTTTAAGTGAGAGCTGTGGACATTCTTATCCGGAAATCAACATAGTCAAAATTGAAGTCTTGCTACCTTCGACAAGTTGCAAGGATGTAAGATTCGAAATTTTCCTTTTGTTATGCTCTTATGAGAAAACCCCTATATTAACACCCCCTATTAACCTGAGCTAATGCGATAATCGAATTTTATATCCAGACACGAATGCCAGATACATTTCCAGAACGTTTATTATATAAGAAGGTATTTAAGGATGCGTCATGTTGTAATTTTTCATGCTCTTGTTTGAGTCTTAATGTGACGCTTTTAATATATGTGACCGTGACGGAATGTGAAAGATATCTATTAAATTGCGCACTACATTGCCAAAGCTGTTTAGTTTAATGAAATACGACATTTAATGCTACATTCTACTTCTGTTATTGCTTTCTATAGTGTGTCACATGGGCACCTGCAGTTAACAAGCTACATATCTGCTTCACCAGTTGGTCATTTTTTCGGACGCAAGAAATATAGTCCCTTGTATAGATTGGTCAACTCTGTCCTGAACCGTAACATGGCGGAAAGCATGTTGTTGCTGCGAGTCATCAAGACAGTTGTCGGAATTATAGGCATTTTAGGTAACGGCCTCGTGTGTGTGGTGCTGTACCGCATCCCGGCACTTCACACCACAACTAACGCTTTTATCGCCAACCAGGCTGTGGCCGATTTTCTCGGTTCCCTGTTTTTACTTCTCCTGAGTAACATCGAGTACTCGACCCATCTACTTCCTGATAGCACGGCAGGGATGTTGCTGTGCCGCCTCTGGATATCCGATTTCTTTCTTTGGTCTTGTTTCATCACCTCCACCTTTAACCTCGTGGGGCTGACTTTCGAACGCTACGTCGCCATCGTGTTTCCGTTCCGCTACCAAACCTTATACACGAAGCGTAACTCGTGTTTCATGCTCGGTTCGGCCTGGCTCCTCGGCACGCTGTTCTCCATCTACTCGATCCTAATCCGAACGTACGAACACGGACAATGCTTGGAGAAGCTCGTGCCGACATTGAAACACCTCGGTTTTGCCATTACTGTCATTCAGTACATCGTTCCAACATTCTCGATGTTGTTTGCTTATCTTCATATCATCCTCGTTCTGCACCGCAACGCCAGCCGCGTGGGGGTTTCGTCCACAAGCTCGAGCCTATCCGATGGCCGAGGGACGTCACTCCTCCGTGCCAGGAGGAACACCTTTAAGACCCTCCTCATCGTCTACATCATCTACTTCTGTTGCTGGACTCCCAACCTTTCAATCTTCGCCATGTTCAATCTTGGCTGGACGCTAGACTTTCAAGGAGCCCTCTACATAGTCTCTACAGCACTGGCCGCCTCTAACTCATGCGTTAACCCTATCATCTATGCTATCAAGTACCGCCAATTTCAGAAAGGACTCAAGAGGTTGTTTCATTGTCGCTCTCAAGACGGTGTGGATGCCGTTCAACAGTCAGCGGACAGAGTAACCAACGCGGAAGGGTTGAGACACCGGGACGAATTACATGTTGACGCCGAAGAGGCGGATTAATCCGTTTGGGCGATCCATTCACTGCATACGCACTTTCATGACCAAGCAAATGGACCCACAAGCTCGCGTATACGTTTGTCAGGATTCAAGAACGCATTTGGATAGATTTTGGCCTAATAACTGACCTGCTCTTGACTAAATGCATGCAGAAAAGAACGAACACGATGTATCTTTAGAGTTCTTTGCGCTCTCGTACAGTGCAACACCTAGACAGTCTACCATTTATTTCGATCGAAAATGCTTAACATACGAATAGCAGGGTACTAATACTTCAGGTCCAGGCCTAAACCAGGGTTAACGAGATTCCGAAATGTGTGCATTGTTGCGTTTGGATAGATCTTTCTTAGGATAGCACGTAACTGTAAAAATGCACTGAAGAATTGACTGAAAAGGTAAAAAAAAAAAATGGTTAAAGGCACATGCTCGTCAGCATTGCGCGCGCGCCAAATTCATTCCACGAAATACGCAGCTCCATAGCAAAGGCATGGAGCTGCGTAATTCGTGGCACGAATTTGGCGCGCGCGCATTGCTGACGATCCTGTGCCTTTAATGTATGAATATTATCTTTAAGCACTTTCCTAAGTTACGAAATATTACAATGGAAAATGTGTTACTGTTAGCACAATTCCAAATTCATTTAATACTGCTTAATTTATTCCAACACGGCACAGGTGATTTGTTTTAGACCCCCCCCCCCCACCCCCCCCCCCACCCCCCCCCCCCCCACACCCCCCCCCCCCACACCCCCCCCCCACCCACCCCCCCCCCCACCCCCCCCCCCACCCCCCCCCCACCCCACCCCCCCCCCCCCCACCCCCCCCCCCCACCCCCCCCCCCCCCCCCACCCCCCCCCCCCCCCAAAAAAAACCAGGTAAAAAACATTAGAAAATCAGCGGCCAGGAATCGTGTAACTAGATTAATGTGGAAATACCTAACAGGCACATTTTGTCAGTTTATCTAGAGATTATAGATTTTTTTTGTATTGGTATAATCATAATTAATTATTACAAAAAAATATATAATTCACAGCTGAACAATTCACAAAGTCATATCACAAGATTAAAGTTGTTGACATGTATCGGAAGCACTATAAAGTAGATGTTAAACAGAAAGAAAGATACTCGTTGGTATTGATGTGGACATAGATATGAGAATTACTAACTGAATAATTCACGTACCTAACCATTTTATTGTCAATTTATTTTGTATTATTTCGGCGTACTATATCCCCTTCACTCACAGGATTTGGACCGGAAAAAAAGAAGTAGGCTTACACACGTGATCGAAGGGGATTTGCCTGTACTGTCTGCCCTGTCGTATTTTTGTCTGACAGACAGACAGACAGAAACAATGTTTGATGTTGTCTGCATGACAGCTTTGTCCATTACACTTTCGGACATTGTCAAACAAAATTATTGCACTGTGCTGTGCATCAATTTTAGTTTACCTTTTAGATTATAGCAACCCGTGCACCATTGAAAAAAGAAAGAAATAAAGAAATACACGATAAAATCCCAATTTCTGCCTTAAGCTTGGTCTGCTGCAGTGTGGATTGGGTTGTGGTTATATTGTACTGTTTAAGTGAACTGCTTAGGTGCTGTGTTGGGTTTTGATTTTGGTCAATTTTTTTGATCTTGGGTTTAAATTTTAATCTAACTTTCCCTTTTTAAAATTTTTTTCGAACCGCTCGTCGTTTGCTTTACTTGTGTCAACACAATTTTCACGTCATCGGTAATGATTCCATTTTTGAATGATTATCACTACCACAGAAGACCTTTGCCTGTCGCTGACTGAAATATTTCAGTAATACCTACAGTATCTGACCTGGCATTTAGAGAAGGTATATACAGTTTCATGAATATGAAGTTTTACAGTTTTCTGAACTGAAAACCACATCAGTAAAAAAGGCCGAAACAGCGTGTTTGTTTCTAACAAACACCAGATTTCAAGTTTAAACTGTAATGCATAGTTCCGAGATTGCCCAGTTAACCCCGCCCCTTAGATATTGTTGCTATGTGCTCACAAGCCATCGCAAAAAAATGGCGACGCAACATACAAACCAACGGGACTCGGCATGGAAAGCACAGATTCATTGGAGAAAACTCAAAGGTATTTATGTTTTAGGGTCGACAGTTACCGTAGCACACACTGAGCGAAGGGCTAGTAATGCAGGGATGACATATATTCATAAAAATGCGCTTTCCTACCTCTGAATAGCGAATCGCCCGACATTGAAACCAAAATTCACCCGGTCACTGGCGCATACAACATACAAACTGTATGGGCAGAACATCGCGTGATTGCGTGATGATTGCATCACTTTGACCTATGTGGGCGCCGTCTGATAACTCTGTTGTGATTGGTCGGCGGGTTAGGCTTGATTGACAGGTCGGAACTATGCATTGTGGCCAACTGCTGCATGTAGTAAACTTCTGGATTGCGAACAGGAAATATGTAAGGGTAGTCTATAGGCCTATATAGTATGATTGGTAAACCGTTACAAATAGTTTGATCTCCCTGTAAGATATTATGCTTGATTAAAACCAACCCGAATAAAAGTCAGCTCCGTACTTCGTCTAACTTTTGAGAAAGCAGTAAAAAAAAAGCTTTATAGTCATTTTGCCCAAAAACCTCTTCGCCCTGAACCACGGCCTGTGCACGTGGTTTAGGGCGAAGTGGCATTTGGGCGAAGTGGTGTTTGGGCGAAGTGAATTTTGGGCGAAGTGAATTTTCGTCTCATGAGACGAACATTAATTGTTTTACTCATTTCTCAAAGACTATATCACTTCAGACAAAACCATTTCAGGGGAAGTTTTCTACCATCATCATGTTAATATTGTGTAAGTTATGTGTAAATCTGTGAAAATTTCTGATTTTCGAGATACCAATCATGTGTTCTACCTTTAAAGATAGTACACATGATTGGTAAACTGTTACAAATAGTTTTATCCCCCTGTGTGATTGAAGATATGCATGGTTAAAACCAACCTGAGCAAAAACCAGCTCCGTACTTCGTCTTATATTTGAGAAAACAGTCAAAAAAGGGTTTGCAGTCATTTCGCCCCAAAACCACTTCGCCCTGAACCACGGCCTGTGCACGAAGTGGTTTTCGGGCGAAGTGGCATCTGGTCGATGTTGTGTTTGGACGAATTAATTTAGGGCAAAATAGCACTCGGGCGAAGTGGTTTGGGGCGAAATGGCACTTGGGCGAAATGGTTTTGGGGCGAATTGAATTTTCGTCTCATGAGACAAAAACTAATTGTTTTACTCATTTCTCAAAGACTATAGCACTTCAGACAAAACCATTTCAGGGGAAGTTTTCTTCCATCATCATGTTAATATTGTGTAAGTTTATGTGTACATCTGTGAACATTTCTGATTTTTGAGATACCAATCATACATGTGTTCTACCTTTAATGCCATAATTCACAACACAGTGTCACAAAAACTTTCAAAGACTGAAGAAAACAGAACGGATATTTTGTGGGTTTCATAAAATAGGGTCCGCATACAAGCACGGTGAAATGTTTCAGCGAGTTCAAATTTATCAAAGGGTGTATTATCCCTGTCAGAGAAAAATTGCCCGGTATACCACCTAAAGAAAAATACTTCCTCTTTGAACTGGCGAAACGACCGTAAATTTAAAGGAATTTAATAAATTCACTGTGATCCATGCATATGTCACACAAAGATTGCCTGCTAGTCTATACAAACGACTTTCTCTGTCCGTTTGCGAAACAACTGTCAATTTCAAGAACTTTAATCAATTGAATGTAGAACGTTTAATTAAACGGAATAATTATTAATCTTTGTAGATTGTTGTGACACTTTGGATTTATAAGATTTGACCAATGCTTTGCAATTAAGGATAATTGATTACTAAGTGACTCGCTGCAGGTTGGCGGACGCCTTGAAGGGGGAGGTCTCATAGATGGCGTCGTAAACTTGGTGAAGCAGAAAAACAGCCCAGGCATCACGAAACATCATATTTACAAAGGTCTAATCCGATCAATGTAGACATTTTAAAGAACATTTACTATATAATACATAGGCCTACGCGGTGGTTAATAATTTGCTTATATGGCGACCCAATGGATTTGCATAATACCAAGGAAAGCAATGCACTATTAAATGGGTCTCAATTGCCTATTTCTCTTAAAGATTAAACTCCAAGTACACGTACAAGCCCCTTCGATCACATGTGTACATTTGTTGAAACGGCTTTCTTTTACTGTCCAATACCCTGTCACTGAAGAGGATATGCATATGGTAACAGCACGCATTAACTTCTTCAACATAATTTGTTAGCAGGGATTTCATGGGGTACCGTGGTCGAGTGGTTCAGGTCCAGTCACTCACTTGGGTAAAAACTTGGGGTTGCGGGTTCGATACCCGGCCGCTGTACCCTTGAGCAAGGCACTTGAACACACTAGCTCCATCCTTCGGAAGGGATGTAAAGCCGTTATATGGTGGAAAGGGTTAAAGTTATATTCCAAAGTGTCGCTGCGTGACTAACACTTGTATCCGGTTTATATACGTGGTCACCGTGTCTTTTACTGCTATATTTTTATGCAATATTTTTGTGTAAACTTGCAATGTTTTCGATTGGAGTTCTGACTTGTTTGAGGCTGCATATATGTTGGACAAATAGCGAGGTTTTGGTCGCATACATGGTCAGCCAATACGACGATTTTTAGTGTCTTTTTGCGTCATCGCTATGTGCGTATCTATGGCGTTTATACAATATTCATCTCGGTGTAGTTTTGCTGACCGCAACGCTTCTACACCTGAGAGAAAAACGACAAGCTCAGGCTTATTGATGATGCCCCCATGCTTTCCTGTTAATATTACGCTGTCAGGGGCGGATCCAGGGGGGTGGGGCGTGGGGGGCGGGGGCGCACGCCCACCCCCTTTTTTTCCAAAAAAAGAGAAGAAAACATTCCACTTTTTTGGCACACTTTTTCTGCTTAAAGTGGTTAAATATTGTCTCAGATCGCACCACAGAGCATCTATATAATCCATCTAGAAGCCGTTAGGGCTTCGCGCTACGCGCTCGCTATTTCACTGTCATCAGCATTTCATGCTTAAAAATGTCACGCCACCACCCTTTTCAGAATCCTGGATCCGGTCCTGGCTATAATTGCATCTATTATAATTTATTGAAAGCGTGGAAAGAAATGTTGAAGAAATGAACATGAGAAAAAAATTAAAGGAATGAAAGGTGAACATTGTTGGGGTTAGCTGAACGTAGGCGTAATCAGTAACCAATCACGTGGACGATTCAGTAGGCCCAGACACTTTTTCACACACGCCTCTAAGACCTGTCTTTTGATTGATCCTTAACTCACACACTTCGTCCAATCGGCATCTCCGTATTTCCTGCGTTCCTGGAGCAAGACATTGTCACGGGCATTAGGGATTGTTTGGTTTGTAATCCATCCCAGAGACTCCAACGTGTTTGTCAGGTGTTCACCAAGTACGTGAAAGATCCGCAAATATAGAAACCCTGCACAATACGGGACGGGACATTTACAACGCTGTAACCAAAAGTGCACATCCATCACGTAACGAAGGGGACAGTAATTCAAGTCAAAAATCACTCCTACCGGATGTATGTATAGTCTCGTTTGTAAAGCGGGCCTCCCACTGTGCGATTTTTGCTACGAATTAGGTACGATTAGGTACGATTTGGTACGATTGTGTATACACATACAATCGTACCAAATCGTATAGCTAATCGTTGGAAATTCGTGGCAAAAATCGCACAGTGGGAGGCCCGCTTTTAGCGGGCCTCCCACTGTACGATTTTTGCCACGAATTTCCTACGATTGGATACGATTTGGTACGATTGTGTGTAGAGTCTATAGACAGTCTCTGGTAATCGTACCAAATCGTACCAATTCGTAGGAAATTCGTGGCCAAAATCGCACAGTGGGAGGCCCGCTTTACAAGGAGTTTCGCCGTGTTTGAAGACTGCGCCCAATTTTAAGTGAGAGCCGGGGACATTCTTTTTCGGAAATCAACATCATCAGAATTGAAGTCGTGCGGACCTTCGACAAGTTGGTAAGGACGTAAGATTCGAAAGTTTCCTTGTTATGCTCCTATGAGAAGATACCCTATTAACATCTGCTCATCGGACAAAAGTTTGAATATATTTTCTCTGTATTTGGGCGTGAGGATAACGGATTATAAATTAAAATGTGATCATTGTGGTAATTTGACAAAAACGTAGCACAATGTGTTCGTCTGTGGGTCATTCCACGAGGTTGGGTACAAAAAGTGTGACATACCAGATCTTAAATATGAGTAACATTCGAGCCCAGCTACTTTAGTAAGTATTCATTTCATAAAGAAACGCATGTTACACTACAGTAAAAGTATTTACATCACACTGTAACAAAACTACAGACCTCCAAAATGTACTCGTAGTGTTAAACATGTGGTGTCCATGTTGAGTAGGTAAGACAAATATTTCATGATCTGTGAGCTGAGAGATTGGTCATTGAAAACAACATGATTATATTGGGACACTTAGCCATATTCAGTACAACAAATATTTCACCAGATAAATAATCATCCAGTCTTTAAATAAAATAACTTGTACCAACGCAACATGGACACCGCTTTTAAAAATATATACCCAACCTCATGGAATGACCCCTGTACGTCAACAGAATATTTACGTGGTATCTAAGTCTAAGCTTTCGTATAGTATAAAAACTATACTACATTAGATACAACGATAAAGTATATTCTACGACCACATGTTATGCTTAAACGTATTTAAGTTAGTCTTGCAAATGTTACCTTTTGGGTAATTTTTTTTTTACCCAAACAAAATGAAGTAGTTTATCACGCAAAAGCTGTTAAATTTAATGAAATGCGACATTTAACGCTACATTATATTCCTGTTATTGTTTCCTATTATAGTGTGTCACATGGGCACCTGCAGTTAACAAGCTACATATCTGCTTCATCAGTTGGTCATTTTTCGGACGCAAGAAATAGAGTCCCTTGTATAGATTGGTCAACTCTGTCCTGAACCGTAACATGGCGGAAAGCATTTTGTTGCTGCGAGTCATCAAGACAGTTGTCGGAATTATAGGCATTTTGGGTAACGGCCTCGTGTGTGTGGTGCTGTACCGCATCCCGGCACTTCACACCACAACTAACGCTTTTATCGCCAACCAGGCTGTGTCCGATTTTCTCGGTTCCCTGTTTTTACTTCTCCTGAGTAACATCGAGTACTCGACCCATCTACTTCGTGATAGCACGGCAGGGATGTTGCTGTGCCGCCTCTGGACATTAGATTTCTTTCTTTGGTCTTGTTTTATCACCTCCACCTTTAACCTCGTGGGGCTGACTTTCGAACGCTACGTCGCCATCGTGTTTCCGTTCCGCTACCAAACTTTATACACGAAGCGTAACTCGTGTTTCATGCTCGGTTCGGCCTGGCTCCTCGGCATGCTGTTCGCCACCTACTCGATCCTAATCCGAACGTACGAACACGGACAATGCTTGGAGAAGCTCGTGCCGACATTGAAGCACGTCGGTTTTGCCATTACTGTCATTCAGTACTTCGTTCCAACATTCTCGATGTTGTTTGCTTATCTTCATATAATCCTCGTTCTGCACCGCAACGCCAGCCGCGTGGGGGTTTCGTCCACCAGCTCGAGCCTATCCGATGGCCGAGGGACGTCACTCCTCCGTGCCAGGAGGAACACCTTTAAGACCCTCCTCCTCGTCTACATCATCTACTTCTGTTGCTGGACTCCCAACCTTTCAATCTTCGCCATGTTCAATCTTGGCTGGCCGCTAGACTTTCAAGGAGCCCTCTACATAGTCTCTACAGCACTGGCTGCCTCTAACTCGTGCGTTAACCCTATCATCTATGCCATCAAGTACCGTCAATTTCAGAAAGGACTCAAGAGGTTGTTTAATTGTCGCTCTCAAGACCGTGTGGACTCCGTGTCTTGGAGAGTTGAGCAGTGAGCGGACAGAGTGACCAACGGGGAAGCGTTGAAACACCGGGACGAATTACATGTTGACGGCGAAGAGGCGGATTAATCCGCTCGGGCGATCCAATCACTGCAAACGGGACACTTTCATGACCAAGCAAACGGACCCACAAGCTCGCGTATACATTTGTCAGGATTCAAGAACGCATTTGGACAGATGTTTGTCTTATAACTGACCTGCTCTTGACTAAAAGCATGCAGAAAAGAACGAACACGATGTATCTTTAGAGTTTCTTACACTCTCGTACAGTGCAACACCTCTGTTGCAACGGCTTTGGCGTCTATAGACAGTTTACCATATATTTCGATCGAAAATGCTTAACATACGAATAGCAGGGTACTAATACTTCAGGTCCAGGCCTAAACCAGGGTTAACGAGATTCAGAAATGTGTGCATTGTTGCGTTTGGATAGATTTTTCTTAGGATAGCATGATCAGCACGTATAACTGTAAAAATGCACTGAAGAATTGACTGAAAAGGTAAACAAATATGGTTAATGTATGAATTATCTTTAAGCACTTTCCTAAGTTACAATGGAAAATGTGTTACTGTTAGCACAATTCCAAAAACAAAGCCGGTAAAAAGCAGTAGAAAATCAGCGGCCAGGAATCGTGTAACTAAATTAATGTGGAAATGCCCAACAGGCACATTTTTCAGTTTATCTAGAGATTATAGATTTGTTTTGTATTGGTATAAAAATAAATTATCACAAATTAATATAATTCACAGCTGAACATTCACAAAGTCATATCACAAGATTAAAGTTGTTGACATGTATCGGAAGCACTATAAAGCTATGTTAAACAGAAAGAAAGATACTTGTTAGTATTAATGTGGATATAGATATGAGTATTACTAAATGAATAATTCACATACCTAACCATTTTATTGTCAATTTATTTTGTATTATTTCGGCGTACTATATCCCCTTCACTCACAGGATTTGGACAGAAAAAAAGAAGTACACTCTAAAAACTGAAGTGTTAAAACCTAGCACTATCCAAGTGCTACATAAATTCAGCACTTTAAGTTTTAAGATAGTGCTATAATAACACTTGGAGGCGTTCATTTCCAACACCATAATTGGTGCTATTCATAGTGCTATAATAACACTTGGAGGCGTTCATCTCCAACACCATAATTGGTGCTATTCTAGCACTTCAAAGTGCTTTAATAGTGTTAAGAATTATACTACTGGGTTTGCTCATTTGGAAATATCATCATTCAATAGAATTAAGTTTCATTGTTAAAATCTTACTTACCAGAAGCTACAGATAACTCATCTTTATGTTGAAAATTCCACTTGAAATCGAACTTTTTCGCGTCATGAACGGAGCGAAACTTGTTCACAAATCGCTATTTTTTTCGCGCGAATCGCGTCGACGCGTGTTGACCAAGACGCTGCAAGTCATCAACATGATGACACTTCATCAAGTGCTGTATGGATTGCACCTTGGGGTGCTGGATGTACACCAAGATGGTGCTACAAAGGACTTAAATCAACACTATATTAGTGCTGTATTGGTAGCACTTTCACAGCACTTAGATAGTGCTGCAATGCTGACACTTTATCAAGTGCTGAAATGGCACTTGAGGTGCAGTCCCTCAGGAAGCACCTGGATAGTGCTAAATCTAACACTTAGGGATTTATTTATAACACTTCAGTTTTTAGAGTGTAGGCTTACACACGTGATCGAAGGGGGATTTGCCTGTCTGCCCTGTCGTATTTTTGTCTGACAAACAGACAGACAAAAACAATGTTTGATTCTGCATGACAGCTTTGTCCATTTCACTTTCGGACATTGTCAAACATTTGCACTGTGCTGAGCATCAATTTTAGTTTATCTTTTAGATTACAGCAACCCGTGCACCATTGAAAAAAGAAAGAAAAGAAAGAAATACACGATAATTGGCTTTTTCGCTTTGCGGCGAAAAAGCCTTTGTTGGCTTTTTCGCCGCCTTTGTTTTCGTTTTGATTTTTGATTTTTGTTTTGACCGTTTTTGTTAATTTTGCATTTCTTTAGTAAATTACGGGATATTTTGATGTTTTTTTTCCACAACGACCATCAAAAAAGTATTGTCAATGCTGCTACATCACTAAATCATGTAAACAGTAGGCCGGTGTGTACCTATACTCTAAGTACATGTATATAGCCCCTTCGATCACATGTGTACATTTGTTGAAAGTGGTTTCTTTTTCTGTCCAATACCCTGTCACTGAAGGGGATATAAATATGGTAACAGCACGCATTAACTTCGTCAACATATTAGCAGAGACATTTGTGGGGTACCGTGACGCGTGGCCGAGTATATTTTGATGTTTGTTTTCCACAACGACCATCAAAAAAGTATTGTCAATGCTGCTACATCACTAAATCATGTAAACAGTAGGCCGGTGTGTACCTATACTCTAAGTACATGTATATAGCCCCTTCGATCACATGTGTACATTTGTTGAAAGTGGTTTCTTTTTCTGTCCAATACCCTGTCACTGAAGGGGATATAAATATGGTAACAGCACGCATTAACTTCGTCAACATATTAGCAGGGACATTTGTGGGGTACCGTGACGCGTGGCCGAGTATAGTTCAGGTCACTGACTCGGGTGAAAACTTGGGGTTGCGGATGCGATACCCGGCCGCTGTACCATGTGCCCTTGAGCAAGGCACTTGAACACACTAGCTCCATCCTTCGGAAGGGATGTAAAGCCGTTATAGGGTGGAAAGGGTTAAAGTTATATTCCAAAGTGTCGCTGCGTGACTGATACTTGTATCCAGTTTATATACGTGCATGGTCACCGTGTCTTTTACTGCTATACCTTTACTGCCCCCCCCCCCCCCCCCCCCCCCTCCCCTCGGACAAGATAAATATTTCTCGACTCGATCGTTCAACGGAAAGAAAGTAAACGGGGAAGCTGTCAGGCAGGAAGCAATTCATTGTGTAATTTGCGTCTTATACTTCCAACCCAAATTGACGCATTGATCAAGTGTGCATGGAGACAGGAGCGCTTACTGTACATTCTTGGCATTTAGATGGATACATTTCTGTTCATGAGTTGTTAATCATTTACAGGCTTCTGTATAGCCTATAAGTGTGTCTGTAGGCAAAGCAGGGAAACAATTTATTTAAATACTTCATCAAGAGCGGTGCAAGTTGCCAATAATTATCTTTGGGCCAGCCCATGCATCCCCAGTAGACTGATATTTGGTGTTGAATGTATACCATGTATATACGGAAAATACACAACTATTTTTATGCATCGATGACATTTTAGTCACATACGAGCAGCCGTAAAAACACAAAAAAGTAAAGAAAAACTCCATTTTAACATCGTATATGGACCGATGCAATAATAACAGAATACAACACGGTTCGATGAGAAACAGTGAAAACTGAAAACTAATGAGCCCGAGGTGTTAAAAGGTTGGGACTATTTCCCGAGGTGCAGTCGAGAGGGATAGTTCTAATCATCAAACACCGAGGGATCATTAGTTTTCCACTCAAACCATGTATTTTTTTACCTCAAAAATATTCTGTTACCCGATGTAAGATATTCGATTAGCCTATACGTAGGCCCTTTGCGTGCACATATGCAGCACGATATGTGGCAAACGGACTGCCCCCTACCATTGTCCAGAGGTGTCCAGAACAATAGAAACAAAACTTTTTAATCAGATTTTTCAAGTTCCACTTGAAGTAATTTTCCTTTTAGTAGCCCCGCCACTGATTAAGTGACACTTCCTTTCCACTAATAAATAAAAATGGCTATACAAAGCGCCCTCTTTCAACTTTTCGCTCCCCAGAGACTCCCAAAATTATTCGCTCTTTCGGGCGCGCTGGGAATGAGCGAACCAAAATTATGGCCAACTGAATGTAGTATGCCGCCCTCAATCGCTGAATGAAAGGTCAGTAACAAAAACGCAGTTTGCAGTGGCAGTGTTAAATGGCTAAGGCGCCCTCTGCCAACGTTTCAATCAACAAAAGATACCTCTCGCTCGTACCCACCGCCTTACAGGGCGCTGGATGGGACCATCAATATATATAATCACTGGATGAAGCAACGACGTCTAAAATTGAAGCCACCGTCCGCCATTGTATCCCAATAAATACAATGCCTTGCCAAGACTGGTCATACTGTCTTCACTAGTCTCCGGGACTAGTCTACATATTTTAAGTAGAATTCAAGCGATCGCATGGACCGGGAAGCAGTCTAGGCAAAGCATTGTTTGGGGGAGTACAATGGCGGCCGGCTTCAATTCTCGTATAGCCAACTGCTATTGAATACTTCATCGAGTGATTATATATCGATGGATGGGACGGGCTGATGAGCCTTCACAGATTTCTGTAAAGGAAACACGTGACGCAAAGGTAGATGAATCATTGTGGGTTGCTTGCTTGCGCATGCTAACCCTTATAAATCCAGTGCAAAAATCATATTTACGAATGAAATAAGTGTACTGTGTGCAAAACCTGCCTTTTTCGCTGGAAAAATCGTTTTCACGTCCGTTTACAAGAAAAATGTTGGCCAATGAGGACGCAAATAGATCAGCCCGTTCCAGCGCCTTAAAGGGGGAGGGGGAGGGGGAGGGGGAGGGGGTGGGGGGTGGGGGGGGGCGGGGGGGGGGGGGGGGGGGGGGGGGGGGGTAGGGGGGGGGGGGGGTGAGGGGGGCCGGGGTATGAGCGAACAGATATCTTCAAACGTGCACTGGTACCTTTGCCATTTCTAGTGTAAACAAGAAATGATATACGCGCTTGTCCTCACTGAATGTCATCGGATAGGCATGTTGGGTCCTCGCTTCCGTTTCTTATTCGTTCGATTTACTTAGCCCAGATTTGTGTGGCTATCAGTAGACACTAATGTGCCAAATTTTGAAATACGGGTGGTCTTAAAGGCACGAGCTCGTCAGCAATGTGCGCGCGCCAAATCCATAGCAAAGGCATGGGGCTTGCTATAATAAAGTATAATGTATATAGTCCGCTGTTTCGAAATGGATCGAGCTTAGAGTCAGACTCCATTTTAGAAATAATTTAGACAAAGATCATTTTGTGCAGGAACTACATAATTCTACAAACTAAAACGAATACTAAAACTGTACTAATCACATGTTTACAATAAAGAGTGCATTTTTAATTCCACATAAAGAAGGTTCGATCAATATTTAACGACAGTCAAAACATGTATACCTTTTGAGTATCTAAGGGTAGCGGCAAGAGCACTTTCCCGAGCATAATCCGTTTCTGTTTGCACAACATTTTCCAGTAATTGTCCAGGTTTGCGCAAAACTGAGAAAGATGAAATTAAACAAAAATCTATGAGTGCGTTTGAAGTCTAGAATTTCATGTCATGAAGGTCAGGTGATTTGAGGGTGGGGCGAGGGATGGGGTTGAGGGGAGGGGGTGGCCTTGTGCTGCAGTGCGTTCGAAATAAAAAGAGGTAAATTAGTGTTTCTCTATTCAGAGAAGAACGTTTCGTTCTTATGTGCATTGTGGTTTGCCTGCCGCAAGAACTGGTGTACGTTTTAAGCTATGTTCTTGACGTCTCGGAAAAGTGCATGCACAAAATCAAGCTAGGCCTAGGCCTATATCAACTTTTATTTTTTGCAATGAGGAGTATTCTTTCTCGTTATTATATTACTATCCAAAAATACCGTGGTTTGAATATGACAATAAATATTGTTCAGCACACTGTTTGACAATAAAGTGAATATACAGACATAAAAGGACGTCGTTGTGATTGTGTATAAAGATCGATACCCCATGCACTTTGTTGTGTAATGAAGTTACGAAATAAAGGTTTAATATAATTATTTATGTGCTTTTTACAAGGGGCCTACAGAACAGGATGAAATTATCGATCATTTTCCCTTGGCCTTTTTCTGGCCTTTGACCAGTCCAATAACTTGGGAATCCAATATAGCTGGGGCCCATCCAATGGCAGACTGTATGTTGTGTGTTGTTGCTAAACCGAGCAGTATACACACAGTGTAAACGGGGCGGTCGGATTGGTGTTACCTCGCCTTTCACCTCTAGCGTCCCGAGTTCGAATCCGGGGCGTGTATGTGGATTGACCTACTTGACCGCGTTGGTTTTTCCCCGGGGATTTCTCTGAGGGTTTTCCTCCCACTTCTAAAACTGCAACTCCTTCTTCGTCATCTCAAGTTGATAATAAAGTATAGTCAAAGCTAAAACCGTATAGTTGATGGCTTTAGTTGCCGAAGATGCCATAAATTAGCAACAACAACACAACAGAGTGTAAACTATCTTTATTTACAGTAGGCCTATATATAACTGTAAAATTGTAATTTATTTTTCTCCAAAAACCCGTAAAATTACGGTACTTTATTTCTCAAGCATAACTAAATTTAAAATTGTGAGTTATAAATGCTTACTGATAATATAGAAAATGTTGAATTACAACCAGCAATGAAAGTACATTTACACAGCGACGCTAGGACGCCACATCGGCGCATGCGCACCATACTGGAATATACCCGCCATTCCCCTCCCCCATTTTTTTTATCGAATTTACCAGGAAACATGGCAATGTGTGCCAAACATGAAATGGATATTTTTCTTGTCACATATCAGCGATTATATCGATTTAACAACATGTGTTTATCCTTTTGACTTTTCTCATGCACGCGATGGGTAACTATTGTGCAGCGCCGGCGAACCCTGAAATGATTTGCCCGTAGACGACAGTTCTTAATAAGAAATTATTCGTCACTGCGTCCAGGGAATGTAATTATAGGTCCATAAAACGCAGTTAATAATGTCGAAATTAGTTACGGTTCTTGATTCAGAAATTGAAGGAATCCTAATTACAATATCAGATCACTGCTGCACGACGCCGTTAAACTGACCAATACCTATATCTTATCGTGAATACCATTGCAACGGTGATGCAGGTGAAGATTTTTAAAGTATATCGGTAAAACTACTGTTTTTCTTGGATAACGAAGTGCATTGTGTACACAACAAACACAAAGACAGACCTTGTTAACAGCTGATCAGAGTGTTAATTGGAGCCAACTTATTAAACTTGACATATTTTCAATGAAAATGCACTTAAGCAACATGCCGAGCGAAATGGGCTAAATCGAACCAAAAGCTTTTAGTATAACCATTGGACTATATATAATCGCATTTTCACATCAAAATTGTGAAGTCTACAGGTTTCGCGTATAACCGATTAAGATCAAGTAAACCGTAAAATACAGTAATGTTTATATTGTGTGGATCTTGCGCTCGGCTGCGCATGCGTAAAATGGCCGCATTAGGCGCCACGGTCTGCGCTTTGTACCAAAGAAACCGTGCGCTCCATTGGTTTAGAGTTAAACTTATACACGACGAATTTCGATGATGGAGGTATATAGTATGAATTAGCGGATCACGATCACTGAAGGGTACAGTTTAAAAGAGCGATTCTAAATTAGCTATTATGCCCACGGACGAATGCCGTATTGTCGTCAACATATTGTGGAGCACAGTTGTCGCAAAAGTGCGCGTTCATAACGCATCTGGTGAAAAGCTGGTCTACCTGGTCGAAAGTTCATTATAACCTTGCTCGTGGCCTATTTTAGCCGGAAGGGATTAGGTCAGTTCGTAATTCATTATTTGGTAGTCATATTTTAATGCAATTTCGTGGTCTAGTTTCGGCGCCAATATCAATACCACGTTGTTGGGGTAACTGCCATCAACTTGTTCGCGTTAATTAGCGCCTGGGAGCTTTTGCTGCCATGTGTGGGCTCTTTTCGCTGGCGAGGATGCCTTTGCAACCATGGCTGCGTTCCAATTGCTCTGAGGTGGACAACGTTCGCTACTGGTTACTAGTGTTTTTGTGCACTCGTGTATGGAACGCTTCATGGGTACTTGCAAGTAAAACAGGATAATGTATAGGCCTATACAAGCTTTTCGTAAAACTTGATTCGAAAAAGTTGTATTAACAAAAACGTCATTCTTCGCCGAGTTTTTGGACAAAATGGCGGCGCCCATGGAAATCGCATTTACCTCACTGTGGACTATGGAGCAGACAGGTTTTTTTGTCGGTCGGTATGGAAACAAAAATGAACTGAAGCAAAAGATAATGTAGGCTACACAGTACTTCATGCAGCGCAATGGGTAGAATGTTAAGCCACTTAACGCCTCGTGACTTTAATTCATCATTAATAGCCTAATACGTGTAAAAAGCCCTCACGTGCATTAAATAAAAAGCCAGACACGTGGTTCTAGACCATAGCTCTCCACACGCCCCCCCCCCCCCCCCCCCCATGGCGCTACAACAAAAATGAAACAAATGGGTTCGAATCCCGGTTCGGCCAATCCCGGTTCGGCTTCTCTCCACCCAGAAGCAAAATGTGTAGCGAAAGTTGATGTGTTTGATTAGCCGTTGAGCGCCTAAGGCACGGCCGCCCAAGCAGGGAGCTGAGATGGTATATTGGAGTTATGGAGTATAATTATTGTTTAGTATTTATTAAAAAAAGGATTGTAACATGCACGCACGAGCCACCTACATAATTCCTTTGGCGCGCTTTTTTATCGTCTCAAATGGTCCAATTTTGGAGTGAAAGCACTTTTACATCTCATTCTGCAAGCCCCTATCTGCATGACAAACTAATTACTCCAAGTAAATGTTACCTCATCAATATGTCGTCCTTCTGTGTCTGCTTTGCAAGCTCATTACAATAATTAACTCAAATTTCTATAGGTTGTTTCCATCACTTCACCGAAAACTCATAACCTAAGTGGCTTCCTTCCACTGCTAACCACTCAACCGTCAAGATTAATAACTCAGTGCAATAATTAGCCACTCAAAGTATCTTAATGACCGTTGCCACAAAATACAAGGCTATATTGGAGTTTATGACTTTCATTTTCATAAATTTAGGACTGTAACTATAATTTGTACTAAAAATATAAAGTTTTATTTATGCTAGAAAAAAGCAAAGACAGAGGTTATTTTTTGTTGTATGGTTCCTAGACTCCATGATCAAATAGAAATGATAGCCTACATTGAAAGTCTGGATCTATAGAGACATAAATAGACATGCACACATGTCAACACTCTGACGTCACTGTGTTTTAGGTCTGTTGAAATTGGTAAGGTGAAAAAAATGTGTTCATAATACAGTTGACAATCACCACTGAAAATTGTTTATTATTTTATACACCCCAAACCCCGGGCAGGGGTTTGGGATCTATCTTAAGTGATCTCATTGAAGGGTTTATCCCGGCTTGCTAAACTCACGTGATAGTCAATCCCAATCAGTGAGGAACAACTGCAATACCGTGATTCGAGACCACCAGTTGGCTTCAAAGCTTATTGGTAGGGCGTCTGCACGTTAAGCAGAAGGTCTGCGGTTCGAATCCCGGTGGGGCCAAGTTGCTTTTCACTGCATCCAGATTTCCCAAACTCGAAATTATTTTTTGAATCTACTTTCCTCATGAAATCATGCCGCAGTAATTTCACAGGCAAGTTCAGTAAAGGAATTCTTAAAAAATGTATTAGATGTTTGAGACACAATGGGGAAACAATTGAAGAGGCGTATACCCTCTATAAATATCGATACTTCAGACTATACCAAGGATTTTCACATTTTTTTTATTTGAAAAGTGCAACCTTCCAAACAAAACAAAACAAAACAAAACGCAACGTTGTGACGGTGACAGTGGCGTGTCATTGACAGGCCGACTTATCGATTTCCTAATCAATGCATGTATAATCATTAACCATGTATATTAATGTTCTGTTTATTAATCAGCCACCTGCGCGATATCGCGAGATATCAGATCGATCAATTAACAACCAAGACAAGGCTAAATTAATTAATTTTATAGCACGGCAGGTGCAAAAGGGCAAAGATGTCCCGTTGTACTTTTGCTATATAGCCACTACAGGTGTTGAAGGAGGTGTTAAATCGTGTAAAATACCTCCCCAAAATACACTCGACCAAAACAGTTCTGTCACCAGTAAGACATTTGTAGATATTTATTATGAAATTGGATTTAATGTATAGGAAACTAATATATCAAATTTTAGCTGAACATAAAAAAATATCACTCAAAGGAATAGAGCTCAACGGAGTCCATGATGGCAAGCTTCGCGGAACAGGAATGCAACAAAGGAGTGTGGGGTCAGAATGAAAAACTCAAAAAAACAACGATGTCAACTTTATTGCACTCAAGCAAGGGGAGTTACAGTTCAGTATTTTGCTTCCACCATACCTAATGCAATGGCACGATTCAGATTGGACATTAACCATTTTGATTTGGATGTATTTGACAAGACATTGATTAATCCAAACTTACTTGAAAATTTCCTAATAATTGTCTACACACAAATTCCCAAATCACAAGTTGCATTGTTCTTTGGTGTTTTTCATTCTGACCCCACACTCCTTTGTTGCATTCCTGTTCAGTGAAGCTTGCCATCATGATCTCTCTTCAGCTTTATTCCTTTGAGGGATATGTTCAGCTAAAATTTGATATATTATTTTCCTACATTAAATTCAATTTAATAATAAATATCTATAAATGTCTTACTGGTGACAGAACTTTTTTGGTCGAGTGTACTATCCATGAAGCAAAAGCGGGAAATTTGCAATCTCCAATTTGGATACGGATGCAAAAAGGTTGGTGTAATTACTGCACTACATGGAACTAGACAAATTGTTTACAAAACATCGGTGGCTTTTTGACGATATCCTTAAAAGTAGGCCTATACGGATTGGGAGCGCAAAATTTCAGAATGGTAACGAGAAAAATATGACAGTTGATGCGGTATCAAAATCTCACAACCCGTGGGAAAAATGGGTGGGTCAAAAATGTGATCTGGTAACGCTTCTTTAAGTTCCACGATTTTTGGTTGTTCACAATTTCGTTCTACTGCAAAAAAATACCTTTGCGGGATTTAAGTTTTGTAATTCAGTTGAACGGTTAGCAGTGAACGATTTCGGTTACCGACGATCAAAGCGTTAATGTATAGTTTATGTTATATGGTACCTTCGGCAATTAAGCTCCTTTAATATTATGAGATGACGCAGGAGATCTATGCAGTTTTAGAAGTGGGAGTAAAAACCCCAGAGAAATTTCCTGGGTGAAAATCCACGCGGTCAAGTATAGGGACTGCTAACCAATCCACTATTGGATTACGTCATTGTTTGTAATCGCGAAAAAAAGTTGGTCGCTAGTAAAGTTGTTGTGAGTGGAACGCAGCCTTGGTCGAGTGTCGGGCGATGATTTTGAAAAATTAATAAAATAATTATATCTTTTACGCCAGTGTGATTCGCCAACAACGTTAAAAACAAACGAGTAAACGCAATAAATAATGTATTTGCCTCACAGACACCTGATTATATTATAAGCATGTCATTCTTAGAGATTTTAGCAGGTGCTAAAAGCACGCATCAATTATGCTTCAGATGTGCGAAAATTTACAATTGTGACATGCTAAAAACACACAAATTTAATAAAAACGTGCATAAGCCACACAGTCATGCAAATGTACAGATATGTTGATAGGCAGGTGCTTCGGGGAGCAAGGTCGCACGTATATTTGTATGCTTCACTGATGCGAAGATGGAAGGTTGTGACAGAAAATAAACGCATGAACGAACAAACAAGTGCAAGTTCAATATGATTTGACCAGATTGAAAAATCTGTCTCCCGGGGACAATTTCCATAGAGGACGGGAACGGGGGATAGTCAAATTAGCTTCAAGCAATCTGAGTGATCGAGAGAAAAAATACTGGCAAATAATACAGCATGCAGGAAACCAGATCGTGTAATTTTGTTAGAATACCTTTTTTATGATCCACGCAATATAATAAAAATAATAATAGGCAGTTCTTATATAGCGCATTTCAGAACCGACGGAGATATCCTTCTCAACTCCCTGCTTGGGGAGTATGCATGCAGGGACTAATCAAACACTACCCTCGCAGGTACCCATTTCCTCTTGGGTGGAGAGAGGCAATTCGTGGCAAGGTGCCTTGCCCAAGGGAACACGCACCATGGACGAGCCGGGGTGAGATTCGAACCCAAGATCTGTGGATTTACCACAATCTGGGATTCGACACGCCACACCGCTCGGCCATGCTGCATGTTCAACATAATGCACTGATGTAACATAACTAGAGACATATATTTGCTGTAGTATAGTGCATGTGAGTATCCCGGAACAATAAGGTATATAGTTACAATCAGCGAATGTGATAGCGGATTGGAATGCTTTGCTACTATCATAACACATTAATTACTGTGTCATGACATTTAAAGTAAAAATCAGGGTTTATGAGTATTGTTAACAGGCCATTTTTCTCAAATAAGATGTGGCCAATCGCTAATTTCATTGAAAAGCTCTTGTATATAACGTATAGGCATACTTTTGAAATCCCAACTACACTTTTAAGACTGCAAGTTTAAGCTCACGCGCATTAAATGCGGATCCACCGAAGAATTGTTAGTCAATGAGGCAATAAATATTCTTAAAGAAAGTCTTATTCAAAATCATATATACTACGTTAAAATGGTGGTGTTTGCATATAATGCTGCGGAGAAGTTGGGATTCCCTTTTTTAAATTTTGACGTATATAGCGTGACCTTACTTCTCCTAATCGTTTTACCGAGGACCGCAATGGGACTGACCTCTACACACGGTCAAATCATTTTCCATTTAACCAATTAACTGAAAAGCCAACGCCGTCCCTATACTCCGATGCCGCTTCCCGTACTATACAGATTTCGCTTATTGATTTCCCAAATGAAGCAAATTTCGTTTCATCAAATTACACGACTAACGAAATGTCGTTATTAAAATTACTTTAATTATAACCACCACAATCTGAATTTATATCATTTCATGAAATAGGAAAAAGACGTACCTAAATGCCTAACGAAAGTACGCAATATCATTCTTCCATGTACTCGGGGTTAAGGATATTATAAACTTAAAGACATGAGTTGATTTAGTAGAAATGCACTGCAGTTCATACAATAGGACGATAAGGTTTGCAGAGATCTTTAAAAACAAATCACACTTCTGCATGACACTTAACACGAAACAAAAAATCCAGTGCAATATTAACAATCTTCTGTTACTTTTGGACAGAGTCATATTTTCATAATTTTTTCCGACTTTTAAAATTTGCAGTAAAAATTATGAGGAATTATGACAAGGCCTACCCCTTACGTACGCGCACCACTCGGAAAACTTTAATAAGACGTCCTGTTTTTGAACATATTTTCGGATTGCAAACTTCAAATAATCCTAAACCTCAAAACATTTGCAAATTATTTCTATGTCTAAGTCATGACCCCCAGATAAATGCCTTTTTTCGTCTATAGATTTGCAAAGTTTAGCTTGCAAAATGGCACTTCGGCCTTGTAGAGATCCTGTACATATCGACTATGCGGAGGGCTTATATGCTGTGATTGATACAAATAAATTACGGTATTAGTGTTGATAACGTGGTCTGACTTTCGACATTTTCTTCCGCGTGCTTTTTGTAAATCGGAGAAACATTGGACGAAAGACATCAATAGGCATATTCATCAAATTTAATCCTCTCCGCCTAGATTAGGACAGGTAGAATTATTTTTTTTAAGGTTCGGCCTTGGAGTTATATATGATATTAAATTCTGTTGGATTTTGCTTTGGATTTCTTTAACATGCATTTGCAAACCAAATGCGCAGGTATACATTTTGTGATTTTTTTATGAAGTTGTTAAAGAAGTATAAGTTACGCTGTTATTGTTGTTCGGGTTTGATATGCCATTAGGGATTTGGTATCTGGGTCTTTCCACACTAATGGGCCTTTTTGAAAGATAAGTCAATAATTCCTTTCAAATGTTTTTAGTTTATCTTAAACTTAAAGAAATTTCCTTGTACTATTGTCAGGAGATAACTTTTGCCCAAAAAGGTAAGAAATTGCGGCCAAAACATTCTGAAAAGCTTGTGTACAAATTTTCCTATTAAGTATGTAACGTGGACAGACCAATTTGTGACATTTTTTTCTGTCTTTGTTACATACGTAGTAGGAAAATTTGTGCACGGGGTTTTCAGAAATGTATGTTGTAGGACTATTTTTCTCACTCCTTGGGGTAAAAGTTATTTCCTCGGTTTAACTGGATAATGTAAAGATAAAATTAAGACGTTTGAAGTGAACTCGGACCTAAGATCTTGTATGTCACAGAAATGTACCCCATTACTGTGGAAAGACCCATCTATTACCAAGTTAACCCTTCGGGACATTTTCATTAAGAAGTCAAGACTTTGCTTTGACAGAAATGCGCATAATCAAAAAACATCGTACAGCTTTAACAGAACTTGTTATTTTGTTTTAGTGATAATGATTAACAAAATTTGACATTTTAATACATCGGTTTTTATTGGTTTCTCCTATCTGGCCATCTGCTTCATGCTCAACTGAAGTGATGAAATCCAAAATTTCGTCGGCTCGAGGGTATGGTCCATGATGGTGGCCCAGGTATTGCAATATGGCAACCCCGATTTAAAAAATGCATGCATGGCTATTTCTGTGTATAATGGAACAAGTTTATAAGCGTTATTTACTGCAGTCGTATACATCGAAAGATCTACGCTTGAGAAAAGCTATAACAAATTAGTTCACGCATGGGAAATGCTTCTTCATATCCCGTACTTGTGTTTGTTTCTGTCTACATTTGTCGCAATATTGGTAATTTTATCAAGTGGATGATTGCGACTATTACTTTGCAACTCCCCCCACCCCCACCTCCCCCTAAAGGATTTACGTGTCACCGTTCACACTTTGGACCCATTCAAAGATATCAGTTATAAATTGTTTTTCAAATACTGTCTGATAGAATAATTAGAACGTATAGATCGGAACACAATTGAGCTCTTTACGCAAGACGAATAGACAGCCGAAGTGTGACGTGCGTTGCCATGGCAATTGGCTCTAAACTATCATGGCCGTCGGAAAAGTACAATTACAAAAGCACAGGGACAAGGTTGAATGATTTTTAGTTTAGAGCCAATTGCCTATAGGCAACCAACAAAAGGTGACGTATTCACTTCGGCAGTCTATTATAGTGAGTATCGTAGTCATGACACAAAAACGCTTCAGCCAATTGCCGAAAATGTGACTGTTTGGTTAAATTCTGCAAGCCAATCAATTTACCACCATCACCTAATTACACATTACGGGTAGATTATTTACTGCCTTTTCTATTTAATTAAATCAACTCATTGATTACTACGGCTTATAAAGGCAGAGGCTCGTCAGCAATGTGCGCGTGCCAAATTCGTGCCACGAAATACGCAGCTCTATGCCTTGGAGCTGCGTATTTCGTTGCACGAATTTGGCCTGTGCCTGTGCATGCCTTTAATTATAAAACTGTATACGCGTCTTCGAGTGAGTTCACATGCAGCCGTGGCAGTTATTAATCATTTTGTAACAACGCTTTAAACATGGTGATGTAAAAGTCCAATGTACCACTTGCAGATGAAGGAAATTTGTCAAATTCCCCGAATTGATCACGTTCAAATGACGTCACTTCCTACAAATCGCCACGTGCATCAGAATTTTTAGCGTATTTTTTTGTGACGCGCATTGGCTGCGCCGTATTTCGAACAAAGCGCGCGTATTTGGAACATGTTACAGCGTGTGCGTGCGCGTAGTTGATAGCGTTTAATACCCAGTGGCATTTTAAAATAAATAAATATAAATAAATAAATAAGATGGCGTCTGTGAACGTGATCATTAATGGCATGACATATGTTGGTAAACTAGCCGGCTGAAGTTCAGCTCCATAGATGGAGCAATGTAGAGTACATCATTTGCAGTGACGCCCATTTTCATGAGTTGACAAGAAAAACCTTACTAAAAGAGTTAATAACAATGGTACCAAACACAACATGAATTTATTTCTGTCCAAAATGGTACTTTGTGTGAGAAATTAACAACTGAAGTTACCATTGAACTCAACACAAAAGCCGCGAATAGATTTTTCAAGTTTTCTGAAGTATTACATGCATGCCTCTGTGGCTGAAATTTCTACACGGCAGTTTTATCAACATGGGCTTTTTATCACAAGTGGAAATAACGCCCGTTGTAACAGTTTACTAATCATGTACTCTACCTTTAAAGTTACGCATATTTTGTGAGATGAATGCTAAAAAAGTGTGTCTGCACAAACATTTGAGAAACGAAAACACCTTCAGTTAAGTTCCTACAGAATGGCACAATTTTGGGAAAAAAAAAATCAAGTGGTGTCTGTTACTAAATGCTATTAACACTTTTTGAGTTAGCCTTTTCATGTCAACTCATGAAATAAAATTTGGGGCCGTTGAAAATGATAATGGCCTTTAAGTTTAAAGCAAGTAGAATTCGATAAGTTCTAGAAATTGTAGAGCGAAAGTCATTTCTCTCACACACACAGGCGGCCGGCTGTCAAGTGCAGGGACGCGCTGACGTCACGGCACTGAACACGTGATCATTCTGATAAAAACTGCAGGCGCGCAACATCTAGGCCTATAGCTAATCCTCAAACACGGAGGACAGTCAGTGTGCGAACATCAGCAAAATCTAACCTCAGAAATGAGCCTACCCGAGCCGGAGCCCGAACCCGAGCCTCTGTGGCCAAACGTGTCCACGAGAGACCCCTTCCCCGAATGGGGGTGGAACGCCACACCGGGTGCCGAGGAGGAGCCGACACCGGAGGCCGAGCCTGGGTTCGGGCCATGTGTGCAAGGGATAATGGTGGCCATAGCCGTACTTATCTTTATCGTGGGGTCCATTGGTAACACGCTTGTTATCATCGTCATAGGGAGGATGAAAGCAGGTTAGTTAATACGAGTATTACAAATTTAAAGCCAATTTACAAGAAAAATCAGACTAAAAGTGTTGATAGCCTAGCAATGGTAACAAACACCACATGGTCTGCAGACAAAATTTTGACCATTCATTTATGTACAAAAACATGCATGGATTTTTTTCAGGCTTTTTAAAGTGGCTGAATTTTTTACAAGGCAGTTTATCAACATTATTGTTTAGTTATGTAATGCTGTTGTTCCTGTTTTAAAACGTTTTCCAATCCTGTAATATGTCTTTAAAAAGGGCTAAACTACCCACTTTTTAATTGTGAAATAGTGCGAAACATACACATGACGTCACAGTACAAGGCAAGCGCCCCCATTTTAACAAATCCGCCTACCGTTTCTTGATCAAAAAAATCCTGATACAAATTGCTCATTTCATCTCGAGCAGAATCGGAAACCCATATATGGAACGACCTTTTATGTATAAAGGCTTTTGCACACTGAATTTATGGGCATACCACCGACTTAAGAACCGACTTATAAGAAGCTCGTTTAACAGCCCTTGGCCTATTCGGTATTCATTCTTTTCTAAGCGGCAAATTAGATAATACGGCGGATTGTTATATTCCTGGATTCACAAGCACATTGGGATGCATGTGCACTGTGAATATACGAATTAACAAATTACAGTCATGTAGATCTGGGATAAGAAAACAAATTAAACGAAAGATGCATAATCACAGGGATTAACAATTGCATAACATGGACTGCTTCAAGTCGCAAATGGATTATTTCTGCTCATTCAGCGAGAAAGCTGAATCGGAGTTGTTGGGCCCCATGGCAACACAGGTTAAAGCATTTTAATTGTTAATGAATCTTAAGGAATTCGTTAAAAAAATGAGCCTTGAGGTTGGTTTTGAGGCTGTTTAAGTTTTTATTTACCATGCAATGTACTGACGGATTAATGTTTTACAACACAACCTTGGGTATAAGTCCTTGTTCGTATATCTATGATTAACATGTTTGTCTTGTGCTAAGAGCGAAGGTTTTAATTTCCACTAGCCTATATTAATATCATGCAATTGGGTTTTTCCACAGTAAAGGGGGGATTTTGGCAACACAGACCGTATCTTCGAGGAAATACCTTTGTCTGCATGGTCTCAAAATAAAAGAAATAAGTTTAAGTTATTAATAACTTGGGTCCAAAAAGGGTTACAAATAGTGTGACAACATGCCTTTCTAAAAACCCTGTGTACAAAATTTCCAATAAGATATCTCTATCCTATAAGATATCTCTTCAGAACAACTGAAACATATTTCTTTTTTTTGAGACCTGACAAATGTATTTTCTGGAAAATATGGTCTGTGTTGCCATAATGCCCCCTTTACCGTACAAAGACCTTATTACATATGACTATACAAGGCCCTGTTGAAATGGATATACTTCTTGAAATAATATGGAAAGTCTATGGAAAGTGAATCCTATCAAGGGTGCATATATATACGACTTTTTATTTTTTTAAACCACTGTCTCAAAGCCATAGCGTAGGCCCCCCTACATGTATATGACGTCTGTACAAACATTTTCTCCGAGTCATGCAGTTATCTCTCAAATTTTAAAGCAATCAGATTTTTTTCGACGGAAAACGCACACAATGTATTTCCATGCGTCCACTTCTAAAGTGTGGTTGTGTAATAGAATGCACAAATTTAATTTAAATCTGCCTCCACATGCTGGCGAAATGATAATCAAATGCCAGGGTTATTTTGATGCTCCTAAAAATAAACAGTTACACAACAATTTGGCTTTCGTCACATGGTTTGATTATTTTTTTATCATCTCATCGTGTCGATGTCTAGTTAATAAGTTTGAACATTAAAGATAAATTGTTATTGTTTGGTCTCGGGGCAAAATTTGCATTGAAATGCAAATTTGAGTAAAAATAGTCGGTTTAAAACAATTATCATCTTTCGCAACGTTAAATTCAGTAAAAGAAGCTTTAATGTCCAGTAAATTTATACATGTGGCGTTGCTTTGATGAAAGTTATTCCCGCGGATTGAATAGAAAATGATTCATTTTTGTTCAAAGTTACATCTCCAGGATGCATTTTATTTAAATTTGTTTTATCTGGGAAGTAATTTGGAAATGTTCTTCTCTATAAGGCCGAGTAAAAAATAAAACATGTTTCTCGTCCGGGTTTTCAAAAAAAAGGAGGAAGAGGGGCTTTTTATTTTTTAATTTTTATTTTTCAAGATGACTGCCATTAGAGATTTCTAGGCCGCTGCAGGTAAATAGACTCGTGCGAAGACATATTTAGCGATGGTACAGTAGCTACACGATGTAGAAAGTCACTGAGAGAGTCTATATAGAAGACTTCGAACTCGCAAGTATTTATTTTCCGACGGATTTGTTGTAGTTTTTAATATTTTGTCTCATTTTTGTGAAATAAAAAATAAAAAATAAATCCAGGCGGCCTCAAAAAAGGAAGCGGGAGGGGACGAGAAACATGTTTTTTTTTTTATTTCGCCTAATGCAGACTTGCAAATCAACATTCTCTTTGTGTTTTTAAATTTCGCACGGGCACAGTAAAAGGTAGAACATATAAGTAATATTGAAGAAAACGTACAGACCGAAGGTGGTTTCATTTTCTCTATGTCGTGCTGCTAGGCCTATAATAGCCCATTGTGGAAAAAAATATCAAAGGAATCGGTATAGGCCTACTCACATATAAATTTAATAAATAAGGGGTTTACCCACAAACGAGAACCTATATAATTAGGCTTCCACATGCATGGACATGCCGGATGTAGTAGGAGCGAGGTCGATTTTTGATTGAAAAACACGACGTTTACTCCGTTGTTAATTTGCTGTGCACGTGTGTCCGCCAATTTGAATGAGCGCACGACATTGTTACTGTACGCTATTATTACCCCTCAACCCAATATCCCCCAAAAGGGGCAAAATTTCGTAAAACTTTTTACACTTAATCGAATTTTTGCGTATAGAATAGTACGGATAATTTTGCTTGAGCACAAGGTATTTCACAACGCAAAGTTATATTCAGCACGCGATTGGAATGCGGCCGTAAATTATCGTCTGCTACGTTCGTAATTTGTGCGATATCGTATGCCTCAAACGAGTGTGCAATTTTTCAAAAATTATCTCTAGTAATAAATTAATTACGGCTTAGTTATCATTGCCACAGAAAATTCTTACCTATCGTTGATTGGGTTATGTCTCTGACTCCTAAAATTTCAATTTCTTTTGGCGCCAAAAAAATGACGTGAAGTTAGCGCAAAAACGCGCCGGACATCACGCGGTTTAGCTCGCTTAGCCTGCTTAGTGCTTGGGCGGGAATGGGTTTTGTAAAATGACAACGCCCGTTTCTGATAGAGCAGAAACGGTTTTTATTAAAATAATTGACCCTAGGCAAGAAACACTTCGGATACATAATTTAGGGATTATCGTTTTCGCGCAATCTCTGTTTTGCGCTACAGAAGTACAAGTACAGTTAACTAAACTACTCAAAAAACGTTCGGTAAGTCAAGTTTGACTGACGATTTCTCTCTTGTTGCAAAATAATTTTCCTTGCATTTTATATCATTGGAAAGCCCTGTTATTTCTCGTTACGATGATGTGTCATTTGTTATGATTAAGCAATTGGGGGATGTGCAGCACAGCTGAATACGGGGGCGGGTGTAAAGTGAAATGTCAAAAAGTGCATGACACATTCCATATCCTCAAAACAAAAGGGGAATGCACTGCATGACAATAGCAGTGATTTTTGTGACATTTCACTTTCCACAAACCTCTGTATTCCGCTATACTGCACATCCCCCAATTTATTAACCATAACAAATGACACATCACTGTAAAGAGGAATAACATGGCTTTCCAATGATACCAAACTCAAGGAAAATAATTTAGTAACAAGAGAGAAATCGTCAGTCAAACTTAACTTTCCGAACTTTTGTTTGAGGAGTTTATATACAATTTATATTTTGCACATAATTCACATGTTACTTTTTGAGAGAAAACAAAAAACATGACAGAAACTTACCCAGAAATGAGTGCATGTGTACTGACGAACTTCAACAAACATGTTTCCATTTCACACGAGCTGGGAAAATGTTCAAATTGCAGCAGCATTTTCAGTCACAGTGAGTAACTTATCCTTTCCTTTGCCGCCCTTTATCAACTCGTCGCGAATGCATCTATATGGTATACTGCGCTATGCGAAGCGGTCGTCTGCCCAAACCAAACAAACTCGTTTTGCTCGCACATTAAAGTTTTAATTAACGAAGTTTCTTCAAAGTTTTCAAAGCAACAAATCTGTCAGAGGTGACACAGTCATATAATGTCCATCTTCTCAGTCACTCCAACTCTGAGACACTCCGCTCAAAATGATACGAATGCAGAAACTTTTGCTCCTTCGTCACAAGGAAGACGACGACCCGGAACCATTTTGTAACTATTTTGTACAGTGCAAACGACAACGTCACGAAGAGCGCTTTGTGTAATATGCTAATGAGCACACGCGTGGAGCGCGTACACGCGCTCAAACCACCTGTGCTGTTAATTAATGCAGGAATGTGCCGCTGAACTTCTTGTTGTGCAGTTGCGACATCGGCTCGTTTCATATGTAAATGCTGTTGAGGAAGTCGCTCCTAAGTTGAAAACAATTTTGACAACTGTCTTTTACAGTACCGAAGGCCATGGGAAATTAATTATTTAGTTTCTTACTCAAACGGGGCCCTTTCCAGATATAAAGCTATTTTCGAGATTCATTTACCCAAAGTTGATAAAACGAAACAAGTTCGGTTTAGAGTATAGTTATAAATGGAAAGTGTGACGTCACAGGTCGCCGTCACTTGCACCGTTCACGAATCTACTGGTATTTGTACTGGATTCGGCAAAATCGTTGTTTTTATATCCGTTTGTTAACTGAACTCGTAGCAGTTGGACAGGGTCTTAATAAATGAATATGAACTAAACTTTTAAAAAAGTTTTGCGCAAGTGCACCTGTATTTCGCTGTATGGTCGTTGCTGTATTTTGGGTTGTTGACTCGCAACGCTCGGGTGAAAATTTAGCGTTGCGGCCTGCGGGTTCAACACATGCATGGTCGTGGTGCCTGTGCCCTTGAGCAAGGCACTTAACTACAATAGATCTAAAACATAATGACGTCATGGTTTGTTTACATACATGCTTTCCTATGGCCCCGAGACTCCTCGGAAGAGATGTGCGTGCATATAAACAAACCGTGATGTCATTATGTTTCAGGTCTATTGCTCCATCCTTCGGAAGGGATGTAAAGCCGTTGGTTTGTAAAGTCAATTTCGCATTCGCGAAACCGGTGTGAACTATGAACCGGGCTTGACGTCGCATGCCTACGGTGAATTACAACTTAATTTGTGCGTATCAAATTTGTTTTCCTCTATTTGTTTAACAGGCCGGACAGTGACCGAAATCTTCCTGACTTCTCTGGCCATCGCCGACTTGTTAGTGTGTCTTATCTGTTCCCCCCTCCTCGTGGTCGGAATCCTGGTAAGCTCAGGACACACCGGGGTCTCCTACAAAATCGAACAATTCCTGTTCTACTTCTCATCTGTGGCGTCCATTTTCAACCTGACCGCCATCGCCCTGGACCGCCACGATGCCATACTGCACCCGATGTCCCGGCGGATCACCAAGCAGCGATGCAAACCGATTCTGGCGGTCATCTGGGCCGCCTCTGCCGCCGTAGCTACGGTGATCCACTTCATACCCAATGAGTTTGAAGTCATCGTGCTCGCTGTGTGTTTCACCATTCCATTCGCAGCGATGGTAATCAGCTACGCTCGGATCTTGAGAGTTGCCAGAGCGGCCGAGCGAAAGGTAGCGGCCGCGAAGAACTTCAACAACTCATCCAAGGAACACAGTAAGACGGATAAGACAGTCAAGATGGTGATTATTGTGGTGGTCGTCTTCGCCGTGTCTTGGGTACCGAGTCTAATCAGCAGGTTGTTGAAGTACGTCCTGGATGATGTTATGTCTAAAGACGAAATTGCAATCATGGAAGTCACGGCGTGTCTAATCGCCTACGCGGGGAGCGCTCTTAATTTCCTTGTCTACGCTTTCATGAGTCGACGGTTCAAGACGGGCCTGGCTCAGGTAATAGGAATGACACCGGACAGGCGGACAACTGATCAACTAACCCACTTAATACCTAACCAAAATGCTGGCCAGCCACCCAATAATAGCCTCCTGGACAGCCTATCTACTGAATTATACTCTGGCCGGCCAACTGGCCAGTAAACCTAGTGGCTGGGTAGATCTACTGGCCAGCCGACATTACTGACCAAACGACACATTGACCAACTAAAGTCCTCGCCAAATGACATTACTGGTCATCCAACATTAGTGGCCAACTGCCATTAGTTGCCAGACGATTTGTTGGCAAAGATTATTGGCCATCTGATCTACTGGCCAGCTGCCTAATGGCCAGTCCAACCACTTGCCAAACGACCAACAACCAGACTAACCAATCTTTCACCAAACCATGAAAGTTTTAAAAAAATGGCTCGTCTCTCAGCCTTCACTTTTGGCTCCGCGCCAAATATCTTCACAAAGATGAATAGATAGCCACGATATATGATTATTTCAGTCCCCATAGGCCTAACAGTGGCCAAAGATTGTACGCGAAGTAGGCCATTTCCAACCATGAAAACTTCTACTTGTATCACTTCTTTCCATTTCGATTCTTTATACAGCTCCTTGGGTGTAATCGATTCGTTCGAAAAATCGATCCTACAGATGGAGACATCGGCAAAACCTGCATGAACGCCGCTAACGTAAACTCAGCTCAGAACGTCTGCACGGTGAACACTACCAAGTCTACAATGTGAACTCCCACTACGCTCAGACCGTGCCGCAGCACAAGTACAGCAAGTGGACAGGAATCGATTACTGTAAACCGACATCGAATTGAAACCAAAAAACGAGTAGTATCGATTCCAAAAAAGTGTTAAATATTTTGTGGCACGAATTTGGCGCGCGCGCATTGCTAGCTGACGAACTATGCCTTTAATTCATATATAAGCTGAAAGAGCATTTTAGTAAATACATGTATTTCTTTTTCATCTCATGAGACGAAAATTCACTTCCTTCTGCACCACTTCGCCCAAACACCAATTTGCCCGAATTTCACTTCGAACCCCAAAACACGTTGTGCACAGTGCAAAGGCCGTGGTTCACGGCGAAGTGGTTCTGCGCGAAGTGAGTATACAGCTTTTTCTTTTACCGTTTTCTCAAAAGTTAGATGAAGTACGGAGCTGACTTTTACTCAGGTTGGTTCATGCATATCTTCAATCACACAGGGAGATAAAACTATTTGTAACGGTTTACCAATCATGTGTACAGTTCTACCTTTGAGTACAGTGGCACAAGTATTTGCGCCATTGATTAATATACCGTATAAAGATAACCGTCATCTTGCTGGGCAGATTCCTTGTTCCTTCAGACATGCACGACTGCACATGTTGTGCTTATTGTTGACACATTGCTCCACAAGATGGCAGCTATTCGATACGGTATACATTGCCTTTTTCCTCCGTTGTCAGAGACTGAATTACTATTTTTTTTTATAATAGGGTATTTTGTTGTTATACATGTACTAGCTCCAGGAGTCGAAAGCAAAGAATAGACCTTGCACGGCGGCCATGATAGAGGGCAGTCACATTGTCACAGTGCGTCATGCAGGAGTAGGCACTTTGTGGGTCTATTGTCACATCATTTGAATATGAAAACCTGCCCTCTGTCATGGCCGCCATGCATAAGGTCTATAACCGTATTTTTTTGCCGACCACCGATTACATTTTTTGACCACGGACTCAAAATGAGTGTCACAAAATATGACCCAATTTGGCGCATGCGTACTTTTCTTTGTTGTAAATACGAACTCACCTGTACAATCCGGAAGCTTTTAGCAGCTCCGGGAGCAAGAAAAACACTTAATTTCGACACATATAAATATGGGGAGGGGGAGGAGGTCCCCTTGTGTACCTAACTCACCGTGTATGTATAAGCCATTAATTCCATACAGCTCAATTGTGTAAACAAAAAAGGTAAATTAAATAAAGTAGACTATTACACTTGAAAAGATTCTCGTTTCTTATTTGTGAAAACGACATATTGTTACCTCACGTGAAGAGTTTTTCGGTCTACTTCTGCAAAAGGTGTCAACCACTGACCTATAAACAATGGATTGATAACGACTTCTTGAATGTAGCAACAGTCCGCCATCTTGCCTTCCCTAGACTGGTTATACTACATGTGTATTCACTAGGCTCATGTGTTAAGTGGAATGCAAGTCATCGTATAGACCGGGGAGCAGTCCAGGGTAAGATGGTTGATGTGCTGCTTCAATAATTGCATGGCCATCTGCTGTTGTAAGCATCCACTGTGTCAGTGGGACAAAAAGTACGAATATAATCCACAGATTCCATTATAAGCTTTTAATGGAGTTCTATGTCCGTTGTTTGAGGGACTTTGAACAAACCACATGTATTGTTTGTGCTCGAAGTTGCTCGAATATGTGCATGCAATAACAGTGCAAGAAACGGGGGCCACCGGAAAGAAAATCTGCAGACATCTACTACGGGGGGTAGCTCCTGTCGTTTTCAGACTTATTTCAAGTCTGAGATCGCGTATGCTTCACTAATTATGGTAAGTACCCTATGCATAACTGGTACATTATATACACGAAGTCAAACTTAAAATAAGTCTACAAACGACAGGACCTATGTCTGCAAATTTTCTTACCGGGGACTCTTTCAAGAACTCCCAAAAATGCACATCATCCATAAATACTCAAAAATATCTATACATTTATCATGCTTCCAACAGATATTTTATTTTCTTTAAAATTGTGTAATGCAGTTAGTTTAAACGTCACCCACCTTTCATTAGAATAAATCAACAAGTTATCTGAAGTCAACGATTTATTTTAAATCTCTCGACACAAACGGTGACACTGGCGTTATTTCATTAAAATAAATTCTATCGAAAAGCAAGGTCGACAAGGAAACAATTTCATATGCTGGTTAACCAAGTAGGGACTCGAACCCGAGACCTCTGATGCACCGGGAAGATGCTCTACCAGCTGAGCTATGAAGCACAGTGGTATACTCCATCAGGTTTTCCCCCAAGACCTTCGACACACCAGGCAGATGCTCTACCAGCTGAGCTATGAAGCAAAGTGGCTAAACGTTTCTCTGTTCAGTCCGTTGTGCATGCTGCGATGTGTAACTAGTTTAAAGTAACGAACACAATGTGGTGAATTGCCAAATCGCCACAGATATGAATTACGGGTTGACAGAAAATCCCCGAGACCTTCCAATTTCGATACGTCAAAGGGCGCTCTCCAGTGACAGATTATCAAAATAAAATCGGTCAAAGACATTTTAACATAAAAATACAGACTACAAACTTTCTTGAAATTTAAATTTTAAAAAAAGTGAAACCGTTGTGCAATAATGGACGTTAGGCGTCCGCTATACAGTCGAACATCGATAATAAAAGCACTGTTAATACAAGATTCTGCTTATAACGAGGACAATTTTAGGTCCCATTCCTGATAATACAAGGTTCCTGTTATAACAAGGACCCCTTAGCTTTATATAACGAGGTTTGACTGTCGTGTGGTAGCCACCACGAGTAAATTCAAAATGTAAACGGCAAATGCTAAATACCCCGTCATTTTGGTATCTACAAGATATCGGATATAAGAAAGATAACAATGATAATATATTTAGTTCTAGCTCTATTACATATTTTACCATGAGTTGAAGTTGTCTAAAAAGAGAGACAAAAAATGCGACAAAAGACAGCGGTGTATGTCTGTCTAAATGTATATGATTGTGCAGGGTGCATATTTTGCTTCGTTCAAAATGCGCCTTTAAGATGCCAACAAAATAGTTGGACAAAAACGGGTTACCAAGGAATCGAAACTGGTGGAAAGATAAAATTGCTGTATTTATCAACGTGGACCTTTCCACGTTTGTGGCAGCAAACAAATCAGACCTTTTAATTGGTCATGTTTGAGGTAATGTGCCTATTCTTAAACAACGAAGGACTAATGTGTTTGCTGCCACCAAGAGGTCTCATTCTATGTGACAATGCCAACGGTAGATGGCAAAGCCGTGTCAGCAGACTTCATTGGCTGTGGCTAGAAATTACACACGAATCTATGGAAGACACTATAGGTAACCGGCTTGATCGCTTTCCATAGACTTGTGTACAATATCAAGCTGCAGCCAATGGATTCAGATACAGCGGCTAGCTCACTTTCAATAATGAGCAAGTTCGGGCGGGCGACTATAGTTAACTAGACTAACCATAGTCGATCTAGATGTCACCCGAACGCTGCGTGGTTTGACTAGCTAGTCTGACTAGAGGAACCAAGCCCCGGGGGTAGGTTAGTCTAGTTAACTATAGTCGCCCGCCCGAACATTTTTGCCCAGAACACGTATCTACCGTAGTACATGAACATGAAGGCTAAATGTATAGTCTCTATTTAGGTCAAACTTTCAAATTTAAAGTGACGCTGTTGCCTGCACAGCTCTTTCACAAATTATACAATTATTTGTTAAAGGTGCACGGTGTTCCACACAAAAAGTGACACGTTTTTCAACGCATGTCGTTAATTATTTGTCTTATACTGTACGTTTTTACAATTAATTAAATTCAATGGTCAAATCGGTGTACAGTTTACACATTTGCTGCACTACTTTTGGACATTAATATTAACGGGCATTCCCCAAGGCCTGCTCACTTTTTGAACTAATGTTCCAACGTAAACTTCCCTTTGGCAAAATCCATACAGAATTTTAATACACCGCCCAAAAAGGTGTACATTTTGCTGCTGACTCGACTATGGTCGTTTGTGCAGTGCAAGTGATGCTTAAAGCGCAAGGGGAGAATAGATCTGAAAAAAATTCGTGGAAGAAAACACCAACACTATACCAGTCGCGTAAATACACCATAGACAACTCAGCTTACTACTGGACATGTAAAGGTTAAAAGGTACACTTCTAGTAATCATTAATATGAGATATTTGTCACCAAAAAGGAGTAAATTTTGTTTTATGATAAAACGGCACAAGAACATCAAAAAAAGGAAGTTGTACATCTACCACTAATATAAAGTTCGTCCATAATTTCAGATCAGCAATGCACGACAGCTTAAATTCTTACTAAGATACCCAACCCCAAAACACTTATATTGTTATATTTTTATATATATCAAATTCATTGTAACTGTACATCAACCCATGTACTTCAGTTTTTTTCTCTCTTAAACTATTTGCGTCAACACAGAGTTCTAACTCTGAACTGAACCCTTCCGCCATTTTTGTCCTAATTTTGGTTTCCATGCACCAAATACACGTTCCGATTTCAGTGCATCAACTGCACGTTTCTTTTCAATACACAACAGGCACTGCAATGAGTTAAAGTTCATCTAACAAAAATGAAAAAAAAACTTCAGTGATTTAATTTAATAGAAGCAGCAAAAATTTACAAATAAAATTAAAGAGTTGAAGAAGAAAAAAATGCACTTGTTCTAAATCTCGATCGCCACGATTGCAATTTTTTAAATGGTGACAAATTACATGAGGTTTTGCACAAAGCCGACAGATCAACATATATACAGATAGCATGGAATCCTTTAGCCTAAATACAATACCTGTATTACGACGGTCAATTCAATTTACAATCAGTTACAGCAATCATTAAAGTAACATCTATCTTCAGTATCTATGATCAAGTTTTTCAAGAATATTCTCTTTTTCTAAAAAAAAAAAAGAAGACCTTTTTATCAATCGCTATACCACAAAACAATTGCATACAGTGCATTGAATGAGCTGTGAAAATATTCTATGGAAAAAAATTCACGACAGAGCGTCATTTTCAGGGTTTTTTTCTTCAGTTTTCGAACAGATAGGAAAGTTAAAGGACAATTAATTCACAAAGATTTATCATAAAGTACAGAAATGTGGTAAACTGTGGGAAAACCGGAAAGGATGTTAATAGCAAAGCTAAAGAACATAGAAGAGAATACAAAGTAGAAAAAAGAAAAGCGGCCAGTACAAAAAAAGCAAACGAGATAACAAAAAATTTGAAAGGTAAAATGAAATGCAACGCATTTGAAGCAAGGTGTATCCGACAACGTGAAATCTGCTTGCTAATAACTATCAACAGGCACATAGGAAAAAACCTCAAGCACAATTTAAGAAATTTAAGATTTTTTTTTACTGTATTAAGCCTTCTTAAACGGGCTTACAATCAATTGATACCTACATGGAACCGAACATTTGGGTGTCGACCCTAATCACACATTAACAAAGAAAAAGAAAACCTGTCTTTCTGGTTAATAAGATGACACTTACTTCAACTCGTCAATTATAAATTCACCTGTTCCGATGACCACCGGTCTTTAAACCTGACCCCTCGTCACTCTTAACCATGAAGGTCCAAAAATACGAAATCCAATACCGAAACCTCAAATGAAGCTCATTCTATTCTTCAAATCCGTTAAACCTGTTAAATTCGCAGACCAAAATCCATTCCATAAAACCTTTCATCTGTGGGACTGTGCCCACTTGTCAAAAAACCAGTTTCTCAAAAATTCCCTCCGAGTCCACTAAAATTACTAGTGACTTGGACATTCTCTCTATCTTCGCAAAACTCCCGAGGGAGTTCTCGGGATGACACAAAACACTACCGAGAAGCCATGAATAATCGTGAATAATCTTCAGATCGTGGTAACGTAACACTCTGGCTTCATCAGATTTTGCATTCAACAAAGAGAGAACTTAATCTCTTAGACCTGTCCGAACCCTTGCTCAAAATACCTATCTTATACATACAGACCATCGCGACGTCATCCGACAAGGATGCGCTCTTGTTTTAATGGGAACAGCGAACTGGGAGGACAGGTTTCGTGGGCTCTAAGAGGAGATGTTTTGCCTATTTGCAAGGGGCACTTGGTGAGCCGGAGCGATGGAAGTGAATGTTTATCCACTTGAGGTCCCGGCGTTGCCACACCCTTGTTTCTTCCGACTGAGCTGTAACAGGCAGGCCATTTCTGGAGTTTGGATAAACAGAGTAAACAAAGTATTACCCAGTGGCTGGTGTGCTCCACTCAATGAGTTTAGCACACCAAGATGATTTCGCAAAATGGTGGGGAGTGAACCATCTTGCACTGCTAAACATGCTATAGATCCTATCGAATAGCTGCCATCTTGTGGGGCAACTTTGGACATTTAAATTGGTGAACAATGCAAGCACAAAATGTGCAGCCGTGCGAATCCTCACTTAACAAAGGAACTTCCCTTCAAGATGGCGGCTGTTCGATACGGTCTATAGACCATTCTGGTAACCGGGGACCCCTTACCTATGTTTTTGGCTGGTAACTCATTTTTGCGATGCCAATAAGGTTTTTTTAGCCCTTACCCGATGTAAGTTTATGCACTGTACACTCAGTGCTTTCCAAGACACTGAGAAGAACCTCATAGAGTTCAAAGGTCAAGCACAAATTGCTAAAGAGAGCTCACCGGTCAATGTACTGTGTGAGTCGGACATACGCAATGCAGGCCGCGTCGTCCCCAATCAGGTGTACGTGGGGGTGTAGTATGGTGGTGTTGCGTGCCCTGTTGTTCTTGGACAGCACTGCAAAGGCAAAAGCCAGACGGCGTTTTTCAGACTCTTTCATGCTAAGGCCACTGATACCACTAGGACCACTGGAGTAGGTTGGGGCCGAGGCTGTAGCAATGCATGCCAGAAACAGGCAGATTTAGTACACCATCAACTAGTGCCATGCCAATATTTTTCTTATTTTTTTTATCAAATTTTTTATTTGTTTTTCTTATCTTTAATAATAAATTTTGAGTAAAAACGTTCACAGCATTGAACAGGTTTGCTTAAATATAATTGACCAATTATCGACAACTTTCAGATGTAAATTAAGGAATTACTGCATCGGTCCGTGGAGGTAATTTTGCCCATTCACGATGTGGTATGCACTTTAATAATAAGTGCGTTTACCGAGGACACGCTAAAACTCACGGCGTGCTCGGGCGGGACTCGAACCCACGACCTCCTGCATACTAGGCAGACGTCTTAACCACTCGACCACCGAGCATGCCGATGGCGAATGGCGGGTTCGATGGTCCTACAGTTGGCTACTGTCATTTCAGATGTTTGCAGTTTTAATTTGGCGGGGTTAAAAAATGGACATTGAAAATTTGAAAATCTTCTTTCCAAATATGTTGTTTTGGTAAATATCTGAGTTTAAAATTGCTAATTTTCATAAAATTTGACGCAGAATTTTGACAAAAGAATGGAGAAATTCTTGCACTTTGAGGAATTTGGTTTCCAAATTTGCATTTTATTTAACTTTTAAAATGCCTCAGGAAATGCCCATTATGTCATAAAAGTATTTTCCTTTGTTTTAGAAAAGATTTCTCCAAATACGAACATTCTTGGAATTCATTGCTAAAGCTTCTGCTTTTCAAGGAGGGGGAATTGAACTTGCTAGGAACATAACATGGGGGGAATTTTGAAAGGCAAAGAAAGGAATCGATAATGGAACAATTACAAGCTCGAAACATTTGAAGTTTTGGAAGATTTCTCAAAGGCACAGCACTAGTAAAATAACCCATAAGGGATCTGTCGCAACAAGTTGTTCTTGATGAGTGCGTCTAAATTTCAAAATCGAATTACTTGCCAAAATTCTTTTGGCTTACGACTTTTTGAGCCCAAAATGAACAACTTGTTGCAACACACCCCTTCTACAATGCATGCAAATTATGAAAGAAATTAAAAGGTAATTAAATTAAAATTAATACAAGTCAATTTGTAAGAAGTTGTTCCACTTTTAATCTTTCTTTCAAGATTACAGGCCGCAATTGGAGCCGAGTTTTGAATTGTAATTAATTCTTGCTTTATGAAAATAGCAACACTAAAAATCCAAGGTCAATCCTGACCATCTAAATATCTTGACTTTAATTTTCTAAGGATGGCGAATATTTTGTTTGCGCAATATTTTGTTTGCAGAATTTGAGCAGTTTAAGAAAAATGGAAAAATAAATTACCGAATAAAATTCACAAAAAATTTGGAAAAAGAAAATTGTCAGAATCTTAGCTTTTGTACCATGCTCTACAAATTTTGATAAGCCAAAATGCAGAAAATGGCTGATATTAACCAAAGTTTTATATGAAGCATTTGTTCTGCTGTTCAGAAGAATTAGATTTTTGACCCTCTCTTGAATGAGTTTCTCTTAAATCAGGAAATATGAACTTAATTCATTTTCAAATTAGAATTCAACTGCAATTTAATACTCTACCTTAAACAAATGAAACAAAAAAATCATGCATTTTCTGCGGAAATAATTAGGGTGTTCTATTCTGGCATGCAATGCAAGATGCAATGTTGACCATTAACCAATCAAGATGGGACGAATTAAGAGGATCACTCGACCGTACTTGGTCGTCAATCCACTAAATACTCCCCAACTTCATTGGTTAGTATCAAATCTCAACTTACCCTGAAACGCATATGCTTTAGGTGACAAGAAAATGTGCAGGGTTTTAACACTGAGGATTCAGGATTCACATTTCCCAACCACCAATTCATAAACATTTTAAAAAAATTAATTATTTTCCAACTTTTCTTTTGTGGTACATGTACATGGATGTGCAACTGCCTTATCACCATTGAAATGAAAGAACCAAACTTGGGATATGGTCCTCATCAGGATTTGAACCCGAGACCTCTGACTCTCTGGACAGATGCTCTACCAGCTGAGCTATAAGGTACAGTGGTATATCCCTCAGGTTTTCCCCAAGACATCTGACACACCAGGCAAATGCTCTACCAGCTGAGCTATGAGGTACAGTGGTATACTCCCTTAGGTTTTCCCCAAAGCTTCTGACACACCGGACAAATGCTCTACCAGCTGAGCTATGAGGCACAGTGGTGTACTCCCTCGGGTTTCCCCAAGGCTTCGGACACACCGGACAAATGCTCTAATAGCTGAGCTATGAGACAGTGGTATACTCCCTCAGGTTTGCCCCAAGACCTCGGACACACAAGGCAAATGCTTTACCAGCTGAGCTATGAGGCACAGTGGTATACTCCCTTAGGTTTTCCCCAAGGCCTCTGACACACCGGGCAAATGCTCTAACAGCTGAGCTAAGAGGCACAGTGGTATACTCACTTATGTATTCCATTTTGTTTCGGAGTGTTGCAAGGATGCATAACTGAGCAAAGTAATGAATGCTATATTTGTTATGGTACCTAATCAAGATTAAATTGAAACATGACATGAGAGAAATATAAATTTGTCCTTATCAGGATTCGAACCCAAGACCTCTGACAACGTAAACAACAAGATATGGTGGATGAGAAAATCTGACAATTCCTATAGAAGTGTCCTAGCGTTAATCCTGCACATTTTCCCGGACACCAAACCATACAAAACGACACGTAACTTACCAAGTCTTCTCTGAGGAGAGGGGAAGTGGGGTGGGGAGCTATACCACAATTATAATGCATTCCACAGCAAGGATGGTATCATGCAATATGACTGCCAGTGGCCCTAGTGTGTGTATGTGTATCATACGAGTACCGACGGGAACCAGCTAAGAAATACATCAATACACGTATTCATGATTATCGCAGGGAACTTTTTTGAAAATCCTGTAAAAATAAAAGGGGATACTTTGAGTGTTGTTTACAAATAATATATTCAGAATCAGAACAATGGTGAAATGTTAAGGTAAACTGTAAAAAACAAACATAAGAAAAGAAAAGAAAACAAATATCGGCATTGAAACAAGATTCATTAAATTAATTACTCCGAGTCCTTGGACCAAATCTTAAAAAGTAAATCAATGTAAGATTGAGAGATGCGTAATTTCACAAAATCATAAGCACAAAATCATTTGAGAAAAATAATTTAAACTGCCAGATAACTTTCAATTTATAGGAGACTTCACTTTAAATTTTCATGATTTGAATGGAATGCTAAATTGTTGTCATTCTTTGCAGTCGGGTGCAGTGATTGCTGCTACAATCTTGCAAGTGCTTGGGATAGGTTGGTGATTGGGAACCACACAGAACACCACCTGGACAGATTGGGTTGTGCCCAATTTGTGAGTCTGCCCAATTTGTGGCACAAAAATTCAGCTTTAATGGGAAAGAATATTATACCCAGCACGATATGTGGCAGAGGGACTCCCCCTAACGCCCCTATACCTCAACACACTCTTCCCTTTTGTTAACGCACCAATCCCCCCTAAAAACTGAAAGGAATTCCTTGGAAATTCCTTGGATGTTTGAGACACAATAGGGGAACAATGGTAGGGGGGAGTCCGTTTGCCACATATCGTGCTGCATATGAAGAATATGTCTGATAACTGACAGTGCATTGTATGGACCAAAACAAAAATGACACACCAGTTTGTACAGTAACACGACAGTGGCACACAGGGAGGGACTTTCACTTTTGTGTAGAATTTCTTCCTAAATATTTCAAATCCAAACAAACCGGTTTTGATCTGTTTTGAAATAAGGCAAGATTTTGAACAAAATATTTCTGCTGAAATTATATTAATTTTGCCAAGGATTATTTTCAAATATGTGACAACTAAAAATGAGGGGAGAGGTCCAGAGATCATTTGTCACACCCTTGAGTCAATAAAGACCCTGAATTTGAACCTTTTGGCAATGTTTAGGGCAACGCGTTTGACTGTTATTTTGGTTGTTTGCACTACAAACAAAATACTCATATTTGGCGCACTTCAAGCTGCAGTTGAAATGGCGCGCCCACTAAAAACTGTTACATGGGTCTTTCTATAAATTAGGGGTCCAAAAGTGTGACATTTAGTGTCCCCCGTTACACCTGATGTGTTATTTGTCGTACAAAAATCATTAAAATGGCTTTTAAATCATTTTGTATGAATTGTACTTTATGTACTCCCTCTTTGAGATGGAAAGTATTTAAAGAATGTGTCCTGAATTTACAAAAACAAGATTTAAAATGTAACGGGGGACACCAACTTGGACCTTTTGAATTTGACATTTGGCGTATTAATAAAAACATGATTCTGCAGTGGACGAAAATCTAAATCCTGTGTACATAATGCATACATGTACTAACAAACATACAAACAAACGAAGGCATGACTGACTTGAACTGAACACCAACTACATGATCACAAATCACATGGCTGACATCAACTACATGAAATAGTACAAACGCTTTATAGTGTGCAACTTTTTATACGTATTGAGCATATAAATTTAATGTGTGATTTGGTGTTTGCTTACCGTTATCAAAGTAAAATCGATGAAAATCCATGCCCTCGACCAGATTCCCAAAAGCTTCCGGCTCAAAACAGGTCATATGAGGATCGCACAATTTTCTAAAGTTGGGAGATAAAAATAAATATTAATTATTTCATTTTAATATTTTAAAATCAGAATCTTCCACATCAAGTACAAATTTGTATTTTGTTACTCATTAAAGACTCATTAAAGACGGAGGCTCATCAATGATCGACGAGCTAATTCGTGCCACGAAATTCACCATGCTCCATACCTTGCCCGAGCTCTTACAATCCCGGAGGGTGCAGGCGCGCTCGACAGCGAACAGTATTACATGTAAGTCGAATCACACGCGTGTGTACGTGTGTTTGAAACCAATGAGCCTGCCCCGTCCTGAATTGTAACGGCTGACTGCCCAACTAGTATGGAGCGTGGTGAAATGCGTGACAACAATTTGTTCCTAACGCATTGAAGAGCCTGCATCTTTAAAGGTTTTGTGAGGTGAAAATTATCACCCAGCTGTTTTTATACAGAAATCAAAAGATCAAAGTGTTGCAGACAAAGGGGCAAACTCAAATTTGTTTTCATTTCAGAAAGAAGTGTCATTTTCTCTACTTCAAAAATGTCTTGTCAGACGAGGGCGCTGTTTGTTGCTGGTCATGGAGGGAACCCACAGTGGAAAAACAAAGAAAGAACATTACATTTCAAACAGTAGCAGTAGCCCACTGATCCATTTTTGACCCAAACAAACTTGTTAGGGTTGTTGCAAATGACATACTAAACAAACTCAGTAAACTTATATAGTTCATGATATAAAGAAGCCACTGAAAATGACATTAACTTTTGTACACAAGTCTATGGAGAATTCCTGTTTTTCCTGAGATGACATCACGGCTTTGCTCATGAATATGGAAATTCTCATTAACATAAAATTAGAAAACAGGCAATTACACCAAAACGCAACTATCAAATTCTCTGAAATTGACCGAAATGTATAAAACACATCCTCTACTATTATTTTATGTAATAAAAACCCTATTTCACACGTCCTTTAAAGTCAGAATTTGGCACCACAGTGAGATTTTCGCACTGTGAATTCATAGAAATTTTAACTAGTTTCAACTTTGCGTATGATGGTAAAAAAAAAAATCAACTCTATTGAGTTCATCTCAACAAATGCACCGAGTACAACACATACTTGACCTGTTAAATATCTCATACATTCATGCGTGTAGGAAGCATTTTGTATCACACTTTTTGCATTCTTGGTCAAACAAATCTAGTAGTCATACAGAATTCCTTCTTTGACCCTTTGTGCCGATAGAGGTCCTACAGGGACTTGTAAAGTAGAGAGAACAACCGTGAGTTGTACACTCGTTTCTTACGTGTATCCCTCAAAGTCTCCGTTGTTAATCACGTCTATGAGACCCTCAGTCACTTTTATGATCTCCATCTTGCGAGCTGAAGACAGAGACGACAAGAGAGCAAGAAAAATGGAAAAGGATTAAAAGAAAACGTGAGAGATGGTTTACAAAAATGGGTTTTGAACTTGAAGGACTCGCGACAGACTCGCGACGGACTCGCTACAAACTCATTACGAACTTGTGACAGACTCATGACGAACTCGCGACAAACATTTGTTGAGTCTTATACCTCTGAGGTCATCGTCTTCAACTACGCTGCTTTCTTGCGATTCTTTAATGTCGTTATCCTTCTTCACCAATGTTTTCCCACCTGCTTTGAAAAGAAAACAGCGAAAAAATACAGGTAGATCAATTGCTGATTTCTCAAGAAATTGACACTTAATGGTTAAATTTGTCAGTCTGAGTCAAAACAACACACCTGCTTTTCTTAGTGTTATTTGTGATAAAAAAAAAGTCAATATGTTTAAAAAAACAAAACAAATACACAGCAGACAAACAATTATAACAAAACTTTAGCCAAATGTTGTCAGGTACTTTGCACCCCATTTTGTAATAAACTTTTAGACAAACAAGAACCATATGGAAGCCAAGAGATGTGTTGTTTTGATACATCATAAAGTTTTCTTAAGGAAAAAAAAAGGAAGAATGTATGAGGCAATGGTGAGGCTCAACTTCAAATTTTAGGGTAGGGTTCTTTTTTAATAAAGTCTGTTTAGGCTCAATTGAAAATTTTTAAAGAATATATCTAGTTCAAAACTGTCAGAAATAAACATGTTTAAAAATTTACCTCTCTTTTTATTAGCTTCTTTGGTTAAAAAAAAAAAGTCGACAAAAAGTCAAATTTTGTAAAGTTCAGCTTCCATTGTCTAACACAATACTTCCACAAGGACTGCCAAATGTGAGTTAAGAATGATGTTAAAGAGACAGAGAAATTACGTCGTGATAATTAGAGACTAATGACTTTAAAAATGATCCAAATTTCATTTGGGTGGCTTTGGGGTGAAATGTGCAGTATGATGACAGTATGTTGTTAAAACTGTTAATGAAACTGATGTGTGTTATGGAGCAGTAACTTGTTCTACATGTACTAGAAAACTAAAACAATCCTACAACTGTTTTATTCTGAACAAAATCTTAGGTCCAAAAGAGAACTTGGTGGAAAAAGTCTTCGAGATAGGAATTGTCTGTGCCTAAGTCCTACAATGGGACTTGGGAATCCCTAAGATCCATCTTAAGATGTTTGTGCAACTATTTCTTAACTCGGGTTGGAATTAACCAGGAACGTTTTGTGCAAAAAATTGACCAATTGGAATAACACTACACTGTCAGACGAATGTTAGCCCTTTAAATGATAATGTAACGGTATTCAGCCAGTGCAGAAAATAAGGTGATGCAGAACTATAGTACCATGCTTGACTAAGCTGGACAAGACAATGCATGACTTTCCTGGGTCTCTCCCCAAACACCACTTGAAAAGACTTTGCGAGAACTAACTGAACAAAAGCAACTACATGTAATTAAGATGCCATCGAAGAACTTTTGATGCACTTTGTAAAAGCCCCAGTAAGCACATGATGTAAACATTTTGAAGCAAATTGTAACCATTGGCGTGTGAATGAATGCTACATTTTACAGTGCTAGTACTGTGCGAAAGCAACATCTACACAGCAGATTTTGTGTTTCTTTTTAAGCATGTCATACTTCAGGTGAGCAATGGCAGTGAAAGACCCAACTTTATTTGAGAGAAGGAATCCTTAGATTTTTTGGGAGGCAATAATTAACAACTAGATGAGTCTTTTCTACGGTAAAGGGGGCATTTTGGCAACACAGACCATATTTTCCAGAAAATACCTTTGTCTGGTCTTAAAATAAAAGAAATAAGTTTCAGTTGTTCTGAAGAGATAACCGCCCAAATAGGATTACAAATAGTGTGACAATATGCCTTTCTAAAAACCCTGTGTACAAATTTCTAATATACGTTCGTAACCGGGACGGCCTAGAATGCAACACAAGTGTCGGTCCCTGTTACGAGTGTATATTTGAAATTTGTACACAGGGTTTTTAGAAAGGCATGTTGTCACACCATTTGTAACCCTTTTTGAGCACAAGTTATCTCTTCAGAACAACAAACTTATTTCTTATATTTTGAGACCAGACAAAGGTATTTCCTCGAAAATATGGTCTGTGTTGTCAAATTCCCTCCTTTACTGTGGAAAGACCCAGATAGACAAATCTGGGACGTGTATAAGACATACTCTGACAAATTGTTTTCGTTCAATTGATTGATTTTTTTCATGCTAAGGGACAGGAAAGTTATTTGAAGCATTCAATCCCAAGTCAAATGACTATCATCAAATCAATGCTAAATCTTTATGGATGAGTAATGCACTCTGGAAAATTGTACGGAACAAACATGGCTACTTTACACATGTACGTTCATTAGGAGAGTGCCACTGTAAAACACAATGCAAATATACCCACCCCCAAAATATTAAACATGTAGTTAATACGCATATAATTCAGATTCCCACATACCACGAGTGTCGCTAACACTACCAAAGTATCTTTTCTAGTTAATACACAACAATGCCGAGCCTCTGCTTGTTAATATCAATAAACTGTGTCGTGCTGGTCGAACTGCATTTTGAAAACGAAGGCTAAAGAGAGCCAAACGCAATGACCGATACATTTGACCGAATCAAGGTGAAGGTACAAATATGGGTCAAATTGGATTGCGAGGAACGTTGGTATAGTGTGTGGTAACTTTGTTTGCCCTGTGCTTGTTTATTTGTTGATACAACCGGTGTACTTCGCACTATCACACACACAAGGCCTCATTACTCCATGTGCACTTGGGTTGGGCAACAAACTGCAAATTTATGCATTAAAGGCAGGGGCTCGTCAGCAATACGCTTGCAGCAATACGCTCGTCAGCAATACGTGCGCCAAATTCGTGCCACGAAATACGCAGCTCCATGTAGCAAAGGCACGGAGCTGCGTATTTCGTGGCTCTAATTTGGCACGCGCGCATTGCTGACGAGCCTGTGCCTTTAAGTGAAGAGACACTCCTCCTTAAAACTTGTCAATAGAGGGCAGTATTCACATTGAACAATGATGGCAACGATAGACTTTTGAAACACTTGGTGGCGACAAACATAACAGGCCAATGTGATCAGTCCACTTTTGTTTCGTTATTTTGAGCGTGCGCACTGTAGCACAAGAGTGTTACAAAACAATAGTGGGCTGGTCATGTGGGACCGTTATGTTTGTCACCACCAAGCACCTCGAAGTCTTCGATTGGACACAAAATGTAATGTGTCCACATTACATTTGTGCAGTGTTTAACTGTATTAGGACTGTATAGGATTCACATTGTGCTTGAATCCATGTTAAATTCGGAAAATCCTTTTTAACCCTAACACTACTCAATCCTCCAAAATCAATACAATTTTGCATACACCTCAGGGAGTTAGGGTTAAGAGTAAGCAATCCTTTTTTTTTGTGACAGCAATGCCTCCAAAAGACACACAAAAAGCTGAATGTCACTGTGCAAAAATGAAAATAAAGCTCAGTTTCCAACGATGAATGGGTTAGTATTTAACCAAATAACTATCATGCAAGCTAATCTGAAGTTTGAACTCAAAATTTAATCAAGCAAATGTTGGAGAAAAAAAACAAAAAAACAATAGCAGTTGTCTGCCCTGTGTTTGTTTCATGTGCACAAAATGGTATACATGTACTTGAAAATGCATTTTAATCGAGAAAATGTACAAAAGTGACATTCACTGGAAACCAATTTCTTGTTTAGGCGTCATGAAGTGTCTTGTCTAAGGAAACAACACGGTTTTAGTGACCAGGTCTAAAAGTACTAACTTCTTAGTCGAAGGTCCGACACGCTATCCACTAGACCACTGCTACGTGTACCTCAATCAAGTCCCTGATCTAACAGTATGAATTTGCTGCAGGGTTGTAATGACTTGGACTCGAGACTCGGACTCGAGTCGCCTTGAGACTCGGACTCGGATTGCCTCGAGACTCAAGTCAAGTCAAGTCGGAGTAGACTCGAGTCCCCTCGAGTCCCGATTTTCACTGACTTAACTTGACTTGAGACTTTAACCTCAAATGACTTGACTTGACTTGAGATTCGAACCTTAAATGACTTGACTTGACTCGGACTTGTATATTTTTTGACTTGGGTCTGCCAAAAATTTTTTGTCATTTTGAGGACCGAATTTTTTTCTCTTCTTTTCAGAACTAAAGCTTTAATACATAGAGCATTGTTGGCCAGAACAACAAAAATACCCTACACGAATGCAAGATTCAGGGTTTTGAAATTAGCTTGAACAAATACTACTTGACTTGAACCAACTTGACCAACATGCCTGGCTTGACTTGCCTTGCCTTGACTTGACTTGACTTGGGACTCAGAGACCATTTGACTTGGCTTGGGACATGAAGGCAGTTTGACTTGACTTGACTTGGGACTCCAGGGCAGTTTGACTTAACTTGACTCGGGACTCGAGCACAGGGAGACTCGTTACAACCCTGATTTGGCGTGTTACTAGAGTACAGTTTCTGATATTTCTAGAACTGAACTAATTTAGCCCACCACCAACGGAAAAAACAAGAGGAACAGTGATTGGAAAAATCAGCAAGCGACCGTAAAACAGCAACCGACAATTTTTCTATAAACTTTGACAAAATGGTGCGAGGGGAAAATCTGCTAAAAGAATCAATACATAGTAAAGATAAACTGGGTACAGTTAATACGGGTAAAGCGTTTAAAGTTTAAGTTTTCCTCCCCAAAATAAGTGACGACAAGGCCTGTGCTTACCCTTTTCCTGACTTTCCCCTGTGTGTGGATAGCAGAGTATGATGGGAGATAAAACAATCGGAGTAATAGGTCAAAGTACATCATATACTTATGGTTTGTCAGTTTCATGGTCGGCGGCCATCTTTGTTCTTGCAGAAGTGTCGAGCGATGTGTTCATCGTTAATTAATTGCCACATTGGTTTCTGTCTAGTAATGAGCTCTTGTTCTTGGAAAAGTCAAATTTTTGGGGCTTTTCCATAATAAAATTTGAAAAACAGAAAAACCAAAAGTCACTGTGCAAACTGAAAATAAATATCTTACGAGTGTGTGAGATTTTAAAAGTGATAAATAGTGATTGAGTTGAATGTCTAGTTAACCGATGAAACCCAGACGTCATTTTCTTTCATTAAAGAGCGTAATTAAATGAAATGCGTCTAGATAAAAAGAAACAAAATTTGATGGAAAAAAAAAATGAAAAAAGTCCTGTGGTCCAAAGTGGTATTTCATATTTTCTAACATGCATTTTTAGATAATAATCCTGCTTTGGAAGATTTATTATTTTCAAAATTCATTTTCTGTGACAATGGATTGTTTTTTTTTCCAATTTGAAATTCTTATAACCAGGTGCATAAAACATGATAATGAAAAAAATAACAAAACTGAAGTTTGCGTAAACCAATGCAAGAACAAAGTTGACCGCAGGGAAACTGATTAATCTCTCCCCATTGACCGCTCTTTGGTTTTTTTCTGATGATTCTATAAATAATGGTTGATTTGAAAAGAATGGCCAGCAAAAACACCTTAAGTTTATTCCAGGTTTTTAAGGATTCTTAGAAGTAGCACGAGAAACCAGTGAAGTCGACATGAGTGCAAAATAATCAAAATTAAGAAGTGTACATGTATGAAAAAACAAAACATTTTTTTTGGTGCAGTACTGTGTTGTGATTATTAAAATAAACAAAAAATAATCTCTGGAATTGGTGAGTATAGAAACAGAAAAAACATTTGATTGTGAAAATGATTTTTGCTGGTCATTTTTCCATATTTTCCCGGCATGCATTTTTTTCTAGGGATTTCTAGTATACCAGTGGAGTGGAAAAACACACACAGGGGAAAATCTGGAAGGAAAACAATGCATGCGTTGAGAACTAAATGATATCCACCGTGATTGGGGATGGGGCACAGACTGCTGTTTGATGCATAACTACGACTGTAGTGTGAATTATCTACGACGGTTTATCTACGATGACCTAAAACATGAAACAGCAGTAGGGAAATTACAATTTCTGTTTTAGTAGGCTGATTTTATTAAAAGTATGTATTTAATTATGCTTGGGATGTTAAGAAATCTTGTCTCCAATAATTTTTCTTTAGAGGAAAGTTTTCAGCAAAAAACAAAAACCCCAAAACAACAAAAATGATACAAGTGTTAAAAACTTATGAAATGATTTTTCTGAAAATGATTTTTATGAAAATTTGTTTAAATGTAAGAGACAAGAATTGAGGTTTGTTTGTTAAAGATCATTCTATTTGCGTCGTGATTTTGATATCTGGATATAAATTTTTCATGAAACCAAACTTGGTATAGTGTTAACAAGTGTACATGCACAGCAATAAGGAGCTTTCGATTAGGAGACAGAGAGAAACACGACGATGAAAAATCTGTCCATGCCCAGGTCGTTGCACAAAACTTCCCGTCCTGCTTTGAATCCATTTCTATATTCATGATGACTTGTGATCAGTCCTGTGATCCAAAAATGTGTCGTTGGAGGTAAAATGATAACTAAACGTTGCCGTCGTCATCACAACGTTGATTCGCTCCAACTACCGTCCTAGAAATCGGATGAGGACGACATGGCAAAGTCGACGCATGCGCAGATGACTCGAGATTGCAATTCATCCGTCGTAGAATCATCCGTCGTCCAAATCAAAAACTCCCTATTATTACTATGTGAACAGACACCCACACAAGCATGCTCACTCACAAATCTGTGCAAATACAGTACAAAAATGATTAGGGTGTGGTTGTTTGGAAATTGCAGGCAGTTTAGAAATTTAGGGTAAGATTTTTTTCAGCAGAGTGGAAAGTTAGCATGCAAATAAATGAGAAAAGAAATTTAAAAATATGGGTTTTTGTGGTTAGTGAAAGAAGATCACAGGAATGAGCCACAGCCATTTTTAAAAATATTCTTGAAAAAAAAATCCATGCAGATTGTAGAATTACTACATGTATTAATATTTCGGTTTTGTGCAACCCCCCCAAACATATTTTGCGAGTAAAAATTTACAGCGCGTATAAAAAGTATGTGCGCAATTTGCAAGCGTGTATCGTGTACATGCATGTGAACACGTAGGTGTAGCAGTTAGCCAAAGCTGTGTGGACAGGATACCAGTTTGACAGACTACGTTAATCGGTTCGTCTCCATCAATGTCCCTACGCCTAATGTAGTACCGGGTTATTACCTAAACTAATTGTTTAAAAGTTACTTAATTTTGATTTGAAATCATAATTTGGGGCTCTTTAAAAAGTCTAAATCATCTATCGACTTCAATTTTACACAATTCCCCTCCGAAACGTCATCTCACGACAGAAAAGAAAGCTAAATTAATATAGAGATACGACTTAAACTGGGGAAAACTTGTGACTGAAGAGACATGTACATGTAGTCTACAAGTTCTGAGCACCAAATTTTTTCCACAAATTTATGACTTTTTATGTTTCTTTTCAGATATTTCTAGCAAAACATTTCGAAGGCATGCTTATCCTATTCTATATTTATGACTATCTTTTCACACAATGTATCCGTTTTAGAGTCACTATTTATAGCCCCATCTTGGGCGGTATATACCTTTAAAGGAAGGGACAACACTTGCAAAGAGTTGCATAACTCTGTATGCTTCATGTAAGAGAGGCCGAGAGTCAGGACACAACAGATTTTTACATACTTCACGGTGTACGGGAGTCTGGGAAACAAGGCATCAATATTGACATCATCCATGCAATCGTTGCATGGTTGACGCCATCATCCCTTTCAAAATTTCAAAAATGGCACAGCACATAGTTGCAGAATTTATCATCAAAATTATTGGGTTGCCGATATTGAAAACAAGATTCTCTGATTCTCATGAAGGTTTATGCACAGGGCAATACATCGGTAATATTTTTGATTAAATTCGCCGATAACTTCAAACGAGTGTTGTCCCTTCCTTTAATATATGGTAACAGAAATGTCATTTAATATACATGGTCAAAATACCACTTCTTCACAAATAGTGGCACAATAATTTGTGTGTCATTCCAAGTAAAGATTACAGACAGACAGTTGACCAAGTCACAAGTAGTGAGTTATGTGCAGCAAGTGCAGTTAAATATTGTGAGAATCGTGTGCACATGAAATTTGCGTGCAGACGTTAAAAAACTTGCGTTTGATGACAAAAGTGCGGTGGTTATACTGATCAGGATGGGAGATTTTTGAAATTGTTGCAAGCAAAGTTGATTTTTCTTTTAAAAAGTAACAGAAATTTCTGTTAGAAATTAATTAACATTTAATTACAATTTCTGTTACAACAAGGTTCATCAGTCTCCCATTCTGTCGCCAATTTAATTAAAAAGTTCCACAAACTGTTTCTTAAAGAACTGACACTATCTCAAAAAAAAAAAAGTTCAGCCAATCCGCAAGGTGAATTTAAAAAAGAAAATCAACAATTTCAACCCTTACCCATTTTTTAAAATGAAGGATTTAAAAAAGTGATTTAAAAAACTATAGCTGCCTGAAAGGTCAAAGTTCAAATTTTATTGTAAGTTTAATTCACAATCACACAAAGGCGTGAAAACAACAGAAATGACCATTTCAGTCACGTGGGTTTCATTTTTTGGCAACTTTTCCCTTTCAATTTTAATAAGACATCTTCATCAATTTTCAGTTGGAACAAGAAAGCATTTTCTGGCAGATAAAACTGACCCACTGCCACTCACACTTGCAGACAGACCAATCAAGTTTCTTCAATCCATTAAGCTCCGCCCATTAAAATGCAAATGAGCTCTACTGTGCAAAGCGATTGGCCATTGGTGGGTGGGGCAATGGATGCTTCTGGATTGGTCAGACTGGCATACTACATTATTCATGAGGTTTTAATTAAGGAGACCAGAAGTTCAGCATATGAAACAGTTTGGAGTGATTCGGTTCACCAGAAGTAGAAAAACTGACTTGGATTTGTAAGCAGACCTTTACATGAGCCAAAACTAACCAAATATTTGGTTTGGTGCGACTTTAGAGTGCTTGTCTCTGAAACCATGGTTAAACCAAGAATGTGAAGTGACTGAAATGGCTTTCTGGAAATCTAAGCACAGTGCACGGCAAACGACATGCCAGACAAAAGCACACGCAAATTCACAGACAACCACCGAGTGCGGCTAACCTGACTTCGTTTGCGGAGAGCCTGGGGGTATCAACGTAGAACGAAGAAGGGAGAAAGGTCAACCGGGGCGTTGGGAGGGGTTGGGTAAGAAATTAAGAGAGATAGAGCAGAAAAAAAGAACAGAAACGGACAGAAAGGTTGAACACAGGTAAATAATCATGAGAAATAAGGCAACATAAGTAGACATGAAAAACAAATGGTGAATCGGTGAAAATATTAAAATAGAATTCAAAAATTGATTTGTAATGAGAAATTGTTAGAAGGATGGATGAACACAAAGCATCAATGTGAATAAACAGAAAAAGAATTTTTAAAAAGGCAAAAGATAATGGCAACAAAATGTACAAACAGAAAAATTTGAAGATTAGTACAAGTAGAAGAATGAGACATTGAAGAGAAAGCATAAACAAGAACGATTAAGAAAGGATGAGTTAAGGTGATGAAACATAAGATAAGATATGTTCGAGCATAAGCAGTAAACATGAGAGTAAAATCATGTACAGGGTGATGAACGAATGTAAGCAAGACGGATCGAGCAGTGTTGAAAATGTGTAGCATGATGAAATACAAAACAAACAGAAAAGACAATGCAACAGAAAAACAACCGACGGAAAGCGAAAAATAAAACAAATTTCAGAGAGAGAAAGAAAGAGAAAGGGTGGGATTGACAGAGGGAAGGAATTATGGAAAGGAAAAGAAAGAAGAAAAATAAAAAAGCACCGGAAAACATCAATGACAGCACGTACGGTACGGTATCTTCACAGTTACTTTTTTTCCCCATGAATTACTAATAATAATATTATGGAACAAAGCAAGGCAAGGTTACATGTGCGTAGAAGTTCTGAACTAGTAGTTTTTCTTCCCTGCTAAGCAGGAGGAAAAATGGCTAAGCGAAAGCAAATTCTGAAAGTACCGGTACACACATTCCTAGGTATTGTCGACTGTATTATACTTTATATTAGGATTCCGATTGGCGTTGCACCCCTCCCCAACTGAAGTAGTGAAATATTTACGAGAATGCCAACGTAATGCTGGATTATCTCTACTAGTCAGTAGAGCACTGTGCATTTGATCAGAGATGAGAGGTTCAAATCCCACTTTGTCCTAATCAATGGAAGCCAATTCTTGTAAGCTGAAATATTTAAATCCTGCTACATGTAAGCAGTAATGTACCTTTGCCCTGCAAACTTGGAATCAAATCTGTCAACATATTTCATATTATTTTTTTAAAAGTTCTGTCATTTACATACATGTACGTAAACTGCAACATGGCTCCCCAAAAAAGTTGTACTGTTATCTTATTTGAAAGCTACAAATTTTAGCAAATTAAAAACCCATGTTTATTTTTCTTTACACGGACAGTATACCAGTATCTTTGAAAATCATCTAATATCTACGAATTGTTTTTAATGTTTCTCCAGAATGTTACGTATTTTGTATAGGACATGCATCAAAATTAAGTATATTTTTTAAGCATGCCTCAAACATATCTCAAAATGCATTGTACTGTGTTTATCACTCTGGTTAAGGATATTATCAAACAGTGCTGTCAACTTGGGGAATTCACCGCAGAAGTTAAAGCTATTTAAGGATGCAAAATTATTTCAAGAGCAATAAGCAACACAGCGTGTTCTATCTCGACTTCGTCCGAGACATTTTAAAGACGCAAGCTCATCATTACACCATGAAAAAATTAGTGCCGGGAATTTCGCTGCGCTCCATACTTTGCCCGAGTAGGGCAGCTGCTCTTACAATCCCAGAGGGTGGGGGCTCATTTATGCGAGCTCGCCACAGTGTGTTTATGCATTGCTACGCTAATCAAATCGTGCGCGCACCTAGGTGTGAACTCACTGACAATCGCGGACGTCCCTTTGTTCCTCTTTTGTTTGGACATAGTCTATTTTTCCTTACTCTCGTTGGTTTTGTACAGGAGCGAATCGCAGACGTTCGCTTGCCAATCGCGGACGATATTGTTCTCTTTGTTAGACCTCCCTAAAACGTCCACGATTGTTTGGGAGAACAAGCGCACTGGGTTGTGTATGTTGTTGTACCAAAGAGTTCCCATATATACATGTACATGTACGGCCAATTCAACCATCTATATGACACCTTCTTGAAGCAAATGTGACCATATCTGTAACATAATGTGAATATGGCTGAAACTGAATGTCATTGATTTCGAAAAGATACACACCCTAATTAATTGCAGAATGGACGATGCTATTAGCCTGTACCATGGCCCTAAAACCTCTGGGACCGTACGAGCGGCTGTCAGGCCAAGGTATGAAGCCGCGCTTTGTGGCAAGAATTTGTCTGTCGTGCATTGACGAGCCCCCGTCTTTAAGTAGATGCCACCACCAAAATGTGCATGAAGCTTAAATGAAAGAGTTAGAAATCCACAGATGATCTGCAACCCCTTGACGTTCAGTTTATCTGGTAAGAAACTAGCCCTGTGTACAAGATTCTTGCAAGTTCGCACCAAAATACCAGCTTAAACAAATCTACAACATTCTAACTTTCTTCACAGTAGCAATTTACAAATACCAATAATATTGCAGAATTTGGAATTTCAATTGAGTTTTACTGGAAAATGAAATATGCCTGACCCATCGTTTCAACTTTCAATCTTACGAACTCAACACACTCTGGAATAAGACCTGTTGCTTTCAAGGATTCTATGACAATCTCAAAATGTTAGTACATGCGGAGATTACAAAAACTTCCCTTATGCTCGGCAAACAGGTCATTGTTGTCAACATAAAAGGAACGACGAATTTAAACTCCCAATCTCCATTGGTTTTGCAAAAACAGCAGAATTCCACCAAGAAAAAGTCCAAGACATCCTGAATGTGTTGAGACACTCCGACAAACGTCTTAAGTTTTAAGACATTTAGCAAACAACAAGTCGCTTCTTACATCCTGTCAACCTCAATGTGTCCCAGCATGCACTGCATGTCTTGCGTAGACATGCCCTGCTATGGTTAAAGGCCCATTGTATCATTTGCAATGACCCAATGTTTTTCATGAGTTGACAAGAAAAACCTTACTCAAAGTGTTAATAGCAATGGTAACAAACACCACATGAATTGATCTCCGTCCAAAAGGGTATTTCATGCTGGAAATTGACAACCGAAGGTGGTTTTCTAAAAAAAGTCCCGTGCACGGGACTTTTTTACCATTCACTTGTACACAAAATCCATATATAGATTTTCAAGGTTTTCTGAAGCATTGATGCATTTAAGTAGCTAAAATTTCTTTAGGCTAGTTTACCAACATTCTTACTTAAATATGTTACACTCTTATTCCACGAGTCTGTAAAACGTTTTACCTTGCAAATGATACATAGGGCCTTTAATACCATTTATTTTAGAAAACTTCATCAACCATTAAGTCTACTCACAGAAATAGTTATTAACATGTACGTATCCAATAAATATAACATTATGTAATAAACATGAAACCTTTACCCAGTTTAGAAATTGATGTCTAAATCTTGCATTTCTCATGTGGAAAGTGGTGTTTTGTTAAAATGGCACCAACTAATGTTAAAGTGCTACCACGTGGCCCACTTTGAAAGCCAAATTCAACCCATTGTGTCGTATCAATTATGATGCACCTGTACACAGAATGGATCCGGGAATTAGGGAATCCATTTCTGTACATTTGCTATTAGCTGGGCGGTTTACATATATATATATATATATACCCATATCTGCTGATCAATGCCACTCTGTCAAAATCATGCATGCGTCCATCAACATTATAGAACCATATTCTTAAATTGTCGAGTGTGTTATATTTGTTGAATGCAAATTTCATTTAGTATGCAACACTTTCCTGTATGTACACGTAGTTAAAATGTCACGTTTGAATACATCTTTAGTTTGGGAGAGCTCTGAGACTCGGAGTCTGCAAATATGACTGCATGTTTAATTTAAAAAAAAGAACACAATTCCAAGAACCTCCCCTTCCAACTTTTCGTGCAAAATGCGGGTTAATTTTGTTATTAGGGCAAGCGGTTGTTAGTTCTCAAACCCCTAACCTTGGCTTTGGTTCTTGTGGCTCAGACCCGGTGAAAAGAACAGTAGCAACAGGTCAAAAGGCACGGTCAAGAATTGCGGGGGAAAAAACAGAGTAAGAGCGATGGGAACGGAGGAATGAGAGTGGAAAATTAAACTCTATTAATAAAAGGAAAAAAATAAATAAAAAAGAAGTTACTCAAAGGAAAAAAGAAATAATCCCGATGAAGGTATTAAAAACTGAACCAGAGAAATTAAACATTGTTTTTCTTACTGGACCATTCTCTCGTTTCGTACGTTGGGAGACGAGGGTAGGTTGAAGTGAAAAGAAAGGAAAATGAACAAAAAAATCAATACATCATTTATTCAATACATCAAGTTGGATGAGCACATCTTTTATGTTGACAGTTTTATACTTTTGCTTATTCCAATACTATAAAGAATTAAATAAATAAATAACAAATAAAAAAAAAACATTTTGTGATCAATTTTCAGCGAATGTTACTTTGTTTGATTTTGAATGAAAAACGTTAAATGGTATAGCTTGTGAAACATGTCTTGCAATCGAACTCTAAAAGACTTACTTTTGATTAGGATTGCGGTTGATAAAATTATAATGCCCTTCCCCTCGATCTAAATGTATCCTAACTTATTTTGAAATTGTGCATCAGAAATTTGGTTGAATTGAAATTTGAACCAAGCTTTGACGTGAATCCTGATAATTTCTTGAATTTCATGGCAGTTTAGCAGAAAAATATTACTTAGCAAAAAATGACAAGTTACCAATCAAACAGACTACAGGTGGCATGATGGTAAGCACAATACTTTTGTGCTAAGTGAAATTTTCTGCTAAAAACAGCACCATGATATTAGGCCATGTCTTGATTCAATTTGGATAATTGGTCAATTTGGATAATTGGTCAATTTGGATAATTGGTCAATTTGGATAATTGGTCAATTTGCATAATTTGTCAATTTGCCCCGCCCACTTCTTGACAACAAAAGAACTAATTTGATTGACAAATTATCCCTTTTGTTATTAGTTTATCGACTCCCCATCTTTCAGTCAAATTTTGGACCTAAATCCTTGCAATGGCACTTTCTGATGGCTACGAACATTAATTTCAAGTTCTGAACAATGATTTCTCAAGTACTACCATGCTCAAAAAGTGTAACAATATGGTTCAAGTACGAGTGGATCTGTGATTTAAAATGAATGCTGAATGAGGCATAATGCTGATGACCTCTATGGCTATTGGGGGTAGGTCATGAAAGGTCAAAGGTCAATTCAATCACACCAATCTTTTGATACCAAAAGAAAACAACAAGTTTTTGGTCTTTTGGTTACTGTGTTTTAAAACGTTTTGAAAATTCCACCCAGAAATTTGACCAGTTGAGAACACTGGATGAGACACCCTGTTACACTTGATCCAGAACTCGGGGTCGAACACCGAGCTTGGGATCAGCCCCGGATCACAAACTGAGTGTAAACACCCTCGGGATCAAATTGGACCCGGATCAGACACCGACATTTTGGTCTCGCATTGGCGGAGGGTTCGATCCTGAGCTCGGGATCAGTTTGAGGTTAGATAAGCAATTAATCTTTACCGCATCCTGCCGCATCCGCTCCACAGCCGTAGCGGGGGAAAAGCCCGCAAAATTCAAGTGGCCTTGTACACTGTACATGCACAACCCATGCACACACAGAGCATGACCTTTGACTGCAACTTCTGGCACCGCGCTCGAGACCAACTACAGAATGTAAACGCGGCACTCAGGATCATTGCGGTTAACACTAACGCCTTCTTATCAGGGGACCAATCTTGATCCCGAGCTCGGGACCAGTGTAAACACGGTGATACTCATCACACACAGATCAAATTAAAATTTGTTTCGGTTTTGGAGAGTTTATATTTTTCCCGTTTCTGTAAAAATATTTCAGCGGGTATTTTATTTTAAGCAAAAAGACAAGTGTGATTGAATTGACCCAAGTATCAAACATTCCTTTATCCTGTAAAAGCATACATGTCACATAACTATATGCACATCTCAAAGTCTCGGACCCGTACTTACGAGCGATTGCATTTTTCACGGTTGTGGACGAGATCTCTAAGTACAATGGGGAAGGAATACCCAATTTGAGGGATTAAAAATATTTCTGCGATATTAGAAAACGTTTTGTGAATATTTCTTTTAGAAGTAAGAAATCCTTTTTGATAAAGGGAATGGAAAAAAGGGGCAAAATCACTGAAACTTAATGTCAGTTCTTTCAAAGGAAACATGACAGAAATATTGTTTTAAAATTTTTGGCTCTTTTAAAAAATGTTCAATGCAATATTTAATAGTTTTTGAATGAAATAGTTTTAAAAAGTTTACCTTTTATTTGCAAAAATAATTCATATTTTCATGATTAGTTCGGAAATAGTTTGAAAAATAGGTGCCGGGAATGTTTTTTCCATAAACAATGTCAGAAAGCAAAGAATAAAAAACAAAAATTAAGTACTTACTAGAGAAGTTTCTGGTGGCAAGCATTGTGGTCAAAATGGCTCCCTGTAAAAAAAAAAAAAAAATAATAATTTTTGGCTAACTGTTTAATGTCGAAAATACACAACAGTTTCTGCTTTCTATTTGCATTCAGCTCATATATTATTCAAATATGTCGCTAACTACACAGTTGAAGAGAGGAGTGGGAGAGGGGTTGGGTTCTAGTTATCAGCCAATAGAAAATCAAACTAAATTCAGAAGACTATGAAAATTTAACGACCCCCAATTTACTGTGGAATTACCTCCTAATGGAATTTGCAATCTTGTATTAATGGAATTTTAAAAATAGAAGCTATACAAGGCCTGCAGAAATTGAAATTTTGTGAAATCTCAGAGCAAATTCCTTGTTAAGATTCCCTTTTAATTTCAAATAATTACCACCACTGGGGCCTACTTCAACACATTAAGTCTGAACAAGGCCTTGTTAAAATTTAACGATTACCCTTGTGACCCGTTAAGGAAGCATGCTCATTTTTTTTCCTAGAAAATAGATTTCGTTTTAACCTAACAATCATATAAAATACCTCCCCAATATATTATCCATGGGAAGAAAACAGGAAATTTGCAATTTTTAATTTGGATGCGGAAGCAAAGGTTTGTGTAATTACTGCACTGCGTTATGTAACAGATAAATTAGTTTACAAAACATCGCTGGTTTTTTTACGATATCCTTGGAAATCTACGGATCGATAATGCGAAATTTCAGAATGGTAATGAGAAAAATATGTGCAATGATATGTTATCAAAATCCCAACACCCATGGGAAAAATGGGAGACTTAAAAATGTGATGTGAACACACTCCTTTACGTTCTAACAATCTGAACACAGACTTGAGAAAACAAATAAATTATCCCGTTTGAGACCTGTTTTATTTTCCTGTCAATATAGTACATGTAAACAAAGAAAAACCTTCCAGACGAAGCAAAACAAAATAACTGGTTTTAGATCTGCACGTATTAATGTCTTCAGTAGTTTTTAGTAATGCTTAACGATAACACAGATGAAGTCCTGTCTTACCTTGAGTTTGCGTCGAGCGTTGAACTTCTTGAGACAATCAACAGTCTCTTGTCTGTGCATCCCTGATGCCACATGTTCTGAATTCTGCAAAATAGAAAAAGAAGATTGATGTACATAACATGAGGATACATAGTTCCATATTGGCATTCATAGAAGAGATTTGAACCCAGAAAAAAATGTTTTGTAGTTTTATTCTCCAGCCAATCATTGGACCTTTCAACTCCTGCTCTTCGTCGCCAAAATGTACCCCTTTATTACTACGACACAGGGACTGTTGTATATGGGTAATTCCCAAAATTAGGGGTCCAAAAGTGTGACATGCTTTTTAAGATTTCCAAGTGTTTTTAGTGATTGAAAGTGGTTTCCTAGTAAAAAAATAATTATTTTTATTTCAACAAATGCCACTTAAATGTAATGTTTGTGTGTAGATATGGCACAAAGTTTAATGCAAACTCATTCTACAGCCAATTTTCATTGGCGTAGGTAACCTGGGACACCAAACTCCTATCCAATACCATGGAACAAATTATAAGCCTTGATGGTCTTTTGTTTAAAATATTTTTCAGGAATCAGAAAACAAAATTTTGAAGAAAATGATGCTGCCCGCTATAATCACAGGCCACAGTCCATTACTGAGAATTTGTGGTCATAAGTGGTGATTTTTCAAGCAGAGAGTGTCGTACGTAACTGGGACACCACAAATTTTGGACCCCTAATTTTGGGAATTACCCATATGCAAGTTCCCTGTGAGAAGTTGCAGGGCTTGCAATGGACTTGTGAGAACTTGTAGGGACTTGTGAAAGACTTGACTAAAACATTTTACAACACTGTGCCAACTCATCGATAATAAAAATTGAAATTGTCTGTGTTTAAAATGCTTACACTAATCCAGGCATGTTTGAGTGCCTCGCCGGCCGTTATCCGTCTGTTGGGGTTGACTGTTAGCATACTGTCAATCAGTTGCTTAGCTTCTGTGGTGACTGTGTCCCATTCTGGTGATGGATACTGAAAATCGACAACCAAAAATTGTGGCTCAAAGAAATCAGTTTGGCAAAAAAACATACCAGTACATGCAAAAATATTAAATTATTCAAACAAAGGGACAAAAATTTCTAACATATTGAAAGGTATGACCAAGCCCAATGCGTATGACATGTCGTTTGAAACCCTAAATTTCCCAGCATAAATTTTTAAAACTGAACTCACTGGTGTGATCGTCAGGTTGACAAGATTTTCACTGCTTAATTTTAAAAAGCAGAGAATATTCATCAATTGATTGCTTTCCGTGACGTAGAACATCCGGGAATGTTTGGGTGTCACTGGTCATGCGCGTACACGGGCGCGCCAATAGACGCACATGAACATGCGTAAAATATACTCACCAGCGTATTTTCATTCGAGAATTCCGCACTCGCGCGTTGCAATACGTTTAAATGATTGAGCATGTACGGTAGTCAGCTTGTAAAAACGAAAGTGTTTTTACTTGATCACGATTTTTAGCCTGAAGAAATACATTTTTATCTTTCTCGATACAACAGCCATGGCGCAACAACATAAAGCAAAGTTAAGCAACAGAGGTAAGTGCAACCAATGCGCCTTTCTTGCTTATTTTGCCGGTAATCACTCGAGCCACGTGGGTCATGAATAATGACACCTAAACTGGTGGATGGAAGGCGTGACATCACCAGAAAGCAATCAATATGTTAAAGAACATGTCTGTTGAGTAATCTGTCTGCATAGTTTCTGGACTTACATCATACGATCCAGCTTTGATTTGTGAGTACAACCTGTGTTGGTCCTCATCCCAGAAGGGAGGGTACCCGACTAAAAGGATATAAAGTATCACACCTGTAAAAAAAAAAACCAAAACAATGTTATTAATTGTAACATTTACATATTTATTATCAAATTCATATGATTGTCGAGTGCGATGGCCAAGTGGTCTAGTAACTCATTTTTTATTTGTGAAAGTTGGGGGCTCGAGGGCGCCCTGTCCGTTGTGCGTATGCCCTTGAGCAAGGACTTTGTCGTAAATTCACCCAAGAGAAATGTGCAAGGATGTGCATGATTATCCGATGAGTGCTTAACCAGCAGCCGGGGCTGTATACTACTATACTCCCCAAGGAGCTGAGATGGCCAAGGAACAGTATTCAATATCTTAGCCCAAAGACAAGTGAAGATGTTATCAGCCCTATTAGGCCTAACCATTTATGTAGTGGATGTATGGTCCTCATTTACGATTTGAACCCGAGACTTTGGACACGCTGGGCAGATGCTCTACCAGCTGAGCTATTTGACCACTGCTAATGCCCCTTTAAAGTCCCCGCCCCCCCCCCACCAAAGAACCACACATTTCTCTCAGCATTGCACGTATGTACATGTACATTTGCCAGGACAAGTGCCTATCAAAATAATGGCTCTAATGAAATAAATTAAAAAGGAGTGCCTGCAATTTTCAAATTTTTAAGGCTCGAATGGATGGGTGGGGAAAGTACAAATATAGATTTCTGCCTTCTCCAACAACAAATTACATTCAGCAAAATACCAATTCACGTTGACATCATCTGTACTATTGGCAATGACACAAAACACTCGTCAAAACTGTTCAAACTGGATAAACCGGTTCAGTTCGTAAATTCCCATTCGCCTTGTTTGTCCACACTAAATCACAACAGCCAGGTGCAGACCAGATGTGTTCCAATAATAAATTACACATTCGTACGTTCACCTGTTTCAATTGTCAGTCTGGATTATTTTCGCTGCCCTTGTTCAACCTGAAGTTTGTATAGTGTGAAAGCCCATAAGTCATGTATGCCCCAAGCTCAATGGAATTTTGGAATATTTTCACAAAGATCGGTTTCCATATGGCTTAAAATACCTCAGTGCCTTATTTTGACAAACGTACAAATGTACGTAAGTATGTCTAAATTTAGATTTGAAATACAGATTTATATTTGAGTTTCACGCATAAAGGATTTTGGACGTATTAATTCTAACTGAATATTGGATACACAGCGTATGTGAATTCTCTCAATAAAATGGTTGCAAATGGCTCTAAAGAAAAATAATTTACAAGTCAAAATTTTAAAAATGAATTTAGAAACACGAGAAAATCGCAGTGCCCCGACTGGGATTTGAACCCAGGTCCATGGCTTACATGGCCAACTGAGCTATCTGGGCATCCCGCCGGAGAGCCACAGCAGTCTCGTGTTTGCCACTCTTTTTCCAACAATGCAGTGGGGAAAATCCATGCCAACCAATTTAGCTACACTGATGGCCTATCGTAAAGAGAGGTTTTACCTCCATAGGGGGGCGCAAATCCATGCCAACCCATTCACTATAGAGGTCATTATTGTATATTGAAGGTATATATGACAGGATTGATAATTTAAAGATGAATATAGAAACACGAGAAAAGTCAAAGTTTGTTTATTTGATAAATGGCACATACAATTTCACACATTTTTAAAAGAATTATTGTAGATGAATAACAGGGTTAAAAGTGGGTATTTGTGGCACGTGCAAAGTCCTTCAGTTAGAAAATTCAAAGACATGTTTTTTTCATGTTTTATTAAAGCCGTGGTTCAGTTGTTGTACCAAATTTTTGACTGCATGTCAAAAGGACACTAAAGCTACATATGAATTAGGGTGTGCCATTTTCCCACTTGTGGTGATGTTTTTAATAAGAGGGTGCAATCGAACATGTTAATTCTATTTTTGAAGAGCCAAATATCCTATAAGAGAAATGAGGGTGGGTGTTAATGTTTTATGGATCAGGTATTACATGCTGCAATGCGGCTGCTAAAGGTGTTGAGGCAGCGTATACAAACTCACCACATGCCCAGATATCGACAGCTCTTCCATATGGATCCTTCTTCAAGACCTCTGGGGAAAGGTACCCTGGCGTCCCGGCAAAACCTGAGCAGCAAACAAATATTAACAGATGAAAGAATTAGGGTTTGTTTTTGCCCTTACCTGACGTAATTATTAACACTGTATACTCGAGACACTATGAAAAACTTCATAGCGTGCTCGGGTGGGACTCGAACCCACGACCTCCTGCAAACAAGGCAGACGTCTTAACCACTCGACCACCGAGCTAGCCAATGTGTTGAATGGCTGGTTTGAATCATATCGCAATTAATCAGAAATTGATTCAGCTTGCGACGGGGAGACTGAATGTTAATTAGGGTTTGTTTTTTGCCCTTACCCGACGTAAGGGCAACACAAGGTTCTTGATTTTCTGTTTCGTCCAAATCCATTTTATTTGGAAAATCACTGAAATTTCCTTTTGTTTTAAATGTTGCCTGTATGCAGAAACTGATGTCAATGGCACTACATCAAAAAGAACTTTAAGCAAGAAAAAAGAGGCTTACTGAAAATAAAAGAAATCACCCATCCTTTGACAATTTAAATTTAGCAACACACTTAACCAGATGTCAGTTCTAATTATTTGGTTGTTGGATGGGAAAAACAGGTGTTGTAAACATGACAGGAGGTTGGTCTGGCGTTGACTATTTGTTGGGTATTCGTGGGAGGTATGTGATGATAGTTTGGATGACCTTACCCCATTCCGTGGAATAACAAAAAAAATCACAAAAAGATGAAAATAATTTTGAAGTTTTTGGTAAACTCTATTGAAGTAGGGCAATTCCGGAAATTCAAATTTACACTTCAGAGACTTTGAGGGCTTGTAATGCTTCACGTATTCAAGTTGTTTGATTTTAAACACATGTTCTTCAAGCATCATTGATGGAAGTGTAATTCTTGAAAAAGTGATTGCAGTGCCATTCTCAGTAAGTGTGTAGGGTCCCCAAAACCCTCGTTCAAAGACATGTTTTTTCATGTTTTATTAAATTTTGTTGTACTAAATTTTGGACTGCATGTCAAAGGACACCAAAGTACATATGAATTAGGGTGTGCCATTTTCACACAAAAAATTAGGCAGCACTTTTTTTCCAGTGAGCACCTGGATAATTTTCCGTAGCGATTACATAACATATCGGTGCTACGCAGTATATATTTATACTTACCAAACCATGCTGGTTGGTCGCCCTGTAACTCAATAGCAAGACCAAAATCGGCGAGCTTGACTGCCGCGCCCTTTAACTTGCTGGCTAATAGTAGGTTTTCGGGCTGCAAAAAACAAGGACATATTTCAATTTTGCCGTTTTGAAGAAAATGTATGGCAGACACAATATGAGGGCGCAGTTTCATTTGTGTATGAATTTGTAAATGCAAAATAACTGTGCATTTTCCACTTTGCACTTATTTTATTTATAATTATAAAAAATAAAAAAATCGTATCCAAATAAAATTGAACCCTTTTCTTTCCACCATAAATTAAGAAGGCTAATGATCTACTTGCTACAGCTATTATTACTAATCTTTCGTGGCAACAATTGTCCTTTTTTTGACGGCTTTAGCTTATTTTGAATGTCATTCAGGCCCATGTGATTTCTTTTCATTTACACCCTGTTTGGCCACAGTTGCATTTCAACAATGATTAGGCATCAAACATGTATTGTGAGAGTTTTTGCTCAAGGATTTTTTGTACCAGTATTTAGGTTAAATCAGAATAAAAACCTAAGGTGTGTACGTCTGTAAAAATGAACTTACATGCCCCAATAAGCATAAAAACATGTGTATTATGTACAGGTACTGTACATGTACAAAGCATACAAAGAGGCATTCGTACATGTACCGGTACATCCCGTACTTCCGTTATATTAACTGCGTTATAGCTTATAGGCCAGAGTGCACAGACAAAAATGATAATGGAGGCTTAAACGAGTTTCATGCGATGTCAGGAAATGAAAGAAAAATACATGTAGGCCTACACATTTCCTTGAAAAGACGTGACATAACATTTTAAAGCTTTCAAAGTGATGTAGATGTACATGTACGGTATCTGTAATGGTATCATCACAAGGGATTTAATGAACGAATGTTGCAGGTTTTGAAAATAAATTTGTCAAGTTTAGTATTTAATGTTTTTGAGTTTAAATTTTACATTCTGTATATAAAAAAACAGTCTAGCTATTTGCACAATATTCCTTGCACTATTTCACCACATTTTACATTTTAGAATAATGTTTCGAATAATTTACTTTTCGAAAAATCAGTTTTATTATTGGTCGAAAATTCGATATTTGATTTGGCCCTTGTACACTAGACTCGTGTGCCTGGATCCAAATACAGTGTGGCTGTTTCAGGAAAGGAAAAAGGACTTTCACGTCTTCCTAGCTGAAAGACTTGTTTGGTTTAGATTGGAAAAAGCACATACCGAATATTCGATTTGGTAAAATGCTTTTCGAATATTCGATAAACGATCAAATATTAATGTCTATTACGAATACTTCCTGTTACTTTCTGATAATGCATTTAATATTCATGGAGTGTTTCCATGAAATAACACTTGTGATACATTACATTTCAAACATATTTCCCAAAGGGGTACACAGAACCAATTACGCACAATGAGAACAACCCACAGACTTTATTTCAGAATTCTTGGAAGAGGACTGCCTACAAGTACACTACATTAGACATGTTCAATGCTACATAATGTCTTTCATCTGATGAAAATACTGTGCCAATGAACACATAAATATTCATTATTGTTTAATATACATGTAGTGCAGCCCACAGGTTCATTGATGAGTCACTTGGATCTCTTAATTAAGGGACGAGCAATATTTGCAGGAAGCGGTGTTATATTTTTTAATGTATGTACATTGTATAACTTTTAATGTATGTACATTGTATAATTTTTAATGCAGCTTTGCAATAAATGGTATAATGTGCTTTTAAAGGCACAGGCTCGTCAGCAATGCACACGCGCCAAATTCGTGCCACGTAATACGCAGCTCTATAGCAAAGGCATGAAGCTGCATATTTGGCGCGCGCGCATTGCCAACGAGCCTGTGCCTTTAAGCAATTCTATTCCGAGCAACAACAGAAATTTTAATGAAAATTTGACAACAAACGTTCACATAACAGCTTTGTTATGCATGAATGCATAAAGTTCTGTCTGTTAAAAATTCCAACTTTCAGACTGACTGCATTTTTAACCAAAAGTGGATATTTTGTTGGCGTTTCTTTTGTTGCTCAGTATGAAACAGACTGAGCGATTTGTGCAATGTTTGTGGACTACAGACCATATCGAATAGCCGCCATTTCAAGGAACAAAGAAACTGCTCCACGAAATGGCAACTAATCGATATGGTCTATTGAGTACATTATTTTCTTTTCAATGTGTTTTTTGGGACAACCTATACTTGTACATGCAGATGTAGATTTGAGAACCTGTTTATAATTTTATATGTCCTGAACGTATTTTTCTATATTGTGACAACCCGACAATTTAAGTTTGACAGTAAGCGCCGGGCCGACGCGAGAAGCATCGTTTGTTTGAAACCAATATGGAAGCTCAAGACCAATCTGTGGTTGCCGTGACAACCAATAAGCTACCATGGCAACACGGTGTCGCTTTGCCCAAGTGGCGTACACACGGGGCATCAGCCATTAGTATGCTATGCATCATCATCATCATTTGCAATGGGTTTTCCCATATTGTGCCCGCCTGCTTAAAATCGCATTTGACGGACGGAGGCTTGGCTATTATGCATAACAGAGGGACGAGTCCAGCCTGCACACGGATCAACGTTCGCCAGACTTGTTTTATGGTTGTCGCTCTATCTCGACATTTGAATAATGAAAAAAAAAAATCCATTTTCCATGGATGGGTTTGGCGAGGGGTATGCGAAGTCACACTAGTGATGAAGATGAGGCATATAAATTATGACGTGACACCTGCAAGATTGGATGACGATTTGCATAAATACTCAGGAAGTCTGACATCGTTAACGATTGTATGATGATGTGATCAGTGACTCAAATGGGACAGATGATTTTTCATTTTGCTTATGACAATTCTGTTAATTCTATTTAGATAATGGTAACAATGAACGGGGGTCTAATAATGCAAATTTTAAGTATGGCTGAAGATTCAGCTACATGTAAATTGCAAATTTTTTAATGTATTTTTTTGCAAACTATTACATTTTTGTTTTAGTGAGCTGCTCAGTTTGTAAAATTCAGCAACTTGGAAAGCAACTGGCAGGTATTATATGAATGCAACTGACAGTTAAATACAACTTGTGTATTCTGGCAGATTAATTCCAATATTTTAAACGACAAAAGGCAAAGAGTGAAAAATTTGTCGGGCTTTTTTCTTTTAATGTACGTGTAATGTTTGTAGGCTATATACAGCACATGTACATGTACAATGTATGACCTTCCATTTTTTCATATGCAAACACCACAACAACTCGCCTACAAATTGGCTTCAACATTCGACATGAATTTCACCACATGTACTTGAATTTGTCTCTTTCTCACATAAAAGCAAATACTCTACAGTGTGTGTGTGTTATCCAAGGTGAACTTTACCCAACCAAAATGGTTTTGTTCTCCAGACAAAACCTTTATTCGTGCCGACCAATGACGGAAAACACTACTTACCTGCATCAATTTACGAACCTTTTAGTGGCAAATATATGAACTAATTTATTTCAAATGTCAAAAATGACATATGCAATGTGGAAAATGCAGTATTCGATATGGTGCCTTAGAATCACTATTGAAAGGAAACAACCAAACATGGGATAATAATGTAAGAGCGCCCTGAGCATGGATATATGTGCACCGTATGAATTGGAAATATTATTTCTCTATTTTATCCAATGGGGCGACACTTTTTGTGTAGAGACCCCTATTAGGGCGACGCGCTTGGTTAGGGCGACAATTTGGTGTAGCCCCAATATTTTGGAAGTCAAAAACCATTTTTTAAGGTCAAAATCCATCTTTTTAAGGTCAAAATCCATCTTTTTCAAATCGAGACCCATTTTTATTAGGTCTAGAAGCATTTTTATTAGGTGTGGAACCATTTTTGGAAGCTCTGGGTAACAGAAATTTGGTGTCCAATCGATGTCTTTTAGCCGAAATTTCGGTGGTCGTCTGGCAAAGTCTTTATTATTATTATTATTAAATAATGATTTTGAATGTTCTACCTTCAAGTCTCGGTGTACTACGCTATTTCTATGGCAATGCTCCACACTTTCTAATATCTGTTGGATGCAGTGGCTAGCATCTGCTTCGCTGTAGTATTCCCTGGCGACAATGTCCTCGAATAATTCACCACCGGTGACTCTGAAACGATTCAAATCCAAAAATTATCGCAGTGAGTCCTTGCTCTCCCAGGGTAGTTCGATGGAGGATACAAAGACACTCCTAAGACCAACAGCTAGGGTGCTCAAGGGATTGCAATCTTGATAATGTGACTGGACTACAATGCATGCATAAAGCCTTGATTTCTAGGAGTATGTGTAGTTCAATGCAGGCCATTCACACGCTACAAAATCCCCCAGCTGGAAGGTTCTGCAGTTAATTCAGCTGTAAACAATGTACATGAAATATTATACAAATATTATACTGCACTGAAGGTCATAGTAAAGATTATAAGCCCAAGGTGATCTTGAAGCTGTAAGCATGTTTCTGCCGCGGGATTAAAACGGTGTTTGGTGCATTATGCACGGCAGTTGAACTGACGTGCCCTATTAAAAAAGCATTTTCGGCTTTTTCTACTGTCTAAATACTGCAGCGCGCACCGGCAAAAACCTTCTCAAAGTGAGTGTTAATTTGCCACTGTGCGTATCGGAAAATTACCGTTTAAGAGGGCGTCAACATTTTCAAGACCTACCACCCTCCCTCCCCCTAAAATACTACTTATCAACGTTTTTTGGGTTACTAATGTGAAATGTCAAAATTTTACAGTGCATGTAAAGTCGTACGCGGCCCTTGACCCCCCTCCCCCTCCCGACCCCCCTTCCTATGCTTTGTATAACTGTGAAAATGTTGACAACTTTGGACAGTCTCTAAGGCTGTTTGTACATGTACTGGATGGATAATACATACATGTACATGTAGTACCAAAGCACTTCCAAAACGGTAATCGTACGGTACATGTACTTCGTAAAAACACGCCCTACGACTCGACTATGCCCCGAAGTGCAGACGAGGGACATACATGTACATGTAATCATGGTTATAAATAGATGTACATGTACCGGTAGCCAATGACTGTAATTTGTGCATGCAATGCCAATGTGTGCGACATTTGCAATGTTCATCTACAGCCGGTACCTGGCTTTCACAGACGAGTGCACAAAGACACCGCAAACGTTCGTTCAAAGTGGAATGTAGCGCGGGTCAAACTGGAATCACACTGGGCAATATTGGCTGCGAGTTTTAATATAGTAGAGAAGCCCTGATGGTACATGTAGTTTTGCATGAATGGTTTTCGTTTTCCATAAACACACACCTGGGCATACATGTACATTGTATATTCTAGTGGATAGTTATAGGTTCATGCATGGCTACTCTGGCGTGGAACACTGCAGTTAGCAATCACAAAAATTTGCAAGTGTCAAATTTCTATTGATTTCTCTTTCTGTACCTACATGTACCGGTACAGTACATGTAATAAATTCTGTGTCTTGATGCATATGTACAGTGCATTCTAATTATAGCCATAGACCAATGCATTATAGCCATAGACCAATGCATTATAGCCATAGACCAATGCATTATAGCCATAGACCAATGCATTATAGCCATAGACCAATGCATTATAGCCAATGACCAATGCATTATAGCCATAGACCAATGCATTATAGCCAATGACCAATGCATACAGAACAGCTGGAACTGAGAAATACATGTAACATTGGGAACAAGAAAGAGCTTTATATTATACGGTACATGTGTACAGGAATCAGTGGTGTTATAGTCTTGACAAGTGATCTCAGTATGTAATAGGTATTGCATCTAGGCCCCTCTGGTGTACTGACGTACTTCCTTTCACATGCATACTACTTGACCAGACTAAATGTTTGTTGCTATGTGGTGCACGCGGCAGGTGTGAAGTACAGAATCATTGGACACGGTATTGATCCATCACAAGTGTATCACAGGTCTAGAAGCAAATAAAATCACAAGTCCATGACAAGTCCCGCACTAGTCTGTCACAAGTCCAGTAACAAGAAGCAAAGGATGAACATGCAGTAAAAGAATGCATTTGTTGGAGTTCATTTGAATAGCTTGTGACTTGAATTAAGACCCAGGGACTTGTGAAGGCTTGTGATGGACTTTACTACAACCCTGATTGATTCTGTACTTCTAAGTCGCTACATGTACCAGGTCACATTACATAGCAACAGAAATTTAGTCTGGTCATCTGGATACTATTGTGTGCATGTGAAAGTAAGGGGGGTCAGTAGATCAGATGCTATTCATGTAAAAAATGCTCTAAAGTCTAATTTAAAATTGGTTTGTGGATTTGAGTGTCAGCTCAGTCTAACCAACATTTACAAATGTACGTACATGGTGTATCACCCTGCATGCACAATATGGTTCCTTAATGGCCGACATTTGAACCCCGAGTGTAATGTACTTTGCAGTCGTAGGTTAGTCCAGAAGTGGTTTGCTTAAGTGGCGGAGATCGAGGTCAAAAGCCTTGCACTGCAGGCAGAAGAGGCGCTCGCTGTTTGGATGAGGGGTATTATTATTGTATGATGCTTGAACCAGTTTAGCGAGCGAGGGAGGGGGTGAGAGGAGGATGGCACAAAATCGTTCAGCCAGGGTCCAATGGAATTTATCAGAACACATTATTCTTTTGGACAAGCTTACATGTACTGGTATGTGATACTCCCCTTTTAACCCCTGGTGCAGAAAAGGCTACTGTTCACGTAGTGAACGATACCACTTATACCCCAGGTATTCCTCAATCAAACCTTCTATTTTCAGCGTCTACAGTCGGCTTTATACTGGGGTTCACCTAGCCTTTGTTCAAGGCCTCGCGGCTGGTGGTGTCGCACGTCAGAAGTAGAGCGCCACCTAGCGACGAGGACGGGATGAGCAGCGCCAGCTGCGAAGCCTTTGGCGATCAGGTAGCAAAATGCACGCGTGCACGCATTACATAAAACGCTCGCGCACCAACACAAATATACGTTCGCAGCACATACCAACGCAGGGATGAATAATGCAACAGGGCTGTAATACATTAATAAATCATTATTTCGGGTTGCCAATTTGTTCTCTTCCCGATCTGGAGGAAAAACATGGGAGGGTTTAGTGACAGCATAAAACCACCCTATACGCGTAATACAAACCCACTGTTCAAAACAGTCTCCAGGATCAACCGTGTGTTTCTTAGTACTTGTAACATGCTCCGAGGGTTAATGATGGAGTATTCACAAATAACAAGATGAAACCACTCTTGGAAGCAATCACATTGTCACCGTGCGTCATGCATGAGTCGGCACTTTGTGGATCTATTGTCACATCATTTAAATAAGAAAACCTGCCCGCTGTCATGGCTGTCGATGCACAGGGTCTACCGGTATGTACGTAGAAGTGATTTTACTCACAAGTCAAAAACGAGGTAATGAAAACTTTCTTCAGGAATGCTGTCGTGCAGGCGAACTGAAATGAGACACAAGAAACGAGACATGATTAACTTTGAATTTCATAGTTAAAACATGTACGTGGACATATGTATACAGTATTCATTATCAAATTTGTAAAAAATATGTACATGTTTTGCTATCAGGCTTGTGCTTAATACGTCATTTTGGGTGTCAAAAAGGCCGCGACATTGTTGAAACATGTGCATGCAAGTTGTGTGTCTCTAACACGAGTAACACGCTGTACTAAGGTTCCCATTGGTAAAATAAACCGCATTACGCCTGCCAGATGCACACACAACACGTACGCACATGGATTAAACATTGACGCGGCATTATTTGACCCCCAAACGACGTATTCGCAAGGGGTCGATAAACCACACTGTAAAGTAATAGTTCAGTGCCCAAGGCAATTTCGGCTGCATGTAGGCACATTAAGTACATGTACATATGTATGTTATTTGCCAACAGATGTGGATTTAATCAAAGTCTGGGCTGTATGAGAAGAAAGCCTAACACAAGACCAGTAATGATAATCACAAGACCATCACAAGTGCATTTATAAGTCATAAAGAATGAGTATGCACAGAATAATGCCATTTGTTGCAGTTGATTTCACAAGCTTGTGACTTGAATTATTTAAAGACCCAGGAAGTTGTGATGGTTTTATGGTGTCTTATGAGGAATTGTGATGACTAACTGCTTTGCTGAGTGACTTACGAAACCTACTTGTTCAGCTATATGGCTGGAAGAATTGTACATTGTAGCCCAACTAAAACTAAGTACATGTATGTTGTGGTCAAATGTGGTTTTATATTATTTCAGCAATCAGAACTCAAGTTCATTTGCGGAGTACATGTACATGTACAGGTCTACGTAGCTGGAACGCGAGTCTAACTTCCAGTCAGCAATGTTCATTACATGTACACACGTGTCCCTAAGCAAGCCACTTCACCACACCTTTTGCTATCTATTAATGCAAGTTGTACATGTGGGTGCATACATTTTGTACCGTACTTTATCAAGTATGTATAAAAACATACATGTCAGCCTATATGCATACTGTGTACCGGAGTACATGTATGAGCACCTCATATAACAGAGACCATTAGAAATGGTAAGCGTACGGGAAACGTAGGCGGCTTGCAAAATCTGGGTTGTTATATCACAATTTTGCGTGGCTGTTCAAGAAATGTGCGGATGTGTACATGGTTATATTGATGTAAAAAGTCACATTACCGGTACCTATACTGTGCAGACAAAATAACCGCGCAAACTGTTGGTACAACCATCCAGTTTTTCCCAGCCGCATACGTTTCCCGTACGCGTACCATTTCTAATGGTCCCTAACCTTTTCCATACTCATGTACATCAGTGTTCTGATACAAACATAGGGTCAAGTACTACCTGTATACGGAATGCTAGTATTATCATTTCTGGATGCCATCCTACACCCCAAAGATAGTCAGCCATTCCAAAGCACACATGTACAACTGCTACTGTACAAAATTTATGAATATTATTAGATTGGATTGAATTTAAAACCTGCATATATATGGGTAATTCCATAAAAACAAACCCTTACGTCATGACACTTTTGGAGTTGATTTTTTATAATTACCGGACCGCAGAGAACGATTACCCTCGGCATATAAAGAATATGACCTTATGAGTCGAACACCACCTTTATCAGTTGATACTACGGTACCCAAAAAATAACGAGAACGATTCAATAAACTAGTGCGATCTTCTAAATGCAAGTGTGACATTTTGAAACTTTTGATAAAAATGTAATGGATACTTGCCACTCCTTACAGTAACAAGATTGTCTTACGACATGCACCCTCCCAGCTTATGCAGAATCGTAATCCTCCTCTTAATATAAATGTCTTACGCACTGTCTCCTCCGGCAATGCAAAACCCTCCCTGTGGGTTGTCAGCAGACGACAAATTAAAAGATTACCTTTTCTGCAGTATGTAATAAGAGAGTATCAAATTCACAGCGTCACTCAGATAACATGTGAAGATGACAAGCAATATGTCTATGACCCCCTCCCCCTCGCAATCTTGGGTCAACGGTCCATTGCATCTTGAAACACATTGACAAGTTCAGGGACGATCTTTGAAAGAAATGTCACTTCTGATGCGATGAAATTGATTTGTGGCCTTAAGCAAATTGACGCAAAGTGCTTTTTGCTTACAACCCCCCTCCCCAAAAAATTGCTTTTCCAGACAAAAAAATAAGTGCAGCATTATCGGGGGTAGCTTAAAATATTAGGACATCTCGTGAGCTGTTTCTAGCATGACATCATTATCTGCTAATGTTACAATTTTGCCTTAAAGATTCAAAATACTAAAATCAAATTAAAAATTTGCTAAGCCTAACAAAATTGCTAAGCACTAAAATTTGCTAAAAACAAACATTTTCTAAGAACTACAATTTGCCAAGAACTTTTTTTGGGAAGCTACATTTAAGCAGAGTCATGTGCAGTAATTGGAGCCAGACCAGCCGTAAACATTCTAATCCTTCATACATGATGCACATTTTAAATTAAATGGACAGCCACAGGAATTTTACAACATGTAATCCTCTTAAGCATGTTTTAAAAGATTAAATCCCTTCCTACAACATGTACATGTATCGGTAATACATGTATGTTGAGGAAATAATTTCCTCCAAAAAAATGTAGACCTCTACATTTGAAAAATTAATACAAAAACCGGTACCTGTAAGTAAATAGACTCGTGCTAATGTGTGACATCAGTTGCCATGGTAACTGGGTCTAAACATTCACTGGTACTCTGAAACGACCATCGCTAAAGCCCGGGGAAACAGTTTTTTAGTGTAGACCCAGTAACTTAGCAACACACAAAGGGTGACGTTCTCACTTTAGTCAGAACTATAGGTGGAAATCAAGGTGCATAGTATGCCGTTCTTCTAGTGATGGTCGGCTAATCATTTTTAGAAAACCACTTTATTTTGCGAAACGTTTTAATTTTATCATTTTTAAAATTGGCTGTAACACCCAAAATCCACCATTTTCTAAAAATGAAAACCAATTCTAATGCGGTACCGGTATATAATCTTAAATTATTTTTGCACAGTCGATACTCCGACAAGCAAAATTTATATAGCACAAATTTGAGGCAAAACAAAACAATTGACTGCTCTAAAACCTTCACCGGAAGACCAGACATAAACAGTACATTGATAATCCATTAAGTAATAAAATAACTGTGCTGTGCAAACGTAAACATAATAAAGTATTCAAATTATTGGCGCCACACTCCTGAATGGGTTCGATATTTCATCGGTGTGTGCTGGTAGTATACATGTGTAGGGCTGGAATAATGCAAAGTAAACAATGGACGCGTGCAGCACTCCCATCCGTGACATTTACGGAGAAAATTATGGATGGATTCGATTTAAGCGCACAAAAAAAAAAAGATGTCATGTATTTTGTTTTTGTCCCTTGTCTAACTGGTTTTGAAGGCGACTTGAACATTTTTCTTTTCATGCTTTTGTGTACATGTACAGTTGAGGTATAAATACAACTGTATGCAACCAAGTGTTAAAACTGGTGTGCCAGTCTTTACTAAATTCTTGATTTTGTGGAATTCCTCAAGTGCATGCAGTACTTAAAGGAGAAGGGTACCCAAGAAACAAAAGACCTTGTGCTCAAGACGTACAACTCGTAGTTATTTTAATGCAAAGAAAAAGAAATATTACCTACTGAAAAGCGCACAAGAACTTCACAAAGAATCGAAATGTTAGCGTTGCGTCGCACTATGAGCGCCGCCATTTTGTCCCAATATTGGGCAAAGAATGACGTTTTCGCGTACAAGTCCTTCGTGCATTTCTATGGCAATACACGAAAACGTTGTTAGCAAAAACGTCATCCGTTGACCAGTATTAGGACAAAATGGCGGCGCCCATAGTGCGACGCCTCGCTAGAATGTTGATTCTTTGTGAAGTTCTTGTGCGCTTTTCAGTACTGTAGGTAATATTTATTTTTCTTTGCATTCAAATAATTCATGAGTTGTACTTCTTGAGTACAAGTTCTTTGGTTTCTTGGGTACCCTTCTCCTTTAAAACATAGCTTGTACACCTTACAATGGTTCGAGTAGTCCTATTTACCATTTTGGGTGATGATGGTAGTGGTGTACATATTTCTGACTTTTTACTGGTACAACATGTTTTTATCTTGATGACAGCATTTTTTATCAGTCATATCAGTGTGTTTTTCTTTTTTTAAACCACCAGCACATTTCTCCGTCCGTGCGTACATGCTACATGTACATGTATGTATAAGTACTACCGGTATAAATGTACAACCGACGTCAAATTGATCTCATAACAATCAGGCCAACATCTCCAAATCGGCAAGGTCTATTGATTGTGTGAGTGGTTATGACGGGACGATAGCACCAGGAACATCTGTCTACACTCAATGTTGTGTATTCATAGCGTCTTAAATCTGTGTGTATTTTGTATTGCATTGGACTTTGACAGAAGCACTGTGATTGCCTACGAACAGATTTGTCAGTGTATGAGACCTAGGCAGATGGTACAGTATGTCATGTACATTGTACGTGCTACCGTTTCACTTAATGCACCGCTAGGCTGTACATACCAAACATGAAAATGAACCCGTCTGAATTTCAGACAGTTTATTATCCTATTATTGAAGCGAGACACCGCAGATTCCATGACATGATGCTTTTCTGTGTTCCTCAGACTGTCCACAGCTTATGTGGGGTTTACCTCCTACCTTTAAAACTGTAAAAAAAATTACTTACATGTATCTTGCATTGATGATACAAAATTTAAAAAAAGCATCTTTAACTTTTTATTTTTATTCCAAATATCCTTAAATAAAATATTCTCGTCTTCTACCGGTCCTTAAAATTAGTGAAATCCGTTTGCCTATCAATTTAAGTAACTGTAAACCATAGGATCTTACCAATATTTGGATGCTTGAGTTTGCGACATATCCGAGCCTCTCTTTCTAATTTCTGCAAATCTGCATGGGAGAAAATATAGATTTAAAAAATATGTTTAGCATTCAAGAATATTTGTAAATGCTTTCTTATGCTCCATATAAAATGGGACATTGCATATTTTTGCCACCATGAATGGTTGTCAAAAAATAGACAAAACACAAAGTTTTTAAAAGCAAGATGGAATTTGCAGGCCTTGACTTGAATCAGGACCACCGCGGCAAATGGCCCCATGCCCTGCTGAGTTGGGTCTGATGCCCTGCTGAGTTGACCCTGATGCCCCTTCAAGATGTATACACTTTGAGGTCAACTTGGCCAACATGCCCTAATCCCAGGCCTTGAACATCGGCCAATGGCCTCATGCACTGCTGAGTTGGCCCTGATGCCTTTTCGAGATATACACTTTCTGAGGCCAACTTGACCAGCATGCCCTATCCCAGGCCTTGACATCAACCAAGGCCACCAAGACCAATGGCCTCATGCCTTGCTGAGTTGGCCCCGATGTCCCTTCAAGATACACTTTCTAAAAGAGTAATGAGGCCAACTTGGCCAGCATGCCCTATCCTCCAAAATTCAATGCGGCTGGTATGGACACACTAATAACTACATGTAGTACACATTTGTAACAAATTTGGCCGTGAAGCCCCTCCAGTTGGCCTTAGTGCCCCTTGAAATACTGACAAAATTAAGGCCAAAGTTACCGAACATGCCCCTTATTTTTACAACATTGAGACCAGCTTTTGTCTTTAAAATTTCTAGACCTGTCAATTTCAATTATTGCACAAAATAATTTCCATACAATCACTATATCAATTGTCTATATTCTTCTGAGCAAAAACAATTCCCGATTGTCCGTCATTAACTTTAATAATAATCATCATTTCAAGGAAAGGTCACTTATTTCCTCCTCTGGAGACTAATTACTCGGTAACAAGGAGGCCACATATTCAGTATCTACGCTTTGCGCGTTTTACACGTGCAAGCATGCATGCATCAGTTAATAAATGTCACGCATTTGGGCCTTGCCCCGAGTGTGTACTGTGTAGATGCGTGTACCGTACATGTAGCAGCACGGATGTAACTACATGATGCGACATGATTACAAATGTGTAAAGCGAAGCCTGTAGTGTACATGTATGTTTCTTTCATCATTGACATTTTCCCGCTCACTATGAAGGGGGCCATTAGCCTACTTTAATGTCATGGTGTAAGGAATGGCAGGCGAGGTATTGCTGCTACGAGCTAGCAACACAAATAACAAATTGAGAATGTGTTGAAAATTAGCGTGGGTGGACCCAGCAATTTCTTCTTTCAGACATAATGATTGTCATAATACTTTAAAAGCTTAATGTATAAATTTAAATACGAGTTTTTAATGTACACTGAACAAACTTATAAACGCCCAATGTGATACTTTGAAACTTTTATTAGCCTAGGGGTTGCAAAATATATTAAATTCATGTTACATAAATAATTTACATGGGGCGTTTATATTTTTGCTCAGTGTAGTGTGGGCATTGACATTGAACAGCTTTTGAAAATGCGTTGGAACATGCATTTCTATGGAGTACTGTCAACTGGCTAAACCTTCTCCAACTACATGTACACGTACATGTACATGTATGTAAGTTGTTTTTTTTTTGCTACATGTGTAAATGCATCAGGGTGTTTTTACTGGACTAGATAATGGTACCTACATGTATTAAAGCATTTCTGAGCTCTTTTGAGTCCCTGAAATAGAAAACAAAAATTATCTCCAAAAGAATGGAGCAAATTACATGTATGGCAATATGATAGTCATTTTACACACACCATAATACACATGCACGACCTGTACTTTCTCCATACAATTCTAATTTCAACGAAGCCATCCCATTGTTCTGACTGAACAGCTCCCTGTTTACGTAAACCCTCACCTCACACGACCGAGCCCAGAGAATGAAAATATGATCCTGGGGAGAAACCTGGGTAACAAACACGAGGAGAATGGACGACTGGGGAAAAGGAAGGTGACACCTGGCTTTGTGCAGTGTGCTTGGGGGAAAGGTTGAGCTATTTATGCAAACGGCATTCACACCTAATACAGTGCTTCACATAAGGCCAGTAACGAGATATGGTACATGTACTAGATAATGCATTTATGTATCGGACAATAATATGCATGTACTGGTACAAGACAAGAAAATATCTCATCCAGTTCATACCCCGGTACATGAGATAGGGCCTACCGGTACGTACATAATTATACAACCCTTTTTTGGGCCTAAGTTACCGGTATCTCTTCAGAACAACTGAAACTTATTTGTTTTATTTTGAGACCAGACGAAGGTATTTCCTCAAACATATGGTCTGTGTTGCCAAAATGCCCCCTTTACTGTGGAAAGACCCATGTACATATACACACACATTATGTGCTGTGTATTGGTAAATTTATGTACGTGTATGATTTTTTTTTCCGAATTCAAGCAACATTTCTACCACCCATACCCCTTTAAGTCATGGGTGTGTATCAGTGACCCAGACTATGTCAACTGGGAATGTTTGACTTTGAAACGAGGGGGCTTTCTTCACTTCTGACTGGTCAATTCAATCTCATCTTTTAATCATGCGTGACATTTACAAAGTGGATGCAGCAGGGCCCCGCGATTTCAAGAAAAGATCTACAATGTACATGTACATGCACAGTTTACTTATGGCTGCACTTACTAGTATGCACAACATTGCACAGCACAGCAGTAGACATGACATGGGTATTAACTCAATTTAATGTTGTTTGCGTGTAGGAGTTACTGTTCAACATAATACTACGTAGGTGAACGTGTACAGACATGTGAGAGTCACATGTACAGGTACACACTGTACAGTATATTAAAGGAGCGTGTCTAGATCACATTTTTGACGCCCCAATTTTCCCGAGGGTGTTGAGATTTTGATACCATACATGTTTCATTTGTAAATGTCATATTTTTCTCATTACCGTTCTGAAATGTTGCACTTTCAATCCGTATATCTTCAAGAATATCGTCAAAAATCCACCAAAGTTTAGTAAACTAATTTATCCGGTTACATAAAGCAGTGCAGTGATTAGTAACATTTTGACTAGATAAAGGTTCAATTATTATTTTGGGGGCCTAGGGGGATTGTGTACATTGCACATGCATCTATAAACACCAGCAACAATCTTTAGTGTCGGCCGAACGGTTAACCGGTTAACTGACATTTGAAAGAATTGCAAACCGGTTTCTGAATAAACCATAAAGTCTCATCCCTTATCTGTAAAGTCCCAAGCACCTTTTATTAATAAGGTTTCCGCTGTACACATTTGTGACACAGATTCAATTGTGAACGTGATGGAAGAGATTAGTCAAAATGTCAAGCAGATAAAACCAAGCCAATATGATCTTTTTAAATCTCATTTTAGCACTTTAATGGCAAGTGTCTATTAGAATATATGGGTTCCCTTTTCGTGAAGTTACTGACTGAATTAACATTAAGCTACCGCTAACGAAGAGATCCAATTAAGCTGTGGGAGGCCACTACTCCTGGTCGTACATACGCGTTGTACATCAAGCGCCGAGCTGTAAGTGTCTAGACGCTGTGTGGTTTTCCAGTGGCGCGTCAAAAACAACGCTTGCTAGGCGCTTGACACACGACGCGCTTGTGCAACCAGGCCTGCCAAATCGCTTTGTCGAATCATCGTCAACTGAAGCGATTTCTCTAGTGAGAACAGGGTCCATATCAAGCCAGTTTTCTAGACCTTACTGTACACAGTGGCTACTGTGCATTCTAATGGATAAACTTCACAAGCAAAAATACATGTTTTGATCCCCAAAACAGGTGTCCTTGTATCACAGTTAAATCTTATCCATTCAGTTCTTAAGCAACATAAATTCCCTGGATATTACATGTACAATGGAAAGCTAAATCCGAGTATTACCGGTAGGCATATCCATTTGGATTTAAAGGAGCTGCATAGCAGCATTTGTTTAGTATTGTTTTTAAAAGGTGCCCTTTAATGCGAGACTAAAAATATGAATGTTTACGCACTTGTCTTATGGGCAATTTCATAAATTCAGATTTTGCATTTCAGAGACTTTGAGCGCTTGTAATGCTTCACATATTCAAGTTGTTTGATTTTAAACGCATGTTTTTTTAAGCATCCTTGTTGATGAAAGTGTATTTCCTGAAAATCCCATTGTGATCCCATTCTCAACAAGCATAATAGGTCCAAAAAACCTCGGTTTCAGAGGTTTTTTTTGTTAACGTACCCTCGCTTATTGAGAAAGGCATTACAATCAGTTTTCTATCAAGGATGCTTGAAGAACACGTGTTTAAAATCAAACAACTTGATATGTGAAGCATTACAAGCCCTCAAAGTCTCTGAAATGCAAATCTGAATTTCTGGAATTTTTTACAAAATTTAAAACAAATTGGATAATGAATTTCGAACCCTCTTTGAGATGGAAAGTATTTAAAGAATGTGTCCCGAATTTACAAAAAAAAAATGTCAAATGTAACTGGGGACACCAACATTGGACCCCTAATGTATAGAAAGACCAAAAACTAAAATTTTAGTTTTCACGCACACCACACGTCCCTCTTATTGACCATCCATTAAGTTCTGACTTTTCTCCGGAAGGAATTATTCAAACACGGATGCACCTGTTTTGTAACTGATTTCCCATGCACCTCGCCAAATCACCGAGGAATTCAAATTGTATTCAAAATACAGCGACGGTTACAATGAAGCGTCCATGCATATGAACACGTACGTAATCCTGACACAGAATCGTGTATGTCTTCAAAAGCGTCTCAAGTTTGCATAACTTACTGTCGGCTCGCAGGTGTTTTGTATTTTTGATACAGTAAACTCTTATTATAGCACTGTTCAAGGAAGCGAACTAATGCTTGCGTTATATGCAGAGGGCACGATAACCGGTGTACTTTATATCATGAAAAGCTTTCTGGTATATTTTGTACAAGTGATTAGTGCACAAACTAAACGACCTCAATGTATGTATCCTCGATCCTCCATAATCTGCGCACCTAACGCTTATGCACGCGCGCGCATTGGCCGGCAAACATTAAGGTGAGTGCGTAGAAATAGGACCGCGTGGATTTAGGGGTTCTGACGATATGTTAGTTCCAAATGTATTGGCCAAACACAGAAATCACTAAACCATTTCGAAGAGTGCCTCTGCAAAAGATGCTTCAATGTTAAGAGCCATCATTACGTCAAATGGCATCATTCTGGCTCTCTATATGTACCTCCATGGGATGAGAGAAAATTTATAGGGTCCTTGTGGGGAATCGAGCCTGAGACCTCTGGCAAGACTGGACAAATGCTCTACCAATGGAGTACATACACCGTATCAGGCAAAGTGGTTCGTTCTAAAAACTAAATATTTTCTCGGTATTGCATGGGTGCGCAACTGAGAGAAATCGAAGGGTGTATGCCTACCTCATGTAGATGTACAGTATGTACAGTCACAGCTCAGCTGGTGTAGCATCTATCTGGTGTGTCAGAGGTCTGGGGTTTGAATCCCATTGAGGACCATATCATTTTTTTTCTCATCCAATCCCAAGATTTTTCTCTCACTGGACGGTACCGAATCCTTCATAGGAGCAGGGGGTTAGGGTTAAGATCGGCAGACATTACCCAAAAAAAGTCAAATGTGGACAATCATTTCTACATACTTGGCCTACAGCATATAATTATGTACAATTCCATATTGTGACATCTGTAAGCCACTAGAATTAGGTAATGTGTGCAAAACCCATGGCTGTATTTAAATTACATAATTTATGAGATATCCATTCCTGGATGGTCTGCCAACACCTACTAATATTACACTAAATGCCCTTGTTATCCATAAATTGGGCCGTGATCGATTGTTTGCTGGGAATATTGGACTGGTAAGCTGCATGCTCAATCATGACAGGTAGATGTAGTACTGTACGTGTACATGTACAATTTAACACAGATCAGATCTGATTAGAGATAGGGGCAGTGGGGAAAATGCGTATCACAAGAGACTCACTGCAAATTATGCATGGCATTAAACACAGATTACATGATTGGAAAACTGTTAATATGGCATTATCTTCATGTGTAAGGATTCCCAAAATTAAGGGTCCAAAACGTTTGGTGTCCCAGTTACGGTATGTACGAGACCCTGAGCTTCAAAAATCGCCACTCAAGATCACAGATTCTTAGTAATAGACTGTGGCCTGTGATTATAGGGGACATCATCATATTCTTGAATTTTTTGTTCTCCGACTACTGACAAATATTCAAAATAAAAGACAAAATATTGATCATGTTCAAATGACGTCACTTCCTACAAATTGCCACGTGCATCATGATTTTGAGCGTATTTTGTTGTGACGTGCATCCGTTGCGCCGTATTTATTACAAATTTCGAGCAAGTAAGGTTTTTTTCCCCAGTATGATTATATGCATTTCAAGTACATGTACGTTTGGAATGTTTTTAAAACGGTCCTTCACTTTTAACAAAACTGAAGAGAAAATGTTGCAAAATGTACGAGAGATTAAAATTGCATGAGCAATTGATCTCATGAAGATATCAGAGTAGCTTTACTTAGTACATGTACATGTACAGGGTGGCAATCAATAAAACCAATTAGAGCCACCAACGTCTATATTTATAAATTTATAAATTTCTTCGACAGTCTGCTCCATTTAACTCCTACTTCCAAATCTATGCCATGCATAGCGTCACGGCTTAACACAAATATTATACAGTATTATTAATAGCAACCCCAATCCATTTTTCATCTCTCATATTCTGACGTGACCAAGAACATGGCTGGTGATGCATATCTTTCCCACGGCGAGTCCTGAGCGAGTCATCACCGTACCCTCAAGCCGTTGGCGCGGAGACTGAGAGAGTAAATAAAACATGTCGGTTCAAAATGGGTCACTTTACACTGGCTGAGCCAAAAATAAGCCCCTTGTAATTCCCATGGCCTGGTTAAAGAGTACGATGCACGCATAATGCAGGCCTTAATGATGTACCATGTATTTATAAGGGGAAGGTCACTTTGGCCAGGATTTTGTCCACATTTCAAAGGCCAACTTTAAGGGCACCACGGCCAGCTTTGTTCAAAATGTGTACTGGGACTAATTTCATAAAGCTGTTTAGCAGAAAATTTTGCTTTTTAAAATCAGAAATTTGTTTGCTTTTTAAAATTGGGTTAACAGTCAGAATTGTATGTCAACTTGCGTTCTTAGCAAGAATAGCAGAACACCAGTCAATTGTAATACACATCACATGAAATCTTGACTATTAACCCATTTTTTAAAAAAGCAAACACATTTTGGATTAAGCAAAATGTTTTGCTAAATAGCTATATGAAATAGGCCCTGGTTGTTAATGTACACATAAAGTATTCAAACATTGCGGGGCTGGTGGCCGCTTACGACCACTATGGGCATTTGTCTTCAAGCCGCTTGAGGCCGCTATGGTCACGAAAGGGTTCCAACAGATGATGGCCAGAAAGATTGGAAAAAAATCCCCTTCTCTTGTACACCAATGTTCTGGTATGTTTTAAGTGCATTAATGTTTAAACACATTTGCCCCATCCTTCGGATGGGATGTAAAGCTGTATTCCATTGTGTTGTGTACAATGGAATACAATTTTACATCCTGTCCAAAGGAGAGCAAATGTGGTTTTAGAAGCACTTTGTTAAAGAGTGCAAGTCACCAGTTGGTCTAAAGCCCACAGCTGTAGGGTGTCCCCACCCAAAGTTTGCTAGACGTGACCCAAACCGCATTGCCATGGTACATACATGTATGCAAAGTGAACACGGCTAATAAAATGCGCATCCCAGGTTTCAATGTCAGTACAAACATTACGGCACGATCTCATGATGCTATCAATTACATGTGCCGAGGACACTCCCAGCTTCTGCACTCGTTGTCCCCTTTGTGCTAATTAAGATGCTCATTCATCTACTGGTAAGTGTCAGTCACAGTGGGGAGTATCTGGTGAGTAATGGTGGAAAATTGATGAACCTACTTGCAAATTTAATGCACTTAGGCCTACTAGAAATGTACAATCTACATTCACATTAACCGAGAATTGATTTATGTAACAGTTCATTTTCCTAAAAAGAAGATGACAAATTACAAGTACGGTACATATACCGGTACATGAACAAGATTTGGGTAACTACCGGTACATGTACTTAAAGGCTACACATGTATCATTTGCAAGATAAAACTTTTTACAGATTCGTGGAATAAGAGTGTAACATATCTAAGGAAGAATGTTGGTAAACTAGCCTGAAGAAAATTTAGTTACTTAGATGCATCAATGCTTCAGAAAACCCTGAAAATCTATATGCATGTCTGGATTTTGTGTACAAATAAATGGTAAAAAAAGTCCCGTGCACAAGACTTTTTGTCAATTTCCAGCATGAAATATAATTTTGGACGGAAATAAATTAATGCAGTGTTTGTCACCATTGCTATCAACACTTTTAGTCAGGTTTTTCTTGTCAACTCATGAAGAACAAAATTGGGTCATTGCAAATGATACAATGGGCCTTTAAACTCACATTTACTTTTATTTTATGCAATGATTTAGTCTGTGCTCCTAAAAAGTAGTATACAAGGTGATTCCTGAATACTATTAATGGGTCGTTAATGGCTGCGACTGCTACACAGTAGGCTAGCGGGTCACACGGGGCGGTGATATAATATTAGTAATATCATTTAAAGAATTTGTCCGAGGCATATCGCCAATGCTAGAATGTAAAAGGTCAGGTCGGCCTCACCGGTACCCCGCACCATCACATTCACACATTCACCTCCGGGGGACCGACTCATCAAAATCAATCGGCAGACTGGCATTCAAGAATATGGCGATTGGCGAGGGGGGAAAAATTGTTGTCGCTTGATTTAATATTCCATATTTACCTACTTAACAACCGAGTCACTGAGCCGTATTTCACTATGACATTTGGAGGTAGTCATGTAGTATCAAGCAGACGTACATTTTATCTAATCTAATATAACTTTGACTATATTTTGTATGCGTACATACATTTGTACTGTACAAATACATACTAGTGTACATGTATAATGTAGCAAATATCTGGATATTTCAACTGGTAACCACTAAAATGCCCCTGCCAATAGTATATTCAGTACGGCACACCTACAAAACGTCAGGGGCCAATTTCATAGAGGTGTTTAAGCACAAAAAATTGCTTAAGCACAAAAAACTCTTGCTCAGTAGAGTATGTTACCAGTGAAATCCTCATGTGATAGAAATATTATATGACCAGTTTTAGAGGACTGTTTCATTACCATGACAATCACATGAAATTTTTGCTGGTAACCTCGTTTTATCAAGTAAGATTTTTCATGCTTAAGCAATTTTTCATGCTTAAGCAGCTCTATGAAATTGGCCCCTGGTGTTAAAAAGGGGCACTTCCATTACAAAATCAAAATGTCTTTCGGAAGACCAAAAGGCACCAAGGCCAAGAGTAGGAGCAATAAAGGCAAATTTGTGCCTTTAGGCCTCCTTAAAATTTAAGCCCTGAAAAAAATTATTTCTTTTAGCTTTTTGGATCAGCATGATGACAAAATATGGTGTACTGGTACCGGTATTCTAAAAGCAACTGGGAATATTATCCAATTCAAGAACAGGGCTCGAAATACATGCATATCGTCCTGGGGCTAGATTTGTTTGTGTTACTGGGGTACAAGTGTACTAGTGGTTCAATGTTTTGTTATCCAGAAAATGTATTTTTCTGGCTGAAGTCGAAAATATTTTTGGTCGAGTCAAAAAATATTTGGTTTAGTAAGCCCTATTAAAATGAATATATTACATAGTTTAGGCCTACATGTATAATGTCAATGACAATTTTATGCACCACATCATCCATTGAAATGTTTTACAATGTACTTGTAACAGCAACAAAGATACATGTACCGTATGACCTGCCATGGCAAAATGAGGAATGTCCCCCAAATATCAAAACCACGTAATCGGCGCCTGAAGTGAAATATATACATGTACGTAAAAAATGTGTCCAGAATAGATTTTTTTTGTTTTGAATATTTGTATTGCCTAAGTATTCTAGATTCATCCTAGCATAATTGTTTTTGTAAAAATCTTTAATAAACTTGTAAAAAAAAGAGATTTTCTGATTTTCGTCTGCAGCAGCTGCGTGACACAAGATTTTTTCAAAGCCGTTTTTCTCGAAAGGTTTTTTTCTGGTAATGAAGGTGCGCTGTGTCTCTTTTTTGCGTCATATTTCCCAAATGCAGAAAGTTACAGAAATAAATTTGGTGTCATTGGAAAGCTGAAGAATTGGTTTTTCTTCTCGCGTATGAATATAAAAAAGTCAAATTTGGGGGACATTCCTTATTTTGCCGAGGCAGGTCACAAATGTGCTTTGAGAAATTAATGTTACGAGTGAAATCAATTGAATAACATTTTTTTAAATAAAAAATCATTTGGCATGCAGATGTTTCATTTTCTGTCTAAGGATGATGTGTTTGACATTTCTCAGTCTTACAGTATTATTAACATCAATTGAGCGCCATTCGACCTTTAATTATGCATACATTTTTTTGACAAGTCTGGCACAGTCCACCCATGCCCATATACCGCCACGTCTATTAAACATGCATGCAATATACACAGAGATTGGCTGGCGCGAAGGCGCATTATTAATGGGCTACCATGCGGCAAAGGCAGGGTCAATTGCAGCGGATGAGACGATTATAAACGCTGTAGATTGCCGCAGACTTCTGAAGGCCTTTTACTCTGTCATCGTACATGTAATTTATGATTTCATTGGGTAGTTTTCATATTAATATTAACCTTGCGTATCAATGACTGGTCTTTGCTCAGTATACTGGGAATCTACACTATCTGAGTATGCATGATATGCTGGTACGACACCATGTGATTTTTGTGTGTACATGCCAGACGTACCGGTAATGGTTTTAGGTTTAAATCAGATTTGTTTTTTAAAGTCACACATCTCTGAGTTTGTAAAAAAATTATTTCTAGTTTTACTGCTATTAAAAAACCATTTCTCTCATCGTCATGCAACGGATTGAGAGTTTTAGCTGGCAGATTTTACATAATACTATACATGTACAGTGTGTATGGTTAAGATTTGGCCAAATCCACAATTGTTTTGCTACCACATACTTTTTACCATTTTAGTTTTTTTCCAAAAATGTCAAGTAAAAACGAACCATTTTGTTAATGAAATTGTTATAAATGCCTTACAATGTATACATGTTTGTGTACCATGTTACATCTTTTGGGAGTACATGTGGGTAGTCCCAAAATGGTAGTAAATTTAAAAACAAAAATCACAAAAATACATTTTGGAATATCAGATTTTTATAATTCTTCTGCGATGGTCTTTTCTGCAGAAGTACATGTAACTGACATTTATGCAGAAAATTTGATCAGTAATGACATGTTTTTGTGCACATTAAAAATTAAACAAATATAGACGTACCGTATTTTCTTAATCTTTGCAAAGACTTCATAAAAAAAATGAAAGGGTAATTCATACAGAGCATTACTCCTTGAACAAATTTTGCATAATCCGCTCGAGGACAGTCTTATTTGCCATAACGGGGATGGACAAGCGTCCGCACCCCTACTTAAGGCAGAAACCTACTGCAGTTTGGTGGTTGCCACGGTAACGGGAGGCAGAAATCCAGAGTAGGGAATGCAAAATAATGGAAATGTCAAGAATGGTTGACAGTCCGCACAATCCGCTCTTCTGCAAAATGCTTATTGCAGACATTTGAGTCGACCATGCTGGATGAATAGAGCTATGCTGAAAATCCAGGGTACTACTGTGCATGCACCTTAGTACATGTACATGTAGACGTGTGCAAAAATGCATTTGTACAATTGACAGCCTACAAATACTAAACAGAATGCAAATGCTGTACAACCAGTGTACTACAAATATGTTTCTTTTGTAATAGACCAGTTGCGCGATAGATTTGCATAAATCCTAGACTCGTGCTATGGCGCTCGCATGCAAGTGAGTCAAGCAACAGACTACCTGGCAAATCGGGCCGTTTCCAGGGGGTGCAAGCTGTCCCATAGTAACCGGCGCGAAAGTCTGTGCGGTACCTGCAATATCTCGCACATTACTCTATGCATTTTTAGGCTGGAGCATCCAAAATTACATGTTGAAATGAACATGTTGAAACATGTAGCTTAGAAATACATACATGTAGAGTAATGTGCGAGGTATTCCAGATGCCGCACGGTTACCATGTGTGCACCCCCTGGAAACAGGGCCGATTTGCCAGATATACATAGTAGTATGGTGCTTGAATCAATCGTACACGAGCGTCATATAGCGCGAAGGCGGGACACTAGCATTTATGTAAATATAAGGCGTGACTCTAGTATCATGCAACTGGTCTATTGTGCCATGCATGATAGGGCCTATTGCACAAGATTATTTCAATCAAAATTCAGCTACGTATCATAGGCCTTTTGCAAGACCAATTTACATAAAATACATGTATGTACACAAGGATGATTTTTAACCCTATGGATGCCTGTGTTTTTGTGTTTATTGCCGAGATATGCATGAATAATTTATATCACTTGTAAAATGTATTCATGCTTTTTAAAAAATGTGTACAAATATTGGATTTTCTCTAAAATACATATATTTTCAGCATGAGTGGATTCAAATCAACTTTAAATTATTCAAGGTCATAATTTCGACAAGAATATTTGCATATCAGTTATTACTGTGCTCTATTAATATTAATGCCATATTAATATTGAAAAAAATGCAAGGAGCCCTGCTCACTGAAATAGAACTGTCACAAATTGTGATACAACCATGCAGCTCAAGACAGACATTTCAACAACAAGCCCAGGGCAGAAATCTGGGTTTTTCTTGTTGTGGTTTCTTGAAACATGAATTGACATGTATGATTGAGTTTCACACATTTGAGGGCCATGTTACACCTACATGTACCTGCAGCTGTTCTACAAACGTGTGTATTCATAAATCTAACCTACTGTAGAAAGCTTTGTGCTAGATACAAAGCTCAAAAGTATGATACATGTACTACGTGTCAAAAACAAATGTCCTACTTTTGACCTTGAATAACTTTATCATTTTTCAACGGATTTAAACCAAAATTTAACATCATGTAAACATGGCCTGACAAATTTCCTTGAGTGAGTTTCATCAGTTTTGTCCAAGAGGTTGAGATTTAAACGCCATATGAAAAAAAAACCTCAATTTGAGAATTTGCCACTTTCGACTTGGCATCCACCATTGTTAAGGAAATTGTCTAAAGTCCCTAAAAGTTAATGAATTGCGCGAAATGATCGAGATGGTTTGAGTAACATTCGGAGTGATCCCGCCTTTCCTCAGAAGCTTTCGGCTCAGCACACACATTCCACCACCGTCTCCAGCGACGTATTGACACTGAAAGAGGCCAAGTCGAAAGTAGCGAAATCTGAAAATTTATGTTTTTTTTGTATGGCATTCAAATCTCAACCTTTTGGACAAAACTGATAAAACTCACTCAATAAAATTTGTCAGGCCTTATTTATATGATGTTAAATTTTGGTTTAAATCCGTTGAAAAATGACAAAGTTATTGAAGATTAAAAGTAGGACACTTCTCTTCAAATATTCCAAATTGATCACGTTCACAGACGCCATCTTCGTAGGAAAAAACGCCATAAAGTACGCGCACGCACACACTGAACATGTTCCAAACACGCGCGCGTGTTGCTCGAAATTTGATTGAAATACGGCACAACCGATGCGCGTCACAAAATAATACCCTCAAATTCATGATGCACGTGTCAATTTGTAGGAAGTGACGTCATTTGAACGTGCTCAATTGGATGAATTCAACACTCACAAAACCCTGTGATCCCCATAAGATCTTGAAACTTAACTCGGACATGAATTATAGTAAACACAGGCCAGATTTTAATAAAATTCTTGAAATTTTTGGTGGATGAATGGCGATAGAAAAAAGAAAAAAATCGGCATTGTGGAATTTAGTTTTTGCCCTCGGCAAAACATTTGATCTCTAAGAATAAAACTCTCGGCGACACATCTTTCATTATCAAGATTTCTCTTGTGAGGTGTCCATTTCAGCTCGTATTCAACGAGTCATTATGCATCTTTTCCCCTCTGTTCGTTTTTCCATTCCAACCTCAGAGCCTACGACAGTAGCTGGGTGTGGAATTACAAGCATTTCAAAAGCGGTTCATGTGAATGGATTATGGCGTGGGCACTGTGAGTGGGAAGGTTTATTGTTAAGACGACTTAGAAAACTGAAAAGCGGGATATGTCCATTTTATTGACTGTCTGTAAATAAGGAAGATACATCACACCTACTCACAGAACGGTACTGTATGAGAGATGGAAACGGGGTTTAAAATGGAAGTGACAAAAGAAAGCAGAGCTAAATTAAAGGCTGAAAAATTTATCTATTAATTTTTTTTCTTTTCTTGGTTGCATAGTGACATGAGTACGGAATGCAATACATGAAACTGGCATGTAATCATTAGGGGCCAATTTCATAGAATGCTCTGGGATCTTTAAAGTGCGTTACATGTATTCACACTGGACCAACGGCTTTACTTCCCTTCCGAAGGACGGAACAATTGTGATTAAGTGCCTTGCTCAAGAGCACAAGTGCTACAACCCGTCACGGCCCGGAATCGAACCCACATTCTAGTACTGGCACAGGAACTTGAGTTCGACGCTCTAGACCGCTCGGCCATAACACCCCACTGAGCCGGGAGCTGCTCTATCCGGAAAATAGTGGAGCTTGATGGCCTCGGCCAGAAATCGCCGTGCCGGATGAAGGTCGCATTTTAAAATACAAACGTGTACTTCACAACACATGCAGACAAAATTGTAGAGCTTAAAGTACTGGCAAAAGGTGACATCACTAAATTCAGAGTCAATTTTGATAAAAACAAAAACAGTATAAAATGGCATGAACAAATTAACACATGATGATGATGATTAATCACACCCGCCTTTTATAACAAATCTACAAACTGACACTGGACAAACATAAAATGCAGTTGTAATATTTACCTCGTTGTGATAATTTCTTTGTGTTGATAATTTTGGCCGCAAATTCCTGATTAGTCTTTTTCCGATTGCACCGTTTGACGATACTGAACGCACCCCTGTTGGAAAAGAGAAAAACATACCGTCATGACCGTGCGGAGTTACCAACATTTCTACTGTTTCTGCTTAAAATTGAAGAAAAATTTCAACATTTTAACAAAGATTCTTGAAAAGATGATAAAGCCTCAATAAGTGATCAGTATACTTACTTTCCTAGCTCTTCTTTTAGCTCATATTCATCTGAAAACCGTGTACACACTTCCTGCGGATGCAGCGCCATGTTGGAAAATGAATGCACACGTACACGTACCACCGTTGCCGTACGCTTTACGTGTACACGCACTGTATGTATAGTGTACACAAGTAGTGCAAGTGTCGCCCTGTAAAAAGTGATTGGCGTGTTTTTATTGTAATGGGCGGGGTTCTGTTGCAAACGGAAATCGCTGTCAAAATTATCAATTTCCCCAATTAAATCTCCTTTTGTCTCATAAATAACGCGATTGTCTGCAACATACAATGGCCGTGTTACTGTCGAGAATTTTATACAAACATCGCACTTGGATGATTTCCATAGACATCAATATCATTTTAATATAGCTCAATGAAAATAACGGAAAAATTGATCATTATCATTTTTGTATGTGGAGCACTTGCAATATAAACACGCAATATTCATTAATTATGATTCTGATTATTTTTTTATTTTTAATTTTGTTTTAGTAGTTTTTACGTGTATTAATTTCCTTCCGAAATCTCAGGAAAATATTATGTGCCAAACAAATTGGGGGGATTTATACACGCATGTTAAAATGCTCAAGGACAGGTAATTAAATTTTAGGGAAAATGTCACTTTGACAATTTCCAGGCAGGGACGTACGGGGCAAAATTAAAAAGGCTCTGTCTACCGTTTTTATTTACGTTTTTGGTGGATGTTTTTGGGTTGTATTGTTTTGTGGCGTTTATCTCTCATGTCTCTTTTGCAATGCGCACGAGTTCTGACATCACAGACCGACCTCTTGGAAATCTGCCGAAGATGCCGACAGCCGAAGTTGTCCGAGAATGAACGAAGCCACGACGAAGGTCAATTCGACTTTCGGCATTACTATGCGGTGAGGGCGCTAGACACAAATTACGGTCTTTTTGTTTCGCTCGTTCGCTCGTTCCCTTCGCCCAAACTGGGTTTTGGGCAGTGTGATGAGCGAATCCTTTGTCGGGGAAATGAAATACTTCACACGAGGTCACGCGCAGAGCATTTTGGGTTGCTTGCAATGCGCACGAGTTCTGACATCTTGGAAATCTGCCGAAGATGCTGACAGCCGAAGTTGTCCGAGAATGAACATAGCCACGACGAAGGTCAATTCGACTTTCGGCATTACTGTGCGGTGAGGGCGCTAGACACAAATTACGGTCTTTTTGTTTCGCTCGTTCGCTCGTTCCCTTCGCCCAAACTGGGTTTTGGGCGGTGGGAATGAGCGAATCCTTTGTCGGGGAACCAGACTACTCGTGCAAATTGCGTTTGGTTCACACATTTTGTGAAGGAAATACGTCACACGAGGTCACGCGCAGAGCATTTTGGGTTGCTTGTTGCCATGCGCATAGTAATAAATACTTTGAAAATGACAATATATTCATAAAAAAACTGTAATTTCTGTTGTGTATGGAAAACTCGCCTTTTCTGCTGGAAAAATAGTTTTAAATGTCTGTTTACAAGGAAAAGACAACCACATGGTCACGTGACTTACCAAATTTGGCCAATGAGAGCTCAAAGCGATTTGCCCTTCCCCATGCAGTGGACTGGGAACCAGTCCACTTCCTTAGCAACAGCATAGCAACATAGTATACACATCTCGTACTTGAGCGATCGTATTTGTTTTTATGACCGTCGGATTTTACTTTTTCGACTTCGAGGTTTCAGAGAGAAAAAACGCAGCGCGCAGATATATTTTGTAAGTAATGCTAGGATTAGAACTAGGCTAGTATACTAGGGTCATGTCGATAGGACAAGGAAGTTAATTTGAATTGTGAAGCCTGCAAATAAGTCGCGGGTTGGATTCCGATTCCAACAAAAACTCGTGCGCGATGCGGGGTGCATGGGGTGCCGGGACGGCGGGCCAGGGGTGGGAGTGGGAAGTTGAGGAGGTGGGGGTGGCGGAGGGGGGAGGGGGCGGGGGTGGAGGGAGAGAGGGGAAGCGTGGTAGGGCATGTAAGGGAAGGGGGAGGGGAGGGAGCGGGGGTTACTGAAAATATAGCCCCAGCGCAGCGTGGCTAAATTATGCAAATAGGCTACGCAGCCGCAGGCTCAGTATCAGTCCGGGAAAAGTACGAATTCGACAACGTTGTCGTATTCGACAATGGTTCGACGACAGGGGGCTAGCCCCTTTCTATGGCCAAATACTACGAGAAAAAAATACCGGCATAGCTTTTTTTAGCATCATACAGGCGACATTATTTTTCATGTTTGCAGATACCTTGTTGACATTATTAGAAACACCCCGCCATGTACGACCGAGCCCCGAGGACTCTCACCAAACCCGGAGAATCGACGGCGCCTACTGTGGGTCCCGGAAGTTATGATCCCGTAGTTCAGTCATTGTCAAAGGTCAAAGCGGGTAAGTCCATTGACTGGTTCTCGGACCGTTCATTAAAGGCTAGGCTCGTCAGCAATGCGCTCGCGTCAAATTCGTGCCATGAAATACGCAGCTTCATGTGAGGGAATTTAGTGTGCACCTACCTATGCACTGAAAATCACAGAATCACAAATATGCTTGCCGCCCGAGTTTTCTTAAAGTGATGCGCTTCGAATTTAAGCATGTGTGAAATGGCCCAGTGTAAATCCAGCCAGATCACCCTATGATTTTACTTCGCAGATGGCTATGCTCCCTTTTCGTCTATGACAACTCGCGAGACGTTCCTCGTTGTTCACGACAGTGTGATAGCCGCACCCGGACCGGGCCAGTATGATCACTCGGACAGTACGCGCATCACTGGTGGCCAGTCACTAGCGAACAGGTCCAGACGATTTGAAGAGACCGTGTCAAAGACTCCGGGACCGGGAACGTACAACCTTTCTAAGAAAGGTGATTGGTTCAAAAAGACAGGAGTCCTGTCTCCGGGAAAGGAATCGGAAAAAGTCAGCTCGGTAAGTTATTTAGCCATTTGCATGTTTGGTAAGAATTGAGAAGTTGATCATGGTTTCAGACCTTTTGTAGAAAACATATGAAACAGACTAAACAAATTTCATTTTTAAACCAGGTTTTTTCCATTAAATCTGCACGATGCTTGATGATTCATTTTAACGAAAACAAATGTTGATCAACTTCTTAACTCTTACTGACAAGAAAAAATATGAGGTGGTATACCACCATGCCCCATAGCTGGTGAAGCATCTGTCCGGATTGTCAGAGGTCTTGGGTTCAAATCCCGATCAGGATAATATAATTTTTCTCTTATCCCATGTTTGGTTACTTTCGGTTTAACAGCTTATCACCAGTCGAATCCGATATTCACGTAAGCCTCAAGCCCCCTCCATTCCTACACCGGGCCAGGCCTATGGCTACGAAGAACATGAAGATGGAACATTGAAGAAACAGGAGCCGCCAGCCAGAGACGAATCGAAAGGCCCAGCTTATTATGCTCCCGGACACGTAAGAATCAATCCTCTATATAGACTAATCCGATGAAAGAAAACTGCGGTGTATCTCCAAGGTATTTACATGACGTCACAATATAAATACACCGCAGTAACAATGGAATAACCACAAGAGGGCGGGCTCACTAAATGTTGCTCGGATTACACTATCTATCTTATCCCAAAGGGTGTGCTAGATTAGCTTCCACGAGTCAGTCTTAATCTGGGGATGTGAGGCCATGGGAACTAGGTTAAACTTGTGTGGACCTCTGCAGGCTAAAAAAAGGGGACATATTCCTTCTCCGTCAACCATATTTGTAGCCTTGTCTGTCACGGGTCCCTGTAAGTCTCTCAAAAGTCCATCAGAATTCCCCGCAAGTCCTCACAAGTCCTCACAAGTCCATCACAAGTCCCTGCAAGTCCTCACAAGTCCCTGGAAGTCCTTAACGAAGTTGCAATATATCATTCTCACATCACTTTTTACCTTTTTCCTAACAGCAAGAAACGAAAACGACCAATAAGTACAGAGGTGTCCATTTTGGTAGGCTGACTGGTAAGCGGATGGACTTTGATGGGCAGAGCGGCCCAGGGCCTGGCGAGTATGACCCTTACATCCCCGTAGAGCGAAGATTAGAGCTGCTTAATTCCAGTGCAGGGCCGTCCAGGGACACATCTCGGGCGTTTGACTCCAAGTTACCTCGGTACCACGAGATAGTCGTACAACAAGAAGAGAAAAGGGTACGATTGTGTCTTAGACTCCGTTCACATCCGGAAAATTGCTTTGTTTAACGATGAATTGTCAAAAAAAATTGACAACAAGATTTGACGAATTGACGAAGAGATTTCCTGATGTGAACGCACGTCTCTTCATTCGACAGCGATTAGAATCGCTTTGTTCGATGAGGCAAAGTAGCTTTATTTGACGAAGAGATCAATTATTTCTGTCAAAAAATACAAATTTTTTAAAAAGGCAAATGTGACTGGCCAAAAATTAAGACCAGGTCAAGCACCACAAATACTGACTCTTGAGAGTCATTTCTACATTCTTCTTACCAAAAGATCATACTTTGTTACACTCTGAGGCAGCCACTACGGAGTGTACAGTGACAGGCTGTCCACAGCCATCAAGTTTAAGTTCACGGTGTGTACAAATGAATGGTGGACAATGGACCTAGTGTTTACAAGCCAACCGTGGAAGACGGCGAGCAAAGCTGATGTTTTAACTCATCAACTGCCCCTGTGACTATACATTGCCAAAATGTGTTTACACGTCCTCCAGCGTCAAGTGGTTAATTTGACGAAGCAAATTTGTAATTTGTACGCTCCCTTTGGTTTGTTCCTTTCAGGCTGTGCCAGGACCAGGCAAATACGAAATCAACAGCCAGTTTGACAAGAGACCCCAAGCCGTCAACACAGAGGGTATAGAAGTAGAACACCCACCATTCATGTCACAGTCCAAGGTAATTAGGATTGGAAGCACGGCCATGTTCGTTCAGAAATCGGGTTGTAGCACTGACCATGCTCCAGTTAAAGGAGCGTGTCCAGATCACATTTTTTAACACCCCCATTTTTCCCATGGGTGTTGAGATTTTGATACCACATCATTTGTCATATTTTTCTCATTACCATTCTGAAATTTCGCGCTCTCAATCCGTATGTTTTCAAGGATATCGTCAAAAAAACACCGGTGTTTTATAAACTAATTTGTCCGGTTGCATAAAGCAGTGCAGTGATTGCACCAACCGTTTTTATTCCACATCCAAATTGGAGATTGCAAATTTCCTGTTTTCTTCCCATGGATAGTATTTTTAGGACTGATTTTATATGATTGTTAGGTCAGAACGAAATCCAACTTTTTGGAAAAATTTGAACACGCTCCTCTAATAAAGATCTTTTGGGTTTTTTTGGCAGCGATTTATCGATCCGCGGCACAGCGCCCCCGCCCCGGGTACCTACAACGATCCGAGGCATTCCCTGGAAGCGCTTAAGAAGATCAGAGGTTTGAAACAAAGTCCGTTTGGTCAGACGGCTGTTCGATTCCTGCCAAAACCACACATACAGAAGACACCAGGTAGGTTTATATTTAGATGTATAACCTTAATTGTCTTCCTTCACTTTGATTGAAGTTGTATTTCATATCCAATCACTAACTGTGGATTTATCTTGTTATGACCTGTATACCATGTGACAATGCAAGTGTGATGCTAAAAACACAAGTTAGGTAGGAGAAGTGTCAGCATTCTTCTAAGGAAAAACTTGGCATCTTCCTGACTTGCCCTATTGGATTTGTGCGTGGATTTCCAGCACAGATCTTAGGTATACAAGTTTCATGAAATTTAAGGAGGTAGGGGCATGCTGGCCAAATTGGCCTTAAAAAGTGTACATCTTGAAGGGGTATTAGGGCCAACTCAGCAGGGCATCAGACCATTAGCCTTGGCCTTGGTTAATGTCAAGGCCTGGCATAGGGTATGCTGGCCAAGTTGGCCTCATAAGTGTATATCTTGAAGGGGCATCAGGGCCAGCTCAGCAGGACATGAGAACATTGGCCTCGGTGGCCTTGGTTAATGTCAAGGCTTCTTTATATGGTTTGGTACATTTGATTTAAATGGCAATGCTTTTTTTATGTAACACTGCAGGTCCTAATTTGTTACCCTTCTCTTACCAGGGCCAGGGTCGTACAGCTTCACGGGTCTTGCCAGCGATAGCTTGCGCAAAGCGTACGTTGAGAGCACACGGCGCGGCGCGTTTGGCTCGACCTCTGTACGTATCAAGCCCATTACAAAACGCGAGGACACTGACCAACCTGGCCCTGCCCACTATCAAGTGGCGACTCGGCCTCAGTACAGTCGTTACTCGCACAACGTCACCGCCAACTTTGCATCGCAAACAAATCGGCTGCACTCTCCGCCTCCCGTCATCAAGGTGATTATTTTGGTTACATGATATATTTTTGTTTAATAAAGTACCTATGAGCTAAATTATGTCACATGCACATTTTTGCAAGTGCCAATACTTTGCAAATTAGCCACCACGGAGCTGCGAAATTTCACACCATTCATGTAAAGCAAAAATGAATTTTTTTTCGTGGAACCTGTTTGACCAGGTCTCGGACCAGGTCTAGGACCGGACCCCCTGAAATCCATTGTATTCCTGTATTTTAATGAAGCTGGATTCGCCACTGTAGTTGACACTTTTGGACTAACTTGTGGAACCTGTTTGACCAGGTCTCAGTGGCTAGTTGACACTTTTGGACTAACTCGTGAAACCTGTTTGACCAGGTATCAGTGAAAATATCTCGGTGAAAGTAATTGGAAAAAAAAACCTGATGAATGCTTTCCTTTGACAGCAAATTTATTCTAACATTGCGCACTTTTTAAAATTGTTTACAGGAAATTCCGCCACCAGGGAGCTACGAAGTCAGTGCATCATACGATATTAGCCAAGGCAGGAAAAACCCAGCTTTGCCTAGAACAGACACTGGCAAAAGAAAGAAGGGATCGTTTTTATCGTCCTCTACTCGGTTTGCTCCGCCCAGAGATGTGCCTTTGGAGAACCCAGAGCCTAATAATCCAGGTCAGATATTGTGGGTTCAGTTTTAGTGTTTAAATTTGTGACACTGGTCAAACCATCACTGATATCGACTGAAGCATTTTGTCGGACTTCCAAAACAGTCTTTGCAAAATTTTATTTCAGATTTTCTCCCCTTTTGTATGTTAGGTCCAGGAACGTACAACCCACCCCCAAAACGAGACCCAAAGAATGGATTGATGGTGACAAGGGATAAACGGTTTAAGGATAAAAGCAACGAATACCCAGGGCCGGGAGCTTATGAGGTAAGCTTGAAAAAATGCTTGCCTCCCCTAAAAAGCGATCGTAGTAATTAAGTTGTTTTTAGAAGAAGTTTTAGGGAACTTTTCTACGGTCATCGTGTTTATATTGTGTAAGTTAGGCATAAATCTGTGAACTTTTCTGATTTTCGAGATACCAATCATGTATACTGCCTTTAAACATGATCCCAGACTTGAAATCAAGTCTACAATGACGCCATCCCCAAAATCGTTCTTTTACGTATTTTCTTCATTTTCTAAACATTGTTCAACATTTGCGTTTTTTCTTCATACATTACAACTTTTTTTGTCTTTTTTATCCACTCAGTTGAGTCCTCTTCTTCAAGACACGGTGCTCAAGGGAACCTTCAATGTGACACTGAATAACCCCGTGGCTCCCCACGTAGACGTTCCCAGGGCCAATTCCGTCCTGCAAAAACAGGCGTTTGTGCTAGGAGTTTAAAGGCCCCAATGAGTATAATTGCAAGATGAAACGTTTTTACAGATTCCTAGAATTTGGTGGCGCTACGTTTTGTAAAACGCCCAAATTGTGTCGGTGTTCTTCACATGAAATACACAACACGCTAATTCTGTCGGTCGCACATCCTAGCACTTTTGTGACCCGGTGTCATATGCCTTTGTATACGGGCATAGCACCGTGACTGGAGTGAAAACAAATTCGTTCATGCTTAGATACATGTAACGTGTTGCGTAGCCAACAGCTTTGTTCCTTCGCTTGTCACCATGGGCACACTGTTGTTTTCATCCCAGCTCTACCGGAAGCAACGTTGCGGCGACCGACAGAATTGAATAAGAAATTACCTCCTTAAAATCTAAGGCCCCATTCATGAAAGGTTAAAACTAAATAAAAGGCCAAAAATACATTTTCCTGTACGGGGTACCATATTTATTACTTCAAACTGCCAATGTTTTTGCTTCCATCAAGTTGTACTTCTTTTTAATACCGTAAATTCAATTTTCTGTAAGTAATAAGCCCAAATGTTTTTATACAATTTTTAGTGCCGTGGAAAAAAAAACCGACCACCGAAAACATTCACCATTAGTAACTTGCTAAATTTACTCAAAGTTAGCCTATACCCATCACCTAAATCAATATCGTTGTTACTGCCCCAATTTTAGACCAACCCAGGAATGTTTTTGGCAAATTTCAAGAACTTTTTCTTTTCTGTCGTTTTACTAAAATATTCTTTTTTTTTCAATTTGTTTTGTCTGCATAAATACAGATTCTTCAACATTGCACCTAAATTGTGTGGAAATAGTTTTGCAAAATTAATTAATACACAAATATTCCGTTTGTCCAATATCTTGGTGCTATAGACTACTAAAGTGTGACGTCAGTTGCCATGGTAATTGGGTCTAAACATTCGCTGGTAATCTGAAACGTCCATTGCTAAAGCACAGGGAAAGGGGTCATTGGTTTTAGTTTAGACCCAATAACCATGGCAACACACAAAGGGTGACGTTTTCACTTTAGTACTCTTAGACTATTACAAATACGGATAACATACATGTACTGCGAAACTAGACCAAAAAATGAGGGAACTAACCAGGCGAATTCCGTGTAATTTGTTTGATAGTGTAAACTTGTCAGGCGCATTACTGTGTAGGCAGAGCTACATGTATCTGGATTGGTCTAATATCTCAAACTGATAAAGTTGTTTAATTGTTTTAAATTATTTTACCCTATCAAGTGGGTCAAAGATATATTTATAGACTATATAAATTGTTTTATCAAAGATCTAATAATTACTTTAATTTCCGTCCGCCCTAAAATCTTTCAGCTGCTTATAACATGTACATACGTAATAAACAAACTTGATGTTACTTATAAATGTGTTTCATTTGTGTTGAATCATTGAGTCGTTTGATTTAAGATCAAAAGGTTCCGATTTAGATGTCTATTGGTGCCGTTTTGCACACCTTGGCTTTGTCTCAAGGTTAAAGTTGCAGTCTCGTCACCAGTTTACAATGTATGCGTGGAACTGGAATAATTTGTGTACATTTCGCCCTTAAAATTTCTAGAGTGCCTCTTTAACTGCGCGCTCTCCTCATCCGATGTAGACTGGTTCCCGTACCTCATATTCCACATACGATGAACACGGGAACCAGACTACGCCCGATGACGCATCACATTCATGCTAAACTGTGTTAATGCGCCTCGATGTTAGGACCTTCAAAAGTGTAAATTTTTGAAGGAAAAACAAATTAAGACTGCTACCCTGGTTTGGACGTGAGCTACATAATTACACTTCTGTGAACATTTCTAGCCATTTTGGCCGGGCCACTAAACTTTCTATTCCAGGAAAAAGTGGCCAGGACTATTTTTTGGCGTATGAATACAACAGTTTTTAATAAGTGATTCGGCATCTCGTCTATCGTCACTTTGGAAGAAACACGACAAGCTCGCCTGGTAAGAGACTGATTTTTACTAATTTTGCTTCAAAAATCCTTTCATCTGTTATAAACACTATACAAGAGTCACCACTAGGCATTATAGTTAATATTGATATACTTATTTGAAGGTTTATGGGGTCGGAAATAGCTGAAAAGTGGTGGGATTTGTGTGTCTGTGGTGGGATGTATTTTTTTGTGGCTACGCTACGTGTGCAAGCCGCATGCACGTGTATTTGTACACATGTGTGTACGTGTAGGGCCTACATAATATTAGGGAAGGTGGACACTCGGGGGCGTAGCTAGCTATAGCATTTTCATTGGGGGGTGTGACAATTTTGCTGCCGGGCCCTCGCGGAGGGGGTGGGTGAACCGCTGCAGCGCGCAGTCAGCGGCGTCGCCGCTGGGCCTTCGCGGAGTTGCTCAGCGGGGCTGGGGTGTCAACCCTCGCCCTCTAGCGACGTCGCTGAGCGCGTTGGTGAAATAGAATGAAAGAGACATCCAATGGAACAAAATTTAAACTCATCCGTTATGACGTGTGGCTACGGATATAATGGACGTATAACGTAAGAAAAAAATAGTGTGATCCAACCTAGTACACATGCCGGCTGTACGTAACAACGTACGGTACACGTCATGGCATAGTACTAGCCCAAGTTGGACTCCTTAATTACAGCATACTGTCCTAATACAATAGAGAATACGTTCAACATGAGCTAATCATACCCTTAATACTAACTTAAGCTTATTATGTACCAATAGTGACGTGAAACAAGCCACTGGATAGCAGCCTTCGAGTTAGCCTTTTAAGATACGAGACCTTCGCCTTCAAAAGCCGGACAGAGTGGAAAATCTTGAAGACATCCTAGTATCTTGTTTGCTTCGCGTTGGCCGGACTCGAGCCCGCCGGCGACGTAGCCTTCTATAACCTCTCGGATGTTGCCTCACCACCGAAGAAAACTCGACCCACTCTGCTCTGTAGCCTGGCCCGGCACGTGGGGTCTGTACCGACCGACACGTGGGTGTAGGAACCCTGTGTGAGGCGATTTTGGGACCAATTGCTTACGAGTATGTCTGTGGCTTGTGGAATACCGTCGCCGTACATGTTGCGAAGGACCTGCTCGATTTCGGCCTTGGTCTTGGATGCAGGTTGGGCTTCCACGCGTAGAGATTCCTCACCTATAACGTCAACACGAAAGTTAAAACTAGGTGCTATTTGCATCCAGCGCGACCGACGCGAGCCGCTTGCGACCCCTTCGGGACATTAACATCTGCGTGACGAACATTCAATCATAAGCCCCGATAGATACAAAACATTTTAGTGACCAGACGGGCATGACGTGGTCACATCATCTCATACCTCTGGCATAGTGTCCCGAATGGCTCGCCTGCGGTTCGCGTCAACAATCACCATGAAGGCGTCTGTTTGATTTGCCAGCGTGTGCGCGCTGTGCGTCCTGATACGCGCGGCGCGCTGCACCTTGCACCCCTTGCAAGTTTTAAATAGTATGTAGTATGTACTACATAGACACTGAGCTAGCAGCTCTCACCTGCAATGGAAACCAGCATCATAGGGGTACCGTCCGGGAAAAGCCCTGGAATCTGGTAGTTGAGAAACAACGGGTAGTAACCCTTCCTCTCACTTGCATGGAGAATCCACTCAGTGTCATCCCAAAACCTGCTAGGGAAGCTGATGTAGATGTTGGTGTAGGCACCCATCTGAGCTCGCTGGATTTCCACCTTCTTCCAATCAGGGAGAGGAGGAATGAACTGAACCAAGTCACTCTGCAAGACGCCGATACTAAATGTCACTAGGACATTCTGGCCAACGTACCTCGTGCCATCTTCACAGGTGACGATCACGGATAGATCATCGGAATAGTCAATGGACACCACCGTTTGATTAGGGTAAACGCGTTTGCGGTATTCGGGTGTCTTTAGGAAGCTAGCCACTTCGTCGAATATCTTTTCAAATCCCCGTTGGTCTTTGATCAAATATGCGGCACCTTCCCTGATCGAGGGCGGCGTGGCAAACCTAACGGAAGAAGCATCGGGTGGTTTTGCGTACTCAAAGTCGTACTCGAACCATTCGATGGCTTTGTCGATCGCGCTCTGGGGATACCAGCCGCCGATTCTGAGAGCCGATCTCTGCGACAGGTCCGGTATCTCGTCATTCTCCGTCAGCCTCCTACGAAACTCTTGGAGTGTCTCGATTCCTCTCTCAAAGCGCTCGTAGTTGGCGTCAGCTTGGTCCGTTACGTCGTGGCCGGTCTCGTTTCGTATGGTTAGACTCTTAAAGTCCGACGGGTGACGATCTAAATTCAGCAGCTTAACAATCCGGTCGGTCTGGGAGTTTTCGGGGGCTGCCCACACCGCTCCTAGCGAGACTGTCACCCCTGCGAACTGGGCACTGTGGACTCTGCCACCGAGTCTGTCTGCTCCCTCGATGATGATAAAATCGTCCATGCCTGCATCGTGGAAAGTCCTTGCGGCTTGCAAGCCAGAAGCTCCGGCTCCTAAAATTAAGACCATTGCGTGGATTTCAGCATAAGTATGCATCAACAGAAGTGGAGCATCAATTAACAACAAGGTACAGACACGGGGATCCTGTGTTGGCAGCTCTGTCCACGTAATGCCGTTTGCGAGATCAATAGACATTCTTAATTTATCTAGAATAGAAGAGAATAAATACAAATACTTCGTAACGGTTACATTTTAAATGAGAGAGAATTCCACTGCACCCGATAGTTTAGACAGTTCATTGGTTTTCATGGAGCAAGAATTAGGCGAAAGGTTGCTTCTTTCAGGGGTCAACTTTAATTGTACTTATATGAAATGGTTTCCTGACAAAAGTAGTTTTTGATACAGAACATGTTAAAAGACCCCAGTAGAATCCTGTCACGCCATGTGGCACTGCTTTGTTGATGCAGTATGGAGCCCCGAAGTGTGACGTGTTGCCGTATGTGGTATAGTCACTGGCTCTAAATATTAAGCCGTCGAATAAAACACCACATACATGTAGTATGTAAAAGTCGTGATGGACTCGATGCGGTTTTTAATTAGTCCGGGAGCTCAGTGAGATTTAATGTGACTTTTGCGCCCAAAAGGTTTGAGTGCTAAAATTAGTTGTGTGGACCGTGGTATAACTGTGAAAAGGCAATTCTTGCAAAACGGGGGTGGTGCCTGAAAACACTATGGTAGACATTAAAATCACTGTTCTACTCCAAATATTAAAGAAGTTAAAGCCATTTTAACGATTTTCAAGGTCAACGGTGGCCATCTTGGAATTGACCCAGATTTCACCCATTTCCGGTGGCTAGATTTTGGTAGACTCGGACTTTTATCCTGCCATTCTCCACATTCAGTAGAACCAGAAACCGTTGACAAACCTTTTGTTAGAGTTTTTGGGAGGTAAGGGTGCTTTCTTCCCCATAACTATATTTACAAATAGCGGCCATTTTTTAACGTCAGATTTGTTTCACTTTCCCGTGCTCCGTTTCTGTCCAACTTTTGATATGTCGTTCAGCATGCTTGAAAGTACAGGAAATTACAATAAAACAATTTGTTGCAATTTTTTTAGGTTGGGGTATTTGTGGTGCTATATTGACCCGCCTACTCACGATGAAGGCCGTGTATACAGAGAACAAAAGGTTTGGACAATATTTACATAAGTAATTTGACTGTAGGCCTATACCATTATCACTGACGTACGTTGCAGTAGTCTCTCGCTGTGGTTTGTGTTTTTAACCATCAAATTAACTCTCCCTGCATCTGATGTTCAGTGTGTCAATAAAAGAAAAACAGTGGAGTTAGATTCTGCAACAATAAAACAAATTTCATGGAAGTTAAGGACAAATGCTATACATGTATACTCACCAGCTCTTATGGTTTACCACGATATGAGCGTGTTAACAAAATGGTTGGAAAACAACCGCTGGCTTGTCCTTTGGTTTTGAAAAGCACATCAATGACTTTAATAGTCGAATTATTGTTAACCATGCATCGTCAATCAAACTTGGCCAAAAAATGACATCGCACGTCTTGCACATGCACACACACGGCATTGAGGGTGACATGAATAATTACGCACAAGCATTTTTAGTTGATTCTAAGCTAGGCCCAGTAGCGTGTTTTTTTTTACACCACAGCGAGGGGTACACCCCAAGTTTTCAACCTGAATAGAGTCTACTAAGTTTCCACTGACTGATATTTTTCAAGTGACAATCTTGGAAATAGCCAGAACTCTTACTCTCACATTTAAAGAAAAAGAAGAAACCGAGAAATGTCGAAAAATCCCAAACAACACTTAGATTCGAACCAGGGTCATTATGATTGCAAGTCGAGCTCTCTTCTAACCAGACCACGAAGCTGGTTGCAAACCGACCGCATTCAAAACCCTAAATTCCTTACAAATAACCAGGCCTAAACCCTAACTCTGAACCCTAACATATCATATAGTCTCCCCTCAAGACGCTAAAAAGGTACAAAACCCCTCATTTTCCCCTCGCAGTGGTGTAACATAAAATTACGCGGCTCGGTATTTTCTAGTCTGATTTCCGGACCAAAAGTTTCCGACTTATTTTAAGCCCTGGCAGCCGCCAGTGTATATGCTGCCAAAAACAGGGGGAATTCTTCCTACATGTCCAGACGTTATCGTTAATCGTCGAGTATATAGGATTCATCATTGTTTCGAGAATTTGAATAGACGCCGCGTGCCGCCTAATGTTTATTTAAGATGATGCAGACAAGGTTTGATTTTGATTTTTGTTCAATGGGCGTGTGTAATTTTTTTAAAGGTTAATAAATTAAATTTTTATTGGCTAAATATGGAATAACCCCCTTTAAATTGTTATACAAAATTGTAAAATGAACGGTTCTGCGCTCCTAAAAATAAATGCATGATGTAATATGCTTAGTGCTACTTTAAACAAAGGTTCAGCGAGCCTATAGCACGTAAGGAACGACGCAGTGTAAAACGTTTAGACACAAATCAACCTTCGCACTTATTACCGTCTACACGAGCCAACATTTGTTGGCCAACAAGGACCAACATAAAGTTATAACTTGTTGGGCGGTAGATCCTATATGGATGTGCTTGACCGCGCGAACCAACATGTTCCTGCCTATAAGTATAACACGAAAGGCATTATAATCTGCTATTGGCCCGTTTCTTCAACAAGTTCCAACAAAGTCAGGCGATAGCAACATCACACCATTCCACTTGTGGTCGGCCAACATCGTCAGATACGTGTTGGACCTTGTTGGCCAAATGTTGGCTCGTGTTGACGGGCCTTCACACACAACCTAATGTATATAAGGAAATACTAAACAGTAACCAGGGGGCTAGATAACATATATAAGGGTGATTGTGGCCAACGATAACAAAAAACAGTGGTAGTTAATATAGGTCATTTTCCTCCTTTTTTTAGGAAGTCCACAATCTTTGCCCTAACATGTAGCCGGCGTGACATGTCCATTGCCAAGTAAGTGAGCTTGACCTCAGAATGAAGTGACGTCATGGTGAGTTACTGATATTTGAATTGTCATTTTGTATCTTGAACAGTCAAACTTGGTTTTGTTTGAGAGGAAAGGACATTAGGCCCTAGGCCTATATTTAATCATTAAGTGAGAAAAAAATAAGATAATGCAAGACAACAAAGACGGACATTAACTGTTCGTTTTGAAGACTGAAGCTCAGGGTAGCAGCCGCCGAGTTAGCCTTTTTACACGCGAGACCTTCGCCTTCAAAAGCCGGACAGAGCTGAAAATCTTGAAGACATCCGAGTATCTTGTTGGCCTCGCGTTCGCCAGAATCAAGCCCACCGGCAATAAAGCCGTTGAACTTTTCAGATGTTGCCTCACCACCAAAGAAAACTCTGCCTACTCTGCTCAGCAGCCTGGTCCGGCATGTGGGGTCTGTGCCGGCCGGTATGTCGGAGTATGAGCCTCCTGTTAGAGGGTTCTGGGACCACTTGCTAACGAGGATGTCTGTAGCCCGTGGAATACCGTCGCCGTACATAGGCTGGGCTTCCACGCGAAGAGATTCATCACCTGTGCAACATAAAAGTTAGAACAATTAAGGTGCTGCTTGCGTCCAGCGCGACGCAAGCCGCTGGCGACTCTTTCGGGACATTATCATCTGCGCGAGGTGAGGAACTGTTCAATTGTTTTCTACAAGTAGTAACAAGTAGTAAACTGCGTGCAATTGGCGAAAAGTGCTCGGAACAAGAAGACATTGATTTGCTGATACACAATAATTTACGGAGTCATCATTGGCCCAACGCTGTGAGCAGCAGTTAAAGGTTTACCTAACCCTCCGACATGCACTGCACATACAATTACACGGAGACTCAAAGGATAGACTCCGGAAGGCTGGTCGGTACCCTATCCACTAAAGACCACCAGCCCGCTGTGGGGCTTTTTCTCTATCAGGAAATGTTGTTGCAAACACCCGTTTACATTTCTTCAGAAAGGATGATTGATAGCTGCCACATGCACAGTGGGGATTTTTTCTAAGGTTTGCATGTTTAAAAACTTTAATATTTCCCCAAATAAGGTCGAATTATCCACTGCCTACACCGTTGAGCTGTTATTGCCCAACGGTAATGGGTAATTTCCCACAAATTGGGTAATTTCCCCCACAAATTTACCAACGTATGGCTAACGACCAATTGTGAGAAAACGTGGTATTACCCGACGTTTTTTTTTTACACATGTACCTAACTTGTTTTACAGTGATAGGTTACAAAAATGAATGGGGCTTGGCAAGAAGCCCATATTTATCAAGATCAACCTGACTAGTGAGCTATTAAATTCAACATTAAAAGTGAATTATGTAATAGAAGTTCCGAGGATTCGATTGAACTCTCACCTGCAATAGAAACCAACATCATAGGGGTACCGTCCGGGAAAAGCCCTTGAATCTGGTAGTTGAGAAACAACGGGTAGTAACCTCTCCTCTCACTTGCATAGAGAATCCACTCGGTGTCATCCCAAAACTTACTAGGGAAGCTGATATAGATGTTGGTGTATGCAGCCATCTGAACTCGCTGGATTTCCACCTTCTTCCATTCAGGGAGAGGAGGAATGAACTGAACCAAGTCACGCTGCAAGTCGCCGATACTAAAGGTCACTAGGACATTCTGGCCAACGTACCTCGTGCCATCTTCACAGGTGACGATCACGGATAGATCATCGGAATAGTCAACAGACACCACCGTTCGATTAAGGTGAACTCGATCGCGGTATTCGGATGTCTTTAAAAATCCCGCCACTTCGTCGAATATTTTTCCAAATCCCCGTTGGTCTTTGATGAAATCTATGGTACCTTCTGACGAGGCTGGTATGGTATACCTGACAGAGGAAACTTCAGGCGGTTCCGCGTACTCGAAGTCGTATTCGAACCATTCGATGGCTTTGTCGATCGCGCTCTGCGGATACCAGCCGCCGATTCTGAGAGCCGATCGCTGCGACAGGTCCGGTATCTCGTCATTCTCCGTCAGCCTCCTACGAAACTCCTGGAGTGTCTCGATTCCTCTCTCAAAGCGCTCGTAGTTGGCGTCAGCTTGGTCCGTTACGTCGTGGCCGGTCTCGTTTCGTATGGTTAGACTATCAAAGTCCGATGGGTGACGATCTAAATCGAGCAGCTTAACTATCCGGTCGGTCTGGGTGTTTTCAGGGGCTGCCCACAACGCTCCTAGCGAGACTGTCACCCCTGCGAACTGGGCACTGTGGACTCTACCACCGATTCTATCTGCTCCTTCGAGGATGATAAAATCGTCCATTCCAGCATCGTGAAAAGTCCTTGCGGCTTGCAAGCCAGAAGCCCCGGCTCCTAAAATTAAGACTTTCGCGTCGATTTCAGCGCAACTGCAAGTATGCATCAACAGAAGATGGAGTATCAACACAAGGAAAGCCATGATTAAGAAACCAACAAGGCACAGATGCGGGTATCTTGTGTTGGCAGCTCCTTTTAGTGTGACTTGATACCGTTTGCAAGATCAACATAGATCCTTATCTGCAATTAAAACAAATCATAATCACAAATATTTCGTAATGGTTACGGTTTCGTTGAGAAAGATCATCACACCAGCCACCCGGAACGCCATGCACACCAAACATGCCTACAGGCATTACTATTATTACTATAATAAATTCTGGACAATTCCACCTACCAAAATGTTGTGTTTTTATCATCCAACTTGTATTTGTACATGGTTTACATCTTTAGTGACCGGATATCCCTGATCACAAAAAGGTAACTCCAATAATGAACGCTGTGTAAATTTGTATGGTGGTTAGGTCTCCTGGGCGAGGCAGGTTTTACATACCGGTCAGTTGCTGAACCGGGGCCGATTGCTATTGTAATATAGACACGGACTAAGGAGGTCCTTGTATTTGCTATGCATGAAGGATAATTTGTATTGGCGAAATTCATGGATGGTTGTGATGACGACGTGACAGTATTGTTCACCTGTTTGTGCACAAAATAATGGTAGGCCTACATATTCTCGCGGTCGGACATCCTGGCACTTTTCTGACCCGGTGTCATGTGCCTTTTGTATACGGGCATAGCACCGTGACTGGAGTAAAAACAAAATCGTTCATGCTTAGATACCTACGTGTGTGTGCTGCGTATAGACAACGCCTCTGATCCTTCGCTTGTCACCATGGGCACACCGTCGTTTCACTTCAGCCCTAACGGATGTGACGTGGCATCGACTGTGAGAATAGGCCCGACATATGCATGTACAACAATCAGTGAAATTGATTCCCTCTAAAAGTAGCCCTTGACACGAGCATGAACACAATATTTGGTATAGTGCTTTGGAATTCATTGCCACTTGAACTCAGATCATGCCACTGTACAACTAGGTTCAAATCACTTACTTGATGTCGCAAATTTTCACGAATTAGTTTACTTGTTGTTGTTTACAGCGCCTTGAGCACCCTGCAGGGTGGATATGTGCGCTTTACAAATCTCATTATTATTTTTTATTATTATTATAAATCACCATTAAAATGAAACAGCCAAAGTTTAGATAATGGGGGGGGGGGGGGGGGGGGGGGGGGGGAAATCATATGGGCCCATGACAATAGCGAACACTGACCTCGTATAACACATTGCATGGAACGTTGCGCACAGGACCAACTGCCAAGTAAATTTGGTGCTTTGGCCAGTGGCTCACATTGTTTAGGGTCAAATGTAATGGCGGAAGATGCCAGACTGCCGAAGTGATTGCGTCATCTTTTGTTAGTTGCTTACAGGCGATGCATAGTTCCGACCTGTCAATCAAGCCGAACCCGCCGACCAATCACAACAGAGCTAGCAGACGGCGCCCACATAGGTCAAAGTGATGCAATCATTACACAACCACGCGATTTTCTGCCCATACAGTTTGTATGTTGTACGCGCCAGTGACCGGGTGAATTTTGGTTTCAATGTCGGGCGATTCGCTGTTCAAAGGTAGGAAAGCGCATTTTTATGAATACATGTATATGTCATCCCTGCATTACTAGCCCTTCGCTCAGTGTGTGCTACTGTAACTGTCGACCCTAAAACATAAATACCTTTGAGTTTTCTCCAATGAATCTGTGCTTTCCATGCCGAGTCCCGTTGCTTTGTACGTGGTGTCGCCATTTTTTGCGATGGCTTGTGAGCACATAGCAACAATATCTAAGGGGCGGGGTTAACTGGGCAATCTCGGAACTATGCATTGGCTCTCAACTAAAAATCACTGAACCGCGTCCCTGTGCTTTTGCAATGGTACTTTTCCCGACGGCCATGATGTATAGAGCCAATTACCATGGCAACACGTCACACTTCGGCTGTTTATATTCAACGCCTCATTTTTTTATGGTGTTTTTTGTTGTTGTTCGTGGGGTACTACAATGGCGGCCGGCGCATGGCTTCAATTCTCGTATAGCCAACTGCTATTGCATACTTCATCCAGTGTATATATATCGATGGATAATACGCTTTGACGTTTTGGAAACATTCGACTAAGACACGAACAGATAGTATAGCGCCGCCAAGCGGTTACATTATATACAATCGTTGTACCATTATGCCCGTGCGCGGAGCTCATTAATTTTGTGCACACCCCTCATTTAAACTGAGGATCAAGCATCCTGGGGGCCACAAATGTAATATGTTGTAAAGAAGTAGGTGTTTACACAAAGCCTGGTTCGTGGTCTTGCAACTCTGAGAAATGTTGGTGAAAATGAAGGCTGAAAAGTGCTCTAATTGTGGAGGCCTACTAACTTCTTTAGAGCCATTTCCCCCGAAAATAAACAATGGTAAACTTAGTGCAAATTGAAAAGAAAACGAAAGTTCAGGTCATATAGACATTATTTTTTCCACTTGGCGCCATGGCCTGAGAGAGTTTAGAATATTTGTAATTATTTTTAGAAGTTGACCCAATTAGCACTGTTGTCTATGGAGATTTATGTAGTGTGGTATACGTATATAGCTCATACCATACGCCGATTGAACTGGGCCGGGGTATCATGTGATTTTCCTCATATGTATTTAAAAAGCAACGTTCAAATTTTGCTCAGAGCAGTGGATCAGAAAAAGATGCACTGTTTCTTTGGAAATATTAGTCTTATCAATGTGGATATTTGCATGAAGGTTTCAATGCGAGTAATTATGCTATGGAACAATGCAGAATATTGGTACTTGTAATGCAATAATACAATCAAATTTCCAATTTTGGCGTAGAGGCGTATAGTCCGCTCGGTGGTGTTGTTTACAAATCAAGGTGTTTTACTTTTAAATTGTATATTTTTCCTGCTTTATTGTAACGAATAGTATTTTGGGGAGGTATTTTATATGACTGTTAAGCTTTTAGTTTTAAATCCATCTTTCAACACATTTTGTTTCTGTGTTCTGAAAATGTTACCTCGGTGCACTATTAAAACCGACAAAATGGCGAATGTGGAAAACCGATTTAGCCTAGATGATCGCCGCCTGAAATAAGTCCTTGTAAATACTGGGCTCGATTTGTTTCACTCGTGACCAGCTGTTTCCAATGTCCCTTTGCAACGAAAGAGTATTCAAATTCGTATCGGGGTTTCTCGACTCGAACCCACGAAGACTGGTCCCTATACGAACTCGGAGTTGTATGGAGTTGTAGCCTATTCGTTGTATCGGAACTCAATTTATAGACTGATATTTCCTTTGCTTTTTTTTCGATGAGAGCATTGTACGAAACAATGTGTCTGGTCCCGTTGGACAATTTTGGTAATTTGTGCAACGAATAGATATTTGGTGAAATCCCCACAGATGGGAAACTCCGAAGGTGTCCCCAACCCAATTTTGTTGTGACATCGATTTTTTAATTTATTTTTTTGCTTTTGAAATTTGGCGTCATATAACGGGTGATAAAATTCGTGGAGAAATTACCGTTATATTCCTGTTTAATATTTAAGAATCATTAATACCGGTTTGCCTTCTTTCTATTTTTATAATTTTATTTTTGCTATTTTGTGTTAGTTGTCATAGTGCCATGGCTCTGCGAAAGTAACAAAATTGTGACCTTATAGGAGTTGTCTCTATATGGTATAACTGACGTCACACCCTGGCTCTCTATATCAGCCTCGTTTTAAAAGTACACGACACATTTTCTTGGGCCATTTTCACGGTCATATTATAACACCGTGAGTCCAAAATAATTTCGCTATACATGTACATGTACACCAAAATCTATCCTTAAAAGATTCGATCCAGGCAATGTGTGTGTAATTCGACCCAAAGTTGTTTTGGCAAATCATAACATTGAAGTGTGCAGGCGCCTCACACTTAGAGCAGATGATTGCTCGAAGACCAATTTCGTTACACGGTGAGATTGGAGATGGAGTTTGACACTCGAACATGATCGGGGTTAATCAGGAAACCCGGCGGTTTATACATTATGTTTTAAGCTTGACCCTTTAGGGCACTTGTTGCTGGCCCAAAGGGGGACATTTGATCTGGCCCTCGTCTTGGGTATCATCTTGTAGTTAGAACGTGCTATATTTTGCTGTTCTAACCGTCCATAAGGAAACTAATCGCTTTATCTTACCAAAGGAAACGTTAAAGGTCCTGAAATAGTCAGTTAATTCAGGTTCCTTACTTGAAATACATGGGAGAATATCATACTAAAAATACAATGGAGCAAGTTCGGGTGGGCGACTAGACTTAACCATAGTCGATATGGGCAGTGTGGACGACTATAGTTAGCTAGACTAACCTACCCCCGGGGCTTGGTTCCTCTAGTCAGACTAGCTAGTCAAACGACGCAGCGTTCGGGTGACATCTAGTTCGAATATGGTTAGTCTAGTTAACTATATTCGCCCGCCCGAACTTGCTCTATGTTACCCGAACGCTGCGTGGTTTGACTAGCTAGTCTGACTAGAGGAACCAAGCCCCTGGGGGTAGGTTAGTCTAGTTAACTATAGTCGCCCACCCGAACTTGCTCTATGTCACCCGAACGCTGCGTGGTTTGACTAGCTAGTCTAACTAGAGGAACCAAGCCCTTGGGGTAGGTTAGTCTAGTTAACTATATAGTCGCCCACCCGAACTTCCTCATGGATGTGTTAATTTGGGTTTAAAGAGAGGGCGCTGTTTGGCCATGAAATTTCCATCCATTAGCCAAAAATATGGAACTCGTAATGCAAAAAACAACCACCGAACATCACAAAATAGTTTTCTGACTTGCTTGGAGTTCAAGGCAGTGGCCAGGTGTGGAATTCTTTCCTCTTTTACTCTTCTTTTATTTTGCTAAAATTAGCTAAAATTAGGCGAGAATTGACGGATGCTCAGCCTCTGGGGCTTGGACTCTGTGTTTTGTGATTTTTGTAAAGTACTAATTAAAAAAAAAATTATCTCATATAAAATTGTCTTTTGTGTCGATGTCGCTTGGGGGCTCGCTCCCCGGGGCATTTATAGTTCGTCTCCAAGGAGGCGGGATTATGTGTATGTTCTGCCCTGAGGAGGGGTATCTTTCTTGCTGCATTGGCGCATTCCTTGTTTTCTTTGAGCTGTATTTTTTTCAATGGTCTTCTTTGTATGGTTTGGGGCTCATCCTGGGGTTTGCTCATAGCACCCTGGTGAGAAAGACGTTGGTCTGCCCTTGGGATGTGTTTCTCACCCCAAATGTTCTCAAATTTGTAATTATTAATTTCAACAATCTATATTCACTCAATGTATTTTTCGTTCAATTATTGAATTGAAATACATTTACAAATATTTGTTTTGTTCACAAATATTTCATTTGTGTATATTTTATCTATTATTCTGAGGAAAGTTGTATATTGTGAAAATAAAGTTTCCTTGAAAAAAGTCAAAAAAGTAATTTCACTAAAAATAATATTTATGCCCTTTTTATAATTTATTTCGTATAGGCCTAGAGAAAAATGACCCGCACAGGAAGAGATTTATTTCTGGACGAAACTTGACACATGCTGTCAGAATATATCAACAATGGACATCTATACAAACACGGGTAAGCTGTCCTCAGAATGTACATATTAAATTATCGCATTTTCCTTATAAGAGAATAAATTGTATTTAGTTACTCTGAAAACTACCGAGATCCACATAAGAAAGTGGGTCGTCTTGTAAAGTGGAGCAACCATACAAAAGAATTATGTTTTACGTTTATCAACGAACGCTACTCCATAATCTTGGCCTTCAACGACACGGTAACAAATTGGATTACAATTGACGGCAGCACAATTGACAGAACGCTTTACTGTTTAGAGCTTATGTGTTTGCTTGGTTAGGTTTGTTCGTTGTTACTTTTGAAAATGAATTTGTATGTTATGTGGTGATCAGTCCAACAACATATAGGCCTATGTCTGTAATATGAAAAATTACGTTGAAAAGCGAGCAGTTGGTTATATATAGGGCCTACATTATGCAGTAAAAAATGTTACAATGTCGTCATTGTGCGTGGGCACCCCCAATCATAGACTTGATTTCAAGTCTGTAACTATAGACCGGTTAGTTCGTAAACCGCAGCAGCGTAGTCGCGAATGGACCGGGAACAAGTCTATTCATAACAACGACTGTTGCGTGTGGGGATTATAGGCGTCAGACGGACCAAATACGACTGTTAGAGACTTGACCTCAAGTCTACCCCAATCACAATTTTTTTCAAAAGAAAGTGTTTTCCATTGCGCGATTGACATCTAGAACCGACAGCGGGCGCCCTGTCGTGATACTAGCAAGTGAGATGCCTCGATTAATTAAATCTGTGTGTCTATGTGTATACACTATGGGATGCCATAAAACACAGCAACACGACAGCCGTGTTATTTCGTGAAGAAATCCAAGTTCTAAAGATCTCGTTGAGATGTGCAGGCACGATTCCGGAGTCGTGTTTTAGCACTTGCGTGATTCACAAACTCGTGCCCAAAGTTTGTTGAGGATTCGGCTGTGGCAAACAGCGCGGAGGTTGTAGTCACTAGAGGATATACACACAGCTGCCCGTCTTATTTTTGTCAAATTTTAAAGACTGTTCCGTCTTGAAAATTGTTATCAGTGGTCATGATGACGTCATCGATGACGTCACCATCTTCATCATAAAAAAATACTTAAGTCTACCAGTTCCCCAAACTTATAATTGTCACACATTTAGGTCAGCATCATACTTGAATTTTAAGACAAAACGATGATTTATTAAAATTGGCCATTGTGGAAGCTAACTGATCGCACTGAAAAGGGGGCATGTTTATAAAGATGAACCCAATTTATACAGACCAAAAATTCTCCCATGCAATTGTCGGTTTTTTTGCCCCAAATCAAGGACTGTTTCATGCTTGGGAATATCTACAAAAATGCGAGTTCCAATAAATATATAATTCCCGGCATATTTTCCTAGACTGATGAAACATATAGCACCCCATCTTTCAAAATTCAGCTTTTCCTATACGCTTTATGCAGCTTTATGTATTGCGACCCACTTATCTGCAAATAAACACTTTACTAAAAAATACGAGCACTAGTAAACCCTTCGGAAATTGACAGTCGCACCACGGCACTGATTATACTGTTCCGCGTATTTCATTCTTTGGTATATTTAATAGTCAAATAGTGCACGTACACTCCAGCTGGAAACCTTGTAAAAGTGACATGGTAAATAACGAAATCTTTTTTGCCGTGTAAACAATCATCGTCTTGTACACGTCTTTAAACAAGGAGTTTCTTCAACTCACCTTTACGCATTCTGCATCAATCAAATCTTACTCTAATAAACAGATCTGTCGTTGATTCATTACATGACCCCGTCTTGTGAGCTTCGTTCGAATCACGGCGACACCATTAACGCATATCTTGACGAAGTCCTGAGGTCTTTCGCGGACGACCTTCCCATACGAGATGGATCTAAGAGTCGTTAATTTGACAGGCGGAGCACTAATTTAATCCACCTCATATAATTTGGCAAAGATCATTGAGAGGTGAGAGCCAGTGAGGGGATCCAGAATAGTTGCCAGTTATTATAATGATGACAACAACGATCTAATATCTTTTCAATCTTTGTTGTACAATTCCTGTTGCTTTTAAGTCTATCTTCCTCGAAATTCCTCCTCCAAAGGTTTGCTTTCTTGACACAAAAACTGCTTTTTGGATCTTCGTCAATTGGTAATAGATGGTTTAGGTATAGTTCAGCCATCTGCTGTAGCTAAAACTGGTGTTATGGTGCGTTTTATGCCTTGGCGTTTTGTGATGGAATTATTTCTCTGTAATAGAAAATGGTCCAGATGAGGGTGACTGATGCTTTTAAGTGTCAAAGACATGTTTCTGAGAGTGATAAATTTGATTCATCCTCGTGATCTACCTTTAAAGGTATCGTGAAAGATGATCGCGTTAGAGCTTCTAGTTGCGCAAACATTCGGTGTGACAGATCCGCCGTTGTTGCCTTACATGACCTTGAACATCCCCGTCCCTTTGTCAAACCCAAACCTTGATCATCATGACACACAAAGCCAATATAGTCACCTCGTCTTTGACTTGGGGTGTCTGCCAATGGTAAGGTAATACCGCGTACCTCGTATTAAGCAAACACCGAGTTCAGTTTCGCCGGGCCATCCAGAGTATATCTTGTAATGCGCGGGGAAGGACCCAAAGAAGCGGGCGAACCAACAAGTTTTTACACCGGCCAATGATCGGGTTTCCCCCGTATTCTTTGTTGATGTCTACTCGCCTTGATTGATCGGTGTGTATCGGGAGGAAAACGCCTGACAAATTGGGAACGAGACCCCTTTTGTTGTGTGATGAATTTAGGTCCGCTCCTTTAATGGACGTCTTGTCGTTTGTCTTGGATCCTTGTCTCTGACGGCCGACTCGTGGATAAGCGGCGGAACTCGCCAAAAATGGACCGGGCGAGCTCCCGAAAATGAGGTTGTGCAAACATTGATACTAAACGGACTTCCCTTGATGAAATTAGCCCTGACACTCATCGGTAAAGCACCAAGTCACTCTGTATGATTCAAGAGTCGTTCAGGATTGTTATTCTTCCATTGAGTCCACGAATATCTCAAAGACCTAGTATTTATTTCATGTACATGTACATCGCTTTATGGGAAAACAGCGAAGTGCCTGCTTAACTGTTATTCAATATTTAAACAATCATAACTTATAATTTTGTTAATACGATGTCGCCCACGTTTCTGTCATTGCGATGTTTTAAGGAACCATACCCCAACTTCACTATGGACGGTAAACACTAAATCACGAAAAAAAAGAAGACTCTTTACAATGCATTGGGAAATAAAACTGGTTCCAAAATGCTTCTGAAATTTTCAATATTTGTCATTTTTCTGTACTAAGGTATACCGAATAATATTCCTGACAAAACATAATTTAATCTTGTTGCGGGTGATGTTTAAAAGTATTTTTTTCCCCCGGGAATATCAAAATAGGCAGTCTAGGTACCGATTCAGATGATTATATCATTCACTTTTATGCAACATCATTCCTTGTTTCAAGCAAACGACTATAGAAATGACATTTCTATAAAATGTTTATCCTGCCACGATATATATTTATTCTTAAGTGCTGCTGATTATGCATGTGCCTGAAGAAATTGATGTCTATAGCGTCATGTCCGTAACTCGGCTGTTTTGGCGGGAGCCCAAACAATATATTTTGTGCCACGAATCAATTATCTTTCCCCACACCGCACCGTCTGACATTGTGTTCTTTGTGTCCACCTTTTTCGCCACGAAGTCAAGTGCATTTTGTATTGGCATTTAACCGAAGTAAGGGATAAAAGCGATACACTCTCTCGAGTGCATCTATTGTTAAGAACATTTAGGTGCATGTAAAGATTTTCCGCAGCGTTCGATAACATGGGTTATATGAAAACGCGAATCCGTTCCTTTGCCTTTTCAAATATGCATGCACCTTAAGGCGGCGAAATTGTCTCGTAGAAATAGTGCACTGAAACTTGGGCCAAAGGTTATAAGCCTGGTCGCTGCAACTGTATTGTGTCCTTAGACAAGACACTTTACTTCACAGTTCACACTGCTCTTTCTAAATGTATGAATGCGTACAGGAAAACAGTTGGGAGAGCCCATCTAACTGGAGGTAAACCTTCAGTGGTCTGGCATCCCATCCAGGTGGAGTAGCAATGCTCCTAGTCACTCCATGCCATGGAAACTAACGACCTGTTGGGGAAACCCAACTGCTGGGGTTAAGCCTACGATGGACTGGCATTCCATCCAGGGGGAGTAGCATTGCTCCTAGTCACTCCATGTCATGGAAACTAACAACCTGTCGGGAAAACCCAACTAACTGCTGGTGGTAAACCTGCGATGGACTCGCATCCCATCCAGGAGAAGTAGCAATGCTTCTGGTCACTTACGATCTGTATATAGGCCTATGCATGGAAACCCAACTAACTGCTAGGGGTAATCCTGCGATGGACTGGCATCCCATACAGAAGACGTATAGCAGTGCTCTTAGTCAAATGAGCACTGGTGGTACCAGCCAGCAGGACCGTGAAACTACTCAGTCATTGTGAATTTAACACTAACTCGTTCTACACCAGATATCCATATCACGGCATTCAAAGGTTACTTTGGCGTTGCTGAACCCTAAAATCATATTTGTCATTGAATTGTCTTTTGTGTGGCATTTTCCTGTACCGAACTCTACAAATGAGATTGTTTTTTCGGCACCGTTGTTTGATTTTAACCACATAAAGCCCGGCACTTCCTGGCGCTTTGAGATGCGGTGATGCGCCTTATCGAGAAACGTGGACTCTGTTCAGGAGTAATGGCCGTTAATGGACCGCCGTCCATGTTGGAGTTGTCAAACCTAATTGACGACCAATGCACTCCAAACCAGCATCGGCTTAAGCCTGTATCACTATAAAGGGAAAAATTAGGTTATCCAAATATATAATCATAAAAAAGTGGATAAGTGTGCCTTATGTATGGGTTTGTTGGTATCTGGATAATCTGATTAAGGCATTTAATTTAAGTAATGGAACGGGACTTGGAGGTTGATAAATCAAGGTATGCGGGTGAATGTGTGACGAGTCACTGAAATGCGTGAAAGAGTGAGTCGAGTCATACTATAGTGGACATATCTTGCCAGTTTTTGCATTCAAACCGGATTGTTTTAGTCGGTCCATTTTTTAGACCCAACGTTCTGCTGATTTCGTAAATACAATGATAAATGAGGTACCAAACTGACAAGTCACGTTCGGTTGGAGAATACGTGAACATATGTCGCTTTTTGTACTCGGGTCTCTATTTTTTGTCAGTACAAACCATAAAGAAACACAGCCCGTACTGTTGAAATTCAATTTGACTTTGAGATATGTTTTCCTCATACTACGTCAACGAAGCACTACGCATGCTCAGCTTCAGCCACTAATTGTTTAATCTTTCTTTTGAATTCTTATAACCAACCAATCATAGTGAGCATCGAAAATGTCACTATTTTGCAAATCGTCTGCAGTGCCGTAATCGAGTTAAAAACCCTTTCTAATAATAATCAGCCAACCAGCGTCCACGCAATTAGAAGATGGAATAAATAAAGCAAGAAAGGACGCCGTTTTACTCCGTACAAGGTCGTTCTTTGTTCTCGGTCATTAACATCCAAGGGACGTTATTTGATAATCAATTCCATTGCCAAGAGCACCCCAGTGCCCTTGGCATACGGTGATTGCATATCTATGGATATTTTATTGTTTACAATTTTTTTAAGGTTTTTATAGAGCCACGGTTGACTGGACGAGCAGCCTTCGTTTAATTTGGTTGCTTTACATATACGCACATTGATTGGAGACGAGAGACACTGAATAGGCCTTCAGCAGTTGCCCCCAGAGTTCACCGAGTACACTGCCCCCAGTCTATAGCCTTTGTCAGCCAAGGTTGTTTGTTGTATGATGTAAGGATGGTGCTCGTCATAATGTAAAATGTAATTATTACAAGGATGCAGAGTAGGGATCGAAATAATAAGCATGTTTTTAAGTGTTGTTGACGATTACCATAAATTGAGCTTCAAGTATAACATTCTATTGGTGGAACCCTAATTTGGGTAGGTAGAGTGCATAGGGAGTAAGAGGTGTCTCCAAATTAACCATTAGAAAAGGGCAGATACCTTAGTTAACCCGTGGCGGTAGATTTATCTGCCTCCAAGCTTAATATTGTAATTTTTATTGTGGTCTTTTAATTATCTACCAATTTCTGGTGTAAATTCAGTGTATATTTTGTGTAATCATATTTTGGTTGTAATGTTCGTTTAGGTATCTCGATGTTCAGATGGAGCAATTAAAGTATACTTGAGAAGCGCATCGAGAGAAGATATGGAGTTCGCTGTATAAAAATGAAATGTTATATGGACAAATTATCATTTCCTGAAGTATTTTCATAATTCGTGTTTGTGACGTCATTACCAACTCATGAAATATGTAGATGCAGATGCAAAACTATAGCATTATTTGTGTAAATGTACTGTTGGGCTAGAAACTCCTATTGCAATTTTTAAGCTTCCAAAATTTTGGTCGCGCTAGAATGAATTTGAAATAATGAGCAACGTTCTTCCATTTGGCGTATTTTTTACATTAAGTTTCTTGAATAATTATCCATTCATAAACTGCATGGTCTTTATGGATTCCGTAAGACAAGGTTATAGGGGAAAAATTGTGTAATATATATAGTAACTCGAATTCGTACAGCTTTCTTAAAATAGACCCACCTTCCAAGGATATATTTGGCTAAATTTCAATCAAACATATCGGCTTTTGCCCCTTTCCGATTACACCAATTAAATCCAAGGACTCTTTGTGTTGAGTGCCGAACTAGCAAATTATGATAATAACGTGTACTCTCATCTTTCCAGTAGACATCACATATTTCACCAGTCGTTGACCTCACGTACTGCCTCTAATGACACTGCTCTCAAATGATGCAGAATTTCAGACCATACTTTTAATACGATATTGAGTATATGTACTGGGATTAATCTGCCAAGTGAAGCGACAAGAGGTCCCGCTAAACCGGAGTGTCCTTTGTCTACGAAGTGCAGACATCTGCTTTGTTCTCGGCTCTGTTCTAATACGGTGTCAGAACTTGAACTTGTGTGGTAACATAATAGGCTTATTGGCGAAGCTAGCGTCCATATGCACCATCCCAGGAGAATAGACGCGCGAAAATGCAGAAATGTGTTGGTACTATTGACGGTGCAGCAAGAACCTATACGATGCTTTGTTTGAGGGGAAAATCTGTATATTGCAAATTTTATTTGTTTGAACACAAAGATCGGAGTGACTTTTTATTCCCGATTCACTGTCTTAATTCTATGATGTGATCTGACGTGATGAAGCATTTGTGCGATTACATGACATTGCATTTTTATTTATTCCGTCCTGGCCTGCCCATTACACATGATATAAATAACAATTATATGTTTCATTTTCAGACGATCAGAAGTGCCGAAATCAGTGGCGGATCCAGCCTCATTAAAATATAGGAATACAAAGAAAAAGCGGGGGCTACAGCCCCCTGAAATCCATTGTATTCCTGTATTTTAATGAGGCTGGATCCGCCACTGGAAATCGCACTGACAAACTCTGCAGACTGTCTGGTAGGCCCCATGTATTAAAACAAATACGATTCCTTCTAAGGGCTTTTACCGTAGGAAACCAACCATCATGTCATTGTTCAAGGTAAAAGACCTTTGGTAGACACTTTGATTAGGATTTTGCTATAGCTCATCCAACATATTTATTATACGCCCAATCCCCATGTGAAAACAGTATATACCGTGGTTCAACGATGTATGGATTTGTTGGCAACGCTATTAGTTTTCGGACTAACGTGTCCACATAGCTACCAATTTAGTATACCCTTTCTTTCAGTCGACTGTCAGATACAGTTTGAACAAACCTGCGTCTGTATTGTAGCATCATGTATACACTGATGGAGATAGATCGCCAACTGCAGCTATTTGGATCACACAAACGCAAACACTGGAGTGGGTTTCCATTTACGAGTTCCGTGTTTGCCATCAGACAAGACTCCCGAGTTTACCCTGGGTATCACCGCGCTCCTTCGCTCGGGCTCTGCCCTGATGGAATTAGGCTCTCAATCGAGGTCGAACAATACTTCATCGACCCAGTCGTGACTTTTTCCTTACTTTGGGAGTAAATTATTGACCTTCTTTTCTGTGTCCATTATGCATACACCTTAAATTGGCTTGCTTCTTTCAACTGGCGTATGCATCAGACCTCCTTTTCTTTGTGATCACGATGTGTGTTTATACTCACAAAAACGAAATTGCTTGTATAGTGGAATGCCGTTAGTCACACCCTATGCCTTGTGTAGAGAACAGCATGATACATGTGTGCTTGGCGTGTATATGGCTATATAGAAAATGCTCTTCGCATTTGGACTTTATAAAGTTGTCGCTGGAATGATCGTCAACGCCAATTATATACAAAGGCCCCACCCTTTTCCCCCAGTGTATACGATACTTAACAGTGTGAGTCTCGGGAAGCAGACAACTCGTAGAGCCATATGAAAAGCGCACATGTAAACAAACTGTGATGTCACTGGTTTGGGTCTATGAGCCCTAATTTAAAGATAGACTGCAGTATTGGAAAACTGTTACAAACAGCGTTATCTCCATGTGTGATTAAGGATGTATACATGATAAAAACCAAGAAATTGTGCAAGGCCATCGTCCTATTTAGGCTGGTGCCTTGTCTATACTGAACGGACGACGAAGCCATAATACTGCGGTAGTCGGGGGCCTAGTTTCGTCCATATGACGTCTGCAGGCGGAGTCGTTGCATTGGTCAGTTGGAACCACTTCTATCTTCTTTTTGAATAAGGTTTCCTTGTCAATATTTAAAAATTTGGGGACATTGCAAAGCTAACGTGTGCAAATTGATGAGCCTTTTGATCCTGATGACACTCGTTCAGAAAGAAATTTGCTTTGTGGCTGCATCATGCGGCAAACAGAGATCGGAAATGGATCTTTGTACTGGCCCCTCCAGTTCTGGATCGTTATCATTATCACCGTTAAAGTTCTTCGAAGAAAATTGCCAGAAAAGTCACGCACAGAGTCAGTAGCGCGCGCTTTCCCATCGTCATTTCCCGTTCAGAAGGCCCCATTTAGCCTCTGTCATCAATTAGGTCTTATCTGCGTATTTCTACTCTCAACCGAACCCCCACTCTTTCAACACTTTCTCTTTTTACCAGGCTTCCATTTTGTTCTTGCCAGCAGGCCCGGATCATACCTAACTCCCGGCCATATTGGCTCTAGTTTTCTAAAGATTCGCCCCTCCGTAAATCTAACACCCTCCGGCCCTCGCGTCTCACTTTTGCTGCATATGTTAAAGGCCCTATTTACGAAATCCATTCCATCGATTTACTTTGCATTATCCACCGGGGCGCGAGTCATGACATAACGTTTGGGTTTAATAAATTCACACCCTGCCCTCTGCGCGCGCTCTGCTGGACTGAACCTCCTTTCCCGCGCTCACAAGACCGTGGAAAGTTATAGTCGTAAAAATGATGACTCGTGCTAGTTGATGCGATGGGGGTGTCACTCATAAAATACGGGCACTGAGACAAACATGATTTAATCACAAGGAGTTGTGATCCTGTGCTGATGCGGATTTTCCACTTCTGTGCTTTCCTGAGAGGGTCTGTGAAGCATCGGGCCCTACTTTCACATATCGGTCCTTTTTTCCCGCGCGCGCGCTCGCACATGAGGTGGACCATAAAAGTGTCATCTCGCAAAACCTAATCAGTGTGATTGTGGCGCGAACACAACGCGCGCTCTGCCGTGAAAATATTATGAGTAATGTCGCTGGCCGGCTCGGCGCAATATTGCAAGATCTTAGCAGGTTTTTACGAGACACGATCGGGCCATTTCCACGTTTATCGTAATCAGATTGTTCGTTTTCTTCGTCGTAAGCAGCTTAATTTACTCCCCCACTGTCTCGTCTGGATCCTGTTATAGTTTCCACATAAATGCCTCTGTCTCCACGGTAGTCCAAGTTCTAAACTGTTTACTTCATTTTAACTATTGCCTCATTTTATAACCCAAACCTGCTCATAAATAGGCTTTAAGGACGACTTTGTAATGTTACACGTGAGTTATATTAGGTATAGGCCTTTCCAGAATGGCAAAACGAAAAATTGGATAAGCAACACAGAAAGTCAGTTAAGCGGTACCAAGCATTAAGTTACAGCACCTTTAATGTTTGTCGGCATGATAGTACATTTCACACGCCCGGCGCACTTGTTTTCCAACTCTAAGCGTTTGAGGAAGTACATGACTGTTTGATTTTGATGTTGTTAACTTCTTCCCCTGATCCGGCCACGGCCCAGCGTGTCTACGATCAATGCTTCCTCGAGCCTCTGTCCTTCAGTATCCCCTCAATTGCTCCCATCATACGCCCCTTATCTGGCCCATCATCACCCCCTCGCGTCTTAGAGGAGCACCCTACAATCCTGTATTGATCCGATGGCGGGGTCTGCGATGGCCACGGTACATAGACGCGACTGTCATCGATTCCCAGTAAGGGGAAGAGACGCGCAGAGTCTCGGCCGTTTCACCCGGAGCTATAGTGCTGCGGACAGGCTTAAAGGCAAAAAGGCTGCAGCGATCGAGAAAACTTTTGCAGAAACTAACTCGGGAAGATATACCCACATTTTCAACCGCGGGTTCCCCTTATCGCCTTCTATATGAAGAAAGCGTCACATTTGATGATTTTGTAATCGGTCGTGTAACCACTCACAGTTTCTTTACTCAAAATTAATTTTGAGTTAATTAAATTTTAGAGTTAATTAAAGTTTCACCACACCAAAATATACCGTCGGCATTTTATTTAACCCAATATGCTGGAAAGTTTTAAACCAAAGGACGAGCACAAACAGTGACGGAATTAGTTTATAAATTGCTTTTTCATTAATTACGTAAATATTTTAGTTTGGCGACAAATAATCAATTTATTGCACATTAAAGACTGCTTCACTGCAACTTCAAATTAATGTGCTATTTATCAAATGGTCACTCAGAAACATTAGTCTTTATTATCCCAGGCGTTATTGCAAATTTTGGGTAATTTTTCAAATCAATATTGCTCGTTTTTTGAATTCTCTAACATACTTTTGGCATTCCAGAGGTTCTATATATACGAGACACTCTCTATATTAACCACCAACGCGATATTCATCCGTCTAATGAATCAGTGTTGTTTTATACAACCGCGATGACCCGCCATTAAGCCAGAAAGATAAGCTAGTTCCTTATTTCATAAGTCGTTACCTATTGCACAAACCCAACTCAAGAACTGGATTACTAGTTGAGTGCGTTTTGTTTGCTCGTGCGCACGAACTTCTTATTCGGGAGATAATGTTCTTTAGTTTTCACCCCGAGGCACTTTAGTCTGGTTTCCATTGCGTTGAGTAGTTAGGGGAGGCAGGGACCAGCCTTTCCTCCTCTCTTTCTGAAGCCGGCAAAAGTGACACATTTTGTGGTCAAACATGTTAGTTTGTCGACCTTTGACTTCGCATCACTATTCCAATTTGTCAGCCCTCCTAAAATAACTACTGACAAAAGTTTGCAAAAATGACCCAAACCGTAATACATGTATAGGCCTACATGTATTAAATTGTGCAGGTCAGATGTTGAAATGTCACGCGAACGTTCTCGTTTTGCCCTAGGGCGCCCTCCAGTGTTTGTACTTGACTTACGCTGACTAATTAGGACGTGTACAGTCGGGTACCTAACCTTTTTTCCAAACAGTCTTTCACGGCCGCGTATCCAATGAAAAACAAAATAGTTACAGTTTTTGCTATTTCATTGTGCAGGCTCGAGGTTGAAATGTTATGTGTAATGTTTTGACCTAGGGCGCCATCCAGTGTCCACGCATGTCTTATGCTGACTAATTAGGACGTGTGCAGTTACATGCACGTACTTAACTTTTATTCCAAACAAAGTCCTTCACGGCCGCTTAGCCAATGAAAAAGTCATTTTTACAGTTTTTTGCTATGACAAAGTGTGTCTCATCTGTTACGAATTGGTTATTTGGACTTCGGCGCTGTGCATTATATATTCATTTTATTCAACTGACCGCTTAAACGCTTCGAGCGCTAAAACAATCGAGAATTATGACTGGGGCCCCACGGCGCCGCTGAGGGCTCTTCTGGTGCATTATGCAATGGCTTAAGGGAATGGACTAGTGGCCGAATGGCTGGATAAACGGATGCAATCAAATAGCGATTATTTCATGGGGAATCTGTTCCAAGTACTCGTGATGCAGCCATTCTTTTGGTGGTGCAAAATGAATTTCATTTGGTCGAAACTCGATTTAGTTGTGACGATTATGTGATTGTGGTTGTTTTGTGGTTCGAATGCAAATTTTTTTAGACATTTTAATTCAACCCTAGAACATTTGCGAAGAAACCATAGAGTTAGATAGGCCTATAGAAAACTAGAGTGTGCACTGGCTATTCAAGTCAAGTGTGTGGACTGTGCCGATGTGGGCGACGCCATGTTTGCTTAACGCTATGAGTGCATAGTGGGCAACAGAGCTTTGCCCACCGAGCACCCATAGCGTTAAGCCAAAATGGCGACGTCCATATCGGCACATCATGTATTGGGAGTGTGCACTCTAGGTTTCTATATCCAACTCTATGGAATAAACCGACATACAGAGAGAGTCGTGACGTCATTTGTCTTGTTAATGGATGTGAACATTGAACAATGGGCTAAAACAATCTCAAAAGTAGGCCTACCAGACATTGCTTGTGACTGAACGGTGTGGTGCAGGCATCGTACCCAAGACCTCTTTGATTCTCTAGGTCGCGGGTTCGAATGCAGGTCCGCACCACGGTGTGTGTGTCCTTGAGCAAGGCACTTTGCCACAAAGGTCTATCTCCACCCAGGAGCAAATGGTTACCTGTGAGGGTAGTGGAGGCGTTGTGTGTTTGATTAGCCGGGCATGTATGTTCCCCAGGGTGTTAGGAAGGTTTAATGTAATAATATAATTGAGCTCAGTGACCAGGGGTAATGGTGTGAATGCCCTGAGCACCGTGCTTGGTGAATTTGCACGCGATATGAGCAAGTTATCATTGTTAAAAGATGACGTAATTGATTCGGCTTTCCCTCACAGACCAACAGCAATTCAATATCGATATTTTATCGATATTTCATCGCAATTAGCATCGGACACGACCCCCAGCATGCAATTTACTCTAGTGTTTTACCCAGCCACGGGTCCGTATGGAAATAAATCACAAGTTATTATGTACGTTTAACGCCGGAAGCAAGACATGTTATTTGCTGAAGTTCGCTTTATGAATGTTAACCTTAATTAGGCATGATTTTTAACATTGCTCTTTCTTTTGGAAACCAATTATAAGACAGCCACAAGGCCGAGTGGAGAAAATTAAAAAGAGTGGGAGATGCGGGGAAGGAAGAGGTGTTTTGGGCGTGGTAGGGGAAATTTGTTAAGGACGAGCGAGAGAGGTTCGGCGAAATTGCACAAACAGATATAGGTGAATATTTTCAACGGCCGTATGCGGTTCATAGGTACACCCGTGGTCATGTACTAGGATACGGAAAGGTGAAAATGTATACGGTTTGTTGTTTAATAAGTTGACTGTGTTGTTAGTATTTTTACGCCAAAGATTGAAACACAATCACCTTGGGCGTGTTTGTTTCATGACAGATCCGAATCCAGATTCCGATCTGTTTTACCGCGCACAAACAAACGAAACCGCTCTCAACTCGGATCTCAAATCACGTGAATTGCAATTTATTTACCAAATTTGTCAAATTTCTGTACCAAATTTCTCCCACGACATTCGTCGTAAATAAACAAGCATTCTAAATTTGTTTGTATCGTGTGTTGCCTCTGAAAACTGAAACGACACGGTTTACTCACACAAAATCTCCACGATGTTTACGTCGCCATTTTGGATCTAGCGCTGAACCATCTCTCGAGAAGGATTCCACAGATCACAGATCTCGGTCAGGATGTGCGCGAAGTGAACGAGTTCACCTTGTATCTGCGCGGATCTGAATCTGGATCCGTCCGAAACAAACACGCCCCTGGTAATTCAAACGCGCGTGTTGAAATTGACGCGCATGCAGCTTTAAAAAATGACATATAACTGGGCGCTGGCATTTTCTTGCCGAGGTATTTACAAGCGCGCGGTTCTTGGTATGCGCGTTTGTAATGCATTGAAACTGAACATCTGTTAATGTGCTTTCCACTTAATTTATACGCGCGCATTGATTGGACGCGCATCTTTGAAAAAGACGCAACGGGGTACTTAATAATAATAGTAGATATATACTTATATAGCGCACATGTCCGCCTCTGGCCCTGCGGGGTGCTCCTGGCGCTGTCGCCATTATTACCGCTGCCACCAGGAAATCACCATAATAATTTCGCTTCAACTAGGTGGCTATACCTGGCCAAGGCGCACAACCCTATCAGCAGGTAGATTGTAGCATTCCCCTTAACAGCTCCCCAGATATCGCTTGGGTTGACGAGGCAATTGAGATTAAGTGTCTTGCCCACAGACACAAACACGTTGGCACAAGTGGGGCTCGAACCCATAACCCTTCGATCACGAGCACCGCTGTATACCCACTAGACCACACGTGCGTGCCGAGGCATCAATGCACGCGCGTTGGACGCAGAACACAACAGCGAGCGCCTTGTCACTTCAACAGGACGCACACGAGGAAAATGCTGTCGATTTTGTTCACATCCAGTATTTCACACGCAGCTTTAAATCTCCAGCTGCAAAGCGATTCCCAACCCCTTCTCCAGGACTTGAGCATCACTTTTGGTAGCACGCCGTCCTGGCAAAACTTTGATCTTAAGTAAATGTGTCATCTTAAACTTTGCATCCACGCGGAGCACTTTTAATTTCCTGATTGTAATTATAAATTACACTGGCATTATTCGGGTGAAGTATGCGAGCTGGCTTTGTGACTCACTGCGCCGCTGCCTCAAAGACACAAATCATTGTTGGTATCGTAGGAGTGAAGTGCTCTCCCGAGATTGCCCAATGTTGCCTTTTTATAAATTACATGATAAAATCAGACATGAGTTGGGCAAACACAATTATTTCTCTTTTTCGCTCCCTTCGCGACTCTCAACTTCTAAGCAGACGAGGCCCGATATTGGCGTGTTCGATCTAAGACAACTGTTTACCTTCGCTTATCTCCAGAGTGCATTTATTACATTTTTATTTGAATGTATTGCGACTTCGAGTTGACTAGGAAATTTCGCTGTCTCATTTCTGGAGTCATCAATTTCATGCAATAACGAAGTAAGTCCTTAATGAAGTACCGGGAAGTCTTTAATATGGTTGTAGGTATTCCATGCATGCGCAATGCGTATATGACGCGCTGACACTATCGATTTATATACACTGGATGAAGTAACGACGTCTAAATTTGAAGCCACCGTCCGCCATTGTACCCCACCAAATACAATGCCTTGCCTAGACTGCACTGCAGTCTTCAGTAGTGTACATCATGGTCTACATGTATGAGAAAGACGAATGAGAAGTGAATGAGAAAGACGAATGAGAAGTGAATGAGAAAGACGAATGAGAAAGACGAATGAGAAAGACGAATGAGAAGTGAATGGAAAGACTAATGGAAAGACGAATGAGAAGTGAATGAGAAAGACGAATGAGAAGTGAATGAGAAGTGAATGAGAAGTGAATGAGAAAGACGAATGAGAAAGACGAATGAGAAAGACGAATGGAAAGACGAATGAGAAGTGAATGAGAAGTGAATGAGAAGTGGAATGCAAGCGATCGCATGGACTGGGGAGCATTGTTCGTGCATGGGGTACAAAATGGCGGCCGGCGCATGGCTTCAATTCTCGTATAGCCAACTGCTATTGCATACTTCATCCAGTGTATATATATATCGATGGCTGACACAAAGCTTGTGTTTGTCTCTTTCTTGTAGGGCTACCATACAAGATCTGATCGAAGTATGATTTTACTAAAGCCGCGTTTCACTTTCACGGCGAAACAAAACGACATATACTTATATCCAGTCATGATACCAATGGGAAGGGCTATTGTAGTCCACTACAAGAGAACCAAATTCATTTATTCCTTCTTAATACAGCAATTGTGACAAAGTGACTTGCCCAAGAACACCATCCACCACCATCCACCATGGTCACTAATCGAACCGACATCAGCCGCGTGGCATAGGAACTTCAACTTGAGTTCGGTGCGCTCGACCAATTTGCCAGACGACACCATAACAACGGACTTAAATTGGTGTTGGGTGCGTTTGAATAGGCCTATATACCCTTTTCAATGTATAGGATAGCCCCGCGTACCAATTTGCCTCCTTAGATTCGTTGCCTCTTCAAGTTACTCCACAACAGATCTGATCCAAGTAGGATTTTACTAAAGCCGCGTGCTTTTAATGAAAAATCTTCCAAGTGAGACTGTTTCGTGTTCCATTTCCGCAAATCAGCGATCTAGCCAACCTTAACCTTCACTTTTGGCGCCTAATGAGAATTCCGACGATGGCAATTCTTTGCGTCTTTCAATCTGATAAGAAATCGCACACTGTCCGATTGGCTGTCTGATTTTTAGTCGTTATTTGCCAAGAGTTCATGCAAAGATCACCTCATATAGGAGAAGCCTAATATTCTTTCTGTCTATAGTGCAAAATCGCATCCCGACATCTATCACACAGCCATGCATTGAGGCCATCTCGTATTTCGACTCCAGTTTTTATCTACCATCTTTTTTTAATATCACTACATTGGCTCTCTTTTGGCGCTCGGACCACGATAAGCGAAGTGCGCATGCTTGAATAAAAATATTACATGTAGAGTTGCATGCGAAAGACACTAAAATCACCGTCAATCGTGTCCCCTGAATCAGTTCTATAGAATGTAAACTGCTGGTTGGAAAGGTACCATGCAGTTATACGTATATGCATTTCAAATCTTGTTGTCAAGACGAGGATGAATGCATAAATAGTCTGGCAACTCCAATTAGCAATAAGCCTTCTGCATGACTGATTCAGGGGACACGATTTAACCGTCCCTCCGCATGAAAAGGATAATGTATAGCATTTCCAACCATCGAAAATCAAAAGGACATAAACATTTTGAACAGTATTTTAAGTGTAACGGTTTTAGCTGTTTAGCCCAAATTAATTTATTTGAGAAACCGACACGAAAAGCCATTCCTCTTTCTAATGATAACCACAATACTATACTTTGATTTTCCCTTTCATAACTTATAATCGCGGATGAGAAGACATGCAAGCGCAATGACATGGCCGAGCAAGCTAATTAGTAATATTTATTCGATTTAGACCCATTTTCCAATGAAATTTGTTTCAAACGCGAATAACCTCGACCCTGAATGCTAGCGTAAAGTGACTAAAGCAAGCCCTAGGATACGTCGTGTTACGGAATGCGTGTATAATGTTCTCCTGTGTGTTTTACATTATTAGTGAATCACATTTTTAAGGCGCCAGGGCGGCTGCGGGAAAGTCTGTTCCCTCTAGCGATAAAGCGTGCACATGTTCGTAAGGCTTTTTTCTTATGAGCCTTCATTAATAAGAAAAGAAGAATACATCAGGAAGAAAAAACTAGAGGTACGTTTAGACATACTGTAATACATTTAGCTCGCATTCACGTTGTACCTAACCAACAATTTCAACGCTCATTCATATCTCTCTGTGCAATATAAAGCTATCAACCGGCTTTACAACCTTAACGCGCGTGCTAGTTACTCACCGAAAAGGTATATTATTAAAATCCGAATTTAATTTTCAGATTGAATTAATAATTGCTTTCATCGGTTCCTGACGGGGCTGTTTTCAGTCATCCTGGGGCCCCTGTCTCCAAGCCCGATTCAGAACACCCAATCAGGTCTTTCGCCATGTTTCTTACTGGAAAGAAAATGAAGAAATCTCCCGTTGTATCTGTCATCGAAACCAACTAATGGCGCGCTCGAACTTATGCACCGAGAAATTCGGGCCTTGTGGATAGACACGGGGATTAATTATTGTGTCTTCTTTTTTAGGGAGCGGTATTCCTTGCCTCTGTCTGTTACCTCAGGCATTGTAATGTCATTATGGCTTTTAAAGAGATATACGGAATTAAGAAACAACGCTGCTGAAATTCAATTAAACGTGAAATAAATTAAAAACCAATGTGCCGGGCATAATGTGGCAAAGAATGTAGATGTTTTAGTCTATGACTTTTTGACAAAATGTGATATCTTGGTTTTTATAGTTTTTGAAATATTAGTTCCTGAACTAATCGTTTATTTACATTTATTATTGATACCAGGCATGCTGTACTTGAGTTGTTGGTATATACAAGCATTTGAAAGTCCACTGCATTTTACGTGATAAACCCTGAAATTTGATATCATTTTGATAACCGAAGGCAGATAATATATCACAGTAACTAAAATATACAGAAAACTAAAGGAAAATGCACCGTCGAAACAGTTTTGAAAATTTTGCTTACTTTACTTATCTGATTACACATGTTTAAATAGAAAGAAATTCTACGCGCTGTCTAAGGTTTCTGGGCGTATGTGAGATTTAAATTTTCGGTATTCTCGAGTTGACAGCGCTCATCAAAATTTACGCGCCATATCGCATTGCACTTTGGCGCCATTTTGCCAATTCAAACGGAAGTGTCAAACGAAAAATGCAAATAATCACGTCTGCCCGTTGACCTGCGGGCGTAATCATGAATTTCGCGGTCAAATAATTTATTCAAAATAAATATGAATATATTTATTGAATATACCCTGTATATCATAATTTTTTTATAAACAATATGCGAAGCTTAATTTTTTGTAATGACACCATTTTGTATTGTCGTGTAGTTGGGGTACTTCATTTTATTCTCTTTTCACTTAAAACTTCCGATACTTTTTGTGAACTATTACCCTTAAAATCCCACTCAATAATCGAACACCGATAATATGAACACTTCTAATTGAACATCATATTCATACTAAACATAGTTTCAGGTCCCATGTTTTTATTTTTTCCATGACTAATACAAGGTTCCCGATATAACGCGACAACTCCCAAGAACCCCCGGCTGCGGTACCTGTGCCCTTGAGCAAGGCACTCAACCACACTTGCTCCATCCTTCGGAAGGGATGTAAAGACGTGGTCCAGTGTGTTAGGTAACGGTAACACTTTAAAGATCCCAGAGCATTCTTTCGTGAAGAGCAAGGGGATTCCCTGGTGTCTCTGGCCATTTCTAATTCCTAATGGGTTTCCTTACGCTTGCGAGTGGCAGTGCAATGGGCACTTTTGAGGAATCCTTAGTATGAATACCAGAAAGAAATAATAATAATAATAATAACAATAATTTAAATACGAGTGTTGTTTACTAAAAGATGTTTAAAATTCCACCGTTTTATTTTTGACGCGGATACAACAGTGTAATGGAATTGAACATTATTTTGGTTCTTTTAATTCCGCTTTTATAGTTGTGACTTTGCATAATTAAATCCAGTTATTTCCTCATCCCCAAAATCTATGCAGCAATGCCAATCGGCCTTGTGTCGTGTCTATAATATTAGTGAATTAATAATCGCTCCAGCCATTTTGTCGTTTCAGCAGCTGGGACATAGTTTGATTCAAACATCACGTGTTTGACCTTTTCTCTGTCTCCTAATATCGCCAAAAGGAAAGCACCACGTACGATAAAAATCGTCCTAATCCCCCAAATTTAGCCCCAGAGATTATCAGTGGTTTTGTAGGCCAGTGTTTACATCTGTTTCACGTCCGTAGCCTTTCGGCACCGCGTGTGATGAACACGCGCCAGGGTTTGGGGATAGAGTAAATGAAACATCGGCACTTACACGAGGAGTTCCAGAAAAAAGATTGTTTATTGTATGAATGTGAAGACAGAAGCCGCATCTACATGTCTGATGCCTGAGTCGAATAACATAGATTCTACCCAAGTACATCATTAAAGCCCATATAACAGGGTTTGCAGTATCCCAACATTTTAAACAAGCTTTAAAAAAAATGACCCCCAAAAAAACAAAAACGCGATTAAAAAAGGTTAACTGTCCAATACAATTAATGATTCTGCCCGAGGTGCATGTATCGTTCATGAAAAAAAACGATCATTGAAGATGAGTTGACATAAATGCGTGCACATTTCTTTTTTACAAGGCGCAATATGTGAACCAATCTAAGCCCTGACTATACCATGGTATTGTGGCTCTGTTGTCCATGCAGTATAACCAGGGAACCAGCCTAAATAGGACAGTGGCTTTGCACAATTTCCTGAAAGCGTGGACATTTTTTCATTGTTTTCTCGGAACGTAGATGAGGTACTGAGCTGACGTATACATAGGTTAGTTTTTGTCACACACGTGCTATACACTTGGAGTTAACGCCGCGTGTCTATATAGTATTAGTTTTCAAATCACAATTAACTAACTGCATGTACAGCAGCCGATTTCACGAAACCTGCGTAAGCCCACTTGTGCCACTTTTTATTGCGTATGTTGCGCAACATTCCAGCGATATACGCGCAAGCTATGGGGCTTATGCCATTTTCAATAGCTGCGCAAGCTCCGCACTTTTTCGTGAAATCGGCTGCAGGAGTAAAGTACAGCGTGCCTGCCAACATCAATACATCCACGAAGTCTCGCGAGATTTCAGAGCCACAATCAGGAAGTGGCCCTCGATAATAATCATCACCTCTTCCAAGTACAACCGTGATGACCGCACGATTAAATTGCAACCCTAAACCGTGAAATTAATGGCCTTTTGATTACCAGGAAAGTGATGGAATTATCTGAAGTGTTCTGGGTTGGCCAGGAGTGCCCGATGCTTAACCCTCAGCAAAATGTCTACAAGAGGTCTTTTACCTTGAACAATGACAGGACTATTGATTTCCTATTGTAAGAGCCCCTGGAATAAATGACATTTGTTTTGTATATGAACATAACAAGAAGTCTCGCGAGATTTCAGAGCCACAATCAGGAAGTGGCCTTCGATACTTGCTTACAAGTATGTTTTTTGTACATAGCCATATGTGAGCCTGCCAGACTTTCTTGGTTTGCCCTGGAAAATCAGTGTCAATCTTTCACCGGGGCATAAAGGTAGAAAAACGTGAGTAATAGAGGAATTTGAAACTGTCATAAAAAACGAGGGTAGCAAAATATTGTATTAACAGCGGTGCTTTTATTATTGTCGTTCAGACTATTTTGCCACCATTGGATGAAAATGAGTTGCAATGTTTGTTTTTTACGGAAGCAACCGAGATGGCAGCACATCCATTGGGCCCCTTTCCGTACCCCTCTCCCAAGCGACTAACCCATAATAAGGTTAGGACGACGCCCCGAGTCTTGCGAGATTTCAATTTGCAGTCTAGAAGGCCACTTGGTACCGTGGGTCTGTGCTCTGCCTCCACCGGAAACGACCATTCAAATACATGCGAGCAATGTAGATCATGGGCTATGCTATATACGTAGTATGACTTTCGCAGAGATCCGTTTATTGTACAGGGACCTCTTATATTTCATCCTGGTTGCATTTTAATGGATCGGCAGTTGACAAAACAACCTTCATTGGTCTTACTAATCATCCGCGGCTCTTTATGTTTGTCTTCAGGCGTTGATTTATAACTCAATACGAAGCTGTTGCTGATTGCGTTCCACGGTGAGCGTAAAACGCAAAAATTAATAGCTCGACCTTTTCTCCGGCCATTAATACATCAACACATAATGGCGTCACAGTTTGTTTACGTGTGTGCTCTTCTATGGCTTCACAAGTCCAGTTCCCTGAGACTCCCATAGAAACTCGCACATGTATGTAAAGAAGGCGTGACGTCATGTCTTGGGTGTTTTGAAAGTAGCCATTTTGTTGTACATGTAATTGCGCCGGTGCAAACGACCTGTGTGAAGTACAGAATCAATACCGTGTTCACCGTAGGAGAGAATGGCATAAAGCAACAAGACTGTTGGTTGCTAGGCATTGGCTTGCACCACGTAGCAACATCATGCATGTGGACTTCTAAACTTCCTTTTGAAAGTGAAGAATTCGTGCGCGCCATAGTGCAAGGTGCACGCAAAAGGCGAATTTCAACAGTATGCTTGTTTATTTAATGGGTTTAATGAACCGTAAGCTGAATTGCATAAAGCTTATATGTTCTAAAACATCGATATACATAGGTGGGTGACGCCATTGGCCAGGGACACTGGGGAATCCCCTTAATTTTCACGAAATAGTACTCTGGGATCTTTTAAGTGCGTTACACAACACATTGGACCAACGGCTTTACATCCCTTCCAAAGGATGAAGCAAGTGTGAAATCAAATATATGAAATGTTTCAAAAGGTCAATGCAACTTGCTCAGCCTTTCCCGGGCTATACATGCTCCCAACATTATACTGTCAGGAAAATTAAGGCTAATTGTCTTTTCGCCCTAAGTGGCTGCGGCGAGTTCACGTATACTGTAATATGCCACTGACATATCGTGATGAATGGCGCTTGTTCGCGCAGTCGTGCGTGATATTCCGTCGTGCACGGTTGGCTAACACTTGAACGGAATATATAATCAACAAACCATTAGAAATTTTGAAAATGATATTTGGTGCCTTTACTAACCGACCGTAACTAGAAATTTCCCAGGGTCTCAACTCTCAAATTACTAGGAAGCAAGCAATGATAATGGCCTGAAAAGAATGTGGTGAAACTGAAACGTAAAGGTGAAAGAACTGCGTGATTAACGGACGTAACACATAATGACGTTATAGTTTGTTTACATGTGCGTTTTCTATCGCTCCCAAATCGGCTGGCTCTCCGATGACATAGAAATAAGCACACGTAACAATGGGTGACATGTTCATGTCTTTGGTGTATAGAGCACTAAAGTTAAAACGTCACCATTTGTGTATTGCCGCAAGGTTACTGGTTCTACACTATATAACCACCTGTTTCCCTGCACTTTAGCAATGGACGTTTTAGATTACCAGCCAATGCTTAGACCCAGTTACCCTGGCAACTGGCGTCACACTTTAGTAGTTTATTGAAGTCGAATTTAGAGGTGCCGGTCGAACTCAGAAATATACTGAAACCCTCCTATCACATGCACCGAGGCCTTTTTTCTTCTAATTTGTTGACATGAGCATAATTTCGCCTTTGGGCAGTATACCCAAGGCATCACTTACGGTACGGACCGCCCACTACCCACTTCGTATGCAAAAACGGCGCTAACACCTTTCGTGTGCTCACTCGTGCCTGACTTTAATTTCCCTTCACAGGAGTTTCTCCACCGATCAGCTGAGAAACTACGGCTGTGCGGTTGCTAGAGATGATCTAACCCCTCTCGGTGACCCGGGAGTTACGCTGGGACAAATGGCTGTTCCTCTTTTTCTAATTAATGGTCAGTGAGGGCGCTCGAGATATGCACTCAGTGGTGAAATCGCTCCAGATCTGCCGCATTCAGTGCTCACAACGCACTGAGGTCTGGTGCACAACGAGCGCAGCTCACGTTGATGAACTACGTGCGGTTTGTCTATGGAGTGCAGCAGTAGATAGCAACCATCGTCTACCGAACGAGCTCGCCACACGATAACCGCATTGCAAGCGTGCATGCTCAATTGGTCGCTCCGTGGCCGTGACTGCGATGTTAATATCCGCATTTACTGCCTTTCTCCTGAACGTGGAATCGTTGTGGATTGTTAAAGTCGACCAACTCTCACGAAAACGCTGTGAGGCTCAAAGTTCTTCGAAAGGAGCTGCATACACTTTGGAGATACTCTCAAGCATATGGGCTGCGTACAAGGTAAGCGATTTTGTCTTTTTTTTATGTATGTTTTATTGAACGTCCATAACGAGCGCAGAATCGTGGAAATTGGTTCTTGTGCTAGGATGTTGACGCTCAATGAGGCACGACCGATCTCCGAGATGATCAATCAATGGCCTCGCGCTCCCTGCCCTGCGCCGTTACCACAGCAAAAAGTTGGCCCGGAAAAGTCAAGTCCCCGCGCGGCCGGCCTCGTATTTTCATAAATAAGGGAACGCTTCTGGGACGGAACCTACTTACGGGTGATTTATTATCTTGCCTCGGTAATTATTTGTCCGGCAGTGACGCAACTTGGCTAATCTTCATGAAAATAAGGAGAATGTGCCTCGCTTGGATGCATTTCTAGTTCTCCCAATCGAACCATCTCCTCGATATTAGCATTTGTAAGCAGGTAGTGCGTGTGTACCCTCCCAAGGTGTCATCTGACCAAAATGTAAAAACTCTCTCCTTTGAATAAACTAGACACGGAGCCATCGAAACGCAATCAAACCCCGGCACTTTGTTAGGATTACTACGCACTTACTGGATATCATATACCGTGGATATTACATCGACGGCGCTTGGTTCGCGTCTGACACTTTAAAGCTGGAGATTTATTGGAAACCCATCCCGGGGCCAGGCATGTTTTAGCCGCAACAGGAAGAAATCATGTCAATATTTTCTCACCTCGTCTGATTAGTGTGCCGCTGTGATGCAATGAAACCCCTCGTGTCTCATGTGTAGGTTTCAGGCCGAGTCTGGAACGAGGGGAAAAATTGGAGCGTCTAGCTGCGAGAAATCACGGGATTTATTAAACAGAGGTGCCGTTGTCTAATAAGAATGAACGAAGAGAGACAGCTCCGTAAACATTCTGTTTTTTTTTGTCACGGTGAGCTACGTGCATAATGTAGAACAGTCGTCCATAAATAATTAGAAAACGCAGATTGTAAGATATTTAAAAATGCGAAGGACATATCTGAGAAGACGCAGAAATATTATAATAGTTGGGACAATAATGTTCTTGCAGGATCAAGTTGTGTCTTTTTCTAGAAACCCGTTATTTTCCCCATATTTTTGGGCTTTACATCCGGAAACATTTTTGAGGAATATTTTACTAGGGGCATAGGAGCTTAGGCCTGATTGTCTCAAAAGGTACCACGTTTCTTCAAATCGAAGAAAACATTTTGAGGGAAACACTGTAATATATTTCCAGAAAATGACTCTTGCATAGGATAGTTTGATGATTTATAATCAAACTGACGCAGGGAAGCATCATTTTTATAATCATTTGAATAAAATCAATATTTTTAATTTATGTATTCAGAAAGAGTGCAAACTCTGTGTAGTTAAAACAAATCAGAAAAAAGAATAAAATAAGAAACTAGTTGTAGAGTCATTGAGTACATCCATTGAGGTAACATTTTCGCAAGTCAGAATCTAAAAGTTAAATGCATTCAGAAGTGATACGCATACAATTTATGCGAGCAAATAAGTCCAACTTGAGCGGTAAATTTCTCAATGTGTTTTGGAGAGCTTGATGTAAACAACCTGGCCAAATATTAGGGTCGGCAGACGGCGGACGCGATCGGGGTCTATTCCCACATGGTCCCATCACCCCCGGTCCTCCCGTGATCGTTATGAAATGGCCGCGATATTTTCCCTTTCACGTTTAACAGAATCTCGGGGCTCCCGGAGGAATTTTGCCTTATACTGAAGACCCGCCCGCGGGCAAATGAAACAGGAGAGGCGAAACAAGCGACAGCCGGCGTCCACAGGGATCGCTTTTTATGAAGAGTAGAGGAAAATTGCCCGGGCGTGGTGTAGGTAGAGAGGCACCGAGATGGCTTCTTCGTATGAGGATAGGACAATGAGGATGTGACCTTAGGCTCGTGATGTGTAGGCTCCCCAGGCCTTGGCGCTTTGAGCAAAGGCTGGAAGATTCTGCAAAAAGTTGATCTCTATTGCGCCACAAACACGTTGCCTGGTCCAATAATAGCCGTCGCTCCCCGTCACATCCAATATTCAGTTGTCAAATCAAGGATTATTCGATCGGGTTGGCAGACCGCGTACGGAAGTCAGGACTTGTTATCCGACGTCGATCCGGATCCGCAGAGCGTATACAGATTAAAGAAGCAGCATGCTTTGTCTCTTTTAAGTCTGCGGTGTTGAGCTTTTTGGCGGGGAATTTTGCGCGCGCCGTGGGGCGCGCGGAAAATCTACTTCTTGCATGGAGTAATTGCACTTGTCGCAAGATGTTCCCCTCGTTACGGCATTGTCACCATGCGTTTTAATGGAAATTACAGATACCATTACGGGACAGTCAAAGGATGGCAAATTAAAAACTAATTTGTCTTTAATTTGTCTGAAAGCTGTTTTCATGTAATACTCCATGGGTGGCCGGTGTCCATTTTGTTCAAATATGGTATGTGGATCGAGTTTAATGTACTAACACATTGAGGCTATAACGCTTCAAATGATTGTTTTTTGACAAAAGCAGAAACGGATACATGTGGGTATAGTGTAGGTACATGTAATATAATACATGGCTCATCCTGAGATTATATATTTTTGTATGAAAACGATAAATTAAGATGATTTTATATAAATACATATGGACGCTCATTGTTTTGCGAGAGCACCCTCATGTGAACGAAGTTTAGGCCCCTGACTACCGTCACATATTATAGCTCTCTTCTCGTGCAAGATAGCCGGGAACCAACCTAAATAGGACGGTAGCTTCACACAATTTCTTGAAAGCACTCGTAAGTTTTTCATTGTTTTTCTGGGACGTAGATTATGTACCGAGCTGACTTTTACACAGGTTGGTTTTTATCATACACATCCTCAATCACATGGGGACAACGATGTTTGTAACATTTTTTCAACTACGTTTGCTGATGTCCAGAAATCCAGAGAAGTAAAGATTCTGTCTATTTTTGTTTGCATAACCTTGTCCTGTCTCCTGTTTAGTGACCATTGAAAGTATTACATTATTCGTCGGCCTCCGCACATTAAATCGACTCCATGTTTCCATTAAAATGCCACTCACGAATTCCTGACCACGCGCTGTGTAAAACCCGTTTGTGTCGATGCTCTCACATGCCATGTCCCATCTCTCTTCGTGGTTCGCACCTTGTACCCCAGTAGGGACGCCGAAATCACGGCATGCTTCCCGCGTCAGCTGTGAGCTATTACACAGTCAAGGTCGTCACATTGGTCATGGCGTGCATGTTGAGGAGCATGGCACGGCATTATAGCTCCAAGTGATGTGATTGAAATTGTCGTGTCAAGGGAAAAGGGAGAAAACAAGACGTTGTTTTGCAAGAACAAGATCGAACAATCAAAGCTGATGGTGAATGCATGGTTTTGCCTCTATTTTGCGCCATTCGCTGCTCAATATTTTGGATAAAATAGAGCAAAAGAAAGTGCACAGATCTTAAAATGATTTCGTTATTTATTTTATGACATCTTCGGCAACTATAGGCCCATGCCATCAACGTTACCCTTTGTGTTGCCGAAGTTACTGCATGGGTCTACACTAAAACCAGTGAACTGTTTCCGTGTGTTTTAGCAATGGGTGTTTCAGATTGCCAGCGAATGTTTTAAACCCTGACGATGACGTCACACTTTAGTAGTCTATTAGTATTAGCTTTAACTTTACTTTATTATCAACTTGAGATGACAAAGAAGGAGATGCAGTTTTGGAAGTGGGAGGAAAACCCACAGGGACATCTCCTGGGGAGAAAACACACGCGGTCAAGTAGGGACTGCAAACCTAATCCACATACACGCCCAGGAATCAAACCCAGGACGCCAGAGGTGAAAAGTGGGGAAAGAAAAAAAATTGCGAACCCGAGCGCCCCAACATGATTCCCTGGTGATCCGTTTCTTGCACCGTACCTGCGAATTATAATGTGCTAACTTTTTTTATAAATTAAACTTTTGTGTTTCCTGTTTACAAAAAACGTTTATACACAAACAGACGTTTCTAAATGAGACCAGAGACGTAGAGATTAATTTCTCTGTCTACGTCTTTGATGAGACATAAATGCTGGGAAATTCGCGATCATCAGGTCAATCGATGTCCTTCAAATTCAGCACAAAATCCCGAACTGCCTGTCAAATTACAACAACAAATTAATACTGTAATTAAATATAGCGCTAAATACTCGAGGTGAAATCACGCGGATAATGAAAGAGTGATTTATCAAAAGACCATGTTGGCTGGTTAAAAGCTTTCTCTCCCGCCCAAGCTTCACGCGGCAAAGGCCGCGCAATATTGGCATGATTTAACGCCCGGCCCCGACATTTGAATAAATTGAGCATTAAAGCCTTAGATCCCAGCCAGAGAGTGAGACTTATTAATGAAAAATAGTCCACGGCTAGCTAAAATCAAGAGCAGAGTTAACAGCCGAAGGGGCCAATATTTTCCACTGCACTAGTTCCGGATTTCGACTGTGCGCCATTTACTTTTTTTCCCTTCGTGCAGAGCGCGCGTAAACGGCTTCACTTAGTACGGCCCCCGGAGACTCGCAGCGTTTTAACTGCGTTTGTTGGTCTGGAGCCCGACGCTTCCTTTTCCTGTGATATTTTCAACATTCGATAGCAATGTCCCATAGACTGTAGTTCAAAAAGAAAAGGGTATACTGTTTTAAAGGAACACCTTTGCGGCATTATGTTAAAAGCACAATATCGTTGTGTCCATATCTATTGACATTGAGAATCACCGTGTACTTTCTGGAGTCGCCAAGATAATAGGAATCGATTCCTCCATTTCGATTTCCAAATTGGAATCGATTCTAATCGACTTCAGAGAGGATTCGCCCAAGCCTATAGACTGCCGAAGTGAATACGTCATCTGTTGTTAGTTGCCTAGGCAATGGCTCTACACTAAAAATCACTGAACCGTGTCCCTGTGCTTTTGTAATGGTACTTTTTTCCCGACGGCCATGATGTTTAGAGCCAATTACCATGGCAACGTGCATCACACTTCGGCTGTCTATTGTAGAACATGTCAGACTATCATGTACGTCTGTGAGAGGTGTGTGCATTGCGGGATGCCACTCGGAAAATCCTCCTCTTTTGAAATCTATCTGCTCCTTTTGATGACATGTTTCGTTTTCTGTCACTCTAAGCTGGTCTAAGACATGTCCGCCAGCTCGTCTGCCTAACCTTACGAAGCCGTCACGGCGTCTTGTCAGTCTGTCAGTTTGGATGGCTTATTGTCTTCTTTTCATCTGTCGTTCTAACTATCTGCTTGCCTGGTTTGGCTTGGATGGGGTCATATGCCTGTGTGCGCATGCTCCTCTGTTTTTCGTCACGTGATCTCTAGTCATAGCCCTCTTTTTTCTGCATATGCTGGTCTGTGTTCAAGAGAGTAGGATGCATTAAATATACTACTGTCACTATGAACATCTAACAATGGAAATTGGGCACACACTATTGTTACTAACAATGGGGTTACAATGAACATGTACATGTTCTTGCTCATAGTGTGTGTTCAGTCTAAAATAAATTTAATTAACTACATCACAGACCTCGGTGAAATTTCGAAGTCAAAGAATTAAGACGGACAAAAATGGGCGATTTTAAAACTTTAATGTCTCGCAAAACTTTCATAAATTGCTCCTACAATGTGCATTTATATCAGAACTAACTTCTGTTAATAAAAAAGTTTTTTGGACTATAGGTTTGTAATAGTTTAGTCTTCGAGATAAACCGAACCATTTTCGACTAATACCCCAAAGTTGCTCACACAATTTTAAGTAATTTAGTATTAAATAAACTCTTATAACTACTTTTCCTGACCCAAGCCCGGGCCCATTTTTCTCAAGTAATCAATAACAACAGCACGGTCTGCACGAAGCAAGGACGCATTGAATCAATCAAACAGACCATGCACGGCCGGATCACAGGTCATATTATTCTAGCACAGAGACCTGTACACAATCCAGAGCACGCGAAGTCATTACCAACGAACGGTGGCCCACCTCGATTCGCCCACCAATAATTCCTGATGCAGTAGCACGACTGGATTTATTATCAGATAGCCGGGAATCTATGGCAAACTTGGGAAACGTGCGTTATCTGGCTTCAAGAAAACCTGTTTTTACAAAACAGATTTCGTCAGGAGAACGGATATATCTCTGTCCTGCAAAGAAAGAGAGCTTGGTACACCCCCCCCCCCCCCCATTATTTGATGCAGCCTAGGCAGTTTGGCCAAGTAGAGCAGGTGGGGTAGAGATGTGTTTAGGTCCCGTACCGAGCAGGCTTCAGCTAAGTTAAACAGAAACCATCAGAAAATAGGACGGCTGGGAGCGTTCGATCAGCGTTTTCATGTTTACCAAGCCATCGGCTAGTCACTGATGCCTTATACTCCTCCTTATGGAGACGAGTAGGGAGGGATAGGGAGGTAGAAACGACGACGGATGACATGGCTAGATGAAAAAAAGAGGGGGTTCTTGAAAGTAGACCAACACTGATTGTTTCACAAGAGAGACGAATGGTGAAAGAGAGGACGAATGTGCGGAGTTGAGACGGGGATACGGGCTGAAGTTTGAGATGATGTGGAAAGACTTGCATGAAAGGTAGTAGGGTTAAAATAGATCTGGCGATGAGAGAGTTGGTTTAGTCGGAGGATGTCATGAAATGAGATAGGACATGGATGATTTGTGATATTCGGGAGAATGACTTTTCAAGGGTTACTCCCCAAAACATGCCATCCTTTATGATCCATATCTCACCAAATTCTTCGTTCATACAAGATATGCTGCTAGCGTTTGTGACTAGTTTGTAACTGCACGCAAACAAAATATCAGATTATAAAACGAAACAGTGTTATAGCAAACGACTTTCGTTTTTTCTAGTATTTGGTCGTTTAGTTTCCATGGCAATGTGACGTCGTACTAAAATATATATTTTTCTTATCATCTAAGGGGAAATGGGCATGAATATGATGATATCTGAAGGCAACCACAAAACAAACCCAAGCATTTGTATATTTGTTGATATTGTCGATAGAATAGAAATGATTCTCCAACTGTATCTGATAATTAGGAGTCGGCTTAATCTGAGGCACATCTGAGGAAAACCTGACTAGTACGTTAAAGTAACTCGACTGCATCCCAATTGACTCTACCTTTTCTTGTGAATTCTCGTCGTGAAAGCCTATATCATCACCAATTAGGAGGAACGTATAGTAATAAAAATTGTTGGTTGGAATATACAATCAACCTATAAGTCCTTCCCACCCCCTGTCCCAAAACCCAAATCGTTTGATCAAAGCCAATGAGGACAAGGTCTTGTGGGTGCCCAACAGACCTAATTAACCTAGAATAGAGCTCAATTGACCTCTGGGGGAAGATTGCTCCCTGCTTCACCTATTTTTGCCCCGTTTCCATGGAAATCGTCCACGTGTCCGTACTTTAGAGATGTTGACACTTGTATGCACGGTTTGTTCTCAATCGGTCGTCCTTCCTGATTCGCTATATAGTCAGCATTCTGTGAGTTGTCCCTTCGTCGTGTTTCTCTCAAAGACTGCATCCCGCTAAAGAGGCATTGCACGGTTCCTTCTCGTACGGGCGATGTTGCGATATTCTTCTTGTTGCTGTCCTCACGTTTGTGCCCTTTCGCATACTTTCATCTTTGTTTGTGACCATAAAACCCCAAGATTTGTTTCCTCCGAGATGCATGTAACTCCGGACATTCTGTGTCTACAAACGAGATAGGTATGTTACGTGCTCATGTCCATCCAGTTTCGGTTGCTGTTGGGGCGTTCACACTATCGCGGAAAATGGCTTTGCGCGCAGCTGCTTCATAGGTTTGTGCAGAAACTGGTTTGCCGCTTGCGCGAGGCCTGTCGCAACGCGCAGAACGATCTGAGCTGGGTCAAAGTTCAAATCTGTTGAACTTTGACCGCGGTGCGCAGACATTTCCAACGCGCAGCCAATGAGGTATAAGAGAAGCCCTAAGTTACCGGAGTTGAATTTTCTATTTTGGAGAGATCGACGCTTGGGACCTCATGCATGCAACGCAGTGAGCGCAGCGTGGCAGTGTGGTTTTTTTCCGCGATAGTGTGAACCCCGCTAGGGTGGATTCATACTGAGCCTTTTCGCGCGAAAATTTCACGCGCGTCGCTTTGAGAAAAACTGGTGTGGAGCGAATTTGGAGTGAAACGACGCACTAAAAATCACAGATTCACAAAAACACTTACCGTCTAAGAGCAAGTTCGGGCGGGCGACTATAGTTAACTAGACTAACCTACCCCCGGAGCTTGGTTCCTCAAGTCAGACTAGCTAGTCAAACCACGCAGCGTTCGGGTAACATCTAGGAGCAAGTTCGGACGGGCGACTATAGTTATAGACTAAACCATATAGGATGTAGATGCCACCCGAACGCTGCGTGGTTTGACTAGCTAGTCTGACTATAGAGGAACCAAGCCCCGGGGGTAGGTTAGTCTGGTTAACTATAGTCGCCCGCTCCATGTTGACTCTCCACATTCTCCCTACGCTGCTTTTTTCTGAAAGCGTGGCATTTACACGCGAAAGGAATCCACCCTGAAGAGAGCTTCTCTAACCGGAACTTTATGGCCAAAGTTCCCCTTTGACTTTTCCAAAATGACGAAATACCGACACCGTCCCATTTGTAACAGTATAATGTGTGAATGTGTTCAATGCTTGCCTTGTCATTATCACACTCTTCATTTTCATAGAGACTTGAACCCCCAGGACCGGACTCCGCGGCGATATGAAAAGAGCCGCCGGGTTTTATTTCACTCCACGATAAGATTGCGTTTATTATTTATCATCTAAGTAATAGCCGCACCGGCGCAGAGTCGGCCGTTTCTGACGTGTGTGTCCACACATTTATTACCCTCAGCCTTTTAACAAGCACTCCTATCCTGCACGATATGATATCAAAAAGCACCGTGGGATTGAGATTCGAGGTGCCGTGGCGAAATGAGGTGGGGTGGGCTTGAAATGGGATGGGTTTGCTTTCTGACGTTCTGCGCATGTCCGATCGACGCGTGGACCAATGGCAGCCAGACTAAACACTTCGCGAGACTGCGCATTTAGAACAGGCGTAATTTCAGCATGGCGGTAATTCTATCACGCGATATCGCTTCATGTTCCCATTTGGGACCCTCAGAAGCATAAAGCGCAGTCCGAAACGCCGTGTGTTACAAACAGTAAAGCATCCGGTCCTGATATTGTTTGAAAATAAAAGGTCGGCGGTTCAGGTAACGTGATTGAGCTTATTCTCAACCCCCGCGCTAACGGGGACGCGGTCTATCCTTACACACAGGGGAATCATGCAACACGGCCGATCAATTCGTAGGGGCCTCTTGAGAGGGGCAACCCCACACCCCAACTCGATGTTATTAGGCAATTACCCCCGATTTCCACCGTAGAGTCGCGGTGACTTTACCGAGCCGATAGATCCCCCTGGCCGGGTTTGGGACGCCACGGTCTGTGTTTGCTAATCGCTATAGACCGGTTGGACAGAATACTGGCTAATTTAAAGAGTACTGTGGTATAATTGGCCAGGTGTAGAAGTCTCGTGCGTGTAGTCAAATGCAATTTTGTGTTCTTTCGATGATTGCTATAAACCATAAAATTTGTTGCAATATTTGCATGCGTGTGATCGGTAACAGCGCTCCAAGACGCAAGTGGTGTGGAGAAAGAAACTTTGAGTTTGACTAGATTGAAAGGCATAACTTGCGTTTGGAAAACATTTGAAATTGCCCACAAATTACAAATATTTGGTGAAAACATTCTTGAGAATATATTTCAGAATAAATACCTAGAAACAAATATAAAATAGGTAGAACTAAGATAGTGTTTTGAGGGCGAACGGGTTTTAACCGACTGTTTCTCTGGTACATCTATGTTTAACGAAACGCTTGCTTTAAAAGGTATGGGGAGACTTTAAAATCAGCTATGAACCAAAAGTACAAGCCATTAATGTTCTTGATGCATAGAAACATCCTTCATGTATCGTCATAATGGGCAGTCGACTTGACGCAAGAAGGCATTAGACACAGGACATTGGTTCAACCAAATGAGGATTTGTGATAGATGTTGCGCTGCGAAATGACCGGTAAATTACAGATTTGCTGCGCATTCTCCAAGTAAACATCTGAAAGAAGGCGGTCGTTTCCCTGCTTTTAAAGTCGAATAGAGGCACAGAAACTGCGAGAGATGTGGAACGTCTGTGATTTTCCTTTCATCCCGTAATCATTTTTCCTAAACCAGGTAATTGTTGTTCTGTTCGCACTTGCGCTTACTGAGGTCTGGGCAAGATGTATACCAAGTGGCAGCAATGTGGATACGGGAAACCAGCGAAACCACGCTTTTTGGTCAGGCGCGAATTTGGCGTCATAGCGAAGTTTTCGCAAAAAGTTGAACTTAAAGTTGCGCAAACTTGCGCAGATGTTCACCGCGAAATGTTTGACGTCAGATTTACGTCAGATTTTCGGTACCATTCGCTTTTGCGTGCCAGTATAAACCGGCTTTTAAATTCAGCTTGCTCGAATTATCGCTGCGAAATTTATTGCGTACATCTTCCGTTTGTGTGGTTATCCTTTATTGTGGTTATCTTCATTTTTTTCAACTTCAAACTAAAGAAATCGAGTTTTGCACTTTTCACATATCGTCGTTTTTAGCGGAAGAAACTGCCAAATCCGCCAGTTATAGTTTTCGAAGTAAGTTTTCGTCCGTTAACCCGTGCTTCATCGCCTTAAAGCACGCCGCCTCTTTTACTCTCCTCAACGCGGTCCTTGAAATTACCAACAAGTACGCGGAAAGCTCTTGCACGCCCACTGAAGATCGCACTCAAGTGGCGAGCGGAGCATTTCCCGGGGCAGCCTCAAGCCCACTTATTACGAGCCTGGGCGAGCCCATGAGAGAGTTGCATAAGGACAATGACTTCCGGGTGTCCATCCGTTCCAGAGATTTGAGGTAAAAAGCAGAAAAGGAGACGGAATTTGGGCTTGATGTTTACGGGCTGTTTCAATTTACACACAAGTTTGGACATTAAGTAACTGAACGTGGATGTGAACAGTGTTAACACACTTGTTAACTACTTGACCGAAAATTGTCTCCTGAACGGCTAAATTTTAAAGAGCTATTACAGAGGATTTTTACATTGGGAAAAATAATGGTTAGGCTGCATCGGCCACCTTAAAAACATGTTTGAAATACATACCAAGATCTAGAATCATTGAAGGACTTCCTGAATTTTAAGACTCGGAATAGACACAAAAGATGACGAGCTATGTCGCTGTAAAAAATGCCAAGAGATGATGCGAATGATCATTGACACGACGGCTCGAGGGAAACCCAAAAATGTCCATTCCGATTTGTTGAAACAAGTTCAACGAGAATAGACTGCCGAAGTGAATACATCATCTTTTGTTGGTTGCCTATAGGCAATGGCTCTACACTAAAAATCACTAAACCGTGTCCCAGTGCTTTTGCAATGGTCCTTTTTCCGACGGCCATGTTAGTTTAGAGCCAATTACCATGGCAACACGTCACACTCCGCTGTCTATTGTAGTTATCAAAGTGTGAGAAATTGTGATTTGAGCATCGCGGGTTCAACGTGAGGACTTTATTATCATATAGACGTGGCTACCATTAATTATTATGTTTTGAACTTGGATGAAGATGCATCGGTACAATTTCAAATCTGGTACAATAACAAGGAGATATGAGGTATATACTATTCCAAGATAGAGATATAGATATCTTAACGCATCAATAAATATTGAGTACAGCAGAGCCATATAATTAGCTCCTTTTTTTCCCTCAGGCGTGACGTCACCGTGTCTATAGTGACCAATCAAAATCAACGTCTCATTCATAGAACTTGAAGTTGTTAGATAATGTGGCGTTAAACATATACGTTTACAGGATTAAGGATGTGTATGATATATAAAAACAAACATGTGTATAGGACAGCTCACTATACAGAAGAACGGGTAAAAACTGTGCCCATGTTTTCAAGAAATTGTTCGAAGCCACCGTCCTATTTAGGCTGGTTCCCTGGTTTTACTGCACGGGAAACGGAGCCATAATGCCACAGTAGTCTGCAGGGGCCTAGTTTCGCTCACATGAGCGCCCTTGTAACAAAAATGCACATGCACACGCATGTATATAAATTCACCTTTAATTATTGTCAGAAAGGTATCATCTCGGGCAGCATGATAATTTTATTGGAGAGTTGGAGGATTATCTGGCCATTGTTTTAGTCAAAAGGGTTTATTACATTTTTGGGGCATTCCGAATCTTGTATAGGTCTTTGGGCTGCTAGCCACGACCGAAATGGTTCACCATGACAGTTCACAGAGCGACTAAAGGAATTCTCACCAGCTGGGGGTCACGAGTCGGAATAAGTGGTGTCGTACGTGACTCGGCGGGGCGTTCGGAAGGCACGTTCGTTTCAAGTGCTTTCCAACGAGCCATGCAAAACACTTAACTGCATGGTACAGCGCGAAATATCATACATCTTTGTATGTTTATAACCTTATACCAAGAAAACTTGCGATGGTAATCTTACCGCGACTGTACCAGATGTGTTTCTGGATACAATGTGGATTTGATGGTATGTGAGCTCTATTTGGTCTACATTGTGGCCGATAGGCAAAGGTTTTGTGTGTAATTCAACTCATGAATTTGGTAATAAAAGCACGGCTTGGGCACACCAGAGGTCGTCTAATAATCATACAGGATATTATGGTACTTCAGCTGGGTACCATATTGCACGCTTCAACATCGCAGATCATTCAACCGACGTAAGGCTTAATTTCGGGCGGTCTTATTAGAGGCTGAGGGCACGGTTATGGGCTCCGCCTATATACCAGCCGGTTCGTAATCGTTGGGGCGATTGAACAAAGAAAATACAAGCCGTCAGCCGGGCTCCCCAGAGAATCTCCCGATACGGGATGACACAACTCATCCGTTCCTCGCAAACAATAGCGGTCTTCAAGGTGAATTACCGTTTTCATTTTGGCGCCAGGGGAGAGTGGGGAGGACCGCCGCTGCAGACGACACTTTGTGACTCACATCCAAATGTAAATGTTGTCACACACCGCGGCAAACACACCCGCCGCGAATCAAAGAATCGGTTAATTGCGCCAATTTTCTGCAAGAACTAACCCACTCGGTGTGTGGGTTTATGGGGAGGGCTACATGGACCAAAATATGGAGAGATCTGGCAATCGCGTACGGTTGGAGGGAAAAAACAAACATCGATAACCATTGATTCTGGGCGAAATATGAGAGCTTAATCCCAGTAGATGTTATTCGGCCAGAAACACACCGCGGCAGGTCGCGATTGGGCCTCTCCCGGGAATTGCGTATGCGGCACCCTGCGTCTCGCCCAGGGCCAGAAACACGAGTGTGTACGCTCATCCTTTCCTTTCTATACCTTGTCCTCTACCGGACGGTTAAAAATCATGGCCGGCAATATTCCGATTCCTGTGCTGATTTCCGCCGGGATAATTGGACTTCTAATGATGAAAAACTCCTCGGGCGCGCTGTATCGACGTGGCTATCCCCCGCGGCCGGGTTATAATATAATTCTTGTAAGGTAAAGAAAGCACGGGGAATTAGCTTGGCACTTACATGAAAAGCTTAGGGGAGAGAGGGTGGGGCGGCCGGAGACGCAGGGGCTAGATAGTTGCTCATTTTCTGTGACATAAAAGAGGATGTGAATTGGATTTACAAGATGGTCCACGTTTCGACACAACAGAGATGCTTAAGCTGTATTATGAAGATTATTCGTGCCGCAAGCTTACTTACCGGTCGCTGGTAAACGTCAAAGAGAGAACGGTTCAAGATATGCATTCTTAACAGGTGCCCGGACACAGTTTAGCTCTAGGCTTGCATTACTTACATGTAATTGATTAAAAACTCCTAGAATATGTAAATATTCGCCAAATATGAGCTTGGAGCAATTGGTAAAATATCGCTAAATTCTCACCCTTTCACAATTATTTATCGGGTGCATGGAATCTAGGAGTGAAATTAATCACCTCGAGCCGAACACGGCCGAACTTGACCCATAACGACCCGAACAATAAGAGGAAACCGAACCAACAAAACCGTTGTCGATTTACACCGAACGAAGTCAACTCGACCACAATCACGTCTTGCGACCGGTTTTGGGAGACATTAGATCACCCACCGTATTGGTTTGTGATTCCGAACGAAGTCCAGGCGTTGAACTGCGCCCTCAGATGTTCGGTTTTTCCCCGTTAATGCTCGCATACGTCACCAATTAAAGAAATAAGAATTTTCACCAAATGAGGCCCAAAACGTGCTCGCGATTGAACACTTAACGACTGTGTCCATTACGGAATGCTTGACCTATTTTGGTCCAGGTGTACAAGCAAAGCGAACATCCAGGGTCTAGAAACGACAAAACAATTTCCGAGAACGAAAGCCGGCTCTCGCGATTATGACATCACGTCCTGTATAACGTAGAAAAACTCCCGGTCGATTTGTACCGCCACGTGCACGTGCTATTTCGTTCTGTCGTGCGAGTTTTCCCGCCAAAGTGAGTGGGTGAAAAATAACAAAAGGCGCCAAGTTTCAGAGTTTCACGGTCGGGTATCGGGATACAGCCGAGTTCTGCTCCAAGCTTCAAGGCGAATTAAAGTCATTTCATCATTCTTATTTCATCAACCCTGAATACGGCAGCGTATCCCCATTCTAAATAAAATTAGTTTATTACCGATGTATTTCTTTAAAAACTTTGGTATTTTTTTGTCCAATTTCAGTAACAGTTATGTAACATGGATGCGTAGGCCTATCTGTACATCCAGGGAAATGAATGTCGAAAGTTGAGTAAGAGCTGGCCATATTCGACTCTTGGTGGCGCACCCTCATGTCATGCATTGAGGGCGCTACAAGGTAAACCGAGGAAGAGGAAGTAAAGGTATTGTCACCATTTTGCAGATTGGGTTGATCGCTGAAGTATAGGGGGACGCAACTTTACCGGAAGCTCCGGTTCTGTGACCTCGAGCGCGGTGAAAACAAACGGCTGCTCGCATTGAGCAACGTGCGAGCGGGCGTTTGTTTTCACCGCGCTCTAGGTCACAAAACTGGAACTTCCAGTAAAGTTGCGTCCCCCTATTGTGTACTAATATGCGATGTTCATATCGTTATTTGATAATAACTTCACGTGAAATCAAAATGTGACTATAAAGGTTTTCTAGTTTTTTCTTCTTCGTCTTTAGGGAAGTACATGTAGCAACGTACGGTAGCCAAGTCCTGGGTGTATTTTTAGGAGCGTGGTTCATTGAGTACCGAAAATTGGACATCAAATTGAACAAACTGGACAAATTGGTTGAAATTGACAAATTACCCGTGTTTGAAGTGTAGGTCTTTAGTCTGTTAGTGTCACTCTCTATCCTACCATCAAAACAATATATGCCAATTATTGATCTTCCGCGAATTACGTGTACACTTTCGTTATAGCATCGGTTCCACTTCTTGTGCGTTGGGTCGCAAGAACCAATTCTAAATCAGTTCTAAATCAAGGCTCCATTTTCTGGGTGGATGCTCTGACCACTGGTACTTTTGTGTCTCACATTAGGGGCGTTCGAGACGCTTACACCGGGTAACGGAGGGTTTACACCAGGGGGAGCCCCAGAAGATGCAACACGAACGACACAGGGTCTCGCTTTGAATTCTGGGAACACGTGGTCAAAGGTTGTTGCCGGGTGGGGTTTTATAAACGCCGTTAATGTTTGACTCAGAATGAAAAATGAAGCCGGCGCCACGCAAAAATAGTAGCCCTAAAGTACCAAAATAAACTTCGTCAATGCCCACAGACATCTACTGATTCAACAAAATGTATTTACAGCCCTATTCCCTCCTATTTTGTGTCATTTGTGTTTTTCTTCGTACTCACGTCGCGATTCCAAACTGTCCGCCATGTTTTACTACTCGCGGTTACTAGGTGACGTCATTACACCTTGCTTTACACCACAGACCCAGCCGCGAGCTCGGGCAGTGGTGGCTGCCACCGGGGCAGACTCGTGTAACACGTGATGGCTAAAAGAACGCTCTGGTGTATACGTCGGTGTTACCCGGTGTGAGCATCTCGAACGCCCCTACAGTAGATTTGTAAAGTGTTAAATGGAAGAAAAGAAATAAAAAGAGAGTAGGCACGGATATATTATATAACTGGCGATGAGATTTAGGCCAAGTAATTTGTAAACTCCCCGAGGGTCTTTTGTGCCCAACAGTGTCATAAAAACATGTTCGATAATCCGGACGAGATAATGGATTCTCGCACCGCTCTCTCTTTGATGTTTTAGCGGGAAAAAAAAATCGGCGGGAAGACCCCGCATCCGGCCCCGCCAAAAAAATGCCGCGCGTAAAACAACCGTGTGTGCGCGTGCACGTGACACCGCGAATTCGGGACTTTATGTGCATCAGCGCGAGGTTTTTCTTTGTCCCCCGTGTTCGCTTAATCTTAGCCCGCGGTGGGATGAGGGACGTTTAGGTTCGTGCAACGGAACACCATTCTGGGATGGAGAGGATAATATCCAATGTTTAAAGGAGCTTTTATTGATCTCGGGGGATGATCAGGAACTGTCGAGATTGTTTAACATCAAAATAATACACCACCAGGCAATTGGGCGAGATAAGAATCAAGACCTCGCCGCCAGAATCCAAGAAAGACCTCTCATATTTTCTTGATCACACCTTTATGAATGATTGATTTAGACTTTTTTTATGGACACTTTAATGTATTAAAACCTCGAGCAAGGGTATGTACATCGATGACTATATGGGGGTGATGCCGCCCGCTCACACACCAGATAACTTATTTGGTAGGGCGGCTGGTATTCGCCCATGGCCATTTTGTTGAGAATATTTTAATCCAGAATTTTTAAACGATTTGCAAACATGAAAAAGTAAACTACCAAATTATCAAATACCTATTTTGGCTGGAGGCCAGGTGAATGGTTGACTGAATTTTGTGAACCATCCTATGAAATCACGATGCATCATGTGTTGTCATTTTTCAAGAAGAGTGGAATGTATGTTTCAATTTTAGCAATCAAGCGCCTAACTTCCTCCCAAATATTGCGCGCAATTTACCAAATTTAATTACTTCACATGCCTCCTCTTTCGGGTATATCCATGAAAAGGTGTGTCGGATGTCTTGGGGAAAACCCGAGGGAGTATACCACTGTGCCTCATAGCTCAGCTGGTAGAGCATCTGCCCGGTGTGTCAGAGGTCTTGGGGAAAACCTGAGGGAGTATGCCACTGTGCCTCATATCTCAGCTGGTAGGGCATCTTGGTGTGTTAGGGGTCTTGGGGAAACCTGAGGGAGTATACCACTGTGCCTCATATCTCAGCTGGTAGAGCATCTTGGTGTGTCAGGGGTCTTGGGGAAACCCGAGGGAGTATACCACTGTGCCTCATAGCTCAGCTGATAGAGCATCTGCCTGGTGTGTCAGAGGTCTTGGGGGAAACCCGAGGGAGTATACCACTGTGCCTCATAGCTACGCTGGTAGAGCATCTGCTCGGTGTGTCGGAGCTCTTGGGGAAAACCAGAGGGAGTATACCACTGTGTCACATAGCTCAGCTGTGTGTCGGAGCTCTTTGGGAAAACCTGAGGGAGTATACCACTGTGTCACATAGCTCAGCTGGTAGAGCATTTGCCTGGTGTGTCAGAGGTCTTGGGGAAAACCCGAGGGAGTATACCACTGTGCCTCATAGCTACGCTGGTAGAGCATCTGCTCGGTGTGTCGGAGCTCTTGGGGAAAACCTGAGGGAGTATACGACTGTGTCACATAGCTCAGCTGGTAGAGCATCTGCTCGGTGTATCAGATGTCTGATGATGCCCATATGATTTTTGTTCTCGTCCCATGTTTGGTTGTTTCGTTTCAATGTTTAATAGATATACCATACCAAATATTGCGTGTATAGATTTCTTGTTTCAACTGGTGTAAGGGCGGTTAACTAGAACCACATTTTTATTGCGTTTTTCAATATTTCTGAAATTTTGCTTTTGAACATGTTAAAATCCTTGAAATGAAATTACATTATGTTACCGTTGTACCGTACGTTTTACTTAAATTGAAATTCAAACAAGTCGTTGCGCGAAACATATGGCACGCCTTGGTAAATAGAAGTATGATTCCAATCAATCTTATGAGTTTATCTGAGATTAAGCAATTTCCCCGCTACATCCAACATATTGCCCTACCACCACCGCAAGCCGTGTTCGAAGTTAACCTCGTTAAAATTCTGCCCCCAAACCCCACACCCCGTGTCAGTGAATTAAAAATCAATCAGGAAGTTGCTCTATTGATCATTTTGGGAGGAGGGGAAAAAATTCCCAATGAATATTCTGTGGTTTTTCATCATCGCGGACCGGGACATGACCAAACAAACGCACACGCGCGCCGGTACCGCGTTTCCTGAACTTGCCCGTTGGGCTGCGGGCAAAAACTGGCATTCCTTCACTCTCGCCAGCTTATAGTCTGGCTCCGGGCGTTTCAGGCGAAAGACGTGCACGTCCGTGTAAATAGGAAACGCGTATAGATGAGGATTTGGAGGCAGTTCAATGTCTTGTTCTCACCCCCACTGTGAATTATTAGATTTTATTTTCTGGGGCATCTAGGGCCGACCCTTAACACAGGAAATTCTCATTTCTACATTTCATAAATTAACCATAAGTACATTTACGCCGTCTACAGCCACTGAAAGTAGATGCTTACGTCGCCTTGCAATGTGATGTACTTAAGTCACTAGACCGTTTCGCTGTACTTTTGTAATAGGCATAATACATTATGACGTCACAATTTGCTTACATGTGTTCTTTTCTGTGGAGGTCTGGAGAAACCAAACGAATTGTATGGCCACGAGAAAGCGTGCAAAATAATTTCGACAGTGCGAGCTTTCGCCAACGCAGTACTATAGAAATTATATACGAAATTGTTGAAGAATGCACATAGGCCTAATTGTACGACGGGAATTAAACAAACAACACAAATTAAGCTAAAACAAAACCACACATTTTCCATTTCAGTACTGATAACAGCAGCAAGTGTGAAATAAATTACATCTACAAAACCTTGTTCATTCACATCTTATACAGTGGCATTTAACCATGTCACTATATCGTCATTATCTAAAGCAAGGCACTCATATTTTCATAATGCGCAGCACTAAACCGGAGATAGCCTGACTTTCTATGAGCGTGATAGATCGCGCAGACATTAATGGATCAAGTGTTCCGTATAGAAAATACTCAGTCACGAATCGGGGCCGGTGCTGTTGGCATTACAGGAATAGCTGACGGGACAGTCGGCCAGGCCACTGAGTGGAGGGGTCTGTGAACCCGGCCCTTAACCCCCGCAAGCACTACAGGGCTGCTCGGTGGTGAGGCATGGGACGACTTGATTAAACGGCATAAGCAGACTCAACGTTTATCCGAAGGTTCGTAAAAGCAGAGTCCGAGCGACATTCGTTATGTACACTTATTTTATGCTAGTCGCTCATTTTTCCGAATGGTTATACCAATGTCAATGAAAGACTTTTGAGACCCATTTCCACTTACAAAACCCCTCCTTCTACTGGCGCGTCACTTACAAAACTCCTCTTTCTACTGACGCGCCACTTACGAAACCCCTCATTCTACTGTAGAAATAGGCCTTTTGTAAGTAGAAAGAGGGCCTGCTTTTCGGCGGGAAACACACGTTTTTTTCGTTGTAAGCTTAATCGTGCCATATCTCGATATGGTATTTGCCGACTTCCGTCTGGTTTTGCGGTGGCGGGTTACAAATGTGTCCAGCAATTTCTTTTGCAGAGATTGGTGTCCAAAATACCCTAGATAGCCGAGGAGCATACGTGGAAAAGTATCTTGCTCAAGGGCACAAGCGTCTTTGCCGTCTTGGCCAGTAATCTACATTCTAGCCACTTGGCATTGGCACTCAAATTTGATAAATACGATTAAATAAAGTAACCTAGAGTGACATTTTTGGCTGAACGCTATGGATGTGAACGCCAACGCCGTTCCGGTGTGCTTTGTTTGCACCCATTGCGTTATCAACCAAAATGACGGCGTCCATATCGGCAAAGGAATTTTTTCTATGCATGTATCTACGTCTTTGAATCAACATGCTCTGGGATTAGACTAAAAGTTATGGGAAACTGGTACGTGCCACTAAATTTTCCATAATCGAAGCGCTAAAAAGACGGCCACCACTTGTTACTTTATTTTTTTGGTGAATATTATTTTCCCATATCACCTAGCGGCCCGCCATCTTTGAGTCTGTTTGTTGCACAGCAACAAGCAAACGTGTTTTTGTTTCGCTCCTTGCGCATGCGCATTTATCCATCATATTGCTATGACGTCAATGCAAATCACTGGTAATCGGCATACCAGAAGCCTCTCAAGTTACGAACTACCTGACTCCAAGTCTGCTCAAACCATCATGGGCCAAACGTCGACATAATTCATTCAGTTTGTACCAGCGAGGGCAACAACCTTACGGCAAGCAAGCACTCGCAGCTATATCATGTCATTATTAATCTCGTATTCCCGTATCGTGATCCAACGCAGGTTTCGTGTTCGGTCATAATCATTAGCCGTGCAAAACAAAACCGGTGTAGTTTTTATGAGTTCCCATGCAGTTCCAAAGTCCATGGTATATATACGATTCATTAATGCCGTGTGCAGATAGGAATGCATATTGTAATGTCGTTTTCTACGCCGAATTGTATTGAAAAGAATATAAATTAATATGGCAAAAATGTAACAGATTTTGACATTTTGTAATAAAGTGGAGGTCTACTAACCTCTATGCCAAATGGTAAAGCATGGTTCTAATATATTTCTGTCAAACGGGTGATGCAGAAGAACGAGTCATGCAGAGCGCCATGTTAGCTTTAATATCAAACATGTGAATGCTATATTCCTTTTGCGGCGGGCTCATGGAAAGAGATATAATTTGGCATTGTTGAAATAAAATATCTTTTACCTACTGAGTAACTATCTACCAGTGAAATTTGGACAGTTTGCGATACATGGTAAAATCTCTTCGTAGAGAGAGTTTTTCGAAATGAGTATTTCACGACGCCATTTTTGGTTCCAAAGTGGTTTCCGTTATAATGTAGACGGTTTAAATTTTATCCAAAAAATAAATATCCCACAGAATAGCAACCGAAGTATGTATTTTCCTGTTCTCTTTTACCATTGGAGTCTCAATTTCAAGTTGGGCCTTGCTAAGTAAACAAGATGGCGTCCTCCATCTTGTTGCAAGATGGATGACGCCAAGGAACTTTAATTAGTGTTTCAAAACTCATATTGTGTGGACTTTTTAGCCTGTGGGTCTTGTTTTAGGTCCGAACCTAGTACCTGAAAAGCCAGGTGTTTATTTGCAATCTTTGAGTTTTTTCAACCAATCAGATTGCGTCTAAATGTGCTACAGTCGACGTCCGTTTTGAATCTTATTCGCCGCTCGCCTGTGAAAGAAGAGACATTTTTACAGTATGTAGCGATAAATGAAATTGCAGATTCGAACCAGAAATAAGTCCCAATTCTTCCCCTTCCTATCTCCCAAACGAGCTACCCGCCCCGTGCTCCCCTCGGCCTACTTTGTACCCGAGAGAGTAATCAGGTCTCTCCCCATCTCCTCTCTATTTACTCTCTTGTTCCCACGTACAAACACACAGAGCGTGTAAACAAGCGACGCTCTTTATCCAACCCCAAAGACAAACGGACTGCACTCCAAAAAGCCATCGCCGAAACACACGGGCCGGTCGTCTGGAGAATTCATTAGCGGAATGGAAACCCCGTTCGGGGGTAGCTATCGGGTCATATGATTCGGAGGACTGTCTTATGTCCACGGTTTCTCTCTGCGGACTCTGGCAGATTAAAGAGACACTGCATAGATATCTTGGGTGTTTGTTGTGTTCAGGAGGTTATTTCACATGATGTGACATTTTAGGCACCGATGTACCTTCCACCTTTTTATTTATACCTGCTGCCTGTCTAAGTCATGCACGTATACTACTGATTTATATACGATAGACTGTGTGAGCGACTCAATGAATCAAGCAGCCGTCCGCCATCTTGCTCCAGAAAGACAATATACCTTGTCTAGACTGGTTATACTGCTTTCACTAGAGTACGCGTGCTAAGTGGAATGCAAGCGATCTTATGGACAGGGGAGCAGTCTAGGCAAAGCATTGTCTTTTCTGGAGTAAGATGGCCGACGCGTTGCTTCATTTCTTGCATGCTATAGACTACTAAAGTGAAAACATCACCCTTTGTGTGTTACCAAGGTTACTGGGTCTACACTAAAACCAACGAACTGTTTCCCTGCGCTTTACCAATGGGCATTTCAGATTACCAGCGAATGTTTAGACCCATTTACCATGGCAACCGACGTCACACTTTAGTAATCTATTCCCATCCACTCTAAAGATCATTTGACATAACCTAACCCAAATAGCGCCCTCTATCTATAACATGAATAAACGATGTGTTATTCGTTTACAGCTAAAGCGCCCTCTATTGACGATTGGTCGTCGTTATGCGCACGCATCCTGTTTTGAATAAATTTGGTTTGGTAATGATGCCAAAGGTCACACAATTCAAAGACGATTTGGCATACGAACTCATTCCTAAATCAATAGACAGCCGAAGTGTGACGTGCGTTGCCATGGCAATTGGATCTAAACTATCATGGCCGTCGGGAAAAGTACCATTGGAAAAGCACTGGGACACTGTTAAGTAATTTTTAGTTTAGATCCAATTGCCTAGGCAACCAACAAAAGGTGACGTATTCACTTCGGCAGTCTATATTACGTAAAACATGATGCGTGCGCATAACGCGTGCGCATAACGCCGGGCGGGTTTTGGTTTGCTGTGCCTTCAGACGGCACCGTCTATATAATCAAGTTTATGGTGTGGGCTTAATCACATACACTTGGTTTCTATCACACTGATGTTAATATCTTTTTTACTCCACTGTTTTGCCACTGCAGCGAACAAGTAAAACGTCGTATTTCAAACATCCGTCCCTTGGTATACAACGTCTGTTTTTTCCCCAATTCACGAAGCGAGCGTCTTTCTTTTCAAGCGCCCTCCAGCTTACCCGGATGTTGACTCTACACTCGATACATGTCACTCGATCAGTGTGTTATTGGTTTCCAGGTGCGTGAGCCGAGTTTCAATACGGAAGAATCGATACTGGTTTTGAAATAAATGTACCACAAAGATAGATGCATATCGGTGGCACATGTTTTCCGTAGACTGTTTTAGAGAACATTTTACACATTTTGTAACAGTTTTGTAACTCATCTCTGTATATGTAACCGCCCCCTTCAAATTTAAATTAGAATTGCTTCAAAATTTCACTTTATAATAGGACTGTCGTTTTTTTGTTGCCACTAATTTGTTTGGTACGCTCTGCTCCGGGATCGTTTACAACATGAATAACTTTTACCCGTTGAGGGCGCTATTATACTGACACCGTAACGGTTCACCGTTCATTCGAGCCTCGTCGGTTTAAAGGTGTGCTGTCTAATACTGAGAATCAACTACGTGAGTTATGAATTACAGAGCTCAATTTATGTAACTTTATTGACGTCCTGCAAAGCTACCCTTTACAGTTGTTTCAATGTTTTAATCGAATTTACTTTTCAAGGTTAAATTGGACTTGGCCACAGACGGTCCACCTTTAAAATGGCTCATTTTCGTTCATTCCCACAGATATAACCGAAGTCTCGCGCCGTCGTGAACGGTCTCGTGACTCTTTGAATAGCGAGGTATGGTTTTGCTGTAATATTTTAGTAGCCAAATTGCAATACCTGTTTCGAACATGTTCTCATACTTAAATCATGCAGGAAGGAACCTTCCTCCGTGCTTAAATTAAAGTGGTTATTGCGTCGGTCCATAAAAGTTTAAATAAATTGATATTTTTTTTGCCCATACACGACGCGGTATGTGCACTATACGTAAAGTATTTTATAATAATTTTAAAATATTAATGGTGAAATTCCATGGAGCGTTACAAGTTTGTTTATCGAAATTTACTCAAGGGGAAAGCGTGGCTACAAAAACAAAGACACATTTTCATGTACAAAAAGACCATCTTTGTTTTCCATCTTTCAACAGTCATGCACTTTTCCTTTGTTCTCTCACGACACAAAATATCCGGTTTTTGATACCCGAGACGTCGTGCCAAACAGACCCGTAAAAACAAGCAAACAATACGGTACCAATGATATACATTTACCATATGAGTAGGTCTACAGTAATGTTGCCGCTCACTCAATGGTGTCGGTATTATACCAACAGTCTGTGCACTGTCAAATCGGGTATGCAATACCGTCTGGCCCCAAGGTTAGTTATATTTATGGTGCCCTTTTTGTGCGGTATCGTAAGAAACATTAGCACCAAAGTCAATTCTCGTGAAGATTGACACAAAACCGGTACAATAGGGTTTAAGTTTTGGGGGTAACTTGAGGCGACGTTGCGGCGATGGTCTTCCGCATGGGGTCATTGTGTGGTGATGTAAAACACACTTTGCTTCGGGAGTGCTCGTTAGGTGTGTTGTGGTGTGGAAAGGTGGTTTTTAACGAATTTCGTGTTTAGGTAAACTGGGGGTGTGGTTTCACATCTCGTTTCAGTACGTGTAGTGTATACACCATTTGCAGTGACTCAATTTTTTTTCATGAGTTGACAAGAAAAACCTCACCAAAAGAGTCAATAACAATGGTACCAAACACCGCATGAATATATTTCTGTCCAAAATGATATTTTGTGTGAGAAATTAACAACTGAAGGTGGTTTTCTAATTCAACTCAACACAAAAGCCATGCATGGATTTTTCAAGTCTTCAGAAGTATTACTGCACCTATATGTGGCTGAAATTTCTACACGGCAGTTTTATCAACATGGGCTTTTAATTACGAGTGGAAATAACGCCCCTTGTAACAGTTTACCAATCATGTCTCTACCTTTAATGCGATAATATTTCCAGCAGAATACCAGCGCAAGGTGGTTCCATTATTATCAGGGAATACCAAAACTGAACACGAAAGGCCGGTGCCATGTTTGCTGGCGGTCCAAAAACTTCCAGCAAATTGTTATGGAAATCTGGTTGAAGAAACCCAAAACAAAAAGACATCACGCTGCATGAGTTAGTGGATGTTATCCTTTATACGTGGCTCCTTTAGGAAAGCGCACAAGTAACAAAATGCGACGTCAATATGTCTTAGGTTTCTTGAACACAACCTAGCAAACTTTGATTTTGGTATAGGCCTATATGCACAGACGTACAATGTTTTGCCTTGACTGCTCCTCGGTCCATATACGGTGGCTTGCATTCCACTAAACACATGTAGTTTATAGTGAAAATAGTGTATGACCAATTTATGCCAGTGTACACGCACATTTTGGCCCTTCCTTGACTTTTTCAAATCGCATTTTAAATTTTGACGATAAAAGCTAAATATTAGTATAGACATTTCCGAAGCCATATATAAAATGTCAGGTAACTTACTTATAAGAAGAAATTATTTGCGTTTTGTTGGTAAAAGATTGTGCATGATAATGTCCTTGGTATGATGCTCAGAATTCTGTGAGGTGTTGGAACTGAAGGTCTTTTTCGGCGTTTATGTGAAACCTTGATTATTTCATCAAGCTAAGAGTAAGACTGAACATAACTTATTTTGTCATCATCATCTTGTGTAATTCACAAATGAGGCTTCGGACACACGTAGGGCCTTGGACTGGCGTAATGAACACGCATATGGATGCCATAATGACGCAGAAACCAGCCCGTTACGACTCGCCCACAGCACGACAAATAATATACCCTAACGAGAACTGAGCAGTCTTCAGTACCTACCACTTCGCCAGGAACAGGACCTCCCCTCCGGCTATTTGTCTAGCAGTAATTTATGGCATTTTCCGCAAACCGTAAACGCTCATTTTCAGGTGGTAACTGTCGATACTAATTTTCTACTTTTGTAGCAGAATGAGTGATTGCAATTCCGTCGATAATCCCTTGGGTTGTCTGGGAATCCACCGGCTTAAACTGGGGCAGGTGCGTCCCCATTTTAATTGAAATTTTGACCAATATTTGTCTGTTCTTTTTTTGCAAGCGAACAGTCCACCAATGTCTAGTAGATTAATTTCCCTCCGGCAGTGTATGACGTAATAAATATATCTGTGTTGCCCGCCCAGTGCCAATTAGTAAGACACAATTTCACACACAATTTCATATTTCTTCATTTTCTTCGCCTGCTGAATTGAAACATGCAAATGACATCAGTAATCAAACCAGTCGGGGCCCACGGTGCGTCAGCTGGAAGGTTGCAATCCCCAGAGGAATTTTTCGGCACAATTATGTCTTTTTGGCAGTTCGCTTGCCATCCGAAATTAGTCTTGCTTCCCGCGACGATTTAATGACAAACGACATGATTTTTGTTTAAAAAAAAAAAAACGGAATCGCGGCTTCATTTTCTGCCCTGAACCCAATTTAGTTTCCATTGAAGTATCAACTGTGATGTCAAATGCTTTTTTTCTGATTATCAACATTTGTGTACATCATACCAAAAATACTTAATGAGTATAGACTACTAAAATGTGACGTCATTGTCAGGGTAACTGTGTCTAAACATTTGCTGGTAACCTGAAACATCCAATGCTAAAGTGCAGGGATACCGTTCACTGGTTTTCAGTATATAGACCCAGTAACAATGACAACACACAAAGGGTGACATTTTCACTTATTGTGAAATGCAATGAATTTTAGACGAATAGGTACCGTTCCATGGCGAAAACAAGATTTCGATTTCTAAAGGTTGTAAAACCTTTATTAATTTTCTCTTGAGAATATCGTCTTTGTGAGAAAAATATCGACGTGTATGTTACCTTACCAGTCAAGAAACTATTCATTTTTTGTTTCCGGGCAACGGGCCTGACTGCCTGACATTGAGATTGCATCGACCCGGGCTATTTCACGGGCCATTCTTGTACCGAGCACTCGGAACAAAGATCGCATCGTTGTTTCGCTTAGAATTACTGATTATGAAAAGGTATACAGAGTGTAGGTCCGCGTGGGACGATTGCAAGGGGACTCTTGAAAGAAAGCTCGTATTTCAATCCATTCTCCGGAAAACAGAATATGAAATTTATGTTAAATTTATTCAGAAAAAAAGTCATTTTGTCAGAAGTAGAAATCGGTATCCGAAAAACTGAGAATTGGTATTTAAAACGCTCTATATTTCGAACACATTTGCATGTTATGAACCATTCATTTTGTTTTGAAAAAAATCGCCTGTATATATGCGGACTGCATGCAATACTGGATGTAACGAACGAGTCGGAGTCGTCATATGGCAATGCACTTGTCTTTTGATTAAAGGAGCGTACCAGATTTTTCAAAAAATGGATTTCGCTCTAACCATATAACAATCATATAAAATGCCTCCCCAAATTCATGGTAAACTAAAACCAGGAAATGTGCAATCTCAAATTTGGATGTGGAAGCAAACAGTTGGTGTAATCACTGCACTGCTTTATGTAACCGGATAAATTAGTTTACTAATTTGTGACGATATACCTGGAAATATACGGATTGAGAGCGCGAAATTTCACAATGGTAATGAGACAAATATGGCACATGATATGGTATCATAATCTCAACACCCATATGGGAAAAAATGGGAGCCGTCAAAAATGTGATCTTTAAGACTACCTTCTCTGTAATTTTGCCAATTACATAATGGCACCTTTCCAACCAGAATGTTGCACTTTAATTCATGGGACACGATTGGACCGTCCTTGGGTAGAATTGTGGGTTGAACATGCCCTTGGCATTCGGACAGCGCCCTCTATATCATCTCAGCTCGGGTGTGTGGGGTTTTCCTCCCACCTCTAAAACTGATCATTTCTTCCTGTTCTCTCGCACATACAGAAGCAGCTCGGGTTGTTACACTCATACGTCAGCGATGCAGCAACGCGCAAAAGTAATTTACTAATAATAGACATAAAACAAAGTGACGTCACAGTGACGTCATCTAATTACCGTGAACGAACCACGAGCCTGAACTTTCAGATAATGAAAACGAATAAACATGTAAATGTGATTTCATGAGCGAATGACTCAGTGTTTTTATCTGAAATTCGGGAGTCCGATGCCTTCGTGTCAGATGCAATGACGCCATTTTGGGGAGACACACAGTGATTAGAAACAAAATGGATGGGTCTAGAAATAGTTCCCATCTTATGTTTGGTCTGTGTATACTGAAGAAGTTGAGAAATCAGCGCGGCTGCATGCTAGTGCACGCAACTCTAATCGCTGTCTTGGCTATTTATTGGGATCGGTAGCTGTACGACTGTTGTATGTATAAAAGTACGTTTTTGGTTCGGCTGTGTGTCGTCGGCAGCAAATTGCTTGGGCTTCTGATGTGTCTTGGTATTGTAGTTGGTTTTTATAGTTTACAAAATTGTTCAAAATCTCTTGAATTTATTGTTTAACAAAATCAGTGCAAATTTTGCCAATTAAACGACAGCTCACACAATGAGACTCTTTAAAACATTTCAGCCGCCATTTTGGTTTTTACCTTTGAGAAGTAAAAGCCGATCTGAATCGGAATTGGTTGTGATTTTTCGGACATCTCATTTTCTGGACCGAAAACAGTCGTCGGGTTAGTGATCCGAACTCTACAGTTGCAGTTGCAGGCGTCACGGGGTCATCAATTTGGAAAACGAGACATCAACACGGAGCACCCGGCACAAGACGGTCGAGTTTTGACTTCTGTACGGCCTCTTGAAACACGCACTCCGCGTTAGACTCTCGCCTAATTCCATCGCATCCCCTGCAAGAATTTATCGCGTTGTTTTTAAACGGGCTCTCTTTTTAAGGAATTTGAAACGCATATTTATTGGTTAAAAACAACGCGGATTAGTTTCGAATTGTCCGGATGCTTTATAAAATTCTTCCGATGCTGCACTTTCTAAGACGAAAAATTGCGTTGACGAAAAAGAGCCGGGATTTTGTGTACAGGCGACGAAAGCTTGTTTCTCATACAAGTCTTCGGGATCGTGCAATTAACAGCGTATTAAGCATGTGCAGACCCTAACGACATTTAGATGTCCAGTTTATTGCAAAGGGGCCAGTTTGAAGCAATATACACGGTCATTAAATTGAGTTTATGACACGGAAGGCGCCTTACAACCGGTTAATTTATTTTGCATAAAACTCCGGATTGGCAACGTTGACTTTTAAGATCTTATATGGTTAAAGGCAAAGGCTCGTCAGCAATGCGCAGCTCCATGCCTTTGCTATGGAGCTGCGTATTTCGTGGCACGAATTTGGCCTCACGCACGCATTGCTGAAGAGCCTGTGCCTTTAACTTGTCGCAACAAATTCGAAATTAGGAACTGTCCTGACTTTTTGCTGACGCAGATCATAAAAATAGTCAGCTTTAATGTGCCAACTCTACAATTCCATTACAAATTATATCATATAGCTAAAATCGCTACAAATTTTGAAGATAATGCTATGCTTTTTTGACCAGAACTTGCCAGGAGAGTTGGAAAAGTGCTGTGTTTTGTAGTCAGCAAGATCATTATTTCTCTGAAAGAAAAGGAGACATTCTCGTCTCAAAACTCGGTCGCGGTTCCTGTGGGTCTATAGAAGGAATTGGAACGATTTTTATGGCCGTTTTCGAGGAGTTTTGGCGAGACGTTGGCGGGACGCGAGACAAATTACATGAAAACATTAAGAGTTTTCGCCGTTTGCGGTGAGACAGTTTGCAAGCATGACTCACATTCTTGTAAATTTCACACAGATAACGTCGGAGAGAGACATCTTTAGGAAATATGGGAAATGTTGAGTGCATGCTGTTCACTATATAACTGCCCGAGAAGTCTAGCGTATTCGTTTCACTTCGTTTTCTAATTCTTTCATTGTGATTTGGCTGCGCGAAGTCAAAGTCTAAGTCAACTTGTTCCCTCAAGTTTCGGAAGACTTCATGCAGACATCACTTTATAATTAATTTTAACACCGAGTTAGGTTTACGTTTATCAAGTGCAGGAATTTTATTTCTTCAAAACGCACACGCCCGTTAGAAAGGTTTTCAGAAATGGACCCATTGGAAGATCCTCTCTGTTTTGTATCGCATTTTCATCCGCTCTTGGCGTGGTTAAACGGCCGTACCACAGAAATCCCTGGGCCGCGGTCCCTCCGCATTTGGCCCGGGGCATCTTAATCCCAAGAAAGACATCACATAAAGTGACACGCCATACCAGGACCAAGAATTGCTCTGTCGGTTCCCTTTCATGATAACCTAAATCCGTCTGAGTTGCCAGCTGGTAGCAGTACCCGCAAGCCTTGTCTTAAACTAGGTCCTCAGACTTCGGTCTTGTCTGCAAACTGCGTCCAGAGTGCATTCGTGTTGGTCTCGGTTTTTCGAGATCGTTGTCAGCTGTTGGTCACAGGCTGGGCGTATCCTCCCTGGCCCTGGAGTCGATTATAATCGATTCCACATTTTGTATCGGAATCGCGATTTGTGAGGAATCGATTCCCATTATCTTAGCGATTCCACGAAGTACCAAGTTTAGTTTTAAAAGAATCGATTCCTGAAGGGAAATTAAATCAGAATCGATTATTTTTTGGCGCCAGTACCATCCTTCAGCACAGAGCAAGTTTTATCAATGACTACAGTTCGAATAGAGAGTCCCTCGAACGACGGGTAACTAACGTAGTTCGGGGGACTCTGATCAAACTACATGTATAATTATCGTCGTTTCTTGGACCTGTCATCGCATGTGAGATACTCCGTAATTTTTCAAGTCAAACCAAGTCATGTTTTGGTATATAAAACTACAGAGTTAGCAATTGTAGATGCTGTATGGATCAAAAGGTTTTCTCATAAAGTTCCCCTCTTTTGGCGAAGTGCCACACTCTTGAGCTTTCAGACGTTCATCTGTGCCAAGGGTCACTCGGATGTGTTTTTGACCGCTCAACAAGCACGCACACCCGGTACCGCAAGCCAGTTCGCTTCGGGCGTGGTCTAAAACAGCCCCTTGTCCCCATAAATTTTTCTCTCAAGGACCCTTGCACCCCCTAAATTTGTTCTCATCAGCAACAAGTGGATCAATCGCGACCTTTGCCAAGATCCCCAAAGGCGGGGACTGACCTTTCCTTCTCTCTGCCGAGATGTAATTTTGCGAATGGCTTGAGGGCGGTGTTTGCGGTTAGCAAATCAATTTATCTGTCTTGTTCGTCTGTTCTATAATGATTCTTGTTTTGTAGGATACTTTATGTACAAAAACCATTACCGTCTGCAGCTACAAATCTCTTGAGAATACCTCATGTGAACTTTGGGGGTATACAAGTCTGCTATATTGGTATAGATCAATCCGATTCCCTTGCTCTATATACATTACCAGATTATTACACAGTCGGTCGAATATAGAGCCAAGGTGTGACGTAAAATACATTGGTAATGGATCTAAACATCGGAGTAGTCGACTAAAGTGGCCACTGAAAAAGCACAGGCAAACAGTTCTCGGTGATTTTTTGATAGAGCTGCTTTGAGAACTGCCCACTGATCTATATATCATGGACGGGTTGTACAACAGAAGATGGCTATGCAAGAATTGAAGCAATGCGTCGGCCATTTTACTCCAGGGAAGACAATGCTTTGCCTAGACTGCTTCCCGGTCCATACGATTACTCGCATTCCATTTAACACATGTACTCTGGTGAAAGTAGTACATGTAGGCCTATAACCTGTCTAGGCAAGGTGGTGGTGTGCCGTTAGCTGAAGCAAGATGGCGGACGCCGGACGGTCGCTTTATTCAAGTTGTCACTTACCAGTCCATTGTATTATATATATAGGTCAGTGGTACCTACCGTAATGGCGTGCAGCTGTGATGTCATTAGGTTAATTAGTGGTTGAACTTGGTGGTCAAGTGCTCAGTGGTTCCGGAAGCGAAAACAGCTTCGGTGTGTCATTGGTATACATTGCATGCAACAAGCTGTCTGATTTTATACTTACGTGGACCTGTTAATGTTTCTTCTATCAAATGACGTTATTATGTCAGTCTCCGCCCATAACCATATCGCAGAAACCCCACCAATTCAACGATTTTCATTACAGTTTTGCGTAATGCGGACCCGGTATACCCGTGGTTAAAACAAACTTCAAATTTCAAATTGGTCCTTCCCCCGCCCCCCAAAAAGAAATAAGTTCCAGATGTCTAGAAGGAGTGTATTCAGTTACAATTTTGTCGTCTATAATGTACACTGTAATCACGTTCACAAACATCGAGGTTAATTATCCATTCTTTTCACACCAGGGGTTAGTAAATGAACATGTGTTGTTACATCACGTGTTATACAAGGTTTTTATGTATGGCACTGGACGGCATGTGTGTACTTTTGTGTGGGTATGATTGAATTTTGCCGTCCATAATCGGAGCCACTGTCACATTGCAAAAAGGACTAACAACGGGCATGCGCATATCCAGACAATAAAAACCAATAGTTTTAAATCGAGAGAGGTTTAAGAGTTTGGACAAAAGCCTCAACATTTTCTTTCAAGTGGCCAGTATACAATCGTAAGCGGAAGCTGCCCACAGACATAGCTTCCGCCAACTGCGCCGCTGTCGCGCCAAAATATGCTACTTTAGTTTGAGACCACCCCGCCCCTATCCCCCCTAATGTGACCCGTCCGGCGCTCTTTACAAAGACGTAAGCGGCACAAGTCTGGTCCTCATGTGTACTCGAACAAGACCACAAGTATGAAAGCTCTAATGAGGCCCGTTCTTATCACACATTTCCTAAAATATGATCGCAATTTCCGCCGACGGAACATTTCAGACGATCCAGACCGCGCCTTCTCGTTAAACACGTTAAAGATTAACTAGAATCCCACAAAAAGGCATTAAAGATAGATTACAGGATTGGAAAACTGTTAAAAATGGCGTTATCTCCGTGTGTGATTGTGGATGTGTATGATAAAAGCCAATCAGCTCGGTACTTCATCTACATTACGAGAAAACAATGAAAAACTGTGACCATGCTTTCAAGAAATTGTGCGAAGCCACCGTCCTATTTAGGCTGGTACCCTGGCTATACTGCACGAAATACGGAAGCCAAAAATACAACTGTAGTCAGGGGCCTAGTTTCGGTCACATGAGGGCGCCCTTTAAATAAAATGCGCATGCACACGTATTTATATAAAATTATCTTCAATAATCGTTTCCTTGTAAAAAATATCTCGGGTTGAATCATTGCATTGGACAGTTGGAACCACTTCTATCTTCCATTTTGAGTAAGGCTTTCCCGCTCAAATGTTCTTTAAAATGTTGAGACATTAATTGCATGCAATCCTGCACACGGGCTTTAATTTCAAGATCATGCCGAAGTAAACCCTGGAACATCATTTTAACCACCGACCATTAAAATAAGACGGAGGCCTCGGACAAACGTTTCGAGAAAAAGATTTACGACCAAGAATCGCGAATTTGATCTTAAAAATAAAAGGGCAAAAGGCGAGAAACCAAGTTTTATCCGGAAAGACACGGCGTGGACTTGACCCGCGGAACGCGATCGTAAAGAAGAATGTTTGTTGTCTGTGCAGTTTTTATGTTTCATAAAACCGTGATTAAACGGTGGTTGAAGGAATTGCTAAAATGGGACTTGGTAAAGGAATGTCACGTGCTGAATAAACAAGGACATTTCCTTCGGCCGTAATCGAATAATCCGTTTTTATGATGTTTTTCTTCAAATTTACTGTGGGTTGGCGGGAATGGTTGGCCGTTTAGGGTTAGGGTGGGGTTCGTGTGAGTGGAATAAACATAAGACGAATTTAGAGCTTTTTAACGCAGAAGCGATCGTCAATATTGTCCCCCATATCACTCCTGTAAAAATATAACATGCTAATCAAGAAGATACCAGACTAATATGCGTTCTAAGCCTCGTATTGATAGCGAGGCTCGGAACGCAGTAGTCTAACGCCCAATCAGCATCGTGCATTTTTTAGTTTTGTGCAGAATTTCGTTCTGTGGGGATTTTCTGCTTGTAGAAGGTGTGGATTTATGTGAAGATTTATTCCTCAAAAGCTAAATTTTCATTAAATAATACTGATATTTTTGTGAAAAATGTATTACTGCACAGGATATGTCTGCTGTGCTTGATTGAAACAAGTGCGCGACTACTCCATTGTGTATGTGGGGAAACCGGAATTTTCAACATTTGTTAAATGTAACTGGCTAGATGTCTGCATCTGATTTATGAATAAAATACTACCAAAGCTTTTAGAAGGGTTATTTATTGATATCATGTTAATATGTTTTGAGTTGTGGTGAGATTTATAAGAGAATATATTTTTCAACAATCGGTCAACACCCCCGTAAACTTAATCGAAGAGTCCGACAACACCGGTGAATCCTCCAACGTTGTGTTTATGTGTACGCGCGGTAGGTGACCACGTCCATTCATTCAGTACGCTAATCTGCGGCTGAGCTGATTATGTCTTGTGAACTGCCCGCAAACCTCATTCAAATGTAGGATTTTCTTCATCTTTTTCAACAGCATGAACCAATTTTCGAATGAACGTGGTAGAAAAGTCCTCGACCTAGCCTCATCCGAAAAGTGAACTCTAATCCTGCCCCGGATTTTGCAAAAGACGGCCTCGGACTTTGACGATGTTTGTGAGTGAAATGGGAATGAGTTTACGAGGGATGCTTACGAAGCGGGACGTTGCCACCGGAGTTGTGGGACGTACGTCGGCACCAGCCCCCGGGAAGATGTGGCGAGTGATGACACCAGCTACGGTGTTCTGTCTTCTGAACTGTTTCTTAATTCCAGTGGCCTTTTCACAAGGTAAGTTTAAAATAACAAGATCGTTCATACACACCAATCCTTCCCCCTTCCTTTCAATATTATTAGGTCTCGTATAATCACATTTTGTGGCTGGGCCAAAGCGCCACGGATCTGGACAAACTCTACTGGCTCGTGTTAAGATTTTTCTCCTGGGGGCACGAGACTCGTTTGACGCAGTTGAAGTTCTGATCGTCACGGAGATAGAAAAATGCTTTTGGAATCTGGGAGGATGAAAGTCGTGCTAACTGGGGAAAAACAGCTGATCTAGGCCAGGCATGCGTAAAGAAAGTGTTGATCCCCGGAAATAATTTCTTGACCTCGTTTTTGTTCATTAATAATTGAATAATGTCATGGATTTCCTCCAGCCTCCCATGACATGTTATTTTCTATTTCCAATTGCCATCTTCAGTTTCAAGGCAGTTTGTTATACAATTTTCAGGGAATAACTGCTGATGTAGCAAAAACAGTTTTTTACTGCAGTGTTTGTGTCATTTTAGTACCTTCTAATGACTTCAACAATCTCAACACTCTAAATAAAAACCTGGAAGTGGAACATGTGCTAAAGGATATTAATTTTGAGAATACTTTAAAGCTGAAGAGCGCATTATATCCTCACATCATGCAAACAAGGCTTGACAAATTTTATTGAGTAAGTTTCATCAGCTTTGACCAAGAGGGTGAGATTTATTAGCCATACGAACAAAATGGTCAATTTCAGAATTCGCTACTTTCGAGTTGGCCTCCTCCAATTTCATACACCGCTGGACTGGTAAAATGTCAATGCTGCAGCCAAAAGCTTCTGAAGTAATGCAGGATCATCCCTAATGTTATTCCAAACCATCTTGATCGTTTCGTGCAACTCAACAAGAGGTGCAAAGGGACCTCAGACATAGACAATTTCCTTGACAATGGAAGATGCAAAGTCGAAAGTGGCAAATTCTGAAATTGACTTTTTTTTGTGTGTGTCTTTTAAATCTGACCCTCTCATCCAAAACTGATGAAACTCACTCAATAACATTTGTCAGGCCTTGTTTACATGATCTGAAAATTTTGTTTAAATCTGTTGGAAAATGAAAAAGTAATTTAAGATCAAAAGTAGGACATGTTTTCTTTTGACACTAGTACTAGTAGTAGTACAATCCTTAAAGGCCCATTGTATCATTTGCAATCACCAAATATTTTACTTGAGTGGACAAGAGAATCCTTACTTAAAGTATTGACAGCGATGGTAACAAACACTACAAATTTATTTCTGTTCAAGATGGTACTTTTTGAAAGAAATTAATAACTGGTTAAAAAAATTCCGAAGAATTAATGCATCAGTTAGCTGAAATTTCTGCATGCTAGTAAATAGTTCAATCTTGCAAATGATAAATTGGCCTTTAATTCCTTAAATTCTAGTTGTTTACATTTTGAAACTTTTGCAGTTTTTTAATTTGTGTTTTTGTTGTAGTTTTTCCCTGAACATCAATAATTAACATTTTAGGTAATTGAAACAGTTTTTATTTAATTTAAATATTTTATATTTTTTATATTTTTTTTGCTCATCTAAACATTTTTCTGACCTCCCGATCCCTTGTGTTGGTTTCTTAGTTAGATGCTTATTTCCTCAATATAAAATGTGCTTACTGTAATTATTTCTTGCAAGTTAACATTGCTGGGCCGGGTGCCATATAACAAACAGCTCAAATTCGCTGTGGGCCTTTTGTGCCAGATTGTTTGTCTAGTTTTCCAGCGGTAGTTTTTACAAAGGAAAAATTCAAACGGCTCTGGGATACACCCGGTTAAGGCCCGAACAATCTGCAAAAATCCCAACACCCCCAGGGCAGGCTTGGCAGACAAAACTTTGAAACCAAAAATCTTCCAGATTTATGGTTTTCAACGAGCAACTTTACGTAGGTATTGTCTGCAAGCAATGAGCCGTGCTGAAAATCCAACAGTGGCCCTAGTGGGCGACGGGGAGTTGAGAGAACAGTTATCCTGGGCCGAGGTGCTTGACACCAGTCTCTAGGAATCGAACGACTCAAACCTCCTCTTGTCAAAAAAGGGGACATTCATCGGGCAGGCCAGCAACAGAAAATCTTTTCTCCACATCAAACGAACCATGAACCAGCCGGAGCTTGTTTTTCACCAATTACTTCCCAGCATCTGGCCCGTGACCTCACCGTGTGGTCCCAGTAGTTGCCTGTACTTTTTTCCCCTCCTCCCCTGTTTCCAAACCAAAGTTTTCTAGGGCGGTGTTGTAACAGAGGGCTTGCGTTTGTATTGGACCAACTGCCGACTGGTGTCCCCATGGGGACAAATTCATTGGATGGGCGGGTGAAAAGCTTGAAAAGTCCTTATTGTCTCCTAACCCTATAACTCTTGAATGCAAAATCCACAAAAGAACCCCGCTTTGTTAAAGTTTGCAAGCTTGGGGTTCACACTCTGAAATGTAATCCGCATAAGTATACATTGTAAAACAGCTCTTCTTTCGAATTATCCGAAAACAAATCTTGCATCTGTTGGAAATGGTGGCAAATTTGTAACATGGTCCGATTTGGTACTTGATTTGGGTCTTTTAGGGGTGTAATTACCGTGAGAAATAGAGCAATATTTTAGCCAGAACTTCAACATCACGACCTGTTTTTGTCACTAACCACTGGTGTACTTTTTGAAGCAAATCTCAGCCTGGCAGGTGGCGTGACAAATTGTCAGAGGAATTCTCCAAATCCCAATTGTGTTGTACCTTCTCTGTCTTGAGCAAAGAATGTTACTGCCTGGTGATCTGGACACCAGTTTCTGTCAAACTCATAAATCTTGCAATAAGTTTGTTACAAAGGGCAGCATTGAAGGGCGCCCTAGGCCTCTCCCTCCAGCCATATGCCAGCAATCTGTCATTTTCATAAAAGGCTACTTAAAGAAAGCCAATTGGTCCCTTAACAAACGTTGATGGATGGCTTTTTTAGCCCCTGTTTCAAGAGGCCAAGCCCAAGATCCCGAATGAAAAACTTCAGGTGGTTGCGAGATCATCTGTTAGCCAGGCCTTGGGGAGTCTGTTTCAAATGACCACTGTTCTCTGTGGGTGCCCAGAGAAACAGAAGGTACCAAGCGGAAATTACATGTAGTTATTTAGAAACCATTTGGTTTGCATGTTGCAGTGTGGTCTGGTACAGGTTTTTACTCCAGGGAGGGACTTTGCTGTTGACAGCAGAGGTTCTGTAACACTTTTCTTATGAAATTACTGAGTAAATATCTGGAGGGTTTTTGCCTTCACACTTCAGCAGGGGGTTGTGGAAGTTGGCCAGTGTGCTGGCAATGATATTACTTACTATGGACATTTATTCATTGAGTGTGTTGACCTATTAAAAAGATGTAACTTTTCTCGTGTACGCGAAGGGGGCGCGTCGCGTGTATGTGAAGGGGGCGCGTCACATGTATGCGAAGGGGGCGCACCGCATGCATGTAAAGGATGAGCGCTTTTCATTCTAACAGCAACACAAAATGCACAGTCCATGCACTGGAAGCGCCCCCAGCTATGATGGATATACACAGGGAAGGAGACCTTAGTTACCGCATTGGTATAGGCTAAATATCTGCCCAGTAGAACTAACAAAGAAACTAAAAATCAGTTTGAAAGACTGAGAAAATTGCATTGTGGCCCAAAGTAGAGGTACATTTTGTTGTAAGGAGGACACAAAACACTGCACTTACGCTCGAGCACAAATGCTCATTTCAGCATGTTAGTCATTTTGAAGCATTGAGCGAAGCAAGCTTTTGAAGTATCATTCTGCCTCTCCAATAATGGTTGAATAATGCAAATGCTTTGTTGAAAAAAAAAACCTTGCAATTTTCTCCGACTGAAATCAATTTAATAAATCATTCTGTGACGTACGTGGAATAAAGCAATTTTCTGCAGTGTGAACCTGGTCCTATTGTGTCTGCTTTACCTTGAAAGGGTTATTGGCCTTTGTAGCATATCTGTGGCCATTATATCCTTGCTTTGATCTGAAAGCCTAACCAAATTTCTGATAAACTTGAAAGCATTTGGTTTGAATATCCACATTGAATAAATTTACATTTAGTATGTTTTTCATTTGCCGTCCTTGTATCTCATACCTCATGTTTGTTTTGGTTTTATCTAATTGTATGCGGCTTTTCCCGAATCTCTTTTTATGGCTTACAGAGATGATCAATAATGATAGAAGGCTCTGTGATGATGTGATAGGCCCCTATGAGAATACTTTTTGTGTGACAAATCATGTAAATATTGAATTTAAAATGAATCACCTTGTTTGGAGATTTCAGAACCTTGAAAGATGTTGACAGACCTGTGTTAATAGTTGACCCATTCTGGAGAAATGACTGGGATGATGCACAGTCTGGCGACCATAATTATAAACAACTGCGGACCAAGGCTCATTAAAATATGAAAATACAATGGATATTTCGGGTAGTACTTGGAATTTTCATTGTGTTAATGAGCCAGGATGCACCGCCGATTTAAAAAAAAACTCATTCCAAATTGTGTGACATTCAACACTTTCTAAAGAACGGGTCATTATAAAGCCGTCTCTGCATTGGACTTGTTTTTCGGGAGGTTTAACCGAGACGATGGTTAAATGAAAAATTGCTAAATTTTACTGCTGTCCGCATTTTGACTTTTTTAACACGGGAAAATTTTACCGAGACTGTGGAAGAGCATGCGCAGTGTCCGCAGTATGACCTTCACGGCCCGGACGTATGCTTCCAGAGCACTTTTACTGACTCGTTGTGTCCGCATTGGACTTATTGTCTCGGGAAAAGTTCCCAGGTCATTTTTCCTGGGCAGCAGTTGCCCAGGAAAAGTAACCGCTGGACTCAGGAAATGTTACTGAGAGGAAAATGTCCTACAGTGTACATGTAGGCTGTCCGCATTGGACTAAAAATGAAAAAAGTAGCCATCGTCTCGGTAAGTTTTCCCAAAAAAGTCCAATGCGGACAGGCCTTAAGCCTTTTTAATAAAAAGGTAGTTATTATGTTGCTGCATTTCTTCCACTCTCCCCGCCCCAAAACAAAATCTAGCCAAACAGTTTAAAATCCCAAAATCCTTGCATTTTCAGTGCATGTACTGTAGTTCTTCTACTACATATACTTCACGCCAAAGCTCGTGAGAACCAAGCCATATGTTGGGACCACTTATTTGACCAGAAGGGTTTCTGCTGTCTACTGTATTTGATGGAGACCCATTTTTGTTCATATTCTTCAGGAATATTTGGTCAAAAAAAAAAGTCCAAATTCAAATTGACCTAGATGTTTAACTATACATGTATATTAATATTAATCTAAATAAGGTAAGGCAGACACATTACTGGCCGTCCGCATTGGATCTAATTTGGTTAAATCTCTAAGTTTTACCAAAAAATATCTAGTGCGGACACTTTAAACGTGCTTGCAGTTGCTGCTCCACCAAAAACAAGGCCAGAGACCTGAGTGTGTTGAATTTATGGTTGTTGGTCAGCAGATTCCCCTAAACCCAAACAATATGAGTTTTGTTTATACTTTCCTAAATGTTGGGAATTCTTTCCAGTGTGCTGGACAATCTCTTAACTCAGCAGCCAAAAGCCTCAGAGAGTTGAGAAATGGCCCAGGGAAACATTAAAGGGATATATGTCTTAGTTTGGTTGTGTTGGAGCTCCGAGTCTCGGTCAGTCAACCACGGTGAACCACCCCTATTCCTGTGATATTCATGGAGCACATATCACAGCACTTCACATTATTACCCCTGGTCATTGGGCTCATAATAGGGTCTTTCGACAGTAAAGGGGTATTTTGGCAACACAGACCATATTTTCCAGAAACTACCTTTGTCTGGTCTAAAATAAGTTTTAGTTGTTCTGAAGAGATAATTTAGGCCCAAAAAGGGTTACAAATAGTGTGAAAACCCTTTGTACAAATATCCAATATACGCTCGTAACCGGAACGGACACGTGTTAAATTTGAGGCAGTCCCGGTTACGAGCGTATTTTGGATTTTAGAAAGGGTTTTTAGAAAGGCATGTTGTCACACTATTTGTAACCCTTTTTGGGCCCAAGTTATCTCTTCAGAACAACTGAAACTTATTTCTTTTATTTTGAGACCAGACGAAGGTATTTTCTGGAAAATGCCCCCTTTACCGTATAAATAGCATCCCATAATTAAACTTTCTCATCTCTCTGGGGCATATAAAGCCCTGGCTGCCTGTTATGCACTCATGAGCTAATCAAACACAACACCTTCACTACCCTCACAGGTACCAACTCCTTGGTGGAGAGAGGCAATTCATGGCAAAGTGCCTTGCCCAAGGGCACACGGATCATGAAAGTGACCTGGATTTGAACCTCCAACCTGCAGAATTAACCAAAGATTGAGTTTGTTACATCAGATCACTCAGCCAGATACTCCTTTCACATTAGGTTTCTTTTACCCTAGGGTCAGTTTAACCTAGGGATTAGCATTTACAATTTTTTACACTTGTGCAGCTTTAAGCGCTGGGAATGCCTGGCACGTGCCATTCATATATGTAACATGTCTACATGCCTTTTGCATTACTGGACCGTTACGTTCGTTGTCCTGAAATTGCTCATCAGATCCTCATTCGCAATTCGTTAATCCTCATTATTTTTCACTCTGACTATCCCCAAACATAATTGTAAAGAACATTTCTATTTTGCCCAGGCTGGCATGGCTTTTGTCAATTTCGCGGTATTGGCCACCAAATGACAAGAGAATGTAACAGCTTACTTGAAAAATAACTTTTCCCAAGGTTTCCACCATCAGTTCGACTCCACGGAGACCAGACTAAACCATTTGCCCATTATCTTTTCCAATTTCGGCTAAGTGATTCACGATCCGTTTGACAGAAATATGGAAAAAGTGAGTTGCAACAATATAATGGACTTTTCACACTAATGTCTCTGGTGCCATAAACAAGTATACACCATGACACAGTGTAAACCTTTTAAGCCCATAAATGTCAGGTTTTCATACCAAAGGGATCGGTGACGCATCACAATGTCTCGACACCCGACACCAAAACCAAAATTTTTAGAGCTCCACCATTACCATGGCAGACCTTACCGTCCGAAAAGCGATTCTGCTCTTCCATGATCAAATCAAATTAGCCACGTCCTTTGTTCTCACTCACAAATTGCTCAATCTGCCCAACTCTGCCTTAGAAACAAAAGCTTTTAAACCACGAATTCGTAAGAAGATACCATAAAAGGTGGGGCGCATCTTGGAACCTTAATTTTTATTTCTTAATGGGAGTCATCCCAGCTCCATGGTGTAAGCACGTCCTTTATAAGTCATCCATTATCAGTCAAATGCAATTTGTTTCAAACACTTTCATCTTAATTTTGTGATGGAAAGTAGATTATGGATGTCTGCAGTGTTAATTTACTTTCTAATTTATGCCGAACATAAACAATTAGTTTTAATGGGAAACCTTGTCAAGTGGCGTCTTAAAGTCCAGATATTAAGTTACTGACCCCCTTTTGTCATTGATTTGAAAAGTTTTTAAGGCATACAATTTAAAGCATTATAGACTGCTAAAGTGTGACGTCAGTTGCCTTGGTAACTGGGTCTAAACATTAACTGGTAATCTGAAATGTCCATTGCTAGAGCGCAGGGAAACTGCTTCACTGGTTTGAGTGTAGACCTAGTAACCTTAGCAACACACAAAGGGTGACATTTTCACTTCAGTAGTCTATTACCGTTGAGCACGAAATCTGTCATAGGCCTACTTCTTTCAAAAATTCAAATTTATAAAATCATGGTATTCGCCATACATGTAGGCCTACTACATTCCATGTTTCTACCCATTTCATGCATTTCTACAAAGAAAAACAATAACGCAGTTTCACTTATCCAAATGTAGGCCGTCGAATTGGGAAAAAAATCCAAAATAACAAAATAGCCAAGAATGTCCGACTGTGTTTAATTAAATTTTTCGGTTACCATATGCCCAGTCCGTTGATGGAATTAGGATCGTGTCTGTGCGTCTTCATACCCGAAGCTATGTTGATAATACACGCACTGTCATTTGTGCTGATGATGTCTGAAATAATACAGAAGCGCTAAAAACGGTGAATGGTCGAGAGCTGTGTGGTGGATACATTGACAAATGAATAATATACAGAAGTGTGGCATTCTTTTTGTTGTGGTTATTAATTTTAATCAGCAGGGCATAATGTAAGTAGGTGCGTTTTATGCTTCCCAATGTAAATTTCGTTGCACTGCACACGTTCAGCGCTTTCTAAGACAAAATATTGATTTTTGAAACTGTTTCAATGGTGCATTTTAATTCTAAATTAATATAATTTTAAATTGGGCAAAATAATATTGTCAAATCAGGATTACTCAAATCCTAATTTCAACACTCTACCAGCTGAGCCATCCAGCCCTGTGTTATCCCAAAATGCCAACCAGTCTATATAGCCATAAACCCGCGATTGCCACAAAATATTAATAAAATGCCCTTGAGTAAGATTCGAACCTCGGACGTCATGCTTACATACGGTAGGCCTACATGTACGTAACTTTATACAGCTGTGTTCAAAATTACGTGGCTACGTATGTTCTTGAAATTACGCACGAGTTACTGTTAGATGCTAGGTAAATGGCTTGCTCACTTTCCATAGACTGAATGTGTTATTTCAAGACTTAGCCAAATAATTTTAACACCGCTCTTTTTGAGAACTTGCGGTAAATGACTAGTACACTATTTCCTGGAGCAGATTTGAACCAATAAGTTTGCTTCAATCGACGTAATATTAATTGAATCCCAGCCATTATTCCTCCAGAAATATTGAAATGCCAAACTGGTACGTTTCTGAATTAGCGGACCACCGTGTTTCCCCCAACTCCCATGGACCACGGCGTCTGTAGCTATTGATTTCGCCTGTATCTGGGTAGTTGTTTCTTGTCCTCCTGAGGTCATTTCACTGTCTTTTTTGCAAATGGATTTCGCTGTTTGTTGTTGTAATGTATGGATTTAGGAAACTCGAGAGCTGAGTTGCATGCGGTAGGAATTACAAGTACAGGAACAAAATGAGGTCGACGGGATCGGTTCAATACACTATAGTCCCTCTCTCGTCTTTGGAAAGAATCTGGAGTGGCATTTGATCTTTTGGACTATAGTAATTAGCATTTGAAAAAAATGTTCTTACTTTAGATATTTGTGGAGGGAAAACTGTATGTTCGAGGAAAACTGCTTTTCTGCCTTCCACCAGCTGTAGTTGTTCATGTGCAGTAAACTTTTATTATTATTGTTATTATTTCTTTCTGGTATTCATACCAAGGATTCCTCAATAGTGCTCATTGCACTGTCATTCGCAAGCGTGAGGAAACCCATGAAGAATTCGAATTAGAAATGACCAGAGACACCGGGGAATATCCCCTTGCTCTTTACGAAAGAATGCTCTGGGATCTTTAGAGTGCGTTACCATTACCTAACACACTGGCCAATGGCTTTTCATCCCTTCCGTAGGATGGAGCAAGTGTGGTTGAGTGCCTTGCCCAAGGGCACAGGTACCGCAGCCGGATTCGAACCCGCAACCCCAAGTTTTCACCCATGATTGCGAGTCGATGACCCAAACCACTCGGCCACAGTACCCCACAACTCGGCCACGGTACCCCAAAATTTACAAAAATCACTGTTTACTTGAAAGTATACCACTGTGCCTTGCAGCCTGTTTGTAAAACTCCAGATCACAAACTGAGTGTAAATGCTCTCGGAACCAAAATTGGCCCCGGATCAGACCCCGAGGTTTGGTCGGTTTGGTCAGCGGAGGGTCGAACCTTGAGCTTGGGATCAGTTTGCGGTTAGATAGGCAATTAATCTTTATTGATCCACTCCACAGCTGTTGCGGTAGGGGAAAAGCCCGCGAAATTCAAGCGGCCTTGTACACTGTACACGACCAGATTGTTCTGTGCATGCACACATAGAACATGACCTTTGACTGTAACTTCTGGCGCTGCGCAGCGGCGCTTGAGATCAACTACAGAATGTAAACGCGGCACTCCGAATCATTGCGGCTAACACCGATGCATTCTTATCAGAGGATCAATCTTGATCGTGAGCTCGGGACCAATGTAAACATGGTGCTATAGCTCGGCTGGTAGAGCATCTGCCCATTGAGTAGGAGGTCTCGGGTTCGAATCCAAATAAGGACTTTTTCCCCCTCATCCCAAATTTGGTGGTTTCATTTCAGTGGTTATTATAGGCACCATACCAGATGTTGCATTCAAACAGTATAATACAAATATACATGTAATACAGTTACAATATTCTAACGGACATCACCATGCTGGAGTGAATACATGTATCTCTGAACTATTAAAGAATCGTTCAGATATCCTATGCAGTGTACATGTAGGCTATTGCAGTGTTCTAAATTATGGATTGGCATGTGCCACAGTATTTACTTTTCAGAAACAAGCCGATGAAAAATATCTCTTTCCAACATGACAAATAGCCAGTGGCAGTTTCGGTATTGTTTGATTAGAGCGAGTTATTTTATTCACCAGTTGTGAGGAGCTCGAACGGAGATGCATTCACAACACACTGTTACTCCGTCGCAAATATGATCTGATCAAAATATCAAAAGAAAATGTAATTTAATCACTTAGCTAATAAGCTTTCATTCGCTGGCCGGGAATGTGATGGAATTTATTCCAAGTGGCCTGTCGGAAGCGACGAAAAATAAAATCACTGGCTGAGACCAAAAGCCTGGCCAGAGGGGGTTTGTAGGGGAATACACTAGCTAATCTCTGCATGGACTGCAGGAAAATGAGTCTTGTTTCTGATGAAGTATTAACAAATTTGGAGCAAAAATTGTCACAACTTACGCTCTGTAATTTTAGGACATCAGTGTTCACTCTGAAGAAATGTTTAGACTAGTCTTTCTCTGGAGCTATCTCTGGAGCTAGCTCCGGAGCTAGCTAGCTCCATCCCCAACTTCCGTCGTTAGATCGCAATTAGCTCCACCTCTGGGGCTAGCCCTCCCCAAACTTAGCCCCACAAATGTGTGGGGCTAGCCCCACTTTCAGCACAGCGGGTTTATTTTATAACTTAGCTCCACCATTATTTACTGACTGAACGCAACTGACCTCGCTCTGTGGCATCTGGCCAATGTTAATATGCTATCAAATTTGACCACATTTTTAGCTCCGGAGCTAACTGTAGCTCCGGAGTTATCATCACCGTTTGAACGGGAGGGCATTTTGGACTAACTCACTTTAGCTCCAGCTAACCCCCGCTGAGTCTGTTAATTGGATTGGGGCTAAAAAAAAGTAGCCCTCTGTCTGAACATACCCATTAATTGACTGGGTCGATTTTTATCAGTCAGAAGTTGGTCGGGTAAACTAGCTACTAAACTTGAGAAAAAAGCTTACTGCAAAGTTCACTGGGACGTTCACACTTTACCTGATTATATGGTTGACTAAAATTGTCTACCATGGCTGAGTGGTTTGGGTCATTGGCTTGCAACGTGAAAACTTGGTGTTGAAGGCTCGATGACCGGTCGTTGTACCTGTTCCCTTGAGCAAGGTACATGTATTTATTCACACTTGCTCCATCCTTCAGAAGGGATGTTGTGCTGCACAACATGTATCCTATTTTATCTAGATTCCCCCTGTTCTGCATGTCTCCCCCAGGGGCGCGTTCAATAGCGCAGTACGTATGCATACCGACAATACCTTCAACGGTGAAGGTATAGGAAAATACCCAATACCGGCATACATACATACATGTATTGTGCTATTGAACGGGCCCCTGTTCACGTCCCCATGGGAGAAAACAAAACTCTACCATCCTGCAGCCAAAATCTCTTTGCAATATGTAGAAAGTTCAGATGTCTTAAAAATGTTGTCATAACTTGTATTTTAAGACAGAACTTGGGACACCTAAATTTACATGTAGTTACGACATGTGGCTTAGACTTAGGACGATTACATCACAATCCACTTCTGACCGATACAGACAACTAGACTTTCTAGTGTACAGTCCCATGCTTGGTTGGGCACTTGAGAAACTAGGCAGCTAGATGGCACAGCCAGAGCACAGCTTCCTAGCTGAGGGCTGTGACCTCCCCACAGCGCCTAGCTACAATGAACATGAACACTAGTTCACTAAAGGTTGATCTCATCTATACTCATTCCTCGGTCTGCTTATGGGTGAGAAAAAGGGGGATGGGGTGGGGGGTGGGGGTGGATATGGGGTGGGGGAGCAATCTTCATCAGGAACCCATTTCAAAATCTTCAGAAATGCAGCAGAGTTAATTCATGTTACATCAAAATTTCATGAAGATATCTTGAAAATTATTTAATTCGGCATATGTTTCAGGCCTTCGTGTTCGACAACAGCAGAGATCCGTCACTTGCAGGTTACATGACCGCCCAAAAAAAAAAAAAATTGCACAACGGAACTCCGTGATGCAAAACGGAACTCCATAATGCTAGCTAGCGTCCGCATCCCCCAACACCCCCACCCCCCAGCCTACGCCCCTGCATAATGTAAGCATTATTAAGAGCAATCGACAATAGACACAAAAGTTCAAATGTTGATAATTTATTACTACTCCAAATACATCACTCAGCATTTACATATTGGTCTTTGTACCGGTATAAAGGCACAATCGTAATGCATCCATCCACTGCACGTATTCATGCTCATGGAATTAAATTTTTGCCCTTTTCTTTTCTGGTCTCCTTGTTTTCCTCCCAAAGCCTAATGTTTTTCTGGGTCAAATCTAGCTCGAAGGGACGTGGAGGGGGGTTAGGATCGTGGCCATATAATCTTGCTTCATATTGGGTAGACTGTTTACTTATATAAGATTTGCGCTGGGATGTTGGGAGCACATATAGCTTTATACCGTCTGTCAGAATTCAAACCAAAGATTTTTTTAAAAGCCAGCACGCAACATTACTAAAATCCCAGACAGTGTTTATACCTGACCCTTTTTACCCCATCTTTCCGGTTTGAAGCTGCCCCAGACTATGCAAACAGATTTGTGGGTGGTTTAGGGGGGTTTGTTGCCCGACCCCCTGGTCCTAGGTCATCTGTGCCCATTGGTAGTCCCTTGTTTTGTTCCGGAAACAGCCGGCAGGCGGCTCAAGCGCCCTAATCCTGTAAGCAATACACCTCCAATTTTGATAATTGGAGGCAGTACAGTGCATAGATCTGCCGAGGGGATTTGAGTCTGAGGGAATGGTGAAAGGGGTGAGCATAGGGTTATGTCATGTGAGTGCTTGGTGATACCATGCATGTTTGAGAACTAGGCTGCAAGCACCAAACATTTTTAATGTACTCTTAAAAAGAACGTTTATCCATTTAAAAAAAAAAAAAGATCTACCATTATAACTTTGTTATAGGTAATGCAAAGGATATGTTTTTGCTTTCAGAAAGTGGGGGTGGTTTTAGGCCAAGGTAAAGATGGATTCACACTGCAATTTGTTCATGCATTACGTGTGTAAATTTGACATGCGTTACCTGAATAAAATGAGGCACAGAGTGAGTTTGGTGTGAACATGCATGATAACTACAGAATCACAACTTGGGTATACGTCAGTTGTTTTGGTGATTCCGTGATTTTCAGGGCGTCAGTCAGTTCACACCAAATTCCATACAAGCCGTGTTTTTATGCATGAGGCAACGCACGTCAAATATGTGCATGATGCATGAAAAGTTTAGTGTGATTAAACCCTTAAATTCACCCTTAACAACAAATGCTGTTATATGCTTAAAACTTGTGTTCAAGGGTTTATTTTCAAGGGTACTTGAGGAAGATTCCTGGTACATTTTCCTGTTGACTTGTGTAGTTTCCTGGCCCTACTGCAAATTAGAAATCCATATGCACATAAGGGGATTGTCAGGAGGAAAGTTTACAGCGAAGTCGTATCTTTCTGCATAGAAGAAAAATTCAAATTTCAATGTGCAGCAAGATTGAAATACTGCTACAGCACCTCACGGTAACTTTCTGTTAGAGAAAGTACAATGGAAACACGGCTAAAGAACGTCACTCATTGATTCGACGATGAATCATTCAGAAAGTTAATTTCCTTCAAAATCTAAACAGCAGTTCAAACAAAAGCTCCCGTAATATTAAAAAAGCTGTCATACAGCAAGATTTACTATCCTGTGAAGGGAAGTATAGTCGGCGATTAACCAGGGTTTAATCAAGTCGAATCCGTGTAATTTGTGGTAGAAAACTGCTCACCGGAAGTTGACGGGAGGACCAAAAAAGCGAAAGCAATTTGGGGAAAACCTAAATCCAGTGCCACGTCATCATGTGTATCAAACATTTTTACCGTCAAAGCTTTGTCGTCGATTCAAGCCCCGAATGGACTTTGATGCGTGGTCCATGTAAATCGCTCCAGCCGGAGTGTGTGGTCCGACGCTTAATCAAATCTCGTGCCAAACCTTTGAGTCTATTGTCGATGATGATTACCTAGATAGTATCGTATCCCGATCATTTATCTTATTTCTTGCCCCAAAACGGCACTCTAGGGTTTTTGGAGTGATTTTTGAACGATCGTAAGCTCCGAAGAAAGAAAAAATTCAGGAATTTTGGGGGATTCATGAAAATTCTCAACACGACAATCCCTCTGGAAAAATGTCATTGAAAATAACGATTAATCTGTTTTTGGCAAGATTTCAATTGACAATGACAGAAATGGTTTTTGCGAAGCATTTTTTAAGGATTAATGTTTAATTTCATTTTGGGATTAAAGAAAGGCCACTTTCCGTCTCAAGAATGCAATTTTGTCTTCATTCACTTGCTTTAAAGTCAAGACATGGACTTTATCGAGAATCAAAGTCCCTGTAAAGTTTCTGCAGCCACAATGTAAAACTTAAGCCGTGTCCACATTGGACTTGTTTTTCTGAGGTTTTACCGAGACGATGGCAAAATGAAAAATGGCTAAATTTTACTGCTTGTCCGTATTTATACTTTTTCGACACGGGAAAATTTTACCGAGACCGAGGGAGAGTATGCGCAGTGTCCCTTCGCAGTATGAACTTCACGGCCCGGACGTACGCTTCCAGAGTGGTTTTACCGACTTGTGGGGGTCCGCATTGGACTGATCGTCTAGGGAAAAGTTACCTGGTCATTTTTCCTAGGCAGCAGTTTGCCAGGAAAAGTAACTGCTGGACTCGGGAAAAGTTAGAGGAAAACCTCCTAGCCTGTCCGCACTGGATTAAAAGTGGGAAAAGTACCCATCGTCTCGGTACGTTTTACCAGAAAGAGTTTTATGCAGACAGGCCCTTACAGGCCCAGACGAAAAAACCTCTGTGGTTACAGTTTTTGTGTTGGAATTTAAACCCCCTCAAATGCACAATAATACATGATCTTAAGTTCAGCACCAAGATTGAAACACTGAGCCATAATAATTAAAAATCCTTGGGAAATTCAGAAGTCCGAACACGGCATTTGGAAACCACAGACCTCAAATTAGAAAACGAGTAAAATCCCGAGCTCTACTTCCAGCTCTTCATCAAGAAATTGTCTTCCAGAATCTGCTGTCAACAAGAACGATGTCATTCTAGCTTTCACCTTGTGTCTCTGACGGAAATGAGGTGCTTCTTATCCCCTGGATGGGACAGGCGGACCTCAATGAGGAACTAATTTGGGAAGTAGAAGGAGGAAGGTGATGAGAGATTTCTGATTTGTTTCAGATATTCATTTCAGATTCCTTGATGTTCGCAGGGTTTGGAGTTTCTGCAGGCCGCCATTTTCTCATTTTCTGATTGTGCAACACCTTGTTTGGTTGGGCAACACCTTAGACTGTTATTTTGGCTAAAGCAGACAAAATATTTGGTGGCATGAAGACATAAAACTACGTATTTATTTACTTTTCTTGAGGGAGTGATGGTGGAAACTACTACTCTTTGATATTCTTGAGAGTATATAGGTGTAAATTAGACTTCATCCTGTGGCTTTGGGGAAATAGTATGTCTATAATCTCAAGATCATCTTGGGACAACAGTTTAAACCAAGCCCTCACGAATAGTAAATATTTTTATAAAGGCCTGTCTGTATTGGACTTTTCTTGGGAAAACTGAATTACCGAGACGATGGGTACTTTCCCATTTTTAATCCAGTGCGGACTTTCCCCAAGTCCAGCGGTTACTTTTCCTAGTTAACTGCTGCCCAGGAACATTGACCAGGTAACTTTTCCCGAGACAATAAGTCCAGTCGGTAAAAGCGCTCTGGAGTGTACGTCCGGGCCGTGAAGGTTATATTGCGAAGGGACACTGCGCATGCTCTCCCACGGTCTCGGTACATTTTCCCGTGTCGAAAAAAGTCCAAATGCGGACAGCAGTAAAATTTTGCCATTTTTCATTTTACCATTGTCTCGGTAAAACCTGCCAAAAAACAAGTCCAATGCGGACACGGCTTATTTTACAGAACCACAAAATATGAATTCAAATAGAAATGGGCACGAATACAATACCCTACTGTTTTTTTCAGATAATCATGTCAGATTTAATAAAGATTCGAACAGTCAATAAAGTTTGTTTGTTAACTTTGATAAATTGGCTTCGTAATCTAATAAAAACTATTTGATCTTATTAGCTTCCGTTCGATCTCTGTCAGGCCGAACATTGCTGGCCTTTTATAAGTAACTGACGTGACGGTCCTCACGAGTGCGGCACAGAAATTATGCATTGCCGGAATGCACGCAGTCTGTTACGCCATCTGGAAACTTTGAGTACATTCATTTTCCGAGAGTAATTGAAAAAAATCCTGCCGAGGGATTTTGCTTGTGGAAATGTAGGGCTTTATTGCGGTATCTTGTTCGTTTCGTTTGTATCATATTGATTTTCTTATTTATTTATGTATATGGTTCAGCTTGGACTTAATGTCTGAGATTTTTATTATCTGATCATTGTTTCTGGGTTTCAAAAGCCAGTTGCATCAGTCTGTTAACAGCCTTTTCTGCCTGAAATTTGTGAATTCCTGTACCTAATGCATCTTTTATTCCATGTCTGAATTCCATACAAATCCCAATGTTTAGACTGTCCGCTTTTCCACATTAAAGATATCCTGCTGTGACATCCTGGGGTGGATTGCAATAAAGGTACACCGTGTTTACACTGGTCACGAGCTCGGGATCAAGATTGATCCCCTGATAAGAATGCGTCAGTGTTAACTGCAATGATCCTGAGAGCATGCGCAGTGTCCCTTCGCATTATTACCTTCATGGCCCGGACGTACGCTTTCAAAAGCTTTCACCGACTCTGTGTCTGCATTGGACTTACCATCTCAGGAAAAGTTACCTGGCCAATTTTCCTGGGCAGCAGTTGGCCAGGAAAAGTAGCCGCTGGACTCGGGAAAAGTTACTAAGAGGAAAACGTCCTAGGCTGTCCGCATTGGACTTAAAATGGGAAAAGTACCCATCGTCTCGGTAAGTTTTCCCAAAAAAGTCCAATGCGGACAGGCCTTTAGATTATTTTGTCTTGTATTAAAAAATTTATTTCATGTCAGCCTGGTGGTTGGTTAGACGTGATGTTTGCTGTTCAGATCACTGGGAACCACAGGTGCTGCACTATGTAAACAAGTTAAGCATGGGACAACATTTAGCAGGTTACAAGACAGAATGGCAAATGTCGTTACTGAAGTGATACCAGTCACGAGCTTTAGGGATACAAATTTGGTCCCCGAAACTCTGAAAGCATCTTAGTCAGACAGTTACAACCAAAAGGTAATTTTGAAGAAATATTTGTTCAGTTTTTGAGGTTAGCCTTTTATCACTCCAAATCTTCCGCAGAATGTTCTTTTGAAAAAAAAAAGTGGCTTTAGGTGTCTTGCATAAAGATTAGAATGGCATTAAAATAATGTCTGGTATATGTCTTAGTCTGTTGTGTTGGTCCGGAAGTCCATGGCTTTGGAACATAAACAAATGGTAAACCCAGGATATACGAGCTGGCAAGACCTGTTTATCCCAAAGTGTAGCTCAGGAAATCTGTTAAACACATCCAGTTAGGCCGCTCTTTAAAGGTAAATTGTGTGGGCTTGGATCCAGGTTGGCGTACAGGCCCGTAACCAGGGGGTGATCGGGTGGATCGGACGATCCCCCCCACGGAACAGGGAGTTCCGATCTACAAAATAAAAATTCAATATTTCGAAATTCAATATTTTCGTCGCACAATATAGCCAGTTGTTATTGTATTATGTTGTTGTATATCACACAGTGATCATATCTGAAAGGGGGTCATCTACTTATCCATGCATTCTTCGTTATGTATGCAATGTTATGTATAGCCGGCATTTTACTGTTTAAAAACTTGTGCCTGACGGCACTATTGGATCCCCCCCGCAAAACTCGCCGGTTACGGGCCTGGCGTAGTGGTACTTCACTTGCCTTGCAGCTTTGTGGCTCTGGTTCGAATCCTGTCCAGATCAGTATGTGGACTGGGTGCTTCAATTGTATTAAGTACAGTGCAAACAGGCCAGGAAGTTGAAGTTTTTTTCCCTTTTGCGTGCCAACCTCTGTCCAGAAAAACTGACAAAATTGACTTCAATCCACTGTCTCTTTGGTCGGGTTCAGGCGGTCCATTCTTGACACGGGTAACTTGTTCTCGAATGATAGGTGGTGTGTGATCCTGTTTCGAGTGCAGTGTTCTCAGGCGCGAGAACAAGTTAACCTGTGTCAAGTTAACAGAATCAAATACAGCAGGTAAGGGTTAACAGCTTAATAAAATATGTCAGAAAAAAAGTCCCGTGTAGACTTGCGGCTTTTGTCTACTGCGGTGGCATGGCGTGGTTTGCGTTAAGTTTTAGCCTGACGTTTTGTTTATTCACACTGCATGAAATAATGAAGTGCGGCCGCGTCGCCGTCTCTCTTGATTAAATGGCACAGTTCTGTTGATTCTTTGTACGCTGTCTACTCCAGAATGCGGGTTTCTGGGCAGCGCTATCTTTACCCGTGTGCGCGTTCTTTTAATTGAGGCCTCGATTGTAACAAAACATTCCGTCGCATCCGGGCAACTCCCGAGAAATGCCATTTTATGAAACCTGCCCTACATTTCTTTCCGGAGAAGTGGTCCTTTTAAGTCTTATCATGCCTTCATTGTGTGGTATTTGTGACAAGATAACAATTTAATGACCCTGAATTGTGTGGAGTGAGGGGCTGTCCCAATTAAACAAGTATGATTGACAGAAACTTGTTTTCATTCAAAATGTCATTCCTACAGTCTGACGCATTACAGATACTGGTATTTTACAATTGCAAATGTTTATGTTTTTTGTGTGTGTGTAATTTTCTCATATTTTTGCTTAGTTTTTAAGTTTATTTGATGCACAGTAATTGCCAACAGTATTCACTGTTGCAGTTGAACCATCGAATGCCTTTAATACTCCTTATAAATACACATTAATATGCAGTCTACTGTAGAGTTTTAATCGAAAAAAATGCACTGTTTTAAAAATGCCCAGCTGAATTTGTAATTCTTTTAGTTGGGTTGTCGTGGTAACAGAGAGTAACTATTTGTATTTATTTTATGCAACACTTTACTTGTCTGAAGGTTAAGATATTTCTACCTTTTCTTATATTTTTTATTTTTTTTGGAAAAAAATTGACAGACATGTATTTTCGGTTTGGGCATTAATTTCACGTGGGAAATGTATACAAAAAAGTTGTGAAAAAAAATCCTAAATCCGATTGTGAATGGGTATCTGAATTCTTTTAAAGGAACTTTCTTTTTTTCCTTTATTGTCAGCTATCAGTTGCCACTTAGTGAATTTGTAAGCACATGTACACCACCGCTGTGCGACATGATCCTCACATCTGATACACATATTTTGAGTGGCATCTAGTACAATTGATCCTACACTTAATCATCTCTGCCAGACAATTACTTACCTCTCATTATATCACCCATCACCTTGCATACATCAACCCTAAAGGCTCTTACACCTTGCTTTCCTATTTTTGGCATCCACCAAAACATACAAAAAAAACAGGCACCCTGCCGGGCAAAAAAGGGCATTATTTGCTCTCCGTCCTGGAGGGGGATTAGTGAAAATTTGACAGATGTGTTGCAAAGCCCAGAGCTTCAGAAGAATACGATGATTGTTCGGCGAGTGAGCTCTTTTGTGGTGACTCAAGCCTAGCGGGGGTAATAAACGTCATTGTGTCTGTTCATCCCACCAGAAACTAGCTTGAGGGACAAAAAGCATTGGTACACTCGTCCGACAGACCGGGGCTGTTGAAAATTTGTTCCACTCCGGCGGGTGGATCTTTGGGGGTCCCCGACCATTAAATACAGGGGACGGCAAATTAATTTGAATTCCCCTCAAATTGCTTGAAAATATGGCCGGGGTTGAGTGGCCGGAGGCGCCACTGGTCGTAAGTGCAGTTTGTGTGTATATTGTTGTCATCTCAGCATGCGGTCTGCATTGTAGCTACGTTGTAGACTGGAAGCCCATTCTGCGGCCGGCGGTTGTCGGATCTTTGTACATTATTACAACTGCTCTTAGCTTGAGTGCACGTAATTTGCGCTCGGGTCTGTGTGTCTATCTAGTTAATAATTAGTAAATGCTCCTGCCTTGTGGACATGCTTTGTTGCCTACTGTTTTGGGCTCCTTAATTATAAATACCATGTTATTCTGAAGGATGTACGGTCGAACCTCGATAAAATAAGAGCGCATGCAGTTAAAAAGCGTGTCCAAATCGCATTTTGACCCCCCCATTTTCCCCATGGGTGTTGATACCATATAATTTGTCATATTTTTCTCATTACCATTCTGACATTCGCGCTCTCAATCCCTATATTTAAAAACAAAAACGTTGATGTTTTTCAAACTAATTTATCTGTTTCACAAAGCAGTGCATTGACCACACCGACCTTTTTGCTTCCACATCCAAATTGGAGATTGCAAATTTTGGGGAAGTATTTTATATGATTGTAAGGGCTAGTTAGAATGAAATCCATTTTCTGGAAAAATCTGAACAAAATCAGGGTAGGAATTTCGTTACCGAAGGGGCACTGCCATTTTTGTGTTGAGAAAGGGCACTTCCATTGGAAAATCAAAATGTCTATGAGTATGAGAGTATTGCAAAAGGGCACCAAGGCATGTGGCCTCGGTGAAATTCCCACACTGCAATCTCGTTTAATACAACATTCTGCTTACAACAAGGAATATTTTAGATCTCATTTTCCTTGTTTTTCATTCTTGATAATACAAGGTTCCTGTTATTATAACAAGGTAATCTGCAAAGTCCAAAGGACCTCTTAGGCAAAACAAAATAACTATGTTTAGCGCACGTGTCTCTTTCAATCCTGCACGTCAAAGTTTTTTTGAGTGTTTCGATTAAAAACATGCCTGTTGGCTTCATGTCAACTTGACTTTATTGCTTGAAATCCACTTACCCCCCACCCAAAAAAAAAGCAAAAAAAATAAAACCGCGTCACCGCATCATTTTGGAAGACTTCAACTTACGCTAAAAATAGTTCTTTTTTTGGGGCCTTATTAAAAAGACATAGGTCCGTGGTTCTAAATTTGTTACTATCGTCTTGGTAAAACCTCCCAAAAAACAAGTCCAATGCGGACACGGCTTTACATGTACATGTAGTACTTAATCTTGACCATAGTGACAATATTGGCATTGCATGGTCAGCTAGTAAGGGCTTGTGTGCATTGTGATACAAAGCTAATCACATGCATGCAGTGATTTCCAAGTGCATTATGCATTTGTTAATAATGATCTCCAGATGTGTGTTTCTCGCATGACCCATGAGGATAATTCACATCAACCCAGACAATTTATCATTTTTCTTTCGAACCTCAATTCTTTTTTAAAAAGTTAAAACGGTAAATGATATGAGTTCATTACAAGTAGGTTATTTGTAATGGACAATAGAGAGGTTTCGCAAGGTGACGAATACGGTTACGAATACCAGGGGCGGATCCAGGCTCGTTAAAATACAGGAATACAATGGATTTAGGGGGCGTACGCCCCCTAAATGCATTGTATTCCTGTATTTTAATGAACCTGGATCCGCGCCTGAATATGGATAGTATGATATAACGGTAACCGTTCACGTCGATGCGCACACTGAACTGGGTTTCGCACTGTGTGAATGTACGTGTGCTAAATCTGCTCTGCGCTTGGCTTTGTTTTCAACAGATTTTCCTCGCTTTCACGTGGGCATCACACATTAAATTTGATCGTTATTCATGGATTATATATCAAAAAGAAACAAAACGCATACAACTTATTAATCCATCACAGATAAAGCGAAAAATCTGCATAACCGGTATCCGTTTTTATGCTACGCGTATGAAGGCCGTCACATGAAGCGCATAAAGTCATGACGTATCTGTGTCGGTATTTGTGATGGTGCGAAACCTCTCTATTATATTTTTTATATTACCTGTATAAATATGTGTATGAAAAAAGAGAGTGGCTGTTTTTTTTATATCGAGCACTCAAAGAAAAAAAAAAGCAGTCAATCTGAGAGTGGGAATTTTCAGCACACAGAAGCTTGATACAGTCAAGCATAATGAAGCTTTTATTTAAATATTTTGATGTCAAATTAATTACAAGTGAAATTTTGAAATTGACAGTTGTGTCCACCTTGTCGTGGAATTGATGCTCGTTTTTGGTGTGAAAAACCTATAATGTGACAATCCACCACCAGCACAGTGCCGCTTGAATCGTTACCACTCGGGAGCCCCAGCCTAGACCATACAGCCCCTATGGGCATTTGAACAAAGATTAGTCGTCATGTAACCTCGACAATGAGATTGCGCTTGGCTTCGCCTATGATGTTAAGGATTTGCTGGGGATTTTCGCCCCGATGAAAGACCCGTACAGTTACCCACAAATGACCTGGGAACAGAAAAGGATTTGTTTCTGACCCTGCGGGGAACCTAACTCTTGCAAAGTCAACTCAGTGGGTCCCTATACCAGAGCTGCACTCTTTGGGTTTGCTCGCAATTGTGGTGGCGCGAGGATAGTGCAGTCGACCTCCGAACAAAGGCAAGTCTTCCACTAGTAAACTGACTGGGAAGCTTGCACTTTCCTTGCATTGTGTCGCGAATTTGCCGTTAATTGAACCGTGGAGTCCAGAGAGTGTTCTTCCAGGTTTGAAGTAAATACAAACAAGTTCGTCGGGGAAGGACCATTGTATTCAAACCTGTGTGCTGACTCAGGATTGAATTGGTCTGAATTTGCATATTAAGTGCCACCCTTTGGGAAAATATAATTTCTGAAATAGATTTTCGGAAAATTGAGTAGCGACAAAACATGCTGTGAAGCACTTTTTGAAATACACTCACAGAACATTACACAAAAAATTGCAACATACATTAATCGATGTTAATATAGGCCTAAAACTAAAAGCGGGAATCACATGGTTTAGTGACTGAGCACTATAGACCGTATCGAATAGCCGCCATCTTGTGGGGCAGTTTCTCTGTTCCATTAAAGACATGCATGGTTGCACATATTGTGCTTACAGTTTATGTAACAAAAGGTGCCCCACAAGATGGCAGCTATTTGATATGGTCTATATTAGGTCCGACAGCAAGAAGCATACTTCCGTGTACGTTCCAGCTAGATTTAATGAAGTGTACACAATTGTTTTCTAGCGACATGGATATTTGAATAGATATTTTTAACCTGGTTAATTTTAAAATCTTGTGGAAACTCGGAATTATGCATAATGTAATTATCAGAATCGGAAAGGTAAACAATATACGTCGACACTAATTACTACAAACCAAATGAGAAACCGCAACTTGTTTTTCTCACTAAAATTATTTATCTAGTCTTTCTTTGACTATTTGTTTTGTCAGCCACTTGACGTCAGGTGAGAATTATCATGTTGTTTTTCTGTGTAAAATTAGCCACCTTTATCCAGAAATGTCACCGAGTCCCTATCCAATAAATACTTAATGATCGCGCAACATGACCAATGGAGTTGTGCGGCATGGTCTTTGATAAGCATGCCTCTACACTGTTGTCTTGACTCTGTCAACATTCACATTAGGCTGTTTAATGGAGCATGCAGATTTCGGTGATGGCAAGAAGGGGAAAATTAAAGGGCTTTGAACGTGCCATGCTGACGACGTCATGTTCTAAATGCATGGAATTTACGCTGACTGTAAATCGGCCAATGGAATGCTTGATGCTTGCGCTCGTAAAATGGTGAGAAATTCAACGCACATTTATTGATGCGCATCGAAAACATGGCACCGCAGTGAGCTGTTATTGCATAAACAATCAAGAATAGTTCAGAAAGAGAAGAGGTTACTTTATGTTCGGGCAAAGTTAATCTCAAAACATAGCAGGGACAAATGTGGTATGATGAGCATTTTGGTGGATTTTTACACTCGATGTTAAAACATTAATTTGAAATTTTGATTACAAATTGATTCAGAGAAGCTGAGCATATTTTAAAATCAAAATTGAGTCCTCCTTGTAAGCTAGTTTGGGATCCAGTTTTTGGGATCTGAAGGCAATTCTATTATTTAGGTACATTTTGTAGCATGTACAGTTGAAGTCAAAAGTTTACATACATGTACACCACTACCATCATCACCCAAAATGGTAAACAAGATTACCCGAACCATTGCAAGGTGTGCAAGCTATGTTTTAAGTACTGCAAGCACGTGAGGAATTCCACAAAATCATGACTTTACAAATTGACTGTTACAAAAATGGTGACAACGCAAGTTTAAGCACACCAGTTTTAACACAGTTGTATGTAAACTTCTGACTACAACTGTAGCAAATAAAACAGTCTCGGTTGTCCCTTTAAACTCAACAAATGTAGGCCTCCTTCGTCAACTCCGTAAATCTGGCTGACTTGATCCTGTTAAAGAAAAGAAATATTGTGCCTGGAGAATTTTCATACAGCGAGGTGATGACGTCGGAAAAGAGCACTCGGGGTGAGAAAACTCACAAGTCAGGGGATTATTTTAGTTGGGGAGGCGAGAGTGTAACGGGTGATGATAGTGCTGGGTGTAAGAGAACTTTTCCTCACTTTGATCTGTGAAAAGGATGAATAAATGCCTGGAACTCTGTTAAGATTGATCATTAGCAATTTTCATTTGATGTCAATGCCTTTTAGATTTCTCAAGTTGTCGGCATTTGAGAGTATAATTTTTAGTTCAGAGCTAAACTGCAGACTCGAAAGCATAGTAAAATTGAGAGAATTGGTGTTGATGGTTCAACCCGGAGTTGAACGGGGAGTATTTACACTTGTGTAACGCCAACCCAGGGCGAGTGATATAATTTGGCGTTGCTCGAATTGCTTCCCCCTGCTGGAAATAGTTCAAGTTTTACGAATTCATCATCGCTTTTGTGCCTTTTTTTTTTTACTACAGAAAAGTGCAAAAGTGAATGACGGACGATGTAAAAATAGCCTCTCAAAACGGAAGCTCTGATCTTCACACATACAACAAGCATGTTCATGTGTACACCGCCGCTATCTGGGGCCGCTAAAACACATTCATTCAGCTGGTAGTATTCATGCAGATTATTTAAAAAATGGTAAAATTTGCGCACTTTGGCATGACATTTGTAGCTCACAAGCAGCAAGAATCTCAACCCGGGGCGAACTTAACCCTGTTTATTTCACACTACTGTTTTCAACCCAGGGCGAGCGTTTGAACTCGGGGCGAAATTTTTTAACCGTGGTCCCGAGCAGGGTTGAGTTCAACCCGAGTTGAAACCAATCTTAAGGTTGACATGGGGTTGCTTTTTTCAACCCCGCGCCATCCTCGCGTCAACCCAGAGATTTTTTAAGTGTGAAAAGGCCTCAACTTAATTGTGGTTCATGGATACAAATATGGTTAAATCATTCAAGTTGGACCATCAAGTTCCATCAGTGGTAAGATTAATTTCATTTCCTGATGTTTGATAGTCCAAAAATAAGAACTCCTACCGTGTTCTTAATTTGCCAAAAGAATGCAGTGATTTATGAGTAGCCTAATAGCGTACTTGTTGGCCATGTACGTGCAAGTCAAAAAGATTTCATGCATGCCGTTCTGTCACGCGAAATATGAATCAGCATTCTGAGGGATGCTCTTTCCGAGCAATCCTGGAAACACCGCCTATGTTTTGCAAATTAAGTCACGTAAATCAGCTCATAATAGTTGGTAAATTACAGCACATGCATGGCTTGGTTGGTTGGCAAACGGCAATTTAGTTGTGATTGAGTGGGGTGGTAACCTTATCAAACTCCAGTCTCGCGGCACAGGCCTTCTCTTTTCTCCACGCGAGAATGCGGCGTGGAGATCTAAACGTACGCCGTCGTGGGCCCATCGCATACCATCGCATTCCCCGTCTGTCTTCCAAAACTCACCAACAAACATGGATGTTCCCAGGTTTCCATTAGGACAAGTACCCATAACTTTGATGAGAACCCCACCTGGTGTCCATTCTGTCTGAAGCATTTTTTTCTTCTTCTAGAGATTTAAAGTTACTTGGGCCATAATACCAGGGATTTTTCGGCTGTCTGTAAAGTCTTGAGAAAGACAATTTGTCTGCCAGATGTACATGTAAAATTGGAACCTATACTGGCTCTCTTGGTGATATTCAGACTTTTTAATCTGAGAGAATGACATTATTAGTATAGAAAGATACATACATTCTTCAGACTTTTCGTCAATTTTCAGACTGTTTCTTTGATTGACAATCTCATCCCTGTGAAATGTAGAATCGAGACCATTGCAGGTCCGCACAAGACCATCGCAAGCCCCTACAAGTCCTAGACAAAAGGCATTCATCTGTTCATCATTGTAACCAAATTTGTGGTAGATTTTTATCTTTGCCAGCTTTTCTGATAAACTTTGTGGAACATGTGGTTAAACAGGTAATGTATGCTAAATGACTTATCCCTGTAAATCATAGAACTTGCTAAAAAAATAAAAAAATAAAAAAATAAACATAAGGTTAATAACCTCCAAATGGAGATTGTTTCTGGTGGTAGTGGTTAGCAAAGCGGGAACCGGTGATGGTACATGTAATGGTAGTTATTGTAATGTTTACCAGGGAACCAGTGTTGATTTGCCGAATCACCCGCCACTGTACAATCAGTCAATGACCCTTAAATCTTTTATAATAAAAGGTCAAAAAGTTTCTCTGTGGGAATTTTTTCGGTCCATTATTGAAAAATTGATATAAAAATTTATACAGACAGGAATGAGTACATTGTATACAAGCGTGGCCTGTAACTTATCATGCTTTGTACCCTAATGACACATGGCCCAGAAATGCCGCTGCCAGAAGAATGATACTGTATCATCGGCTTGTGATATGAGATCCACCTGCCCGTGGCAATTGAGCCTATACCAGAAACTTAGCGAGGGGTTTACATTTCATGAAGACATTTTTTTTATATATCCAGAAGAGGATTCATGTCTCGAGATCAGACGGGAAAAATTGCAGCAAATGGAATGGAATTCAGGGGGCATGCCGTATGTTCTCATTTTTGTACCCATTTCAAAAATTCTGGCGAGGAGCATGCTTTTTTGTTTGCCTTTGCATTTTAAAAAGTATTTTGACTTAATTAATCACACTTACTTTGAATTGTCAAACCGCAGGACATTACCTTACAGAAACCGCCCTTTTAGAATTTTCTTGAAACTGCAGAGTTTTGTGCCATTTAAGGCCTGTCCGCATTGGACTTTTTTGGGGAAAACTTACCGAGACGATGGGTACTTTTCCCATTTTAATTCTAATGCGGACAACCTAGGACTTTTTCCTCTCAATAACTTTTCCCGAGTCCAGATGTTACTTTTCCTGGCCAACTTCTGCCCAGGAAAATTGACCAGGGAACTTTTCCCAAGACCAAAAGTCCAATGCGGACACAGCGAGTCGGTAAAAGTGCTCTAGAAGCGTACGTCCGGGCCGTGAAGATCAAACTACGAACTTGGACACTGCGCATGCTCTCGGTAAAATTTTACTGTCAAAAAGTCCATGTATGCAAACAGCAGTAAAATTTAGGCATTTTCTATTTTACCGTCGTCTCGGTAAAACCTCCCAAAAAACAAGTCCAATTCGGACACGCCTTTTGACCCCCTCCCCCTTCAGACTCTTTGTAGAACTGTGAAAATGGTTGGACGGTCTCTGAAAGTATTCCATAAAAACATTTCCCCCCATTTTATTCATTTAAAAATACACAGTAAACTTGGAGAAAGTTTTCTCGAAACCCTGAGGCAAAGTCAGGCACTGTGATCATCATTCAGCAATCCCTTGAAGGTCATGAGAAAGTTCGGTGCCTTCAAATCTTGCATGTAGGTCTGCATAAATTGTCTCTAAGATTGATCGAGTAATTTTCCTAGATGATGCTGTACATGTAGCGGCAATTATTTGTCCATGTTGCAGTCGATCGGTCACGATCGTAATGAACTATCAGAATCATTCTGTGGGATACATGTTTTTCGCATTGCTTCTCCTCCAGAGGACGGGGAAATATGCGTTCTAAAGTGGTTTCAAAGAAGTATTCAAGATGGACATTTTTCTGGTGTCGAAGTTGGCCAACATCACAGTGAAATTTTGATTAGGCTTACGTGTTTCTTGGACCGCTAAAACCAGCCATTAAATTGACATAGTGCTGGCATCATTATACGGTGGGATTCGGAGAGGAGAAAGGGAGGGTCTGCCTTGAAGTCTTTCTGCTTCGGGAAAATACAAAAGAAAGTTATTAAATACAGGATTTCGTAGCTCAATGGAATAGGTTCACACGCCGTTTACACTTGATCCCGAGCTCAGGGTCGAACACCGAGATCGGGATCAGCCCCGGATCACAAACCGAGTGTAAACGCTTTCGGAACCAAATTGGCCCCGGATCAGACCCCGAGATTTTGGTCTCGCATTGGCGGAGGGTTCGATCCCGAGCTCGGGATCAGTTTGCGGTTAGATAAGCAATTAATCTTTACCGCAGCCTGCCATACCTGCTCCACAGCCATAGCGGGGGAAAAGCCCGCGAAATTCAAGTGGCCTTTTACACTGTACATGCACAACCCATGCACACATTGATCAGTATGCACACACAGAGCATGACCTTTGACTGCAACTTCTGGCACTGCGCTCGAGATCAACTACAGAATGTAAACGCGGCACTCAGGATCATTGCGGTTAACACTGACACATTCTTATCAGGGGACCAATCTTGATCCCGAGCTCGGGACCAGTGTAAACACGATGTTAGATAAAGTAAATTCAACAGTCTTATTATAAAGTTCAGTTTAAAAAAAAAAAAAACTCTGGAGTGCTCGGTACATTGGCAACGTGTAGGAGATACCTGTATTGCCAAAGTGTCAATGCCCAGCTTAACTAATTGTCCGCGGAACAGACATTTTGTTACTAAGTAACCAGGGGTATCACATATCTGACAAATGTCCCCAGATGAGATTAAGTTATCCCGGAGACTACCGAGAACCGTTCCTTATTAGACAAGCTTGTCTCGTTACAAGCCAAAATTGCATTCACCGAGTGCGATATCTGTGACGAGGTGGGGGAAAAATCGTCTTGTTTGTTCCCAAATTGGTGAGGATTTCGTTAAGTCAACCACCGTAGAGGGACTGCTTGACGAAACGTTATCAGTGTTGATCATTGATAGCGTGAGATTGGTCACTTTGATGTAACCTGACACATTGGCAGACCTGTACATTGGCAGACCTGTACCTGTAGCTGATAAAAGCATCAACATAATTCAGTTTAAAACAGCATGCAAATTATATTCTGACCGAAAGATCACAGAGGCACTTTATTTATCATTATTTATCCGTCAGTAACGTACAGTATGTATATGAGCACCTTGAAGTAAGGCTGACTGCACAGTCGTGCTCTGTACATGTAAGAGCCACTGAGGCAGGTGGCGCCACTCTGCCTGAAGTGACCCCTGAGAACCTTCACTTCTAGTGCTGTATGGGAGACATGTGGATCCAGAGGTCAGGTCATCTCACGCAGATTCAGTCGGGTTGAAAACAAGTTAAAATGAGTTTTATGAGTGCCCTTACAATTAAATTCCTGAAGCAGAACAGTCTTGACACCAAAAATAGTCAATATTTTTATCCATGAGCTCACTGTAGTCCTATTCAACAAAACTTTTGATCAAATATTTTCTGAAATTGTTTTTTTTTTTGAGGGGTGGGGAGAAGGCCCCTATTTTCCTCAGTTAGCATTATAAGATTTCACGCTCTAAATTTGTAAATTTTTAAGAATATCGTCAAAAAAAAGCCACAAGTTTTGGAAATTGACTTATCCGGGAGCTACATGTGCAAGGTTGCCCTTGGCAAAATCGAAATTCCCTCTGCTTGACAAGCGCCCTCAATTGTACACTTTTTAATAAAGGCAATTGCATCGAAAATAAAGCAAAAGTTCTGCAAATTAGCCAATAAGCGCTGGTAAACAGTAATGCATGCGTCTAAAATGCAGTTGGATTGGCATACACATGTTTCACCAATGCAGTGGAACTTCCAACCTCTGCGCTAATTGCCATTGAACATAGGCACAGCATGACACTGCATGCCTTGACCTTGCTACCTGTGGCTGCGAACTTTCACATTGTATCCCCAAAGAAACGTCCTTACACTGATGAAAATAGCGTGATGAAATGAACATTTGTAGCACCTGGAATTACTTTGTTCATGATACCCCTAAGGAGGTACCACTGGGGGGCCAGGTAAACCTTTTTAGTCCTACTGAGAATTTTATTAGCTTCAAAGTGAGATGAATATGTCAAATCCACTGGAGTCTGAAACAAAATTTGGAAGAAAGAGTCTAGCATGTGGTTGATTTCCTGTCTCATTGGGTGGTGTTTAACAGGTTTACTACTGAAGAAATGAAAAGAACTCCTGGGCTTAAACACCTGTTTTGGAGGATACAAATGGACATCAGATTTATGAAGAGTAGCAACAATTGTGCATCAGAGCTTGCAAGGGGCAAAACTAATAAACAAGTTGGTCCCAGCCCTAACCATATTTCTTTGGGGAAACAATGAAAAGTATTATGTCTGAAAGCCACAGGTTACTCCTAGAGATTTTATGAGTTTGTGAAACTTTACTTGACAGATACTTAGAGAGATTACAGGGTGTGTTTATAAAGAAAGTTACATGTACCAGTAAATGTCTTGAATGATGCCCAGTGTGTGAGTAATCATTTGTTCTCTTTATACATCAATCAATCAAGAGTTTCTTTAGAATCTTTAAGATGCGATCTGCACTTTCTCTGATGATTTTATTTGCTCCTGCTGTTTGCAAACTTGGTGTCTGTCTCCCTGACAAATAGTCAATTTCCTGGTATTAGCTCAGGCCTCATGTAAAATTAACACTGTCCCCATGCCTGAATGGGTCTAGGACAGATCCATAAATTTTGAGCCTCATCAACCAAGTTCAATGTTGATATAAAAGAAAGCTTGACGTGTCCTTGGGCCGTGAGAATTAAGACTTGGTTAATGGTGTGGAACTAGTGGCCTAATGTGTTTGGTGATTTGTGAAAATGAAGTGTTCAGTATTTTTCTTGTCGTCTTGCATGATGTACATTGGGTGCATTTGAGTAGCGTTCTCAAGTCAACCCTGCCCTGGGAATGATCAATTGAGCAGACCATAGGAACAAGGTTTATCCAAACAGTTTCGGAGTTTGAAACATGGTTGATGCTGTGTTTAACAATGTTCAGTCGACCTCGTACCAATGAATTAAGAGCATGTTTCTGTTACAAGTGCGATTAACATTTCCAAAACCCTTTGGTACCATGCATTATCCTTTAAAAAAAAATTGTGCAACAGAAAATTAAAAACCTGCACTAAGAATGTTCTTGCTGATGCACACAATCTGTATTTTAGCAAAAGAAACGGCCAACAATGCTTTTTTAGTGGAGGGCAACATTCCAACTGCGACGCGCACGCGTAATGCGCGCCAAGTACCGATATTTTAGTAGAAACATTTAGGGTAACACTAACAGTTGAAGGCATTTTCTAACACATAGGCAAAAACCAGTGCTTGCAGTAGATACACGCTCTAAGATCGTTAAGTGTGAAAACCTTTATAAATAGACTCTCCTCCATATTTGTTTATCAGTTTGAAGAAAACCGCTTTCGCCAGATGTTCAAATTGCTAGATGTACACCCAATGAAAACCCAAACCAAATCTATGCAAGGAATAAGCAAGCCCTCTATTTATTAGACCATGTGGAGAACCACCTCACTCCAAACCCAATCCATAAATCACGCGCCGCAGACTAGGCCGCAATTCTCATAGGTACACTTATCAAATGATGAATTGGCACACTGTGATAAACAGTTTATAAAAGGAATAAATACTGGCCTCTGTAGATTGTTACTCATTCATGAAATTTCCGAAAAACGGTTCAACTTTAGAGGCCAGTCCTTGTCTTGGATTAAACAAATCAGTGTTTATTTTTTTGGTCAGAGGCAATTGGACTTGTGGGTGTTTATCTTTGAATGTAAATTTGAAGAAAAAGCCTCAACATTGTTTCTTGATGAGTCACTATGGACCGACTTATAAAATTTAAGGTCTAAAAGATTAAGACTTTTCGGAATGAAATTTGCGTGTTTGACTTGTCTGGACGGAAAGCTTGATTATGCGGGAACTTCTGTTTACAGTTTGATGATCGGGAGCAATACTGCTGCCAAATTGTCTGCCTGTCTTTTTTTCTTCCCTCAGGCTGTCATGGACCTGTAGTTTGTAATTCTGATCAACTGTTTGACATACTGTGTACAGTAGATTTTAAGGGATGTTGTCTGTGTTTACAGCAGAGTAGACCACATAGCCGGCTGTGGATTGGATGTTTTGGGCATTCCAGTAAAGCTCTTGTATCGCACAAGAGTACCTTGCAGGGTACTGCTGGTGCTATTGCCATTATTATTGCTGCCATTAGGGAATCACCAGAACCACTTTATCCAGGTGGCAGTCTGGTCAGGATGCACAACCCTATTAGCACGTAGATTGTGACATTCCCTTTAACCCTTCCCTAAATATTGCTGGGGTTGACACGGCAATTGGGATTATGTGTCTTGTCAACATGTTGACACTAGTGGGGCTCGAACCCACATCCTCATCAGGATTTGAACCAGAGACCTCTGACACTGGGCAGATGCTCTACCAACTGAGCTATGAGGCACAGTGATATACTCCCTTTTGTTTCCCCTCAAGACCTCTGACACTGGGAAGATGCTCTACCAACTGAGCTATGAGGCACAGTGGTATGGGTTTTCCCCAAGACCTCTGACACTGAGCAGATGCTCTACCGACTGAGCTACATGTATGAGGCACAGTGGTAGACATGTACCTCGGGTTTACCCCAAGACCTCTGACACTGGGCAGATGCTCTACCAACTGAGCTATAAAGGCACAGTGGTATACTACCTTGGGTTTCACCAAGACCTCTGACACTGGGCAGATGCTCTACCAACTGAGCTATGAGGCACAGTGGTATACTACCTTGGGTTTCACCAAGACCTCTGACACTGGGCAGATGCTCTACCAACTGAGCTAAGAGGCACAGTGATATACTCCCTTTTGTTTTCCTCAAGACCTCTGACACTGGGAAGATGCTCTACCAACTGAGTTATGAGGCACAGTGGTATACTCCTTCGGGTTTTTACCAAGACCTCTGACACTGCAGGGCAGATGCTCTACCAACTGAGCTATGAGGCACAGTGGTATACTCCCTTGGGTTTTCACCAAGACCTCTGACACTGCAGGGCAGATGCTCTACCAACTGAGCTTGAGGCAGAGTCGTAATATAGTACCTCAGGTTTCCCAACTTATCCAGTTGGTTAACTGTTAAAACATGGGCATGTGTTCAGAAACTTATATAGTGAATTACTTCTTATGGGCCAAAAATAATCTGAATGTGGACGCACGGTAGACCTCCCTCCCTCCCCCTAAAGTTAGGTCAGTGGTAGAAACTTTACAGAATTAAAGTTGACAGAACTCTACGTGTAACTAAGTCACTGTCTGACGTGATCGAACTCCAAGGTACGACGTATCAGCGTTCGAAATAGCACTGGTCCGTTGGCCAAATGACAGTTGAAATCGTCTCGGGCCAGCTAGAAAGCCTCCCCGAATGGTCCGGTTGTCCAGTTGAATTCAAATAGACCCATGCCATGTATGTGAAATTTCCGCGTTAATTTCCTTAATGCGCTTTTTTTTTCTTCATGTTTCCGCATTTTTGTTGAGCGTGGCAGATTTTATTTTCCATTTTTTCTACGCACGCATGGTCGTCGTCCATCTTGTTTTTACCAAGCAAAAAAACAGCGCCCTCCGTTGACAGTAAATACACACTGTACATGTAGACTTGTCCAAGTCTATGACACTTCCGTCCGCACCAAGACACTTATGTGCGTGCGTGATTGTATGTAAACTGGGCGTGCGTGCAGACCGCGACTGCAATGAGTCGCGATTCAGACTTGTGCAAGTCTAGTTACCAAGATGGCGCCATGAAACGTCCGTGTAGTGTGTCGTGTGCGCGCGTGTTTTTGCCGCCCGCTGCGCCTAGCTAGAGTTGACCGGCCGCTCTTGCTGGCAGGTTTGCTGGCACGGCTCGCCTGGCCTGCAGTCCTTGCCCCGTCCATCCAAGGCAAGGCCGGCCGTGCCGTGCAGTGATAATTTTTTAAAGCTGAACGGATTCCGTGTCCGTTAGCGATGTCGATCCTGCAGATCGTGCAGTTCCCGGGCCGGGAAGCGGCCTGCTATCATGGCTACATGTATGAAAACAGTTTTACCAGACGACCAGACTGTCACAGTGGATTTGGGTTGTAATATTGCAGCTTATTGACTTCCAGAAGGTGAAAATGTAATGAAAAGTCATCATACAAAAATGTACTAACTGTGGATAAATGTTGACAAATATTTTTAAAAACATTCTTTTGGCCTCCATAAAGTGTTTGCATTAAATTTATAAATGCTTCACTGCCCATTTTTAAAAATTTTGTTAGCAACAATATTTAAATGTCCACAAAAACATGCATCCATGTGAGTTTGTATTAAACAAAAGAGCCTTTTTTAAGACCCAAGAATAGCTAAAAAATTCACCCACATTTTCAAACTTGTACTGGGGAGAACCTTGACTATCAAACTAAATTTCCTAGTTTTATATTCACTCAATTTATTGCAAACACTAAAGGTCGACTGTGTGTAAAATGAACAACCAGAAATAAAATTTGAACCGGGCCACTTGAAACGCCAACGGGCCAGTCAAAACTTAAGCCAACTGGTCCTGGTGGCCAGTTGGGAAAAAAGTTAAGGGCGAACGCTGCGTATCCTGTTCGTGTCTAACCCAGATGGAACTAACTAGGTATCCATAGTGTGCGTTCTCAAACAAACCGTGCGTGACGACGAATAAATTTCACTTGTAGATTATCATCAAAGTCATGTTTCTTTGTAACTCCAGTTCGGAACTCATCCTTCATCTTTGTTCAATTTCGTGATGGCACCCGCAGTCCCGCTTGACACAAATTAAATGGAGTTTTGTTGATTACTTAGCCCTAATGCATCAAGATGCAGTTGATAACAATAGTGCTTGACGAAAGGTCACTTTATAATGTTGCCCCCTCCCCTTGAGCTTTCTTGGTCAGAAGCCTTTTCTTGCTAAATGCCACTATAATTGATCACCCTCGTGGCCCAGAAAAATGAGCATGATGGATCATCAACTAATGTGTTTGCTCAGTGTTCTGCTTGGGGATCACAAATGCTGTGCAGCCCACATGGAGTACACACTTGGTCCATTCACAAATTTTCTTTGGGCATTTGAGGCAAATTGATAGAGTAGAACTCTCTATTGTTGAGTTGCTAGAGACGCTGTGGTTGCTACGATCAATCAGTTTAGTCGGGCCGCATGTTGTCTATCTGTGAGTCATTCCTTAAAGCAGAGGACTCAGTAGAGGTGCACTTGTACTTTTATTGTCTCCTCACCGTTCATCAAAACCTTATTGTGTCGGGGACGCAGAGTCGATGATTCTTTGTCCTCTCGAAAGTGCATGTGGACATAACTGTCTGTCACATCACGTACGCGTTTCATCCACTCTGCTCTGTAGAGTTTGCACATTTCAATCAATTTCTAATTATATGTGCTCTTTTGTCTGTCTCTTTCTTTGTCCAAATTATTGTTCAATAACTGGTTAGCACATCACTTCGGGTGAGTGCTCAATTTTGCCGCTCCGTACCGGTATATTGTAACCAAATTTATCGACATATACTTTTCCTGAAAGTGTAGTGCTGTGCTGTCATAATGCATCCGGTGATCAGGTTGGCGTAGCAAAATGTTTTGCTTCCACCTCTGTGACCCATGGTTTGAATCTCATTCAAGCTACAGGGTTTCAACATTTCAAGTGTAGGCCTACACAGCCCTGGCCACGTTAACTTTTTTGGCAAAGTTCACTGATTCAATGCTACTTTAACCATACCAAATCAAGTGTCAACAACCCAAGTAACTTTCCCGTCAGATACATACATGTAGGTCATATACTTTTCGCAAGTCCAGCGTTTACTTTTAACCGAAAAACGTCTGCCCAGGAAAACCAACCACATCAATTGGTAAAACCTACGAAGCGTACATCCGTGATCACTGAAGCATGCTGCCTTGCCGAATGAGTCAGCCATGGTCTCGGTCTCAGTAAAACTATCAAATGAATTCAAGTTAAGACAGTGGAGAATATTAACCAGGACAATGTTTACCTTTGTCTCAACGAAATCCGTCCGAAAAAAGGTCCATTGTGGCACGGCTCATGGCAAAAAGTCCATGCACCCTCCTACAGGCCTTGCTTGGTTTGATTGATGGCTACTTTTAGTAAAGTAACCATTCAGGTAAATACTCACCATTGTTCATTGCCCCAGTTCCTTTTCGTTTTGTTTACCCGGTGTCTAAATGAGTGGATCTAGGCCCTTCACATTAAAAGCATTTCCCCATTGGACTTGGAGGCAATATTTAGATAGGGAATGAGTGGGGCATGCCCTGTTACATATTCGTCCTTTGGATTTAAATGTTTTACTTGTTGGAAGCAGAACATTTTGAGGCCTTAAGTTTTCAAGCCATAGGTGTACTCTTTGAGGTTAACATTAATTCCCGGTAATACTGAGGTCTAGCTAAACCCCAAAATCTCTACCTATTTTAACTCTTTCAGTATGAAAGATGAATTGAGAAACACGAGAAAATTGCAGTGCCCCGACTGGGATTTGAACCTAGGTCCTTTTGGCTTACATGGCCAATTGCTCTACCAACTGAGCTATCTGGGCATCCTGCCGGAGCACCACAACAATCTCATGTTTGCCTTTCTTGAGAAAGCCGCTGCCAGCGGCTAGCCTTTACACATAAAAAAACGTGATGGTCTTCAATTAATTTCGTCACAGACCTTGAAAAAATTCCGTAGTAAAAGAGTTAAACCAAGGTGTATAGAAGCGTTGCTATCAGTATACTGTAACAGATGACGCAAAATTCACTAAAAGTCGTCGTATTGATAACCGTGGGTGACCGAAACCTCACTGATATCCATTACCTAACGCTACCAAATCCTCAAATTTGTACACAATTTTCCATAGGACCAAGTGGTTGGGGTTAATATTGGGGTTGGCCAAGTATGATGTCACATATTTATGATTATGGCAAATTGGCACTCCAGTTTTCAGGAGATGTACAGATTTTCGGGGATTTCTGCAAAAAAATCTAGCAAAGACAGCAGCTCTGCGTAAGGCTTAACATTACTTTTCAGAGGACTCTCGCAATCTTCCCAAGATCACTCCCCTCATCTCTCCTACTTTCTCTCTAATACTCCCCTAAATCTTTTCCTCAACTACCGGTTTAATGCATGGTTTCAACAGCAATGCAAGATTAGGAGAGCGACGGTTTGTCTAAATTGAGAGATCGTGGAAGGTGAAGACAGGCACTGTGGGAACAGAGATTGTGTTTAAAGATGTGCTGTCGATACAAATTGATTTTTGCGACACACGATACATTGTTCAGTATCACAATACTACATTATGTTTGATATTGACCAATGGTTTTGCCTTCAAAGGGCTTCGTTGTTTACAATATTACTTTGGTGAAGTTTTGCTTGTTGAATAAACTAGCCTATTGTCAGAAAACTGTACACAAGGACTGCCTAAACATTGGCCGAGAATGCATTATTATTACCCCTGATCATAGGGCTCTATTAAATCACTCCATATACCATCTCGGCTCCCTGGGGAGTATACAGGCCGCGCATCAGGCACTCAAGGGCTAATCAAACACATCAGCATTCACTGCCATCTCGGGTACCCATTTACTCCTGGGTGGAGAGAAGCAATGTGTGGCAAAATTCCTTGCTCAGGGACACATTTACCATGGATGGACTGGACCAGGATTCGAACCCAAAGCCTTTAAAACTAACCAAGGTTTTAAATATGGTTCACTAGACTACTCTGCCATGACAGGCCTAAAATAGGCATGGGAAATGAATGTGCGTGCAGTTCTTGATAATTCATATAATAATTCATCTGGTGTTTAATTTTACAGACGTTTTTTTAACCTTTTACAAAAGAGCTAGGCCACGGCCTTCATGATTTCCTGTCTTTAGCTCTATCACTAAAAAACAATTGCAGTGCTGGAAAGCATTTGGATTATATCATGCTTCATTTCCCATTCATTACTTACTGGTCAGGTGTACTGGATCTAATGATTGGATTAACCCTAATCCCATTTCCTTAATCCACTCCACAGCTGGAGATAATCCATTTATCTACACTGAGGTTCTTTCATGTTTCCCCCATCCTTCCTAAATCCTGTTTGCATTGTGGCTACAGAATAGGCTTAGGTGCTAAAGCTTTCTGAAACCTAGTTAGCCAGTGCCTTCCAATTTTTAGGGGTCTGTACTTTTAAAATGGCTGGTTGTGATTGCTTAATTGGAAGGTGTTTAGGGAAAGGGAGAAGGGGCAGTAATCCCTTTAAATGTTTTAACAAAGTTACTGATACCGGAAAATCATATTCTGCATTTTTACAAGCTCCTTATGGGTGATTCTAAGCCTTGAACTTCAATTTGACGACTAAACTTGATCAAACGGATCAAGATATATTTTGGCTTCAGCAGATTTTTTTTGCCAAAATAATCTGAGGGCCTTTTCACACTACCCACTTCTGTCTAGGGTAACATTTTACCTGTTTTGTTTCACATATTTAGGCCTAACCCACCCCAGCTAGGGCTGGAGTACATAATACGCATTGGACTTGTTTTTTTGGGAGGTTTTACCGAGACGATGGTAAAATGAAAATTGGCTAAATTTGACATGGGAAAATTTTACCGATACCGTGGGAGAGCATGCGCAGTGTCCCTTCACAGTATGACCTTCACGGCCTGGACGTACGCTTCCGACCCGATGTGTCCGCATTGGACTTATTGTCCCGGGAAAAGTTACCTGGTCAGTTTTTCTGGGCAGCAGTTGGCCAGGTAACCGCTGGACTTGGGAAAAGTTACTGAGAGGAAAACGTCCGAGGCTGTCTGCATTGGACTTATAATGGGAAAAATACCCATCATCTCAGTAAGTTTCCCCCCGAAAAAGTCCAATGCAGACAGGTCTTTTAAAAGTTACATGGATCAAGTTAAACCCTTTTAATTTGTCATATTCTTTAATACTTCTGTTGGCAGTTACATGTACACTGCAGTTTTGAAATAGTGTGTAATTTATTCAAAAATTTAATTGTAAAATTCCATTGACACCAAGCCTTTTAAAACATGTTTCGGATGTGACAGTCTGTTGGCATGATGGGCATCTTGGCAACTGATGTAAATAGGTTTCTAGGCCAAGACATATTCTAAAAGTAGAGACAAGGATATTATGAAAATATCCACTGGAGTGGGTTAAAAATGTCTGCCTCTTCCAGGACTGTGTGTACATTTTTGGGGTACCTCTCTGCAGCAAAATGTTTATACAGTGGTTAAACAAATGGGAGGCACTTCTTAAGCCCATCCATTATTATGTCAGAGAGCTCTTAACATTGGCAGCAAAATATGCCAGGGGTCAGAAAGTGCAGGCATTGGACTGTATTTCTCTCTGGGTCTGTTTGGCACTGTCAATATCCTTACATTGAAAGGGCAGTAAATTTTGTCTGAAAATGTGAGCTGACAAATTTGAGGTTTTCAACTGGTCTTCGATTTCATTGCATTGTCAAGTATGGCCAAACTTTTAAAATGTCGAAGGCCTAACCTTATGGGATGGAACAGAATTTAATATAGCCTAAAGGCCTGTCCGCATTGGACTTTTTTGGGGGAAATTTACCGGGACGATGGGTACTTTCCCATTTTTAATCCAGTTCGGACAGCCTAAGAAGTGTTCCTCTCAGTAACTTTTCCCGAGTCCAGCAGTTACTTTTCCTGGCCAACTGCTGCCCAGGAAAATTGACCAGGGAACTTTTACCGGGACGATACGGATAAGTCCAATGCGGACACATCGAGTCGGTAAAAGCGCTCTGGAAGCATATGTCCGGACCGTGAAGGTCAAACTGCGAAGGGACACCGCGCATGCTCTCCCACTGTCTCGGTAAAATTTTCCCGTGTCAAAAATAATAATAATAGGCAGTTCTTATAGAGCGCATTTCAGAACAGACAGAACTCCCAATGCGCTTTCTGCATTCAAAGTCCAAATGCGGACAGCAGTAAAATGTAGCCATTATTTTATAAAAAAAAGACTTTAAAAAATTTGGATCACAAGCTTTGCACACAAGGCACCCTTATTTTAGAATGTGGGTTATCATACATGTGTACTTTAGAAGTATTTTGTTTCTAAGAGCATTGAACAGCAAAGCAAAGCAATTCTTGAATTTGTATTTTGACCTTGACTCTGAGTTGACCCCTCATGACCTTTCCTGACCCTTGGGCCATCAAAATGGCTCCACTTACACCTTATCTAAACAAGTTGTCATTTGTGCTCTTTGAGAGGTTACCAAAGTTCCTAATTTATCTATCTGGGGACACTTAACCTGTTGGTCTCTGTTCTCTCACCAAGATAAGATATCTTCCTGTGTTAAAAGCCTTACAAATCATGTTATGACAGTTTCTGTAAATATGAAACTTTTTGAGAAGATCCAGGTATCAAAAACAAAATGATCTTGTTAAGATAGTTGATAGTTGGTAGAGATAAAACTTGCCAGGGTATTTGTAAATTGTGTAGTTTGGAATTCTTTTCTGCACTTGCTTAGTACTCTACAAGGTCAGTTGAAGGGAGGGTTTTTGTCCAGATTAAGGTGCCAGGAACCTTGCCAAATAGGATAGTTTTGAGAAACTGCAAATATCAGTTTTCCCTGAGTAGACAAAAATGTGGTGGTATTTTGAAAGTCGCTTGTTTCTAGGTCAGCTATAGCTAAAATTTGATATTTAAGTTTCACTTATTTATTTATTTTTTATTTATTTATTCACCACATCCAACAGCGGAAGAACCACCAATTACAGGAATGGGATCAATTAATAGATATTTGAATAACTATCAACTTCTAAGTTGAATTAGATTTAGAAACGGCCAGAGACACCGGGGAATCCCTCCTTTTTCTCTTCACGAAATAATGCTCTGGGATCTTTAAAATGCGTTACCGAAACCTAACACTCGACCAATGGTTTTACATCCCTTCCGAAGGACGGAACAAGTGTGAGTAAGTGCCTTGCGCAAGAGCACAAGTGCCATAACCCTTCACGGCCAGGAATCGAACCCACATTCTAGTACTGGCACAGGAACTTGAGTTCGACGCATCATGATTCAGAATATCACCCAATAAGAGTTTAAAAGGGTCTTTTATTAGTTTTTACCTTTTGATGTCCGCAAATCCGGTACAGAGGCTTTAAATGATTGGCTTAATCTGACCTTAACGACCCAGTTGAAAGACATTGAATAATTTAACCAGTAAATTGGCTCAGATTGAAAGCGTTTCAACGTGTACAAATGGCACACCCAAGCCTGAAATTTAGCTTAAGACGATCACCAAGCCACATTATTCTCATTAAGAAAAGTACGCCTGATGATCGTGATTCGAGCTATCAAAATCAGCCATCCGCGACGCATGTATTTGTGACAATTTTTTTCCCTAGCCGTAATTCATAGCGTCGGTTGGAGACACTGGCAAATGCACTTTTCAGACAGCTCCCCCGAGACTAACCAGAAAAGTGTGGTCGATACGTCCATGGTTGCGAAGTGTTGATCATTCGTAAGAACCTTCAGATCTGTACAAACACGAACCTGCATTTTCTTTCACCGATTCCGACCCCCACTTTATGTCTAAATGCCCTTTTAGACAATCTCCAATCTTTAACGCACACACAGGCCAACCTACACGCGAATCTTTGTCACTGGATTCGTAATTGGATCATATTTATTTTTGTGGCTGAGATGACACAACTGACACAGATGGACAAATAGAAGTAGTCGAAGCGCATCCCTTGTGCTCATATTTTACGAAGCCATGGTCCAAGCCGGTTTTAGCTATACAGAGAGTAGCAGGATTGCTTTTCTAATTGCTATGTCAGAGTAGTTTTCTTCCTTCCAGCAGATGATAGAAACCAGACGCAGTTGTTGAGCCTAATCTTGGCGCGATCATTGTGCATGTAGACCCCTCGTAGACTTGATTCAAGTTTGTTTAATAATCAGGCCTGGGTCTGAGTAGGCAAGTCCAAAGGCTGGTTGTCTGATGGTAAAGTTTTTTTTTACCAAAAAGGTCGACCAAAGACCAATGACATAAAGCTAGGATGTCATGAAGAGAAAAATTATGTTTGACCCCCCTCCAACCCCCTCCAAAAGCCTACAGACCCTCTGATAAGCAATTTTAAATGAATTCAACAGCAAGTGTAAATGCTATCTGAATTAAAGGCACAGGCTCGTCAGCAATGCGCGCGCGCGCCAAATTCGTGCCACGAAATACGCAGCTCCATGCCTTTGCTATGTCCCATGCCTTTGCTATGTTGCTTCTTTACATGACATCCTAGCTTTTTGCCATGACGTCATTGGTCCTTGCAAAAGGGGAATTTAATCAACTTTTTTGGCAAAAGAAATCTCCCCCTCGAAAAAAAACCAACCTATACCGAACAGAACCAGAACATTTTCAGCTGTTCATCTTTCCTGGATGGCTTAAAACTAAACCAGAGATGTAATTTATAAATGTGATTTGAAGCGGATGATCCACAGTGAAGTTGCAACTGTGTTTTATGGAAATAGTAGCAAGGAAGCGGCAATGAATTATCCCAAGTTTGCAGAAGTCTTGACAGAACATCCTCGTGGAATGAAAAGTAATAAATACAGCATTCAAGACTCCATCTGTACGCTGGTTCTGATCGAGATTTATGACCTCTGAGACTTGCAACTTGTATACTGGATGCCTCCATACAGCTGAGAAATCTGACAGCTTCCAGTGTAAACTAGTAACACCTGCCTCTGGTTGTCATAATTTATATTTCATGAGAATACGTTCAAACATCGATAACAAAAGCGCTGTTAATAAAGCACACTGCTTTATAACGAGGAGAATTTTTGATACGATATTGTTGTTCTTCAATGTTTTCATTCCTGATAAGATGAGGTTCCTGTTATAACAAGGTAATCTGCAAAGTCTCAAGGACCTCTTATTACCAAGCATTACCAGAAATACGTTAACACCCATTCTGCGCATGCGCGAACTTACATTGACCGCGCGTTTGTGCAGCGTCTTGACAACAAGACGTCACAATGTGCATACCAACGATCAGAACGAAAATGCAAATAGCCTACGCCAACGATCTAATCATTGTGTGTTTGTTGTCTTTTTTGGATGAAAATACTGATTATTTTACATTGTACATGTGCCATGTGAAAATCACCCCATTTGTGCAATGATTTGCGAGGCAAAAGGCACATGAGAGCATATAATATGACCGACTTCAGGGCTTTCTGCCGAGAAAACGGCTAGCTGTAGCAAATTTACAAATAGTGCCAATAAAGTGCCCAGGTATTTTAAAGTTTACATCATTTTTTTACGTGAACTTCTACAGTGTACATTGGCATGACAAACGTACAAATCTGTAATCTAACTATGTATACCATAGCGCAGCATTGATCGTGCAACATGTAGCGCGCGATGCAAGCGCGCGATGCAAAGGCAGTTGGTTCTTAGTTACATGTAAACAATTACTGCGCGTGCGCTGTGCATAACGTGGTATACGGTGCCCTCATTTGACACGGGCAGTTCACAAATTTCTGGTAATGGGTTTGACAGTATAGTGTGTTCAGACGACTGGTACAAATTTAGCACTTTCGACTGCCCAAAAAGTACAATTTCTACACATATCAACTCTTTATTATGTTCTGTAAAGATTGGCAGATCGCACCGTCCCGTAATTCTGTTGGTGCATGCAAGCATTTTGTTAGCTTAAAGAGCCAAGTTTGTTTGCGTACGTTTTATAGGAAGTAATCATTGACTTTTTGGTGTTCAGAGGCTGGTAACTTTTATGTGGATTACTGATTATTTCAATATGTGTGCAGGTGACGTGTGATATGACAGGTGTAATGAAAGATTGAGGGGAGGGGGTGGCAAAGTGGACATTAATGTGTGCTAGTTGAACGAAAATGATATAGTAGGTGCTATTATGTCTGAAAAGTGCTTTTATTCAAAGATATAAATGTGTAATCAATATACTGTAATTAATAGTTTGCCGGATAAAGGTCACATGCAGGGGTCACATTTTTACGTTTTCTCCCCTGTATGCGCACTCGGGTGGAACGGCGCATGTTTCTATTGGCGCTTACCGGATAAATTCCCCAGCATTTTCCTTCCTCGAGAAGGAAAATTTCCAGGGAAAATTCTCTCCGCCATTTACCGGAAAATAGCGGATAAGACCTGTTTCTACTGATCACATTTTCTGTCTTTTCTGCAGGCATTATCCGGTAAATGGGTCTCAATAGAAACACGCCTAAAGAGTTTTGGCTGTTAATTCTTTCTGGCAATGAGTTTCAGCTTGTATTGTGTTAACTGGAAAAGTGTCATGATTTTTCTTTGCAAAGTTGAAATGGAAGAACGCTGGAAAATTAAAACTCATTTGTGCAATGTTCAGGTACATGTACCTTTTAAAACAATTTTAAATTTTATGTCGATTACTATCAGGAATAGTGATATTTATTCACAGAACTGTCCTAAAGACGTGGCCTTCACCCAACACACGTATCTGCTTCCAATTATACAGCAATCAAATTACAGCTTTGAACATTGCAATAGTCTCTGAGCCCAGTACATGTCATGTAATGCAAGTCAAAATTCTCATTAAAATTTGCTCTGTTCTCAATGTAGTTGCTATAATTTGATTTGCCAGGACCTGTGGCAAGGCGTTAACATTCCTTTACTTCTAAACATCTTGGCTGTTTGAAACCTAAGGGCTATTAAAGACAGGTCTTTCTGATTGAATGAGAAACAATGGGGTTCATTCAGCAAGGTGTAAACTCCTTCTGGCAAACATGAGAAATGAATTTACTTTGGCTAGAAATGAAATGAATAGTATGTGTTTAGAAGGCTGGACTTTTCTAAGCCCTTTAGGCTTGTGTTGTTTGGGAAAACTTTTTTTCAGTAGGTCACGCTTAAACAAATGTTATTGAAAGTCAGTGACATACATGTAGTTACGACTCAAAATTTCTCCATGTAATTCTCGTCTACCATTCATTGATTGAAATTTTTCTTCGGTGGCCATGCAGAAAGGTACTGTGACCCCACTGTAAAATATCACAGTGCATGCCCTGTAACTTTTACAGGGCGAAACTGTTCCTACTGATACAACCCTGTCAAAGTACCTCATCTGAGCAGAGAGTAGTTTGCGACCCCCGGCTCTGGATCAAGTGTAAACGGGGTGTTAGAACTACAAACACCGTGTTTACACTCGAACCGGCAAAGGTGGATACAGACCCAGCATTTTTATTGCGACCGCAAAGCTGAAAATTGTCTGCGTTTACACCACACATCGATTCGGCCTCAGCTCGCCTTCAGAAACCGCAAATTGTAACTGCAGCACATGCATGAGCTGTAAGGTGTTGCGGCACTAGTGCCGGATTGTCGATAATACCTACTACACAGCAGGCACCGCCCCAAGGACTCTCAAATTGCCGAATCTGTATTCGGGTAGCATTTACACTACAAGTAACCTTGACAATTGCAGGGTTCAACCCTACCCCAAAGGTGACTTGGAAAAGGCGAATCAGACCCGGGTCTTTTTCAATTCACCTTTTGCGTTTACACTTAGCGCCTACCCGGCTTCAACTCCTCTTTTAAGAAACTGCGGGGTTCGATTTGGCAAAGGCAAATCGAGAGTAAAGGGGCCTAAATACACTCAACACCTTAACTTTCCAACCATTTCACCTTTCGGTGACCCAGTCTAACTATTAAACAGCAGGGGGCATGCTTCAGTTTCGAGACCTTTTCCCCCCAGAAACTTGCAGTGTTCAGGTATGATTTCCGAGACCACACAAGCAACGTAATTCAAGTTTTGTGTCCTCCCTGCAGCAGTCTATTGGGCAGTGGGATGAACTTGTTAGATTTGGTTAACGTGATAAGTTACGGGCTGTCTGCAATCACCTGTTGAAAAACTGAGGCTTGCAGAAGAAAGAAACCATTGTCTGCACTGCCCTTTTTAGGTAGATTCATAGTTTTAAAGGATTTTTTTTTTTTTTTTTAAGTATACCTATCCCAAATATCTCAGGAATTTTTGTACGTTTGAAATCAGTTCTTGAAATTGTGAATGAGCATCTTAAAATAAGAAATTTGACGTAAAAAAAAAAAAACCACATGAGGCTGAATCAAAGTTGTCAATAACTTTATCAAAAGACGGTATTCTACATAGAACTGTCAATCACAACAGTCTGAAGACTGATGTTTATAGCAGTTGAGTGTTAACAAGGTGCAAATTATACTGTGGGACTTGATTACCAGGCCCAGATTCAATTTGATTATTGTAAGGTTGGCTGGCCCATGATCCCTGAGGGCATTTTACACTGGTAGCCTCTGGACCCATGTTGGAATCGACCCAAGTTTAGATTTGACTTTTTAATCTTATGTTGAACCCTGTATTATTTCAAACTTCTTTCACACAAACCAAGCTTATTTTACCCCGGGTGAGTTTAACCCATTGGGAGTGATTCACACTTAAACACCACTAACCTATGGTTAGGCAATTGACTAGTAGGAAAAGAGAAATTAATGACGCTCGATCTAACGCGAGTTAAATCCCACTAATTTCACACTAGCATTTTCAAACCAGGGTGAGTCTATGTAATTCTGCGACCCGACTCACCTTTTAAAAACTTAGTGGCAATATGTCGGTCAACATTTAACAATTTCGTCAACATTTAAAGGCACGCGCTCGTCAGCAATGCGTGTGCGCCAAATTCGTGCCACGAAATATGCAGCTCCATGCCTTTGCTATGGAGCTGCGTATTTCGTAGCTCGAATTTGGCGCGCGCGCATTGCTGACGAGTCTGTGCCTTTAACATTTAACAATTTCGGGAATTGAGCAACAGTCTCAGGTAAGTTTTACCAAAATTAGTCCAATGTGTTAATTCTTTTATTTGATCCAGTTACTGAGACCCAGATTAAAGTAATTGACTCACTCAACGAGTTGACACACTTTAGTGGTCATAGTCATTTGTATATATGCCAACTAGAGAAGTCCCTCTCCCCACCCCCTCCACTTGACTTTCTGACTCCAGGTTAAATTGACCCAGTCAGTTTTCTCAGGAAGAGTTTGGCTGGTAAAAATAGCCACTAGACTTGGGAAAACACCCACAACATGATAGTATCCTGGGTTGTCCAAACTAGACTTAATGTGGTTAAAGTAACCACCCACTTGGTAAGTTTTTCAGAAAAAGAAAAAAAAATCCAATTTGGACGGGGTGTAGGTTTGGTAAAATGTGCGCGCTATAAATGGAAACCAGATTTGCACTAAGCTATGCTCTGTTTCCTATACAGTCTCCAATCCCAATCTGGTCGACGAATCGCACACATTGTTGACTTTCACGGTTATATCTGCGAGTACTTATCAGTAATATTAAGTTATATCTTCTCTAACTTAATTAACCTGTGCTGCGACCTAAGCTGTTGAAAAACTTTAGCACCGTGCGAGCTGATTGGCAGCCTGGTGGCTAGCTTATTTCTGGAACGTGTTTCAAATTTATGGCCGGCTTGCAGACGATCTCTCAACCCTTCCAATTTCACGGATATGTTCTGACAGACAGATATGTGCAAGACTGAGAAGGGTAAATCCGAGAAAAAACATTTGTGAATGGAGCGAAAATGTGTTGAAGGACTGTAGAACTCTGGAAATGTCATTGACCATGTGTGGAGCAGGATGTTAGTGGAGTGTCTATGTTGAGTAATGAAATTGTAGGTTTATCAAATTTGTCTGAGAGGAAAAATTGTCGTGAGAGGAAACAAACTACTTTCAGATTTGAAAGGAATGTTTTTGGTTGCTAGGCAAAGATAGGGCTTGTTAATGGCTTCTCTGTTTGAGCTGGATTAGGATGAACAAAGAACAGTGAGAGAAATGCGGGCCCGTAGGATGGGGAAGGGGCGGTGGGGAGGTGAGGCACAGTCTGAGTTTGAGGAAGGGGCATCTAAGCTTTTCATATTGCATGCAAAATTTTTTAGAAATAAATTTTGCAAGACTTCCATGGAATTTTTAGTGCAGGAAATTCATGGAATTTCGTTGCTACTGGTCTTGGCCTTAGTGTTCTTTTGCAATTCTCACATAGGACTTTTTAATTTTTTCCAAATGGAAATTATGGAAGTGATTTCAGAGACAAATTTCCTGTCCTGATCAAGAAATATACATTTTGTGCTCAAGGCTAATTTATGCAAAGTGATAAGTAAATTTTAATAAACATTTGCTAATTTTCTTGGTTTACCAAAGTTTTCGACTTTCCATCTGAGATATTGAAAACAAAAAATGTCGCCAATAGAGCTTCTGCACTGGCGGCCATGACAGGGGGCAGGTTTTCTTATTTAAATGATGTGACAATGGAACCACAAAGCTCCTACTCATGCATGACACACGGTGACAATGTGACTGTTTCCTGTCATGGCCACCGTGCAAAGGCTCTATTGGAAGTTATAAACTAGAATGGTGATATTTATAGAACTTTATCATCCCACAAAATATTAAAAAATCCATTTTGTAACATTGTTTTTTGTGTGTGTGGATATTTCACTAATATACCTTGAAGAAAAAAATGAAGAACTTGTTTATGTTAATTCGACCATGAACACAGACATAATCTTTATAAAAATGATTCCTCCTGCATTCAACAGCTCCACAATCCTAAATGTTAATCAAGCATACAGGCATCTGACCACTTCCTTGGTCGATGAATTACTCCCATTTTGAAACGGCAGTACATAATTACAACCAAACTGAAACTAGATCCTTTAAGGATTCCTTTGAAATGACTTCAACCACCATCAAGACTCCTTTGATGTGGTGCAAGGGTCAAGCCTCCAGTTTCTCATAAACTTTCATCAAGCAAATGGGAAAAAGAAATCATGCTCCGCAAGAAAAGGCGGTGCGTCATTTCCTATTTTGGGATTTAATGTACGTTTTTATTTTAAGGAGATACATGTAGGTTTAGTCTTTTTCTTCTTGGTTAAAGCAGTGTCATTTTGAAATTGTTTTTCTGTGAATTTTACGGAGATGTTGAAAAATAATTTGGAGGTTCAGTTGCACTTTTGGGTTGGAGACTTGAAGCCTGTTTTGAAGGTCTAATTGTTTTTATGCAAATGTGAATTTGTGCAAATTTCTTTTTCTGTTTTCAGTTTTCTGAAGGTCTCTGGTTCGAATCCTGATGGCCATCGTTAGTATAAATAGGAGAACTTTCAGCAGTATTCATGTGAAACAAACACTTGGAATAATAATAGGCAGTTCTTTCTGCATTATTACACCTGGTCATTGGGCTCAGTAATATCATTCATTAATCCTTCTCAACTCCCTGGGGAGTATGCAGTCCGGTGCAGCTTATGCGCACGGGGACTAATCAAACACATCAGCTTTCACTACCCTCACAGGTACCCATTTACTCCTGGGTGGAGAGATGCAATTCACGGCAAAATGCCTTGCCCAAGAGCACAATGTTGAAACTAGTTTTTTTTCATTTTAAAATGGCAGTGATGTGGGAAAAAGTTCACTCTTAAATTTGTCTCGTTCGATTACAATTTGAAGTTGATTAAACTTACATATTCATTAAAAGATTCATGACAGTTGACATTTTCATTTACACTGATTTCGAAAGTACCGTGTAATTCCGCAAGGATTAATCCAACTTGAGGATAATAGGCCATATACAACATTATAATTTGTTGAAAATTTATGAATTTAGAACTTATTTAACAACTGAAAATGCTCACTATTAAATTGCTAAAAACTCGGTCAGGTTCGCCATTAGCCGGAATTGAGCTTTTTAATGTCACTGCAGCTTACATTATCTGTTCTAATCAAACACAATCACTTGCTGTTGGTAAAAATCCGACTACGCTTCATGGTAATTTGGTCCCTGATGTTTGTTTATTGTAATTTAGCAGGAAATGGCGATCATTAGCCTGATGGGTTCGGCCTGAAAACATAATAAAATGAGACCGGCTTTAATGGTTTTTAGCTTGGATGGTTTTTAGCTTGGATGGCCGATGTGACAAACAGTTTATTTTGCAATCTTTCCTCCATGTTTGTATATCTTGCGGAAAAGAGCGGTATTAATTCTTGTCGTTTGATTAGAAATTGAAGTTGATTGACTTTCGGCGGTTCATTTGTTAGGGGATTCTCAACGTTTTCATCAACGCAGTTGTGCAAGGCAATTACGCTAAGATTAATCCACCTTAAAGGTCTAACACAACACAGGATTTTTTTTGTAAAATGGATAGATTAGAAGCTTATATAAATTAAAAGCTCATATTGTTGCAAAGACCCATTTATTTTGTGTCCAAGGTTGTCAGAAAAGTACATTAATAGGCTATAGTGTCAGTCTTGTACCATTTTACAAAATACAATATTTTCGCATACCTTCTTTGCACATAAGCAAATGGAAGAACGCTTGAAATTTTAGCGTGGGACTTTTGCCTAGCCTAGGGCTGGTAAAATGATCATAATACTGCCTGGAAGTAGCCCAGGGCGGTTGTGTTTTTCAGGATAATACATATTGGCTGAGCCATTAAAAACTCCTTAGCACAATCTCAAGTAGTCCACAAGGGGCCCAGAGCTCCTGTATCAAGGAGATGGAACAAGTGTTTTGAGGAATACAGGGAGACAAGGATGGTCAAGTGCTCCTGGATGGCTAATGTCAGAGTTGATTAGTTTGTGACTTAAAGGGAGGGTAAAACCGTGTTCAGATAGAGGAATTTCAAATTGTCAAACGCACTTTCTTTTGTGGTGAAATTTGCAAATGAAAAGCATAGGACGTAATACAATGTCTCAGCATTTGAAACGAAGCTGTCAGTGCTAGTTTAAAATTTGTCATTTGGGCTGACTTTTTGGTAAATTATACTGCGACGCTGTTAATTGTGGTGAAAAACGAATGCTCTTTGCACTTTCAACTTTCCAAATTTGGCCAAACAATTAATAAGGTGACATACTTTAGTATTTCTTTCTGGTATTCATACCAAGGATTCCTCAATAGTGCTCATTGCACTGTCACTCACAAGTGTGAGGAAACCCATGAAGAATTAGAATTAGAAATGGCCAGAGACACCGGGGATTCCCCTTACTCTTCACGAAAGAATGCTCTGGGATCTTTAGAGTGCGTTACCGTTACCTTGGTTAAATTGACAGCTTGTTTACACTTGATCCCAAGCTTGTGATCGAACACAAAGCCCAGGATCAGCTCTGGATCACAAACTAAGTGTAAACACTCTCTCGAACAAAATTTGCCCCGCATCAAACCCCGAAAATTGATCCCTGTCCGGAAAGGATTGAACCCCAATTAGTTTGTGATAATTGTACCGCATCCGGTGCACGCAGCCTTAATGAGAAAGTGCCTAAATTCTAAAGAGTACAAATCTCAAACATCACTTTTATGTTGATTAACGTTGTGCATTATCGACCGGCAATGTGCTGCATTAAGCCTCATAATTGGCAACGTTAATAGAGAGTGTCCTCTAGTGGTAAAAATGTGAGATGTCGATTTTACAGAACACTCAACACCGAGTAAGAAATGTCTTAAGATTTTCATCACAACTTTAGTTTTTCATCACAACTTTAGTTTTTCAATCTCAATTTCACATGCTTCCATACTTGACCGATTCCTGTACAGACCTACATTACCATCAACTGTAAGACCCACCAAGTCATAATTTGATGAACTACTTGCCCGTGTAATTGGAGCGCGGAGTCTGTGCTCTTGAATAACATCACTGTTGTTCTTGCAAACTTCCTTAACTGTAACGAACCCGCAATCCACACCGTGCACAGAAGCCCGGGACAAATAGACAAACTTTACAAAGTCCCGTCCACTCGAGTCGTTCAGGATGCAACTGATTTGCCGCAGACTTTCTCCCATTATTGACCGGCCGGGATTGGGTTGCGTTTGTTCAATCATTACGGGGGAAATGCGGCGTCTCGAGAAAGGACCGGGTTTGCGTGTCTCTCTGATGAGCGGTCTGTTTGGAGTGCGGTTTGCGCTAGTTGCATTTTGATTTAAACGCTCCAAAGAGTTTCAGCCCCAAATTGTCTTTCTCTTCCCTATAACAACATTAAATTGATACAAATGTGGACAAATGTCTGTGAGTTGATGATTCTCAAATGACGTCACTTCCAACAAATTGTCACGTGCATCAGGATCTGCGCCGTATTTCCAACATATATCGAGCAACAAGCACGCGTGTTTAGAACATTTTCCAGGGTGTGCGTGCGCGTACTTGATGGCGTTGAATACCAGGCATGCAACTTTTTAGCTGACCAGCTGATTTCCTCTTTCTTGTTTCCTCATCTGTCCCACAAGTCCCTGGGTCTTAATTCAAGTCACAAGCTATGCAAATGAACTCCAACAGAGGCATTCTTTTGTGCATGTTCATCCTTTGCTTCTTGTTACTGGACTTGTGCGGGACTTGTTATGTACTTGTGATTTTATCCGCTCTGGACTTGTGATGGACTCAACTACAACCCTGATTCTAACTTGGCCCAAGCTGTGCGAAAAGCGACTCATTTTTCGCAGAGTGCATCATTCGCACGAAAATCATTCGCACGACCTTTAAAAAAGCAAAGAGTGTAACAAGCCAGTAGTGTTAATATTTCACAACCAGCATGCCAACCCTTTGCCAAACCGTTCCCATCCATGGTATGCCTTGATCGCTCTTGGCACTTTCGGATGCATCCCTTCATAATTTGTCTGTCATCCTGTCCCAATTCAGACCAATCCGTCATCGTAAACTTCTAACATCATTCCCATACACTGTCTGCAAGAAATCATCGGCATACCAACAGCGGGTCTTGGAATGCTAACATTTGTCCATGCTTTCTCACCAACCGTGCCGTGCAATTCTAACAGTCCGTTCATCTTTGAGGGGTCATCCATTCCATAAACGTGTTAAGCATGCCAGTTATACTGAATTTCTATTTTAAAAAAATGATAATAATAAAAAATAGACAATTTTTTGCAGTCCTTTTTCTTCACTACAAATGTAGCTCTTCTCAGGTTAAGGTTGAAAAATATGATTTTGCATAATCATAAAAAAAATGAAAAGTTTTGTCAGTCATCCGGCTTGCGACGTACTGTACCGGTGACCCAGCATCTGAAACAGGCTGCTAGTGCTGATTTGAAATTTGTCACTTTGGCGCTGGAAACTCGGTGGTTAAGTGGTAAAGACATCTGCTCTAGTACCCGGTATACAGACTTTTGTGGGTTCGAGTCCCACCCCAGCTACACTCTGAGTTTTTAGCGTGTGTCCCGGGGAAATGAAATACTTTAACAATAGTGTGTCATGGATTCCATTTAAAAGAAACTATTGATCGATGCAAAAATAACATTTTAGTTTTGACTTGGGCCCAAATCTTAGCTGATTAAAAATTCTGTTGTTAAAGGCACAAGCTCGTCAGCAATGCGCGCCCGCCAAATTCGTGCCACGAAATACGCAGCTTCATGCCTTTGCTATGGAGCGGCGTATTTCGTGGCACGAAATTGGTCCACGCGCATTGCTGACGAGCCTCTGCCTTTAAGCAAAGCTTTATTTCTCTCAAGGATACAACAGTCAATTTTACCACATTTAACTCAAAATGTTGCTTACCGTACCACCAACGTATAGTTTGCACGATTAGTCCTGCACTCATTTTTGTGTGGAAAGGTTTGCCAGTGTCCTGGCATTCGATTTTTCGAAGATGGCCAAATACTTGTATTCAGTTTACGAAAACAAATCCTAAGCACCTGGGTTTCAAATCACTCAAAGACAAGATTTCTTTATTCAATCCCAGATCCAAAACCCATTGAGTTGAGGTAACCCTGCACTGTAGCAGACTTGTTTTGATGTCCAATTAAATTCCACTAAATGCACCATTAGGTACACTAGATCCTGCCTGGATTATCAAAACAGATTCATAACCTTTTGTATTAGGTCACTCGGGCCATATGGTGGGACTTTGTCACAGTAGGTTAGGTATTACCAAGTTGACTCCGCAACTACTCGGGCCATATGGTGGGACTTTGTCACAGTAGGTTAGGTATTACCAAGTTGACTCCGCAACTCTGCATAACCTCTGTCCTAACTTTTGTCTAAAGTGGTGTTCCCATTGGACTAATTTTGGTAAAACTCCCGTGGTTGTGCGGGAGAGTAACAAAATTTAGTCCAATGGGGACGCACGGAGAATTAGCGTTCCTGTAAAGCTACCGCGACCACGATGTAAAACTTAAAGGGTGAGAGAGGCCGCGGAAACTTTCCGCTCAGCTGCGGGAGTTTTACAGGGCCATCGAAAAGTCCAATGGGAAAAGTTTCGCCCTGTGAACACGACCCTGCAGTAAACTATGGGCCTGCACGGCAAAAGTTTACTGCAAGGTCGCGGTAGCTTTCCGCATGGGCACTGAAAACAATTGCAAATGGGAACGCATGGGAAGATTACACGAAGGAATGTTACCGAAGGTCGCGGTAACTTCCGGCGAGGCAGCGGAAAAGAAAGTCCAATGGGAACATGCCTTTTGTCACAGTAGGTTAGGTTTTACTAAGTTGACTCGGCAACTTTGCATAACCTCTGTCCTAACTTTTGTCTAATCCTTTCCTAACCTGCTGTGGAGTTCATACCATTGCAAGCTCATACAAATTGACCCTGAGCTTTAAGATATCGTAACGATACGGTTCAAAAATATAATTTCTCTCATCCCAAGTTTGGTAGTTTCATTTTAATGGTTATCAAGCACCATACCAAATTGTGTTTAGTTAAAAAAAAGAAATACATACTCTGACCAATGAAACACATTTTATCAGTCAGTAATGTGTATGACCACCTCTCGTGACAAGGCTGACTGCACCAGCCTCAGTAAGACTAAGAGCCGCTTAGGCAGGATGTGCCACTCTAACTCGTCTTCTAGAACTACTGTACTTAAAAATCCTACTTTAAAATTGGTTTTACGAAAATTAGGTTATGAGAAAATTGTTAGCAAAATGTGTTTCCATTTGAGTTTTTGTTTGATACATACGGTAGGTCAAACTTTGACATATTTTTAAAAATTTGGCCATATTAGGTCAGGGTCAAAGTTCACAGTTGATGCGTCACCAGTAAAACATTCCATTGGCTGAAAGTTTTCAAGAGCTCCGAAGAAGGGATAGAGCATGTGAAATCCATGTTTTCAGCGCTCTTTCATAAGTCTGGCACAAATTTTACACAAGTCGCAGCCAGATGTTCCGCTTCCTCTACAATCTGGCCCAAATTACCTCGGACTCTCCCAAAACCCGAATCTGGCCAGATGGTTTATAGATCTATCCGCAGTCGTTTGGAAAATGGAATATAGGCCTACTGACTTTGTTCACTGTGGCCGGGAGCACAGTGCGTATCAGGACTGGCTCATTTACTTCCTCAGTTGCCTACTTTTGGTAATATCGTGAAATTAATTTTTTTTGTTAGCCAATTTTGATGACTGATGTTCACAGATTTGGTCTGTTTCCGACATGCTGGTCGAATTAAGGATTCTCTGCCAGACGGCGTCTGAAAACAGTTTTTGTTGAAAGTTTTGTTTTGGAGTTGTTTTGGGAGGGATTGACTATTTGTCAGTGAATGATTTTTAAATAGGTTGCGTTGAGTGACAAATGGAACATTGCAGATTTTTGTAAACTAGTTCTCACATGTTGGTCTCATTATGGCGAGCCCGGTGCATTTTTAAGAGATTCTGTAAAATATTTGCAGTGTGGAAATCATTTGACAAAATTGGTTTGCAAAAGTTGTTTTCACTTTTTAACACAGTTTTACACCAAAAGTTTTCCGACTTACACTATAGTTTCAGCTTACAAAATGTATTTTATTTAATTTAATTTTTTTATTATATTTTATAATTAAATGTTTATTTTGTACAGAAGTCGTACCAGCAACCGAGTCATTCACCAATACTCCAACGTTTGACAAAGAGCCAGACGATGCCTACATCATCAAGAATAAACCGGTGACGCTGTCCTGCAGTGCGCGACCGGTCGAACAACTATACTTCCAGTGTAACAGCGACTGGATGGATGCCTCTCGGTTAGAGCACCACGAAACGTTTGACGATAGGGAGGAATCTCTCATGATTATAAGCATTTGTAAGTATGTCTTTCTTTAGTTGGAGAGGAAAGATTTGTTTGGAATTATCGATAAATTTAATTTAAAATGTTACGTATGTATTGGTATGAATTTGGGGCACTTGTTTTCAATGTTGGCAACACAAATCATTTTGATGATAAACTTTGCAACCAATGCAGTGTGTGCTGTGCCATATTTAAAGACGGGTTACATGATTGGAAAACTTAAAAACTGCATTATCTCTATGTGTGATTGAGGATGTGTATGATACAAACCAACCTGTGTAAGTCAGCTCAGTACCTAATCTACGTCCCGAGAAAACAATGAAAAACTGTCCTTTCAAGAAATTGTGCGAAGCCGGTGTCCGACTCGGGCTGGTTGCATGGTTATACTGAGGAGACGTGGTGGTCGATAGCGTGTAGACTTTCGGTCAAGAAGTCCATGGTTCGTAACCTGGTCATTGCACCGCGTTGTGTCCTTGGACAGGACACTTCACTCCAAGTTGTCTCTCTCCACCCAGGTGTATAATTAGGTACCAGCAAATACGGTTGGGGAAACCCAACTAGTTGCTGGGGGTAGACCTGCAATGGACTGGCATTCCATCCAGGAGGAGTAGCAATGCCACAGAAACCTCCATGCCACAAACCGGGGATGAGTACAGGCCGTATGAGCCAGTATCCATGGGCTCGTAAACGTCTTACCATGGTTATACTAATACCACGGTAATCAGGACCCATTTTTTTTTCACACGGGGATGCCCTTGTAAAAAGTGTGTGCACACACGTTTATATAAATTCAAAAATCTGTATTGACCTGATTCAACCTCTCCAGTCCAAGTGCCAAACTGCAAAGGGTTACGACATTCGTTTTTTTATTTTTAAGATGGACAAAAACTTTTCTTGTCTCAACAGCGATAACCAAAGATGACGTGGAGCAATATTTTGGGGCTGAAGACTACAACTGTGAATGTGTTGCCTGGAGCGTGTCAGGCGCAGATCCGCAAACGTCGCAAACACGTGTACGTAGTCGTAAAGCCTACGTGCGGATAGCATGTAAGTAAACAAAAGATGAAGTAACGGAGAGAGTTAAAAAATAAAGGGTAAACCTTTTTACTGTTTGGTTCCGAATATACCATTTCTAAATCTAAAATGGATAATAAAATCGAAACTAAATATTCGAAAATTCAGTTTAAAGTTTCAACTCTAGGTTGGAGCATTTATTCTTTGATAGTGAGATTGATCATGTGATCAAGAGTTACACTTCTGGAATAGGCAACACCGTAACCAAAGCGATATGTGAGACTCCATTGTGAATTATATTTGTGACTGTTTGAATGAGGAATGGCACCATAACCAGAATTGGATCTCATATTTTTCTCAAGTAATTTCCTTTTCGTTGAAATAGATGCAACTGCGCTAAAGCTGTCTTTACAAATCCAAGATTATTTTTAGTTATTTTGCGTGGCAGTCAGGATGCCCTTTAAAAATAAATCCTGGAAGTTTAATATTGGCGTTTCCCGTCGATATTTGAGCAAGCGTGCTTCAAAACGATCTTCATTTTCGCAATTGAAGAGGTTCACCCCTTCGCCTCCCAGATTTAATTCTGTTTACGGACATTTAATTTTAATTCAGATCTTGGGATGGATACATGAAGGCAAGTTTTTGAAAAGTGGCCTTTCTTTTCATCCATTGTGTCCCAAACATTGTCAGCCTTTCTCCGATCAAAATGTGCTAGATCATTTATCTTTTCTTCCAGCCATTTTCCCACCTCCCTTGGGCCACAATGAACAGAGGCAGTGCCGGCCAGGCATTCAGGATTACTGTCACTTTGTGTTTAATTGAAAACAGTGTCTATTTCTGGCCGTGTTTGCACGCACAGCTCCGGTTACGCATTTGGGGCGCGTCGGCTTTGATGGGCGAACAATGGTCCCTTGAACGGCGCGGTTCAATTAGCTAGTGAGCTTGACGAAAAATGATATGAGGGTGAGAGTTTTCCTGTTCATAGCGGAACGGACGAGGGGAGGACAGGCCAAACCACAGCCAGAGGATTGCATGTCCCGAGTTTTCATAACAATGGGCTTCCATATGAAGGCCAGGCTTCGACTCAAGATGAGTTTGTAATGTGAGCCTGGGCTTCGTTTCCCTTTCCCCCGCCCTAAGAAGCTTTTCAAGCGTAATGCTGGCACAGCCCTGTTTGGAATGAGCTTGCAACTGGAAAGCTTATTTTGAGAGAGAGAGAGGTGGGCGGTGAGGGGTAATCCTAGGCTTAATGGTCATCAGCGACTACCCTCTCAACCAGAAATTAGTCCGTGGTTGAAAAGCATCTGAGCTTGGGAAAATATTTGAACAAATGTATTTCATGAGTCACCGACGTGCTGGTAGAGTCCGAGGTCCTCTGGTAGGCACGCGTCGGTAAATACGCCGGTCCGTGATTAGGCCACGTACACGCGACAAGCGCAAAAGTACGTTAATTAACTTTAGAACCTTCAGAGACTGGCTATATGAACCTTTGTCTGATCAGGTTGACGATGGAGTGTCGGAGATTTGTTTGGCAAAGTCTCTCTAGGGATTATAGATTTAGCTTCATCCTTGAAATTGAGTCTTTACAATGTTCTGGACGACCAGCAAGTTCATTAAAGAAGACTTGTGATTGAATAGATCAGACTAGTCCATCTTATGCAAATCTGTTTTGTCATTTTGAGCGACAGCAATGGACAAATGGGCACACTCACATAAGAGCATGCATAGTTCTGATTTGGAACATGTGATCCCATACAAACAATTAAAAACTACCCGGCCACAAAGTGCAAGAAAACAGGAATAAATGCTCAGTTTTAAATGTGGAAGAAAAACCACACACGAACATGTGGGGAAACCCGCATAAGCAGGCAGAGACTGCAAATTCAATCCACATACTAACCCGGATGGGATTCGAACCAGGGCCACATATGTGGAAGGTGGGGAAAGTACCACTACGCCAACCTGATTCTAGATTTTGCTGGACTTTTTTTCTAGTAAAGATTTCTTTTTCATTAGATTTTACTGATGTTTGATAGTCATTTTAGGACAAAATGTGATGGTAAAAAACGATGGTCATTTTCTGAATTCTTACTGAAACTTCTCTGGCAAGTTTTCTAATTAAAGGTGTGTGAATGCATTTCAATAGTTTTATAATCAGTGTTTTCAAGTTATGCATATGTGCATGTAGCTTTATATCAGACCAGAAGGAACAACATCCCTTTAAATATAAGATAAAAAGTTCTGTCCATTGAATAAAACATTTTATTTCTCTCTTTTTCTATGTATCTCTGCATGGGATCAGTTGCCTCTGCACAGTGTCATGTACCCCCAACCTGTCTCAGCTACTTGAGAAGATAAAAAAATATCCCCGTTCTGTTTCTTATTTCCGTTCTAACCCTGGACACTGTACGCCTCATTAGCCCCGTGTATCCCAACCCAATTATCACAGCGCAGCCGGAAAGATGTCTTTTCTTATCATTTATTCATTGGCTAGTTACAAGTTGGTGCTTTGACATTTTGATTTTCTCACCCAAACAACTGGTTATTTTCTTTTTGACACAAGTGAAAATTGCCAGGACTTGTTTACGAGTAAAAGGGGACGGGGCTGGAAGTTTTAACTAGGGTTCACATTTTGGAAGTTTTGTCGGACTTTTAGCGATGTGTGGGAGACGGTGGATGCAGTGGTCAGCTCATCCCGCGCAGGTTCATGCAATCAGGTTGCTAACCCAACTTTCTGAGAGCTAGCCCTTAACTGCGGTATTCACCCATAAACCTGGAAGAAATCACTGAAGCAAAACAGTCTTGAAAGCAGTTCCAAAATGATTGGTCGATCAGTGCCTTGTTATCCACAAGTTCACTGTATTAAACAAACTTCTGTTCTGATCAAAACAATTGTGCTTTTTTGGAAGACTATTTTTGAGTCTTGCAAGATGTTAATCTTGGAAAGGGTTTGAATTTCCACTTTTTTGATTCTACAGAATCCCTCAAAAATAAAATATTTTCATTTAGGCTACTGCACTTCCAAATTCTTCATTATTTTTTCCTCCAGTATAAAGCTAAAATCACAGGCTCCTTTCCTGACTTATTTTGTCGTTGACAGTGAATGATGAGCTACATCCATCATTGTGTGTTTTGTAGGTCTTGTGTTACATCTGATGAAGGCCTGCCAGACAATTAGTGCATGGGTGACTTGGGGAAGTGCAGGTCGCATTAGGAGTTTTTAACGCTGGATTAATCTTGGGGTTGATGTGGAGGGAGAATAGGGGTTTTGCGCAAAGATGGCATGGGGGTGGGTTGGGAGAGGGGGTGAGGGGGTTTAGGCATGGAGTGGTTTTATTGCAGGGGAGTGCTCGGCATAGGGAGGATGGTGGTTGGCACTTGTGGGTTGTGCTGGTGCCAGTTTCATTTGAAATAATAGGCCTACAATTGAACCTCATTAATAAAAGGTACTTTTTCAATTAAGAGGGACTTTTTGGATTACTTTGTTGTAACATAAAACCCTTGTATTATTAGGAATGAAAACAATGAATAGCAAGAAATTGGGACCTAAATGTTAGCAAGAATTAATAACACTTTAACAGGGCTCGATTTCACAAAATTTAAAACGAGTTCACTTCGTCCTAATTCCCATACCAACATTCAAAGATAAGAAGAGTGACCCTTCTTAAGACGCCTCTTAGCGCTTTGTGAAATCGGCCCCTGGTCATGTATTTAAATCAGCAAGTAACAGGTCTCGCTAGTTAGTACAAATTATCAACTTGCCACTGAGACCTGGGATTGATTTTACAAAAAATTAAGACAAGTTAAGTGCGTCCTAATTCGCATACCAATGTGCCAAGATAAGAAGAGTGACCCTTCCTAAGACGATCTTAGTGCTTTACGAAATCCCCCAGTCCTCTTTTTATCAAAGTTACACTGTACTTTTAAATTCAATAAGGCGTTTTATCTACTGCATCTGTTGTTAATGTTTCTACATCAGTAATCTGGTGCTGTCATGTAATGGACAACCCTGATATTAATGTCTAATTGATTGCACTGAATGTAAGCAAGATAAGAAGGTTACAAGACCTTAGAGGAAATACCCATGGGCAAAATAAATCACTAATAGGGCACATATATCTCAGACAAATCAGCAGGAATAAAACATCTTTTATTGTCAGCCTGACCATCTGTTGTACCTATAAAGGCTTTTCCCTACCTTTGTGGGGTCACAGGAGTCTGACCCCATATGTACCTGATTAAAGTTACCTTAGTACCACTGGGAGAGATTGGTACCTTTTGGCTCTTCTGTTGAACTCTATTTAAGATTTAAAAGAAGCGGGGCTTCCTGATATATTGAGCTGTCACATTGCAAGGTTTGAGGACCCAGTGATTTCTGTAACATAATGGCTTGTAATCTCTGAGACTTTAAGGAGTAATCTGAAGTTTTAGGAGAAAACCAGAAGTTGTGGGGTACCATGGCCCAGTGGCTTGGGTCATTAGCTCACATCGGGCTGAAAACTTGGTGATACCTAGTCATGGTAGGTGCTCTTGGCAGAAAGTGCAAACAGAAGTACAAACTGAACCAAAAAATTGTTCAACATCATTTCAGTAAAATTCCAAATAAAGTCCTGTTTTGTTTCCTCCAAATTTTCAGAATTTAAGAGTTTAGTCTCTTGTGCCTTTTTGTAGTCTAGTTTGGTTTGGGAATCCAATAATTTTTGTAACAGAATGACCACTAAGAATACTTCAAGAAATAACCTTACGTTTAGGGAATCATAAGGTCAAGTCTGTGGCTAAAATGTTTGCCATTTTCCACAAATCTTCAGAATTTAGCTTCAGCCCCTGTTTGATTTACATGTTTTCAGTTGGCCAGATTTACGACATACGTCAAGTTATTGTTTGCAGACATTTTTACACCATGATAAAGTGCTTTGAATCCACAGACTGGCCCAAGGCATTTTTATAAAATTGCTCTTGTCTGGAGAAATTGAACTGTTACAAACAGGTTGTTCTGAGAAGCCGCATTTCTCTAAGGAGAGATAAATTTTCAGTGCAGTCATGGTGAGAGTTCAATTCGGGAGCTATAAGCTCCACCCTCCACGCAGAACTGGGGCTGTTTTAGCCTGTGGGTTACCTTTTTAAACTGACGTGTGGAATTTGTTCAAATGGTTTGATCGGATGTGGTCTTTGTGGATATATGGATATATGATATGTGTGCTCTTGAGCAAGGCACTTTGCCACACATTGCTTTTCTCCATTCAAGAGTACATAAAAATGGGTACCTGAGAGGGCAGTGAATGCTGATGTGTTCAAATGATTAGCCATTGAGCACCTGATAGGCAGCTGGGGCTGTATACTACCTAGGGAGCTGAGATGGTATATGGAGTGATGTAATGGAGCCCGAAGATTCGGGGTAATAAAGAAATGTTGGTGCGTTGATCGTGTATTTTTGTATAGATATTATGTCTATCTATTTTAGTCCAAAGTCTACCTAACAATTTGACAAATTTTGAATTAAAGTTGGAAAACTTTTGAAAGTGTGTTTACGTGTACTTGTTTCACCAATTTTGCAGACTTGAAAAAGCTTTTCGAGCAAGAGCCACTAGACCATAAGTTAGAAACCCAACAGTCCATCCAGTTGTACTGCCGGCCACCACAGGGGGTCCCCGACCCCGATGTGTACTGGTTGAAGAACGGTGTGCGCATCGAGACGACCGACTCTAACTTCCTTCAGACGCCAGAGGGCCTCATACTCAACCAGATGCGGCTGGTGGACAGCGGCAACTACACGTGCGTCGCGGAGAATCTTGTTGCGCGACGAGAAAGCGAAACGGCGCACGTCCGTGTTTCTGGTAAGAATTGAAAAGTATTCCCTTATTAGTTTTTACCTTGTCGACTCATTACATGTACCTTATCCATGTTGATAAAACAATGAAATGCAGTCACGCTTTCAAGAAATTGTGCAAAGCTGCTGTCCTATTTATGCTGGTTCCCTGGCTATACATGTACTGCATGAAAACACAGCCATAATGCCATAGTAGTCAGGGGCTATGTAGTTTCTTTCACATGATGGCACCCTTGTGCACACACATTTATAGTTTTTTCAGTTGATTAGTTGATTAAAATTTGTTTGACCCCGAGCTCAGGATCAAGTGTAAACAGGGTGTCATGCAACTTAATGTAGAAATGACTCTCATGAGTCTGAAAATGCTGCAAATGCTAAATGTTAATTCCATAGACTATATTACCTTCAAAATGGGTCCATGCAAAATTTACCAAAAAGCTGACTAACCAAAAAAGGGTCACGAGTTGAGTTTTCATCCATTAAACACAAATTTACCAGCAATTTGGCTGTCATTGTTCGTTGAATGTTGCATGCATCACTGACTTGGCAGTCCCCAGTCTCCCAGGCCAACAGGTGTATAAACCCAGGTGGGCAAGTCCCTCAGGGCTGGTCAATTGCACCTGACGTTCATCTTAAACTGAGTGAGTTGTTTGCCCACAAAACGCACCTGTTAACATATTTCATCAAATTTTTTTTAGTTCAAGGATCATTCCGAGCTTTGCTCAGGTAAATAACTCAAATCTAGGGGATTTTAAATGATGGTTGATGGTTTAGGGAAAGCTTAGGATTGAAATTGGAGGATGTTGTTAAATCACTGAAAAGTAGCAGTGTGTCATGGTCACGATTTGTTTTTTTTTCTTTTTTTAAGGATTTAAAGCGAACTGCTGGTTAGTTTTTTCTGATTGTATGATTTTTTCCTGTGGTACTTTGTAGAGATGGGACTCGAGTCCCTTATCTGAAAAATTGGTTTTATGAGAGCCTTGAGCTACAGAATTTCTCCCAGAAACAGAAAGTTACACTTTATTGTTGTGGGAATCACTTTGTTCAAAAAATTCCTCTTGGACCTGGGGGAAAATCACTGAAGCGGAACAGTCTTGAAAGCGATCTCAAAGACATTGGTCAATCAGTCCTTGTTATCCACAAGTTCACTGTATTCAACAACATTCTGTTCTGACCAAGAATTGATTTTTTTAAGAAAATTGTGTTTCTTTTTTTGGATTTGGAAAAGTATTTTATGAGAAATCTGCAAACATTTAAAAACTGACTGGCTAAATAAATTATTGTGCAAAAGACCAGTTGATTTGTGTAAAATTCTAGGTCTTGAAACAAAGAAAACTTAAAAACTCTTGTGCCACAAGGTCTATGTACTCTTGTTTTTAAAAATGTAAAGATTTGCTGTTTTGTTTCAAAATGTATTCCAAGCATGACACTTTTGGTTGCCTAATTTGAACCTTGATGTTTTTCATGATACAGTCAATGGTGGCTGGACTTCGTGGAGTCGGTGGTCAGATTGCGACGTGGTTTGCGGCACAGGTATGAGGGACCGAAGTCGATCGTGTACCAATCCACCGCGTCGGAACGGAGGTCAGCCTTGCGCTGGCTCGGATGTGCAGACCATCTCATGTACTGAAGACTGCCCAGGTAAGAAAGAGAATGATCAATTCAGAATTAGCTTTGACTTGGTGGAGCAATATAATGTTTATTATTTTGCTCAGTTGGGTTTTGGGTGAAAAACTGAGAAAATTTGCCTGGTGTGTCAGAGGTCTTGGGGAAAACCTGAGGGAGCTATACCACTGTGCCTCATAGCTCAACTGGTGGAGCATCTTGCCCTGTGTGTCAGAGGTCTTGGGGAAAACCTGAGGGGGTATACCACTGTGCCTCGTAGCTCAGCTGGTGTAGCATCTGCCTGGTGTGTCAGAGGTCTTGGGGAAAACCTGAGGGAGTATACCACTGTGCCTCACACATGTAGCTCAGCTGGGGAAGCATCTGCCCCGTGTGTCAGAAGCCTTGGGGAAAACCTGAGGGAGTATACCACTGTGCCTCATAGCTCAGCTGGTGGAGCATCTGCCCTGTGTGTCAGAGGTCTTGGGGAAAACCTGAGGGAGTATACCACTGTGCCTCATAGCTCAGCTGGTGGAGCATCTGCCCGGTGTGTCAGAGCTCTTGGGGAAAACCTGAGGGAGTATACCACTGTGCCTCATAGCTCAGCTGGTGGAGCATCTGCCCGGTGTGTCAGAGGTCTTGAGGTAAAACCTGAGTGCCTCATAGCTCAACTGGTTGGGCATCTACCCGGTGTGTCGGAGGTCTTGGGAAAAACCTGAGTGGGTTTACCACTGTGCCTCGTAGCTCAGCTGGTAGAGCAACTGCCTTGTTTGTGAAAGGTCTTGGGGAAAACCTGAGGGAGTATACCACTGTGCTTCATAGCTCATCTGGGATAGTGTCTGTCCATAAATGTGTAATTACACATTCAACGTGTGTCAGTGTAACGTTTATGTAATTTCTGCAGTTGGGGATTTTACTCAGTATGAATTTAAGTTTTGTAAAAATTCATATTTCAAGGAATTTTAAGGTGAAAATTATTTTCATTGGCAGTTAATGGCGAATGGGGAAGGTGGTCGGACTGGTCTACATGTAGTGAGAGTTGCCAACATGTACGGAGCCGATATTGTGACGACCCGGTACCCGCTAATGGCGGACTAGATTGCTTCGGTGAAAACATCGAAAGGAGGAACTGCACTGGGGGACGATGTCGAAGTGAGTTGGCCAGTTAACTGCTAATGTTTAAACTTACAGGCTGATAGAAATGTGACTTGGGATTCAAAGACGGTTTGACTTGACTTGGGACTCGAAGGCAGTTTGACCTGACTTGGGACTCGAAGGCAGTTTGACTTGACTTGGGACTCGATGGCAGTTTGACTTGACTTGGGACTCAAAGGCAGTTTGGCTTGGCTTGGGACTCGAAGGCAGTTTGACTTGACTTGGGACTCGAAGGCAGTTTGACCTGACTTGGGACTCGAAGGCAGTTTGACTTGACTTGGGACTCGAAGGCAGTTTGACTTGGGACTCAAAGGCAGTTTGGCTTGACTTGGGACTCGAAGGCAGTTTGACTTGACTTGGGACTCGAAGGCAGTTTGACTTGACTTGGGACTCGAAGGCAGTTTGACTTGACTTGGGACTCGAAGGCAGTTTGACTTGACTTGGGACTCGAAGGCAGTTTAACTTGGGACTCAAAGGCAGTTTGGCTTGGCTTGGGACTCGAAGGCAGAAAACCGCAGTAAACTTTAGTCTGAAGAATTGATATAAAATGTTTTTGTGTGTTCTGTTCAGGCTCAAAAGAGACTACCAGTACCACAACGGTTCTTCCACCGGTTGCAGCCGTTGCCACAGATAATCAGGTGAAGGGTCCGCCAGTTGAAACAAAGACCAATGACCCTAAAGGTACAGTGAATGTGTGTGGATCGAGTTTAAGACCCCGTTTACATTAGGGAAATTGCTATAATCGACGAAGATTAATTAATCATCGTTAGTTAATGAAGCATGCATTCAGACCTCACTTAACAAGGATTGAATGATTGAAGGAAGATCAAACACAGATTGAACCAAGAGCAGTATCATTCACATTCGACAACTAATTCGCTAATTAAGATCAAATTAAGTTGTGTGATGCCCCTATCTCATTACGTTCACTTTACAAATTTGCTGAATGGATTGAAGCGATCTCTTTATCGAATCAAGCAGTTTTACCTTATGGAATCATGTGTGATTTCACAAAGCACTAAGATGCGTCGTAGGAAAGGTCCCTCTTCTTATCTTGGGCTGTTGGTATGGGAATTAGAATGCTTTGAACTCATCTTAACTTTTGTGAAATCAATCCCAGGTCTCTTTAATAAAGCCATTTGCTGTTTCGCTGATTGTACAACTACATTTATCATTGTTTCTCGCAGTGAAAGACGGTTACGAAGACCAGATACCACTCTACGTTGGTGTGGCTCTTGCAGCTTTCATATTCCTACTAGTATTTGTGTTTATGATCGTCTGCATAGCAACGCGGAGAAAACGTCAGGGGTCAGCGTTCTCTGCTGGCACACGAGGTGGGTCTCTGACTAATAATTACATAATAGTGATTGGCTCTGGGGGTGATATGTGTAAGAATATACGGTGCGAGTCATGAAATGTCAGATAAGCCGAAGGCAAGTTTGGTACGTTTAGTTTCATGACGAGTGCCTTCTATTCTCATATCATCCGAAAAAGACATCCAATATTATTATTGTTATATAAAATGAAGCTTATTTTTTTGTTTTGTAAGATTTTGTCAAAATGGTTGTCCATTTGTTGTTTAAAACTTCAGTTCATTTCCGACGTACTAGACCTGCTTGCACTTTTGTTGCTGTTGTACAGAATATTTTAAAACACTACACTATTTAGAGGGTAATTTCTTTAACAACATTTGTAAGGGACCTTCCAAAATCGTCAACATTTTTACAGTTTTACAAGACCACCCCGTCCCCCTCCCCCAAATTACTACATTTTTTGTCACTTCCATGAGATGTCAACATTTTACATTGCATGTCAAGTCCTCTGTGGCCCTCGAACCGTGAAAATGATGACAATCATGAAATGTTGCATTTTCCCCCTGTTTTGATGGAACAAACCATATACACGCTGCTGTACAGTCAATAATTACAATAAAACGGTTACGTAATATTTATGCTGATCACATCCAGATGAATGTAATATGGCCATGCTCTCTGTGCAACCAGACCTTACACAGTCGGCCCCCCACACGATGTGCACCCACGTCTCGCTACCCAACCACAACCAGGAGAAAATCCAGATGACAACGTCGCCCGTACTCCAGTCCGAAGCGTACTACGAAGACCCAAAAGACATCAAGCCCAACGGGATGACGGTCACGTTCTCGCCTAAAAATGGCGTCATGACGCACCTGAACGATTACTCGTCGGATTCGTCGAATTACGCTATCCCTAATGGGAACCCGATTATCGACCCGTCTATGCATCAGTATATCCCGTTAGTGCGGCCCACGCAAGAATGTTGTCGACAAGCATTGCATAATCGGCCACCGTTAGACCTACCGTGCCATAATGTGACGCATAGTCCGTCTTCACAACCACAACAACAGCGTTGTTCGGAGCCCGACGGCGAGGACAATACCACGTTCCAAGAGCACCGACTAAGAGACTCGGCTGTGCACTCTTCCGAGGAGGAATCACTCTCGCCCGGATCGCCCTACGGGTCGGATCATGGGAGAGCGCCCTCTATTGTTAGCGCTGGGATCCCTTCACATATTGACTCTCATTGTATGTCGTGGGGAATGGTTAGTCATCGTGGTGGGAGACTTGTAATACCGGATGCAGGTAAATACCGTCTTAATTTAGAAGGAAAAAAATGTGACCTGTCACGACAAATTGAGCGTAAAGTCGCACTCTGCTATTTCCTATTACGACGGTTCAAAGTCAAAAATTGAAGGGGAGGTCAATTTTAGGGTTTTGCAATATTTGGAAAGAGTAACTCTTATTCTATTTTATGCGTCATCCAACAATTAAAAACACCATTTTCAGACCAATTTTGACGATAGCTTTCTTCGTTCCTCGTAAGAAATTTTGTTTGAAGATTTGTAAGATTTGTTTGAAAGCTACCGCTTCTCCAAGCTGTGTTGCATTGGGGAGTAGTTTTACCTTATGTTTTATTGGAAAGCTGTTTTTCTGCTGAATTCAAAACTACCAATGTCCAATTTTTGAAAAAATTCCAACTTCACGCTCATTTTGTTGTGACAGGTCACATATCGTTAAAAGAAAAACCCACAATTTTCTTAAAAATATAAATTCTTGATTAGAACAGAAGTTTGTCAAATACAGTGAACAAAGGCACTGGTCGACCAATCACTGTTCTGCTTCAGTGATTTCCTCCAGGTCCAAGAGGACCTGTTTGAATGAAGTGATTCCCACAGTAATGAAATGTGACATTTTCTACTTCTGGGAAAATCCTGCAGTTAAGGGTTCCGCATTTTGTTAGATTTTCAAACTGATGGAACCTGCGTGGGATGAGCAGACCTCTAGCTGGATCTGCGCACCCTGCCTCAGTGGCTCTCACAGAGGCTGGTGCAGTCAGCCTTGCCACAAGAGGTGGTCCTACACATTACTGAACGATAAAATGTTACATCTCTCGGCCTCCTTGATCTGTCGGTCCGAATATAATTTACCTTCCCTTATATTTGTTAACTCTATCTACAAAAATGTATCCGCTGTTTATTTACTTCGTTACTTGATCCGGTACATTGATTCTCTACACAGGAATTAGCATGTTTATACCAGAAGGAGCCCTACCAAAAGGTCACACGGAGGATCTATACATAGCGGTCAGCCGCGACGTCAATGACCGGCCGCGTGTCAGCGGTAAACAGACAATTCTTAGCCCGGTCATTATCTGCGGACCGCCGGGGCTGACGTTTGCGAAACCCGTCATTATAACGACACCGCATTGTGCCAACAGTATGCGAGGGGAATGGCGGTGTTCTGTGTATAGCAACATGTGTCGGTCGGGCGAACAAGGCTGGGAGGTTAGTGTTGCTCACAAAAAATAACTCAAATAAATTTTGTCAAAAATTCCAAATTTGTTCGAATATTTTTGTCTTATACTCATGGACATTTGTCCACATTTGTATCAAAGGGCTAATTATTGTGAATGTCTGTTTTTGAATGCAGAAAGTAGCCACAGTCGGCGAAGAAACAATAAACACGCCAATTTTCTGCCAAATCGACAAGAGGCAGTGTTCTATCGTGACAGACCAGCTGAGCTGGTTTGCCTTCGTGGGCGAGTCACTGCCGAGCCAGTCGGCCAGTAAGATCCTCAAGATTGGCGTGTTTGGTCCCATCCTACGAGCCATGATGGATTACACCGTTAAAGTTTACGTCATGGAAGATACGCCAGATACTTTAGAGGTACGTCTGAGGTCTAGCTTTAACCAGTCAAAGCCGGGATTATTTTTGGCAAAATATACAAAAAAGATTTTAAAAGGCAAATGTGTTTCGCCTAAAGTTAAGGCCAGGTAAAGCACCACAAATACTGACTCTTGAGAGTGACCTCTACATTCACCAAAAGTCGTACTTTGCAACACTCCGAGGCGGCCGCCACGGAGCGAGATTTGCTACACTGACCTGCCGTCCACAGCCGTCAAGTTCAAAACATGGTGTGTACAAATGAATGGTGGACAATAGACATGTTTACATATAACCGTAGAAGACAGCGGCAAAGCTGACATGATTATACATTGGCAGAACGTGTTTACACTTGTGGTTAAGACTTGAGCTGAAAATCTTGAACTAACAGATTCGAGGAAATTGATTTAATTTTCTTTTTGTCTTGTTTCAGAATGTAATTCAGATTGAGCAGAGGCTAGGCGGACGACTCCTTCACAGACCCAAACTGTTGCATTTTGCAGACACGGGCCACAACCTACGACTGTCTATCGAAGATGTCATGCCGGGCTGGCAGAGTAAACTCACATCAAACTTCCAGGTACGGGCTCCAGATTACAGGAGCGTGTCCTGGGGCCAATTTCATAAAACATGTTACGCTTAATCAAAGATTTGGATTAAGCATAGCAGGAATATTCGCTCAAGCAAGGGGGTATTTCATAAAGCTTGTTGTTCTAAGCGCGCAAAGAGAGTGCGCGCGCAACGCTGTCGTCTGTTTTGTTCGAACGCGTTCATAGTCTGCTTTCATAAGGAAACGTCAAAATTTTCAAATACCATCATCGGTTATGTTTCCATTTTGGGATGGTTATCACTACCACAGAAGACCCTTGCCTGTCGCTGACTAGAATATTTCAACAACAGCTGAAAGTTGTGTATCTGTTGGGAAATGTATCTCGAATTTCGCCGAGAATGGCGAAGAAAAAAGATGGCGTCACGTTTGGTTTGCTAGTGCTTAAACAGTTTTATGAAATGGAGAGAGTGCTGCTTAATCAAAAATCGGGTGCCAACATGTTTTATGAAATTGGGCCCAGATCACATTTTTGAGCCCCCATTTTCCCCCTGGGTGTTCAGATTTTGATAACATAATTAATTGTCATATATTTCTCATCACCATTCAGAGAATTTGCGTTCTCAGTCCGTATATTTTCAAGGATATCGTAAAAAAAACCACCAATATTTTGTAAACTAAGGCCCGCTTCAAACGTTGCACTTATGCTGTGTCGAATTAAATTAAACAGAAGATGCTCGCAGCGCGTATGTGAGTAATAACCAACAAACAAGTGTATCAAAATAATACATATGGCGACGTACAGAATGGAAAACGCACGTGTACAACGTCCATAACATGCACAGTACGCATCCGCCATGTTGGATGTATTTAAGCTCGACCGGGAGTTTGCAATTAAGTTCGACGTTTGAAGCCACTGCCATGCTAAAGTCATGCCAACGTCGTGCCAAGTTGAATTTAATTCGACACGGCATAAGCGCAACGTTTAAAGCGGGCCTAATTATAAGTTGTCTGGTTCCATAAATCAGTGCAGTGATCACACCAACCTTTTTGCTTCCACATCCAAATGGGAGACTGCAAATTTCCTTCCCATGGATAGCATTTTGGGGAGGTATTTGATATGATTTTTAGGTTAAAATGAAATCCATTTTCTGGAAAAACCTGAACACGCTCCTCTATCGTTTCTTTGTCATTAACTCAATTCCATTTTCCAACTTTGACTTGCAGGAAATACCATTCTACCACATTTGGAGTGGTGCTTCCAATACGTTGCATTGTGCCTTCACCTTCGGAAGAGTGGACCCTTCCATTAATATGGTCGGATGTCGCATGGAGGTCATGCAGGGGTCATCGTCGAATACGCGGCAGGTCATCGAAATCTCGAGATGTGTTGATGACGTGAGTACAACCAACCAAAGTTGTGGGGTAATAAGGCACGACTAAAAATATTGTGTACTTTACTTTGCTGACTTGTGCATCTATGTATATTTCTGAAAGTTTGGTTCTTAGAGAAAACTTTAGGGAGTATACCACTGTGCATCATAGCTCAGCTGGTAGAGCATCTGCCTGGAGAGTCAGAGGTCTTGGGGGAAACCTAAGGAGTATACTACTGTGCCTCATAGCTCAGCTGGTAGAGCATCTGCTTGGTGTGTCAGATGTCTTAGGAAAAGCCCGAGGGACTAGACCACTGTGCCTCATAGCTCAGCTGGTTGAGCATCTGCTTGGTGTGTCAGAGGTCTTGGGGAAACCTAAGGTTTATACTACTGTGCCTCATAGCTCAGCTGGTAGAACATCTGCCCGGTGTGTCAGAGGTCTTGGGGGGGAAAACCAGAGGGAGTATACCACTGTGCATCATAGCTCAGCTGGTTGAGCATCTGCCTGGTGAGTCGGAGTTCTTGGGGAAAACCTAAGGAGTATACTACTGTGCCTCATAGCTCAGCTGGTAGAGTATCTGCCCGGTGTGTCAGAGGTCTTAGGGAAAACCTGAGGCGTATACTACTGTGCCTCATAGCTCAGCTAGTAGAGCATCTGCCTGGTGTGTCAGAGGTCTTGGGGGAAAACCTGAGGGAGTATACCACTGTGCCTCATAGCTCAGCTGGTAGAGTATCTGCCCGGTGTGTCAGAGGTCTTAGGGAAAACCTGAGGCGTATACTACTGTGCCTCATAGCTCAGCTGGTAGAGCATCTGCCCGGTGTGTCGGAGGTCTTGGGGGAAAACCAGAGGGAGTATACCACTGTGCCTCATAGCTCAGCTTGGTGTGTCAGAGGTCTTGGGAGAGAAACCAGAGGGAGTATACCACTGTGCCTCGTAGCTCAGCTGGTAGGGCATCTATCTTGTGAGTTGGAGGCCCATAATGATTTTTCTCTCATTTCATGTTTTGGTCAGTTCGAATTACCAAAAATTGGTTTTTCATGCATTCTTTCAGGACTTTTAAATTGGGAGCCGTCCAAAGTTGTAAAATTACTCTTTTTCAAATTGCGATGTTGGCATCTCTGTGTATTTCATCTCTTTCCTCCTCAGATGTCCTGCGATCACAGCCACTCGGAGCCTGACGTAGCCAATTGCAGTTCAAGTTACGGTTCCATGACACTAGAAGCACCCAATAAAGCCTTTCGTCTGTCGCGGTCCCTTCGGACCCAGCTCTGCAACTTGCTTGACCCGCCCAGAAGTCGGGGGAACGACTGGCGAATGCTTGCTTCAAAACTGGGGGTCGACAGGTAATTATAGGCTCCAAATGTCGGTTATAGAAGCAGTTAATTTTGAGGACCTGTACAAGTATTAGGGTTGTAGTCAAGTCCATCACAGGTCATTACAAGTCCTCATAAGTCTTCACAAGACTTCACAAGTCCCGGGTCTTAATTCAAGTCACAAGCTATTCTAATGAATGCCAACAAAGGCATTCTTTTGTGCGTGTTCATCCTTTGCTTCTTGTTACTGGACTTGTGATAGACTTGTGAAGTATACACTTAAAAAATTACCCAAATTATTCTCAAAGATCAAGGAGGCAGAGAGATGTAACATTTCATAGGTCAGTATAGTAAATGACCACCTCTTGTGGCAAGGCTGACTCTTGTGGCAAGGGGTGTGCCACTCTGCCTGAAGTGCCTCCCTGAGCTCCTGCACTTCTAAGGATGGAGCAAATTCAGTTAAGTACCTTGCTTAAGGGTGCAAGTCATGGGCAAGTCTCGAACCTACAACGAGTACCTACAACTCTTTTTCACCAAATAATTGGGGCAAGCCGAGCAGGGGTTTGGGTCATATCTTAAGTGATCTCTGGGAGGGGTGGTTATCTCATTGAAGGGTTTAATTCTCTGTAGGGCTTGCTAAGCTCACGTGATAGCCACTCCCAATCAGTGAGGAACAACTGCAATACCGTGATTCGAGACCACCAGTTGGCTTCAAAGCTCAATTGGTAGGGCGTCTGCATGTTAAGCAGAAGGTCCGCGGTTCGTATCCCGGTGCAGCCAAGTTGTTTTTTTATTGCATCCAGATTTCCAAAACTCATGGACATTTGTCCACATTTGTATCAAATTTATTCACCCTGGCAGTCCCTTGGTCATAATCCCTAAAAATAATCACTTATTTACCAGATTGATTATAAAATGAAAATCCTAACCAAAATTGTCTGTTCTCTTTCTTTCGCAGTTACATCAACTACTTTGCTATCAAACCGAGTCCCACCGACCAAATTCTCGATCTCTGGGAGGCGCGGCATCGAGAGGATGGTGCCGTCTTAGACTTGGCCAGGATTCTGCAAGAGATGGGGCGGCAGGATGCTTTAGCCGTTGTTGAGAAGCAGTTAGGGGCGTGGATGTAGGACCTTGGAGGGTTTCGAACCTTAGGCATGCCTTCAGCGACAAAATTCCCACCTTCGAATTTTTCAGAAGGTAGGAAAAATGCTCTGTGTTGAAAATCAGCTTCAGGCCCATTGAATTCACCTTTGTTTTTAGGTTCAGGTGTGCCCTTGTTGAGTTTAACCTTCAAATACAACATTGTATAAATGGGAGCCTGCCAGACATTCTGGGCTTGCTCTGGAAAATCTGGGTCAAATTTTTACATGGGCTTAAAAAAGGAAAATTTGCAAAACAGTATGGTTGTGCGTCGGAAGGTTAAAAAAAACTGGGTTCTCGGATCCAAAAATAAAAGATCCTGATCGAGATGAGGGCCAAGGAAGGTCCTAACGTATTTCTGGATTTATAATATTTTATTGGCCGCGCCGGAAAATATGCCTTTCCAAGTTCTGTGTAGCCTTGGAAATTTTGAGTAAATATTTCTTTATTTTGTGTTGTTTTGGTACATTTTAAGTCGACTAGGATTATCAATAACTGTAAATTTGATACGGTTGTCCCGCTTTTGTACATGGCATTTTGTTTTTAAAGTGTATAACACCGCAGTACAAAAAAAGTTTAAACTATTACACAAAATTAATGAAATTACCCAAATTATTTTTTATGAGCATGAGTGGCCCAGGACCTAAAATGTAATGACATCAGCTTTGTTTACATGTATGATTTTCCATTGGAGCTTGGTACATTTTGTCCCATATGTTTCGGTTGGGAAGTTCATACGACAACAAAACGTGATGTCGTTATATTTTATAGGTCTAATACGGAACAATGACTTCACCTATGCAACTCGCATTGTGTACATTGTAAATATGTATAAATTGAGCAGCGATGATTTTTAATATAACAGAGAAATTCTACATTGTTCAAACTCACTGCAACTAAAACGTTGTCCCCAAAAAGATTAAACCTTTTTAAATATGGAGTGGAATTGCACATGATTAAATACAAGGTAAATTTAAATTGGGATTAACCTACATTGCACTATACAAGCACTTCCCAGCATTGTGTTAATGAATATTCATAAAATAAATTAGCATATTTTCTTTAGCAAACTGATCAAAATAATTATAATATATAAACAGTTGTAAATATAAATACTTGCAAGATGTTTTTAATGATATTAGTACTAGTTCTTAATGACGTAGGTTTCTTTTTAAAGATTTTTTTTTTCTTGACGTAAACCTTGAACTATTTTTATATGGACGCTTCTTGTCGCTGTTAAGTGTCAGCGATGTAGAATGTTTCACAAAATCTTCCCAGTTTGTGTGAGTTTTGAGAGAAAAAAAGTGGCATGTATTTATAACACAAGCTAGTTTCTTGAAGGCTTATAGTACTCTAAATGAGCTGGGCTAAATAAGTATGATATTTGTGTTTAATTTTTATTGTTTCTTTTTTTTTCAAATACAACCTTTTTTATATACATGCACCGTTTTACTGTATAGCTAAGTAATTTTTGAAGAGCAAAATTCCTTAAATTACTTTATCAATCCAGACTACTTAAAATGTTCAAAGAAATAATTCTTTCCCTTGAAAAAATATCTCCTTGGGATTTAAATGTTACACTTGTTTCCGCGATAAAATTCGGTTTCGTTAAGAAGTCACTTCTATTTCGAGACGTTGAAAATGTACAAAGTGTAAAATTCTGTACCAAAGTGTTTAATTTTTGCATCATAATGTACAAACAAGAATCTGAAAAGTGTACAATTAATTATCTTTCCTAATTAGAATAGTACTCTATCGTTTTGCCTTCCTCTTGTGCTGAATCAAAAAAGATAAGACAATTTGCAAAAAATGTTTTAGCAATCGAAGGTTGAAATAATATAATCGAAATATGTATTATATTATTTACAATTTTTAGTCATGTTCTGTGAAATGGAAACTGCTCATAAAGCCCCTGTCACATACGTCGCAGGACGGGGTTACGACGCGTCCACGACAGAATATAGGGCAAAATCCTGAGATAGTCGTAAGACTGTCCTATGATATTTGGGTGTCCTGCGACAAAAAATAGCGTTGTAGAGGACTTTCATGGGCTTTTGGTCCGGACCAAAAACAATATGATGTCTTGGGATTTTGTTTGCTCGTGACCATGTCATACGACTATCGTACGATTTTAGGGTCTTCAAAGGCCCTCAAAATTGTACGCATGTCGTAGGACAGTCTTACGATTGACGTACTGTACGACCGTCGTACAATGGTCCTGTGATGCTCGTACGATGGTTGTTTTGTGTTGCGACAATCGCATGACGAAAAAACATTGTACGATAAATGTAGGACATTCGTACGATTAACCTACAATAAAGTGCCAATTTTTCCCACGACTGACGCACGTCACGATTTTCCTTTGTGACTGCGGCTAAGATTGTTTCCGGCCGTACACCTTGCGTTCCGACTCCGTTGCGATTGCACAGACGGGCCAAATTTCGAGCATGCTCGAAATTCTGGGATTGCGTTGCGACGGACACGTACACAAAATCGTGACCACATAGCCATCGGAACGCATCGCAAAACCTATACACCTTGTGATGCGAATGCACAACATGCGCTATTGTGATCGGATCACGGACGAAACGCAAGGTGAACGGCCGGCTTAAGATGCTTCTAGCATCGTAAGACCTGACCCCGACACCGTGCCCCAAGAATTTGGTACGATGAAAAATATCCTGCATGCAACGTATGTGACAGGGGCTTAAGCAAGGTACCAGACGACTTATACGTTGGAACGCACCTTACGTAGTCTGGCATCCTGCTAAAATTGTATTGACATTGGAACGATTGAAAAAACAATTAGTACAAAATATTGGTTAAAATTTAGTTTCAATTCGAAAACATTTAACAAATAAAATGTTAATAAGGGAAAAACTTCAAAGAAATAGCTGCTCCATTTTTTTTGGGTAAGATTTGATTTTGCGTATATAACAGCGTTCCTACGATTATTGTATTATATTAAGAGAAAAAAGTGTTTTCCACGAGTATAAGCATTATACATTTTGCTTAAAGTATTAATAATTTTGCTTACGTTTTGAACGATTAAATTTAACTTTTGGGGAAATATTAATTGCTAAAAAATTATTGACGCGACGCACTTGCACTACTTATTGACTGACAATTTTATATAAATTTTGTGTCACATTTTTGGTGTATTTGCCATTTTCTGGCAAGGGACACAACCTTTTTTAATTAAAAAATAAAATAAAATAAAAATATGATCGCTTTGCATGCAGTTAAAAAAACGTTTTGAGTTAATAGCATCATACTTTTGGGTGTCGGTAATATTACTCGCAATAATTGTGAATGTGGTTATGTATGATAATTGATCATAACTGATATATTGGGATTGTACATTACATACATAAATAAGACGTTTGAATAAATAAATGCCATAATGTTTATCCATCAGTCTAACACGCGCCAGATTTATTATTAATGATGCGATCAAGGTAATATTTGGCCCAAACTATAAATTTGGAAAACTGCCGAGATGGGTTCCAAATGGGATATACTTTCGTGAGGAGTCATTTGGGGGTACCGTGGCCGAGTGGTTCGGGTAACTGACTCGCAATACTCGGGTGAACACTTGGGGTTGCAGGTTCGATACCCGGCTGGGGTACCTGTGCCCTTGAGCAAGGCACTCAAACATACTTGCTCCATCCTTCGGAAGGGATGTAAAGCCGTTGGTCCAGTGTGTTAGGTAATGCACTTTAAATATCCCAGAGCAAGGGGATTCCCCGGTGTCTCTGGCCGTTTCTAATTCTTCATGGGTTTCCTCATGCTTGCGAGCGACAGTGCAATGGGCACTTTTAAGGAATCCTTGGTTTCAATACCAGAAAGTAATAATAATAAACATAATTTCTGAGACTTTTTTTTAAAGTCAATTTTTGGCCAATGTTGAGAAAAAATGCTGGTCTGACCCCTTATGAAATTTATCATTTTTGGCAAAACAGTTTATGATTCAGATTTTTCTTAAAATTGCAGGACATGTTGCTTAGAACATAGTCTTAGATTATATTCCTTGATTTTTACTTCGACTGCTCACACAGGGAATAAAAACAAACAAATTTGAAAAGTTCAGATTTTGAAGAAAAATCCCCCAAATCGCGCTCGCGCTGTCCCCTAAATTTATGTTTTTCACTAAAAAACGAATAATGAACTCACAAATCATTCGGTCACAACTTTGTACTGTTTATATTCAGTCACAACTGTATACTGTTTGTGAACTAGTCTTTTCTTTAACACCGAGCAAGGCCACTGTTTATCCCGTATTGTACATGGTTACGTAATATCAGCTAAATCCTTTAAAAGGGACAAAAAGATAGACCTGGCTACATCACTGTGACGATAAATACATCTATTGAACAAAAACCAAGGTTGGTCCCAATACGTTAGACGTTGTGTACGTCCATTTTGCATGTAGATGCCCAACGTACACTAACATTTTATGAAGAATATTTCGGTGATATTCTTGGGAAATACTTTGCATTACTGCGTATGGTGCACGAGGAGGCCTTTCGTGAACGTAGGTAAGTTATTTTGACATCCACATTATACATGTTTTTTTCATGAACAACGAAAAAAAATGTTGGTTTTTCAAAATAGCCAAAACACCCGAACAGCATGTCGGGCGTCGGGACCCTGAACTGATGATGTTGTTAATTGCATGGCATTTTCAGTACCTATACGGTTTGACAGCAAACTTGAGATGACGAAGATATTTTAAGAAAACACTGTAATAGTCCCTTTTAATATATCCAAATTCATGGAAATTTCTTCACGTTGTGACATTGCCTAGTGATATTATACTTTTATCTGATATCTTTTTTTTCAATTTCAGGTTCCAAGAACAGACGAATTTCTTTCGGCATTACCCTTTGAGGAAATTTCAAATGATCAGTACACCTTTACAAAAAGAGTTAACTTGCCATGACTGGCAGAGAAACAGGCACCGACCGCCACTCTAGGCAGCTCCAGGACAACCTCAGATCCCGCTCTAACACCATTTTTGTCCGGGCGCACATGCAGAACCGAACTCAAGACCAGAGACTTGGGAAAGTCGTCGACGATTTGGCCAAAGATCGCGACCTTCGCATCAGGAAATCCCACGAGGAAATCTGGAAAGTATCGTCCAAGGAGTGCCCCATACGATTGATACCGAAGCCGGAGGGTCTACCTTCGTATCTTGCCCGTCCGCGGGCGACCACTCTGCCAACCCCGGCAGAACTGGCGTCGCTCGTGCCGAAGCAAAGCGCCGCCCGGTTGAAGTCGACATGGGCCATGCAACGATCGCAATCTGTTGGGAGCAACGTGCAACCGAAGCAGTACACCAAAATGTCCACGAGAAAATTATCCACCATGCGGGCTGATCAGGTACAAATATGGCACTACCGTAAAGTCTTGACTGACCGAGAAGACGAAGAGAAATCGCAAGACGTTGATGCAGCAGAAACAGGTTCCTTCGTGAAACCTGCATCTGCGGAAGATGTTAAGAAGGCTGGAAAGTGGGCTTCGTGTGTGGGTAGACCGAAGAGCAAAATCGGTTCCCCAATCAACTATGACAGCACGAAAGCCGAACAGTCGGTGAGGCGGGTCATGCGAAAGCTTGGGATACGCCCTCAGTCGACTTCCCTTTCATATACTCGGAGAACAAAGCCAGCAACAAGGCCCAAGACGAGCCCTGGCGATTGCGCCACCATCTCGGAGCACAAAACAGACTGCAAAAAACACACAACAAGGAAGAGCTACCTGGACATGTACGAGACACTGAGAAACCACGAGCATCAGCGTACGACGTCGCAAAGCACTTTGAAGGCATCGACCGCAAGCTTCCAACTTGAGCTACCAAAGTCTCTTGGCAACCGACCAAAATCAGTTGGGAGCGAGTTCATCCTTTCAAGAGCGTCCACTCCTACGACAAGCAGGAGCATCTTACAGGAACACAGAAGGTTCTCCCAAATTACTCCGGATTTAACGCCTCGTTCAAGAACCAAACTTAAGGAGAGGAAATCAACTCTTATGCAGCAAACAGTTTCATCGACCTTTCGTGTGACCCCACGGCAACAAATGCAAAAAGCGAGTGCACAGGTTATCAACGCCGCGGCTTTCGTAACACTCTACAATGAAGTGCGACAAGGCCACGCAGACTCGAGACGCGGATCTCTCAAAGTCGATTATTTAACCAACTTGGAAGACGTGGAAGATGAAGACCTCTTTGACGAGATGCGGCACTGTCGGTACATCCGGTGGGCAAACGAGGATGCGGCATTAATAGAGGATTTGAATGACAGTGACCCGCTTCAACAGCAACTGGAGTTGTTGAAAATTAAGTACGATCCCAAGACTAATTTGAAGGAAGGTTTGGTGGAAGTTGCTTGAAAGAGATGCCTGATTAATATGCACGGACACCCAGGATGTTCCTTGTTATGGCATGTAAAAATGTTAGTTTGATTATAAAAAACGCAAAAATAACGGGAAAAAGTGTGTCAAAAATGCACTAAAAAAAACTTTCAATGTTTAGAGTTCTTCATATATATTTAGTGTATGGGGTCCCAATGAGTGTCCGTGCATGGTAATCTTTCCGGCCTACCTTAAAGCCACAGGCTCGTCAATGCGCGCGCGTGGCCAAATTCGTGCCACGAAATACGCAGCTCCATGCCTTTGCTTTGGAGCTGCGTATTTCGTGGCACGAATTTGGCCTGACGCGCGCATTGACGACCCTCTGCCTTTCATATGCAGCACGATATGTGGCAAACGGACTCCCCCTACCATTGTTCCCCTATTGTGTCTCAAACATCCAAGGAATTTCCAAGGAATTACTTTCAGTTTTTAGGGGGAATCGGTGCGTTAACAAAAGGGAAGTGTGTTGAGGTATAGGGGCGTTAGGGGGAGTCCCTCTGCCACATATCGTGCTGGGTATACTGCCTTTGAATATTAAATATTTTGGCAATGCGAATTTTTTAACAGTCGCTGGTGGCGCTGTAGCACTATGCGAAACTATGAGGCCTGAGGACCCCCGTTCGGTTCCTCAAACCGCCAAGGAAAGGACAAATTTTGAAAAAAATTACCAAGCCGGGCAAGCCCCGGACTTTGGTAGTGAGTGGAAGTCCGAGGCCTGAGGACCCCCGTTTGGTTCCTCACAGGCCCATGGAATGATCAAGTTTTGAAAAAAATACCAAGTCCAGACTGGTATAAAAAAGGAGGTAACGCCAAGAAAAGAAAAGAATAGAAACGCTATCAAAAAAGAGGCAATATATGAAACCTTATTTTATATTTCAGCTAAATTTTGTATTTGCAAAACTACATTTACTTAGCTGACGCTTAGAGAGTTGCGGTAAAACTTACAAGACTTGGACATTCTAGATGGTAAACAATCAGCAGCCATATGGACGGAGTTTTTGAAATCCAGGCTTCAGAAATGTATTTTTATCGATTGCTACTTGATCGAAATGCTACTTTATCGATTATTGCAAGATTCTGTGCAGTATTTACACGTATGTACAATATTTTAGAAGATATAAAATAATGGTGCGACGAAAATAAGTGTGAAATAAAAATTAAAAGTGACAAAGATACGTTAATATCTTCTCTTTTATAATGCACATAATTAGTTAATAAATATAACGACAAGATAATACATGTATTTGTTATAAATCTAGGCCTTTGGGCGGGCGTTCGAGAAAGGCCACACATGAAATGCCCTTTTCTTTGGACGGCGCTCTCACGCATAACAAGTTAGCAACTTGCTTAGGAATAATGTCGTCATAATGACGTCATAATATCGTGGGAATTAAGCACTAAAATTCACACTTGGTAGGCTTTAAGTAGCGTCAGTTTGTTCCAGTTTGTTCAAGTTTGTAAGAGTCTGGCTTTGCGAGTTTATTAGAGACGGCTTCTCGAGACGCTTCTCTGAGCACACGTCAACTTGGTCACCTCTCGCGTACAGGTCTCGCACCGCACCTCGCAGCACCAGTGAAACTTGCAGTTGCACCGAGAAGACACGGTCACTTTGCTCCGTTTGACGCTGAGTCCGCACGAGGTACAGAGCCGCTTGCAGCCCCGTGCCTCCCACTCCGAAACGTCCTCAACCCCGCTCCGTCCGCGAAGGCACTCGCGTCCCAGCGTGCCCTGGGCTCCCACGGTGGTATTGACTCGGCAGTAGTTCGGAGACGGCTGGAGGAAGACTAGGTCATTCTTACTTGCTGGTTGGGCGTCTCTGATGTCACGCGGGGTCTCGGTGTTGCTCGGGTACAACTCGCCGTCAAAGTAGTCTACCATTACAGCCGCTTCGTAGCGTTTGCGGAGAGCCTCTCCGATGACTTTGAAGGGGCCTAGCTGGTCCCAGCATGTCTGGATTGAGCAACTGCCTGAAACCCCGTGGCACTTGCAGCGACGGGTCAATGTCTGACGAACAGCCTGTTGTGAAAAATTGGGAGAATAGATTTTATAGTTCTTTTCGATCGAAAGATCATACAAAGCTCATCAAAAACTTTCCCCTAATAATTCACCGCATATTGATCTGCATGACAGACGCACCTTGTCACAGGAATAGGTGGAAACAAGTCATTACAAACAAATCCATAATTGACAACATACCAATACCCCTAACTTATTGCGAGTAGTGTAACTCAAGTAAGCACATAAACATGTTGGACCCTTCCAGACATTCTGGGTTTGCCGGGAATGACAGGCTCGACTCATCAACTAACCTTTCTACCGACGTCATTGTTGTGCAGGTTCATGAGAGCCAAAGCGTCTTCTCCTTTCTCCATCTCATCCACGAAGACCTTGGAAATCCTCTCGCCAAACTTGATGTTGTCGCTGCATCCGCCCCACTGCCAGTTGTCTCCGCCTAAAGAGAAAAATTAAGAGAAATTAATAATTATGTCATGCATCATTGTGAGTTGTCGGCTTGATTAATACATGTACAACCTGAATTGTTTTGGATTTGTGTGTAATATGAGCTTAGCTAACAGTTACCGAGTTGGTCCCTACAACATTAGGAAGGTTTAGATGCATAAAAAAGGCAAACGCGAATTAACGCGAAATAGCTTTAACACCAGTCAATCATAACCCAGGTTCAAATTTCGGTCATTGCAAAAAGAATTATCTTGCCACGAAAGTCAAGATGTTCGTTCCTGTAAGATGCTCAAATATTTTCGTGTGCAAGTTTGCGTTTTACGTGCATCTATACCTCCCTATGGTTACCAACCCCACAAGCTTAATTGTGAATGCACACAAATGTTTTATAGTTCTATAAATGCCTGCTGTGCTAGAGCATTATATTACTAAATCGATCAGTTTCTTACCTTCTCTACCGCTGTTTTTGGTCTCGTCGCAACCGCAATCTTCAAACTGACCCAAGGAGCAGTTTTTGGTGAGTGCGTACATGACGCCGGCTGAGCCGATAGCGTTTACAAAGGACATCTCGCGTGTTGCTGTAACAGAAGAAAAAAAAACTAACTTTAAAGATGTAGGCCTACGTGATAAAAACCAACCATGGGGCCAAGTTCATAAAGCTGTTTAGCAGAAAAAATGCCCAATCTGAATTTTACTTTATAAAAATTGGTTAATCAAAATTGTATGTCAAATTATGTTCTTAGCAAGAACGGCAGAACACCAGTCGATTGTAATACATATCACATCAGATTTTAACTGTTAACCCAATTTTATAAAAAGCAAACAAATTTTGCATTAGGCAAATTTTTCTGCTATAAACAGCTTCATGAAAAAAAGTCCCAGATCTCGGAAGCTCAGTACCTCATCTACGTTCCGTGGAAACAATGAAAAACTGTGTTCATGCTTTTAAGAAATTGTGCGAATGCATCGTCCTATTTAGGTTGGTTAATTCTCTAGTTATACTGCAAGAACAAATTGAGCCATACCTGCAAGGGCGCCCTCGTGTGTACAAAAGTACACACGAGGGCGCCCTTGCAAAAAAATTCGTGTGCAGCATTTATATAAATTCATTATCGATTATCGTTTTCTGATTAAAAAAAAAATAGTCTCGGGTGGAATTAATTGCAGTGGACTGTTGGAACCACTTCTATCTTCCATTTGAGTATATATATTTTTTCCGGTTGAAATTGTTTATTAAAATGTTGGGAAATTGCAAATTGGTTTTAATTGGTTTATTCAAATTTTAGAACATTGCAAATAAGGGTTGTATAGTCAATTCTACCACAAGGTACCAAAAGCCTTCACAGGTCCACCACAAATCCCTGTGTTTTAATTCAAGTCACAAGCTATTCAAATGAACTCCAACAAAGGCATTATTTTGTGCGTGTTCATCCTTTGCTCTTGTTACTGGACTTGTACTGGACTTGTCACGTAATTGTGATTTTATTGGCTCTGGACTTGTGATGGACTCGACTACAGCCCTGTTATGTTGCAAATCAAGGATACGGACTTTAATGTTTTCGAATTGTATTTTTCTGACAGGTTTGAAAGAAGTTAATTAACTTACGAAGCGGGTCATTGAGAAGAGCTAGCGAGTCTTCGGGGCAGTTCCAGCGGTCCCATTTGAACTTTTCACGGCATTCCCTCATGGCTGTAGACGCTCCGGCACTAACGCTGTCGGAGTAGATCACATATTGCTGAAGACCCTGAAAAACACGGAACAAAAATTATAGAAAATGTTAAGCACAGATTCGACAACTCGTAACATGCACGGTCATAACTCGGAGGTTATAAGTCCGAGGCCTGGCGTGGCCAAAGTGTGTCTGTGTCCCTGGGCGAGACACTTAATCTCAATTGCCTCGTTGACCCAAGGGAGTTTGGGGAGAGGGCTCTTGGAGGAGAAAATTTACACGTTTCTACCAAATAAGCATTGTGTGAATTCGCAAAACCGGATTGAATGTCAAACATTACCAGTAAAGTGTACTCGGCAACGTTTTCACTCATTTTCACGAAAACCAAAATGAGTTAGTATCAATCTTTTAGCATTTTTTTTCTTTGAAAATTATTAAGAATATTCACCAACATGTCCCCCAAAAATGGAGACCGCAAATGTGAGAGATCATTGAGATTCCCCTGGTAGCGACAAAGAAAAAAATGCTGAAAGCTTGATACATAAACTTTTTGGGTTTTCGTAAAAAATTTGCAAAAACGTTGTCGAGTTTACTCAGGCACAACTTTCATGCTAATTCATTAATCATCATTTTCAAATGCATGGGTCATGTTTTCTTCCTCCATGATTGGACATTTATATCCTAAATTCCACGTCTTGGATATTACAAATTATGACACATTATATATGTATCTGATTAGTTAGTAATCGTATTTTGGAAATCCAAGTACGGTCAGGAATTAACAAACATTTGCGCAATGAATCACAAATTTGTCCCATACTTTAACCGCGAGTCAGCTTTCCATATCTACGTCACTAACACCTCCACTAAATCGCACCCCAAACTTCTTTTGACGCGCCGCAACACCTCCAAAAATGTCCCGGGACATTGTCCTTAATCCCCCGCCCATTCACCCGAGACCACGCGGTCGGACAAACAGTTTTAATACCGTGGCATTCCGCAACTAAAATCTAGCATACTAATTTGCGGATAATGGCACAAGTCATTCGTACATGTTATCCGCGTGGGCGGTTGTGGTCTTTGATGTTTTGGAAGAAGGCAGATGATCTATCCGGCCAATTAAGTCTCCCGAAAATGCCTCCTCTTTGTCCCCCGTGGCGAACAACAAAAGATTTGAGTACATGTTTGTTAAAAATACACCCACGTTTGTAAAATTAACTACTTAATTTGGTGAAACGATCCGGCTATACATGCTGGGAAATTGCTTTGAATGATGTCATAGGAGGATGTTCTTTTGCACGCCCGTGAGATTTTTGTCAATGATGATTTTCAATAAGCATTGCCGGGTAGGTGGGTATTCGGAACTTTAGAAATACATTTCTACATGATTCATCAAAATGTGCATTCGCGAGGATAATTTCCCTTTCGTCAATCTGTTTAAGTTACTAGGGAGGTTTCGCAAGCCGACGGATACGCGTATTCATACGTTTAGCTACCCGTAACCGTTAGTGGCATTTATGTGGTTTCGCAACTCCCAAACTACAGCATGTTAGCTAAAAGTAGTCTATTTCCGACAGCAGGAAAACTACCCGGCATAACACGGCATTGATACCAATTTTACTTTCGTTTCAAAGCTTTGAAGCGTACAAAAAGTTCCTGGACATTCATAATTCATACTTTTTTCAAGCTGTATGCGTAAACGGAACGAAAGATGAGGAAAAACACTAGAAATTCGAGATTTCGCTACGCGTTTTGTGCTTACGCATAGCGAGCTCGATATCCGTGCCGTGCAAACGTGTAGCGGATAGCAAGACGCATATGACGTCACAAAACCGCGCTATCCGTCGCGCTATCCGTATCCGTGCGCTTGCGAAACCTCCCTATTATCGTCCATAATTTCCCTTGTACACGTAATAGTCAAAGTTTCATTTGAAGCATCCACTTAAATTATAGACTATAACTGCTCATGGTTTCATGAATGTGACCAAATAAAGTTGATCGTTGCGCGTTGATATGACCCAAATTCCGGCACATTCTTCTTTCTAAAAGTCTTATACAGAAAATTCTGGACAACTCGTATCCGGCTTCAAATGAAACTAGTATGAGTGCAAGGGAAATTATCATGGTAACTTTTACAGCCATATTTGTTTGTTTTATCTTGAAACACAGAAAAGGCAACGTATATTTCTCTTTCATGAGTTAATTTTGAGTTTTCAGGATTGCCAGTTCTATAAGTAAAAAAGTTAAACAATGTTTCTCAAACTTAAAGTGTACTTTTATAGGTCTTAATTTTTCTATCTTCACATTTGACAATCGTAGAGGATTACAAAACCATGGTGCAACGAAAAATAGAAGCTTTGATTACGTACCTTGGATCCTGAAATGAGCAGGTTGCTTGCAGGGGCCCTGTAAAGAAAAAAGGCGGGAAATTAGGGAGATAAATATAACTTCTGGCAATGATCCAAAATGAATATGCAATTACAGAATACCCCGAAACTCGAAAATGACCTAATAATTTTTGCGCATGTTTTATTGTCCATCGACTGGTTGTCGGACCGTGGTTCCCTTCATAAAACCATGGAGGAAGGAAATGATAAAACAATCTTCAGAAGCCAGGCACGAGGTATACCAAACGCAACGGTTTACAGTCAAGTCGACCGTTTGCCAACTCGACTCCTACCAACTCGACCGTCGTACCAACTCGACCGTCGTACCAACTCGACCGTCGTACCAACTCGACCGTTGACCAAGAGTTTGTGGGGTTTTCTGCAATTTGGAAAACATTTGTGAAAACATGGTGTTTCTACCTCAAACGTTTTCCATTCCACTAAAGGCCTATATTTAAGGGTAAAGTGTTGAACAATTTGGTGCAACTGTGTGGTTCTTTATTATGTCCAGTTGCCATGATATACAATACAGAACATCTTCCATTATTTGGTTTATGCATGCTATGGACGAAAACAAAAAGGTAAACATTGCGAACTTACCATCCTCTTAAGAACAGCTGTCCACCCGCCAAAGCCAAAAGTGACTGAAGAACAAACAACTCCGGAAACATGACGACAGTTTTCCCGGACAAAATCGATCAGCAACGACTTCAAAATACCTTCGATTCTCGGTAAAATGTGGTCACTTTTGCCGAGAGTTGCTGAAACAGGAGAAACTTACTGGGGTTGCAGATGCAATGGGGTCTAAATCAAAAATGACCACGGGTGATGAAAGTTGGCAAAAGGCCAACAATGGAGGCTTACGTGATTCGTCCAGACAGATTTAGTCTTTCTCCGCTCGACCAATCAAGGACGAGTATAGATTTGTGATTGTAAAGTGCCGGTATCTCAAAGGTAACCGCAGTTTTGGCACCTCCTTTGCGTTACACGGCCCCGCCGCTGTTCTGGCAAAAGTTGACGGGAGCGGGTTTCCGCCCGGGCGCGCCTGAAAGAGAAGAGCTTTTAAACCCGGCAGAGAATCGATAACTGCATCCCAGATAGATGGATGTTGGGATTAGTGGGGAGGATCAACAGAAAATGATGCCTGTTGCCCGAGGGGATGGGCATTCAAAAGACCAGCAAGGGACAAAGCTAGCTTTTTCGACTGCTGGGTAAATTAGAACACACCATTGTGTCTTCTCGACTTTGATGGAGGGTGTTTGTTACAAAAGGGCAGTGCCGTTTTGAATAAGGGTTCATCAGATCGCTATCAATCGTGTGACCATGGAGGAATTAAGGAATGCAGTTTCACTGGAAATAGGCTTAGTTCTTGCGTGGCTTCGAAACATTTTCTTTATGCATTGGGTTTGTGATGACTATATGAAGTGAAATTCTGAGCCGACACAAACTCTTTAAACGTTTGGAGATTCCGTAAAAACCGATTTTAGTGCCAGGGGTAGCCGAATGAATCAAATACATTTTATTAAAATGTTCCAACAAAATGTCCGCTTTTCAACATTTGATTCCCATCCTGACTCTTAATAAACGGCGTCGTGTCAAGACTTTAAATTTATCGCGTTAGCGGAGTGACGTCAGTCATGACGTCACATTGTTTTCCGCCCAGTAACACCAAGCAATAATTGATGAAAACGAATGGAGCACTATAAGCCGGTACCCTGGAATCACAACTATTCACTTTCAAGTAAATGAAGCTGGGAACAAGACGATGCAATATTGGAAGTTCCTGGATGTCTATGCCTTTCAATTTTGCTTTCGTTCCGAAATCGTTCCTTCATAGCTAATGCCAGTCGAGTGTATCCAATGGGTTTGCACACTTGTTGTCATACTCAAATTATAGTTTAGCTGACTAGTCAAAGTTCAGAGCCATGAACGCAATAACAACGTCACACTCCCGCTCTGTATTTCCCGAACTGCCATGTGCGCATGCCCAGTTGAACCGCAAAAATTACTTATCTATCTTGCCACTTCAGAGTTCAGTGTGCCGCAAAAATCGATCCGACCAGTAAACAGTGTTGAACTATGGTTGAACCAACAGCACGAAAAGGTGACACTACTCGGAAAACGGTACACAAACGTACACATTTCTTATGGGAAATCCGCGCTAGATCGAACCACATTAGATCCTTTAAAAGTGTTAATACACCACATATTTAAAGGATGGATTAACACTTCTTTGAGTATACAATTATTGTATAAATCCTCTAGGCCATGTGTTATTTAGCACTTTACTTTCATAATTAACGAGAACGGGGCCTGTTTTTGTGGCTACAACCAGAAACATCTTTGTGACGGCCTCGGTTACCGACATCCATAGCTGGCTGTGGGTTACGTCAGAACATGGGGGGGAGGTTTCCTTCCTCTATGGTCAGAAACAGATATACCTGCATGTATGGGGTGCAGGTCAAGTCGACCGTTTGCCAACTCGACTCCTACCAACTCGACCGTCGTACCAACTCGACCGTCGCGCGCTCGACTGAAGGAGTCAACTCGACCGTTGTACCAACTCGACTCCTACCAACTCGACCGTCGTACCAACTCGACTCCTACCAACCCGACCGTTGTAACCGTTGTACGTTTAACTGCAGAAGTCAACTCGTCCGTTGTGTCCCACTAAACTAGTACATCATGTAGTAAAAGGGGGGTGGTTGCGTTCTCCCATTCAGAGACACATGCGTTCTGGTTGACTTGTTTTGATTGTTTGAAATAAAATATATTATTTTATTCCAAAGTTTATTTGTGTCCAATTTGTACCGTTTTTGCTGGGTTTATTGTACATTGGTGTGGGAGAGTTTCCCCGGTTTTTGGTTGTGCGAGTAAAAGAACGTTTTTCAGTTCCTTTAGGTTTAGCAAGAGCTAGCTTTCTGGGCTTCCGTCTATGGTGGATTCAAAATGAATCGGATTATCTCGCATTTGGGTAAATCTTTGGGTCAAGGGTCGAGTTGGTCAACGGTCGAGTTGGTACGACGGTCGAGTTGGTACGACGGTCGAGTTGGTACGACGGTCGAGTTGGTACGACGGTCGAGTTGGTAGGAGTCGAGTTGGCAAACGGTCGAGTTGACTGTAGACCTTACAGTCAACTCGACCGTTAGCCATGTGGAAGCAAACAAGTTGGTGTAATTACTGCACTGCTTTATGGAACCAGATTAATTATTTTACAAAACATCGGTGGTTTTTCGACGATATTCTTTAAAATATACGAATTGAGAACGCGAAATTTCAGAATGGTAATGAGAACAATGGGTATCCAAATCTCAACACCCATGGGAAAATTGGGTGGGTTAAAAATGTGATATGGTCACGCTCCTTTAAAAAAAAAAAAGTGTAATTGCACCTCAAAACAGGTTTCATGGTGATAACCATAATTAAGAGAAACAATTAGCCTGCATGTATTTAAGTGACAAAAATCCTTTTTAATACCCTTTAAGCGATATGCATGATACTGGCGTTGTGGCAGTGAGCGGAACTCCGAGGCCTGAGGACCTCCGTTCGGCACCTCACAGCACCAAGGAATGATCGACTTTTGAAAAATGACTGGTACCTTAAGTAATTAAAATTCGGAGCAAATTTCGTCCAACGGCAGAGGCGCTGTGGCAGTGAACGGAACTCCGAGGCCTGAGGACCCCCGTTCGGTTCCTCACAGCACTAATAATGATCATGTTTTGAAAAAAAAATGACTAAGTCCGGACTGTCATTTCCAAACACATTTCTTCAGGGACGACTGAGGTGGCACAGTGGATGTGTACTCTAACTCCTTATCAGGCGATCGGGGTTCAATTCCCGCCGATGTGAGGTTGCAGATCTGCTTGGTTAAATTCAAGATGGTTTCATTACAACATAATGTTTAAATATACGTTCCGAACACATTTCTTCAGGGACGACTGAGGTGGCACAGTGGATGTGTACTCTAACTCCTGATAAGGCGATTGGGGTTCAATTCCCGTCGATGTGAGATTGCAGATCTGCTTGGTTAAATTCAAGATGGTTTCATTACAACCTAATGTTTAAATATAAGTTCCAAACACATTTCTTCAGGGACGACTGAGGTGGCACAGTGGATATGTACTCTGACTCCCGATAAGGCGATTGGGGTTCAATTCCCGTCGATGTTAGATTGCAGATCTGCTTGGTTAAATTCAAGATGGTTTCATTACAACCTAATGTTTAAATATAAGTTCCAAACACATTTCTTCAGGGACGACTGAGGTGGTACAGTGGATATGTACTCTGACTCCCGATCAGACGATCGGGGTTCAATTCCCGTCGATGTGAGATTTTTTTATCCTTTTGATCTGCTTGGTTAAATTCAAGATGTTTAATTACAACCTAATGTTTAAATATAATTTCCAAACACAATTTGTTTATATATAATGCTAAGAGAGCATGCGCGGAAATCCAGCTATTTGATTGGCTACAGGCGTTTCCGATCATTTTTCCGCGTTAAAGCATACAAACCATAATCATCACGTTGTACTTATGGCTAGACTATCTGAATTTGTTTTCCTATGATATTATCATTAACTCCTTAGTATGAAACCAACATGATGAAAACAATGGTATTCTGCCAAAATCATTACTGTTCCACCACGAACAGATCAGTGTTGAACAATTTTAACACCAATGGCTGGTGTTATTTTACACCATGGTTGTTAAATCTAACATAAGAGGTTTTGCAGTGCGTGTTTTATAACCCTCATTCCCCTCATAACCATTATAACCCAGCGGAGTGCAGCAGCAGCCGAATAGCAGCAGCTTCACTTCTCATTCTTCTCATTCCCCTCATAACCCTCATAACCCTCATAACCCCCATAACCCCCATAACCCTCATAACCCTCATTCCCCTCATAACCCCCATAACCCTCATTCCCCTCATAACCCCCATAACCCTCATAACCCTCATTCCCCTCATAACCCCCATAACCCTCATAACCCCCATAACCCTCATAACCCTCATTCCCCTCATTCCCCTCATAACCCCCATAACCCTCATAACCCCCATAACCCCCATAACCCTCATAACCCCCATAACCCTCATAACCCTCATTCCCCTCGTAACCCTCATAACCCTCATAACCCTCATTACCCTCATTCCCCTCAAGCATCAATTATTCCAGTTGCACCAATTATTCCAGTTGCATCAATTATTCCAGTTGCATCAATTATTCCAGTTGCATCAATTATTCCAGTTGCATCAAGTATTCCAGTTGCACCAATTATTCCAGTTGCATCAATTATTCCAGTTGCATCAAGTATTCCAGTTGCATCAATTATTCCAGTTGCATCAAGTATTCCAGTTGCATCAATTATTCCAGTTGCATCAAGTATTCCAGTTGCATCAAGTATTCCAGTTGCACCAATTATTCCAGTTGCATCAATTATTCCAGTTGCATCAAGCTCTTTTTGTAGAAGCGTTACGGTGCCCCCAGCCCTTTTTGTAGAAGCGCTACGGTGCCCCCAGCCCTTATTGTAGAAGCGCTACGGTGCCCCAGCCCTTTTTGTAGAAGCACTACGGTGCCCCTAGCGCTTTTTGTAGAACCGCTACGGTGCCCCTAGCCCTTTTTGTAGAACCGCTACGGTGCCCCTAGCCCTTTTTGTAGAAGCGCTACGGTGCCCCCGGCCCTTTTTGTAGAAGCACTACGGTGCCCCTAGCGCTTTTTGTAGAACCGCTACGGTGCCCCTAGCCCTTTTTGTAGAAGCGCTACGGTGCCCTAGCGCTTTTTGTAGAAGCACTACGGTGCCCCTAGCGCTTTTTGTAGAACCGCTACGGTGCCCCTAGCCCTTTTTGTAGAACCGCTACGGTGCCCCTAGCCCTTTTTGTAGAAGCGCTACGGTGCCCCCGGCCCTTTTTGTAGAAGCACTACGGTGCCCCTAGCGCTTTTTGTAGAACCGCTACGGTGCCCCTAGCCCTTTTTGTAGAAGCGCTACGGTGCCCCTAGCCCTTTTTGTAGAAGCGCTACGGTGCCCCCGGCCCTTTTTGTAGAAGCGCTACGGTGCCCCCAGCCCTTTTTGTAGAAGCGCTACGGTGCCCCAGCCCTTTTTGTAGAAGCGCTACGGTGCCCCCAGCCCTTTTTGAAGAAGCGCTACGGTGCCCCCAGCCCTTTTTGTAGAAGCGCTACGGTGCCCCAGCCCTTTTTGTAGAAGCGCTACGGTGCCCCCAGCCCTTTTTGAAGAAGCGCTACGGTGCCCCCAGCCCTTTTTGTAGAAGCGCTACGGTGCCCCTAGCCCTTTTTGTAGAAGCGCTACGGTGCCCCTAGCCCTTTTTATAGAAGCGCTACGGTGCCCCTAGCCCTTTTTGTAGAAGCGCTACGGTGCCCTAGCGCTTTTTGTAAAAGCGCTACGGTGCCCCTAGCGCTTTTTGTAGAACCGCTACGGTGCCCCTAGCCCTTTTTGTAGAAGCGCTACGGTGCCCTAGCGCTTTTTGTAGAAGCACTACGGTGCCCCTAGCGCTTTTTGTAGAAGCGCTACGGTGCCCCTAGCCCTTTTTGTAGAAGCGCTACGGTGCCCTAGCGCTTTTTGTAAAGGCGCTACGGTGCCCCTAGCGCTTTTTGTAGAACCGCTACGGTGCCCCTAGCCCTTTTTGTAGAAGCGCTACGGTGCCCTAGCGCTTTTTGTAGAAGCACTACGGTGCCCCTAGCGCTTTTTGTAGAACCGCTACGGTGCCCCTAGCCCTTTTTGTAGAAGCGCTACGGTGCCCCTAGCCCTTTTTGTAGAAGCGCTACGGTGCCCCCGGCCCTTTTTGTAGAAGCGCTACGGTGCCCCCAGCCCTTTTTGTAGAAGCGCTACGGTGCCCCAGCCCTTTTTGTAGAAGCGCTACGGTGCCCCCAGCCCTTTTTGAAGAAGCGCTACGGTGCCCCCAGCCCTTTTTGTAGAAGCGCTACGGTGCCCCCAGCCCTTTTTGTAGAAGCGCTACGGTGCCCCAGCCCTTTTTGTAGAAGCGCTACGGTGCCCCCAGCCCTTTTTGAAGAAGCGCTACGGTGCCCCCAGCCCTTTTTGTAGAAGCGCTACGGTGCCCCAGCCCTTTTTGTAGAACCGCTACGGTTCCCCCAGCCCTTTTTGAAGAAGCGCTACGGTGCCCCCAGCCCTTTTTGTAGACGCGCTACGGTGCCCCCAGCCCTCTTTGTAGAAGCGCTACGTTGCCCCCAGCCCTTTTTGTAGAAGCGCTACGGTGCCCCTAGCGCTTTTTGTAGAAGCGCTACGGTGCCCCCAGCCCTTTTTGTAGAAGCGCTACGGTGCCCTAGCGCTTTTTGTAAAAGCGCTACGGTGCCCCTAGCGCTTTTTGTAGAAGCGCTACGGTGCCCCTAGCCCTTTTTGTAAAAGCGCTACGGTGCCCCTAGCGCTTTTTGTAGAACCGCTACGGTGCCCCTAGCCCTTTTTGTAGAACCGCTACGGTGCCCCTAGCCCTTTTTGTAGAAGCGCTACGGTGCCCCTAGCCCTTTTTATAGAAGCGCTACGGTGCCCCTAGCCCTTTTTGTAGAAGCGCTACGGTGCCCTAGCGCTTTTTGTAAAAGCGCTACGGTGCCCCTAGCACTTTTTGTAGAACCGCTACGGTGCCCCTAGCCCTTTTTGTAGAACCGCTACGGTGCCCCTAGCCCTTTTTGTAGAAGCGCTACGGTGCCCTAGCGCTTTTTGTAGAAGCACTACGGTGCCCCTAGCGCTTTTTGTAGAACCGCTACGGTGCCCCCAGCCCTTTTTGTAGAAGCGCTACGGTGCCCCTAGCCCTTTTTGTAGAAGCGCTACGGTGCCCCCGGCCCTTTTTGTAGAAGCGCTACGGTGCCCCAGCCCTATTTGTAGAAGCGCTACGGTGCCCGGCCCAGCCCTTTTTGTAGAAGCGCTACGGTGCCCCCAGCCCTTTTTGTAGAAGCGCTACGGTGCCCCCAGCCCTTTTTGTAGAAGCGCTACGGTGCCCCTAGCTCTTTTTGTAGAAGCGCTACGGTGCCCCTAGCGCTTTTTGTAGAAGCACTACGGTGCCCCTAGCACTTTTTGTAGAAGCGCTAAGGTGCCCCCAGCCCTTTTTGTAGAAGCGCTACGGTGCCCCCAGCCCTTTTTGTAGAAGCGCTACGGTGCCCCTAGCGCTTTTTGTAGAAGCACTACGGTGCCCCTAGCACTTTTTGTAGAAGCGCTACGGTGCCCCCAGCCCTTTTTGTAGAAGCGCTACGGTGCCCCCAGCCCTTTTTGTAGAAGCGCTACGGTGCCCCCAGCCCTTTTTGTAGAAGCGCTACGGTGCCCCCAGCCCTTTTTGTAGAAGCGCTACGGTGCCCCCAGCCCTTTTTGTAGAACCGCTACGGTGCCCCAGCCCTTTTTGTAGAACCGCTACGTTGCCCCAGCCTTTTTTGTAGAAGCGCTACGGTGCCCATAGATTTCTGTAGAAGCGCTACGGTGCCCTAGCGCCTTTTGTAGAAGCGCTACGGTGAACATAGTAGAACATTAAACAGTATTCATTAATACCTTTTAGACAGTTGGCTAAAAGCACATCACGTGGACAGTTTTAAACAAGCGATAAATACCCAGTCAGTCCTTTTTGTAGAAGCGCTACGGTAACCCTAGCGCTTTTTGTAGAAGCTTTATTTTGTTAACAATTTGTAAAATGTTTCTCTTTAAGTCCAATAAAAGTCCTGTTCCTTTTCCTTGAAGAATCTGTCTATAAACACCTCAAGGTAACAGCGCAGAGGCTCGAACCCCAATCGCCTGATCGGGATTCAGAGTACACATCCACTGTGCCACCTCAGTCGTCCCTGAAGAAATGTATTCGGAACGTATATTTAAACATTAGGTTGTAATGAAACATCTTGAATCTAACCAAGCAGATCAAAAGGATCTGCAATCTCACATCGACGGGAATTGAACCCCGATTGCCTGCTCGGGAGTCAGAGTACACCATCCACTGTGCCAACTCAGTCGTCCCTGATGAAATGTGTTCGGAACGTATATTTAAACATTAGGTTGCAATGAAATATCTTGAATTTAACCAAGCAGATCAAAAGGATCTGCAATCTCACATCGACGGGAATTGAACCCCGATTGCCTGCTCGGGAGTCAGAGTACACCATCCACTGTGCCAACTCAGTCGTCCCTGATGAAATGTGTTCGGAACGTATATTTAAACATTAGGTTGCAATGAAATATCTTTAATTTAACCAAGCAGATCAAAAGGATCTGCAATCTCACATCGACGGGAATTGATCCCCGATCGCCTGATCGGGAGTCAGAGTACACATCCACTGTGCCACGTACCTAGTCGTACCTGGAGAAATGTGTTCGGAACTTATATTTAAACATTATAGGTTGTATTAAATGAAACATTTTGCATTTAACCAAGCAAATCAAAAGGATGTGCAATCTCACATCGACGGGAATTGAACCCCGATCGCCTCATCTGGATTTATTGATATGGGCGCCGCCATGTTGGCGTATAACGCTATGGGCATTAAGGGGAGTTTACACTATCGCGGAAAAATCACACCGTTCCATTGGTTTGTACACAAACTGGTTTGCCGCTTGTGCGCGGCCTATCGCGACGCGCAAAATGTTTTGAGTTGGGTCAAAGTTCAAATTTGTTGAACTTTGACCGCGGTGCGCTGACCTTTCCAACGCGCAGCCAATGAGGTATCAGAGAAGCCCCAAGTTACCAGAGTGGAATTTTCTATTTTGGAATAATCGGCGATTGGAAGCTCATGCAATGCGGTGAGCGCAGCGCGAAAATGTGATTTTTCCGCGATAGTGTGTATCCGCCTTTACAGTGAAAACTGTCATGTGTTTAATGCTTATAGCAACCTCTATAAAGGGGCCACTTGTTTATAGTGGCAATATCTTTTTACGGTCCCGAGGGTGGCCATTCTAGACAAGTTTCACTGCTATACGAACAATGCCATGCATACAGTGTTGAGAGTTGAGAGCGTCAGTTGTCAAATAATTCAACAAATTAAGCCAGTTAAACGCGTGTGGATTGTTTCGATATAGATTTATATTTATATTTATATAATTTCAACATTTCGATTTTTGATTTAATTTGCAGAGAATATCCAGCTCGTTTGGTATAACATGTGTTTTATTTTTTAATATTTATGAATATCAATGAATACTTTTTACACACATATACATACAGGTTTATCAGACAAAGCTTATATATGATATTTATATGCAAGTTTTTCTTTTTTTTTTTGTAAAAAAAATTACTTTGGAATGACACCTTTTGGACACACACGTATACGCTGAACTACAACATTTCGACCCTACGACTGTTTCATCTACGACACGAACCAGCGTATAGTTTTCGGCGCACAATTATAGTGAAATGCCCAAATTTTGGATTTTCTCAACCTATATGATTCCGCCTTTTTTTTTTACATTAAGGTTAATTTACCACGTGATTGCGAACAAAATAAGGTCCAGATTTTGCCAAGTGCATGGCACAGTTATTACTCCACCGTGGTTACAATTTTGTTTGAACAAAAATGGGAGCAATTTACTTAAATTTTTCAGTCAACTTTCAACTTTTGTTAGTGCGTATGTTTATACAAAAATACGCCCCGCCACAGTCTTATTGTGAAAATCACTTTTTCGAACATTATGCTTGAATTGGCAGATTGCAAAATTAAGTATATATCAAGTGAAAACAGTGTTGGAATGTGACAATTTCGTTTGGAATTATTTACAAGATGGCATGCCAATTTTGTCCTATACGTAAAATATTAATTTCTCTGCTATATACAATATCATAGTACACTTTTTTTTCACAGTTAAATCGTAAAAATGAGTTCACTTATGCATAAAAAGCTAACAAAACTGACCGATTTCAAAGCAAAAAACTTACAAACCAGGTTCAAATTAAACAAAATAATACACCGAAACGGTAACTTTGGGAAGCCGTAATTTGTAAAGCTCTATATGAAAGAAATTTGGTTTGTTTTGGCAAAATAAAATATTAAAACATAATGGATTTTGTTAGGCCTAAGTCGTTCTGCTGTTAATTAAATAAAATAATGATAACTAAATCGGTTTATAAGTCGTTGATTTGCATGCATGAAAGACTCCGCAAAAAATGTGTAACATGAACGCAAAAAGACAATGCATTAATATGTGTTACACAAATTGCATTTTACAATTACGCAGACAGCTATATACGTGATTTCGACAATGTACATTCCCTAACTTTTTGCCGAGCATAAAAAAGTAAAAAAAAATCAAAAGAAAGACTTAATTAGTTTCAAAAAATTAAGTTCGAAATCAGTTCAGTTTGATAAAAAGATTCTTTTTACTTAGAAAACTGTTGAAGAACACTTTCCCCAGTTTAGGGCGTGACTGTATACAACCAATCTTCAGTATGGCACCAATTAGCAGTCAACACGGTTTTGACATGGGAAAGAACAGTGTGCTAGATCGATTATCTTTCTGACTGGTACCCGTGCAATACCTTTGTGGTCCCTGTGACGAACAAATAAGGTTACCCGACTGTTCACTTGAAACGACCTAACACCTTAAGTACGAAAAATTTTGTTTCAACTATTTTGTGATGTCCTACACATTTGTCCCGAAATACAAAATATTCTGTCGGCGTCCTCAAGTTAAATATATGTACTTTCTTTCTTTCTCTTATACTACATAGCCACGTATATGTCAAATTTACGTCGAATTATGGTTTCAAAAACGGTTCGTTTCTGATGTGCAACTGCGCGTTTATTCTATGAATACGCGACACATAAAATGTACTAGGGAACGTCCAAAGTTGTCAACATTTTCACAGTCTTACAGAGAGTAGTATTTTTTTAAAGACCCCATCTCCCCCGAAATACTCAACAAATTTCTGTGAGTACCATGAAGTGTCAACATTTTACAGTGCATGTAAAGTCCTCTGCACCCTTCCACCCCTCCCCCTTCTTACTATTTGTAGAAACTGAAAATGTTGACAATGTTGACAACGGCCCCTAATGGCTTTTGAAATACAATTTCGTCCGTTTGTTGTATACCCAGCGCGATATGTGGCAAAGGGACTCTCACCTAACGCCCCTATACCTCAACACACTCTTCCCTTTTGTTAACACACCCACCCCAACCCCACCCCAACCCCCCACTCCCCACCCATCACCCCCCCCCCCCCCCCCACGCCCCTCCCCCTAAAAACTGAAAGGAATTTCTTGGAAATTCCTTGGATGTTTGAGACGCAATGAGGGAACAATGGTAGGGATTAATACCCTCTGCCACATATCGTGCTGCATATGTATAGTTGTATTAAGCACAACTTGCTGAACATTGGTACAAAACAACACCAAAATTATGGAATTCCCTTACTTCGCTTGCGCAAACTTTGATAAGCCTAGATATAAATGATCAACGAGAATTTTAACAAAATCTGTAATAAAACATAAATAAAAATAACAAAATTCATATTGGGTTTTTTTGGCAGTGGATATCGCGAAATTACCGCAAAATATGAAAAATAAGTTGCATTTTAAAGATGCATTTCTTGTACACGTTTTCAATTGCTGACATATATGTCCAATTTGGACATCCTTGTTTTCAAATGAATAAAAACAAATTAGAAAGACAAAAATGTGTGGAGAATCGTTCGTGTATCGAAGAACCAAGTGCTAATTTTCCAAGGCATCCCAATCGTGTGCCAACAGTCCCAGAAATAATAATAAATCAATAAATATATCAACATAATCGTAATAAGTCTGATCAACAGACATTTTGGCACATCCCGTATTCTTTTACTAGAAGTTCACGTGTTTTCAAAGTGCCAAAAACTCACGTGAAAGCTACATGCGACTTTTTCTTCAGTACATGTATAAGATACGTACCCACATTTACAAGTTAACAGCACGTGAAACGAACGAGGCTAATTTTGTAAAAAGGCCGTACAATGTTAGATTTTACTTTTTATAATAACAAAATTCTACTTTATGGTCGCTTTTGGGTCCTTTAAAGGAAAGGACAACACTTGTTTGAAGTTATAGACGAATTTAATCAAAAATATTACCGATGTAATTGCCCGGTGCATAAACCTTCATGAGAATCAGAGAATCTTGTTTTCAACGTCGGTAACCCAATTAATTTTGACGATAAACTCTGCAACGAATGCAACTTCATGTATGTGCTGCGCCATATTTGAATTTTGAAAGGAATGAGACGTCAACCATGCAACGATTGCATGGATGACGTCAAGATTGATGCCTTGGCCTTTTTCCAAATCTCGACTTGGGCTCAGGCTCAGGCTCCGGCTCCATAAACCCTATGGAGACGGAGACGGAGACGGAGACGAAGCCGAGATTTGGAAAAGCCCCCTTGTTTCCCGTGGAGTATGTAAAAATCCCGACTCGCGCCCTCTCAAGTCCGAGCGCCGAACTGCAAAAGATGGCGACTTACATTAAGCGTATACAGAGTTGGGCAACCCTTTGCAAGTGTTGTTCCTTCCTTTAGGTACCGTTGTGCTAGTCAAGTTGTCCAAACAAGTTTAGCTGAACAATAATTGTCTCTACATACACAGAGACGCAGCTGGATGAACAGTCGATTTAGCAGGGAGCGAGTTGACAAACGGTCGGGTTGTCTAACATCAGTAAAAGCAGTTGTGGATTTAGTGTGGTTGGGGAAATGTCACCGTTGGCATTGCAGACAGCAACATTCTTTCACTTATTAATTTATCTAAAGTGAAAGTTAAAACGTGGCGCTTTTGGAGTTCACGTGATCCCAAACGAAGTTCTGGCGGTCTTTTTGGCAAATGCGTTGCATCGTGGTCGCTATCGTGTAAAGAATTAGTCGATTAATGATAATATCGACTGGTTTCAATTGATGATGAATTGAGCAACAGTTATTCATGTTGGAGAAAGCTACAATCAAGTTTCACATCTTCCATCCAGTTGGGGTGAGGCAGGATAGATGATGAGTCGCACAGTGCCCAATGTCGGCACCTTAGGGCGCCCTCAGTTGTCGGCTTGCACACATTCGTATATGATGACATCCCGGATGACTGTATATCGATACATCCGTAAAAAAATGAATTTCCAAAATTCAAATTTACACATTTAACACGGGAAGTTTTCATTCGAGGAAATCGGTCAATAATAAAATCCAGTACTTGTTGCACCTGGCCGTTTCTCTTGATTGGTGTGTTGTACCTTCAAAGTACTTGCTCACTTGGTCGTGCTGGTTGTAGGTATTAATAAGTAATGATTTATCGATTTTTTAAAACATGCAATTTCCGCCACGGGCACCATGACGTCATTAGAATAGGTCAACCGTCCAAAATGACGCACATTCCACACTGCGATTTTTCCGATGAAAACTGATAACGATGATCAAAGATGACCGACTGATTTTTATCTCCCAATCGCACGAGGTCTAACATTCAGACGCCAAGTTGACGTTTCAATCTCCCTTGGTGATGTTTCTCAGACAAACGACGGCTACAATCCAGGAGGACTATCCTTTGAAGTGCCCGACCGAGTATATTTGTGTTCTCGTTTCGGCCTGATCAGCATTCAGGCGCGCCGGGCATCGCGAAAACTCGGGCAAAAATACAGTTGTGTTCATCTCTCAGGGGACCGCGCGCGGCCGAGATAGCGCGCGGCCCAAAATATCGTCCTCGCGTGGCGCTCGAATCCTCGCGTTCAATTCAATAATCGTAGTTCTTTTTTTGTGGACGCTGTGTTGACGAAAATCACGTCAGCGAATGCCATTGAGCAAAAGTTTCTTTTGGATGACTGACCATTTCATTCCAATGTTCAAGTTCTTTGCCTCTGGCATACATAAACGGTCCTACGACTACGCGTCCAATTTGCTTATCACCTGCAAATAAAGCAACAATATCATCACAAATTAGTTTACAAGTTGTGCGTCTTTTTTTCCATACCACGCAGCTGCCATTTATGTACATGCAAAACGTGGTCTGACGTCACCATATACGTTACTATAAAGTAATATGGGCTGCGTCCCACATACGCAAACGTTTGCAAACGTTGGCCAACAACTTCGAGTGGAACGCATTGTGCGCCACCAACGTTGGCCAACAAACTTTTGTTTTGTTCGCGAGTCATTATAAAATGGCGCACGCGACATGAAAGATGACAGACGACGGATTCGAGTTTTGAAAATAACAAATAAATTGCACCTTTCGTGGTTTTCTGCCTTATTGATGCCGATACACAATCATTGGCAACGTGTCACATTTTTTCAAAGAATTGGTAAGCAGCGCCGAGCCACATTACAACGTCGCTACGACTCCTGGGACTATGGGCGCCGCCATCTTGACAACGTAATTTGGCAAACAACCCATTCCACATTGAGCTAAACGTTGGCCCCAACGTTTGCAGACGTTCGCGTAAGCGGAAACGCAGCCTTGGACTTCGTGTAATTTGATGACGTCAACAAGTTTGTTTGCTTTGCAAAAAATGGTTTGCAATCTTGACTGCTAGCCTATTTTTTCAAAGCAAATAAATTATGCATTACGGTAAGCATTTTTCTGCTGAACTGTTACAGCTTTACGGAATTGGCTCCCAGGTGTTTCGAATAAAATTGACCACCCACCTTTCATGGCCGGCGCGTGTTGCATGGCGGTCACGGATATGCTGAACATGTCCGTGTTACTGGAGGGGACCTTAAACTGGAAGGATTCGTTGAAAGTTGGGTTGGGCGTTTTCTTCACGATTTCCGTCTTTTTGGATTTGATGACTTTGCTTGCACTCATCAGCGCAACTTTGATGTAACCGTCTGTTGAGCAGAAAACGATCAAGATAAAAATAAATTGGGCCTTTCCACACTAACGGGGTACATTTCTGTGACATACAAGATAATGACTTCCTGTTTACTTCAAATGTCTTTATTTTATCTCACAATTAAAGAAATGTCTTCAAGAAATATTTTAAAGCTAACTTTATTGTCCGAAAGAGTAAAACAAAATAACACGAAATTTGTGAGTGATTCAGAATATAAATAAAATACATGTATGTCGAAATGTACATACCTACGTGCTGAAATCCCTCGAGTAGTCGGATACCTTTCCCTTCTATGATGACCACCGTAAGTCGCTCTATGCTATCGTTGTAATTTAGGGAGAAGTGCAGGTCCCCTGTTTCAGAAGATGCCGTCTGTAATATATGACGGAACGAAGTAAATACATTAAACTTTGAATAAACATTTGCAAAGGCTTATGGGACTGGATGTCAAACATTATTGTCAGTGAAATGTGAGCAAACCTACGAGGCGGAGGTCAACTCGTCAACATTTTCACTCAATATTACGAAAACCAAAAACAATTCACGTATTAATATTTCAGCATTTTCTTTCTTTGAAACATATTAAGCATACTAATCAACATGTCTAAAAACAAAACGGTTATAAAAGAAACCATCATAGCGGCAAAAGTTCGCATAGCTTAGACTATAGCGCCGAAAAGACCGAACTGAATTGCTGCCATCTTGTGGGGCAACATTTGTTATTTAAATCAAGTAACAGGGAGACATGGGATCGATTTCACAAAAGTTAATACGAGTTCAATGCGTCCTAATTCCCATAGCAACTGCCCGAGATAAGAAGAATGGCTTCCTATATAAAAAGTGTCTTTGCGCTTTGTGAAATCGGCTCCTGGTCAAGTATTTAAATCACGTAATAGGTCTCGCCAGTTAGTACAAATTATCAACTAGCCAATGAGACCTGAGATCGATTTCACAAAAGTTAAGACGAGTTTAATGAGTCCTAATTTCCATACCAACGTCCCAAGATAAGAAGAGTAACCCTTCCTTCGCGTCTTAGCCCTTTCTGAAATCGGCCCCCGTTTAAGAACGGCCACACATACCCATTTCTTTAATAATCACTTATAAAAACAAAAAAAGTAAACTTTACTCGCCTCTGTACATTCTTTTTCTAAGTCCAGCCACATGACAACTTTCTGATGGGCCTCGCAGTCGAGGTCTTTGAGCGGATACAGTGCGTGTCCGATCAACTTGTGCCGTTTGGAACGATCCACGTCATAAACGGACAGTCGAAGCGTTCTCTGTTGTAGTGCTTTAAAGGTGACCTGGGGAAGATATAGGTTACAGGTCTGGATTGAAAAACTGCCACAAACGGCGTTATCTCCATTTGTGATTGAGAATGTGTGTATGATAAAAACCAACCTGTGTATAAGTCAGCTTAGTACCTTGTCTACGATCCGCGAGAAAAGCTGCGTCCATGCTTTCAGGAATTGTGCGAAGCCACCATTTTATTTAGGCTGGTTCCCTGGCCATACTGCACGCCTACTGAGCCATACTATCATGGTAGTCAGGGACCTAGTTTCGTTCATATGAGAAAGCCCTTTAAAAATGCGTTTGCACACGCATTTATATAACGTCATCTTCAACTGTCGCTTTCTCATGCAAATATATAATCTTGGGCGGAACCAATGTATTGGACAGTTGGAACCACTTCTATTTATCTAGTAAAGTTTTCTGGTCAAAGTTGGTTACAATTTGCAAATACTGTACATGAGATTTATTGATCAGGGTTGTAGTCTATGGTCAAGTCCGTCATCAGTCCCTCACAAGTCCACTGCAAGTTCTTGGGCCTTATGATTATGATGATTATTACATTTCTATAGCGCACATTCCATATGAGCATGTTCACATGCGCTGTATATTATTATGAGTTTACAGAGGCTTACAAGTATCTTCCACCTAAACATCGAGGGGTGGGTGGCGCCATTGGCAGCCCATGGCCAGAGACACGAAAGAGTGCATCTGGGATCTTTTAAGTGCGTTACTCAACACACTGGACCAACGGCTTAACATCCCTTCCGAAGGATGGAGCAATTGTGATTGAGTGCCTTGCTCGAGGGTACAGGTACCATGGCCGGGTATCGAACCTACAACCCCAAGTTTTCACCCGAGTATTGCGAGTCAACGACCTAAACCACTCGGCCATGGTGCCCAACAATTCAAAGGAACTTCCAAAAACGAGCATTCTTTTGGGCAGGTAAATACTTTGCTGCTTGTAATTGACTTGTGAAGGACGGTGACGATCTTGCGAATGTTGTATTGCAATACTGGTTAACTGTACTATTCTAAACATTTACCTGGAAGACAAAACTCTCGTCAAACTTTGGATTCGTCGTTTTCCGTTTAACCTTCGACTGTAGATGACGCCGTTCTTCCGGCAACAGGAACACCTTGACAAGCGGGTCGCACTGGTTGACGCTCCCCCGGACTCTACTGGGGAGATTCTTGGCCTTGATGAGTGACACGACGAGTCGCTCGGACTCCATCTCGTACTCCACGGCCAGCCAGATGCGGCCGATGTGGTCATCGGGGAAGTCTAGGTCGTCTTCTTCGTCTTCGAGGCGGTAGAGGTCCGGGTTGAGGCCACCCAACACGAAGGCACCTTTAAGGTATAGAGCAAGTTGTCAAGATGTACTCTCCAAAAAATAAACGCTGTTTTCTTAAAATATAAATTCTTGAACAGAACAGCAGTTTGTTGAATACACATGTACATTAAAACCGACGTGATTTTGGCAACAAAAACACAACCCTGGTATCCAAACCATTGCAAATCTGTCAAGCAAAAAATGTATTTTTGATAAGTGAAACTCATAAACAACAAGAAGTTGACGTATAATTGTTCTTTTCCAAGAAGTAAAGCCTTGAATAATATGTATAAACACCTCAACCATTTATTTAAAATCCCCTTGCTACGTACAACCGTTTGGCTGACAACACTCCGTTTATTTTCTGGGAAATTTTGGCCTAATGACGTCAACTACGAAGGACAAACTCCAACGATTCACCAGTCACTTACAAATCTGTTTCCGGAAAGGTGACAGTTTAAACAGGGCAGAATGGAAAACGAAGCATTTGGGAGCATGTAAATGGGCATGTGTGTGTGGTGCACCGTGACAGACGCACGGTAAAAAGCAGACGACACTTTGACGCGGTTTGTTTTCTTTTCTCGCGCCAGATATTGACACAGCGTGTAAAATATCGACAACTAACTAGCTACACACGAGGTGCGTTAAGGGTGATTTCATGACAAGTTAGAAGAACTTGTACTTTTGGCGCGAAAATGGATACAGCCTCAGCACTATATACTTTAACTTGACTATGGATTGATTAATGGTGTCGGTTTGCATTAAAACGAGGTTTCCCGCCCTCAGAATAAACAATGAGCTCAGGGGCCAATTTCATGGCGCTGCTAAGCACAAACATTTGCTTAGCACATGATTTATTTGCTTTATTTTGCAAAAATGGGTTGCCTTCCAAAATTGTAAGTGATGTGTATTAAAAGGTATTCTGCTACTTTTGCGAAGGACACAAGTTTACATGTAATTTTGGCTTGTAATCCATTTTATAAAGGAAACAAATCCTGTGCTAAGCAAATTTTTGTGCTTAGCAACGCCATGAAATTGGCCCCTGGTGTATGTTCTAGATCATGTTTCTACTCAATATTTCATCTCATTTTGGACTTTCTACTTTCAACTAATTTGTTGACAGCAAACAATACAAATTACCTAAACCTGTTCTTTGAGATTAAAGGTATATAAAGTGTGCCATTTGCAGATGAACAATTGTTCCCCTTAAATTTTTTTTTTAAAACAAAATTCCCGGAACAACGACATTAAATATCTAAAGATAAATGTCAGTGAAATAGCCTGCAGTAATTTCAGCCACATTAGTTCAGAAAATCTTTATAAAACACTGCACGGTTTTTGTGTATAAGTGAACGATAACACATGTATGTACATACAATTTTTAAAAAAATCGTAAAAGACGGACCAGAAACATGGCACCGATTTAAAGGAGCGTGACCAGATCACATTTTTGACCACCCCATTTCCCCATGGGTAATGAGATTTTGATACCATATCATTGACAATGTCATATTTTTCTCATTACCATTCTGAAATTTCGCGCTCTCAACCCGTACATTTCCAGGGATATCGCCAAAAAACCACTGATGTTTTGTAAACTAATTTATCTGGCTCCATAAAGCAGTGCAGTTTTTGTACCAACCTTTTTGCCTTCACATCAAAATTGGAGATTGTGGATTTCATGTTTTCTTCTCATTGGTATACGTGTTTTGGGGAGGTATTTTATACGAATGTTATAGGTTAGAACGAAATCCATTTAAAAAACAAATCTGTTGAAAGGTATACAAACCGAAAATAGGCGAATGCAATTTTCAGAAAAAAATATAAACGCACTTTTTTCTTCCAAGCAAATATTGAATTACGAAAAGAAAGTCAGACGAAATGCGATTTAGCGAAGCCGAAATATTTCCGCTGTGCCTCTTATGCTACATTGAACAAATTATGTATGTTATTCCATGCATGCACGCTAACCATGCTTGAACATGAAGATAAAATGTAACGAAATCTCTGAGAAATTCTATTCGTTCATGAGGTATAGGAATCGGGGATCACGTGACCAGCACCCGCAAATTTAGGTTTTGACCTTGGAAGAAGACTCCGCCGAATCAATAGCAATCGAATTCAGTTGGCGAGGATTTCGGCAAAGGCAGACTAGGGAGTGTTTTAACAGAATTATTGTAATATTTTTCAGAGAACACTCTGTGCGCGCGATCGCCGGCTGTCTTTCAAATTCCGGAAAACGGGAATTTTTTTTCGAAGTACATGGAAGCTGTTGTCGGTAAGAAAATGACACAGTACACCCCTGCAGTCGGGGTAGAATTATTTTTGAGCTGATGTAAATCCGAGAGGATTTCGTTAAAGTGCGGAGATGCCATTTAAAAGCCATATAATTTGCAGATGCATTTGTTTTTACGAATTCGAGCAACAACAGAATTACATAACTAAAGAATAATATTGATAAACTGCTGTGTGGAAATTTCAGCCACATATGCAGTATAATACTTCGGAAAACCTTAAAAATCCATGCATGGTTTTGTGTTGAATGGCAAAAAAAATCGTCTGCAAATGATACAAAAAAAGCATCTTTACTTGGCAATTTCTCCCACAAATGTACCACTTAATCGGGGGAAATAATCTGGTGTACTATTGCTGGGTAATTCCCAAAATTAGGGGTCCAAAACTTTGGTGTCTCAGCAGTTATGTACGACACTCTGTGCTTCAAAAATTGCCACTCGTGATCATATATTCTCAGTAATAGACTGTGGCCTGTGATTATAGGGACAGCACCAATTCCTTGAATATTTTGTTCTATGATTACTGACAAATATTTGAAACAAAAGACCATAAAGGCTCATAATTTGTTCCATTATATTGAATAGGAATTTGGTGTCCCGTGTTACCTACGCCAGTGAAAATTAGCTGTAGAATGAGTTTGCATTAACCTTGGTGCCTTATCCACACACAAACGTTAAATTTAAGTGGCATTTGTGGAAATGAAAATAAATATTTTCTACTGGAAAACTACTTTCAATCACTAAACACACTTGAAAATCTTTAAAAGCATGTCACACTTTTGGACCCCTAATTTTGGGAATTACCCTGCTATCAACACTTTTAGTCGGTTTTTTTTTCTTGTCAACTCATGAAGTAAAATGTTGGGTCACTGCAAAGGATGTAATGGGGCTTTAAGACCTCGATGGCATAAATGTACATGTTAGGCATTCAGCAAGATAATATAAAACGATATCGTGCTTTAAAACACGTCAAAATAGTTGATTATTTCGAGTAATATTTCTCTTTTGACCCTCAATGACGTGGTGGGCGGGGTTATTTATCGACTGCATGCGTCATAAACTGGAGATATCTCGTAACCTCAAAACTGCCGATTTCGGCTAAGCGGCATGTTTTTACCTTTTTGAAAGCAATATCCATTAACTTGGTAATGAGCTTCCCTTTGCGTCAATGCAAAACAGAGACTCTTAGTCTAATACCCATGCAGTTTCGTCTTCAAATCCCAGATGATTTTATTTTCTTATTCTGGATTTGAAAATGCAAATGCATTCTATTTGAATTAGTTTCTGGAAATATGGTTTCTTGCTGTTTTTCTTTGACCAGATTATAATTTTGTCTTTATGACTCATTCGTTCAAACTTGAATCGCAGGGAATTTGTTACATATTATAATATTTAACCATAAATCTATACTAAATTTGATAAAAATGACCCACTAATTTTGATATTTTTTTTTCTGAATGGTGGAAATTATGCCAGATGTTAATATTTTGTGATCTGTTTTGTAATATATAGGGATTGATAAATTTTTGCCTAGATTATTCTAAAATTATTACTTGCTATAAAGTTATATGAAAATATCAGTAATAGGCCTACTTAGCAAATTTTGAGTGGTATATTTTTAATCCATGGCTTTATGTGATGATCTGATTTCGATTATTCGATTCTTTTTGGTTTGATTGTACAATACAGTATCGATTCTCACCTGCAGGACTCATAACATCTGCCACGGACGACCGTCTGGAACCAGTGCGCGAGTTCCCGTAGGTGGGGGATCCCCCACCCTCAGTCGAGTCGCTACACACGCTGAGTCCACTGACACTGTCCCTACGGCCGTTGCTGTCGTCCACTACGGACGGCCGGCGTTCCCTGTCGGCCAGAGGCAAGTTGGGCGGGAGTCTGTCGCTGAAAGACGGCCGGCGATCGCCCGAGACGGACGGTCTGCGCTCGGTGGCGCGTACATCGGGTTGGTCCAGGCTTTCTCGACAGGGCGAGTTGACACCTAATGGGTAGTTGAACGCTGCTATTCTGTCTCGTGTGCTGGGGACTGGGGGAAGCGTAAAGGGCACTGCTTTCAAACTGAAAAGCAACAAAAACAAACAAAATGTAATTGAGATTCATCTATGGGGAAGACATGTAAATTCACATGGGTATAAGCTGCGAACTAGAATAATTTATTTATTTATTTATTATTTGTAGGACAGATTTAAGTAGACAGATTTACACAAATCTTACAAGTATCTTCCACTTAAACATCAAGATAGGTGGGATGGGTGGCGCCATTGGCAGTTATATAATTGCTGCAGCCGATTTCACGAATAATTGCGTAGTTTGCGCATGGCATAAGCCTCATAGGTTTGCGTGTAATTATCACAGGAATGTTGCGCAGCTTACGCAATAAAAGGTTGCGCAAGCGGGCTTACGCAGTGCGTAAGGATTCGTGAAATCTGCTGCTAAACAGCCCATCATGCGGCATGAAATTTCTACAGTTGAAGTCAGAAGTATAAATACATGTACACCACTACCATCATCACCCAAAATGGTAAACAGGACTACCTGAACCATTGCAAGGTGTACAAGCTATGTTTTAAGTACTGCATGCACGTGAGGAATTCCACAAAATCAAGAATTTAGTAAAGACTGTTACAAAAATGGTGTAAGCACACCAGTTTTAACACTTGTTTGCATACAGTTGTATTTATACTTCTGACTTCAACTGTATGTCAACACAATATTGATTATGAGGCAAAAGGAAAACCAAAAGAATATCTAAAGAAAATAGACATGGAATTATGTTACGAAAACCAACATAAATCTTCGATAAGCTAATAATATACGGACAAAATTTATCTATACGAATCAAATTGCCATTTCACAAGCGGCCCAAAAACCACCCTTTTACCTTTTTATATCAAATACAAACACATTGGAAACAAAATCCTCTAAAATAGAATGTGAAATTTATTTTGCTAAGTCGTCGACCGTCCTTCTACTCTAGGGGGAAACGAACTCGCCTTTTCATCGACTTAAAGAGGTTTGCTGGAAATTTAATATTCTGATGTGACGCACCAGGAATCATATCAAGGTCCGGAAATGAGGCGGTCAAAATTAGCAACAGAAAATAAGTAACCTTAATACATGTACATGTGGCTCTGCCGTCTATCACCGGATTGCATTAAGATACCATATTCTAATGAAATAACGACGTTAGATTGGGCTAGGTCATTAAACACTGAGCTTCTGGCTTAACATGTGAAATTATATACATATGCCTAGGCCTAGATTACATGATTGGGGAAAAACTGTTACAAACGGCGTCATCTCTATAATGTGTGATTGAGGATGCATGTGTATGATGAAAACCAACCTACTTTAGCAAAGTTCTGAGAAAACAATAAAAAAAAAACTGCCTCCTTGTTTTCAAGAAATTGTGCGAAACCACCGTCTTATTTAGGCTGGTTCCCTCACTATACTGTACGGAAAACATTGCCATATTATGGTAGTCAGGGCAATAATTTCGTTCGCATAATTATGTTCCATTTGAGTAAGGTTTCCCCTGCAAGTCAAAAGGGTGATTACAATTTTAGGTCAGTGCAAAAAAAGTACCGGGGTACCGTGTTAAACAAATGGCATTCGAACACATATCTTCTGATCACGCCATGGCATAGGATCACGTCATAACTTTGCCTGTTAAGTTATGCAGCATTCGAATGTTATCTGTAACCACGTGACAATGCGTAAATCACATGATATGATTTGCAACAGCAGATAATAACCGAAGTGTGACGTCGGCATGGAGTTAGGTATAAAAACTACAAGTTAGGTTGAACTCTTTGCACCATAAGCGGTAATTCAAAATGGCGGCGCCCACATCGACATAATCCCTACGTGATTGAAAAAGCATTTTCCCGTAAAAACCAATCACGTATATTACCTTCAAGTATGTCTCAATCTAGTTAATGAAAGGTTTAGATCTGGCCAATTTACAAGTCCGGGTGACGGCTGTTCGTGCCCAAATCTCCGAAAATGCATTACATTTGGCTTTCTGAAGCCTATTTCCATTGGCTTAATTGACCCAAGCGTCCTACAATTAGCCAACTTGTGACGTCATACCTATCCAGCATGATCAATGACCAACACGCATGGGAATTCCTTTCTTTTTTTTCATTCGTTAATGTGTTTATATAACTCGGTCGCCCGCCGGTAGATTGGATTTCGATGTGAATTGAACGCCATGCGAGTGGGTGTTGGAATGAGTTTGTTTTTATTTAATTACCGATTGAACATGGAAGTTACATTCGCGCCAGTGCACGCAAGAGTCAAGTTTGTTTACACAGAGGAGTTTTTTAAGGTGCATATCATGTTCAAAACACTGATCTCTATAGGCCGTATCGAATAGCCGCCATCTTGTGGGGCGGTTTCTTTGTTCCTTGAGGACATCCATGCTTGCACGTATTGTGCTTACATTGTTGAACAGTTTAAGTAACAAAAGGTGCCCCACAAGATGGCAGCTATTCGATACGGTCTATATGCTGGGTTGCTGTTCAACAGTGGTTGACTATATGTACATTAATTAGAGTACCGTCCGACTGGTTTGAGTCGTTTACTCGCAACACTCAAGTGAAAACTTGGTGCTTCAGGTTCGATACCCGGTCGTGGTACCTTTCCCCCTGAGCAAGGCACTTATCCATCATTGCTCCGCCCTTCCAAAGGGATGTAAAGTCGTCGGTCCAGAGTGTCGTGTACTCAATTTTGACAATGTCATGGATACAGCGAAAAAGGGAATTATCCCCATTTTAAAATTCACTCCCGTGTTTGAAGATCCCAGAACACTCTTTCGTAAATAATAAGTGGATTACTCGGTGTCTCTGGCTGCCAATGGCGCCACCCACCTACGTATCTCAATGTTTAGGTGGAACACACTTGTAAGCTTCATGCAAATCAGTATACGAACTGAAAAGTTCCATAAACTCCCATTGTAATGTGCAGCACACGTGGACATACTCATAAGAATGTGCGCTATTTGAATGTAATAATTAATCATTAATTATTCAGTGACGTCACCACCTTATTTTGCATAAGTGGCAAACCTGTAGTGCACGTGACTTACCTGGTGGGCTTAGCCACCAAAACTGTGCATATGAGGTGTGCCAATGAAACCTGCAACGCACATGACTCACCTGACGGTGGGCGTGGCTAAGCTCTTTCCATCAATATGCACGGCCGGTGCGGTTTTCTTTCCGTAACCACTGAGTCTTTCGTACTTGGACCTTCCGCCACATTTCCGCCGGTATACACGGTAGAGTAGGAACATGAGGCCCGCCAGTACGGCGGCTCCGCACAGCGAGCCGACGATGATACCGGCAATGGGAACTGTACGAAAAATGATAAAATCAGCGATACGTTACATTTTGTGGTCACTTTTGTTTTCTTGCGATAACACTTTTGCTGGCCAAATTTGACATCAACTTTCACCCCTGGGGCCAATTTCATGCCGCTATTTAGCACAAACATTTTCCTATCACAGAATTTCTTTGAAGGCCCATGTCAAATTGTGGTTTTAGAAACAGTAGCAAAATATTAGTAAATACATATCACGTACGATTTTGGCTGGCAACCCATTTTTGCAATGAAATTGGCCCCCAGCTGTTGATGTACAAACCGTCCATTCAATAGAGGTAATTGGTTATACATAATTTTTAAAAACAATGACATCACACGTTGTTACATATGCGCTCTCCTTGAGAGCAATGGACCGAAATGTTGCAACAGACCTGTGGGTAATCGCACGTCACATTCGATGACGTCATCGGGACGTAAGCTTATAATACAATCTAGAAAACGACAGAACGCAAATATGTGGGCACTAGCGGTAGGTCAAACATAAATGAGGACAACTCGAGTTTTAAAACAACCTTAATCGCCGTGCATCACGGCCATCTTTTGATGAATTTCTCTCACGTCAACATCACTTGGCGGTATAAAAATCCACCCCCGTCTGCATCAAAAATCACCTGTCCTACTAAGCATTTGACAAACGGGTGATGTGAATTAATACGATGGACTGGGGATTTCGGGAAGAAATAACCAGGGACTGAGCCTCCAGTGAAAATCGTGGGTCTTTTCTGAATCTTTAGCCGGCCCGAAAATGGCCCCGGGTCACGGTGGTGTACCAGACCTTTTTCGTATATTGGTAAATCTGTGGTATCCAGTTTTTGTTTTACCCTACTTCGGTAAATAATAAGTCATAATGTGCACGTTTTCAGTAACGTGCATGTGTATGCATCTGAGATTCAGATATGGGTGTCCAAGCGTATTCCCATTTTTAAATTCATGTCATCGCAAAACTACGGAATATTGAAGAAAAAAGATAAACATCCGTGGAAAGGTTAAAACGTCCTCTATCCAATGATATTAGACAGTAGACACATTATGTCATTACCATAAATGACTGAACATAAAAGACAGTTATGAAAGGTATATATTGAAATCAGCACTGTCGTGTATTTTTTACTTAGGTTATAAGGGAACGCGCTTTTTCCACGGTTTATAGTCGTCATTACACCATTTCAACCTATTATTCCAACAGCAGATAACTAAAGTGTATATACTTGACCACACTAAGTCAGTGACATATAAAACAAAATATTTTCACATTTTGAATTTCCATCGAGAATTTTAAAAAATGTAGAAAGTGCAATACACGTATTATGATATTACACATCTGTTACATTAAATTAGATTATAAGTTTAGATAAACACGGAGCTGCGTGCTTTTTCTTTTCCAAGTCAACCTAAAGTGTGATTTGTTCTAAATGTCAAAATTGAATAGTGAAAAGTTGATACTCCCCCGTAAACGCGGAAGCGTCGCTGTGTACACTGGACGATCGATTAATATTGAATAATGTGAACACGTGGAATGGCATATTTTTTTGAAATTAAGTTTTCAAACCGGTATACATGTATGTCTAAGAGACTCGTGAAAAACAGTGTGAGTGACTTTTTTAACAGGATCATAAAAAATCGAAACTATAAAATAGCTGCCAAAAAAACCTTAGATGCACTTCTTCAAATATATTTAGTTATCTTGCACCCAAAGTCTTGAAATGCCACGAATAAAACATAAATCAAGTTATATTTGTTTGTAACCTAAGTCTTCTAATTTGAAGCTAACATCTCGAACTCTAATTCTCAACAGATTTCCAAGCACTTTAATCAGTATTGTCGCTATTTGGCGGAATTGTATCTATTCCCAATAGACTGCTAAAGTGAAAACGTCACCCTTTGTGTGTTGCCATGGTTTTTGGGTCTACACTAAAACCAGTGAACTGTTTCCCTGCGCTATACCAATGGACGCTTCAGATTACCAGCGAATGTTTAGACCCAAAACCATGGCAACTGACGTCACACTTTAGTAGTCTATTTGACAGTTCAGTTAAGTCAACCACCAAAATAACGCATTGCACACTCTAGAGGGCGCTTATACAACCAACCACTTACTATCCGCTCGTACCACCGCCCTTACGGGCGCTGGGACGGGCTTATGTGCCTTCACAGATAGACGCCGAAGTGTGACGTGTTGCCATGGTATTTGGCTCTAAACATCATGGCTGTCGGAAAAAGTACCATTGCAAAAGCATAGGGACACGGGTCAGTGATTTTTAGTGTAGAGCCATTTCCTAGGCAACTAACACGTGACGAAAAGGTCACATATACAGACGCGCGGAGCATTGTGGGTTGCTTGCTACCAGACGAATAATTAATAAATAGTAAGTTAACGCTACTATATTCAGTGCAAAAATCAAATTTACGAATAAAATGAGTGTACTGTGTGCGAGGCCGAGGCCTGCCTTGTCTGCTGGAAAATTAGTCTTACGTCCGTTTACACAAAAAAAGACGTGACCTCTGGTCACGTGTCGTATAAAAAGGTCACGTGTCGTATAGGATTTTGGCCAATGAGGGCGCAATAATCTAAAGGTGTCATGAAACAAATGCATTTGAGCATCTTTTTGATTACAAATATTCATTATTATTATTATTTATTATTATTATTAAAAAACCTTCATTTTTGCGGCAGGCAAGTGTATTACTCAAAAATGACTCAAACCTCATTAATAACAGGTCTGGTAATAAAAACCTCTCCATAAATGTACGTCCCAGTCCTTTGTTCTTCATTCCTTTCATACAATGTTCCTGTTATAACAAGGTAATCTGCAAAAGTCCCAAGGACCTCTTATTAACGAGGTCTGACTATATTATCTTGAACACGCAGTCCAATATGGAAAAGGCGGGAAAACCCAATCTAAAAATGCCTTGTGCATGCGCGATGTTATATTAATCGAAATCACGCACAATACGGGCCAAGTCCCCTATCTCCAGCGCCCTAAGTATTGAACAAACGGAACGTGTCTTCCGCATATCACGGAAGATTGCCAAATGACTATGTTCGGTCACGTTCGGCCAACACATCAAACCCATGTCAAATATACCGCCACCCGAAGCCCTGGGTAATATTTGTCCATTATTATGAAAGACTCCGTCCAAACATGAAATGATGTTACCATTCATGTGCACTGCTGGGACTCCACTCAATGCAACATAGTGCATTACATAAATGTGATTACCTAATGAATGTGGGTCGTAAGTGCCTTCGCTTGGAATATAGCGCGTTTCCCTTCAATCAAATCTGCTTAAAGGTATACTGACTGGGATCAAGGACAATTTCACATCGAAAACAGGTTTACTTTTTTTCTATAGAACATGGATATATAATTCTTGTTATTGGGTTTCCATTTGGGTATACGTACACCCAAAATGGTCAATAATATTTTGCATGCCAGGCCTCAAATTTATAATATTTTGTGTTTTTTGAAAAGAGATAGAGTTGATAGCTGACCGAGTGTGGTCTAGTGTATAGAAATTGTCTGTCATCATGATGTGGGGTATTTTTTTCTTTCAACTTTAAGTAATTTTGCCAATATTTTGTCCAGTAGCGTATTGAACTTTTTTCCAAAATGGACGCTGGTCTGTTTGGCAATTTTCACTCCTGTAGGGGTGGTTTTATTTCAAGTGAAAATTAGTGAATAAAAGAGACAAACTCCCCCATTAAACTGAACCAAATTAAAAAGATTTTAAGAAGTGTTATTCCTTTTGTCTGGAGACGCTGTGAGAGTTCTAAGTGTTTTTAAATGATTTGTGAATATTGGGCATTTGGCGTTGTTTTCTAATGGGCTCGATTTAGTGGGGTGCACTCGTATCATAAAGGAAGTCCATTTCCCTTTAAAGGTAACAGCGCCCTCTATGGTACATTGCCTCAAAATACCCTAGAGCGCCACCAAGCGACCAATATACGGAACCAAAATCTTATTATCGATCAAAATGCCCTAGAGCGCCACCAAGCGTCTAATACTGGGTGGAATCATTGCATTGGACAGTTGGAACCACTTCTATCTTCCATTCGAGTAAGGTTTTCACCGTGAAATTGTTGATTACAATTTTTAGACTAGCTAAAACCTGTAGGCCTATGCGAATTTTAATCCAACTCAGACACGCAGTTAAATGTGGGTAAATCGAGCAATATTCCCCGGTGCAATAAAGAACATTCCACATTCACTTCGATTTTCTCGATAATGCTCTTAGTCGTCCCGCAGTTATTTGACATACCCCGGGTCGATTCAAGCAGATCTATGATTAAAAACCTGCTTGTCATATGGCTGCTTAGTGAAGGAATAAATTGGTGCTAAACGGTTGTTGCTGTGACGACAGCATGTTGCGAATACGAAATGAAAATAGTGAATAGGATGCCAGACATTATTCATTCTGACGAATAGGGCATTTTGGTGAATTTGTTGTTTCTCTTAACGAAACGACTTTTCCTTAAAAACAGACCATACCCTCTCCTGAAGATAGTTCTTCAACGATGTCGTGTGCTCTCTATGACAACATTTATCGGTCAACGTTCCAAAAATAAACTAAACACCTTATAATTTCCGTTTTATCGAATTTATTTCTTATTTTCTTTGTGGGAAAACGGGCAAACGTTGACCGTAATTTGGACTATCAAATTATTTTTCTTTCGCGTCATGCATGGCTACATGTATTTTATTACTGCAATGACCCTGACGCCACCCTGTGTGTTTGCAATTAAGACAGATATTTTTAAAGGTATCTGACCTTTTAGTCTACAAGCAAACACAGTTTGGATTTAAACGAATATACAGGATCGGAAAATACACAAAATTAACAAACAAATACCAAATGTTATGAAATACTATTTTAAACTTTATATCCAGCCCTTTTCATCGTTACTGAATTTGGCTAATTCGTAGCCATAAGCTTTTTTAAAATATCCTCTTGGGTTTTGCAAAATGTGAAAAACACAAAACTTTCCCGTATGTAAAACCCTTTTTACATATTCATGACGTCAATGGGCCTTTAAAAGAGATCCTTAATCACATTTTGCAAACAAACAACGATTTAGGGAATTACGAAACTTTCCCCTTTGCAACGCTTATTAAACGTTTACATAATTCTGACGTCAATTGAAAGTTTTAGAAGATATCCCCTGTTGCATTTTTGCAAAAACAACAACCATTCAATCTTGGGTTTTATAGCCCACCGACTCCAAAACTAATCGTTTAAGTCTCGTATCCAAGCCTATACTGATCTACGCACGTGTTGGCTTGCGTGAATAAATGTTTCACTTATTAAGAAGTAATGCGAAGAGACAGTTTGGGATTGAAGCTGATTTGAAGGAATATCCCTGGGTTATTCATGAGTCGTGTTTAATAACTGACTAGCTTGCGTCTGTCGCAAATTCAAGTTATTAACAGACTAAATCTTGCAACGGCATTACCCATAAAGCTTTGAAGAACAGGGATGTGAAATGCGATGTTTTCAGCTGTTTGGCCTAATAGAGTTCTGTGTGCAATATAGGTCGAGTTTTCGCGGTCACGACCAGAAAGAGGTTTCTGACGTAATCACAGATTTAGCCAATGACCGGCTTAGACCGACGACGGCTGAATTTGGTGATTGGTTGAGCCAATTATAGCGTCAGAAACAAGTCCCTGGTTATGGATGCGAAAACACAGCCAGACAGACAGAAACAGAAACAATAGCACACTACGTCATACGCAACACCAAGGGCCGATTCTTAGACGCATCTTAGGAAGGGTCACTCTTCTTATCTTGGTACGTTAGTATGGGAATTAGCCAGGATACATTGAACTCGTCTTAAGTTTTGTGAAATCGATCCCAGGTCTCAGTGGCAGGTTGATAATTTTGTACTAACTGACGAGACCTGTTACTTGATTTAAATACATGACTTGCCATTGACAAGTGAAGTTAATCGTTTGTGCGGCGAGCGTGTGCGCACATGCGCGCGTTACGCGATGTAAGACGGGCCAATCTCAAACGGGCATGTGCACCTGACCAATTTTGACAAATATGTGATCAATGTGTAACAAATCGTCGTTTTGTAGCGCATTTTGTCGCTGAACATTACGGTAAAAAAACAAGTATAATTATACATCTCACCTAAATTCATCACCAATGTGAAATAACATCCATGTATATTTCGAACAACCTATGTGTTCTTTTTGAAGTTTTGCAGTTATTGGTTAGGTAACCTGAAGAAATGGCATGAAAAACTGCAATCTGCTTTTGACAAATCTGAATTAAAATGTCCTCGAGCTATAAAAATCTTACAAGTGGCCCGACCTTTTGATTAACCTTGCCGTACCCCGATAAAGCAGAAAAGGTGGCATTTTTAGCCTGTAGGGGTTACAAATTGCCAACGCATCTTGAAAAAAATAAATTGACTTAATCAAGAAATTCATCAACCACATTTCGGGAGTTGAGTCGAAGATAGTGCAATATTGCACGTACGCCATATAAATAGACTGCTCAAATATGACGTCAGTTGCCGGGGTAAATGGGTCTGAACATTCGCTGGTAATCTAAAACGCCCATTGCTGAAGCACAGGGAAACAGTTCACTTGTCTTAGTGTAGACCCAGTAACCTTGGCGACACATTAAGGGTTGTTTTCACTTTAGTAGGCCTACATGTACTTCATTTCCCTCCGCCAGCAATGGACGCTTCAGTTTACCAGCGAATGTTTAGACCCGGTTACCAGGGTTGTATTAAACGAGTCTCCCTCTGCTCGAGTCCCAAGTCAAGTCAAGTCAAGCTGCCTTCGAGTCCCAAGTCAAGTCAAGTCAAGTCAAGTCAAGTCAAGTCAAACTGCCTTCGAGTCCAAAGTCTATTCAAGTCAAGCTGCCTTCGAGTCCCAAGTCTAGTCAAGTCAAGTCAAGCCAAGCTGCCTTCGAGTCACAAGTCAAGTCAAGCTGCCCTTCGAGTCCAAAGTCAAGTCAAGTCAAACTGCCTTCGAGTCCAAAGTCAAACTGCCTTCGAGTCCAAAGTCAAGTCAAGTCAAGTCAGGCATATTGGTCAAGTTGGGTCAAGTCAAGTAGTCACGACAGTAAATTTGTTTCTAATTTCAAAATGAGTCTAAACACTCAAACTCACATTCATGTTGCTTTGGCCAAGGTTTCTTTAGTGCTGAAATACAATTTGGTCGCCAAAATGACACAAAAATGCATAAAAACATTATTTTATTTTTGGCAGACTCAAATCAAAAAGTCTGAGTCAAGTCAAGTCATTTGAGGTTCGAGTCTCAAGTCAAATCAAGTCAGTGAAAATCAGGACCCGAGTCCCGAGTCCCGAGTCCCGAGTCCCGAGTCCCGAGTCCCGAGTCCCGAGTCCCGAGTCCCGAGTCCCGAGTCCCGAGTCCCGAGTCCCGAGTCCCGAGTCCCGAGTCCCGAGTCCCGAGTCCCGAGTCCCGAGTCCCGAGTCCCGAGTCCCGAGTCCCGAGTCCCGAGTCCCGAGTCCCGAGTCCCGAGTCCCGAGTCCCGAGTCTCGAGTCTCGAGTCTCGAGTCTCGAGTCTCGAGTCTCGAGTCCCGAGTCCCGAGTCTCGAGTCTCGAGTCTCGAGTCTCGAGTCTCGAGTCTCGAGTCTCGAGTCTCGAGTCTCGAGTCTCGAGTCCCGAGTCTCGAGTCTCGAGTCCCGAGTCTCGAGTCTCGAGTCCCGAGTCTCGAGTCTCGAGTCCCGAGTCTCGAGTCCCGAGTCTCGAGTCCCGAGTCTCGAGTCCGAGTCATTACAACACTGCCAGTTACCCTGGCTACTGACGTCACACTTTTAGCAGTCTATAGGAATACGCTTCGTGAAAACAGGATAGTGCACCGGAACATATACACCAGTCAACAGGAAATAGAATTCGACTGCGTGTATTTCAGCGGCAGGTATTTTGGCTTGTTTTCGAACACCCGTCCCCAGTCGAAAATATTTGTCAAACCGTATATAACACCGTCTACGCGCAGGTGACAAATTGCACCAGGAGGGATTTGCGGGGTTTTTTTCGGCGGTGTATTTAGAGACGCATTGTCACCCGTCTTGGGCGGTCGGATACGCGGCGTATTTAGAGACGCATTGTCCCCCGTCTTGGGCGGTCGGATACGCGCAATTTCAGCTGTAAGTTATTGTTTTTCATCCTGCAGGAATTTATCACTTGTATATCGGCTAAGGGAGACGTAAAAAGCCCTTGACATTTCACGTAAACATCCCATCGCGCGTGCATGTCTTTAAAGGTGCCGCCGGTGCTATCTGTAGTCAATATAGATGCAAATTGGCTTTATGATATATTGGTGCTAGTAACTAAATTACAGTACTCTTTTGGGACATAGGTCCACGTTATAAAAAAATGGCACGTAATGGGCAATATTCTATATATTTTCATTTACATCTCAGAGACTTGTAGGGCCTGTAATGCTTCACGTATTTAAGTTGTTTGATTATAAACACGTTCTTCAAGAATCCTTGATGAAACTGTAAATCTTGAAAAACTGATTGTAATGCCATTGTGTGGGCGATAGGTGAATTTTACTTACTTTACTGTTATTTTATAGTGGTGCGCAATTTAGTGAATTTTACTACTCGATACTCGTGGGGAAAATAATTTCGGTTACTCGAGTAATCGCGAGTAGTTACCAAAATATCTACAAAGAATGTAGCTTAATTCTTTTTTTAAAAACAAATTACTCTGTTGGATATGGCTCGTTGACGTGCATTTGTTCGTGTGTGTCAGTTGCGCTGTGTCTAGGATTTTAGTATTCACTTAGGTTTTCTGAAACTCTTAGAGGGGATTCAATATTTGCATAAAAATGAAAGTCACACGCTGAACAGTTTAACTGTAGGGGCATTTGGCAATTTCACACACTGTTGACATTCTATTAAAAATGGCCGCCATGGTGCCGAAATTGCCGCCAAAAAGAGTAATTCATTCCTCTGCATGGGCAAAACAATAACACGACAAAGCGTGTGACCATAATGAGCAAATACATCACAAAGTCCCAAATGCGCATGACTTTGATATTCTGGACAAGAGAGGGCGTCCTACAACAACACCACATCACATTAATCAATGTAAAGTACAATGCATTGACTAAATTCCAGTTGCCCTCAGAAATTTAGGGGATTCAGATAAATTTCACAGATTACAACTGACAAAGTAAATTTCTAAATGCTTTTCACACATTTCTCAAAGCAAATTAAATACAGAGGCGCCCTGATATGTGGCATTTCCGATTTGAGTGAAATTTAAGATCGCACTTGACTTATTTTTCGATTGCCACGCGAGTAATTAGGAACATTTCCGACTTAGTGTTTACACGATCATTCTTGATACAGTGTCGCTGTATTTGGAATACCTTGGGTGGTTTTCTGTACCCCGTACTCTGACAGAACATGGTAAACCTTAAATCGCCCGGGGTAAAATGGCAAAAACGAGGCCAAAAAGCAATTAATGCGCACGTAATGCTAGTGCCACGACCGCGGCCGTTGAGCCATCTTAAAACCGCGCCATCGCCCAGATGAAAAATGTCTATTTATTGGCTATTAGGTTACAAGTGGACGTGATAGAGTACGCGGTCCCCGTAGCCCGTGTATTATGCTCCATTCTCCTGGAAAAAGCGCTTGTCCGTAGGACAGTATGACGTCATGCCTTGGCAAGAGCCTAGGTCATGTTACTCTAGCGCGCCGACTATGTTTAGTTACGGAAGAAAAATATTCGGTGCTTTAATTTTACGAGAACAACGACACAAAATCTTGGCTTTCTATTTTGGTGGAACCAAGCAGGAAATACATTATAGGCTGACCGGCCGGCCGGCGGGCCCGAAGCGTTTTTGATGCGCGTGTTCATTTTGTGTCCGGAGCACAACGATACACGACAGCCGGTATCGATTCTTAATTTAAATTGGTAAGTGGAAATCGAATCGCCTGCAGATATTCTAAGTAAACAGCGCGAGCGGAAAGAACGAGTTCATAAATATAGACATCGTTCTATCTAGAGGTGGACCTTAAATTGGAGTGTCCAATAGAGTTTTAGATTTTGGGTGGATTTTTCAATTATTAACAAATAGGAATAAGCGATGGTAAGTCAATTTAAATTATACGTTTTGAAGATATGAGTTGAATGAAATATGTATTTAATTTGAATAATGATTGTCTCTGTACTACTTTGGTTGTGGTTATACCACTTGAAATGTGTGATGTTTAACTGAAAAATTCGGGGGAAATGCAAGCCATTCAATAATTTATAAAAACCTGCAAAACGTGTCAATTTTGATAGCACTCTGAATATCATAAAAGCGTTAAATTAATCCAAAAACTATAAATCCACGTAATTAAGTGAGCAAAAAATGTGCCACTCTATACAAATTAAAAATCTTTCATCTTGCAGTTTTGATAACTTTATATAGTGGAGAAGGGAGGATGACACCACTGATACAATGGACTGAAAGCGACTTTCTGAATGAAGGAACCATCCGCCATCTTGCTCCAGGAAACACAATGCTTTGCCTATAGACTGGTTATACTACTTTAACTACAGTAGGCCTACATGTGTTGAGTGAAAGGAAAGCGATCGTGTGGACCGAGGAGCAGTCTAGGCGAAGCATTGCCTTCTGAAGCAAGATGGCTGACGCGTTGTTTCAATTCTCCCATCTTCAAATACTGTATACACACTATGAGCAAAAACATGTACATGTTCATTGTGACCCCATTGTTAGTAACAATGGTGTGTGCCCAATTTCCATTGTTAGATGTTCATAGTGACATCACTCCATTGCATACAGAGGTCAATGGATGACACGAGTCTTAGTTCGACCACACCTAGCAACGGTATAAAGCCAACCTGGCCATTCCGCCAATCAGCTCATAGGCCAAACGCATGCGTACTACAAGCATGTTTCTCAGAAAGTTCAGTGAATCATCTAATCTTAATTAGATTTGGCAGACCTCGTACCATTAGCAATACACGGTAGAAATCCACTCGGTTTTTCGCCGTGCACTTGTGACCCTAATCGATTTTTGCCTATGGCGTCGCAAATGGCGAAGTTCATTAAAATCTCGGATCCTAATAGGTCTTGTGTGGATGCGGGTGTACATCTTTTAACTGAATTTGATACCTTTTCCCCCACATGTAAAATGTAATCATTTCTGCACCGGTCATGCACTTTGATACCACCAAAATATAAAAACTTTAGTCAGACTTGTACACCTCTTTAATATTAGTCCTCAAAGCGCACCAAACCGCCCTGCAGCTTTCTCCTCAAAGTGCCAAAAATCGCCTTGCACCTTTCTCCTCAAAGCTCCCCAAACCGCCCTGCAGCTTTCTCCTCAAAGTGCCCCAAACCGCCCAGCAGCATTCTCCTCAAAGTGCCCCACACCACCCTGCAGCTTTTTCCTTAAAGTGCCCCAAACCGCCCTGCAGCTTTCTCCTCAAAGCGCCCCAAACCGCACTGTATATACTTTCCCCTCAAAGCGCCCTAAACCACCCTATTTCATCCATGTTCAACTCGAGATTCGAAATTCGAGATTCTGCAAACACAACCTCAATTGAGAGAAGTGCCTCATAGCATGATTCATCCTCTTTCAAATTTTGCATTCATTAAGGGTGGCTACAGTATTGAATAAGTTTAGTTATTTATAAGCTTCAAATAGCAACTGGTAGCCTCGTTTTAAACGCTTTCACAAAAGAAAGCACTGGGACTCTCTTTTTTATGATAATTTGAAATTATTATATTGACCTTGACAAGGAACGCTTCTTAAAGGCACAGGCTCGTCAGCAATGCGCGCGCGCCAAAGTTGTGCCAGGAAATACGCAGCTCCACAGCAAAGGCAAGATACAATACTTGTTACCAGTCAGTGCCATAAACACCTGTTGAATTAACACTGAAAACGTGAGGTTAGTGATCTCATTCAAAGAGCAAAATAAGTGTTAAATATATATTTCTAATCTAGAAAAATAACAATTTAACTTTTAAATATTTGTTACGCCCAAATCGGCCTAAACACGGACAGTCCATCTTCAACATAATACAATAACAATTGTTTATGGTCACTCACTGCAAGTGTTGATTCAAAACTTGTATTTTAAAAGTGTGGGTATACAAATAAAATTGTATATTTATTCACAAAAATACTATAATTTCATCCGTTTGACCTCAGTTCTATATTTTCCACTTTCCAAGAAATTCGCGTACTTGTTTTAAACAAAGAAACAGTTTCAGTGTAGACTGCACTCACTTCAGCCTACTCAAATCTGCATTCACACAATTTCACCACTTGTAAAAAAATGCCTTTTTGCTTCAAAACGAAGTGAAATGGCTTTAGATTTAAAGAATAACAATATTTGGCGCCAAAATCGTACATTTGTTCGTTTTCGCGTTCCGCCAAATGTAACCTTTAACCCGGAGTGGCTTTTAGCCTCGCTTTTAGCTTTCCGCAAATTTAAGTTCTTGAGAGCTAAGACAAACACTCGGGCTACTGGAAATAACATTCAAAGGCGCCAGTCTATTGGACGGGTGAACACTGTGTAGTCGATATTTTGTTTTTGAAAAAAAAACACCCCACTTTTTTGTATCACGCTGCACAAGTCCTGCCCAGTATCCACACATAATTATTTTAGTATGTATGCATACATTAACATTTTCACACTTTCAAGACTTGTATATTTTGGTACATAATGAGATTGACTTATGAGGCCATTTTCTGTCAACGGACTAGGAGAGAGTCTGAAAATATTTTACCAAACAAAATTAGTTGTAAAAATTAAAAATTATAGCGTGGGCATGTTATTATCACAAATACATGCAGTAGACACTAGCCAAGAACCTGCGTCTATGAGCAGATGACACCCCATTATGATTGCGGTAGATTATCGATTCGAATAACAATCGACGAACCGCCATTGTCAGCTGTTGCGGCCGCCAAGATAATGACAATCGATTCCGACTAATTGATTTTCTGGCCACGGGGTAATGATTTCCGCTTTTGGTTCCTGGTGAATCTTGAGTCGAGCCGATACAGTGTACGCGGTAATGCGTCTTGCAAGGTGCATGTCTTGAACTTTATGGAGAAGCGTGAGGCGGCATTTTGTTTGATTTGTTTTATTCAATGCTACTTGTCTAAGTATAGTGTTTTTGACCTTTGTTTATAAACCAAAATTAACACACATTACATCGTTTGCTGTTACCTAAAATGTAACTTTATGAGTTGACAAGTGTCGATAGCAATGGTAACAAACACCACATGATTTTGTGGGAGAAATTGCCAACTGAAGGTGCTTTAAAAATCGTTTGCAAACGGGGAAACTGAATGTTAATTAAGGTTTGTTTTACCCTTACCCGACGTAATTATTAACACTGTATAGTCACTACTCAGTGCTTTCCCTAGCGTACTCGGGTAGGACTCGAACCAACGACCTCCTGATCCTGCAAACAAGGCAGACGTCTTGTTTTTTTTCTTCAGGTTTTCTGAAGTATTACTGCATCTATGTGACTAAAATTTCTACAAGGCAGTTTATCAACATTTCCCCTTAGTTAGCCTATGTATTATGCTGTTTCCAGGATTTCGTAAAAACATTTTATCTGCAAATGATATATTAATGGCCTTTAATCGCGATCGTTAGCAAAGGCTATTTTGGTCTAAACCATCTGTGTTTCATATCTCTAGTCATTAAGAGACTTAATTTGAGACGCCCCTAATTTGCTACAAATCTTCTAAGTAAAGGAATTATCGGCAGGTGTTTTCGCGCCACAGAGACACGTTCCTGCCACAACGCACGGTATTTAAAGACAGATTACATGCTAACAGGAACAACATCATTGCATAAATAAAGAATAATGTTGATAAACTGCCTTGTAGACATTTCAGCCACAAAGATGCAGTAATACTTCAGAAAACCTTAAAAACCCATAGTCAAGGCTTTTGTGTTGAATGAATGGTATAAACAAATGTCTACAGACTATTTTTTTAAAAGCACATTCAGTTTGCAATGTGCTTACCATAGGTAAAAATCGTGTAGTGTGTGTTACCATTGCTATCAACACTTTTAGTCACTGCAAATGAAGTATTTGGGCTTTAAGCAAGGGTTTCAGTTGAACATGTAACTTCTACTGTCAGTTATACTTTCGAAGGAAGTTGCTGTTTGGTTTGAGGTGTCTACGTTTTGAGTTGTCCAAGTTAAATTAATAATATTAGGGCAGTTCCACGGTGTCGGACGTACATTTTGGACACTTTGACCTGCTTCGACAGGGTGTATTTTTAAAGCTACAATTTGAAAGTGGATTGTTAGTCCATTAACAGACAAGTGGTAGTTAGTACAATGATTTAGTAAAATGAACTAGCCCCAAAAAATCTTTGTTGCCCTAGAATGTGGCTCAAATACCATGGTGTCGGACGTACGCAGAGAAATTGATATTTTTATGGTATTTTTTGGACAACAAAGATTTTTTTGGGTAGGTGATTTTAGCACTAAATACCACTTGTCTGTTAATGGACTGACAATCCACTTTCAAATTGTAGCTTTAAGAATATACCCTGTCAAAGTGTCAAAAAAAAAAAAAAAAAAAAAAAAAGGCCGACACCGTGGAACTGGCCATTAAAGTTATTTGACCAAATTATTTTTGACCAATAAAAATGGAAGATATTTTGACTTAACATGGATACCATTTCGGCAGCAGATTCCAAATATATAAATATATTGGCATTACACGATGAAGTTTGTTAAATACAAGACCGTGAAGGACATGGCAAAAGTTAACAAGGTTTATCACACACGAACACCGTACAACAGCCCCTCCCCCACTCGCTTCTTGCGCTGCTAAAGCGGCTATACGCATGCCACGTCTAACCTAAGACTGACAAATGGCACGACGAACTAAAAACAAAAAGGGCAGTGTGACTGACAAGAATAACATTCTTCACGACGCCTGGGCAAAAAACTGACAGAACACGCCGGCTTGAGCAGACGATTTGCCGCGTCTGACGTCTAGGGGAAAAAAAGAAATACCCTAAATTTTCTGAAGCAGACTTTACTAACACAGCATGCACTGGGACGTTGATGCTTTATGCCAACAAACGAAAACAAACTGCCTTTAAAGACAGATTACAGGAAAACTGTTACAAACGGCGTTATCTCCATGTGTGATTGAGGATGTGTATGATAAAAACCAACCTGTGCATACGGCAGCTCAGTGCCTCATGTATACGCTCCGAGAAAATAATTTAAAAAAACGGTGTCCATGCTTTCAAGAAATTGTGCGAAGCCACTGTCCTATTTAGTCTGGTTCCTTGGTTACACTGCACGGAAAACGGAGCTATTATACAATAGGTAGTCAGGAACCTAGTTACAATCATATGAGGGCGCCCCTTGAACAAAATGCGTGTGCACTCCAGTGATAATAATGCACTTGCAGCCCTTGTTTCGGATGCATGCTGAGCCAATGTGTACTATTACGTCACGCATCTTTTCAATTGCAAGTTTTATCACAAAAGAAACAATTTGAAATTCCTCAATATAAGCAGTATATAGGCGAGGCATTTTCTTTCCCAGAGTAAGGTGGGGGTCGGTTGGGTCATCTAGAGTCACTAACCAGTCCATTGTGTAATACATGTAGATCAGTGTATACAAATGGGGTAGAGCGCCACCAAGAGTTAGGTTATGCACTCTGCAGGCTTGATTCGCTTGGTACATCGTATAGTGATGAACTTTGACATTTACCAACTCGTCTCTACCCGAGACCCTACACTGCTGACGCACATGTGATAACTGCAGCCGGTGTATACTCATCTATCGGGCCAAACTCTCACGGTTTATCCCCGGGCGATCATTGATTGGTGCACAGACTTTACCGGAGACGAAACGCGCGCTCGTCTGGACTAAAACATGACCGGTGACGACAGAGTGTGCGCGCTGAAATGGTCCAATAAATTAGTCATGCTCTAAAAAGATCTGGGAGAACAAGAGGACAGATTTGGACCTTTTCCAACGAAAAACCGCATTGTATTTTAGTTATTTAGTTATTTCTTATATGCATGTTGCGTTTATTCCTCTATGGGGCATCTTAGGGTCACCTTAAGCTGCAACAGGTCAAAGCGAAATGACTACAATATTTGCACCGCTATTTTCAGAACATGGAATTTGCAAGTTTTGGTTATGTTCAAAATTATGGAACATTACATGGCAAGTCTCTTAAAACGGTTCTGGTTAAAGGTAAAGTACATTAAGGGCGTTATTTTCACTCGTGATTAAAAGCCCATGTTGATAAAACTTCTTTTAGTGAGGTTTTTTCTTGTCAACTCATGAAAAAAATCGGGGTCACTGCAAATGATGTACTCTATATATATTGGGACACCTCATAACCACCTTGAAGCTTTAAACACTCGACGATGGTGACAGAAGCTAGCTGTCTGGGAAAATCTTGACTTCACGACAGGCCTAATTCCAGCAGCACATTCTGCTATAATTAATTTACGACACCCAACCAGACGCGCGGGAAAAAAAATCTGAACACGTCACACAACCGCCTAACCACGTCAGCAGAAATTAAACCCCCAGCGTTTGGCCAGCTTCTTCGACAGACATGAATTTATTCTTCGATCGACTTGAATTCAGTTGATAACACACTAGACTCTTAAAGATCTCCAATTGATGAATTACGCGTAGATTTCTTCCGACGGCTTGAACATAAGATACTATATGTCATGGCTACATTGTGTATGCAAAACTGTAATAGTGATGTTTCACACGCAGACGAAAATGAAAAGTGGCGCCAACGGTTGACTTCGCGCCATATGAAAGTAATGACGATTAAAGGTACAGACTCGTCAGCAATGCGCGCGCGCCAAATTCGTGCCACGAAATACGCAGCTCCATAGTAAAGGCACGGAGCTGCACGAATTTGGCGCGCGCGCATTGCCGACGAGCCTCTGCCTTTAAAGGGAAGATTTCCTTAATTCAGATATCTGAAACGTTAGAAATCTGCTGACTTAGAGGCCGACTGAATAATCTACAAAGACCCAAAACGTACTTAGTAGACAGTTACGAAAAACCTTACTCAATCAGGTCATGCCACCTGAAGTGGTATATTTTTTTGAAGAAAACAGTAATTTAATTTGAGTGTCCACTCATTTTCTTAAAAATGTATAGACAACCAATGCAGGTTATTTCTGCTACGCTCGGCGCAGAGTAGGCCTATTTCACACAGCATATCTGAATATCACTGCATGTTCCATGGCTCACGCTAGGGACACGGCGGGACTCCTAAACTACGAGGTACTTACAAGCCAGCTTAAATACAACAGAGCTTCAATTCATTGGAGACATGTTGTTATACCTGGATTTTTTTCTTCGTACCCAACCTTCCCTCGACGTCCGTCCAGGGATATTATGCATTCGTGTTTGGTTCTGCGCGCCGAAAGACGGCCCCGGGGCATCGTTCACGAGCACTTAGAGACGCGCTGGGTTCTGATTTGCGGAATTGCGGTGGTGCGCGCGCGGGAAACGCAGGGTCCGCGTAAAAAAAAAAAATCCAGAGGGAGGTTCTTTTTTTCTTCTTTCCCGCGCGAGCGCTTTCGTGACGAGCGGCATGTGAATTTTAAGCAGTGTTTGTGGACTTGGGGCTTGACAGGTTTCATTCTCTGCCGTTTATTCTGTCTTATTTGCCGCGGGACGATAGTCACATAATCATATTTTTAAAGCGGCAATTTATCTTTGCAAAGATGATACTCCAATACGTCAAAGCAACGGTGTGTAAAGTAAATTATTTGAAGTTTGTGTCATCAATAATTTCGTCAAGTTATCCCACCTTTAAAGCCCGTATACAGGATCTGCAATGTCCCAAAATTGTAATCATTCATTTGAATTATTCAAATGGAAGACATAAATGGCTAAAACTGTCTGATATCTTCTTCGCAAGAAAACGATATTTAAAGACGAATTTATACAGATGCACGTGCACACGTATTTCTTTACAAGACCACCGTCATACGAACGAAATTAAGTCTCCGACAATATACTGTGGTATTATAGTTCTTTTTCCCGTGCAGTTTAGCCAAGAAACTAGCCCAAATAGGACGATGGCTTTGCACAATTTCTTGAAAGCATAGACACAGATTGTCATTGTTTTCTCATATAGATGAGATTATACTGAGCTGACTTATACATCCTCAATATACATCGTCAATCCCACATCAATATAACGCCGTTTGAAACAGTTTTCCAATCATGTATTAAATCTATCTTTGAATGTAAACCACATCAGAACAGTTTCTAAAATAGGCAGTTTTTTTATATAGCGCATTTCAGATCCAAAGATGCGCTTTCTGCATTATTACCCCTGGTCATTGGGCTCAGTAATATCATTCATTAATCCTTATCAGCTCCCTGGGGAGTATACATCCCCGGCTACCTTAGGCGCTCAACGTCTAATCAGACGCATCTACTTTCGCTACCCTCTCAGGTACCCATTTTGCTTCTGGGTTGAGAGAAGCATTGCGTGACAGAGTACCTTGCTCAAGGGTACACGCACCATGGAAGAGCCGGACCGGGATTCGAACCCACTACCTTTGGAACTAACCCAGGTTATGAGTACGATCCACTAGACCGCTCCGCCACGGCTCTCCAGTTCCAGAAACATCGCATAAAACATTTTCGTCAGATATCATAATTACGACCTCATACCAGCGAGTGAATTTGTCCTCTTCCGTTTTCTTATGCATTATTATTTCATCGCTTAGAACTCAAATTACTGACCCAATTGTAATATGGGGAATGTATGCCATTTCACAGCACAATACAGAACAACCGTTTAGAAAATGTATCAATTTAGGCGAGATATATTAACTCAATTACGGTGCACTGAGTAGTGGACTTTCGCATCGGCACAAAAGATGTCCACTTCGCCGCCTTAATTATTTGGACGTTTGCTAAAAGCGTTCTCTTCTATATACGACAAGACTTGTCTGTGTAACGCCTGAGGGTAGACGCAGTTTAGATTCGTCGAGGTTTGAGCATAGATTTAAAAAATAAAATAAATATTTATTTATATATCTATGGGTTTGGAATCAGTCATACGTACAGGCTGCATGAGTTTCTCTAACGTGCGCATTTTTGTCAACTCTTTTCCCGCGTATTAATTTACGTCCCGCGTTTGGCGCGAAAATGTGTTTAATTCTTTGTGGCGGAGTAGCAGCTGCGCCATCAAACGACATACGCCGTTTGAGCTTGTGTCGCCGTTAAAACGTACTTTTTGCTTTTATAAGGGGTTGAATTTCATTCGAAACAACTTGCACGAAAGACAGTGTAGACCTGTCTGGAAACTTTACAGACTATGGGGCATGTATTGGCAGCAAACTCACCGGCCATGTTCCATCGTACGTCATAGTGAGCATGCGCATGTTAAATCAAACATAATATTACCAATAATATTACCAACGACCAGTTTGTCAGCAGCCACCACTGATAAATTTTGACTTCTTTTTTCGCCGTACAGATATACAAATTATTCAGTTTTTAACGGAGACAGGTACCCCTTTAATTTATACAACCTTGTCCATAATAATTTTCACTGGGAGTGACACAGGGATTTGCACTGTAATAAGTCAATTTAAAGCACAGCCTTCAACAATCCGGAAGAGCGTGCAGAATCCAACCACACCGTTATTAGAAGCAGTCTCGAGTTTATTTTTATCGCCAAGGTCATCTTTTCATCGAGCAGAAAACGCATCCTCTTGTGCATATCGAAGCAGCTAAAATCAATGCTTTTGCAGTGTATGAGGGATGAAGATATACCGAAGTGACAGTTATGTTTTTTTTTTATGAAGTGCGGCCGCCATCTTGGATCTTTTTCGGCTTTTTTTGTTTAGTAAATAGAAATATTTAAAAAGAATACTAATGTGTCAGGTTTCTAATCACACGTATAGGCTTAAGACTCAAACAAAATGTTTCCAAAATTTCCAATTTTTCGGCATTAATTTTTTTTTGTGTTTTCCTATTTCTCGAAAGGGATTTCTATTTCTATCCAAATTCCTGTAACTGAACGGGATATAATAACTAACATAAAACCAATATTTAGCAAGTTTAGTAGCGTTTAATAATGTTTACAATGAAGCATATCTGATGATTTTCTATCATCACTCATCAGAAATGCCTTATTATATTTGCTGTAAAAAACAAGAACAAAATTCAAGGCCGAAAAACATTTTGAGAAAATTTTGTTGGAGTCTAACAATTTTTGTGAGCAGTGTATTACGCAGCATATTCTTTCATATTGAAATATCGTAAAGTCGTTACAGCTAAAATCTGAAATATGATATGATGTTATGAAATAAAATTGCTCTTTAACTTAACTGATAAGGGCAATTTCATGTTTGTATAATGTAAACTGGCCTTGTGCGAGGGTTGGGGCAGAAATTATACATATATACAGCAATAACAATGCAAACCACACGATGGTTCTTTATACACCGCCCACACAATTAACGTGTTCAAAGATATATTATTTGTTCACGGCGAATCTTTAAAAAATAAATATGAACAATAAAATTAATATTTTGTATAGTTCACACAAGTTATAGACCTTTATCACGGTGCGTCCATCTTTGTCTTGTTCCCCACTGCATAGTACGTGTACGTGTCGGGCATGATCAGTGCTTGTGCGTGTCTGCGCGATAGCGCGATAGCGCGTGCAGTCTTCCGTTGTTGTTTTGAGAGAATCACTGTCCGCGCTGCGCGTTTTCTTGATCGCACCACGCGTATGTCATTGTGATGCACACAATGAACATTTTCAACAAGGGGCCAAACTATTTTATTTCGGCAAGCCTCGCTTTGGTTACGTTCATTTTAATAGGGGAAAAGGGAAGATGGCCGCACCGTGATAAAGGTCTATTGGGCTTCCGGATGAATCATTATCGGTGCAATAAAATCCATCGACATAATTACTACACAAGAACACTGTAAACATTTCACTAAGCACATTTTTGTCCCACAATCATGAACACATGAGGCAGGTAACTGCTTATGGATGAGGTACCTGATGTGTTAGTGACTAGCACCCCAAGTAGCTCAAGTAGATCAAACCACTGTTCCTCATGTGCATCAACTGATGGTTTAATTTGTTATCTCGCGTCTCATGCACGTGTGGGGCCGGAAAATTTAAAAAGTAAAATTGAATGGTCACTTCAGGTGTGTGAAGTGGTGGTCAGAGCGTGCTGAGCAGCATGTGTTGCACCTGAGGTGTAAGATGATTGACAATCAAAACGTTTTTACTGAAAATAATTTCATCTCTCGCACATGAAGTGTTTCCATTTAAGCTTTGACTATCACACCAGGCACATGAAACACTTGAGGTGACACTCGCCTCAACATGAAGTGACAGTCACCTCAACATGCATGAGGTGAAACTCGCCTCACCATGAGGCGTATGCATTGCTCAGCGCAACACTTCAGGTGCATGAGCTTGGTAGAATCACGTGCATGATGTAGAGTCACTTTTTACAGTGAAGGCAACCTAATTTAACCGTGAAGTGTCTATACTGATTATCATTAGCAAACTTGCCACCATATTTAGTGTAATTAAACCTTGGGTTAATGTGTTTTCCGTCTGGGTTTTTTTCTTTTCAGCATCGGTGTCATACCAGTGTTTATGGGTGCATGATTGTTTGAAATATTAAAAAGGCCAACCATGCGTGACCTTGATTCAAGTGCCGCGGTAAATAATGATGACACCAGTGCTTGGTCTTTATTAGTTCAGTTAGTGCCTTTTGGATACAAGGAACCAACAAGTATTTCAAATGGCAGCGAAATAAAATTATGAAATTATAAATTAAAATTATAATCAATTACAAAAACAACATGGCTTCAGAATTCAGATATAGCACCAATTCCACTATAACTGTCTGAAACTGAACACTGTTTAACTGGAATTATGGCAAACTGCAGCAGTTTCCACCCTCCCGTTTAGAACAAAAGTCAGGGGGTATTTGTGCACAGACCGCAACGGGAAATTCCTGCAGCGAGTGCCTGATGTGACGTCACAATATTCTGCTCATGAATATGTAAATTACATTAGCATAAAAACCACAAAAATGTAAATACACCTTCAAAACGAGTTTCAAAGTGGAGTCTGATAACAATTATTGATAGAAACAGTTTCCTAGCAAGGATCTAAGTATTAAAACAATTATTTCAGGAACACTTTAAGTTTGACCAAGGTGGTAACACATATTGCATCGTTACGCGCTCATCTTTATGTTTACTCTAAGGGTCAAATTTGGCAACTCGAAGCTCCCGAATTGTCCTTCCGCTCACGTCGTGCCGTGACCGAGCTATAGTCCCTTTTGCTTCCTATACCGCACTGTTTGCTAACAGTACCCCCGGGTGGAGCGGCTCGCGTGCCGGCCAAAGATTGAGATAACTCCCAGCTAAGATGCCCAAATGGAATTATTTATTAGTTTGGAATCCGACCTCGCAAGAAAACATAGATTTGGAAGCGCCACGTGGAGCCATGCATAGAAATTGAATGCCCATTAACCTTTACACACGGATTTATCGCGCGGAATGATATATCTGCTTGGAATTCCAATTTTTTGGTGAACCGTAACAATTTTAGTAACCACAGTCTTTCGCAACATAAATTAACGAAAGGTAACATTTCTAACATTTTTAAAACTTAGGGGAGTAAATGTTTGCATGGGTGGCTGGTCTAGTTAAAGTGTATATTTAAGACTGGCTGGGCACCTGGAGACATAGGAACGACGTGTTACACAAGGGTCAGCTCTGTGGCCTGGGCTAGGCTGCGCTGACCGCGTCCGCGTCAAGACAGACGCTTGGGTCACGGGATAGCGCCTTATTAAAACAAGAGTGCCTGCTTGCGAGAGAACCGTATGCTCCACTGGCTGTCTCCGGTGTCTAGGCGAACTAAAGGTCAGGTCTCCCCTTCTCAAATGATCGCGCATGCCGGGAATCGAAATCGCCAAGTGCAACAGCTACGGTGTCAAAATCCACACCGGCGCGTCTTTAGTTCACCCAAATTAACCGCGCAGTCACAAAAAGAGAAAGACGAACGAACTACAGAAATAAAGAACGTCAGTGAAAGATTTAAGTAATTGATCACGGCTTCAGACCTTGTGTACAAAACGTATGGGTCATTTAGTTGGGGTCAAATGTTTCTGTCCCCGTTACATGTAGGCCCCTACATCTGACATCTTGTAAAATGTTGTAGTTTGTAAATTCAGGACACATTCTTTAAATGCCTTCTATCTCAAAGAGTGATTACATAAAGTACAATTCACAAAAATATGTTTTGAAGGCATTTTCAATGATACTTATATGGCAAATAGCACATGTCAGGTGTAAACGAGGGACAGAAAAATGTCACACTTTGGACCCCAAATTTATGGAATGACCCATAGGCCTAAGCCTATAGAGACCTAGCTGAAGAATTTCTAAGTAGGCCTATTAAGAAAATCGTTAATGTTCCTACTCCTGGTTTTTGTTTGTATGAAATCTGCACTAATACTGATACTTGGTATTTGATCAATCTCTTTGAAGAAAAATTTTCATGGTCAACTTCTCAATTACATAGGCCTACACTCAACATACAGGAGACCTTATTCATAAAAGCCATTTTCAGTCCTCAAGCACTTCTGCAAAATGCACATATCTCACTGGCATGGTACCCGACTATTTTGGAACGAGGCTTGGAACGCACAGTAGTCTGGTACTTTTAAAATCACCAGATTCGATTATTAAGAACTGATTTGACGGACACGATTGAAAATGGTGAACAGAGCACAGATTTCCATTAAAAGTTTAATGAAGTTCTGTCGAAGAGGGTATTTAAAAAAAATTATATTCCTAAATGACAGTCCTTTGAAGAAAAATGTATAATATCAAGTATCAATAATAATATCAAATACAAATTGATATTACTGTTGAAATGTCGGATATCGATTTGCGATAATTAATAGCATAATGCTACCATGAAATGCATAATTTTGATAACTCATTTTAAGCTACACTGGACTAAACACTTCCTCGCTAGAATTTGAATTTTCTTCATGAGCGCACAAGCCTTTAGCGCTCGTTTAAACGATGCAAAAGTCTTTAATGCAAGCAACCACAGCGGAAAAATTTCATGCCCTAGTTACTACGGCTAGCGGAAATAAGACTAACCCGTTAATGTTGTTAGACCATTTGGTGGATTTAGGTTAAAGACATTATGATTTCATTTGTCAGATTGTATTTAGTAGACAGGATTCGCAAGCACAAAAAAAGTGCAAAATTCATACCCCATTATTTTACGTTTTTGTGCAATAACTGTTTATTTTACATAAAAAGTGAACAGTAGTGATGTCTTCTCATAACCCTTCAGTTATTTAGCATATCAGGGATATTTTAAAGGTTCTTTACCAGATCACTTTATATCCCTTTTCACGTACCTCTTTGGTGTTGAGATTTTGATACCATATCATGTGTCAAATTGTTCTCATTACCATTCTGAAATTTCGCGCTCTCAATCCGTATATTTTCAAGGATATCATAAAACAAACACTGATGTTTAGTAAACTTATTTTATCCGGTTTAAAAGCAGAGCAGTGATTTACACCAACCTCTTTGCTTCCTAGTGCAAATTGGATATTGCAAATTTCCTGTCTTCTTCCCATGGATAGTATTTGGGGCAATACTTTTCATGAATGTTAGGTCAGAACGAAATCCATTTTCTGAAAAATAAATCTGACAAGCTCTTTTAAAGGGCCCATGATTATTGATTTTTATCGATGACATCTATGCTATGAAACTACTCTATACTCAGTTACAGTTATACAAATCTTATTTGAAGCTTGTTTTGGGGGTTAAAACAAAGGTTTTTAGCTTTTATGCTAATGTAATATGCATATTTATGAGCAAGGCTGTGATGTCACAAGAGGCAAACACAGGAAAATCACATTCACCTATACATAAAAGATTCCACATTTTTGTCAAACTTGCTGAAACCTTTGTAATCCATAGCTGTTTGATTGTGTTTTACGAAGTAACATGTTTCCTGTTGTAAGCCATGGCAAAACTGGGGATGGAAACTGCTGCAATTTGCCACAATTCCAGCTTGACGTCTTATGTTTTCTTCTATAATTTTCCCTTGTGTCTTCCTGCAGTGATGCACCCCAAACAGCGCCCTCTTTCTGTGATTTACTGCAATGAAATCTTCAAAGTTGAAAAGGGCTATACCTATTATCGATTTCACATCAAAACGAACAAATGTCTTGCTGAACAAGTAATCCATCATATGCAGCAAAGACGAGGCATAACGTTATTTAGCATGTCATGGCCCTTTAAGAGCGTTCCAACCGCGACCGTGCACCGAATTAAGGTCGAGAGAGGGCATAATGATGAATCTGTGACGCGTAGCACACGCGATATAGCGATGATGCATCGGTCTATTTGCAACACAGTTCACTCAACTTGCTGCGGCTAATTTGTCTGGGTTATTTCCAAATGGCCGATGAATAAAACAGGCTTGATTATCATTTCATGGGACTCTTTGATATCGTCATATGTGGGTTTGCATCAACGCACAAGACCTGGTCGTGAACCAGGTGTTGTGCCAGGTTGTGCCTGGCCGTGAACCAGGTATCTTTGGTGTTTAATCACCAAAGATACACTCTTATTATATCGTTCTGTGGTTGAAAAATATGTAGTTTAAGTTTATCATAATGGCGTCAGTGTCTTTACATGTTCGCTTATCTATGTCCCTCAAACCATCTGGACTCCCGTAGAATAGCAATCTGGGTTGGAGACGTGGTGGTCTAGTGGATAGCGTGTCGGACTTTCGGTCGAAAGGTCCATGGTTCGAAACCTGGCCATTGCACCGCGTTGTGTCCTTGGACAAGACACTTACTTGACTCCGCGTTGTCTCTCTCCACCCAGGTGTATAAATGGGTACCAGCAAATACGGTTGGGGAAACCTAACTATAGTTGCTGGGGGTAGACCTGGACATCCCATTAAGGAGGAGTACATGTAGCATTGCTCCTAGTCACTTCATGCATGCCACGGAAGCCGGGGATGAGTACCGGCCGTAATGAGCCAATGCATCTGGGCTGGTACTGACCAAATCCATGGGCCCCGTGTGAGAATGTTCATAATGTTGCCCAATACTCATTACAAATGGGCTACATATGTTTTTTTTTCTCATATGGGTGGGCCTGAGCACAGTACGTGGGATAGTGTACACCCAGCCCATACTATGGGCCACATGGACCAATTTCATGGCGCTGTTTGGCACAAAATTTGCTTAGCACAGAATTGATTTGCCTTGTAGTGCCAAAGTGCATGGTTGCCTGCAGCCAAAATCGTAGTGGTGTGTATTTACTAATCTTTTGTTCCTGTTTCTAAAAACAAAAGTTGACATACAATGTTGGCTTGTAACACATTTTATAAAGCAAAGAAATTCTGTGCTAAGCAAATGTATGTGCTAAACAGCGCCATGAAATTGGCCCCTGCAGGGGCACAGTAGGTCTGGGATAGCACATATTGTCCCCATGGGAAAAATATGGACACAGTATGTAGTGTAGACGTAGACCCAGCCCATTATGTTTTACAATTGATTACATACTTCATAAAAGTCAACGTCACAGCAATCGACAAATTAACAATTCTTGCATGTGCAGCCTTGATGTATAGACAATATGGCTGTTGCGTGCAAGTAGCAAAAGGCGTGACTACCTATCTTAACAGCCGAGCGAACATCAGCAACTCATTACACAGACATGTTTAGTGAATACTGACACCAGGTTTGCGGTAATTCACATCATTATGCTTGCCCGAATCGTTCAGCTGTCAGCGGTTATCATATTCATGCTCGTGTGGGCTGCCGTGCATGCGTACTGTAAACAATGCACGCAATGTTTCGCTCCACAGGCCCCTTCATGTTCAGGACTGGGCCTTATACTAATTACTGGGATCAAATTACTGGAGCGATAACTTTGAAGTAAGCTTAGCAAAAAGGAATTTGATGTGATGAAAATGAGACAAAAATTATACAAAATGTATCTCCACACAAAGCATTGATAAGTATTGTGGGGTCACTGAAAGGTGTTAAACGAATATCGTTTTATGATAAATGCTGTGAAATATTTCTCTTGTAAAATAATTCCGATTTTGAAAATCTGAACCATGCATCTTCAAGCCATTACTGAAACTGTTTTCAACAAAACATTAACTAGTTTAAAACAATTTATTGGAAAAGACATTTTTGAAAATCGCGTTTCTGAAATTTCGCAATGTTATCTCAAACATCTACGTCTTCGAGTTATTTCCAATAAACTGCACACATTTTGTTCACATGTAGGCTCCTTCTATATGGGAGCGTCAGGGAACCAGACGGAATTGAGGCTCAGACGGAATTGAGGCTCCGCCGAAAATCGCACGTGTAAACAAAGGATGGTCTCATTAGTAGTTATTGGCTTACTTAGTGTACATAAAGTATAGGAAATATTTTCAGTTTCAAACAACGAAAATATAAAGAGAGCAATGAACGGACAGGACTCGCCAAAATCAATTTCTAAGGATCTTTGTGCTTCGTCAAGTTTATATCGCGCAAAAAAACTCAGCACTCGCAAACGCAAACGTTCGCGTTTCTGATTCCCTCATCCCACCAAAAAACCTGCCCACATTTAAGCTCAGGATTTTCTTACGGTTAAAGTTTCACACCGGCGCGTTTTTCAGCGCCAATTCCACCGTCGTGATCCGCCGTGTCACCAAAATATCCCCTCCATCAGTAAAAAGGTTTTACGTTTCTCGGCGGTGCTTCCGTTTCTTTGAAATTTCATTTGTCGTTTGGCTTTGGGAGATATGACGTCCTTTTTATGGAACACCTGTCTCGCTTGCCCGGCTTGCCCGGGCGACCATATATCATCAATTTTATCACTCCGACCCGATTTCCTCGAATAGAAAAAGCGAACCTTGCCAAAACCTTATGAAATACTGCATGGGCCCAAAGGACACTTTCTAATCAGCAATTGCTAAATAACTTGCTATATATTGCCTGCCAAATAAACACATTCTATCATGTATTTGTATCTTGTATCTCACCGACAAATTCTGGGAAAGCACCGGACGACGTAGGGCTTAAAAATACAAATTTACAACCTGTGTTTATAATGTTCTGTAAGTGTAAACACGTTTAGATATTGCCGTATGGTACAAGTTAAATATTTATTTACATTCAAACAGGAACTGACACCAAACAAATGCAGTTCTGACAAATAACACTCATCGGAAGTCTCAGATATTCCCTTTAAAATGTTCATGGCTGTAATTGACAATCACCCTAGAAGAAGCGACGTGACACAATGACCCTTGTGGGGGAGACAATTGTTGACCTTCAAACCTGCCAATCAAATCTCACGACATGAAGAAGATGGATGTTTGGATTGGCTGGATAATGTACGAGTGAAATAAGACGCAATCTGATTGGTTATAACTTTGATAAATTCAAATTGCGGCTTCAAAAAATGTCGAATTATAAGAATTGAAAGGAAATTGTTTTAAATAACGCACTTTGTTTTGCAAAACATAAAGCGTCTATATACTAGAAACAAATAGTTACAGTTATTGGTGCGTAAGTATTTATACAAAACGGACAAATTTGAAAATATATTTATTTTGAAGACAGTGTGCCCATTTGTCCGTTATATCCATTCAAAGGCTGGTCTTTACGACATACCATGTAATGAGGACGCTTTTGGCAAAAGCAGCACAATTAAATTCATCAACTAACTACACAAATTAACAGCTTGTTTGCTAATCACTCAGAATATACACCTAAGCCTTTATTCTACTTGTAGCGGTGCGCCGTCAAGTAAAAATATTCTAAAATGTTTAATTTTTTACTCCATAACCAATCCCTATTCTTTCTAGTGTTGATTCGCCCATTACAATGCGTATACGCTATCGATCGATAATTTAAACACAGAAAAAAATTGGCCGCGAAATCGCTATGCATGCGTTGTCAAGGCAACAGAAGTAATAGGTTTGATATTAACATGAAGTGCATGCAGGGAAGGAAGATATACGCTGTCGAGTTCTCATTTGCATTTTTGATACAGAAATCCGCTATACAGTGCAGAGTCCGTATGTAAGATTTCGTGCATTTTCAAGCATTTTACGAAATTATGTTGTCACTTATTAGACTTGTATAATGCCAAACTTCGAATTATACCCGTTCTTTTTTACACATAGGATAACGATTCAGAAAAGATAGATATAAGCTATAGACTGCCGAAGTGAATACGTCATCTTTTGTTGGTTGCCTTGGCAATGGCTCTACACTAAAAAATCACTGAACCGTGTCCCTGTGCTTTTGCAATGGTACTTTTTCCGACGGCCATGATATTTAGAGCCAATTACCATGGCAACACGTAACACTTCGGCTGTCTATTATCAAGCTAAGCTTAGAAATTGGCTTATCGAAAGACCATGGGCCAATTTCATCAAGCTGTTTAGCAGGAAAAAATGCTTAATCCAAAAATAAATTTGTTTATAAAAGTTGGTTAATAGTCAAAATTGTTTGTTTGCCAACTTGTGTTCTAAGCAAGAATAGCAAGAATACCAGTCAATTGTAATACACATCATATCATATTTTGACTATTAACCCATATTTATAAAGCAAACACATTTTGCATTAAGCATTTTTAAAACAGCTTTATGAAATTGGCCCCTGGGCTCTATTCAGTATAGACGTGAGTCGAGCTGCTTTCCTTAATTAGAATAAAAGTAATATTTCACGATCAACGCGTGACAAGCAAATGTCTCTTTCAATTACCATTGGTCCAAGTCTTTTCAAATTGTACCGGAAGAGGGTGACCGCGCGAGATGCCCCGTTGCCTAGCAACGCGACTTTCCCGCTTAGATTTTATACGGTTTATTTAACTTGGGCAACCTCCCCGCGCGCGTGTAGATCCTTCTATGTGCATGTTGTATCTATATGTCTCGGGGCTGATATTCGGCGCATACGCAAATGTATCTCGAATTGATGCAACTACACAACCTACAGATCATTTGCAGCGGCAGCCATGACAGGGGGCATGTTTTCATATTTAAATGATGTGACAAGATCCGCAAAGTGTCTACTCGTGCATGACACACCAGTAGACCTTTAGATTTCACTGAGCCTGTTATTTTAAAACGGTGCAGCATTTGTCAAATTTCCTCAAGAGTCAGTATGCTTCGACTTCAAAACACAGTGAAAATGAAGCAGTGTATTCTTTGTGGAAATATTGGTAAATTCTCGCGATTATTGGGGTATTTTTCTTGCGATAACTCGGGTATTTTCCACGCCAGTACTCGAGTAGTAACATTTACTAATTGCCCCACTACTAACACATGCACACGAAACCAGGCATGAAGCAAAATGTGTCCACGGCCGACATTGCCGCTCTGTCTTAAGGAGACAATTGCAAATAACGCTCCGTCTGAACTGGAAAACAGAGAAGGGGACATATACAGAGAAAAGACAAGAGCATTGGCGAATGAATATGATCAATGATTGATGAAGTACGGACCGTCTCCGGGGAAAGATGATACAATCTCTTGGAGGAAGAAAGTCGGGAAATTAATGGAGTTTGGGTCAGTCGGGGATAGGGAATGAAGGGCCGGTTTCACTGAAAGGAGCTAGCGGCTGACGTACGGAGCCATGAATAAATATGACGGCCTGTTGACTTCCTGAGGGCCTCAATTTAGATTCGGTTTTTTGGGGAGGGGGAAGGGTGACTTCAGAGAGTTTTTACGAATCTGTGCGAAGCAAAGTCTTTGTTGGTGTAAAACTTTATATTGTTTGGGGTGCGCGAAAGCGCAAACAAACACACTGTAACTGTCAAGATTTTAAACACAGTTTAGTATTTTTTTTGTCAATTACCAGGTCTAGGTGCCTATACCGAGTTTCAGTGTCATGCATGCGTCTAGGGAATGGGGGAAACGATGGGTAATACATTTTCAAAATTACTTTTTGATGACGTCATCGTGACGTCACATCGTTTTGCTGAAGATCTACAACAGACCATTGAAGTCATAACATACCTAAAACCTTTATCAACTTTTACCATTCCAAATGCCAGATATACCAAAGTCTGTTTCCTCGACAAATGTTGACAATCCTCGCTGATATGGTTTGGCATAGGGTTGCCCAGACTGGATATATAGTTGAACTTTTGCGGTCCACAGCGATATTTGCACTGCGATAAATAATGTGACTCTTCCGCTAAAGTTTAGGTACATATATCTTCATTTACACGCATGATATAACAGTCTGACTAGAATAATTGTGAAGTATATCAGCCGGGGCTTCATGAAAAGAAAACCAAGGCCAAAACATATGTTCCAGCTAGCTGTGGAGACCTCAGGCCTCAGCCAAAATGGTCTTCGATTGGTCAAGGAGAACATATTTTGGACGTCATTTGGCAAATCGGAAGCCTCTCGAACCAGCGGATATGCGGCAGGAAGCGAAGCGGGTCACGCGGCAATGAGCGAGATTGCACGCCACGGCACGCAGAGCGGAAGTGCTGTGGTTTCCGCTCAAGCACCACATTAGCATCAGCGCGCGCCCCCTGAAAATGGCGGGGGGAGGGGGGATAAAATGGCGGGGAAAATAAAATGGCGGGAAAAATATGATGGCGGGAAAAAATTAATGGCGGGAGATAAGCAAAGGAATTTTGTTTGCGATTACAGACACCTGTCGAGCAGGGACACTCTCAAACTGGCTTGATACAATTTTCCACGCAATGACCGGAAATGTCTTGGTTTATACTTGTTTGTAAAGTCGTCGAGCGCGGACTGTACGGAGACTATAGCAATGTCTTCAACATACAATCAATTTGGCGGGAAATGGAGACATCTCATTTCGCGCCAAGAGCGATTGCACGGAATAATAAAAGGCCGGTTATAAAGTGGCGCGGATGGGAAAGTGGGATTCGGTTTCGCACATTTTACGAGGTGAATTACAGGCCTATTAAAATCGGTAAGACGCCAGACGCTTTCGGTTATACCGTGATTGTAGAGTTGTAGGTATTTTTTACAGTCCGTGTACATGTACATGCCGCCCTGTGTAGGCCTACATGTAAAGACCATGTACAAGTACAATTGTCCTCGATCAAAACAAAATGATGCGCTGTACATTCAGAAAATATATGCCGATGATTCGCTCTAAACCATAAAAAAAAAACAATAATTGTTGGGCTAATAATGACAAGCATTTTTATGCCAGTCAACCACTTTAAATGTATCGCACTATCCTTTTTTGAGCTTTCACACAATGCAATTTTCTGTACATGTGCAGAGTTACTTTGCGCGTGACCGCAAAACCGCTTGTCATCAAATGGCCTAGAGCGCCACCAACCGCCAACAACCACTTGTCATCCATTGGTCTAGAGCGCCATCAAGCGTCGACCTATGAGTGTTTCTAACTCTACACACTCAACTGTATACGGACTTAGACCTATATGCGTTATCTCAACAACTAATTTGCGTTTTCGCATACGCCAACCAAGAAAGGAGCATGGGAGAGTTTATGTATTTTTCCAGGGCAGATATATAAGAAGACCACACATACATTGTTGGACATATTTAAACAATTGTTTTAATTTTGTTTCAATTACTTGACATTTTTCTGCCCAAATGTGTTAAACTCTGTAAGTATCCCTCTTAGACAGAGCCAAAAACATGGTGAGTGCAAAGGACCCGGTGAAAGTTTAATTCAGATTTTCCAGGGCAAGCCCAGATTGTCTGGCAGACCCCATATGTTTTATACACTCGTTCACTCCACGGGCCCTTAATCAATCATGTCATCGTTAAAGGTAAATAAAATATTATTAAGACCTCTGGTATACACTTGGATAAAGGATTGTGCGCACACATGATTATTACGCCCAATCACCATGTAGTTGAAAACAATATCTTGGTTAAGCAACGATACTTGGCTTTTTGCTCAATGCATCACAGAGTTAAGAATGTACAACTGGGTTAGGCCACGATGAGTTTCACAGTAATAGGAGAAAAGGGAATCCAGGTCCGTTTGAATCAATTAGGGTATATGCTTTACACAGTGTGGTGCTGGCTTCGCATGCTATTGCACTTGGCGCAGGATATAAAGTCTAACAGACTTTGTAAATGAAAAACCTGCACATCCCCGGGTGTTCAACGATTAACTTTCGACGTCGGATGTGCGAAAAAAAATCCGGACGATTTTTTAGATGGCAAGAGAGATCGGGTTGGGGGTCGCGTGTTTCCACCTCAAGTGTCATATATCAGGGGCTTGTTGGACGGTCGAACACGCCAGAAGGGAAATAGCGGAGCGGAGGTGAAACCTGATGGGGCAGCTTGCCCGGCCCGGCCTGGGACTGGGACGGACAAGGCATTTAGCACCGTGCACAGGGCCGCCTACGCGATTCCACGCAGATAAACTGGTCTATACCAAAGTACGTCGCTGTGTTCAGGTGTTCAGTATACACTTTGAAAGGCCATTGACTTTTCAACAATTGGCTGATACTTGAAGAAGTCACTTTATGATCGATTGTCGGGTTTTATTACCAGGCACGCAAAATGTATACAAAGATCTATAGACAGCGACATAGTGACGCACTGCTAATACAACATTTTGCTTATAACAAGGAACATTTTAGGTGTCACTGACTGTTCTTTACTGTTTTCATTCCTGATAATACAAGGTTCCTGTTACAACAAGGTAATCTACAAAGTCCCAGAAAAGACCGATCAGAAAGGTCTAAGCCCCGCCCCCAAAATGTCCAACAACCAATCATTTTTGAAGGACAATCATATGGGTATCCACGTGGTCTTTTGGTTATCCAATAAATCTATGATTTGCGCACTCTCAGGATGCGTTTCTACGTGGGCGGGGCTTACTGGATCGGTCTACAAAAAGGGGTTTCATATAGCAGTGGGTATTCGCCTTTGAATAGTGCAATGTTTCTCGGGGGAAACAATATTTGTTACATCGCAGATTTCAGATGTGCAGATGTTTCATCAAAGTTACTTTCAGCCTGTTTAACGAACCAGGAGCATTTTTATACGAGAGGGGAAATTCTTTTGTGTTCAGCAGTCATTGTGAAAGGATTGAATAGATGTTTTGGCGCAACACCCCTGACGGAGCCCCAAAGAGCTTCCCACTGAAGCCATCTCCTGCCTGCGCTGCGAGGTTATACAGGTTTAAATATAGACACCTTTATTGCCTTTCGGACGGCTGGGTTCCGGGGAATATGGCGCATATTGGCGAGTGGACCGCGGATCGATATAACCAGAGCGAATGAGTAGCCTGGCCTGTCATACGAATCCGGACCACCAATGTGTATACCCTACGTACTAGTGATACATAAACTAGTGGAAGCCAGGCTACCATAAGCAAACGGGCATGATCTAATTTGCCACTTAGCGCTGCACGATTGACGAGTGCCCGAGTGCGAATGTGTGTTTAAAACCTTCGCACATTCCATAACGGTGTGTTCTTTGGAAAATGGTGTTGATACAGCATTTAATACGATTTCGTTCCCTCTCCTAAGCGCGCGGGTCACTTTTTAGACGTGGTCAACTCGACGAAAATGTGCGAAAGTAGATACCTCGCCGCATCCATTACCAAAATTTATAAGTGCGTAAACACGGTTTAGCAAAGTAATGCTTTAAATCGGCCAAATTGAATTATGACTGATATGGAATTCTGAAATTAAAGCCTTTTATGGTATTATCAGAAGCCCACCACAATGTTTTGCAAACCAAGCAAATTATTTAAATTTATTTAAATAATTTATTCTTTAATTAATCGGTTTCGAGCGCGAACAATATGTCTTTAACACCAATTTGAACTTTCATCGCAGTTCAACATAATCTAAGGCGCAACAATAGGAACTTAAGCAAGTAAACTGCATACAATCGAAGACAGAATATCTCACAAACTGTGCCTGAAGCCGAATCTAGTGATTAAAAAAACACACTATAGGAGGCATGTTTTAAAGGAACGTGTTCAGATTTTTCAGAAAATGTATTTCGTTTTAACCTACGAACCATATAAAATAAATCCCCAAATACTATCCGTGGGAAGAAAACATCAGGAAATTTGCAATGTCCAATTTGGATGTGGAAGTAAACAGGTTGGTTTGATCATCGCACTGCTTTATGGAACGGATAAATCGGTTTACAAAACATCGGTTGTTTTTTGACGACGTTTTTTGAAAAAAAGAACGCGAAATTTCAGAACAAATGATATGGTATCAAAATTTCAACACCCATGGAAAAATGTGATCTGCATGGACACGCCCCTTTAAACCAAACTTTCAAGAGATGCATTGTATTTTTAAAGTGGAATGCTTGTTTTAGGCTTATGTCACAACTGTATCCTACACATTATATCTTTAAAGTTTGCTCAAACAGACTATATAAAACACACGAAACATCATGGTCCAAACATATTCTCCAAAATGGCGATATTTACTAATTTGCCTCTGGGCACAATATCAGTAACGCTTTTCATCGATATCATATTCACAGAGCGAGGCATAAATTCAATTTCCACGTCGAGTTACAAAGTACACCTACCCACCCGGGCCGGGAGTACTTTAGACAAACCGGAATGGAACGCGCTAACGTTACTGCGTTGAGATGCAGTTTACAAAAGATTTTTGTTTAAAATGCGAAGGTCACTGAAAATGGATGGGCGGAATAGTAAGTAGGTTTTCGCTTCGATTTATAGCACAGAAAGGTAGATAAGATACCATTTCCACCAGAATTTACTCAGAAACATCGAAAATATCAAATTAAGATTATGTAGAACAGATTGAAGTTTAAAAGGCGATCATTTGCAATGAACCAAAATCATACTTACTCAAAGTGATTATATCAATGGTAACAAATATCCTAAGAAGGTATTCCACCTGGTATCGCTTTAAAGAAAGAAAAAACTCAAGATGGTTTAAAAATGTTTGTGCACGCCCATTTTTTGGTAATATGTCATGCAGTTTGACAGTACATGGGTGCACTGTAAAGAATCACGAATTTGTTACTGTTTGCCAACAATCAACTGCATTTAGAATTTGGAATTTCTCGGAAATTTCTTAGTTTACTCTGACCCGTTTCTTATTATAAAGCAGTTGTTCCTAGACTAATACATGCAAATCATACAGTCCCTTTAAAATGCAGGCCTACTATAATAAAATGTTCACCACAAAATCCCCAAACCAAAGAAACACACAAACAAAATCGAAAAAAAAACCAACACACATGATTATCGTGATTATAAGACGCATTTCGCAACTTAACACTGCATGGCGCCAGTTATCAACACAGCATACTTTAGCCACTGATCGTCTCACAACATACAAGCTGAAATTTAAGACTAAAATTAACACCCAAAACCAAAAGCTAAAAAAAAATGTCATTCGAGGTAAACAACCTCAATTTAAGCCTGTAATCTCAACATCATTTTGTTTTTTGACATGTACCATATCTTGCATCAGTAAAAAAAAAAAAGAAGAAGACTTGTTCTTCCCCGATATGTTACGACCCTACGCCTACTTGCGCAGCCAACACGGTGCCTGTCGTTTCTCATTAATTCTTCAATGAAATTCAATATTCAATCTGTCATAGCATGGCCGTGCCATCTTGCATAATGGCGCCACAGCACTATATACGAGATCTCCAATGTACACGAACATGATTCGTATTAATACATGATAAGCTGCACCGAGCTCCGAAAATTATCATTTTCTGCAAAATCAGATAGACTGTCTCGACTTTGCATTAGGCTACAGAGATCAGACCTTGAAGAATGATGCTATACGGGGAGTCTGTGACGAACACAACTTGCATAATACGTCAAAGTTATCTCCAAATGGAGCAGATACTTCAATGTGCGACGTACGGGTTTATTTACCAATCAGTGTATAATATGTTTTGCGTGTTATAAGGAGAAAAGAGAATAAATGATGTGGCATATACTCAAATGATATCCCAGACGGAATTCCAAACACAATCGCAGATGGAAGTCCTTCACATAAAAAGGCACCTTCACTTGTATATTTCTTACAGAAATTGCAATTTTGGACAGAACAAAAATCATGTGGTGTTTGTTATACCTTTGCCTATAAAGTAGTTCATTTTTGTCAACCCATGAAGAAAAATACTAGTACGTCTTAGCAAATGATACACTGTCCTTTAATAAGTAGGTTGAAATGCAACCTCATACTTCTAACGTAACCTTACAATGCATAATGTTGTGCTTCCGTGTAGACAAACACACTAACTGCGATCACGACCAACCGTCGCGTTAACAATTTGCGCGGCAAACGCAGCCGGAAACTGGTTATGCGTAATGTGATGGCGCGACGTGGGGTATACGCGTGTGTGGACGGAACGTGCCTCGCAAAACAAATGCGCGAATGCATCGAGAATCGGGGCCAAGCTTGCAATGTCGGCCAAGCCACAACAAATTATGCTTCATTAATCACTGTGCGCGGAATAAGTGTAATGAGGTTTATTCATGAAATTCAGTCGGTTTCTTAACTAGATTCAATCTGGAACCGACTGCGGAGATGGGTCCCAATAACCGTCTAGATATTAAGAAAGTTGTTTGCTTTCGCCGTCTGAAAGCAGAATTGGTTGGTTATGATTTGCAATCAAATTAAGACGAGCAGAAGGCAATTGTACACTCATGGGAGTCGAACGTTGGACCTCTGGTTTTCAACAGCATTCAACAGCACCCAAAAGATGCAACTCTGCAAAACCATGCATAAGCCTTTTTAAAGTTTTAGTTGGCCTCTGTCAGGAACTTCTGTTTGCGTTCCTGAAATTTCAGATGCTTTAAAACTGAGTTACATGTGTCCATCAATGTATACATGAACCTGTGTTATTGTAAGGTTGATATGGAGATAAAACATAGTATCTTAAAGACACAATTTAAGAGACAAATTGGAGATAACTTATCACATTCCGCCAACAGATGCGATTTAAATAGATAAACGTATAAACAGCTGGTGTATACATGAATGTTATACCCGAGGGGTATACCACTGCACTGTGCCTATAGTACAGCTCAGCTGGTATAGCATCTGGTATAGTATCTGCCCGGTGAGTCAGAGGTCCTGGGGAAAACCTGAGGGGTTACACCACTGAGCCTGGTAGAACATCTGCCCGGTGTGTCATATTTCTTGGGGAAACCTGATGGAGTATACCACTGTGCCCCATAGCTCAGCTGGGAGAGCATCTGCCCGGTGAGTCAGGGGTCTTGGGGAAAACCTGAGGGGTTATACCACTGTGTCTCATAGCTCAACTGGTAGAACATCTGTCCTGTGTGTTATAGGTCTTAGGAAAACCTCAGGGAGTATACCACTGTGCCTCATAGCTCAGCTGGTAGAACATCTGCCCGGTGTGTCAGAGGTCTCAGGGAACACCTGAGGGATTATACCACTGTGCCTCATGATTCGGCTTGTATATCATCTACCCGGTAAGTCTGAGGTAAAACCTTTACGGTTTTTCTTTCATCCAAAGTTTGGTTGTTTCATTTTAATGGTGTATTATAGGTTGGCACCGTACCAAATATTGTGTCCCCTCCAGAGAAATAGCGAAGATGGCGTATAATGGTGTAGCAGACCTTTTTCAAAAATCTTTTGGATGAATCAGAAAACTAATAAGTGATGATGAAAAACACGAAGTCGGATTGGTAATCGTATTTAATGCTTTTAGCAAGGTTTGTAATGGACACACTATTAGTACCACACCATTATTTTAAGTAAAATTTATGACCAAATGTCTTATAAAAAAATGGTCTTGGAAGGTCTAAGTTGGCATGACCTTTTCAAACCATTTGAAAGAAAACGACCTCATATTTTATCATTATCTGAATGTGTAAGTGTGCAAACTATAAAATATTAACATGTGTATCGCTATTCATGGAACAGCATCGATAATGGACAACCTTTGTTCAGTGTCATGCAATAAATGTGACTTTTAGAAAGGTCTCGAAAACATCTCCGGAATGGATAGAATATAAGTCTCAACAATCTTCAATCTTAGGATTGATTACGACTGATCTCTTTAAGAAGAATAATTACTTCAAGAAGCAAATGAATGATGCCATTCAACGGGTTAATGTTCACTTCAAATGCAATCCATTTCAACATCCAGGGTATCTAATGTGCTCTTTAAGAACCTCTGTTAATAAAACAAACACGTGTATTCCATTAAACGTGCCTTTTGTCTATGACTCTAGTCTCCTTCCGGTGCCCGTAACTCCCTTGTCACGCACGGCGTACCTGGGCCGAGTTTGAGGGCAACCAACGGGCGTTGCTAAGGCAGTATTTACCCTAAATGCTAATGAGGACAGTGTAAACTCGAACGGACCAACCGAGAAATGTGGTCCGAGGCCTCGGTGGGTCATGCATCTATATTCTCGGTAAATTAAGTCATGGTTAAGCACGCGACAAAAAGTACAATGCTGGGAAAGCAAACAGCTCATTTGCTGCCCCAGAATGTTAGCAACAGTGTGGTTTTCAGGTCTAGAGGTTTATTTATCGATCGGCAAAATATTTTCCCACAAATTGTTTTTTTCTTTTTTCGGAAAACAAGATTACCTTTTACCTATTCTAAGTGATAACTTTAGGACCAAATACACCGTACCGAAAATCAAATAGCTTCCATTTTGTGGGGAAACTTCACCGCCAGCTCTTTACTCATGTATCAATTTTCGTGTTGTTCTGAGTTTTTGTTCACCAAAACGACGCCATAAGAATGTAATAGCGATAGCTCATTTTGATCAATCGTCTATAGCCTTTGAGGCCATGCTATCTGATTTCGTTTAATGAGCCGTTAGTCGCCTGTATGAAACGTCGTCATAATGCGTTGGCGATGTTTCGTTTTATGAACGTGTATAATCTGTCTTCAGTGCAATGCATTATTGCCAAAATGAAAATGTATAATGGTCTTAGATACCCGGTATGCTCAGTTGTCCCGGTACTAAAAATGTTTAACAATCATCGTGAAATGGGCTGCTATTTGGTCATCGGAACAACCGAGCGCACTGAGCATCTTGGGCCATGATACCGGGTTTGAATCTGCCTGAAACGACAATGAGTTTTTACCAGAAGATTTTGCGTTTTGTAATAGGCCTACGTTTTCGTGCATAAGGGAACAGCAAACATGTGGATTAAGGAATCTTAAAATTTAGTATTTATAATACTACGTTTTATTTTAATGCATACCGAAGAGCTATGGTTCTTTTGAAAGCCGAGGAAATTATACAACTGTGCCTAACAGCTTAGCCGGTAAAGTACCTGCATAGTGTGTAAGAGGTCTAAGGTTCAAATCCCAATGGAGACCATATAATATTCTCTCCAACAAGCTAGAATAAGTACAATGCTGTATTTTAAGAAATTATCGTTCGACAGCTGTGTCCCAAATTGAAGACCATATAATATTCTCTCCAACAAGCTAGAATAAGTACAATGCTGTATTTTAAGAAATTATCGTTCAACAGCTGCGTCCCAAATTGTATCGTATATTGAATAAATACCAACATTAGTGTCTGATTCAACATCTAAACAGGAACCATAACCTTTGCGACATAAAGTAAACGAGAACTACACACAGCCTTCGCCAAAGCCATGTCAGATATGGGACAAAAAGTTTATGAACCGTATAATTGAAATGGCATCTAAGCAATATCTCAAATAATCTTCGCAATATATTTTCATATTAATAACTAATAATATCTCGCTGTTCCTTCGGGAGCCCACTGGCGCGTAAAAGACAGCTCCTGTCAAAAGCATCAACAACACCACGTGACCTGACGCCAACTCTTCTGTCAACCACATGGTTTCAATCAGAAGCGCTATAAAACTTTACGACACAATGCACGCATGGTTTCCTATTTCCATAAAGGCCCGTGCGGGCTGCAGTGAATGATTCCACCGGGGGGACAAAACGACAAAGATAAATTGCTCGCAGTAATTACTTCTTTCCGGCGGGCGTGGAAGATGAAAACTGGCCAATTCGGGTATTAATGCGCAAGGAAAAATTAGAAAGATACGAAATAAGTGTGAAACGTTTAACTTTTTAACCGTTTAAACGGAACGAAAACTACACAAACGTTTACAAATTTTGCCGAAAGGTTGCAAACAAGTTACCTAAATTGAACGTAACGGGGCGTTTAGCCGTTTAACCCCCGGCCCCTAAAAAGGAAAAACATTTATTTATTTTGCCGAACGGTTAACCGGTACTTGACAGGATTGCAAACCGGTTACAAAAATATACGTAAATTCTCAACCTTAAAGGTTGAACACATCATTTGCAGTGACCCCAATTTTTACGAGTTGACAGGAAAAACCTATACCAATTATTGTACCAAACACCACATGATTTTATTTCAGTCCAAAATGGTATTTTCTGTGAGAAATTAACAACTGAAGGTGGTTTTCTTTTAAATAGTCTTTTGCAAAAACACAAAAGATATATTTTTCAAGTTTTCAGAAGTATTACTGCACCTATGTGGCTGAAATTTCTACAGGGCAGTTTTATCAACATGGGCTTCTAATCACGAGTGGAAATAACGCCCCCTTTAACAAACAGTTTACAAATCATGTGTACTACCTTTAAAGGCAGAGGCTCGTCAGCAATGCGCGCGCGACAAATTCGTACTACGAAATAAGCAGCTCCATGCCTTTGCTATGGAGCTGCGTATTTCGTGCTATGGCACGAATTCGGCGCGCGCGAATTGCTGACGAGCATGTGCCTTTAATACGAATATGCGTGCAAATTTTATCGTAAAATAAGCGAGGGCTAAGCCTATGTGTTGTGTTTAAGCTCTCTGGAGATTTTTCAAAATTGAATACAATTATCTCGTCTTTGCGCTCCACTGCTGACAGTTCGGCTGATAAATAGTATTCAAAGTGATACGATGGATATTTTGGTTTTTTCCTTCTTCAAGAAGCGCGGTCGTTGAAGCGTGATCGTGTCAGGTGAATACATTTCCAAGGGGGAAGGCGAGGTCGTCGGCTTGCCAGACGTGTAGTGGGCTTGGTGCGGATGAAAGGGAAAAATCACAAAGGACAAAATAACACATACGAGTACAATCGAGTGCTAGGTATGATGCGTATCACCAAAGAAGTGAAATACTATTTTAATACATAACATGCAAATATTCGTGATACATGTACTATCTTTTGTTGAAAGTTGGATTAAAATGGAAGAATTTAAATTTGATATTTACCAATTCATTCTAAAAATCTGTTTTGCACAGCACATAAACCAAGTACCAACCATGATAATAGTTAGTGCTATCGGCCTACTACTGCTGAGTAAAAGCCGATATGCATTTTGTGCGGCGTTTAAAATGCAAAGAACAATCAAATAAAATATTTTTCTGGACGAAGCTATCAGACTTTAACTACGTTTTTATAATACATTTATCAAATGCACCGGCTCGGCAATTGGACAGTTATCAAGACAGTGAGAATGACAAATGAACAAACATATAAGGTATCGTCCATTATTCATCTCAGTTAGTTTCCGTGGAGAAAACATCGCATGGCTTAGGGCTATAAACGACTAGAGCATTAATCGTGGGTCATTGGTTTGCTCTGAAAGTCAGAGAGTTGAATTTGTATCGTCTTCTCACACACAGACCACTTCAGAATAATGATATATCAAGCTAAAGAGAATATAATTTATAACTCGTGGAATGTGACTTGTAAATGAGGATATTTGCACATTCCCTGGGTAAATCATTTGGCTTTTAGTACCGTATACTGAAAGTCAAAAGAAGCTTTAATATCGAGACTTGTTTTCTTCTAATTCTTTAGCAGAATTGGGCAGTTTATAAGTAGAGAGGCTCTCAAGCATGTCGTGCTCTACTGCGCAATTTCGGGTTACCAATATAGGTGAACTTGACCTTTAGGAATTAACGTTGAACAACAAGAAAAACATCTTGGTATAAGTTTCGTTTGATGTTCAGTACATTAGGTGCCTTTTCAACTTTTTTGAAGTGATAAAAATCATTTGAAAGTTAGATTTTAACTAGCTCCGCACTTGGTATACATATACTGCATCGTGTATGTGAAAATTACTTTAACATACCTAGCTCTTGCTTTGTATAGAATAGACTTTGCCATAAAGAGTATATTAGGAATTTTTACATAGCAATATTTTGGGAAATTTTCACCGACTGCTCCTACAACTGCGCAGGTTTTCCATAGACCCAACGTTTCTCTCTGTGTTGCATGGTGGCGCAACTGGGCAAAGTAACAAGCACAACATCTGGTATGGTGCTTGATCTCCATTGAAATTGAAACGACCAAACTTGGGATTAGAGAACAATCGTAAAGGCCTTATCGGGATTCGAACTCGAGACCTCATTTATTATCAGAAATGAAAAATAAGGAATTAGGTCCTAAAATATCTTATAATAATAACAATGATGTTGTTATTGAGGTTTGACTCACATTTCTGACTTAAATATCGCACGCATGTTCCTAATTTCCAAATTCCACAAATGTAAAGCGTTAATTTATTTTTAAATATATATATATATTAAAAACTGCCACTGTATTCTGTTAATTTTAGTAGGAATGTGTGGTATTTGTGGCATGTGTGACTTCACATAATATAGGGCTAAGTTTTCGGAAACTGACGTCAATTTAATCTTTCCGATGACGAAAATCGGAATGACGATGACGAAGAATTCAGCAAAACGCGCCGCATTTGTTTCTCAACACAACTTCCTCCAAAACCCTGTAATTTCAGCTACAAATCTATTATAAGCCATCTCCCTTTATATAAAAGCGAGTCAAAACACCGCCAGCTGATGCACCTTATAGCGTGTTTAGCTCCATGGTTTAACAACAGCAACTGTAAATTTAAACATTTATACGCTTCGGAACGTGTAAACGAACACAGGTGTGTCATAAATGAATGATGTTCGTGAGGGTGGGGGATATATAGCGTGTATCGCCGTATCGGTGCTACCGCACTTGCTTACAATTTTTTTCTAGCAATATATTTTGGTCAAATAAGTTTTCTTACTGACACTAGTGTAATTTATAATTTCTCAGGAGCAACCAAACTTGGGATGAGATAAGTCATATTGTGATTCGAGCCCGAGACATCCGACTCTCCGGGCAGATGCTCTACCGGGTACAGTGGTAAACTCCCTCAGGTTTCCCCCAAGACCTCTGACATCAGGCAGATGCTCTACCAGCTGAGCTAAAAGGCTCAGTGGTATACTCTCTCGTGTTTTCCCCAAGACCTCCGACACACCAGACAAATGCTCTACCAGCTGAGCTATGAGACACAGTGGTATACTCTCCCAGATTTTCCCCAAGACATCTGACACACCAGGTAGATCTACCAGCCGAGTTATAAGGCACAGTGGTATACTCCCTTAGAATTCCCAAGACCTCTGATACACCAGGCAGATGCTCTACCAGCTGAGCTATAAGGCACAGAGGCATACTGCCTCAGAGAGTATACTACTGTGCCTTTGAGCATCTGCCCGATGAGTCAGAGCTCTCGGGTTCGAATCCCGATAAGGCCCATTTGTTTGGTTGTTTCAGTTCAATGGTGATTAGGCACCATACCAAATATTGTGGTCGTATATTTCTCGGAATAGCCTAAATAATATTTAGTTCGGAATATGGTACTACTTATGAACACACTGTTTTATCACGAATTTACCCGACGGCATGTAGCAAAGAACCTTCTGTTCGTTTTCCCATCACGAAAACATCTGGTATGATTTCTGTGACTGCAATTAGGTCAATCAAATACTCAACCAAAGCGACATGCAAAAGTAAATTTGTTCTTTCGTTTTAACATATTTGATATTTCTATATAGGAGTCCATTTTGAATGCAGATAAAAGCCATAATTCAAGTATTCTACAATACATTTGACGTCATTTTTGTATTATTGACATTTATGAATAACTGTCAAAATTAACACAATATATACTGTTTTCTTCAGTTTAACACTATAAACAGTTTGTTCTTTTCCCAATGAACGCTTTAAAAAATTAGCATCGTTATCAAATGAGCCATTATTTATATAAATTTACATGTAAATTATCGAATTTGTTTACGATTACATGCAATTTATATTGAAATCAAATGAGCTTAAAAATGCACATTTAAACAAAATTCGTGTTGTAACTTACAATGTCATGACAAATTACACGCACGCTCTCGACTGTGGATATGCATTTAAAAATGCATAATTCATAAAACTTTTAAAATGCAAAAATTTATTTCAACATTTCTTTACCTTTTTTGGCCCCTACCTGAAATCTAGATGTCAAAAGGCAATGGTAGAATGTGTGGAAAAGGCGCCCAGTGGCGCGGAAATTGCGATATGATCAGACTGTAGGCGGGGATATTCCTGTGAAAATCCACGACGGGGCCGACGGCTATTTCATGCACAAACATTTCGCAAGCATAAGTAACTTTCAACATTTCATGCATCGAAGAATATTGATGCAATGCATTGTATGTAGTATACAACGCTCATATTCATAATTTTATGCAAAGTGTATGCCAGAAGAATTGAAAACCGTCGCCGATATTTCAGCTTTTAAACGGCACAGGCACTAGATCGAAACTCAGCAATTCATGAGTTTCCGTAAGCTGTAGGCCTAATTTTATAAGCAGTCTTTTTTTAAGCAGGTTTTGTTAGTCGTCTATAAAACTAGTACAGTGCAGGGTGGTAGTCGAGTCCATCACAAATCTATCCCAAGTCTAGAGCCGATAAAATCACAAGTCCGGGACAAGTCCCGCACAAGTCTGTAACATGTCCCGCACAAGTCCGTCGCAAGTCCAGTATTAAACAAGAAGCAAAGGATGAACACGCACAAAAGAATGTCTTTCTTGGAGTTCATTTGAATAGCTTGTGGCTTAAATTAACAACCAGGGACTTGTGGTGGACTTGTGAAGGCTTGTGAGGACTTGTGATGGACTCGACTAAAACCATGGTACAGTGTACGCGAAAACGAGTGAAAGCTCTACAACAATGGCTGTTATGGAAATTCGATCCTCGCAGAAGTAATTAAATTAAATTATAAATAAAACAAACTAAGGTTAATTTTTATTTACTTGGACAGAATTGGACTTATGCTGTTACAAATTTAGATAGATTTAAGATACAATCTTATACAAGATGTCGATTGTGGCTTTGGTCACGTGACATGATCTGAAATATCGCATCGAAAGTATCTTTAGAATTCGGTTGACAATGTGAGACTTTTGAAACGCTTGGTGGCAGCAAACAAACCGGTCCTTTTCCATTGTTACGTCACGTTTGAGCTAAAGTGCGCATGCTCAATATGACGTACAATGGAAAAGGACAGGGTTTGTTTGCTGCCACCAAGCGTTTCAAAAGCTCCCCCATTACACTCGTACCAATTGGTCATGCAACAGCCGTTTGGTAACCATAAGTGTTCGCGGGCTGTCTACGATAGATGAGATTACTTTCACACATTCTGATGCGCTTTTTAAATCTCATGTTTTGCCAAATGAAGTTGCTAATCCCCCGTCCACGTATTGATCTTCCGAGCGAATAGCTTCGATAATTTTAACATCCTGACGTTGTTCACACTATACGGGGAGAGTTATTTTTCTTTGGAATATGCTAAGTCATGCGTGCAAAATGATAAAGCAAATTAACTTTTTCCCCGATACTTTAAAAAATGCGCGGTAAAATGCCGTTATTTGTGGGATTGTTAAAGAAGGAAACTTCTGTTAACGAGTAATTTTTTGCAACATTTAGACTGTGCGTGTTTCAACAACCAAACCTGGGATGAAACAAAAGTCATATGGGCCTTTTAGGGATTCGAACCCGAGGCCTCTGACTCACGGGGCACATGCTCTACAAGCTGAGCTATAAGGCACATTGGCATACTCTCTGAGGGAGTATACCACTGGGAAAACCTGAGGGAGAACACCACTGTGCCTTATATAGCTCAGCTGGTAGAGCCCAGTGTGTCAGAGGTCTTGGGGGGAACCTGAGGGAGTATACCACTGTTCCTCATAGCTCAGCTGGTAGAGCATCTGCCTGGTGAGTCAGAGGTCTTGGGGAAAACCTGAGGGAGTACACCCACTGTGCCTCATAGCTCAGCTGGTAGAGCATCTGCCCAGTGTGTCAGAGGTCTTGGGGGAAAACATGAGGGAGTATACCACTGTGCCGCATATCTCAGCTGATAGAGCATCTGCCCAGTGCGTCAGAGGTCTGGGGGAAAACCCGAGGGAGTATACCACTGTGCCTTCAAACTCAGCTGGTAGAGCATTTGTTTTAAATACAAAATAATTTATGGGGCTGGCAGACAGACTGTTCTGTACACAAACATATGGAGGCCTGCCAGACAGTCTGGGTTTGCCCTGGCAATTTTAAATCAACCTTAAAGGTGCACACCATTTTTTAAAAATCTTTTTGAAAGGAAACAGCTGGAGTTTGAACAAAATGGCATAAAAACCTTAATAGTGATAACAAAATTAAAAAACAAATACTGTTTAAAACAGTACGTCACTGCAGGACAGGTTTAAGGGTGACAGGTTTAAGGGTAACAGGCGCGCGCTTTGTTCGAATTTCAGCAAGATTCGCTTTGAATAAACGTAATATTTGTTCTTGACCCAAGCGTTTCTTTAACCAGAATCTTTCTTTCTTCCATTCATTCTCTCTCTCTTTATTTCTGCTATGCAAAGCAGTTCTCCACCTACATTTCCTTCAACATGTGTGCCTGCGGCGCTGCAACGCGTGATGAAGCTTGCGTGTGTCTTAAATTCCCAGGACACGTCATCGAATTTCGGGGCATTCACTAATAACCAAAAGCGACCTAGCCTTTTTGATAAATAACCTGCTGCAAGGAATTGATAATTTTCGCGTAAAGTAGAAAACCGTCTGTTTTATATTAATTGTATTTTTTGTATTGATAACTGCAACGTTGCGTCTGAAATAGTTAAAATTGCATATAATTTAAACAAGGTTTTATAATTATTACGAGATCAAATATGCAGGCGCTATTTATATATATAGATTTTCAAGGTTTTCTGAAGCATTGATGCATCAAGTAGCTAACATTTCTTCAGGCTAGTTTACCAACATTCTTCCTTAGATATGGGTCTTTCTATAAATTAGGGGTCCATTTTTGGTGTCCCCTGTTACATTTTACATCTTGTTTTTGTAAATTCAGGACACATTCTTAATACTTTCCATCTCAAAGAGTGAGTAATTAAAGTACAGTTCATAAACAATCGTTTGAAAGCCATTTTAATGATTCTTGTATGAAAAAAAACGTGTCATATCAGGTGTAACGGGGACACTAACATGTCACACTTTTGGACCCCTATCTTATAGAAAGACCCATATGTTACGCTCTTATTCCACGAATCTGTACAAAGTTTTATCTTGCAAATGATACATAGGGCCTTTGAAGTGCATCTGTTTTCTCAATCGTTTGAGCATCACAACATTTTATGGGATTAGCCATCTTATGACGGCAGTGTACTGAAAATAAAACCACTGAAGCGATGTCAATAAATAACATTTCACCGAAATGATACATCAAGTTTATAAGTAGCGGAAAGCGTGAAGTCAAGGTTCCAAGAAATGTCCATTACAATGATTGAAAATAACATTTTTATTTGTTCACGGCTCATCCAAAAGGTTTTTGATATCAGGTACGGGGGAAGGGGGTAAGGGGGGAGGGGGGAGCTAGTGGAGTGGGTGTGGGTTGTGCCATTTTAGACTTATTTCAAGTCTGAAATTGCGCATCACCAATTATGTATAAGGTAAAGCGTATTGTCCAACATTTGGCCTCTTTTGTTAATTTTAAACATTTCTAGTTAATTACGTGACATTTTTATCATTCTTTTTCACAACGACCATCGAACAATTATTGTCAATGATGCTAGATCGCTACATTATGTAAACAGTCAGCCGGTGTGTTCCTTTAAAGCAATTACTTTAACGAGCACGAGTGTTCCGTAATGCCTAGGTTAAGAAGCGTGGGGTCAAAAGGGCACAATACCGTTAATTATTGCATATTTGATAAATTGAGCATCAAATGAACTTAGGGTGACGTGCTAAAGCGAGCGGAAGTAACGTCGTAAAGCTATCACTATAACGCGATTGGTTACGCAAGGCACGTTCCTTTAGCGGCGAAGGATTTCAGTGCCGAACGGCGCAGTGGGCCGATCAAACACCTTCTATCCTATGGCGAGCGGCCATAGAGATCCGCATGCACGCGGTCTGAATCGGAGACTGCGGAGCGGGAACGAAACATGTTTGGAATGATAATAAACACAGGCGGGATGAATTATAGCGGCAGGCAAATTTAATTGAAAGCTGCGGAATGAGAAAGGGTTGCGAGAGACCCGACCCGACCACCCCCCCCCCCCCCCCCCTCCCCCCCCCCGCCCCCCAACCCCCCACCCCCCTCCCCCCAAACCGGAAATACGTATTAAGACAGTCTGCATGGTTACTTTGTCTAAAAGGACAGACGAAACAGAATTTATATTTTACGTAAAACTTTGCATATTCCAATCAATTGAGGAGAATTTAACAGTGTTTTACATATGCAGCACGATATGTGGCAGAGGGTATACCCCTACCATTGTTCCCCCATTGTGTCTCAAACATCCAAGGAATTTCCAAGGAATTCCTTTCAGTTTTTAGGGGGTGATTGGTGCGTTAACCGGGGAAGAGTGTGTTGAGGTATAGGGGCGTTAGGCGGGAGTCCCTTTGCCACATATCGTGCTGGGTATAGTGTTTTTAGCCATACTTGCAAGTTTTCAATTATTATGCTAATGAATTTCCATATTCATGAGCAAAGCTGTGATGTCATCTCAGGACAACAGAGGTATTCTCCAGTATACAACAATCGGTGTCATATTCAGTGGCTTCTTTATGTCACAAACTGTATTTGTTTACTCAGTTTCTTCAGTATGTAATTTGCAACAATCTCCGAATTTGAGTCAAAAATGGGCTGTTGCTTTTTTATTTTGGTTTTTCAACTGGGGGTTCCCTCTATGATTATAAGAGCGCCCCCACATGTCAAGAAAGTTTTGAAGTGCAAAAAGGATTTTTTAAAGAAAGCAAAAATGAGATTGCGCCTTTGTTTGCAGTAGTAAATCATCCCTTGATTTGTGTACAAAACCAGTTGGTTGATGATTATCATTTCACAAAACCTTTAATCGTAAAAACGACGGGTTGGACCGCGTAGTTCTCTTTCCAAGACTGTGTCACGTGACGCAATTAAAATGGCGTCTGCTTTTGCCAATGCTACTCGTCTTCGATTAATGCTATTCTTGACATGCCCCGAGCTAGGCAATGAATGCACCAAACTTCATTAGGCCTACAGCAGACCACTCGTGCAGGGGCCGACGCGTGGTGCCCTGTCGCTCCGCATAAAATGACAAGAGGCACCCGGTGCAGTTTCTTAAAGGAGCTGTCCAGAATACATGTTTGTGCCCCCAATTTTCCCCATGGATGTTGAGATTTTGATACCATATCATTTGTCACATTTTCCTCATTACCATTCTGAAATTTCGCGCTCTTAATCCATACATTTTATAAACTAATGTATCCAGTTATACATAAAGCATGCAGTGATTGCACCACCCTTTTTTGCTTCCACATCCAAATTGGCGATTGTTTTCTTCTCATGGACAGTATTTTGGGGAGGTATTGTACATGATTGTTAGGTTAGAACGAAATCAAATTTTGTGGAAAAATCTGAACAAGCTCCTTTAACGAGCTCGGGTCCCGTATAGAGCTTTTCGTCTGCTACGAAAACGGCCAAGAAAAAACTACAATATCGATTCGGCACAAGAGGTTTCCTCGGGCCTCTACGTGTAATACGGGTCACGAAATCATCTCAAGTTACCGGTACACCAACGGAAATAGACCTAGAAGGTTCTACGACTAGAAACCCCCAAAGATATAGTTCGGTTTGGGAGATAGTAAAGTAATAATCACTTACTGTGTGTGTAACATTTGGACCGCGGTTTTAAATTGTAAAGACGAAGCATTTGTGGACGAACACGCATTTCCCCAGCGTATATTGGATTCTATTGAAAGCTTCGCAGCGCAATCGTATAGCTCTTTCTGAAAATATTGTTTTGAAAGCATGGGGAACGTTTCGGGTAGTTTTGATGGCGTGATCTAATCTTAGCAAGCTAATATTTCGTAAATGAACGGGATTTTGCACGTTTTGTGTTTTCAGATAATAAAGATGACATGTTGTATGAACAACTAGTATGAATTTAGTTTGTATCTGACAGACACACTTTTGGTAAATTTGTTTAATCCGCGCCTAATGAAATTGAAAATCCAAAGTCACATTCACTCGTTGGCACATTAGCAAAAAGAACTATCCATAGGCCTAATTGTAAATCCACTACTTACGTGAAATTACCATCAAGTAAAAATATAAATATTGGTTTTCTTGTGACTCAAAACCCTTCAAAATTTAAATTTGAAGGTTTGAAATATTCCATTGGTGTTGATAAAAGTTATCTCTAAATTATGTCGTCATTATGACGTCATATGGCAGTTCGACACGGCGTTTTTAGTTATTTGGTCCAAGGGAAGAACACAATAGGGTACTAAAAAGAATTTGTTGAAAAGAACTAATTTAAAGTTGCTTAAATTTCATTTAAATACGAAAACGTTTATCTAAGCGTGCAGAAGATTGTGATTTTTTGTAAATACGAATAGACAGTTTGCATTGGAAGCCATATTTGTGGACATGGATTCTTATTTAAATACATTGGTGGGAGGACAAAGTGTTGAGCCACGCCTGGCGCGTTGGGACACATAACCCGGCCAGCACGATATGTGGCAAGGGGACTCCCCTACTGCCCTATACCTCAACACACTATTCCCTTTGGTTAACGCACCAATACCCCCATAAAATCTGAAAGAAAATCCTTTAGAATTCTCTCACGTTTGACTTTTGTTAATACACAATAGTGGACAATGGAAGAGGTATCCTCTGTCGCATATCGTGCATGTATACGTTTGTATATAGCTTATGATTGCCATTAAAGGGGCTAGTTAGCTGTTGCTAATCCTGTTGCATTTATTGCGTGCAAGAACAAATTGAGTCTTAAAAATAAAATGGTTCTTCAGTAAACTTAAGCTTCCTATTATTTGCCCAGATTTTGGGATAGCAGGAAAGCTCCAAATCACTAACAGGAACAACCGCTACCCGTCGTATACAGACCTATAACCCGGCCCTTGCAACATCGCACATCAATTATTTCTGGCATTCCGCCCGAGTCTCCCAACCATGATTACCGGGGCAATTTTGATTCGGGCATAATCAGGTGTTTACAGAAAGCTTGAAGATCGTGCGGTGCACGGTCACAGTTCACTTACCTCCGCCCATGCCTGCTGTAGCAACCTTTTTTGGGTACCTTTCCCCGACCGAGTTACTCATGAAAATCCCTTCGTCTCCCTGGTTAGTCTCGGAAGATGGCTCTGCTGAATTTGGAGTCATGAAACGCGGGAAACGCCTGCCCGCTAAGTCTAACATCTGTGCGATCCAGAAGTCTTAATGAAGTCGTCTGCTCTCCTCTTTTGATTCGTACTATTCACATGTGTATCCCAGAGTTGTTTCAGAACATTGGAGATAGTTCGCAGCTCGCTCTGCCAAAAGATTGGTGCACTGTGGTGTTTGAGGTTGGATCCACCGCGGTGTAGAAAGATTATTACCAGATTCCGTCACATCATCTCCCGCCCTTTTTTTCTCCAACAGCGCGCCAAATAGATATCGTCTGCTCAGTGCTGCGCATAAGCTCAACATCTATTCCACGGGATGTTCCGTGCGTGCAGGAGCCCACACGGCAACACAAGATGCGACATCATCTACACAGCCGATGTGAGCTCGATCTGGAGTTAAAGTAATCACGTGTCATCGACTGAGCAATGAAGACCGCCCCTCAGCCAACTGGAACGCACCATTATCGCGCCGGGGGTGCTGTAGTCTCCCGATAAAAGCCTGCAGGGGTGGGAAACATACAGGTGGCCAATAATAACCTGTATACAATACGGTAAACGGGGGATGAATTGCAGCGAATTATGAATGGGATTGAGCGATGGTATCTTGGCGAAGAGGTCGCCATTGATGTTACTTACACGAATGAATGTATCATATGTTTGACTTTCTGTATTTCGCCATGATAACGAAATGCTCTGAAATGAAATTAAAGGAGCGTGTCCAGATAACATTTTTAGCGCCCATTTTTTCCATGGTTGTTGAGATTTTGATACTATATCATTTGTTATATTTTTTTCATAAGAAATTTCGCACTCCCAATCCACATATTTCCAAGGATATCGCAAAAAAAAACTACCAACGTTTTGTGAACTAATTTGCCGGTTGTATAAATCAGTGCAGTGATTGCACCAACCTTTTTGCTTCCACATCCAAATTGGAGATGACAAATTTCCTGTTTTTTCTCTCCAATGGATAGTATTTTGGGGAGGTGTTTGATATTTAGGCTAGACCGAAATCCACTTAAGTTAAGGATTTAAATACATGACCAGGTCTCAGTAGTTAGTTGAACATTTGTACTAACTAACGAAACCTGTTGATACTTTATGCATGAAAAGACCATTATAGTAACTACAATGTACCAATGTACCAAACTTTAAGCATATCATTTCTTCAATTAAAGCTACTTATCTGGTTCAGATAAGCACTTATATGCAGTATTTAAGCCAATATGCCAACAGAATGTGCCCTCTGGTTTCACAGCAAATAAAAACATGCCCGGCGTTATGCACACGCATCGTGTTTTGCATTAATCTGGTTTAGGAATGAGGGCACATGTCAAATCGTTTTTGAATTACGTGACCTTTGGCACATTACCAAACTAAATGTATGCAAAACAGGATGCGTGCGCAAAACGACGACCACTTGTCAACAGAGGGCGGTTTAGATATAAACAAAGAGCACATCGTCTGCAGCAGAATGGAAAAGAAAACAAAATGGTGCACAAAGAAAGACACAGCGCCACCAACGGTGACTTGCCAAATTCCTATGTATTTTGGTGGTTTTTGTTTTTGTTTTTTGGAGTGGAGTCAAGAAATTGGACAATATAGGAACCATGTTGTATTTTGCAAAAGCCGATCTTGTGAAATATTACGTTTTAAAATAATATCTTTTTTGAGGACAATCTGCTTTTAAAATAAATAACCAATTTTGAAGACAACAAGCATTGAGGGCCCACATCCCTGCTCAATGACTTCTAGTGGAGTTGGTCAACAAAAACGGCTTGCGGAAAATTGCCAATTGCTTTCATTTTCTTGAGTCAAGTCCGTGCAATATCAAGATTGTTCCGCGTATCAGTCCTGCGCGCGACCTCAATGCTAGCCGGTCTCCCGCCTGGGCGATATGTACATAACGCCCCGCTGATGATCAATCATTTTCGGGTTAATTTACTTTTTGTCCGCGGAGCACAGTTTGTGTGTTTTCCACCATGCAAAATAATGTATCGCCGCTCCGGGATGCTTCTTTATTATTCGTGGAGTTTTTACTGAAGCATGAATTTTAGATTAGAAGTCACAGCTGGCAAATTGATTTGCTTTTTATCTTCTTTTTTTTTTAATATTAATGACATCAACAAGAAGGTTTTTTTAAAGAATATTTATTTAAGAATATTTTGACCAAAATATTTAACCATAAGAATATTTTGGAATATATATGCAGGGCCTAAAATATATAAGAATATATTTTTAATACATTTTAATATACTTAGGATTATTTTGAGACTATATAAATTATGTAGGACCTAAAAATATATAGGAATATAAGAATATATTTGAATATATTTAAATAATAAGAATATATTTTAGAATATTTCAGAATATATATTTAGGAGTATTTTAACTGAATTTGTTTCCTGTTGGGTCCATTTAATTTTACAAATATTCCCGTTTTAAATATCCTTTGCCGTTTTAAGTGACTATTCCAGCAGAATATCATCCATTGTTTGTCAATCATCAAAATTTGCTTCATTCAAAAGGCGAATATTTCAAAAGGCGAATATTTCAAAAAGACGAAACGCTAACTATCAATGGCAGCCTAAGGGGAAAACAAAAATAGAACATTAAGTACATGTAGATATGTTTCATTCTAAGAATTTCTTAGCCACTTAAGTCACACCACCGACAAAAATAAAAAAGTGACCCAAACTGCCACACGATTTCCTGCGGGTGTTAATTATACATACAGAATGACGTAGACGCGAAACTCTATATTATACTATACTCACGACTAAAATAGACATGCGAGTAGTCCCTCGAGCAAGCACTCGTCCGGAACCAAGTGGCCGGAGATTGGGCTGATTATTATGCGTATACGGGGCCGTGAGGACACCTCGGGGCTATATGCCAAGCGTGCACCGGTGTGCAAGTCTAGTGATAATGCATGCGCCGCGTTGATAAAAAGAGAGACTTTTGATATTTTCTCTGAATTCGAACAAATAAGTTAAACGCAAATGTGGGCAGAATTATATGGCATGGCTCAGAATATAAATTTTGGTCTGTATTTTTAGTCAGTATTTTAAAAAAGAATTTGTTTTGGTGTCTTAATTATAATAATTCAGGAACAAAAAAAAAAAATTACTGATAGGCCTATGCTGAAAATGTATAAGATTTTATGGTAATTTTAATATATTAGTTTATTTAATAATATTTTGATTTTGCTATATGATTTGATTTCACCTTTTTATATCACTTCATTCATTAAAATGGAGGAAGTAAAAGCACATATCCCAAAACAGGGTGTACCGGTACGAACATTTGCAGACATCCACTAGGGGGGGTGGGGGTGTTGGGGGTTAGGTCCTGTCGTTTTAAGACTTATTTCAAGTCTGAGATCGCATATACATCACCAATTATAGGAAGTACCCTATGCGTAACTGGTACATTATACACAAAGTCAGACTTGAAATAAGTCTAAAAATGACAGGACCTACCCCCGCAGTGGATGTCTGCAAATTTTCTTACCGGTAAACCCCTGCCCAATTAATTTGTTAAGCTGACTTTAAAGATTTAAAATATGTTGACTTTAAAATATTCTGAATAGTACATTTCCCAGCAATCGTGTTAGCACGCAGCGTGTGTGGGACGCAGCATAACCTTGCCAACTTAGATGTCATTATTTGAACAGCTTCCGTGACGTCATAACGTCTCATTGACCTCGCGCACCAACTCCTTGAGGGATACACTTCATGTAATTAGCTTCCGAAATGAAACTTGTCTCCGTATATCCCTGTTTTAAATAGTATTTTCTCCAGAATTTTACATCGTCGTCGACGGAAATATAAATTCATAGCACCTCAGACATCCGGTGGTCAAAATATTACCTTATACGATTGGCCATAATGATTAAAAAGCCGCAGTACATGTAGGAAATGCAATACATAAAAATGTACAGTTATAAATAGTTCACGACAGGAACTTGTATTATCAGTAGGCCTATGCAAAATGGAAAGAAACAAAGTTTGGGCCTAAATTGTCCTTGTTATTTCATTAACAGTGCTCATATTATCCGTGTCCAACTTTAAAAGTTTGAAAACTGAACTAACTAGCGAGACCTGTTACTTGATTTAAATACTTGACCAGGTCTCAGTGGTTAGTTGACAGTTTTGTACTAACTGGCGAGACCCCTTACTTGATTTATACATGACCAGGGGCCGATTTTACCCTTCTTAAGACGCATACTCTTAGGAAGGGTCACTCGTATCTCGGGACGTTGCTATTGGTATTAGGACGCACTAAACTCGTCTTTTCGTTTGTGAAATCGATCCCAGGGTTCACATTTTGGCATAGTATAGCGAATTTTCGCGATCACCCTGCTTCTGCCATTTTTGCTCGTGCGAGAACTCTTACATCATAAGAATCATCACCAATGTGATTTTCTATGTTCTTGGTGCTGTAAGTATTGTTGTATACACTTACATGTAGATTTTGGTGATATACTACATAACAAATGTGATTACACTGCAACACATTTGAAGCAATTGTTTTGCTTAAAACGTTTACAAATTAGACACCATTTTTGATATACCTAATGTGTACCTAAAATTGGTATCTAGATTTTGGTACCTTAGCTGTGAATTTAGTGGCACTATAGACCGTATCGAATAGCCGCCATTTCGTGGGACACCTTTTGTAAACCGTTTAACAATGGAAACACAATATGTTCAACCATGCATGTCCTCAAGGAACAAAGAAACTGCCCCACGAAATGGTGGCTATTCGATACGGTATATGTACCATAACTCTCCTGATCAGTGTTGAGCTCTTAACTGTTATACTTCAGTTTCTCTAAAAGGAACCTAAAACTATCTATTTTTGTTTTTATGCATGAGATTTGGCGCCAAACAAGGCAGGTTTGGCGCGAAATAATGGCGTATCGTCTGGCTCACGGACCGAGTTAAGACACACACTGTTTATTTAGTCGGCGCCAAGACCTGTGCCAGCGCGCACTGCGATCTTAATCGAATGCACTGTGCCAATTTTAAAATCTTTTTGTAACAACTCTAAACAGGTTTGCCCAGCCTCGGGTACGCAATATCAAGGTACGCAGTGCAAAGTGCAATGCAGTAGCAACAAAGTAGTTCCTTATTCATCCGTGTGGGCATTTGTAAGCGTTACCTACGTATACATTGTAAAATGAATGTTGGTTATTAAGTCTTTTTGGGGTTTGTTGGGTTGTTTGTTTGTTTGTTGGGTTGTTTGGTTGGTTGGTTGGGTTGTTTTTTATCTCTCCACGAAATAAAAATATATGAACTGAAATCATAATTTAATGTTTTTGCCAATTACTTGAAAACGATACTTCATTAGTACTGCTTTAAGTAATATTTACGACCAATTTTGTTAGAAATAATCTTGAAAAGGTTTCAACGAGACCTTTTTTTTTTTTTTTAGACCTTTGACAGAAAAGGACCTCATAATTATCTGAATTAGCTTTTTGCGTGACACATTTGCATAAAGACTGGCGCTCTAAATTCTTCACTTTCGGATAGACGTCCAATTTAGAAAGTCACATACTATGCTATTATTGCTACGTGGCGAACGCCATTGCCTAGCAATCAACAGTCTGGCTGCTTTATGCCATTCTCTCCTATACGGTGAACACGGTACTAATGCATAGTTCCGACCTGTCAATCAACCGAACCCGCCGACCAATCACAACAGAGCTAGCAGACATCACCCACATAGGTCAAAGTGCACTGTCTCACAACATCACGCGATGTTCTGCCCCATACAATTTGTACAGTGTTGTATGCAATGATCCGGTTGAATTTTACGTTTCAAGGCCGGTCGTTTCGTTGTTGAAAGGTACGAAAGCACGTATGTCATGATATGACATCCCTGTATTACTGGTCCTTTACTCAGTGTGTTCTAAGATAACTGTCGACCCTGAAACATGAATACCTTTGAGTTTTCTCCAATGAATCTGTGCTTTCTGTTGAAAGTCCCATTGCTTTGTGCGTTGTGTGACGCCATTTTGACGATAGCGTGTGAGCCATAGCAACAATATCCAAGGGGGCGGAGCTAACTAGGCAAACTCGGAACTATGCATTCTGTGCTTCACACCTGCCGCGTGCACCACATAGCAAAACAATAGTTTGGTCAAGTGGATATTAAGTATGCATCTGAAAAGAAGTACGTCAATACACCAGACGCATGTGAAAAGTATGCATGTGAAAAGAAGTACGTCAATACACCAGACGCATGTGAACAGTATGCATGTGAAAAGAAGTACGTCAATACACCAGACGCTATTCATGGAAAACGCGCGAACGGCTACTTTCAAAGTGCTCATCTATGAAATATACATGTATGTGTATCGCTTCTATAGGTATAATGTAAATATTGGATAGCCTTTTTCAAATGCGAATTATAGAAAGATCTTGAAAAGGTTTCAGACAACATCACTTGTTTTTTATTCATATACCACATCCAACAGCGGAGGGACCGCCAATTACAGGAATGGGAGCAAGTGTGGTTGAGTGCCTTGCTCAAGGGCACAGGTGCCACAACCCGTCACGGCCAGGAATCGAACCTACATTCTAGTACTAGCACAGGAACTTAAGTTCGACGCACTAGACCGCTCGGCCATAACACCCCGAGAAGATGCATCGCCTTTGGATACAGCTTTCAGCTTTAGGACAGTGCAATTTATTAGAGAATATAAATGAAGCCTGTTACGTTGTCATCGCTGAAACCACTTGAGTTTCAACATGATATATGGGGCACTTTGCACGGAGTCTCATATTTCAATGTCCTTATTGTGCTCGCCCTGTTGCGGGTTATGTCAAGTGTTGTCGAACTATGATATATAAAATAGATAATATAAACCATGCAGTGTAAACGTAGTATTTTTGTTAAGTTTCTTTTCTATTTTATATTTCAAAAATGCGAAAAAAGAAACAATAAGTGAATGTCTATTGTTTCATAATTATACGATATCTTAAAAAAAATTATATCTAAGAAACTCTGTAAACTTTCGAATTTTTGCCCAGTTTTTGTTTATTTTATAATTCATGAGTTTTAGGATGAAAAAAAACCCACAAATTAAATTTTTATTGTCAGCAACTGTTTGTATTTAGTGTGTTTGGATACTTTTACTTTATATTTTGATTATACCTTCAACAAGCTTTCGTTTTTTTAGGTTCACAAAACGCATCCTACAAAATGATTGGTGGATCCATAATAGAATTAAAGAAACATTGCCTCGCAACACCAACTTAAAATTTCCACTCCAACATATTTAAGGCCAACTTTAAAGCAAGTAGATTTCACAAAGTTGAAGAAAACAATCTCAAAAACTCGAATCCAGTGATTTTGAAAACAGAAATAGTAACTTTAGTCACCTTTAAAATTTAGTCTGGCATCCGTATAAGGCACAGTGTACAGGTCACGCGAGAGGTTCAGGCCATCTCTACTCCCTCCGCTTCAACCGCGGAAACAGCCCTAGGGGGCGCTGTGTCTTGGGTATCAGACGGTCTGGGAGTAAATTACATCTGCCTAACCTTTGAGACGCAACTGGAGTGTTTTTTTGTCTTTTCTGAAAACTTCGTTCGTTCCAGACATCGATAGACGTCCCGGATGGGCAGAGCGTCTGTAGGGAAAGTGCATAATTAGCGCAACTTACGGGGAATGTGTTTTAAAAATGCTCTTTGTTTTATTCACAATGACCTGAAATTCTGCTTAACGAGTTGTGTGGAAACAAATTGTGACAGAAATAGTACAGAATGCCTCATCGTGGGAATTATAGGCCTAAAATTATATCTTTTCAGAGAAAGAAAATAACTAAAATGGATTGAAAATTGAATATGCACACATTTTTCACAAATTCGTTTAAAGACTGCATGCCGTCGTATGATTAAATCTAGTTAGGTGGCATTGTTGCCATTTGTTGGTTCTTAATTTGGGCGAATTCGCAATTGGGGCTTAAAGGCACAGGCTCGTCACAATGCGCGCTCGCCAAATGTGTGCCACGCAATACGCAGCTCCATAGCAAAGGCATGGAGCTGCGTGTTTCGAGCACGAATTTGGCGGGCGCGCATTGCTGACGAGCCTGTGCCTTTAAGTGTAGGCTTATACCACAAACTGACTAACTGAGAACTATAGATAACAAACAGTTTTAATTATAAAGGGTTGAATTCATGATCTCTAATGCCTAAACAGTACATGGACTTCACAGTTTTCTTGTTTAAAAAAGTTGGTTCATGCTATGCTATGGACAAGGGGTAAAATTTCGGCTTTGAGTGTAGAAACTGACGGTTTAAGTTAAATGACATTCCTCTTCGAATTCGTAATGTTGTTAATGAAAAGATTGTGCAGATTATCCATTATAACTTTCATTCCAATTCACACCACGTACATGGATCGTAATTTCAAAATTACATCGTCCAAAAATTACATCGCGGCAGAAATGGTGCGCATTCTGCCGCTCTACGACATACAGTACGAAAAATCAACCTAACTAAAAAGAAAAAGTATTATTTTTTTCTTTGTCAGAAAACGATGACTAAAATGGCATTGATACAGCGTTAATGAATACAAAACATGTCGAGAACACTTTTAAAATTATCTCAGTTCAAACAGAGGCCGAACGAATAACTAGGCCTTTAGCGCCATATTTTAAAACAATTTTAATTTGCCGACTTCTCTTTGCGTCACAGGTGACCTTAATCAGTCAAACTCCCTTGAAAATGCCCCGAGACGTCATTTGAAACATCGAGGACGCCACACATTCTTACCTGGTTACGTAAGATTATTCGCGATCTTTTGAAAATTGTATTTATTTATAGATTGATGAGATATCGCTTATTGATCCATATAAATATATGATTTTGCAATTGCGTGTGATATATTTTAAATTACTCCGATAATCAGCCCCAATTTCAATGCGTTGATGTGCGTTGATTTTCAAATTTCGTTTCACAATTAACAAGGAAAATTCGATCGAAGAAATGACTTGAAATCGTTCACGTTTATAAAGTGAAAGCATTTTTTGTACGTGTATTTTTTGGGTGTTTGTTTTGTTATTTTATGGTCATTCTGTTTGATTTGATTTTGTTTGTGTTTAATTGTGTTTGATTTTATGGTAATTGTGTTTTGTTTTTGTTTTAATTGTGAGGGCGTAAAGCTCATTTGTTATACGTGAAAAAAGGCAGTTACGACAAAAACTTTATTCTGATGGTACATGTTATTCAGAAATAATGTACCACTACAAGTGGATATGTTTAAACACACTTATGGGGTACCGAGGGAGGGTTATAACAAAAGGAAAAAGTCGGTACTAAGTAGACTTAGTACCCAACAGAGTAAAACGTGCGTTACGTCTATGGAGTTGGTTTAGACAAAGACAAAAAAAGAGAGACAAAGGGAAGGAAGAGGGGGGAACAAAAGAGGTACCCCATAAGTGTGTAAAAAACACGGTTGCGTACATGTACACCAATAAATATCTCATGCCTTAAGGTGTACATATCTGTACCAAGTGAATTATAACGGAGTAAAGAAAAACTGAAAGATGGACATTGATATTGCTAAACAAAACTTGAAAAAAGAAAAAGAAAAATGCTTTAATGGCACAGGCTCGTCAGCAATTCCCGCGCGCCAAATTCGTGCCACGAAATACGCAGCTCCATGCCTTTGCTACGGAGCTGCGTATTTCGTGGCACGAATTTGGCGCGCGCGCATTGCCGACGAGCCTGTGTCTTTAACTACCATAACCTTGATTGTTTACTTCCTATTTATGCCAATTCTTAGTAGTAAACATTGGTTTGCCTTAATATCCGATTGCTATCAAGTTCCTGATCACTCCCACGCAATGCCACTCAACGGCGTCCCATCCACCCAGATATTCAAGGCAACTTCCGTTTCGTCTGAAATTCCGCCTGGGTATGACAGGGTGCTGGGCGCGTGTTTACACACTACCTATGGGGTGATGAATTCCACTTATAGTTCAAGTGCTGAGTCAGTGGAAATCAAATAGCTTACTGAAGCACGTCACTTGTGCTCATCATACGAGTATGGTTTAAAGCTCATTACATTATTTGCAATGACCCAAAATGTTACTTCACGAGTTGACATGAAAAACCTGACTCAAAGTGTTGATAGCAATGGTAACAAACACCACATGATTTTCCCCGTGTAAAACTGTACCTTTGTGGGAGAAATTGCCAACTGAACGTGCTTTTAAAAGTATCGTTTGCAAATGATGTTTTAACATTCATTCAACACAAAACTGTGAATAGATTTTTCAGGTTTTCTGAAGTATTACTGCCTCTACACACACTAAAAAATAAAGGTGCAAATATCCACCTTTTGGGGTGCAAACAAATGCAACACCACCAGCACCTTTTAGGGTTCAAATTTGCACCCTTAAAAGGGGGTGCAAGTTTGCACCCCATGTAAAGGTTCAAATATGCACCTTTAAGGTTCAACTGTGCACCTTTAAGGTTCAACTGTCACCTTTAAGGTTCAACTGTGCACCTTTGTAGGGTTCAAATTTGAACCCCTGGTTTTCAAAAGGTGCAAACGTGCTCCTAATAATTTGCTGGATTATTTCTAGCTGGGGTTCAGTTTTGCACCTTAGGGGTTCAAATGGGCACCCCACGGGGTTCAAATGGGCACCTTAGGGGTTCAAATGGGCACATCGGGAAGGTTGAAATATGCACCTATTTTACAGAGAATGCAATGGATATTGCATGGTTTTAGTGAATTTTGCAACGCATTCCATTGCATTTTATTTCTCAAAAAAGGTAAAATGCACAAAGTATTCAGAATATCACAGATTAACTCATTAAAAAAACTCGTATCATAACTACAAGTACATGCAGCAACTGTAATGGTATTCTATAGCATTACAACAAAGAATAATTATATCCATCGGCGAATGAAGCACACACTAGGTGGGGGAACACCAAATATAACCTTTTAGTTACCGAAAATATAGATATAGGACTATACAACACCGGTACTTGTATACATTGGCAAGATAAACTGTTTTCTGGCAAGAAAGTCAACAGCTGTCTTAAAGAAAATGTACGACACATGTTGTACATATGAGTTGGCAAGTAATACTGTTGTGACTGAGATAATAACCATAAATACAAGACACTTAAAGGAACACGTTGCCTTCGGGTTGCGCTTTATTGGGCGTTTTTGGGCTATTACAAGCGTTTGAAGTATAATGAGCACGATCTGAAAGATGTTTAAAAAGTAGAATATAATGATCCACACAAACGTGCCTTAGAAATGCTTCAATTTTGCGTAATTTCTCGAAGCAGCACGCTCCGCCATTTATGGGAGTCAAAATCTTGACTCCCATAAATGGCGGAGAAATTATATTAGTCTTATTTCCAGCCTGGAGAAAGAAATTATTTTTCCTTCCTCCGTTGCGTGTGATGTGCCTGTTTTTTTAATTCGTGTCTACAATAACCATTGGGTATAAATCATCCAAGTCCTTTCTATCGGTTTGTCCCATGACAATATTCTTACCCTGATTGGCGAGGTTTTCGTTTTTTCTTTTTTGACGCGTCTGCTGTGTTCTCTTGACGATCCATTTTTTGACAGCCAGTCGGTGTGTGTGGGTGCGTGTGTTTACATTCCACACATGTCTCGGGAGGCGGAGAATGGTATGGTACCTTGCGTTCATCTGATAGGTTTACCTGACCACTGGCTACGGCGCCAGCCTAACTCCTGTTCGTCGCTGCATTTTGCCCACTACCCGGACGATCGTATTGACGGCTTGAAATACGTATACATTTCGCGGGACATGTAGTGGGGGTCAGAGGTCAGTGTTTGTTTTTTTAAATTACCATTCACTAATTATAACACATTAAATGTGTTTTATTGCAAGAACAACTCTTAATAAGTATAAGGAACACCCTCAAACGTGAGATTTCGTGAAATCTAAAGGCAACGTGTTCCTTTAACACTATCAGAAGACCAACATAGGACCCCCAATCTAAAGGCAAGTTACAAGATGAACTACCACAAAATCATCTCTTTGTCATTTTCCCGTTAACCGAGCGTCAGGCTATTTCATAGACATCGTTAACAGTAAGCAACTGAAAACCTGCCTTAACCGCAGAGCCAAATTTTGCTTAAGATAGTGACGCAACAATGGCTGTTTCCAAGCGCGCTCATGCTTAAGCACGCCGCGACCGTGAAATAGCCTTAACGTTAGCACAACTTTTCTGCTACAGTAAGCACACGTTATTTAGCTAGCACTTTAGCAGCTCTATGAAATTGGGCCCTGATGGTTTCACAAAGATAATCATGTACATGTACTATAGCAAAACATGTGGAATTTAAACACATTCCTATTTCAATGTAAAAATCTAAAAATGTGTTTACAAAGTTGCTAAATAACAAATACAACTTATGTAAGTATTGCCCGACACATTAATCCCTTTTGTGAAGCCCACTGCACACGGAAGGCGAAAAACACGAAACACGAAACAAATTTGTTTACCCCCCGTTCCGCGTTTCAGTGTATCCATCAAACAATTGGAAAACAAAAATGCCACCAAAACAGATACAGCGGTAACAATAAAGCAGTACAGTCACATGATACCACGTGATCCGGAATACGATTGACGATTGGTCGTCGCTAAGACGTCGTTTCTCCAGTATCGAAACAAGTACCGCGGACGGTAGACCAACATTTCAGGAAACGATGTTTTCTGTTTATGGGTTAACGCAGAAGAATATCAAAGTCACCAGAAAAATGTTTTTGTTTCGTGCTTAGTGTTTTTGCCTCCTGTTTGCGCCGGGCTTTATAAAACATCAGCAACACAATTTGGATGATAAATGATGCAACCATTACAGCTATGTGCTGCACCATATTTAAATTTATATGAAGAGAGAATAACATCAACCATGAAAAAAAGAAATCCCGATTTCCTGAAATAGTACGAGGCAAACATTACCGCCAAGCCCATGGGTACGTACATTAGATGGTGAACATATGGAAACCCCATCCATGAGTACTTGCATGTCTGCCGTCTTGAACGCTTCCCCTTTCAGGACCAAACAGGGCGTAGATGCAATTGGGTCCTGTAACAAACATCAAAATTACATAAAATTATCACCTGGTATTTACAAGTGTGGAAGCCAAGCAGCACACTGTTGACTAGTTTACAACACGAGTTCAGGAAAACAAATATTTAATTTACGAAATGTTTTATACTTTTTTTGCCAATTATTAGCCATATTTGAAGTTTTAAATAGACTTTACTTTTAATCTGTTATGTGAAAACAATCCTTCAGAGTGACATTACCACCATTATTCATTAAATCCCAGTTAACAGTCAAAATTCTTAAAAGTGTGGATGTCAGCTCTGTTGTGTCAATTTGACAGGGAATGACAATGTTTATGTTTGATCAGATTGAGATATGGTGTAATTAACAATGCGGTTATTTCAAGAATAAACCATGTGCCAAGATGTTAAAATTACAGCAAAATAATGAAATTATTTTTTTAATGTAGTTACCGTATCATCAGTGCAGTACAGTCTAGGTTTCCCCCATCAAAACTGGAATTAGGAAGCAGCATGCTGTGATGGTCAATTCTGAAATACATAAAGGAACAAACAATATAAAAATAGGTCTCTGATATATCTGAACTCTCTGGAGTGAATTTGGCTGGTACCCTCCTCCCACCCTCCTCTAGATTTCTGTTATATATTACAATCACACCATTGTACTTTACACCTCTAAACAGCACTTTCAGGTTTCTTGGGGGTGTAAATATAAATGTAAAAAAATTAAATAAAATATAAACTAAACAATGACAATTATATGAGGAAAGCCATTTTTTTCGGTTTGTGGTGGAAAAAGGGGGGCGTGGGGGAAGGGGGAGGTGACAATTTGTTATCCCCCCCACCCCCACCCTTGCTACGCCACTGGAATTGGGAACTGCAATTTACCTTTTATTTCATTTTGCTCTGTGCTGTCAGCAACCAATGATCTCCAGCAGACATGACATGCCTTCATCTTGCCGCTTAGTTGTAAGACTGCATCATGGAATGTGTGCATAGTGCTCCTCAAACGCAAGTAAAGATGCTTTGGGCACCAGAAAACACTCCCACCTCTTTCAGACTCTAAATTCAATACAAAAAAGGACACTACGACTAAACGACTGTTTAATCGCATAATATGAGCAGCATTTTCGCCAAAATCTAACTCAAGCACTACGACCTATATGCCTTGTGTCGTGTCCAAATGCATACAAATGCATTAAAAGGAACTGACACAGTCCTATATATATCATGGCTTACTTCAGTAGCCTACTTGAATTTAACAAAAAATATACCCTAGGCTACATGCCCTATAAACGATGTATGATCGAAAAAATACAGCGATGACTTAGTCACACAGTCATGACAGTAAGATGAAGATCCGAGAAACAAAGGCCCGACATGTTCGAGTATAAACCGTTGGTGAAAACTGCCCTACAGAAGTGTCAAGGTTACGCGTACATACATGGGTACATATGTATGTACATGTTCGTACATATACATGTACTACGAAACGCGTGTACACATGTAGGCCAACATGTTCTTGCATGGCCTGTGCACGTACTTTACTCGTACACTGTACGTGCATGTGTTGCTGCTACCTACATGTACCATGTATACTGTCCGAGTCACAGATACGAAATGTATAAATTGTCTTTACTTACATTCGTATATGACTGGTTTCAAACGACACGACCAACAATTGTTCCACTCGAGCAGTGTGAATAAGAGAGACAACCACAGAAAGTGCAACAATTGAAAGTTTGAGCGCCTTTGTCATGGAATGATCCGAGGATGATGAACGAGTTTGCCACGTACGTACGGAAGTATGCGTCCAGTTGGAAAATGGCGGCCTCAATGGAATTTGGGTTTCCCGCCCGGGCGCGGCGCGGGTGTGCTATGCGCACGCGCAATGCCGTTGGACGTAAAAAAAAAAAAAGAGATTTAAAAAATATTCGGTCGTCTTTTTTTCTTCATTATCTATTTAGGCCCATTAACGAAAATCAACATCAAACTCGATACAAAATTATAGCAATTTACAGGTTAGATTATAAAAGGGATTTACACAAAATTTATAAGAATAAATTAGGCCTACCTGCTTGCCTATAAAAATTTGTATCATACAATGAATACAGTGACCATTTTCCTCCGTGCAATCACAGTGTACAATGTATATGTGTACATTTCAGGCACAGATCAATATAAAATGAAATAAAGCTTGGGTCAAGTAGTACTAGGCCTATGTAGAATATCGGCAGATAACTATGTCGGCAGATTTAACTATTACTTACTTTTTCGTATAATACATTTACAAAAAACAAAATCTTTCTGGGGAAGGGTCGGTCGTGTTACGGCTTGGAGAACTTCCACGGGGAAACTTTTTTCCCTTGCCTTGATTCATTGTTCCACGCCATGTTGGCCGTGCACCGATCAGCGCCCGATTGATGATCATGATGATCTTTATTTCATCACTGAGCCAATCACAAATCAGCGGCAAAGCGAGTGATGCCGTAATGTTAAAAGGCAACGCGCGCTACTTTTTTCTCCACTAAAAGCCAAGTTTTCACCTATTCCTGTGCCGGATAACGTGTGTCCGTCAGATAAAATAAATTGTCTAATCATACACAACAACATTCACTACAAACGTATGCATAGGCCTACCCCCAATAAAACTATACGCTGCTCAAAAGACAACTCTTATTTTGAGTGTTAAGGTGCAGTTTTGCACCTTAACTTCACTCTCTATTTTTGTACATTTCAAAAAGGTGCAAAATTGCACCTTTTTCATACTGAGACAAACTTTGCACCCTATTTTGAGAAAAAGGTGCAACTTTGTACCTTTTTGGTAAATCTGCACCTTATTTGCACCTTTATTTTTTAGTGTGCAGTTGTAGTCAGAAGTTTACATACAACTGCAGTGTTAAAACTGGTGTGCTTAAACTTGCGTTGTCACCATTTTTGTAACAGTCTTTACTAAAGTCGTAATTTTGTGGAATTCCTCACGTGCTTGCAGTACTTAAAACATAGCTTGCACACCTTGCAATGGTTCAGGTGGTCCTGTTGACCATTTTGGGTGATGATGCCGGGAAGTGGTGTACATGTATGTAAACCTCTGACTTCAACTGTATAGCTGGAATTTCTTCAAAGCAGTTTATCAACTTTTAATGTTATTGTTCCAGTTATTAAAGGTTTTCTGTCTATAAATGGCATAAGCCTAATGTCAACGTGAACGCGATTTACGACTGGTCTGTGACTAACTTGTTCTTGACGTGATTACACCTGACTTGCAGTTTCGTGTGTTTTTAATGTTCTTAACGTGTAAGGAGAATCTGAAATATATGACTCATCATTCGCCGACTATAAGTAGAACTCTTTTTAGGGTGAATGTGGAGGGAAAAAAATCACATAAAGACCTTTTTGGATTGTGTTGTAAACACAAATCATCCATTATCTTTAAGTAGGATGGATTCGAGTGCAATTATGTTGATATGCATCAAGACATGTTGATGTTCTTCAAATTGTAAAAAAAAGGGGAAAAATGTAGCTTTTGAGCGGGTTAGCCGAGACACTTTAGCTACAATGATGGAGGTTAAAAGCACTTGGAAAATAACTGTGTTTACTCCAACTCTAACCATTAATTTTCTTCCGAGAATTTAGAACCGTTACAAGATTGCTGCCTAATCTCCTTAAGTGCATAAAACTTGGAAAAATAAGAACCTAATTTGAGGAAAAAGCTATAGCCTTTGCTTTTGTGTGAATTTTGTAAGAAGAGATCTTCAGTTATAAATCTGTGAGAGCGCGGAAAATCATTCGGATTAATAAAAATGAAAATATCTTGCCTGGAGGGGTGTATATGCCTTTAAGGCTCCGCTGCAACCGGTCAGTAACCTGTGCATCGACCGTGGTTAATTGGCGTCTCTTCGCCCTGTCGTCATTCCTTATACTTCTTAGTTTTTTATATACTGATACTAAAAGTGAACACGTTGCTTAAAAAAAAAACGACGAGCAAGCCAAATGAGAAGCTTTTTCTTATCCAAACACGACACTGTAGGCCTACACCCAGAACGATTCCGAAATGCATGTACATGTATTAAGGAGGCTACTGACCCGGGGTCTTAAATTGAGACGACAGCGAGGGGAAAGGCTTCGAAGAAAGATGGGATAATTTGGAAGGCAAAAAAAGGTAGTGTTTGACAGAAATTAAACTAGCTCATGTGCGGACAGACGGAAACAGGAAAACAGTTGAACTGTCAGTAAAAACAAAACCGGGAGAAAATTAACCTCAAACATAAGTCAATTTTCAAAGAAATGATACACTCGGTAAACCGAGCAAATATTTTCTCTATATATATAAACACCTAACTTTACTATACTTAGACGCTATTCATTTCGCAGTTAAAACACAATCGTCCAGGGGCCAATTTCATAAAGCTGTTTAGCAGAAAAAATTGCTTAATCCAAAATGTGTTCTTAGCAAGAATAGCAGAAATTATTGTAAAAAACACAAGCTGACATACAATTTTGACTAATAACTCCACAAGTTCCCTTTGGGAAAATGTTTGGTCAAAAAACCTTCTGGAAAAAATAAGGCTTTTAAAGATGTGCTGTTTGTTAGTGTGTTAACAAATAAGATGGATGCTGCAAGCGCATTTGGCATTGCTATCTCAAGTGGGAATTAAATGAAACTAAATTAAATTACAAAAGAGCATAAAGGATTAAATTAAAAATCATAATTTATCTCGTTCAGACATCAGCCAAAATAGAACGTCTCATCTCAGAGTTAAGCAAGCAAAACAAGGATGTATAATGACTTAGATTTTGAACGGCACAATAAGGTCATTGATTGTAGCCACTGAAAGTCTACGTTTACCGATTTTTAGCCAAAGTAAACTGACTGTGTTTTGCTGATTGAAGTGAATTGGCTTGTGTTACGGCGCGCCTCTTGATTCTGTCAAATTCCTGACGTTTAAAGGGAAAACAGCTTTCGGCCACTATAACGCTGGGGACAACACAAAGTACACAGGAGATATATTACACAAACGTAAAGGGCAACGTAAAAACAGCAAGCTCTCCTTTGCGAGTTAATTTTCTAAATAGCTTTCAGGCATTAGTAAACATGACCGGGACCGTTTTCAAAGACGCATGTTTTGGAGACGCGCGGGGACTTTAACAAGAGCATACTTATTTGATTACTTTTTTCATTTCTTTCGTCGTGAAAGCCACTGTTTTGTGATGACAGCAAGGAGGCAGTTGTCACATGGGTGATAAACAACTGAGCATTCTATACTTAATATATTAGGCGGGAATGGTTCTGTTGTCTTTTGCTTTCAGAAAATATAGCTATCTTTTAAAGTTATAACTTCGTTGGGGCTCAGGGAAGATGGATGGTTGTTTTATAGGAAATACACACGTGGCTTTTAATAAATCACTTTTATATATAGGCCATTCATATTTAGCCAAAATTAGGTGAGCCTCATTAATGTCACAAAAATGTCACAAAAAGCATTATCTCCACATGCGACTGAGGGTGTGCGGGATAAAAACCAACCCGTGTTTAAATCAATTTATAGTACATCGTCTACATTCCGTGAGAACAAATAAAACTGTGTCCATGCTTTCAAGAAATTGTGCAAAGCCAAAGTCGTATTTGAACAATCTTTTAGTTCACATGTTTGCTGCGCATGTTCCCGACCTTAGAGGACAAAATTATTTCTACAGAGGGAAAAATTACTTTTGTCTCACATTCAAACGGTATCCCTTATGGTAAACCAACGACGGCAAATCATAATGCAATCGCTGGTATCGAATAACAGACGCATCATATATCCGCATCCGAACTTGTTCCCACGTCAAACAGGTGGTCGATCCGGATGAATGACGTCATAGTGACGTCAGCAAACACAAAGGGACGCAGTTTTTTTTTTATCCCAGGAGCATCTGTCGGGTGACATGAGGTGGAATTCGGAATTACGAAAGTCGCTAATAGGGGACAAATTGCCGGAAAGTCTAAGGTGTCCTCGCTCAGTCCTCGGTCGTTTTGTCTATTCTGAGCGTAGCCAGAAGTCCCGTGAGAAATGCTTACAAATTCCCCAGATGCGGCTAGTTCCTTTATGGAAATGAAAAACTGAATGCTTGTAAGATGCAAGAGTTTACATAGTCTTTTTGTGACTACAAAAGACCGTTTGACGTCATTTGGTGGATTTCCCTTCCCTTACCTGCAAGCGGTGTGAGCTGACACTCTATATACAAAAAAGACGCCCATAGCATATACCGTACGTAATAGCGAATTATGATTTCCATAGTCACAAACATTACGATTATTGATTAGAAAAAATTCAGAGCCCATTATTTGCCGCAGTTCACACTCTTTCGCCGTTTTCTACAAACTGCATCCCGATTTATTGAAGAAAAGTGATTTCATGAAGCAAATAAAGAACATTCTTTTTCAAATATGTTTCAAACTGCTTTTGTAAAAGATGATACGTCTTTGTATTTTTCGCTTTAGTTCAAAGAAGCATATCTGCCATATCACACAATGTAATTCACGTTTTAATTTAACAGAATTTTAAGAAACATGTTATTTTGAAATCTCTGAGAAGAAATAGAATGATTTTAACGGATGCCAAATAAAATGAGTTATTGTAGATTAGTTGAAGACAGATTACATGATTGGAAAACTTTTAAAAACAGGAACAACAGCGTACAAATAACTAAAGAACAATATTGATAAACTGCCGTGTAGAAATTTCAGCCACATAGATGCAGTATAATACTTCAGAAAACCTGAAAAATCCATGCATGGTTTTTGTGTTAAATGAATGGTAAAATATTGTCTACAAACACTTTAAAAAAGCACCTTCAGTTGGCAATTTCTCCTACAAAGGTACCATTTTACACGGGAAAAGTTGTGGTGTTTGTTACCACTTGCTATCAACACGTTTAGTTTTTGTCGCCGGGTAACTGCAAATGATGTATTTGGGCCTTAGCCTATAGCTGTAACTTCAGAATTGGCTACAAACTTTGAAACAACAAATCACAACTTCTCAACTCGGCTGACCGTGTTCATTACGGTCTTACATTATTAAAGGAAAGTACTCCTGAATCCGCCACAACACACAGCAGACAAGAAAGAGTGGATAATTCGACCGGTCAATAAGGGTCTTTTAAAGGCACGATGCTATTGCCCTCCCGCGACAGACGCTGGCGCCATAAAGATCGTCTTCGCCACCTGCTCAAAGCCAATAATTAGGTCACAGGAACGTCGGAATAGACTATATTCACGCGTTTGAACGGTTCAATCGTGTCACCTGAATCACTTCCATTGAATGCAAACTGCTGATTGGAAAGGTGCCCGACTACTCGTGGGTTCCAAGCCTCGTCTTCAGATCGAGGTTCGGAACGCATACGTAAAGGTATTCTCCTACTCTTGCGAAGAACACAAGTTGGCGTATAATTTTGGCTTGTAATCCATGTTATAAAGCAAATAAATCCTGCGCTAAGCAATGTTTGTGCTTATAGCAGCGCCCCGGCCTATAGCATCAACTTCTGTCTATGGCGCATGTGCCCTTGGGCATGGTACTTTGCCACGGATTGCTTCTCTCCACCAAGGAGTAAGTGGGTACCTGCGAAGGTTGTGTTATGTTAAGGCGCGAGAATACAAACGGTCTGTATACCGATAAACGGTTCGAGTTAATCCATCCTGGAACCGTTTGTCTGTGGCCAGAAAACCGTTTGTTCAGCGAACATGGGTGGATTGAACACTACCAATTATCTACCCATTGGCCAGACCAGCTGAACCGTTTGCTTGCTCACTTAAAACCCTGCAACGGTGTATCGTTTATGTACCGTTTCCCGGTATACTATATGTAAAGTCACAACTGGCGTGCCGTCCCAGCAAAATAGTTCTACTCTATTTACCGCCAATTCGATGGGGTTCGCTGATACTCTAAAAGCGTCGCTCAGAACGGTCAAGTAGGGGACAGCGGTGGCCGGCAGAATTTAATATCCGAACCGCGATAGCAGGAAATGGAATTCGGGTGTTCAAATCTTTTTGACATTTGGTCTACGCGTACGGGAAAAAGAGGTCTGGGGATGAATGGACCAGACCATGATTTGGTCGCCTTACTGGAATTGATCGGGGAGAATTGAAGTCCATTCGCCATTAAGACACCGGAAAGACCACGTGGCCACTTCAAAAGCTCAACGGCTGTTGTGTTTTGTTCATTTTCTGTTTGAGCCGAGTATTGAATAGCAGTTATAAGTGTAGATATGATATTGGATATAATTTTGGAGCAGTACAAAATTATACTTGGGATTTTAAGAGTAACTCATTAAAAAGAGTAAACACATCTTAACATTTAAAACAAATGTAGAACCGCTCAGATTTTCATTGTACAAATTTATGTGTTTTCGCAGGGCCTCAACAAAAACTTAATAAATAAAAATATTATTTATTTATATTTCCATAAACGACAAATGTTGACGCTGAATACATGTTTTTCAACATAGCATTATACGAATACCAATTAAAACGTAACTTACATAATTAATAAAATTAATTAATTTCACTAAGGTGTTTTTAGAAACGAATTAATTAAATTAGCCAAAGTGCTTGAAAAAAATATTAACATGCTACTTTTTCATGTTTACAACGACATCTTAACAGACAGGTGTTTTTCTTTTATTCCCGTTTCAGCTTTCGCCGAATTCGTCAGTATTTTTTCGCCTTTTATCTTAAGGAGTTTAGAGACTACATGTAGTTATGAAACAGCCGTTGCGTAATGTCACCGGGTAGCCTGGCAACGTGACCGGGAAATGGAGGGGAAAAAAAGGCGGGAAGAAGACGAGCTGATGGACGGACATGGCGAGTATCGATCTTGGCTTGGATTTCAGAGAATGAGGATAGCATCTTGCACCTTGGAAAAGCTCACGAGTCAATTTACCAGGAGGAAGTGTCGGTTATAGCGCGCCCATATACGCAGGCAAGCTGGCCGGCCCCAAAACAGGTTCGACCCGACTCACATGCTACATAATTTACAACTTTCAAACTTTAAAAAAAGGGTAAAAAGATCTCCACGGGTACTGCCTTCAAAGGAAGGGACAACACTTGTTTGAAGTTATCGACGAATTTAATCAAAAATATTACTGATGTATTGCCCGGTGCATAAACCTTCATGAGAATCAGAGAATCTTGTTTTCAACGTCGGCAACACAATTAATTTTGATGATAAATTCTGCCACTAATGCAACTCTGTGCTAAAGAATTGATGCATCGATGTACATTCAGGACGAAATAGTCCAGGGCGAAATGGTTTTGGCACGAATTGAATTTACGTCTCGCGAGATAAAAAAATAATTGTTTTGCTCATTTCTCAAAGACTATAATAGCATTTTAGACAAAACCATTTCAGGGAAAGTTTTCTGCCGTCATAACGTTTATATCGTGTAAGTTATGTGTAAATCTGTGAACATTTCTGATGCTTCGAGATACCAATCATGTGTACTGCCTTTAATATTTGCACACTTTGACTATTATTATAGAACTTCAACTTATCTTCAGTCCAACTTTGTTAATTATGTACGCGTGTATACAGTTTTGCCTCGAAGCACAGTTAAATCTGAAAGGAAAACAGCCAAACGGCAGGCGAACTTTGCGGTAATTTGCCAACTCCCGTTCAAGATGTATTTCAACATCTCTCGCTGAGAGAAAACCTTCAAGTCACCGTAATTGATTCACGAGGGGCTTTGCGATTTGCAGCAAAGCCGAAGAAAATTGCACTGGACGAAAACGGGAGTCGACGGGGCGGACAGTCTAATTACATGGGGGATTTTTCTCGCTTAAAGTGACAGTGTGAAGTCAGACGTACACCAGATCGCACCGGTAACATATGCTTCAGAAACATGGTTAACTTTAATGTCATGACACATTTAACGCGAAATGTAACAAACTACATGTACTTACATAATTATATTTAGTTGTAAATACCACTTATATACCAAAGTACAATATTTCTTTTGTAATTAAGTTGGCATCGAAAAATTCAGTTTATTCACATAACAGCTTCATTTATGCTTGACTACATCAAACGTTTGTGAGCTGGAAATTCCCATTAAAAGCTTTTTTTTTCTCTTCTCGGAATGTACATTCTATTAATCAGACATAACCAATTCTGAAATACGCTCACGATTTCAACCATGGTATGCGTTTTAAACCAATATGGCAAATGTATGTCACAAAAGGCAGACATAAGTTTTCTACGAAGGAATACATGCATTGTGAATATTTTGTGGTTGTCTTTGTCGTACTAGAGGTCCGTCCCATCATGCACTGCGTGCGGTGCATTATGGGGAGAACATATAGACCGTATCGAATAGCTGTCATCTTGTTGGGCAACTTTTGTCATATAAATCGAACAACAATGCAAGCACAAAACGTGCAACCATGCATGCATGTCCTCGGGGAACAAAGAAACGGCCCCACAAGATGGCAGCCATTCGATACGGTCTATTCAACATCATGCATATGCATGTCATATTAGAAAATGAACATCTTTTAAAGAGAGTTACCGGAAATATTCCCTTGATCGGTTTGTTTATTTACCGACCTCGTGGGGTAACTCAGATCACCTGACCGGATGATCCAATGCTAAAACCGCACTGATTACGCGGTAGCGGGAAAATCCAGAGAAGTGGCGCGAAAATTCAGCGAGGTGGCGGGAAAAATTCAGCGAGGTGGCAAAATAATCTCATTGTGGTGAAACGGATTTAGCGGGTCGTGACTCCGTCACATCTTAGCCGCATGAAGGGTAGCTTTGACAGATATAATTGGATCATGGACATCGTTTCTCGCTCAGTGATATCCTCCAATCATCTTCAGTATAGCCTTGGTTTTGCTTTGTCTTTACAAAAAGGAAAGAAAATGGCTTTTTCTACAGTGAAATTTTTGAAAATACATCCGCAACGGATTTGGCAATGATTTCATGATAATGCAAGTATTTGGTTTAAAGAGATACAGCAGAAAACCTTCGCTTATTCTCAATTCTTGCCGCGAGCCGTCGTGTCTGCTGCCACCAACCGTTTAACAGGGGGTCCAGTCAATACAAAGATACGGTAGGTAAAAAGGGACACGCCGAAAAACGACGACAAGGCGATGCAGCATGATGTTGCCTTTGTTTGCGGGGTCTGTTTAGGTTTCCATAGAAGTTTGTCATCAAACTTTAACAAATATTGAACGGTCAAAAACATGTTTACGTCGACATAATAAAAATACATTTTCCTAGCAGCAACAAATTTGCAGATAAGCAATAAACAGAGGAGAATCGTCTAAAAATCAAGTGAGAATTGTTTACATCACTGTACCTAAGTTAAAACTCGTCGAAAACAATCAAAAGGCATGAATTCTTGGAATTTTCAAAATAGTAAATCCGGTGTCACATGCTAGCAGAGTGTTTACATTCCCGCCTTTTGCTGCCGGAAATGACAAATTGTTTTTCATCGGTTCGGTTTTGTCACTGGAGCAACTGTGAGATACTCTTGAGCGCCAATTTTAGATTAAAGACAGTTGCAACCAACGACTGTTTGAAATCACGACATTTCGTGTGAAGTTTTGTCACGGTGTTCCACCATTTTATTTGTTAAAATGTCTCGTGTATACATTTCAAAAGCTCATAGGAAACGTTTTCGCACGCTCTGCGCCTCTGGTAGAAAGCATTCTGAATAAAAATTGTACCAAACATGAAGCAAGCAATACACTAATCGCGAAACAGCCGTCGGATGGAAACTGTATACATGTCAATGTGTAATTCTGGTAACTGTATCGGGACTGTGGATTAGGCTCACTTCAACACTATTTTGGCTCGCTGCATGGAAGTTTAAATTTACAGGTTTGGAGTTTCGTCACAATTGGATTTGAGGAATTTGCCGACGTTCAGAAAGACACGTTGCTTTTTATCCCAGTTTTTGGGGACGTCGATTTTATGACTTCTGCCGAGTCTGCGCTTGCGCAATGGCAGTTGAGTTCAGTTTGGTTTATTTGGTTCGGTTTGAAAATTGTTGGTTCGTTTGGGTTCATTTCGGTTTAGTTTGATTCCTTTTGGTTCGGTGTGATTCGTTTCGGTTCGGTTCGAATAATTTTGGTTCGTTTCTAATCGTTTTGGTTTGGTTTGATTCGTGTTGGTTCGGTTCCATTCATATTAGCTCGGTTTGATTCGTTTTGGTACGGCGTGATTCGTTTTGGTTCGGTGCAAATTGTATTGGTTCGGTGCAAATTGTATTGGTTCGGTGCGAATTGTATTGGTTCGGTGCGAATTGTTTTGGTTCGGTGCGAATTGTTTTGGTTCGGTGCAAATTGTTTTGGTTCGGTGCGAATTGTTTTGGTTCGGTGCGAATTGTTTTGGTTCGGTGCGAATTGTTTTGGTTCGGTGCGAATTGTTTTGGTTCGGTGTGTTTAGTTTTGGTTCGGTGTGCTTCGTTTTGGTTCGGTGTGCTTCGTTTTAGTTCGGTGTGTTTCATTTTGGTTCGGTTTGATTCATTTTGGTTCGGTTTGATTCATTTTGGTTCGACTTGACTCATTTTGGTTCGACTTGACTCATTTTGGTTCGACTTGACTCATTTGGTTCGGTTTAAAACAATAGGTTCGGTTTGAAATAGTATTAGGTTTGGTTTAAAACGGTACGTTCGGAATGAAATCCCAAGGAAGTGGAATTGTACATGCAGGTTTCAGATTAGCACCGGAATTGTGCCAAATGACCGTAACATTATAGAAGTGTATAAAATGCAATTAATGTCCTAACGAGGCAAAAGTAGACACTCTTATCGGACATTCCTCCCATCACGCTAGCGTTTCAACCGAAATTAACCCGTATAGAGTCGCGAAATTAACCTGCATATGTCACTGCAATTCGTGACGTAGGTCGGACTGACGGCGCTCTGTTGCTTCGCGCCAAATTGCGGTGCAATCTCCAGCGCGGCGTGATTATGGCGGGAAAAGGTGAATGAAATGAGATAGGAGGGGTGCTCTGGGAGAGATTAGGACGAAGGGAGGGATAAGGGCGACCTACTTTCGGCTTCGCAAAGACCCCGACCTAGATTTTTTTCCGCATACCGTACGTATTTGAGGTAAAAATCAACAAAGCCTTTTATTTTCATAAACCCAGTTTCAATAAATGAAAACAATTTACCATGCCAGAATTGTTCAAACCTTAGAAGTCCCCCTTTCAGTCAGATCCAAAAAAATTTGAGGTCAGAGTTGAGAAGTTGATGAGATTTCCCCTCCTTAAAACATGCACTACATTTTTCAGCCTGTCTCATATGTTTTGCACATAAGGTCTGAAGCCCATGGTCAAGTACTCAACTCTTTTCCATTGTGAGTGCAACTTAATTAAGCCCCGGTAATATAAAAGCTTGACTCAGATATTCCAGGGCAAATGCAGACTGTCTGGCAGGCACCCATGAGTCTCTGGATAATCTATACACGACGGTTTGTACAGTGTTATTGACAACTATATAGAATTAAAACTTTAGTTTGTGAAATTTCTAATAACATGTACCGTACATTAACCAAATTGTGAATATCTATATTCCATTTTTCGTTCTGTATAACTTCTTATTTGCGGATTTTTCCCGATGCCTTAATTAATACACGTACCTTAAATAAAAGCTCGCAATTCTGTCAAACCTAGACAACTAGTTATGTTATAATTAACAATATTTTCCAATGTAAAACATATATGTCCTATACACCTTTAAGACTTTAAGACTTTAAATCACCTTTAAGGTTCTTCCTATATAAACAACAAACAAAGATCTGGTTGCCACGAAAATGCCCCCAACGTTCTCAGAAATGTTATTCTGTGGGACTCCCACAGCACATCGATACAGCGCATGCAGTTTAACAGTTAGTCGTCGCCCGGAGCTCAAAACCGGTCTCGTATGGCGTGTGATACGTTGCAATATTCGATAATGCACAAATATATGTGCGATGTTTGACATATATGTGCGATGTTAAATATATATGTGCGATGTTTGATATATATGTGCGATGTTTTTTCATATGTATGCGATGTTGAAAATATATATGCAATAATTTGACATATATATGCAATGTTTTTTCATATGTATGCGATGTTAAATATATATGTGCGATGTTTTTTCATATGTATGCGATGTTGAAAATATATATGCAATAATTTGACATATATATGCAATGTTTTTTCATATGTATGCGATGTTAAAAATATATGTGCAATAATTTGGGGGAACAATGGTATAGGGGCGCATACCCTCTGCCACATCGTGCTGCGTATTACGAAGACCCAGAGGGGACATTTAAGTATTATGCTTTTTTAATTTTTAATACGTACGTACGTGATAATAGTACGTACGTACGTGATAATAATAAGTACGTACGTATTATTATCACGTACGTACGTGATAATACTTCGTACGTACTTAATATTATCACGTACGTACGTATTAAATTATCACGTACGTACGTGATAAATTATCACGTACGTACGTATTAAATTATCACGAACAAACGTACTATTATCACGTACGTACGTATTAAAAAAATTAAAAAGGAAAATACTTAAATTTCCCCTCTGGGTCTTCGTAGTACGAACATTCCTAAGATGTTTAAATAACATCAACAGACTTCATTTTTTGTCAATTTCTTTTGTTGTTAAATGTTTGTATAATAATTTTGATGTAAATATCCACAGTTATGTTACTGTTAATTCTAGGCATTGTGATTCGGTCAAGTTTGTTCATAAGGGGGGCCGCACTAACTGCTTACACCATTCCCTATTTGTTAAGTTTCCTAGATTATGGGATAGTTTACCACCTGTTGTTAAGGAACAAGTTGTACTAAATATGTCCAAGTTTTTCAGTAGTTTGCGTAATCATATTCTGTCTCCCGGTAAATCCATCATATTTCCATCCTAAGTACATGTAGGCCTGCATGCACCCCCGAAACATAAAAGTCTTGGTCTGCTTACATGCGCGCTTTTCTATGGCCCTACAAGCTGTCTGGTATTCTACCAAGGAATTGTGCGCATGTAAGCAGAGTGCGACATCATGTTTCGGGTTTAATAATTTATTTATTTATTATTTTTTCTGTTTTGTTTTGTTTTCTGTTGTTGTTGTTGTCGTTTTGTCTTGTTTTGTTCTGTTGTTTGTTTGTTTGTTTTGTTGTTGTTTGTTTTTTTTTATTTAAGAAGGAGATTTTTCATAAATGTACTTGAATTCCGTCTACATATTTATTTATTTATACTTCCTCTCCTGCATAGCCCCTTTACTGTAAGCAAATCTATTTGTAATTTAACCATATACTTCAACATATATAACTGTACAAGAATGTATTTTTTAATCGACCAATACTATGCACTATGTATTTATTTATTTATTTATTTAAAACGCCTAATTACCTAGTATTATTTTATTTTGTACATGTGTATTTTAAGTGTTGGCATGGCGGCATTTGGAGAGCCACTCGATTGTGATTTAGTTCACATTTGGCAATCCTTCAGGGGTGTTACCATGTAATGTTTTGTTTTATGTCAATTTTCATCTTTGTGTACTGTACCTTTCATGTTTGCCCTGAGAAATAATAAATGAAATGAAATGAAATGAAAGGAACAGGGCTGCGTTCCAAACACGCGAACGTTGCCAACGTTCGCCACTGGTTACAGTACTTTTGTGCACTCGTCTATGAAAAGCCGGGTACCAGTTCTTGGCGAACGATAAAAACGTTTGCAATGTTCGCGTGTTTGGAACGCAGCCCATGTGTACTCTCAGATGCTATGTGGGCGTCTGCTTGGGCGATTCCACGCTGGAGTCGAGTAGAATCGATTCCACGCTGGAGTCGAGTAGAATCGATTACACTTTAAGAATCTGAGTCACTATTCCAAACTTCCAGGAATCGATTCCTTTTATCTAGATTCGATCCCCAGTGATAGGTTGCCGAATGCCGATTCTTAGAAATTCCGGAACCAAAATACACGGGTTTTGCCGTCTTCCTTTCGCAAGGGTCTTTGCTGCACGATGCACACCGAGTTACCGAGTTTCCGGTGTGCAGCAAAGACTCTTGCGAGAGGAAGATGGGGTTTTGCAAGAGTACTCGGCTTTGCTCTGATATCATATCATGAATGTTCAGTACCGCTCAGTGCCACTTATGGAATCGATTCCGGGTAGCTAGAATTGCGATCGAATGGAATCGGAATCGATTCCAAAAATGCTGTCCAGAGTCGCCCAAGCCCGCGTTTCCATTCTTCGGTTAACCATGCACCGCATTCCGGACGCAATGAACCGTGGAAGCAGCAGGTAGATTTTGCAACAGACGAACTGCCGACGGCCGGTCAAGATGCTGGTGATGATACGGGACGTCCTCGACAATCTACGCTAGTGGGATTTTTAGGTACGTAAACTACGATTGTAACGGTTATCCTATTCCTATGTTTTCATGTTATGTGGGAATGGTAAGATTAAAGTTTTTCTGGGTCTTTTACCTACTTGAAGAAGGGAAAAGTAGTTATGTGGGGTTCGGGATTTAAAATACGTGGGTTGAGTTAGACCATAGTCCAGGATCAGTTCCTTGCTCTATGGTTAGACAAGCTTAGGTTACCTCGGCTCGAATTTTTTCATGTGGTAATCTCTAAAAGATTAGGCTACCACATGAAAAATTTCGAGCCGAGGTATCCTGTCCTTGTCTAAAAGATTACCACATGAAAAATTTCGAGCCGAGGTAACCTTGTCTAGGGTTGAGTGAAATTAACTTGTTATGATTCCTTGCTTATAATTGGGCTTAATCAAGTAACCATCCTTCTAATATGATTGTTGTTTTCGCTTTCAGGATGGAGTCGTGTACTACCGTATGACAGCGGCTTCTTGGAAAAGGTAAATTGCGGATCTGTTAACTCTTAATTGGAAGAAATTCCTGAAAGATTTTACTTTAATACCTGCACTTTCAACTCTTTGTACAAGTCTTATGGACTTCATTAACAAAATTAAGGTTTTTTTTTTTTTTTTTTTTATTCGTTTAGGTTGAACAAAGATGTTAAGGAAATTACCTCCTGGAATCAATAGATAATCCAATTTTAAGATATACTTCCCACTTGCACTTTTGTCGGAAATGTTGCATTTCTGAGATAAATAAATAATAAAACTACCGGTACTGCAGAGAGTAAGACAAAATCACAGCGAGTAAGCGCGACAATAGAGGCCGCTGCATGCAAGCGTACATGGTTCATATTGTGGACCAACTAAATGCAATTTTTGAAGAAGAAAATGTCATTTTTCTTTAGAAAAGCAACATTTGCGACAAAATTGCATGTGGAAACTGGAAAGTATATCTTAGAATTGGATTATCTGTTGATTCCAAGAGGTAATTTCCTTAAAATCTTTGTTCAACCTAAACGAAAAAAATACTTTCACAACAAAATTTCACTTTTTTAGCGAAAGATAAGCTGTATGAATGAAATAATGCAGGAATTTAAGTAAAATAGGAAAGAATTCTGTTTACTGGCTGCCACTTATTCTCCTTATGACTTAATAACCATCAAAATATTTGAAAGGGAAGTGAATTGTGCAGTAACAAACATTCAAAAATTTTCTTGAAAATACTGCCCTGTTCCATAGATTTAACACACGGCGTCTCGGTGGCAACCAGTGAACGGAATTCATACCAAAACAAATTCTGATCATCTTCTCAACTTTTACCGAAACATGAATTTTATAGTGGATAGTGTAATTTTGGAGAGAATTTACAAGTCGGACATCACATAAGCTTTCCTGCACTAAACCCATCGGACAACTGGGTCATTCCGCGTCAAATCAACAAATTTTCTGAAAAGTTCCCAGGTGACCCTCTCAGATTTTGATGAAATTTCATAAGAATGATTGAGTGTGGCCCAAATGAACACAAACAAAAAAGTAAGATCATACTCCATGTCATTTTCGAGATATGACCAGTTGAAATTTGGTCAAGAGGGCCATTTTGTGCTCGTGCGAGTCGCGAAAAGTGATTTTTGTGATATTTTCCGACTTTGAAAGCTCATAGTTCAGTCTTTGTACCAGGTAGAGAGCTCAAATTTGGTATTCTAGCTTACTTCTTGGCAAGATTCATGAATCTGCACTCAATTTAACTATCTGCTTTATTTTTCTGGTTATGGTCACCCAAAGTAGGCACTTTATTCAGCCAAAAATGTTTTTTGTGATTTTTGGGGTCACCCTGTGCCCACATGATGGGTCAAATAAATCCTATATTCCCTAGGTATTATCTATGGGTGCATGTCTATACCCATAAGCAATTATAAGCTCACCAATGCAATAATTAAGAAATGGCATGGGCCCAAAGTTGGCTCCAGCCAGAAAAAGGTCAAAAAGACCCCTCCCGTCTTGACCCCGGTTGACCTCGCGATCAATTGAATTTCTTTTTGAAATTTACACCACCTAAACATATATATTATATCTACGTATACACTAAATTTCAGCTTTGGCACTCAACTCCTTCATGGTGTGGTGGCAATTTGAGAAATAGACGTTTTTCGCACCTTTTTCCTTGATTTGCAAAAATGCGTATTTGTCAAAATGCGTAATTGTTTATTTATTTGTTAGCTTAAGATGTAAGGAACATTTCCAGAAAGATTTTGGATGGCCACTCTTACAGTTTTTTTAGTTACAATAATTTTAACATTGGCTAACATGTACATGTAAATACCATGTAAATACCATGTAAATAACATGTAACTGTGTCTGTACATGTGCTGCACATGGTATTTACATGTTATTTCTAAAAACAATAATAAAAACAAAAACAAACTTTTTCTGGTGAATTTTAGTGTTGAATATACTTTTTTTCTAGCTGCAAATTTTTTTTTACACAAGCTTCAAAGTTGAAATACACTGTATGATGTTAAATTACTGTACGGATTTATGTTTAAATAAGCGAAAAACTTATAATATTCAAATTGCCACCACACCATGAAGGAGTTGAGTGCCAAAGCTGAAATTTGGTGTATAAAGTAGATATAATATATATGTTTAACTGATGTAAATTTCAAAAAATGTTTCAATTGATCACGGGGTCAACCGGGGTCAAGACGGGAGGGGTCGTTTTGACCTTTTTGTGGCTGGAGCCAACTTTGGGCACATGCCATTTCTTAATTAATGCATTGGTTAGCTTATAATTGCTTATGGGTATAGACATGCACCCATAGATACTACCTAGGGAATATAGGATTTATTTGACTCATCATGTGGGCACAGGGTGACCCCAAAAATCACAAAAAACATTTTTGGCTGAATAAAGTGCCTACTTTGGGTGACCATAACCAGAAAAATAAAGGAGATACAGTTAAATTGAGTGCAGATTCAAGAATTTTGCCATGAAGTAAGCTAGAATACCAAATTTGAGCTCTCTACCTGGTACAAAGACTGAATTATGAGCTTTCAAAGTCGGAAAATATCACAAAAATCACTTTTCACGACACGCGCGAGCAGAAAATGGCCCTCTTGACCATATTTCAACTGGCCATATCTCGAAAACGACATGGAGAATGATCTTACTTTTTTGTATGTGTTCATTCGGGCCACACTCAAATTATTCTTATGAAATTTCATAAAAATCTGAGAGGGTCACCTGGGGACCACTGGTTGATTTGACATGGAATGACCCAACTGGGAATAATTCCCGGTATTTTTTCCCTTATACATTGAAAATACATTGCGTAAGCGCGACATAAGTTATTTTAAAGGAAAACAATTCTGATTAACTTCTCAACTCTTAACTAGAATTCTCTTATTTAATCCACATAGGAACAATTAAAATTAATTACCACAACACAATAATTCAACAAAATGAGGCCATTTTGAATGATCATGGTTAGGGTTTTTGGGAACCTTTTATTTATTTTATTAACAGCAATACTTTGTCTTTTCTCCTCAGGTTTTTGATCACCAGCCAAGGGTCCAGTTTAAATGTAAGTATCATATAGTCTCTATTGTAATTTTAAAGATGCATTGTTTGAGCTTGGAGCCAATTTTACCATGAATATCTGGGCATGCAATTCTTAGGTTGATGTTAATGATATAAATAGTACTGGAGTTTTATACATTCACCACCAAAGTAGGTACCTATATTGTTCTGTGTGGAGAGGCAATTTATGGTAAAATGCCTTGCCCAAAGGCACATCTACAACCTTTTGAATTAACCAAGGTATTGAGTACATGACACTTGACTGTTTGGATATCTAAATTTCATATTAAAATTGGCCCAGACATTTTTTTGTGTTTTTACTTGGTTTATTGATCATAAAAAGGCAAATCCTGGGTGTCCGTGCATGGTAATGAACCCCACGTATATTTTGAAGGAAAGAACTAACCTCCAAATTTAAATCTTGTGGCAAAAAGTAAAACTAAAACAAAATTGGAATATGTGGCCCTGCAGTGACATGAAAGAAACTTGGCTTGAGAGATGATGAAAATCAATACCTGCATTTTCCGGAAACCATTAGTTTTTGATAATTTTAAAACTAATTAAGTTAGGAAAATAACTAAATTATTGGCCTTTTCGCAATTTCATTGCTTGAGAAATCAGTGGCAAAATCAGTGTACACAAATAAATTTACTGATAAATTTCTGGTGTCCTTTAATAGCGCATTTCATGTCTCTTGACATCTCAATGCGAACCACCTCAATATTGATACATAGAGCGGCAAGTGGCGGCTAAGCCAGAGACATTGGGAAAATTCCCCTTCTCTTTCGAAAGAATGTTCTAGGATCTTTAAGATGCATTACACAATACTGGACCTAGGGCTTTACATCCCATCCACAGGATGGAGCAATTGGGGTAAAGTGCCTTGCTCAAGGGCACAAGTACCTCAAGTAGTCTGAAAACCACAACCTTCGGTTGTTTCCACCTGAAGTTTGTAAGTTAATGACCCAAACTTCCACGATACATGTACTTATAACTCATTCTGCAAATTTGGTTTATAGGGTAACTTTGACTCAACAAGCTCAAATTTCAAAATTAAAAATTCATCCGACTTACGGTTTTCGCGATACGGCGCGTGCTTTTTCGACGATTTTGGTCAAAATGACTCGACCGTCAACTTTCAAACGACCATAAACCCAGTAACCCCTGGGTCAAAATGGCTGAAATTGGTGTTTTTGGAAAGGGAATTGCATAAGGAATCCAAATCTGCCATTATTTTTATGCATTAACATGGTATGTTTTCCATGACCTTTGACCTTCACTTTGACCTTGAATTTGACCTTGTGGATCACGTGATCCAGAGGTGAACTTCGGTGACAATTTTCCCCCATATGTTTTCTTCATAATATCAAAAAATTAGAGATATAATATTTTTTGTTTGCTTTCCAGCTCTTCTCAAAGTTGCCATGTTTAGTAAAAATGTAATATTCCTATGCAAAGTACATGTGTACTCGTATGCAAGGCATGCAATACATGTAAATACGTGTACAATCTATACAGGCAGTGGGAAAATTTTGTAAATCTTATGGAATATACATACAACATTTTAAGAAGCAATAAATTACATATTCAAATATTCCAAATGGCATTTACTGTGATTATTAGATCATTACCATACATGTAGATTATGATCACTCAGCTAAAGTTATTGATCAATTACGATCCAGTCTGGGTACACTCTTGAAATTTGTGCGCCGTCATTTGCTGAGATGATGTACTTTCTGGAAGACGAGGATGTCAGTGATGGGGTCACGGTGTTGACTTTGCAGAAAACATTGGCTTCAGTTACCCAGCATTTATCAGGTTCCAATAGCCACTTGAACTGTTTAGATGGTCCATGAGGGTGCATAAAATTAATATTAGTCACCAAACTCCTCAGAAATGTTCTCCACCATGCCGATCATAAATGCAGCAGACAAAGTTTTGTGGTATTACATCAAAATCCTGTGCTGGTTCTACATCATTGCTGTGCGAAACTGGTACTACAGCTGGCGGGCTAACTTGACCACTTAATTTGTACACTTGTAACATTAATTTGGAGACTGGGACAAACCTGAGGAATTGCTGAGTTCCTTTGACAGTTATTGCTGTTATTTCAAGAGTGTACCCAGACTGGATCGTAATTGATCAATAACTTTAGCCGAGTGATCACTTAAAGACATAATCTATGGTAATGATCTAATAGTCACAGTGAATGCCATGTGTGATATAGGAATATGTAATTTATTGCTTCTTAAAATGTATGTATATTCCATAAGATTTACAAAATTCGCCCACTGCCTGTATATAGATTGTACATATGTGTGGGTATTGCATGCCTTGCATATAATGTAATGTACTTTGCATAGGAATATTACATTTTTACTAAACATGGCAACTTTAAGAAGAGCTGGAAAGCAAACAAAAAATATTATATCTCTAATTTTTTGATATTATGAAGAAAACATATGGGGGAAAATTGTCACCGAAGTTCACCTCTGGATCACGTGATCCACAAGGTCAAATTCAAGGTCAAAGTGAAGGTCAAAGGTCATGGAAAACATACCATGTTAATGCATAAAAATAATGGCAGATTTATGCAATTCCCTTTCCAAAAACACAAATTTCAGCCATTTTGACACAGGGGTTACTGGGTTTATGGTCGTTTGAAAGTTGACGGTCGAGTCATTTTGACCAAAATCGTCGAAAAAGCACGCGCCGTATCACGAAAGTTGGATGAATTTTTAATTTTGAAATTTGAGCTTGTTGAGTCAAAGTTACCCTATAAACCAAATTTGAGCAAATTTGAAGAGGGTAGGGTTAAATCCATTGGGTGATTTGACATGGAATGACCCCACTATGCTATTAAAGAAGAAAATATAGCAACGTATTTGTATCCGTATATCATCCTGAAACCTGTGCACATCAAGTTGAATTTGCGAAAAGGCTACATGAATACATACATCGTACAGACTTCACCTACTCATCTGTGTCAAGTCGGAAGGTTCCATGTTGTGCATAGCCACAATTTTCATTCAGACATGCTGGTAAATGTACAGCACAAAATCAAATATGTTTGGCATGTAGATTAAACAAACTTTACTTATTGCATATGTGCGAAGGGAATGAATTTACTTGCTGAAGTGGTTTTAAATTGGAGTACAAACTGCATGTTACAACATGAACTGTCTGCCATTATAATACATGTATTCCAGCAAACATATCAACATTCACTGTCTTTATAGGTACCCATTTACTCCTGGGTGGAGAGAACCCACGTTTAGAACTAATCATTAGGGAGGTTTTCGCACCGTCACGGATACCGATACGTCATGACTTTATGCGCGTCTCGTGACGCGTAACCGTATATAGTACACATGTTTTCATATGCGTGAACAACGGTTATCGGCCTCCATACGCGTAGCATAAAAACGGATACCGGTTATGCAGATTTTTCGCTTTTTCCGTGATGGATTAATAAGTTTTATGCATTTTGTTTCTTTGTGATGTATCTTCCATGAATTCCCATCGAATTTAATGAATCATTCCCACGTGAAAGTGAGGAGCAGAGCATATTTAGCAGATCAGTGAGCGCATCAACCTGAACGGTTACCGATATCCGTATTCGTATTCGTCACCTTGCGAAACCTCTCTATTGTCTCAAATGCAATCCACGCCACATGAATTGACGTTTTCTTTTTTGTAGAAAATGAAATGTGTAACATGCAGTTTGTGCTCAAAACACGAGAATGGCTAAAAATTGTTTCTAAGCAAATTCTTAAATTTAGTTTTTTTTTTTTTATAGGGAAAAAACCCTTAATTCTTACCTATAAATTGATTATCATTGAAAAACCATAAACAAGTTTGTGTGCATTTTCAAAGTTTAACTAAATTAACCTGGTTTTGTGAGGAAAGAATTCAGTACTCAATCATCAGAAAACCGGATGATTGGCCAAAAAATGTAATTTTGTTTTTGAAAAATGTGTCTGACAGCTTGGGCTGAGTTTTTGTGATCATGACTAGAAATCGGCAGTGGATCCAGGCACTATCTGGGTAGTGCTTGAAATGTCCATGAGCCTGGGCCAGGTTTTTGTGATCATGACTAGAAATTGGCAGTGGATCCAGGCACTATCTGGGTAGTGCTTGAAATGTCCATAAGCCTGGAACCGCCACTGATTTCCAGTTATACTTGCAAAAACGTGACTCGGGCTGTGCAACATCCAACTCATTTTAGAATAAGTAAATTTGGGTTTTTCCTGATCAAATCTGCAAATTTTTTGCTGTAACATTTTACTGTCAACCCATTTAGTGATCACGTAAACTGGACATGTTTAAATAAACCTATGTGTGTGACATTTTGAAGCATTTCCGGAAAGTCAAGTTTGACTGTCGATTTCTCTCTTGTTGCAAAATAATTTTCCTTGAATTTTATATCATTGGAAAGCCCTGTTATTCCTCTTTACGATGTGTCATTTGTTATGATTAAGCAATTGGGGGATGTGCAGTACAGCTGAATACGGGGCGGGTGTAATGTCACAAAATGCATTGCTATTGTCAAAAAGTGCATTGACACATTCCCATCCTCAAAGCAAAAGGGGAATGCACGACAATAGCAGTGAATTTTGTGACATTTCACTTTCCACCCACCCCTGTATTCCGCTATACTACACATCCCCCAATCGATTAATCATAACAAATGACACATCACTGTAAAGAGGAATAGCAGGGCTTTCCAATGATACAAATTTCAAGGGAAATGATTTAGTAACAAGAGAAAAATCGTCAGTCAAACTTGACTTTCCGAACTTTTTTTGAGGAGTTTAGCATGGTAGTCATCTACAGGGGCCACCTTATGTAATAGTACAGCATTTGTTTCAAATTTATCTGAAAGTTCCTTTTTACAGGGGGAAAACGTATGTTACGTCGGAAATGTCACACACGTAACAGACATTTCTTCCCTGTAAAAAGAAATTTTCAAGTAAATTTGAGACAAATGCTGTATTATTATATAAGGTGACCCCTGTAGATGACTTCCATGCTATATTAATGCAAAAGTATTCACCAACAGGAAATTTATTGAACATAATACAGTTCAAAAAGCTACAAATGATTTCCAGCTAAAAGGTACTTTTTTGTACGACTGGTAAATTGTTTTAGGCAAATGGAATAAGTTATGAGAAATTTAACTCAAAAATCATTTTGGTATGAAATGCATTGTAAATTGTGTTGATCTGAAATTAATTTTTGTAATTTTCTTTTTCAGAAATGGGAGCTCATGAGGCTGCAAGCAGGGTTGTAGTCAAGTCCACCACAAGTCCCTGGGTCTTAATTCAAGTCACAGACTACTCAAATGAACTCCAACAAAGGCATTCGTTTGTGCATGCTCATCCTTTTGGACGTTTGACGGACTCGACTACAACCTCGGTTCCAGACGGAATAGTTTTTAAATCTTTTCGCGAGTGATGTCTTTGTGCCGTGGTACGTCGTAATCTGGAACAAATTGCCGATGGTATTTTTAGTCAATTGGGTATGTAGACAGAAAACTTGAGAAAGTCAATTTTCAGTTTATCGTCATGTTGTTACTGACAATATGTAACTTAATTGTGATTTACCAAGTTACAAATGTTGTGTTTTACTGATTTGTTTCTTGAAATTGCAGTTATCGTTTGTAATTATATTTTCTTGTTTTACAGTGAATGTTTAATAAATCATTTTAATTGTATTTCTTTGTACACCATTTTTATTAATTTTTTCTTTAACAGGTAGAGGAGGGAAACCTCCACTTCAATATGTTAGAAAATCGGACAGGGGGCAACCCCTGTTCGATTTTCAAATTTAAATTTTGGACCACCGTGCCCTGGACTATCTGTAAAGACAATAGCAATTAGGACATTGCATAAATTAAGTTAATGAACATTTTACTTGAATATATTACTTGGTTTACTTATTGGAGTACAGAATAAAATGAGACTTGTTTACAAATGAAACTTTTGTTGTCAGTGACTTTTATTTTGACTTTGGAAGTTACTTTAACTATATAACACTATTTAAATAAGATTGTTTACAAACATTACTATATTTGTTAAAGTACATTTAACAATGCTACAAGAGAAATAAATACAATTGGTTGTTGCTAAATGAAGACAAGAATATTAAGTACAAGTCAATGTTTACAAACTGTTAGTCATTTTTTGAGAGAATAATTTGAGCAAGTTTTGGTTTGTTTACAAACTGATAGTCATTTTTTGAGAGAATAATTTGAGCAAGTTTTGGTTTGTTTACAAACTGATAGTCATTTTTGAGACACTGAAGAGTTGTGTGCTTAGGGATGGATAGAAGATTCAATGTTAATCAATTTTTGGAGAGAGGCTTGAACAAATTTAGGACAGCTTGTTTGTTTACAAGCTTTGAGACACTGAAGAGTTGTGTGCTTAGGGACTGAATGGAAGGTTCAGTTGAGTTGATTCAATGTTTACAAACTGTTTTTGGAGAGAGGCTTGGAAAGTTGCTTTGGGTTTTTTGGGGAACTCTGTGGCAGAAGGTTCAATCATCCTGATTTCTTCAACTTGTGTCTGCGGGGGAAAAGTAAAAAGTTTTTAAACAGTATAGTAAATCTACAGATGGCACAAATGCAACATTTCCATATTTGTTGAATCAGATAATGTTTTTCTATGCTGTAAACTCAGGCATGCAACTGTGTTACAAGGGAAATGCAAACAAATCTCCGACTTTGTACAGTGTTTTTTTAATTTTCGATGGTGCAGATGAGGAAAAGTTGCATGCCTGTAAACTGCAACTCCTGAAGGCCCAATGGTCATTTTTCGAAAACTGGAGATACTTTATACAGTAAAGAGGGCATTTTGGCAATACAGACCATATTTTCGAGAAAATACCTTTGTCTGGTCTCAAAATAAATGAAATAAGTTTCAGTTGTTCTGAAAAGATAACTTAGGCCCAAAAAGGGTTACAAATAGTGTGACAACATGCCTTTCTAAAAACCCTGTAATCAAATTTCCAATATACGCTCGTAACCGGGACGGACACTTGTGTTACATTTTAGGCCATCCCAGTTACGAGTGTATATTGGAAATTGGTATACAGGGTTTTCAGAAAGGCATGTTGTCACACTATTTGTAACCCTTTTTGGGCCCAAGTTATCTCTTCAGAACAACTGAAACTTATTTCTTTTATTTTGAGACCAGACAAAGGTATTTTCTGGAAAATATGGTATGTGTTGCCAAAATTCCCCCCTTACCGTGGAAAATGCCAGTATATTGGGGCTCACCGTGGGTCAATCTTGGCCACTCTGAAGACGATGCAGTGAGGTCTGCCAAAACAGATCTTGAAAATATTCAGCTCCTGGTCGACATCGCTTGGCACACATGTCTTTGTCACCTGTCACAAATTAAGAAAACATAAACGACTACGTTATAAAATGCTGCAAGTTTAGAGAAAATTAAAAGTTGATGAATTTTTCAATTTGGCTGGAAAAATGAAGACACGTTAGGTTGCTTACAAAGATTCACATCTGATTTGTTTAAAATCATGGATTGCCTCACGAGTTCCACCCGAGCACATTTTGATATTTTTAATTGTTCTTATAAATTGTCGGAAAAGGGCAAGGGATTAGTTTTGATACTAAATGTTGCAAGAATCAAACAGGCCCTTTGACACCAGCACACCGAGAGGTTGAGTAGTTAAGGCAACTGCTTCAGAATGCAGAAGGTTGTGGGTTCGAATCCCACCCAAGCACAAATTGTTAACATAATGATAGTTCTTGGGAAAGCACTGAGCAAAAGTGCTGTAAGATTATATTGGGAAAGAGCAAGCTATTCCTAATGTAGAGAAGTAGTAACAAGCTGATGGTTACAATACCTAAAAGCTGCTCATGATGACAAATGAATTCCAACAAGAGAGAGACATGTATGTGGAGTCCAATAGTCCAGGTGAGGCCAAGCATGGGCAGCAACACAAGGGAGCTTCATAAATTGGTCCTGTTAAAAGGAAATCAAATGAAATGCATGAGTATGTAAAGTTTACTTAATTACTCTGTTGTGAATGTGGGTGGGTCTTTAAAGCCTAGCGTACATCCACATTGCAACTGGAAGCAACTAGTGGCAATTGGTGTTTCCGGCAACTGGAAGCAACTCGCGGCAACTGGGAGCAACTGATCAGTTGCTCAAAAAGGTTGATGTGCTCGTACTTGCAACTAGAGTTGCTCATGTTCTACCTTCTGGCAACTGTAGTTGTACCCAGTTGCGGTCAGTTGCGTCAATGTACATGCACGCGTAGTTGCAACTAGTTGCTGTCAGTTGCACGCGTGTGCTTAACGTACGCGTGTGCTTAACGTGCGCGCACATCGACAGCAACAGTAGCTTCCAGTTGAAAGGTCAATGTACTGTAGGCTTTACCAATTTGCCGTGTCGATGTGTGCGCTTTGAAAACTGGATGTTCCCAGTTGCTGCACACATCGACAGCAACTGATGGTCGAGTTGCTTCCAGTTGCAATGTCGATGGACGCTAGGCTTAACAGTGTTCAACAGAAAAACCAACTTTCTAAGTAACAGAAATGAGGAAAACATACTGACAAATTTGTTTGATGGTGCTCATCCCACAAATTATGTTCATAACGAACGGGACAAACTGTTAGAGAAATGAACAGGCTTTCCAATGACATCATAGCACACAATGCTAGAAATACAGTAACTTTTTAGACCCTCCCTCCCCCCATGTACGCATGGCGTACACAGTGGCTCCAACCTCTTCACCCCTGTACGCATACGCATTCCATATACCTCAGCATTAGTAAGCATTGGTAAATGGTTCAGTACTACATGTATAGTGCTATATACTACTAACGATTCGCATGTCGCCTCCAAAATCTGAAATAAATGAGATTGTTTTTGCATTTTTGTTTACACATAAAATGACATCAAGCATCAGAAACTGCAGATTTAATTGGAAAAACCTAAATTGAGGAGTGAAAAAAATGTGAGATGAGTGACAAAAATGTGTGGCCTGTCTAATATGTTTGTCAACTTGTCCAATTCCTTTCTCGTTTTAGTAAAAGCAAATTTTCAGTTTGCGTACATACGCATTGGCTTGGACCCTCCCCCCTGCCACTCTGTACGCAATGTCAACAACCCCCTCCCCCCTCCTTTATGGACGGCCCCTAACAGAGACATGATGATCAACAAAACAAAGTTTGCAAAAATCTTTGAAAAGTGTATTCAACTCTTGTAGCTTTTTGGCTGGAAGTAAATGTTTTTGGACTCTTGAGCCACTGTAAGTAACATGCCGTAGTAGAAACAAACATATTTGGGAAATATGGTATGTAAATGAGCAATTTTTAAAATTAAAATTTTGATAAGGATAGTACACCTGATGTCAGTATTAACTCATTTCATTCAATGCATTGGGGCATTCTGGGTAGCATCATGATGAAACCATGGCCACTACATGTATGTGACTTCTAAAAAATAAAACTGGAACTCAGTTTCAGGGGTATGTATCCATGCATAAATAAACATGAGAAAATATTGGGGCATTCTGGGTAGCATCATGATAAAACCATGGCCATGATGTGACTTCCAAAAAACAAAACTGGAACTCAGTTTCAGGGGTATACACCATGCATGAATAAACATGAGAAAATATTGGGGCATTCTGGGTAGCATCATGATAAAACCATGGCCATGATGTGACTTCCAAAAAACAAAACTGGAACTCAGTTTCAGAGGGACACTATGCATGAATAAACATGAGAAAATATTGGGGCATTCTGGGTAACATCATGATGAAACCATGGCCATGATGTGACTTCTAAAAAACAAAACTGGAACTCCACTTTAGGGGAACACCATACATGGGCAAAATAGTAAATTTAGCATGCTGCAGTGACATGTAAATAAGGAGCAGATTTGCATAATTTTGATTAAGGCAAGAACAGTACATCAATATGTCAGTATTAATTAATGGTGCAGTAATATGTAAATTAAGCATTTATTTGCATAAATTTGAATATGAACAATTGAATACTACACAAACTGTTAAATGCCTGCTGCAAGATAGACTACTCTACCAGGGGCTGACCTCCGTAGAAATTCAAGGTGCCATTTTAGTAAGCAAACTACCGGTAGATGCGCCTCATGTCCATTTGACATGACTCTCGCGGTTGCTGATTTTTTTCTCATCCCATAGTTTGGTTGTTTCATTTCAATGGTGATTAGGTACCATACCAAATATTGTGTTTGTTACTTTGCTCAGTTGCGGTCCCATGCAACAATAAGAGAACCTTTGAGTTCTTGGGGAAAACCTGAGGGAGTATACCACTGTGCCTTATAGCTCAGATGGTAGAGCGTCTGCCCTGTAGCTCATCTGTCTGGTGAGTCGGAGGTCTTGGGGAAAACCTGAGGGAGTATACCACTTTGCCTTATAGTTCAGCTGGTAGGGCATCTGCCTGGTGTGTCATAGGTCTTGGGAAAAATCTGAGGGTGTACATGTATACTACATGTACTGTGCCTTATAGCTCAGCTGGTGGAGCGTCTGCCCGGTGTGTCAGAGGTCTTGTGGAAAACCTGACAGAGTATACCACTGTGCCTTATAGCTCAGCTGGTGGAGCATCTGCCCGGTGTGTCAGAGGTCTTGGGGAAAACCTGAGGGAATATACCACTGTGCCTTATAGCTCAGCTGGTGGAGCGTCTGCCCGGTGTGTCAGAGGTCTTGGGGAAAACCTGAGGGAGTATACCACTGTGCCTTATAGCTCAGCTGGTAGAGCATCTGCCCAGTGTGTCAGAGGTCTTGGGGAAAACCTGAGGGAGTATACCACTGTGCCTTATAGCTCAGCTGGTAGAGCATCTGCCTGGTGTGTCAGAGGCCTTATAGGTCAGCTGGTAGAGCATCTGCCTGGTGTGTCAGAGGCCTTATAGCTCAGCTGGTAGAGCATCTGCCCGGTGTGTCAGAGGCCTTATGGAAAATCTGAGGGTGTATACATGTACTACTGTGCCTTATAGCTCAGCTGGTAGAGTATCTGCCCGGTGTGTCAGAGGCCTTATAGGTCAGCTGGTAGAGTATCTGCCCGGTGTGTCAGAGGTCTAGGGGAAAATCTGAGGGAGTATACCACTTTGCCTTATAGCTCAGCTGGTAGAGCATCTGCCTGGTGTGTCAGAGGTCTTAGGGAAAACCTGAGGGAGTATACCACTGTGCCTTATAGCTCAGCTGGTAGAGCATCTGCCTGGTGTGTCAGAGGTCTTAAACAGAACCTGACGGAGTATACCACTGTGCCTTATAGCTCAGCTGGTAGAGCATCTGCCTGGTGTGTCATAGGTCTTGGGGGAAGCCTGAGGGAGTATACTACTGTGTCTTATAGCTCAGCAGCTGGTGGAGTGTCTGTCTGGTGAGTCAGAGGTCTTGGGGAAAATCTGAGGGAGTACCGTATACCACTGTGCCTTATGGCTCAGCTGGTAGAGCATCTGCCTGGTGTGGCAGAGGTCTTGGGGAAAATCTGAGGAGTATACCACTGTGCCTTATAGCTCAGATGGTACAGCTTCTGCCCAGTGAGTCACAGGTGTCAGGTTGGAATCCCGATAAAGCCCTTACAACTTTTCTCTCATCCCAAGTGTGGATGCCGCTGTAACTATTCGCCGCGACACAGATTACACTATGAGAGGCATGTCAAACAGACACAAGGTGCGTCTAGTTTGCTTATTACTAAAATGGTGCCTTTACATACTTCACTTTATTGAATTAATTTCGCATGGGTGGGCTATCTTGCACTTTTGCTGCTATATCATCTTTGAGGAAGCCCTACCCATGCATGCCTATAAGCGGAAGCTAGACAAGTTTTAATACAGTGGAAAGTCACCATAAATGGGCATCGTATCTGAACCATACAAGTGTTTGTTTTGGTGGCGTTTGACGCGAACAAATGATTGGGAGCAATGAGCAATGTTCACTGTAGCTGAATGTTCTTTTTGGTGTTCATTATAGCGAATTTCCACTGTAATAAAATTGGAATGATGGCCAAAAACTCACCTCTCTTGTGTTTTCAGTATCCATGGCAACACGTCCATTTTTGTAGTGTGTAATATGAAGCTCCACAGTCTGTGGGCTCCATCTCCAATCTGTGAATAATAATGAACAAAAATTAACAACTGTGACAGAAATGCAACCAATCCAGACTTTGACATTAACCAAAGTCACCAAGGCCAATGGCCTCATGCCCTGCTGAGTTGGCCCCGATGCCCCTTCAAGATACACTTTCTAAAGCCAACTTGGCCATCATGCCCTATTGAGCTCGTGCCGATTTTTGGGAGTAAAACAATGCTGCGTCGTTGTGGAAGCAATGTGCGTGCGCGTTGTGTGTGTCCATAGTGCACGTAACGCGCTATGATGAGGCTCCCATTGGTGAACTAAACCGCGTTACGCCCACCAGAGACACACACAACGCGCACGCACATTGCTTCCACAATGACTCAGCATTATTTGACTCCCAAAATGGCATATTCGCACGTGTTCGAAAGAGTTCAATCCCAGGCTTTGACATTAACCAAGGCTACCAAAGCCAATGGCCTTATGCCCTGCTGAGTTGGCCTCATGCCCTGCTGAGTTGGCCTCGATACCCCTTCAAGATATACACTTTCTGAGGCCAACTTGGCCAGCATACCCTATCCCAGGCCTTGACATTAACCAAGGCTACCAAGGCCAATGGCCTCATGCTCTGCTGAGTTGGCCCCGATGCCCCTTCAAGGTACACACTTTCTGTAAAGCTATACTTTCTGATAAGCTGATAGCAAAAAAAGGACATGTCAAATTGACCTCTCGTGCTCCTTGATCCTGTTTTGCATCTTCCATTTTTATGCGCAAGTTAATTTTAGCTTTGTTTACAAAACTAGCCCCTGTTCAGCCAGGTGTGAAATTCCCAACATGATGACGACGTTAATGAAAACTCGAAACCTATGTCTACCGATATTTCAATATTTGTGAGCCAATTTTCTAAATATACTACAATTTTCATTTTATCTACAATTTTATGAGTGTCTACTTTTTCTGATACACCCTGTATAACTTCAAATGTTGATAACTTAATATATCTTCAAGCAAACTTGAATCCGTCGTTTTGATTGGTGGATCCATGGCAACCAACAGTGTGATAATGTTTCATAATACTCTTCCGATTCTCATATTGCACTCTGCGTACCGGTAATGCACCATGGTATTCCAAGATAACTGTGTCCCTACGCATATGCGCGGAGTACATGTAGTACTTGCAGAGTGCGCGTGTTATTAGTGCGTCAATTTTGCTTGAAGATAATATTAGTTATCCCGCGAGCACGAGTGGAATACGGCATTATCATGATTATGTAGGAACGTGACAGTCAGACATCACGTGACCACATTCGTGTGACTAACTATGTTCCTTTTTTTGTCTGTCGCCTGAGGTGTATGATTTTTAAACATCTACCGTATATCTGGGAGGTTTTAATTTTGTCAAAAATATTGTTAGTCGTACATTATGGCATTCCTTACTTTTAGGCCACCCATTTTTGTAATACCTTTTACAGCTATAAAACTTACTTTTTTGCACTAATTTCATTTTTGTGGAAACGACCAACTCTTCTTCATTCCTCTAATCCATAGTTTTTAACTTTGGACGGTAATTCCTTTTTAAAAATACAGTTTTTGTTACCTGTTTTGTCAGCTTCAGCATTGCTAACTCGTTCGAATTTGGCCTGCTGCTGTTTCATGTTGTAAAAAACTCCCACTCATTGACCAATCGGGGGCCGGGTATTAAACTGAAACATTTCTCAGCCAATCAAAAACGGCCTTTTATGCTATATTAGCATAAAACGCCATCTTTAATTTGTTAAACCTTTGGCCAGTTATTCCTGTTTTTACCCCACAATTTCCCTCAAAAATCAAAACCCTGCCCTCTTTTCACAAAAATAATCTTGTCATTCTGAAGAAAAAGATCAAGAGTAACATTATAGGTAAGTGGTTTAATAAAAATGACACTTTTAATCTCTTATATGGAACGGGGTACTAAAAGTAAGGAATGCCTACATTATTACATAATGAAACTATTTATAGCCTGATACCCAAAATCTTGGAATCGTCCAGATTGTACCGTTACATTGTTTTAAATTGTTATAAATTTAAATAAAGAAATTTATTTTGATAAAATTCAGTCTGTTTTGTTAGTTTGCTTTATTTGTATTTCTTCTTTCAAACAAACAAATAAGAAAGAAACAACCTGCAGTAAAACCCCCGTTGATCATTTTAAATTTAATTTGCTTAAGGGCGGTCCGGTTGGCGTAGTGGTTCTTTCCTCGCCTTTCCTCTGGCGTACCCGTTTTGAATCCTGGGCGTGTATGTGGATTGGGTTAGCAGTCCCTATAGTATGACGAGCATCTTTAAAGAATTGTAGAGTATATATTCACAAATACAAAAAAAAATTGTGCTCATCTTTAAAGAATTGAGAAGTTTATTATGACTTCAGAACTCGTGTACAAACAGACTGGAAAATTTCTAAGTGTTTCCTCACAAAATCTTAAACTATTCTCACCCAAAATATTGGTTTTTCCCATCAAATCTGCACATGTTAACCCTTTTAACGATGCTTAATAAGTCAACAGGGTCAGCTTCTCAACTCTTACCGATAGGTATACAGTATCAGTACAAGGTGCATAACATTACCTAACTATAGGCGTATAGCCACTCGGCGGCGAAGCTGCACAGCCACAGGCGCCGACCCACCATGCGCCGACGTTGTTCACAAAGATTCATGACGAAATTTATTAATGCAAGCAAAATCGATCATGCCAACTGGCTTCGGCGCCCCTCAGTTTGGCGTGAACAGACGAGCAGGCGAACATCTCTTGTTCCAAAAAGCAGGCCACGGAATCCCCAAATTTGACACAAAACGTGTCTTTGTTGTTCATTGTTTTTGCTCGTAAGGCCATTTCGACATTTTCGCGGCCATTTTGAAGGAGGTGCAAAGAGCGGCCTCAAGCGACGCATGTGCGTGCACAAAACATATCTAAGGCGGCTTCGCGCACTGGATACAACTTCGCAATTAATTTTTTTGACTAATTAATTCGATGGCTTTGACTATAAAGCTGGTTGATTGTGATTCTATATGAGTTGTTCTTATGCTTCAGTTGAAAAATCTAAATAAAAAGTGCCTTCTTGTCCGAATAAATCGCATTTTAAGACCCCTTCTTATTTCCCAATTTATCTAAGATTAAGGCGGCTTGATTCCGGCACTGGATACAACTTCGCAATTAATTTGTTTGACTAATTAAATCGATTGCTATGACGATAAAGCTGATTGATGATGATTCTACATATTACAGCTGAAAAATCGTAACAAAAAGTGCCTACTTGTCTGAATAAATTTATTTTAAGACCCCTTCTTATTTCATAATTTCTCTAAGCTAGAAGGCGGCTTAATTCGCGCACTAGATACAACTTCACAATTAATTTTTGTGACTAATTACGTCAATTTGGTCAAATCCGTAACCGAAGTTTGCAAGCTTGATAGACTGCTGCGTGAAATTGCACTTTAGTTTCTGTCATTTAATCTGCCAGGCTGATTTATTTTTGGTACAGGCCTATTGGGGCTGGTTTTCTTTGTATTTGTGCCAAATATCACGCAAATCCACCTGTGCAGTGGTGAGATTTTCCGCCCCAAAATTTATATCACCAAAATCAGAAATGTTCACAGATTTACGCCTAACTTACACAATATAAACACGATGACCGTAGAAAACTTCCCCTGAAATGGTTTTGTCTGAAGTGCTATATAGTCTTTGAGAAATTAGTAAAACAATTAGTTTTCGTCTCATGAGACGAAAATTCAATTCGCCTCAAAACCATTTCGCCCAAGTGCCATTTCGCCCCAAATCACTTCGTCCAAACACTACATCGCCCACATGCTACTTCGCCCCAAAACCACTTGTGCACAGGCCGAGGTTCAGGGCGAAATGGTTCAGGGCGAAGTGGTTTTGGGGCGAAATGACTGCAAACCCTTTTTTGACTGTTTTCTCAAAAGTACGGAGCTGGTTTTTGCTCAGGTTAGTTTTAATCATGCATATCTTCAATCACGCAGGGGGATAAAACTATTTGCAACAGTTTACCAATCATGTATACTATCTTTAAATTTGGCGAGGAAACGTGATTTTAGTAGTAACAAAAATTATGTTTTTTCTTCGAAAACACAGGACCCATTTAGTTCTCAGTCTCGTCCGCGTAGCGCTAGCTAGCCAGCGAGTGCCGTACGGTTTTCGCAGTCTGTGAAATCATAACAAAGACACGTTTCTGCAGCGTACGGGTTCAGCCAAATAACGGCTTCGGTTGCCGGGCCGACAAACCAAAGCCGAAGTTCGTTGAATCCATTGGAAAAAAACTGGCCCCATTGCCACATTTTCATATTTTTTCTTTTAAAAACAAATAAAGCACGGACTTGTCTGACGCGTAACGTGTGCTTTTCCTGTTTGATAATTAAGACGTACGTACAGGTACCAGACTTCACAGCGCTCGGCTTGAAATATGTTAATAAGCCCTACGTCATAGGTATGCATGGCATAATGAGCAATGCTTGGAATGCGCTCGGAATTTCCCGAGCGGATTCAGGAAATGTCCCAAGACGATACTGGAGCACGGACGTAGACTGGCTTCCTGTCCTCATAGTAGAGTGTATGGCGCCCTCTCTTGGCGAATGTCGTTGAATGTTGGTTAGCGCGCGGCGGTCAGTGACAAATATCACGCAGTATCGTCTTGCACCAAGACTATCCAGTGCCATGAACTGGCGTTTTGTGTTGATGATAAGCTGTTAAATAATATGTTGTAACTTCGAAAAATGTTGCGCGTTTATTGTAAGCTTGCCTGCGAAGAGAATTTGTTCACACGCTCCACTTCGCTCGTAGGTACCCAGCGCGCCTATATAGCTATGGGCGGCTGGGAAACGAGCAAAACGCTCACGTAATATACTGCGCATGCACAGAAGCGTACTCCCTGCCGTTGTCGAGTAGACTGGTCCCCTGTCCATGTGCGATACGACGGAGGGGAAGGGAACCAGTCTAGTTGTCGAGCTGACCATGAATTAGTCTGGTGCCATAGTCTCAACGCCACTGACTGTTGGCTATTTTGAAACAATAGCATGTCATGTTATCACAAAGGTGTCCTACGATTTTCCCCGGGGATTTTCTAACCAATAGCCTCTCTCGAACACGTCTCTGCTCCGGCCAGACTAGCGACTTGCCAGTAAGATCATCTCCGAACAAAATCCCTCCTAATTGCGATTCCCGCGCTTTTTCCTCGCCTATAGTAGAGTCGCCGCTAAAGTAAAGAATATAATAGCTCCACAGCGCGCGTTGGGACAACAACATACCCGTGTAAAAACTACCCCTACTCGCAAGGGAAATCTGCTGGGTTTCCAAAAACAGAAACTAACCCTCAGGCTTACTTTATTCCCTTCCTCTCAGATGTTATCTCGTCAAAGTAAACGCGATGATTCACTTTCTGTGAGCACTACAGAAATCTTAAGATGTTTTGACATGGAATTTTGTAATATTCACCTTTGATACAGTAATCTCGGCGTTCCATTCATGATGGAAAATGCACCGCAGGGGCAGGTTAGGGGAGCCAAAAAAATGAGACCTTTTATCTGTGGCTTGGCATCATGCCAACACAGACAAAAGAGGGCGCTATTACAATAATAAGAGAAACTCAGGCATATTGCACCAATCGAAAAAAACATAATATTCAAATCGCCTTGACGATTACAATCGCAATGTGGCATTGTGACAAAGACATTCTTATGCATTTGAAGTCCCAAATACATATATTATTACATTGGTAAGAGTTGAGAAGTTGATCAAAATTGTTGACTCATCAAGCATCATTAAGTGCAAATCTGATGAAAAACCCAAAATTAGGATACTTCCAAAAACTGAAAGTATAGGCTGGTTTTATATGATATACTTAAAAGGCCTATACATTCAATAGAACCTTTTTTTCTATCAAAATCTTTGCTCAAAATGGAATCTTTAAGCAAGTCTTTTTACAGGAAATTGCAATTTTTGTTAAAATCAAAATCTTTACACGTTCTACATATCTTCCTTGCCGTAATACTCTCAAAACTGACGTACACACCTTCGTTTTTAACAAATTGATGATCAAATTCAAATTCATAAGCAGAAGGTTCACCAGCATGCATGTTTTAACCCCGAAATTACGAAATTCGATATTATATCCTAGAGTACTGCCTCTGCCCTATATTGCGCTCGCGTATAACAGAGTCAAGCACCAGACTACTCATTTTGCGACCCAGCACGTACCATTTTTGGAGGGGGGTGGGGGGGGGGTGGGGGGGGGGGGGGGGTGGGGGTGATTTGTTTTAGCGCGCCACTGTGCGGTCAGTGAAGGGAGGATTCACTTCAAATTACCACCAAACGGCTTTTTCTCTAAGTGAATGACTTTTCACTCGTAAAGTTACCATGCGGGTCGCATAGGGAAAAAAAAAAGTTCTACTGAAAGTATAGGCATTTTAAGCATATATCATATAAAAACCAGCGGAGAGGTCAACACTAGACTGGTTCCACATCCTCAATTTACTTCCCTTCGTCGTAAGATGAAGGGAAGTAAATATGAGGACAGCGAACCAGTCTAGATTGTGTTGACCTCTCCGCTCTCGGGCATGGTGAAAGTCGAAATTTCATGCACGGAAAGTCTCAAACTTTCCCCACGATTTCACCGAAACTAGACATCGGATCGATGCGTACTCTTCGGAATATTTATAAACTAGGGTGAGTGCACCTATTGAGCAAATATCAGAGCCATGGGACAAATTTCATTTGCGTGAGTTTGCCACAGATTTGGTGTATATTAGAAGACAGGGCTGAGGTTTGCCCCACCCGAAGCACTGCTCGCGGGGCTAACAGTCATGACAGTAACAGTACTACAGACACAGTCAAACAACTTGCAACCGTAGAATGTCAAACATTTTCTTACCTTTTATCTCTCCCTTCCTTTAATTCTGCAAAACACCACTGATTCCTGTGTAAGTTCCAAGTCCTTTAGCGTCTCATTATTCCATTGTCACACTTCGGTCACTTGCAAAAAGGTGAAAAACTCCGGGAGATGGTTGCATCTATACACGTACATTGTAACACGCCGCCATTTGTCGTCTGCTTCAAAAAGTAGCGCTTATCCGAATTCGAGGTGTCACGGTCTCAGATGTTCCGCGTGCTCAGATGTTCCGATGACGTCACGGAACATTTCAGCACGTTGCGTGCACGATCTCAGATGTTCCGCGTGCTCAGATGTCCCGGTGTAAAAGGTAAGACTGTCCCCTTGTAAATGTGTCCGCGTGCTTACTGGCCTTAATGTACATGTGTTTCTCTCTTCTGACTCCCAGAAAGCCCTGCTGCGTAAGACCCCTTGCTTAAGTAATCAATTATGTTTTAGTTTTTTTTCTATAAATACGGCGAAACCACATGAACGTTCCTCCATGTCCGCGGCTGCCATCTTGCAAAAATGTCACTACATCTGCGCGCATCAAAGTACGTACATGGCGCGAATTCTGCTGATCAACTCAGCACTGCACCTAAACTGGAATAATTACATACGCTGTGCGCTTGACGTTCCGTGACGTAAACTACCATATTTGGTCATCGGAACATCTGAGTACGCGGAACATCTGAGATCGGGACACCGGGGCGATTCAACCGACGCGTTGCGGTATCGATTGGACACAGTAATGGCGGATATGATAGTTGTTGATGTTACGCGTATACCGTGCCAAAGCGAAAATAATTCAACACTGATAGTTCTACCATCAATCCTGAAAAACAAGTCTCAACATTTTTTTAAACTTGCCAACAAAAGCACGGTATGCCGGTTTCAAACAGTCTATCAACATTTAAAAGTCATGCCAACCTTTTTTTGTTGACTTGTTTTTCAGGGTTGACGTTAAATTATCAGTGTTTAATTATTTTCGCTTTGGCGTGTCATAGTATGGACACAGTAATGGCGGATAGCAACCGGTTGTCAAGAAAGTGAAACCCAAGAATCGACGCCCTGATTAAACCAACAAGTTTTCGTGCGCTGTTGGTCTCCGTAGTACCGGTCAGACGATAAAGTGGACCAACATTTTGTTTACAATGGGAGACCTTGAAGCGCTTGGTGGCAGCAAACACAACGGTCCCACGTGACTCTTGCGCTATAGTGCGCACACTCAAAATGACGCAAACAAAAGTAGACTGATCACGTGGGACCGTCATTTGCTGCTACCAAGCGTCTCAAAGTGTCCTATTTTCGCTAAACGGTTCTGATAATATTTTTATCAAAATTATTCGTCAAAAAATTGAAATACACAAAAATTAGCTCATTCTCTCCAGAAAGATAAAAACGCTCTATCACAAAATATTTCTTCACAATTGCAAAAAGAAATTTATTCCACGAATTTAGTTATGCTTTTTGCGCACAAGTAATTTCGCATTACATTTGCACCTCATAACAATTATTTTAATGAAAATACCAAGTTGAAGCATGTTATTATTGTATAGAAAATTAAATAAACCATCTCATCTAGGAACTAATCATATCTGTTAATATGCTTATTTTAAGACTTATAGATTCATTTACATGTAAAATATCTTGGCGGCTTTGTACAGAAGAATAACGTTCAATTAAAAATAACATGGTCAGTTTACACCGGAAATATGTTTATAACGTCACTGTAAAAACAACGTTTAGAATTTAAACACATTTCTAAGCAAATTTTGGAACATAATTACGAATATGTTTAAATGATAAACGTGCTTAACTTTTTAAACACGGAGAATGAAATTCGTTCAAATCGTGAACGCAAATTCACTCTTAAAAGAATGAAGATATTTCTGTATGTCGTGGCTAAATGTTGTGTGAAATAGGTACAGTTGTTTAAATTCTAAGCGCATTTCTTACAGTGATTGACACCAATTAAGATGAATTTTGTACAACCCTGATTTTACCCGACAACATGCACCGCCAGTTTTTGCATTTAAAGGATACATTTTAAACTTTAATAATTTTATTTTGTTTTACATTGCTTGTTTGGAATGTACGCAGTTACAATTTACACAATCTTGGACTCAAATTTGTTGTTTTAGTACTTTATGCCAAGCACAGTTGACGGTTTGTGACTTTAATGTCAAAAATGTTTTTTTTTAAAACCTCAATTTTGTTTACCGAAACAACACAACATGCACATTGCGCTGCCAACGGTAAAATATTGGGCATATGGCCACAACTAAAAGACAAATCTGATGTATTGCAGTCGTGATCTTTGTTTCAGGGCCAGCGAGATTAGAGTTGGCCTACTATTTAGTTTCACATTAAAAACACGAATGTAGGCCTATCCGAAAGCGAACGGTCAAAAATATCCATCCCAATTTTAAATAGAAACTTAATTGATGAAACCGTTTGTGAAGCTATGAAAGCAGTTTACGAAAACAGCATAGTCAAAGAAAATGTTGAAGGGTACAGTTTTACTTTTCCCACAAGAAGCACGTCTGACCAACATAACTGAAATATTGGCATCCTTTCACACTGGCAAATAAGAAACACATTATCTCCGAAATCTGCACGGTTGGTGTGAAGTGCGCCCTCAAGTTCAGCGCGCCGCTGGCAACCGAGTGGATGATGTATTTGCTTTTCCGAGTGCCCTGTGAAAACGTTTTCTGGCCGTGTCCCCGCCGTTCGGGTACGAGACCAAGTTTACACGAACAGATCGCCCGAACTCGGCCAACACGTCTCATGCTCAATGTGGGGTTCCTCAACAGCCAAAGCCGGAGGGCGCTGTTCAATTTTAGTGGACTCTTTATTCATAGCAGACATCCACTCCTTCACTGCAAATACCTTCATCGCACCATCCCTCTAGCAACTAGAATCTCCCTTTTCTCCGTCTAAATGGTGTTTTTTTTGTTGCTCCTTCTCAAATCTACTTCTGCAACCCACCTCCCCAAAACATACAACCATGTCGCTCCCCAATTCACATTCTTTTCAAGCAACACACTAGCACTGCTGCACCTATCGAAAGAGCAGATGCACATAGCACGAGCAAAATTCGCAATAGACCTATTGCATCGGCGGCCATGACAGGGGGCATGTTTTCTTATTTAAATGATGTGACCACGGATACACAATGCTTAATTACTCGTGCATGACGCACAGTGACAGTGTGACTGCCCCATGTAATGGCCGGCCGAGCAAAGGGTCTATTTACCACACACACCTCATTCACCAGCTTGCCGTGAAGATATCCACAACTGGCCTCCATTTACACATTCCCCCACTATTTCTGCTATCACGTACACTGCCACATGCAGAATCACATCATTTCCATGTTAGCTCATTCGATTTCGTCTCATGAGTTCGTTCACACCCATTTACCCGTTCACAGCATTTATTATATCACATTGACGCTATCCACTTCAGATCAAGAGCGCCCTCTTCTGTTTGTTTCTGTCACTCATCATTAAACGGCTTGTGGGAAAGCAGAAAAAATACCTGTTGGGAATTCGGAATGTTTTTCTTTAGTTTTCATTGGGAAAACCCGACTTAATCAATAATCAATTGGTGCTGCGTCACGCGTAATCGATTTGGACTGCTGATAGCTGGATGCCTTATTACCGCCATTTGAAGTGTGAAAGAAGACCCGATAAAGAAATTAAACTAATAAGTCTAACATTATTCCGTTTTATAATTCTTAAAATGGAAGCATCAACAAACCAAATTTAAACTTAGGCATAATTTTTATTTTTTAAGCGAATATTGTACGAGGATTTTAGCCCATATTACGTAAATAACCACTTCAAATATCCGAGGACCGTTTGCCCGAACGTGTGAGCCTAAATTGGCATTTTCGCAAGTTTCAAAGGTTCTGCACTTGCGAAATTTTACTCTATACATTCGTACCGTATAGTTAAAGTGGATGTCAAATGAGCTATTTTGATACTAGGTATAAGGGATCACTCTGAAAGGTTTTTGAAAATTCCCTGAATTTGGAGAAATCTTCAATCTTCAAAAATGACATCCCAGGCATATCATTGCTGACCGTCATATTTGTGTCTGTTGTGGAATTATACGTATCATTTTCAGTGCTGCACCCAATGTGAAACGGAATGGTAGAGCAATTTAATATAACTCTACACACTGTCGGCGAACTGTACTTACGACGCCGCCTAAATCAAATGGGTTTAATTAACGCCTAACCAAGTTTTGTTTTGTTTTTGTCTACAAGTATAGCGCGTGCCACCGTTTGGACGCTTCTCGCGTGCTAAGCATTTTGCCCCAGTGGCTTAAGCTCCGGCCTTGTGTGTAGGTATAGGGTCCTAGGATGAGCTGCCCGATCACGAAGTCCTTCTTGAAGTTGTGACCCTTCTGCATGACCTGTACTAGAAGGAATGAATCTTCCATAAAGGACATCGGCAGCACGTAGCTCAGTGACTCGGTGAAGACTGGATCGGTGGTACCCCGCACCCCGGGTGTGCGGCGGCTTTTGACCTTGTCGCTGCCGCACATGAGGCACACTTTAACGTAGGTTTCTAAAATAGAAAACAAGATCAAAACAGTAGGTTTTTGTTCATTTCTTTTAAAAAGTGGATTTCGTTCTAACCTAGTATTAGCAACCATATAACATACCTGCCCAAAATACTATCCATGGGAAGAAAACAGGAAATTTGTAATCTCCAATTTGGATGTGGAAGTAAAAAGGTTGGTGTGATCACTGCACTGCTTTATGTAACCAGATAAATTATTTTACTAAACGTTGGTGGATTTTTTACGATATCCCTGGAAACATACGGATTGAGGGCACGAATTTTCAGAATGGTAATAAGAAAAATATGACATGATATAATATGTTATCAAAATTTCGGGGGAGCGTCAAAAATGTGATCTGGTCACGCTCCTTTAAAGGCACAGGCTCGTCAGCAATGCGCGCGCGCCGGGTTCGTGCCGCGAAATACGCAGTTCCATGCCTTTGCTATGGAGCTGCGTGTTTCGTGGCACGAATTTGGCGCGCGCGCATTGCTGACGAGCCTGTGCCTTTAATGTTTGTCGTTCGGCAAACAGACTTCCAGACTGCAATTTCAGCTAAAAAGGTGCGAATTTGGCAAATTTTGACTTTCTGTCACATTGGGACGTCATTAGAGCCGCGATTCAGTCTTTTCGCCAGTATGCCCAAGGCTTAACGCAATTGGAAAGACAGCTAAAAATCGATGATAACGACTTTCAACCACATTACCATGGATTTTTCTTCTTCCTGTTACGACCGGACGTATCAAGTATCTGGAGCCTCCAAATTACACTATTCCAACATTTATTATTTCTATATCTGTTTGCATTGGATATCTCTCGGGCTGAAAAGGCTCAATTTGATAAGGGTGGGTACTGAGGTGTCAGTAACTCTATCTGAAATAACACTCACGAATCGGCAGGGATATTATAAGGATGTTGTGACGTCAATGGCTTGCCAATTTTCTGCCATCGGCGAGGCGTCGTGCAAGTGAAAGCATTTAGGGGAATGTTACCTATTTTTGTTCCCCGGTATTCTCTGTTTTTTCCCCGAGATCTGACAGTCGTGAAATGCAAATCACACTCAGAAGTGACATGTGCACCGCAAGCTCAGTAAACACGGAGCCACTGTCGGGGCAGTGCGTGCATGGGAAGGTTGTCGAATCTCTTTAAGATTGTTGTATACATGGTTTTATTGAAGATTATGCCGGTGGATCCGCCATGGGTGAAAAGTGATGGATTGTAAGATAAACCAATTTCATGGCTATTGAAAAAATTGATTCGGAGGATGCTTGGCATGACACACATTTCATGATTTCGTTTTCAAAGAGTTGACAAATCCTAACATGGATAAAATGAATAACAATTGGAAGCCTTACCTAGGTTTTCTACATTGGTTCCTTTTTCTGGAACAATCCCCCTTGCTCTGACGATGAAACAGGATAATCTGTCCTGAGACGGAAGATAGGCTAAGGACAGATAAAGGCGACCCAAATCTCCAGCAATCTACGATATGAACAATCAAAAGTTTGATTACAAAATAAGAATAAAACAGAAACAGGTTATCATTTACCAAATGCATCACAACCAAACATAGGATGAGGGGAAATATATGGGGCCCATCAGGATTCTAACCCGAGACTTATGACTCTGGACAGATGCTCCACCAGCTGAGCTATGAGGCACAGTGGTATACTCCCTCTAGTTTTCCCCAAGACCTCTGACACACACCGGGCAGATGGTCTACTGGTTGAGCTATTAGGCACAGTGATATAATACCTCAGTATTTTCCCTATGAGCCTAATATTTCTCTTGGTGTTGCATGGACCACCGTGTCTCATAGCCCAGCAAGCAGAGCTATAAGAGAAGAACATAACTTAATGCAACAAAATTCAACTAAATTGAAAACAGCACATGCATATTTAACTGTTTTTCTGCGTCTGGTACCTCAGCTTTCTTCTGCAGTCTCTTCTTGAGTTCCTTCTGTTTACCGTCCATGTCACAGTCTGACAGCGGGATGACCGTGTGCGCAATGGCGCACAGTTTGGTACAGTTCTCAACGTCGTAAACACTCAATCTAACTGCCTGCTGGCTGAAGTCCTTGGAAGGATCGACGGGGAACTCCATGGAGTCGTCGAAGATTGGGTTAAGGGTGTCTCGAACCACCTTGGATTTGAGGATGACCTTCTCGTCCGGAAGAACGGAGCCGTGCACGATGGTGTCCGCCCCCTCTTGTTGACCTTTGGCCGGGAGGTCGGTGACGTTGTACAAATTTACCGTAACCCTGGCAAAAACCAACCAAAAACAAAACATTTTGTCAGTTGACATTCTCTGTGATTCTTTCCCTGCCTTTCACCTCTGGTGTCGTGGATTCGATTCCCAGGCGTGTATATGGATTGGGTTTGCACTCCCTACTTGACCGCGTGGGTTTTCACCGAGGAGATTTCTTTGGGGTTTCCTCCCACTTCTAAAACTACATCTCCTTCGTTTTCCTCTCAAGTTGATAATAAAGTAAAGTTAAAGCTAATACCATAGCTTATGGCATGAAGAGCCTTAGTTACCGCAGATGCCATACAAATTAACTGCATTTCCAGTGGGTTCTCAGTGAGTTGTTGTAACATTTTAAATCTGAATTTAAAAGCTGGTTACATGATTGGCAATGCTCCAGAACCCTGGTCAATGTGTTTCCAGGGAAACCTTACTCACAACAAGTGGAAGACTGAAGTGGTAGCAATGAAATGATTCCTCTTAAAATCTTTGAACCGAAAACATCTTTGAGCCGAAATAAAACCAACTAATGATGAATTTATGTAAAAGAGCGGTCTCACCTCTGCCTGTGCTGCTCGTACTTGATAGCTAACGAGATGGTACCATAAACCTCCTCTGCTACCTCTTCGTCCTTCTTGTTCTTTTTACCGCTGCTAACCATAGCTGGTTTACTGTAACCGGTGTCTTCTGTCACGTACAACTCGGGTTTGATCTGCCCCAGTTCACACGTGTAACTGCAAAGGGAGCGTAATAACATCGTGTATTGAATGGGGGTCTAATTTAACACCAGAAAGCCAGACATTTTCAATTATGTCTGATAGATATAAAATGTGTCTAAAATATATAAAAGGTATCTAAAGTGTATCAAAGGATACTCCCATAGACACAAAACATATATAAAATGATCAACGTAACATCAAAGGATATCCAAAGAAATCAAAGGATATCCATATGTACCCAAAGGTATCAAAAAACATCACAGGGTATTGAACAAGACATCAATAATACCCATAAGGTATCGGGGGTACCCCCAAAGGTATCGGGTGCAGCCAAAAGGGTATCGGGGGGTACCCACAAAAGGTATCACAGTTTACCCAAAAGGTATCAGACTGTACCATGAATTTGCCGAATAAAATAAATATTGGGGGCCCCCACACATACAGGTGTGAACTCACTGACAATCGCGGACGTCCCTAGGTAAAAAGTTACTCAAAGGTATCAAGCGGTTATATCAATGATATCAAATATCAAATGGGGATTCTAAATATATCAAATGGTGTATATCATGTCTATAACATCCAAAGGTGTCAAAGGTCATCCAATGGGTATATATAAAAAGTACACAATATCGAAAGGTAACACATGGTATTAAATGAGTATTCAATTATATCAAGGTGGTGTCCAAAGCTAACAAAAAACCATTTCTAGAATGACAAAGATGCCAAATGAGTATTAATAGATATTAACTTTAATAAAAAACGAAGCAACTGAAGCAGCCCTACCGTAGAGACTCCAGACTTCGTTTTCGTTTTCTTTCGGGTGTCGGTGGTGCCGAGAGCGTGTTCCTTCGGACATCTTCGCTAGACTTCGACACCTCTTCGGCAGACGAAAGGCTGTCCTCTTCGCTATAATACGGGTCAGTTCCTGGGGAAAATTAAACAGGGATTTGAAGGGTTAAACACAGAGAACCGTTGAGATGCATTAAATGTATCGATCCCAGTTATTTCAGGCAGGTGTGTTTTGGGGCCATTGTTGACACAGCAAATTATATTTAAACATTGGGATTATGATTTAATGAACTCCGCAGCGGAGTGGCATCTCTAAATTTGAACATGTCAAAGACATGGCCTTAACGCTGTGCTGCTTGGGGTAAAATCCGATGCTAAAGAAGCAAATTGCTAGCGTGGGTGTAATCTGGGCATCCAGCAAAGGTAGGGGATTTGATAAGATTCCTATCACCTGCATTTGAGTTGAAATCCTGTGGCGTTTTTTTTCCCACGGTCCCATCTAGCGAAAACATTTCCATTCACTCAAGGTCTTTTCTTCCGATTGACCTTTCATGTTCAAGAAATATTTGAAAGCAAAGTCGATTTTCCATGAATCGTAAAAATTATATTTATGATGAGCTAACTCATAACTAATACACCTGTCACAGACGAATAATGTAAATTATTGTATGTAGTTTTATTCTTAAAACGTTCTAAATGTATAGTGATATTGATGGTTCTACAAAATAATGTTATTGGGAAAATATAATTGTTGAGATTTTAAAGGCGCAATGTATCATTTGCAAGATTAAACTTTTTACGGATTCCTGGAATGAGAGCATAACACATCTTAAGAAAAATGTTGGTGAATAGCATGTAGACATTTTAGCCTCAATGCTTCAGAATTTGTTTCAAAATTCAGGCATGTTTTTGTGTTAACTAAGTGGTAAATAAATGCGTGTGAACACACATTAAAATCACCTTCAGTTGTTAATTTCTTACAGAAAGTAACTTCTTGGACAGAAATATATTCATGTGGCGTTTGTTAATATTGCTATCAACACTTAGTATTTTTCTTGTCAACTCGTGAAGTCACTAAATGTTGGGTCATTGCAAATGATACAATGGGCCTTTACGGTTCGTTAAATTTATTTAGTACAAAAATGTACATTTACATGATACATTACATGTATTTTTGAAGGAGCTTTTTTTTTCACTCGCAAAGATGCACAACACTATAGTTTCAAGACCCATATGGCGCGTGCAGGGGACCGTATCTAAAATCGACTTTAATACTGCCGTGAAACTTCCGGCCTGTCTTCAAGGGAAATTTGTTCTCACGAATTTGCGTCCATACGGGGCCCCCTTCGTCTTCTATTGACTTAGCAAGAAGAGCTGAGATAAATATTGTTTCAGATCGTTGGGAATACGCGGACGTCTGGAAGCGTGAGCAGAGATTTTCAGCGTCCGCGTTTACTCCTCACTGCTCAAATCCCTGCAGTAGGTCTGCTGAATTTTCCACATGAATTTTTTTTTTTACCAGATCGAAATATCAGACGTCTATTTCATGTTACGTAAACGGAACACGACGAAATGTAGTTTTATGTTTTGTCTGGTTTGTCGGTTTATTGTAAATGTACCTTATCATAAAGTTTAAACTGGGGAAAGTTTAACCAGTTGACGCCAGGATTATTTTTGGCAAAAAAGGGACCATGAATGTAGGCCTAACCACTTTTAAATGGTGAGGCAACATCGATCTGACCAATAGGAAAGGAGGTCAATGTGTGCATTGACGCGATAGACCTTGCATATGGCATGCATGGTGAAGGAACCATGATCGGAGCAATGCGTCGCCTTTCCTGAGACGAAATGGCCGACAGATGCTGCATTCAGGGAAACGTTTACTAGTCCATTGTATATACACGTCAGTGGGCTCGCCACCAGGCAATAACATGTTGCTCTTTCGTCGACAGAGGGCAGTGGTTTACACAAACCGACTTAAGTAGTCCTGTTACTCGTTCAAACACGCGCGAGGCGCACTCCTTTAAAGACATGCATACGGGCTCTTAGGAACCATTAACGGGTTCTGGGTAAACTCTTGCCTAATGGAGCTCTGTATGCGTATGGAATCACAATCCAGATGTGTTAATGCGGCATCCATATCATCTAATCAGACTGTATGCAAGGTCATGCTGCCCCTGAGGCTGTTGCAATCAGTTTTAAATTAGTTTGTTATTTTTATTTATTTGTTTATTTATTTTTTGCCAGCTCATCTAAAATCCAGCCAATTTACTCCCGGTGTACAGCACGATGCCTCCCGAATACAAAATCAGTTCTTACGAATCCATTTCCACGATTTTGCATTGTTACCATTTCGATTTAAAGTTATACCAAGACAGGCAAAATTGAACGGTTCATGAAAAAGCCGTCTGCTTTTTTTTATTATCCAGTCCCGGTTTCCAACGCGCAACATCGATCAGCATCCGATGAATACTATTTTACGCCATCGCCGATCACTTTAGGGCTCGTAAACGGTCCCCAAAGTGGCCAAACAAGTATTGCGTTGCATATCGCGGAAACCAGGAATACATGTATAGCCGGGTCTTACATGGAAAATTGAGAACAGATATATACATTTGACACTACGACTACTTTTGAGTTCTTTAAAGCGAGTATCGGGTATACATGTGTTTCGGTATTTGTTTTCATAACATGAACAAGACATAATTATTGGGTTGTTTAATGTATCCAAATTCATGGATGTTTCTTGTGACATTGCCTAGTGATGAGCTATTTCAATCACTGTTACTTTAAATTCGATTTTGTATGGTTTGAATTCATTATGCATACATTAGTTTTTTCTGTAGACTATAGGCCTAGCCATAATACAAGAAATTTTATTTGTGTACGTTTACATGTTTTACAGAAATTTTATACAATGAACATTTTCTATACATGCATACATGTTAAAAACAAAATTATTTAAAACAATCGATAGCTGGTGTATAAAATTGTCTTCAGCCACTTCAATTTGGCCTGAATTACAATTTTGCCCAAGTGAAATGCAAATTCTGAACACTTGACCGACATATGAGAAAAGTCGTATTACACCCGTGGGCTAGTTCTTCTAGTTTGACATTTCGAGATTACTTTAACATGAAAAATGCAAAGTTTCTGGAGTGGTTTTTGATCGAAATTACCGCGAAAATCGGTATTCCCTTTCACGAGAACGGTGGATATATAGTGATGTGCAAATTTTTTCCAACATTTGACATCTGAAGAAATTTATATTTAATGCCTCACAGTGCCTGATTCACATTTTTACATGGTTTACTTTAAAGGCCCAATACACATTTGCATAACAGCATTCTCTGATTTAGGGCACAACATATCTATAGAAGAATGTTAGTAAACTAGCATGCAGGAATTTCAGTTACATAGATGCAGCAATGCTTTAGAAAACCTGTAAAAGCATGTTTTTTTGCTAAAAAATGTATGCGCGCACCCATTTTAAAAAAAATAAAAACCACCTAAAGTTGTTAATTTCTGACAGAAAAAAACATATTGGACAGAAATGAATGTATGTGGTATTTGTTACAATTGCTATCAACACCTTAAGTAAGGTTTTTCTTGTCAACTCATGAAGTAAAATGTGGGTCATTGCAAATGACCCATATACAGTTGGAGTCAAAAGTATACATGCAACTGTATGCAACCAAGTGTTAAAATAGGTGTGCTTACACCATTTTTGTAACAGTCTTTACTAAAGTCTTGATTTTGTGGAATTCCTCACGTGCATGCAGTACTTAAAACATAGCTTGTACACCTTGCAATGGTTCTGGTAGTCCTGTTTACCATTTTGGGTGATGATGGTAGTGGTGTACATGTATTTATTCTTCAGACTTCAACTGTACATAACCCTAACCAGTTGGTCCTGTGGAAAATTGTGTACAAATGCTAGGAATGTCTGCTTTATATTGTTCACATGTTATAAAATACAAAATGGTTGTGAGCACAGCTCACATTAATATCTGCCAGACATTTTATCTAACCTTTCATCCTAAATTAATGTCCAGTGTTTGAATAATTTTGCACACAACCGTATACTTTTATGCAGTAAGCATTCGACATGATAAACATACGTGTATTTCATTATCAAGTGGTGCAGACGGCTGCAGTATTCAATGGATAATAATCAATAGGAGAACCCCGCCAAGCGTATGCAACAGTCGTTTATCTTCCGGCGGTTTTTAAGGGGGAAACAAATGCACCTACCGTGCGCGGGAAAAAAACGGCGGGGACGAATTTATCTTGTCATATACGGAATAATAGTGGCTGGTGGCTAGTTTTGGCTGAGAGGGGGCAGGGTGCAATGTTTATAAATAGCGATGGGTATATGTGATAAAATGATAGATTTTTGCCGCAATGGGTTGGGATGGATACTAAATTCTAATTTTGCTGGACAGCTGACTGTTTTAGAGTACTCCTGAGCAGAAAAAATTGATTTATTTATGAGTGTATGACATATTTATAGACAAACTATCAGCATTTTAAAGTAGCCCCCTGACCTATTATGTGTGTGATTAATTTTAAATTACCGGATGCGTGAAGCTACTCATCCCCTTTACAAATCCTTCAAAAATATGATTTTATTTTATCGGTTTTCACAGAAAAAAACAGGTTATTAAGGTATATAGATTGCGAGGGGAGTTATTACTGCATGTGCTATTAATACAAATTCAAAGCGGCGGAATTTTGCTTCGTGAATATTTTTTACAGAACCTCAATAAAATGGCCTTTGCATGTTTCACGCGAGGAGCGTCTGAAGTACTGACGTTCTTCCTTTCACATGCACACTTGATATCTGGATAACCAGACTAAATTTTTGTTGCAATGTGGTGAACACGGCAGGTGTGAAGTACAGAATCAATACCATGTCTACAGTGAGAATTGCATAAAGCAGCCAGAGTGTTTTGTTGCTAGGCACTGGCGTGCACCACGTAGCAACAACAGCATGGTGTGTGTGGACTTTAAATTTGCACCACCATTTAAAGGTGACGAAATCGGTGCGCCAAACAGAGTGCAAAGGTGACATGCAAGAGGCTACTTTTGTCGTATGGTCTACCATGAGAAGCTTAACTGCGATAGCCAATAAAGAACTTGAAATACACCATGACAGATGGTGTACAATATCAAATTATGTTTAAAGATATGATTAATATGCCGTCGGCAACACAGTGTCAAATTAATTATAACTTGGGAAAAGAATGTGTCGATGTAATTGGAAATACAAACTTACCTGGTTGAACGTGCTTCAGCTCTGTCCGTCCCACGGGATTTGTCACCAGAAAATGGAAGGCTCTCTCGGAGGGGGTACTCGCCGAGCGTTTGTGATAGTTTCTGGCGGGAGATCTGGCTGGGGATTTGACCGGGGACTGGATGATAGCCGTGGTGGATTCAGAGTTCTTGAGTTTCCTTCGCCAGCCCTCGCAACAGCAGCACAATATGTCCAGTATGGCGATGATCCCCATGATAATTCGCTCCGTAATGCACGACTTCGGTATAACAGACTTGAAGTGGGTAACCTTACTTAGACCAGAGGCGTCTATGTGCTCGTCCTGCTTCGAGAGACTCCCACGGATTCCGCACGGGGCTTAGCCGTTTATCGTCAAATTAGGGAAAGATCCTAAGAGATCAACCGAGCTCATCAAACCAGTTTAGGGTTTCAGATCTGCTCGGCAAGGCGTGAAGCTAAGCGAAGCCTGGCATCCCTTGGTGTTTCTCGGGCCGTGTCAGTCAACTCTGGGCTAGACGCGGGACTTGGACGAACAGGCAGACCCTCATGTACGAGCTGGCTTGGCCAAAATGTCGCACTCTCTTATTGTCCGCTACAAAAATATAAAGACCGTCCCACCAGGCCGGCGAAAATGCCACGGCTGCCGTTTGATAAACCGAAGTACATTAGGATTCGCCTCCTGTCAAATCTCTGCTGGGAAATGGAGAAAACAAACAAGGATTTTTCAGAGCGATATGCCACTCGTCACGTAGGACTAATAAAAATCGAATTCCGTTCATTTGAGAGATGCCTCCCTTTGAATACTGAGCGGCCCATAGGATGCATATTGCCCGTGGGTATGCAGTCAGTCCTACGTATGTCTCGTTTTCAGTATGGCCGCTAAATGTGAAAGAGTAGTTATTCTGAATTTGAAGGGTTTGTCCACGCTTGTATAGCAAAACAAACTAGAGCACGTACGGCCATTGTGGGCCAATTTAGCCTATCTTAGACAAACTGAAACATTCTGGTAAACGGGCCAAGACCAACGGCGTAAAACGTAATACCGCTTGGTCTTTCACCTTTCAACTCATACAACAGACGAATCAGATCACTACTCTTTCGTTTGCCGAAGACTTAGACCTTATGGCACAGAATCTGAAGCAAATATTTTGCAAATTGCACTTTAGTATTCTGCGAAGATATCAAATTTAAACAAGAAATTACAGTATTTGTGTAAATATCAAACTTTATTCCTAGACTGACAATACGAAATAATTTACACACAAAGGGTACATTTTAGGATTCCCTGTTCACAACATTAAATGTATGCCTTCAGTCACATATAGTCACGTCTGTTCGATCAAAATGTACGTAACATTCCATTTTAATTTCAGGTAAACTGGTTAATTAAATTACACAGTTCGTTGGGAAACACTGGATCAATTGAATTAACATTGGATCAATGTACCCCTCCTGCGAATGAGTTTAATTATATGATGTGGAATATACGACCACCTAGAAATGCCAAATGCCCACAGAACATCCCACTCCATATGCTTCTCCTTAAAGGAACTTGTCCAGATTCTTCCGGAAAATGGATTTCGTTCTAACCCAACAATCATATAAAATTCCTCCCCAAAATACTATCCATGAGAAGAAAACAGGAAATTTGCAATCTCCAATTTGGAAGTGGAAGCAAAAATGTTGGTGTAATCAATGCACTGCTTTATGGAACCAGATAAATTAGTTTACAAAACAGGGGTGGTTTTTTCACGATATCCTTGAATATATACGAATGAAATTTCAGAATGGTAATAAGAAAAATATGACAAATGATATGGTATCAAAATCTCAACACCCATGAGAATAATTTGGGGCCGGGTCAAAATGTGATCTGGACACGCTCCCTTAAAGGGCCTAAAAAAATCAGACAGTTTTTCATTCTATAATATAGACCGTATCGAATAGCTGCCATCTTGTGATGGGGCACCTTTTGTTACTTAAACCGTTCAACAGTGGAATTGAAGCACAACATGTGCAACCATGCATGTCCTCAAGGAACAAAGAAACTGCCCCACGAAATGGCTGCTATTCGATTCGGTCTACAAAGACATTGCAAGTGTTAATTTTATTTTTAAATCGGAACGAAGCAACCTTTACAGTAGTAGTAAAAATTATCAGAACACATGATCATTATGATCAAAGGAAAGAAAATGCTTATGAACAAAAAAAAGACAAAATATTGACAAATGCATCTTTGGGAATTAAGTGTCTCCATGTTGTTTATCTTCAAATCCCTAACCTTAAAAACACAGTCACTAAAATCCATTTTTGCATTCCCTGGGCAGCTAACAAAGGAACTAGAAAGCCAGGGAAGAAATTTCCCTGCGGATGATGTTCTTCCCGTTTGTTTTCTTTCACTCTCTAGTTTTTTTTTCTTGTTTTTTTTCTCGGCATGTGTTAGTCTACGAAGAAAAAAAATGCACTTTACCAATTACTTCACCGAGGGGAATTGTCAATGCATGTTTCGTTATTTGTCGAATGCGGCGAGAATGTGAACAGATCTGGACAAAATGTCACTGCATTCAGAGTACTTCGTGTTCAGCGCAGGCATCGGAAGTGGTACATTTAGGGCACACATGGATAACTCGATCCTTCTAAATCCGTATACATTTTCTTAATTACTGAATTTCAGCGTATACTGACGCACCGACACGACGGATTTCCGGATTTTACGAATGGTATATAGATGTGTCTTTCCATAAAGCGGGAGCCAAAGTGACATTTTGATGCATTTTAAAAATATATTTTTAAAGTTACAATTTTGTTAAAAGAAGGACCTGTGCAATTTTTGAATAGTGTAGAATATTTAAAATAGTTTGGAAACGGTTAGACATGTCCAAATGACCTGACCAAAATGGTGCTGCTATGTAATGTGACCGTTTGCAAGCGGCAGGTGTGAAGTACAAAATATGTGGGAGAGAATGGCATAAAGCAACCATGATGTTGGTTACTTGATGTTGGTTACTTGGCATTGGATACTTGGCTTTGGCGTGCACCACGTAGCAATACCATGTCACGTGACTTCTAAACTGAACCTCCATTTTTTTCATGGCGCCAGCGATGCTGCTAGCGTTACACGCAATGGCAACTTAAAATGTGTTTCTGATTAGAAAGCAGGCGTCATAAAAGTACGCAACTGAAAGAGAAAAAAAACCTGCCAAACAAATAAATAATAAAAATCAAATAATCATAACTATATTGCTGGAAATAATCTGGACTGAATCTTTTATGCACGCATGACCAGCAATGCAATCAGATAAGACCGAAGCACGACATCTGATATTCGACTGTCTAGTCGAGTAATTACTCAAATTAACGACATACCGTCTCGCGTCAACTATGGTAAATTATCCTCTTGCGGTTACCGTTGATAGCCTAAATCCATCTGGTTGGTTTTAAAGCATGTGTACATGATTTGGAACGTCCCAAAGTTCATTTGACCGGAAAACCTTATTCAAATGGAAAATAGAAGTGGTTCCAACTGTCCAATGCAGTGGTTCCGCCCGAGATATATTTTTTTATGATAAATGATAACTGAAGTTTAATTTATATATGAACGTGTGCACACACACATCTTTTACCAAAGAGTCCTCATATGAATGAAACTAGCAGTGGGGGATCCAGCCTCATTAAAATACAGGAATACAAAGGAAAAGCGGGGGCTACAGCCACCTGAAATCCATTGTATTCCTGTACTTTAATGAGACTGGATCCGCCACTGACTAGGCCCATGACTACCATGGTATTATGGTCCAACTTTCAGTGCAGTATAACAATGGTACCAGCCTAAAAATTATAGAAGCTTCGCACAGTTTCTCGAAAGCTTGGACAAAGTTATTTATTGTTTTCTCAGAACGTAGATGAGGTACTGAGCTGACTTATACACAGGTTGGTTTTTTTTTTATCATACACATCCTCAATCACACATGAAGATAACGCCATTTGTAATAGTTTTCAAATCATGTAATCTGTCTTTAAAAGTTAAAGGTCTGAGAATAGGATGTAAAATCGTCTTGGTTAAAGTCATGAAATGTTGTTGTTGTTGTTGCTGTTGTTGTTGTTGTTATTGTTAACTTATGGCATCTTCGGCAACTAAGGCCCTTTATGCCATCAACTATACGGTTTTAGCTTTAGCTATGCTTTGTTATCAACTTGAGATGACGAAGAAGGAATTGCAGTTTTAGACGTGGGAGAAAAACCACAAGAGAAACCCCCTAGAGAAACCCACGCGGTTAAGTAGGGACTGCAAACCCAATCCATATTACACGCCCCGGATTCGAAACCGGGACACCAGAGGTGAAGGTTTTCATATTTAAATAAAGTGACAATAGATCTACAAAGTGCCTATACTCGTGCATGACGCACAGTGACAATGTAACTGCCTCCTGTCATGGCATCCTGTGGGAAGGGTCTATTATGCATGTTGTTGCTATGTGGCGCACGCGATGAAGAACCACTACGCCAACCCGACCGCACTGTCATGAGATGCACAAAAATCTTTCCTCTTGGCGAAAAATGATAAAATCTCTTTCAAATGGTAAATGTCTATTGATCCCAAACCCGTTAACATTCTATAAATTCTACACTACGACTAACAGATATGTGAGCAAATTATATGAATACTTACAATCGCTGAAAACTGTTCCACACCTGAATAAACGAATGTAAAAACGCACATGCTGTTCTCTGCTCTCTCGCACACAAATGAAACGAAACCGCGTTCGACCATACCTATAAATATACTTTATAGGTTTACACTATATTAGTTCAGCCGTGTGGAAGTCGTATATAATCGCCTTTAATGGGTTAGTGTCCTAATTAATCACTTTGAATTAGTCGCCTACTTTCGAATCTGGAACAATTGAGAGCAATTAAGGATATTAGCCCGTGCGTCAGAGAGGGAACGGTGGGATGTTTCGCCGTCTGGTCTGTGTTGTCTATCAAATCCGGTTCCACAAATATGACATAGAATATTACTGTCAACATGGTTATATGTGCCCTGCAGCCGATTTCACGAAACTTTACGCAATTGCGTAAGTCCACTTATGCCATAAGTTATTGCGTAACTTGCGCAATAAGTTAATAAGCGTTTCACGAAAGATGCGCCACATCAGGATGTGGCGCAACTCGCCGACTTACGCCATAAAATGTGGCGTAACTTGCGCAATGGTTTTTGGTGGCGTAAGTTGGAAAAATGTGTCGTAGGACAGTGGAAAATGGCGATAATGCAGCTAGCTACACGTGCTTATTTACCGCATCGTCAACGAACTGAACCCCAGCCTTCCGTTTGTAGAAAACGGCCTTTATCGGTGAAATCTGCGACTCGACGCATTATGACTCGCGACGGCAGCCATGATGACCGTGCAAAATTTGTGAAAAACAACGACGTATGTTTTATGTACGACTATTTTATCAAGCGCAAGCATCAAATAGTCGTTGATAAACTAGAAATTAGCCTCGTCCTAGAAGTTACAAGTGCTAAAGTGAAAAAATAAACGTTGCGCAGCTAAGAAGAGTTTCGTGAAATCGATTTTAAGTAATTGCGCAGCTACGGCATAACTTTATGGCGTAAGTCTTGCGCCATAACCGTTTATGGCGCAAGTTACGCACTGTTTCGTGAAATCGGCTGCAGCTTTGCTAAAAGGTAGAATAAGTCGCGCAGGCTAGGTCGAGTTTTTGCGACCATAAGGAGAAATACGAGGCAGATCCACGCTCATTAAAATACAACAACACAATGGAAATTCCTGGCGGTGCCCAGATACCGCCGGGAATGTCCATGTTCCAGGAATGTCCATGTTCCGGGAATGTCCATGTTTTTTTTGTATTTTAATGAGCGTGGATCTTCCGCAGATTTCTTCTTATGGCCGCGAAAACTCGACCTAGCCTTCGCGACTTATTCTACCTATTTGCAGAGCGGGGCGCATAGGTATGGATATGGCTTATACCAGATATAAAAACATATAATAGCCGAATTAAGGTAGACTTCTTACGTCATTTCGATCTAATAGTTAACAGTTTAACATACAAAACTTTACTGTAGTTGCAAGATTTAACGTTTCAGTAAACGGATTACTGGAATAAGAGCATAACATTTTTAAAGAAGAATATTGGTAAACTAGCCTGTAGAAATTTCAGCTACATCGGTGCAGCAAAGCTTCAGAAAACCTTTAAAATACATGCATAAGTTTTGTGGGTGGTAAAAAAATGTGTGCACACACTTTTTAAACCACCTTCAGTTGTTAATTTGTTTTACAGGAAGTATACCATGTTGAACAGAAATTAATGCATGTGGGGTTTGTTACCATTGCTAACACCACTTTGAGTAAGGTTTCTCTTGTTAACGGCTCTACTGAACGCAGGCGATTTAGCTACATTTTGTTGAAAAAAATAAATAAAATGTACAACTTAAAAATGTAACAGTTACAACATGTTACTTCCAAGTCGTAATTCCGGTTTGGCATTATAAACACGACCAGAGTTCATGGCGAAATTGCAGAAAATATATTTAATTGAATTCAAAATAATTCCGCATTGGTATTCACTGCATGTCAGACAAAAAAGATTAAAGAAGACGCGTGCCCAATTGATATACAGATAAATGGGATCGGTTCGCGTGGATTTTTCATTTGACATTGACCTGTTTCAAAATGTCGCCTGCAGCCCAACCCTGCGCAGTTCCCAGACTAAATCACGTCGATGTGGTATTGCTGACGTCATCCACGGCGAGTCCAAGGCGAGACCGATATTTTATCCATACGCTACTCACAATCTCATCCCAAGTTTGGTCGTTTCATTTCAATGGTGATCAGGCTGGCACCATACCAGATGGTGCGTTCGTTACTCACAATAAGTTAGGGATATTCGCCACTGGCACGGTTGCGCTCAAAACAAGGCTTTCCTGGCATACGTCATATTTTACAATGGACAAAAGTCAACGTCACAGCAACCGACATGGCAACGACGCGAGGGAGTCATTGTTCATGCAAGGAAATGTTATTTACATGGTATTTACATGTTATTTACATGTTAGCCAATGTTAAAATTATCGTAACTCAAAAACTGTAAAGCGGGCCTCCCACTGTGCGATTTTTGCCACGATTCCCCTACGAATTGGTACGATTATCGGAGACTGCCTATAGACTCTACACACAATCGTAGCCAATCGTAGCCAATCGTAGCTAATTCGTGGCAAAAATCCCACAGTGGGAGGCCCGCTTAAGAGTGCCCATCCCAAATCTTTCTGGAAATGTTCCTTACATCTTAAGCTAACAAATAACAAAAATTACGCATTTTGACAAATCAAATTTAAATGTTATAAATTCACATAACGTTTTTGTGGTACAAGATACAATTTTGATGTAATTTTATAAAATGAAGGCCACTTCAGGAGCTTTAAGGTGATATAAAGTTTATCTCTATAGGTCCATTACTTTTAGAGATACAACTGTCCAAACATAGCAGGTCATGCTAATTAGTCAAAAGTCCGTTGACCCGTATCTCAAAAAATAATTAACCGAATGACATAACATTTCAGTTCTCGGGGTTTCTCAAGGAGTCCAATCAGCACACCAAATTTCATTTCAATCCGTGATGGTCAGGTCCAAAAGCTCGTTGAATTGACACGGAATGATCCTAATGTAACCGGGTGCACACGGGAGGCAACAAAACCAATACCGGTTCACAGTAGCAGAGAATGGCATAAAGCAACCAGACATTTGGTTACTAGGCATTGGCGTACACCACGTAGCAACAACATGCATAATAGACCCTTCGCATAGGCGGCCATGACAGGGGGAGTTACATTGTCACCGTGCGTCATGCAAGAGTAGGCACTTTGTGGATCTATTGTCACATCATTTAAATATGAAAACCTGCCCCCGTCATGGCCGCCGGTGCAAAGGATCTATATGTGTATTTCTAAACTGAAAGTATTTTCCAATTATTTTTCCCCATGTACACGTTAACGCACCCGTTTCTGAAACTTATAACAACAACCGATCATGTATACTGCCTTTAGGGGGTATATTTCACCAAAAACCCATTTTACCCTAATTTATGTCAAGAGGGAAATTCACGAGCAGTTACAAGATCTAAAATTTGCAGAAACGCCAATCACAGTATTCCTACAAGACACCGTACCCTGAGGCCACGTCTCTTGGTATCATATATTCATAATGTACGCGTCAAAGTATGAATATTTCATTTGATTTGTAATAATCAGCCCCAGGGTGCTAAATATATGTATTAGATATCAGATGGGATATTAGAAATTCCAACGCCTAGAGGAGTATGGATATTGAGAAGGGGTCGCATTACGCGAAGTTTGGACAATACTTTGTTGGTATTTTTTTTAACCCACCGACATACCATATGATGCCTCAGGAAGGCACTTTTGTTTTTAGTTTTTTTAATTACTGAAACCCTGGGAAATCTGGGCCTCTGGCCTAGCCCCATTCATGTGTGTACCCTGAATAATGAAAGTATATTGATCATCCTAGTGACGCAATGTAAACAGCTGTTTGCATCCAATGGCCTGACAGAGAAATAGCCCCAGGGTACAGTGCTTCCGGAGTCTCCCCTTTGAGTCCCCGTGTAATTTATGTGCGGTGCCATAAAATGATACCATTCCTTAACATAATTTATGCAAAAAACGCAGTAATATTTAACTAATCACAAGAAATTTCAGCTGCAAAAATGTAGTATATATAACTATGAAAATCCACGCTTGTTTGCAATACATCGACTGCAAAAGTATATATTACGCGTTACTTATTACGTATTAAGTACATGTATTATAAAAGTATTAGGTATCTCCATTTATTCTTCACCACAAGCACGCATAACATATGCAGTACATGCAGTGTACAGAGAGCATTGTTTCATTTCGCGTTTCTACGTTTTCTAAAAACAGGAAAACGACTGTCTTCCGTGGACTAATTAACTCGTAAATTGTGACCCAGTTTCCGGACCGGAGCTCTTTAACAGACAGCCCCAGTTTCGCCGGCCGGTACACCGTGACATTTCCCCTTCTGACGGTATCCTCTCAGGGTCGCACACCGCACGTGACACTTCCGCTAGAGGCACTACCAACCCCTCTTGAAACCCAGAGATGGTTTCAGAAACGCTTCTCATTTTCTCACCTCCAGAAAATGGAAATTTGGAAAAGATCGAAGGGTGAGGATGGAAATGACAGGTCCTCGTGAGAGTTTAACCAAGGCCGCTTGTCAGCCAAAGTGCCCCTAAGGATTATGAGTGACGCATCCCCACTTGAGAAAAAGGATGGAAAGCCGAGGTTTTAAAGAGATAGATATAAAAATGATCAACTCAAGCATGACAGATATCGCCAATTTTCACCTTCAAATAAAAAAGTATTTATTTTAATTGAAAGACGGGTGTCTTTTTAAATGTGGCATGGCAGCATCCTTAAAACTTGTTGGTTTTTGACAAGACGCAAGTGTCTGTCTACTTATAAAGCTACCGTTTTGGCGTGTTAACGTTTGTCAAATGAAGAATGATCGTCCATGCAATGCATAATAATATCTGAATTCTACATTTCTTGGTCTAAGTGTCGTAAATTCAAATAAAATGTTACATGTAGTAAACGCCGCTACACCAAGTATACTTATAATACAATAATATTCACATGGATCCATTGTTTGTGGTAACTATAGGCCCTCTATATTATTGACAGTGAACCAAACTGTTACTTCATGAGTATATACATGGGTTTCACTTGGCTTGACAACGGTTGCTATCCGCCATTACTGTGTCCATACTATGGCACGCCAAAGCGGAAAATAATTAAACACTGATAATTTAATGTTGACGCATATTTTCGCAAATGTTGCGCAAGAAAAAAACAGTTGGCATGACTTTTAAATGTTGATAGACTGTTTAAAACTGGCATACCGTGCTTTTGTTGGCAAGTTTTTAAAAATGTTGAGACTTGTTCTTCAGGGTTGATGGCAAAATTATCAGTGTTAAATTATTTCCTCTTTGGCGTGCCATATTATGGACATAGTAATGGCGGATAGCAACCGGTTGTCAAGCCAAGTGAAACCCAATAATACAAGAAAAACCTAACTCAAAGTGTTGATACCATTGGTAACAAACACCACAATACTTACTTTCTGTAAGAAATTATCAAATGAGGATGGTTTAAATATATATGAGTTATTTTCCCATAAATGTGACCATTTTAAATTAAGGATCATTGATATATCCATTTAACATTTAAAAAAAATTGGGGCTCTCAGCCCCCCTCCCTACCCCTGCCCCACCCCCACCAATCCCCCAAATGTCCTGGATCCGCCTATGGTGCTCCTGTTTTGGTTGTAACTTGGGTCATAAATATCTTGTTTTGACAAGTGTAATTAGTAAGCGAAAATATGGGTATCCTCGTACTACACATGCACAGCAATCCCGCAAGCATTCTTCTAATGGGAACGAAGCAATGTTTTTCAAATGCGTATGGAGAATTAAGGTCAGCTTACAGGGGATCAGCTCGTAATGAGATTAAACGCAGATTTCAATCGGCCTTGGGCTACCATTAAATTCAAGATACGTATCACTGTATAATTGTACCCCAAAAGGGTCGCACTGTCCACGACAATTACACTTGTCCGAGAACACATTTTAAGTAAAATGCTAATCAAAAATGCGCGCGCTTTTGAGAATACGTAAGCACGCGGTGTTACATGCATGCGTCCCTATTTTCTTGGTAAGGGCAGTTAACTATACGGTTACTTATGAAAATAGCTTGTGATAATAGAGCACGTTATTGTAAAACTGAGTTTTGTTTTTATTTCTTGTGTCAACTCGTAACAGTAAAACATGTCAGGCGACTGTTCTATTATTTTTACGTCTGAGTCAAGTCTGTACATGGGATAGTAGAAGATGTTGAGGCTCCATGTTAATCCACAATAAACATATAAAGATAAACTGTTGCGGCGGGGATTTTAGATTATTACGCGCAAAATTGCTTTCTTAAAACTTATACAGAAAACTTTAAAGATATATTACAAGATTGGAAAACTGTTACAAGCGGCGTTATGTTTAATATAATTGGGGATAATTGTGCATGATAAAAACCAACATGTGTAGCTCAGTACCTTATCTACGTTCTGAGAAAACAATAAAAACCTGTGTCCATGCTTTCGATAAACTGTAGGCTGGTTCCCTGGCTATACTGCACGAAAAACGGAGCCATGATACCACAATATAGTCAGGGATCTAGTTTCGTTCACACGGAGGCGTCCTTCTTTAAAAATGCGTGTGCATATGTTTTTATATATATATTCATCTTCATTTATTGTTTTGTAACAAAATGATATCACCTTAAGTGGAATCACTGCATCGGACAGTTGGAACCGCAAATTATCTTCCATTAAAGTAAGGTTTTCCGGTCAAGTGTTGGTTAACATGTTGCAACATTGCAAATTCCGTGTAAAAGAGGGTTTAAAGGAGTGAGTGCATGACCTTTTCGGGATTGGCACCAGAAGCTTAGGCCTATGCCCCTATGCCAGGCACACGACGTGTTTACTTTTTCTACCCAGTTGAAACAGAAGTACATCATTATACTGTGGGACGTCTTGGTAGACGATAAAATTCCCTCAACTCATAAATACATGTATCAGAAATATAGATCCGAATCTGCAAATCACGAATGTATCTCCTATCCAATGTAATCGAAGGACTCGTATGGCTAGTATATATACACAATGGACCATGTGTCTATTTGTGATGGGAAACCATGTCCTTCCCCGTGGCAGATAGCACGATTCTGCAAACGGAAAAACAAGAAATCCTGGCCGTCCAGTGCAATCTATATCTCTTTGGCTACTTTCATCCGGTCGAGCAAAGAGGAAAAATGAATTATTGTGGCCAAATTCGATATCTCATTCGTGGTCTGACATTAAGGCGGTCGCGGCAAAGGGACCTAGCGGGCCCTAAGGCTTGATCAGTGCCAATCAATGACATATCAGTTTCATCAAATCAAATTTTTCTTTTTTATTCTCATGTCTTCGCACATTTTTTAGTGCCGTTTCAGTGCTGTACAGGATTTTCTAAGAATTTTATATGAAGGAAAGTTCCCTTTTGTCAACAACTGGAAAAAAAGGTAAGTATAAGTCGCGCAGGCTAGGTCGAGTTTGAGCGACCATTAGTAGAAATCTGTGGCAGATCCACGCTCATTAAAATACAAAAACACAATGGAAATTCCTATGGCAGTGCCCAGATACCGCCTGGAATGTCTGTGCTCCGCCTGGTATTTTAATGAGCGTGGATATGCCACAGATTTCTACTTATGGTCGCGAAAAGTCGACCTATAGCCTGCCCGACTTATACTACCTTTTTCCCAGAGCGGGTCACATATCTTTAATTCACGTCTGATGACTTTATTTTGGCCTGAAATGCAAACTCTACTGTGTTCAAACGTAAGAACTATTGTAATTTGCATTTGAAACTGAAAAGTAGAAAATGTCAAGGTCCTTAACACTCGACTAACCCCTTATGATTTTTATCATTTTTGGCAAAAAATTGTATGATTCAGATTTTCATTCTTCTCATTCTTAGCATTATGAGGAAAATCTGAATCATACAATTTTTTGCCAAAAATGATAAAAATCATAAGGGTTAGTCCAGCGATTTTTGTCAATTATTCCAGTTGCAGCAATTATTCCAGTTGCAGCAATTATTCCAGTTGCAGCAATTATTCCAGTTGCAGCAATTATTCCAGTTGCAGCAATTATTCCAGTTGCAGCATCCTTGACATCCTTCTCATTCACTTCTCATCCTTCTATTAACTTCTCAATTTTTTGGCCAAAAATGATAAAAATCATAAGGGTTAGTCCAGCGATTTGTCAATTATTCCAGTTGCAGCAATTATTCCAGTTGCAGCAATTATTCCAGTTGCAGCAATTATTCCAGTTGCAGCAATTATTCCAGTTGCAGCAATTATTCCAGTTGCAGCAATTATTCCAGTTGCAGCAATTATTCCAGTTGCAGCAATTATTCCAGTTGCAGCATCCTTGACATCCTTCTCATTCACTTCTCATCCTTCTATTAACTTCTCAATTTTTGGCCAAAAATGATAAAAATCATAAGGGTTAGTCCAGCGATTTTTGTCAATTATTCCAGTTGCAGCAATTATTCCAGTTGCAGCATCCTTCTCATCCTTCTCATTCACTTCTCAATTTTTGGCCAAAAATGATACAAATCATAAGGGTTAGTCCAGCGATTTTTGTCAATTATTCCAGTTGCTGCAATTATTCCAGTTGCAGCAATTATTCCAGTTGCAGCATCCTTGCAAAGTCACATTTTGTTGTTTTTGAAGAACGCATTCGTCAGCTGAAATAACATGCTTCCGTCTGTATGCTCGATAAGCATTTCTTAGTATAAGGTCACAACATTGAATCTAAATATTTCAAAGTACACTGTATTTAAAGCTAAAACTCAACATTTTTACTGGATTACTGATACTTTCTAATTGTAACTAAAGTAGGGCAGATATGAATCAAAGAGAGACATCTACTGTTAGGGTTGAATCTCCTCTTTAAAATGACACCCTGATCATGTCATTATGTTTTCTGGTTGACTGAGCAGCAATGTTATGCAAGGGTCTAGTTTGGGATTTGCGCCACTTTCGTCAATGGCATCCAATGGCCTAAACCATGGCATAGCATGTTTGGACGATCAAGTATCCATTGGCAAAACCCAATACGCCTCTGAAGATTGCAAGAAAGTTTATGTCGTCTGTAAGGGTAGCAAAAGACAATTTTGTTGAACGTGGTTAGGGCCAGTCCTAAACCATTTCGTCTGTGGCTGATGTGCTACAAATACAATAGGGACTGGTGCATCGACTAGTCATGCCAGTTCCCCTTCGCCCGGCCCTTCAACTCAACAAAAGATTGCTGCATTCTTAACATGTAGGCCTGAATGTGTTCTGTTTAGGTTCCCCCGTCAACATTTTATCAGCATGTTAATTTTCTGAGGCCTCCTAGGCTATGCCAATGGATACTTGACCGTTCAAACAGGCTATGCCATGGTTTATGGGCCACTGGACGCCATTAAAGAAAGTGGCGCAAATCCCAAACTAGACCCTTGCATAACATCGGTCACTGCTCGGTCAACCGAAAACATAATGACATGATCATGGTGTCATTTTAAAGAGGAGATTCAACCATAACAGAAGATATCTCCCTTTGATTCAAATGTGCCATGCTTTAGTTACAATTGCAATAATATCTCGGTTTCTTTTTTTTGTATCCACACTGTATATTGATCTATTCTGTTTAACAAAACCAAATTACAAACCTTTAACATCTTGCACATTAATTTCCAGCATTCAGAAAAATCAAAATGAGTAGCTGATCTTGAACAAATTTTGAGTAATATAATTCCCATCACTGGCGTCGAAATCACAGGATTGCACTTACAAGAGCCTGATGACGTCATACGAGAGTCGATGACGTCATCAAGGCAGCAGAGTCAGTGGGGACTTTATATCAAGCCGTTGATAAAGGAGGGCAATTAGAAAACGTGTTTCTGTCAATTGGAAGATAACTCGAATGCTGTACGATAAATCACCAGCTTTAAAAGCTTGAGCGATGGAGGTAGGTGCAGAAATAAAGAATTCGATTCAGCATAAAGAAATATTTCTATCGCCCACCTAATTCACTGAGAGAAAATTACATCAACATGACTATCGACTGTTTCATGAACGTAACATTTTTCCTGACACAATAGCAGTAGGAAGTTATTTATCGCGTACCTAATACAGGGTGTCCATAAAAAAAGAAAACCCATCTTTAAATACAAATTATCAGAAAACTGTGCAATATTTTAAAAAGAGGTGTGTATGTAGGGAAAGTCCAGGCTGTCCTCTGTCCAATGGTACCAGGGTCATTATGTAACAGTCATGCATGAGTGAGCAAACATGGCCATTATGAAAGGTGGTGAAATCATCACTGTGACCAGTTAGCACTTCACTTGAAAGTGAGATAAGGGCAATGAAGTGATGAAAGAACACATTTCTTTGCAAACCTTACCTTACAGATAAATTCAGGGGTGTGTGCCCTCGACATGCCCACCATTTCTTTCAATACACAGCTCACGTCGTCTCCTCATGTCTCTGACTGCTCATCTTATCATTTCATGATCTTGGCGGAGGTGATTAACAGCAAAGGAAAGTTTAAGATGCCCACACATACATTACCACACAGGAAAATAACTTGTCACGGTGATGATTTCATAATGGCCATGTTTGCTCAGTCATGCATTACAGTTACATAATAACCCTGGTACCATTGGACAGAGGACAGTCTGGACTTTCCCTACATACACACCTCTTTTTGAAATATTGCACAGATTTCTAATAATTTGCATTTAAAGATGGTTTCCTTTTTTTATGGACACCCTGTATACACTAAGAAAATGTCATCAACATGTAGCGACTGTTTCATGAACGTGAATTTTGGCCAGGCGTGATAAGAGATTGTCTATTTTTTTGACTGACTGTTTTGGTATAAGCCCCTTTTTAAAGGTAAGGGCCAAGTTTGGTAATTACTCTCCAAAGAAATGTCTGAATTATTATACAAAAGCATAGGCTACTTGTTATCAAGATGGTAATGTTAGTAATCATCCTGTGAAACTATTTCGTCTGAAGTGCCCCGATTGATGAGAAAAATTTCAAAACTATTCGAATCTTCAAAGATCGCCCTGAATTCTTCACTTTCAAATGGAAGTACAGTTAGGAAGTCACATATACTACGCTGTTGTTGCGATTAACAGTCTGGCTACTTTATGCCATTCTCTCCTACGATGAACACGGTATTGATTCTGTACTTCACACCTGTCGCGTGCACCACATAGCAACAAAAATTAGTCTGGTCAAGTGGATACAAAGTGTGCATGTGAAAGGAGTTACGTCAGTGCACAAGACGTTTTTCATGCGAAACACGCAAAATGTTAATTCTGGCTGTACTTCACAACATGCGACCTGAAACATAAACCGTGTGACATGTAACACTGAATACTGCACACTAGCCTCCGTGTACTCTTGTACATTGAAATCACTGATTACAGCGGGTTTATAGTATCGCGTGTTCGTTTAAATTGCCAATAGATTGACCTTATAAAGATCGAAGTTGGAATTGTATACCTTATAAAGTGCCTGAATCATGTGGCTGAATTAGCCTTTTGTGTGTTTTACATGAACAGCGCCTGGTGTATTGATGTACTTCATTTCACACGCGCACTTAGCAACAACAAATTAATATGGTCATTTGGATACTATGTAATGTGAGTGGATGCAACGGCATGTGCACAAAATCAATACTGTGTTCACGGTAGGAGAGAATGGCACAAAGCAACGTGCACCACGTAGCAAAAAAAGATAGTATATGGGTTATCTGAATTGCATCTCCATTAAAGGAGCGTGTTCAGATCGTTCCAGAAAATGGATTTCGTTTTAACCCAAGAATCATTTAGAATACATCCCCGAAATACCATCCATGCGATGATGGGAAGAAAACGGTAAATTTGCAATCTCCAATTTGGATGTGGAAGCCAAAAGGGTGGTGTGTAATTACTGCACTGCAAATTAGTTTTATTTATTTATTTATTTATTTCTTATTTATGGGAGGGGGGGGGGGATGTTCACAAATTGTGATCTGGACATGCTCCTTTAAATGAAGAATTCGAGGCGCCAGTGCAAAGGTTTAGACCCATTTTTTTGCTTGGTCAAAGGAACGAGGGGGAGAAATCAAGAAATCTTCATCACTTACAATTCAGAATCAAATTCCTTCAAATTTGTCTCAACCCTTATACCGATTTGCGTATAGCCATGCAAGGGCTTAATGGTATTTTCCCCGTGCAACGCACACCACCCGCGACCATCTGACAATCTGAATATATACTCATCAGCTCGTGACGAATGTGACATATCCGCGACTTGTTTTCGCGGGCTTTTTTCGCGCCTTTCTCACGACCACTGAATAAGCGTTCCCGTATATCTCCTTATCTCTGCCATTAACCAAGGCGGATGTAGGAATTGCTCGTAGCCAGACGTGCCAACTATATCAAATTTCGCTAATAATTTCCTTCTCAAACGTGCACGCACCTTTCATTTTGTTCCCTAATCGCCACTGACAGACACACGGCCACTGTCATGATACGTTACCCTGACGTAAGCAGGGTCCAGACAATCAGCTTATGGTTGTCAAAAATAGCTCGGTTCGATTAAATTAATCGAAAGAATGCGTATCAACCGTATAATTATACGGACTGGGATTTCTGTCATTGTTGATTGTATATCCCATCCCTCAAAAGGATTTACAATTGGGCCACTTACGTTTATTTCTAACATTTTTTCAAAACATTGCGTACAGCCACAATCATTATGGGTACACCAGACACCATTTTAAACATCAGAAGAAAATGAACAGTAAACTTTGATTGATCAAACTTTTCTTATTCTTGAAAGGTTGATCTTAGACCTGAATGAAAGAGTTTCAAGTAGGTTAATGCACATCTGTCTGGGTTAAGACAATGTTTCCGTGTTGTTCATAACATGTCTTTGTTATGAATATCTCTTATACCACAAACACTCTGTCAATGTAAACTACTTAAAATATCAACATTTGTAGGTTGTCCCTAAGTAATTTTAAGTAGTATATCACCAACAAATAACTAATTTATGAACAATGATCTACTGATGATTATATACCATGACCACGAAACCTAATTGCCACGATAAAATGAATACCACTGTGCTACTGACTTCTACTCCATATAAATAAATATCAGATAACTACACCACATGTTATACATGGTGCCAAACCAAACTTGTATATTGCGCGATTGAAATATATTATAAATGACAATTGTTCCCTTAGACGTATGTGCATAATATGAAAATACATGTATACTTCTGCTACATATATTAGCTATCTTACCTATAGATATACTAAAGTATATCTACCACATAGTCACCAGCAACAAGATATATAAATACTTGCTATATTTAGATACTTGATGATCAATATGCATATCTAATCAAGTATATCACCTACATCTGATCATATGGTTATCACCTACAAATGTATCGATATTTGTAGGTGATCCTTAACAAATCTTTAGTAATATATGACCACCATGCAACTACCTTATGAACAGTGATATACTGATGACTAGGCCTATACCACGACCACGGTAACTAATTGCCACGATAAAATAAATGCCACCGTGCTACTGTCTTCTACCACATGTTACACGGTGCTATACCGAACTTGTATATTGCGCGATTGAAATATATTATAAATGACAATTGTTCCCTTAGACGCAAGTGCATATTTTGGTTTCCATTTGTCAATTATTTCTGACACAGTCGACCTGACCTACATACTAATTCAGTTTACTTTAATTACCATTCCGCTTTGGCGATATTGTCAACAATCTATACGCACGAGTAAATAGTCTCTCAAAGTGCTATACAACGGGCTCGCGTTCAAAGTGACCCCACAAGTAATTATGTATGTGCGCGGTGGTTTTTCCCCCTGTCTACAAGAATGTGTCAATCAAACATATTCTCTAAGACCGGGCAACGAACTTGAAAAACAACTTGAATGCAAGCGGGGCCCGATATAAGTGGGATTTTCTGGCGGCAACATTTTGCCGACTGATTTTGTACCCTCTGGAAGTAAATTGCGCCTTGCTGATGGAATGAACGTGTAACATTACATGGCGTCATGTGATGTAGGGGGAAGTACGCCCTCTATCAGTAGATGTGTCGAAAGACGTGCAACTTCTACAATTTGATTGGAAAGGCATGTAGAAGTATACATATAGCAGCTAGACATTCATGAATGTAACACTGTAATTGTCCCGGGTTACAGAAAATTCACAGACCCACAGATTATAGCGTTATAGACTAGAGAATGATACTGCTGTGCAAAATATCAAACTCGAAACTAGTAAACATTTTTAAAAATAGATAAATTATAATTAAAAAAAAAATCAAACTTTCATACCCCGTCTAATGCATCGTAACATGCCGAGCAACATTCTTTTCAATTTTAGTCTATACACTTAAAGCTTCAAAAGTATGGAAACGCTCAGAATTTTATTTATAAATTTGGTTTTCCGATGTGCAAGGTTTATTGAAAGAAGCAAATTTAAGACAGTAACCCTGCGCTTCACTGAGCAAAAAATCTATGCAACGTTACACCAAGTTACCGTTTTCAACAGTGCACGGAGATTGGGGGTAATAATTATGTTGGGTGAACACAGAGATATTTTACCTTTAACAATGACAATATGATTGATTTACTGTAGTAAAAGCCCCTGCAATGAATGGCATTTAAACAATGTTTATGATGCCTGACAAACAGTTTGTTTTGTTCACAAATAAAGGCCTGCCAGACAATCCGAGTTCGCCCTGGAATATCCGGGTCAAACTGTCACCAGGGCTTAAAGGTAGGCTACATGTACCATGTTTTTTGGCCCTGTCTGAAAAGGGAACATGTGGTGTCTAAAAAAATTTGGCCCCCAAATTTAAAATTTTAAAACATTAGACACGAACGGTTTAATACAGTACACCATACAGCGCAGATTTAGCGTACACGTGCGTACGAATATGTGTTAGTTAAATGGTATACAATGAAATTAAAACTGAGGTACAACATGTCTACAAGCCATTCGCATAACTTGCAAGTGTCTGCAAGTTTGTTCATGTTTTAAGCACAGACATCGGTGATCGTTTACTATCTCCAATCACAAATAATGTTCACCCTACCTTGAATTTGATCGCTGCCTGCCAGACCGTCAAAGTCTTTATCACCGGGCATCCATCAACTAAACGAGCTCGCTCGGCGGTGTTATAGGCCCGGTATGACCCTCTAAACCGCAGATGCTGCAGCCAGCAAGCTTCCTCTGACGCAATTATGCCGAGCTCTAGTCTAAAGTGCCCGGGAAAGTGGCGATCGCCTGGCATTTGCCCGATGATAATTTTCATCAGATATAATGCTTCGTATAGCGTTGCGAAACGGGCTATCGCATGTATATACTGCAGACATGTAGACCCGTACTTGGCTATATATGTTTAGGCCCCCATGTTGTTCATATGCACGTCACGGTATAAGAGTATCTGTTTGCGTCACGAAGTGATGTCATCTTATGCAGGACTTTCGAACGAGTTACACAACGCGGTTGAATAAGTGTTATCATTTTTGCTTCTTTTAAAGATAACCCCTGAAAAAAAGTTTGGAAAAGTGTGTTTTGGTCTACATGTATTATTATCTAATTCTTTGATGTCTCTATAATTGCATTGTATGCTATATCATTGAAATTTGAAGTTCATCCTCTTTTCGATACAACAATGTCCCATTTGTTACGATCGTGCGCTTTTGGAATGAGCAGCAGGCCTGGGTAATTCCAACACTTTTGGAATCGATTCCGAACTCCGATTCAAGTCGAATACTATTCGGTTTCGATTGCATTTTCAAATTAAACGTTAGCACTTAAATTTGAAAAAAAAGTCTTGAAAATCTGATACAAAACATTGTGAATTATCTGGAATTTTGTAATTATTACGTCCACTACCATTTAGAATCGCAGGGTACTTCATAGAAACGCCAAGACAGAAGGAATCGATTCCTTGAAATGCAATTATAGAGAGACATCAAAGATAATAATACATGTAGACCAGCTCGCGGCGCTGATAGCATCCAAGGATACTTCAGGCGATCAATGGCTACTTTTGGAAACTCACCCTAAAGTCGAGAAAACACCGTTTTGTAACTTAGGAGTTAAAGGTGAGAATCGGAATTTCGATTTCCAACTTGGAATCGATTCTGATCGACTCCAGAGGCAAGTAAGGTGATCGAATGAAATAGGTATTGTTGTATACAGAACCGCAAAAGAAACCGCTTGAATCTGGATAATGGGAGCTTCATTTTAAAAATACCACATTCAGCTGGGCATTTGGGTGAACGTTTTCAGTGTAATGGATGGGATGCCAGTCCATCGCAGGTCTACCCCCAGCAACTAGTTGGGTTTCACCAACCGTATTTGCTGGTACCCATTTATACACCTGGGTGGAGAGAGACAATTTGGAGTGAAGTGTCATGTTTAAGGACACAACGCGGTGCGATTGCCAGGTTTCGAACCATGGACCTCTCGACCGAAAATCCGACATGCTATCCACTAGACCACCACGTCTCCGACAGACAGTTCTAGTTTGCGCCCTCTCTGGTAAGAATTGAGAGTTGATCATGATTTTGTTTTTGTTTCAAATGAAATATATATGCATCAGTATGACAGATTTGATAGAAAAACCCTTAGCACACTCAAAATGACAAAGAAAGGACATATTTCTGTTGAGGTTTTTAAAACATTTTGAAAAAGCGATGTTTCTTTTGCGGTTCAGTTTGATAAAGAATCAATATTGATTAACCTACCTTTTGATGTGGTAAATTTCTATTGGTGAAAACAAGTACAAAACACTTAAAATAATACTCTGTGACTATTTAGGCCTATTTACAGAATGGTGACCGTTTTACACCCAATCCAGGTGAAAAATATACGTCATTGGGAAAATAGCCGCCTTGTTTTTGGATTTACGACGCTTTGAAGAGGGGAAAAACAAGTAATCTTGACAGGGGCAGCTCGCGGTGCTGATAGCATCCATGGATACTTCAGGCGCTCAATGGCTACTTTTAGAAACTCACTCTAAACTCGAGAAAACACCGTTTTGTAACGTAGGAGTTAAAGGTGCAAGAACCTGCAAAAATGCAGCCTGTAGTTTCTACTTGACCGCGTGGATTTTCTCCAGGAGATTTCCCTGGGGGCTTTCCTTCCACTTCTAAAACTGCAACTACTTCTTCGTCATCTCAAGTTGATAATAAAGTAAGGTTAAAGCTAAAACCGTATAGTTGATGGCATAAAGAGTATAAAGCCAGCCGTACACCTTGCGTTCCGACTCCGTTGCGATTGCACAGACACGCCAAATTTCGAGCATGCTCGAAATTCTGCGATTGCGTTGCGACGGACACGTACACAATATCGTGACCACATCGCCATTGGAACGCATCGCAAAACCCGTATACACCTTGTGATGCGACTGCACAACATGCGCTATCGTGATCGGATCACAGACGTAACGCAAGGTATATGGCCGGCTTTATACACATGCTGCATGGTTTTTAGCATACATATCCTAACACTATCACACATTAGATAACGTCATTTGGAACAGTTCTCCAATCCTGTAATCTACCTTTCAAGATAATCAAATAATGAAAGACAAAAGATTAAGGTTACACGGATATCGTTACTGAAGATGTTGTCCTTACAAACACGGAGAATAATGAGCAGATTAATTTATGAATAGCGTTCCTGTTTGGGTCTGGTCGAGTGTTTCTTTAATTGGACGGATTTGAGTAGCAGGTGCAAGGGGGAGTACATGAGGCAAACATGACGTCACGCACGACTTAAAAGCTCAGAGCATCAAAGGTCCGAAGGTATACCGAAATGTCAGAGCACACTGTGCCGCTATAAACAGGTAGGTAAACTATGCCACGATGAAAATTTAATTTGACGGTTGAGATGTGGTTTTCTATTTTCGCCTTTGCGTGATATTTTAGACTTGATAATCTATGAATAATTATGAGGAATTAATTTTGGAGGAGGGGATCTGAAATCCCTTTCGTCGGTCTATATACGGAAGATTGTATGGGAAATTTGTTGGATATAGGTTAGAAAATCCGTTTTAGTATTTGCTTTATCCAAAGAACAAGATACATTTGAAACCAAATGAATTCAATGGATTAATGCTATATGTACTTAGGTTCGTGTTAGCTTTTAAAAAAGTGGAAAAGGAGATTAAATGTAGGTAGTTTTAGCAATTTTGTGAAACTTTACAAAGTATCAAACTTTGATAACTGCACCTTTTTACTCCACACGTTTTCACTCTTATGCTAATTTAATTTGCATATTCATAAGCAAATATGATGTCACATGAGGTATACTCACATTATTTTCCCATTGGTTTGTGCAGAAACATTCCCTCTGTTTCACTGGTGGGTTTCTGAACTAAGATCACGTAAACAGCGCCCTCCTTACGGCAGAGAAAATTAAAAAGGCTAAAACAAAATTTGAAATCAGAATGGTTTTGTTAGTATAATAGTCCGAGTCCCATAGGCCTATGTTGCAAAGAATGGGTCTAAATCAAGGCGCTCTCTCAAGACGTCTTAAAATAAAACCCTCTGTGTTGGTAATGGCAAAAATCTACAACTCTGTAGCTGCTAAAACAGATCAAACATTTACTTAAACTAGTCAACATATGTATTCCAACGTGGATTTTAACCCTTTCACGTCTGATGGGATTTTGAAGTCCGAACCTTATAGTAACCTAAAAAGGTTTAGTGTAGAAAATAACTTGGGCATAAAAGGGTTATTAAGTGACCACATAATTATATATTTAAACTATTGTAACATTCTTAGAACGCGTTATTCATGACTTGAGAGGGTTTCCGAAACTGCATCCGTAATCACTTCGAGGCCACACATTTCAGAGGCACTGACAATTCTCATCGCGACATTTTTCCCTCTGATTTTCCCTTTATCAATCTCTTGTCCAAATTCGCCCAGCCTTTTAACAAATATTATCATAAGTCCATCCAACGGAGAAGAGTCTGAACGATAGCGGTGCCCCGGGGCTCGTATATACCGAGGAAAATACGGCAGGATGAAGCGGGGAAGCTGCGCGGAAATAGCCCATCCATCGAGACAGCGGTTCACGCTCCGCTGAAATAAATTTGTTGATTTGGGGTCATGGCGACCACTTTTCCTGCCTCGTGAAATTCACCTGTTCTCCGATTTGACAAGGACTTTAAAGGGTGAGCCTAATGTAATTTATCCCTGCGCCGGACTAAGCTAAAAATTCATGCATCGTTGCACTGTTTTCAGCAATACATGGGGATTGGGCGTAATAATTATGTTGGGTTAGCACAATCATTTATTAGAGTGATACCAAAGGTATTTTACCGTGGAACAATAACATGGTTGATTTCCTGCGTTAAACTCCTTGAATGAATGACATTTGTTTTAATAGAAACATAGGGGCATAGTAAACGGTTTGTTTTGTACACAAACACATGGAGGCCTGCCAGACAAGCTAGGTTTGCCCTGGAAATTCTGGGTCAAGCTTTCAAGCTGGGTCTTCTTTGAAAGAAGAAAATGTGGATTTTAATTTTTTGGCCGAAAAACTTAAATCGCTCTTTTCACCATCCATGAACCATCTTTATAAACCTTTCTGACATAACAGCAACACAATAACCTCAATAATGTCTATTTTGAAAACGAAGACAAACTCCAATCATGTATTTTACCTTTAATAACTGTTCTGATGGCTTTGGCATTGCTATCAGTCGATATAGATTAGATACGACAACCTTAATAGCCGATGGGATACTTATTCCGATATACACAGAACCTTTCTAACTTCACGATCTTTCCTGCACGTGACTTAAGCTATATCAACACATGTGTTTGCAGGATAACTCCCTTAGCTTCGGGTGTCTGGGAATATAAGTTAAAGAATTCTGACATCAAACTCCCACAGGTTGCTCAAAATGTCAACCTATTTAATGCATAGTTGATCAGATGTTGGCCGTGTGCCCCAGATACACGTGTGTCACCTATCCATAACAACCGCCTACACGTTCAATGAAAGCAAAAGGGCATTACACGACGAACACAATAGGTTTAATGTTAACGATGCTACTGGCTATTTGTATGCGTGCTCTCATATGGAGCCTTTGCACGGGCGGCCATGACAGGGGACAGTCACATTGTCCCCATGCGTCATGCATAAGTAAGCACTTTATGGATATATTGTCGCATCATTTAAAAAGTAAAGGTCAAGTTTGGTAATTACCCTCCAAAGAAATGACTGAATTATTATCTAAATGCTTACTTATTATCAAGATGGTAATGGTAGTAATCATCCTGTGGAATTATTTCGTCTGAAGTGCCCCCATTGATGAGAAAAATGTCAAAACTATTCGAATCTCCAAAGATCGCCCGTAGGCGATTTTTTTGAGCTATTCAATTATGCACAAAAACCATGCTTAGATTTTTCAGGTTTTCTGAAGTATTACTGCATTTATGTGGCTGAAATTTTTACAAGGTATAGTTTTTCTCAACATATAGGCTTTTAATTGCAAGTGGAAATAACGCCGTTTTAATCATGTACTCTTCCTTTAAACATGAAAACCTGCCCCGTCATGGCTGCCGGTGCAAATGGTCTATATAGAGTTTTCTATATAAGCACTAAGGGCGTATTGGACAATCAAAAACACACATATGCGTTGAAATAATTGGTTTCATAGCTACGAACCCACATTTATCATTAACGGCCTCTGTGATATGTCGAAAATACTCGAAACTAAAATGTTAAAAGTAGTATATTTTACGTCACAGACCTAACGGCTCTATTTAAACAACAATTTAGCTCAAGTGCCCCACGACATTAATATCTCCAACGCCTTCCAACTTAAAATGCTATCACGTCGCGTTTTATTTACACACTTTGGATTTTATTGGAAATGGCAAACCGGAGATGTGAAGTGGTTGCGTTCGGGCGGCAATCGATATTTTGGACAAAAAGCAACATGCCATAATTTTAATAGGTCTAGTAACAGTACAAGTGGAATAAAGTGCAGTTCGCACGGAGCGCGCGAGTGAAACGTGTCAGCTTGAAGAGCCCTTGAACGCGAAAGCATTTCTGTTGCTGTGTTTGACATTTAACAGAACAAAACTTATCAACCGCTCACCCGCCCGCCCACCACAACACACACGTGTATATGTTGGGGACATATTTCCTACTGTTCTACATTGCAACTGTCTCCATTGGTTTTGTACACAATGCCAAACCGTGACCTATAAGGAAAATTAAGGACTCTAATGTTCATTGTTGTTAAAGGTATGTTCAATATCCATCAAATAAAGGTCCCTATACTTATGGATCTAGGTTCGAATCCCAGTCGGGGCATTGCAATCTTCTCGTGTTTCTAAACTGTTCTCTAATTGTCAATCCTATCATATACTCCATTATACAAACAAGTAAAAGTTGATCCAGAATATTCTTAATTAAAATTATTTATCAACCTTCAGTTTTTGATAGAAAAACCAAAATTTAGAGGGGGGAAATTTAATATTTGCTTAGACAGTACGTATTCTGTCGGTCGCTCACGTCACATCCGGTAGGGCTGGAGTGAAAACAACGGTGTGCCCATGGTGACAAGCGAAGGAACAAAGCCGTTGTCTACGCAACACGTACACGTATCTAAGCATGAACGAATTTGTTTTCACTCCAGTCACGGTGCTATGCCCGTATACAAAGGCTTTGACACCGGGTCACCAAAGTGTCGACCGACAGAATATAAATTGTTCAGCTATTCTCATGTGTTTTGGTCTGAAGCCATGATCAACTTCTCAATTCCTTCCGTTGTTTCTTCCTTTTCTTTAAAAAAAAAAAAAATAAATAAAATAAGTTGGCACACTCGCGTCAATTTACCAAGCAGGATTCAGTTTGTTTGTATTCGTGCTGCTCACCACTAGTTGATAAAATCAAACTCCGTTTCCGTTTCCTGATTTTTCAAGTTTCAAGGCAAACGTGCTTCCTCCTTCCTTTGCACTATTCAGAACTGACGAACAAGAAAGCCCTAGGGCGCCACCAAGAGTCTGAATACGCTGAAGGTACACGAGTATTGAATCAACATGTTTGCACGTATAAAGCCAGTGTTTAAAAGAACAAGAAAGAAGATACGTGCGTTGTTTTGACTGTGAGTTGGGCACCGAAAAAGCAGTGTAACATACATTTGTAAAAATAATTAACCTATTTCGCCGGCTTTAGGTTGTATAATTATTTGCCTAAATGCTGCAAGAAGCCAGCGAACTGTTGGTTTTGGTGCGCTTTACCGTGCAAAAGTGACTTGGCAACGCTAGAGCGTTAATAGATAAATCTGGTTTTTCCAAGGCAATGTCCTTTTAAAGGCCCAGTGGATCATTTGCAATGACCCCAAAAAGTAATGGACGAGTTTACAGGAGAAAAGTTCTGAAAGTGAAGATTGAATTAATAGCAACTATCCAATGAAAGGTTTTCGCTCAAAATGATATAATTTACCAGAAAATAATCCGTAAAGATGAAATTATTTAGATCGTTTGCAAACGATTTACTTATTTTAGGCTCGCATCTACGCGGTCCAAAATGCATGGGTGCTGTGTACTGCGTGTGCGTGTTCCAACGCGATGCATTTTTATGGATCGCGCGCACACGCAGTATATATGTGCGCCACAGAGTGCATGACGCAAGCCACATGGTACCCGATCAACTGAGAACGAATATTTGAAACACCCCGCCAAGACCAGGAAAATGCATATGGATTTTCATGTTTTTTTTAAACGTGGTACATTTGACAAAGCTGAAATTGCTTCGGATGAGTTTGTTGATGTCTTTCTTTTGATTTATAATGGTTTTATTCGCAGAATCGCTCAAAAACAGATCATCTACAGGGCCTTCAAAATGTTACAACGAAAGCAGCGCTGTAGGTATAATTAAATCTCAATTATACGGCGACAAGAACGAAAATACGGCGTTATTAACTTTGCGCATGAGGCCAATTTAGGTCCATAAAACCGGCACAACCGTTAAACAGGTTAATTTCGAATAAATTCTGGCCTCACCTATAGACTGGTTGACATTTACGATTCAAAGAAACGAAAAACCAAGAATTAAATCCGGGAGATGCAACATATTGAATGAGCCAGTAACGTGCTGAGGCAGGGTGCGCCACTCTGCTTGAAGTGCCTCCTGAGCTCCTCGACTTCAGCTTGCAATGTGGGAGTTTTACATTCCGCGGCCATCTTGGAAAAAAGCGCCACCATTTGACTTACAAAATGCGCAATAGACTAGCAAAATTTGCAAATGCTAGCCAATTACGTTTCAAGCGTGCTCATTGGCAGGCCGAGCAATTTTGTTCCCCTTAACTGGCTTTTGTAAGTCGAATGGTGGCGCTTTTTTCAAGATGGCCGCGGAATGAGAAACTCCCTTATTACACACGAGTTCATTAAACGGCATTCTCACTTTCCTTCAACAATGAGTAACTTTAAACGTGGAAAATTAATTCGGACTCAATCATTATTATTGCCCAGTCATTAATCTTGATTTTTTTTTCCCGCCAAATTTATTGTTGTAAAGTCGTCTGACACCTCAATAAAATAGCTAGAGCAGCACATTTAATCATGGTGGATAATAAATGACAACAGCTTGAGTGAATAAAAGACTAATTATTGTCATGCACTGGCAGTAATCACGTGAAACCGGATTACCTGTGTGTAATGTGATCTTTGGCACTCTGGGATTATCTTCCGAGTTAGCTATGCCTTCAATCGACAACCGCAATAAATTTAAGTCTCCTGTTCCCCCGAGTACGACCTTCACAAATAATGGCAATTGCAGGGATGTCTTGCAGTATGGGCGTCGCCATTTTGTCAGAAAACTGGGCAAGCAGTTGCCGTTTTTGTGTACAAAATGGCGGCGCCCATTGCTATTTTTTGTGTAGTTTGTATTTGTTTTTCAGTGGACCATATTTCTTGGTCTTTGTTTAACAATAATGTTGCTCTTGTTTAGCACAGTGTCTTTTGTTTCTCGTGTGTAGTTCTTTAATATTACGGCATATGTTTATTTGTGTGAAATTTGTAGCACAAAACAATTTGTATTCGTTATTACGGCGACTTTTATGTAATATTATCCACACATGATTTTACGAACACACATCCGCGTCAAGCTACTGTTAAAAGGTACTATGGTGCGTATTGCTTTCCGTTTCTACCTGAACGTGCGCAGCTGCATTACGCGCAGCCAGCTTAAGACCCTGGGAATAATTTTAATACCCTGGCATGTTAAGTCAACCTCACCGTCCGTACACGGTCAACGATTTCTGACAAGTAATTACGCATTCTGCTGACGAAAAATACAACAAAAACCTTGCGAGAATCACTGTTTTTGTACCTATTAATGTGTTTCCCCTCAACGTTAAATGAGGTGGGTGTGTCCACGTAAAATGGAATCGATTAAATTATCCTAAGTACATGGTGAAGTCCAATTGCTATAGCGAATCTATGCACGTTGTGTATGTTTTAAGTGATAACCTCAGGGTTGGGGATAATGAGAATTTACCTAGCCTAATTGGCCTGGAATTGAATACACAGTGCAAACAATGCCTTTTTCACCTGTTGGAAAATGAAGCCGTAGGGAAAAGCTAGGAAAACCAACTTTCTTCCCCAAAACATCTCAAATTTCTGAAAGAAATCAGCTACTTTGTTGAAAATAAACGTTTTTCACCTGCCGGATTGGCCGCACAAAGGTTGACATTTCTAACATTTTTATTCAAAGCCTTTATCAAAAAACAACGCAAATTCTCGGCTAACGGCAGAATTGTTTCTCTAAATGCTAAAAGGCTCTTGGGTATAAGTCTGCAATTTCAAGCGTGCAGATGAAAAAATAATTAAATTGGTGTAACCTTCGGGGAATGATTTAATCAGGGAACAATAATTGCATCGCTTGTGGTCGCGCACATAACATGCCCTACGGTAGAATAAGATTTTAAAGTTTTTTTCCCTGATTTGTCGAGCGGGGTCTAAATACACGGCATGCCGGAGGTTGAGTTGGAGTACGGAGTGAGATTTCATCGCTCAGGAAACCTAGGTTAGTCAAGAACGACCAATTCGTGTAATAAAAAACGTCTGAACAGTATGCTGACAATTAACTGTATGTCGTTGTTTGAAGTCATTTTGCATTAATTGTCGGTCTTTCCTTTTGTTTGGAAAAACGCACACGATGTCATCGGTATACATGCAAAGAAAAACAGACTAATTATTTATATTTATTGAGTTAAAGTAACACCTGAACGTAGTGCAAATGCACGTCCAGATCGATAGCCTTATAGCGCCACCAATTGGCGAAGTCGTTGATCACGTGACATCTGTTAACGTCGAAAGCGCACTCTCTTGAAATCATGACTTTTGAGACGCTAGGTGGCAGCAAACATATCGGTACTTTCCATTGCTACATCACATTGAGTATGCGCACTTTGCTGCCACCACACATTTCAAAAGTCTCCCATTGTGCGCACGCGTCCTACTTTGCATAAAATTGCTCCGAGAAAATGTCACAAGGTGTTCATACACACGTTACTGACCAATAAAATAAACTCCATAATATATCAGACTCCTCGATTTTTTGGTCAGAATATAATTTGTTTCTTTTTTAACCGTATGTTTTAAGAAGATATTTCACACGCGCCTTTAAGTCGGTTGTTAGCGGAACAGGGCGGATTGCAATATACGGTCTAAGAACCGCACGACGGAGGAAAGGGCGACGCACGACGGAGCAAAGGGCGACGCACGACGGAGCAAAGGGCGACGCACGACGGAGCAAAGGGCGACGCGGGCGACGGTGAAAAGGGCGACGGAAAAAAGGGCGACGGAGAATAGAGCGATCGAGAAAAGGGCGACGGGCAAAAGGGCGACGGGCGACGGAGAAAAGGGCGACGGAAGAAATATAATTCCTAGTACACGGACCCAGCCTCAACTGACCACTCAGTTGTGCAATGTGCAATGTAGTCCTTTGGAATGGTAGCTAGTCCTTTGGAATTTAATGTTGCAATGAGATTCGATAAAGGTAGTCTAGTCAGAAGTACAACATAGCGTTTATGGTCTGTATGCAAACGCTGAATCAAAATGAACTGAATTTATTGCCATCTGCCCACAATAAACAAACACAAGAACTTGTTCTGTACCAGTATACAAATTAAACAGCCATAATTAACACCATAATTACAAATACTTGCATAACTACAAAATCACAATTAGTCCAACGGTACAACATCATTTCTAATGTCTGTGTATATGTAAATAAGGCGTGGAATACTCCATTAACAGATGTGGGGGTGACAGTTAAAACAGTTGTAGGTCATTTTGTAGGTCTCTTTACCTGCCAGCTTGCTCGATCGCCGAGAACATTATTTCGAGGTAATTACGGTGTCTGGCGTTCCGCTTAGACGATTTTAAGAGACAGAAAGTTGCTCCTAGTCGTGACAGTCGTCTAAACACCCATAATTCTGTCGCCAGTAATATTGGTCTGCAATCATTGGAATGATTCATTAATGCATGTCTCGGTACATATTGCGTTTTGGTTTATTCATGTTTATGTCTTATTCGAGCGACATATGGAGAAACGATACACAGCGATGCGTGAATCACAAATAGTGCAAAACTTGTTTTGCAGAGCAATGACTTATAGTTACATGTACAACCTTTCCACGACATTGGCGAGTTTTCCAAAAATCACATTATTTTGTTTGCATGACACTGGAAAAAATTACCAAAATCAACACTGCACTGTTTCTTCGTAATTAAAGTTGCACTGCCCGTGTTTGGGCCGATTTGGGCGTCAAATTTGTTTTTTAAAGTTAAATAGGTATTTTTCTAGAATAGAAAAAGTTATCAGCTTTCATTTGGTACCAAGAACGTAAAAATCCGTCAAGGATTAATGCCAGTCGATTAAAAACAAGAAATGATTAAAAGGCTGGCAGGTCAATTAATGAATCGACAGGGTTATGACGTAAATGTACATGTGCGCGTACATGTGTACATTGTACACATACTATGTACATATGAGCGTACGCGCACATGTACAACATGTGAAGCACGTTTCAAGAGAAAGGCTTGTATCTCCAATTCCCGACGTCGGAAATTTAAGTTTTAGATATTTTTCGTTACAGAGACACGTATATAAGCTTTCTAAATTCGTTCGCTTGTGTAAATTAATTTTTTTAATCCTTTCACCGAAACACGGGCAATGCAACTTTAAGTCCAGGGTTGTCAATATCCCAATATTGACATGCATTATGCGCGGAAAACCTCGAAAAGATCTATTGAATTGAAACAAGGGCGCCCTCGTGTGACAGAAACTAGGTCCCCGACTACCGTGCTATTATGGTTCAGTTGTCCGTGCAGTATAACCACGAAACCAGCCTAAATAGGACAGGGGCTTCGCACAATTTCTTGAAAGCATGAACATAATTATTTTTTTAAAAAACCACTGAAATACTCGCTATTATATACACTTATAACAGAAATTGCACTGTCGGAACCCAAAGTCCAAAATGCCCTTTATTAGACATAAAACGCAACATTGGTGTTTTATGTCTATATAATAAAGGACACGTAAGAAAATCACATGTACAAGAAACACTTCACTTATACATGTGTGATTTTCTTACGTGTCTCCTAAAAAACAAGTGCACACACAGACAAAATGTGACGTCATAATGACGCAATGGCACAACTTAAAAAGTGCATTTCAAGTAGCGATTAGTCCGAATCATTGTTACAGTGCATTTGAGGGAGCCAATATCTGACATTTTTCGTTTTTACAAAAAAGTACATCGAACAGATCACTTTCACGTTAAAATCGCCACTTGATTGCACGACGAATGGCGGGCGTCAGTGCCTGGTGCCACTATTCATCACCATTGATTTTTTTTTGTCAATCATGAATTTGTAGGTGGGTACCACTCTAAATGCACCATTCCATCTTTTGTAGAAAGAGTGAACAGTATTTCACCTACTCAAAAAAGTTCCATGAACTAAACGTTGTTAACAAGTGCACTTCATGTGAAAAGGGCGGTTCTGCTGAGAGACGCTTAGAGATGTAACATATTTTATCGGTCAGCACGTAGGAGCACCTCTTGTGGCAAGGCTGATTGCACCAGCCTTCATAAGAGCCGCTGAGGTAGGGTGCACCACTCTGCCGAAATGCCTCTAAAGCTTCTTCTAGAACTATTTTAAGACGCGTGGCTCTAGAGGTCAGCTCACCCCACGCAGGTTTAATCAGGTTGATAACCCAACAAAATGGGCTTTTAGAGAGCCATCAACTATATAGACCGTATCGAATATCCGCCATTTCATGGGGCAGTTTCTTCGTTCCTTGAGGAAATGCATGGTTGCACATATTGTGCTTCCATTGTTGAACGGTTTAAGTAACAAAAGGTGCCCCACGAAATAGCGGCTATTCGATACGGTCTATAGAATTTCCCAGAGACAGGAAATGTCACATTTCATTTCTATCCGCGTAAGAATATTACGAAATGGCAGCGGATGGTTAAATATTTAACGAAATTATAAACGGCATCCATGGCAACTTGTACACCCTGACCTTTGCCTAAAACCTGTCCAAAACACAACGCAAAATAACCAGATATTTTTTCCCTGACCATCAATCACTGCCCAAAAATCGCTGACATTTCTGAATAATGCCTTATAAAAAGCACCTGCCCGTCTATTTTTCGCCTCTCCACATACAATTTTAATCAACTAGAACCTTTGGTCATTTCCCCCATTATTTATCCAAAGCCTCTGTGCGCATTTTCGCTTTTTTAGCTTCAATAACTCGCGGCCTTCTCGCGTGCGGAAAATGTCAAAATGATTATCTGTAAAATCCACAAACGTGGTTTGATATCCCACGCTGCGAGTGGCAAAGCAGTCGTGTTATTCTGTGATTGCATTTTCGGTAATCTGATGTAATTATATCGGCTTATGGGTGACAAGGCGTAATCCCTCTGGGTGGAAACTGTCTAGATTACGGTTAAGTCATTTTGCGCTCTCATTCACGCCGTCAAATCGCATCTGCGTCTAACTACATCCTATGAATTGCTAACGTTAAGGATAAACAAATAACCTGTCGTTAGCAAATTCTAGTTCTGTGTCTGCCAACGTTTCTCTGCCGTATCAGTCTTGGCAGACATGTTTTAAAAAGACATCAGCCCACTACCTAAAAGCTAGATTGAGGAATTTCAAATTGTCATCGAAAACGAGGTGCTTTCTTTTGTGATAATATTTGCAAATGAAAAGCCGCGTGACGTAATACAATTGCTCAACATCTGAAACGAGGCTGGCAGTGTTAATTTGGATTTTTCAATAATACCCCTTTCCATAGCTACAAGTGCGCATGTGCAGCAGCCGCATGTTTCTATACCCAGCACGATATGTGGCAAAGGGACTCCCCCCTAACGCCCCTATACCTCAACACACTCTTTCCTTTGGTTAACGAACTAATCCCCCCTAAAAACTGAAAGGAATTCCTTAGAAATACCTTGGATGTTTGAGACACAATGGGGGAACAATGGTAGGGGGATGGCCTCTGCCACATATCGTGCTGCATATGCATGTTTCGGCCCAGAATGCTTTGCGCAAAATGCGCACAACGCGTCTGAAAGTCCAAATCTCCGAACTTGCTCATGGTTTGAATACGCATTTTAAAATCTCAGACAAGATATTTTTCCACTTGGGCGCAAAAACAGGCCCCAGTTTTGTCTGTGTGTGTACAAAGCATTCTGGTCAGATCTGTGCGCAGTCACAGCGAATTTTCCATCCAAAGGTCTAGCAAATAAACCAACCCCCGTCTTCAAAAAACATGTTCAGCAAATATGACCGCTCAAGCGATCTTGATCCCAGCAACCCGTATTTGCCCTTTCGAGGCTATTTTTAACCCAGTAATGCACACAATGTCTTAAAAGGTCACGCACTTCATAATCATAATCCATTCAATGACGCTTTGTGGACGTAATATAGAACACCTGACATGGGGTTTGTATTAATTAAATTGTGTAATTTTCATGTTGATTTTAGGTTATATCAAACGTCTTCTTTTTGCTAAATAGGGCATAATTATGTACCTTTCTCCAACCGACATCTACAGGTTTTTCTACAACAATGTGCGTTGCGCGTATCAGTTGTCGACGACTTTACTGGCCTTGTTCAGACACTAGGGCTGCGTTCGGGCGTGTACTCGTGTTAACACGAGTATACTCCTGCGCGCGCGAACGGCAAGAATAACGACACTCGGGTCAGTGAGAGTATGCTCTCGGTACTCCCCAACAAATGGGGAGTGTGCTCTTACGAGAACTGCACGCCCGAACGCAGCCTAGTACTCAAAGCGAAATAACTTCGGTCAGTTGTGTCTAAACGGTCTACGTAGACCGCCGATGGCCTGGGGAAGCGGTCTGCGTAGACCGTTTTCGGTATATCTCAAGTTAGACCCTCTAGTACCGTGTTTGTATAGTTGAACATCCGGTCTAAGTCGCCGCCGTGACCCACCTCATTCAAGCGCGCGAACGCGCAAAGCGTGCGGCATGTATTTTTGGTGTTCACAGCGGAAGTCGGGATGCAGCTGCGTGACCCGAGATAGATCGTTTTCGGTCTAACTCGGCCATGTCTCAACGCTCAGATTTTAGGCCAGGAAAACTCCCCGCAGCGACCACGGAATGTTAGACTTTTTTCGGTTTCCGTAGTCCCATGTCTGAACATAGCCAATGGCATCGATAACTTCAACGAGGAGAGCGCGTGCCGGCAACAACGAACGCAGTGCGCGTATATCACTAAAACACGTGTGCACAAAAGTTTTATCCCCTAAAATACCAGAGACCAATATTTCACAAGGCTAAGCAAAAAGATTTAGCTTAGCGCAAAATTGTTTGGCTTTATACAATGGCTTACCAGCCAAAATCGCATATCAAATTGTGTTCTTAGAAACAATAGCAGAATATCACTTTATAAATAAATGCACATCACATACCATTTTGGCTGCCAACCCATTTTTGCAAAATAAAGTAAATACATTATGTGCTAAGCAAATTGTTATGCTTAGCGGCGCCTTGAAATTGACACCATGAGAATTGTCCCACGCGCAAAAGAACAGTTTAAAGGAAATGCTCTAAAAGGAGTGTTAAATAATAATCTTATTTTAAATAATCTTAAAGGCAGAGGCTCGTCAATGCGCGCGTGAGGCCAAATTCGTGCCACGAAATAAGGAGCTTCATAGCAAAGGCTAGGCATGGAGCTGTGTATTTCGTGGCACGAAATTGGCCTTACGCGCGCATTGACGAGCCTGTGCCTTTAAAGGCATGATGTTAACTTTTGCACTAATACCAACTGTCGCTTACTCGTTTTATACTGGCAACGAAACAAATGAACAGTTCCCTTTAAAATACACGCATTGGCAGACACTAAAAACTGCATTATTATGCAAAACACAGACGGTATACTTCTCTAGAAATTCAAATCCAACCCGTGTATCATTTCTGCAGTCAGTGAAAACATCTTATATCGAAATACGAGAATGAACATGTTGAATCACCTGCGTCTGAGTGTTTACCTCGCTCCATTGCAAACGGGTTAAGGACTCAAAGTACAAATAAAATGGATACGGAAAGAATGATTGTGAAAATGTCAAGATGACGACAGGATGTGTCATAATCCTTCACCTAGTTTGTGGAATTTTGATCCTGGTTCTTCTATTTTTTTGCAGAGCATGATGGTACTTGAATTTATGAAATAAGGACGTGACCAGGGGCCAATTTCATGGCGCAGCTAATATAAGCAAAACAATTTGCTTAAGCACAGAATGTATTTGATTTAATTTACAATAATGGGTTGCCAGCCAAAATCGTATGTAATGTTTATCGACTGGTATTCCGCTATTTTTGCTGAGAACAAAATGTTACATTCAATTCTGCCGCCAACGTTTGTAAACGTAGCCCTGGCCCCCGCCCGCGACCGCGCCCGCACTTTAAGTCGCCATGCCATAGGTCCGTTTTTCATCCGTCTTGCGTTTTTCATCCGTTTGCGTCTTAATCGCTCCATATAGACCGATACAGACGGAGGAGCGCAGAGCAGCTCAGCGCAAACGCAACGCACGCAAGGCGAATGAAAAACGGACCTCAGGAAAGGCGGCTTTATTTTCGGCAGTTTTAGGACCTCCGTGTTCGTACATAAAAGTGAAATATTTGGGCCGAAAACCAGTCGACCTGCGTGTGCACACGTATTTTCTACAAAAAGGGCGCCTTCATGTGAACAAAACTAGGGTCCTGATTATCGTGGTATTATACGGCTTCGTTTTCCGTACAGCATAAGCCAGGGAACCAGCCTAAACGGGGCGGTGTCTTAATTCGTTCAATCTCTATAATTGGAAAATTTTAAGCTGCATAAGTGCAACCAAAAATTCGTTAAATGTGCAGATTTTATGCTAAATACATTTTCATTGTCTACATTTTAGTACATTGTAAGCTCAACTATACATTTTGATCATTTAGTCATGCTTGTTTGAGTAACATTTTGTGAAGAAATAACGAATTGAGACAGACATGCAGTTATTTTCCTTAAATTATCTCTGATTTCACGTTTAATGAAAATCGTCAAAATATGTTATGATGAAAATGTTTTTCCAGACTGCACCTGCTTATTAATGACACATTTTCTTCCGTTGATAATATTTGTTTTTCCTTTTGGCCAAATACAACCAAAATACTCTAACGGGAAGAATTGAGTTATTTCGTTTGTTTGTAGTCGCCTACGTTTGTTCTCCCACGTGGCGCCCGCGCAGTTTGTAAAACTGGCTTTGGGGCGGTGATTCAAACATTGTGGCCGAACGCAGTCTATTTAAAGGGCCCTTATTTAGGATTTTTATCAATGAAATATATGCTTTAAAACCACTCTACTCAGTTAAAGTCATAAAAATCCTATTTGGAGCTTGCTTTGGGGGTTAAAACAAAGGTTTTTAGTTTTTATGCTAATGCAAATATGCATATTCATGACCAAGGTCACTATGTCACAAGAGGCAAACACAGGAAAATCACATTCAAATGTGCACAAAAGATTCCACTTTTTTCTCAATTTTCCTGAAACGTTTGTAATCCATGGCTGTTTGAGTTTGTTTTACATGTTGCCTGCTGTAAGCCATGACAAAACTGGGGGTAGAAACTGCAGCAATTTGCCACAAGTCCAACTTGAAGTCTTATGTTTTTTCTTAATTTTCCCTTCTGTCTTCCTTATGTGATGCACTCCGAACAGCGCCCTCTGTCTGTGATTTATTGCAATGAAATCTTTAAAGTTGAAAAAGGCCACCTTTTATTGATTTTACATCAAAACGAACAATAGTATGTTTTGCTGAACAAGTAATCTGTCATTATGAAGCAAGGCTTAGGCACAAAGTTGTTTAGCATGTCACAGGCCCTTTAAAGAATAAGTTTGTCCGAGAAACAAAATACCAGCATGTGCTAATGCGATCCGTACATTATTGTTATGCAAAATGGCGGCGTCCTGTGGGCGCCGCCATTTTGTCCGGGAACTTGGCAAAGAATGACGTTTTGCGTATAAATTGGTTATTCGGGGTTAGTCAACTATACGTTCAGAGCATGGTACCAATGTGTGACGTCATTTTCCACGGCCGTGGCTCCAAACATTGAACATTACACCATATGCTAGTTGCTACGGTACGAAATCGCAATGGTTTTATGGTATTAAGCGGGCCTCCCACTGTGCGATTTTTGCCACGATTTCCCTACGAATTAGTACGATTATCGGAGACTGCCTATAGACCCTACACACAATCGTAGCCAATCGTACCCAATCGTAGCTAATTCGTGGCAAAAATCGCACAGTGGGAGGCCCGCTTTATACTCCATATTTTCGCGTGCGTGCGTGCGTGCACCCATGCACTTTATTATGCATCCATACGTGTATAGAGTTTCACTGTCATTTGTCGTTACACTTTAGTTAACACTTTATGAAATATGTCGTTAGTAACGCCATTGGGTGTCCTCCTCCGTTTCTAATTAAAAGCCTTGATCGATGAAATAATTCTCGTCTTTCTCATAATACTGGACCCCTATGCTCACAATTTTAAGCGATATGGGTGGTATTCCTCAGTTGATTGCATTTTAGCCAACAAGGTCAATTTAGTACCGAGGTTATGGGTCTTTAAAATATTATACAAAATTCGCTTTTATTGTTACTTTTGTTTTATAAATAAATTAACTTGGGGGTCACAGCTAATGATTTTGCACCGAAAACACTGACACGTTTGAAGGTTTATGTTGATAATTGCTAGAATAAGCAACAAAAATAATATTGTTCTCTTGAAGTGGAGAATTCGACAAAGGCACGACAGCCGACACCCCTCGTGCCTACGAGCAAATTTTTAGTAATTTTAATCAAGCATATTTATTTCGCTGCACGTTCGTTAATTTGGTGTGCTATATACCTAATGCCAAATACGTATTAACATGCAATAATTTCACGTCTCATTCAAACATTTACATTTTGTTTATGAAACTGGTGAAAAGGCCGACGCTAAAATTACTTTACACTTACGCATTCACTTTCATTTAATATACGTCCCTCATACGTCTCTTATAGGTTCACTATATACTCTCCCTATACTCTAGCAATACTTTCGCTATACTTTCGCTATACTTTCGCTATACTTTCGCTATACTCTCGATATATTTTCGATATATATTTTGTCGATATATAACAATACTTTTGCAATACTTTTGCAATACTTGCGCTATACTTGCGCTATACTTTTGCAATACTTGCGCTATACTTGCGCTGTACTTTTGTTATATTTCCATTAAACGTTTCTGGTTACGAATGAAGTTAATATCAGATAACACTCAGTTTTATTATCTAAACACAGATTAAGATTCGCGCTAGCGGTGGTGGCGTTAGGAAATGCTTAAATTACGCCACCAAGAGGTGTATTGTCTGCCAGGTCGCGCATGACAGTTGTCGCAAACATTACTCGAACCAAATCTTAAGATCCGTTACCGAAACTTGTCATTTCAAGAGTCGTTGTGCGAATCTCAAGATCCGCTGCATTTCATGATCCGTTGCAACAAACATTGCAACGAAACTAGAGCTGCGACGTTTAAACGTTTAAACGACCGAAATTAAACTATCCGTTTATATGCTAAACGGATATCCGAAACCAACTTGTGAAAAAATGATCCTCCCTTTTTCAAAGATCTAATGGCCGTTTTGCGCCGCCAGAAATTTCTAAAGCGGCAATTTTGTTCGTAAGAATCAGGCAGCATACCGCTTGATGAGCCCAACGGTACGTCGGTAACCTTTGTGGTTTCAAGCCGAAGATACAGTTGCGTTCGCGGGCGGAAGCGATTTTACTGGTTTATGGTTTATACTTGTTGAATTCAAAGCAAGGCGGTAAACACTGTTTACTATATAGCTGAACTTTCGTGGCCTGCATCATGTATGCTCCAATTCAATGAAGTGTCAGTGGTGCCGCGCGAACGCACATGATACCAGGTCAAAGAACTTTTTATTGCGAGCGCGGTAATAAGTTTTACTTTTTGTTATGTTTACTATTCGTTTAAACGTTTAAACTAACGTTAAATTGACGTTTAAACGTTTAGAAAATAAACGGTAACTCCCAGTGCTAAACGAAACATGCGACCTGACGAAACATGATGCTGCTGCACGCCGCTGCTGCACTCCGCCGCTGCTGAAGAATGAGAAGTGAATGAGAAGTGAATGAGAAGAGGAGACGAATAGGAATAGGTAGCGGAATAGGAACAGGGTTAGGGGTTAGGGTTTAGGCCAAAAATTGTATGATTTAGATTTTCCTCATAATGTGAAGAATGTGAAGAATGTGAAGAATGTGAAGAATGTGAAGAATGTGAAGAATGTGAAGAATGTGAAGAATGTGAAGAATGTGAAGAATGTGAAGAATGTGAAGAATGTGAAGAATGTGAAGAATGTGAAGAATGTGAAGAATGTGAAGAATGTGAAGAATGTGAAGAATGTGAAGAATGTGAAGAATGTGAAGAATGTGAAGAATGTGAAGAATGTGAAGAATGTGAAGAATGTGAAGAATGTGAAGAATGTGAAGAATGTGAAGAATGTGAAGAATGTGAAGAATGTGAAGAATGTGAAGAATGTGAAGAATGTGAAGAATGTGAAGAATGTGAAGAATGTGAAGAATGTGAAGAATGTGAAGAATGTGAAGAATGTGAAGAATGTGAAGAATGTGAAGAATGTGAAGAATGTGAAGAATGTGAAGAATGTGAAGAATGTGAAGAATGTGAAGAATGTGAAGAATGTGAAGAATGTGAAGAATGTGAAGAATGTGAAGAATGTGAAGAATGTGAAGAATGTGAAGAATGGGCAGAATGGGCAGAATGTGAAGAATGTGAAGAATGTGAAGAATGGGAAGAATGGGAAGAATGTGACGAATGTGACGAATGTGACGAATGTGACGAATGAGAAGAATGTGACGAATGTGACGAATGTGAAGAATGTGAAGAATGTGAAGAATGTGACGAATGTGACGAATGTGACGAATGTGACGAATGAGACGAATGAGACGAATGAGACGAATGAGACGAATGAGACGAATGTGACGAATGTGACGAATGTGACGAATGTGACGAATGTGACGAATGTGAAGAATGTGACGAATGAGAAGAATGAGAAGAATGTGACGAATGTGACGAATGTGAAGAATGAGACGAATGAGACGAATGAGACGAATGAGACGAATGAGACGAATGAGACGAATGAGACGAATGAGACGAATGAGACGAATGAGACGAATGAGACGAATGAGACGAATGAGACGAATGAGACGAATGTGACGAATGAGACGAATGAGACGAATGAGACGAATGAGACGAATGAGACGAATGAGACGAATGAGACGAATGAGACGAATGAGACGAATGAGACGAATGAGACGAATGAGACGAATGAGACGAATGAGACGAATGTGAAGAATGTGAAGAATGAGACGAATGAGACGAATGAGACGAATGAGACGAATGAGACGAATGAGACGAATGAGACGAATGAGACGAATGAGACGAATGAGACGAATGAGACGAATGAGACGAATGAGACGAATGAGACGAATGAGACGAATGAGACGAATGTGACGAATGAGACGAATGAGACGAATGAGACGAATGAGACGAATGAGACGAATGAGACGAATGAGACGAATGAGACGAATGAGACGAATGAGACGAATGAGACGAATGAGACGAATGAGACGAATGAGACGAATGAGACGAATGAGACGAATGAGACGAATGAGACGAATGAGACGAATGAGACGAATGAGACGAATGAGACGAATGAGACGAATGAGACGAATGAGACGAATGAGACGAATGAGACGAATGAGACGAATGAGACGAATGAGACGAATGAGACGAATGAGACGAATGAGACGAATGAGACGAATGAGACGAATGAGACGAATGAGACGAATGAGACGAATGAGACGAATGAGACGAATGAGACGAATGTGACGAATGAGACGAATGAGACGAATGAGACGAATGAGACGAATGAGACGAATGAGACGAATGAGACGAATGAGACGAATGAGACGAATGAGACGAATGAGACGAATGAGACGAATGAGACGAATGAGACGAATGAGACGAATGAGACGAATGAGACGAATGAGACGAATGAGACGAATGAGACGAATGAGACGAATGAGACGAATGAGACGAATGAGACGAATGAGACGAATGAGACGAATGAGACGAATGAGACGAATGAGACGAATGAGACGAATGAGACGAATGAGACGAATGAGACGAATGAGAAGAATGTGACGAATGTGACGAATGTGACGAATGAGACGAATGAGACGAATGAGACGAATGAGACGAATGAGACGAATGAGACGAATGAGACGAATGAGACGAATGAGACGAATGAGACGAATGAGACGAATGAGACGAATGAGACGAATGAGACGAATGAGACGAATGAGACGAATGAGAAGAATGAGAAGAATGAGAAGAATGAGACGAATGAGACGAATGAGACGAATGAGACGAATGAGACGAATGAGACGAATGAGACGAATGTGACGAATGTGACGAATGAGACGAATGAGACGAATGAGACGAATGTGACGAATGAGACGAATGAGACGAATGAGACGAATGAGACGAATGAGAAGAATGTGACGAATGTGACGAATGTGACGAATGTGACGAATGTGACGAATGAGACGAATGAGACGAATGAGACGAATGAGACGAATGAGACGAATGAGACGAATGAGACGAATGAGACGAATGTGACGAATGAGACGAATGAGACGAATGAGACGAATGTGACGAATGAGACGAATGAGACGAATGAGACGAATGAGAAGAATGAGACGAATGAGACTAATGAGACGAATGAGACTAATGAGACGAATGAGACGAATGAGACGAATGAGACGAATGAGACGAATGAGACGAATGAGACGAATGAGACGAATGAGACGAATGTGACGAATGTGACGAATGAGAAGAATGAGACGAATGAGACGAATGAGACGAATGAGACGAATGAGACGAATGTGACGAATGAGAAGAATGAGACGAATGAGACGAATGAGAAGAATGAGACGAATGAGACGAATGAGACGAATGAGACGAATGAGACGAATGAGACTAATGAGACTAATGAGACGAATGAGACGAATGAGACGAATGAGACGAATGAGACGAATGAGACGAATGAGAAGAATGTGACGAATGTGACGAATGTGACGAATGAGACGAATGAGACGAATGAGACGAATGAGACGAATGAGACGAATGAGACGAATGAGACGAATGAGACGAATGAGACGAATGAGACGAATGAGACGAATGAGACGAATGAGACGAATGAGACGAATGAGACGAATGAGACGAATGAGACGAATGAGACGAATGAGACGAATGAGACGAATGAGACGAATGAGAAGAATGAGAAGAATGAGACGAATGAGACGAATGAGACGAATGAGACGAATGAGACGAATGAGACGAATGAGACGAATGAGACGAATGAGACGAATGTGACGAATGTGACGAATGTGACGAATGAGACGAATGAGACGAATGAGACGAATGAGACGAATGTGACGAATGAGACGAATGAGACGAATGAGACGAATGAGACGAATGAGAAGAATGTGACGAATGTGACGAATGTGACGAATGTGACGAATGTGACGAATGAGACGAATGAGACGAATGAGACGAATGAGACGAATGAGACGAATGAGACGAATGAGACGAATGTGACGAATGAGACGAATGAGACGAATGAGACGAATGAGACGAATGTGACGAATGAGACGAATGAGACGAATGAGACGAATGAGAAGAATGAGACGAATGAGACTAATGAGACGAATGAGACTAATGAGACGAATGAGACGAATGTGACGAATGAGACGAATGAGACGAATGAGACGAATGAGACGAATGAGACGAATGAGACGAATGAGACGAATGAGACGAATGAGAAGAATGAGACGAATGAGACTAATGAGACGAATGTGACGAATGTGACGAATGAGACGAATGAGACGAATGAGACGAATGAGAAGAATGTGACGAATGAGACGAATGAGACGAATGAGACGAATGAGACGAATGAGAAGAATGTGACGAATGTGACGAATGTGACGAATGTGACGAATGTGACGAATGAGACGAATGAGACGAATGAGACGAATGAGACGAATGAGACGAATGAGACGAATGAGACGAATGAGACGAATGAGACGAATGAGACGAATGTGACGAATGAGACGAATGAGACGAATGAGACGAATGAGAAGAATGAGACGAATGAGACTAATGAGACGAATGAGACTAATGAGACGAATGAGACGAATGAGACGAATGAGACGAATGAGACGAATGAGACGAATGAGACGAATGAGACGAATGAGACGAATGAGACGAATGAGACGAATGAGACGAATGAGACGAATGAGACGAATGAGAAGAATGAGACGAATGAGACTAATGAGACGAATGTGACGAATGTGACGAATGAGACGAATGAGACGAATGAGACGAATGAGACGAATGAGACGAATGAGACGAATGAGACGAATGAGAAGAATGTGACGAATGTGACGAATGAGACGAATGAGACGAATGAGACGAATGAGACGAATGTGACGAATGAGAAGAATGAGACGAATGAGACGAATGAGACGAATGAGACGAATGAGACGAATGAGACGAATGAGACGAATGAGACGAATGAGACGAATGAGACGAATGAGACGAATGAGACGAATGAGACGAATGAGACGAATGAGACGAATGAGAAGAATGTGACGAATGTGACGAATGTGACGAATGAGACGAATGAGACGAATGTGAAGAATGTGACGAATGAGAAGAATGAGACGAATGAGAAGAATGAGACTAATGAGAAGAATGTGAAGAATGAGACGAATGAGACGAATGAGACGAATGAGACGAATGAGACGAATGAGACGAATGAGACGAATGAGACGAATGAGACGAATGAGACGAATGAGACGAATGAGACGAATGAGACGAATGAGACGAATGAGACGAATGAGACGAATGAGACGAATGAGACGAATGAGACGAATGAGACGAATGAGACGAATGTGAAGAATGTGAAGAATGTGAAGAATGTGAAGAATGTGAAGAATGTGAAGAATGTGAAGAATGTGAAGAATGTGACGAATGAGACGAATGAGACGAATGAGACGAATGAGACGAATGAGACGAATGTGAAGAATGTGAAGAATGTGAAGAATGTGAAGAATGTGAAGAATGTGAAGAATGTGAAGAATGTGAAGAATGTGAAGAATGTGAAGAATGTGAAGAATGTGAAGAATGTGAAGAATGAGACGAATGAGACGAATGAGACGAATGAGACGAATGAGACGAATGAGACGAAAGAGACGAAAGAGAAGAAAGAGAAGAAAGAGAAGAAAGAGAAGAAAGAGAAGAATGAGAAGAATGAGAAGAATGAGAAGTGAAGCATCTGCTGCTGCACTCCGCCGCTGTATGTTACCGAAACTTGTCATTTCAAGAGTCGTTGTTCGAATCTCATGATCCGCTGCATTTCAGGTTCATAAACATATAGACATTTGTAATCCTACAACAAATTTAAAATAACGAGGCTTTTGCACCAACGCCGTCCGTAGAAACGTATCCTGGGATAAAGTACTTTGAAACAGTGAATGCATTTTTCATAAGAGTAATTACAAAGTCATATTATATGTATAATATTACGACCTCGCATGTGTAATGTGGCGGATACTGTACTTTCTGCCCATTTTCTAATCCAGTACCAGTACCATATTAAAAGCACAGAGCGGAAACAATAAAATACCCTTTCCGGAAAGGAAACGCACTTTTCTTAAAATATGAATTATTGATCATCAGTTTGTTGAATATAGTTAACTTGAAGAGAACAATGCACTGATCGACCAATCACTTTGGAATTGCTTTCAAGACTATTCCGCTTCAGTGATTTCCTCCAGGTCCAAGAGGACCTGTTTGAACAAAGGGATTCACACATGCAATAGAAAACTGTTGCATTCCCTGTTTCTGCGGGAATCCTGTAGCTAAAACCGATTTTATTTGGTTTTGAACCTGATTAAACCTACGTAGAATGAGCTGACCTCTAAAGCCACACAGATTCATGGGGATCATTTCAGGCAGAGTAGCGCATCCTGCCTCGGCGGCTCTTACGGAGGCCGGTGCAGTCAGCCTTGCCATTTTGAACCATATACTTTGAGACCAAATTCATTAAAATCAAATTCTGAGGCGGCATCAATCGACATTTTTTCTGGCTATAGTGCCCGTGTCAGGCATATATTAATGAAGGAGCGAAGGGACAAACGAAATTGTAGATGAATTTAATCAAGGGGGTATGACAGCCAAATTGCGCTATCAAAACCCATCCAAACTCCCATGATACTCCATCAATTCAATCTAATATCATGAATTCAATCGACCCAACGCCGAGAAGTAATCACAATATGATTACAGTTTGAGTATTTTACCCGCTGTGTTAATGCATAAGTACGCATATTGAAGAGCCGACTGCTGGTCGTTTTTTCCCATTTAATTTTAGCAATTTGCACGTTACAATATTCATGTCATATTTAAAATAACCTTGAATGTCAACAACAATCCGCCATGTCACTCCATGCAAAGGAGTACCGTTCCTAGACTGGTTATACTGCTTTCAATTCTTGGGTTTCACTTTCTTGACAACCGGTTGCTATCCGACATTACTGCGTCCATACTATGGCACGCCAAAGCGAAAATAATTCAACACTGATAATTTAACATCAACCCTGAAAAACAAGTCAAAAAAAAGGTTCGCATGACTTTTAAATGTTGATAGACTGTTTGAAGCCGGCATACCGTGCTTTTGTTGGCAAGTTTTTAAAAATGTTGAGACTTGTTTTTCAGGATTGATGGTAGAACTACAGTGTTGAATTATTTTCGCTTTGGCGTGCCATACGCGTGACGTCAACAACTATCATATCCGCCATTACTGTGTTCATACCATATCACGCCAAAGCGGAAATAATTAAACACTGATAGTTCTACCATCAATCCTAAAAAAACAAAAGTCTCAATTTTTAAAAACTTGCCAACAAAAGCACAGTATGCCGGTTTCAAACAGTCTATCAACATTTAAAAGTCATGCCAACCAGTTCCACTGGAGCTCAGCATACGCTTCACCAAGTGCTTAAAGACACAGGCTCGTCAGCAATGCACGCGCGCCAAATTCGTGCCACGAAATACGCAGCTTTATAGCAAAGGCATGGAGCTGCGTATTACGTGGCACGAATTTGGCGCGCGCGTATTGCTGACGAGTCTCTGCCTTTAAGGGATCACTTGTGCCTGAACATTTTGAGGGGAAAGTCTGTCCTTTATTTCTGTTGAGTAATTTTCCAATGCTAACATACGGCCACATTAAACATGTTGCTCATGACTCGTGATGTACCGTTTAACGTTAATCACGCCAGGAAATTTAAATTCCTTTGCATCCAACAAAACAAGGCTGTTATGAGACTGTACTAACCCTTTATTCTCTCCGTGTGCTACCAGGCAACAACCAATGGACGTTGAGAGTGATACATGGATTATGAGTTATGTTCCCCGCCCCTCCCCCACCCCCCTCGCCCCTTTACCGAAACCCGCAAGTGTTGCCTCGCAACGCTGAAACACCGCGATCGCTTTGATAAAAAGCCCCGGCCGCTCTTCTCTCGGAAAGGCAGGCTTAGAGATACGCTAATCGGTCAAATTGAACAGTTTGCTTGAGAAGACTCGGCCGGTATACTAGAGACACTGAGAATCACATGTCAAATGTATCACTAAGGACTATTAGGTATGACGTCACTTCTAGAGAACTTGGTTTAAACATTCGCTGGTAATCTGAAACGTCCATTGCTGAAGCGCGGTATAGACCGTATCGAATAGCCGCCATTTCGTGGGGCATGCAGTTTCTTTGTTCCTCGTGGACATGCACGGTTGCACATATCGTGCTTCTATTGTTGATCGGTTTAAGTAACAAAAGGTGCCCCACGAAATGGCGGCTATTCGATACGGTCTATACCCAGCACTCCTGCCCAAATACCTCAACACTCTTCCCTTTTGTTGACGCACCCCTCCCTTAAAACCTGAAAGAAATTTTATTGAAACTCCTTAGATATTCCTTGAGACACAATGGAATAGGTGTGGGGGAAGGGTACTGTCACATATCGTGCTGCATATGTAAAGCGGGGAAACACGAGTGACGTTTTCACTTCAATACTCTAGATATAATTTTTGTTTCATTTGAGAATTTCCCCAGTCAAAGGTAGCTAGTATTGCTTCTAGTAAAACGTATCATATTGAAACTCGAAACATTATTTTTACAACGCCAAAACAATTTATTTGTACATTAATATGCATAAATGTCAACACGTATGGGAAACATTTTCATAGAGCGGCTGAGTGTCCGACTATCAGATAAAGTGACACACCATTAATACTTTTAAAATGCCCAGATGGGGCCGTCAAATTACTTTCACACCTCATGTAAATTATCGAGCCGTCCTTTACACAGTGTTCAACTTTTGACCACAGAAAGCGAGAGAAAAAATTGGCCTGTGAAAGTCAAGAGGTTATCCTATCATAGAGCACGCAGCATCTGGTATGGTGCCTAATCACCATTGAAATGAAACAACCAAACTTGGGATGAAAAAAAAAAACGTGATTGGAATTCGAACCCTAGACCTCTGACTCACTAGGCAGATGATCTAACCAGCTGAGATATAAGGCACAGTTTGTATACTCCCTCAGGTTTTCCCTATGGACCCAATTCTTCTCTCGGTGTATGTTGCATGTGGCGCAACTTGGCAAAGTAACAAGCACAACATTTTAATATTTATACAACGCACATATAATATATATAAAGGCGCTTAATATTATTACCCCTGGTCATTGTGCTCCTTATAGCATTCCTTAACTGAACCTTATCAGCTCCCTGGGGAGTGTGCAGCCCCGCCTGCATACATGAGGTAATCAAACACATTCACTATACCTCACATTTGCTCCTGGGTGGAGATATACTATTTATGGAAAGTGCCTTGCCCAAGAGGACACAGACACCATGAACGCGGGAAGTCCAGTACTTGAACTCACGACCTTCAGAATGAACCAACGAGTTTAATTCGCAAGACACAACTTTTTGGAAATTAATAATTTCAGCAAACTGACCAAATCATCCAAATTTTATTAAAAATTATTGTTAGGGTAAAAATAATTTTCACTTACCAATAAAGTAGTTTGAGATACTCCTTGGAAACGAGTTGAGATGTTCTCATGTGACGTTGTCTCTTCTAAAAGTGCAGTTTCGTTCAGACAACAAATCAACGACCACGTGACACTCAGAATTTCAAATTGTGTCAGAATCCGCAGCAAACTTGGTCTAAATCTTCAGCAAATTCAGCCAGTGGTCCCGTGTCCATAGCACCATACGTCGACTTGTCCGTGTTCCGCGGTAGACTTAGTCCAGTAGTCCGAAATATCATATATTTTCCAGCTGTAGACATCTACCCCTTGTATTCGAATCAAAATAGTTTAACATTTCGTTTAGCAGTTGGGTATTGGCCTTTACACACAGTCCGAAAAGCGCGTGGAGTACACGTGTGGCTAGTGCAGCCTGGACCACACAAATGAAATATTTTCACGAAAACAGAATGTCTACGGTATGTACACGTTGTACCTGAATGCACATAGACTTGCTCCAAGTCTGCTTTCAACTCCCTTGTGTTTTTGCCCGGCTACTAAACGCAATAGCCGATATTTCGTTCGTATTAACCGACTAAAGATAGATCACGTGACTTGAAAACCTTTACCAACGGCGTTATTTCCTGTTACTTGATTTAAATACGTGACCAGATCTCAGTGGTTAGTTAATAATTTGTACTAACTGGCGAGACCTGTTACTTGATTTAAATGCATGACCTGCGTTAAAAATCAGCCACGTACCTCCTACACACGAGAAAACAATGAAACATTGTGTCTACGCTTTCAAGAAATGACGTGAAGCCACTGTCCTATTTAGGTTTGGTTCCCTGTCTACTGTACGGAAAATAAAGCCACAGTCAGAGGTCTATAGTTTCATTCACAGCAGGAATGTGCAAGTACCTCAGACAACACTGATCATGCGCACTTGAACATTGCTAAGCACGTATTTCTGTAAAGGGTGGGGCTCATAGCAAATTACACGTGTACCGGTTTGGGTTGGTATAGTAGACAATACATAAAATAAACAGAACGACTAAGTACCAAGTTAGCGCCTCTTCGGCTGTTGGTAAACAATATCCGAACTGGCGCGTTGCAACACTTCTATCATAGCAACGGTGAAGTAGGAGCAAACTTTTGCAACTATACGAGACATATTTCCGTGCACTGGCGCATCCGCACCCCAACTGCAGTCAATGATATACGGGTTGGCAAAGTTGGTAAGGTACGAAGCGCGGACATGGTAGCCTCACCGGCTCCTACGGAGGCTGGTGCAGTCAGCCTTGCCACAAGAGGTGTTATGCAGCACGTTACTGACCGATAAACTAAGATATCTCTCAGCCTCCTCGATCTTTCGAAACAACACACTCGTGATGTGAACATTTTGTGGTCCCCGTGCGGTCGTTTCTACGCACGCGTACTCGTAACCCAAACACGATGTGCCGGCAATGTAATTGGAATTCTTTTCCCAAAGTCATCAGCGCCGCGAGACAAAAACGAAACTGATGGAATTCCTATTGGAAAAATCTCCATACCGCGCTCGACATATGGCACGCAAATGCAGTGTCGCAAATTATGCACGAGCGAGCGGACAATGACCTGAGCGAATACATGTTGAACAGAAACCGGTTTGGTTTTATCGTGCAATTTTACAAACATTGAAAAACATTATGGAAAGAATAATTGCAAAAACATTCATTGATCTGCTGCGGGGGTTTGTTTTTGTACCTTCCGAGCGAGGTTTTAATTAAACTCCAAAAGTCTTACGTAGGTCTTGCTGAAAACGTAAATGTTGTTTTAGGCAATTTAAAATTGACATACAACACAAACAATATCGATTACCGGACGCGCATCGCTGTTTAAACAGAATATTTTGTAACATTTGAGAATTCTTGATGATATAATGCTTTCCTTGACATTTTGTTGGAATTTCGTTCTTAAGAGTGAGGGACTGTAAATATCGAGAATTTTTTGAAAATGTTGGCCATGGCCAAAAAATGGATTTCCTTTATACTTTTATATTTGATGGATATTTGCCCCAAACTAACAAATGTGGTAAACAATTTGAAAAAATACCTTTGTTGCTATGGCAACAGCCAAATTTAGATTTGTGCCATTTTCTCACTTTTTTAAGAGTGAAATTTGCATATTTTCAAAACTGCGTCACCATTAAACAAGATATATAAATTAATTTTCTTGAAAAGTTATGATAGGTGGATCCTTGGAGACTGCATTGCATGTATAAAAATAGTCACCAGGTATTTGGGTGGGTTATACCATTTATTTCAAATAGGGGTGTTTTTTTACTTTTTTTTAGTATGAAAATATACCATTTTTTGACAGCTCATAACCCATATGGTAGTGCTCCAATTTCAACATCGACCACATATTTTTGAGATGAGACATTGGTCTTGTGGAATATTTAAAAAACAGCTGGGGGAAACATACTTTATTGTTCGCAGTGTTGCCAGACATTTTCCCATTTTTTCAAATTTTAGTGCAAGGCTACATTTTAAAAAAGTGACAAAAAAAGGCATTGTTAAGTAGAAGGTCGTAGCATGTCGATTTAATCTAATTTTGGGGTGCTGAATCCAAAAATGACAGTTATGAAGTTATATTTTAAGTTAAAGGGGTATTTGTGGCCCAAAAATGCTAGAAATTTGTTAAAAAACACGAGTTTTTGTGCAAAAAAATCCACTGTTTTTTTCAAATAGAACATGGTTACATGCCATAACATGCCACTCTTTCTAAATCCATAAATGACATTGTCCAAGCTGTATTTTGAGGGCAAAAGTGCTTCTTTGGGGTAAAACATAAACAAGTTTATAAACACTAGTTTTTGGTAAAAACAAAAAGAGGAGAAAAGAGATATAGCCTAATTGACAAGAAGAGGCTTTTTTTTAGTAGAAGGTCGTTACTCGTTACTTTTACCTAATTTTGGAGTGCTGAATCCAAAAATGGTTGCCAAGCTGTATTTCAAGTTAAAGGGGCTTTGGCAAAAAATACTGAAAATCTTTTTGAAAACGTTCAGTTTTTGGTTAAAAAAACAAACAAATATCTGCGTATAATAGAATGCATGGTAACATGCCACTCTTACTTAATTTGGGGTGCTGAATCCACATGACTTTACCAGCAAGCTGTATTTTGATGGTCAAAGGTTTTTGTTTTGACAAAAAGCATAAAAGCAATTTTGTTATTCCTAAATCCAAACAATACTGTTACTATAAAGCTGTTGTTTGGTATTGAAGCGATCCTATAGAACCACAACCACATAACATGGTTCACTGAAATGATTACACATGTAGTACAAAGCATGTATTTCCATAATGAAAATTAACCAGCATGAAAAGAAAATAATCTTATCATATTAGTTTTACAGTGGAATATGAATATATTGAACTTGAAGTGTGCAAAATACACATTACTAGGAGTGTTAACATCTCTTTTGCTCCAGGTAATATAAGACAACGGCCTATCATTTGAAAGTGGTAATAAGAGAATGATGGGGTGAATTTAGTTGCAAACCTGTACATTATAATTAAACAGTGAGAACATTTCTTGGATTAGAGATGCTTGTTTTAGTACAAAACAAATATTGTTAAGATAAAACGGGAACATGCCAATCCTACCTTTTCATCCATTTCGTCCTAAAACAAAGTGGTCGAAAATTATGTCTTTGCTTGCAACTTTTTTATGTTTTTGGTTTGTTTTGCTGTTTGTTTCTCGGATACACTTCTCCTTAAAACAAATACAAACATTTGGTTGGATTCAGCTTCGACAAGACATTTGTCTGGTTACCAACACCACAATAATGCACCTATCAATTGTTTCCCCCGCCCCTCACCCCTGGACTGCCCCACATAAGAGGTGGGGATTGTCACTTTTCTTGCGAGACAAAATCCCCACCCTTGGGGCATGAACAATTTGGCAAAATCCCCACTTAGTGGGGGAGGGAGTGGGTGGGAGGGTGGGGGAAGGGGGTGGGAGGGGGGTGGTGGGAGGGGGCGGGGGGGGGGGGGAACCCCGCGGGAGAGGGAGGGAGGGGAACGAATGATATGTGCATAATGGAACCACCGGTCTCGAAGATATCCGTGCAACCATCTTACGAAGACGTCACCCTCTCCTTGGCCACATTGACTGCTACCAGATGACATGCCAGCTAATGGCACCCTTAACTAAGCTGCGCATCAACATTGAAGGGGGACCGGGACTCCATATCCTGACGTTGCCTGTATGAGACCCAGGGGCCGCCCAAGCACCACCTGGGTGTGCTACCTGGAAGCTGACCACCGGACACGAGTACAACAGCTGTGACAGTCTGCATCGTGTTTGATCTGGGCGGCTCTATACTACAAAAACTGTGGTGTTAAATAACACCAGTGGGTGTTGTCTTATATAGATACCAAGCCTGGTGTTAAATTTTAACACCACAAGTATTAGTTTTAACACCAAGGGTGTTAAAAATAATGCATTTATTTCAAGTGTGGTATTAAAATTAACACCTATGTAGATACCAGGCTTGGTATCTATATAAGACAACACCACTGGTGTTAATTTAACACCACAGTTTTTGCAGTGTAAGTCCGCCATGATGGATTAAGAGAACAACGATGATCACTGTATATTCGTTGTTGTTTTTACTCCAGGCTTTTAAAATGTGTTTAATTATAACATCATTTAGATTTTGTCTCCCCAAAAGAACCTTTGCCCTCGAAATACATCTTGGACACCGCTATTTTTGGATTCAGCACCCCAAATGAAGTAAGAGTGGCTTGTTATTACCATGTTCTGTTTGAGAAAACGGGGTTGTCCTGTACTAAAAACACTTAATTGTTTTTCAACCAATTTGTTGACTTTTTTGCCGAAAATTCCCTTTAACTTAAAATACAGCTTCGTAACAGTCAATTTTGGATTCACCACCCCAAATTAAGTAAGAGTGGCATGTTACCATGTTCTATTTGAGGAAAAGGGGTTTTTCTGTATAAACAAAACCTAGTTTTTCAACAATTTTTTTGACTTTTTTGCCGAAATTGCCCCTTTAACTTAACATACAGCTTCGTAACAGTCATTTTTGGATTCACCACCCCAAATTAAGTACGAGTGTCATGTTACCATGTTCTATTTGAGGAAAAGAGTTTTCCTGTCAAAAAAAGCCTTGTTTTTCAACAATGTTTTTTTACTGTTTTGCCAAAAATACCCCTTTAACGTAAAATACAGCTTAGTAACCATCATTTTTGGATTCACCACCTCAAAATTAGGTCAAATCAACATGTTACAATCTTCTACAAAAAAAATCCTCTTTCTGCCACCTTTTTGAAATGTCGCCTATTCTACTTAGCCTTCCACCAACATTTGAAAAAATGGGAAAATGTCTGGCAACACTGCGAACAATAAAGTATGTTTCCCCCAGCTGTTTTTTAAATATTCCACAAGACCAATGTCTCATCTCAGCAATATGTGGCCGATATTCAAATTGGAGCACTACCATATGGGTTATGAGCTGTCAAAAAATGGTATATTTTCATACTTTGAAAAAGTAAAAAAAACACCCCTATTTGAAATAAATGGTATAACCCACCGACATACCTGGTGATTATTTATATACATCCAGTGCAGCCTCCAAGGACCCACCTATCCATAACTGTTAAAGAAAATAATTTTCTATATCTTGTTTAATGGTGAAGCAGTTTTGAAAATATGCAAATTTCACTCTTCAAAAAGTGAAAAAAATGCAAAACTAGCCTAAAATCGTAATTTGGCTGTTGCCATGGCAACAAAGTAATTTTTTTCCAAAATTTTACCAAATTTGTTAGTTTGGGGCAAAGGTCCGTCAAATATGAAAGTATGAACAAAATCTATTTTTGGCCGTGGCCACCCGATTCTCGATATTTACAGTCCCTCACTCTTAAATATGGGTGACATTTTATCCGTTGTTTCATAACACCGGTTTGGATATTGTCAAACGGCCTACATGCGATCTAGCACAGGCCCAACAAATTACGAGCCATTCCGCTGGTGTTGTGACCAATTTGGCATGATCTAGAGCACCCATTTACGACAACAACGAGGCACTCCCAATCCCTAAGCATCAATATTAGGATGAAATTGTCGCGGAATAGAACCCTCTATATTTCAAACCCAATCTGCAACGGGATGGACGAACGATTTAATATTACCCTGTGGCGCACAGGGGAGGAAACACGCCCACGCATTTTGCTCTCTTTCGACGCTGCAAAACCTGGCCGTTTCCTATCGTATTTTCTCAAACTAATTGGACGATTCGAATTCTCCTCCATCATCAAACAACTTTGAAGTTGAATGAAGCCGGCAAACTCAGACATTAAAGGCATTCTACTTGCAAACATTGTAAAACGGAATGATACATTAAATCAGTTTGTTCAGATTTTTCAAGAAAATGGATTTCGCTCTAACCTAACAATCATATAAAATACCTCCCAAAATACCATTGCATGGGAAGAAAACAGAAAATTTACGATCTCCAATTTGGATGTGGAAGCAAACAGGTTGGTGTATTAAATCACTCCTCTGCTTTGTGGAACGGATAAATTAGTTTACAAAACATCAGTGTTTTTTTGACGATATCCTTGAAAATATCGAAATGATATGATAGGCCCTAATGAGAAAAATATGACAAATTACATGGTATCAAAATCCCAACACCCATGGGGAAAATATGGGGGTCAAAAATGTGATCTGGTCACGCTCCTTTAATTCTATACACACGTTAATTTTTGGCATAATTTCCTTCCTGTAGCAATATACAGAACATATCTGTTGCAAAGACAGAAATTCGGCTTTAAAGTATATAGGACCTAGCCTACTCCTGATTCGTGAGTATGCAATCACTTTGTCATGGCAAATTATGTTCCAAAATCTTGACAGCGATGCAAATTGCCACAGTGGTATAAGCCAGCGCTTCGTAACCATGCTAATTATGCAAAATGAGCACTTCTGACAAAATGTGGAGACTGCGCAAGTTAGCGAAAGTGTCTTGTCGTGTAACTATGTTCACAAATTTAATTATACTACCCCCTGGAAATCGAATTGTCTGGGTCTTTGCACTTTTTATGGAGCACACATTGCACCCGGCCAAGAAAACATAAAAAAGAACAACTTTAAATGTACCTAAAATGTCTACGAATTAAACATAATTAAATTGTCAGATCTTCGAAAGAGATGTTTAATCAAATCTTGCAAAAAGTTGTGCGCAAAAAGTCGTTTCGCCCAGTTAGCGGACAAAATTTAAAAAAACGCATTTCAACGTTTTGAACAGTGTCTTTTGTATCTTTTTAAATTTTCGCGCCAATTATAAATATTTGTTTTTGCCCCAATTAGGTTTTTTCCCGATGAAGCGATTCGGCCCATCAAAGTAAATTACTACACAATATACTAGACTCTGAAAATAATAAACAAACAAGTAAAACTTACTGTAACATGAAACGGCGCAACGCATTGCACAACAAATCTATTCAAATCCACGCTAAAAAATCAAACGCGAGACAGGTAAACGACCGTTCGAAATTCACAAGGAAAAAATCCCGATTCCATCTCAGAGTCTAAAATCTCCAGCTGTCGGCGAGGAGTGAAAAGGCAGTTTGGGGCTCGCTTGAAAGCAAAATCTCGTTAAATCCGGAGCTACATCGTTTCGTGGTGTCACTCACTCGGATCCTTCCATGTCGCCTCCGGCGTTTCCGGATTTCTCCGCACTCTATCCGACATGCATTCTAGCCTTTGCAAGTGCGCCCTCTACGGATGTTCTATTCACAGTCAGTGGACAACACAAGCACCAGGCTATCTCGTCTAGAAGTGTTTTTATCTCAGAAATGAAATCCGGCCCTAGGCGGTTGGAATAACCGAAAAGCCATTAATTTTTATCGTTTTTGGCGTACGAGCATGGAAATTGCTCTTTGAATTCTGATACTAAACGTTGTTTTTCTCAAAACGGTTAAAAATGCCTAATGAACAAATAATCTTTATTTTATAACATGTCGATTGACATTTATTAAACTCGATCATTTCTGCTTAACGCAAACTGATGTTTGTCGAAATAATTAAAATTAGTAAAAATCATAATTTAGTCAAATCATAATTTAGTCAAAATGTACAAGGACCGCATAAGACTATGGATGCGCTTTTTTTGTATAAAGTCCCACCAATAGTGTGACGTCAGTTGCCAGGATAATTGGGTCTAAACATTCGCTGGTCATCTTGAAACGCCCATTACTAAAGGACAGGAAACAGCCTTCAGTAATTTTCGTGTAGACCCAGTAACTTTGGCACCACACAAATAAATGACGTTTTCCCTTTCGTACGACCTGTGTTCCCAGAATCCAAAGCGAAACCTCGTGGCGTTCGTTTAGCATCTTCTGGTATAAACCCGAGTATATAGCTGTAAGCTGCTCGAACGAACCTAAAATAAAGTACACAATCCCTATTTATTTAGTGTTGAACCCATTTCGTGAATGTCGCTTAGAAATCCAGTCATTCCTCTGCCTTGCAATGTCTGTTGTCAAATTAACTCATGTGGAAACTTGAAGGCACCCCAGTCTTGGCGTGTCTTGGCGTGTTGTGGCACAGATCACGCCTGCAAAACTAGGCCACTGGACACAATTTTCACGGGTCGGTTGGCGCTTTAAATAAGTCCGCAATTCTCCGAGGTCCGAAAAAAGCAGACACTTTCGAAATCAATGAGGATCTTAAAACAGTGATGTGGAAAGATATAGCCTATACACAAAGTACAAGAAATGTATACAGTCAAACCTGCAATTAAGGCCACCTTGATAAAGAGGCCACCTGTTTATAGCGGCCACCCGTCTTTGGTCCCAAATGCCATGTGTATAATGCACTTATCAATTGTTAACCCCCCACCCCCACCCCCCGCGCTGCCCCAGGGGGTTTGGTCACGTTTTTCATGCCCCAGGGTGGGGCATTTGACCCGTGTATTTGTATACAAGACGCGCATGTTTTGCGCCCAAGGGGTGGGGATTTTGTCACAAAAAAAGTGACAATCCCCACCTCTTAGGTGGGGTAACCCCGGGGGGGGGGGGGGGGGGGAAACAATTGATAGGTGCATAATGCTCAAGCAACCTCTATAAAGAGGCACATGTTCATAGTGGCCAGTTTTTTTAAGGTCCGAGGGTGGTTACTATATATGCAAGATTCACTGTTCAGTATTTGTTTTTTATATCTGCCAAAATTTAAAATAAAATGCTCCAAAAAACCCTAAATTTAACGTGTTCTATAGCCACAAAAAAGGAAGGACCAGCAATTAAAGGGGTACAAAAATGTCAAAACTTAAACAACTAAAACGAAAGTTCCCGAGTGCTTAATGTGACTTCACAACTCTGTATACTCTCCTGAACAAATCACCATCAAATATAGCGGTATAATTACACCTTTAAAACGAGTTTACAACAGACGTATAAACTTCAAAATAAGTTTTGATATTTTTAGGTGGGAGAACAGTATTAAAGGAGGTGAGAACAGTATTAAAGGAGGTGGGAGAACAGTATTAAAGGAGGTGGGAGAACAGTATTAAAGGAGCGTGTTCAGAAAAAAAATGGATTTCGTTTTAACATAACGAGTAACGGTCATATAAAATACCATTCATGGGAAGAAAACAGGTAACTTGCAATCTCCAATGGAAGCAAAAAGGTTGGTGTAATTATCTGCACTGCTTTAAGAAACCAGATAAATTAGTTTACAAAACATCGGTGGTTTCGACGATATCTTTGGAAATATACGAATTTCAGATTGGTAATGAGAAAAATATGACACGATATGGTATCAAATTCTCAACACCCATGGGGGAAACGGAAGGCTAAAAAATGTGATCTGGTCACGCTCCTTTAATAAATTAACATGAATATTCTGCAGTGCTTGGGTATACCCTTGTTCAACATGTACAGTCGCAACCTCGAGAGACGCTCTTTATTTTCACCAAGAATTTCCCTCTTTTTTTCGGGGTATCTAAATCCGCCCCTACCCTAAAGATGTGCTGTCGCGCTAGGCCGCACTTGTGCAATTCCGCTCACAGCTGGACACGACACTCGAGCGAAATCTAATCAAGATTCCACAGTCTAGAAGGAGCGGATTACGCACTCAGCCGTTCATCTGGGTTTTTTTTATTCCGAAATGTGGACTTAGATTATTTAGACCTCGACCTGGGATTTTGATGTTGCCCGCCAAAAGCGTTGACGTAGAACACGTAATAACTTCGACACTTCGAAGCTTGCTAGGCGATGGCACTGTTTAACAGTAGAGGGCGTTGTTTATATCGTACAGTTGACGCCATAGACTTTGACGCTCTGAGCTCATTATAATAATAGAGATCAGTGGGTTGTGTCTAATTTCATGACTCTTCTTAGTAGAATAATTTGCTTAGCAAAGAATTCGTAATAATTTGCAAAAAAAAATGTCAAAATTGTATGCGACTGTTTTACTGGTAATGCACATATCAATTGTTTCCCGCCGCCCCGCCCCGCCCCCCTAAAATACATAAGTCGAATAAATTAGTAATGAAAAACTGTGCATCACTTATTTTACTGAATTTCTTTGTTTTTATGAATGACAAATGAGGACCATTTTAGAATACGAGTATAGGCCTACATGTAATACATTGGACAATTCAGGTTTTGGTATATTTCTTTAAGTAACTTTAAAAATAAAATATGGGCGTACATACTTTAAAACCTTTTCCGTTGTAATATGGTGTTCATTTTATCCAGTTTAAAGGCACAGGCTCGTCAGCAATGCGCGCGCGCCAAATTCGTGCAACGAAATACGCAGCTACATGCCTTTATACGAAGCTGCGTATTTCGTGGCACGACTTTCGCGCGCGCGCATTGCTGACGATCATTGTCTTTAAATTAAGTACCATATTACAAGGTATTTTAAGTACAAACTCCATAAAAATATACATTATTCCTAAAATGTACATTTATAAAATGCAACATAAATAGTACACAAAGATTCTGTTAAAAAATGTAAATAGAAAATGGCTGCTTAGACTAAACGCTCGTTGTAAACTACATGACTGCATCTTAAAGGGGCTAACTTTGACGCCAAAAAACAGCACCTGTGTACAAACCGAGCCTGTCTATAGACCGTATCGAATAGCCGCCATTTCGTGTGGCAGTTTCTTTGTTCTTTAAGAAAATGCATGGTTGCACATATTGTGCTTCCATTGTTGAACAGTTTAAGTAACAAAAGGTGCCCCACGAAATGGCGGCTATTCGATACGGTCCATATCTAAAATACTCTATCAAAAAAATACTTTCTTTAACTGAACACATCTGGAATATGATAAATAATCGTATACAAAAGCTGAAAATATTTAACACGAAAATCGCATGTTTCACGATTGACCCCTAAAATTTTGGGAGTTAAAAATGTCGCTTTCGCGTCGGGGCATGCTTATACAATGTAGCTAAAATCGGTTACCAGAACCATTTTTGAATTTTCGGACAAAAGTACACATTTCCGAAATGTCCACAAATGTAAAAAACAAAATTACAAAATACTGGAAAAAGAGTACTACAGCGCAAAAGACCAAACAAACGAAAACAACAAACATACAAACAAATATATATATACAACATTTTCGAACATTTTAACAACAAACAAAAATAATATGAAATACATGAACCTTGTTGGAGTGTACGTGAGTCGTGAGTACTATTTTGTTCAGCATTTTTATAAATATTGAATTGCAATTCAAGTCTTCGCCCTCCTGACACCTTTTGAAGTGAAAGGCGCTCTTCAATAAATTATCCCTGTGCCACAGAGAGTGTGAAATGAAACCCTTGGGGTTTTCCAGGAATGTCATAGCCACAATCATTAGGAAAATGAACAGCAAAAAGTGGACTTTTTTTACAGGTAAGATTATAATGACGAAAATTAAACAAAAAATATTTTGCAAACAGAAATGAAAATATTCCGAACATATTGTTAAATTTGTATTTTGTTGTGGCAAAAGACGCTTATCTGCATTTTTGTTGTTTTAAATTCAAGGAATGAATTTGATGCAGAAGCAAAAAGTATACACTTTTCCACCAGCGGCCATGACAGGGGGCAGCTTTTCATATTTAAATGATGTGACAATAGACCCACAAGGTGCCTACTCGTGCATGGTGCACGGTGAAAATGTGACTGCCCCTGCCTAGTCTTTGCTCCAAGAGACATATGCAGCACGACGTCTCAAACATCCAAGGAATTCAAAAGAATTCCTTTCAGTTTTTAGGGGGAGTTGGTGCGTCAACAACAGGGAAGAGTGTGTCGAGTAATACGGGCATTAGGGGTGAGTCCTTAGGCCCCAAATCATGCTGGGTATACCAAGAGCGCACCGTCTGCGCGGTCATCGATTGCCTATTCGATTCTGCCGTGTGATTGTTTTGACATTAGTATCGATTCTTACGCTTTTGACCAAACTTTGACAAATTAGTACCCCCTGTCATGCCGCCCGTGCAAAGGGCTATCGATATATATACACTAGATGAAGCAATGACGTATAAAATTGAAGCCACCGTCCGCCATTGTAATTGTACCCCACCAATGCTTTGCCTAGACTGGTCACACTAGTCTACATCATGGTGTTAAGTGTTAAGTGGAATGCAAGCGATCGCATGGACCAGGGAGCAGTCTAGGCCAAGCATTGTTCGTGAGGTACAATGGCGGCCGGCGCATGGCTTCAATTCTCGTATAGCCAACTGCTATTGCATACTTCATCTAGTGTATATATATCGATGGTTGACACCATATTTTGAAAATGTTCAATAAGTAAAAAAACAAAACAATTATTCTGAATATAATTTTGACTTCTAATTAAGAAGTTGCCGAGTACATGAACTAAATCTAAAACTCTCAAAGTGGACGACTTTTGACAAGGGTGTACGAAAACGTCTACAAAAACGTGTACAAAGGACGGACTTTACTGAACAAAGATTAACAAATTGTGAAGTAGGAGTTAATAAAAGGCAATGCTAAATAAAATAGTTGCAAAAAAGGAAAACAAAAAATACTTTTAATAGACCTAAGTTTGCATATATATATATGCGCTTTCAAGGTCTGAAAATTACATTGTCCGATAATGTAATAATATACTAAAGTGTGACGTCAGTTACAAGGGTAACCGGGTCTAAACATTCACTGCTAATCTGAAACGTCCATTGCTGAAGCATAGGTAAACAGTTTACTGGTTTTTGTGCAGACCCAGTAACCTTGGCAACACACAAAGGATGAGGTTTTCACTTTAGTACTTCATTGACCGACAGTGTAGTAACATGCTGGTAAAATATTGGTCAAATAATCAATTATTGATATTGTAATCGATTATCAATAACATTATCAATTATTGATAATCGATAATCGATAACATTATCAATTATTGATAATTGATAATATTATCGATTATTAATAATCGATTACATTATTGATTATCGATAATCAATTATCGATTATCGAATATTTGTTTCATTATATCGGTTGGTCCCTGATCCCTATTTAATTGCTGTACAGTAATTAAATAGGGGTTGTGGACCCGAGTGCATAGCCTGCTTACACTCACTTTAAAATGAACATTTAAATGAATATCTGTTCATATGATACACCTTATTAATTCAAAAATGAAATAAAATAAAGGCACATGGCTTTGATCCTGCTTAATATGAAATGCATAGAATCCTATTATGGAGAATTACATGTACTTCTGGGTAAATCGTTAGAATTTAATCCCCTGAAAAAAAATCAAGTGTGAACACAGCCTCAAATATCAAGGGAATTTTTTTTAAATGCATGTATGCAACTTACATGCAACTTAATAATATTAACAATCAGATCAGTTTGCAGTACTGTCCAATTTACTACTGCCAATCATTTGAATATTGTTATAACAAATTTCTTAAATATTTGAATATAGGGAGGGTTATTAATGACAATACAAAGAAGCTATGGATTTACATCCCGTCCGAAGGATGTAGCAGATTTTGCTGCACGCTTTGAACACAAGTACCCTATCAAAATCACCAAGCTGTAGTACTTTACATGTACAAAATGTTTGGTGGGCAAAAAGACACGTTTTGTTGTGGCAAAAATATATGAACATCCACAAGAACTTTTTAAAATGTGCATATATCTTGAATACTGTATGTGGAAGCTCTGTTCATTTTTATGCTGCAAAAGTGCACATTAAATAAGGCACTGTTTTATTAAGCCATACAAAAATATGTTTAGCGTAAGTCGAAGTCTCCCAAAATGTTTTTGTGGGGTTTTTTTTGCTTTATGTTTTTTTTGGTAAGTGGATTCCAAGCAATAAAGTCAAGTTGACATGAAGCCAACAGGCGTGTTTTTAATTTAAACACTCAACAGACGGTGCGTGTCCAAGTAAAACAAAACCTCTGACGCGCAGGGTTGAATGTGACGTGCGCGCCAACGATATAGGTTTTGTTTTTGTGTGTGTTTTTCAAGAAAAAAAAGATTTGACGCGCTGGGTTGAAAATGACGCACGCGCTAATGCTAAACATATTTTAATTTTTTTATGGCTTTATCTTGTTAATTTTTAGGCAATTTTCTGTAACTTTAACAAGACAAAACTGGCTTCTTAAGAAATTTTAAATTCAAGAACGAGCTCATTTTCATATATAAATAGCCTTTCTTGTTTTCTTCCAAAAATATAAAGGTACATGAACTTTCTACACAAAATATTTTCGTAAAAATTATAGTAAAACTGTAAAAATATATTTATGTCAGCCTTATTTGTTTAGTATTTAAAGCATATCGTTTGGAAAGTACTATTCGATAGAAATGTAGAAAATTTCTATAAGTTTTGGAAATTTGGATGCAGTGAAAGCTAACATGGCTCCGCCGGGATTCGAATCACGGACCTTCTGCTTGACATGCAGAGGCCCTACTAAATGAGCTATGAAGCCAACTGGTGGTCTCAAAACATGGTATTGCAGTTGTTCTTCACTGATTTGGTATTTCTATCTCCAAATTGGAAATATTTATAATGCCGTTATATTCATCAAAGCCTATAGAGCGGTTTTTCACAGCTGTCACGGGTCACTGAACATCTCTCACGTTTGTCCTCCAGAAGGGAAGAGAACAATAGTATCCACAAGTGCATATCCCCACGTGGCTCTATTGTTCTGTCCTCAATCTGGATGACAAACGCGGGAGGGTTTAGTGACCCGCGACAGCTGTGAAGGTGAAACCGCCCACTATTGAATACAACATTTAAATTCTCTAAACTCGGCTAACACATCCGAATACATAAATTTTGAATACATACACATGTACATATAAAGTCCCTGTGACCTTTTACATTTTCGTTCCGATTACATTTCTTTTCTGACAAGAAATAAAGTCTGTTAGGGTTTTTAAAAAAATCCAAGTTTGAAAGACTAAGGGTGTTTTTAGCGAATGGTACACTGTCACATTCGCAAGTTCATGTTATATATATAAAAATGGCGGCCATAGAAAGCCGTTGTCGGGTGCAAAAAAACTACCCTAGTTGGGTCCTGAAAAATCCATTTGGCAATGTTGCATGTCGTCAATATATGGGCCTCAATTCATGCTAAAAGGGGCCGTCCAACTTGTCAACATTTTCACAATTCTACAGAGCGTAGTATTTTTCAAGACGACCCATCCCCCCTCCCTCCCCCGAAATACTACCTATCAACATTTTTCTGTCGATCAGTACCATGAAGTGTCAACATTTTACAGTGCACGAAATGTCCTACGCAGCCCTTGACCCCCTCCCCCTTCCTACACTTTGTAGAACCGTGAAAATGTTGACAACATTGGACGGCTCTAAGTTGAATACTTCCTAATCCTAAGTTAGCTTTTTACAGTACAAAATAGAAAGCTAGGATATACATTTGGTATAAAATGTGTCAGAAATTCCGACATAAATGCTTTAATTGTTTCCCCACGGAGAAACACGGCATCATATTATTTGGGACACCCTGCATAGTAGTTAT